>CM062817.1:1933744211-1936546782 GCA_031772625.1 Pinus tabuliformis | reverse complement strand
TCAGCTACAAAGCCTCTACCTGCTACTATGGACCCAATACCTTCAGATCACTTCTTATTCCTAACCATGCCTTTGCATCTATATAATGTAACTTGCCAAAAACTCTCCAGACTCCCTTTACACTTAAAGCCTTGCTCTATTTATACAATCCCATGGTCCGTGGACCATAGGTAGGCCGACACACTTTACATTAAACTACATTATTTTAGGGGGGACAACCCTAGACTCTCACACTTCGCGACTGCATTTCACGGGGTCTTTACATTACATTGACCAAAACTCGGGCTTTAAGCCCCAAAAACTTGCTATGTGGGGATCCGCTGCCCAATAGACCCCTACAGCTGAGTGCGTAGAGCAGTGTGGATTCTGTAATCTTGAATGAAGAATAATAAAGAGAAGTTGATTCCAATTTCTGTGCATCTTCTTGTGTACTTCATTCTATACATTTATATTGTTTTGTTTATCGCACGCACTTATATGATTGCTGGATATCCTATTAATTATCACTAGTCTTACATAGATAAGTTAAGTAATTGGGTAATAACAGATTAAATAGTAAGGAACTTGGGTATAATATGGATCGTGCCCCAGGTAGGGCTGTGTGAAGGCAACATCATAGGTAACGAGGGACTAATAGGTGTGCATAGCAACATGTGCACAGGATCAAACCACAGACTGCCAGAAGCTCATCAGACATCCCCAGGGTGCAGAAACCTGTTTCTAGCACCCTCCCATACTACTTTAGATGAGACCTATATTTTCACTCCATGGACTGTTTCCAAAAGGGCCAGTAGTACCAGGATTTGCTTGGCTAAATCACCTCTGAACTGGGTTAGGCCCATACAAGCCAACAAGATCACAAAGAGTGATCTAGCTCTGATCTGAATTGCATCCATGAAAATTAGCAAAGTGCTATGATTGTATCAAATTAGGATAGACTTCAAAATTTATGAACGAAGAGCTATCAGGAAGACCTTTGGACAGTGGCAGTTTGTAGCTAGCAAGGAACGACGAGGACCTCGATCAAAGCGTGCTGACCGAGGCCTAGGGAGACCGCGCAAGACGTAAACTAGTAGTTAGGAAGTCTGGATCAGAAAACGGAGGCTGTTTCTGATTCGCGATTATCACATCAATATGAAAAACCCCTTGAGAAGGAAAATCCTCGAGTGCTCGGTTGCATGGGAAGTCGAGAAACCATAGGGAAAGTGCTAAGGTGAAAGGTGGGTCCCGCACTCCAAAACTAGCGGAATATCGGAGGCATATTGGGCAGTAAGTGGATTTGGCAGGAGGACGAGAGATTCCATACATTGCACGATGCGTGTTCAGCGAATGAGAGAGAAAATCACCTCTCATCGCGGGCTAACAGTCGAGCAAGTCAACCGTGCGATAAGAGCGAACACCGTAGGATCTGGGGGGCTCTAGATCTGATGGCAGAGATTACACCCGATGGGAAACTGGATTTGATGGGGGAATTAAGCTGCGGCATATAAAAGTCTGAAGTCCGATTTGACCGTTGATTTGGTGGATGAATCATTTCACAACGTAACCGAAATACCAAACCTTTGAGGAAGAGCTGGTGCAGTTCATGAGAGGATAAGTGGCCACTTCCCTGTAAGACGTTGGCGATGACGTAAAGGCAGGGAACTCCAAGCGAATAGTCGCAGGCAATCCGAAGGGACAGAAGAGGAAGCGAACATTCAAGGACAGATTGGCTTTAAGCCATGAATAGATAGAGAACAAAACAAGGAAGAACCAAAGAAGGGAACAGTGAAAAAAAGACGAAAGAGACAGTGAAGCAAGAGGCAGAAAAACAGAGAGTTGAGTTGACCTGCAGCGTAAGGAAAAATCGAGCAGGAAGAAGGCTTGAAAGGTTCAAGCAATCCCTGTGAGGATTTGTCGGGAATTGAGTACCACATTGGGCTCCTCCCATTAAAGACCAGAGAGGTCAAGGTTTGGTAAGGAAAGATTATGTGCACTCTAGTGGCTTGGGGATTCCAAGAACCACCCTACCAAGCATTATCTGTTTCTGTTTCAAGAGACTCAAATTGAGCTCCTCACTGTAAATCGCTACTTTAAAGACACAATAAAAGAAGGCCACCACTGAGAGCTGGATTGGAGAGGTAGCCCTTGAGAATAGGGTAAACTCCTTATTAATTTTTTGTGTTCTTGTATTTGCTTATTGTGTTTCTCTTACTCTTTTCCATTTTCCAGTGTCTGTGTATTTTGCAATCTGATCGATCCGTTGCCTAAAATAATATAGACACACACCAGCACATGAGTTTTTAATACCTTCATTCATTCATTATTTAACTGAGATCACTCATGAGTGATTTTCAGATCAAGTGGTATCAAAGATTTAGGCTATTAAGGTTAGACAAGCTTGTGTTGGATTTAGCTGTTGAATGCTAACTAGATCAAAGCACAAATTAGGAGAAGGAGAGTTGGTCGAAACTAATCCTGAAATTGTTAGAGTCTATCCTCAGAAGAAAATGTTAGAGGAAGGTTCTATGGGGCTAGACCCTCAGTTCATAGATAGTTTTCTAGCCATAAAGTCTATGGTAGAGGAAATGTATAGGGACTTTAGAAAACACAAGGATGAAGATTCATCAGGCTCTAAACAAGACAAAGGAGAAGATGAGTCTCACTTCCATGACCACTCAAAAGGAAAAGGGAAAGAGGAAAGCTTTCTCACACCTCCTAATAGCCCTAAACACAAAAAGAAAGCATCGTTGATCAAACTAGATGTCAAATTTGATTTACCTATATATGATGGAGAGTTGAATGCAGAAAAGCTGGAAATTGGATTAGACAAGATGTTTATTGAAGAGTGTAGAATATCGATTCAGACAAGAGCAAGATTCAGCTGGCTAGCCTACACCTTGGAGGCACTGCCTTGGTTTGGTGGGAAGGCAGGACCCAAGCTGACATGAAGAGACATGGTAAGACTATCTCTGTCTGGAGTGAATTTGTTTCTGCAATCAAAAAAAAGTTCTATCCATTGGCCTACATGCATCAAGCCATGATGAGCTGGCAAACTCTTCAACAGTTGAAAGGGAAAAGTGTGCAAGGGTACACTCAAGAATTTAGAAAGAGAGCATTGATTCTAGGAATCTCATTAGACTCACTTGAGACTCTGTTGAACTACATTGGTGGTCTACAAAGCTACATGAGGCACACTATTATCATGTTTAATCCCACTAGTATAGATGAGGTATCTGTACAAGCTACTCATCTAGAAGCTAGAGGAATGAATGGAAGTCCAGAAGTTGGGGGATCATCCCAACCCACTGCAAGCAAGAATAAGGAGAAAAGAAAGCCGAAATGGAAATAAAGGAAGGCTAACACTGCACAGAAAAGCAAGGCTTCATGCACTCACTATAAAAAGGATGGGCATGATGATGAGCACTGTTGGATTCTGCATCCAGCCGAGACCTAAGAAGTTTGAGGGCAAGAAGAAGAAGACTGTTGCAGCTATTCAGAAAGATTTGGGGTCAGACTCAGGAGATGAAACAACCATTGCAGCCATAGGTATAAAAGGTAAGAATTCTGAAGCATCTACTAGTAATTCTACACAATCTACTATTGATGAAGAAAATGAGAGAAAAAGACATGAGCTTTTCCATATTCGAGTTATTTCCAAACATCAAAAGATTGATTCTTTGTTCGATAGTGGCTCACAAGTAAATTTAATTTCTAAAGCAATTGTAAAGAAGTTTGGATTAGTAACTACACCTCACAAGAAACCATACTCATTAGGATGGTTAAATGATAAAGCACAACTACAAGAGACTAGACAATGCAAACTCAAGTTTTCTTTTGGGTCAGCATTTGTAGATGAGGTTGAGTTATACATAATTCCTTTGGATATATGTGGAATTGTTTTAAGAGGTCCTTACTTGTATGACAGAAAAGATATTTTCTATGGAGTTGAGAACAAGTATCTACTTGTTAAATATGGAATTGAATACTTTGTAAGATCTCATAAGCTCAAGAATAATTATACTCTCATAAACTCAGGGCAGATGAAACGAATGATAAATTCATGCAAACAATTCCTACTAATGGTTGTAAAGGAAAAGAAAGCTGATAAAACCAATGTATTTGAAGGCTATAATGCTAAACAACAAGCTGATTTAGAAAAGGTTGTTTCAGAGTATGATATCTTGTTTGAAGAACCTAAAGGTTTGCCACCCGAAAAGGAAATAGTGCATGCTATTACTTTGTAGCAAGATGCTCCATTGCCTAACATTGGAATGTACAGGTTGTCCGCTTTAGAGAATGTTGAAATCAAGAAGTAGGTGCAGGAGTTTCTCGAGAAAGGGTTCATCATACCTAGCACATCATAATGTGGGTCACCAATCGTTTTGCTAAGAAAGAAAGATAGCTCATGGAGAATGTGCATTGATTACCGAGCAATGAATAAGATAACAGTAAAAAATCGTTATCCCCTTCCTCGCATAGATGATCTTTTAGATCAATTGAAAGAAGTTGTTTATTTCTCCAAGTTAGACTTGCATAGTGGATACCATCAAGTCAGATTTGCAGAACAAGATGCATGGAAGACTTCTTTCAAAACAAAGTAGGGATTGTATGAGTGGCTAGTTATGCCTTTTGGATTAACTAATGCTCCTGCTACTTTCATGAGATTAATGAATGATGTACTCAGACCTTTTCTTGATGATTTTGTTATTGTGTATCTGGATGACATTCTGATATTTAGCAAAACATTGGAAGAACACTTAAAGCATGTTAAGTAGACAATAGATGTTTTGAAAAGAGAAAAACTTTATGTTAAACTCTCAAAATGTGAATTTGGCAAAACATCCCTAAATTATTTGGGTCATATAGGAGGGGGTGGTGAATTGAAGATAGATCCCTCTAAGGTGGCAGTCATTGTAAACTGGCCTAAATCCAAATCTGCTACAGAAGTTAGGAGCTTCTTATGAGTAGCACAATATTGGTGAAAGTTCATTTCCAACTTTTCCTTAATTGCAGCTCCCTTACATGCTTTAACAGGATTGAACAAGGTGTTTCAGTGGGGAGGAAAACAACAGAAAACCTTTGACACCTTGAAAGAAAAGATCAATACAACACCTGTACTAGCACTACCTAATCTTCAAAGACCATTTGAGATCAAAACAGATGCCAGTGACTATGCCATGAGAGTAGTGTTGACACAAAATGGTAAACCCATATGTTATCATTCTGATACATTTAATTCTGTAGTGGTTAACTATCCTACATATGATAAAGAATTGTATGCATTAGTACAGAGTGTGAAAAAGTGGAAACATTACTTAATGGGCAAAGAGACAGTAATACATACTGATCATCAACCACTTCAATATCTACACTCCCAAACTAAGTTGCAGCAATCAAGACACTATATATGGATGGATTTTCTACAACAGTTTCATTTAGTCATCAGATATAAAAAGGGCATACACAATAAAATTTCAGATATGTTATCTAGACCCATTATAAAATCATCTACTACACTTAAGAATAATTATGTGTTACATGAGAGCTACATTGAACAATATGCTCAAGATATAGACTTTAAAGATGTATATGCAACTTTAAGTCAAGGCAAATGAGTAGAAGAATTGGATTATCATGTAAAGGACTGACTCTTATACCATTGTGGGAAGTTATGCATTCCACAAATTGAAAGAGTAAAGATAATTTGAGAAGCACACACTTCTCTAATATCAAGTCACTTTGGGGTAAGTAAAACAATTGCACAGCTACAAAGATTTTATTATTGGCCAAAAATGAACGGGACAGTTTCTAGATATGTAAGAGGGTGTACTATGTGTGCTAAAAGAAAGCTTAGCAATAGAAAACTAGGCTTGTACACTCCATTACCAGTTCCTTCTCACCCTTGGGAAAGTGTTTCCATGGATTTTGTTGGAGGACTGCCTAAATCTAGGAAAGTTCATGATTATCTATATGTTGTTGTGGATAGGTTTAGCAAAATGTGTATTTTGATACCTTGTAATAAACAGATTACAGCTGAACAAACTACAAAACTATTTTTTGAACATGTATGGGTTCATTTTGGATTACCCACTTCCATTGTATCTGATCGAGACACCCAATTTGTGGGGAAGTTTTGGTCAAGTCTGTGGGAACTGATGGACACCAAACTGAAGAAAAGCACATCTTTTCATCCACAAACTGATGGCCAGACAGAAGTAGTCAACAGGAAAGTAATCCAGTTGCTCAGGGGATATTGCAGCAAGCATCCTAAGCTTTGTGATGAACATTTAAGTTATGTGCAGCATGCTTACAACAGAGAAAAACATTCTTCTACACATAGATCTCCTTTTGAGACCTGTTTTGGTTTCACCCCAAGGTCTCCTTTGGATTTTTTCGTTGGTAAAGACACCACGGTTGAGGGACACAGTGATGTGAACAGGGAAACTAGGTTCATTGAAAAAATCCAAGAGATCCACCAGGTAGTATAGGAACAGCTGGAAAAGAGCCAAGCCAAATACAAGGCAAGGCATGACAAGCATCAGATGGAGCATAGTTTCCAAGTTGGTGACCAAGTCTAGCTGTATACCAGCAAGGATAGGATGCAAGGTGAAGGTAAAAAGCTAAAGCATATCAGGTATGGACCCTTCAAGATACTTGAGAAGATTGGTGAGAATGATTTTCGCCTTGATCTACCAGCTTACATGCACATCTACTCAGTCATAAATGCAGATTGCTTGAGATTGTTTGAACCTTCACTAATTAAAGATCTTGAAGAGCAGAGTCAATTGCCTTCTATTGATGACCTACTGCCTGAATATCTTAATGAATTGCAGGAAGACACAGTTCTGGATAGGAAGGTGACGACAGCGTGTAGAGGAGATGTTGGGTACCTTAGAATTGGGCTCAAGGATTCAAAGCCGAGCAATGCAAAGTGGATAGAGATTGGACAAGTGAGACAATTGTACCCTCACTTAGTCGTTGCTTGAAAACCAACTTTTGGTGGTCCAAAAGTTTTTTTAGTGGGAAGGCCATGATCTGAATTGGATCCATGAAAATTAGCAAAGTGTTATGAATATATCAAATCAGGACAGACTTCAAAATTTATGAAAAAAGAGCTATCAGGAAGACCTCTAGACAGTGGCAGTTTGTAGCCAGCAAGGAACGACGAGGACCTCGGTCAAAATGCGCTGATCAAGGCCCATAGAGACTGCGCAGAATGCAAACTGGCAGCTAGGAAGTCCGGATTGGAAAATGGAGGATGTTTCTGATGATTGTGCATCACTGAGAAAAACCCCTCGAGAAGGAAAAGCCCCGAGCACTCGGTCGCATGGGAAGCCGGGAAACCGTAGGGAAATTGCTAAGGCGAAAGGCAGGTCCTGCACTCCAAAACCAGCGGAATATTGGAGGCATATTGGGCACTAAGCAGATTTGGTAGGAGGACGATCGGTTCCATGCATTGCATGATGTGTGTCCAATGGATGAGAGAGAAAATTGCCTCTCATCATGGGCTAACGGTCGAGAAAGTCAACTGTGCGATAAGAGAGAACACCGTAGGATTTTGGGGGCTCCAGATCTGACGGCGGAGATTGCACCTGATGGGAGACCGGATTTGACGGGGGAATTAAGTCACGACATATAAAAGTCTAAAGTCCAATTTGACCGCTGAGTTGGTGGATGAATCATTTCACAATGTAACCGAAATACCGAATCGTTGAGTGAGAGCTGGCGTAGTTCGTGAGAGGACAAGTGGCCACTTCCCTGTGAGATGTTGGCGATGATGCAGAGGCAGGGAACTCCAAGTGAATAGGCACAGGCGATCCGAAGGGGCAGAAGAGGAAGTGAACAGTCAATGACAGATTGGCTTTAAGCCATGAATAGATAGAGAACAGAACAAGGAAAAACCAGAGAAGGGAACAATGAAAAAAACACAAAAGAGACAGTGAAGCAAGAGGCAGAAAAATAGATAGACGAGCTGACCTACAGCGTAAGGCAGCATTGAGAAGACAAAAGGCTTGAGAGTTTGAAGCAATCCCTATGAGTATTTGTTGAGAATTGAGTACCACATTGGGATCCTCCCATTAAAGACCAGAGAGGTCAAGATTTGGTAAGGAAAGAGTTTGTGCACTCTAGTGGCTTGGGGAATCCAAGAACCACCCTACCAAGCATTATCTGTTTCTGTTTCAGGAGACTCAAATTGAGCTCCTCACTGTAAATCTCTGCTTTAAAGACACAATAAAAGAAGGCCACCATTGAGAGCTGGACCGGAGACGTAGCCCTGGAGAATAGGGTGAACTCCTTATTAATTTGTTGTGTTCTTGTATTTGCTTACTGTGTTTCTCTTACTATTCTCCATTTTCCAATGTTTGTGTATTTTTCAATTTGATCGATCCGTTGCCTAAAATAATATAGACACACATCAGCACATGATTTTGTAATACCTTCATTCATTAATTATTTAATTGAGATCACTCACGAGTGAGTTTTAGATCAAGCTCATTTTTGGGTTAACACTTGGGAGGTCACTAACACTTTATCAATGTGGCGAGGCGGGTGTTCCTTTGTGTTTATTAGGTTCGCAGATAGCCATGCGGTGGGAGGTTCAAGCATTGCTGAACTATATTCGCAGGTTGGGAATAACTTCAATCATTACCTGTATGGTGGTATAGAGTTATAGGAGAGGAGGGCCCAATATTAGCATGATGGACAACCAGTTATGATCTGAGATTCACATTATCGGCATGGTAGTTTCCTTTGTTTAATTAGCATGATATCTCAACATATAAAGGCTTGGAATTTGAGCCACATTTAGGGATGCGTTGGTTTCTACAAGGGAATATCATACAGGTCTTCCATTGGGTTTTAGTTGCACAAAGAGTATTTGCCCCCTATAGATCCATTGATGACATGGGGCACTGCACCAATATGGAAGGATGATTTGCACATGTGGTTCCTGATGGCCATTGACACTACTCAATGGTAGGCAGTAGGAATTGGGAGTGATGGGTTTCCAATATAGTTGCGGGGGTCTGTTGGAGAGGTAAATCCCCTCTGCAGACAGAGGTGATCCGACTAGCCCAAAATGGGTCTAGCAACAATCAATCAACGCTACCATGCAAGTTCCTAGTTGCAAATTGAAAGTGGATTATGAGAACCAACCTGAAGTCCAACGCTAGTGTTGTGGAAGAGTTGATACTCCCATTCCCTTGCTCCAGCAGGTCATGATCTCCGCGAATGGATACCTACACATGCAAAGAACGAAGCGAATACAAGCATAAAATCCACTAAATACAACCATATATCGGTCAGAAAAGATATAGATCAAACATTATCATAATGAACAATAAGATCGAAACCATAATGATAGTCGTTTATTAATGGTAATCAACAGAGAAAAGTACAACCAAGGTTCTGACATTGAATCCCTCCTCTGGCTGGGCAAACAGTTACATATGTCTTGCAACAAGCCTTTCTCTCTCTTTGATTATGAATGCAAAGCTCAGACTTCTGACAGTATAATCTCCCTATGCTCCAAAACTCTTACTATCACTCAAAAACTAGCACTATCACTAGCTTGTCAAATGCATGAGGACAGGCTTTTATAGATGGAGGAGGGGAAGAAGATACAATGAATCAAGACCCCCATTATGGATTGGCATTATCCCCAAAAAGCCATTGTGGATAGATGTAAGGGATAGATGATGAATCTCGACATCCAAGAGATTAGCATTATCCTCAAAAACTTCATGATTTGAAGGGAAAAACATTTGGGCGCGCGTTTGTGAACAAACGTTTCCAAACTTGGTTGGCGCGGGTAATACTCTGAGACAGAGCGCCAATAAGCGCGCCCTCTTTTGAGGATTTCCCCCATTGGTGCAAGTAGTACATTGTGGACCCACGCTAATGGAAAAAGGGCACTTTTCAGGGATATTTTGCAGGAGATGTCTTCAAGGCACATGAAGTCCATACTTAGGGGAACATAATGCAAGTGTTTTTAAGTTATGTCACTGCTCACAGGTCCCGGAATGAGTCCTCCAAAGTGCGGGAAAGGGGTAATAGGGACGGTGACCAATGGTGACAAATTACTGTGTAACAGATGCCCCCTAAAGCATGAGGCCTGAGAGAGAGAGAGGGGTGAAATGCTTTACAAGAACACATGCAGCTGCCACCGGAGAATCTGCATAGAGAGATACAACTGATAGCTCAAGTACATGATATATGTGGTATGGTCGCAACCATCCATAACAGAGTACATAATAATCTAGATCCATGGTATGGGCACAGCCATCCGGTTAGGATCGATGAATAGACTCAGGTATGGTCGCAGCCATCCAGTGAATGAGTCATGTAACAAGAATCCACAAAATCATATCCTGGATTCCAACAGACAAAATCTAGGGTCTTGCGCTCCATCTCAACCCAAACAAAAGTACAAGTTCAAGCATGCGAATACATGAGCTGAAGTCGAACATGCATGAACATCGTCTGATTACCAGTCAATAATGAAAATTGTTAACAGACGTGAGAGGTACCACCAATAATGACAATGGCCCTCAAGGTACTATAGGTACAATCTACGGCATGCGAATTAGTGAGTTGGTGTCGAACACCCGTAGAATCATTCGATCGGAGGCCAATGATGAAAACCTCACGTCGAACACGAAGAACCTGCCATTGATGCATGCAGGCTCTAAGGCACCGGAAGGGAGTCTCTAGATCAACTTCCTGGATAATGAGTTGAAGTCGACAGGAAGTGACCTTGATCGAAGGTGGGCCATAGTGTTTCCCACATCATCGACACGAGACAGAGAGAAAATATTGTGGTGGATCAAAATTGTGTGAGCTATCAGAAAGAGGTTGTTACTCTGCAGAGGTCAACTTCTCTTGAACATATCGGTGGCACGACAGTGGAATTGGCAGTATTTGACATCAATGGATCAGAGGTCATGGTGACGACGTAATGAGCAGATGAGAGGTCAAACGGGATTACCCAAATCCACGGAGGCAAGTGAAAAATGAGATGAGATATCCCCACCCAGACACGAAAGCAGACAAGTGCCATGTTCAAGAGCGACATACTACCGACACAACAATAATTATGGTTCCATTTTCCCCTACCATTTCTGGCGAGTACCCCAATTATTTTTATTTACAAGCTTGATGGGGATAGCATATGCTTGTAACGTCATCTTGACGGACTCCAATGTCATTAAGTTTTAACGAGTCTGACAAAGGAAAAACTCAGCGTCTTTTCATGTTTAGAGAGTTTGAAAAGACTGCGGAAAAGAAAACTCCAAAGGTGTCCTTTTTCGTAAAGTTGTGTCTTTCGAGCCCGAAAAAGTATAAAACAATGCTCGAAAGAACCGCCCGACCATTACGATCGAGGAGTACTTTTCATAAGTAGTGATTTCGACCTGAAAAAGTAAAAAAGCGATCGAAACCACGTCGTTTCAAAACCGTTAACGAACCTGAAACGACAAAGGTCCGACGATCTTTTCGTTTTTACATAGTGAGAAAAGAGTTTAAAGACGACTGCCTCTTATTTATGTTTAACGAGTGAAGAGGGATAACTCGGCGATCTTTTCATGTTTAGCGAGTCAGAAAAGAGCTGAAATATGACTCCATAGTGACTTTTTCGTGTATTTACCGAGTCCGAAAAAGTATAAAATACAACTCGTTTCACCATAGAAGTTGCATAAAAGACCTGTCACTGCAGAAGAAGAAATCATAAAATCCATTTTCGACCACAAATATATTAAAATATTCAAAAAAATAACTTTTTAAACCTAAAAATGAGTCAAAAGTCTATAAATATGGTGAAAATGTAAAAAATAGAATTACTTTTTACTTTTTACCTCTCGAATAGTAGTAGTGGTCTATTTGGGGGGTGAACTTCAGGCGGTGATTACAGCCAATCCGTGCAACCATTTGAGATTTCGTCGGTTCCAGGTAAGAGGCACTTCCTTTAGCTTCATTTCCATTCCTTTTTTATGAATTTTTTCCCCTGATTGAGCCTCTGCAAGGAGGAATTTGAAATTTAGGGCCGCGCCCCATTGGCGCGGGTATCCAACACGGGTCCGCGCCAATGGGGTGATTTACCCAAAGGTGAAACAGTCGCGCCAACCGTGCGACCTAATTTTTACCTTGAATTTCCTCATTATTTTTTAAATTTGTCCGGTTTGTAAGCTTACCAGTGTTCCAATAATGACTTATTCATCCTTGTGGGTGCAGGAAACAAGCAAAAATGGTGGTGGAATGGAAAGAACGGGAACATGATGCTGTAGATGCCTTGGCCATCGAGGATGAGGGATGTATGAACGCCTTGAGGGACTGTGGTCTCAAGAAGTTCTTCCTCACATCTTATCTGCGAGCTCAGCCTGAGTTGTTGCAGTTCATAGTAGATGCTTGGGATGTTGATGACCAAGTATTTCGCTTACGGGACCAAACCTTAGAGCTGGACGTGTCTGATGTTTATTTCATTACTGGGCTATCACGGAGAGGGGCGAGCCCTATTTTGACCGGAAGCAGACCTTCCGGAGAGAAGATAGGTGAAGTGAAGGCCCGAGTGTGTCCAGAGGCACAATTTGGGAGAAACAGTGCCAAGGTGGATATTGCCACCATCCAGGATTTGGTTCTTAAGGTGATATTGTTCACCATCACGCGTGCAGCTGGGGTACAGGTGCCCCATGAGGCGAGCAAGAATCATCTGTTACTAGCGACATAATGCCTCAGCCCCACCATCTTTGACTGGGCTACAGCGGTGACTACCAACATCAAAAGGCAGCTTACAAAATGTAAGCGCGGAGAAGTGAAACAGTTCGGGTATGGCTCAATTGTGGTGTCGTTCTTCTTGGAACGATTACCCCTCTTTCAGATTCAGGGAGCTGTAGTGGCTGATCCATTGCCACGAGAGCCTAGGATGACACGCTGGGCAGCATTGATGCCCAGAGGAGGAGGGGGCCAGCAGATGTCTTGGAGGCCCGAGTTCTTTATATGGCTCCGTCGTCAGCTGATCATAGTGGAGGATTGGCCATACGCGGGGACTAATTTCATGGGGGATCCAGACCTCCGACTGCCAGAGGAAGAGGAATGGGATGAGGAGCTGGGTATGATTTCTTCATTTTTTGATGTTTTATGTATTTTCATTTTTTTTTTTTTTTGTTAATACATGCATGTTCTGATAACAGTCATATGTACATGCAGATGTATGCCCAGAGCGACCAGTCGGCTTGTCTCCTATAGCGTAGAGGGGCCAACCCACAGTCGACCCTCAGGCAAGGGGTGCTGTGGGGGAAGAGCTGGTGCAGAATCTCGAGGGACTCACCCAAGGGATTCCAGGTTACGCTAGACTGGCGGACGTGCCCTTTGCATACCAGAGGCACACAATGGGAGTGCCGACTCGTATCCATCGTTTGTTGAGATGATTGGTGCGAGCGGTGACGTGCTATCATGAGCACCACCATGACTAGACTTCTAGGTTTCTTTCATGCATATTTTTGAGGCCCATGTCGTCCCAGGATGTATCAGGATGAACATGTATTATTTTTTGGACTATGTAACGCACGCGGTGCAAACATTATGTCACATATATATATATATATACATATGCCTATGGTTTATTATTGTGCTTTTATGTGCTTGCTTGTATAATGTTTTGATTATAAATTACGCAAATGTCTATCTAATACATGATTATCCAATGCATCAGATAATGTGTTTAATTGTCGTGGAATATGCTGATATGTGATAAAATCAAAGTTCCTTTCTAACAATCTCACACATAAATACAACCTTAGAATGCGATTATCTCTGACGAAATATCACCCGTTGAGCTAGTGGATGACAAGTTGAGAGTCTAGGTTCACTACCAACGCACGAATGCCGAGATTAATTGCTTCATCAAGTAGCTCAATTACATCACAATATTCGGCGACATTGTTAGTGGTACAACCCAAGCACACACCTTGAAAATCTATCAACTCGCCATGAGGATCATAGATCACCCACGCCGCAGAGGACAAGTTGCGAGTACTGCGGCAGGCACCATCAGCGAAACCAACATAAGGTGCATCAGACATCTGCACAAGAAGCGAAAGACACAATAAGCGGCAGTCACGCCTTTAAAACTGACACACATACACACAACACACCTGCTAAAGTACATGTATGTACAAAATAAAGTGTACAAGCATCATGCATAGTACTTTTTCAAGTACAGCCCATTTCGGGGCTTCCCGAGAGGGTTCCCTTCATAATCAATTAGCTCGTAGGCCCCTTTTTGCAAAACTTTCTTGACAATGTAAGGGCCTAGCCACATAGGCTCGAGTTTTCCTGCTCCCAGCTTATCGTTTGCCTGATCGTATAGCAGGACTAAATATCCCTCAACAAAAGAACGTGGATGGACAGTCTGATCGAAGTGAGTCTTGACTCGCTTCTTTTGTGTTTCGATGGCCAAAGAGGCTAGGCGACGGGTCTCATCTAGCCATTCCAGGTAAAGAAGGCGTTCTTCTAATGGAGTAGTGTTGGGAAGTAGCTCGATAGCCAATTTTAATGAAGGTATTTCACACTCGATTGGAAGGGTAGCCTCTAGTCCATAAACTAGTTGAAATGGTGTGAAACCAGTGGCATCCTTCACGGAGGTTCGGTAGGCCCACAAGGCAGGGAACAACATCAAATTCCAGTTAGACTTATGCATGCCAACGGTACGCTGAAGCATTGTAACCAAAATCTTATTGATAGCTTCAACTTGACCATTGGACTGAGGGTAGTATGGAGTCGAACTATCGTGCTGTAAGCCTAGCTGGGTTGTTAGTTCTGTCATCATATGATTACGGAAATGCTTCCCTTGATCAGTGGCGATGGCTTGAGGGACGCCGAATCACGAGATAACATGGTTGAATAAAAATTGCGCCGCTGTGTGACCGTCTTCAGTTAATGTAGGCATCGCCTCGGCCCATTTAGTAAAGTAATCGACGGCAACGATAATAAACCCATGCCCCCCGGCCGAGCAAGGGTTACAGGTCATATAATCAATGCCCCATTTTGCAAAAGGGCCAACGGTGACAACAGGGTGCAATGGAGCAGGAGGTGCTCGCATCTTCCGCTGGTATATCTGGCACTCATGACAAGAGCGGATGACAAGAATGCAATCTTTAAAGATAGAGGGCCAAAAGTAGCCAGCACGGAGGATTTTTTGGGCAGTAGCATATCCAGACATGTGACCACCACAGGCACCAGAGTGGCAGTCATTCAAAACACGCTCAGCCTCCTCGAGAGTTAGACATCGGCGGAGAACAAAGTCGGCGCCGAGGTGATAAAGTGTGTCCCCAATGATACGGTATGGTTGAGACTAATGACGAATCCTTCGCCGAGCGTCTTTGGACACGCCAGGGCGAAAGGAGGACGTTTGCAGATATATAATGATATCCCCGTACCAGGGATTGAGGGTGCTAATGAGGAATAAAGTCTCATTCGGAATATGATCCTCTGAGTGAGAGGGTGAGGAAGAAGATAGCAAAGAGAAAAGTAACTCAGCGAATACAAGGGATTTCTTGGACTTGGCAGTGGTAAATTCCAAGTCGAACTGTTGGAGGATGACAATCCACATTGAGTACTTGCCCCCTAGCAACTGGCGTGACAAAATATACGTCATGGGGTTGCAATCAGAAACCACGGTGGTAGTGGGCAGCAGAATATAGTGACGGAAGCGTTGGACAGCACAAATGACGGCCAAAGCCAACTTCTTGACATAAGCATATCGAGTTTCCGTGTCTAAAAGATTGTGGCTGAGATAATATACAACATGCTCAGTGTCATCATCGTCAGTTTGAACGAGAAACATGCCGATAGTGGTGTCGGCGGCAGCCAAATACAGAGTGTAGTCGTGATGATAGTTCGGAGGACGGAGCAATGGAGCAGAAACAAGGAGACCCTTGAGACGCTCAAAATATTCCTGAGCGATGGTATCCCAATGAAAAGGGACATCTCGCTTTAGCAACCGTGTGAAACCTTTAGCCACCTCGGCATAGTTTGGAACGAATCGTCTTAGAAAATTTGCTTTACCCTGCAAGCTTTGCAATTGCTATAAAGAAGCATGGGGAGGAATATTTACTATAGCCTCGACTTTAAGGGGATCCAAACGGATGCCCTCTCGGGAGACGAAAAACCCGAGAAGTCGGCCGGATTCAACGCAGAAGACACATTTGTGAGGATTGAGTCTGATTCGGTAGTGTCGACAGTGAAGAAAGATATCGCGAAGGTGAGTAGGGTGGTCCTGACGTTTGGCTGAATGAGCTGGGAGATCATCCAGGTATGGCTGTACAATGTGTCGAATGTCATGAAAAGCATAGGACATTGCACGTTGGAAGGTAGCACCGGCATTTTTGAGACCGAAAGGGAGCTTCTTATAGGCAAAAGTGCCCCATGGACAGATAAAAGCGGTCTTGTGTTGATCAGCGGGAGCAATATTGATCTGGTTATATCCAGAAAAACCGTCCATAAAAGAGTACATTTTGCTTCCGGCACACTCTTCAATAATTTGATCAATGAATGGTGTGGGGAAATTATCTTTAGGACAGGCTCGATTAATATCATGATAATCGACACAAACACGGATGGTACCTTGTTTTTTATTCACAGGTACAATATTGGAGACCCAATCTGTGAGTGGGATGGGATAAAGAAGCTTCTCTACTTCCGCCTTAATAGTTGCAGCCTTTCGGGGGTGTACAGGGCGTAAATGTTGGCGAACAGGCTTAGCACCCGGGTACGTGATTATATCATGCACCACTATGCTAGGATCAATGTCGGGCATTTATTCGTAGGACCATGCAAAGACGTCACGAAATTCACGAAAAAGATTGGTATAGAGTCGAATCTCCTCCGGAGTACAAGTGACTCCAATGTGAAGATGTTCAACAATCCCTGGTTTCACAGAGATGTCGATGGGCTGGGTTTGCGTAATGTTTTCCATATTTCCTTCAGAGGACACTTGATAAACTCGGATAGGTGTTTGAAGGGTTTGAAATGGGAGACAAGGAGCAAACCGCTCGAGACAAGTAAGCATATCCTGATGGGCAGGGAGAAACGAGGAACGATGGTGAGAATCATGCCAAGGAGGTTCCTCGGGAGACATAGTCTCAATAATGGCTTCGTTGGAAGGGAATGTTTCTTTTAAAGGGTCCGAAGAAGTCTCATCTACAAGCCATGAGGATGGAGCGAACGAGTGGAGAACCTTACTCGAAGGAGCAAGTTCAGAAGAGGGAGCCGATGCAGCAATGATTTCGACATAGTTGAGCTCGGCAGGACTCAACGGCATCTGGTCGCCCCAAGAATCTACTTGGTCGGTGGGAGGGAGGATCCACGGATCAGAACAAGTAGTAATCATATTGACGGAAGCGACGTTAGGAGGTGGGAGCGGAAAAACACCCATGAGGGTGGGATCTTTGAAAAGCCCGGCTCCCAGACTCTCAGATGATTTGGTGGTATGCTCCACAAAAGGGATGTTGCCTTCAGAAGAGGAAGTGAAGAATGATAGCTGGTCTATGGTAACAATCTTCCCTTGATGAGGGAAACGGATGATACGAAACAAAGATGAAGCTACAACTTGCATCGCGTATATCCAGCTACGTCCGAGAAGGAGGTTGTAAGTAAGACTAGCATGAACAACTTCAACTTCCATTTCGACCGTCTTCCCTTCCAAAGAGATGGGCAAACATTGGAGTATACCATAAGGACGGGATGCTCTTCCATCAAAAGCTTCCAAGGTTGTGGGAGACTAGCTCAGCGTCGGAGATCCAATAGCTTTCCAACAGGCAACAGACATGATGCAAGTTGAAGCACCTTCATCAATGACTGTATGATGAACCGTTTTGGAATTAATAATAACCTGTATGAGGAATGCGATTTGGGGAGGCAGTCTCTGCGTATGGTGTTCTAAGTCAAAAGTAATCAAATCCGAGTCGGCCGGGTCTATGCCACCGATAGCGGATAGCAAGGACTTCCTCTGAGAAGGGCAGCTCTGGAGAACTTCTAAAGCGGACATAGCCGATGGAGTCTGAGCTAAGTCCTCAACGATATTGTAGTGCTGTGCAGCACGAGCATTTGGGTTGTAAGAAGATTTCTGGAGTACTCCTTTTGGAGGGGGTCGAATAGGCGTCTCAGTACTAGGTCTCTCGATGTGGAGCGGGCCTGAACTGAACGGAGGAGCACTAGAGGGGACCTCAGGCTCTTTCCCGGCAGATGACGGATAATCTTTTGTTCGAGTACTGATGTGGACAGGTATCGTTCCAGCCATAAATACTTGAGAACCGAAGGAAGAGGGAGGTTGAGAGGGGTCAGCCACCATTTGAGTTTGTTGCGAGGGAAAGGGTTCTTTGAGCACCGCAGGAGTCCCGGGAGCACCTTTAAACAAACGACTAACTTCGGACTGCCTAGGGCAGTCTTTGGTATAGTGATCTTCATCACAGATAAGACAAGGATACTTGGGTTTGCGCTTGGCACCTTCCTCAGGTGGAGGTTTAGGGGAGTCCTGTTTGGGTTGATCTGGCTTATTCTTCCCTTTTCCTTTCTTCTTTCCTTTTGAGGCTTTGTCTGCCGTGGTGGACTGGACGACATTGACCTCGGAAGTACTATTCGAAGTGGGTGTTACTTGAGAAGTGTGTTCATTCGAAGCATTTGATTTTTTCTTCCCAGGGTTCGCGGAATTTTTCTTCGAGGATGAGTTAACAGAACCAATAATACCGTCAACAGTTGGTGTTGGCGGGGCTTTGGATGTTCCTGGTCTCGGGGCATCAGGCAGATAATCATACAATGTACTAGACTTAGAATAAACCAAGTCAAGGTACTGAGCGCGCGTGATAGCTTGCTCTTCAGTGACACACGCCCCCATGGCAATGTCCCGAGCTATTGGAGAAACGAACGAAGTTGTAAACCAATCGGTAAGAAGTTGGTCGGGAATCCAAAATTTGATCATACGTCTACGCCGTCTCCATTCATGGATATGATCAGAGATATGCGTAGCCGTTGTCTGTCTTAAGGATGTCAGGAGGTGTGTACCCATTTCATATCGAATGGGCAACTGAAAATGAGTGAGGAATGCCATAGCCAACGAGTTGAAATCCTGAAAGGATCCGCGAGTGAGCTCAATATACCACTTAGCTGCAGAGCCAGTGAGAGTCCTTTGAAAAAGGCGAAGCCGAATCGAATCATCAAGCCACGAATTGGATGAACACCACAAGTGATAGGTCATGACATGAGCTTGAGGATCTTCATTAGCTTTACCATCAAATTTTGGACAGTCACCGGGAATTTTTGTTGGAACCGGAGGCCAATATGGATTATGGAGAATGGGATCGTTGGTCAGTTTGGACACATCCGGTAATTCCAAAGTCGCTAAGAAAGGTAATTGAGGATTGAAAGACATCTGGGGCTGCTGGTAGGATGGAGCACCAGGGTTCCAACCAACTGGCGGTTGCCCCCATGGGCTTGGTCCGGATGGATTTGGCCCCATAGGGTTTTGTCCGTAGGGATTTTGGTTCTACCCCTCAGCATTCCATGGATTACCAAACTGCCCTGCAGGAGCACCATACGGTTGCGGATAATTCTGATAAGGATTTTCCTGCAGTTGTTGATAATTTTGATATGGGGCAAACGAAGGTTGCCCTTGAGGTTGTTGTAACCATACGGTGGCTGGACTCCAAACGGAGTTTGAGAAACAGGCTGATTTTGATAGACTGTTTGGGATTGAATTCCAACTTGCATTTGAAGACCGGATGGGGCCTGGGGTCCAGCCTGGGGCAAAAAACCGGGTTGAGCAACGCCAGAAGGATGTCCTGTAGGTTGGGCTATCTGGCCAGAAGGATGACCTTGTTGATATTGAGGTTGGCCCACCTGCCCAGAAGGTTGTACTTGCTGGGGGTGGAGTTGTTGTTGCACAACTGAGGGTTGTCCTAACGGACCAGATGGCCGAGTGGGCTGGGCAGTTGGTTGGCCTGATTGGATTTGAGGCTGGCCGACTTGCCCAGAAGGTTGACTATACTGGACGATGGGCTGACCATGTGGTTGAGCAGCTTGTCCAGATATTGGACCATACTGGACATTAGGTTGGTTTGGGTGAACATATGATTGACCAATTTGTCCAGTAGGATAACCTTGCTGGATACCAGGTTGGGCTTGTTGAACAGAAGATTGACCTGAGTTACCAGAAGGTTGAGCATAAGAGGTGAAAGACGGACCACCAGACGCGAAAGGTTGTCCCTGGAAGGGTTGTCCTTGTTGGTCTTGATGAGGTGGTCTTTGGGATTGCGCAGACGATACTTGGCCACCATCATAAGAGGTGGGGCCCCAATCAATTGACAGCGGAACTGAAATCTCAACAGTCGGTTGAGACGACAAAGGCCTGCCAAGATGTGGTAAATACTAATCGTATGGCCCCTCTGCTGGGACGTTTGACGTAGGATCAAAGACTCCGAATAAAGAGGCCGAAGGACGACGGAAAATAGGAGTCAAAGAAGCTACACATACCATTGGAATGGCTGTGATTGAGGTAACAAACATACTGCGACTTTGTGGAGTAAAAGGCTCCATGGTGGGAAAAGCGAGTTGTGACCAAATAGAACTCGTGAAGGGAGTTCCAGAGGACATAACATCCTTTAATTCTTTATAGCCGGGAGGTAGTCTCCCAGTAGTAGGGGTACTACTAACAAGTATAGGTTCCGTTGCGGTGGGAATTTCACCGCTCGTCGCAACGGATTCTTCAGTCGAAGTAGGGGATACGTCCTCCATGTCGGAAGAAAATAGTGGGGTTGAAACACGAGGGGAAGCGTATTCCCAAAAAGGGATACCGTCCTCAGAAGGTTCCCAAACGGGGTTCCAATGAAATTTGTAAGTCTCGTCGCCTGGAGCACGTGAATTAATCGGTTGCATACTCAGAATAACAGGAAGAGTTTCACTCACAACCGGTATCTCGACAAAGGAAGAAGACGAAATTGGTAATTCCGCCAGGATAAAAACTTCACAAAATCCTAGGGAATCTAACGAGACAGGACCCTACTCAAACTAACGCAGACAAGATCTAACCGGGTAAATGTGAATTGTGGCCGAATAAATTTTAAGACAAAGGAACTGAACTTGACCTTTTCATGTTTTAAGAGTCGAGAAAAGGACAAAAAGATGACTCTAGTCTCCTTCGAATATTTAGTGAGCCTGAAGTGACAAATGCTCAGGTGAACCTTTTCTTTTAGGGAGTCTGAAAAGGGTCAAAAGTGACTACTCTGGAGAACTAGGCAAAAGGTTTACCAAACAATCCGTAAAACGGCTTATACACCTTGGCAATCAGATGAAAACCAAGGACTTCCCGTACGGCAGTCAATCTTCCCGAATGCTGTGTTCAGTGCATTACGGCTTGTAAGGCGGCAGACATGGCTTCCTGTGGATAAAGGATGATAACCTAGTGGGGTCTCAACATATACTCGACGGTACGTGGGAGCACAAATCCGTGCTAGACCACTATCGAGTCACAAAAGGAGGAATCACCCAACCATAATGTGAAACAACAATGACTAGGTTTAATGACGCTGGAACACGTCTCTAGGCTAGACCTCTAGAATGTATGCTTTAAGTTCCAATGCGTTTTTAGATTCATTCAGTTCATTTTACAGTTGATCTTTGATTAGGTTTCATTTTTCAGGTCCTACTGTATGTAATCTCTCACAATTTCCCAAATGCAAGCTATATGCCAAAATATATCATTCCATTCAATGAATGCTAACTACAGAAGAGTTGAGATCTTTCAAACAAACAAAATGATCATCAAACAATCAACAAAGATTCTAATGCAACTAATAGCAATAAATGAAACTTTTTTTTTTTTTAAAGTGACTAATTGCTAATAACAGTGAAGAATGCTAACTAATGCAATGCAAAAATATCGTTTGTTTTTTTTTTAATGGCATAATGCACTTAAACAAATTTTGAGAGATGATAACAAAGAGTAAACAGACAAATTTCACTCAATGAAAATAGAATCAAGTCTGAAACACCAAGACAATCTGTCAAGCCAAGAAGAATCACAAAGACCTCAATGAGCTATGTGATCTAAACCCAGACGAAGCCAAGTGAAATCCAAACAAACAAGAGGTGGATTGCTCGAAGCACACAATAAAAAGTTCTGACAACCACTAGACAAGTGAAAAAAACAGCCAAGAAGTCGACTGGACAATCAAAGAACCAAAAACTCCCACGGAAGGCTCGATGTACAAAGCCACTAGATGCTCTAGGGCTGGGATATGAGATCGATGGAAAGAGGCAAACACCCGAAGGATGAAGGTCAAAAACCAGTCAAACAGAGCTCTAACACACTCCAGTAGCTGAAAAAGATGTAAAAAGACAGAAATCTGAGTTTAGAAGGCTTCCAAACAAGCAAAATGGCAAAGTTTACAGGACTGGCGTGACTGTCAGTCTGTAACTCGCGCTATTAAAGGATTAGCGCGAGTTGTTTTCGTGCAACCTGCGCCCACTGGCGTGACTGTCAGGTAGAAAAACGCGCTAATAAAGTTTGTTGGCTTAAAAATAAATCAAGCAGTCCAGGGTCTGATCGACAGTATCCAGACAGATCAAGCAGCAAGAAACAACTTAAAAATCCAACCCAGAAAGCTTATCTAAGCAAGCAAACAAGAGAAAACCAAAGTGCAAGACAAACTCCAAGCGGTTCGGTTCGTAAACCAAACCGGAGATTGACTAAAGTGGCATTGATCTACTTCGCTAATGCAGAGCAATAGCGTTTCGAAGGCTACCTGGCCATACTTCAGGCTCCATCAAAAGTTTACAAATCAAACAACAAATAGCGTCCCCAGTGGAGTCGCCAAATTGTTGGAGAGGTAAATCCCCTCTGTGGACAGAGGTGATCCCACTAGCCCAAAATGGGTATAGCAACAATCAATCAATGCTACCATGCAAGTTCCTAGTTCCAAATTGAAAGTGAATTATGAGAACCAACCTGAAGTCCAATGCTAGTGTTGTGGAAGAGTTGATACTCCCATTCCCTTGCTCCAGCAGGTCACGATCCTCACGATCTCCGTGAATGGATACATGCACATGCAAAGAACGAAGCGAATACAAGCATAAAATCCACTAAATACAACCATATATCGGTCAGAAAAGATATAGATCAAACATTACCATAATGAACAATAAGATCGGAACCATAATGATAGTCGTTTATTAATGGTAATCAACAGAGAAAAGTACAACCAAGGTTCTGACGTTGAATCCCTCCTCTGGCTGGGCGAACAATTACATATGTCTTGCAACAAGCCTTTCTCTCTCTTTGATTATGAATGCAAAGCTCAGACTTCTGACAGTATAATCTCTCTATGCTCCAAAACTCTTACTATCACTCAAAAACTAGCACTATCACTAGCTTGTCAAATGCATGAGGACAGGCTTTTATAGATGGAGGAGGGGAAGAAGATACAATGAATCAAGACCCCCATTATGGATTGGCATTATCCCCAAAAAGCCATTGTGGATAGATGTAAGGGATAGATGATGAATCTCGACATCCAAGAGATTAGCATTATCCTCAAAAACTTCATGATTTGAAGGGAAAAAACATCCGGGCGCGCGTTTGTGAACAAACTTTTCCAAACTTGGTTGGCGCGGGTAATACTCTGAGACAGAGCGCCAATAAGCGTGCCCTATTTTGAGGATTTCCCCCATCGGCGCGAGTAGTACATTGTGGACCCGCGCTAATGGAAAAAGGGCACTTTTCAAGGATATTTTGCAGGAGATGTCTTCAAGGCACATGAAGTCCATACTTAGGGGAACATAATGCAAGTTTTTTTAAGTTATGTCACTGCTCACAGGTCCCGGAATGAGTCCTCCAAAGTGCGGGAAAGGGGTAACAGGGACGATGACCAATGGTGACAAATTACTGTGTAACAGGGTCCAATGATCCATTAGGTTAGAGGAATACCTTGTCTTGGGAGGATCATGGGGATGACAGAGATAGGATTGCATCTTCCTTTGGATGACAAGTTAGGAATCATTAAGATGATCACTACCAGACAAGGAAGGACTTTATCACTATTATTTTAACAAGAGATTAGAAGTGGATTTGTAGATTGAGACCTTGGCAAGGTGCCCTAGAAAGATAGACCTCCATGTAGTAGATTTTCCCCTTATTTGATTTGTGGTAGAGGATTACCAGAGTGGATGAATCTGTAGGAGCATGAGAGGATCACAGTTATGACTACACCGACACAACATCCACTTAGTGGGATCGCTTTGAGATTAGTTTGGGACTCAAGAGCTATAGGGTTGAGTAGTTGGGTTACAAATTAGGAAGAGTGGGTTCTCATAGGGGGAGGTCACTAATATATGCCATTGGGACTTCGTTCTATAATAAGAACTTCACTTACCAAGGGTCAGTCGATAAAGGATAACACCTCACTTGGATGGCTATATAACTAGCAAGAGGAGTTCATGATTGACACGTCAGGACTTGATATCTATTTTATGTGACTTGGGTTGTATGTTTAGGAGTTCCCTCTTCAAGTATTTAGGATTGATTTTCTCTTGGGAAAACATTCGAAGGAGTTGACAAGGGCTTGGTAGCATCGAGGTGCTCTGCTTATCAATAGGAGATGGGAGGACTCCCGCAACCCTACACCTTTGGTCTACGCATGGAGTGAGGGGTATTTCACATTGAGTGGGATGACTTAGGTCTTTAGTATCTGGGTACTCCTTTATGATAGGTTAGTGCATGGATCAAGAGATGGTCAGTGGCACAATTGGGACCCCGGTATTTCTTGCAGTGACAAAATGGGTCAACAAATATGAAGAACTTTTGTTTGAGCATTGCTTTAGGACAAGTAATACTTGGTGGGGAGGGTTGTAATATAACCAATTTTAATTTTTCATCAGAGGAGGTCAACGAGATCCTTGGGATGGTGCTAAGTGTAGCACAATTTTCCAATTTGGGCATTGGAGGAATTTTTGATATGGGAGACATGAGGACTTAGGAGAATAGGAGAAATTACATCCTTAGTGGAATGTGGGGACCACAAAAAGGATACAGTTCATCCCTTAGAGATAACTCGCACCTATGGAGGAAGAAAGAGAAACAAAGGAGTGCAATTTAGTGGAAAATGGGTCCACCAAGGGAGGGAGGATCAAATTATATAAATAAGGCAAATAGCCCACCATTTGGGTACTTTTTGACAAGATTAAAATTAAACATTATGTTTTCTTGAGCTGCTCAACCAAGTTAACATTGTGTTATTTAGCACAAGGAGATTTTCGGGTGGAGAACTCAACTCTTTCTTTGATGGACTAGGAGTGTCATTCTAGGGGTGAAATTGGGCATTTTAAAGCCATTCCAAATCTAGGACAAGACTTAAATTCCCTGGTTTGTGTGTGGCCAAGACACTCGCGAAATTCACACTAGTGGGAGAGAGTAGCGTTGATGCAATATAAATTATGGGTAATTCACAAAAGGTTGGGCAAGTCATTTGTGAGAGTTTTTGTGTGCTTTGCATGGGAGAAACTCAAGGAATGAGGTAGGCCAAAAATTTTTCTTATGGGTGTAGGTTTTAACCCTGTACAGAAATTACCTAGAGATGAATTCTAGAAAAAGAAAAATAATGGCGAGAACACAAAACATAAAATGGATATACACAGATATTTTTCCCTGATATCCAAAAACTGGGACTACTAGATTGGTTTTTCATTACATTCCTTCAATGTTACAATACATATATATACATGCCAAAGCATCCATAAAACTCAATCGATTAACCTTGGATTAGAACATAAGCATAGTTTCTTTGATCGCATCTACAAAATACCATGTGCAGAAAACCATCATGCCCAAAACCATGTGCGAAAACCATGCACAAATCCATAGGTAGGTCCACCCACCTAATACAAGGTCCAAAAAAAAAAATTCCACGGGGCACTGCCCCAGAAACCATAGAGGGGGGATACCACCCCCATATGACCCCCCTGCTGCGCCCTGCGCAACAAACAGAGGGTGCTTTTGCCCCCCCTGCATGTTGGCCTAGTCGTGGAAAGAATATAAAACACACCCAACAATGGGGCCTATGTAGGCTCTCATTGTAAAAATCACATACATGTTAGGGAGCAACAGGAGTTGGGGTTTGGGGTTTAGAGAGAAGGAATTTTGGAGGATAAGTTTATAGGAAATTTGTGGGAGGTGTTATAGAAAATGCAATAACTCCTAAAACTTCTACCCTTTCAAAATTTTGGAGCCCCCTTAACTAAACTTTTATCCTCGCTCTACATATTAAATTTGTTTCCCCATCCTATCAGTTGAGAAAGTTCCCTTCAACCCCTTGGAAAATGATAAGTTTGCAAGATTTAAAGTTCATCTCTCCCCAAAACTTGTAGGTTGCAAAACAGATCTCAATTAAGGTAAAAAATAGTTTCCTATGACCCCTTCTAAAAAATACATGTTGACCAACCTAGGTCACTAGGTCACACCTTGGTTATCTACCTGAATTCCAAATTTGTTACTGAGACTGACTTGTGACTCTATGACCTTTATCTATGAGGTTTCTAGGCTGCACCATAGGTGTGGACCTGACCTCAGATTTTGCGACCCCTTATACCTTGCAACTCTGCTACCTATATCCTTGAGGTTGCTAGGTCACTTGGTCACAAGTCACTTGAATGTTGACTTTGTGACTAAGAATGGCCTACAACTTGGCGACCTCTCCAAACCCCATATGTGCAACCTTTTCCTATATATAACTACCCGCCCTATCACTCATTTGTACATCTGATTAGATATCTCGAACAATAGGGAGACTCAACAACTGTGTAAGGTGCATGACTCCTGACCAAGTAGGTGTCTCTTCCCCTTCCGTGGTAATCATTTCTTTTGCAATTTGTCCTTTTCTGAACTCAAACCATGAAACTTCCCTTCTGGTAGGATTTTATTCACCTTTGGGCCTTTCTCAGACCCATTTCCACCCTAAATCCCTCCAGACTTGTGTTCTATCAATTTAAATCTTTGTTTCCCAAGTAATAAGCCTAACTCGAGGCCCATTCCCCTTGCTCTTAGTCACTTAGGTATCCAGGGTCCATTCCCCTTGCTCTCAGTCACTTAGGTATCCAGGGTCCATTATATATATATATATATATATATATATATATATATATATATATATATATATATATATATATCTATATATATATATATATATATATATATATATATATATATATATATATATATATATATATATATATATATCTATATATATATATATATATCTATATATATATATATAGAGATATATATATAGATATATATAGATAGATAGATATAGTGTAAAAAAAAGATAAAAGAAAAAATACAAAAATGGAAAAGAAAAATAGAAAAAGAGAAAAGATAAAAAATAGAAAATAATCAAAATCCCAAAGAATAAAGCATACTAGTTTAAATGCCTCTCATTTATTTATTGATTATGTTTAATTTATTGTAAGCATGATTTGATTAAACCTAAACAAAATTTTATGTGTAAATAAATAACGACATGTCTTTTTCATTTGTCGTTAAAGTTCATGAAGTTTTCAATGGTTGAAGATCTCGAGTGTAGAGATCAATGGCTCCGCATCCACTCCACACCCAGCTAGCCCCTGTGACATTTAATCAATGTAGGCGTGGGGTGCGAAATAGTGGTCCACCCCGAAACTACCTTCGCCACGTGGATTTCACTCAAATACTTCGAACCGCCCCACACCAAAACCATATACCACCCGCTACCACCCCCCGAAATCGACCTTTCTACATTCAACCAACCGTTACACCTCCGTCCCCCCGTTTTGAAACTAAACCTCATCCACTGCTATTCTACAACTTGTCACTCCCTCATATGTTGATTCAGAATCTCTTCAAAAAAATTCTGTTGCAAATAAATGCTCCTCCCACGCCATTTAACGGGTATTACCCAATAAAAAGATTTAACCAACCAAAGGCTCTTCTTATTTGTTTTCTTCAAAGTTGATTGGCTCACTATCATCACCTAGCCCTCCAAACTAGAAATCAACCAATTGTGACCAATACTAGGCCGAACTGCTACCCAAATTATCAAAGAATATTTCAACACTTTGCTACCTATTAATCAACAGCAAAACCATCAACTCTCCGGGTAATTTCCGTTGTTTTCACACCTCTTTTTGTAATCATGGCTTCTAAAAAGAAGTCAGATGTTATGGAAAACCCCATGTTCCCTGTGATGCAGAAAAGTGTTCCCTCTACGGACAGAGGCAACGCATCTAGCCCTAGAGTGGGTCTAGTCACAAAGAAGGACAGATCAACAATAGCTTTCCTTAAATAGTAATAGTAGGAGGCCTACCTCAACTGGTGATCGATGGAGTTCTGTTGCACTGCTCCAACATCCGCTTCCTTCTCCTAATGAGTGACCAACCTGAAACAATGCAAAGGAAATACAACAAAGCACGTAACCGGAAAAACAACAATGATCTATTTACTCACAAAGTCAAGAAGTCATGAGCTATCAAGTACATTACATACGAGACATAGGAAAACATCATTGATTGTATTAATAATGAAATAAGAGCAAGCTTACAACCAAAGTCTTGACGTCACAAGCCTTCTCAGAGGGATCCAGTCAGCATGTTCCTCAAGCATTCACTCTTTGAAGATGGATCTCCCAATATATAAGTCTCTCTCACTCATAAGTTTCACACAAAATTAAGGGAACTTCACAACCTTCCACAAGCTATCAACATTCCCACACTTATCACACTCACACCAGTTATCTAGCAAATTCACAAACACTAACAACACTACTCAACTATCCAACTATCATAAACTAGCAATGCATAGAAATGGTGAGAGTTTAAATAGGAGAAGGAGTCTCCATGAAAGGTGGAAGAGTGAGCTTATCCCAAAGGAAGGTAGCACAATTGATGGAATTGCCATGCTAGAGAAAGGAGGGCAATACAAACTATGCCAACAACCAGGTCTGGAGTCATCTGGAAGGCCGACTGTTGGAACAAACTCACCGAATCTGGATCATCGCGGGGGCATAACTGATCCCTAGTGCTGACATCGCTAGTGAGCAATGTAGCCAGTCAGATCATCGCTAAAGATAATAAGTAACCTCGCGCTGGGACATAAAATTGGACCATCACGGGAATCAAATGTACTTCTGCACTGCCAGTGCATCTGGACTATTTATGAGTGCTCTTCAGCGCGTATATTTAGTCCACAGTCGCGATGAGGTAGATAACTTAGGAAACGTGGGTCATTTGGCAAAACAAAGGAGAATTTATTCAATATGAGCATGTTTGACTTGGACACATGACACAGTAGGAGGACTGGAGTGAAGACAGTGAAAAATTACTGTGTAACAGATGCCTCCTAAACAATGAAGCCCAAGAGAGTGGGAGGGGTGAAATTATTTAGGAAACTGACTGAGCTGGAACACCATCTGGAAGAACCTGTACGCAAGTACAACTGATGTCTTTGATAATGAAATACATGTAGTCTAGGCATGGGCGCAACCATCCAAAAGACATACAAATTAGGTCTGTGGTATGGATGCAGCCATCCAGCTAATGAAACCATAATAATGATAAAGGTATGGTCGCAGCCATCTATGAAGACTCAGGTACGGTCATAGCCATCCATCAATGATTCATGTAATCATAAGCCAATCCACGCAGCCCGAACATGTGTAATCTAAGTTCGGGGTCTTGAACCCATCTGATCATAGTACAAATTCTAACATGCGAATAGATGTGTTGAGGTTGAGCATGATAGAAAGTCGCTTGATTATCGGTCAACGACGAAAACCGTTAAAAATCACGAGAGAAACCACCAATAATGCCAATGGCTCTCAAGGTACTAGCTAGCACAATCCACGTAGTGTGAAAAAGGAGCTGAATTCGAACACTCATGGAATCACCCAATTGACGACCAATGATAAAATCGACAGTCAGGTGCGAAGAACTTGCCATTGAGGCCTGCAAGCTCTAAAGTACCAAAGGGGATCTCTAGATCAATCTCGTAGATAATGAGCTGATGTCAACAGGAGACGACTCGTCGCAGGAGGGCCATAACGTTTCTCCCATCAACGACACGAGATAAGGAACAAGCGGTAGACGGGGAAACAGAGTATCAGAGGAGAAGGTGAGGATGTAAACTGGAGAAGGATTATACTCTTGAACATGTCAGCGACATGACTCCGGAGGGTGGCAACATTCAAGTACCAAGGGATCAGGGGCTCGATGGAAACGGCATGAATCAGATGGAATGAGGCTAAATGACAACCCAAACCCGTGGAAGACCAAATGACGATGTATGGATGTCCCAACCCAACAAGAAGCAAAAGTGTCGATGTTCAAGAGTGACTAGCTGCCAATGATGATCTCCAAATTTTCCCCACCATCGCTGGCGAGTACCCCTATTATTTTTGAAAACAAGCTTGAAGGGGATAGCATATGCTTGTAATGTAAGTTTGACCGTCGGTCGAATCCAACCTAGTAATGGTTTAACGAGCCCTAGGGAGGAGAAGCTCGAGTCTCGTCATGGTGACGAGTCCAATGTCGTCAGGGTTTAATGAGTCCGACATAGGTAAAACTCGGAGTCTTTTTCATGTTTAGAGAGTTTGAAAAAGACAAGGAAAAGAAAACTCCAGGGGTGTCGAGGTCACTAATCACGAAAAGTACTCCTCGATCGTAATGGTCGGGCAGTTCTTTCGAGTATCATTTTATACTTTTTCGGGCTCGAGAGACACAAATCTATGAAAAAGGACCGGTGTTCGATGGAGTTTTTTTGCGCTACTCCAACTTCAGGTTCCTTCTCCTAATGAGTGATCAACCTGAAATAATGCAGAGGAAATACAACAAAGCACGTACTGAAAAAGCAACAATGATCTATTTACTCACAAAGTCAAGAAGTCATGAGCTATCAAGTACATTACATATGAGACATAGGAAAACATCATTGATTGTATTAATAATGAAATATTAAAGAGTAAGCTTACAACCAAAGTCTTGACGTCACAAGCCTTCTCAGAGGGATCTAGCCAGCATGTTCCTCAAGCATTCACTCTTTGAAGATGGATCTCCTAATATATAAGTCTCTCTCACTCATAAGTTTCACACAAAGTTAAGGGCACTTCAAAACCTTCCACAAGCTATCAACAATCCCACACTTGTCACACTCACACCAGCTCTATAGCAAATTCACAAACACTAACAACACTGCTCAACTAGCCAACTATCAGAAACTAGCAATGCATAGCAATGGTGAGAGTTTAAATAGGAGAAGGAGTCTCCATGAAAGGTGGAAGAGTGAGCTTATCCCAAAGGAAGTTAGCACAATTGATGGAACTGCCATGCCAGAGAAAGGAGGGCGATACAAACTATGCCAACAACTAGGTCTGGAGTCATCTGGAAGGTTGACTATTGGAACAAACTCGCCCAATCTGGATCATCACGAGGGCATAACTGATCCCTAGCGCTGACATCGTTAGTGAACAATGTAGCCAGTCAGATCATCGCTATAGATAATAAGTAACCTCACGCTGGGACATAACATCGGACCATTGCGGGAATCAGATGTACTTCCACACTGGCAGCGCATCTGGACTGTTTATGAGCGCTCTTCAGCACGTATATTTAGTCCACAGTTGCAATGAGGCAGATAAATTAGGAAAAGTGAGTCATTTGGCAGCACAAAGGATAATTTATTCAATATGAGCATGTTTGACTTGGACACATGACACAATAGGAGGACTGGAGTGAAGACAGTGACAAATTACTGTGTAACAGATGCCCCCTAGAGTATGAAGCTTGAGAGAGTGGGAGGGGTGAAATGCTTTATGAAACTGACTGAGCTGGAACACCATCTAGAAGAACCTGTATGCAAGTACAACTGATATCTCTGATAATGAAGTACATGTAGTCTAGGCATGGGCGCAACCATCCAAAAGACATACGAACTAGGTCTGTGGTATGGATGTAGCCACCCAGCTAATGAGACCATAATAATGATAAAGGTATGGTCGCAGCCATCCATGAAGACTCAGGTATGGTCATAGCCATCCATCAATGAGTCATGTAATCATAAGCCAATCCATGCAGCCCAAACATGTGTAATCTGAGTTCAGGGTCTTGAACCCATCCGATCATAGTACAACATGTGAATAGATGTGCTGAGGTCGAGCATGATAGAAAGTCGCTTGTTTACCGGACAATGATGAAAACCATTAACAAGTGCGAGAGAAACCACCAATAATGGCAATGGCTCTCAAGGTACTAGCTAGCACAATCCACAAAGTGTAAAAAAGGAGCTGAAGTCGAACACTCGTGGAATCACCCAATCGACGACCAATGATGAAAGTCGACCGTCAGGTGCGAAGAACTTGCCATTGAGGCCAGCAAGCTAGAAGGTACCAAAGGGGATCTCTAGGTCAATCTCTTGGATAATGAGTTGATGTCGACAAGAGACGATCCGTTGTAGGAGGGCCATAATGTTTCCCCCACTAATGACACGAGATAAGGAACAAGCGATAGATGGCGAAACAGAGTATCAGAGGAGAAGGTAAGGATGTAAACTACAGAAGGATTATACTCTTGAACATGTTGGTAACACGACTCCGGAGGGTGGTAGCATTCAGGTACCAAGGGATCAAAGGCTCTGTTATCACAAAATCAGTACTAAGGGCTGCTACCTAGCAAGATCTCATGTAACTATTTCAACCAGGCTTTAGACTAAGGCTTAGCCTCCTTAGTCAGAGAGGGCTCTCTCACAGATTTTTGATAAGAATTAATTACAAGAACAGATGGCTAACTCTTCATACAGTTCATGAAAATAAAGCTGGTTGGAACAACAAAATAACACTTCTTCCATTGGGCTCATGGAGTCAAACACTTCTGCAGTAAACTATTAACCACTCAATCATGGAAGCCAAGGCATATAATGTTTAACACTCAAAACATTTCTCAAAAAGAACCACAACTCATAAATATACACAGGAAGTCTGAGCACTAGGTGAATTCAGAGTGATTTCATATTTAGTGAGCTGTAAAATACATAAAGGATAATGACAAAACCACACATATTCTGAGCATTGAACACATGATGAATCTTGGGAAGAAAAAGTAATCTTTATATTACTATCAAAGTCTTTTACATGAGCTGATAAAAACTCTGTTTTTTCATAAATCTCCAACCCTACTTACATCAAAGTTTTCACTATATATAGGAAAACCCAAAACCAAAACTACCTTGAGTCTCCTCAACAAGCATGAGGGGAGAGCTCGATGATCTACCATTAATTAACCTTATCTATTTCTAAACAAACTTATTAAATACATAAGGTATTGTGCTGTAAATACATAGAGTCCTAATTACATTGAAAGTCCAACTCTATCTCCTCGTATGCATGATTCTTCTTGGATCCTTGACAGCTGTACAATTTCTGTTGTGGCTGAGATATGTTGAGGAACATTCACTGAACGAGCTGGCCTTCGGGTGCTAGCTGTGTAGATGGCTCATTAATTAGTAAACATGAACACCCTATTTTCACGGTCCCTGTCTTCCATTCTTCTTCACCATTTAAAGACCACGCTCCAAGCTCTTTAATCCTTCAATAACAATGCATAACACTATATGCCTCATGATCTGGATGCCTTGTGGACTGAACAGGTGTACTAACCAAAAATCCCGGTAACCCTGTCACTATTTCAGCTGCTATGATATCCATGTATAATCTCCCTCCTGTCCTCGAGGCATTCCTTTCAAAATTCGCTGACCTCATCATCAAATTCATTGTTTTCTTATAAAACAGCATCTACAGTAGTTTCGTAGCGCGCTACGAAACTACTGTTTTTGTCAAAACAAAACATATTTATCTTGCAGCGTTTTCTGCTTAAACTCATGATTTCTTCAGATATTTTGTACAGGTGTTAGGGACCTTAAATAGTTTCAAAATGATAGAACTTGAACCAAAATTTATCAAAACTTGAAAAGCACCTTTCTTCTTAAATCAGTGAGCTAGTTTACCTAGCTTCTTCTTCAAACTGCTAACCTCTTCCTTCAAAGCCTTATTTTCTGATCTCAGACACATGTTCAGCTTTCTTACGTGTTTTGCTTGCTTAAGTGCTGGTACCATCCACGAAAATACATCAGACCCTGAGCCAGCTTGCCTCAGTAGACTTGTGCTGCCTTTTAATACAACCCTTCTATAACTAGCATATCTCATTGCACGTTCTCTAGAAAAACTCTTTATCTGAGCCACCTCTTCCTGGGTTTTTCCTGCCTGGTTCTTAATAGCTATGACATTCCCTCCTTGGCTAATAATAACCTTTTTACTTTTGTCTTTACTCCTGGTTGCATGCACTGTTTTAGTCAAAACCTCAAGAAACTCTGTACTAGGCATTCTAACAGCTGCCTCCTCTTTATGCACTTTCTCGGCCTCTTTCATTTTTCTTCTTGTAATTGGCCTTCATGGCTTGAACACATACTCTTCACTAGGCTCCTCAAACCATAACCTTTTCGAAGCCTTTGATTTCTTCATGCTCTCTGGTGAGGATTGGGTTAAGTCAATGTGCATTGGTTGCACTGGCTGGTCCTGTTCAAACTCCATTGGCTCAATCTGCACTGACTGATCTTGTTCAAGTTCAATTGCTTCAAGTAAATCAGTTAAACTGGCTTTTGACATAGGACTTTCTTCAACAACAATTGACTTACCCTTCTCCTTGCTTAACTAACCTCTGGTTTTTACTCTTGATACCTTTTCAACTTCACTTGGTGCAGGTGCATCCTTCTTCTGTTTGACCTTCTCTTTTGATGATGATTTAGGTGTCTCCTTGACCACCACAGGCTTCACTGGTTTCTTCAACTTGGTTTTGGACTTCTTCAGATCTTTCACCTCCTTTCTGAGCTAGCAAGAGTAGGTTCTTCAATTGTTTTCTCCCTTTCCCTAACAGGCAATGGAGTAATGCCCGTCTTGCTCTGAAAGCCAGCCATAAAAATAAAGGAGTCCCAATCTTTACCAATCTTCTGCAAACCATCTGACACTAACAACTTCACCAAACCATGATAGAACAGTGATGTTTCACAGCCATCTTTTTTCAATTGAATCTTATCACACATTTTACTTAGGCTTCTGAATAAGTAGAAAGGGATATCAATTGATGCTTTGCCTGTGAAATGTAACAAAAGTTTAAAATGATATGAATAAACTTTGTTATACCTCCCTTCGCATGTTAAATATTTTTGAATGCATGTGAGGAGCAGGGCAAAATGTTCCTTCACATAACTCCTTGGCACAGCTTTTGTGAGATCCTCATTTACATAAGGCTCCTTCAAGAATTCCTTACAGGGGCTCATGTCGAATTTAAAATTTTTGAACCACTCATTTCCACCTCTAGGGATCTCAGTCACATTAGAAATGGCTTCTGGGGATACAGGGAATTCTAGCATTGACACCTTAGAGTTTAAACCAGTAAAATTCAATGCAAAAGCTTTTGTTACCTCTGCGTGCCCTCCTTGCAACTTCTCACAAAACCTCCAGCAACCAGCATTTTTAAAAGCTCTTGCTACACCTTCATCCTTTAACGTAATATCAAGCCCCACTGGTTCTGTTCTTTGGCACCTACCGGATCGATGTTCCCTTTTCTCCATTTTACTTTGAAAACTTTCGGACAGAAAACTAACAGCAGTTTCAACTCAGAAGAGAACTTCAAACTTTGGGATGCAGGCTCGCTTGTAATCAGGTCCTTTTAAATGAAAACTCGGGCTCCTTCTCGCTTCAATAATCTTGTCATACAAACAAGACAGTTTACGCACTAATGACAAATATCATGACACTGCCATACATCATAAAATCACTCTGAATGATGTTTATGAGCGTGGTTTTGAACCTCATGGCAGAATGATGACCCATAATGACCTGGAGATTACATCAACTGACAATATATGGACGTACCTAATGACTCATCCCCCCAGACTTGACATTTCAAGAAAACGCGCTGCAGAAACCCCGAATCCCTGATTCCGTAGCGCAAACAGCTATAAATGGACAGAATTCGCTACGAAATGGCTGATAGATCACACACTACGAAAAGGCGGAAACATCATTACGCTGCCAAATTGGCCAATCAGACTGCGCTGCGAAACTGCGCAAAGGACCAATGACGCAAACAAGACAAGACATGCCTTAAAGAATTATGATGGAGGATGACTAACGGTTTTTTGTAATGATTCACATCAATACCTTTTTAAAACATGATCCCTAAGTAACACACATAGGACCATAACCATTTGACACACATTTTTTGACAATGAAAATTTTTTTGTTTGGGAAAACATTATATACATGGACTGTAGTACATGGACTGAAATTCTAGGTGATAACAGGCTCGATGGAAACAACGTGAATCAGATGGAATGAGGCTAAATGACAACCCAAACCTGCGGAATGCCAAGTGACGATGTATGGACGTCCCAACCCAACAAGAAGCAAAAGTTTCGATGTTCAAGAGTGACTAGCTGCCAATGATGATTTCCAAATTTTCCCCACCATCGTTGGCGAATACCCCTATTATTTTTGAAGACAAGCTTGAAGGGGATAGCATATGCTTGTAATGTAAGTTTGATCGTTGATCAAATCCAACCTAGTAATGGTTTAACGAACCCTAGGGAGGAGAAGCTCGAGTCTCGTCATGGTGATGAGTCCAATGTCGTCAGGGTCTAGTGAGTCTGACATATGTAAAACTTGAAGTCTTTTTCATGTTTAGAGAGTTTGAAAAAGACACGGAAAATAAAACTCCAAGGGGTCCTTTTTTGTAGATTTGTGTCTCTCGAGCCCGAAAAATTATAAAATGATACTCGAAAGAACTGCCCGACCATTACGATCGAGGATTACTTTTCGTCATTAATGACCTCGACCCAAAAAAGTAGAAAAGCAATCAAAATCATGTCGTTTCGTAACCAATAACGAGCCTAAAATGACAAAGGCCCGACAATATTTTCGTGTTTACACAGTCGAAAAAGAGCTTAAAGGCGACCACCTCTTATTTCTTTTTAACAATTCAAGAGGAACAACTCGGCTATCTTTTCATTTTACAAGTCGAAAAAGAGCGTTAAAGACAACTTTACGGATCAAGTGTACACAAAGCTGTCATAACTCCACTACCTGTAGCTCTGCACAAAGCACGTCAAACGTAAACCCATTCGACATAAAATGAACAATATACATAGAAATATAGTTAAAAAACCAAATTTTAACTAACAATGTGATAAAGATGAGAAAAAACCCACATTTATAAAATATAATTTTTAATTTCCAAAAATTACTACAAAGAGGGGTAATTCATTCATTTTAACCATTGGCACTGTTCATTTCACCTTGGAGCAATTTGGAGCACCGAAGTTGGCGAGCTAATTTCGGCCTCATTCGTCCATTGTTCATCCTGATACTTATTCTAGGTAATTAGACCTTGTTCCGCAATTCAATTCAATGGCTTTTTTATGCATTTCGATGTTAGATGTGTTAGTTTAGGCGGACTTTTTGAGTCGGGCTCTGCCGCTCGGTCATTGTGGGTATACCGCTCGGGTCCACGATGACCGAAAATATTTACACATAACGTTCTCTGATCATTGCAGGAAAGTGATGTACTTCCGCGATGACCGCGAGAAAAATGAACTGGCAACCTCGGGTTATCGCCTCTATTTTAAAAACAGACGCGATGACGACGCAAAATTATTTTTTTTTGCAAATTATGGATTAAAATTTGCAAACAAAGTGCTAATCCATTTTTCCTCATCATGCAGGCCATAATGGCGTTTGTCTGGCAGGAACGAACACATGATGATAACGATGTGGAAGCTTTTGCTGATGTTGGGTGCCGAAATACATTACGTGCATGTGGATTGCTAAAATTCTTCCTTACTCTGCACCTCTGGTCTCAACCCGATTTACTAGAGCTACTGATGCATGCCTGGAACCCAACAGATGGGAAATTCATAATCCGAGGCCGAGACATCGAGTTCAATGCCACAAACATATATTTCCTGACCGGGTTGTCCCGTCATGCTGAGAGGCCCATTCTAGAGGGGCAACGACCTAGGGGTGATTCTCTAGAGATGCTGATGGCTCAAGTGTGCCCACGGGCACGCAAAACGAGGAGCGAGAAGGTGGAAATCCCGACAGTAGAAGACGTGGTTCTTCGCGCTATGCTTTTTATGGTGACATGCGCAGCGGGCTCCCAAGTCCAACACGAGGCATCGAAGACCCATCTCTGGTTGGCTCTCGAATGTCTCAATCCAACCATGTTCAACTGGGCAGAAACAGTGACGGCCAATATGAAGAGACAACTTACCAACTGCCGTCGAGGAGAGATGAAGCAGTTTGGCTACAGGTCCATCTTAGTCCCACTCATGCTGGAGCGGGTGCCGGCATTGCAGTTACAGGACATGGATTTGGATTTTCCCAGACCACGTGAGACCAGGGCCACATGGTGGGCACACGTTATGCCACGAGGAGGTGGCGGACGACCAGTGTCATGGGGGACACTATTTCGAGAGTGGTTGGAGCGCCAGACGATCTTCGTTGAAGATTGGCCATATGTTGGCATGGACTTCCGTGGAGATCCTAACATGCAGCTTCCCACTGGAGAGCAGTGGGATGATGGTGGTAAGACACTTGATCACATTACTCTTGCATTTTATTTTTTATGATGTTTCTAGATTTTTTTATGTATATGTCCTAATGACGAACTCTATGGTATTGTAGATGTAGGATCAGTGAGACCTGTCAGGCTGGCTCCAGAGGCATGGAGGTATGCACAGGGCGTTGCGGCACTGGCCTTGGCTCCTCCAGTTGATGATCCGGTGGAGACAGTGACCTGAAATCTTGAGGGCCTGACGGCAGGGATTCCTGATTACATGGGGGTCGAGGAAGTCCCCATAGCATTCTAGATCCACACAGTAGGAGTGGAGTCCAGGGTGGACCGCTTGTTGAGGCGGGTGGCACGAGTGGTGGTGTGCTATAGGGAACGTAACCCACCACAGTAGACGCCTAGGTTTTATTTCCTGTTGATGATTTTTTGAGAGACATGTGTCTCGGATGTATGGAGAACACAGACTCTATTTGGACATATACACTTATTTTTTGAGCGCCTCGGTGCGCCACACGAGATATATATATATAGATATATATATATATATATATATATATATATATATATATATATATATATATATAGATAGATATATATATTTCTATGGTTTATTATTGTGTTTTACATGCTTCTTATATGCCTTATGGGCCTACCAAACTTCTGTGAAGGATGCCACCGGTTTCACCCCATTCCAATTGGTTTACGGGCTGGAGGCTACCCTTCCCATCGAGTGCGAGATCCCTTCTTTGAAATTAGCCATCGAATTACTCCATAACACTACTCCAGTAGAAGAATTCCTTCTCTACCTGGAGCAGCTAGATGAGACTCGTCGACTAGCCTCTCTAGCTATTGAAGCACAAAAGAAGAGAGTGAAAACTCACTTCGATCATACTGTCCATCCCCGTTCTTTTGTTGAGGGAGATTTAGTCCTGCTCTACGATCAAGCAAATGATAAGCTGGGGATAGACAAATTCAAGCCCATGTGGCATGGGCCTTATATTGTAAAGCGAGTTTTGCAGAAAGGGGCCTATGAGCTGATTGATTATGAAGGGAACCCTCTGGATAACCCTGAATTGGGCTTTACTTGAAAAAATATTATGTGTGAATTCCATGCACTCTGATTTGTACATACGTGTGTTTTTAGTAGGTGTGTTGTGTGTGTGTTTTCATCTTTGGCTTGGTTTGTAGGTGTATCACCGCTTATTGTGTCTTTTGCTTCTTGTGCAGATGTCTGGTGCACCTTACGTTGGTTTCGCTGATGGTGCCTGCCGCAGTACCCGCAACCTGTCTTCTGCGGCATGGGTGATCTACGATCCTCATGGTGAGTTAGTAGACCTTCAAGGTGTTTGTCTAGGTTGTACCACAAACAATGTCACTGAATATAGTGCTGTTATTGAGTTACTGACCAAGGCAATCAATCTCAGTATTCGTACATTGGTTGTGAACCTGGATTCTCAGCTTGTCGTCCACCAGCTCAATGGGCGATATTCCATCAGAGACCATCAGATTTTAAGGTTGTATTTACGTGTTAAATTTTTAGAAAGGAATTTTGATTTTATCACATATCAGCATATTCCATGAAGATTAAACACGTTAACTGATGCATTGGCAAACCATGTATTAGACAGACATTTGTGTAACATGTAATCAAAACAACATATAAGAAGCATGTAAAACACAATAATAAACCATAGGAATATGTATATATATATATATATATATCTATATATATATCTATATATATATATATATATCTATATATATATATATATCTATATATATATATATATATATATATATATATATATCGTGTGGCGCACTGAGGCACTCAAAAAATAAGTGTATATGTCCAAATAGAGTCTGTGTTCTCCATACATCTGAGACACATGTCTCTCAAAAAAACATCAACAGGAAATAAAACCTAGGCGTCTACTGCGATGGGTTATGCTCCCTATAGCACACCACCGCTCATGCCACCCGCCTCAATAGGCGGTGCACCCTGGGTATTACTCCCACTGTGTGGATCTGGAACGCTATGGGGACCTCCTCGACCCCCGTGTAATCAGGAATCCTTGTCGTCAGGCCCTCAACGTTTCAGGCCACTGTCTCGACTGGATCATCAGCGGAAGGAGCCAAGGCCAATGTTGCAATGCCCTCTGCATCCCTCCGTGCTTTTGGAGCCAGCTTGATGGGTCTCACTGGTCCTACATCTGCAATACCATAGAGTTTGTCATTAGGACATATACATGAAAAAATCTAAAAACATCATAAAAAATAAAATGCAAAAATAATGTGATCAAGTGTCTTACCACCATCATCCCACTGCTCTATAGCTGGCAGCTACATGTCAGGATCTCCACAGAAGTCCATGCCAGCATATGGCCAATCTTCAATGAAGATCGTCTGGCACTCCAACCACTCTCGAAACAGCGTCCCCCACGACACTGGTCGTCTGCCACCTCCTCGTGGCATAACGTGTGCCCACTGTGTGGCCCTGGTCTCACGTGGTCTGGGAAAATCCAAATCCATGTCATGTAATTGCAATGCCGGCACCCGCTCCAGCATGAGTGGTACCAAGATGGACCCATAGCCAAATTGCTTCATCTCTCCTCGACAACAATTGGTAAGCTGTCTCTTCATATTGGCTGTCACTGTTTCTGCCTAGTTAAACATGGTTGGATTGAGACATTCGAGAGCCAGCCGGAGATGGGTCTTCGAGGCCTCGTGTTGGTCTTTGGAGCCTACTTCCCATGTCATGATAAATAGGATAGTGCGAAGAACCATGTCCTCCACTGTCGGGATTTTCACCTTCCCACTCCTCGTTTTGTGTGCATGTGGGCACACTTGAGCCATCAACATCTCCAGAGAATCGCCCTCGGGTCGCTTCCCATCTAGAATGGGCCTCTCACCACGACGGGACAACCCGGTCAGGAAGTATATGTCTGTGGCATCGAACTCGATGTCTCGGCCTCAGATTATGAATTTCCCATCTGTTGGATTCTAGGCACGGATCAGTAGCTCTAGTAAATCGGGTTGAGACCGGAGGTGCGGAGTAAGGAAGAATTTTAGCAATCTGCATGCACGTAATGAATTTTGGCACCCAGATCAGCAAAAGCTTCCACATCGTTATCATCATGCGTTCGTTCCTGCCAGACAAATGCCATTACGACCTACATGATGAGAAAAAATGGATTAAAACTTCGTTTGCAAATTTCAATACGTAATTTGCACAAAAACATAATTTTGCGTTGCCATCACCTGTGTTTTTAAAGCAGACGCGATGAGGCGAGGTTGCCAGTTCAATTTTCTCGCGGTCATCGCGGAAGTACATCACTTTCCCGCGATGATCGGAGAACGTTATGTGTAATTATATTTGGTCATCGCGGACTCGCGCAGTATACCTGCGATGACCGAGTGGTGGAGCCCAACTCAAAAAATCAGCCTAAACTACCACATCTAACATCAAAATGCATAAAAAAGACACTGAATTGAAGCCCAAGACGAAATCTAATTACCTGGAAGAAGTTTCAAGATGAAAAATGGACGAATGAGGCTGAAATTAGCTCGCCAACTTTGGTGCTCCAAATTGCTCCAAGGTGAAATGAACAGTGACAATGGTTAAAATGAATGAATTACCCCCCTTTTATAGTAATTTTTGGAAATTAAAAAATTATGTTTTATAAATGTGGGGTTTTTCTCATATTTATCACATGGTTAGTTAAAATGTGGTTTTTTAACTATATTTCTACATATATTGTTCATTTTATGTCGAATGGGTTTACGTTTGACATGCTTTGTGCAGAGCTACAGGTAGTGGAGTTATGACAGGTTCGTGTACACTTGATCCGTAAAGTCATCTTTAACGCTCTTTTCTGACTTGAAAAATGAAAAGGTAGCCGAGTTGTTCGTCTTGACTCACTAAAAATAAATAAGAGGTGATCGCCTTTAAGCTCTTTTCCGACCGTGTAAACACAAAAAGATTGTTGGGCCTTTGTTGTTTTAAGCTCGTTATTGGTTACGAAAAGACGTGATTTCTATCACTTTTCTACTTTTTCGGTCATGGTCACTAATCATGAAAAGTACTCCTCGATCGTAATGGTTGGGCAGTTCTTTCAAGTATCGTTTTATACTTTTTCGGGCTCGAGAGACACAAATCTGCGAAAAAGGACCCCCCTAAAGTTTTCTTTTCCGTGTCTTTTTCAAACTCTCTAAACATGAAAAAGACTCAAAGTTTTACCTATGTCAGACTCGTTAAACCCTGATGACATTGGACTCGTCACCATGATGAGATTCGAGCTTCTCCTCCCTAGGGCTCGTTAAACCATTACTAGGTTGGATTCGACCGACGGTCGAACTAACATTACAAGCATATGCTATCCCCTCCAAGCTTGTTTTCAAAAATAATAGGCATACTCGCCAACAATGGTGGGGAAAATTTGGAAATCATCATTGGAAGCTAGTCACTCTTGAACATCGACACTTTTGCTTCTTGTCGAGTTGGTACATCCATACATCATCATTTGGCCTTCCGCAGGTTTGGGTTGTCATTTAGCCTCATTCCATCTAATTCATGTCGTTTCCATCGAGACTCTGATCCCTTGGTACCTGAATGCTGCCACCCTCCGCAGTTGTGTCGCTGACATGTTCAAGAGTATAATCCTTCTGCAGTTTACATCCTTACCTTCTCCCTGATAATCTATTTCGCCATCTACTGCTTGTTCTTTAGCTCGTGTCCTTGGTGGGGGAATCATTATGGCCCTCTTGCGACGGGTTGTCTGCTGTCAACATCAGCTAATTATCTAGGAGATTGATCTAGAGATCCCCTTTGGTACCTTAGAGCTTGCAGGCCTCAATGGCAAGTTCTTAGCACCTGACGGTCGACTTTCATCATTGGTCGTTGATTTGATGATTCCATGAGTATTCGACTTCGACTCCTTTTTCACACTCCGTCGATTGTGCTAGCTAGTACCTTGAGAGCCATTGGCATTATTGGTGGTTTCTCTTGCGCTTGTTAACAGTTTTCATCATTTACCGGTAATCAAGCAACTTTCTATCATGCTCGACCTCAGTACATCTATTCGCATCTTATAATTTTTACTATGATTGGATCGGTTCAAGACCCCGAACTCAGATTACACATGTTCGGGCTGCGTGGATTGGTTTATGATTACATGAATCATTGATGGATGGCTGCAACCATACTTGAGCCTTCATGGATGGCCGCAACCATACCTTTATCATTATTATGGTCTCATTAGCTGGATGGCTGCGTCCATACCATAGACCTAATTCTTATGTCTTTTGGATGGCTGCGCCCATGCCTAGACTACATGTATTTCATTATCAGAGATATCAGTTGTACATGCGTACGGGTTCTTCCAGATGGTGTTCCAGCTCAGTCAGTTTCGTAAAGCATTTCAGCCCTCCCACTCTCTCGGGCTTCATACTTTAGGGGGCATCTGTTACACAGTAATTTTTCACTATCTTCACTCCAGTCCTCCTACTGTGTCATGTGTCTGAGTCAAACATGCTCATATTGAATAAATGATCCTTTGTGCTGCCAAATGACCCACTTTTCCTAAGTTATATGCCTCATCGTGACTGTGGACTAAATATATGCGCTGAAAAGCGCTCGTAAATAGTCCAGATGCGCTGCCAGCGTGGAAGTACATCTGATTCCCACGATGGTCCTATTTTATGTCCCAACATGAGGTTACTTATTATCTTTAGCGATGATCTGACTGGCTACATTGCTCACTAGCGATTTCAGCGCTAGGGATCAGTTATGTCCCCGCTATGATCTAGATTGGGTGAGTTTTTTCCAACAATTGGCCTTCCAGATGACTCCAGACCTGGTTGTTGGCATAGTTTGTATCGCCCTCCTTTCTCTAGCATGGCAGTTCCATCAATTGTGCTACCTTCCTTTGGGATAAGCTCACTCTTCCACCTTTCATGGAGACTCCTTCTCCTATTTAAACTCTCACCATTGCTATGCATTGCTAGTGTTTTGATAGTTGCCTAGTTCAGCAATGCTGTTAGTGTTTGTGAATTTTCTAGATAGCTGGTGTGAGTGTGACAAGTGTGGGATTGTTGATAGCTTTTGGAAGGTTATGAAGTGCCCTTAATTTTGTGTGAAATTTATGAGTGAGAGAGAATTATATATTGGGAGATCCATCTTCAAAGAGTGAATTCTTGAGGAACATGCTGGTTGGATCCCTCTGAGAAGGCTTGTGACGTCAAGACTTTGGTTGTAAGCTTACTCTTATTTCATTATTAATACAATCAATGATGTTTTCCTATGTCTCGTATGTAATGTACTTGATAGCTCATGACTTCTTGACTTTGTGAGTAAATAGATCATTGTTCTTTTTCTGGTTACGTGCTTTGTTGTATTTCCTTTGCATTATTTCAGGTTGATCACTCATTAGGAGAAGGAAGCGGAACTTGGAGGACCGCAACGGAACTCCATCGACCACTGGTTGAGGTAGGCCTCCAACTATGACTGTTTAAGGAAAGCTATCGCTGATCTGTCCTTGTTTATGACTAGACCCACTCTAGGGCTAGCGGGGTTGCCTCTGTCCCCAGTGGCATCTCCAATTTGTGATGCAGGAAAGTGTTCTCTCTACGGACAGAGGCAACCCCTCTAGCCCTAGAGTGGGTCTAGTCACAAACAAGGACAGATCAACAATAGCTTTCCTTAAACAGTCATAGTTGGAGGCCTACCTCAACCGATGATCGATGGAGTTCCGTTGCGCTGCTCCACCTTCCGATTCCTTCTCCTAATGAGTGATCAACCTGAAACAATGCAAAGGAAATACAACAAAGCACGTAACCAGAAAAACAAAAATGATCTATTTACTCACAAAGTTAAGAAGTCATGAGCTATCAAGTACATTACGTATGAGACATAGGAAAACATCATTGATTGTATTAATAATGAAATAAGAGTAAGCTTACAACCAAAGTCTTGATGTCACAAGCCTTCTTAGAGGGATCCAGCTAGCATGTTCCTCAAGCATTCACTCTTTGAAGATGGATCTCCCAATATATAAGTCTCTCACTCATAAGTTTCACACAAAATTAAGGGCACTTCACAACCTTCCACAAGCTATCAAAAATCCCACACTTGTCACACTTACACCAGCTATCTAGCAAATTCACAAACACTAACAACACTACTCAACTAGCCAACTATCAAAAATTAGCAATGCATAGCAATGGTGAGAGTTTAAATAGGAGAAGGAGTCTCCATGAAAGGTGGAAGAGTGAGCTTATCCTAAAGGAAGGTAGCACAATTGATGGAACTGCCATGCCAAAGAAAGGAGGGTGATACAAACTATGCCAACAACCAGGTCTGGAGTCATCTGGAAGGACGACTGTTGGAACAAACTTGCCCAATCTAGATCATCGCGGGGGTATAACTGATCCCTAGCGCTGACATCACTAGTGAGCAATGTAGCCAGTCAGATCATCTCTAAAGATAATAAATAACCTCGCACAGGGACATAAAGTTGGACCATTGTGGGAATCAGATGTACTTCCACACTGGTAGTGCATCTGGACTGTTTATGAGCACTCTTCAGCGCGTATATTTAGTCCACAGTCATGATGAGGTAGATAACTTAGGAAAAGTGGGTCAATTGGCAGCACAAAGGAGCATTTATTCAATATGAGCATGTTTGAATTGGACATATGACATAGTAGGAGGTCTGGAGTGAATACAGTGACAAATTACTGTGTAACATTTTCCCCCACCATTAATTTATATTATCAACCTTTATTCGACCAATACTTTAAAATTGCTAAAACCAACTGTGAGTTCGATATTTATGAACTCCACAATTGGTTAAAATAGAAATTCATTGACCAAAGTGATGAAATAAACCTCTGGCAATCATCCTTACCCCAGCCAGTATTCGACAGACCCATCATTTTCAAGATCTGGTTATATGGTGTCATGATAGGTATATTCCCACTCAAAGAACAATAGTTTTTTTAAAAAATGAAGTTCTCTTTACCATTACTGTTGAGTCAATCAAACAAATGCTACCAATTCAAAACACTGAACCTTTGCATCCATTTTCTCCAGAATCCCTCATGGACTTTACAAAAATATTGACTTTCTCCAAAGAGCCAGAATTTTTGAAACCTTTTTACGAGAAGATGTCTAGTTACCTAAAACCAACCCACCTTATCAGTCATCTATGTTTCGAGAAATGACTAAGTAGATTATATCCATTGCCTCATGTCTGTTAGGTTATCTTTCTCATCAGTGAGTCGATGAGGTCTTAATAGGTTTTCTGTCAGTTTTCTCCATAAATGAAAAGCCTTCTTTGATTTTCAATTATAGTGGATACTTACCAAATTCAATTCATGATTAGGTCATGAAATTTCCTACAGAGGGAGTGTTCAAGTATGCCTCTATTTTACTATACTTGTTTTTGTTTAATCAGTCAGAGAGGTTTTCGTTTCCCCTACAGAAGATGGAAAACCAAGGGAATCCACACTCAGTCATCCATCGGACTTCCCTGGTGAGGAAGAACACCAATGAATTCACATTTAGTGATTTCGTAGATCAATTCCTATATGTTTCTACATGCTTATTCAACAGTGATGCAGAACCAAGAATTGGGACAAAGATTAAGAAAATACTTCATCTCAGTGAACATACCAAAATGGGATATTGGTATTTATACCAAAATTATATAGAGATCAGGATATATGGATGTGAGATGCCTCCATTCAAATTACCTAAATTTGTTCCTATTCGTATATTTTCGTTAGTTTATATCAAACAAATGACCAACACGGATCAACTACATTTTGTTGCAACAAAGAAAAAGGCTCAATTTAAGATTAAAACTCAAGTATGGCCCTTTATTTATAATGGTAGAATAGCAGGCAAGGAAGCAGAAGATATCCTCAGATAGATGAACTTTAAGATTAGTTTCACCTGGCCTTATCAGCCCCTAGGAGTAATTTCAATACTAAGGTTAGAAAAAAAAACTATCCCATATACTCATACTCCAAGGCCTGAGATAGAACAATTTATGAACTAGGATGAATGGTAGGAAAGAACACTTCAGGAAGCATAGGAACAGGTTATAACATATACACCATCATAGACTCCCATAAGAGAAGAAAAATAGGATAAAAGGCCCAAAGATAGTTCTTCTCCCATGGAAACAACAACTTCAGCCAAAGAATTTAAAATTTACAGCAAAAGGCAGAAGAGAACTAGTACAAGTGATACACATTTAGAAGACACTACACAACAAATCCCAATTATCCTAATAGGACCATTCATATCATCATCTTCTAACATAGAAGAAATTGTTGTAAGCTCTCCTTTATCTTCATCTAGTCCAAATGTGTCATCATCTCGGACAGGAGAATTGCAACAGAAAGAGAAGAGTATATTCACAGTTAATCAAGCAGAGGAATGAAGCTTTGAAGGCTTCCACCTACACACAATTTTGGAAGAAGACATCCTCTACCCAACAAAGGTTACTTTTTTCTTCGACACTAAGAAGGGAAAGATGTAAATAGCTGTCAGGTGGAAAGAGTCGATAGTGCAGACACAACCGACCTCCCTAGAAGCAAAAGCTTTCTAGTGACAAACAAGACAATTTAATCCTATCTCTCTCTAAACATGCATTAAAAGACAAGCAATCAGGTGTCTTGAGACATACCTTAAGTCCAACGCTTGATTGTTGTAGTCCAGCCTCGTCGATCCAGATGAGCTCCTCCTTCTCTTCGACACCTGCGTTCACCAACAAGCAAACAAATAAATAATACCTGAATAGCTCATAAAACAATACATGTTCATCATACAGACCAAGGAACATATGAAACAAACTATATAGAATAATTCATTGAGAGAAATGGACTGAATTGTATTAAAGTGGAAACAAAGAAACCATTACAACCAGGCCTTGGAGTTGTGCAGGTCCCTCCTAGGGTCCAACAAGAGTTCTCCTTTACTTTGATAAGCTCACCCACTTCCAAATGAAGCCAAGAAAGGATGGATATCTCTCTTCTCAAGCTCTAAATGGGAGTCCTAATTCCAGCAGGATCTACCCTTAGAAATATTCAGCATTCAACCTCCCCTCCCTTTGGCCCAATGCCTGTATTTATAGTGCTCTAGAGGAAGTTAATCAGGTCCACCATCAATGGGATAAGCCCCTCTTTGGATGGGCTAGCTCCCCTCTTGATGGGATAAGTTCCTCTTTCATAGGGATACATGAACCATCTGGAGGCGCTCAATACACATCGAACAAGCTTCTAGAATGCTCTAGAAATGACCGCAAGTAACTTTTTTAAGATGAAACTCGCGCCTTTTGACCTTTCCAGGGGTACGCACCCACCCCTTTACATACAGAGCGTACAAGTACGCAGGTATTGTGAACTTGAGGTGCGTACACGCAGGTAAGGCTGAGAGAATCTGCGTACCCAGAGATAAATACATTTTTAAAGACTTTCTCTCTTTCTTGGAGTTTGACATGGAGAGCAGAGGTATGAGACTTGCCAAGGAGGATAGTATGACAGTTGATGGAGCCATACTAACTGCAAATAGTCATGGTGACAAATTTTAGTGTAACAGATTGCCCCCTAAAGTGAGAAGCTTGTAGTAGATTAGGGTTTTATATCATCTAGGAAGGGTGAAGCGCTTTATCATTTCAAGGATTATCTCGTGGAGAGCCTGGTCAGAACATGCAATTTTCAACACAAAATACATGTATAAGATTATATCATCGCTGAGGTAGGCATTCCCATACTCAGATCAAAAACTTTAACTAACAGACTAACTACTGCTCTGATACAGGAATGATTTTGCAGTACATCATAATCATAGACTTGTGTAGACACAGTATGGATGCAGCCATCTGTTTATAATTGGTCTACTATATAATGAATACAACACTCCTCACAGCCTGGATGGTGGAAACTAGATCTAGGGTCTTCATTTCTACTTCCTGAATTGGTACGATTCTATCCATGCGAATAAATGAGTTGATGTCGAACATGGTAGAAACCACTTGATTACCAGTCAATGATGTAAACTGTTAACAAGTGTGAGAGAGACCACCAGTGATGTCAATGGTTCTCAAAGTACCCAGTACAATCCATGAGATGTGAATGAATGAGTTGATGTCGAACATTTCACGGAGTCCTTCGATCGAAAGTCAATGATGTAAACTGACTTCAAAGGCGAGAAACCTGCCATTGATGCATGCAGACTTCAAGGTACTGACGATTTCTAAGTCATCTCTCTAGATAATGTGCTGATGTCGATAGAAAGCGACCCGTTGTAGGCAAGCCCACAACACGAAATCATGGTTCAAGTTGGAGAAATGTTGTTGTAAGGACTGACTCAGGGATGGTCAAAATGGATGACAAGTATTTTGCAGATGAAAGTTTTGTTTGCAGACCTCTTGAACACATAACGACACGACAGATGGCTTGGTGACGAATGACTCAAAGTTAATCCCCGGAACCCGGCTGAAGACTTTCAATGTGGTTTGATCAACTGTGAGGCAAAGGATTTCCCAACCCAGGTGAATGAAAAGTGCCGTGTTCAAGAGTGGTAATAAGGTTTCTTCTGAGACAAAGGATAACAAATAGGCTCATTCTTCTCTCTTTTCCCCCACCATTTCTGGCAAGTACCTCTTTATTTTTTACAAGCTTGAGGAGGATAACATATGCTTGATTATAAGCTCATCCTTCGGATGAGTCCAACTTATTTTTGATTCGAACCCTAAGAAGGAGTGGTTCGTTCCTGTTTGTAATTGAACAGGTCCTTTACTGTGAAATTTTAACGAGTCCAGTATAGGAGAAACTCGGCGTTTTTCAATTTTAGAGAGTCTGAAAAACTTAAGAAGACTCCAGGTTGAACTTTTTCGTAAATTTGTGTCCCCCAAGCCCGAAAAAGTATAAAATAATACCTGGGAGAACTGTCACACGGAATCTGTCAAGGGTGCGGACACGACTGACCTTCCTAGAAGTCTAAGACATTCTAATGACAAACAAGACAAAATGGAGTGATCTTTCTCTAAATACACCTTTTACAACATGAAAACTACAAGTGTTTAGGCTTACCTTATTCCAAAACGCTGTTGTTGAAGTCCGTTCTTGACGATCCGGATGAGCTCCTCCTTCAAGTCAATTCCTGCAACCACAAACAATCAAACAATTACCAAGCACTTGCATTTCATATAATAAAACATATATTCAACATGCAGACCAAGGAACACATGAAATAACTCATTAACACAAGCTATTGAGAAAAATAAACCAGTTTGTATTAATAACGAAACAAAGAAACTCTTACAACCTGGCCTTGGTGTTGTGCAAGTTCCTCCCAGGGTCCATCAAGGGTTTTCCTCTACTTTGACAAAGCTCACCCTCTCCCAAGTAGAATCAAGTGAAGACAATCTCTCCTCACAAAGGCTCTAATGGAAGACCTAAATCCTGCAGCATTTACCCAAAGAAAATGTATAGCTCCAACCTCCTCTCCTTCTGGCTCAATGCCTTTATTTATAGTGTTGTAAAGAGGTTATTCAGGTCCACTATCAATGGGATCATCCCCCTCTATGGGTGGGATAGCTCCCTTATTGATGGGATAAGTTCCCCCTTAATAGAGATACATGAACCAACTGGAGGCGCATCCATTTCATCAAACCGACCTCTAGAATGTTCTAGAAGTAACCACAAGTAACTTTTTCAAGATAAAACTCGCACATTTTGCCTTTTACAGAGGGACGCACCTGTCCCTTAACATACAGAGCGTCCATGGACGCAGATTTTGTGAACATGGTCAGCGTCCCCGCAGGTAAGGCTAGAGAGAACCTGCGACCCCAGAGATAAACATAGTTTTTACAAGACTTTCTCTCTTCTTTGAGTTTGAGATGGATAACAGAGGCATGAGACTTGCCTAAGAGGGTAGCATGACTGTTGATTTGAGCCATACTAACTGTAAGTAGTCAAGGTGACATTTTTTAGTGTAACAGATTGCCCCCTAAAGTGCGAAGCCTGGAATAGAATAGGGTTTTGTAATTCTAGGAAGGGTGAAGCGCTTTATCATTTCAAGGATTGCCTTGTGGATGGCCTGGTTGGAACCTGCAATTTTCAACACAAAATACATGGATAAGATTATATCATCACTGAGGTAGGCATTCCCATACTCAGATTCAAAACTTTAACTAATGGACTAACTATTCTGATACAGGAATGATCTTGCAGTACATCATTTTTATAGACTTTTGTAGACACAGTATGGACGCAGCCATCTGTTTATGATTAGTCTACATAGACAATGAATACAAAACTCCTCGCAGCCTGGATGGTAGAAACTAGATCCAGGGTCTTCACTTCTACTTCCCGAATTGGTACGATTCTAGCCATGTGATTAAATGATTTGATGTCGAACATGTTAGAAACCACTTGATTACCAGTCGATGATGTAAACTGTTAACAAGCGTGAGAGAGACCACCAGTAATGTCAATGGTTCTCAAAGTACCAAGCACAACCCGTGAAATGTGAATAGATGTTTTGATGTCGAACACTTCACGGAATCCTTTGATCGAAAGTCAATGATGTAAACTGACGTCAAAGGCGAGAAACCTGCCATTGATGCATGCAGACTTCAAGGTACTGTCGATTCCTAAGTCATCTTTCTAGATAATGTGTCGATGTCGATAGAAAGCGACCCGTTGCAGGCAAGCCCGCAACACGAAATCATTGTTCAAGTTGAAGAAATGTTGCTGTAAGGACTGACTCAGGGATGGTCAAATGGATGACAAGTATTTTGCAGATGAAAGTTTTGCTTGCAGACCTCTTGAACACATAACGACACAACAGATGGTTTGGTGACGAATAACTCAAAGTTAATCCCTGAACCCGGTTAAAGATTTTCAAAGTGATTTGGTCAACTGTGAGGTAAAAGATTTCCCAACCCAGGTGAATGAAAAGTGTCGTGTTCAAGAGCGGTAATAAAGTTTCTTCTGAGACAAAAGGTGACAAATAGGTTCATTCTTCTCTTTTTTCCCCACCATTTCTGGCAAGTACCTCTTTATTTTTAACAAGCTTGAGGAGGATAACATATGCTTGATTATAAGCTCATCCTTCGGACGAGTCCAACCTAGTTTAAATTCGAACCCTAGGAAGGAGTGGTTCGTTCCTGTTTGTAATTGAACAGGTCCTCTACTGTAAAAGTTTAACGAGCCCAGTATAGGAGAAACTCGGCGTTTTTCATTTTTAGAGAGTCTGAAAAAACTAAAGGAGACTCCACGTTGAACTTTTTCGTATATTTGTGTCCCTCAAGCCCGAAAAAGTATAAAATAATACCTGGGGGAACCGCTTGATCTTGCGACCAAGGAGTACTTTCATAATAGTGTCGTTAACCTGAAAAGTAAAAAGCGATCAAGGACACGTCGTTTTATTTCCTTATCGAGTTCGAAACGACAAAAACCCGGCAATCTTTTCCTGATTTTGCGGTCAGAAAAGAGCTAAAAGGGGACCGTCTTTTAATTCCGTTTTAACGAGTGAAAAAGAAACACTCGGCGATCTTTTCATGTTTTAGGAGTCAGAAAAGGGCTTAAAAGATGACTCTGAAATTTTGTTTGTGAAAAATTACAATTTCCCTCGAAATCCCTTTGTCCTGCACAAAAGCGACACATTACTCATACCTGTTTAAAATAGGCAAAAATACATTCAAAAACATCTTTTCATGGTAAAAAATGAACTAATTCATCCAAAAAACCTATAAAAAGACCTTTTACCATGTCATTTTTACCGTTTCACTGTTGAGGTTGAAAAAGGAGCTTTTGACAAGAAACTTCCCGTGGTCGCTGCGGAAAATCTGACCGTTGGAATCGAACGCCGTCTCATCCAGGTATTTTACACATCCTACTCTGCATTTCTATCCGTTTAGAATCAATTTTTAGGTTTTAGTTTCATTTTTTGGGGGGGTTTTGGTTTTGGAATGCGCCTCTCGGCGGACGCAGGTGCCCTTCGGGTGACCTGCGTCCCCCGACTTTTTCTCATACGGGAAAACGGTCGGAAGACGCAGCCCGCCTTCAGGCCAGCTGCGTCCGGGCGCCCTGTGCTACAAAGCCGGGGTGCGTCCTCCGAGAAACGCGCATTTCAAAACCCCAACTCTCTCAAAAAACCACCAAAAATTCCCAAATTAATTTCTAATTGCTATTTTTGATATGCAGGGCATTAATCATGTTAGACTGGAGAGAAAGAGAGCATGTAGAGGAAGATGAAGCTGCAATAAATCATCAACCTTCCCTGGATGCCCTAAGAGCATGCGGATTATACAAATATTGGACCATACCGGGCATGAGGGGCCAGGTAAGATTCTTGGAATGGCTGGTTGAGCGATGGAACGTACAAGAACAATGCTTTTACATAGGAGGGCACCAGCTCGAGATAGAGCCCTCGGATGTATACTTTCTCACTGGCTTGCCAAACAGAGGTGAGCAACTCAGTCTTGCGGGGACTAGGCCGGGTGGCCAATCCCTTGATAGTCTCCGCGAGAATTGGTGCACACCTGGGGCTCACCATTCAAAAGGCATAGAGATAAAACACATCACTCTACCGGAACTCAAAGTCATAGCGTTCACGGTTACCAGAATTTGCGGCGCGGCCGCTTTACACATTGCTTCCGGATCCCAAATGCGGATGGCAATTGACTGTTACCAAGGCACCATTTTCAACTGGTGTGAAGCTGTGTCGGCTCATATGAAGAGCCAACTGACCAAGGCAAAGAACGGACGACTAAAGACTTTTGGATATGGGCCTATAGTCGTGAGCTTTGCCTTGGAGAGAATTCCAATGCTGATCCCTCAGCAACTCACTGTTGATATCTTGGGTCCCCAGCAGCCAAAGCTGATACGATGGGTTGCGGTGATGGCCCGGCATCCTGACGAGGGCGCGACAGTAGTTCGATTCTCAGATAGTTATTTTGACTGGTTAGAGGGCCAGCTTTTTGTGATACAGGACTTTCCGTATGCCGGAATGGATTTCAGAGGTGATCCGGACATGGTTCTTCCACAGGGAGAACAATGGGACGACAGAGGTACTTTTTATTTTCACAAGTTTTCTAGTTATGTATTTTTTGTATTTTTTATATATATCGTCTCAAAACTAATAGTAAATCTTTCAAAATGCAGATGTTGGTCCACAGCGTCCAGCCAACCTCCGGCCTTATGATAGACTACATCCAGCTGCACCGGTACCGGCCCCACAGGATGCGACAGCAGAAGTACTAGCTGAGTTGGAGCATGATCTAGAGCGTCTCACGGCAGATATACCTGAGACTACTATGGACGACATTCCTATCAGGCTTCAGCGCTTCGTAGTCGCGGTCCCTGGACCGTTTAGGAGATTTTTGCGTAAGGTAGCCCGCGCAGTGGTGTCGTACAGAGAGCACCACCAGTGATTGACTAGTCACTTTTGTAGTCACATGTGACATTTTTGACTTTTTGTACTATCATTTTGCCGATCATAAGGTGTTTTAAACCTATGATCGAAGACGATGTATATATTTTTTGACACACTTCTATCTATATATATCACTATTACCGGCTTATCTTGTTTAACATATGTGATGAAATGTTTTTAAATTTACTTGCATGATTATCGTAAATGTCTGTCCAACATTCGAGAAGCAATTGCATCTGCTAATGTATTCAAAGACCTTGGAATATGTTGATATTCAATGTAATCAAATTCACGTTCCAAGAGACGCACTCTCAAAAACAACCTTAATAACACAGGATTTCTAATGGCATAAACTCTATTAAGCTGTAATACAACAAGTTCAGAATCTAACCTCACTATCAAACGTCGAATTCCAAATGAAATAGATTCGGATAATAATTCAACCACTGCACTGTATTCTGCAATGTTATTCGTTGTTTGACCGAGGCTTACCCCATGCATAGAAACTAACTCGTCAGAGGGCGAATAGATAACCCAAGCTGCGGAAGAGATATTCCGTGTATTACGACAAGCACCATCAGCAAATCCAATGTATGTTTGGAGAGGCGTCGACATCTACAATATCAAGAGTAAAACCAAGATAAGCCAGAATAATGACGAAAAACCACACTTGCTAAGCTAAGCACACTGACTAAACTAACACACTTGCTAGCTAGAAAGAAAATCTAACCTATCTAAAAATTTCTCCATACCCATCATTTTAAGCATAATACCTCTTTAGGTAAAGTCCATTTCTGGGTTTACCCAAAGAGTCCCCATCAAAATCAACTAACTCATAAGCCCCTTTTGCTAGCTTTCGCTTTACAATGTAGGGCCCATGCCACATGGGAACGAATTTTCCGGCACCTAGCTTATCGTTAGCTTGATCATATAATAGTACTAGGTCTCCTTCCGAAAAACTTCGAGGGGTTACATTTTTATCGTACTGAGCTTTCATTCGTTTCGCGTGAGTCTCGATAGCTAAAGTAGCGTCACGTCGAGTCTCATCTAATTTAGCCAAGTATAATAACCGTTTCTCCTCTTCGGAAGTAGCTGGAAGTAATTCGACAGCCATTTGAAGTGATGGGATTTCGCATTCAATAGGTAACACAGCTTCTAAGCCATAAACTAGCTGGAAAGGGGTGAAACCTGTTGAATTTTTCACTGAAGTTCGATATGCCCATAGCGCCGAAAATAACATGTTATGCCAATTCGTTCGATGGATACCAATGATCCGTCGAATCATGATGACTAGAACTTTGTTGATTGACTCAACCAAACCGTTGGCTTGCGGATAATAAGGAGTAGAGCTATCGTGGCGCAAACCAAGCTGGCTTGTAAGCTCAGTCATCATGACGTTTCGAAAATGGCTCCCATGGTCAGTAATGATTGCTTGTGGGACACCAAACCTAGTTATGATATGATTGAATACGAAAACTGCAGCTGTCTTGCCGCTTGCGTCGAATGTAGGCATCGCCTCGGCCCATTTTGTAAAATAATCAACCGCGAGGATGATATACGCATGCCCCCCGGCCGAGTGAGGGTTACAAGTAATAAAGTCAATGCCCCATTTGGCGAATGGACCAGCGGCAATTATAGGGTGGAGAGGAGCAGGTGGAGCGCGCATCTTTCGATCAAACACTTGACAGTTGTGGCATGTTCTGACAGCAAGGATACAATCTTTAAACATAGACGGCCAGAAATAGCCAGCGCGCAACACCTTCTGAGCTGTGGCATACCCAGACATATGACCGCCACATGCTCCAGAGTGACAATCATTCAAAACTCTCTCAGCCTCTTCGTGAGTTAAACAACGTCGAAAAACTAAGTCTGCCCCCCGGCGATAAAGTGTATCTCCAATAATTCTGTATTGCTGGGATCGAAACCGAATTTTTCGACGGTCTTCCTTGGAAGCTTCAGGCCGAAAGGTTTGGGTTTGGAGATAGATGATTATATCCCCATACCACGGATCTAAAGTGCTAATAAGAAACAAAGATTCGTCCACAATGGACTCCTCTGCCACAGTCTCTGTGTCAGCACTCGGGAAATCACACATCAATTCCGCAAAAACTAAAGATTTCTTAGACTTGGACTTCTCGAACTCCAAGTCGAACTCTTGCAGGATAACAATCCATTTAGAGTACTTGCCCCCTAGCAGTTGTTTTGTCAAAATATAAATCATAGGGTTGCAATCCGAAATAACTGTAGTCTTGCGGAGAAGAATGTAGTGACGAAAACGCTGGACAGCTTGAACGGCTGCCAGGGCCAATTTCTCCACATGCGAATATTTTAACTCAGTGGGATTTAAGGTTCTACTAAGATAATATATCACATGCTCTGCTTTGAATTCATCTTCTTGAACTAACACCATTCCAATGGTGGAATGCGAAGCTGCGAGGTATAAGAAGTAGTCCTGGTTGTAGTTGGGAGGATGCAATAACGGTGCATGGGTCAACGCGTGTTTCAGTGCATCAAAAGATTGTTGGGCAATCTCGTCCCAAAAGAATTGTGCGTTCTGTTTCAACAACCGTGTAAAACCTTTAGTGACCTCGGCGTAGTTTGGGATGAATCGGCGTAAAAAGTTCGCTTTCCCTTGCAAACTTTGGAGTTGGCGCAAACTCGAAGGAGGAGGCAATTTGATGATAGCCTCGACTTTCGAGGGATCGACGCGAATGCCGGCTTTTGAAACAACAAATCCCAGCAATCGACCTGTTTCTATACAGAAAACACACTTGTGGGGATTCAACCGAATTCGATAATGCCTACACCTCATAAAGATTGCTCGTAGGTGGACAAGGTGATCAGCTCGTTGTAAAGAATGAGCAGGCAAATCATCGAGATAGGGTTGCACAATGTGCTTGATGTCATGAAACGCATAAGACATCGCCCGTTGAAAAGTGGCTCCGGCATTCTTAAGTCCAAAAGGTAATTTGCAATAAGCAAATGTCCCCCATGGACAAATGAATGCCGTTTTTGGTTGATCGGCAGGTAGAATATTGATTTGATTATAGCCTGAGAAACCATCCATGAAGGAAAACATCTCACTTCCGGCACAATCATCAATAATTTGATCGATATAAGGCGTAGGATAGTTGTCTTTTGGACAAGCTCGATTGATATCCCTATAGTCGATACAGATTCTTATTGTTCCTTGTTTTTTATTGACGGGAACAATATTCGATACCCAATCCGTTAACGGGATCGGATAAATGAAACCTGCTTTCAACAGCTTTTCGACTTCTGCTTTAATCGCAGCCGCTTTTCGAGGGTGAATCTGACGCAACCGTTGCCGAATGGGTTTAGCATCCGGGTAGGTTTTGATTTCATGAACAACAATGGCAGGATCAATTCCCGGCATTTCCTCGTAAGACCAGGCAAACACGTCGCGGAATTCTTGGAATAGGGCCTTGTAAGTTTGGATTTCTTCTTCAGTACATGCGGCACCTATATGAATGTTCTCCTCGATTCCGGGCTTCACTGAAATATCAATGGGAATAGTACGAGAAATATTCCCTAAATTCAGCTCTGAATCAGAATGTTTCGTTGGATCCTGAGCGTCTTTGACATATTCAGCGGTAAAGATAGATGAAAAATCATTTTCAAATGCATCATCCTTAGGTAAAAACGAAGATCTGTGATGGAGATCTTCCCATGGTAGATCATCTACACTTAGGATTTCGCGAAGTTGTTCGTCAGATGACACTTCTTCGGGAAACGTTATCCGTTCTAAGGGTGAGGTGAAAAGTGACTCTTCACTGACCACATTCATTTGGTCGGTTGAATGAAAGTCGGTAAAAGACATAAGAGCTTCATAACATACCAAGGATCATCATAAATAATGTTTTCTGACGTGATCATATGAATTGTTGCGAACGAAGGGTCTGCATTGAGTGGAGGGAGAGGAAAAGTTCCCAGTAAACCGGAATCCTTAACTAAACCTACACCAATGTCCCTATAAGGGATTGTCGTTTTACCAACATGCTGGATAGTTTCTGAAGAGGTTGGGTCGGATGAAAAGTATGTCAGCTGATCAATAGTCACGATCTTACCGTTATGTGGAAACTTAATGACTCTGAAGACCGATGAAACGACCGCTGTCATAGCATATGACCAACTTCGACCCAAAAGAAGGTTGTAGTCTAGAGGGGCATCAACCACTTCCACATCCAGACTAACGGTTTTACCTTCGACCCCTATAGGCAATTCTTGTAGAATACCAAACGGACGGAACCCACGGCCATCAAAGGCCTTAAGGATGGTGGGGGATTGGTTCAACGAAGGAGAACCAAGCGATCTCCAACATTGAATCGACATAATACACGTAGAAGCTCCCTCATCAATCACAGTCCGATGAATAGGCCTGTTTTTGACTATCACTGGAATTTGGAAAGCCATTTGATGGGGGAGACGCGGTGTACTACTTTCTAGATCAAAGATCATTAGGTTCGGGTCCTGAACATCGACAGCTCCAATAGCCGACAAAAGCAATTTTCGTTGCGCTGGACATGATTGCAGCACTTCGAGTGCCGACATTGCTGAAGGTGAAACAGCTAAGTCTTCAACAATGTTGTAATTCTGGGCTGCTCTCGCATGTGGATTGAAAGCAGACCTTCGAAGTACACCCTTGGCGGGCGGCTTAATCACTAAGTCTGGGTTAGGTTTTTCGATCTGTAGTGGATCGGAACCAGGAGCTGAGGTTGATGGGTTAGAGTGAGAAGATTCTGCTTCCTTACCATCAACAGGAGCCTTACTACCATAATCTTGCGATCGAGTCGCAATCCTGACATGAGACATCATCAAAATGGGTTCTTCACTGGCATTCGAAGAAGAACCTATCATCTTATTCTCCTGCTCTGGAAATGGATTTTTTAACACAGCAGGAGTGGGAGAACCTTTGACTATTTTCACTACCTCGGCCCGATGAGGGCAGTCTCTCGTAAAATGATCTTCTTCACAAATAAGACAAGGATATCGAGGTTTGCGCTTTTCGTCATTGGTTTCCGACTTTTCCGTTTTCTCCTTTGGAGCCTTGTCTGCTTTAGCCTTCTTCTTTCCTTTCTTCTTTCCACCGTTTTTGGATTTGGCCGTAGATGACTCTACAGCGTGAATGTCGGCGGTAAGTTCAGGAGGAGAAGACTCTCCTGTCGGAGAATCAGGCAAAGTGATAATTGGAGTATTGGAGGCCTTGGAAGACTTCTTCTTACTCTTCGTAGTCACGATACCAATCATACCATCAGCGGCATGAGATCCCGAAGGAGCAGCAGCGATTTGGTTTGACTTTGGAAGATCCGGAATTTTCTCGTGTAACGTACCCGACTGAGTGTAAACTAAGTCAAGGTATTGTGCCTGAGCAATGACTTGCTCCTCAGTAACTACTCCGGCCTTAGCTACATCTTCAGTAATTCTTGGTAATAATGATTTGACAAACCATTCAGCTAAGATTTGGTCCGGGATAAAAACTTTCACTAATCTTCTTCGACGTCTCCACTCATGGATGTGATCAGAAATGTACGTGGATGTCGATTGTTTTAGCGAAGTTAATAATTCTGTACCATTATCGTATCTGACTGGTAACTGAAAATGAGTTAAGAACGAGGTAGCTAACTGGCTAAAGTTGTAAAAAGAGGCCCGTGGTAACTCAATGTACCACTTGGCTGCGAGACCAATGAGTGTACGCTGGAAAAGACGTAAGCGGATGGAATCATCTGAGATGGAATTTGATGCACACCAGAGGTGGTAAGTCATCACGTGATTAGACGGATCCTCTCCAGACTTACCTTCGAACTTGGGTATATCGCTGGGCAACTTATTTGGCATTGGCGGCCAGAACGGAAGATATTGAATTGGATCGTTCGTTAGGCGCGTCAAGTCGGGTAAATCTAAAGTCGCAATAAACGGTAACTGCCGGTTAGGATCTCTAAAACTCTGAGTCACAATACCAGCCCCAGGAGGAGGATATCCAGGATAACTAGGAACAGGAGTCGCATTTGGGATATTATATCCTCCTGGAAAACCAGGATTAACCGGACCGTACTGGGGTTGCTGAGGTGGTTGATAAGTGTACCCAGGATACGGTTGATACTGGTAAACCGGTTGTTGGGCAGCTTGCCCAGGTTGATACTGTCCCTGGTACGGAGGTTGAACAAATTGAGGTTGAGTAGTAACAACCGTACTTGTACCAGGTTGGCCTGCAGGCATCTGGACTGTGGTTTGAACCGTGGGTCCAGACAACGGTACAGATGTCTGAGGAGTGGTTACAGGGACAGTAGAAACCGGAGCTGCCGATACTCCAGAAGTAAGCATGGTAGATGAAGCGGTAGTTGCTGCAGCCGTGTGAGGTGGAGTACCAGGTGCAATTGGCGGCTGAGTAACTACAGAAGTTACAGGGGTCTGAACACTTGACTGGACAGGTTGCGGTTGCTGGGGTGGACCAGGAACTGCAGGTTGTCCTGCTTGAGGTACCGACTGTATACTTGGTTGCGACATCTGTTGACCCTGTGACGGATCCCATGTTAACATTCCAGGGTATTGACTCGTAACAGGTTGAGGATACTGAGATCCATAGCCGTATTGAGGATAGGGTTGATAACTGTAAGGTGCAGTCCCATATGATTGCCCTTGAGGTGGTTGATAACCTTGACCAGGGTATTGACCCGTAGGTTGATAACCTTGAGGTAAATACGAATACTGGGGTTGACCTTGACCTTGAGGTTGGTATCCTTGAGGTTGATACCCTTGGGGTTGATACCCTTGGGGTTGCCATCCTTGAGGTTGCCATCCTTGAGGTTGATACTGATACTGAGGTTGACTTTGGGGTACATATTGAGGCTGGGGTTGATACCCTTGAGGTTGCCCCCCAGTCACAAATGAAGTACCTTGAGGTTGCCCCCCAGGCATTAACGAAGGTTGCCCCCCAGGCGGTAATTGGCCACCTTGAGGTTGGTTAATGGGAGTTGAACCTGACATCATATAAACTTCACCTATACTCAATGGTACATTACCACTGTTTCCAACTAATAACCCATGATCAATGGGTTGAGGAGATGCTCCCGCAAAGGTACCAGAAAGTGATTGATACCCAGTAGGAACAGAAGGACCGCCATGTAAAAATGATTCAGGACTTTGTGAAAACACAGATGACTGACCAGACATATTTACAGGAGAATGAATTCCTCTAGGTGGAACCGGAGTACGAGGTGTAGAAAAACCTACTGAGTTGTCTAAAAAATTGGTTAATGCAAGGTACCAAGATTCACTTCTAGGAGGACTGTAAAAGATGGATTCACGCTCCCTTAGATCAAGGGTAATTAGATCTTCAGAATCAGAAACGCCTATTTCTTCCTCTGGAACAAGTTCTTCTATAGCAATTAATCCAACAGGAAGATTTTCGGTGATAATTCTTTCTATTCTTGGTGAATCAGGAACACTAGGAGTTGGAGTAACAGGTTCTGAAATTTCAGGTTCTTCGCCTGTTTCACTGGCAGATGAAAAACTACCAGCAAGCTCGGAAACTGTAACAGCTTCGGGATTGTAACCTGTTTCTAAACTTTGGTAATCTGGATGGACTACCAAGGAAAATTCTCCTTCTTCAGGTGATCCTACTCTACTGCCACTAGGAGGAGTTACAAGGACCTTTAACCCTTCTAAATTACCTGGGTCGTCTCGAGGAGGGGATCCCCTAAGTCTACGGGATCTTCTCAACAATTCGGCCACAGAAACAACTTCAGGAGACTGGCCCGCAATTCGACGGGACCTTCTCGGTAATTCCGCCACAATTAAAGATTTTTAACTACAACACACGAAAACAAAGTAAAAAATTTCAAATCAAACCACCTAAAGTCTTCTAAAGAACCAATCAAATTTGAAGCACACGCCTAAATAATCTAGAGCGTCAAACCACACACAAACAGTAGTCTTCCGGACCAAAAACGCTAGTTGGTGATTAGGCCCAACCTCGCAGGATTCAGTACAGAAATAGTGGGTGGAACAGTTACCCCGGCAACCTGCTTAATGAATAGACTGGACCAAGTTCCTCCACTTTAACCGTCTCGAAGTGAAGCGAACCCCCCAGAAAATCCAAGTGAGTATAACCGACGTCTGCTCCAGGTACAGTGGGACCTTCCCTCCACCGTCACCTTGGGTAGAATCCTAGATATTATGGCCACTAAGGTTACCAATCACAACAATTACACCTGGGGGAACAGTCTAAACTCCGACAGCACGCAAGGGCAGAGTAGCAAGCTCCAATCCCCTTACCGGCTCCTTGACAACAATCCAAGGTTTACCGATAAGTGACCCCTGGCTCCTCGACAATGGTTAATCCGAGGTTTACCGTTTGTAATACGTACTGCCTGGCGTCGTTCCCAACGAGGGAGGAATGATCCCCTCACTGGTTCGGACACGAGCTCGTGTTTCTCCTTTAAGAGGAGCTTTCCCAGAATGTAACTGAAACAATTGGATTTGTTCTACTCAAGATAGACTATCTGTTTGGTTTTGTAGTCTTGGAGAGTTAAGTACTCACCTACTCCAAGACCCTAGCCTAAGCTATGTTGGTGCTTCAGAGCCCTAGAAAAATAAAGATTACTAGATTGATTTTAATTTAAGCGTTACTTTTAAGGTTGTTTCTTAAGTCAAAAGGTGATGGAAGTGAAACCAGTGGTGTGTTGACTCGACTCGAAACCACTACAAAATGCACCTAAAATGATTTATCCACTACTTTACTTTTTCGATGAATTGCTTAACTAAAAAGTTGAGAGAATGCAATCTTTATAAAAGCAACTTCTTAATTGAAGACAATCAAAGAAACAATTCGTTTTTCTTTTCCAAGCATAAAAACATAACTTCTCTTTACATGCACGAAAAAACTCTTTTCTTCTTTCGAAAACAAAAAGCTACTTGAAACAAGACTTTTTAAGAAGATGTTTTTGTATTTTTCTTTTAATAAAGCAAGTAAATCTAATATAACCAAAAATCAATCTTAACAACTCTTAAAATCTATGAAAATGCACTCATAAGCAAACTAAAGGCAAATTTACTCTAAGCAATCTTAACGAGGCCAAAACTAACAATGATTATTTCTAAGGTGTTTTACTTGATCACAATCAAATCAAGGACTAGCTTATTGCAGAATCAAAAACTAGCCAAAACAAAACTCTAATCTTTTTGTTCTTTTTGTAAAATGGAAATCAATACTTTATAAACAAGTAATTCGAAATTTGACCCAAAACAACTCAAATGGCAAGTTGCTCACAAAAGGAGACTTTACGACAGGCCCGACTTCTAAGAAGGTTGACTAACCAGAGAGATCTAAGGCTGGACAACTTTCTACTATCAAAGTCACTACAAAGCCTTTCCAAAAATCAAACCCTAGGTCGAAACTTCGTTGAAAACCACTAAAACACTCAAAGCTCACAAAACAAGTTTAGGTGAAAATTCTTGACAGGGTACTAAAGGATCTGGGCAGAAAACACTAAGGAAAAACAAAATCTAAAAGCAATTTGAAGCAAAAATGGAATTTTCTTAAGTTTTACAGGAAGACGCAGGCAACCCGTTGTCACAGGTGCGGCCCCGCTCTGTGCAGACGGCAACAGCGCGTCCAAAGACGCACTGTGCAGTACTCAGAGACTGCGTCCTTCTGGAAAAATGAAGAAAAACCAAATCTAACTAAATCTAAAGCTAAGCCACCCAAATACTAATTCTCACAGTCAAAAACCAGAAAATAAAAATGATTTTCTCAAAGCAAAGTTCATATAAAGGAAAAGACTCTCTCATTAATGGATTCCCCAGTGGAGTCGCCAATTTGTCACACGGAATCTGTCAAGGGTGCGGACACGACTGACCTTCCTAGAAGTCTAAGACATCTAATGACAAACAAGACAAAATGGAGTGATCTTTCTCTAAATACACCTTTTACAACATGAAAACTACAAGTGTTTAGGCTTACCTTATTCCAAAACGCTGTTGTTGAAGTCCGTTCTTGACGATCCGGATGAGCTCCTCCTTCAAGTCAATTCCTGCAACCACAAACAATCAAACAATTACCAAGCACTTGCATTTCATATAATAAAACATATATTCAACATGCAGACCAAGGAACACATGAAATAACTCATTAACACAAGCTATTGAGAAAAATAAACCAGTTTGTATTAATAACGAAACAAAGAAACTCTTACAACCTGGCCTTGGTGTTGTGCAAGTTCCTCCCAGGGTCCATCAAGGGTTTTCCTCTACTTTGACAAAGCTCACCCTCTCCCAAGTAGAATCAAGTGAAGACAATCTCTCCTCACAAAGGCTCTAATGGAAGACCTAAATCTTGCAGCATTTACCCAAAGAAAATGTATAGCTCCAACCTCCTCTCCTTCTGGCTCAATGCCTTTATTTATAGTGCTGTAAAGAGGTTATTCAGGTCCACTATCAATGGGATCATCCCCCTCTATGGGTGGGATAGCTCCCTTATTGATGGGATAAGTTCCCCCTTAATAGAGATACATGAACCAACTGGAGGCGCATCCATTTCATCAAACCGACCTCTAGAATGTTCTAGAAGTAACCACAAGTAACTTTTTCAAGATAAAACTCGCGCATTTTGCCTTTTACAGAGGGACGCACCTGTCCCTTAACATACAGAGCGTCCATGGACGCAGATTTTGTGAACATGGTCAGCGTCCCCGCAGGTAAGGCTAGAGAGAACCTGCGACCCCAGAGATAAACATAGTTTTTACAAGACTTTCTCTCTTCTTTGAGTTTGAGATGGATAACAGAGGCATGAGACTTGCCTAAGAGGGTAGCATGACTGTTGATTTGAGCCATACTAACTGTAAGTAGTCAAGGTGACATTTTTTAGTGTAACAAGAACCGCTTGATCTTGCGACCAAGGAATACTTTCATGATTAGTGTCTTTGACCTGAAAAGTAAAAAGCGATCAAAGACATGTCGTTTTATTTCCAGTATCGAATTTGAAACGACAAAAATCCGGCAATCTTTTCGTGTTTTTACGGTCAGAAAAGGGCTATAAGGGGACCGTCTTTTAATTCCGTTTTAACGAGTGTAAAAGAAACGCTCGGCAATCTTTTCATGTTTTAAGAGTCTGAAAAGGGCTTAAAAGAGAAATCCAAGGTGTCACTTTTTCGTAAGTTTTAACGAGTTCGAAAAAATGATAAAAAAGTACTCATGGTTTTCACTTTTTCGTAAGTTTTAATGAGTTTGAAAAAATGATAGAAATGTACTCATATGGCCGACTTTCAATTTAATTTACGAGCAGGAAAAGACGAAAAGAACTCGGCATTTTCATTTGTTTTACGAGAATGAAAGATAGCAAAATAATCTCGGGATTTTCATGAGTTTAACGAGTCTTGAAAATAACTGAAATTGACTCGAGATAGGTTTCATTTTTACAAAAGCTTAAAACAGAGAAAAACTATGCTTCAAAGTAGTTTCATTTTTACACAAGCTTGAAACAGAAAGAAAACTGTGCTTGATGCCCCCTAAGCATAACTCCTAGAGCGCATGCCCCCCAGCTTCATTTCATTCAACCAGTTGGATGAAATGAAGGTTCAGTTACGAGATCATTTGAAAGACTCAACCTAAAACTGTAAGAAAATTATGCAAAAAACTGAAATATCTAACCTAAATATACAACTTAACATTTATGAGATCTAGTCAAACTCTCGACTTAATTAGAGGAGGATTTGTTTCATTTTCTAACGAGCTTGACACAGGAAAAGAACTATGCTCGGATTCGGTTTCATGTTTACGCAAGCTTGAAACGAAAAACTATGCTTGTTATAAGTTCACATGCCCCCAGCATAATGACGCAAAACGAGGTACATGCCCCCAAGCTTCATTGCATTCAAGGAGGTGGATGGAATGAAGCTTTACTTTCAAGATCTTGGAAAGACTGGTGGGAGTTGTTTCATTTTTGAGTGAGGTTGACACAGGAAAAGAACTATCCTCAAAACCCTTGTTTCATTTTTTAAACGAGCTTGACACAAGATAAGGAACTATGCTCATAACTACTCTCTACATTCTACCTAACAAAAAACTTTACTCTAAAAACCTTGATTCATTTTTAAACGAGCTTGACACAAGACAAGGAACTATGCTCTAAAATCCTTGTTTCATTTTTTAATGAGCTTGACACAAGACAAGGAACTATGCTCATGACTACTCTCTATAATCTACCTACTTAACCTACCCTTGTTTCATTTTTTAATGAGCTTGACACAAGACAAGGAACTATGCTCAAAAAGTTCGCATGCCCCCAGTTTAATGATGCAAAACGAGTTACATGCCCCCCAGGCTTCATTGCATTCAACCAGATGGATGGAATGAAGGTTTACTTTCAATATTTATCTTGAAAAGGGAGTTGTTTCATTTTTAAGGAGGTTGACACAAGAAAAGAACTATCCTCATACCTGATTCATTTTTTAACGAGGTTGACTCAGTAACAGGAACTATCCTCATACCTGATTCATTTTTTAACGAGGTTGACTCAGTAACAGGAACTATCCTCAAAACCCTACTTTCTACAATCTACCTACATATCCTAAAATCTACCTGATTCATTTTTTAATGAGGTTGACTCAGTAAAAGAACTATCCTCATGCTAGCCTGTTTCATTTTTTAACGAGGTTGATACAGGAAAAAACTATCCTCGTTCACACTGATTCATTTTTTAACGATGTTGACACAGTAAAAGGAACTTTCCTCACACCTGTTTCATTTTTTAACGAGGTTGACTCAGTAACAGGAACTATCCTCAAAACCCTACTTTCTACAATCTACCTACATATCCTAAAATCTACCTGATTCATTTTTTAATGAGGTTGACTCAGTAAAAGAACAATCCTCATGCTAGCCTGTTTCATTTTTTAACGAGGTTGATACAGGAAAAAACTATCCTCGTTCACACTGATTCATTTTTTAACGAGGTTGACACAGTAAAAGGAACTTTCCTCCTCAAAACCGTTTTCAACCTCACTCAAAAATGAAACAACTCCCACCAGTCTTTCCAAGATCTTGAAAGTAAAGCTTCATTCCATCCACCTCCTTGAATGCAATGAAGCTTGGGGGGCATGTACCTCGTTTTGCGTCATTATGCTGGGGGCATGTGAACTTATAACAAGCATAGTTTTTCATTTCAAGCTTGCGTAAACATGAAACCGAATCCGAGCATAGTTCTTTTCCTGTGACAACCTCGTTAAAAAATGAAACAGGCTAGCATGAGGATTGCTCTTTTACTGAGTCAACCTCATTAAAAAATGAATCAGGTAGATTTTAGGATATGTAGGTAGATTGTAGAAAGTAGGGTTTTGAGGATAGTTCCTTTTACTGAGTCAACCTCGTTAAAAAATGAATTAGGTGTGAGGAAAGTTCCTTTTACTGTGTCAACCTCGTTAAAAAATGAATCAGTGTGAACGAGGATAGTTTTTTCCTGTATCAACCTCGTTAAAAAATGAAACAGGCTAGCATGAGGATAGTTCTTTTACTGAGTCAACCTCATTAAAAAATGAATCAGGTAGATTTTAGGATATGTAGGTAGATTGTAGAAAGTAGGGTTTTGAGGATAGTTCTTGTTACTGAGTCAACCTCGTTAAAAAATGAATCAGGTATGAGGATAGTTCCTGTTACTGAGTCAACCTCGTTAAAAAATGAATCAGGTATGAGGATAGTTCTTTTCTTGTGTCAACCTCCTTAAAAATGAAACAACTCCCTTTTCAAGTTAAATATTGAAAGTAAACCTTCATTCCATCCATCTGGTTGAATGCAATGAAGCCTGGGGGGCATGTACCTCGTTTTGCATCATTAAACTGGGGGCATGCGAACTTTTTGAGCATAGTTCCTTGTCTTGTGTCAAGCTCATTAAAAAATGAAACAAGGGTAGGTTAAGTAGGTAGATTATAGAGAGTAGTCATGAGCATAGTTCCTTGTCTTGTGTCAAGCTCATTAAAAAATGAAACAAGGATTTTAGAGCATAGTTCCTTGTCTTGTGTCAAGCTCGTTTAAAAATGAATCAAGGTTTTTAGAGTAAATTTTTTTGTTAGGTAGACTGTAGAGAGTAGCTATGAGCATAGTTCCTTATCTTGTGTCAAGCTCGTTTAAAAAATGAAACAAGGGTTTTGAGGATAGTTCTTTTCCTGTGTCAACCTCACTCAAAAATGAAACAACTCCCACCAGTCTTTCCAAGATCTTGAAAGTAAAGCTTCATTCCATCCACCTCCTTGAATGCAATGAAGCTTGGGGGGCATGTACCTCGTTTTGCGTCATTATGCTGGGGGCATGTGAACTTATAACAAGCATAGTTTTTCGTTTCAAGCTTGCGTAAACATGAAACCGAATCCGAGCATAGTTCTTTTCCTGTGTCAAGCTCGTTAAAAAAAGAAACAAATCCTCCTCTAATTAAGTCGAGAGTTTGACTAGATCTCATAAATGTTAAGTTGTATATTTAGGTTAGTTATTTCAGTTTTTTGCATAATTTTCTTACAGTTTTAGGTTGAGTCTTTCAAATGATCTCGTAACTGAACCTTCATTTCATCCAACTGGTTGAATGAAATGAAGTTGGGGGGCATGCACTCTAGCAGTTATGCTTAGGGGGAATCAAGCACAGTTTTCTCTCTATTTCAAGCTTGTGTAAAAATGAAACTACTTTGAAGCATAGTTTTTCTCTGTTTCAAGCTTTTGTAAAAATGAAACCTATCTCGAGTCAATTTCAGTTATTTTCAAGACTCGTTAAACTCATGAAAATCCCGAGATTATTTTGCTATCTTTCATTCTCGTAAAACAAATGAAAATGCCGAGTTCTTTCCGTCTTTTCCTGCTCGTAAATTAAATTGAAAGTCGGCCATATGAGTACATTTTTATCATTTTTTCAAACTCATTAAAACTTACGAAAAAGTGAAAACCATGAGTACTTTTTTATCATTTTTTCGAACTCGTTAAAACTTACAAAAAAGTGACACCTTGGAGTTCTATTTTAAGCCCTTTTCAGACTCTTAAAACATGAAAAGATTGCCGAGCGTTTCTTTTACACTCGTTAAAACGGAATTAAAAGACGGTCCCATTATAGCTCTTTTCTGACTGTAAAAACAGGAAAAGATTGCCGGATTTTTGTCGTTTCAAATTCGATACTGGAAATAAAACGACATGTCTTTGATCGTTTTTTACTTTTCAGGTCAAAGACACTAATCATGAAAGTATTCCTTGGTCGCAAGATCAAGTGGTTCTCCCAGGTATTATTTTATACTTTTTCGGGCTTGGAGGACACAAATTTACGAAAAAGTTCAACCTGGAGTCTTCTTAAGTTTTTTAGACTCTCTAAAATTGAAAAACGCCGAGTTTCTCCTATACTGGACTCGTTAAAATTTCACAGTAAAGGACCTGTTCAATTACAAACAGGAACGAACCACTCCTTCTTAGGGTTCGAATCAAAACTAAGTTGGACTCATCCGAAGGATGAGCTTATAATCAAGCATATGTTATCCTCCTCAAGCTTGTAAAAAATAAAGAGGTACTTGCCAGAAATGGTGGGGGAAAAGAGAGAAGAATGAGCCTATTTGTTATCCTTTGTCTCAGAAGAAACCTTAATACCACTCTTGAACACGGCACTTTTCATTCACCTGGGTTGGGAAATCCTTTGCCTCACAGTTGATCAAACCACATTGAAAGTCTTCAGTCGGGTTCCGAGGATTAACTTTGAGTCATTCGTCACCAAGCCATCTGTCGTGCCGTTATGTGTTCAAGAGGTCTGCAAACAAAAATTTCATCTGCAAAATACTTGTCATCCATTTTGACCATCCCTGAGTCAGTCCTTACAGCAACATTTCTCCAACTTGAACCATGATTTCGTGTTGTGGGCTTGCCTGCAACGGGTTGCTTTCTATCAACATCAGCACATTATCTAGAGAGATGACTTAGAAATCGTCAGTACCTTGAATGCATCAATGGCAGGTTTCTCGCCTTTGACGTCAGTTTACATCATTGACTTTCGATCGAAGGACTCCGTGAAATGTTCGACATCAACTCATTCATTCACATCTCATGGATTGTACTGGGTACTTTGAGAACCATTGACATCACTGGTGGTCTCTCTCACACTTGTTAACAATTTACATCATTGACTGGTAATCAAGTGGTTTCTACCATGTTCGACATCAACTCATTTATTCGCATGGATAGAATCGTACCAATTCATGAAGTAGAAATGAAGACCTTGGATCTAGTTTCCACCATCCAGGCTGTGAGGAGTTTTGTATTCATTATATAGTAGACCAATTATAAACAGATGGTTGCGTCCATACTGTGTCTACACAAGTCTATGATTATGATGTACTGCAAAATCATTCCTGTATCAGAGCAGTAGTTAGTCTGTTAGTTAAAGTTTTTGATCTGAGTATGGGAATGCCTACCTCAGCGATGATATAATCTTATACATGTATTTTGTGTTGAAAATTGCAGGTTCTAACCAGGCTCTCCACGAGATAATCCTTGAAATGATAAAGCGCTTCACCCTTCCTAGATGATATAAAACCCTAATCTACTACAGGCTTCGCACTTTAGGGGGAAATCTGTTACACTAAAATTTGTCACCATGACTATTTGCAGTTAGTATGGCTCCATCAACTGTCATACTATCCTCCTTGGCAAGTCTCATACCTCTGCTCTCCATGTCAAACTCCAAGAAAGAGAGAAAGTCTTTAAAAATGTATTTATCTCTGGGTACGCAGATTCTCTCAGCCTTACCTGCGTGTACGCACCTCAAGTTCACAATACCTGCGTACTTGTACGCTCTGTATGTAAAGGGGTGGGTGCGTACCCCTGGAAAGGTCAAAAGGCGCGAGTTTCATCTTAAAAAAGTTACTTGTGGTCATTTCTAGAGCATTCTAGAAGCTTGTTCGACGTGTATTGAGCGCCTCTAGATGGTTCATGTATCCCTATGAAAGAAGAACTTATCCCATCAAGAGGGGAGCTAGCCCATCCAAAGAGGGGCTTATCCCATTGATGGTGGACCTGATTAACTTCCTCTAGAGCGCTATAAATACAGGCATTGGGCCAGAGGGAGGGGAGGTTGAATGCTGAATATTCCTAAGGGTAGATGTTGCCGGAATTAGGACTTCCTTGTAGAAGCTTGTGAGGAGAGATTCCCATCCTTTCTTGTTTCATTTGGAAGTGGGTGAGCTTATCAAAGTAAAGGAGAACTCTTGATGGACCCTGGGAGGGACTTGCACAACACCAAGGCTCAGGTTGTAATGGTTCCTTTTGTTTCCTATTAATGCAAATAAGTCCATTCTTCTCAACAATTTGTTATTCATGAGTTGTTTCATATACTCCTTGGTCTGTATGTTAAATATGTTTTATTTTATGAGATATTTAGGTGCTATTTAATCGTTTGATTGTTAGTGAATGCAGGTTTCGAAGTGAAGGAGGAGCTCATCCGGATCGATGAGGCTGGACTACTACAACAGCATTGGACTACAGGTAGGATCTAAACACTTGATTTCTTGTATGGTAAATGCATATTTAGAGAAGGATTGCTCTTAATTGTCTTGTTTATCACTAGAGTGCCTTAAGCTCCTAGGGAGGTTGGTTGTGTCCACACTATTTGTCAGGCGGAAAGAGTCGATAGTGCGGACACAACCGACCTCCCTAGAAGCAAAAGCTTTCTAGTGACAAACAAGACAATTTAATCCTATCTCTCTCTAAACATGCATTAAAAGACAAGCAATCAGGTGTCTTGAAACATACCTTAAGTCCAACGCTTGATTGTTGTAGTCCAACCTCGTCGATCCAGATGAGCTCCTCCTTCTCTTCGACACCTGCGTTCACCAACAAGCAAACAATTAAATAATACCTGAATAGCTCATAAAACAATACATGTTCATCATACAGACCAAGGAACATATGAAACAAACTATATAGAATAATTCATTGAGAGAAATGGACTAAATTGTATTAAAGTGGAAACAAAGAAACCATTACAACCAAGCCTTGGTGTTGTGCAGGTCCCTCCTAGGGTCCAACAAGAGTTCTCCTTTACTTTGATAAGCTCACCCACTTCCAAATGAAGCCAAGAAAGGATGGATATCTCTCCTCTCAAGCTCTAAATGGGAGTCCTAATTCCTGCAGCATCTACCCTTAGAAATATTCAGCTTTCAACCTCCCCTCCCTCTGGCCCAATGCCTGTATTTATAGTGCTCTAGAGGAAGTTAATCAGGTCCACCATCAATGGGATAAGCCCCTCTTTGGATGGGCTAGCTCCCCTCTTGATGGGATAAGTTCCTCTTTCATAGGGATACATGAACCATCTGGAGGCGCTCAATACACGTCGAACAAGCTTCTAGAATGCTCTAGAAATGACCACAAGTAACTTTTTTAAGATGAAACTCGCGCCTTTTGACCTTTCCAGGGGTACGCACCCACCCCTTTACATACAGAGCGTACAAGTACGCAGGTATTGTGAACTTGAGGTGTGTACACACAGGTAAGGCTGAGAGAATCTGCGTACCCATAGATAAATACATTTTTAAAGACTTTCTCTCTTTCTTGGAGTTTGACATGGAGAGCAGAGGTATGAGACTTGCCAAGGAGGATAGTATGACAGTTGATGGAGCCATACTAACTGCAAATAGTCATGGTGACAAATTTTAGTGTAACAATAGCCTTTCTAGAGCTGAAAGTCACTCATCCTTGGAGTGATGATGATTATACCAAGTCTATTTTTACTTTTGATACAAGTATGATTCATATTATTGACCAGATTGACCTACATGAACAATATGGTAAAATAATCTATTCTTCCCTTACAAGTTCTGTTATGGTAGCATCAAAACTTAAACAGTCATTAGACAACGTACAATCTCAATTAAAGTTAGAAAAAGTTTCTTCTTCAGCAAAAGATACCAAGATCAAATCCTTAGAGGATTTAGTGATAAAGTTGGGATATGATCCCACAGATGTAAAAGCAGCAAAAGAACTCATCGAGACTGAAAATGTAGACATAACTGCTCTAAAAAAATAGATTAAGTTGCCATCCACAGAAGATCCACAAGCAAAAGAGATAGGTCAACTATAAATAAAGAAAGAAAATATATTCAAGATCATAATTGAACAAAATGTGCAGATTGAGAAAATGGAGACTGAGATTGAAAAACTCCTAAAGGAAAAAGAACAACTGGGAACCCCGACACCTGATACAACTCGAAAAACTAAGGAATCAACTTGATAGTTTACAGGAACAAAAACTAAATATTGATAATTCTTATCTAGTTGAGTTGCAGAATTCATACAAGCTGACACAAAGAGTTCAATTCCTAGGAGGCCAATCAGTTATGATTGATACTATCACACATGCTAGAGAATGTATCTAGATCCAAATAAATGAATCCATCACAGAGATATCTCCTTCAATTGAAACAAGGTTTGAGTAGGATGAACTAGTATAGAGGGCAAAGAAATTCATGGTAGATGTAAAGAAAGAGTTGGGTTCAAAGGCAGGAAGAGCAAATTCAATATAAGGGTTTTGAATTCCAAAACCAAAGATGAATTGGAGGAATATGATATAGAGGAAATGACAAAGACCATACCGGAAGTGATAAGAGTTCTCACTAAGATGAATTTGATGATGCAGTTGGAAAATAAGTGCCATAACCTCGAATCAAGTATCCAAAGCTTTCACAGGAAATTTTCAGTTTTACACCAAAATGGATTGCCTGGATTCTAGGCAGTGGCAGAAAAATTAATTGATTTAGAAGAATATCAAACAAGATTATGTTCAATTGACAATGATAAATCTAGGTTTGCAAATATCAAAGGCACAATCACAGGCAAAGCGTTTATTGAAGGCCTCAATTATGATTTACTCATCAAGCATGAGATAAATAATTTATTTGTGGTAAAAGCAACTTTTCAAAAATATATTGAGGTAGATGAAACTTATAGAAGATTAATCAAATACCATATTCTAGATAAAGAAAGATGGGAAGAATTATGCGAATTTCTGAAGTAACGAGTCAACAACAGTCATCAGTAGATTCAACAGTAGAATAGCAGGTTTATCAACCACATCACACCTGAATCCTCAAACCTAGAGACAACAACTTCATTAATTTCATTTCTCTATATTTATGTGTCATTTTTGTAGAAATAGATCTAGATATTTTTCCAATGTATCTAGATATTTTACTTTAGATAATTTGGGAAAATTTTGTATAAATAATTCCCAATTCGAATTGTAAAGGGTTTCACCCTTGGGCTAAGTTTATTTGAAGCAGAATTACATGTATCTAAAGTTGTATGATATCAATAAAATGATTATGAATTTGTTTCAAACAACTTGTTATCTCTGTGGTTTTTCTTCATGTTATTCATTCCATTCTGTTATTTCAACATGTCTTTAGTTTTATGAAGAAATTTGAGTAAGATATAAACTCGATATCACTCTATCTTAAATCTATTACAAAGTTATAATCAATTACAAAGATTAGTTTATTAGACTATTTGTCTAAATAAAATCCTCTACATCAATTAATTGTCACTTCTTCATGAATTTAGATGAATTTTTGTTGGTTAGTGAACATAGTTTACTAACATTTGTCTTATGATTATTTTAAATATTCTATCTGAATACTTAAAACTCATATTTCTTTGCATTCTTCATTCCAAATCTTCTAAAGCTAAATTACTGTTTAGAAGTGAAGAAGAAACCCTTTCATTGTGTTGGGAGAAATTAGGACACAATATTTGTTTACATAAGCTTAAAACATTGGTCTTCCACAAATTTAAAAACAACCAAATTATTTTAGATGCTCTGGCATAATTACCTAACCTAGAATTATCTCATAGGACAACATCAATTTGGCGTTGTTGCTGAGGAATGAAATTTGAACATTTCTCTCTGGGAAAAAACCATAGCTTTTCCTTTAAGGTGAATAAAGGATTAGCAGGTTGAAATCTTTCACCTGGAGACTCCACAAGCCAAACTTGCTTCTTCCAGACATACCACAACCCGCTATGACCCTGAATTATATTCCCCATTATCATATCCAGAGAGACTGGTAAGAGAAGCTTCTTTAAGAAGAATATTATAATCTTTCACTTCTTTTTCTATGCCAATACAACCTGAAACTATTTTAGTTACTGATCCTTTTGAGTTAGTTCCAATTCCCCCTGAATTGTGTGATCTACCCTCTAAGTTATTAGAAATTTTGTCCAGAGAAGTTTATTTGTAGTTAGCCCTTCTAGTCCTTTAAATGCAATCGTATCAAATCCCTGAAACTTTTTCAGGATCACCTAAGTCAAAACGAGAATTAGATTTACACTTGCCTGAGTTAAAACCTATTGATTTTATATCAGCTACTGTACATACTTTTGCATCTACTTATGTCGAAGCTGAGGAAACTTTTTCTATCTATACAAATCCTTTATTTGAAATTGAAGGAAAATTTCTACCCAAAGAGCAGAAGTTAGTTATCTAATCACCATTAATAAAAGGTTTAAGAGGACCTCCTCCTACAACCACACCTCCATCTTCCTCCACAAATTCATCTTCATCTATAACATCTTCTTCAGAATCTTCCTCATCCTCTACAGACTCATCCTCATCTTTAGATATGGCTTTTCAGCCTATAATTCAAGCTAGGTATGCTACCTTACAACTCTCTTGCCAACTTAATAATTTTCCTGATGGGTATTTATAACATCTACCTAGGTTAATGTATAAATTGATCTATTTGTTGAAGATCACTGTTATAGACATATTTGGGCACTTCAACCCCAATCTTATACGTCAATAAACTAGGGCTCTTTAACCCCTAAAAGTGTTGTTTCATACCCTAAAGGATCATGGTCAACTGATTACATCGTTCCCCGAAAGTTCCACCTGAAAAACCATCCAGGACTGGCTAAAATTGGACCATACTGACTTCTCCACTATCAGGGTGCAATGCATACTGACTCCTACACTAGCTAGGTGTGATGCATACTGAAGAGGCCTTCTGTGGGGTACGATGAGTGAGAACAGACAAATGTCCGAGACAGTTTGCTAAGTGGATGCTCATGGAATCTTATAGAAACTTCTCCTATGACACTTGCCTCTCTGAATTCTCCCAGGGATGAGTAAGAGATCCAAGAAATCTCCTAGTGGAACCAAAAACAACAAGTGGAATGACACTAATCAAAAACCCAGAGATGACTCACACCCTTGCACACAACTATAAATGGATCCCTCATCTGAGAGATCTAGAGGCTGGAATTTTGTAATTTGCAAGGAAGTGTTGATAGTTTGTATATGAGAAAGAGCATTTTATTGTTGGGTGATCTTGCTTTCTATGAGGTGAAGAGGGCTTTGATGCTGGGAGGATGATGCTGGATCAGATAGCTGGGTTGTAATTCTCCCTTCTATTTAATAAAGTTCTTTTAGTTTTCCTCCCTACAATTGTGTATTTGTGAATGTTGTTATTTGTGAATGACATTGTATGTTCATTGTATTTCTGATTCTGCAATGCTTATGATATAATAGATCAAGGTGCTTTGACTGTGTTTTGTTACTATGTTTCTAGAAGTATTCTCTAAGCGAGATAAGTAGGAGAGGAGTTGCAAGCTCTGTCAAGGGGGAGAGAGATCAAGCAAGGAGTTAAGCGGGAGATATAGGTTGGTTCCTTTGCCTCTCTCTTATCTATCATACATAGAGGAAATCACAAATTTCTTTGAATTGTTTGTTTCTAGGATAGATGCCAATCCTAGAGGGCTAGTTGATCGAAAAGACACTAGTTTTCCCAGAAACAAAATGGCGACTCCACTGCGGAGCGAATAAATGTTTGTTTATTGTTGTTGTTGTTTGTTTTATAAACTATAGACGGAGCCTAAAGTTAGCCAAATAGCCTTCGAATTGCTCTTTCTCTGCAATTGCATAGTAGATGAATGTTGCTTCAGTCAATCTCCAGTTTAGTTTATGAATTGAACATTTGACTTACAAGCATTCTAGATGCCCTTTTGCTAGCTTAGTAACCTCTCAAGCTCATACCTCTATTCTTTTCTCTTTACTGTCCATCATAGCTCAGCTTAACTCACTGAAATCAGTTGCAAATTTGAGCCAAAACCCATCTCAGTTGCATTCCCTGGCCCATCGTACTGTCTGTCACTATCAACCAGTATGCATCACACCTCCTGATCTTGAAAACTGTGATGCATCCCTATTTCTGTGAAGCCCAGGTGCGGTGACTAACTGAGCCTATTTCCCTTCTTGAAATTAGGGGTTTTTGTCCTTGTTTTCAGCTCTGTTTAATTGTTTTGCTGCTTATGAACAATATCTCATTGTTGAAGCCTGCTTACATTACATAGTTCAACCTCCATTGATTAGGATTAGTAAATGTTTTTTATGTATTTTTCCATCATTTACAATCATTTGTCGAAAAGTTGCTTAAATCGATATGTCATTTTGGTACAAAAAGTGTTGTAATTGTTGTTTTGTGTCAAGAAGAGAAGTGTCGTAGATTCTTCCTTCCTTGGATAGTCGATTGAATTTTTCTTCAAGTATTTGATTTGATTTGTTGATATTTGAAGTGTCGAAAGCATTTTCTATTCAAAATTGAAAAGTGTCGTTTAGTCTTCCTTTCTATTTTGAAAAAGAAATTGTCGAAATGTCGCTTTGAGTAAAATATTTTAGATCTTTGCTATACTTAGTTTTCCTTTTTGGCATTTTTCACATTAAGGAAAACGAACAACAAATACATGCATTTGCATTTGCATTTAGACTGTATGAAAAAAATGATTTAGGAAAGTGGATTTAGTGTGTGCTCTTTTCTCTTTGTTTGAAAGAATCGTAATTTTCTTTCCTTAGTAGCTAGGATTTTCATTGCTCAAAATAAACAACTATTGTTTAATATCATTATAGATTTCATATTTAGGAATTTTAAATCTACATCACGTGGTGAACCATTGAAAGGAAAACTTTTAAACAAGATCAACTCTAAAATAATTTTCAATGAACTTACCAATGCTTTGAAACCTAATGCAACACATCTAGAGGTCTAGGCTAGAGACGTGTTCTGGCGTCGTAAAAACTAGTAACTATCATTTTCATCGAAGGTTGGGTGATTCCTCCTCTTTGATACGACAAGTGCTAGCACGGACCTGTGCTCCCCCTATCGTCGCATATATATTGGAAGAACACAATAGGCTTATATCCTTTATCCATAGAAAGCCGTGTCTCCTGCCCTATCGATCGCAATGCACTGAACACAACATTCGAGAAGATTGACTGTCGTACATAAGTCCTTGGTAATTTCTCTTTAATTTATCACCAAGTTGTATATTGCAGTTTTGTGATTGGTTTGGTAATCCCTTTGTGTATATTTCTAGAGTAGTCACTTTCGTTACTTTTCGACTCTTTAAAAGAAAAGGTCCATTTGAGCACTTGTCACTTCAGGCTCATTAAAAATCGAAAGGGACTAGAGTCATCTTTAGCTTTTTCTCGACTCTTAAAAATTGAAAAAGAAAAGTTGTGTCAAAGCGTCATTAAAATTTATTTAATTCAGAATAACATACCTGTTCCTTCGTTGATCTTAGGTTGAGATAATGGAGTCCACCATTCAAGGAATCCCTTTCGAGGGGAATCCTAGTCCTTTTTCCTCTTGGGGAAATATTGGTGCTCCGTATATGGCCACATTGTCCCTTTCGGGAATTACAATTGGCCTGCCAGTATGGCTATTCTCAACCTCTGTTGTTCAAAATACCGTAATTCCTTAGCAATCGAATGTCCATGCATTCCTCGGATCTTGAGAGAATGGTCCCCTCGTTCGCACCAACCGGTGTCATCAACCTCTGGTGATCATCTTGAGAGGACACCATCAACTAGTAATAGTGAAGTCAATGTGCAAAAAAGAAAAGAGCAGTCGTTTCTCCGCTGTTGTTTAATGTAGGTATTGCCTCGGCCCATTTTGTAAAATAGTTGACTACAAATATAATATACCCATGCCCCTCAGCCAAGGTGGGGTTACATGTCATGAAATCAATGCCCCATTTAGCGAATGTCCCAAGCAACTACTGGATGCAGTGGTGCAGGTGGTAATCTGGTTTTAAGATCAAAAATTTGACAAGCGTGGCAAATTTTGACTGCAGTTATGTAATCTCTGAATATGGTGGGCCAGAAGTAACTTACTCGAAAGATATTTTGTGCAGTAGCGTAACCAAATAGATTCCCCCCCACAAGCACCTGAATGATAGCCATTCAAAAAAATTTCGGCCTCCTCATGCATGAGGCACCTTTGCAGAACTGTATCGACACCATGACGGTAAAGTGTATCAACAACGATTAGGTAATCCTTGGCTTGGTATCGAATATGCCATTGTTTAGATTGAGAGGTGTTAGGCCTAAAAGTTTGGGTTTGGAGATAGATCAGTATATCTCCGTACCACGGATCGCTTTACGATATTAGAAACAGAGTCTCATCCACAATTGATGCTTTAGATGTTAAATCGTTAGACGATGATGGAAAGTCACAAAGTAACTCCATGAAGACGAGAGACTTCTTTGATTTGGATTTGGTGAATTCTAGATCAAACTCTTGCAACATGGCTATCGATTTGGAATATTTTCCCCCTAGTAATTGACGCGACAAAATGTAGGTCATAGGGTTGCAATCTGACACAATGGTATTTTTTCGAAAGAGAACATAGTGTCGAAATCTCTGTACTGCTTGAAGAGCTGATAAAGCCAGCTTTTCAACATAAGAGTACTTGCTTTCTGTATCATTAAGGTTGTGGCTTAAATAATATATAAGATGTTCTATTCCATTATTTTCTTGCACTAAAACCATGGCGATGGTTGTATCTGTGGTAGCGAGATACATGTTAAAGTTTTTTCCTAACAGTTTACAAGCTACTGGAAACATTACACTAATCCATGGAAGTTCTCAATCGCTTCAAAATGTTGGAGTAGGTCTCCTAAAAGACCCTTCCTTAATGGGTACTTTTGCCCTCCTGCCTCCAACTGATCTAGCGGAAGTGGCCATAGTGGAAACCTGTCATATGATCTCTTCTACGTCGTCTAAGATTAAGAAGAACTCTGACCATTTTGATAGTGTGGATCACCGCAAGGTATTTCCCCCAAGCCCCATAGAATCTTTGTAGTAATAAATTTTCTGGGCCTGGGCGGGAAACCCAAATCAGCACTCAACGACTGTTTGGATAGATAGGTCTCTAGAGTATGGTACCTCTTCTGATCCTTGGTCTTGTATACATGCTACAGAAGAAGGAATCATCCAGTCGATGATGATAGGAGAGATGCCGTGGGAAGATTAAGACCTTTGTTCCCACCTTCAAGATAACAATTAAGATTATTCAAGTGACCTTAATCATCATTCATTTTTTGATTTTCTATCAAATACTGTAAATACAGTGGATTCCGAGCGAAATCTGTCCAATATTGAAGAAACTATCGCGACTAATATCTTGACCAAACCTAATGTTGTAGAGAATATTCATGTTGGAAAATCTTGTTCTTCATCAGAACTAGAAATTTACTGTGCTCTCTTTCGCGAATTCAGAGATGTCTTTGCATGGTCATATGAAGAAATGCCAGGCATTGACTCGAGAATTGTTGAACATGAAATCAAGATGTATCCAGATGTCAAACCAGTACGACAACGGCTTCGACCTGTTCACCCAAAGAAAGCCGCTGCCATTAAGGCAGAAGTTGAAAAACTTTTGCATGCTGGTTTCATTTACCCTGTTCCTCTCACTGATTGGGTATCGAATATTGTTCCTGTGATGAAAAAGCAAGGAACAATTAGAGTGTGCGTCGATTATAGGGATGTAAATCAAGCGTGTCCAAAGGACAACTATCCTACACCCTTCATTGACCAGATAATTGATGAATGTGCCGGATGCGAAATATTTTCATTCATGGATGGATTTTTCAGATACAATCAAATCAATATCCGCCCACAGGACCAGTCGAAGACTGCATTTATATGTCCATGGGGCACATTCGCATACCATAAACTACCTTTCGATTTGAATAATAGAGGGGAAACTTTTCAGAGCGCAATGAACTATGCCTTACATGACATCAAACACATCGTTCAACCGTATCTCGACAATCTACCGACTCATTTTCAAAAGTGGACCGATCATCTGCAGCATTTGAGAGCCATATTTCTACATTTCCAACACTAGAAGATACGACTCAATCTGCACAAGTGTGTGTTTTGCGTTAGTTCTGGTCGAGTACATGGTTTCGTAGTTTCTAAGGATGGAATTCGACTCGACCCATTTAAGCTTTAGGCAATCCTCAACATGCCTCCACCTTCAAATCTACTTCAGATTCAGAAACTCCAAGGGAAAGCTAACTTTCTAAGGAGGTTCATTCCACATTATGCCGAACTCGCTAAAGGTTATACGCGTCTTTTGAAAAAAGGAGTACCCTTCCATTGGGATCAGGTTGCGCAAGCTTCCTTTGATGCTCTTTTCTTTTTTAATCATGTAGTCTCTAGATTTGGTGTTCCACAAGCTATAGTCACAGATCATGGATCACATTTTCGCAATCACATGATGATTGAATTGACTGCCAAATTAGGACTGTCCCATGATAGTTCTACTCCATATTATCTGCAGGCTAACGAACATGTTGAGGCAATCAAAAAAGTCCTTAAGCGCATGCTGCAGAGAATGATTGGAGTCCACAAACAGAATTGGAATTTAATCCTATACTCAACTCTGTGGGCATATAGGACTTCGATGAGAAATGTGACTGGATTTACACCATTTCAGTTGGTGTATGGTCTAGAAGTTGTCTTAACAATTTAATGCGAAATTTCGTCACTCAAGCTCGCAATTGATCTGCTTCCCAAAACTTCGGAAGAAGAGACTCGTTTATCGGAACTAATCCACCTGGATGAAACCCATCGTGACGCTGTGCTGGCTAACGAAGCACATAAGAAACTTGTCAAGGCACAATTTGACAAAAATTTCAAGCCTCATGTATTCTCGGAAGGTGACCTGGTCTTGCTCTACGATCAGGACTCTGACAAATTGAGAGCAGGTAAGTTCGAACCATTATGGATGGGCCCCGACATTGTTAAACGGGTATTGACAAAAGGAGCCTACGAGCTGGTCGATTATGATGGGATTCCACTTTTGCAACCCTGAAACGGGTTGTACCTTAAACATTACTATGCTTGATTAAGTGTAGTAATCTCTTTGTATATATGTTTTGTTGCATTTTTGTTTTCTTTTAGAGTTGTCATTTTAGTTAGGTAATCCACTTTTCATTTTTTGCAGATGTCATACTTTTTGGAACCATTTGTTGGGTATGCCAATGGAGCTAGTCATACTACGCATAACCTATCTTCTGCAGCTTGGACCATTTTTGCTCCAAGTGGCGAGTTAGTGATTTTTCGGGGGATATGTATTGGCTGATCGACGAACAACATTGTTGATTATAGTGAGTTGATTGAGCTTCTCTCTGATGCCATTTCACATGACATACACCGACTTGTTGTCAGGCTAGATTCACAACTCGTCATTCTACAGCTTACTGGCGTTTATTCCATTCGGAACTCAGCTATTTATCACATGTTCCTAAGAGTCGGGATTTTGGAAAGATAGTTTGATTCCATTCAATATCAACACATTTCCAGAAACTTAAACACATTGACTGATTCATTAGCAAACTATGTCTTAGATAGACATTTGTAGCATTTGTAAAGAAAACATTTCACATTAACATTTGCATCAGGATTGCATAACTTAACCAAAATAAAACTCTGAAAATAAAAAATATATAACTATTTATAGTTTTTACAAAAAAATTTGTGTCCAAGACAAAATCGGTCACATGACCCAGAAACTCAAAAATGAATGCAGAAAAGCATCCCAAACTAATGATGCTGGTGATAACATGTCACTGCCTGTGCGATCATACGTAGGAGCCTAGTCCAATGACTTGGCACGCCAGTAGTATGGCACTTTAACCTCAAAGGTAACTCATTGGTCCTGACATCTTGAATACTGAGAGTGAGGCCCTCGATCTGATCCTGCAGCACCGCCAGGGTCTTCAATATGTCCAGATCCCAAAGGACGGCCCTCCCTATAACCTCTCCTGTTGGAGCGTTAACTACCGCCCGTGGGCGTGCCGCTGGTCGCACTGGCCCAATATATGCACAAACATATGAGTTTGATTAGTTTTGATAACATTAAACACAAAAACATTATAAAACTGATAAAAAAATCTGTGGTCGAATCATTTTACCTATAGCACTCCACTGCTCACCAGCTGGTAATGCCAAATCTGGGTTGCCTCGGAAATCCATCTTGACGTATGGATACTCCTCAAAGACCATCTCCTGACAGTCAAACCACTCAAAAAAGGCATCAGAGAAGGAAATATGTGACTGACCAACATGTCTGGACATAAGATCAACCCATCTCTACATCCATGGTTCCCTTGGTGCTGACAATCCCAGAGAAAGGTTATGAGGCTGCATCAGTGGAATCCTCTCCAAGGCAAAAGCAATCAATATGGAACCGTAGCCAAAATTATTGGATCTTCCATTCTTTACTTTGGAGAGCTATTCTTTTATGACAGGAAGTACCGCCTTGCACCAGTTGAACACCTTCGGTTCCAGGCATTCCAGGGTGTACTGCATGTAATATCCATTTCTCAAGTCTAAAGCCGCACTACCAGCCAATCTAGCAAAGGTAAATAAAATGTTCCTCAAGGGTTGATCATCCTGGATATTGATCTTGCCATCTCTGTTAGGCTAAGATCAATCTCTGCAGAACTAACGAATATAATCTTTCACAGATTCACCCCCACGGGTGGATCCCAACAGTAAAAGAGGGTCAGCGCCCCTCAATAACCCCGTTAGAAAGTAAATATCCTTGACTGTCAGTGGAATATATTTGCCTCTGATCTAGAATACCTAGTCGATCGGATCCCAAGCATCAAGAAAATACTCCAACAAACTAATTTTTTGCCTCATGCTGGATATGCTGAAGAACTTTAGCAAGCCACAGTTTTGTAATGCAGCAACTATGCCCTGGTCATGTAAGGAAGTTATGTCCTCTTCTTCATGTTCATGTTCACACCATGTGATGACCATCTTAATCCAACAAGTACCTGAAACACAGACAAAAGATAAGTTAGGATCCAAATTTGAGCAAAAACAGGAAAAAATTTCATGAAAAATCACTATGTGTTGTGGGGAAAAATGCCTATGCAGGACGATCCTATCCGCCTAAGGTGTGACAGTGCCTTAGCAACAAACAGAGACAGCTATCTAAGTATTCTTCCTTTATGAATTGAAAGAGAGGAGAGATCAATGGACTTACCGATGTCTTCCGTTTGTCCCTCGATCTAGATCCTCTTCTCTTTGGGTGTTCACAGCTACTTGCCTCCTCGCTTGCCCAGCTTCAAGAGAACAGCTACTTGATACCTGCGAGATCACAAGAGAACAACTACTTGTGACAAGAGAAGAACACAACTCAAAGACAGATATTCATATTCACAAATGATTCAGGATTAGATAAATCAAATACACTAATGCAATCATACATCAAGAGAACATCAGCATATAGGAGAAAACAAGATAACTTTATTGATGAATAACAAGGGTTTGAGAAGAGTTACAACCCAGAAGGCTCCAATCCAGCGCTTCTTCCCAGCAAATGAAATTCCTATCTTCACCCCCTTTCAAAGCATTAAGCACCCAATGATTCAAATCACAAACTAGCAGCAATTCTTTGCATTCACAACATTCCCCCCCCCCCTAGATCTCATGGAGGAGAGATCCATATATAGATTTTTGGAGAGAGGATGAGTCAGCTTGAGAAGTGACTAGTGTCCTCTCCCTCTATCAGTTCTTGATTCCACTTGGAGGTTCTTGCTTCCACTTGGAGATTTGGAACCTCTTACTCATCACCAGTCGAATTCCTTGATGCAAGTGTCATTTTGGAAGCTTCCTGAGCATTGACACATTGGGGAATGAGCCTGCCACTTGTCCAAACTCGCTCAGCGCATGTAGCCTTTGTTGGAGTTAACATTCAACGCAGGTAGACAGTGGAGCAGTTGACATTCAGCGCAGATGCTCAGTGGAGCAGTTGACATGATCCTGATTTGACTTGTTTTTGAGTGTTTTTCAGTGGAGAACTTCTGTGAATTGCTGTAGTTTGCTAGCCTTGTTCCTCTAGGGGTAGGAACAACATGTTTAGGGACTTTGGATCCCTTAGATTATGGACATTTCATGCTGAATGCTGTAAGGCACAAAAATGTCTATAACACTATGTAAAGTTACCCTTCTATGCCCATCGCACCCTACCTATGAGCAAGGTGAGATGCATACTGACTGGCCAGTGTACAGCTCAGTATGCATCACACCTTTCGATTCAGGCTAGGTGTGATGGTTGGAGAACGATTTCTTCAAAGCCTAGGGGCCCAGAAAAATGGAGAAACTTGCTCAGAATCAAGAAAGGATGGAATGAAAATGAAGGGCTTAGGGTTAGCTCCTACCTGATCCTGACGGTGCGGAGAATGGTCGACTAGATCTCCCGAAATAAAGAGGTAAAATTTGAGGGGGAAAACCACTCCAGAGCTCCAAAATACCAAATTTGAAATGAAATGACGAAAGTGAAAGGTAAAACTACTTTTTATATTTACTATTCACGAAATTCAAGTAAAATGTTAGTTTTAGTTCATTTTTCATGCATATATATGTATTTATAATCAATTTGATGGAGTAATTGAGTAGGTTGAATTACCGATGAAAGAATCTAATGTGCTAAATGGTGAATTGAACATCTTTGACCACTATACTGAGCATATGTTGTCGCATGGTTCAAGCTCGTTAAAAAATAAACCTACCACTGAGCATGGTTCCCCGTGGTTCAAGCTCATTAAAAAATGAACCCACCTTCAGTAAATAACCTTTGTGATTGCCATGCTATCAGCCTTTTGAGCCTTGGTCATGTTCTTGCCATCACCTCCATCCTTTTGGCCGATCATATGCTTCCACTAGATTGTTTACCTTTTTGAGGAACAACCGCGACAAGTGGTCCTATTAGCCAACCTCTTCACATCACCTTGTTTTGAGAAGTTCCAAGCTTATCCAGAACCAGTTGCTACCCTAAACGCCACAGTTAAGCACGCTTGAACCAGAGGAGTTCTGGGATGGGTGACCTCCTGGGAAGTCCTGGTTACCGGGTGCAAGCCCCGGAAGTGATGATTGATGCTATGTGATTCGTTCTCCACATTTCACTAGTTTCAATCCCACTTCTTCACCCCTGTGAGCATCACCCGATGCAATGAGTGCTAAGTGAACTATTCAAAAATCATGAGAAATTAGTCACTTTATGACTACCTCTCATGGAAATGGTCATACGTTTGAATGACTTACTTAACGCAGTTGAATCCCAAAAATGATCTAATATAATGCACTGCGTAAATCCCCCATACTTAAAATCTTTTAAGACTCGTTAAGTATGAAAACATTGTCAAGATATTGGCCTTTCCAACTCGTTAAAGTAAAGGGAAGTGCCACCCCTCCTGTATATTTTAATCTTTTTCAGACCTGAGGGATTATCTCATGAAAAAGTTCGAGCGCTTGTCTTTTTTGGCTCACTAAAGTGATCGAAACGTCATCCCTTTTGTATTATTTTATCCCTTTTTAGACTTAAGGGATTATGCTACGAAAAATAACCTTTGGAGTTTCCTTTTCGTCCCTTTTCAAAATCTCTAAACATGAAAAGGACCGAGTTGTCTTTGTCATTAAACTCGTTAAAACAATAGCGACAAATTTGTCCCCTAGACAAGAATGGGTTTCACTGTCAATAGGCTTGCTATGTTATCCTCCTCAAGCTTGACAAAAATAAATAGGTGTTGGTTAGAAATGACTGGGGAAAAAGGGAAGAGAACTTGAAGAATTTTATGGTAGCAGGTCGCTCTTGACCATGACACTTTCACTCCATCACCATGATTGAGTGGGATTGGGTTATTCCGTTCACCGGTCATATCACCATTGGTCCTGCATACCATCCATCTGTTGGGGTTAATGCTACGAATCCATCTTAGTGTCGCTGATATGTTCAAGAGAAGTCATTCAGTTGAGAAACCACAATCCAGCTAATGCCTCATCCACTGCAATACCTTCACCCTCTATTTTTCATGAGTGCCATTCCTGAACATTGTGTCGTCAAATCATCTTCACCTCCAAAAAATCATTTGCTTCGTTTCATGTCATAGATGTGGGATACATTAAGGCCCTCCTACGATGGGTCACTTCTTGTCAACATCAGCTCATTATCCAAGAAGTTGACTTAGAAACAACCCTTTCAGTACTTTGAAGCTTGCATGCCTCAATGGCAAGTTTCTCACTTCCGGCAACAGGTTGACATCAATGGCCTTCGACCGAAAGATTTGGCATGGTGTTTGACTTCGGATCATATATTCACACCACGTGAATTGTATTATAGTACCTTGAGGGTCATTATCATTGTCAATGATTCCTCTCGCGTCTGTTAATAGCTCATATTATTGGCTGGTAATTAGGCGATGTCTTTCCATGTTCGACTTTAAAACATCTCTTCATGTGGATCAACTTGTACATCAGGCGAAGATAGAACGAGTTTGAAGACCCCAGATCTAGTTTCATCCATCCGGGTTGTGATATATTCAGGGATATAAAGATATCAAATGTACACAGAAGCTACACAGATGGTCATCCAAGCCAGGGATGATGACCCTACATGTGAAGAATCACTAGTCTGCAATTGTAGATGATTATCTGTTCTATGTACATCAAAATGAATTTATAAAGCTGAGCATGGGAATGCCCGCCTCAGCTAGATCATGAAAATTATATGATGATGATGTATTGCATTGTATCTTATATAGGTCACTTTTAAGTTTGAATACCTTGGATCCTCATGATAAAGCATTTCAACCGACATCAAAGATTTACGACTTCATGCTTTAGGGGGCAACTGTTATAGACATATTTGGGCACTTCAACCCCAATCTTATATGTCGATAAACTAGGGCTCTTTAACCCCTAAAAGTGTTGTTTCATACCCTAAAGGATCATGGTCAACTGATTACATCATTCCCAAAAAGTTCCACCTCAAAAACCATCCAGAACTGGCCAAAATTGGACCATACTGACTGCTTCCCTGTCAGGGTGCGATGCATACTGACTCCTACACTAGCCAGGTGCGATGCATACTGAAGAGGCCTTCTGTGGGGTGCGATGAGCGAGAATGGACAAATGTCTGAGACAGTTTTCTAAGTGGATGCTCATGGAATGTTCTAGAAACATCTCCTATGACACTTGCCTCTCTGAATTCGCCCAGGGAAGAGTAAGAGATCCAAGAAATCTCCAAGTGGAACCAAAAACAACAAGTGGAATGACACTAATAAAAAACCCAAAGATGACTCACACCCTTGCACACATCTATAAATGGATCCCTCATCTCAGAGATCTAGAGGCTGAAATTTTGTAATTTGCAAGGAAGTGCTAATTTTTTGTATCTGAGAAAGAGCATTGTATTGTTGGGTGATCTTGCTTTTTATGAGGTTAAGAGGGCTTTGATGTTGGATCAGACAGCTGGGTTGTAATTCTCCCTTTTATTTAATAAAGTTATTTTAGTTTTCCTCCATTCAATTTTGTATTTGTGAATGTTGTTATTTGTGAATGCCATTGTATGTTCATTGTATTTTTGATTCTGCAATGCTTATGATATAATAGATCAAGGTGCTTTGACGATGTTTTGTTACTGTGTTTCTACAGGTATTCTCTAAGCGAGATAAGTAGGAGAGGAGTTGCAAGCTCTGTCAAGGGGGAGAGAGATCAAGCAAGGAGTTAAGCAGAAGATCTAGGTTGGTTCCTTTGCCTCTCTCTTATCTATCATACATAGAGGAAATCACAAATTGCTTTGAATTGTTTGTTTCTAGGATAGCTGCCAGTCCTAGAGGGATAGTCAATTGAAAAGACACTAGTTTTCCCAGAAACAATCACTTAGCTTCCTTTTTAGATTTTGCTGATAACATGAATATTGAACATGAAGATGTGTATATGAGTTGTTTGTTCAATCACTTAAAGGAAATGTTAGAATTTTGTTTAGACAAGTAAAATCAATTCCCACAGTAAAATCAAGAAAACTCACAAGTGTCAACATATCAGGCCTTCTCAAAATTCTTAATTTCAAAATTAAATATAAGATATGATTTAAGACCAAGAATAGGGCCTCGTAGACCTCCTAATAATTCTGTTGTAAATGAACCACCAATTAACACCACTGAAACTCAAACAATGACAATTCAACCATTGAATCAATCATATGAACCAAATTTAGTTGATAAAACAATTTTAACTACTTTCAATGTGGAAAGAGAGCTTGAAAGGGTCAAAATACTTATTCCCTATCTAAACTTTCCAAAAATACAGGGTATAAAAATCAAGTTTCTAAATGGATTCGATATTCAAGAGTTGATGCTGAAGGAGAAGTTATAATCTTGCAAGATGATAAACCTTAAGTAATATTTGGTCCCAGTTTTGATATGGTTGATGAAAATATACCACCTTTTTATGTCACTTTCAAATTTCATTATTTTCTGTTATACGACTGTATGATAGATTCCAGGGCTTCCCATAATCTGATGCCTAAAGTGATCATGGATCAACTTCAATTACAGGTTACTAGAGCCTATCATGATTTATATAATTTTGACTCAAAGAAGGTACCGTGTATTAGACTTATAAAATACTTAGTTGTCACTCTAGCACAAATTTGTGTTAAGAGTGTAGTACAAGATATTGTAGTTACATATATTTCTCCTAAATTTGGCATGTTATTGTCTAGATCATGTTGTGCCAAATTAGGAGGAAGTCTGCAAATGGACATGTCTTATGCTACTATTCCTGTATATGGAGGTTTACAACTAAGATTATACAGGGAGGTTAGATTCAACAATACTGTTTGTAGAGATGATCAAGAAAAAATTCATCCTATTTATGCAATTGACCAAGATTTTGGATGTTTCACACTATCATCAGATAATTTACAAAACACTCAACTTACCACTGAACAGATAGTGGATAAACCTAAGACTGTCAAAATTGATATTTGGAAATTATACTTTGATGGAGCTTTTTCAAAAGAAGGAGCTAGAGCTGGTATTGTACTTATTTCACCAGATAAAGAGAACATAACTCTATTTTATAAGTTAGAATTTGATGTTACAAATAATGTAGCAGAATATGAAGCTTTACTTCTAGGGTTGGAATTAGCTAAAAGTCTTAAAATACAAAATTTAATTGTATTTAGTGACTTAGAGCTCATTGTTAAACAAGTAAGGAATCTTTGTCAAACAAAACATCCTAGACTTAGATCATGCAGAAATGAGTTATGGGACTTGATGGATAATTTCTTTCAGGTATTTAACATCACTGCTATTCCAAGAAATGAAAATATTCATGTAGATTGTTTAGCTGTTCAGCTAGTTCTTTTAAAATTCCTAATAAAAAACAATTACAATATCAGATTCAAGTAAAATAAAGACCATCAATTCCTGATAATCTTAAATATTGGAAAATTTTTGAAGATGATGAACAACTAAAGTCATTTTTTCAAGTAATTAATGAATTTTCAATCTTACAAACCGAAGAAGAACAACTTGATGATAAAGAGTTGAATAATGAAAATGAAACTTCACAATTAAACTCAAGAATAGTTGATCATAACATTATTCAATTTCCCATCAATTTCATCCCAAAGGGCTTAATCCCTCTTGAAAATTTCTTTGACCATAATGATGTTCCAAAAAACCGATTATCAAATTCATCTGAAGAAGATATAGAAGAATTCAACATAGGATCTCAAGAAGAAACCAGAAATGTTAAAATCTCTACATCATTACAAGAGCAAAAAAAGGATAAATATCTAGCTCTCCTTAGGAGTTACAAAGATGTTTTTACTTGGTCTTATGATGAGTTAAAAATCAATGATACATGACTCATATAGCATAAAATTCCTTTGAAACCAAATATTAAACCTTCTAAGAATAATTTAAGGAAAATAAATCCAGTCTTTCTACCTACAATTTAAAAGGAAGTTAAAAAGCTATTGGATCCCAAGATAATAGTTCCCTTAAGATATTCTGATTGGATATCAAATTTGGTTCTAGTTAGAAAGAAAAATGGTGAAATTAGATTGTGTGTGGATTTCAGGAACTTAAAAAAGTCATCCTTAAAAGATAATTATCCATTACCCAAGATGGATCAATTACTTGAAAGGGTTTCTAGTTCTAATTGAATTTCTATGTTAGATGGTTTTTTCTGGATACAATCAGATTATGGTGAGCCCAGATGATAGAGAAAAGACAACATTGACAACTCCTTGGGGTACATTCATGTATGGAAGGATTCCTTTTGGACTAACAAATGCTAGAGATACTTTCCAAAGAGCCATGGATTTAGCATTTGTTGGTAATAATAACAAGTTTTTTTTCATTTATCTAGATGATTTAATTGTATTTTCAAATTTAGATCAACAACACTTAAAACACTTGAGAAAAGTTTTTGATAGGTGCAAACGGTTTGGGATATCACTAATTCCAAAGAAGTCCTTGTGTGCCATTAAAGAAGGAAAATTACCGGGTCATATTATTTCAAAGTTAGGCATAGTCATTGACACAAAAAGAGTTTCAGCCATCCAATCACTTTCATTACCAAGGAATAAAAAGGAAGTTCAAGCTTTTCTTGGGAAAATCAACTTTATGAGGAGATTCATACCTAACTATGTTGAAATAGTTAAAGATATCACTGATATGCTGAGAAAGGGACATGAGGTAAAATGGAAAGTTCAAGAAAGATTTTATTTTAACAAAATTAACAAAGCCATCTCTTAAGCCCCAGTATTAGCTAGTCCAGACTATTCTAAACCCTTCAACATTTTTTCCTTTGCTTCTGAAAACACCCTAGATGCTGTCATTTTGCAAAAAAATGAAAATGGAGATGACTAGCCTATTGCCTTTTCCAGTAAAGTCGTGAGAGATGCTGAATTAAAATATGACATTATTGAAAAACAAGCTTCTGCCTTAGTTCAAGCCTTGAAATCTTTCAAAGTCTATATCATCCATTCTTCCATTATTGCCTATGTTCCAAACAATGTTGTTAAATTTGTCTTATCACAGCCTGATACAGATGGTCAAAGAGGAAGATGGATCACCAAGATATTAGAATTTGATCTCATTATCAAAACTACAAAGTTTGTAGAGGGCCAAGGTTTAGCCAAAATAACAGCAGAATTCAATTGTAAAGTTTTGGGGATAAATTTTGTGATGCAGATTTGAGTAGAGAAGAATCCACAAGAACCTTCTCCAACTAAGAAGAACCCACAAGAAACTTATCCAATAGAGGAGAATCCACAAGAACCTCCATATTTAGCTGAAGCCATTACCCTTCCACACCACATCAATGACAAATTCCGTCTTTTTGAATGGTACACTGATATTGTGCATTTTATTCGAAATTTTGAGTATCCACCTAGATTCACAAAAAACCAATGCAAAACCCTCAATTTAAAGGCCATAAAATATTGCATCATCAATGAAAATCTCTATTGGAAGGATCCATTAAACATCCTTTCATTATGCTTAACAGAAAGTGAGACAAGAGTTATAGATCAGTTTCATGTAGGTATTTGTGGGGGTCATTATGCTTGGAGAGAAACAACATAAAAAATTTTAAGAGTTGGGTTTTATTGGCCCAAATTGTTTTCACAAGTAGGAGAAAAGGTTAGAGTTTGCATACCATGTCAAATTTTTGCTGGAAAGAAAAAATTATCATCACTTCCTCTAGTTCCAATTCTAGTTGAAAGAGCTTTCCTACAGTGGGGATTAGACTTCATTGGGGAGATTCACCCAGCCTCCAGTAATTAGTGTTGAGAACTAGAGAGGGTATGTAATTACCACTAATTTTGTCATCTTTTCCTTGAATTCATAACTTCTTTACATTATGAAATAAGTATATGGTGAAAGATTATGATAGAATCTAGAAGATTTGTATGCAACGTGAAATGACTAATAATTACCCTTTTCCTATGCAGAAAAAAGAGAAAACGGAAGATCATTGTTCTAAAGGAAAAGACAAGACAAGGTTAACTATTGTCCCTTTGATAGGGAACCACATTCAAATGAGGCAATCCAAATTGGAGCGTATCAGCCAAGAAAAGGAAAAGGAGATACCAAATCGGCGCAAGAGAACAAGAAGATAACTGAGAACTAATAGTATGGCAAATCCGCTACCTTAATGATTCTATGTGTCATTGATATCTCCACTCGATTGCTATAAGAAGAGGTAGCATTGCTAGCCCAAACAACAGACTATTGTGGTTTGTATGAAACTTACTGTTGTAATTGGAACTTTGATCATCGACTCTCTCTAAGAGCGATTACTGTAACTTTGTTTTGATGCATAATATATAAACTTTGGTTGTTGTTCCATCTTTGATTCTGGAGTAATCTTAAGCAGTGTGTCCCTAGAGGCTAAGGGCCCAGCCCTGGTGGATCACTTTCTCCTATACCATTATTTTCCGATTTGTGTGTGGTTTTATTTCTTTTATCCGTTGTGTTCAGTAACTTGATGTTCCTTACTATTTTACATATCGGTTCTGTTATATTTTGTTTACTTGAATAAGTAATGTTATTCTCTGCAACAGGAATGTTATGTTATCCATTCTAACTTTACATCCCATCGTTGTTCCTTTAACAATTGATATTATCATATAAAATTGTTGTTCCTTGCAGATTGCCATTGTTGTTCGATTACAGAGTAACAATGTTGTGTATTCATAAATCAGTATTACTGTATTTATCTATGGTTTACTCTTAAATGCAATTGATGTTCATTTGGGATTGCTATTCCATCGTGATCACAATTGTTGCTTCTTTATAAATGTGATTTATACTTATTGTATCGAAGCTTAGATTACTATTCCTTTCAATATCAAAGTGTCGTGTGTAATATTTGATCTGGTCTGTTGTACATTTACATTTGATTTAAGTTGCTCTTCCATATTTCATTTTCGTTAGTTTGCTGTCCTATTTCTGTTTGCTATTCAAATCATTTCTAAAGTAAAGATTGTTACTCAATTCCTGTAGGATACAATTATTGCTTCATTCATTCCTGTAGGTTAAGTTTTTGCTATTCAATCCTATTAAATAGATTAGTCATTGTTCCATTTCCTGTCATTTGAATTATCATTGCTTTGGTGTGCAGAACGATCTGAAACTGTAGTGAACATTGACATATGTTGTCCAGTTCCAAAATTGATAATCCTTTCCTTGATTGCTTTGTAATTGCATCAGTTTACAAAGGGAAGAGTTACCATTACTGTACCCTTGACCGATAAATTTTTGTAGCTTTCTAAGTGCATGATTTGAGTTTTAACTTTCTTTCTGAAAGTAGATTTTATTCCAAGCATGCGTTTACTCTTGTATTTGAAGCACTATACTACTAGAATTGCTTTGACGAATGACCACCTCAAACTGAGTACACCCTTTGAGATAACAAATCATTCCTGGAGTGATAATTAACTTAGGGTAAATAGAGGTGAAAAAGACCCTTTTTACTACCACAAACAATTTTGCAAAGTGGGTATAATCCATACCAGTTAGGAATGCTACTGATAGTGTTATCATTAAATTCATTGAAGAGAACATTCTATCTCGAGTTGGATGTCCTCAACAAATAGTTACATATAATGCACAGGCATTCAATGGTGTCAAAATGACTAAATTTTGCCAATATCAAATTATTCTACATCATTCTACTCCTTATTATCCTCAAGGAAATGGATTAGCAGAGTCATAAAAAAAAAGTCTAATCAAGGTCATTAAAAAGGTACTTTCAAATCACAAAATAAATTGGGACAACCATTTCAGGTATGCAGTCTGGGAAAATAGAATTTCACCAAAAGGATCAACAAGAAAATCACATTTTCAACTTGTGTATGGAACTAAGGCACTTTTTCCTACACCACTAGATTTTCTTGTTGTCAAATTCATACAAGAAAAAAATGAAGAGCCTATTGATTTTTCTAGGATAATCAATCAGATCATAGAAGTTAATGAAGACAGGGATGAAGTCCAATATAAGCCTAGGAAATATCAGAACAAAATGAAAAGCTTATCTGACAGAAAGGCTAGAGAAAGGAACTTCAAGGAAGGCAATTTAGTACTAAAATGGGATGCTAGAAGAGAAGTAAAGCGAAAGAATGGAAATTTTGAAAATCTCTGGTTCAGACCTTTCAGCATTGCATAAGTTAAAGGCAACAATACTTTTGTTTTACAGAACTTAGAAGGTCAATATTCTTCATTACTAGTTAATGGAAATGTTGGAAATAATACTGAGAGGGGGGGGGTGAATCAGTATTATTAAGTCAATAAAACGTTTTCATTTCCATACTCTGATTCATATATGCTGCTTCAGTTAAGAATACCTGCGTATATTCAGTAAACTTATGATTCAGTTAATTGATCTTCAATGAGTGCATTAGAACATTATTAACCATATTAACAGTAAACAGGTGCAGTAAAATAGAACAGATCATCACACATAAGCCACACACATGAACACCATGATATAAGGTGGAAACCCAATGTGGGAGAAAACCACCTGCTGCAAGTCATCTCAATCTTCTTCTTAATAAGAAAATCCTTTTACAAAATTTCTTTACTAGTGCAGTCCTTTACCAGTACGCAGGCTACTACCTGCAGAGAGCTACAACCCTCTCTCATTCTCCAGTCTCTCCTATAAGGGAGCTACAACCCCCATAGTTCCTGTACTAGTCGATCCATTTACTAGTACGCAGGCTGCTACCTGCTATAATGCTCCAAAGTTTTCAACTGCTACTGGAAGGGAGTTACCACCCCCTTAGCTCTTGTACTAGCTAAGATACTAGTACGTAGGCGTCGGCCTACAATCTTCTCTCCTCCAGGTACCACGTTTCATACATTTTCATATTGAATACTCATCAATATCATTGAAGCACATAATCAATCAATCTTCTGAATCACCCAAACACCAGATCAATACATATACAAGGATAATAAGTGAGTTGGCAACCAGATCTATTCCATCAGATCACATAAAGATAAGTCATTAAGAACTTGATCCATTCAATCATCAATACTGAAGCTAAACATAATCATGCTGTTATCAGAACTCAATACCAGTAACCAGACATCAATTATGCACCCAGAACCCTGCAGAATAGTCAAAGGCAGTTAAAACAAATTTCAAGCAGGGTCTGTAACTTCACCAATAGACATCTGCGAACATCCGCGCCTGTGCTACTTTCTGATACGCGGGTATCCGCACCTACACATTCTTCTGCTCTGCAGGTATCCACACCTGCACCGTGTCGCTCCTGCGTTCCTGCAGCTAAATCCGCACCTGCACACTCTTCTGCTCTGTGGGTATCCGCACCTGCACTGTGTCGCACCTGCGTTCCTGCGGGTATAGATAGTTTTTCAGTCTTCAAGCCTACCCCAGACTATAAGATCTACAGATTTGATCATGCACCATGGAGATCTTGACCCATTCAGATCTAGCTATCACTCAGATCTAGCTATCACTCACCAACCAATCACAAGTATTTGAGATCTAGCTTACCTTAAGATATTCAACCCATAAGTATTCAACCAAATGATCTCCTTTCCTTTTTATAGCCTTAGGCCTTTCACAATACCATGGACCCAATACTTGGGATCAACACTTTTGGATGCAATACCATGAACCAAAACCATAGGATCAAAAACTGTCGGACTAATACCATGAACCAATCATGAAAGTGCGTGATCTTTTCTCTATATGAAAGAAACTTTTCTCTGCATGAAAGTGCGTGAACTTTTCTCTACATGAAAGAAACTTTTCTCTGCATGAAAGTGCGTGAACGTTTATCTACATGAAAGAAACGTTTCTCTGCATGAAAGCGTGTGAAATTGAAAATAACTTTGCTGCACTATAATTTATCATCTGTGTGATTTTCCATCAAGGACAACACTTGTCTCATAATGCCAACAATCTCCCCCTTTGGACTTGATGGCAAAGCTAACCTGAGAACTGTCATCTGATTCCTTTGAGTTGTCCGACATCCCATGCACTCTGTCACATCTGATATCTCTTCCGTAGATTCATCTAGATATATATAAGTGAGTTGACCTTCTACGAGTTGGTTGCCATCAAGTACAACACATGCATAATAATGTCAAAAATCTCCCCCTTTGGACTTGATGGAAACAATACCAAATCACTCTCCCCCTTTGACATCAAGGGCAAAGGGCGGACCAAGATAATCTCTTCATTTGTTGTCCATACTCCCCCTGAGTACCTGTTGAAATCTCTGAATTAGCTCCCCCTTTGTATATGTCTTGGTGCACCAATCTGTCCATGCTCTTTCTGAGAACATGCTGAAATCTCTGCTCTGCTGAAATATGCTTGTTCATGCTCCCCCTGACTATAAGCAAGGTCTGCAAAAAGATGTTCTACAAGAAGAACATGACTCTATACATCATAAATGACCTTCCTATCACCAAAGACTCATACATACATCTATCTCCCATCACAATGGTGATATACCAAATGTTTACATATGATAACATAACATCATTCATCCCAGGAATAGTGGGGAAACCAACATAGGCCGTTACATGACCTGAAGAGATCTCATCAAATGACTACAATAGATACAGACACACTACTACATCATGAGTTTTGATATGACCTTTACATCGAATGATATACATGACATTTATAACAGAGACCAAACACCTAAATAAGATCATGATAAACATCAGCAATGACACTGTATGATCTGCTCCATAGCATCTGTCAACAACAACTAGACCAGCAACTTGTATTAGTGCATGAATCATCAAGGTATGTCTGTATCAACTCATCCTTTTGAATAGAATTCTATATATACAGAATCATTCTATCACATGTGAGGAACACCATAGCCATCCAGATTTGCATGGACCAAGTATCATCAATTGGGAATATCTGCATCAATCAACATATGTACGAAACAACCTATCATCATATAGGTAAGAACTCATCATCATCATGTCTCCAACAATGCAACTTTGAATAATCATCCATGTATCCAACCAACAATCCTCATCCATATTTGTGCCAAGAACAATAGGAATCCTACATCATAATTGTAATATATGATCTTTATGCATATGACAACGACAGCATATGAGTGACTCATCATCAAGTAAAGAAGATGTGAATTCAAGCTATGTACTTCTCCTTATCCTTATGAAGATCACCATGTAAGCACCATTAGATAATCAACCACAAATCTGATCTAAATATCAACTATGTAACCCCAAGAATCATCTGAAAAATTCATAACCATATCATAGCAAGATGAATCATTTATCCATATAAGCATCATCACCAAGGACTATTAACCATAATGCCAACAATGCATTAAAAGCATATGCTCCCCCTAAACCTGTGCCATCTTGTTTACTGTCAGATATGATCATGCATATCAGCAAGAAGTATCAAGTCATCATCATTATCAAGTTAGAAACAAAACACTTCTAACCATCGAGTCATTTCCACACATCATCAGCAAATTGTAACCATTATCAAAGAGCGCAAATAATAAACCGAATCATAATTGATCCTTTTCCTGAACCTGTCCTTTCCTCAAATAATCATATATGCGACTATGCCATAACCAACTCGCATATATATGTGACTTCTCTTTAAGAAACTTGCATATGAGATTTAGGACACTGAAGTTTTAGACTTCCAGCTCCCACTGATTCTATTATGTCTGTATGTTATGATGTGCTGCCTCTTTCTGACTGTACTTCTTTCTTCTTCCACATATTCAAGTGTGATGATGATGTTTTCTCCTTTTGGTATGGTGCCCATACTTTGTTCCTGCATTCCTTAGCTATATGTCCAAGCTTGTTACATGTGTAACATCTTACATGTCTCATATTTCTTCTATAGAAATCAATAGCTCTGTGACCAAACATATTGCAAGCAAAGCAATATCCATTAAAGTACCTTGAATGTGATGATCTTTCTGCATGATGGTCTTGAAACCTTCTTCTTCTACATCTGGCTGCAACATGTCCAAGATTATCACATACATAACATTCAACATTATTCATAGGAGGAGTAAAAGATTTTCTTTGAAGAATTTCTTTCCTTGGTTGATGATGAGATTGACCTTTCATCTCCTTATTGAGCATTTCAGATTTTGCAGTCGAGTCCCTTGTCTTACTTTTTGAACTAGATTCACCTTCAACAGATTCATGAAAACCAAGACCAGTTTTGATAGCAGGAGACCTTTGACTATTAAGAATATCATCCAAGACTTTAATACTATCTTGAAATCATAACAATTTATCCTTTTCTTCTAATTTATCTTTTAGAATATTTACCTCAACTTGATGTTGCTCTTCCTTTTCAAGATACTGCTTCTTCACGTTTTCTTCGACATTTCTTTCTTCTTCCAACTGACGTCTTAGTTCAAGAACCTCATTTTCATGAGCTTGGAGTAGTTATTTATTTTGCTTCTTTGATTCTTCAAGATCTTCTTTTAGCGAGCGGATCGTGGCTTCAAGACTTTCATAGTAACTGGATCTATCTCTAAGTTTCTTGATGGTTGTGCTTCTTTCATTGACTTCATCTCTTAGTGATGTTACTTCATCCTGCAACTTTTGATATTTGTCCTTGAATAGCTTCCTTACCTTGTTTCCTTCCTCTAGTTGAGCTTTTAGTTTGGCAGCTTCTTCTTTGAAAACACATTCCCTTTTGTTCAATAGATCTTGTTGATCTCTAATTTTGTCTGTAATCCTTTTAAATTCTACCTCTATTTGATATCTTTCTTGCTCACCCATAAAAGCAAATTGAGTTGTTTCGTTGTCACTTTCATCTTTTCCAAATGGATAGATAGCTGGAACATCAGAGGATAACAAATTCATACATGATAGTTCATCTTCATTCTGAAATGTTTCTGAATATGAAGTGCTTCTTCCACATATTCCCCAATCGATTCTCCCACTGTCATAGTTCTTTTGAGATGTCTTCTTTTGCTTAGGCGCTTTATTCTTAAGCTTCTTTCCCATTGTTCAATGGATCTCCTTCAAGAGATCAAGATTCTACAAAAATACCTTCTCTGATACCAATTGTTGGAAATAATACTGAGAGGGGGGGTGAATCAATATTATTAAGTCAATAAAACTTTTTCATTTCCATACTCTGATTCATATATGTTGCTTCAGTTAAGAATACCTGCGTATATTCAGTAAACTTATGATTCAGTTAATTGATCTTCAATGAGTGCATTAGCACATTATTAACCATATTAACAGTAAACAGTTGCATTAAAATAGAATAGATCATCACACATAAGCCACACACATGAACACCATGATATAAGGTGGAAACCCAATGTGGGAGAAAACCACTTGCTGCAAGTCATCTCAATCTTCTTCTTAATAAGAAAATCCTTTTACAAAAGTTCTGTACTAGTGCAGTCCTTTACCAGTACGCAGGCTACAACCTGCAGAGAGCTACAACCCTCTCTCGTTCTCTAGTCTCTCCTAGAAGGGGGATACAACCCCCATAGTTCTTGTACTAGCCGATCCATTTACTAGTACGCAGGCTGCTACCTTCTACAATGCTCCAAAGTTTTCAACTGCTATTGGAAGGGAGTTACCACCCCCTTAGCTCTTGTACTAGCTAAGATACTAGTACGTAGGCGCCGGCCTACAATATTCTCTCCTCCAGGTACCACGTTTCATACATTTTCATACTAGATACTCATTAATATCATTGAAGCACATAATCAATCAATCTTCTGAATCACCCAAACACCAGATCAATACGTATACAAGGATAATAAGTGAGTTGGCAACCAGATCTAGTCCATCAGATCACATAAACAAAAGTCATTAAGAACTTGTTCCATTCAATCATCAATACTGAAGCTAAACATAATCATTTTGTTATCAAAACTCAATACCAGTAACCAGACATCAATTATTCACCCAGAACCCTGCAGAATAGTCAAAGGCAATTAAAACAAATTTCAAGCAGGGTCCGCAACTTCACCAATAGACATCTACGAACATCTGCGCCTGTGCTTCTTTTTGATATGCGGGTATCCGCACTTGCACATTCTTCTGCTCTGTGGGTATCCGCACCTGCACCGTGTCGCTCCTGCATTCTTATGGCTAGATCCACACCTGCACACTCTTCTGCTCTGCGGGTATCCGCACCTGCACTGTGTTGCACCTGCGTTACTGCGGGTATAGACAGTTTTTCAGTCTTCAAGCCTACCCCAGACTATCAGATCTACAGATTTGATCATGCGCCATGTAGATCTCGACCCATTCGGATCTAGCTATCACTCAGATCTAGTTGTCACTCACCAACCGATCACAAGTATTTCAGATCTAGCTCATGTTAAGATATTCAATCCATAAGTATTTAGCCAAATGATCTCCTTTCGTTTTTATAGCCTTAGGCCTTTCACAATACCACGGACCAAAACCATAACAATTCAATACCATGGACTCAATACTTGGGATCAACACTTTTGGATGCAATACCACGGGCCAAAACCATAGGATCAAAAACTGTCGGACTAATACCATGAACCAATCATGAAAGTGTGTGATATTTTCTCTATATGAAAGAAACTTTTCTCTGCATGAAAGTGCGTGAACTTTTCTCTACATGAAAGAAAATTTTATCTGCATGAAAGTGCGTGAACTTTTCTCTACATGAAAGAAACTTTTCTCTGCATGAAAGTGCGTGAACTTGAAAATAACTTTGCTGCACTATAATTTATCATCTGTGTGATTTTCCATCAAGGACAACACTTGTCTCATAATGCCAACAGGAAAATATTTGAAACACTACATTCACTACTGAGATTGCTTTAATCATTCATCGTTTGTAAATTACCTTTTTGTTACATTTTTCTGCAAGTGTGATTGTTTTTTCAGAAAAGACTCCATTAACCCGAGGAGGAGGCACTTGGATATGCATGTTCTCTACATCCTACAGGAGGAAGCAGTACCCAGTTGGAGCTGATGTTGTAACATTATTTGTTTTGATAAGTTAGATATTGAGATATATATATATATATATATATATATATATATAGATATATATATAAAAGATAGTGTAAAAAACGGAATAAAAGATAAAGTACAAAAATGGAAAAGAAAAATAGAAAATAATCAAAATCCCAAAGAATAAAGCATGCTAGTTTAAATGTCGCTCATTTATTTATTAATTATGTTTAATTTATTGTAAGCACGATTTGATTAAACCTAAACTAATTTTTATGTGTAAATAAATAACGACATGTCTTTGTTGTTTCTCATCAAAGTTCACGAAGTTTTCAGCGGTTGAAGATCCCGAGCGTGGAGATCAATAGCTCCACAACCACTCCGAACCCCCCTAGACCCTCGGACCTTAATCAACGGGGGGAACTGGTCCACCCCGAAATCACCCTCGCCACATGCCTTTCACTCAACCACTTCGCACCCGCCCACTCCAAAACCATATACCGCCCGCTACCCCCCCGAAATCCACATTTCTACATTCAACCAACCATTACAGTACTGCTCTCATTTTTTTCAAACTAAGCATCATCCACTACTATTTCGCCACTTTTGACTCCCTCGTACGCCAATTCCAAAACCTGTTAAAAAAATATCGTTGCAAATAAATGCTCCTCCCACCCCATTTAACGGGTATTACCCAATAAAAATATTTAACCAACCAAAGGCTCTTCTTATTTGTTTTCTTCAAAGCTGAGTAGCTGACTATCATCCCCTACCCTACCGAACCAGAAATCAACTAATTGCGACCAATACTAGGCCGAATTGCTGCCCAACTTATCAACGAAGATTTCAACACATTTCCACGTATAAGTCAATAGCAAAACCATCAACTTTCTGGGTAATTGCAGTTGTTTTCACCCTTTTTTTTGCATTCTTGGCTTCTAAAAAGAAATCAAATGTTATGGAAAACCCCATGCTGACCCCTACCATTGATTTATATCATCCACATTTAGCCAACCAATACTTTAAAATGCTAAACCTTTGAATCCATTTTCTCCAGCATGGACATTTACAAAAATCATGACTTTCCCAGAGAGCCAAAATTTTTGAAACCTTTTTACTAGAAGATGTCTAGTTACCTAAAGCCAACCCACCTTATTGTTGGAAATAATACTAGGGGGGGGTGGGGGGGGGGGGGGGGGGGGGGGGGCGGTGGGGTGGGTGAATCAGTGTTAGCAAGTCAATAGTTTTTCATTTCTATAATCAAATTCATATACGCTACTTCAGTTAATGGAACTCGCGTGTATACGCAACTGTGTTTAAGACAGCTAGCATATATCCCACAAACTTATGATTCAGTTAATTCATAATATGTTGATCTTTAATCAGTGTATTAGAACCATATAAAAAATAACCAGGTGCAGTAAAAATAGAACAAACAATCACATACATCAACACAAGATATAAGGTGGAAACCCAATGTGGGTGAAAACCACCTGCTGCAATCGTCTCTATCTTCTTTTAATAATAAGAGAAACTTCTTTTACAATTTTGTACTGGTGCAGTCTTATACGAGTATGCAGGCTTCTACCTACAGAAGGCTACAACCTTCTCTCATTCTCCAGCTTCTCCTGGAAGGGAGCTACAACCCCCTAGATCTTGTACTAGCTGATATGATTACTAGTATGTAGGTGCTGGCCTACAAAAGGCTACAACCTTCTCTTTTCTTCCAGGGACCGCATTTCATAAATTTTCAAACTAGATCCATCAACAATATCATTCAATATATTTGTATCAACCAATCTACTATTGAAAAAAGCAAAACCAAGTCAATTAACCACTTTGATGACCCATCAATCTGATCTATCAGAACACTGTAACCAGGATACAATAACCAGAACCCAAGCCAGAACCTAGAACACTGCAACAGAAAACAGAACCCTTATAGATCATACATCAGAAGATATACGCTACATCCATAAGCCGAACCAGCATGTATATGCCCTTTTTCTAAGGGAAACCAGTGTATACATGACTTCTGTATGTTGAACCAGTGTGTATACGTTGTTTTACCAAAACCAACCTGCGTACAGATCTACAAATGCTAAACTTAAAGCATCACAACTATTTCATTCTTCATTCATACCCAGATCATCACATTTACATAATAAAAACATGTGTCAGTATTCAGATCTAGAATGTTCAAGATCAAACCACATAATGATACTTTACTTCAAGCCTTAAGATCTTGACCCATCATTAGATCTTATCCTTCATCAAGTGCTAAGGTTCATCCTCGATCCAACTATGCACCATAACCCAATAACCTGTATACTAGATCTTATCTTCCATCAGATATTCAATCCTTGAGTCCCTTGGCCTAATGATCTTCTCCTCCTTTTATAGTCTTAGGCCTTGCTCAATAACATGGACCAAAACCACTTAGGATCAATACCTTGGATCTAATACCTAGGGTCAATACCTCGGACCCGATACCTTGGACCAATACCATGGATCAAATACTTCGGACCAAAAACTTAGTTTTCCAAGGTATACATGCTTTTCCTCTTGTGAAAGTGTGTGTGTACGTATACATGACTTGGTCTATGGTGAACCTACGTATACCTTGTTCGTATACATGACTTGGTATATAGTGAACCTGCGTGTATACGCAACTTGGTCTATGGTGAACCTGCATATACCTTTTTCGTGTACATGACTTTGTATACAATGAACCTATGCATACCTTTCTTTATTCATTCTATGAAGTTTGATATGTAATTCTATGTTGTTAACATGCTGAAATGTGATCTGTCATCTGAGTGAGTTGCCATCAAGGACAACACCTGTATCATACCTGTATCATAATGCCAACACTTATCAGTTATCTATGTTCCATAAATGACCAAGAAGATTATATCCATTTCCTCACGTTTGTTAGGTTATCATTTTGATCAGTGGGTCGATGAGGTCTTAATATGTTTTTTGTCTGTTTTCTCCACAAATGAAAAGTCTTCTTTGATTTTCAATTACAGTGGATACTTAGTAGAGTCAATTCATGATCAGTTCATGAAATTTCCTAAAGAAGGAGTGTTCAAGCATGCCTCTATTTTAGTATATATTTTTTGTTTAATTAGTGAGAGGGGTCTTCCTTTCCCCTACAGAAGATGGACAACTAAGGGAATCCACACTCAATCATTGATTGGACTTCCCTGGTGAGGAAGAACACCACTGAATTCACATTCAGTGATTTTGTATATCAATTCATATATGTTGCTACATGTTTATTCAACATCGATGCAAAACTAAGAATTGGGACAGAGATCAAGAAAATCCTTCATAGATTGATATTTATACCAAAATTATATAGATACCAGGATATATGGATGTGAGCTGCCTCCATTCAAATTACCTAAATTTGTTCCTATTCATATATTTTCATTAGAATATATGATACAAATGATCAACATGGATCAACAATATTTTGTTGCAATAAAGAAAAAGGCTCAATTTAAGATTAAATCTCAAGTAGGGCCCTTTATTTGTAATGCTAGAGTAGCAGGAAAGGAAGCAGAAGATCTCCTTACACAGATGAACTTTAATCTTAGTTTCCCTTGGTATTATGATCCCCCAGGAATAATTTCAAAACTAAGGGTAGAACAAAAAATTACCTCATATACTCATATTCCTACGCCTGAGATAGGAAAATTATGAACTAGGATGAATGGAAGGAAAACACATTTCAAGAAGCATAGGGACAGGTTATAACATCTACACCATCACATAATCCCCTATGGAAACAACAACTTCAGCCAAGGAATTTAAAATTTACAGTAAAAGGCAGAAGAGAACTAGTACAAGTGATACACATTCAGAAGACACTACATAGCAGCGCCCAGTTATTATAATAGGCCCATTCATATCATCATCTTCTAGCAGATAAGGAATGGTTATAAGATCTCCCTTATCTTCGTCCAGTGCAAATGTGTCATCATCTTAGACATGAGAATTGCAGCAGAAAGAGAAGATTATCTTCACAGTTTACAAAGAAATCAAGTAGAGGAATGAAGCTATGAAGACTTCCACTTACACACAGTTTTCGAAGCAAACATCCTGTACTCAACACATGCTACTTTCTACCTTCGGCACTGAGAAGGGAAAGATGCAAATAACCTTTCTAAAGCCCAAAGTTACTCATCCTAAGAGTGTTGATGATTATACCAAGTCTATTTTTACTTTTGATACAAATTTGATTCATCTTATTGACCAGATTGACCTACATGCGAAATATGGTAAAATGATATATTCTTCCCTTATAAGTTCAACTATGGAAGAATCAAAACTTGAATAGTCGTTAGACAATGTACAATCTTAGTGAAAGTTAGAAAAATTTTCTTCTTCAGCAAAAGATACCAAGATCAAATCCAAAGAGGATTTAGTGATAAAGTTGGGATATGATCCCACAGATGTAAAAGCAGCAGAAGTACTTATCAAGTCTAAAAATGCAAACATAACTGCTCTAAGAAAACAACTTAAGTTTTCATCTACAAAATATCCACAAGCAATAGAGATAGGTCAGCTAGAAATAGAGGAAAAAAACATATTCAAGATCATAATCGAACAAAATGTGCAGATTGAGAAAATGGAGACTGAGATTGAAAATCTCCTAAAGGAAAAAGAACAAGGAACCCGAACACCTAATACAACACTAGCATCCACATCAGCTACTACAACAACAAAGGGGACTACATCTACTAACCTAGCAACAGAGCTGGAAAAGGCTATGGAAGATTTTTCAATTAAGGGGAAAGAGGTCGAAAAGCTAAGGAGTCATCTCGACAGTTTACAGGAACAGAAACTAAATATTGATAATGCTTATCTATCTGAGTTGTAGAATTCATACAAGCTGACACAAAGAGTTCAATTCATAGAAGGCCAGTATGTTATGATTGATACTATCACATAGGCTAGAGAATGTATCTGAATCCAGATAAATGAAGCCATAATTGAGATATGGCCTTCAATTGAAATAATATTTGAGAAAGATGAACTAGTATAGAGGGCCAAGTAAGTCATAGCAGATGTAAAGAAAGAGTTGGGTTCAAAGCCAGGAAGAGCACATGCATTGATAAGGGTTTTGAATTAGAAAACCAAATATGAATTGGAGGAATATGATATAGAGGACAGGACAGAGACCATACTGGAAGTGAGAAGATTTCTCACTAAGAATAATTTGATGTTATAGCTAGAAAATAAGTGTGATAAAATCGAATAAAGTATCCAAAGGTTTCATAGGAAATTTTCAATTTTACACCAAAAGTGATTGCTTGGATTACAGGGAGTGGGCGATAAATTAATTGATTGAGAACAACATCAAACAAAATCATGTTCAATTACAAACGATAAATCTAGGTTTGCAAAGATGATGCAGGGAAATTCCCAGCTCTACCCTGCAATCACCAGGATCTTCATTAACCGTGTATATGAAAAGGTATTCCCACTGTTGACCGAATCAAAACTATTCTTATACCCAAGCAAATTCCCACATCTTCATGATTATAAAACCATCAAACAACATATAAACGCTTTCATTTAACCTTAAGTTCTTCAACAATCCCATGTCTACAACTCTGTGCATATGAACCACATACATGCGCTGTCCACACATTCATTGACGCGCAGCTATCTTTATTCAATCCAAAACCATAAGAACTCCAACGCTATTCCACACAGATAATACATGAATGCTCTTGGCTTCAATGTCAATAGCTTTTCCTACAAAACTCAAACGCATGCCCAGATTTCTCTGCAAGCAGAGTACCTGCCAACCTGGAACCTTTCGCTGCAAGCACCTTTCCTTACCGCCACTTCAATAATCTCCAGACTGCGAAGAATACAACTTTGAATCGCATGAATCCCAGAGAAAAAAATCAATGCTAATGCTAGACAATTTAGATCCACAGAAATAAGATGCCAGACTTAAACTCCATGATACAATGGTCAATCCGTGTGTGCCTAACATTCGCCCTCGGAACCACGCCTCCATATCATACAACGATTCAAATTCAAACGCAACAAATTTTCATTGAACAAATCAAACCATTCAGATTTTGGAGATGCGAAACTGTTTCCAAGAATCGGCATACCTCTCCATGTGGACAGTGATTAATCTCTCAATCTTGAGAGAATCCGGGAATCTGTGGTAACTTACAGTTTATCGCGCCTCTACAAAGCCACTGTTTTATTGGCTGGCTTCCCATCGGAAAATGACATAAATTGGATTAATACACAGTGAACGCCTCTCCAGTAACGCTGCCATACTGTTCCTTGAAAAATTAATGTAATTGATATGTGTAACCTGTGGTTTCCTCTAACTATAATAAATGAAATCTGCGCACAGTCATAAGATTAACACACTTATATAACAATTGACACAATCCTCATATAAAACACGCAGGTTTACTAGCCCTCATTCGATTGGCCTCGGCGCTGTCAGATATCAAACGATGGCATATCCAGCGATTACAAAGTTGAATTTCATGCAAACAGTAAACACCAGCTGAGATAGACAGGCGTTCAAGCCTTTTTCGTACACAGTAAATGAAATTATAAAATACATGCATTTTTACTAACAGAAATCCATGAAATTCTTACAAATACCGAGAGGAATTTTCATTCGTAATGCTTCTGACACGCCTCTCCTCTCTCTCTCTAACAAGATCTATATATAGACTTCCCCTTCCAAAACGACTATCTATCAGTCCTCCTATTATTGCTAACAAAAATTTCCTACTCCCCTAAATATCTTAATAGAATATCCTATCTCATAACTCTCGCTACACCTATCTAACCAATCTTATCCCTATCTCTAAAATAAGACAATCTTTTATTTATTACAAACATAAATAATAACAAACTATTTAGGGAGTTTTATCCTTCTCGATAACCCTAAATTCGACCCAACAGTTAATGAATTTTACTGTGATTAGCCACAACATGTGGACAATCCTCCACATTACTGGCTAATGCCGATGCTCCTGCATCAGACTCCCGAAGTTTAAATTAACCATGATCTCCTGATCATGCATTTCTGGGTTGCATCCTCCTGGATCCCATACTTGATTTGATATTCTGTTTTTGGTTACTGTTGTTGTTTGTCCCTCAAGTCTCCCGCCTTTGTGCTGAAATGCTTCATTATCTGCTGCTGTCCTTTTCACATACCTTGTTGCTGTTTTGCTCACTTTAATTTGCAATTCTTCATTCCTTCCAAATTTCTGGTTACTTCCATCTTGCTGAGTTAATATTTATGTCTCCTTCATGCCTCTGAGGACATAACTCCCTTGTTGCTCTTGATCTTTCATCTCACCTTCAAATAATCGCTGCTCAATTTCTCTGATTTCAGCATCATATTTATTAATGTTGTCTTCCACACCTTTTCCTCCATCAGGTTCTGTAAGCTTCGTTTCTCCTTTGGGTTCCTCGAGTAATCTTTCCAAGAATTCTATCTCCTTGTAAAATCTCTCCAGCAGATCATCACAATTTCCATTCTCAGTTTCATTCTTTTCTTGACAATCCTCCTGAGTTGACCTGTTTTCTACATCATCATATTGCAAGCATCTTTTATTAATTCCATTAAACAAATTCATTGGTTTACCTTTTTGTAGTCCCACTATGGAATTGTCTTCAGACTGCTGGTTTATATCAACCTCATCTGACTGTTTCACACCGAACAGGATTTCATCTATGAACTTCTTCTGTTGTAAATGTTCAACACCTTCTTCCTCTAAAAAGGATTCTTCATCATATTTTACCTCAAGAGCTTCATTCTTGGTTGTGACAATTTCAATCGACTGTCCATCATTCTCTGCATATCCTGCAAACATACACAAACTGTAAGAATCAAAATCACAAGGCTTCATTGCCTCATCTGCTTCCTTGGTCAACATATCTTTGAATTGTTCTGAACTCTGCCAATAATCCATGAGTTCTTCAGCTGACCTCTCATTATCCTCTTCTCCCAACATCTCACCCTGTTCTGGTCTACAAATGGAAACTTCCAATTCTACCTCTGCTTCTCTGAGTTTCTCTGATTCCTCTTGAGCACTCAATATCTACTCAATCTTTCTCAATTCTTCTACTATCTCTTACTTCACTTGTTGATTTCTCTTTTCTCATAGCCTTGGCCACTTTACTCTTTTCCTCATGGTCCAAACACTTTTCCGCAGCATCTTCATCAATACTCCAATCTGGAAATCTATCTCAGCTTTCTCTCGGTCAAACTCTTCTTGACTCATCCTCATGCCATTTGCTTTGGCATTTTCCTTTCTGTTGTGGCTTCCTTGTGAACTTCTGCTATGACTATCTGTAGTCATTTCCTGCTCCTCTCTTTCCATGAGCTCTTCGCACCTCTGCATCAAGCCTCTGCAACAGTAAGTCCTCCTTACTGCAATCTTACCTCACTAAGCTCTCCTCACTCAGTCTTTTGGTAAGCACGATCCACTATCTGGAATCTTCTCCTGAGCAACACCTTTGCTCTCTCTAGGCTTCTGCAATCTCTCACCCTCTCTTTCGAAGACACTTCAATTGTCCTCTCTGTCCAATCTCTTGTTGGAATCTTCAGGTTCACTGCCACTTCTGCTTTTAAGAACGCATCTGGTTCTTTCCGCTGAGACTTTCTTCACTATGCCTGCAACCAAATCCCACAAATAGTTCTTCAAACCAGAATTAAACATCGACTACAAACTCACCTTCAAGATCCTGTCGATCTTGCTTCTTTCCTTAACTACATTTGCATACCTGTGCTGCCATCTTTATCAGTTTCACAATCCGACATTCATTCACCACATGCGATTAACTAAATAAAAAAAACTTGAATCTTTTCCCAAAGCAATTCCAGCTCTTCAACAAAACCTTCTGTCTTCATTCAGAAAACAAACATTCTTCAATTTACCAGAGCCAGGCTCTGATACCAAAAAATTGATGCAGGGAAATTCCCAGCTCTACCCTGCAATCACCAGGATCTTCATTAACCGTGTATATGAAAAGGTATTCCCACTGTTGACCGAATCAAAACTATTCTTATACCCAAGAAAATTCCCACATCTTCATGATTATAAAACCATCAAACAACATATAAACGCTTTCATTTAACCTTAAGTTCTTCAACAATCCCATGTCTACAGCTCTATGCATATGAACCACATACATGCGCTGTCCACACATTCATTGACGCAGCTATCTTTATTCAATCCAAAACCATAAGAACTCCAACGCTATTCCACGCAGATAATACATGAATGCTCCTGGCTTCAATGTCAATAGCTTTTCCTACAAAACTCAAACGCATGCCCAGATTTCTCTGCAAGCAGAGTACCTGCCAACCTGGAACCTTTCGCTGCAAGCACCTTTCCTTACCGCCACTTCAATAATCTCCAGACTGCGAAGAATACAACTTTGAATCGCATGAATCCCAGAGAAAAAAATCAATGCTAATGCTAGACAATTTAGATCCACAGAAATAAGATGCCAGACTTAAACTCCATGATACAATGGTCAATCCGTGTGTGCCTAACATTTGCCCTCGGAACCACGCCTCCAGATCATACAACGATTCAAATTCAAACGCAACAAATTTTCATTGAAAAAATCAAACCATTCAGATTTAGGAGATGCGAAACTGTTTCCAAGAATCGGCATACCTCTCCATGTGGACAGTGATTAATCTCTCAATCTTGGGAGAATCCGGGAATCTGTGGTAACTTACAGTTTATCGCGCCTCTATAAAGCCACTGTTTTATTGGCTGGCTTCCCATCGGAAAATGACATAAATTGGATTAATACACAGTGAACGCCTCTCCAGTAACGCTGCCATACTGTTCCTTGAAAAATTAATGTAATTGATATGTGTAACCTGTGGTTTCCTCTAACTATAATAAATGAAATCTGCACACAGTCATAAGATTAACACACTTATATAACAATTGACACAATCCTCATATAAAACACGCAAGTTTACTAGCCCTCATTCGATTGGCCTCGGCGCTGTCAGATATCAAACGATGGCATATCCAGCGATTACAAAATTAAATTTCATGCAAACAGTAAACACCAGCTGAGATAGACAGGCGTTCAAGCCTTTTTCGTACACAGTAAATGAAATTATAAAATACATGCATTTTTACTAACAGAAATCCATGAAATTCTTACAAATACCGAGAGGAATTTTCATTCGTAATGCTTCTGACATGCCTCTCCTCTCTCTCTCTAACAAGATCTATATATAGACTTCCCCTTCCAAAACGACTATCTATCAGTCCTCCTATTATTGCTAACAGAAATTTCCTACTCCCCTAAAGATCTTAATAGAATATCCTATCTCATAACTCTCGCTACACCTATCTAACCAATCTTATCCCTATCTCTAAAATAAGACAATCTTTTATTTATTACAAACATAAATAATAAAAAACTATTTAGGGAGTTTTATCCTTCTCGATAACCCTAAATTCGACCCAACAGTTAATGAATTTTACTGTGATTAGCCACAACATGTGGACAATCCTCCACATTGCTGGCTAATGTCGATGCTCCTGCATCAAAAGATCAAAGGCACAAGTACAGGTAAAGCATTTATTTAAGGCCTCAATTATGATTTACTCATCAAGCACTATATAAAACATTTATTTGTGGTAAAACAAACTTTTCAAAAATATACTGAGGTAGATTAAACTTATAGAAGATTAATCAAATACTTGATTCCAGATGAAGAAAGATGGGAAGAATTATGAAAATTACTAAAGTAATGAGTCAACAATAGTCATCAACATATTAAATAGAACAATAGCCGGTTTATTAGCCACATCAACACCATAATCCTCAAACCTAGAGACAACAACTTCATCGGTTTCATTTCTCTATATTTGTGTACTATTTTTTTAGAAACAGATCTAGATATTTTTCCAATCTATCTCGATATTTTACTTTAGATAATTTGGGAACATTTTGTATAAATAATTCCCAATTCGAATTGTAAAGGGTTACACCCTTGGGCTAAGTTTATTTGAATCAGAATTACATGTATCTGAAGTTGTCTGATATCAATAAAAGGATTCTGGATTTGTTTCAAACAACTTGTTATCTCTGTGAGTTTTCTTCATGTTATTCATTCCATTATGTTATTTCAACATGTACTTAGTTTTATGAAGAAATATGAGTAAGATATAAACTGAATATCAATCTATCTTAAATCTCCTACGAAGTTATAATCAATTACAGAGATTAGTTTATTAGACTATTTGTCTAAATAAACTCCTCTACATCAATTAATTGCCAATTCTTCATGAATTTAGATGCATTTTTGTTGGTTAGGGAACATATTTTACTAACATTTATCTTTTGATTATTTTAAATATTCTATTTGAATGCTTAAAACTCATATTTCTCTGAATTCTTCATTCCAAATCTTTTAAAGCGAATCATTGTTTAGAAGTGAAGAAGCAACCCTTTCATTGTGTTGAGAGAAATTATGGCATGCTATTTGTTTACATAAGCTTAAAACATTGGCCTTCCACAAATTTAAAAACAGCCAAAATATTTTAGATGCTCTAACATAATTACCTAACCTAGAATTATCTCAGAGGAAAACATGAGCCACAATTTTTTCTTTTCCAAGCCACCAAAGAGGACCAGGTTGCACAATTAAAAATAATGATATGGCTATACCTACATCCTTGTGACCTATAAAACCTCACAACTATGCGTCATCCACACTCTTGCGACCTCCACACCTCTGCGACCGTGCAACCTACCCAGGTCTATGACTTAGTAACCTCTAGTTGCCAAGGCACTGATTTTATAGTCTCACATTTTGTGACCTCCCGTGTTATGTGACCAATAACCTCCTTCAAAACTAAAGTCGGGCCAAATATTTCTAATCTTATTCCCTATGTTTCGAAGCTTGGTAAATGATATTTCTCTTGATTTATATTATTCATTTCATCACTCTTATCTTAGGACTATTTGTTTGAAATGCTAGGTGACGTCGATCTAGAATGCATATCAATATCAACTTTCTTTGGAGATATGGCGCCTCCAGGGGCTAAGTGCTCCCTTAAGAACAACGAGAGAAGTTCCTAAGAAGTCTCTGAAGGGCCACCACCACCCATCTACCAGGACACAACATGAAACATCAATAATGCCAATAAACTTTCATGGTTTGATATGTATTCCAAGTTCTCCAAGAAGAAAATTCCTCAAGATCAGGAAGACTAGAGGGTATACATTAACATCAAGAGGTTCTAGCTTCAAAAAGTGGTCGCGCATCATCTTGTCTTCCCATGTGCAGAGACCATTGACTAGATTGAAGAATACATATATAAATCGATGGGTGATAAGGAGCCACACAGGAGAGGCCTTTGTCACTATTTCTTCCAAAAATATTGCATCTTATTACAAGTTATTGGAGACCCTCAGTGCTAGGTGGATGTCAGCATTTCTGGTGGTGGCTCCAAGAACATCCTAAGATCATGGTGATAATAACCCTCTAAGTTCCGGGTTAATTTTGATCAAGTATTAATGATAAAGGGATTGAGGAAGGTCTACAAAATTATGGTTGTGAACCTGTTGTATGGAAGGTCGGAAATTGATACCTTTCTCAAAAATTGGCTACCTATTATGTACATTGTTGCTACCAGGGGAACTATTTTTAACTGGCGAGCATCCTTACTTCATCAATGAAAACCAACATACAGGAAACAAAGAATCTGGAGCAAGACCAACCATCAAAATTCTATATGGAATCATACCTATTAGACTGAGTTTGTGCAAGATTCATTTTTGAGGGTTAGAGTCACAACTGGACCTCGAATGTGTCAGACCCCATGCATCTGCATTATAAGATATTCTGGGACCCAAGTTATAAAGATATGCATGAGTCCACCTCTGAGTTGTTCATCTCTCATTTGTATCAATTAAACTTTGGGGAAGAGGCCCCTTGTATGATCAAGAGGGACAGAGAGACGATAACCTAAGTAGAACACTGATTTCCTTTCTAGGAGGGAACTTTCATGAGGGTCTTTGGCTCATAAAAAACTCATCACACACTACCCAAGTTTGTGATAGACAAGTTACAATTGCAAGAAGCATGTTCCCAGATGACCACAAGGCTCACTAAAACAGTTAGTAAATGAAATATAAATACTTGGACCACCTTCCCTTTCACAACTGGGGCCTATAAAATTGACAGCTTTAAGGAAGTAGAAGTAGAATCTGAGGAGATGAAGGGATTCTATTTTGTGAATCTAAGTCACCGTATGTATGACTCCAAGGGGGTGGTAGAAACACAATACTGGAAAGCATGCTTCAACTGGTCATACTTTCGTAACAAACATTGCCATGAAGACAAAATCGGGAACAAGTATAATGTTGTTAGGGAACTGTTGTGGTCACCAACAACCCCCCCTCTTTGTTTGATATTAGCAATAACACCAAGCAAAGGGGGGACCCTGAACAAAAAATCCAAAAAATATTTTTGTTAAAGTTTTTGTATTTTTCTCCCCAAGGCTTGATCGCATCGCGAAGAGAGAGTGAAGCGTTTCCTAAGCGCGAAAAGAAAAGTTGCGAAGAAGCGACGCGAATTTCATCGCGTCGCATACATTCAAAGCGCTCTTAAAAAGAAAATCTTAAGGAACCGCTGACCGCCGATATGCGACATCGCACATCGCAAGCGTCACATGAAACAGCATAAGCAATTGAATGAAATCTGCGATATTAGCGATCTGCAATAACACTTAATGACGTCACAGCCCTCGATACTGCGATACCAATCGCAGAAAAGACTCATCGCAAGAATTCTCCGACATACACGGTAGACCCAAAATTGAGCGCGCGCCTTAAGGGAAATTAATGACCGCATGCTTGAGTATCCAGAAATGATTGCATCGCATTTATCAAAGAGTCAAGTCATGATGAATGTCAAAATTACACATTCATTAGAATTTAATTCTTTCATGTCAATCTTTTCGTCATTTCCCTTCTTCTTTACGTAAACTGCAAGACATGCAACTGATATAAATCTATATGCAGGAAACATCTAAGGAAAAGGGGAAAGCGCCAATAAGATAACAGAGAGAAGATACCTCCGCAAATGGATGCCGCATGCAGCAGAACCGCGGATTCCAGAGTATCACCCAACAGGCACTGATGAAAATAGACTATCCAAGACTCAGAGTCAAAGGCGCACAAAAGCAGCGTGTTTGCAAAAGATCCTGAAGCTCAGACTTGGTAAAGCAGAAAGAGAAACGCAAAAGAAGGAGGACGCTCCAGAAAAGCCTGAAACAAAGAATGGAAGCAATTCTCGATACAGAGGATTGTCCATACAACGCGACTCCTAACTCATTGAGTCATTCGCACGACCAAAAACCGAAATAGCAACAGCAAAATCAGTTCGAAAGGAACCTGGGTTGTACTAAGTATACACACAGCGAATACACCCAGCTAGAGAAAGGTTTTCGAAAATATCTTCTAGTATGTCAGAAGGAGGTGCCAGCTCTTGTTATTTCTACTTTTATCACTCAAACGAAAGAAGAAGGTGGCCAGCCGACTCTTCCCAGGCAAACGTTGCATTGTTTGCAGCACTAAGGAGCAGATACAGAAACGGTCAGAAATTAGATTCAATTTTTAGAAATAAATTTTCTTTTAGTAAAAGGGCGGTCATTTGAAGCCGTTCCTAAATTTGTGTAATTAAGATTAATTAGTTAGCAGTATTTAACCCTTCTCATGGCATTTGGAGAAGGGTCCGAAAGTCTGTCAAAAAACTTGTCCTCAGAACATGCACTTCTGCACCCTCGGAGGTGGTTTTTGATGAATGGATGGATCGAGATTTATTTATGTTTGCATTTTAATGTCTGTTACTGATGTTGCACTTCTGTACTCTTAGCAGATATTAGAACAAGTAGAAATAAATCGTTATTGCTTGAAGTTTAGTAGTGAAATCAGTCATAAATGGTACTTTTATCTCTTGACTAATTTCTGCTTATATTCCTAAAGTGATATGCAGCTGAGTTCTTTATATGTTAATGTATGAACGTGTGTATTACCATTTGGCACTTCTGTACGGTGGAGTCATTTTTTTATGCTTGACATATGAATAACTAATTATGCGATATGTTGTTCACAACTGTTTTGCCTAAATTTTTATGCAGAATGGTTTATCTTCATTGATTTATATTCTTATAATAGCTGAATGATCTTTATTACCAGCTATTGTTCGAAATCTTTTTAGATCGCATAATAGAAGAAAATACCCCGGGTTAGCGTAGACTAGATGTATTGTTTTTCCATTAGATTACAATAGCATAGAGTTAATTTAGAAGTTAGAATTAAAATTAGCTTAGAATACCTTTAGATCAATACCATCAAACTCTACACACACACGCACACCCCTCACATTGGGAAACTGGTCCCATTATCCCCAGTCGGACCCGCTACTCCAAACGGGCAAGGAGCCGCCAACCAAGTTCCAGACCGGGTGGGTATCCCCCTTGTTGTCGACCCGATTTCGGGGCCCTCAACATTTCTGGCGCTAGAAGGAGGGCACGAGCTATGAATGGCGCATAAATCAAAATCTAAATACTATTCTGAGAGCAAATCACCCTCACCAACTCCCCCGACTTCTCCGGTACGGTTAAACTCGGAACCAGAAGTCGCTCGGGCACCCACCGCTGCTATACACCCTAATACACCAGACCAACTTATCATTGATCCCCCTGAAATTCAAACTTTGATTCGTAAACTCCAGGGATTCTCTATTTTTTGCTCAGAGGTCTGATAAATCTAAAGGCAGCGTGACTTCGCAGTACGATCCTGCTCATCCCCTGACCAGATTGAAGAGTGAAAAATTTGGCATCCAGCCAACTGAAATCCCTCTCCCCACTAGGAAAAGAGCAAGGAAAGCACTTCCATAGTCTGACAGAGAGACTCTTTCATCTATTTCGTCCATTTCAACTCCCTCACCGCGAAGTCATCCACCCACATCTTCACCTCAAATCACTCATCCATCTTCCACAACCCTTCCTCCGCAATCATCGAAGATCATAATATCTCCATCTTCTCAGCATCAGAGATCATCTTCTGCACTTGTATTAACTAGCAGCTCAACGATGGCCCAGTCTCCATGGAACAATCCTGGGGCGGTTTTAATGCCTCCACCCCTGAGTCCAATACCGGCCCATCCTGAGAAATGGCTACCGAAGTTCAATCCAGAAACATGCATGCTAGCTGAAGAACATATCAATAATTTCATGCTTTCTATTAATCTCAACGAAGTTACCAACGAAGATGTTGTTGTCCGGCTTTTTCCCTATACAATGCAAGGAACAGCCGGGTCATGGTACTTTTCGTTGCCCTCCAGATCTATCACGAGCTGGGACATTTTTCAAAGTCAATTTCTTACCAAATTCGGTGATGATAGATCAACAGCGACACTGATCAACGATTTATCCAATCTTAAAGCTGAGGCTAGGGAACCCATTAAAGATTTTAACTTACGGTTCAACAAGATCCTCAACAAAATCCCCGCTGCTTCTCAACCCAGCGAGGAAGTAAGATGTGAATGGTACATCACGGCCTTACCATCAAACTTGGCCATCTTCGTAGATAGGGCAAGCAAGACAACCTTAGTTGAAAACTTAACTGAGGCGTTAGCAGTTGAAAAACGTGTAGTAGCCCTAGAAAAGAGATCTGCAATCGAAGAACGTAAATCTAAGAAAATCTCTTTCAAAGAAGACACCAAGAAGAAGCAAACGAAAGATCCTTTCGATATGGAAGGATTACAAAAGGTATTAAAGGCCATGTCTAATGAGATGATTGACATAAGAAAACAAGTAGCAGAAACGTCTTCAAAAAAGCCTTTCAGGACTTTTAAAATAAATCCTCCCATGGAGACGAAGCCACCTAATGTTGTCTCAAACATTGAATCTGAAGAAGAAGAAGAAGAGAATACCATCGAAACACAGACCGATGATGAAGAAGTGGTGGAACTGCAAGGAATGTGGGATTTCATCCTCCCACAAGAAGAAGATCAAGAAGCATTTCCAGTTAGCACACAAAGCAAAAATCAACTTGATCCTCCCCAAACTACCCCTAAACAGAAGGGCGCAAGCCCTGCAGCAAAAGAAAAGGTCGCAACAAAGAAAACAACTGCTAAAGTGACCCAATTTAGCCCAGTCCAATCAGATCAATCGCCTCCATCAAGAACACTAATAGTGTCGGATGAAATGGAGCATAACATCATCGATGACATGAGAAAGACTAGGGCTAATATCACTATGTACGAGTTGAGCAAATTGAAACATCAACAGAAAATAATGATGAAGGAATTACACGCCGTGCCTACTACACCTTTACCTACGGCTGTAGCCTCCCACAATGTGGGAAGACCTCCAATCAACACGATCAATAAGATTGATCCAAATGACATCGCTTTGATTGGAGGAAGATCTAGATCTCATACTCCTCCTTTGTCCTCACTTATGAAATTTTCAATAGAAACGTGCACAACTGCTTGGTTGATTCTGGTGCTTCAACCAATATTTTACCCAGGTCAATATGTGCCAAACTGAATGTTCAACCGCAAAAATCCGCAGTGCGCATAGTTCAACTTGATCGATCGCAAGTCGAAGTGATAGGTGAACTTAATCAAGTGACCATAAGACTGTCATCTAACCCTAAAGTATGCCAAGTTATCGACATTCTAGTGGCTGATATCCCTGAATTCTATGGTTTGATTCTTAGCAGGGACTGGTCCGAAAAACTCCACGGATACTTTTCAACCGACTGGTCGCACATGTGGTTACCCTACAACGGTAAACCAAATCAAATAAAGGTTGAACGAGAGTTGCACCAAAAATACAAAGTGACGGAATTGGAAGGGGAGAATGAAGCAATAGCATACAACAGCAGCATCATAGGCAACTACTCGGTAGATTCTTTCCTCGGAAATTTCAATGCTCACATATCACCTTATTTGGAAAATTCAGTTTTGTCCCAAGTAGAAAACTTTTCCCAAACTGATGATTCAAAATGTGTTAGTTTTTTAGATAACCCTGTAAATACATCTTTATTTTGGAAATTATATTTTGATGGCTCTAAGTCCAACGAGGGAGCAGGAGCGGGATGCGTTCTGATTAGCCCAGACGGAAATAAGACCATGCTTACATGCAGACTTGAGTTCGATTGTACAAACAATACAGCGGAATACGAGGCCTTGGTGCAAGGCCTATACAAAGCAATCGGATTGAACGTCAAGTATCTTCAAGTCTTTGGAGATTCTGAGATTTTCATCAAACAGGTACGTAACACCATACACTACCTCTCAAGTCATTTGAAGCACTATCAATCTTTAGTACAAGATCTGACTGCACATTTCATAGCATTCAATATTTCGTCAATCCCGAGACTCCAAAATGTAAGCGCAGACCTGTTAGCTAACGTAGCCTCTAGACTGATTCCCTCCGAAGATTTTAGCCCAGATAGATTCTCGATAGAATTAATTTTTAAACCGTCCATCCCTAACAACATCACCAACTGGAGAGTGTTCAACGACGATCCAGACATCGTAAGTTTCCTCACCTCTGAAGGATCCTACTCAAACCAGATAATTGACGAAGACTGTCATGATCACCAAATACAACAAAGTAGCACTGATAATGCTATACCCAAATCGGTGGTCAAATTAGAAGACTTATATGATTTGAAAAGTCGGTTCAAAAGGTTGTCTAATGCCAAGCTCTACAGTTCAACTCTGAACTAAGAATCAGTGAACCTAGGAATCGATGAGAAGCCACAAAACGTTAATCTAGGCCAGGGCCTAGCCCCTGAAGAAAAATCAGCATATATCCGCCTTCTGAGACAGTACAAAAACGTTTTTGCCTGGAATTACGATGAGCTGAAGACTTACAACACTTCTATCATTCAACACACTATCCCTATGATTGACAACGAGAAACCTGTCCAACAGAAGCTCAGAAAAATCCACTCCAACTTGGAAAATCAGATAAAGACTGAGTTGAATAAGTTGTTGAGAGCCAAAATAATCTTCCCGGTCAGACATTCCAAATGGGTATCCAATATGGTACCTGTTAGGAAGAAAAACGGAGATATTAGAATCTGTACCGACTTCCGGAATCTCAATAAAGCCTGTCAGAAAGACAATTTTCCCCTACCACCTATGGAGCAGATATTACAGGCAGTAGCAGGCTCAGAGTTAATGTCTTTTCTGGATGGATTTTCAAGATACAATCAAGTGCTGGTACACCCGGATGATCAGTTAAAAACCACCTTCCGAACTAAATGGGGTACCTACGCGTATCAGAAGATGCCATTTGGTCTGATCAATGCCGGCGCTACCTTTCAGAGAGCCATGGACATCGCATTTAAAGGTTTAGTCAATAAATATGTAGTGATTTACCTGGACGATATAACAGTGTACTCCAAGAACCGAAGCGACCATCTCAAAGATTTGAAACAAATATTTCAAAGATGTTTAAGGTATGGGATCTCGCTTAACCCGAAGAAATCTTTTTTCGCATTAAGTGAAGGGAAATTGCTAGGATTCATAGTGTCAAAATCTGGTATTCACATTGAACCTGACAGAATCAAAGAAATTTCCGAAATATCCATGCCCCATAACAAAAAGACCATGCAATCTTTCCTGGGACAGATCAATTTTGTAAAAAGGTTCGTCCCGGATTTTTCACGTATTATTTATCCTTTACAAAAAATGATAAAAAAGAATTCAAACTTTAAATGGGGTCTAGACGAGCATGAAGCATTCAACTTGATCAAACAAGCCATCATCAACGCTCCATCTTTAGCAACCCCAAATTTTTCAAAACCTTTTATCTTATACACGTTTGCCTCAGAAAAATCTTATGCTGCGATTTTAACTCAAGCGAATCAAGAAAAGGTAGAAGCTCCAATCGCATTTTTTAGCTCGAACTTACAAGGTGCTGAACTCAATTATTCAGACGTAGAGAAACAGGCATATGTCGTTTTCAAAGCAATCAAATATTTCAGACCATTCTTGTTAAAGGCCCATACCAAAGTCATAGTACCGTTTCCAGTGGTAAGAAACCTCCTGATACAGAAGGATGTGGGCGAAAAGAGAGCGAATTGGATCACCGCCTTACAAGAATACGACCTTGAGATCAAGCCGGCACACATCGTAAGAGGTCAAGGCTTCTGCAAGATGTTAGCTGGAGCATCGCAAATTCCTGAGAACTCGTCTGAAGAGGTACACACGTATGAGGTAAGCCTAAACGACGCATTATATGCTGACACCATTTATTTTCTTAAGAACGGGTATGCTCCATTTCACCTGGATCACACCAAGAAGAGAGCCCTGAGATTGAAAGCTAAACAATACCAGCTCATAAATGATGTCCTGTTTAAAAGAAATTATGATTCTGTGCTTCTTAGATGTCTTGAGAAAACTGAAGCCGAAAAGGTTTTGCAGGAACTCCACGATGGACCAGCAGGTGGACACTATGCTGGAGAAGCCACCGCACATAAAATCCTACGTGCAGGATATTACTGGCCCACGCTGTTCAAAGACTCATACAATTACGTAAGGAAATGCCAAGTCTGCCAGACTGTTGCAGGGAAACAAAAGAAGTCATCCATGCCACTGCAGCCGGTTAACATCGAGCAGTCGTTCAGTCAATGGGGCCTGGACATAATAGGTGAGATCGTTCCTCACTCTTCTAAACAGCATAGGTATATCCTCATAGGAACTGACTATTTTACCAAATGGGTAGAGGCAGTTCCTCTCAAGACAGCTAATTCTGAAAACATTATTGAATTCATAGATCAGTTTATCATCACTAGGTTTGGATTGCCAACGGCCTTAATTTTTGATAATGCATCATATTTTTCTGGAAATACCATGACTGAGTTTGCGCTCAAAAGAGGGTTCAAACTGAAGTATTCTGCCAATTACTATCCGCAAGGTAATGGGTTGGATGAATCGACAAACAAGAACCTAATCAGGATTATTAAAAAGACAGTCGACCAAAACCAAAAGAATTGGCACAAAGTGCTGGTAAACGCCTTATGGGCAGATAGAATTACAAAGAAAGCTTCTATCGACACTTCTCCCTTTAATTTAGTTTATGGGAGAGAAGCGGTTCTTCCCACTCACTTAGTCATTCCCTCTTTGTCCTTAGTACAATACATTGATGAAGTACCTACTTCCTCCTTACAATTAAGACAAATGGAAATAATCAAACTAGAAGAACGACGAGAACAAGCTAAGAAAACCCACGCTCACCACCAAGCGCTAATAAAATCCTCTTTCGACTCAAACATAATGACGAGAAAAAACTTTCAGATGGGAGATTTAGTTTTAAAATGGGATAAGGCTCATGAAGAAAAGGGCAAACATACGAAATTCCAGAAGCTGTGGCTTGGTCCTTTTCAGATTGTAGAGGTCATAGGCCCATCGAATTTTGTGTTGCAGGATTTAAAAGGTAGGAGAGATTCTCTGCCTGTGAATGGACAAATTATCAAAATGTATTTTCCATAGAAGATCATTCTTCTATTTTTTAGGATATTTTTATTTTTATTTTTGTTTTTGTTTTTCTTTTCTTATAAATAAGACGGGTTGTGAGCGATCATAAATAATATTCATGAAAGAGCACACCAATTCTCTATCAGATTTTGATTTCACTTGTATAAATAGAAAAAAATTTCGAAAAATATGACTTTGATTATTGACAAATAGAGTTAACTTTAGCCTGAATATGATGTTAGTTTCAACTTCAAAAAATCTCGGATGAAAGCAACTTTTGGCAAAATATTGTTTTATGCCAACGCAATGAAAGGTATCATCAGTAATAAAATAAGTATTCTCTGTAAAGCTGTTGTTTTCAAACTCTATTATTGTTGTCCATAGCTTTCTTAAGGAAAAACAATGACTTCCTCCCTGCTGAGGGAAATCGCAGCATCCAGAGAAACAATCCGAGAAAACACTATATCTCAAAGAATAAGAGGTCTCATCACGAGCCGGCTTATCATGATCACAGATATTATAACTTGCTGACTTTGCCAATACTGTCTATCAAAATAGGGCAACGACTCAAGATTGTTGCAATCAAAAGACAAGGGGTCTCATCACGAGCCAACTTGTTCAGCAAAAGTGTAAATCAAGTGAATGACTGTGTCATAATTTGGCCACCAAACCAAGACATTGTTCTTTAGAGAATAAAAAAAAAAAGAAAAAGTGTCAAAAGGATTTTTCTCTGAAATGTTGTAAATAACCTCAAGCAGGAAAAAGGATCATTGTTGGATAACATGGTAACCCTGTCGAGGCTATGGACGCTTGCAGGCAGCAGAGGCTCTACCTATGAAAAATGAGCATATTTTAGAAAGCCATTACGCAGAGAAGACCTTATTTTATCTTTAAAAAGGACCGAGTAATGTCTGGTGTGAATGCAAGAACTAACCCAGAGGAAGCAGACAATCGGAATAAAAAGGTTGTGACGAAATATCATTGACAGGATAAGGGGTAATACTCTATCTGTCCATAACAAAATTTAGACATACGACAATTTTTCTGTTTTGGAAGTGAAAATGCAATAGAAAAGCAAGGATAACTGGTTCTTCACAGTGAATCGCCATTGTTGTGGTCACCAACAACCCCCCCTCTTTGTTTGATATTAGCAATAACACCAAGCAAAGGGGGGACCCTGAACAAAAAATCCAAAAAATATTTTTGTTAAAGTTTTTGTATTTTTCTCCCTAAGGCTTGATCGCATCGTGAAGAGAGAGTGAAGCGTTTCCTAAGCGCGAAAAGCAAAGCTGCGAAGAAGCGACGCGAAGTTCATCGCGTCGCATACATTCAAAGCGCTCTTAAAAAGAAAATCTTAAGGAACCTGTTATAGACATTTTTGTGCCTTACAGCATTAAGCATGAAATGTCCATAATCTAAGGGATCCAAAGTCCCTAAACATGTTGTTCCTACCCCTAGAGGAACAAGGCTAGCAAACTACAGCAATTCACAGAAGTTCTCCACTGAAAAACACTCAAAAACAAGTCAAATCAGGATCATGTCAACTGCTCCACTAAGCATCTGCGCTGAATGTCAACTGCTCCACTGTCTACCTGCGTTGAATGTCAACTCCAACAAAGGCTACCTACGCTGAGCGAGTTTGGACAAGTGGCAGATTCGTTCCCCAATGTGTCAATGCTCAGGAAGCTTCCAAAATGACACTTGCATCAAAGAATTTGACTAGTGATGAGTAAGAGGTTCCAAATATCCAAGTGGAAGCAAAAACCTCCAAGTGGAATCAAGAACTGATAGAGGGAGAGGACACTAGTCACTTCTCAAGCTGACTCATCCTCTCTCCAAAAATCTATATATGGATCTCTCCTCCATGAGATCTAGAGGCTGGAATGTTGTGAATGCAAAGAATTGCTGCTAGTTTGAGATTTGAATCATTGGGTGCTTAAAGCTTTGAAGGGGGTGAAGATAGGAATTTCATTTGCTGGGAAGAGGCGCTGGATTGGAGCCTTCTGGGTTGTAACTCTTCTCAAACCCTTGTTATTCATCAATAAAGCTATCTTGTTTTCTCCTATATGCTGATGTTCTCTTGATGTATGATTGCATTAGTGTATTTGATTTATCTAATCCTGAATCATTTGTGAATATGAATATCTATCTTTGAGTTGTGTTCTTCTCTTGTCGCAAGTAGCTGTTCTCTTGTGATCTCGCAGGTATCAAGTAGCTGTTCTCTTGAAGCTGGGCAAACGAGGAGGCAAGTAGCTGTGAACACCCAAAGAGGAAGAGGATCTAGATCTAGGGACAAACGGAAGACATCGGTAAGTCCATTGATCTCTCCTCTCTTTCAATTCATAAAGGAAGAAATACTTAGATAGCTGTCTCTGTTTGTTGCTAAGGCACTGTCACACCTTAGGTGGATAGGATCGTCCTGCATAGACATTTTTCCCCACAACAAATTGGCAACTCCACTGGGGAAATTTTTTTAGTCATTTCATTTGTGTTTCAATCATTTGTTTACTTCATAGACTCAACAGCAACAATCGAACTGCATCTGTTTCTCAGATTGCAAAGTAGATAGTGCTGCCTTGATCCAGTCTTTGGATGAGTCTATGATCTGAACAATAGACTCACAAATGATTTGATGATCCTTGTGATAGATCTTAGTACCCCCCTCAAAGCATCCCTTTGATATTACCTTGCTTGTGTTTTTGATTTGGCCTGAAACAGTGAATGTTTGAGCAAACTGTGACCCAGAACTTGAGGGAAACGAGAGTTTCTCCTCTCAGCGCAGACCCAGTGAAGGCAGTCTGCATTTCAACGCAGTTCCCGAAGGGGCTACCTGCGCTGAATGTCAAACTGACTGTGTTGAGCCTGCGTTGATCCAGTTTGGCCTAGTGCTACTGGGGTTCTCTGCCTTTTATTGCCCTATTTTGCTCTCTGTTTTTGCAGCCTTTAACTAGCATTGGTACAAATCTGAAAACTCCTTTTCTCTGCTTGCATTCCACCTCATTTTTGTGCAAAAAGACTTTGAATGTTTTTATGTGTTTGTGGCGTCATTCATAGTTTTCCTTTACAAGAGTGAAGTAATCATCCTGTATCCCTTGATTCAGATCTGATTGTGATCTTAGGAGAGAGTTCATTGGCTGTTTGCAGTTTGATTATACATTTGCTTTTGTTTATGGTTTGATTTTGTCTCTTTTAAATTGTCAAAACAAGTATTCATTTCAGAAATCGTTAAGTGATTGTAATCTCTTCTACCCTCTGTGATTTCGGAAAAAGTAATCTTGTTTGTATTGATCATCTAAAAGCAAATTCAAAGTTGTACAAAAAGCTTTCTTTGTAGGCATCAATACTAAGAAAGCGGAAAACAAACACCTGCATTTTGCATTTTGCATTTTGATAAGTTTACATGTGTGATTTAGGAAAAGTGCATTAAAGTGTGCTGATTGCTCATTGTGAAAAGATGATGTCTTTCTTTTCCCTTTGTAGTTAGGATTTTCATCTGTTGAAAAGATTATAAAGCTTGCTTATCATCTTTAGACTGCATTTAGGAAGTTGTACAATACATCTCGTGGTGATCCATAAAGGCAAACTGCTAAACAAGATCAACCTTAAAATAAACCGAATGAACTTAACAACGCTTTGTAACATAACGCACAACATAGAGGTCTAGGCTAGAGACGTGTTCCGACGTCGTAAAACCTGGTATCTTACCGTTGAGTGGTTGGGTGATTCCTCCACGGTGAAGCGATAAGTATCAGTACGGATTGTGCTCCCACGTACCGTCGCGTATATATTGGGAGACCCCTATAGGAATAAAGCCTTTATCCATAGGAAGCCGTGTCGGCCGCCCTACGATTCGCAATGCAGTGAACACAGCATTCACGAAGATCGACCACCCGTACCTTAAAAAGTATTCTGTGGTTTTGCGAAAAGTTTGGCACACCCTCTACCTAGCACTCCAGAGCAGTTCCTTTTGGCCTTTTTCAGACTCTATAACGGAAAAAGTCCATCCGAGCATTTGTCACTTCGGGCTCGTTAAAACATCTAAGGTGACTAGAGTCATCTTTAGCTTTTTCTCAACTCTTTAAAACTGATAAAGCAAGTTGTGTCTAAAGCGTCGTTAATAAAATTTATTTTAAACGGAACATAATCACCTCCTATTCCTGCGTTGATCTTTCGGTTGAAAAAATGGAGCACACCAACCAAGGAGTTCCCCTTGGTGGAAATCCTAGTCCCTTCTCCTCTAGGGGAGATGTTGGTGCGCCCTACATGGCCACATTGTCGCTTCCAGGACTGACAATTGGCCTGCCAGTTTGGCTCTTTTCAACCAATGTAATTCAGAACACCACAATTCCTGAACAGTCGAATCGACAGCTAGATGAGTCTAAGGTCAACCACAAGCCTTCTACCTCTTCCAAATCTTCCTCTCCTCCTTCCTCTTCGCTTGAAGGAACTGGTAAAGATAAAAACCAAGTTCCTAAGGAGAAGAAGGAGAAGAAGAAGAAAGAGAAGAAGAAGAAGGAGCCAAAGGCAACAGGGGCAAACATGAGTCATCTAGAAAAAATCCACACACAGCACTGACCGGGCCTAAATCGCCATGTGTCATATGCAAAGGAGACCACTTCCATCGAGATTGTCCCTGTATTCCCCGGATACTAAGGGACTAGTCCCCCAGATTGCAAAATCCGGTAGCATCAACCTCTGATAGCCATGTTGAATGCATTCCGTCAACTAGCGAGAGTGAACGACAGAGAGGGAGAGCAAGATCTCCCTGCAGACTGTGTGAAGGCGATCACGCCATCCACCGTTGTCCATTCTTAGACGAGGCGAAGAGAGTTTTGGAAGATCGTCCGGTGTCACCGTTACGACTTCCTCCTGGATACAAAAAACTCGTGCCATGTCCCTCATTAGTTGAGAATCCAGCTGGCCCGCTCAAGTGGTCAGCTGAAGCGCCGGTCATTGAAAATGAACCCACTGAATCCGTACCTGATGAAAGTCAAAAGGTTGAAACGGCAGTTGACCCGGTATTGCCTTCAGAAGATTCATCTTCGAATGACTCCATCACTGAAGAGAAAAAGGATGACACCATCCAGATTCTTTTCATCAACACTGACTCAGACGAACAAGGGGGCACCCCTCCCATTCCTTTATCGCAGGAAGGAAGTTCGTCAGAGCAATATCCGGCCGTCTATTCGGTCCCACCACCAAGCAACCTGGTTGTGTCCTTTGACTGGAACCAACTAGGCAGACCCCGATTGCCAGCAAGCATACCATTCAGAATTATGGTTCAAATATACAGAATGGTTATGGCTGGCACCATCATTGATGAGGGGGCATCTGTGAGTATCCTTTCCTCTATTGCTTGGAAAGCGCTTGGTTCGCCAGCGTTTTTTCCTGAGATGAGGAATCTATCAGGCTTTGATAAAGGAACCAGTCGACCTTTAGGGATTCTCCCCAATGTGCCCATTACATTGAGGAAGAAGACAGTTCAAATGAACGTCATGGTCGTTCAAGGACCCTTGGATTATAACCTACTCCTTGGACGAGACTATATATATTGCATGGGAGCCATTGTTTCCTCACTCTTTAGAGTAATGTGTTTTCCACACGAAGGAAGAGTGGTCAAGCTCGTAGACCAACTTTCATTTCCAGGATCACGCATCGCAAATAGTCAAATACCGACCCTAAATGGTCTATTCACGCAAGAAATGCCTCCACCCCCAGTTCTTCTTCTCGATGAGTGCGAGTGATTCGGGAAAGATGTAACTGGAACCCAGGGGGCATGCATCCTGGCCTGCTTTAGGCAGAGAAAACCTTAGGTATAAAGTAGGTTTCCGTGGGAGAATATGACTAGTCTGTACCCCGTCCGTCTAGGAAGAGGGGTTGTTCTAGAATAAGATTCTTTTGTCAAAGTTACGAGTTTGATGGTTTCAAGTCACTCACCTTTGTCTATTTCGGTAGACATCGCCAAAGAAGTGTTCAGTTAAAAAGTTTAACAGAACAATCTTTGGGTAACCTGAAAGAGGCAAGCCTCACCCGTTAAAACAAATGTTTTGACAGATAAGTAGGGGCAGCCTTGAAACCATACTTTATACCTGGGGGCATGCAAACCTTTTGGAGTGCAAGCAAAGAGCGGTTATTTATCTGTTTTTTGGATTAGTCGTTTCCTAACTTGCATAAAGAAAGGATGTGGGGCAAAAGTCAAAATTCGCCAAATGAGGAGCATAGCTTTGTGAGGTAAAGCTCCATAAAAAATAGAATCTCCAGGAGACATTCTTATTTTATGACTGGTAGATCCGAGCAGTTTTTAGCGAAATCGTTCATGCTCGTTAAAAAATAAACATATGGTTGAGCAGTGTTTTGGCGCATATAAGCTCGTTAAAAAATGAACCTATCCCGGTAAATAACCATTGTAAAGGTAACCTCATCAGCCATAAAAGCCTTGGTCGTGTTTGCACCGTCACCTCCACTTTTCATTTGGCCGATCATTCGCCTCCATATGATTGTTTACCCATTTTGAGGGACAGCTGCGAAGAGTGATTTCACTAAGCCATCCTTGTGACACTGCCGTGATTGGAATATTCCAAACTGTACCTGGAATCTGCTGCTGCCCTGTTCATCACTCGTTCCTCAAAAGACGAGTCTTCTTTAAGCTCTTTTCAACTGACTCGTAAAATATGAAAAGATTGCCGAGTTTTGGCCTACCAGCTCATTAAACGACTGGAAGAGCTATCCCTCCTCTATATTTTAATCTTTTTGGACCTGAGGGATTATTGCACAAAAAGATCGAGCACTTATTTAGTTCGGCTCGTTAAAACTATCGAAAATTCATCCCTTCTGTATTGTTTTATACTTTTTCGGACTTAAGGGATTAGATGAAGAAAAAGGAACTTTGGAGTTAACTTTATGTACCTTTTAGACTCTCTAAAATTGAAAAGGACCGAGTTGTCTTTGTCGTTAGACTCGTTAAATGCATTAAATAGCGACAAACTTGTCTTTAGACAAGAACAAGTTTCCCTATCGCTAGGCTCGTTAAAATATAGCGATGGGCTTGCCCGAAGGGCAGGTTATAGAACAAGAATATGTTATCCTCCTCAAGCTTGACAAAAATAAAGAGGTACTGGTCAGAAATGACTGGGGAAAAATTGGGAGAAACAAGAAAACTTTGATGGTAGCAAGTCGCTCTTGAACATGACACTTTTCCTCCGTACCACAATCGGGTTGGGTTGTTTCATTCACCGGTCACATCCATGGTCTCGCCAAACCATCCACATTTGGGGTAATGCTACCGATCCATCGCATCAGTGTCGTTATATGTTCAAGAGAAGTCGTTTCAGAAAGAGTCAACCGTGTCCCATCCACTGCCATACATTATCCTTCATCCATTCATGACCGCCACCCTGAATCGTATTTCACAAATTTTTTTCACCTCATCAAAATCATTAGCTCCGTTCCGTGTCATTGATGTGGGATTCATTAAGGCCCTCCTTTGACGGATCGCTTCTTGTCGACATCAGCTCATTATCCAAGAAGTTGATCTAGGAACAACCCCTTCAGTACTTTGAAGCTTGCATGCCTCAATGGCAAGTTTCTCACTTCCGGCGACAGGTATACATCAATGACCTTCGACCAAAAGATTTTGCGTGGTGTTCGACGCCAAGTCCTTTATTCACACCACGTGAATTGTACTGCAGTACCTTGAGGGTCATCATCCTTATCGGTGATTCCTCTCGCGCTTGTTAACAGTTTACATCATTGACTGGTAATCAAGCGATGTCTTTCCATGTTCGACTTCAGAAAATTCTCACATGGATCGACTTGTACATCGAGTGAAGATCGGACGAGATTGAAGACCCCGGATCTAGTTTCATCCATCCGGGCTGCGATATATATTCAGGAAATAAAGACATTGACATGTACAGCATTGCAACAGATAATCATCCTACAGAAAAGCATGATGATTTCATCAAAATCATCAGTCTAACATCAGACATTTGTCTGTTCTATGTACAGAGAAATGAATTTATAAAGATGAGCATGGGAAATGCCCGACTCAGCTAGATCATGAAAGCAGAATGAAAAATAATGTATTGTATTATATTGTATTACAGGTCTCCTCCCGGCAATGAATGAACTTCGGATCCCCCTGATAAAGCATTTCGCCTGATAAACAGCCTCATACTTTAGGGGGCAACTGTTATAGACATTTTTGTGCCTTACAGCATTCAGCATGAAATGTCCATAATCTAAGGGATCCAAAGTCCCTAAACATGTTGTTCCTACCCCTAGAGGAACAAGGCTAGCAAACTACAGCAATTCACAGAAGTTCTCCACTGAAAAACACTCAAAAACAAGTCAAATCAGGATCATGTCAACTGCTCCACTGAGCATCTGCGCTGAATGTCAACTGCTCCACTGTCTACCTGCATTGAATGTCAACTCCAACAAAGGCTACCTGCGCTGAGCGAGTTTGGACAAGTGGCAGATTCGTTCCCCAATGTGTCAATGCTCAGGAAGCTTCCAAAATGACACTTGCATCAAAGAATTCGACTGGTGATGAGTAAGAGGTTCCAAATCTCCAAGTGGAAGCAAGAACCTCCAAGTGGAATCAAGAACTGATAGAGGGAGAGGACACTAGTCACTTCTCAAGCTGACTCATCCTCTCTCCAAAAATATATATATGGATCTCTCCTCCATGAGATCTAGAGGCTGGAATGTTGTGAATGCAAAGAATTGCTGCTAGTTTGAGATTTGAATCATTGGGTGCTTAATGCTTTGAAGGGGGTGAAGATAGGAATTTCATTTGCTGGGAAGAGGCGCTGGATTGGAGCCTTCTGGGTTGTAACTCTTCTCAAACCCTTGTTATTCATCAATAAAGCTATCTTGTTTTCTCCTATATGCTGATGTTCTCTTGATGTATGATTGCATTAGTGTATTTGATTTATCTAATCCTGAATCATTTGTGAATATGAATATCTATCTTTGAGTTGTGTTCTTCTCTTGTCGCAAGTAGCTGTTCTCTTGTGATCTCGCAGGTATCAAGTAGTTGTTCTCTTGAAGCTGGGCAAGCGAGGAGGCAAGTAGCTGTGAACACCCAAAGAGGAAGAGGATCTAGATCGAGGGACAAACGGAAGACATCGGTAAGTCCATTGATCTCTCCTCTCTTTCAGTTCATAAAGGAAGAAATACTTAGATAGCTGTCTCTGTTTGTTGCTAAGGCACTGTCACACCTTAGGTGGATAGGATCGTCCTGCATAGGCATTTTTCCCCACAATAGAACCGCTGACCGCCGATATGCGACATCGCACATCGCAAGCGTCGCATGAAACAACATAAGCAATTGAATGAAATCTGCAATATTAGCGATCTGCGATCTGCGATATTAGCGATCTGCGATAACACTTAATGACGTCGCAGCCCTCGATACCGCGATACCAATCGCAGAAAAGACTCATCGCAAGAATTCTCCGACATACACGGTAGACCCAAAATTGAGCGCGCGCCTTAAGGGAAATTAATGACTGCATGCTTGAGTATCCAGAAATGATTGCATCGCATTTATCGAAGAGTCAAGTCATGATGAATGTCAAAATTACGCATTCATTAGAATTTAATGCTTTCATGTCAATCTTTTCGTCATTTCCCTTCTTCTTTGCGTAAACTGCAAGACATGCAACTGATATAAATCTATATGCAGGAAACATCTAAGGAAAAGGGGAAAGCGCCAATAAGATAACAGAGAGAAGATACCTCCGCAAATGGATTCCGCATGCAGCAGAACCGCGGATTCCAGAGTATCACCCAACAGGCACTGATGAAAATAGACTATCCAAGACTCAGAGTCAAAGGCGCACAAAAGCAGCGTGTTTGCAAAAGATCCTGAAGCTCAGACTTGGTAAAGCAGAAAGAGAAACGCAAAAGAAGGAGGACGCTCCAGAAAAGCCTGGAACAAAGAACGGAAGCAATTCTCAATACAGGGGATTGTCCATACAGCGCGACTCCTAACTCATTGAGTCATTCGCACGACCAGAAACCGAAATAGCAACAGCAAAATCAGTTCGAAAGGAACCTGGGTTGTACTAAGTATACACACAGCGAATACACCCAGCTAGAGAAAGGTTTTCGAAAATATCTTCTAGTCTGTCAGAAGGAGGTGCCAGCTCTTGTTATTTCTACTTTTATCACTCAAACGAAAGAAGAAGGCAGCCAGCCGACTCTTCCCAGGCAAACGTTGCATTGTTTGCAGCACTAAGGAGCAGATACAGAAACGGTCAGAAATTAGATTCAATTTTTAGAAATAAATTTGCTTTTAGTAAAAGGGCGGTCATTTGAAGCCGTTCCCTAAATTTGTGTAATTAAGATTAATTAGTTAGTAGTATTTAACCCTTCTCATGGCATTTGGAGAAGGGTCCGGAAATCTGTCAAAAAACTTGTCCTCAGAACATGCACTTCAAACCCTCGGAGGTGGTTTTTGATGAATGGATGGATCGAGATTTATTTATGTTTGCATTTTAATGTCTGTTACTGATGTTGCACTTCTGTACTCTTAGCAGATATTAGAACAAGTAGAAATAAATCGTTATTGCTTGAAGTTTAGTAGTGAAATCAGTCATAAATGGTACTTTTATCTCTTGACTAATTTCTGCTTATATTCCTAAAGTGATATGCAGCTGAGTTCTTTATATGTTAATGTATGAACGTGTGTATTACCATTTGGCACTTCTGTACGGTGGAGTCATTTTTTTATGCTTAACATATGAATAACTAATTATGCGATATGCTGTTCACAACCGTTTTGCCTAACTTTTTATGCAGAATGGTTTATCTTCATTGATTTATATTCTTATAATAGCTGAATGATCTTTATTACCAGCTATTGTTCGAAATCTTTTTAGATCGCATAATAGAAGAAAATACCCCGGGTTAGCGTAGACTAGATGTATTGTTTTTCCATTAGATTACAATAGCATAGAGTTAATTTAGAAGTTAGAATTAAAATTAGCTTAGAATACCTTTAGATCAATACCATCAAACTCTACACACACACGCACACCCCTCACATTGGGAAATTGGTCCCATTATCCCCAGTCGGACCCGCTACTCCAAACGGGCAAGGAGCCGCCAACCAGGTTCCGGACCGGGTGGGTATCCCCCTTGTTGTCGACCCGATTTCGGGGCCCTCAACAGGAACTAGGGCCAAGAAAACAACAGAAAAAGGAGAATGAGTAGGTCAAGAAATCACAAGAAAAAATAAGATTGCAAGGCAAGACAACCTTGCTTGAAAGGAAGAAGGAGCGAAAAAAGACAAGGGGAAAATAGAAAAGGCACAATTGTGATGAACCAGAAGAACATTTAGATGAGAAAGAGGAAGATGAAGTAATGAAACCCTGGAAGAAAGAAATTTGACCTTAGCCAAGAAGAAGCAATAAATGAGGAGGAAGAGGGAAGAAGAGATAAATCAGTCATAGAAGTTAGGAGACCAGTAGATTGAGGATATCCAACAACAATAAGAAGAAGATGAAAGGAAGATAAAGTAGGAATAGGTAGAAAAATTAAAGAAATAAGAAGACGAACGAAGGACACAAGATGTAGAGAAGAAGAAGAAAAGGAAAGAAAAGGAAGAGTGTGAGAGGAAACAAAGCCAAGAAGAAGAACTCATAAGAAAACAAGTGCAAGAAGAAAAGGGGAGGAAAAGTATCGAAGAAGAGAAAATGAGGAAAGTTGGATAAGATAAGAGAAATAAAGAGGAAGAGTATAGGAAGAGACAACAAGAAGAAATCAACAAGAAACCTGAGCTCAATCTCCAATAACAAAAAAACACTAAGATTCCGATATGTGGGTTGAGATTCCTCCATTAGATGTTCCTCAATCCACCCCCATCGCTGGAGGACACCTGCCACTCAAAGAATTGGGCATTCCAAATGAGGCAAAGGAAGAGGTGTTGTGCCTCACTATACTTAAGTTTGACCAGGTTGTTGGACACCTAATCCTCTAAGGGTTAGTGTGGAAGCTGAATAGACTAAGGAAGTCCAAGAGACCTTGGGATGTGGAACCCAATGGTCACACCATGTACTATAAATGTATATCATTTGTTAAAAATAAAGGTACTCTCATGTTTTATCTCTCATACTCTTTCTGCCATGTGTGTGTTTAACATGGTATCAGAGCAGGTGATCTCCTGCCCTGCTCAAGTGTGAGCAACCTGTTTCTATGGCCTTTGTAAACCAATGCTCTCCTCCTGATTATACCTTTCTAAGCATTTCTTAGAATAGAGGTTGTTACCTCTATCAAATCTACCATTCCTCTATTGTGAGCAGTCCTGGCCCTTTGTGACTTAAATTCTTTATTCTAGAATCCTATCAGCCATATTTTAGCTACATTCTCTGTGCACACTAGCCCGAATAGAAAATCCTGGCAGCTCTGATGCTTCCACTGACCTGAACACATCATTATTCCCCTGTGACTCACTATTATTCCACTGCCCTGTTCCTTCTGCTACGTTGCACCTGTCGCTGCTCCACTTGCATACAAAACGCTCAGCTCTTTCCACCAGTTGCCATACCCATACAAACCTAACACCTGGTGTCATTGCCATTCTACCGCGTTATGCATTCAATCTGACATGGTATCGCTTCTCACCATACTCCGGGTATTACGCACTGCCTCTGTTGTTAAGAGCCATACTCTAGGTATTACCGTGCTGCCTCTATTTTTCATTACATACCAACATTTATATGACTGTCAAGCGGTATCACCACATCCATAGTTGTGCGCACTATGCTCTTCTATCCACGGTTGGTCTCCACAGTAGGATAGGAAATTCTTGTTGATCCTAGTTTTGCATGTTCAGAAGTATGCACAGGACGAAGATGCTTTCTTTGCTGACTCTACGGAAGCTCACCTGAAGCTTTCTAAACTTGGGTTTGCTTATGCGTAGATTCATACCTACTGCAGAGACAATTCCTTGTTGTTGTTGATCGAACAAATGACCTGCAATGTGGCATTTATAATTACCTGCTGCCTTATAATCCTTTCATACCTACTGCAGATACAATTCCATACTTGATAGCTTCATTTTGTATTTCATCTAATCTTTTCGATTTTGGACATTTGAACTATCATGCTGGTGTGGTGGTTGCTTTATTGAACACTCTAGGTATCACGCTGGTGGTGTTTGAATAGTGTATGCAATACCATTGTCTGAACGTTATAAGAGAGTATCAGGCTTGTGGCAGAACAAGACATCGACTTATGAGAGATTCTTCAACGTAAATCACATAGAATATCATTTGTCTACGCGTTTCGAACCAACTAGTGTGGTTCATCGTTTCGAACCAACAAGACATCGACATAATCCATGTTGGGCCTCTTCAGTGAAGCCTTGGTGCCTTCAACAATGTGCTTGCGGAAAAGCCCCTTGTGCCTTCAACAATGGACTTAAACCCATTGCAGCAGAATTGGATGTGCCTCTAGCACAACTTGCTATTGCGTGGTGTGCATCAAATCCAAATTTTAGCACTATCATTACTAATGCAACAAAAGAAAGCCAGATTCATGAGAACATAAAATCAGTGGACATTATTCCAAAGTTGACACCAGATACCTTGGAGAGGTATTAAGCCTGAGAACATAGAATATTTGTACAAGTCAGTGCATGCTACAATGTTTTCGGAGAGGACTACAGTGTTTTCGGAGCTCTGAAGGGTGCTTTGGATGGAGGATTAGATATTCCTCACAACAACAAGCATTTTGTTGGTTATAACAAGGAAAGCAAGAGCTTGGATGTTGAGGTCCATCGAAAGTATATTTTTGCCAATAGCTATTGTTCTATTCCATTTCTTGCACCACTCTTCCGTATCGGTATTATAAGAACTATATGTTCAGTTCTTTTCAACACAGTCGACTCTCATATACTCTATATGGTTACAATATCACCTCCAGCGACTTGCTGACCATCGTCGATCTCTCATCAATCGGAGCTGACTTTCTCGTATCAAACGAAGAAAACTTTCTCTCATCAAAAGTATTTTGTGTTGAATGGTCCACAATCCACCACACTCAGCTTCATACCATTGTTGGCTCCATAGTCAACTCCTCCCACACATAGTTAGCCTCACTCATTCACAATCGGCCCCACCACTGCATAGTGAAACTGTTCCCTTGAGTTTCTCTTTCAAAACGGTGATTTCCCGGAATAATCCTTTTGTTGATGTGTTGTGTTGGTTGCACGTTGCTGTCCCATATACATAAACATGTTGTTGTTCCATATATACCAGGCTGGTATATATATACACTGACACCCTCTATGCTACTAAATTTGAATTTCATTTCAAGTTTACTGAATTTTTAAAGATTTGGTAAACGTTTTCAGCGAGGGATTATTTTATGTTGTTTCCAAGCTCTTGTTGTCTTTTCTGAAGTGTATATCTGATGTAAATTACATTATAGCGTGGATTCTCAATTTTGAAAGAGAATTTTTTTGATGTATTTAAATTGAGTATTTATAGTGGAATGTGAAGTAGAAATTCTTGTGCCCTGACTGTGATTCAAAAGGCCGAATCATTCTAGATCTAAGGGTTTCAAGAGTTGAGTTATAATAGGGACAGAGCCGCATTATTCTAGATGCATCAACAATAGTCTCAAGAGCTTAAGTGGATCAAATCATCCGCCATCACTCCATGTCTATTGAAAGGAGACAATTCATCTAACCATTGGAGAAGCCATGTTATAATATTAGGATTAAAGGAATCAAACTGCAGCTACTGATGTTATGTTTTAGATCTGATTTCTACATGCTTGTAGCAGTGAGTTTATGAGAGGCTGAGCTCGTGTACATGTTCCAAATTTCATGTGCCTGTAGTACCTTGCAATGTGCATGCATCAGTCTATCAATATCATTGTGGTTTATTTGCTTTGTAAAGGAAGGGAATATCTAGATAAAGAGAGCACGTTATTGGGTTCACCAAAGAATTGCATTGAAGGCTACTATGCATGGATGTTAGTTTGTTATGGTGTATGGCCGATGAATTATAGAAGCTAATCTCATTTCTGTTGGGGTCTTGTTATTGTTGGAAAAGAGTAGCCTGTGGGCTACAAACCTATCATGTTGGACATTCTGTTAAAGCAACAATATTGGGATTGCTATGTAGAAATTGAGGCACAAGGCATTGTGAAGTGAGAACGTGGGCAGTGCAAATTAATTTGTGTTGAAAAGTTGGAAAATTAATTTTTTAAAACCATTATTGTTTCTACAAGTGCATTTCTGGTCATTTATTGATTTGATTGTTTGAATAATGGAGAAAATTCATGGATTATTGAAGTTATTAAGAACTCTAATCTTATCTACTGGTTGAAGCACAGTTAAATTTAGCAAAGACACTCTCAGAGATATTCAAACATCTTTACAACATGCACAAGAAAACATAGATTTTTTGCAGCTTAAATCTCAGCTATAGGGAGCAGAATTACAACAATGGAGTCATCATTCGAAACTTGTTTCTGTTTAGAGAAATGAAACAGACTCCCATAAACAGCAAGACAATAATGTTACAGCTGATTCAGATCTTGTGCCCAATAAAGCAATAGCTGTACATGCAAATGTAGAAGTTCAGTTTGCACTTCCCAAGCCAATCATCAGACCTTAGGAAGAGCTTGTCCATAACAAGCACATAATTGGTCTTGGATATGAGAAGGACTTGTCCTTTCATATTCCAAATTACGCAAAGCCCATTCAGTTTCAGAGTGTTGGATTCGTTCATGATAGTTCACCTCCAACTGTTCCAGATTTTGCGACTCTTCCACAGCAACAGATTGTGAAATGCCAACGCTGTGACCGAGTTGGCCATCTGAAAGATCACTGTTTTGATCCTCATCCATGTAAGCACTGTCATAAAACCAGTCATTCCTCAAATAGATGCTTCAGAAACAAGCCTATTGCAAGAACAGAGATTCATCTTGGATGGATCACTCCTTGGCAATGGGCATCAATAGCCAAGAAGATATTCCAGTCACATGTCAGAACTTGTTCTAGAGTATTGAACAGTCTTGTAGTTGAGTTTTCTCCATCATCTCACCTTGTATCTGACAGGGGGGGAAATGATGGTCATATAAAAGCTTCAAAGCTACATCAAGCGAGTCTGAGCCACAACCTGTCACACCAATTTTAGAGTTGTAGCCAGAGACAAAGATGCCCTTGAGCATGCCTTTAGTTTGTGACACCTCTTCAAATAATTTGGGACACTTCCTCTAGCAGAAGACTTCATCTTCTTGCCAGTTTTGAAAGAGTTCCAGGAATTGCATTAAGCATTCCAGAGTTGTTGGTCATCCTAAAACCATCACAAGTTGAGACCTCCCTTTTCAGGTTGAGGTTCTCCTTTTACGCGGGGTGAGGCCTCCCTTTCATGGTTGAAGGTTTCCCTCTTGAAAACATCAGGAACACTTCATCTAGCAGAAGACTTGAGCTTCATGCTAGAATTGGAAGAGTTTCGGGAACTGCACTAAGCGTTCCAGTGTTGGTCGTCATCCTTAAACCACTGCCCTTTATACCAACATTTTAGAGAGCACATTCAGCCTAGTGTTGCCATGCATTTTTGCACATTTTATATTACAGCTCTCTTCTTGGACTTATACATAACCCTTCAGATTAAGCGGGGGGGAATGTTGGACACCTAATCCCCTAAGGGTTAGTGTGGAAGCCAAATAGACTAAGGAAGTCCAAGAGACCTTGGGATGTGGAACCCAACGGTCACGCCATGTACTATAAATGTATATCATTTGTTAATAATAAAGGTACTCTCATGTTTTATCTTTCATACTATTTCTTCCATGTGTGTGTTTAACACAGGTCAATTGTAAGATTATGCGGGAAAGGAGGAAGTATTACACCAGGAAACCTACAAAGCCATTATCAGTGACCATAGAAAAAGAGATCGTCCTAGATACCACGGTGAATCCTGAGATGATCATTTCAATGGAAATTTCCTTCGTGACTACAACCGAGTTAAATGTGGGTAGGATGAGTAAGCAGATTGAAAATCTCTATGGAAATCTCTACGATTCTGAAGAAAGAGTTGTGAAGGTAGAAGAACACATGAAAATACTAGAGGAGGAGAATAAATATCTATGCCTAACTCACTCAAGAAAAAAGTAGTTACAAGCATCAATCAAGGAGGAAGTAAAGACTCTAGATGAAGCCATGGTTGTGGTCTATGAGGAGATGTTAAAATTGCATCAGACTATATCTTCTTTCCCGGCCATACAAACTGATACTAAGAAGAAGACAACCATGCTAAAACAAGTTATCAAAGTTATTAACAAAATTCATGATTGAAACAACAAATATCTAGGGGCATTGGAAACTATTCCCACAAAATATTGGATAACTGCCCAAAATGACAAGGTTCATATTCACATCAAGATCCAATCACAGGATAATCTTGGGAGGGACGTGGACAGGGTTTTGGCTTCATAAAAACATTTACTAAGTGGGTCGGAATATGTAATTGAAGTACATAGAGTTCCTTCCATCAGGGAAGTCAAAGAAATGAGGAAGCAGGAATAAGTCTTACATGAAATTCAGGCATTCCTCAATCCTTTTAGACAAGCTTCCACCAAGGAGGACTTACATGTGACAAAGGAGAACATTACTCAGTATGTGATAGAACCAGTAAGGATATGTACCAAGACGGTAACTCTATCAAATCATATCAAGGTCAACAAGAGCACTCTAATACCAAATTCCCTTGAGTGCCTTCAGAGATATGATGAAGAGCAACAAAAGGTGGTCACAATGGATACTGAGTACAAGCTTTGGCACACATACCTTGTGGAGAAGTTACATGTGTATGTTCTATAATTGTATATTACCAAATTGTTAGAATAAGACAAATTTTTCCATGCATAGCAAGATAGAGTAGAGTAGAGTCTAGTAGGAATATGAAAGGTCATGAGGTAGTTCAGGAGTCATGGGAAGACCAAGAGTCGCCCTCTTTTTTATAAATATACCCTCATGACACATTGTAATGGACTTTTAGCTTTGTACTCAATTTTGGTGGCTATGTTTTGAGAACTTACGATCTTCTAGTGAATGAAAGGAGTAATTTTCTATTTCCACATTTGGATTTGATGGTGTTATGTGGACCTATCCCTCTTGCAGACAAGAGTGAACTTCCTAAACTTCAAAGAAACCCAGTAACAAACAACCAAGAAATCTTACCTTTCTCTAGTCTATGATTGACTTAAACCAATTTGATGATAGAGGTCACTTACCGTTTAAACAAAATGATTGATGAAGTCCTTTTCAGAGCTCTCATTAATCTGATCCTTGATGCTTTAGAGATCCTCCCATCGCTCCCCAAATCTTCTCCATGACATCGTGAAGGAGATTTGCATTGACCAAAACTAACAAGATATCAAAGCATCCAATATATAATCATAATAGATAAATGGACTAATTAACCAATCATATACCATAAACTAATCAATATGTAATCACAATCTATGTAGGTGATCAACGAATCCTACAAATTATATCAACAAAGATGTAATTGAGAAAGAACAATATCCTTTATATTAATAAAATGGAGAATAGGCTTACAACCATGTAGCCTTGATGTTACAAATCCCTTCCCACATTCTCCAACCCTCTTCTTGAATGAATAGCCTTCGAACCTTATTTCTACAACGCAAGCCTACTTCCAACAATCCTCTTCAATCCTCGGGCCTGGGTTATCTTGATAGGCCAAGAGTGGGAAGTTTGGGACCCATTTTCCAAGGGATTAGATCCACTAATAGCGGGATAGGGATTCCAAAAAGAGAGGGAGTTTCTCCCTGATGGGAGGGATCGGGATTGAATATGCAACCATTCAAAGCTTGTTGGTCGGGATATATGCTAAAATAAATGCTTCTAGACTTTAGTTTTTATTTTTACATGTGTTAATTCATGTTCACAGGCCACAGTGTAAGACAATGCATCCTTATGTGCAACTTCTAATTGTCTTCTCTGCGTATGCACAAGAATTAACTAGGAAACTATGCAACTGGCCAAAAACAAGGTTTTCTACCATGGGATCTAGGAATTCCACTTTCTTTGGGATAATTTGGATTTAAATTTGTAGGGGAATGATTTGGGACAAATTTGTGGATAGCGAAAGATTGAAATCGATGGTCATTTTCCTAATGCGAAAAAACAATGTGTAACAGATTGCCCCATAAAGTTCAAATTCGGAAGAGATATTTGATCAATGGAGTGCTTTATCATGCCAAGGTTTGGGTTACAGACTATAGTTGGAGACCTGAAGTAATCAAACAAACGTTACAATGCAATATATAATATCATCGCTAAGGTAAGCATTCCCATACTCAAAACATAAATGTCTCAAAGTACAATATGGAAATACATCTGAAGATACATGTCAATAGAAAACATATTATGGACACAACCATCTATGGATCTAAATTTACAATCATTAATATTTCATAACTCCATGTAGCTTGGATGGATGAAGCTAGATCCAAGGTCTTGATCTCCATCTCTCGATCTGTAGTACGAATCTACCCATGCGAGTGAATGTCTCATAGTTGAACATGGTATAAACCACTTGATTACCGGTTAATGACGTGAACCATTAACAAGTGTGAGAGAAACTACTAATAATGACAATGGCTCTCAAGGTACTTCCAGCAAAATCTATGAAGTGTGAATAAATGTGTTGATGTCAAACAGTCATAGAATCGTTTGATCGAAGGTAAATGATGAGAACATATCATCAAAGGTGAAAAACCTACCATTAAGACATGCAAACCTCAAGGTATTGAAGGTTTCTAGATCAACTTCCTAGATAATGATCTGAATTCGATAGGAAGCGACCCGTCATAGGAGGGCCTATGACACGAAACATATGTCAAGTTTTGAAGAACAACGATTTAGAGTAATCTTGGACTGACTCAGAGATGTTCGATGCAACTGAAGGCTATGACTATAAAAGTAATTTGACTGAGGTTATAAGTCCAACTACAATAAAAACATATGCATGAAAGTGTGTTGGCTCTGTTATTATTATTATAAGTGAAAGTTCCATACATACATACACCATTGACAACCACTAGCCTCAATAGTGGAACAATACCATCAAGAACACCTGCTCCTCCAAAGAAGTATACTCACTCTATGTTGCGGAGAAGCCAAGGGCTATTACAATACTCCCAAACCTTTTCTAAGCCTAAGCCTAGTTAAAAGCATGGCTCCCAAAAGCCTCTTCTAAGAGTTATTGGGTTCTATTTATAACAAAGGGCGGGGTGACCCTTGACATTCCCCTTCGTGGCTCTTTGACTACCCTCATGACTCTTCAACTTCTTTATAAATAAATCATTACATAACATGATGAACTTTCACATTCCACTGATGACACTTGGAATTTCACTTACAACACGTTTACAAATAATATTACATTTTCCACATGTACCCATGTGAGATAAAATAGGCTAGCGACAACCTAACAAGACAAAACACTATGGCTCCGAATTTTAGGGAAAGACCAACTCGACAACCTCCACTCGGTGGTTCTCAGTCACATACACATGACAAGATTAGTATTATGAGATGATGTCCCAAAACTACTTGATGGTGTCTTTCTGATAACAAACTCTTTCCTCCATAGCATCTGGGTATATGGTCTTGGAACTTGTATCCAAATCATCCTGAAGCATGCTCAGCATGGTGTTGACCATGATGGGACCAACAATGTACTTCTTCATGTTATGTGTGCTGATCTCCAAGTCATCCATGGTGGGCTTTCACCTTAGTTGATGCATGTGCCTATTGATCTCTAGATGGACTTGGTTCTTGTGTTTAGCCTCAGTGAGGGAACTGATTGAAGGGATCCTGTGTGGTCTCACCATGACATCCAAATTCTTGCACAACTGTGAATATGAGGCCTGTATGATGGTGACCAATGGGGTGAGTTGCTCATAGTTTTGGATCGACATCCATACCTTTGCTTTCTTCAGCTCTTCCTAAGGTTTCATCACCTTTTGCAAGTGAAGTAGGGCCCCTTTGTACCTCATTGTCCACTCTTGCACATGGGTGACGATAGCATGTATGCCCTTGAGAGTTTGAACAAACATGTTTCTCTACTATTGTAAGCCACGCACATGGAAAATTTATTTATGCATGGTGACAAATCTGTCATAGAGATTCTGCATGGTAGTCTCAAGTGTTGATACTTCATCAAGTATCGTTTTCCTCATCTCTGCCATTGTCAAAACTGTGCTCTTCTCTCTGAGTTCTTTTTCCTCTTACCTGGTCACTCCAAGTTCTTTGCTCCAATTTCTTTGCCATTTGTTCATTCTCAGCCAACAGGAACATAAAATTAGAGCTTGTGGCTCCTACATAGGCCATGGTGGCATCAACAATGGCAGCTGGATGTTGTCTGACATCTGACACTATCACCCTTTCCTTCATGAATGCAAGTGATGCGTGATCATACAGAAAGTGTTTCCTCCGCACCTGTACAATATTCTTCTGCAACTCATCGAATGAAAGATTGTACACATCCATAACTAGATCATCATCAAGGAGAATAACCTATCCTTGCTCGTCGGGACTAGTTCGGCCACTGGAGATGGAGGAGACGAAGAGGTGATGAGGTCGGTGTATTCATCATGTGGCTCATCCCAAAATCCATTTCTGCCACTTCAATCACTTGCTCAATTTTCTGACCAAGCTCCCGATCCTGCATCTGTTCACCCTCTTCTTCAGCTGCCGGTTGTTTCGATTCCTCAACTTGTATGGGCATTTTTTTCTCTGTCAACACTCCTTTCCTTTCTTCTTCCTCCAATTTCTACTTCTCTTCCCTTTCTCTCCTTCTCAGCTCCTGCTCTTCATTCAACTTCTTCTCCATTTCCTGCAACTTCTATTCTTCTTCCTCCCGCCTTTTCTTTTATTTCTCCCTTCGCCCTGCCCTCTTTATCTGTTTCTACCTCTTTGCCTCCACTCCAAAAGCTACTTTCTCAGTGATAAGATTTGCTCTCATCTTGTAGCTTTTCTCAACCTCTCGGTTCTTGGCAATATTCCTCTTACCTTTGTCATGCACAAGATTGATGCTTATTATTATTGTTGTTGCTTCCTGCACTGTTCTTGTTTGTAAAGTAGTCTTTCAAGCTATGGCTATACTAACTGGCTCTTGGAGTTTGGAGTAATTGTAACAGTATCTCTAGGGGTCCTCCTCATGCCAGTGAAATGTCCCATGGATCTGTTGATAGTAGAACTTCACATAGTGGTTCTTGCAAATATGTGGGGATCATACGGATTGAAGTATTTGGTGCCGAACTCGAACTTCAATATATCCTTAGCTTCGTCATCCACATATTTCAAGCTCTTAATCTCGTATAATCCAATCTGCAGAGGAATAAAGGTCCATGGTGCCTTCTTCTTCCTCTACAGTCCTGATGATAACCTTCTGGAGAGGTGATATGAGACCTCTTGCATGACTATCTTGTTTGTGGCATACCTTGGTAGAACATGTGAAGGCTTCTCTCCTCCAAACACTCTAATGAAGGTGCCTCCTGGTGAGGCATACCAATCTACAATTTTAAGTATCACCTCCATCGCTTCTTAGGACATGCAAGGTGGATCCTGCTCAAATATAAGAATGTACAACAGAATGATGAAATGGTCAGTAAGCCTTGCCATTTCTCCTCGGTAGCTGCAGTCAGAAAGAAGATTGTAATAAATATTGAAGACAATCTCTTTCGGTGTCCATGTCCATCTCATGCCAGGAAACTGGGGCTGAGCACAAATGTTACCCACTAAGTATGCAAACATATAGAATTTAGCTTGCCCATCCTTCGGCGGATTCCAAGAATTAGTCACATGCACTTTCAACTGATGAGCCAACAAGTCCGACCAGTTGAATGGCCTTCCATCACTCACCAACTAGTCTAATACAACTACTTAACCTTTAGGAATGGTATCAATGCTCTCTTGATTTTATACTTGACATGTAAATATGATCAAGAACTAGTAGACCTTCCTAAGAGACTTTGTCTTGTAAACATGATTGGGTGTCAAACTAAATTTTTACGTATTTTTAACCCAACACTTGATTATATCTCTCATGTTCAGCTGGTTGTGGGTAGCATAAAAAAGTGTGTCCATGTGCCTTGCCGACTGAGGTAAATGATACATCTGATGATATTTCTCCACCCTGAAGGTGGCAGGCAAGCTCTATCCCACTAGCACTGCACAATGTCATAGTCTCTGGATTTGTGTGTGAGACAATCCAGTTGATAATGTCTGCATATGGGAAGGTCAGGTACTTGCATCTAACCTTGTAAAAGCCTATCTGTTGGATACTGATATAATCTTGTTGGTCCTCTAAGTCCTCCTTGAATTCCTCTACAAATATATCCTTGATATGTTTTCATGTCAACTTGATACCCTTATCAATGAACAACTCAGTGTTTGCATAAACTAGCAAGTTAACTGACACCTACTCAACTGCTTCCCCAGTACTACTCTCGACAGTTTACTATGATGCAGGTCTCTTAGAAGCCATGTTAACTGTTAATTCTAGAGATATGCTCAACACATTATGTACCTAGAGATAGAGAGGACACTAACAGCATGAAAATGTTAGCTTAAAACCAAAAGCACTCAAGACAAGGTCAAGCAACAAACTGGGAAAATGTTGGGAGGGATTGCACAATCCTAGTTCAAAGAGATGACTAGCTACCTATTAGAACTACACATTGCATAGTCCCAATAGGAAGTGAGGGAATCCTGTTGACTGGAACTGTGCAATGCATAGTTCAGTTTGGGCACAGGCTAGGAGAGACTCCGCATTGTGCAGTCTCAGTGGCTAGGACTGGGACGCTGGCTCCTGGAGCTACACAGTGTGCAGTTGGAGCCAAGCCAAGGCAATGTTCGCACAATTACAGAAGCTAAGGTTGAGGCCTTGAGCTCCCAAAATGTGTATTTCATGCAAGGGGAAGCAAGATCAGGGAAACAGAAGTCTAGATCTACCCAAAAGGAGTGTGAAATTAAGTAGATCTAAAGGATGGTGTGATGATAAGTGTAGATTTGAATGAGTGATGATACATGAAAGTAAAACAAGTGTAGGAAACAATCAAACTAAAAGAAAATGAAGCATGTGGAGAGACTCATCGTAACAATGACCATTAGTGCAAAAACTGGGTAATGCATGCGACACTCGGGAAAGGCAATGCAAAACTTGAAACAACAATTTTACAAGCTAAAACAAGTTAAAACACCAATATTCATTCAACAAGATAAGTGAAACAATGCTCTTACAAGCTAAACAAGAAAAAGCGATAGAAAAAGTGGCAAAATACTAGAAAAGAAAGACTTACCCGGAAAAGCGACGACGATTGAACTAAAATTTCTTGATCTCCTCGGGAATGCCAAAGCTCCAAGATCAAATGTGAAAATGAGATCTAGCTACTCTGATTAAATAGATTTGGTAAACTTAGAGTTTATAACATGAAGGCCAAAACTCAAGGAAAACACGACACTTGGTTGCAGTTGCCAAAATAACTCAAGTGTCTCCTCTAGGATGCTAAAACTAGATCCCTATTTTATAAGGATGTTTTTTTCATTTTTTCATTTTAATTTTTTAGGAAAATATGTCATGCATTTCCCGAAGAGATTGTACAATTCTGGGAAGGATTGGGCAGCTCACTAGCTCATGCACTGAGCAACTTCTGAGCAAGAGGCCTTTACGTAATTTCTGAGCTAAGTGGCTCTCGGATGCCTCTCAACTGGCTTTTTGCAATTTTGGAGCTAAAGGCTCACTGTCAGCTTGGAGTACGCAATTACTGAGAGGAAGGATGGTTTCGCTCAATGATTGCATAGTTCTCTAAGATAAGCCCAGAATTGGGTGGAAACCAAATCAACAGACCGACTTGTGGGTTAGCCAATAAGTCAAGTAAGAAAACACAAGCCATGATGTAAAGATGAGGCTCAATAAAAGCATGAGTACCTGGGTCAGTGCAAGATGAGATGTTATAATTTAGAAGGGAGGCTCTAGAACAAAGCATAGGAAACATTTTGGATGGTGGTTGCAGCCGCTACAACAACTCCCAATAGGAATTTCTGGCATATTTCTCTCTAGTGAATATAAAGGAATCTGTGGAAATGAGAAATTATGACCTAAAAGTCTCAAAGTGGTAGAATACCAAGGGTTAGGTCAGAAAGGAGAGAAAGGAACTCTTGGGTCTAAAGATTCACCACCGGTAAATGGCGAATGAGGTGTTTCTGTCTCTTTGTTTCTGGTAATACCTTCAATGCTAATTAACCCAGGAGGCAATCCAGTGGTAATTATCGGCTTCCTTCGAGGTGAAGGTGGCTAAGGAGTAGGAGTTATAATATTTGAAGGTGATTCAGATTGAGAAACTTCAGACTTAGGTTCTTCTACCTCTGGTCCATTTAATTTAGTATTTGAAACTTCACCACTATCAGATTCAATTTGAACTACTTTAGTAATCTCTGGGAGAGAATGAACTAAGCCTGATTCTATTTCTTGCATTGCATTCACTTTAGTTTCTATTGTCTTAGATTGTAAAACTATTGATGTTTCAAGTTCTTCTGAGGCTTTAGATCCTATTGACTTTGACCTTTCAATTTTTATCTTTTCCAATTGACTAGGTGTGTATTTAGGAGGTTTACCTTGCATTCTACGTGATTGCCTTGGTGATTCAGCCAGGATGAAAATTTATCACAAAATCAAACAATATTCACAATCCAATCCTAAGGTCTCTAAAAAGTAAAAAAAAACAATTAACACACACTAAAAAATCTAAGGATTCAAACCATGCAAACAAGATTTTCACAGCGAAATCACTAGTTGGTGATGAAATCCAATGTCGTAGAAATCAAAGTGAAAAGTGGCTATAGATAGAGCGGGTGGAACCAGTTATGCTGACAACCTGCTTAATGTACACGATTAGGTGCAAGTAAACGAATGAAGAATACCCTCCAAAAATTTCCAGGTGAGTCTAGCCAACGTTTGTTCCAAGTACAACATATACTTCCCCTTTACCATCACCTCAGGTAAAACCCTAAGAATATGGTCACTAAGGTTACCACGTAAAACAATTCAACCTAGGGGGATAGTCACAAACCATATGTACACGCAAGGGCAGAGTAACAAAGATCAATCCCCATGAAAGTTCCTCAACATAGTTAATCTGAGGTTTACTTCCAACTGACTCCCAAGTACCTTTCATCACTATTTTTAGTATGCGTAAATCACTCTACCATAACCAATGAAGTGGGGTCAATCACTTCACCGGGTCTGATATGATTTCAAGCTTGACTCCTTTGTAAGGAGAGCTTTCTAGAGAAAAATTGTAGTAAATGGATTTTTCCCCCTATCACAAGATAATATTTTTTGTTTGTAGCTTTGGAAAGTTAACTCACTTCCCTATTCCAAAGCCCTACAACCTAATCTACTGTAGGTGGAAAAGATCCCTAAAACAAAAACTGTCTAGATTGATTTTATTAGTGTTGATTTTAAGAGTTTTTATTTACTAAAATGTAATGGATGTGACACTGATGAAATTATGACTTGTCACAAATCGTAATGCAGTCGAAAATGAAAATGTAATAGTTTCGTTTCAATGAAAATCTATTTGAAGTAAGCAAAGAGTCTTTCACTTTTTCAACTTTTCCCACTATATCCCTTTTCCTGAGATGAAGATATTCAATTTCAAATCACCTAAATATTGGTAATAGTTTCAAACTTTCACTTTTCCCAATAACACAAGAAATCAAGAAATCTATCTTTTCATACAATCACTCAGAAATTTGCAAAATGCAACAAGAAACCAATAATCACTAAAAATGAATTTTCTTAATTGAATGCTATGAATTCACTTGCAGAAAAAGTACAATTCATGAACACTTCAATAACAGAAAGAAAAATGAATTTTCATTTTGAAACTAACACAAGAAGTATTTCTCACAAAAAATACCTTACCTTGCAAGTCATTGATTTTGACACACAAATCAAACTTTCACAAAAGAGAAAAATGGACTCAAAACCTGATCTAATCGAAAGAAGAAAGATAGATAGTCAACAAGACAAGACCAACATATCTCTCTTTTGATAGATCGACCATTCATCAGATGAGACCTTACCCTAATTTGAAAAAACAAGACAATCACAAGAAAATATTTCCATAACACTCAGCCAGACTGACAATCATTCATATAAGGTACAAACAAGTGTAAATTAACAGGGAAACCAAAAATTTTGACTAGATGAGGATAAAACTAAAATTTTAAAAAATTTCAGGTATATGCACAGGTTCTAGTGGAAAACAGTGCCTATACGCTATGTTGCTAAAAGACATGCATGTAGATATGTGCATTGTGCCTAAACATTACGTGCACAGAACGAGGAATGTTGGAAAAAATAAAAAAAACAAGTCAAATCCAAGCCAAAATCCAAAATTTTAATATTTCTAGACACTCAAGGAAGGCTTGTATAGAAGGTTCAAAAGTTCAAACAAGAAAACTAATGGAGAGTGAGACGAACCCCTAGTGGAGTCGCCAATTTGTTATGTGGAATTATCCCTCTTGCAGAAAAGAATGACCTCCCTAGACTTCAAATGAACCTAGTAACAAACAACCAGGAACTGCTACCTTTCTCTAGACTATGGTTGACTTAAACCAATATGATGATAGAGGCCACTTAGTGTTTAAATGATATTATTGATTAAGTACCTTTCAAAGATCTTGTTCATATGATCCTTGATGCTTTAGAAATCTTCCCATTGCTCCCCACAACTTCTCCATGAAATCTTGAAGGAGATATGTAGTGAAAGAAAAAAAAAAGAGATCAAAGCATCCAATATATAATCAAAAGATATAAATGGACTAATTAACCAATCATATACCACAAACTGATCAATATGTAATCACAATCTATGTAGGTGATCAAGGAATCCTATAAATTATATCAACAAAGATGTAATTGAGAAAGAACAATTTCCTTTATATTAATAAAATGGAGAATATCCTTTCAACCATGTATCCTTGTTGTTGCAATTCCGTTCCCACAATCTTCAACCCCCTCCTTGAATGAATAGCCTTCCAACCTTAATCTTGCAGCATAAGGATACTTCCAATAGTCCTTTTCAATCCTCAGGCCTGGGTTAGCTTTATAGGCCAACAGTGGGAACTTTGGGATCCATTTTCTAAGGGATGAGATCCACTAATGGTGGGATAGGGATTCCACAAAGAGAGGGAGTTTCTTCGTGATGGGAGGAATCAAAACTAAATAGGCAACCATTCAAAGCTTGTTGGTTTGGATAGATGCTACCAACAATGCTTCTTGACTTTACTTTTTATTTTTACATGCGTTAAGTCATGTTCGCAGATTACTATGTAAGACAATGCGTCCTTATGTGCATCTTCTAATGATCTTCTCTATCTATGCACAAAAATTAGCTACAAAACTTTATAAGTATCAAAAAATAGGGTTTTGTACCATGGGACCCAAGAATTCCACTTTCTTTGGGATAATTTGGATTCAAACTTTGCAGGGGAATGATTTGGGACACATTTGTGGATAGAGAAAGATACGAACTAATGTGAAAAAATGATGTGTAACAGATGGAGATCTTGTATGATGGTGCCATGGATATTATAAGCTTAATGAAATGAAAGTTCCTATGAGCCTTGGAGTGTTGTCTCTTCATGTGTCTTCCTGCACTGTGGGATTTCTTTTGCAACAAATGGATTGTATATGCTACGTGCTCGTTATGATTATGTTAGTAAACTGATTTTTTGATGTTGGCACAATATCATTGTAGCCTATGCATTTACTTATGGTTTATGTGGTTATTAATTGCAAACTTATTCATGATTAGTAACTTGTCTCTTATATGTATGCGAATCTCATTTAAGGTTTTGCTAACAATACTTTTCTTGATGTTTATGCTTTGTAATTACGTTGCTTCTATTCATGGTATCTATTCTATTGGATATTCATAAGTTATTGACTTGCATTTGTTGAAGTTCCATTCATTCTCATTTAACTAATACTCTCCCTTTTGTCCGAGGCAAACCTCAACGAATGCGATGGAAGTTGGGCCTACATACCAAATGGGACTCCTAGACCAAAAACTATAGAGTTTGATTGGGATCATCCTCTGGGGACATCCCCTAGCTGTTGCGGATATATTCTAGCCTATCAATAGGAGGTCAGAGCTCTATTTCTAGGGAATTCAATAATGAATATGGGCAGTGCATACTGGTGGATAAACTAGTTCATACACCTTTTTTGTGGGTTTTCTAAGGGGTTCTATTGAGGCCAAATCCCTTCTTGGTATTTTGGAGTTGCTTGATAAGGAGCACCAACTAGATTTATAGGAATATCTGAGCATTGCAGAGGGAGATTCCTTCATTTTCCTGCCAGCTGCAATAGTAACAATTTTTGGTTCAACATAGTGATTTGATGGTAAAATTTTCTAGTTTATGGGAAAAGATTTGAGAATCTGGGTTTGGCTTCACTTGCTGTAGCAAGCCCAAAGTATTCTCCCCTTGATTTTATTGTAGTCGTTTGATTCAAAATTTAATAAAACGCCCAATTTTGGTGCCAATATAAATTTATATATGATATTTATGTGTGTTTGTAATTTTGTGGCATTGTTCATGAGCATGTTTTCTAATTGTTTATTTCCAATTAGGAAAATTATAGTTAATCTCACCTTGATATGGGTTGATGACAACCTTTGCTTCCATATTGAATAGGGATTGTGAATGGTTCATTAACACAAATTGTGTTGATCCCTTTCAGGTTCTTTCTTAGGCTCCCTCTCTAGTTCTTTCTGATCTCCCAATATCACTTCTAATTTGACCTTCACATAAACTCCCGTCTACTTCAAATAGCCTGAGGTTGTTGGTGAGGTCCTCTATGAGGAAGATCACATTATGGTTTATATTTGTGACTTGTGCTTCTAGCTACATGATCAACTTAACCAATTTGTATCTCCTGCAACTTCCCACAATATACAAAAGAAACTTTCTATGATAACAATATGATTTGTAAACTTTGGTGGATATTCCACTAGGCTGTTTATTAGTATGAAAATTCTTAGTTTTTGTGCCAAAAAATATTCAATTAACTTGTTGGTGATAAGAATCTAATAAAAAAATGATGGTTGTTATTTCTCCTCAAATCTGCAACAAAAAAATTATAAACATGCAAAAATATGCCATGCAAATACATGGTAACATATAACAACAAATATTCGTTTAACAACCCAATGGGAATAAAAACAATTTTATTTTATTAATTTGAAATGGAAATTTTACACTTGATGAAGAGAGTGTGCAAACTTGGGTCTACAAATCCCCCTCTTTGGGATGGGTCCTTTGTAACTCTGCGCTTCAACTATAGCTTCATTTTTTCTCTCTCTTAGAATGTATGTTATGGGAAAAAAGAAGTGGTGATAGCTTGAACCCAAGATGGGAGCTATAATCTGGGGACGATGATAATGATCATGGTTTAAAATGAAGATAAAACCCCTCTATTTATAACAAAATATTGAAATAGATCTAGATTTAGAAAATAATAAAATATTATAGACTAAATCAAAATCTAGCTATTATGGATATTTTAATATATTTTTTAGAGAGGTAAAGATATTTGAAATGGTCAAATAACTTTATTTAGAAAATGGTTAAAGTAATTAACAAATAAAAAATGATTTATTAATTACTTTATGGGGATAAAGTCAAATGTGAATCAGAAATAATTATTAAATAATGATTTAATAATTATCTCATGAGATAAATAGGGGATAAATATGGAATAATAAATAAATAATGATTTATAAATTATTTTCATGGGTTTTTTTGGATTTTAATGAGAAATAATTTAGGAAAATGGTTCACTAAATTATTTCCTAAGTTGAAAGTGGGTTTTAATGTGTAAAAACCCATCATATATGGTGTATTTCTATCAACTAGAAGGAAATGACTAGGTGATAATTTTTTGGGTGATATTACAGTTCGTCATAATAAATCTACTAAAATATATTAGAAAATATGAAATATACACTAGGTGTGTTAATTTCTCTATATATTTATAGATCTATTAATTATTTTTATTGCATATGCATGCAAGGTATAATTACACAAAAAATAGAGAAAAATTGTACAATCACTCACATAGTATAATAACAGAAGATATGAATTGGGAAACTCTTTTGGGAGAAGATCTGGTTGGAAGGTGAGGCTTCTTGACTCTCTATTTTCCTAAATGGAAATGGGTGAAAGTATAAAGAAGTGAAACATGTGCCCTATGGCCTGTTACATTGTACAAACCCCTTTATTTTCCCTCCATCTACCCATTCTCTTATATTTATGGAACAAAATGCACTCGAATAAAATGGAACAAAATGCACTCGAATAAAATGGAACAACTGAGTTTTCATTTCTTCGATTATTTTCCTATCATTTCCAATAAAAAACATATCATCCACATACAAAACCAAATAAATAAGATTATTACCAAATAATTTGAAATACACAAAGTGATATGCTTTGCTCCTTGTAAAGGCAAGTATTGAATAGGTATCAAATTTTTGATACCACATCCTTGGTGATTACTTTAACCCATACATGGACTTTTTCAGCATGCATACTAGCTCTTTCTTTCCTTTCACAAAAAATCCTTCTAGATTCTTCATATAGATTTCTTCTTCTAGATACCCATGTAGATATCTTGTATTTATATCCATGTGTTCTACTTCATTCTATTGAAGTGTGTATGGAGGGTCTTATGCCTTGTGTTGTAATCTAGCGAAAACCATACATAGTTACCAATAGACAAACATTAATTAATCACATGATAAGTATATAAAAAGATGAAAAGAGATGTAGTAATGGAGAAATAGTAGAAGAGCATGGATATATCTTTATTATATGTTGAAACCATAACCAAAACTATTACATTGTATGCATACAAACATAAATATAGACTGTCGGGACAATTATGCTAGTCTAACTATATGACCAAACATGTTACTTAGCCTATAATTAGTCAGCCTTCCATTACATTGTGGGCTTGTCAGCATGAATTTGGCTAGTTATTTGAGCTAACTAGCTTCTCCAACATATCCCCCACCCTGAGTTGGAGTGTAACAAAAATTGAAAAAAATAAAAAGTTTTTACATTCATAATAGTGGTCCTCAAAAGTAAAATTATAAGTACAATTATTACAATGAAATAAGATTAAGATAGAACATCTAGCGGGTCCTTTCCTTGTGCTTCTATTGTTGCGTTACGAACCTTTGAAGCTGGTTGTGATGACATGTTATCTGCTTGGTCAACTTCCTCACCTTGAGATTACTATTCTAAATTTGAAACATATGTTGAAACACTGGGTGCATAAAAGTCATGGGTAGGCCATGGTGGACATGGTGATGCTAAAAGTGCTAATGGAGGTGGAGTTTTTCTCATAAAGGCGGTTTGATAAATTACTAGAGCGAAAATCTGCAACTGATCGTCGAAGATAGACCGTTCTCGAACTGCCACTCTAGCTTTAACATTGGATTCTATGAGATCATACAAGTATTGCACATTTTCTTCCATAGGTATATTCTCTGCTATACTTTGAGTAAGAGGCTTGGCTTCTTCAATGCTCATGACTTGGTTAAGAATTCCATGCAAACATTATGATGTGTATGAAGCTTTGTGATGGGATTTATTTCCCTCTCTTAACCACTGGTGGTGTTGTTGTAGTAGCTATGAATAATTTTCCCTTTCCTGTTCTAGATTAGTATTCATTGTTTGTTGCATTCTATTATCTTAAGTTTGTCTCATCGGTAGCTCTTTGATAAGCATCCCTTGAGCCCTTATTTTTGAATGAATAGAATCCAAGTAGGTGGGCCAATTATTCAATATAGTAGTGATGGTATCTCCTCTGTCCATTGTGGCTTCTAGAGTTTTCTTCGATGTTAGAAACTCATTGTGGGCCTTCTGTAGGGCCTGTGTAAAATTAGGATTTGCAACAATTGTTGGTCGAGTCTACATTTCCAACACTTGTGCATGGATTTGGACATTTTGATCCATCAAATTTTTTACCAACTTTTGAAAAACAACAATATGATCATAAATCAATCTTTCGAATTAATCACGTCGTTAGGATTGGGTCTATGTTTCGAACCAACTAATGTGGTTCATCCTCAGGACAAGGTGAGAAATCAATCGATCTGAAAGAATAAATAACTTGGATGCATCATTGTCTAGGGTTGGTGAAATCATTACTAAGGAAAAGAAATTTATTTAAGATTAAGTGATAAAGAGATGTTTGTTAAATTATTTAATATTTAGTTGGAAACTAGTTGTTATGTAATAATTAAATATTTTATTTCAATATTACAAATTAATTATTAATTTATATAATATTATTTGTTAGGGTTTGACTTACTCAATATATATTTGGTTGAAAAATGACTATTAGGAATAATTCAAAATAAAATATTTTATTTCATTATATTTTATTGATATTATCAATACCTATAATAAGATTATTTATTGATATTATACAATCAACGTGACCATTATTAGTTAGAGGATAGATTATCCCCCTTAAATAGGCAGAAAGCAAATATAACTAAAAAGGTTTACCAAACAAATATAAAAAGTTGAATTATTATGATCCTGAAAAGCATCAACAATTGGTTGAAGTCATCAAACAACTAAAACTAGAAGAAAAAATAATCAAGAAGACTCAGAAGGATAAAAATCCTTCCATCAAGAGTCAAATTTGAGATGCCCTAAAAATTTACAGGAATGTTCTTGTTGAGACCATTCAAGACAAAATGTATGAATTTAATCAAAAAATTAAGCAAAATGATAACTCAACTTCTCAACAGCGGAAACACAATGGAACCAAAGTCCATTCTCACAACCAGTCAAGTCAGAATCCCATGGTAACTAAGATTGATTTGACAAATGATAATCATGTCCAATATCTGACCCATGTTTTAGAAGAGAACCATTAGTCAGACCATGAGAAGTCTAAAGAAGATAAGTCTAAAAACGAACGTATCAAGAAAGATCAATCTGCGAAAAAGCAGTCTGAAAAACATTAGTCGAAAAGGACTTGTTGGAACTGGATTGGTACTTCGTGGATTGATGACTGGTGTTATACTGGTAAGAGGTATCTCAGTTGTTTTTATCATGCAGATGCTCAATCGACACACTTCCTGTCTAATGATCTTAGATAGTTTCACCAGAGGGAGTTTGTTCATATGATTTATCTTTTGAATTGGTCTTTGAATTATTGTGAATGTCCAAGTGATTTCATATCATTGGTTCAACCCTAACTAGGTTTTTTCCGACTGATTATTCTCCAATTAGTTTTTCTTTGACAGGTCCTGTTCCGACTGATGTTTTTCAAACTACTTTTTCTTAGATTGATATTTCTTGATCAGTTCGTTTTTAGACTTATCTTATTTAGACTACTCATGGTCTAACTAATGGTGCTCCTCTAAAACAGGAGTCAGATATTGGACATGATTATCATTTTTCAAATCAATCTCAGTTACCTTGGGATTCTGACTTGACTCGTTGTGAGAATGGACTTTGGTACCATTGTGTTTCCACTGTTGAGAACCCGAGTTATCATTTTGTTTAATTTTTTGCTTAAATTCATACATTTTTCTTTGAATGTTGTCAGCAAGAACATTCCTGGAAATTTTTAGGGCATCTCAGATTTTACTTTTGATGGAAGGATTTTTACGCTTCCAAGTCTTCTTGATTATTTTTTCTTCTGGTTGTTGTTGTTTGATGACTTCAACCAATTGTTGTTGCTTTTCAGGATCATCTAATTTGATTTATTTGAACACTTTCTACTACTGAGATGAATTTGTTTTGGATGGGGTGGTCTTAGGACTAACAGATTCTTTGCGGACAAACTTCTATGATAATCTAGGAAGGGGATTGACATGTTGACTTTAAAGGGTTGAAAATATAAGGCAACCTAAAATTATTCTTTGAATTCAATATCCTTCAAAGGGGTGATGACGTCATGCAATGGGATGAACTACAAGTGGTATGACATAGTTGGTGTTGGATTGTCGATGTAATTCATCAAATATGTTTTCAATATATGGTTGGTAGGGGAGTTCTTGAGGGTTGACTTCAGCAAAGTTGTTATACAAGATATAGGTATTGTCTAGTCATAACTAGATATGGGAGCAGGGGGGAAGGGATGGAAAAATATGTTGATGGAACCTCTATTTGTTAGAAATGTTATTGATATTCAAGAGCCAATTTCTATAAATCTAACTGGGGCTTAGTGATTGGGGTTTCTCCGACCAACTATTGAAAAAATTCTGAAATTGTTAATGAGAGGTGTATCTTTCTTAGTGACATCGACCTCCCCAATAGGTGGGCTAGACTTCATGGCTATCCAAATTAACAAGGAAGTAAATCAAAAGGCCTTGCCATAGTTTTGGTAATCCTAGTAGTTCGATTTGACAAGGTTGGCTACATGGTCTACCTAGTTGTAATCATGTCTAGAATTTGCTATGTCACTGATGGCTTTGATAATTATGAGTTTAACATCTAAGCTTCAAATGGATGATGTGAGGCATAAGGTGAAAATTATGCAAATAAATCTGACCAATGGTTCTTGGACTTGATTAATAACTAGACCCCGTGAATTTTCCCTGATGCACCTCCAAGAGACTTCATGAGCCATTTATTGACATTGATTGTATTCAAAACCGTAATTTCTTTGTAGGGTAGCCCAGTTATCAGGTGGATGGTGGTACCATAGTTGGATTGTGGCTGACCCAACCAAAGTCTTCCATTGTGATATCTATTGACTACGTATTCCATGACCTCCTCTTTGACACCCTACAGGTCTCTAATTAGTGGTGCACCAAGAATGTCGCGAATGCTATATTTTTCTAATAAATTAGTCTAGGCATTCCATTGACCTCCCATCTTGGCCCATTTAAGATAGGATTCAAAATCATTTTCCCATGCAAGTTACTCAACCCTCACTTATTTGATGTGATGCATGCGAATTTCAAATTATGTTTTCCCAGCAAGGTCAAATCATACCTTAGTTCGGGGATCGATTGTAATCTCTTCTCCATCGGACCTGGTTTTCCACTTTTCCATGTTGAAATAATCTCAGTGTTCATGTATTTGGAGTCAATCAATAAGTCAAAATTCAGAAATAAAAAGGCTTGGTATGTCAGGGATATTGTCCAAGTCACAAGGGGTATCAACTTGAATTTCAAGCAATATTTTCAATAAACCGAGGCTCTCTTTAGTTTTTGTAGTAGTGCCATTGATTGTGCCATCACTATCACTTGATCGATGCCCTCCAAAATGTCTCTTCAATTTATGATTGACTCCTCGATCATCACCATACTCGTGCATGCATTTTACTCACCACCTTTCCCGCAGAGTGGGTGGTAATTATGAAATATTTTGAAATGACCTTTGTTGATCATATGAGGCTAATGGTATGTGTAAAATGTGTGTGATGTAAAAAAGGGATGCTGGTACTTGACTACTTTAGCTTATGGGTCTCTCTTTTATATTTTATGATTTATTCTATCAGGGTCATATGTCAAGTTCTTATACACGAGAGGTTTTCTGGAACTGCTCCCAGATGAATAGTCGATATTTTTTTCCTCGTTTACTAAACTATCGAATCGTACTCGATATGCTTGTTCTACGGGATGTTTCTTTCGTGATCCAGGTTGGTTTGTTACCTTGTTTTCTATCTGTCTTTCAGCTTTATATTTTTTTCATTCCGAACTTTGTTCTTCCCTTACGAAATTGTGAAGATTGGGCTCCCGCTCCATAATGTTGTTTCAGTCTAGTTACCTAGTACACCTTTCCTATTGTTTTTATTGGTGAACCAGTTGTTATGTTGGTTATATCTATAAATATGTTTTTTTAATTATTTTTATTAATTTAATTTTAATACACAAAAATGAAAAGAATTTAATAACTTAATAAATTTTAATTAACTTTATTTTTTAATAGTTTAGTTTTTTCCATATTAACCGTTTATCCTTTTTCATCCATTATCCTATGGCTAACCTATGCTAAGTATTACTAAGGCATAAATATTATAATTCAGGCACCATTAGAAAGTGATTTGAAAAGCTGCCCCTGTAAGGCCTTCAATTGTATAGCTCCTGAAGGTCAAATGTCTTAAACAACGAATTGTCCTAACCATGCAATTTCTATCTTCTTCGGCTTGCCTTTTATTTTATTGTCATATAGTAGAACTTATAAATTACCAACTTGAAAATGTTAAGCATGCAGGTTCCTATCGTGCCATGCTTTTTTTTTGTTCCTTATTGACCTATTTATGCTAAAGGGGGTAAAGTCAATCTTCCTCTAGTTGATGTAATTTTCTAATTCATTCCAATTGTAACTTTATATTATATTTTAGTGTAGTCAACACACTCTGCGAGTTTGATGAATAGTGAAATGGTACAACTATGTCCTGACCATAAATAAGTTTAAATGGTGTTGCTCCTATTGACTATTTATACGTTGTGCGATAGGCCCACAGAACCGTTACAACTTTATCATCGCAGTCATCTATGTTGACAATACAATTTTTCATTAAACCTTTCTTCGGTGTTTTGTTGACTGAATCGACAACGCCATTAGCTTGTGGATAATACAGAGTAGTATTATGGTATTTGATCATGAAATTCATTGTCAATACTTGGATTGTACGATTTACAAAATGGGTTCCTCTATTGTTGATAAGAACCAAGGGGCAGCCAAATCGTGTTACTATGTGTTCATATATAAATTTCGATACAACTTCTTTAGTGCAGAATCTGACTGGCTCAACTACTTCCCACTTCGATAGATATTCAATGGTAGTTATTATATATTTTTCTCCCATTCTCTTACCTTTTTTTGGAAATGGTCTGACAAAGTCGATCACCCATATCTCAAAAGGTAGCAAAGTGATAACTAAGTGTAGTGGCATTTGCTGTTTCGATAGAGTATGGCCCATTCTTTGACATATTTCACATTTTTGTACATATTAATGATAATCATGGAATAGTGTTGACCACCATAGTCCTACTTTCATTATATTCTATGCAGTTGTTTCTACTTGGTAGTGTCCTCCGGCTCCCCCTTTATGTCTTTCTTCAATGATTGCTTCTCTTTCATGTTCTAAATCACATCTGTGAAGTACTTCATCAATTCCCAGCTTGTATAAATGTCCATTTATTAATGTGTATGGTGCTACTTTTATAGTGAGTGGCCTTTTCTTCTTATCCGATAGATTGTTAAGTATTTTTTTGGTATTTAAGACTTCTACATTCAACAAGTTGTAATGGAACTGCTTCAATTCTAAATATATGTGTATATGGAAGGTCATAATCCATATCAATTAATTCCTCGTGAGGCTCAACTCGAGATAAATTGTTGGGAGCGACATTATGTTTTCCTGATCATGCAATAATTTTCAATTCGAATTCTTGGAATAGTAATAATCAACGACAAATTTGACCTTGACGAAATAGTTTATTCACAAGGTATTTTAACGCTTGGTGATTAATGCAAAATATGAAAGAGTTGGGACAGAGGTAGTGCAAAAAAACTTTGAAATGTGAAATCTGTTGCTAAAGCTTCGTGTTCTATCATGGAGTAGTTTCATTTAGCTTTGTTAATATTCCAACTAGTGTAGGTGTTTGGATGGTCTATCAGTTCCTTTTCAAGTTGTGCTAGGACTACTCCTACTACAATGTTTGATGCATCAACCTGTACATGGAATTTTTTGAACTAGTCAAGAAACTTAAGGATTGGGGCTTGAACTAATTTCTTTTTTAACAACTGGAAAGACTCATTGCATTGTATAGAAAAAATAAAAGGGACATCTTTCCTTAGAATCACGTCAATTGGAAATGCAATGTCAAAGTAATGTTAAATGAATTTTCTATAATACCATGTATGTCCTAAGAATATTTTGTTTTGTTTCTAATTTATAGGTCATATCTAATATTACCTTGATTTTCACCATATCGACTTTGATCCCTTCCTTTGAAACCACATGGTCCAACAATATTCCAATAGGTGTTGCAAATATGATTTTTTTATATTCAAGGACAAACGTATTTGATGACATGGCTCAAGCACCAGTCGTAGCCATTGATTATGACCTTTTAGTAATGTGTACACTATCCATTCATCGAAATATACTACCATATTTTTATAGATATACTCTCGGAATGCTTTACAAAAAATTCTTGAGAATGTTGCTAAGGCATTCTTTAGACCAAAAGGCATTACTCTATAAGCAAAAGAGCCAAATTCAATATAAAAAAGTTGTTTTTTCACGATATTCTTTTTCTATAAGTACTCTGTTATAGCCTAAGAACCCACCAATGAAGGAATAACATTCATGTCTCACGACCTCACTTAAGATTTCATCAAAAAATGGAGTTGAGAATGGGTCTGCGACTGTTAATTTATTTAATCCTTGATAATCAACACAAATGCATATTATGGTAGGTTCATGCTTCTTTGGCTAAATAACCATAGGGCTTGCCCACTCTGATGTTTCTATAGGGATAATAATACCAACAGCCAACATTCCTTCAATTTATTTTTTCACAATGAGTTTATACTTATGCATAAGCTTATAAGGTCTTACTGGCAGTGCTCGACCTACCAACATTCAAGGGGTTCTCCCCGATATGACTTCCCAACTAGACCTCACACTGTTGTGGATAGGAGCCCCATCTGAAATACGACCCCAATGTTTTCTACTTAAATATTTTCCTTAGCTTTAGCTGTTAGCAAAATAGAGAATCACACACACGCCTTTGACAAGCAAGTAAGTATGCCTAGTGAATGCTAAGTTACAAGCGTGTCAGGGTTCTTCTACCGCAAAGGGGAAATAAAGTGAGCCTATAGGAGAGAGATAATAGTACCACTCTAATAAAGACACAAAAAGCATTTTTTTGTCTAACATCGAGTAGAATAGTCAACACGAATGTGGCGAACATTATAAACATTGTAACACATTCTCAATAGAATAAGCACTAAAATAACCGAAATTGTTCAACTACCTTAGTACTAGTGAAAGAAAACATGAACCATGAACATCCACAAAATATTCTTACAAACATCGATAATCCATGTATGAAAACATGTTGGCTATCATGGCTTCAAATATTAAGTAAAAGTCCCAAGATGCATGAATACAACAAACATCACTTACTCCAATAGTGGAGCAATGGAGCCACTACTTTCTCCCCAAAAGTACTAACTTATCTCTCTTATGCCTTATGGGAGAAGCCAAGGTTAAAATTACTTTACACGAGAAATGATGACCTATTTATAACTTGAGGAATGACCTTTCATATCCTTATGACTCTTAACTTTCTAACCTCTAGTGACCTTTGGACTTTTACAACCTTTGAAGTTCTAAATGAATTTTAGTATTATATTTCCTTTGGAATTCCATGACTCTTGAGTTCACATATGACTCTTGGACTTATACTTGTTTGTCTTATACAATTATTACAATGATACATCTTGGCATCCACATCATCATATGAAAAAACTTGACATGTCACTATCTTGGGTCGCTGAAGTTGACAATGACTGATCACATGGACTTGCTTTAGTAGTGACATGGTTTCCACTGTGTCTTCTCTTTATCATCATCCGCTCATGGTGATTCCACCCTCCGAAGGGTCTTCAATATTGGAGTATTTACGGTACTTTAATCATCAAGTTTTAGGCATTTCCTTCATTCTCCATGCACTTTCTTTTTTCATCCTCTTTTTCCCGATATTCCTTATGCGTGATTTCCATGAGGTCCCTCGGATACCTGTTTCTGCAATCACACATGATGAGGAACTATCAGTTTGAAATCTCCTAATCTACCATGTTTTATGCAAATTTTTCCTCTTCGTTCCTTTTTAGTGCGCTTAAAACAATCAAGGCAGCTACAAGGTGTAAGGGCGCACTTTGAAAGGTTAAAGAGCTGAGGAGGAGGGGCCTCAAGGTTTCAACATACACTCATGCACCCTAAAAAGAAAATAAGTCAAGGCAGGGCTCATGTCGTAAGTCCAAAGGACAAAGGGGAAAGCTTCGGGCTTCCCAAATGCACTATGCACTCAAGGGAGAGAATAAGGGCACATGGTGCTCTCCTCAAGGTTGAAGGTTGAGGCTTCATGCCTTCAGGGTGGGCTCATGTGCTTAGGAGGCCTCAAAGAGGGGTGCAGGGTGCACTCTTGAAGGCTAAAGGTTGGGGCTTCATTTCTTCAGGGTTTCATAGTGCTCTCAATCAGTTTAGGTGGGCACATGGTGCATAGGGGAAGGTTGAAGGGTTGAGCTTCTAGTAATCAGGATGCACCAATGCACTCAAGGAGGGTGCACTTCACTGAGTCGAAGGAGTGTGTTGTAGGAAGACTTAGTCATCCTTGGAGGGTTCCTTTAAAAACATTGAAGGGGGTTTCATGCTTTTGGAGTGCATGTAGCTTTGTGCGAGGGCACAAGGCGCACTTCTGAACAATGAAGGGTCTCCCATCAAGGCTTTATATTGTGCTCATGCGCTCTTGGCCTTAATGGGATCAATTTTCAGCTGAAATTTGTCTAAGTGTGGATAATTGGTCAAGGAATGAGAAGGATGAGTTTTGGACATAAGAAAAAGTGTGACACATACAAACTCATTAAGAAAAATTAAAAAAACACAACCAACAATGAAGATACATCAAAACACCACTTTATGCACATTCCCCAAATATAAACATTGAAGTATGTGCGACTGCAACCCAAAAGTGTCGTTTTACAACAAAAAAGGTGTTGTGACCATGAAATGCATATAAGTATATTGAAATCAATGGTACGACACTTGAGAACACTCAAGAACAATGAAAAAATATGAATCAACACAAAACAACACTTGAAACCAAAGCGAGACTTGATACGACAATGAGGCAGGATCCAAAATTCAAACGTAGCGAAATTTTGGGGGGTATTGTAGCAGTGACAACAAATCTGTTCTTTATTGGTTTAGCTCCTGGAATGAGATTGATTTTCATTTCTCCCATTTCCTTGACAAGTCCTTTTAAATATTTATAATCCTGAGTGAATACATCTTGGTATTCATTAAGTAGATCGACAAGTTCATCGATTCGTTTCTCCAACTAATAACCACTAAGTCAGGTGATTTTTGGTCGATCGTCATTGGATATGTTAACTTCACATATTTTAATCTCAATGTCCATATAGTTGGATGCTTTGGATTCATTGAGATATTGTTCCCCGACTTCCTTTTTTTATATTCTGGGGGAAAGTCTAATTTTTCTAATTTCATGACTTCTTCTTGTTTACTAACTTTATATATTGTTTGAATTCTTTTATATTTTTTAGGATGATTTTTATTCAAGAAAAAGATTTGACCATTAACATGTGGTTCTTCCACTTCTAAATGATTGGCCCTCTTTTTTTCATATGCACATGATATGTAATTATACGTTATTGAGCTATTAACTGATTTTCATTTGTCGGTTGTTTTTTCTATGATAAAATATTTAATTTTATGTATTGCATCTTTTAAATCTTGTTCGTTTGGTTTGAACTAGAAATCCTTGATGATTTTTTCCCTTAATTCTTTCCATTGAAGTGATTTACCACAATCTTCTTTTAACCTATACCATTTATTTTGTAGGTCATCCAAATTGTTTGGGGACATGTGTGGCCAAACTCGCTCATCTTTATAACCTATCCTTCGCCATTCTAATTCACATGTTTGAATATGAGTGACATGATATTGTCCTACGCTAAAAGTGGATATGTTTGTTTGTGCATATAACTCTTTTCCTCCAAAGCATTCCATAAAATATGTTGTTGTAGTCATTCATGTTTGAAGTTGAGATGAATGGGTATCCCACCATGTTGTGGCTTTTCCTATGAAGGTTTGTACTAGGCTATGCATTTTGTCAGTTTCTCCAATAAACTTCGTTAATTTTCAAAATGATTAATAGGAGACACCCTTTCTTTGAATTGAATGATGTTACTGGAATCATGTGTTAAATCTGTCAGAAGCATAGAAGGTGTTTCTCACCAACTTTTCTCTCATATGGTTGGTATTGCTTTAACAAAATAACATGGACAAATTTTTGAGGTCAGAATAGCCTGAATTTTCCAACATTCTTTTTATTTGGATTCATAATTTTCAATTTTCCATTCGTCAAGATTCTTGTCAAAATTTTGTTTGATGGAAAGTGGAGATCCTATCAGGATTTTGCCATCATCTTTCGGTTCAACGTTATCATGATCCTCGTGCAGTGCTTGATAGAGTAGCCTAAGTATGATACAAAACATTGTAATTAGGTTTAGTTTTTCCATTAAGTGGGCATTCCTAGGTGGAATGAACATTGTCTTCATAGATACCGCACCACTTTGGCTTGGAGTTTTGTATATTGTATTGGAAGTCTTTAGTTGAGTGGTTATAGATGACTTGTAAGATATCACAATACACATCGGATTGTATTCTTCAAACATCTTGGTCAAAACAATATACATATTTACAAGTATCTTTTGTGTGTCCTTCCATGTGGAAATTAGTACACTAGAGATGAGTCTTTTGGAGTTCTAGTTGCATTAGAGAATTTTGTAAATGGTCTATTTTGGTTTCAAGTTTGTTATTAGTCGATGAGATAGCTGACTGACCTCCATCATCTTTCTCAATTTGTTCTACTAATTTCAATGCATGTTCACAATTTATAACTTCATGCATTCAAAGCAGACCTTATATTTTTTGTAGTAGACCAGCAACATACCATTGAAATAAAATATGTTCGTCGATAGCATATGGAATTTGGATTAAAAAATCTTTGAATAATTTTTCATACTTGTGTACATATTCTTTTGGTGTTTACTTGATTTCATTTAATTTCTGGGTTATGAGATGCTTGACATATTATGCTTTAAAAAATGTAAGAAAAATAATTTTAATTTTTCTTTTTTACTTAGGTTGTTTCTCTGTAAGGTTCATAAACCATGTTAATGCTCGTTTTCTTAAGGTTGTAGTGAAATGAGCCATTTTTTTGTCTTCATCGTTTATATCATTTATAGTCTAGAATTTCTCGCAAAAAAATCAATTCCTTTTCGAGTCTTCCTCACCTTCGTAGATGGGTATGTGGTTCAGACACATTTTGATTGAAGGAGGTCGTGGTGGTCGAGAAATTAGACTTAAATGGTTGTTATTATCAGACTCATCGTTGGATGACATATTAATTTTTACTTATTTGTTGATGATAACTTGTGATAATGATTCATCGGTGTGGCACGAATTATCTAAATATTTTGTGAACCGAGTTTCTCGAGGTTGAGACTCTTCATCGAATGCTTTTGTACTTTGGGTTTATTCAATGAATACAAGTTGTGGTGGGGGGGTACGATCATGAGATTGGTCAGTTGGAGAAATACTTGTTCTGCTTCATTATTATTATTTTATTGATCTTGGTCATAGTTTTCTGTCTCTTGAAAGTTTCTTTATTCTTGTTCATTATACCAGACTACAAGTGTTTCTGAATAATTTTGTGACTGAAGAAATTCTCTTATGTTGGAACTTGTTATTGATATAGATGAAATTATTATTATAATTGTACTAGAGATGTTGACTTCCATGGAATCTACTTTCTCTCTGGGGGTTATTCGCAGACCTTCATTCTCTGTCGATGTGGGTGGTGTTATGCCTCTCAAATATTCTAAGGAGTTTCTTGCATCCTAGCTCTCATGCCCCTGATTTTGCATTATTTTCCTCTGGTATTCTTGTTCTCTAATTTGATCTCGTCATTGTTGTCTCTTATCCCTAATTTTGTATATCATCAATCACTATTTGGTTGGTTATCTTGTTTTTTTTTCCTGACAATGAAATTTCTTCCTTCCATCCTGTTCGGTTACATGTACTTCTCTAGCTTTATTTATTTCTTTTCATTTTTCTTCTTTATTTCTCACAATTCATTACCCCCCCAATGCCGACCCGACTTAGTGTCAGTTTGCAGAGAGGTATCCATCGTCCATGTTTATTTTCTTAAGAAATAATCCCACACTTCCTTTGTATCTTTACACCGAGCATAAAGAAATTTTCACCACTTGGTTTGATCTTTATTCTAATCGGTATTGGCTGGTATCCCTAACAGTGGGTGGTACTTGACAATATTTCTAACAACTTTTTCAAAAAAGAACTTGTGTAGAAGGGTAGGGATTGTGAAAAACAAATAATCTTGCAGGTTGTCGTAAAATCTGGTCTTAGTACATTTAATTGAATTCTGATCTTCTACTACTTGCTCTTCGCAATAATATTCAAGAATCGACTCAACCCACATCATCGTTCGACAATTTCAATAATAGTCAAGTGTTAGTTTTGTTCTAAGGTTTTTCCATGGGCAATGTTTTCATGGTAATTCTTGATTTTGACTGGGGTACGTTTTATGAGTCATTCACGCACTTCCGTAAAGAAGTTAGCTTTGGCCTCTACAATTGTTGGAGGATTTCTGTGTGCATAGTTCTTTAAATAATTATTGATATTTTCATCCCAGCATAACTATATCTCTTCTAATGTTAAATTTATGCTCACATGTTCTATGACTCAAATTCTGACTACCGATAACGGAACCAATGTTGTAATATAGCGAAAAGCATACATAGTTACTTGTAGACAAACATAAAGTAATCACATGATAAGTATAGACAAAGATGCAAAGAGACGCAGTAATAGAGAACCAACAATAGAGCACATATATGTCTTTATTATATGTCGAAAACATAACCATAATTTTTGACAATGTAAACTTTGAAATGGTAATTATACCGATTACTCGTTTTTTTTAGGTAGAAACAAAATCAACCGATTTTGAAAAGTGTTGATATATATATATATATATATATTTATATCTATATAATTATTTATTTTAATTTTTAGCATATTTTTGACACTTTAGATTTTCTTATGTACATCTTTTTAAAAATGTTAGTGATTTTCATGCTGATTTCGAAAAGTGTTGATGCAGCATGAAGCCCTTTTTCTAGAAGACTTAGTTTTTGGCTTTAAATTTTCTAATGTATTAAATGTGGATAATTATTTTCGAAATTTAACAATTTTTGAAGTAGTCATATTCTTCATATTTTTTTGTTTTTCTTTTCATTTTTTATTTTTTTGTAGGGACATCTTTATTTTTTTACATAGTTAAAAAAAGTTGATATTTTAAAGTTCCAATCTTCCATATATTTATGTATTTTTAATTAATATTTCAACTCATATCAAATAATTGTCTCCAAAAAATCAATCATTTTTAACAATTGACATAAAAATACACATTTTGAATAGAGATATAACAAAAAAATTACACATTTGGAGGTTTTTTTTGGCTAAAAATGACATGTCAAATAAACAATTTTTATAGGAAAAAATAAACAAAAAATGGTTAACAAAATATTTTTTATGAATTTCATGTCAAAAAATAATAATAATCACAATTTTTTTCAAAAAATAATGATTCACATAAAAATTAAAGTGAAAATCACATAATACAAATATTAAACATATAACAACAATAACTGAATACTTATTCTTCTCATAAAATCTCAAAGTCAAAACATTACAAGTATAACTAATTAATAGTTACAAAAAATGAGCTTGATTTCCAAGCATAACTTAAATTTAATCAATAATATCATGTAATCCATACTCTTTATCTTCTAGAGTTTCATCATTTTCTTCTTCCATAATATTTTCTACTTCAGTTTGGTCATTTCCCTTATCTGATGGATCTTTGATGTCTACAAATTTCCCAATGTATGCATTTCTAATCATTCCATCTAATAGTGGTTGAGGTTCCTTTGCCTTTTTTCCACACGTGATTCATTAAAATCCCCTTTCCTCAAACCAAATTCTTGCATTGCATCTAAAAGAAATTGAAGAGCATTAATCCTTTGCTAAATAAATTTTCACTGTGTAGGGTCTTTTTCAATGGCAATGCAATTTCTTTTTGTAGGCAACATGCTAGTGTTGTACCTAATAGTCAAGTACAAAAGAAATAATGAAGTAAATTAGTATAAACACATAAAGATTAAAAAGGAAGTTATTGAAATTCAATTTTATATTACAAAACTTACCTAAGCCTGAGAATAAATCCAAAACCCAATCTGCTTCATTAGAACATAAATCTGTAAGATAGTTAATCAATGACTGTGGTTTTTGATAAATGTTAACTATCTCTCCTTTTTCTTATTTATCTTCATATGTTAGTTTTTCTACAATGAAATCATGAATTAGTACTTAGCTATGACTCTTTCCATCTACCCGATTCAGAAGCATAGGGTTATAGTTATCATATTTTATCCAACTTTCAACATGGATGAGCTCACAATCACTTATAATTGGTTGATCTTTGCAGTTAATAAGATTTGACTTTTGCGTGTAACATGAAATAGTAAAATTTCAATTAACTTGTACATAAATGATTTTTTAAACTTTAATCAAACATACAATTTGAACGTCTTACCATGTAAATTGCATCCTTGAGTTCTCTTTTCCCTTGAAGCTTGTCAATAACATTGCAAATTGTGTGTCTAAATGAAATGTCACAAAACTCCATAATGGTGATGTTGTGACTTCTACAAATCCTACAACCACCTTACTAAGAGCTTGATAAGTATAAGGGTCACTATCATATTCAATGTTTGGGATATTGAAACCATGAGGAATATCTGCAATAACTAGGGAATAATCCCTTTTGGCCTATGAGTTTTGCAATGTCTTCACAATCACCTGTATTATTTGATATTGGATAGTCTTGAGCCCATTCCAAATGAAATGAGTAAGACTAGGATTGATTTTTGCATTAATAAGACATTGCTTTCTCAGCCTTTCGATCTTATTTTTTTCAATAAAGCTTCTAAAACTAGCTTTTGATCCATTTGCATTCTTCTTCATCTTTAATGAAATAGACAAATGAATGTACAAGTTACAAAATAAAGATAGTATACACATGAATAAAAATGAATGTATAAATCAACATACCATTTTAAATGCAAGATAAAAATATTTAACTGTTGATGTAGAACTTGAATCTGGGTAGTTGCGTACAACATCATCCGAACTATCTTCCTTCAACAATTTAACCATTTGTTCTTGTATTCTCCTGTAAACCTTGTGACTGAATAAATAAAGTAAAAAGTGTTAATATAATGATATGTATAAGAAATACTACCAACAAAAATATGTTATATTTAAAAGAAACTTATAATCTAGAAATAAGTAAAAATAATTCAACAAACTTACTTTTGAAATTCCTCACACATTTCGTCCAATGATAATTCCCCTGACTTCACACGAGATAATATTGTTTTGACAAGATTTTCATCCTTCACTCCTTGCAATTCTCTCCGAGGTGTGATAGTCATATCTTCTAGAAGGAGCTTCACTTCAAGACATGATTTATTGTTTCTACATATCAATGGTTTATACTTTTTTACCTTCTAGTTTTTAATGCTAATTTCTTCCACATGTCGAAAATATCATTAATCAATTCCCATATCTCTCCAGTTCTAAATTCCAGCTAGAAAATATTATCCATACCTCTGAATATTTCAGAATTTACTTGTCCACCTTTTGAATAGATTTTTTCCTCAATTTGATAACCTATTTCCATACAACATTCCTTTCAAAAGGATAGACTAACCTTTGTCCTATCCCCACTACATTTTTCTTTAAATTCATTATGAATAAATCTAACCCTTTCGATGAAAGTCATAGACATCCGATACTCATTATCTGTATTATGATCCCATGCCAATAACATTTCTTTTGTATCTGTTGACACTTAATCCTGGGGATTGGGTGAACAGTTGTAAATAATGTAAATAATAAATAATGGAAAAGGAAGAGTCATCGAGAGATGAAACTCAAGAGTCACTCCCTCATGTATATAACTATGAACAATCTAAATGAATAAACACAATTTAATTTGAGGAGTTACCTCTTGGCCTGACATGGTATCAGAGCTAGCTCCATTTTTGGCCCTCTCTGCCCTTGTAACTCCCTCTTGCCTATGTTTTGCCTATTTTGTAGAACTGACACCTCTACCATACCCTGAAGCCTGAATCCATCTTACCTACATCATCAGATGCATTTTCTATTCCATCATGCAGTGCCAAGTATACAATCTTAGATGCATTTTCTATTGCGCTTGGAGTAGTCCCGCAGGGTGTTATCTGTCGTCCAAATCCATGCATAGTACTCGGCCTCCAGGTCTCCATACCACTATGCTCAGCCTCTAGCAGGCATCCATGCCTCTGCGTTAAATTTGATGAATAATTTTCACTCTTCCTACGAACATTTCAACTCTCGTAGGCCCTTTGGCGGTCCCGAGTTCAATTCCTGTAATGCACTTTAATTCTAATAAATGAGGTAGTTGCCAGTTATTAATCGAATATGGGTTCGTGCTTATTGAAAAAATCATCTCACGTAAGGTGGTATATTTGATGTGTCTTTGGCATTTAAAACTTTCCCATCACCCTTCCTTGTTATTATTTTCACTTCACTTGTGAATTGCAGGAACAGAGAACAGAGGACGATACAAAGCAATACACAGGTTAAAATGGGAAAGAAAGGCAAAGCTTCGAGCTCTGAAGAGAAAGAAATGGCGCCCTTATATACAGACACGGCCTGTAACAGAGACGCAGGAATTGCTACGTGGGAAGGCATGTATAATCTGTTTGAAGAGGAGAATCCAAGAGTAATGGAAGTTGTCGCTACCGCGGGTTCAAATAGTTCTTCTGAGGCATCTATCACAGAGCTAGCTTGCTCTTGTTTGCACCAGATAGCAGTAAGGCACAAAATTCTCCCATACACAGACATGGTTAATTGGATATTGGACAGTGTAGATATCAAAAATAGACAATTTAAGACTCAGAGTCAAGAGCTTGCAGAAATATTATTTTCGCAAAATTTGAACTTTATATCACCTAAAAGGAAAAGGCGCAAAAGGCGAAAAACGCATAAAGGAAACCCGGATCAAGAAACGGAGGCAGTTTCTAATGCGCAATTAGCGGCTGAAAAAAATTTCTCAAAAAGGAAAGCTGCTAATTTCCCAGTCACCTGCAAGCCCTGAAAATTGCAAGAAAGAAACGATAGAGGCAGATTGGAAGCAGAAGGCCCAAGAAAAGGCAAAAGCTATCCAAGGGTTAACCATATTAAATTGGGATTATTACTGGGCATACCTGGTAAAGCCACATAGCCAATGGATGACTCTTAAGTGTATCATCAATTCGGCCAAAAAAAATGGCGCCAGCTCTTTTCAATTATGTTTTCTCAGCTCAGCTAAAATTGGAAGTCGATCAGCCGACTCTTCTCAAACAGATGTTGCATGTGTGCGATTTCAAGGACCAAATACAGAAGTAGTTTTAATTTTAGATTCAATTTTAGTTTAATTTTGTTTTATTTTCCTGAAATGAGGACGGTCATTTAAACCACACCCTACATTTTTGTAATAATTTATTTTTAGATTTAGTTAGTAGTATTTAAACCCTTCTCATGCATTTAGAGAAGGGTCCTGAAATTTATCAAAAACTTATCCCAGAACATGCACTTCTGTACCCTCTGAGGAGGTTTTGATGAATGAATGGAACAGGATTTATTGATGTTTTCATTTTATATCTGCTACTGATGTTGCACTTTTGTACTCTTAGTGGATATTAGATCAAGAAGAGATAAATCGTTATCGCTTGAAGCTCATGAGTAGGACTAGTTATAAATGGTATTTCTATCTCTTAACTATATTTGGCTTGTGTTAGAGTGATTTTCATGTTCAGTTATTTATATATTAATGTATGAATGCCTGAGTTATCATTTAGCACTTTTGTACGGTGATAGCTATTTATTTATGCTTAGTGCATGAGTAGCGTACTATGCGATATGTTTTCACAACTGTTTCGTCTAACTTTTTATATGAAGTGGTTCATCTCTATTGAATTCTTTTCTCATAACAGTTGAATAATATTTATTGCTAGTTGTTATTTGAAATCATTTTAGATCGCATAAAGGAAAGATTACACCCCGGGTTAGTGTATATTTAGATATTTCTGCTTATTAGAATATAATTTCCTTATTATTAGATTAGAATTAGAGTAGAAGTATTTCATTTAGAAACTGTTAGAAACAGAAATATCCATCTTTCTCACACACACACATAAATTGGGAAACTGGTCCCATATCCCCAGTCGGACCCGCTATACCAAATGGAAAAGGAGCCGCAACCAAGGTCCGGACCGGGCGGGTATCCCCCTTGTTGTAGACCCAATTTTCGGGGCTTCAACATATTTGGCGCTAGAAGAAGGGCCACTAACTGTGAATGGCAAGCAAATCCAAATCTAAATACCATTCTGAGAGTAAATCTCCCTCACCATCTCCTCCGACTTCTCCATTACATTCAGAAACTTTAAATCCAGAATCAGAAGTCGTTGGAGCAACAACTGCTGCTACAAACCCTGACATTTCAGAACAATCTACTATTGAACCTCCTGAAGTTGAATCTTTGATTCACAAACTTCAGCGATTTTCTATATCTCCTCAAAAATTTGATAAATCTCAAGGTAGCATGACTTCGCAATATAACCCTGCTCATCCTCTTACCAGGTAAAAGAGTGAAAAGTTTGGTGTTCAGCCAATTGAATTACCTCTACCTACTAGGAAGAGAGCAAGGAAGTCTCCTAAAGGATCTGATAGCGAGACTTTTTCATCATCATCATCCATATCAACCTCTTCACCATGAAGTGAACCATCCACTCCTCCACTTCAGATCATCGTCCATCAACCTATTGCAACTTCCTCAACTCCTTCTCAACCATCTGGAGTCATAATATCCTCATCTTGTCAACCACAGGGATCATCTTCTACACTTTCCTCTGTTAGTAGTTCAATAATGGCCCAAACTCGATGGAATAACCCAAGGGCAGTCTTAATGCCTGCACTCTTGAGTCAGTTACCGGCCCATCCTGAAAAATGGTTGCCTAAGTTTAATCCTGAGGCAGGCATGTTAGCAGAAGAACATATAAATAACTTTATGCTATCCATAAATCTCAATGGAGTTGTTAATGAAGATTTTGTTGTTCGAATTTTTCCTTATACTTTGCAAGGAACAGCCGGATCATGGTATTTCTCATTACCTTCTGGATCTATTACTAGTTGGGACATCTTCTAAGAACAATTCCTGACCAAGTTTGGTGACGACAGGTCGACAGCGACACTGATCAATGACTTGTCTAACCTTAGGGCTGAGTCAAGAGAACCCATCAAATATTTCAATTTATGTTTCAATAAAATCTTAAACAAAATTCCTACTACTTCTCAGCCTAGTGAAGAAGTGCGAAGTGAATGGTACATTACTGCTTTACCATCAAACTTAGCAATCTTTGTTGATAGGGCTAACAAAACAACCTTAGTTGAAAATATGAAAGAAGCAATAGCAATAGAGAAACGTATTATGGCCAAAGAAAAGAAAAACGCGATAGAGGAACGAAAACCTAAGAAGGTGTCTTTCAAAGAAGATCCTAAGAAAAAACAACCAAAAGATCCATTCGATTTAGAAGGATTACAAAAAGTTTTGAAGACCATGTCTAATGAAATGGTCGACATTAAAAATCAAGTGGCAGAAACTTCTTCTAAAAAGTCGTACAGGCCTTTTAAAAGAAATCCTTCAACTAATTCCAAGCCCCCAAACGCTATTTCAAATGTTGAATCAGAAGAAGAAGAAGAGGAAAAGACTACTGAAGAACATACCGATGAAGAAGAAGTTGTAGAGTTACAAAGTATGTGGGATTTCATCCTCCCAGATGAAGAGGATCAAGAGGCATTTCCGATTAGTACTCGCAGTAGAAATCAATTTGATCCTCGTCAACCTACACCTAAGCCAAAGAACGCAAACTCGATGACTAAGGATAAAGTCGCATCCAAGAAAACATCACCTAAAGCGACTCAAACCAGCGCAGTCCAAACGGACACATCTACTCCGTCTAAAATGCTAATCATTTCGGATGAAATGGAGTATAATATCATAGAAGACATGAAAAATACTAGGGCCAATATTACTCTTTTTGAATTGAGCAAGTTAAAGCACCAGCAGAAAGTACTTCTGAAAGAATTGCATGCTGTACCAGTTGCACCTCTACCACCTGTTGTAATCTCTCAAGCTTCTCATGATATGGGAAGACCTCCAACTAGTACAATGAATAGATTTGATTCAAACGATATCGCATTAATTGGAGGAAGATCAAGATCGCATACTCCCCCATTTCTTCTTACTTATTAAATTTTCAATAAAAATGTGCATAATTGCTTAGTGGATTCTGGAGCTTCATCGAATATTTTACCAAGATCAATTTGTGCAAAATTGAACGTTCAACCACAAAAATTCGTTGTGTGCATAGTTCAGCTAGATCGATGGCAAGTTGAAGTGATTGGCGAGTTAAATCAGGTTACCATAAGGCTATCATCTAACCCAAAGGTATGTCAAGTGATCGACATTTTAGTTGTTGATATTCCTAAATTTTATGGCTTAATTCTTAGCAAAGATTGGTGAGAAAAACTTCATGGATATTTTTCAACTAACTGGTCGCATATGTGGCTCCCTTACAATGGTAAACCAAACCAAATAAAAGTTGAACGCGAATGACATCAGAAATATATAGAAACAGAATGCGAGGGAGAAAATGAACAAGTAGCATATAATTCTAATATTATTGGAAACTATTCAATAGATTCTTTCTTAGGAAATTTTAATGCTCACACTTCACCATATTTAGAACATTCTGTTTTATCTCAAGTAGAAAAATTTTCACAAACAGATAGTTCTAAATGCATTAATTTTATAGATAATCCTGTAAATAAATCTTTGTTTTGGAAACTATTTTTTAATGGTTCTAAGTCTAACGAAGGAGCAGGAGCAGGATGCGTGTTAGTAAGCCCAGAGGGAGATAAAACCATGCTAACTTGCAGACTCGAATTTGAGTGCACCAACAATACCGCAGAGTATGAGGCTCTAGTCCAAGGGTTGTACAAGGCAATCGGATTAGATGTCAAATACCTGCAAGTTTTCGGAGATTTTGAAATTGTAATTAGACATGTACGTAATACTATACACTTTTTATCAGGTCATTTAAATCATTACCAATCTTTAGTTCAAGATCTGACTGAACATTTTATAGCATTTAATATTTCATCAATTCCTAGACTCCAGAATGCTAGCACAAACCTCTTAGCCAATGTAGCTTCCAAGCTCATTCCTTCAGAAGATTTTAGCCCTAACTAATTTTCAATTGAGTTAATTTTTAGACCATCTATTCCTGATAGCATTACCAATTGGAGAATTTTCAATGATGATCCTAATATTGTGATTTTTCTCACATCTGAAGGATCCTACACCAATCAAATAATTGACAAAGACTAACATGACCAACAATTGCAACAGGATAGTACTAACAATGCTATACCTAAATCAGTAGTCAAATTAGAAGACCTTTATGATTTTAAAGACCGATTCAAGAGATCTACCAATTCAAAACTACAAAGTTCAACTTTGAATTATGAATTAGTAAATCTAGGAACTGATGCCAAACCGTAGAATATCAACCTAGGCCTTGGCCTAGCCCCTGAAGAGAAATTAGGCTATATCCATCTCTTGAAACAGTACAAAAGTGTATTTTCTTGGAATTACGATGAACTCAAAACATATGACACCTCCATCATCCAACATACTATCCCAGTGATCGATAAAGAAAAACCTGTCCAACAAAAGCTGAGAAAGATTCATCCAAATTTAGAAAATCAGATCGAAACTGAACTCAATAAGTTATTGAAAGCCAAAATAATTTTTCTTGTTAGAAATTCTAAATGGGTCTCCAATATGGTACCTGTTAGAAAGAAAAATGGAGATATTAGAATCTGCATTGACTTTCGAAACCTTAACAAAGGCTGCCAAAAGGATAACTTTCCTTTGCCCCCGATGGAACAAATACTGCAGGTAGTTGCGGGCTTAGAATTAATGTCATTCTTGGATGGATTCTCAGGATAGAACCAAGTGTTGGTTCATCCTGGCGATCAATTAAAAACGACATTCAAAACTAAATGGGGCACATACGCATATCAAAAGATGCCATTTGGTTTTATTAACGCGGGTGCCACATTTCAAAGAGCCATGGACATTGCATTCAAAGGTTTAGTTAATAAATCAGTGGTAATATATTTGGATGATATAACTGTTTATTCCAAGAAACGAAATAACCATCTCAGGGATTTAAAATAAATCTTCCAACGTTGTTTAAGGTATGGGATTTCACTTAACCCAAAAAAATCCCTTTTCGCATTATGTGAAGCAAAGCTTCTAGGATTCATAGTGTCAAAATCTGGAATTCACATTGATCTTGACAGAATCAAGGAAATTTTTGTAGTACCCCTACCTCACAACAAGAAAGCCATGCAATCATTCCTTGGCCAGATTAACTTTGTAAAGAGATTTGTGCCAGACTTTTCAAGAATTGTGTCTCCTTTACAAGCCATGATTAAAAAGAATGCAAACTTTAAATGGGGCCAAGATGAACGTGAGGCATTCAATCTGATTAAGCAAGCAATTATCAATGCTCCACCTTTAGCAACTCCAAATTTTTCCGATCCTTTTATTTTGTACACATTTGCCTCAGATAAATCATATGCTGTGATACTCACTCAAGCAAATCAAGAAAAGGCGGAAGCCCCAATTGCTTTTTTCAGTTCCAATTTACAAGGAGCTGAGTTGAATTATTCAGATGTGGAGAAACAAGCTTATGCTATTTTCAAAGAAATTAAATATTTCAGACCTTTTTTAACTCAAAACACATACCAAGATCATAGTACCGTTTCCAGCGGTAAGAAATCTTCTAGTACAGAAGGATGTTGGTGAGAAAAGGGCCAATTGGGTTACTGCCTTACAGGAATATGATGTAGAAATCAAACCAGCAAGTATTGTAAAAGGTCAAGGCTTTTGCAAAATGCTAGCAGGAGCATCGCTAATGCCCGAAAATTCATCTGAAGAGGTACAAGTGTACGAGGTAAGCCTAAACGATGTTGAGTCATTATACGCTGATATTATTTATTATATAAAGAATGGATATGCTCCTCCAAACCACGATCATACCAAGAAAAGAGCCCTGAGATTAAAAGCTAAACAATATCAACTTATGAATGAATTCTTTTTAGAATAAATTATGATTCTGTTCTCCTTAGATGTCTTGAGAAATATGAAGCTAAAAAAGTCTTGAAATAACTCCACGATGGGCCAGCAGGCCAACACTACGTTGGAGATGCAACTCCCCACAAAACTTTATGCACAGGCTATTATTGGCCCACATTATTCAAAGATGCACATAACTACGTAAGGAAATGTCAAGTCTGTCAAACTGCTTCTGGGAGACAAAAGAAACCATCCTTGCCACTACAACCAGTTAACATTGAACAACCTTTTGATCAGTGGGGACTGGACATAATAGGTGAGATTGTTCCTCACTCTTCTAAACAACATAGATACATTCTCACATCAACAGATTACTTTACTAAATGGGTAGAAGCTGTTCCACTCAAGACGTCTAATGTTGAAAATATCATTGAATTCATAGATCAGTTCATAATCACCAGGTTTGGATTGCCTTCTGCTTTAATGTTTGACAATGCTTCATATTTTTTTGGTAATGCAATGACTGAATTTGCACTCAAAAGGGGTTTCAAGCTTAAATACTCTGCCATTTATTATCCACAAGGTAATGGGTTAGCTGAACCTACAAACAAGAACTTAATTAGAATCATTAAGCGAACCATTGACCAAAATCATAAAAATTGGCATAAGTCTTTAATATATGCTTTATGGGCAGATTGAATAATGCAGAAAGCCTATATCAGCACTTCTCCCTTTAATTTAGTTTATGGAAAAGAAGTAGTTCTTCCAACACATCTGGCAATTCCCTCTTTAGCCTTGGTTCAATATATTGATGAAGCACCAACTTCTTCTTTACAACTTAGGCAACTGGAATTGATTAAATTAGAAGAACAATGAGAACGGGCTAAGATAACTCACGCTCATCATCAAGCATTGGTGAAATCCTCTTTTGATTCCAATATGATATCCAGAAAAGATTTTTAGATGGAGATCTAGTTTTAAAATGGGACAAGGCTCATGAGGAAAAGGGAAAACATACAAAATTTCAAAGAATGTGGCTTGGTCCTTTTCATATCATTTAAGTCATAGGTCCGTCTACCTTCATGTTACAAGATTTAACAGGGAAAAAGGATTATTTACCTCTTAATGGTCAGATACTCAAGAAATATTTTCCATAGAAGATTATTCTTCTATTTTGTAGAGTAGTTCTTCTTCTTCTTTTCATAATAAAACCAGTTGTGAATGGTTACAATAGGCATTTACGAAAAAGACACCAATTCTCTTTCAAATTTTGATCTTTCGCTTGTATAGATAGCAAATCTTTTGGAAAATTGATCTTTATTATTGAAAGATACAGTTAAAAACTCTAGCCTAGATATGATACTAGTTTCAACTTCATAAAATTTGATGAAACAACCTTTAGTGAGAAATTGTTTTATATCAGTGCAATGAAAGGTATCAATAACAAAATAAAGATTCTTTGTAGAACAACTATTTCCAAAAACTCTACTATTGTCGTCCATAGCTATCTTAAGGAAACAATGACTTCCTCCCTACTAAGGAAATCACAACTTTCAGAGGAACAATCCAAGGATACACTTTATCTTAAAGAGTGAGAGGTCTCATCATGAGCCGGCTTATCATAATCACAAATATTATAACTTGCTAACTTTGCCAATACTGTATACCACAACAGGGCAATGACTCAATATTGTTGCAATCAAAAGACAAGGGGTCTCATCACGAGCCAACTTGTTCAGCGAAGTTATAAATCAAGTGAGTGACTGTGTCATAAATTGGCTACCAAACCAAGACATTTCTCTTTAAGAATAAAAAGAAAATCAAAGAAATAAGTGTAGATGTGGATTCTTCTTTGGGAATTGTAGGTTTCTTTAAGTAGGATACAGGATCATTACTGGGTAACAGGTAACCCTGTCGAGGCTATAAACCCTTGCTGGCAGCAGAGGTTCTACCTACGACAAATGAGCATATTTAAAACTGGTTTACAGAGAAGACTTTGTTTTATCTTTACAAGCCAAGTAATGATTGATGTAAATATAAGGACTAGCTTGAGGCAGCAAATAATCAAAGTTGAAAATAGTTGAAACAAAAAGTCATTGACAGGTTAAAGTATAATGTATTTTATCTTTCTATAATAAAGTTTAACTTTCTGGAAAATTTTCTGTTTTGGAAGTGTTGAAAATTCAAAAAGCAGCAGAGATAACTGGTTCTTCCAAGTGAATCGCCAATTGTTGTGGCCAGCAACAACCCCCCTTCTTATTTAGTGTTATTCCTAATACTAAATAAATGGGGACCCTTAGTTAAAAATTTAAAAAATCAAAGTTGTGGTTAAATATCCTTTTCAAATAAAATTACCATCATAAGCTTAGGAAGCTCCCCTTTGAAAAATCCAAAAATCTAAGTTTTATGATAAGGTAATACAAAAATCTTTCCTTATGAAAATCGCATGCAAAAAGATAACGAGATACCTCCTTATGAGCTAAATTTTAAACATTGTGAGATTGTGATATGCGATAATGAAATATCGCATCGCATACAGCACAATTTACATTGAAAAACTTTAATTTGCCGATATGCGATGATGCCGATCGCAAATCGCATTTCACAGAAAAAAAAAAAGTTAACAAAGTGTATCATTTATAACATTCCTGCGATCCGTGGCATTGCTATATTGCAATTTCGCGATGCAGCGACAAAGTGATAATGCGATGTCACGAACGATCAACTTTGCGATGTTATCATTTCGCGATGTTGTGATTTGCGATATTGCAAAGAAAATCACAAAATCGCTTCATCGCATATCTTTCAGGCTCGTTATTCAAGAAAAGCATTTTCCATAAGCTGACACCTGGTTATGCACTTTAATGCTAATAAATGAGGTAGTTGCCAGTTATTAATGGAATATGGGTTCGTGCTTATCGAAAAAACCATCTCATGTAAGGTGGTATATTTGATGTGTCTTTGGCATTTAAAACTTTCCCATCACCCTTCCTTGTTATTATTTTCACTTCACTTGTGAGTTGCAGGAACGGAGAACAGAGGACGATAAAAAGCAATACATAGGTTAAAATGGGAAATAAAAGCAAAGCTCCGAGCTCTGAAGAAAAAGAAATGGCGCCCTTATATACAGACATGGCCTGTAACAGAGACGCAGGAATTGCTATGTGGGAAGGCATGTATAATCTACTTGAAGAGGAGAATCCAAGAGTAATGGAAGTTGCTGCTACCGCGGGCTCAAATAGTTCTTCCGAGGCATCTATCACAGAGCTAGCTTGCTCATTTTTGCACCGGATAGCAGCAAGGCCCAAAATTCTCCCATACACAGACATGGTTAAGTGGATATTGGACAACGTAGATATCAGAAACAGACAGTTTAAGACTCAGAGTCAAGAGCTTGTAGAAATATTATTTTCACAAAATTTGAACTTTATATCACCTAAAAGGAAAAGGCGCAAAAGGTGAAAAACACATCAAGGAAACCCGGATCAAGAAACGGAGGCAGTTTCCGATCTGCGCTAATTGCGCATCGCTGAAAAAATTTCTCAAAAAGGAAAGCTGCTAATTGCCCAGTCACCTGCAAGCCCCGAAAATTGCAAGAAAGAAACGATACAGGCAGATTGGAAGTCGAAGGCCCAAGAAAAGGCAAAAGCTATCCAAGGGTTAACCAAGTTAAACTGGGATTATTACTGGACATACTTGGTAAAGCCACATAGCCAATGGATGACTCTTAAATGTATCATCAATTCAGCCGAAAAAAATGGCGCCAGCTCTTGTCGATTCTATTTTCTCAGCTCAGCTAAAATCGGAAGTCGGTCAGCAGACTCTTCTCAAACAGATGTTGCATGCGTGCGATTTCAAGGACCAAATACAGAAGTAGTTTTAATTTTAGATTCAATTTTAGTTTAATTTTGTTTTATTTTCCTGAAATGAGGACAGTCATTTAAACCGCATCCTACATTTTTGTAATTAATTTATTTTTAGATTTAGTTAGTAGTATTTAAACCCTTCTCATGCATTTAGAGAAGGGTCCTGAAATTTATCAAAAACGTATCCCCAGAACATGCACTTCTGTACCCTCTAAGGAGGTTTTGATGAATCAATGGAACATGATTTATTGATGTTTGCATTTGATATCTGTTACTGATGTTGCAGTTTTGTACTCTTAGTGGATGTTAGATCAAGAAGAGATAAATCATTATCACTTGAAGCTCATGAGTAGGACTAGTTATAAATGGTATTTCTATCTCTTAACTATTTCTGCCTTGTGTTACAGTGATTTTCATGTTTAGTTATTTATATATTAATGTATGAATGCCTGAGTTATCATTTGGCACTTTTGTACGATGATAGCTATTTATTTATGCTTAGTGTATGAGTAGCTTACTATGCGATATGTTTTCACAATTGTTTCGTCTAACTTTTTATACAAAGTGGTTCATCTTTATTGAATTCTTTTCTCATAACAGTTGAATGATCTTTATTACCAGTTGTTATTTGAAATCATTTTAGATCGCATAAAGGAAAGATTACACCCTAGGTTAGTGTAGATTTAGATATTTCTGCTTATTAGAATATAATTTCCTTATTATTAATTAGAACTAGTAGAAGTATTTCATTTAGAAACTATTAGAAACAGAAATATCCATATTTCTCACACACACACATAAATTGGGAAACTAGTCCCATATCCCCAGTCGGACCCGCTATACCAAACGGAAAATGAGCTGCCAACCAAGGTCCAGACCAGGCGAGTATCCCCCTTGTTGTAGACCTGATTTTCGGGGCTTCAACAAGTTCTTAAACCCAATATACCCCATGCATTAATGCCTCCCCCATATACTACCTTCCCCTATATAATCCCTCCCCCATATAATACCTTTCCCGAATATATCTCTATTATATACATATCAGAATTATATTTTCACAGTATTGCTACTATAGTGCAATTTTTTTTCAGCAAGAGTAGAAGTACATTTTTTTACAGTACACGGATTTTACAATGCATTCATTAATATCTATTGTGGGAGTGGTTCACACCAAGAAGGAGAACTATCCAGAATGGTCACGGAAGATCAAACGCACTCTCATTTTTAATGAGCTATGGAAAGGTGTCTGTGGTGGAGAAGGAGACAAAGAACAAGAAAAGCCTAACTCAGACAAGGAATTCACCATTTGGGAAAATAAAAACAACAAGGCTTATGCCTTGATTGTAGCATCCGTAAATGAAGAGGTGAGTCTCCATTTTTCACCATTTTCAAATGTTTTCGAAGCCTTACAAAAATTGAAGGAACTCTATGACTCACACTTTGCACTTGAAGTTGTTCAACTCGTGATTAAATTGTTTAGTCTTGAATTACAAAATGATGATCCTCTTTCTCTTTCTTTAGAAATAAAATCTATTATGCATGATATCAATGTTACTAATGTTAAACTGGACATTCCTCTGATAGCTTTTGTCAAGACACTTTATCCCACTTACACAAAATATCTTGAGTCATTGCAAGCAAATGGAAACCTCAAAGAAATTACCTTTGACTCCCTTGTGAATAAATTCATTGACAGAGAGAAAGCTTTTAGGAAGAATACAACTCCTCAGTCTTCTAAAGAGGTTATGTGTCTTGCACATAAAGAGAAGGATCTTCCTCAATATTCTTCTAGAGGAAGGGGAAGAAGAAATTTCAAAGGCAGGGGGGAAGCCACTCTCAAGGAGAAAAGTCAGATTTAAGGTTGCATATGTTGCAATAGAGATGGATCACATGATGCATCCACATGCAATATGCCTTGGGACATAATTGAGTAGAAAATAAATCAACCCAAAGGTAAAACTAATGACAAAGAGAAAGTTAAAGCACCTAAATCCACTCACTATGTTGTGGCACAATGTAATATTGGAGTAAATGAAGACTTCTTTAATGCTTCACTTGCTTCTTGGAAAAATGATTGGTTTCTTGATTCAGGAGCGACTTGCCACATAAGTTTTAGAAGAGATTTTTTTGAAGAATTTACTGACAATGTTGATGGAGTAGTATACTTTGTAGACAAATCAAAACTGAAGCCATCGGGTCTTGGCACAATCAAGCTCAAATTGCCTAGTCTTACAGACTTTCTTTTGCGTGATGTTTTATATCTCCCACAGATGAGGAGAAACTTGTTGTCCTTGGTCCACATCCACCAACAAAGACACTCCATTCATATATTTTATTGCAAGGTTGAGGTAAGAAAAGCATCATATCACTCGTCATGACGGGGATAGAAGAAGAAATACTTCTCAAGCTACAAGGTACCTCTACTCGTGCACAAAATTTCTCATATAATTCCCTTTATGATGAAGGTAAATTTCCATCAAGTTTATTATGGCATGCTAGATTTGGACACTTGAACTATGACAACATTCTCTTGTTGAAGAAAAATGGTGTTACTGGTTTGCCTACAATTCCTAGGAAACTTAAGCAATGTGATGCTTGCATTCTATGAAAGCATAACAAACAGTGTTTTCATGATTCACATTCCATAGCACATAGAAAAGTTGAACTCATGCATTTAGATTTATGTGTTCCAATTCCTGTTCCTTCTACAAATGGAAATAAATATATGATGGCAGTTATTGATGACTAGACTAGAATGTAATGGGTTTATTTATTGAATAACAAATATGATGCTTTTCAAACATTCAAGAACTTTCATAAATGGATTGAAAATGATGCACATCTCATACTAGCTCTATTCGCACTAATAATGGAAAAGAATACAATTCAAATGAATTTGAAAACCATCTTTGCCAACATGGAATCAAACATCAAACAATTGTGCCTTATAATCCCCAACAGAATAGAGTAGCTGAAAGAATGAATAGGACAATCTTAAATATGGTGTGCTCCTTGATGCTTTTCGAGAATGTAAAATTGATGTTTTGGGCTGACGCGGTTCTATGTGTTGTATATGTAAATAATATATGTTCATCTAATGCTATTAGAAGAAAGCCTCCTTATGAAATGTGGTATGGTCACATTCCTTTGGTAAAGCATCTCAGGGTCTTTGGTCCCACCTGTTATGCCTTGATACCAAAAGTACATAGAAAAAAACTTAGTGCAAGGGTTTGTAAGTCTATATTCTTAGGGTATTCAAACACTCCAAAGCATACCATCTCTATGGTGAAGTTAATAAAAAATTTATTGTATCTGGAGATGTAATATTTCTTGAATCTTCCAAAGTTGGCAATGTTATTGAGCGGAAACTTGATCACTTGGAAGATTCACAAATGCAAAATAATTTCAAGAATTTTATAATAAGATTCCACATCTTCAAGGGGGGACTCCTATACTGGATCAACCTGTGGAATATTCTTCTGAAGCACTCTCTCCCCCCCATGAAACTCCAACCACTGATGATACTTTGATTGATGTGATTGACAGAATTTGGAGAATCAATCTTGATTCAGTCCCAACTCAATCAACTGAGTAGCTTGGACCATCTCAGAAAGGTCCCCCAAAGTGGCTGACAAAGACACTTGAAAGTGTTCATCCTGATGAGGTTGGGAAGACAGGAACAAGAAATTCAACCAGGGAAAATGGAGGTGATATAGATGATTCTAATTCACCTGTTGATATGGATGTTTCTTATGATTGTGAATTGAATTTATCTACAGATTTTGAACCAACTTCCTTCGAAGAAGTTGCTTCTCATGATGAATGGAAAGAAGTGATGTAAAAGGATTATGATTCCTTGGTAAAGAATGGCACTTGGAAGCTGGTCGATGCTCTATTGGGAGCCAAACCAATTGGCTACAAGTGGTTATACAAGAACAAGTATAAAGCTGATGGCTCACTTGACAAACACAAATCCAGGCTTGTAGCAAAAGGTTTTTCTTAGAAGGAAGGGGTCGATTATGAGGTGACTTCCCCCCCACAGTAAAATGGGCTACCATATGGACACCTTTTGCCCTAGTAGCTCAGAATGGTTGGAAACTCTATCAAATGGATGTAAAAACTGCTTTCTTGGATGGATATATAAAAGAGAATGTTTTTATGTCTCGACCTGAAGTATTTGTTGTGAGAGGATATGAACATAAAGTATGCAAACTTGTGAAATCCTTGTATGGCCTCAAGAAATCACCATGAGCCTGGTATGAAAAGTTAACTGGGCATCTTCTGAAACTCAATTTCAAACATTATGATCTTGATGGTGCAACTTTGTTTGCCAATAAAGTTGGCAAAACATTTGTATAACTTATGGTATATGTAGATGAAATTTTGATGATAGGAAACAACGAGAGCTACATTGCATCCATAAAGAAGGAATTGAGGAAAGGTTTTGAAATTATTGATTTGGGCTATGTTCATTACTCTCTTGGTATTGAAGTAACTCAACATCCAAAATCTATATTCCTTTATCAAAATAAGTACATTGGAGAACTTTTGAATAGGTTTGGCATGAATGAGTGTAATCCTATAACCACTCCAATGGAAAAAAAACTTAAAGCTCACATCCATTGAAGGAAAATAATTTAAGGATCCAACAAAATATAGATAGCTTGTAGGAAGTCTCAACTACCTGACCACTACCAGACCAGACATTTTGTTTGTTGTTGGATCCTCTCCAGGTTTATGCAAAATCCTTGTGAGGGACATTGGTCTACTGCAAAAAGAGTTCTAAAGAACTTTAAGGAAACTCAAGACTTTGGATTCAAGTATACACAAGTGAGCGACTTTAGTTTGATTGGATACTCTGATTCAGGCTTCGATGGAGACAAAGAAACTGGGGTATCTACTTCCGGTTATGCAATGAGTCTTGGATCAAGAGTTGTCTCCTGGAGATCACACAAACAATCAGTTCCAACAGATTCCACAACAGAGGCAGAATATGTGGCCAGAGCTAAGGAAACAAAATAAATTGTGTGGCTCAGAAATTTTTTGTAAGATTTGCAGGTAAAACAAGTACATTCGATTACACTCATGATTGAAAACACCTTTGCAATAAAGTTGGCCAAGAACATAAATTTCCATGATCGAACTAAGCACATCAATACAAAATACCATCTGACTCGACATCATGTTGAGGCCAAGACAATCCATCTACGCCATTGTTCCACTAATGAAAAGATTGTAGACATATTCACCAAAGCACTTGTAAGAGAAAAGCATGAAAGATTCATAACGATGCTTGGACTCACCAACATCCCTTCAAATTAAAGGGGGCGAATGTTGACACCTAATCATGAGGATTGGGTGAACAATTGTAAATAATGTAAATAATAAATAATGGAAAAGGAAGATTCATTGGGAGATGAAACTCAAGAGTCACTCCCTCGTGTATATAACTATGAACAATCTAAATGAATAAACACAATTTCATTTGAGGAGTTACCTCATGGCCTGACATTATCTGTTAAACCAATACAAATGATACATTTCATTATTTCAAAATGTGGGTTATTGGGATATTCCTCCATCAATTGTCTTTGAGCTTCTGCAAAATGGTTGCCCCCAAGTACATAATATTTGTATTGAAAACAGTTTGACTTATCAAATGCTTCTTTGTTGGGAACTTGAATTGGATCAACAAGAAGCACATAATCAACCATGTGAGCATATGGATTATACCTCATTAGTGTTTTCAAGTTGTTAACATGCAGGTGGTGTGGCTTTCTAATTCGATATTTAAATTGTCCTTCATTTGGCTTATAGATTTGGATGACATTAAGTTGAAATGTACGACCACCCTCAATTAAGTTTGTCTTCATCAACTCATGTCAAATCACATTTTGTTTTGTTTTAATAATGGCATCCTCTAAATCAGCTCATGGTGTAATGATTTCCTTGCTTCCTTTTGAATTTTCACCAGGATATTCACTGTTGTCCATGATTTTTTCAGAATGATCAACTTTTAATTTCTTCCTCCTATTGGTTATCATATTTTCTTCTACATAAGAAATATCCTCATCATCAACTAGAAGGGAGACATTCTTGGGCATTTTTACTTTTAGTATTTTATGGCACTTCTCCTTTCTAACATCAGTTATAATTTAATCCTCAGTAATGGCAACATATTCTTTAGCTTTATCTTCAACTTCCTCATTGATGAGCCTTGGTATTGCAACATAAATGTTGCAACTCCCAAGGCTACCGACTTTAATTATCAACCCAGGGTTCGTACAAACTTAAGAGGTATGGGAAATATATGTGTAGCATACAATGTGTCCTTGCTTTGATGTCATGATGTAATGGAGTGCATGTACTAAAGTCAAATCATAAAATAATTGCAGGAAATGAAATGTTTGAAATGAACCTTAACCTATTGCAAGAAAGAAAGTACAAGGAAAGAGACTGAAATCAAATGCTAAAACACACCATTTTCTAACTAACTGCTAAGAGGATTTGTTTCAAAAGAATGCTAAGTTAACATGGATGCAATTTTACTATCCTAAGCATGCAGATTCAAACCATCAAACCTTCTACTACTGTGCATGAGAATGAATAAAATAAATATGTTTTTATTTTTGTCTTTTTTCATGTGAGAGTGTGAAAGCTAATCTATTTTGGTGATGTGGCAGGTGGCTTGGAGATGATAGTGAATGGTCAGAAAGCTTGGGAGACAAGTAGGGACCCTTTTCTGGCTTCCTAGAGTCTTTTTCCTCAATTCAACCTCAAAACAGGCTTTCCTACACAATGCTACAATGATTTACTACAGGATGTACATATTTACTATAATCATCGAATGACCAAGCTAATCAAATCCAAATTGGATGGGACAAATTTTATTATTAACTAGGATGTATTAGGTCCCCATTCCAAGTGGAATCACTCAAAATACCTCCATTAACCTATGCTCAAAAATATAAAAACATTACTAGTCGAAAATCTAAAAATCCACGAACTAGTGAGCTAGTAAATCTAAAACATGCCTAACCAAATCAAGTGAAAATGCAATGGGGTGATTTTTGTTATGAACTAGAATGCTTTTGTGATCTAATTCAAGTGGAACCAACTTGATTGAATCTTGTTAGCATGCTCTAAAAAATATCAGAAATTTACTGTTATTTACTAAAAGGGAGGTCCAGCAATCTAGATTTGGGAATAAGAAGACTAATCCAAGCAGCTCAATGATTAATATGAAATTCCAAAGCTTTTACAAGGATGAAATAATGCTTGTGATCCTGTAAAAGAACTTACATCAACCATGTAACTAAATCCTACAACAAGAAATCATTAATACTAAATGAAGAAATAGAAAGAAATAAAAACTAGAGATGCATGTGAATAAGCAGTGAAAAGAAGGAAAGAAAATGATACAAAAGGGCTCTGAGGCTCCTAGTATGGCCAAGCCCAAGGAAAATTAGAGATTTATGGAGGAGAAAAATATTTAGAATCTGAACATGACACCAATCTTCATTATTTTCATCAATCTAATTACATCCCTGTAAGAAAATGCAATGGAGCTACAGAATTATGAGTTCTCTCCACAAGAACACTAATGAAAATCTATCCCTAGAGGAAAATTTGACTTGGTACTTATACAAAATGATTAGGAATCATTACCTATGAATGGAGGAAGCTTCCCCCACTAAACTCTCTTCATTAGTGGATCTAGTCCCCAATACTAGGAATCTGCATTAAATGCCAGAGAACACATTCCTAGATTTTCTCAATCATTCCCTAGAGGAAAATTCGATTTGGTACTTATAAAAAATGATTAGGAATCATTCCCCGTGAATGGAGGAAGCTTTCCCCACCAAAATCCCTTGATTAGTGGATCTGGTCCCCAATACTAGGAATCTGCATTAAATGGCAGGGAACACATTCCTAGATTTTCTCAATCATTGGAGTTCCACAATCTGTGCCATAATTCCATAATATCTTGTTGATTTATTATTTATTATTGATCCTCCTGTGGTAGGGAACAAGTCCCTAAGTTATCTCCTCCTCTAAATCTTCATAATATGCCCAATATTCTCATAATATTCCACAAAAAAAAATAGCATTAGGCACAAATATCCAATTATTCATAAACCTTCCTAATGAATATATCAAAGTTAACAATAAATTACCTAATGCAGAAAGAGAGGTTTAATGTGTTGAAGGATGGTCATAGACCTTAAATTATTGTTTAATTTAGAGCCATGGACCTTAGTTTATGTCTAATTTAGAGGCCCATCATAACCCCCTACTGAAAGTGTTGCTCATCCTCTGAGCAACTTAGTAACCTCATTATGCCTCATTCCCGGCCCTAGTGGCCTCTCTCTTGTGCATTAAGAATATTGGCTGTAATTTCTACAAGGACAAGCCCAAAAACATATTTGTGGAAAGAAAAATCAATGTTTCTTGAGACCATTAGCTTTCTTTCTTCTCCTTATTCAAGATGGGTTCTTGAATATTTTTCAGTTTGGCAAGGTCTTCCACACCCTTATCAACCTTCTGCTACCTTGTTCTGCCATTTGGACACCTCTAACACCTTCAAAATGCATTTATATAAGAACTAGGACATCCTGTAGTAATTAATGGCAGAACTACAGGAAACCCTAGTAAAACTACATGAAACCAATTTTGAGCATAAATGATAGTCTGAGGTTAGGGGAAGCCCTCAACTTGACTCCCATGCCTTTTTCCCATTTTTAGGCCTTGGAAAAAAGCTATAAAGAGATTGGATACCTCTTGGAGAAAATATTTTCATCACTATAGTTTGAGTTTTGTTTTGATGGTGAATGCCTCATTTCCTTTTGTTGTCTTCTTCTTCTCTCTTGTGGCCTAGATGACTGCCTAATGGCCTTTGATTTCTCTGAAAAAGATCTATCATATTGGGTTTTAGCGTAAATGTTTCAATTCTTCCTTTTTGTAGCAACATTCAGCCTTCCTGTAGTAGTCATTCCTCCTCTTTCAGGGTGTTCTAACTATATGGGAGTGATGAGAAATGATGAAGAGGGATTGGATGATGATGCTAGGGATCAAAGGTAGTAGTGTAGGTTTGTGAAGATGGAGAGGTTGCTTTGTTTTTTTTTTTAAGAATGAAATGGGATGGATGAATGATGAATAAATAGTGAATATGAAGTGGATGGAGGGCTTGGAGTGCTATGGTGACTTGGCCCTTGCAAGAATTTCTTCTTTTAACTGTTGTCCTCATTCCTTGAAATCATCACCCTTCATAATTTGACTTTTCAACATTGCATGAGTGAAGGAGTGAGCTGCAATTAACTAGTTGAAGGCAGTTGAGACTGCTGATCCATCCTTAGCTTATAAAACCTCATCTCTCATGCATTGACAATTTTTTTTTAACTATAATATGCTAAGAGAAGAGGTCAAGAATATTGCATACTTGTACCTACCTGATGGTTAATGGAGAGACATGCATGCTACTACTGAGTTGTTGTTAATGTGTAGGTGTTGGACAGTGATGGTGATGATCCTGATGCTACTACTAAGATCTGGAGGAGCTTCTTTGACCTCTGGATCTCTATGCTAAAGATAACTACAAATCTCTGGCTACTTCATCATCATATCCCCTCAATTTTTCAAAGAAACCCATTCAATTATGCCTTGTGAATATCTATAGTATAGGAGGGTGTTGATGAGTCCTCACTTTGTTAATGGGATCCCTATGTCATTTTTCTCTAATGGATGGAGCTTTGTATATGTCTCATACCAAATTTAAAAATTATGTCTATACAATTCCCTTATGCTGCAATCACTTTCAACAAACTAGGAGGGTTTTTCATGTTCCTTTCACTTGGAAAAATGTGGGGAAATGTAGAGCCTACCTCCTTAACACTGCTTGATGAAGCCAACCTCTATTTTTCCTTTTAAAACTGCTCACTGCCAATCCTATAGGTGTTGTTTTGTATCATGTAGGATCTCAGGGAATCTTGTAGGTTTTCAAGACGACGACTTGTTTTGTCCACATCTCCCAAATGGTAGAATGGGCTGACCTGAAACTTTATGAGCATGTTTCCATCATCATTATGCACCTCCCCATAGAAGAATTTTGGTCAATGGATGCACGAATCTGAAGAAAAAATAAACATGATTGAAGGTCATGGAGGTTGATTTCTTGGAAACTGTGCACTGGAATTTGCTGAAATGTCTTAGACATGTTACCATCATCCATATTCATCTCCCCATGAAACATATTTTTAAATGGATGCACAGATATCGAGAAAATTCAAAAGTGGTTGTAGGTGATGGGGGCTAATTTCTCGAAAACTGTGCACTATAATTTTCTGAAATTGCTTGAGCATGCACCATCATCCATATGCATCTCCCCCTGAAACAACTTGGCAAATGGATGCATGGTTTTCAGGTTATGGAAAAGGAAAATTTTTTCTCTATGTATTTTTGTATCCTGTAGTAAAATAGAGCATCCTGTAGTTTCTTAGAACAACAAGAAAACTAAATGGGAAAAGCTTTAGAATGATGGGTGGATGGTGGAAATAGATTAGGGTGATGTATTGGCATGGCCTTGGCCTTGTTGGAGCATTTGAGCAAAGGAGGAGAAAGTCAAAATTTGACTTCTTTTGACTAGGTTGACCAATTTTTTCTTTTGGTACCAACTTATTTTTTTCTTGCTTCCAGATGTTGGAGAGTACATGCATTTGCCAGACAGATACATGGAGCAAATATTTTTATGTTTTTTCCTTTCTTTTTTTTTCTTCTAGGCCCACTAGCCGCCTCAATGAGGTTTTCATCTAGTAGGTCTGCCTAGGTGCCTCAAAGGAGGTTTTAACCTAGGGTATTTCTTTTTTCTCTCCTTTTTTTTATTCCAAACCATTGAATGCCTCATGGAGGTTTTCAATCAATAAGCCAATCTGAGGCGCCTCCGAGGTTTCCACCTGATATTTTTTTTTTTTTCCCTTATTTTTCATTTTTTTCTACCCTACTCTACTTGAAAAAAATCACTTTCAAGTATAAGAATACTTCCAATGGAGCCATGTGCACATCAAGATGATAGAAAAAATTATGTGTAGGCTTAAGATGCATGCTTTGGCATATACCTGAATTTGAGAGATCAAATGATTTTACTTTTACGATATCAAGCACATTTGAAGAAGAGGGTATCACTGCAACTTAATGACTGTCTGGAACCATATTTCAATATAGTTGTGATGCCCCTGGTCCTTTTGCCGATCTCGATAATTCTTCATGTCTTCTTCTTCCATAACCTTCAAATCTTCCTCTTTTGTTGATTGTTCTCTTGAATACATGGAGCATTGGATGCTAACCATGAGGGAGCTCTCTCAATCTTTGATTTTGATGTCTTCTCTTCATCAAGGGTAGCCCATGATTTTTTGGTCTTCTGACTTGAATCTTCGTCTTCTGGATGTGGTCCTTCAATGATGTCAAGATAATCTCTTTTCTGAAATACTCTTTCTGATCTATGGTGAATACCATTGATCTCAAGAGGAGATGTTTGGAAGTTTTGTACCTCTACATTGTAAGTGGGCTTAGCTACTTTAATCTATGGGTTTGGAAATGGTGGTGCATGTAGTTTAGTGGGAGTGTATATTTGAGATGGATGTGGTTGTGGTGGACGTGAATGGTAATGATAACATGGAGTTTGGTATGGAGGATATTGAGGAAAATACTAAGGATATTGTGGATGGCTCCCATAAGTTCCTTACCAACCTTGTTGCCAAGATTGGTTTTGGGGTTGAGATGACCAATCTTGCCAAGGAAAAGGTGTGTTCCAATTACCTTGAGGTGGATATGCATAACCTTGAAATTGTGAATTAGGCTCTTGCATCATACTAGGTTGACTAGGCTTCCATGGTCCTCTTGGAGCTACATAACATAGCTGCGTTGGTGATTGACTTTTTCCATTGTCCTCTTGGTAAACTTCCTTCAACCTTGGTAATGATGGACAATGTTTAACATCATGTGATTCTACAACACAAATATCAACATTTTCTTTTCCTTCATCTTGCATTCTTAACATTTCTCTTTTTTTCCCAGGGAAAAAGCGTAATCTTCCATTACTTTGAAAATTTACATATAGTAGATGCCATTGGCATATGCATTAACTGCTCGTTGAAGCCAGGTCAACATGTCTATCAAAATATAATAATGTGTCGAAGCCATACCAAAAAAAAGGTTATGTACATATTAACCACACAGGGTGTACTGAGTTTCTTGCAAAAATAAAAAGATATTGATAAACATAAATATATACATATATTACTGTGTTGTAAATTTCATCAAAAATTTAGGTCATGTCCGCCTGAGGATATGCTCTATCAATGTATGGCCGATGGTAATACTGATATTGTTCTGCTCCCACTTGTTCCTGTATTATCCACAGACCTCTGGGCTGTGTCGAGGCCTCCTTGGATAATTTTTCAACAACCTCGTTATGTTCCCTGTAAATGTGTTGACAAATAATAGAGATTGGGCCTTGTAAACCAAAATCTCATCCAATATGTTTCTAAGTGTATGAGCATGACAATTATTTATGTTGTTGAACCAGTTTATGATGATTTTGGAGTCCCCAAATATATGAATATTATTGCATAAGCGTGCTAGTGCAAAATGCAATAGATGTCTAAGTGTAATCAGTTCTGCAAAATTGTTCATTCCCTCCCCTAGACCCATCTTGATTTGGTAATGGAGCTCATTAGAAAGGTGTAGAAGAAATCCTCCCCCAAATCCATGAGATTGGCCTGCTCCATCAAAATATGCCCACGGAATGGATCGATCTATAATTTCAGGGGAATGTGGTTGAGTTGTAGTGGTCTGTGTCTCCTCGGGGATTTCATGATATGCAGCAACAATATTTGCTGTAATGAGTGGCCATTGAGCTGGTAATCCTTTAAAAAATATGTTATTTCTGGTCAACCAGATCTTCTAGCAAATGAGTAGAGGTAAGCACCGAGACTTGTTTTCCATGTGCTCAATATTCCAATTGTTCCATGCTTTAGCAATCGAGATGCCATGCCATCTGCCCCGCTTGGTGAGGATGTGAGCTATTTGTTGCCACAGCTGAAAAGTGAGAGGTCAAGTTTAAAAAAGGTGTTCATTTGTCTCCATCGCCTATGTATAGAGGACACACCAATGCAGCCAAAATTGTGATCTGTACATAATATTTTCACCTATGGGTGTCCTGTTGTTGAGGAAATTCCACATAAAGAGTTTAGCTCGTGGGGGTGCTTTGAGTTTCCATATTTTTCCCCACCAATCCAGGAGAGCAGGTGGTTTATGATCCATTAGAAGTTTTGGGTTTCCTACTTTGGGAGAGTATTTCTCGTGTTCAGCCAGAGTCCAAATGTTTTTGTCAGTTCCCTCCGTTATGTGGACATGTTCTTCGTTGAGGGTATTTATATAACCCTCCCAATTCTAGTGCTAGTGCTCGGGAATGCCCAAATGTCGAGCAGATAACCAGGCTTGTTCAAGAATGGAGTTGTTGTCCATGTCTACAATCTAGCCAATCACCTTAATCTACCTTTGGTTCAGGTATTGTAGTAGGTCTGGAGGTAAATGGTGCATGTTGCCCCCACCGGACCATGGATCCATGCCTATTCGAGCCATATTTCCTGCATTGGTTTTCCATGTAAGGCCCTCACAAATGTTGGGCATAGAATGGAGGATGGATTTCCAAACAATAGATATCCCAATACTTGGCGAACTTGGGATGTGTATCCAGTCCATGAGATGTTGAGGCTAGATGTATTTGTGATATGTGACTTCGGTCCAGAGGTTTTCTGAAGTGAGCAAGGACCATCCCATCTTAGCTGCTAGTGCTCGTGAAAATTCTGAGAGGTCTTTTAAGCCCACCCTCCCAATTTTTTTGGTGGAGAGATCTGTTTCCACCTGACCCATGTAAAGGGCTTTCCCTCTTTATATCCATTCCAAAGGAATTTGCAGCAAATATTTTGTATGCGGGCAAGAAGTCCTTTAGGGATCCAAACCAACGTCATCCTGTATACAGGGGTGGCTTCCAAGACGGATTTTATGAGGACAAGTCGACCTAACCTTGAGAGGAATCGATGGTTCCAATGTTTCAACCTCTTCTCAATCTTAATTACAAGCCAAATCCAATCCATAATGTGATAGAAATGGGGCTTAAGCTGGAATCCCAGGTACTTTAGGTCGTCCTCCAAGTGAAGCTGTTGGAAGGGAAAGAATTGGTGTGCAGCTCTGGCTTCCTGGGGTGATGTATATGAGAGAGTGGTGGTGGATTTGGTACGATTTTCTTCCATGTTAGTGGCCTTTGCAAAGATTTTAAGAATTTCGTGGAAAGTAGATAAATCTTGCAGGCTGCCATCGAGGAAAATAAGGACATCATTGACAAAAAGTAGATGGGTGAGATGGAAGAGGTCATTCATTTGTATCTGATGTAATCGTCCATCCGTCTTGACTGTTGCAATGAGTCTTCTGAGGCCCTCCATAACAATCAGGAAGAGAAGTGGGGAAATAGGGCATCCTTGCCAAAGGCCTCTCTCAACATGAAAGAAATTCGAGGCAGAGCCATTAATGAGAACATTGAAGGATGCCTAGTTAATACAACACATGATCCAGTTGATGAAGGGAGGAGGAAAGCCCAAATGGGTGAGGATCATTTTGATATAAAGCCAGCTGACCTTATCAAAAGCTTTGGCAATAACAATTTTGAGAATGGCTCCTTTGATTTTTTTGTGATTGGTAGAGTGTAGGGCTTCTTGTGCAGTTCCAACAGCTTCATGTATTTGTCTATTATGAAGAAAGGCAAATTTTTCAGAGGAGATGTGTCTAGACAGGATGGTACGGAGCTCATTTACAATGATCTTGGAAATGATTTTGTATAAGCAGCTACGGAGGGAGATAGGCCGAAAATCATTGAAGGATGCATGGGAGTCAGATTTAGGAATTAAGGTAATGAAAGTAGAATTTATGGCCTCATACATTCGTCCAGTTTTTCTGTATTCTTCCTCCACCTTAAGCAGATCAAGTCCAATGAGTTCATATAAGGCAAGGAAGAATTCAATAGTCCATCCATACAGCCCTAGACTCTTGTCATTCTTGAACCATTTTAGCGTACCTTCTAGCTCCGCCTTTGTGACCAGGGAGATGAGATCCTCAATCGAGTCCTCATCCACAAATCTGGGGAAATGCCCTTCAATTCGAACAATTTCAGCAATGGTTGCCTCTCGAGGGGCCACGAAGATATTTCTGAAGTGTGAATTCCCCAGTTATGAGAGTTCTCTGAAGGTAGTTGCTATGCTTCCATCTTCCATAGGCATCGGCTAGATAGTATTGAATATTTTCCTTCCTTTTGCATAATTTTGGAAAAACTTTGTGTTTTCATCCCCTGCTTGCAACTAGATTGCTTGGCTAAGTAGTCACCAAGTTTCTTCCCGATCCTTTAGAATTTTGATCTTCTAATTTTCCAGTTCAATAAGCTGAGCCTTGGCATTAGCAGATGCAAAAGCTCTATTCTGCTCATCTTGTAATGAAGCTGGAGATTGCTCTACAAAATTGAGGGTATTATCATCTCTCTTGGTTTTTTCCTTGGCCCATTGAATAGAGAGCTTTTGGGGCATTGTGAGGTTGCGGAAAAAACCTTCAGCCCAAGTTCTACCTCTGGATGGTGGATGGAGTCTCCAGTAATCATTTATCATTTGGATGTAGGATGGGTCTTTTAACTAGGTGGAGTTAAATTTGTAGGGTTACCCTAGTTTTGTATGGGATCCCGAGATCTCCATGAGTATGGGGGAAGTGTTTGATATCCCACCTGTTCCCACCCATTGTCTGTAGAGGGATAACTTTTGAATAAGAGGGTCCTTGATTAAGAATCGATCCATCCTTCTACCCAATGCAGCTTCTCCTATTCTCTGATTCCTCCAGGTGGGAAGGGGCTTGATGATTGGGATGTCCGTCACATTATGTTGTTCCAGTAGTATCTTCATAGTTTCAGTGAACCTATCCACTTGTGCATTAGCCCCCCAGGATTCTCCATATCCAATGGAGAAATTTAGGTCGCCGCCGATGATGAGATTTTTTGAGGACATGATCGATATGTTGAGAAGTCAATTCCAGTAGGCCTCTCTTTTATGAAAAGGTCCATATATATTGATAATGCGGAGGTCCATTCCCAACTCAAATGAGAAGATATCCATATTGATGAAACAGTCGCCTCCCTAGGAGGTCCTCAAGTTTATGGTGTGAGGGTTATATCCCAAGGCCAAACCACCTGAACGCCCAATTACATCGAAGGATTGAAATGTCCATCTAGGTTTTAGGGAGCCAAGTGTATGGGGGATAAGGTCAGATTCTCCCAAAGTTTCTCGTAGAAAAATGATGTCTAAAGGCTCGGATTCAAAAAATCTTGTAAGGGCTAGTTTTTTGGGCAAGCTATCCATGCCCCTACAGTTGAAGGAGAGCCACTTCATGGGAGAAACTATGTAGGGGTGTTCGATGCTCTAAGTACCCGGTCAAGAGAGGTTTGTCTACCTGAGGCAGCTTCTACCCCCGTTATCAGAATGGCTTTGGATAGGTGTGACTTTCAGCCACAGATGGGCTTGTGTGTCGGAGGGGAGGGGAAAAGGCTCAGTCCAGATGGCGATTTTCCATCCTAAGGTGTGGAAAGATGAGACCTTAGGTTGTAAGGGTGGGTAGTATTAGAGGGGAGGAAAGAGGTGTAAGAGGGGACAAGGGGAAGGTCAGGGGGGAAAGTTGGTGATAGAGGGATTAGGGGATAGGGAATGGAGCTAAGGGTGTCATCCAGTGTAGATGCAGAGTGCACATGCGATGCAGAGAATGAAAGTGTAGAAATAAAAACATAGATCAGGGAAGGAGGAGTACCCAATGTGTGAGCAGGCTCTGTAGCAGCCCACGATATGGTCATCGACTGGGAGGCGGGATGAGGTCCCCTGGATGTAGCCTGGAATGTAGGTGTTGCCAATCTGATTGTTTTTGTGATAGCTAGTGGACTCAGCCCCGAGGTGGGGGCAGTGTTCTTTCCTGCAGTATCTTCGGCTCCCAAAGAAGGGTCCGTGTCCTTACGTACCAGAGGGCATTCCTTGTAGAGATGTTCAACTTTGTGGCATCTTCAGAATCTGAAGAGGACACCTTCATAATCCAGGATTTAGATTCTGGTAAAATGCTACCATTGCAGTGTAATTTTCTCCTCCAGAGCCTCTCTTATGTCCATGTGCACTAGGATGCGGGCTAATGTTCTATTCCTAGATGGAATGTAGGATTTATTGTAATCCAAATAAGTGCCCTGGGCATTTCCAATGCAGACGAAGACATATTCAGACTAGTATTGCAGTGGGAGCCCAGTCAATTTGACCCAAAGTAGCCCAGCCCCAATCTGCTCTCGTTCAGGGTCGAAGAGTGGGCTCCATCGTTTCAGTAAAGCCGGGGCCATTTCAATGTGCCAGTAAAGAGATAAAGCTAGGGTGGTAAATTCTTTCAGAGAGAAATACAGTGCAAACCAGCCTCGGGAAAGAATCTACACTTCAGGGAGGTCCTTAAAGGTATTTCCCCAGATTTCTTTGACCCAATGACTGAGTCATTCAGTAGTGTAGGTGCGGCCTCTAACCTTGCCCACCAGGACTTTCCCAGCCGTGTTAACCACCTCGCCCATGTTGAGACCTTCACCGAACGTGAGAGTGAAGTCCTTCCTGGAGGATTTCACACACTTAGTCTTCCTTTTTCTTGATTTGGGTGATGTAGGGTAGTCCAATAGATGGTCTGGTGTAGCCTATGTCTCTTGCTAAGAGCCCTATGTAGAGTGGGAGACTTTGACCACCAAGGTCTCGAAACACCCTGAAGGTAAGGTTGTGGATGCTACCGCCTCTGTGATCGATGGAGTATCTGTCGGGGGTTACAGCATGGGCACATCAGGAGGGGCAGGTTCTGAAGTGGAGCGGATGTGAGATGCACAGAGGTATTCACTGGGAGGCGAGGGCTCGAAGGGCGAAGAGGAGGGCAAGCATGCAGCTAGGAGTTGAAGGGTCGCCGGAGAGAGAGGTGGGAAATCTAAGTTCGGTGAATCGATGGAGAGATTTTCAAAATGAAGGATGGAGGCAGATGTTCCGGTCAAGGTAACCACAGGAGGCGAGTTGGTGCATAATGAAGTAGGTAGGTTACGAGGAACGGTTAGGGCCGGCGTGGGGTTAGGTCGCTGGAATATTTGCTTGTCGAGGTTAGGGTTAGCAGTGTAATAAACCGCATCATGGTCCATGTCCTCCATGCTGCAATGGGATCGAGGCATCCATAACCACCAGTGGAAGCAATAGTCAAACAACAGGTGCAACAGGTAGCAAGGAGTGATAGCGTTCCAAGGAAACGGTACCAACAGTAAAATAGGGGGTAAAAAGAACACAATTACCATGGCCGCAGTGAGTTATGGTCTCTGATGCCTCCATCACCCTCCTCCCTCCACTCTAAGATGTTAGTTAACATTTCTACTTGTTTTGTTAGATTGCTAAGAATTTCTATTTTAAAATCATCAAACAAATTTCCAAGTTTAGCTTGACTTACTGATCTTGATGCTGATTTACCTAATCTTTCTTTTCCTCTCGATATGTGTTTGCATGTTTCACAAATTTCCTCAAATGATAATTGATATACATCACCTCTACTCATGACATTAAGGAGATCAATCCATTCATCCCTAATTGCTCTAGGTAAGAGGGTTTTTAGTGGGTCAAATCCTAAATGATGTAGTTTTTCCCTCTTAACATTATACATGAACCTCTCTATTAGATCCTGTTGATGCCCCGAAATTTGTTGCAACAACATCGGGGAAACCACCCGGTCCGGAACTTAGTGCAGCTCCTTTTCCGTTTGGAATAGTGGCTCCGACTGGGGATAATGGGACCAGTTTCCCAAAGATTATAAGTAAACGGGATGGATGAATGATTAACGATATAAGGTGATAATAAGTAAATAACTAAACTACAAGAGAAATATAATAACTATAAGCTAATCCCGGGACTTATCGATTCATAGAATGCAGCGTTTGATAATCTGTGCTTAATTGGCAGGCATATAGATGACACTAACAATAAGCATAGATGTTTAAATCATTTAAGATTGCTCTGCATAATTAGTTATGCAGAGCGATAATAGCGAATTACTGCACTCAATCATTTATATCATTGTTACATGCATGAGTAAGAGAGATAACAAATCACAAAACATTCAATAGTGATATGAAATGAAGACTTGCTGTTATATTGCATACATGTATTCAACAATAGCAAAGATAATAACACAGCAATTCATATAATAGAAAAGAGAACAGATACAGATAATAGTACCATGTAAGTTGTTTGATCAATCCAGTATATTAATCACTATGTCGCGGTCCTTCCTTCAAACCAGAAAGCATTCCAAGCAAATGACAATAGTGCACAATTTACTTAAAACAGCCTTCTAAGCAAAATTAAGAACCAATGGTCGAGTTTCAAAAAAGAATATAGACTGAAGCACAATAGTGCAAACTTCAGCCTTTAAGTCTTTTACAAAATTTTACGACCCTTTCCAAAACAATGAAAGGATCTATAAATACTATACTAATCTAAATATCTAAATATCTAAAAACTGAAAAGCTACTAAATTGGCATTAATAAACATCATCTTGTATTCTGGTGATCTGGCAGTCGGCAGCGATGCTTCATTCAGAGGTCTCTTTGCCTTTACTCCTTCGCTGACATATCGCCTGCATTGGCTCTACTTCTGGTGGAGTATTGAGGCGAGAAGTTAGCTGTGCATCGTATGTGGCATCTTGAATGTCGGAAATCAGGTATCGGAGGGCATCTGTTAGACAGTTAAGAGCCGACCTTTGAGAATGTGGTTTAATCAGAAAGAGCCAGTATGCATCGGCGGTTAAGGTATTTACTCCAGCGATTAACCGCCCTTGTTTCTCCAGATCAGGGTAATTCATGTGCTCCAACATGTTTGCTGTTGTTATGTTTCCAGGTGTGCATTGGGAAATCATGTTTGCCAGATACAATGTATCGTTGACTAGATTGATCATGTTGCTGGCAATCATTTTGCATCTCGAGGCTGCCCTTTCTGCTTTCATTACCTGCGTGTTCCATTCCATGAAGAGTATGTCCTTGTATGTTACATGGATTCGGGACAAATTTGCCGCTTTCCCTTCTGGAGTGTCTTGCCATTCAATATATTCTGTTATATCATCTTCAACCTGATCTAACTTATTCCTGGCTTTCTCTATTTGCTCACATACTGCTGTAGATGTTTCACAAAGTAACTCAGCGTCAACAAGTTGTTGGCACAAGAGCCTGATCTGAGATATCAATGCGTTGTTTATTCGAGTTGCCTCTGTTCTGAAATCATCAACACTCTGGGCGCCCTTGATACCTTCGAGCTGTGCTGATAGCTTAATTATTTGCTCGTCTTTAGCTTTCATCATCAGCTCATTTGATGCCTTTAACTGGGATAATGCCTCTGACAATTCTTTTGCTTTCTGAATGTCACATTGGTCTATCCTCAGTTTTTCGATTTGCTGGGTTAACAAATTATTCTCTTGTTGTTGGGCCAGCAATTGTTATTCTACCTGCGCTGCCTTATTCCTTGCCTCAATTACTTCTGCTTGCAATGTATATATTTCATGATCTTTAGTCTTCAAAAGAAGACTTACTTCTGAGGCTTTGTCAATGGTTGCCGCTGAATAAGCTCCCGCAAATTGCGATAGCTTTGTCAGATCTTCAGAGGGATCTAATTCTCCCTTCCAGACCACATTGCCCGTGACTGTTTGCTCAGGCGAAATAGAAGGTTGATCAAGCCTTCATCTTTTCCTAGAGCGTCTAACAACGGCTCTATGCTTTGGGCTGTAGAAAATGTCTAGGGGAGGAATTTCCTCCACCTGAAGATCAATTTGATCGGATGGGTCTTGAGTGATTACCTCAACATTCTGTACCATGGGTGGGCCGCTGGTTCCTTCTAGAACCGGAGAAGAAGTAGTATCGGGAGCGTTATTTGTTTTAGAGGCGTCTGAGTCTTTGGAGGCTTCCTTACCACTTATAATGGAATCGAATTGGTTCCATTCTTTAATCAATTCAGGATCAGTAGAGATTTGCTCACTTTGTTCTGCGTGGGCTTTACTCTGTTCTTTCTCTCGTTCAATCCTCTGCTGTTCCTCGAATGCCTCCCGCTGTTGCTCCTCTTGTGCTCTTCGTTGCTGTTCCTCCAATTCCCTTTTCTGCCTATCTTCCAGTTCTTTCTTTGCTTTCTCTTCTTCTTCTCTTTTCCTCTGTTGTTCTAGCTCCTTTTGTTTTCTTTGCTCTTGATCCTTTTGTGCCTTTTGCTGCCTTTCTATCTGTTCCCTTTTATGCCTCTCTGTCTGCAGCTTGTTTTGCCTTTCCTCCTGTTCTTTAATTGCAACAGGAGGTGAATTTATTTTCTGCTGACCAGGCTCGCTTGAGGATGATGTTGGGGTTGTGGATAATAAATCTAGAGGAAAAGTTTGCAACCTTTGCTTTCTAAGTTTATTAAATTCATTTAACTCCACATCTTCGTATCTCATTGCAGCAAGTTGTTTTATTTGGCTTATTGAATCGGCACTCATGAACAGGTCGTCAAACTGATCCTCCTGATGGACAACCTTTGACAGTTTGGCCTGTTCCAAGGCAATGAAAGCAGTCTTTTTTGGGTCATAGAGTCTATTTGGAATAGAAACCAGGGATATCATTTGGAGTTTTGCTGCTTCCTTTTCTGCATGTTTGTAATTCAGCAGCGTATAAACTCCAATTCTTAAAGGAAAAGAGGGCCATCCTCTCTTTTTCTCCTCTTTGAGAGTTTGTGTGACACCCTCAGACATAATCTGGTAGGCGATTTCCCGGGCTAACAATTTATCTGGGATGTACAGGGGGAGAACATGTGGCCTAGCCTTGCTTCCAAAAACTCTAATATAGGTAAAATGCTCTTCGCCGAACCAATGGGCTACGGCTGGTAGGTCAAAAGAAGCTTCATAGGAAATTCTTGGGATAGGTCTGTTGAAAATAGAATAGTGGACGGGCACCATAAAACCATTGCAAATTTGATACAAATGGTCTTTGTGGGAGGGTTTCCACAATTTCCGATGGTACAAGTGAATGGGTGTTGGGTCATGGGTGGTCCATCTCCAACCAAGGACAGGAAACTCAGAATTAAAACAAAGGGTATCCATAATGTAAGCAGAATAATAAAAGGGTGGGATTTTTCTCTCGGTGACTCTGGTTTTGGCCCTAAACTCACGAATAGCTATGACCAATTTATCAGACAGAATAGTGGCCCAATCCATGATTGTACTATTGACGGCCGCTTCCATTAAGATGACCATATCAATATGGATATTAGCAGAGTCATGTAATCCCCACAATCTACACATCATAATCCCAGCATAGCAATAAGGTGAAGCCAAAGAAGCATTGGAGTACTTACCCGACATATCATGCTTGTGTTTAGCTGGATTCTGCCTCCAATCTCGGAGAGGTTCGGATGGTGATTCATTCTCTTTTGCGAATTTCTCCACAAAGGCTCTGTTATAGACTAGCTCAGGTTCAGGCAAATGATACATCCGTCTCAAGTCATCAGACTTGAAGGAACCGAAAATCCTTCCATCCTTAGTATGAAAGGTTCTATCAGTGAGAGTAATTTCTTCAATTGCCCAGCGTACCACATCAGTATAAGGCAAGACTTGTTCTCTGGCTACTATTCTGTGCAGAAAGGAGTCGGCCAAATCTTTGAGAGTTGCCTCGGATTTTCTTAGTTCATCCACACTAGCCTCCGTTACTGTCTTTTCTGGTTGCTCTGCTTCTAGCAAATTGTATGTACCTTGCCATGTAGTGCTAGGAAGACCAGTGCATGTAGTATCTGAGATTAAGCCTTTCTTTGAAACTATAGCAGCTTGGCCTGAGACAGGTGTCGCAGCAGAACCTGCCACCTTCTTGAATTTCTTTCCCATCATATTCAGACTTCTCTCGACGGTTGAATTCTACACAAATGCAAGAGAAATCGTAACAAGGAAATAACAATGACGATCCATAACGGGATAGATATATTATTTGAAGCGTGGTGAGATTATTCAAAAAGTGGCTGCGGATCTAATGATTTGAGAAGGCACCGCAGATGCAATGATGGTGATCTTACAGCCTGCAGCTCCATAAATGACCATTACTTAAGTTATTAAACCGAATGACCCCTTAAAGCGTGCAACAGATTTTTTCAAAGGTCTAATCGTAATTGTTCGTTAATTCGAAGGGGCAAAGCTTTAAATACGCATGCATTACCTTATCCCTTTAATTAACGGCATTTTGAAATCTGTGCTTTTGTCAAATCGGATTTAAATATAACTTTAAAGCTTTGAAATAATCACCTTTTAGGAATTCTGGTCATCATTAAGCATCATCGCATCGCATCGGGGGTGTGAGTGACATTATCATTTGGGAGAAATCTTGGCGAATGCCGATTGCGACATTGTATCATATTAGCGTGCGAACATAATCCCTAGATGTATATCAAATGATTTACCGACTACCGATAACGATATCACATCGCATCGGGTAAAGATCTGAACGTCTTATGAAAATGCATGGGATTCTAACGACTGCCGATAGCGATATCGCATCGGGTCGAGGCTTAAAATACTTTTCATAAGAAACAGCGCCGATAGTTGATCACCGATATCGTGTCGCATCGGGGAAAAGACATGTGCTTTTTCTGTGTGTGCATTGGCTATCGCCGATGGCCGATAGCGATATCGCATCGGAAAGAACCAAGGTAACAAGCGATCCGACGATTGCTTTTTTTCGGACTTAACCAAAAATTGCTTATTATTTGTTCAAAAAGGCTTTTATTCACAAATTCATTTGATTATCATTCCTTTTTCGAACAAATTCATTAATGCCAATTAAAATTTTAAAAGGGACCCATTTCATATGTTAATTGTTTGTAATAAAAATGTTATGAAATGGGGGGTTGTTGTAGGGCACAACAATTGGCGATTCGCTGGTAGAACCAGTTATCTCTGGACTAATAAATATACTTACACCTTTTCAAAGAGAATCTTTATAAAGAAAGGAAATTTCTAATATAACTAGATGTCTATTGATTCTGAATAAAACAGGCTTCTTCATTTGACTTCCTCTTTTTATAAAGAAAATAAATGCATTTTAAGTTTTAAAACAAGTCTTTATTGGTTCAAAAAGGTAAAATAGAAAACTTTTCCATATCAGCTTTTAGAATAAACTCCTCTATCACAGGTAGAGCCTCTGCTGCCAGCAAACGTTCATAGTCTCGGCAGGGTTACCTTTTAACCATGTTGTTGTCCATTGTTCCATTCACTTAAGAGTGTGACTAAACAGAATGAATTCAAAAAATATTTTCGTATTTTTTTGAATTTCATTTTCTTCTTTGCTTAAGATAAAAGCCATTGTCCTGGTTTGGTGGCCAGATAATGACAATGCCACTCACGGGTAATAATCAAACTGAACAAGCTGGCTCGTGATGAGACCCCTTGTCTTGAAATTTCAAGCCATTACCCTGTTTGATATGCAGTTTTGGTAATGTCAGTTAAATTATTTTCCTATGAACATGGTAAGCAGGCTTGTAATAAGACCTCTTATCTTTAATCTTTTATATTTTAGAATTACACTCTGAGTAATCATAAACTTTTGGTGAATGGGATGAACAACTATCTTCTTAAGAGTAAATGGATGACAGGTTAAGAGTTAAAGATGCTGAAGATGGATTAGCTCCTATTTTAATATAGATAACCTTTAGAGACTAATTTTAAAAACCCAAGATGACTCATAGAACTTGGTTCAGAGTGAAGTTTACAAAAGTTAGACTGTGATCTTCAGAATAAAAAGATATCTAATTTCCTAGAAATGATCTCTCTTGATTTAAGATGCTATTATCCAAAAGTAAATATTAATAGTGCCGTGGCGAGACAACTTTTAATTACAGCGCAAGGTCAATGGAAGATGTCCCACATTCTTATTTTTACAATCCTACAAATTACATAAAACTATGAAACTATAAAGAGAAGGGGTTACCTCCTCAATTAAAGAATTTTTTCAAGATTAGACCATTGACAGGGAGAGAATCCCTCACGCCTGATAGATTTTGTAGTATAAAAGTGGAATGGCCTACTTTTTCACAGATCTGAAATGGTCCGAGCCACAGTTTTTGAAATTTGGAGTGTTTACCTTTGTCTTCATGGGCTTTGTCCCATTTCAGGACTAAATCTCCGACTTGGAATTTTTTAGGACTAGATGAAGCCAGATCAAAAGCTGCTTTAATGACTTGCTGATGTTTTGCGTGTATAACCTTGGCTTTTTCCCTTTCTTCTTCAAGTTTGAGAATTTGATCATATCTAAACTGGATAGAGGAAGAAGGAGTTTCGTCAATAAATTGCACTAGGGCTAGAGACGGAAGAAGAAGATTGGTTGGTACGATTGCTTCTTTTCCGTAGACAAGATTAAACGGAGAGGTTCCTATGGAGGCTTTCTGTGTTATCCTATCGGCCCATAATGCAAACACCAAGGATTTGTGCCAATTCTTATGATTCTCTTCGATTGTTCGCTTAATGATTTTGATTAGATTTTTATTAGTTGATTCTGCTAGGCCATTACCCTGAGGGTAGTAATTAGCAGAATACTTTAATTTAAACCCTCTTTTGATAGCGAAATCAATCATTGCATTGCCTGAGAAGTAAGAAGCATTATCAAAGACAAGAGCGTTTGGAACACCAAACCTGGTAATGATGAACTGATCTATAAATTCAATGATCGCCTCAGAGTTTGCTGTCTTTAACGGAATTGCTTCTACCCACTTTGTAAAGTAATCAGTTGCTGTAAGGATATATTTGTGCTGCTTGGAAGAAGATGGATTAATTTCTCCAATGATGTCCAATCCCCATTGTTCAAAAGGTTGTTCAATGTTGACTGGTTGCAAAGGGAAAGCTGGTTTTTGTTGTCTTCCACTGGCAGTTTGGCATTTGAGACATTTCCTTACATATTCATGAGTGTCCTTAAACAAAGTAGGCCAATAGTATCCAGCATGGATGACTTTATGAGCTGTTGTATTAGCTCCAAAATGTCCTCCTGCTGGTCCGTCGTGTAGCTCCTGCAACACCTTTTGAGCTTCAGGTTTCTCAAGGCACCTTAATAGGACAGAATCATAATTTCTTTTGAAGAGCACATCATCAATAATAGAAAAACTCTTAGCTTTCAATCTAATGGCCCTTTTGTTCTTGTAGGACAAATTGGTAGGTGCATAACCATTCTTTAAATAAAAGATCAGATCTGCATATTGAGATTCGGAATCAGGAATACTTAGCTGATTAACTTCTTGGGTTTGCTCAGTATCACTTGATTCCGGAATGTTTGATGCTCCTGCTAATATCCTGCAAAAACCTTGACCTTTAACAAACTTTGCTGGCTTTATTTCTAGGTCATATTCTTGGAGAGCTGCGACCCAATTTGCCCTTTTTTCGCCCAATTCTTTTTGAATTAATAGTTGCCTAACTGCCGAGAAAGGGACTATTACTTTAGTATGGGTTTTTAAAATAAAGGGTCGATAATGTTTGACTGCTTTAAAGACAGCAAACGCTTGTTTATCAATATCGGAATAGTTCAATTCAGCGCCTTGAAAGTTTGAACTAAAGAACGAGATGGGCGCTTCCAAATTGTCATCACTCAACTGGGTGAGCACTGCTGCATAAGATAAGTCGGATGCAATGGTATATAATGTAAAATGATTAGAAAGATTTGGTGTATTCAGAGCTGGGACATTGATTATTGATTGCTTAATGTCATTAAAAGCTTGCTTTTCTTCTAATCCCCATCTGAAGGTTGAATTATTTTTAATCATCGTTTGTAGTGGTAGTACAATCTGTGAAAAATCTGGAACAAATCGTTTAACGAAATTAATCTGTCCTAGAAACGACTGCATTGATTTTTTGTTGTGTGGAAAAGGAGTCTCAGAAATCTCCTTAATTCGATCGGGATCTACATAAATGCCATCCTTAGATACAATAAACCCTAAGAGCTTACCCTGGTTAAGAGCAAAGAAAGACTTTTTCGGGTTAAGAGAGATACCATATGTTTTGCATCGTTGAAAAATCTGATTTAAATCATGCAAGTGGTTATATCTCTTTTTAGAATACACAGTAATATCATCGAGGTAGACGACTACTGTCCGGTTAATTAACCCTCTAAAAGTTGTATCCATGGCTCTTTGGAATGTCGCTCCTGCATTTATGAGTCCAAAAGGCATCTTTTGATATGCATAAGTCCCCCATTTTGTTCTGAATGTGGTTGTTAGTTGGTCATCAGGATGAACCAGCACTTGATTATATCCTGAGAAACCGTCGAGAAAAGACATCAATTCAGATCCCGCTACCGATTGGAGGATTTGCTCCATGGTAGGCAGTGGGAAATTATCTTTCAAGCTTGCCTTATTCAAGTTTCTGAAATCAATACAGATTCGGATGTCGCCGTTTTTCTTCCTGACTGGTACCATATTAGAGACCCAGTTTGAGTGTCGGACAGGGAAGATAATCTTAGCTTTTAAGAGCTTATTAAGTTCCGACTTTATCTGGCTCTCCAAATTAGGATGTATTTTTCTTAACTTCTGCTGGATAGGTTTTTGATCGGGAAGCATAGGAATAGTATGTTGTATGATAGATGTATCATATGTCTTGAGGTCGTCATACTTCCAAGCAAAAACTTGTTTGTTTTTCCTTAAGAGTTTGATGAATGCTTCCTTTTCTTCTATAGAAAGTCCTAATCCTAAGTTGATATTTTGAGGAGCTTGATCTGTTCCCAAATTGATCAATTCAAACCTAAGAGTAGAGCTTTGGAGTTTTGTATTAATTACAGGTTTGAACCTGTCTTTAATGTCATAAAGGTCTTCGAGCTTTACTACAGGTTTAGGAATCACATTATCTTGAGATGTTTCTTTCATTTGAGAATCATGCTCATCTTCTTCAATGATTTGATTGTCATAAGACTTTTCAGAGGTTAAGAATTGCAAGATGTCATTGTCATGGTTGAAAACCCTCCAGTTGGTGATGTTATCGGGAACTGAAGGTCTAAAGATTAATTCTATAGAAAATCTATCAAGGCTATAGTCTTCAGAAGGAAGAAGTTTGGAAGCTACGTTGGCTAGTAAATCGGCTGCTGAGTTCTGTGATCTAGGAATTGAAGAAATGTTGAATGCTGAGAAATGTGAAGTAAGATCTTGCACTAGCGATTGATAATGCTTAAGGTGACTTGAAAGGCAATGAATTGCATTTCTTACCTGCTTAACAATAATCTCACTATCTCCGAATACCTTAATATATTGGACTTTAAGGTCAATTGCCTTATATAATCCCTGCACTAGAGCTTCGTATTCGGCCGTGTTATTGGTGCATTCAAATTCTAATCTACAGGAAAGCATTGTCTTTTCGCCTTCCGGACTAACCAAGATGAAACCTGCTCCTGAGCCCTCGCTGGACTTAGAGCCATCAAAATACAAAGACCAAAATAAAGGAGAATTAACAAAAATATTTACATTCTTTTGATTTTCATTGAAGCATCTGGATAAATTGGTTTGTGAAAAATTTTCTACCTGAGATGTACAATGGTTAACTAAAAAAGGGGAAGATTGGGCAACAAAGTTGCCAAAGAATGATTCTGAGGAATAATTTCCCAAAATGTTGTTGTTGAAGGCCACAGGCTGGTTTTCTTGTTCGAAATCGGTTACTGTGTGGGTCATGTGTTTCTCACGGTCGATCCTTATTTGATTTGGCTTACCCTTGTAGGGGAGCCACATATGTGACCAATCCGTGGAAATGTATCCATGGAGTTTTTCAGACCAATCCCTGCTCAAAATTAAGCCGTAGAATTCAGGTATGTCAGCTATCAAAATATCTATTCTCTGTACTATTCTGGGATCAGCAGACAATCTGATAGTCACGGAATTAATTTCTCCTATAACCTGTACTTTGGTTCTGTCTAACTGTACAATATGAATAGCGGACTTCTGGGGTTCTATGTTCAGTTTAGAACAAACTGAAGCTGGCATAATATTAGATGAAGCCCCTGAATCAATTAAACAGTTATGCAGATTTCGATTATAGATTTCATAGGTGAGCAAGAAAGGTGGGGTATGAGAATTGGATTTATCTCCGATCAGAACCGAATCGGTAGCTTCGACCATATCTGGAGGGGGTTGTCCTGAATCATTAGCAGCTTTTGAACTGGGAAGAGGAGAAGAGGGGACAGCGTTAAATTCTCTTAGGAGCAATTTTTGTTGATGTTTTAATTTACCTAGTTCAAACATGGTTATGTTTGCCTTGGTCTTTTTCATATCATCGACAATATTATACTCCATGGAGTCAGATATCACTAGTGTCTTAGATGTTGAAGGAGAATTAGAAATTGGAGGTTGGTTTTGAGGGGCTGCTACCGGAGACTTCTTCGGGAGAACTTTTTCTTTTGGTGTGGCAGCACCTGCACTCCTCTTTTTTGTAGTTGTTTGAGTAGGTTCAGAAGCGATTTTACTTCTTGTAGTAACAGGAAAGGCTTCTTCTTGATTCTCGGTGTCAGAATTTGGTAGTATAAAATCCCACATGCCATGGCACTCAACTACTTCTTCTTCATCATCCGTTTGAGAGGTTGATTCCTCTTCTTCTTCTTCCTGTTCTGAGTCTGCATTAGATATAACATTGGGTGGTTTTGTTTCAGTTTTCTTGAAAGTTCTAAATGGTCTTTTGTTTGAAGTCTCGGCCACCTGTTTTTTAATCTCAACCATTTCATTAGATAATGTTTTAAGGACCTTTTGTAAACCTTCCATGTCGTATGGGTCCTTTGGGGTCTTTTTCTTAGAATCTTCTTTAAATGAAACTTTTTTAGTTTTTCTATCCTCCAAGGCTGCTTTCTTCTCTAGAGCATTAATGCGTTTTTCAACGGCAAGTGCTTCCTTCATATTTTCAGCTAGGGTAGGTTTGCCAGCCCTGTCAACAAAAATTGCTATGTTGGAAGGGAGGGCAGTAATATACCATTCGCTCCTAATTTGTTCACTTGGTTTCGAAGCAGTGGGGATTTTATTTAGGAGTTTGTTGAATCGGGCATTAAACTCCTTTATTGGTTCCCTATGTTCTGTTCTCAAATTGGAGAGGTCATTTATTAAAGTGGCTAGAGACCTGTCATCTCCATATTTGGTAAGGAACTGCTCTTGGCAAGTAGTCCAGCTGGAAATAGAACCAGAAGGTAAGGAGAAGTACCAGGATCCTGCCGATCCTTGCAGGGTATAAGGGAAAAGCCTGACAACAACATCTTGCTCTGTCACTCCTTTTAAATTGACTGCTAACATGAAATTGTTAATATGTTCTTCAGCTTGTGTTCCGTTATCTGGATTGAATTTAGGCAACCATTTTTCGGGAGCATCAGGTAAATCATGCAATGGTGCGGGCATATTGACTGCACCAGGTGTAGTCCATAGATCTGCCATTATGCTGGCGACAATAGTTGTTACTACTGTTGGGATTCCAGATGACTGAGGAGAAGAGGTTGTTGAAGAGCGAGTAGTTTGAGATGCTGTAGTACTTATTCCCTGATGAACAACAGTGTGTAACGGAGGAGTGGATGGTTGACTTCGCAGATTAGGAGTTGAGATGGAGGATATGGAAGAAAGTTTTTCACTACCAGATTCTTCAGTAACCTTCTTAGCCTTTTTCCTTTTCGGTAAGGTAACTCAGTAGGTTCAATACCGAGTTTTTCACTTTGAAGTCTGGTGAGTGGATGGGATAAGTTGAACTGCGAGGTCACACTGCTTTGTGATACTTCAGATTTCTGAGGAGAAATCGAGAAGCTCTGAAGTTTATGGATAAGAGACTGAACTTCAGGGGATTCAAGACTTAATTGTTCTGAAATATGATGGGTATGAGCAGTGGTGATTGATTCCTCTTCTTCTCGATTGTGTGCCGGAGAACAGCATGTGATTGAGAAGGGGGAGAGGATTTGGAGGGAGAATTACTCTTAGAATGGTTTGTAGATTTGGACCTACTTGCCATTCACAGTCGATGGCCCTCCTTCTAGCGCCAAAAATGTTGATGCCCCGAAATTCGTTGCAACAACATCGGGGAAACCACCCGGTCCGGAACTTAGTGCAGCTCCTTTTCCGTTTGGAATAGTGGCTCCGACTGGGGATAATGGGACCAGTTTCCCAAAGATTATAAGTAAACGGGATGGATGAATGATTAACGATATAAGGTGATAATAAGTAAATAACTAAACTACAAGAGAAATATAATAACTATAAGCTAATCCCGGGACTTATCGATTCATAGAATGCAGCGTTTGATAATATGTGCTTAATTGGCAGGCATATAGATGACACTAACAATAAGCATAGATGTTTAAATCATTTAAGATTGCTCTGCATAATTAGTTATGCAGAGCGATAATAGCGAATTACTGCACTCAATCATTTATATCATTGTTACATGCATGAGTAAGAGAGATAACAAATCACAAAACATTCAATAGTGATATGAAATGAAGACTTGCTGTTATATTGCATACATGTATTCAACAATAGCAAAGATAATAACACAGCAATTCATATAATAGAAAAGAGAACATATACAGATAATAGTACCATGTAAGTTGTTTGATCAATCCAGTATATTAATCACTATGTCGCGGTCCTTCCTTCAAACCAGAAAGCATTCCAAGCAAATGACAATAGTGCACAATTTACTTAAAACAGCCTTCTAAGCAAAATTAAGAACCAATGGTCGAGTTTCAAAAAAGAATATAGACTGAAGCACAATAGTGCAAACTTCAGCCTTTAAGTCTTTTACAAAATTTTACGACCCTTTCCAAAACAATGAAAGGATCTATAAATACTATACTAATCTAAATATCTAAATATCTAAAAACTGAAAAGCTACTAAATTGGCATTAATAAACATCATCTTGTATTCTGGTGATCTGGCAGTCGGCAGCGATGCTTCATTCAGAGGTCTCTTTGCCTTTACTCCTTCGCTGACATATCGCCTGCATTGGCTCTACTTCTGGTGGAGTATTGAGGCGAGAAGTTAGCTGTGCATCGTATGTGGCATCTTGAATGTCGGAAATCAGGTATCGGAGGGCATCTGTTAGACAGTTAAGAGCCGACCTTTGAGAATGTGGTTTAATCAGAAAGAGCCAGTATGCGTCGGCGGTTAAGGTATTTACTCCAGCGATTAACCGCCCTTGTTTCTCCAGATCAGGGTAATTCATGTGCTCCAACATGTTTGCTGTTGTTATGTTTCCAGGTGTGCATTGGGAAATCATGTTTGCCAGATACAATGTATCGTTGACTAGATTGATCATGTTGCTGGCAATCATTTTGCATCTCGAGGCTGCCCTTTCTGCTTTCATTACCTGCGTGTTCCATTCCATGAAGAGTATGTCCTTGTATGTTACATGGATTCGGGACAAATTTGCCGCTTTCCCTTCTGGAGTGTCTTGCCATTCAATATATTCTGTTATATCATCTTCAACCTGATCTAACTTATTCCTGGCTTTCTCTATTTGCTCACATACTGCTGTAGATGTTTCACAAAGTAACTCAGCGTCAACAAGTTGTTGGAACAAGAGCCTGATCTGAGATATCAATGCGCTGTTTATTCGAGTTGCCTCTGTTCTGAAATCATCAACACTCTGGGCGCCCTTGATACCTTCGAGCTGTGCTGATAGCTTAATTATTTGCTCGTCTTTAGCTTTCATCATCAGCTCATTTGATGCCTTTAACTGGGATAATGCCTCTGACAATTCTTTTGCTTTCTGAATGTCACATTGGTCTATCCTCAGTTTTTCGATTTGCTGGGTTAACAAATTATTCTCTTGTTGTTGGGCCAGCAATTGTTATTCTACCTGCGCTGCCTTATTCCTTGCCTCAATTACTTCTGCTTGCAATGTATATATTTCATGATCTTTAGTCTTCAAAAGAAGACTTACTTCTGAGGCTTTGTCAATGGTTGCCGCTGAATAAGCTCCCGCAAATTGCGATAGCTTTGTCAGATCTTCAGAGGGATCTAATTCTCCCTTCCAGACCACATTGCCCGTGACTGTTTGCTCAGGCGAAATAGAAGGTTGATCAAGCCTTCATCTTTTCCTAGAGCGTCTAACAACGGCTCTATGCTTTGGGCTGTAGAAAATGTCTAGGGGAGGAATTTCCTCCACCTGAAGATCAATTTGATCGGATGGGTCTTGAGTGATTACCTCAACATTCTGTACCATGGGTGGGCCGCTGGTTCCTTCTAGAACCGGAGAAGAAGTAGTATCGGGAGCATTATTTGTTTTGGAGGCGTCTGAGTCTTTGGAGGCTTCCTTACCACTTATAATGGAATCGAATTGGTTCCATTCTTTAATCAATTCAGGATCAGTAGAGATTTGCTCACTTTGTTCTGCGTGGGCTTTACTCTGTTCTTTCTCTTGTTCAATCCTCTGCTGTTCCTCGAATGCCTCCCGCTGTTGCTCCTCTTGTGCTCTTCGCTGCTGTTCCTCCAATTCCCTTTTCTGCCTATCTTCCAGTTCTTTCTTTGCTTTCTCTTCTTCTTCTCTTTTCCTCTGTTGTTCTAGCTCCTTTTGTTTTCTTTGCTCTTGATCCTTTTGTGCCTTTTGCTGCCTTTCTATCTGTTCCCTTTTATGCCTCTCTGTCTGCAGCTTGTTTTGCCTTTCCTCCTGTTCTTTAATTGCAACAGGAGGTGAATTTATTTTCTGCTGACCAGGCTCGCTTGAGGATGATGTTGGGGTTGTGGATAATAAATCTAGAGGCAAAGTTTGCAACCTTTGCTTTCTAAGTTTATTAAATTCATTTAACTCCACATCTTCGTATGTCATTGCAGCAAGTTGTTTTATTTGGCTTATTGAATCGGCACTCATGAACAGGTCGTCAAACTGATCCTCCTGATGGACAACCTTTGACAGTTTGGCCTGTTCCAAGGCAATGAAAGCAGTCTTTTTTGGGTCATAGAGTCTATTTGGAATAGAAGCCAGGGATATCATTTGGAGTTTTGCTGCTTCCTTTTCTGCATGTTTGTAATTCAGCAGCGTATAAACTCCAATTCTTAAAGGAAAAGAGGGTCATCCTCTCTTTTTCTCCTCTTTGAGAGTTTGTGTGACACCCTCAGACATAATCTGGTAGGCGATTTCCCGGGCTAACAATTTATCTGGGATGTACAGGGGGAGAACATGTGGCCTAGCCTTGCTTCCAAAAACTCTAATATAGGTAAAATGCTCTTCGCCGAACCAATGGGCTACGGCTGGTAGGTCAAAAGAAGCTTCATAGGAAATTCTTGGGATAGGTCTGTTGAAAATAGAATAGTGGACGGGCACCATAAAACCATTGCAAATTTGATACAAATGGTCTTTGTGGGAGGGTTTCCACAATTTCCGATGGTACAAGTGAATGGGTGTTGGGTCATGGGTGGTCCATCTCCAACCAAGGACAGGAAACTCAGAATTAAAACAAAGGGTATCCATAATGTAAGCAGAATAATAAAAGGGTGGGATTTTTCTCTCGGTGACTCTGGTTTTGGCCCTAAACTCACGAATAGCTATGACCAATTTATCAGACAGAATAGTGGCCCAATCCATGATTGTACTATTGACGGCCGCTTCCATTAAGATGACCATATCAATATGGATATTAGCAGAGTCATGTAATCCCCACAATCTACACATCATAATCCCAGCATAGCAATAAGGTGAAGCCAAAGAAGCATTGGAGTACTTACCCGACATATCATGCTTGTGTTTAGCTGGATTCTGCCTCCAATCTCGGAGAGGTTCGGATGGTGATTCATTCTCTTTTGCGAATTTCTCCACAAAGGCTCTGTTATAGACTAGCTCGGGTTCAGGCAAATGATACATCCGTCTCAAGTCATCAGACTTGAAGGAACCGAAAATCCTTCCATCCTTAGTATGAAAGGTTCTATCAGTGAGAGTAATTTCTTCAATTGCCCAGCGTACCACATCAGTATAAGGCAAGACTTGTTCTCTGGCTGCTATTCTGTGCAGAAAGGAGTCGGCCAAATCTTTGAGAGTTGCCTCGGATTTTCTTAGTTCATCCACACTAGCCTCCGTTACTGTCTTTTCTGGTTGCTCTGCTTCTAGCAAATTGTATGTACCTTGCCATGTAGTGCTAGGAAGACCAGTGCATGTAGTATCTGAGATTAAGCCTTTCTTTGAAACTATAGCAGCTTGGCCTGAGACAGGTGTCGCAGCAGAACCTGCCACCTTCTTGAATTTCTTTCCCATCATATTCAGACTTCTCTCGACGGTTGAATTCTACACAAATGCAAGAGAAATCGTAACAAGGAAATAACAATGACGATCCATAACGGGATAGATATATTATTTGAAGCGTGGTGAGATTATTCAAAAAGTGGCTGCGGATCTAATGATTTGAGAAGGCACCGTAGATGCAATGATGGTGATCTTACAGCCTGCAGCTCCATAAATGACCATTACTTAAGTTATTAAACCGAATGACCCCTTAAAGCGTGCAACAGATTTTTTCAAAGTTCTAATCGTAATTGTTCATTAATTCGAAGGGGCAAAGCTTTAAATACGCATGCATTACCTTATCCCTTTAATTAACGGCATTTTGAAATATGTGCTTTTGTCAAATCGGATTTAAATATAACTTTAAAGCTTTGAAATAATCACCTTTTAGGAATTCTGGTCATCATTAAGCATCATCGCATCGCATCGGGGGTGTGAGTGACATTATCATTTGGGAGAAATCTTGGCGAATGCCGATTGCGACATTGTATCATATTAGCGTGCGAACATAATCCCTAGATGTATATCAAATGATTTACCGACTACCGATAACGATCGGGTAAAGATCTGAACGTCTTATGAAAATGCATGGGATTCTGCCGACTGCCGATAGCGATATCGCATCGGGTCGAGGCTTAAAAGACTTTTCATAAGAAACAGTGCCGATAGTTGATCACTGATATCGTGTCGCATCGGGGAAAAGACATGTGCTTTTTCTATGTGTGCATTGGCTATCGCCGATGGCCGATAGCGATATCGCATCGGAAAGAACCAAGGTAACAAGCGATCCGGCGATTGCTTTTTTTCGGACTTAACCAAAAATTGCTTATTATTTGTTCAAAAAGGCTTTTATTCACAAATTCATTTGATTATCATTCATTTTTCGAACAAATTCATTAATGCCAATTAAAATTTTAAAAGGGACCCATTTCATATGTTAATTGTTTGTAATAAAAATTTTATGAAATGGGGGCTTGTTGTAGGGCACAACAGATCCTCAAGGCTCTCATCTTATTTTTGATTCATTCTAAAGATTTCTTCCTTAAGATCATGATCTTTATATTTTTCTAGAAATATCTTTTGCATATCATTCCATGATCTTATTGAATTACTCCCTAAACTCATGAACCATTTAAGAGCTTTATCCTTCAATGTTTCCAGAAACAATCTCAGTTTTTGAGTTTTTAATAAGTAACCATAAGATCTATAAACAATTTCAAATTCAAAGAGAAAGGTTTTTGGATCCTCTGACCTTATACCATGAAATTTTGGAAGAAAATATGGAGGGATGTTCTTCATGTGCACTTTAATATCAATATCTTGAATGGGAAATCCAAGAAGATATTCCTCATTTTCATCATCTCCATCCATTTCATATACATTCTTTTCCATCTCCTTCTTCTTCTACCTGCAAAAGTGGATGGTGATATGGCTCTTACTGCACCATGTGATCAAATGGGGGGGTGGGTTGGTGTTGTATATTTTTTTGTTTTTGTTTCTATGATTGAATGGAAACTATAATGCAATGAGGTTTTCTACTTTTGAATTAGATATACCTAATGAAAATATTTTTTTTTGCAAAAAAATAAATGAATCAACTAGGGAAGAAAACAATGCATACTTTGACACCTCCCTGGAAACAATGCCAAAAAGTGATGAGCCTCGGTATTTCAACAAGAATGCTACAACTCCCAAGGCTACCGACTTTAATTATTAACCTGGGGTTCGTACAAACAGAAGAGGTGTCGGCACTATATGTGCAGCATAAAATGTGTCCTTCATTTGCTATCATGATGTAATGGAGTGCATGTACTGAAGTCAAATCCTAAACTAATTTCAAGAAATGAAATGTTTGAAATGGAACCTTAACCTATTGCAAGAAAGAAAGTACAAGGAAAGAGACTAAAATCAAATGCTAAAACACACCATTTTCTAACTAAATTCTAAGAGGCTTTGCTTCAAAAGAATGCTAAGTTAACATGTATGCAATCCTACTGTCCTAAGCATGCATATTCAAACCATTAAACCTTCTACTGTTGTGCATGAGAATGAATAAAATAAATATGTTTCCCTTTTCGTTTTTTTTCATGTGAGAGTGTGAAAGCCAATCTCTTTTGTTGATGTGGAAGGTGGCTTGGAGATGATGATGAATGGTTAGAAGGCTTGGGAGACAAATAGGGACCCTTTTCTAGCTTCCTAGAGGCTTTTTCCTCAATTCAGCCTCAAAATGGGCTTTCCTATAGGATGCTACAGTGATTTACTACAGGATGTACAAATTTACTATAATTCACTGAATGACCAAGAAAATCAAATCCAATTGTATGGGAAAAATTATATTATTAAATAGGATGTCTTAGGTCCCCATTCCAAGTGAAATCACTCAAAAAGACCTCTCTTAACCTATGCTAAAAAATAGAAAACCTTACTAGTCGAAAATCTAGAAATCCGAGAACTAGTGAACTAGTAAATCTAAAAAATGCCTAACCAAATAAAGTGAAAATGCAATGGGGTGATTTTTGTTATGAACTAGAATGTTTTTTTTATCTAATACAAGTGGAAACAACTCTATTGAAGCTTGTTAGCATGCTCTAAAAAATAGCATAAATTTATTGTTCTTTGCTAAAAAGAAGGTCCAACAATCTAGATTTGGGAATATGAAGACTAATCCAAGTAGCTCAATGATTACTGTGAACTTCCAAATATCTTCCAAAGATAAAATAATGTTTGTGATCCTGTAAAAGAACTTTCATCCACCATTTAACTCAATCCTACAACAATAAATTATTAATACTAAATGAAGAAATAGAAAGAAATAAAAACTAGAGATGCATGTGAATAAGCAGTGAAAAGAAGGAAATAAATGATACAAAAGGGCTCTAAGACTCCTGGGATGTCCAAACCCAAGGAAACTCAAAGACCTATGGAGGAGAACAAGATTTAGAAGCTGAACATCACACCAATCTTCATTATTTTCATCAATACGGTTACATCCCTGCAACAAAATACAATGAAGCTGCAAAATTACAAGTTCTCTCCACAAGAACACTAATGAAAATCTATCCCTAGAGGAAACTTCGACTTGGTACTTATTAAAAATTATGAATCATTCCCCATGAATGGAGGAAGCTTACCCCACCAAAATCCCTTGATCAGTGGATCTGGTCCCTAATACTAGGAATCTGCATTAAATGGCAGCGAACACATTCCTATATTTTCTCAATAAGTTTCTAGAGGAAAATTTGACATGGTACTTATACAAAATGAATAGGAATAATTCCCCATGAATGGAGGAAGCTTTCCCCACCAAAATCCCTTGATTAGTGGATCCAGTCCCCAATACTAGAATCGACATTAAATGGCAGGGAACACATTCCTAGATTTTCTCAATCATTGGAGTTCGACAATATGTGCCATAATTCCATAATATCTTGTTGATTTATTATTTGTTATTGATCCTCCTGTAGTGTGGAACAAGTCCCTGAATTATCACCTCCTCCAAATCTTCATAATCTACCCAATATTCTCATAATATTCCACAAAAATAAATAATATTAGGCACAAATATCTAATTATTCATAAACATTCCTAATAAATATATTAAAGTTGAAAATAAATTATCTAATGCAGAAAGAGAGGTCTAATGTGCTAAAGGATGGTCATAGGCCTTAAATTATTGTTTAATTTAGAGTTATGGGCCTTAGTTTATGTCTAATTTAGAGGCCCATCACTCATCTTCAAAAGTAACATGTCTAGCTTTGCTAGATCTATCCACTATAGGCATTCTTTCTTGATCCCTTGTATGGAGTTTTGTAGCATCATGAAGTACTTTTTTTTTCTTGTTTGTCATATCTCCTTCTGACCCTGAGTAGAAAATACTGACAACACTCATAATATCTCACTCTATAAAATAAATCGCCCCCCCCCCCCCCCCAACATAATTGAAAGACCCCCAGTAAAATTTTGTCAAATAAAATATAATATGTCAATAATAAGTAAGTTATAAAAAATATAATGATACAGCTACAATAACACAAAACACATAAATATAAATAACAATACTTACGATATTTTGTGTAATGTCATTTATGATTTGTTTACATATCCTTGTAAAATCATCTGCTATGTCATACATCGACAATGCAAACTAATATCTAATATTGCCATGTGACTTGGGCAATTTTGTAAGTACATAAACAACTTTAGTATCCAACATTAAGCACGTGTCTAGTACTTTTCTCAGCTCCTCATAACTTCCACCATTATAAACCATACCAGCATACAGACATATCTACAAATCTTTTTCACCTTCTCTATCTTTGACAAACCATGCAAATTGTGTATGCTTCACTTCTTGTGATTTCTTCTAGTAAAAACCAACTTATTTTCCTTTGAGGAGCCACTTGCTATATTTTTAATCATTAGCTCAGGTCAAGTTCATTTAACAGTATTTTTTGAGGGTCCACCTCCATCTTTAGATGATGTAACTGTTATCTTTAGTCTCGAAGTATTCACAGAAACCTTCCTTGTTGTCATTTTCCTACAAGTATATATATATCTTAAGTAAACAAACAAAACATAACAAAATTTAAAAATGAAAAAAACCACCAGAAACATGAACAATGACCCCCATGAAAAGTGGGTTGTTAGGCTCATCCAAGGTACCATAAAAAACACATTCCTTAAAAAAAAAAATACATTTATCCCTAACCCCCAGGCATGCAAGGGTTCGATTATGAGAATCAGCCCCTGGCCTGCCAAGGGGGCTATTCTTAGAATCGACCCCTTCACTGCCAGGATCCAATTCTTAGAATCATCCCCCTAATAGGCAGGGGGTTGATTCTCATAATTAACCCATTGTCTACCAGGGGGCCATTGTACCTACATGCCTGACAGAACATAAAGAAAAGTTTTTTACATTCATAATAACTATTCTCAAAAGTAAAATTCTAAGTACAATTATTACAATAAAATAAGACTAAGATAGAACATATGGTGGGTCCTTGTCCTGTGCTTCTACTCTTGCAGCCATAACCTATGAAGCTGGTTGTGTTGACCTGTTCTCTACTTTGTCAACTTCCTCTTCTTGAGATTACTATTATGAAGTTGCAAAATATGTTGAAACATTGGGTGCATAAAATTCATGGCTAGGTCGTAGTGGATGTGGTGATGCTGAAACTGCTAATGGAGGTGGATTTTTGCTCGGAAAGGAAGTCTGATAAATTACTAGAGTGAAAATCTGTAAGTTCTCATTGAAGATAGACCATTCTCAAACTACCACTCTAACTGTAACATTGGATTCTATGAGATCAGACAAGTATTGCACATTTTCTTCCATAGGTATATTCTCTGTTGTGATTTGAGTAAGAGGCTTGGCTTCTTCAATGCTCGCGACTTGGTTAAGAATTCCCTGCAAAAATTATGATGCGTAGGAAACTTTTTGATGGGATTTATTTCTCTCTCTTAACCATTGGTGGTGTTGTTGAAGTAGCTATGAATAATTTTCCCTTTCCTGTTCTATATGAGTATTGAATGTTTGTTGCATTCTACTATCTGAAGTTTGTCTCACCGGTAGCTCTCTGATAAGCAGTTCTTGAGCCCTTATTTTTGAATGAATAGAAGCTAAGTAGGTGGGCCAGTTATTCAATCTAGCAGTGATGGTAGATCCTCTGTCTAGTGTGGCTTCCAGAGTTTGCTTTGCTGTTAGAAACTCATTATGGGCCTTCTATAGGGCCTGTGTAAAATTGGGATTTGAAACAATTGTTGGTCAAGTCTACATTTCCAACACTTGTGAATGGAGTTGGAAATTATGATCAATCAATTACTCTACAAAATTTTCAAAAACAACAAGATGATCCTCAATCTTGGCCGAACTCAGAACTATCTTGGTACTTTGTGGATTTAGGACTAGTGTTGTACTAGTAACAGGTATCTCAGTCATTTTTATCATGCAAGTGCTTAGTCGACACACTTGTTATCTAATGATCTTAGACATTTTCATCATAGAGAGTTTGTTCATATGAGTTATCTTTTGAATTGGCCTCTGAATTATTGTGAATGTCTGACTGATTTAACTCCAACTGATTTCATCTCATTGGTTCAGCCCCAACTAGTTTTTTTTTTTCTGATTGAGTATGCTCTGACTGGTTTTTCTCAGATAGGTCCTATTCCGACTGGTGTTTTTCAGACTACTCTTTCTCATATTGATATTTCTTGATCAGTTCCTTTTTAGACTGCTCTTCTTTAGACTGTTCATGGTCTAACTGAGGTGCTCTTATAAATCATGGGCCAGATATTGGATAGGATTATCTTTTGTTAAACCAATCTCAGTTATTGTGGGATTCTAATGTTACTAGTTGTGAGAATGGACTTTGGTGCCATTGTGTTGGCATTGTTGAGAAGTAGATCTAGCATTGTGCTTAATTTTTTGATTAACTTCATACATTTTGTTTTGAATGTTGTCAGCAAGAACATTCCTAGAAATTTTTAGGGCATCTAGGATTTGACTCTTGATGGAAGTATTTTTATCCTTCCCAGCCTTCTTGGTTATTTTTTCTTCTGGTTTTAGTTGTTTTATTACTTGAACCAGTTGTTGTTGCTTTTCAAGATCATCCATTTTGATTTCTTTGAGCACTTTTTTTCCACTGATATGACTTTGTTTTAGATGTGGTGGTCTTAGGACTAACATATTCTTTGCAAGTAGACTTCTGCAAAGATTCAAGGAAGGGGACTCACATGTTGATTTTAAAGGGTTGCAAATATAAGGAAACCTAAAAAAAAATCTTCGACTTCAGTATCCTTCAAAGTGGTGATAATGTCATGGGATGGGTTGAAAACTACAAGTGGAATGACATAGTTGGTGTTGAACTATTGACGTAGTTTGTCGAATATTTGGTTAATAGATGGTTGGTAGGGGACTTCCTGAGGGTTGACTCTAACAAAGTTGTTATACTAGATATAGGTATTGTCTAGTCATAATTGGATATGGGAGTAGGGGTGAAGGGCTTAACGGATATGTTTAGGGACCCTCTATTTTTTAGAAATTTTCTTGATATTCGAGAGTCAATTCCTAAAAATCTCATTTGAGCTTAGCGGTTGGGGTTCCTCGACCAACTATTGTAAAAAAGTATGAAATTATTCGTTAGGGGTGTATCTTTCTTAGTGAAGTTGACCTCCCCAATAGGTGGGTTAGACTTCATGGCTATCCAAATTAACAAGGAAGGAAATTGAATGGCCTTACCATAGTTTTGGTAGTCCTGGTAGTTGGATTTAACAAGGTCGGCCTTACCATAGTTTTGGTAGTCCTGGTAGTTGGATTTAACAAGGTCGGCTACATGGTTTTCCTAGTTGTATTCGTGTCTAGAATTTGCTATCTCATCGATGGCTTTGATCATTGTGAGTTTAACATGTAAGCTTCAACTGGCTAAGGAGAGGCATAAGGTAACAATTGTGAAAATACATCTGACTAGGGGGTCTTGGACTTGATTAATAAGCAGACATCATGAATTTTCCTCGAGGCACCTCCAAAAATTTTTGTAAGCCACTTATTGACATCGATCGTATTCAACACCTTGATTCCTTTGTAGGGTAGCCCAGTTATCAGGTGGATGGTGGTACCATAGATGGATTTTGGTTGATGCAGCCAAGTTATTCCATTGTGATACCTACTGACTAGGTATTTCCCGACCTCCTTTTTCATCCCCTATAGGTCTCTGACTAACGGTACGCAAGAATGTCGTGAATGCTAGCTTTTTCTAAGAAATCAGTCTGGGAATTCCATTGATCTCCCATCTTGGCCCATTTAATATAGGATTCAAAATTATTTTCCCATGCAAGTTCCTCAACCTTTACCTATTTGATGTTATCCATGCGGATTTCTAGTTATGTTTTCGTGATAAGGTCTTGCCTTAGTTCGGGGCTCAAATGTAATCTCTTCTTCATTGGACTTGTTTTTCTCATTTGCAATGGACAAATCATCTCGTTATTCCTCTATTAGGAGGCAATCAATAATTTCAAAGTCAGAAATAACAAGGCTTGGTATATCAGGGATATCTTCCAAGTCGCAAGGAGTATCAACTTAAATTTGAGGCAATATTTTCAATAAACCGAGGCACTCTTTAATTTTTGTAGTAGTGGAATTGATTGTTCCATCATTATCACTCACTTGATGCCCTTTGAAATTTCTCTTCAATTTACGATTGACTCTTCGATTGTCACCATAATCGTGCATGCCTTCTACTCGCCACCTTTCCCGCAAAGTGGCTAGTAATTGTGAAATATTTTGAAATAAACTTTGTTGATCCTATGAGCGTAATGTTATGTGCAGAATGTTTGGTGTTTCAAAAAGGGATGGTGGTACTTAATTAGTCTGGTTGATGGGTCCCTCTCCTTTTATTTTGTGATGTATTGTATCGGGTTCATATGTCAAGTTCTTATACATGAGTGATTTTCTGGAACTACTCCTAGATGAATAGTCGATATTTTTTTCCTGGTTTACTAAACTATCGAATCATACTTGATATGGTTGGTCTACGAGATGTTGCTTCTATGATACAAGTTGGTTTGTTCCCTTTTTTCCTATCTGTCTTTCATTTTTATATTGTTGTCATTCTGAACTTTGTTTCGCCCTTATGAGATTGCAAATATCAGGGTCCAACTCCATAATGTTGTTTTAGTGTAGTTACCTAGTACACCTTTCCAATTGTTTTTATTGGTGAACCAACTATTATGTTGGTTATATCTATAACTATCTTTTTTTAAAATTATTTTTATTAATTTAATTTTAATACAAAAAAATGAAAAGAATTTAATAACTTAATAAATTTTAATTAACTTTATTTTTAATAGTTTAATTTTTTACATATTAATTGGTTAGCCTTTATCATCCATTGTCATATGGCTAAGTTACCTATGCTAAGTATTACCAAGGAATATATCTTTTAAGTTGGGCACCATTAACTAGTGATTTGAAAAGGTGCCCCTGGAAGGCCTTCAATTGTATAGCTCCTGAAGGTGAGATGTTTTAAACAACAAATGGTCCTAACCATGCAATTTCGAGCTTATTCGGCTTGCCTTTTACTTTATTGTCATATAGTAGAACTAAATTACGGACTTGAAAATGTTTAGCATGCAAGTTCCTTTCGTGCCATGTTTTTTTTTGTTCCTTATTTACTTGTTGATGGTAAAGGGCATAAAGTTGATCTTTCTCTAGTTGATGTAATTTTCTGAGTCATTCCACGTGTAAGTTTGTATTACATTTTAGTATAGTCAACACGCTCTGTGTTTGATGAACAGTGAAATGGTACAACTATGTCCTGACCATAAATAAGTTTAAATGGTGTTGCTCCTATTGACTATTTATACACTATGTGATAGGCCCACAAAATCGCTGGAAATTTATCATTCTAGTCATCTATGTTGACATTACAAATTTTCATTAAACCATTGTTTAGTGTTTTGTTGAATGACTCAACAACACCATTAGATTGTGGATGATAAAAATTAGTCTTATGGTGTTCGATCATGAAATTCATTGTCAATACTTAGATTGTATGATTTACAAAATGGGTTCCTCTATTGCTGATAAGAACCAAGGGGAAGCCAAATCGTGTTACTATTTTTCGTATATAAATTTGTCTACAACGTCTTTAGTGCAGGATCTGACTAGCTCAGCTTCTTCCCACGTTGTTAGATATTCGACGGTAGTTATTATATATTTTTCTCTCGTCCTCTTACCTATTTTGGAAAATGGTCAGACAAAAGAAATCGCCCATATCTCAAAAGGTAGCAAAGCGATAACTAATTACAGTGACATTTGGTGTTTCGATAGAGGATGGCCCATTCTTTGACATACATCGCATTTTTGTACATATTGATGATAATCATTGAATAGTGTTGGCCACCAAAGTCATGTTTGCATTATCTTCCATGTAGTTGTTTCTCCTTGGTAGTGTCCTCCAACTCCCCCTTTGTGTGCTTCATCAATGATTACTTCTCTTTCATGTTATAAAGCACATCTTTGAAGTACTTTATCAATTCCCAACTTGTATGACTATTCATTTATTAATTTTTATGATGATACTTTTATAGCAAGTGCCTTTTTCTTCTTATCGGATAGATTGTTAAGTGTTTTTTCGGTATGTAAGAATTTTGCAATTTCAACAAGTTCTGATGGAACTCCTTCAATTCTGAATAGATGTGCATATGGAAGGTTTTCATCCATATCATTTGATTCCTCTTGAGACTCAAGTTGGGATAGATGGTTGGGAACGACATTATTTTTTCCTGGTCATGCAATAACTTTCAATTCGAATTCTTGGAATAGTAATTTAATCATCGACAAATTTTACCTTGATGATCTAGTTTGTTCACAAGTTATTTTAACACTTGGTGATCAATGTAAAATATGAAAGGGTTTGGAAAGAGGTTGTGTCGAAATTTTTGAAATGTGAAATCCATTGCTAGAGCTTCATGTTCTGTCATGGAGTACTTTCGTTTAGCTTTGTTAATCTTCCAACTAGCATAGGTGTTTGGATGGTCTATTAGTTCCTTGTCAGGTTGTGCTAGGACTAATCCAACTACAATGTTTGATGCAACGACATGTACATGGAATTTTTTGGGTCAGTCAGGAAACTTAAGGATTGGAGCTTCAACTAATTTCTTTTTTAACCACTAGAAAGACTCATCGCATTCAGTAGACAAACTAAAAGGAACATATTTCTTTAGAAGCCTGTCAATTGGAAACGTGATGTGAGAGTAATGTCTAATGAATTTTATATAATATCCTGTATGTCCTAAAAATATTTTTATTTGTTTCTGATTTACAGGAGGCTTCATATCTAAGATTACCTTGATTTTTGCCATATTGACTTTGATCCCTTCCTTTGGAACCACATGGCCCACCAGTATTCCAATAGGTGTTTCAAATATGCATTTTTTTATATTCAAGGATAAACCTATCTAACGACATCGCTCAAGTATCATCCGTAGCCATTGAATATGACATTTTAGTAATGTGTAAACTATCCATTTGTTGAAATATACTACCATTGTTTTATAGATATACTCCTGGAATGTTTTTCAAATGATTCTTAAGAATGTTGCTAGGGCATTCTTTAAACCAAAATGCATTACTCTGTAAGAAAAAGAGTTAAATTCAATAACAAAAGTTTTTTCTTGATTTTATTTTGCTATAGGTACTTTTTTATAGCCTAAGAAATCATCAATGAAGGAATAACATTCATGGCTCGCGACCTCATTTAAGATTTCATCAACAAATGGATTTGGGAATGGGTGTGTGACTGCCAATTTATTTAATCCTAGATAATTGACACAAATGTGTATTCTGGTGCTGCGGGCGGGAACACCATGGTCGGGCAGGCTGCACGCATCGACGACATAGTGACCCCCTACCTACCAAGGGGCCATTGGGAAAGTCTAGTCCATGTGAATTTTTTATTTTGAAAATGAATCTATATTTTGTTAACTAAATGTTAATTTTTTTTAATGATATGGATTTTTTGTCTGGTATCTTGCATGAACATAACAACCTAGCTAACACATAACTATAAGTAAACCTATGGGGGTTTAAGACCTCCACTTTGTGGGATTTGAACATAAGTCTACCTAGTTCCAAAAACTTCCTAAATTTCAAAGTAATAAGTTGAGTTGTTGCTCAAGGCAAAGAAAATAAATTTAAAAAAAAAATGATTGTCAGCATATAACAAACTATTTTCCCGAAATTCCTCGTTCAATGGTCAAATTAAAAGGGAAAATAATCTTTGGCATGTGATAATATCCCGTTGAATGTGTTGTCGATGACAATGTAGCTGCTCCACAAAATCTCTCCAAGTTTTTTAACGAAACCTCGAGATGCCTTGATGTGATGTGAGGAATAGTGATAACGAAATTTATTATATAGCGGAAATTATGGAATTGTTTTATCTCTTCTTGATTGTGGTATTAAAAATAAAATTATATAAACTTAATATATAGTTAATATTATGATGATACAGTAATTATGTTACATGTTGGATAAAAGATATAATAAAAATTTTAAAAAAAAATCAATTGTCTAGAAAATGTTTTATAATTTAAGTAAAATATTTAGCTTAATTTGAAGGAATGTATTAAACAACCTTTTTTTGGAAAATTTGAATAGAAATTAGAGTCATAATTTTCAAGAGAAAATTTTAGTAGAAAATTTTCGATAACTTGTAGAAGAAATTTTGGAGCGAAATACTTCAAACAAAATTTTTGGAGGGAAACTTTTCGATGAAATTTTTTGGAGGGAAGCTTTGGAGGGAATTTTTCATTATTTAAGCTATATATTATCATTAGTAGAGAGTGCATTTGTATCATTCAACCTCTTTTATTTGAAAGTCATGGATTCATCTGATAGTGAAGTTTCTCTTTGTGAAGCATCAACATCTTCGTCGTGTAACAACTCAATTCTTATTGATGAATATAACGAAAATTATTTCACTATGAATAGAGAGTCAAATCTTCCACTTAGTCCTAATCCTAAGAACTATGAGCGTAGCACGTATGAAGGGTAGGATGAAGAATTTCAAATAAATAGAGAGTCACATTTTCCACTTAGTCCTAATGTTATGGACTATGAGAGCGGTAGTAAGGAAGGTCGAGATGAATAATTTACAATAAATCGAGAGTCGCATTTTCCAGTTAGTCCTAATACTAAGGACTATGAGAGTATTAGTTACGAAGGGTAGTTTGAAGAATTTCCAGTAAATAGAGAGTCACATTTTCCACTTAGTCCTAATCCTAAGGACCATGAGAGTGGCAGTGACGAAGGGCAGGATGAAGAATTTTAAGTAAATAGAGAGTCACATTTTCCACTTATTCCTAATCCTAAGGACTATGAGAGCAACAATAATGAAGGGTAGGATGGATAATTCTAGTAAATAAAGAGACACATTTTCCACGTAGTCCTAATCCTAAGGACTATGAGAGAAACACTAACAAAGCACAGGATGAAGAATATCTAGTAAATAGAGAGTCAAGTTTTCCACTTAGTCCTAATTCTAAGGTCTATCAAGGTATCACTAACAAAGGGCAAGATGAAGATGATGAAGAATATTCTCCAAGTCATTATTTCAAAAGCACAGATCATGGTAGTGAAAATTTTCGTGCAACTGAGGATGGTAATGAATATTTTTCAGACCACGATGGTCATTCATTTCCTAACTATGTTCAAAAGTATCATAGTGAGGATAATATTCCTACTAATGATGATTAAAATGCTTATATAGATGATGATGAAATGATAGAGATGTTGTCAGCAAATATTGTATCTAGGAGTAGGATTATACCTTTTTGTATCAATCCAAGATGTTCTAGTTATACAAGGGGTAGAGCATAATATCTCATGAGAAGAAGTTCTATCAGTAATCTCATTTCAAGTGAATTTTGTCAAAAAGATTTCTTGAAGCATATGGATTTCAAGTTTTCATTGGGGAAAAGGAAGAGATATTTGTCAATGAATAAAAGCATGCAAAATTCATATTTAGTGGGGTGCATGCAGTCTACATTGTCAAGTTATGATTATCATATTGGGCCTTTATTTATATATAGAAAGGCTTTCAAAATGTTTCATTCAATTGGTAATTTCCTTCTTTCAAGAATCCAAGAAAATTTGGAAAAAGATCCCACATTTTATTCAGAAGTACGTCATAAACGAGAGTTTGGGCCATTAGCAAATACTCCAATGTCATGGATGAAAGAATTCTTTTCAAAGCATGGAGAGTGTATGCCAAATAGAGACACAATACATATTCTAGATAATTTCAAGACGAGAAATCTACAACTTACACAAAGAATATGCAGAAGGTGTTGAAGGAAATGGTCATTTTATTACATATCAATATTTTGTGAAGTTATGGAAGAAAATGTCTGTATTCCTAAGAAGACAAGGATGGGGGTTTGTAGTACATGTTCTTCTATTAAATAAAAAAAGGGATAAATGTCAAGGGGCGAAAAGAGGAGGTAAGCATTCATAACATTATTTTTTAAAATTGTATAGTCGTCAACTATGAAAACATATTTATTAATAGATTTCTTTTATGTTATGTGTATATTCCATTACCAAAGCACTTCAAGAGCATCGCGAACAACAAACAAGTGAAAGGAAAAGTTGTACAAGCATCGAAATAAGTGTTATGATAATCCAAATAAATATTTTGGTTTGATAATTGATGGTATGGACCAGAAGACACTTCTACCACATTTTTTTCGCACACCTAAAAATTATAGGAGGAAAATTTTATTTAGTTTCACTTGGTCAGTTGTATTATCTTCAATGGGAAAAAGGTTGCCAAGGGTTTACTTCACAACTCCAAATATTCATAATGATGCAAATCTGACAATAACCATAATTCATGATGTGCTTTCGCATTGGTACAGTAATCTTCCTGAAGTTTTGTATCTACAAATGGACAATACTTGTCGTGAAAACAAAAATCATATTGTTTTTGGATATCTAAACATGCTTGTTGAATTGATAATTTTTTAGAAGGTAAAGGTCGGTTTCCTTCTTGTTGGGCACACTCATGACCATATTGATTAGATGTTCTGTCATTTTTCAGTCACATTGAGGAGGAAGGATGTTAGGAGCTTGCCATCATTAATTGAATGTATTAAGAAATCATACATGCCAGAGCCTATTTTCCATGTGTTGGAAGAAATTTTTGACATGCGAAGGTTTATTCTGGGATCACATGGTGAGGAGAAATGCATTGAAAAGCTTAATGACATTAGCTTCCAACATCAATTTCATATCAAAAAAATTGATGGGAAAACACTAATATGGGGCAAGAAGTATTCAACTACTGCAAAATGAGCTTCGTCATCAAGTTTGGTATTTTTGAAGTTCATTCCAAGTCATCCAATATTTGTGCCAAATATATTGTTATTATAATCAGTTGTTGAAGTTCATAATGCACGCAGGAAGAAGAGATATACATTATTCTAATTTCCTAGAAGAAATTAAAAATAATAATAATATTCGATATAAATATGAGTACTTTGATGTTGTTGATTCAGTTTGGTGGGAGTATTTTTTCAATAATAAGAGTGATATCATTTCAAGATCAAAAAATGAAGATATACTTTTGAAGACTTCATTTATTTGGCCACAAAATGTGTCAAATGAAAATGAGGAAATAACCATTGTTGAACAACAACATCTCAAGGTATTATTAATTCTTCACAGGTAGAGGAAAGAGAAATGTATATTGGTTCCAGAATATCTCATGCACAACATGAATCCATGGAAGACCTTTACAGGGGTTCAGTACAAGATATTAAGGAGGGTTGCATGATCGTAGTGTTAGAAGATGGAGGTTCACATGGCTATCCATGATGGGTTACAAAGGTTATAAAGGTCATTACATTAAATGAAGATGTTTCAGCTGTTGAAGTACATTGGTATGCCAAAAATAAACACCCATGCAATGGTGTGTGCAAGCCAGAGATGGTAATTTATAAAAAATTGGTGGAAAGAGAAAAAGAAAGCGTACAAATATAGATCGTCGATGTACAGAACTCTTAAAATTGGAGGATGTTGACATACTTTTTTATGACTTCAATTTAAAAAAGAGAGGATCTCTTCGCTTCAAGACGATAAAGATTCTAAAGAGGTTGCTACCTGAAGAAACAATGTTGAGATGGGAGTCTGCTGAACCCAATCATAGATCTAGAAGACTTTTGAAACCTAAAATGGTGGGCATGCATGTTGAATCAGACGGGGCACTAATTGATGAAAGAGAAGAATATGGAACATCTTCATATGCATCTAGTCATTCATCTGAAGATGTGAATTCTGATGGTGTGCAAGAACATATGAGTGATTTTGAATAATTGTCTAAGATAGTTTATATAAATGATGTTTACATGGTATCGTGAAATAAAAATTTTAACTTCCATATGATGTTACATGAAGTAATGAGTCATTTTTAAGTTTGTTGGATTACATTTTTTAATTATGATGAATTTATTTTTTTAGAATATCCACAATGCAACAATAACTTAGAGAAATAATTTATGTTTCATCCAATCTACAAGTATTGGTATTTTAATTAATTTAGTCATATAATTTATTCATAATGTCATGGTTGAAATATGTTGAAAACTTAAAGTCTTTTAATTCTATGGTTGAAAATTTGTCAAATTTCTTTTATCTTTAATGTTATGGTTGAAAACAATTAGAATTTTAGCGATATTTAGTGTCATGATATTATATGTTTAAAGACATGGATGAAAATTGTTGGAATTTTAATGTGTTTCGGATCCCGTTATTTTATCCTTAACGTCATTACTAAAAAAAGTTGAAAATGTATCGAGAGAAGAAAAATGTTATTCTACCAACAACATTAGTGTGTTTTTTTCATTTATTTTGTGCAAAAAAATTGGTTTTACTATCATTTTTAAAAAAGTTGAAAATTAACCCTAAAAAAATAAAACATCATTCCAAAATACACACTTTTCGTTTTTGGGTTTTTTTCATGTTTTTTGTGTGTTTTTGGTTAGAGTTTTCATTTTGAGTTTATAGTTCCCTTTTAAAAGTTTACATTGTTTGTTACATTGTATGCATAAAAACATATATATAGACTGTTGGGACAATTACGCTAGTCTAACTGTCTGACCAAACATGTTACTTAGTCTATCATTAGTTAGCCTTTCATTCCATTATGGGCTTGTCAGCATACCTTGGGCTAGTCAGTTGAGCTAACTAGCTCCTCCAACACCTTGCTATCCCACTTCTTATAGGGTCCTTCGAATTCATTCCCACAAATTCACCACAATTATCTTTCCTCAACACCTTAGTTTCTTCTTTTTTCAATTTTCCACAAAATACTTAAACTCTTTGAATTTTTTCAAAGACTTCAGATTTCTACCTAAGGAAATAAATTAAAGTAACACATGCATAAACCATGTACACATGATTTTCCCTAGAAAATCCCAACCGAGGAAGAACCATGTAACACTAAATTTATTATTATTTTTGAATTAAACATAGTTAATTCGACCAACACCTTGGCCTCGCCCAAGTGAGCATTTTACTCACTTCTAGCACATTCCAATGGAGAAACCCAAAACCTTTGAAAGGATTGAACTACATATAGTGCCATGGGCTCAATACTATGCTCCACAATACCAGGTGCCTGAAACCATATCTATGACCTAAGAAACTTAACGCTTTCACCAGGTCATGTTTACCTAAAAATCCCCCCTTTAAGCTTGAGTGGGGAAATTCATTGGATCCAACTCGAAATAACTCACGTACTCTCCTCCTCTATCACCTAGGTATGCATCTATAATTTATCGGTTAGGGTGATCTAAACTTAAACAAGAACATAAAAAATTACAGATATAACCATAAATACAGAGATGCAGTGGAAATAACACTCCATTTATGCTTACAAATAGAATGGAAATAATACTAGCTCGGGCGATGGTAGGTTATGTCCGAGAAGCGATGTGGTGGCTACATGCCTCTGAACTGTGTTACAATGAGGCTTAGAGGCCTATCTATTATTGAGAAACAATTGAAAACCCTAAACATCCAAAAACCTAACCCTAGGAGATGAACTGCCAAAACATGGGCTCGGTTTAGGTAAATTGGTACATCAACTTCCCAGGGTCGTAACTTTGGCAAATGATCTCCGTTTGACGCGCACAATACCTCGTTAGAAATATCTATCTGAGGACTACAACTTCTGAGCAATCAACACCAGGCCATGCCCCTTGTTAGCCCTAGTTTTCCCAAAAATGTCGTTTAGGGCCTCAAAAATGGCTCTAGAAGTTCAGGACCCAAAAAACTGCCAAAAATAGTAAATTGTGCTACAATTAAGGAAACTGAAAAACTGAAAAAGATAGTGGTGGGGGTCCTAGTGGAAAAGGCAGGTGGCCACCAACATCCACCTAGATCATGGGGCATGCATTCCTAACTACATCTCACAACCGTATACCCATTTACATGTAGTTACAAGTTTTAATTTTCAAAGTAACATTTTTTGTTATTCCTTTCCTTGCACTTATGTCGTCATTTTCTCAGTATCGTACACTTTCTCATACCAGGTGCTCTCCTTATGTCTTTTCATCACAACCAATATCATGAGTTTCTTTCCATCTATGTTGTCTTTGATATTTTCCTCTGCATTTTCTTTTTGAAAGAATGATCGCATGTCATCTCGAAGCAAGTGCTCCACGCACTACTCACGACTCCTTTGCACCTTGACCAAACAATAGAGTTCTTTCTTCATCAGGTAGAAACTTCTTCTTTTTATCCCTTTGTTTGGCTGATAACAATTGTTAAAAAAGAAGAGAGACAAATAAAAAATATAATAAACAAAAAATAAATGCACATCATGACAAACTCATAAGAGACCAACTTTACTTGGTTCACCCAATATAGACTATTTGCAAGTTCTTCAATCACTTACTAATTGTGTAGCGGATAAATAGTAACTAAGCATTGATTATTAATCTAGTGCTCATATAGAACTTACATACTACAATAGAATACTTTATTGTTAAATGTCAATGAAATTGAAATATTGTAAATGTTTATTTTAAAACAAAATATAATGTCTTTTACAAATCATGGAAGAAAACAATTCATACTTACATAAAATTAATCATCACACTCACTTAATAAACACACTTATCTATATAACTAAATAAAAGTTAAATTATTTTGTAACTATCTCCTTAATTAATTTTCATCCAAAGAGTGACATTGTTCAGTGGATTGTGTTACAATTCAATGAATCTTATGGGCCAATTCGAGCTCCTCATAATGACATTACATTGTATAAAAAAATTTCTAAACATATTTATATAAAACTTGCAAACTGTTATTCACTAAATGTCTATATATCTTAATATATTATTGTTAAATATCAATAAAATTACAGTATTTTAGAAATTTATTTTATAATTCATTAAAAAACAAATCAGATTTACATAAAATTGATAATCAGTCTCATAAAATAAACACACTCATCTATATAAAAAAATCAATTATTTTAAAACTATCTCCTTAATTAATTTTCATTTAATTTAATCTATTTTAATCGTGTATAAATCCAACGAGTGACATTGTTCGTTGGATTGTGTTACCATTCAACGAACCTGGCTGGAGGCGATTCCACCTCCTCATAATGAAATTACATTGTATAAAAGATTTTCTAAAACGGGAATGGAAATTTCAATTTCGATTAAGTCTGACTGATCAAAAACTCTCATATCACAAACATTACAAATTTGAAAAACTAAAACTTAAAACGTAACTGGCAGCAAGTTTCTTTTATCTGCAATAGTTTTTTTTCGCCCCTCTTCGTTCTCGGAATTTGGTCTCTTGGCCTTTATTCCATTTCAATTATTATATTTTTATTATATTTTTTTGGTAATATATTAGTTTATTTGTTAGATGATCCAAAAATACAATTTTAACATAGGTTATAAAATTAGAATAAAATAATTATTAATTTAAGATATTAAATTAATAATTATTATTCTAGAATGTTTAATTATTTAATGGAGATTTTTAGAATTAGCATATTGTTGTAACTAGATATGACTCTCCAAATGTGTCGTATCTTAGGCTCTATTATAGGAGATTAGTTAGCTAATTGGTTTGAATCGCATTTATTGTAAATGGACACTTGTTATTTAATAAGTGATCCATAATTAGAGGTAGTTAGGACATGGAGCTTATAAATAGCTCATTGCAAGAGTGTTTGGTTGTTCGGGTGTAAACTCTTGCAAAATCAATTATGTAATTGTTTTTTTCTGATTAATAAAATTACGTGTCTGAGGACACTTCTGCCATTATTGTGGTATCAGAGCTCCAGTAATGTTGCAGTTGATTTGAGGAAGAGATTCCAGCAGTTGATTTGAGGAGGAGATTACAGCTCTATCAGATCGTGGAAAAACTCAACTCCGTTGAAGTGATCAGCAAAAGATTGGTATGAAACTTGCAACAATTTTGTTTTTTTATTGATTTTAGATCTGCCAATTCTAAAATCATTTTTAAAGTCTGTATTTGTAGTCTGGTGGATCCTAATCTGATGAGATGCAAGCATGAACACGCAATTCTCCGCTGATAAGTACAGAACCCATAACGGGCCCTGCAAACACCTGGCAGCCCTTCACTCTATGAATAAACAGTGCCCTCAACCGACCCCGGAGATAAATTTTACAATTCACCAAGTCTGATAACGCAAAATTCCCATCTTTAGAAGCATCCAGATCATTAACCAGAACCATTCCTTCCTTGTTTCGGAAACCAGGAGCAAAATAGTTGTCTTCCAGTTATCCAAAGATATGACCTTTTTCACCGCCCAAAAGGAGACAGCCATTTTTTGGTGAGGCTATTTGGTGAGACGAAAGATCGTATGGGAAACTGCATAAATCTTCAATAAAGAAATGGCTTGCTCTGTTTCGATGAAAGACCATCATTAGATCGATTCTCGAGGTCATCGTTAGGTATCAGGTCTGGTCTTCTAGAAGACGGCAATTGACTGTGCTGTCTTCCTCATCCGGCTGATCAAACCAGCGAACCTCATGTGGACAAGATTAGCTTGAGATTGGAAAAATCCGGGAGTAGCTGGGGCCATGGAAGCCCATGGAAGAATATGACCACCTGCATATTTGTGAGGTCCACTCCTACCTGTAAACCAAACAGAGGCCGAGTTTGGAAGCGGAATGTTCTATGATAGCTCTACCGATTTCAAATTTTTATAATAATATGTTATTTTATTTTGTTTTTGTTAATGGGGCCAGGTGCCTGTTGTGGAGTTTAAATTATGATGTCTAAAGGGGATGTACCAAGCCAGACCTCAGTGGTCTCCGACCTCTATGGCCTCTGAAATTCACCTATCTGCGATTTGGGTAAGTGTTGTTATTTTTTGTTGCAGAGAGAATTTCTTTGAATAAACCACTGTTGTTATGCACTTGTTCCAATCCGTCAATGCCAACTGCAAGATACACATTTGATCTGATTTGGCATAATAATACATGGTGTATGTGGAGATCTGAGCCTGGAGAACCACATTGAAGATCTGATTGTTGGGGTTGCATTAAGAAAGCAGTTTGCAGTAGATGCATGGCGAATACGTTGCTGAATCTAACCTGGAGTTAAAGCAAAAGCCATTGTAGGAGGTCTTTGGTTTGAATCAATTCAGCAGTCGATCCAACATTTTACAAGTAAAAAGATCCAGCGACAGTTTTTTTTTTTTTAAAGGTGAATCTTTGCTGGAGAGAGAAGGAATATTTTTTATTTTGTAATGTTAATGAAGTGATAAGTGGAGTTTTGTTTTTTTTAATGGAGTGATAAGGTGTAATTATATTTTGAAATTTTGTATTTTAGTGGAGAAATAAGGTGCAATAGCAATTTGTAAGTTTTGGAGCAATAAGGAGTTTTTTTTGTAATTTTTCGATGGAGATAAATGTAACTCAAAGTAATTTTACTTTGAGGGGGGGTAAATTTTTTTACCAGATTGTGCAAAAGCACCATTGTAAAAAGTCAAATTTTGAAAGTTGCCTTGTAAAAATTTGAGAAATTGAATAGAGCCAAGTGCAAAGCTCAGTCAATATTCTCCTGTTTTGACGACTATTCGAGGGTCAAGGCCAAGCCCCAATAGATCGTGTTTTTTGTTGTGTTGACTATCTTGTCCTTTCTGTTATGCTTCTTGGTGCATCTCTTCATCGCTAAAAATGTCTAAGTTGATTAACTTATTTTCTGATTCCAACAAACTTGAAGGCACCAAATCTTATAAAACGTGGCATCATCTTATTGAAAGCACACTCATTTACAATGAATTATGGCAAGGAATATGTGATGGAGATGTAAAGCCGAATAAACCCACAGATGCAGATGCACTGGCAAAATGGGAAATCAAGAATGCTAAAGCCTTAGCTCTTATTAAATCTTCTGTAAATGATGAAATGTATGTACATATAGAAAATGCCACAGATGAAAACTTTTAAAGACCTCTTTGATACTCAGCCTGAATCAAAGAAGGTTGATCTACAGTTAAAATTGTTGCAACAAAAATTAACTGAAGAGGTGATATTCTTGAATATCTCTCCAGACTTAGGAATATTAAGCAGGAAATTATTAATGCTGGTTTTCCCGCAATTGATGATAGCTTTATGGTCACAATTGTAATTGCTGGGCTTCCTTCTTCCTATACGCATTTTTTAGAGACTTTACAAGTCACTGGGAAATTAGAAAAACTAAAGTTTGATGAACTTTGTGAAATGTTAAGTCAACATGATAAAACTTTTGGGAAGAAGAAGAAAGTTGGTGAAGATGTTTTTCTCACAAAAGCCAGCACAAGTAAGTCATCAGCAGATAGTTCTAGAGGAAGAGGCAGATGGAATCAGAATCAAGCAGCACATAATCGAGGTCGAAGCCAAAACAGAGGCAACAATTTTAACAGAGGAGGAAGAAATAATTTTCAAGGTAGAGGAAACAACCAAAAAAATTTATTAGTTTTGTTCAAAATTGAATATGAGAAATTAAATTTTAATAATATTTTAATTTATTTATTTTAAATTTTATTAGTTTATTAATTAATTTTTTTAACTAATTAACTAAAAAAAATTATTAGTTTTGTTCAAAATTGAATATGAGAAGACGGTGCGATGGCGAGGGTTCACGCGAGGGTTTATGCGGCCGAGCTCTGCGATGGCGCTGGCTCATGCAACAATGGAGGATGCGGAAGGGTCAATCGTAGTCCCGGCAAAAGGAATGGAGGAGCTATGAAATTTTTTGCAAGACAGAACTCAGATCTGCAGCTCTGTGACGCAGATCAAGCAAACCAATGGTCCAAGCAACCGCCGTCGAGCTCTGTTCAGGCACCAGTTCCCTTGATCCGAGGGTTGGTACATAGATCCAGCCTAAGGCACTCTCCTACAGCCATCCGACTGACAGATCGACCTCTGCTATGGTCAGATCTGGAAGTTTTTTTTCGGGGAGATCGAGATCTTGGAGCAGCAGACAGTGCAGTCTATGGGATCGATGCCGCTGCCCTGAAAATGGAATTCCGAATCCAAAAACGAGCCAACAATTGGATGGATCTTCTTAATAGGAGGCCAGATCTGGGAAACGGATCATCAGATGGTGCCAAACTTTGTAGATTCGGGGTGGATCTACCAGATCTGGCCAGATCTAGGCAGAAGCAAAATGAAATTTCGCCAGACCCAGAATACAAACCCGAAAAACGGGATCGGATCAAGGCAGACACAGCGGATCTGAAACAAATCTTCATTAGATCAACAGAAGGCAGACATGTTTGTGTGCAGACCTAGGAACGGATGAGTGTTTTGGAGCTAAAAAAAGAGATCCAGGACAAACTGGGAATTCCAGTTGCATTTCAAATTCTAATATTTTCTGGGATATGTTTGCAGGATCAACAAACTCTCCTGCATTACAAGGTTGCAAAGGACTCAACTATTATCCTCAATCACCGATTGCGAGGCGGAGCTAAAAGATCTACCTCAAAACCTACAGGCACCTATCGCGATGCAGCCAAAGGGAAAGAACCTCCAAAGGGGGAAGAATCCACAGTTGTTAATATACCTCCAGGGCAGTATATCGTGGATCAAATGCCAGAAAGTCCCTCCATCTTGCTGGATACTCCAGAGGTAAAATGCATATTCTCAGATCTACAAAAAAAAGTTGTTATTTGTAGATTTAACGGTTTCTGGCCTAGAACAGATGCCCTGTATCAATGGATTCACACAGTCTGGACAAAAAACTGCCAGATCCACCTATGCTCGAAGGGTTTCTTCATAGTTATCTTCCTCGAAGAAGGAGAAAGGGAAAAAATTCTCAATGAAGGACCATGGTTTTGGGGCAGTGCGGGATTGTTTGTTACCCCATGGTTCCCGGAGTTTGACGCCAATACTATGGTAGTATCAAGGATGCCAGTATGGGTAAGGTTGCATAATCTTCCGATACATTTTTGGCACTTCAAGACCTTATCAGCCATAGGGAATACCCTTGGAAGAATGTTAAAGATTGATTCTGAGAGACATTTAAAAGGAATCTTTACTTTTGCCAGGATATGTGTCGAGGTAGATCTTAGCCAAGGATTACCGGAAAACATCATTCTGAATTTTAACAATTCTCAGTGGAAACAACCGTTGGACTATGAGAATACAGCATTCAGATGCAGGGGATGTCAACAAACAGGTCATCTGTTCAACGCATGCAAAAGCCCCAACAAGAGCAAGCCACAACAAAGGAAGCCCAAAGGATGGCAGAACATAGATGATGTCATAAAGAAGAGAGCCGCGGAAAAGAAAGCCCCTTCGGTAACAGAAGACGAAGGAACAGAAGCAGAAGAGGATGATACCACCATAGAGGAATTTGAAATAGAGAACCAGAAGGAACAAATAGCAGACAACAAGGCTTCACAGCCCCACTCAAATCAGGCAGAGACCCAGCAAAATCAGGCAGAGATGACAAGCGTGGATCAAAGCATGGGGGGCATTAAACGACATCATCACTCAGACACTTCAGACTCAGACAAAGAAACAGGGACGCCGAATGAAACAACACAGATAGTCATTGCCTCAATCGAGCCCACCCAAGGAGAGTGGCGCAAGGTCGAAAAGAAAAAGGGGAGAAAAACTTGAAGCGTGAGAATTCAGGTTTTCACCCCTTTTTTCTTTCTCTCTTCTCTTTTCTTCTCTTATTCTTTGTGCACGTTAGTCCTCTAACGTTGCGTGGGGTGCGAAAGCACTCGAGCCTATGTGGCAATTTACAGAATGCTTCATTGCATCTGCTAGTGTAACTTTTCATTAATTTTTTAATAAAAGGTTACCGTTTTTTTTTCCTCGGAACAAAAAAAATTGAATATGAGAAATTAAATTTTAATAATATTTTAATTTATTTATTTTAAATTTTATTAGTTTATTAATTAATTTTTTTATTATATAATGATTGGATTTTATCATCAAATTTCAATACAATCTTTAATTATATACCATCAAATCTACCGTCAAATCTTGGTTTAAATCTATACATAATTATTTACAAGTCAGCGTACCAACTGTTTAGCAACACAAAAGCAAAACATAAAGATAAATTTGTTCTACTTTAGAAATTGCAGAGTAACAAGATTATTGCAATAACTATAACTATGTCAACATTCTCCATGTGTCATAGCCATTGTTTATTTGATTACGAGCGACAAGATTATTTTTTTTCAGACGAAAAAAATCAGCATGGTATTATATTGAGCAAATATAATGGGCGTTACATATGAACCAAATGTATAGCAGCGGCATGGTATTATATTGAGCAAATATAATGGGCGTTACATATGAACCAAATGTATAGCAGCGGCCAGAAACTTAAGCTGGGCCCGGGCCCGTTCAAGCTTTAAACAGGAAAAATCCGAGGGAAGATCAAAAATGAAATCATAGTGTAGACCCAACATCGATAGCAGAGGCGACAAGATTATTGCAATAGCGATGTCAACATTTTCAATGTGTGATAACCATTGTTTATTTAATTACGAGTAAACGGTTTGTAGTTTAATTTTCAAATAATTATTTACTTAAACTTTGCGCGAAATTGTAATTTAGCAGTTTCGATGGAAAACGGTAAAAAACCGTTGTGGCTTAACCAAGATATTGTATTTCTATTTGATCAGTGATGAGTGGCTGGTATCAACTCTATAAATTTTGATGACCTGTGTAGGTGATTTAATATTATGAATTTTTTTTTAGAATTCATCGTAGATTTATCACTGTTAAAATTAAATAGGAAGAAAAATACAAATATATTGATGTTCTGATTGAAAGATATATGATGTATTTTATAATAATTATAATTAATAAAAAATTAACTAATAATTATAATTTAAAAAAATAATTCAAAGATAATTTAATTTTAAAGATAGAGGTTTTCATAATGGAAAATTGATGTTTAAAAATGTATAGGATAAAAATATAGGTAGTTATCTTTATAATATATTAAAAAAATAATATAATAGAAAATAAATCTAAGTTAATGATATTTTAATTTGTAAATGTTAATAATTATAGAAGTAATGATATAGGGTAAATTTTCATTTTTAAAATGTGAAGAATAAAAATATAGGAAGTTGTTTTTATAATATATTAAAAGAAATCAACACTATAACGTAATTTCCTTTTTCTATAGAGCCAACTATAATGCAATTTCCTTTTTCTATAGAGCCAAAATGGGTCAAAGTTGTAATGACAAAATACGGAGAAGGAAAGTATTTACAAACATTGTTTCTACTTCTCTTTCATTACATATATATTATGTTTCAAGTGAAGATCTCAAATGCCAAATTTTTTTAATTAACCATGACTTGTGAACGGTGCTTTTTAAAGTTATAAATTAATATTCCTAAATATTTATTTCTAATCTTAAAAGAATATATGATATCATTGTAGATTTTGACTATGTATAATTTTTTTTCTTTAATCTCTGTTTTTATCTTATTTTCTTTTACTAGTTGTTGTTTCCGATATAGCCAAATTTTCATAAAAAAAAAATATCTTAATTTAGCTATATTTAAACTAAACTACATGTATTGGCTATTATGTAGTTTGTTATATTCCACGATCTCAATCATTAGGTTCCACTTTAACGAATTCAAAGAATATAGACCATCACCCATAGTCTGTTTTTATCTTATTTTCTTTTACTAGTCGTTGTTTCTGATATAGCCAAATCTTCATTAAAAAAATTATCTTAATTTAGCTATATTTAAACTAAACTACATGTATTGGCTACTATGTAGTTTTTTATATTCCACGATCTCAATCATTAGGTTTCACTTTAACGAATTCAAAGAATATAGACCATCACCCATAGTTGTTCTTTTGTCATTGACATTCACTTTAATGCATTCAAAGGCTAAATACCATCCGCTCCCTACATTTTTATTTCTATTGTATGTGATTCTCGTAGGTTGATAGGTATTTTAAAGTATTGAAGTTATTTTTGCATTTAAATAAATAATGTAAATTATAAAATTAATCTAGATTCATCTTAACTCTAGATCTATGAAGTACCAAAAGGGATTAAATCTCTTTTTATTGTAAAAGAGGTCTGTATCTCAAGAGATTTGATCCTTATTGATGAGTATTTGATCCTTATTGATGAGTGATAGATCCATCGAGGGTTAAGATGGATCTAAGTTGGTATTAATATTAATCTTTTAATATTAATAATAGTTTACCCATCATAAGATTTTCAAGTAAAGTTTTAGCCTTAAATTGAATATATGTGATTTATCTTTGTTTCGAGATGGTTTAAAGAAATAAAAAATATTAAAAATTAAATTTAGTAATCAATTTTCTTTTAAATATATATATTTTAATAATTAAACTGAAAGTATATAAATAAATATTTAATTATATATTTTTTATTAATTAAATTCAAAGTATACTAGCACAACCACATTTACCAATGTGGTTGATATATGCCAATAGGTATATATCCACCACCCGCCTCATTAATAATTGTTAGGTGTATTTTGTTAAAAGATAACCTTTTCTCATTAAGAGTTGTGTTTCCTCCTAAGAGGTTACAAGTTCAAAATCGGAGGGGGTAGAGTATGTATGCCTTCTTAGACTTAGTAGTCAAATTGTTGGGTCTCTTGTCCCATAAACAAAGGGGTCTCATATACCAATTTGGTGTCTGGCTTAGCCATGACCTTAAAATTAGATAATTATTATTATTATTATTATTGATGATGATGATGATGATGATGGTTAACGTCCGCTGAGACCAAATAATGGTCTATCGGACCTAAAGAAACAAATTATCTATTTTGATTTAAGATTTTATTCCTATGCTCAAAAAGCTTGGAGAGAAGCCTCCCGAGCTCACTATAATTTTGACATTGTAAAAGGCTAGGAAGGTCAGTATTGTAACAAAGATTGTGAAACTGAGATCTAATGTGGTTAACTATATAACTAATAATAGCCATACTATTTATTATTTATATAATTATACTTATTATATTAACATTATTTTGTATATTAATATAATATTAGTAATTACGTAAAATTTTGCTAATATATTAATAATTATATTTAAAACTATAATATAATGCACAATTAACATAATAATAACAATAATGTTTAATTATTATTATTATTATTATTATATATTTATTAATATAATTGTGAATATATTTTATATATCTACTTTGAGCATATTAATAATATTAATTATATATAGAGTATATATTAAACTAAAATATATTATATTATTATTAGAAAGAAAGAAAGATATATATATATATATATATGTAATAATAATATATTATAAAATTTAAATTTTAGGGTTTAAATCCATATATTAGTACATTTTTTTTGGGTTTATTAATCCTTTTTGTTTTAAATATTGATCTTAAGATATTAATAACTCTTAGGAGTTAATATTTTAAACCCAACAATTAATAAATTGGAGGGATTAAATTACAAATCCAAGGAATTATTGACATTATAAACCAAAGCAAGTAATAAGCCCAAGGGTTTAATATTATAAACCTAATCAATTAATAAACTCGAGGGATAAATATTATAAACCTAAAGGATAAAAAAACAAAGAATCAATATTTTTTTTTTCTCGGTAAAAGCTATTCTATTAAAAAAGTAAAAAGATATGTACAAAGATCAGAGCCGCACAGGAGGCCGTAGCCAATCCTTTAGCAAAAACTCAGGGATTTTACAATAGGTGTTGTTCACAGGATGAACAATGCAGATCTTGAGAAAATGATTGCTATCCCTGACATCCTTACAAAAAATATCCAGACTATGATACTCCCATCCTTCAGTAGTTTCAAAAATACATTGATATCTATCAAGACTGACTGTATGACAGAGATAAAAGTCTGAATTTTCTAGTAATGCTATAACCATCTGAAGCCTAAGACAGAACAGACCAGAGACTTAAGCTGTAAGACCATAAACACAGAGTCAAAAAACAGAACAGGCACCCGGAGTCGCATCAGTCGGCTTGACATGTAGAGTCATGCTTCTCTTCTTTCACTGGTCTTGGAGAGGCTACCCATGTGACATAGCCTTCTTCATCCATCAGCGGTTCTCCAGCCGAATCCGTTACTAGGTGTAAAATTCCAGAAGGGAAATGAGCTGGTTCTCTGACTTTGTCTTCTTCCATGGCCTGAGCGGGTTGCTGAGGAACATTTGAAGCAGGGGCTCCCTCGTTGATGGCGTCCGGGTGATAAACCAATCCCGTCATATCTCCGAGCAGGACGCCTTCATTCTGAGAACTGGGGGAAGCCGGAGGGGTCGAGCTGGGATGGTGGGTTGCCTCTTCAGAGATGAACACAGAGAAATTCACAGTGACCGTCGGTTTATTAATCCGACTCTGGAAGACAAAACTAGACGACTGGTAAGAGCTGTTTGGGTTGGCTCCCTCCTGGTCAGACTGCGGAGAAGAGGGCTGAGCCAATGCAATTGGAGTTAGCTGCCGGGGCTCTGAAGGCGAGGGGCTTACTCTGATACCAGAGCGACCACCCCTTCGCGGAATGCCTCGACTGCGAGGCATTGGGGAAGCACCAGGGAACCTAAGAAAACAGCTGAGACGGAGAAGAACCGGCGGAGCAGGGGTGCTATGGAAGCCCGAATTGTTGCAGAGCCAAACGACTGAGGCCACAGGAGGGACGAGATGGAACATCTGAGACCACAAGGTGATATAAAGGCCGAAGGCAAAACCCGCAGCGGGAAAATGAAGGCGCGTCATGTTGAAGAGCGCGAACCAGGACGAAAGGGCCATGCGCGCATTGAATTGCAGCGCCGTCCGAGATTGAGCAAACATAAATTCACTTACGATGAACCTTAATATGGCTTTTTCCATGCGAGCCGGAAGATCAGCCTCCTGCCTGCTGGCAATCCAGGTGGCTTGGCAATAAGCCATGTCCTTAAATGCTGAGGCTAACACCTGCATCCGGGTGCTTATTCTTCCCCTGAGAATTGTCCTGTATGATGATTTCCTGTATCTTGGCAATTTGTTCCCTGGAGTTTAAGTTTTCTATAGTACCTTCATAATACCCATCCATAGCCTCCACTCCGATATTGGCAAGTATATCAGCAAGCTTGTTTCCTTCCCTTCTGGTGTGTTTGAATACGATTGCTTGGTGCTGAGAGAGCCATTGATTTATTAACTCAAGCCTCTGGGCCATCCTCCAACTGTTGCTTACCTTGTGAATGGAGGAACCATGCTGAAGCTTTGTGATCATTCTGATTAGTATTTGCGAATCGCCTTCTATGATGAGAGGGAAATATTCCTTTTCATGAGCTATTTTGAGACCTCGCCATAATCCTTCCAGTTCTGCAGAGTTGTTGGTGTCCCATCCTATCGATCCCCTGTATATACAGTGAGGGTTACCCATATGATCCCTGAAGGCTCCTCCGTATCCGGCTTTCCCAGGATTTCCTTTGGAAGCCCCGTCAAAGTTGAGCTTGTGCATTTCTAAGGGCGGCGGTGACCAAGAGGTAGCTTCCTGACTGTGCAAAGTGAGATTCTTTTTATTGATTGAGTTTTGCTTTATTTGAAGTTCCCAGTTGCCCCAGATTGTTTTTTCCAGAGGTGTAGTGGGAAGGTCTTCTGTGTGCCATGCTGTAATTGAAAGAGTCTCCATCATGTTTTGATGGAACTTGTTCCAGATTTGGTCTATAGGCATCCTTTGATCTTTGAATATTCTTTTGTTTCTCTCTTTCCATATATTCCACATAAGAAGACCGGGTATAAGTTGCCACAAGTTGTTGAGGAGGTTGCTTTGAAAAGGCTTTTGACTCCATTCTTGTAAGGTGGCTTTGAGGTCTCCTTGCACTCTTCCCTCTCTTTGACAGCGGAAGGCAACCTTCTCCCAAAGTTTCCTCCCTGTTTGGCAGTTTTGCATGAGATGGAGTGTTGTTTCCTCCTCTTGCCTGCACATGTAGCAAATAGAGGGACCCGAGAAGCTTCTTTTTCTGAGATTGTCCCATGTTAAGATTCTGTTATGTCCTAGGAGCCAAAGAAATGTGGAGACTTTCGGCCAGTTGGAAGTGTGCCAGATTCTTTCCCATAGGTTATCTCTGTTTATCTGCTCTTGTATTATGATGTTGTAGGCTTCCTTTGTAGTGAAGATTCCTTTTTCTCCATAACCCCACCGTAAGATGTCCACTCCTTCTGAGACTGATATTTTCCTCTTCTGTAATTCTTCATTGAGAATATGTTGAGTTTTAGTCGGGTTGTTGGGTATAATTTGACTTGCGTTTTGCCAATGCCGAAATCCTTGAGCTATATCTGTGGTCCAGAATTGATTGACTTTGGAAAGGTCATTTATCTCCCTCTCAAGGATAGGAGTATCCTGGAGAATGTCCTTTATTTTTGGAAGTTGCTGCCATGAGTCCTTCCAGAAACGCGCTGATGAGCCATTTTTTATTTCCCAGAAACAATGAGCTTGGATGAGATTCCTATGTTGTATAGTTGAGTTCCAAATGACTGATCCCGTGCTCATCTCAGTCATGCATATTCTTTCTTCCATAGGGCAGTTGTTGGCATACTTTGCTGTCCATAGGGAGGCCCATGGAGTGTTGGGATGGGCAAGCCATCTCCACCAGATTTTTGCACCCATTGCTTTGTTGTTGTTCTCAGGATCTTTCAGACCAATACCTCCTGCTTTTTTAGGAAGGCAGACTTTGTCCCATTTTATCAAAGCCCATTTGCGGTTTTGGCCTGAGCCTCCCCACAGAAAATTGCGCTGAAGATTTTTTATTTCTTTTAGAACCCATTTGGGTGCCGCTAAAATGGAGAAAAGATAAAGGGGCATGGAGTGGAGGACTGCCTTGATAAGAACAATTCTACTGGCCATATTCAGAGCTCGATTAGTCCATAGAAATAATCTCGATTCTAGCTTTTCGAGCAATTGTTTCCAGGATGAATGCTTGAGAGCAGAGGCCATAAGAGGGGCTCCGAGATATTTGGATGGAAGGGAGGCACATGTAAAACCCAAAATTCGACTTATAGCTTTCTGAGTTGGGACAGGGGTGTTGAAGAAAAAGATTTGGGATTTGACTCGATTGATTAGGGCTCCGGACGCCTCAGAGAAGGTAGACAAAATGGATTTGATGAGGCTGGCTTCCTGGACCGAAGGATGGCCAAAGAGCATGTTGTCGTCAACGAATTGCTGGTGGGAGTGTGCAGGGGAATTGTTGAAAGAGAGGCCTCTTAACCGATTTTCGAGCCTAGCTGCGGTTATACTTCTACCCAAGCCTTCAGCCATGATCACAAAGAGAAAAGGAGACAGAGGGTCTCCTTGTCTGATCCCTCTGGAGGGACGGAATGTAGCGGAGGGAATGCCATTAATTAACACAGAGAAGAAAGCTGAAGATAAAAGGTTATAAATCCATCTGACCCATGTGTTAGCAAATCCAAAGGCAAGAAGAATTTTTTGAATGTAGACCCAACTGAGACTGTCAAAAGCTTTGGAAAGATCTAACTTAAGCAACATACCTGGCTTTTTGGTTTGCTTTAGGGAGTGGATTATCTCATGAGTTAAGATTATCCCATCTGTTATTTGTCGTCCTTCAACGTATCCAGATTGCTCAGGCGAGATGATGAGAGGGAGGAGCGGCTTTAATCTCGTTGCTATTACTTTGGAGATAATTTTGTAAATGAGATTGCAGAGAGCGATAGGTCTGTATTTGTCAGGTGTATTGGAATCTTCCCCCTTAGGAATTAAGGCAATGAAGGTAGCATTTAAGCCTGGATACAACCATCTGAGAGTTCTGGATTCTTCCACGACCTGCCATACCTCAAATTTTATCAGATCCCAGAATTTATGGAAAAAAATCGATGTAAAGCCATCCGGACCTGGCGCTTTCCCCTCCTTCATTTGTTGAACAGCTTCTTCAACTTCCTGTAGGCTAATTGGCTTGATGAGAAGATTATTATGTTCCTTTGTTATTACTTTGGGTATACTCTTTAGATGTTTGTTGATAGCCGGTATTCTGTTGATGTTGGGTTCCTGAAGGGCTTCCTTAAAGTAGTTGAGAAATTCCCCTTCAATCCCGTCATGAGTTTCAATTTTCTCCCCCTGGACATTCTTAATGTGAGTGATGCAATTTGTCATGCGGCGCTGTACAGTGGTTTTGTGAAAAAAATTTGTGTTTTTTTCACCATTCTTTAACCATCTGATTCTTGATTTTTGTCTCCATAGTATCTCCTCTTTTTTTTCCCCTAGGAAAAAATCGTAATTTTATTAATAAATTGATAAAATTACATTTTGTAGATGCCATAGGCATATGCAGATGGTTGATCCTGTAATAACGGGCAGCATAACAAGGAAAATAACACTGAAAAGCAGATGAATAATCCTGTAAGGACAGGATCCAACAGAATAACAGAAAAAAAATTAATAAGTGTTCCAGCAAGCCTATTCTTTTCTTCCCTTCTTCTTCTCTACCCGGCGCCATCCTCCCGAATCAGCTGTGGGTGTAGTTGTAGCTAGCTGGTTTCCCGTGGTGATCATTTGTTGTTCTTTGTCTGATTCTAAGCCCGCCGAGCTATGGGTTCTCTTTATGCCACTAACTTCCATTTGCGGCTCTTGATGTAGATCTGTAATGATCAGCCCCGTATGAGTAGAAAGGTTGTTTGCTTCCTGAGTTTGTTTCTGTCCCATTTGAGGTTCTGGTTCCATGTGGTTCTTTGGAGGGTCCTCCTTGATGTCCTCTTCTTCCAATGGCTCTGTGTTTTGCCAGCCTTTGGGATTTTTTGGTTGTTTCTTAGTTTTCCTAATGTCCTTTCGAGCTGATGGACACTCATTTTGGAGATGCCTTGTCTGCAAACAGTTCCTGCACCGGAATGCTGTGTTCGCGTAGTCAAGCTGTTGTATCCATTGGGTATTGTTGAAATTTAGCGTAATGTGGTCTGGTAGCCCCTGACTCAGATCCACTTCTACGCATATTCTGGCGAATGTAAAGATACCCCTGACTGCTCTGTCTTCATCCATTTTTAGGAATTTCCCTAGAGTATTCCCAATGGCAGTTAGCACTTTATGATGCCAGAAATGCAGTGGGAGCCCGTGAAGCCTCACCCATACAGGCATGGTTGAGACTTTCATTGTATTAGCATCAAATCTCGAGAACCAGGGGGTTGTGAAGAGGCCAGCACTGCCCCAGAACCATGGCCCATGTTTAATAATACTGTCTCTTTCCTGTTCTGTATCAAAACTAACTATGAAGAACCCCTTAGGGCAGAGGTAAATTTCGCAGTTAGATGTCCATGTTGTGTAGATCCATTGATGCAGGGCATCTGATTTTGGCCAGAATCCATTGAATCTACATATGACTGCAGTATTTGATAAATCAGTATATAGGTTAATTACCTCTGGTATAGATACCTGAAGAGTTGGTGATTCTGGCTTTTGCTCGACGATGTAGGGTCCTGGCAATTCTGTTGTTGGTGCTGCTTTGCTTCCCCTTTTTTCTTCCTTTCCTTTTACTGCATCCCGAAAGGAACCTGTATTTTTAGAGCTGGTTCCAGAGCTTCCACCACGCAGTCAGAGGGTTAAATTAATGGTTGAATCATTAGCTATGCCATAATGCTGCAGGGTTTTGTTATCTTGCAGATTGTACCCTGAATATATGAGGTTTTGTAATCGTTTTGGGATTCCATGGCGGCCTTGTATTTCCTTTTTTAACTCCTGGATGCTTGTTGCCTCCCTGAGCCGCATGCAGTAGTGTTTTCCTTCAAGCAATTTGATGAAGATCTGAATCAGATCTGCATCTGTATGGGTTAGATTGGTGTTGTGGACCCTTTGTTGAGCCAGATCTGTATTGGATCTGGCCGGATCTGATAGATCTGCTCCTGTTCTATAGTGTTCGACCCAAACTGAAGAGTCGTTTCCCAGATCAGGGTTCCTGTTGGGGCTATCTCTTGTTTGCAGGTCGTAGCCGACAAGCCCTCTGTTAGAGCAGTGCTTCACGGTGTTAAAGGCCCAGATCTGCATATTCCCACCCCATACATTGTCTTCGACCCTGCTATTTGAAATCGGCCTTATCACAGCGGATCGGGACCACGGCATACCAGGTAAGGGTCTGGTAAGAGTCTTATGCTTCGGTTTTTGATAATCATAGGCAGATCTGGCAATCTTGAGGAGAGCGCTTGCAGAGGAAAGCGGATCAAGACAGATCTGTGTCCAGAAAGATGGGAAACGCTCCGGGTTCTGTTTCCTGTGATTCGGATCATAAGAGTCCTTTCCATCAGCGGATCCAGGCCTCTGCCCAAGGGAAACATCGTATACTCCAGCAGTCAGACTTCTGGTCAATCCACAGCTGACCAAGTCTTTAGTGTAGGAATTTACAGGGTAAGTTCCATAGAAAGAATACCAAAAGGACACCGCTCACAACCAGATCTCAAATCAATACACCAGTATTTTTGACGTGGTTAAAACCCTCAGAGTGCAAGGAGGGAAACAGTCCACGGCCTGTCCCAACGTGGGTACTACAGGCAATTTATTAATCAAAGAATGAAAATTTACATAAGCTTCTCTCATGCACGGATTGCCCGAACAATGACCCTCCATGCGCTTTAAATAGAACTCATGGACCAATCGGGTGTCAAGCCACAGATCAAGTGTCGGTAATACCGAGGTGAGAGTGAACCGTCGGATCACTACATATTGTGACCGTCGGATTGTAAGTTACAAAATGTACAACGGTAAAGAAACACACTTTACCTAACTCTAACCTAACTCTATGCTAGACCAAGTTGGACTTAACTATATCCTATGTGTCGGAATATCCTAACATCCCCCCTTAAGAACAACTTGGGATAGGATTGAAGGATTTACAAATATGACACAATAGGAGAAGGAAGGAGGCACTAGAGCCTATCCCCCCTTAGTGACAACTTCCTGAACTCCAAGCATATATCGAAGTTTAGTGAACTTCGCCTCTGTGAGAGCCTTTGTGAAGATGTCTGCAACCTGATCATCTGTTGGACAATATTGCACTTCAAGAACATGGTCATGAATGAGCTTTCTGATGAAGTGCATGTGTAGTTCAATGTGTTTGCTGCGCTGATGCTGGACTGGATCTTTGCATAGCTGAATGGCACTTTGATTATCACACCAAAGTGTGGTTGGATGCTGCTGCTCAAAGCCAAACTCTGATAGGATCTGACGAAGCCACAAGGCTTCCTTACTAGCTTCCACGGCACCACGATACTCTGCTTCTGCTGACGAAAGAGAAATGGCAGCCTGTTTCTTACAAGCCCATGTAATAGGTCCTGAACCAAGAGTGAAGACATAACCGACAGTAGACTTCCGATCATCAAGGTCACCAGCCCAATCAGAATCAGTGAAACCAACTAACAGAGGAGCTGCTTTGGCACTGTAATGAATCCCAAACTGTACTGTACCTCGAACATAACGAAGTATTCTTTTAGCTGCTTTCCAATGACTTTCACGGGGGTTTTGCATAAAACGAGCAACAAGCCAACAGCAAAGGAAAGATCAGGACGAGTATGGGTTAAATACAAGAGTTTTCCGACAAGTTGACGGTATAAGGTAGCATCAACTTCAGGAGAAGTACAAGAGACTGAAAGTTTGACTCTAGACTGAAAGGGAGAAGGGGCTGGCTTACAGTCTTCCATGTGAAAATGACGAAGAATATCACAAGCATACTTGGACTGGGAAAGGAAAATACCCTCTTGGGATTGCAAGACTTGAAGACCGAGAAAATAGTGTAAGTGTCCTAAGTCTGTCATTTCAAATTTCTTTTTAAGGCTGGACTTCACATGGTTTATAAGGTTGGGATCACTACCAGTAAGAATAAGATCATCAACATAAAGAACAAGGATGATAAGAGAGTTGCCCACTTTCTTTGTGTAGACAGTATTGTCAGAATGACACCTAGAAAAGCCAGATTCTAAAAGAAAGCTATCCATTTTGGCATACCAAGCCCGAGGAGCTTGCTTGAGGCCATAAAGGGATTTCTTAAGTCGACAAACGAGGCTGGAGTCTGTTTGTATGAAGCCAATGGGTTGTTCCATATAGATTTCTTCCTGCAAGTCCCCATGCAAGAAGGCAGATTTAACATCCATTTGATGGACTTCCCATTTTAAAGAGGCAGCAAGGGAAAGAACAAGGCGGATAGAGTTCATTTTGGCAACTGGAGAGAAGGTTTCAGTGTAGTCAATGCCTTCAACCTGTGAAAAGCCCTTAACAACTAGACGAGCTTTATGTTTATCAACTTTCCCATCTGGTCCATACTTGGTTCTGTAAACCCATTTGCATCTAACAAGTTTGCGTCCCTTTGGTAGAGGAACAAGATCCCATGTATCATTTGTCATCAATGAATGATATTCTTCATTCATAGCTGCTTCCCAATGTGGATGGCCTGAAGCTTCTGCAAAAGTGTCAGGATCATGATTTACTGGAGCTTGAGCCAGTAAAGAAGAGGCTCTTTCAAACTGAGAACGTGTACGTCGCTGATCTGTAGGATCACCGGCAAGATCACCTGCTGCATCCCGAGTAGCACGGACCCATCTTGGAAGTTGAGGATCCTGAGAAGGTGGGGGAGGATTATCATCCTCGCTTTCATCATCAGAAGAAGAAATGTTTTCAAAGATAGAAGAGATAGGAAGAGGTGGCACATCCGCCGGACTAGGCTCGCAGGCCGATTTATTTTCATCAAATTTTACATCTCTTCTAATGATAACATTTTTGGACTTAAATGGAATAAGTCTATAACCTTTTACATCTTCAGAATATCCAACAAAAGTACATTTCTCACTCTTAGGTTCTAAAGCTTTATGCTTTTCATCTGGAATATGGGCCCATGCTTCACTTCCAAACACACGAAAGTGACTTACATCTGGTTTAATGGAACTCCAAGCTTCTTCTGGAGTGATATTCTCTAGAACCTTAGTAGGAGTGCGATTGATTATATAATTTGCACAATTAATTGCTTCGGCCCAAAAACTAAGACTGAGTCCTTTAGATTGCAGCATACAATTAGCCATTTCCTTTAAGGTGCGATTTTTCCTTTCAGCTACACCATTTTGTTGTGGAGTGTATGGAACAGTATGTTGCATTTGAATTCCATTTTCGGTGCAAAAGTTGATGAATGCGTTTTTAACATATTCTCCACCATTATCAGTTCTTAGCTTAAGAATTTGATGTCCAGATTGTTTTTCAACAAATGCTTTGAAGGCCAAAAAAGTGCTAAATACTTCGCTCTTGAGTTTTAAGAAGTATACCCAAGTGCGTCTAGAGAAATCATCAATGAAAGTTAAGAAGTACTTGCAGCCAGAGAATGAAGCAACAGGAAGAGGACCACATAAATCATTGTGCACAAGCTGTAAAGGGGCTGAGGCGTGCCAAGAGGCACGTTTGTCAAAACTGTCCCGATGATGTTTTCCGAGTACACATCCGGAACAAACACCATCTTTGCAAGATACCATAGGAAGACCTGTCACCATATTTTCTTTACATAGATGCTGAAGGGAGCGATAGTTTAAGTGACCAAACCGCTCATGCCAAAGTTTGCTCACTTCATCATTATGAGCAACAAATACTGAGGGAAGATGGGATGACCCAAAGTTGCGAAACTTATACAACCTTTTGGAATCATCAGCAAGACCAGTAGCTAGAATCTGTTTAGGATCTTTTAGATCCTTGATTACAACATCATGAGGTGAAAATTCAACAATTTTACCTTCACCTGAATGAGTTATCTGATAGACAGATAGAAGGTTGCAGGATAAGTTTGGAACACATAATACATCATTGAACTGACCATTGTCTAGATGAACAGTTCTAGTCCCTACAACATTAAGAGATCTATCATCACCAATATATATATTTTTGGTGTTACAATCATTTAAAGAAGAAAACATGGCTTGGTTTTTGGCCATGTGACAAGAGGCTCCAGAATCAATGAGCCACTCATGAGAATGAGAAGAAGAAGAAGATACATTTAATGCATAACCAGACTGAGATGATTGACGATGACATGCAGAAAGTGCCGTTCCGGAAGTTGAAGTTGAAGTAGGCTCCAGATGGATGTTATGTTTCTTCATTGCGGCTTCCAAGGCTTCCATCTTCTTAAAGCATTTAGATTCTAAGTGGCCATCTCGATTACAAAAGTTACAATGTCTATCAGTCTTCTTCCATTTGTTTTTATTGGGCTTATCATTTTGCTGAAATGATCTTTCATTTTGAGGCTGAGATGGTTTAGGACCATTCTTTTGAGGATATGACTTCTTAGGATTCTTTGAATTTGGGTGCTGTTGGGCGGCTAACGCTTTTGTGGAAGAGTTTCCAAGATTAAGAAGACCAAGGTGTAAGAGTTTTTCTTGTTCTCTTATTAAGGAATCACAAAAGGAGTCAAAGGAAGGGGCCTTGTATTCTTGTCCTTGACAAATGAAAGCTTCCCTTGTAGAATGGAAAGTGGAAACAAATACAAAGTAGGCTGGTCCTAACTTAGTAAGGATGGAATAAATAAGGTTACCATCATCTTTCTTAACTTTAACACCTTCCAAGAGATATCTAAGGGTCTTGAATTTTGACAAGAAATCTTCAATGCAAGAAAAATTATTAGGATCCAAAGTAAGCAGCTCATTTTCAAGTTGATGGGATCTAATTTCATTTTTAATCCCAAAAACTTTAGCAAGTTTTTCTAATGCTTCATGAGGAGTCTCAAGTCCTGCAATGTGGAATCTAAGATCAGGAGAAATAGACATCCCTATCAAACCACGTGCTTGATCTTGTCTATTTTCCCATTTTGCCGCCTTGTCTTCATCTGTGGGTTTCTTCTCTTGGTTTGTGGCTATTCTGAAGAGACCTTTACTTCTAAGTAAATCTTCCATGTATTCTACCCATTGGAAGTAGTTAGTGCTGTCAAGAATGAATTGGCATGGACTTTCCATTTTTTTTTAAACTGAAGCTGAAGATGCTGAAAGTAAGCGTACCAACGGATAGATCTCGAAAAAATAGGCGGTTTTAAAAAAAACGGCTCTGAAAAAGGCTTCCGGATGAAGAAGTTATGGCTTTTTGAAAAAAACTTGTTGACGTTGCCGGCAAAGTGCGCGAATGTGCGGGAATGAAAAAATCCGCCCCCACAAAATGGAGACTTGAACCCAAGACCTCTACTCTCTAAAAATAGCTTTGAACCAATTGATCTATACAAAAAATTTGAGAGAGAGAGAGAGAGAGAGAGAGAGGGGGGGGGGGCCTCGATTTGCGTGCTTGCCTTGAGAAAGCTCTTTTTCCCTACAAAACACAAAACACAAAACCCAACACGAATATGCAAAGAAAAACGAACCTTGCGGCTCGAAGTTAGCTTTACCCAAAAAACTAGAAATTTTTAAAAAAAAATCTCAAGGTTAGCTTTAGCCGAAAAACTAAATATTTTTCTCAATGTTTCTGATTTTCCGATATCACACTAAGGTGCAGGGAAAAGAGCATACGCATGAGAAAAATCCTTCCTTTCTGTTTCTGATTTGCCCAGATCGCACAGAGTCGCAGGGCAAAGAGCATACGCAGAAATGAAAGGTATAGATCCGGTTAAAAAAAAAGGCTAAATAAACTGAGACCGAAATAAGCAAAGAGAAATTAACAGTAAACTGCAAAAAAAACACTGTATACCTCCCGATCTGAAAAATGACGCAGCTAGGGCTACCGGAAACCTTTTCGCATGAAACGAAAGGGGTTCCTCACTGGAACAGATGCTCCGAACGCAACAGAGCAGTCCTCTCAGCCCGAAAGCAGTCAGAAACAACAGATCTAGGAAACGACAGCCGCATGCAGTTCTACCGGCTTCAGATTTGGATCACCAACGGACGCGGCCCTCAAATAGCTCTGATACCATGTAGGAATTTACAGGGTAAGTTCCACAGAAAGAATACCAAAAGGACACCGCTCACAACCAGATCTCAAATCAATACACCAGTATTTTTGACGTGGTTAAAACCCTCAGAGTGCAAGGAGGGAAACAGTCCACGGCCTGTCCCAACGTGGGTACTACAGGCAATTTATTAATCAAAGAATGAAAATTTACATAAGCTTCTCTCATGCACGGATTGCCCGAACAATGACCCTCCATGCGCTTTAAATAGAACTCATGGACCAATCGGGTCTCAAGCCACGGATCAAGTGTCGGTAATACCGAGGTGAGAGTGAACCGTCGGATCACTACATATTGTGACCGTCGGATTGTAAGTTACAAAATGTACAACGGTAAAGAAACACACTTTACCTAACTCTAACCTAACTCTATGCTAGACCAAGTTGGACTTAACTATATCCTATGTGTCGGAATATCCTAACATTTAGGGCCTGTGGCTGCGCAAAACGGGCCCTCTGATACCCTGAGACCATTAACAACCTCCATCGCTCTCCCACCGTAATCGGCCACGTTCACTGTTAAAGCATACCCTGGATCATTTTCAGGACCTGCGGCTGGTTTGGGGGCCGATGCAGCTGCATAGCGATCCCTGCGCGAACAAACCCTATCCATCGCCATCGCAGAGCCCTCCGTATCGATTCCTCCTATACGCCCCATAGTATCTCCTCTTGTTTGTCTCTTTCTATGATTTTTTATTCTGTGACCTGTTCTAGTTTGGTTAGTTCCTCCGTTCGCCCAGCAGTGATGATGGTTTGCTGAATATTCTTCATCTCTTCATTGAGATTGGCTTGGGCGCTGAAGATGTTTCCAAACGATGTGTGATTCCATTTTTTGATAGCCCCCTTTAGGTGTTTGAGTTTTTGCTGGAATCGAGACATGCAGGTCCCTTCAGGCGGGATGAAGTTAGTCCAGGATGATTTGACTAGCTCTTCAAAATCCGGGTGAGAGAACCAAAATTCCTCAAACCGAAAGGGTCGTTTGAGATTCTTGCCTGGTCTGTTCCATTGAAGCTCAATAGGCCAATGATCGGATCCAGAGAAGGGGAGAATGGAGGCTGTGAACTCCCCTCCTAAGTGAGTAGCGTTATCTGAGATGAGGAATCTGTCAAGACGTGAGGCTATTTGCTGCGAACCTTCCCTTTTGTTGGTCCATGTATATAGGCCGTTACTGGTAGGAATGTCTATCAACCAGTTATTATTAATGAAATTTTTTAGAATGTTGCCATCACTGTTCGCTTGGCTTCTGCCTCCCTGTTTTTCTTCCATGCTGGCTATCATATTGTAGTCACCCCCTGTGATCCATAGAGGGAATGGCCTATCTTTATTAAGATCCGACAGTGAGGTCAGGATTTGGGCTTTTTGAGCCGTTTCCTGAGGAAAATATACATTGGTTAGCAATCCATGAGTATTAGTACCTGAGAGGTGGAAGGTAGCCTGGATGAAGCTTTTATTGGCTTGCATGTTATTGAGATGGATAACTCGTGCATCCCAAAGGATTGCCAGACCTCCTGAAGCTCCTTGAGCGTCAACAGCTGCAACCAGTCCACCTGGCCAAACTTTCGCTGCAATTTTTTCCAAAGTTATTGAGCTGCATTTCGTCTCCTGCAAAAATAGGATACTTGGTTTTTCTTGCATTAGCATATTTTTTAGTAGTCTGCCTTTTCTGGGGCCATTGAGGCCTCTGATATTCCATGATATCAATTTCATTGAGAGGGGTGGGGATTTGTGTCGAAATAGTTGGTCAGTTTGGCATACCTCCCTGACTCCACTAGTATCTCTCCGATCTTGATAGTTCTTTCCAGTGTAGTTTTTCTTCCTCTCTTTTTGTTGTCCTTGGTGATGAATTTACCGTCCCATGGACTTCCTGTTTGGACGCCTAGAGAATATTTTTTCCGTGCCTTGTTCAGGACTTCTACTAGGTTGTCCACTTGTGTCTCCGGTATTTTTTCAAAATTCCCAGTCTTGCATGCGAGTTCCAAGTTCAGAATGTCCAGCTCCCCAATGTCTAATGGTTCTGTGTCCTCTTCCATGTTCTATGGTGCTTGAGAGCTTCCTTCTTTCTCCTGTGAGTCTTTTTTGTTTCGCTGCGAGTATTCAACCTCCATTTCGTGAGATTGTCCTGGCGTGGTTTTGGCTGGAGTATTCAGACTTGTTGGCTCATGGGATTTCTTTCCTGCTTGTCTTGATGTCTCGGCTATATGTTCCTGATGTTCCCCTTTGTCTCTCGCTTTTTCTTTCTCCGGATTTTGCTCATCATCCGTGTCCAGGGCTTCAAATCTGTTACTGATTGTGGGCATTGCCTTGGTTACTGGATTTGTTCGGGGATTGCTTGTAGCTTTCTTGTTACCTCTCCGTCGATTTTTTACTTTGGTGAATCCATCTGGGTTTTGATTATCATTACTTCCTTGGGGAGGGGGTTGCTTGTTTTGAGGACAGTCTCTGAAAAGATGTCCTATTTCATGGCATTTTCTACATCTAAAAGGCACATGTTCATAATCTATAACTTGAGTCCATTCAGAGTCTTCATGGAAGAAACTTACCGTGTCTGGTAGCGGTTGCTTGAGATCCATGTAGACACAGATCCTGGCATAGGATGTATAACCGCATAGTTTTGTTTCTTCAGCAATCTTTACAAACTCGCCAATGGCATTCCCAATCTCTTGCAGAGATTTTTCCTCCCAGTATTCCCACGGCAGTGAGTAAAGCCTTATCCACACTGGCGCATAGCTTAGATCCTCCTTGTCTGGGTTGAATCGTTCTACCCAGCCTTTGAGATATAGTCCCGCGGAGTTGAAAAAATAGGGGCCTTGATCTAGTATCCTATTGCGGTCTTCCAGGCAGTTAAACACCACAGTAAAGAAGCCCTTGGCTCCTAGATGCAGCGAGAGGTGCCCCTTTGGGTGCCATTTAGTATTTATCCAGCTTCTCAGCGCTCTTTCCGTCGGCCATATTCCTATGAATTTGCCGATCAGCGCATGGTCTCTCATGTATTGTATTCTGGCGTTGATGCGCTCGCTTGGGAAGTACACTTTTGGTTTAGTCGCTGCTACAGGCTTACAAGTTGAAGAACTGGCTTTGTTTCTTTCATCTTCTTCAGTGTTCTTTCCCTTCTGCTGTCTGTTATCCAAGCCGTCACTGCTCATCTCATTCTCATTTTCTTTGTCGGCCGTATGCTTAAAATCATTTTCCGGATTGGGGGGAGGCCCGTGGCCCTCCCCCTGAGGGGGATTTATGTTGCTATTCTGTATGGGCACTTTCCTCTGTTTGCTGGTGCGCCAGAGTCTGCTCTGCAGTACCGTGAAAGTCAGATCTGTCGTTTGCAGGGTTCTCAGAAACCCTAGGGTTTGCAGCAGTCCCGCTCCATCAAGATCATAACAAAGAATCAATATTAAAAACACATGGGATTAATAAATCCTAACAACTAACATTTTAAACCCTAGGAATTAATATTTTAAATTCAAGGGACTAATAAACCCAAGAGATTATTAATATTATAAACCCAAAGGATTAAATTATAAACACAAAGAATTATTAATATTATAAACCCAAGGGACTAATAAACCAAATATTTAAGTATTACAAACCCAAGGAATTAGTAAACCCAAAGAATAAATATTATAAACCTAAGTGATCAACAAACCCACTGGATCAATATTAAAGACAAGGGATTTATAAACCTACGAATTAATATTTTAAACCCTAGAGATTGATATTTTAAACCTAAGGGATTGATAAACCCACAATATTATTAATATTATAAACCGAGGGAATTAATAATTCCTAGAGATTGTTAATATTATAAATTCAATCATATTAGTAAATGTGGTTGAAAACCGCGAATAAACGTTAATGTTATAAATCTAATATTAATCATAAAAACCTTATTATTATTATAATTAATAATAATTATTAATTTATATTAATTATTAATTATAAAATAAAATATTAATCATAAAATTAATATTCATAAAAATAAATATATAATAATAACCATATTAAGAAATAACTATTATAATAAAAATATTATTATTATAATTAATAATAATTATTAACTTATATTAATAGTTAGTTATAATGTAAATACATTATTATTATAATTATTTTAAAATAATTATTATTATTACTAATTATCTATTTTTATTTTAATCATTTTAAAATAGTTGTTGTTACTACTAATTATTTATTATTGTTATTGTTATTAAATCTAAGACTTTTGTGATTCATATTGTAAATAAATGTCTTTCATATTAATCACATCATTAGGATTGGGTCGACGTTTCGAACCAATTAATGTGGTTCATCCTTAAGACGAGGTGAAAAAATCAATCAATCTTCAAGAATAAATAGTATGGATGCATCATTGTCCAAGTTAGTCATTAGAAACTAGTCGTTAGTGAATTAGTTATTAAGGTAAACAAACTAATATTATAAATTGGTTGAATAAATAATTCCTAATGACCAATTTATAATATTATTTTATTTATCTTACTAACTAATTCACTAATAGCTAGTTTCCAATGGCTAACTCTAGGAAATCATGCATCTATGATATTTATTCTTGAAGATCGTTTGATTTTTTCACCTTTTCGTGAGGATAAACTACATTAGTTGGTTCTAAATGTCAACCCAATCCTAATGATGTGATTAATCTGAAAGACATTTATTTACAATATTACTATTATTATTAGTTAACATTATTATTTTTATTGCTAATAGAATTTAATTTCATTATTATTTAATAGATATTAATAATAATTAATTAACCATAAATAAATTATTTATTTATTAAAAAATATAATAATAAATTAATTAATGTTAATTATTTATTTATTTATTATTATTAAATTAACAATATTATGGTTACTATTATTATTATTAACCATAAATAATATAAATTATTAAAAAATAATATTTATATTTTTTAATAAATAATTTATTTATTTATGTTTAATTAATTATTATTAATATCTATTAAATAATAATGAAATTAAATTCTATTAGCAATAAAAATAATAATGTTAACTAATAATAATAGTAATATTGTAAATAAATGTCTTTCGGATTAATCACATCATTAGGATTGGGTCGACATTTAGAACCAACTAATGTAGTTCATCCTCACGAAAAGGTGAAAAAATCAATCGATCTTCAAGAATAAATATCATAGATGCATGATTTCCTAGAGTTAGCCATTGGAAACTAGCTATTAGTGAATTAGTTAGTAAGGTAAATAAAATAAATTAACATTAATTAATTTATTATTATTTGTTTATTTGTTTATTATTATTATTTTGTAATTTATATTAATTATTATTAATTAATTTAACCTAAGCGATTTATATTAAACCCAATTATTAATATTATAAACTTTATGAATAATATTACACCTTACGAATATGAACCTTTAGATTAATAAACCCAATGGATTGATATTATAAACGAGTGAGAATTATAAACCGAAGAGATTAATACTAAAACCCAAGGGATTATAAACTCAAGGGAATAATATTACACCCTAGAGATTAATATTATAAAACCAAGGTATCTAAACCATAGGATAAATATTGTAAACCTTAGAATTATCATGGCGTACCATGGTTGATTTTCATATTGAGACAATCTTTGTGACAATGTGACGTTGCACCATGATTTACCATGACTAATTTTCATATGCATAAAATCTTTGTCATAATGCAATGTTGGACCATGGTTGATTTTCATATTGAGAAAATCTTCGTCACAATCTAACATTGGACCATGGTTGACCATGATTATAAACCAAGAGGATTTATATTATATCCAAGGATTAATATTATAAACCCTATGAATAATAGTAAACCTTAGGAATAAGAACCCTTTAATTAATAAACCTGATGGATTGATATTATAAAGATAAGGGAATAATAAACCAAAGGGATTAATAGTAAAAACCCAAGGGATAATATTATAAAGCCAAGGTATATAAACACTAAGATAAATATGATAAACCCTTAAATAAAGATGGTTGACCATGAGCCCCAAGGTTTAGCTTAGTTGGTCGAGTTTCCGTTACTAAGTACCTCGCCTATTGGGAGGTCATGGGGTCAAATCTCCTTGACACCCTTAGGGTTAGGCCTTGCTTGTTTGGATGGCAAGTAGATCCCTTCAGGTTGATCTACCTGGATTTTCCCATGGATGTAGCAGTCACCTAGTGTCTGTGAACCACCCATAAAAAAACATGGTTTACCATGGTTGATTTTCATATTGATACAATCTTTGTCACAATGCAACATTGGACCATGGTTGGCCATTGTTTATTTTCATATTGAAACAATATTTGTCATAATGCGACGTTGGACCATGGTTGACCATGGTTGACAATGCTTAATTTTCATATTGAGACAATCTTTGTTACAATGTGACATTGGAACATGGTTGACCATGATTATAAACCCAAGGGATTTATATTAAACCATAGGGTTAATATTATAAACCATATGAATACTATTTTTTATTAAGACATTATTTTCCATAGTGTGATATTGTACCATGGTTGACCATGATTGATTTTCATATGGAGACAATCTTTGTCACAATGCGATGTTGGACAATAACTGGTTTTCATATTGAGGAAATATTTATCACAATGTGATGTTGGACCATGGTTGACCATGATTATAAACCAAGGATATTTATACTAGACCCAAGGATTAATATTAAAAACCCTATCAATAATATTATACTTGAGGAATAAGAACCCTTAGATTAATAAACCCAAGGGATTGGCATAATAAACCCAAGGGAATAATAAACCGAAATGATTAATACTAAAATCCCAACGGATTATAAACCCAAGGGAATAATATTAAAACCAAGGGATAAATGTAAGGAATATAAACCTAAAGATAAATATTAATACGGGAAACCGAATGGATTATAAATGCAGGGAAAAATATTTAACCCAAGGGAACAATATTAAACCTTATCAAGTAATATGAAATGAAAATATATAAAATGAACATATAAACTCAAGGGATTAATAAACCCATGGGATTTTTGATGTTATAAACCCAAGGGATTAAATTATAAACCCAAGGAATTATTAATATTACAAAATCGAGGCACTCATAAACTGCAAAGTTTAATATTATAAACCCAAATAATTATTAAACGCAAGGGATAAATATGATAAACCTAAGTGATCAACAAACCCAAGAATTAAAAACACAAGGGATTTATAAACCCAAGAATTAATATTTTAAACCCAAGAGATTGATATTTTAAACCCAAGGGATTGATAAACCCGCATGATTATTAATATTATAAACCCAACCACATTAGTAAATGTAGTTGAAAAGGGCCAATAAACATTAATGGTATAAATCTAATATTAATCATAAAATTAATATTCATATAGATAAATATATAATAATAATAATAAATAACTATTATAATAAAATTATTATTATTATTAAAATTAATAATTATTATTCCTTTATATTAATAATTAATTATTAAGTTAATAAATTATTACTATAATTATTTTAAGATCAATTTTGATATAATTAATTTTTTATTTTTTATTTTTTATCGTTATTAATATTAGCTATTATTATTAATTAATATTACTATTAGTTAATATTATTATTTTTATTGTTAATTAAATTTAATATTATTATTAATTAATAAATATTAATAACAATTAATTAATTTATATAATTGTCCACGAGGTCTTGAATAGAAGGTGATCAGATGCTCTCTTAGCGAACTCCTTGATGTGAAGTCACTGGTTCAATTACTCACCCCGATCTGGGTGACATATTGGACATGTTGAAGATATAGTCCTGCTAAACTTACAAAAAAAAATCATATAATTAAATATTAATAATAATTAATTAATAATATTACACCCTAGGAATATGAACCCTTAGTTTAATAAACCCAAGGAATTAATATTATAAATCCATGCAAATAAAAAACCCAATGGATCAATAATTAAAACCCAAGGGAACAATATTATAAACCCAAGGTATATAATCCCTAAGATAAATATTATAAACCCTAGAATTATCATGGTTGACCATTGTTGATTTTCATATAGAGACAATCTTTGTGGCAATGCGACGATGTAGCATGGTTGACCATGGTTGACCATGATTGGTTTTCATATGTAGAAAATCTTTATCACAATGCAATGTTGGACTATGGTTGATTTTTATATTGAGAAAATATTTGTCACAATGTGAGGTTGGACCATGTTTGACCATGATTACAACCTAAGGGGATTTATAATAGACCTAAGGATTAATATTATAAACCCTATGGATAATCTTAAATCCTAGGAATAAGAACCCTTAGATTAATAAACCTAAGGCATTAATATTATAAAGACAAGAGAATAATAAACGAAAGGGATTAATACTAAAAACCCAGGGGATTATAAACCCAAGGGAATAATATTAAACCCAAGTGATAAATAATATAAATCAAAGGTATATAAACCCTAAGATAAATTTTATAAATACTTAAATAAACATGGTTTGCCATGGTTTATTTTCATATTGAGAAAATCTTTGTCACAATGCGATTTTGAACCATGTTTGGCCATCGTTGATTTTCATATTGAAATAATCTTTATCACAATGCGACGTTAGACCATGGTTGACGATGGTTAATGGTGCTTTATTTTCATATTGAGTCACAATGTGACATTGGAACATGGTTGACCATGATTATTAACCGAAGGGATTTATATTAAACTCTAAGATTAATATTATAGACCCTATGAATAATATTTCGTATTGAGGGAATCTTTGTGAGAATGTGACATTTGACCACGGTTGATCACGATTGATTTTCATATTGAGACAACCTTTGTCACATTGTGGCATTGCACCGTGGTTGACCATGATTTATTTTCATATGGAGACAACCTTTTTCACAATGCAATGTTGGGCCATGGTTGATTTTCATATTGAGAAAATATTTGTCACAATGTGATGAAGGACCATGGTTGACCATGATTATAAACCAAGGGGACTTATATTAGACCCAAGGATTAATATTATAAACCCTATGAATAATATTGTACCATAGGAATATGAATCCTTAAATTAATAAACCTAAGAGAATAATAAACCAAAATGATTAATACTAAAAACCTAGGGGATAAATATTATAAGTCCAAGGTATATAAACTCATAAATAAATATTAATACACGAAACCGGATAGATTATAAATGCAGGGGAAAAATATTTAACCCGAAGGAACAATGTTAAACCCTATCGAATAATATAAATTGAACAAACCCCAACAAAAGTATTATACACCATTTACTAAAAATGTCAGTCAATGTCTAGCTATGGTTGATTTTCATTTTGATACAATCTTTTGCAAAAAGTGATGATGGACCATTGTCAACCATTAAACCCTAACATTACTACTATAAATGTAAAGAATATTAATACATTAAAAATAATTAACAAAGTAATATAATCCATTATTAACAATACATTAATAGTGATACATTATAAACCGTTAATACGTTTATATTAATACATTATAAACCATTAATAAATTAATATTAACACATCAATATATTAATAGTATAAACCTCAAAAATATTAAAATATTAAATGAGTTATGGTTTTTTGGGTATGTGGTATTGATAAGACATGGTGTTGGTCCATGGTGTAGTAACAATCCCTACTTATAAATCAAAGGTATATAAACACTAAGATAAATATTATAAACCCTTAAATAAACATGGTTGACCATGGTTTACCATGTTTGATTTTCATATTGAAACAATCTTTGTTACAATGTGACGTTGGACTATGTTTGACCATGGTTGATTTTCATATTGAAATAATCTTTGTCACAATGCGACGTTGGACCATGGTTGACAATGCTTGATTTTCATATTGAGACAATATTTGTCACAATGTAACATTGGAACATGGTTGACCATGGTTGACTATGATTATAAACCGGAGGGATTTATATTAAACCGTAGGGTTAATATTATAAATCCTGTGAATAATATTTCGTATTGAGACAATATTTATCAGAATGCAACGTTAGACCATGGTTGACCACGGTTGATTTTCATATTGAGACAATATTTGTCATAGTGCGACATATCACCATTGTTGACCATGGTTAACCATGATTTATTTTCATATGTAGACAATCTTTGTCACAATGCAACGTTGGACCACGGTTTATTTTCATATTGAGAAAATATCTTTCACAATGTGATGATGGACCATGGTTGACCATGATTATAAATTAAGGGGATTTATATTAGACCAAGGATTAATATTATAAATCCTATGAATAATATTATACCATAGGAATAAGAATACTTGTATTAATAAACCCAAGGGAATAATAAACCAAAATGGTTAATAGTAAAAACCCAAAGGATAAATATTATAAACCCAAGGTATATAAACCCCAAGATAAATATTAGTACAGGAAACCGAATGGATTACAGACACACAGGAAAAATATTTAACCCAAAGGAACAATGTTAAACCCTATCAAATAATATAAACTGAACATATATAAAGCCCAACAAAAGTATTATACATTGTTTAATAAACATGTGAGTCGATGTCTCACTATAATTGATTTTCATTTTGATAAAATCTTTTGTGCAAAGTAATAATGGACCATTATCAACTATTAAACCATAACATTAGTACTATAAATGTAAAAAATATTAATACATTAAAAACCATTAACATATTAATATAATCCATTACTATCAATACATTAATATGGATACATTATAAACCATTAATACATTTAATAATACCTTATACATCATTAATAAATTTTAAACCATTAAAAGAATCATTTATCATATTTTTATGAGTAATACGATCCAAATTTTCATCCAAAAATAATTTAACGGAATGGTTTAGATTTATATTAGAAAGATCACTTACCTAACCATGGGTTTTTAAGAATTTTATTCAATCCTTTTCAAAAAAAAAATATAAATATTTATGATTTCAAAATAAAACAAAAAATTTAATAATAATGTATTGAAATTTCATAGAAAATGAGTTTAGATGAATTGTTTGTTTTTATATACTATCATCTATGATGTCTCATGAATATGAAAAACCGTTAAAACAAAATAAAATAAAACTAAATTGGTATAATAATCTATAAAGATTTTTTATATTTATATGATAAATCTGAAATCAAAAACATAAAACCACATGGATTCCGTTACAATCGAAATTCATTATAAGTGAAATATCCTTGCATTTCCATGATTGAATACAATTTTGAGGTTAGATTTGAATATTTGTTTCCACTTTCCAAAGATAAAATCAAGAGGAATTTTTGTGTGGAATTTTTTCATGAAATCAAAACATAAATATCATACAAAAATTTAATTTACAATTTAATGGTTAACCATAAAGTCATATAATTTAAAAGATAATTATAGAGTTATATTAGAATATTTTTTTGTTTCTTAAACAAAGAATTACTATTTACAACATTCAATGTACTTTATTCCTTTGGATTTTAACCTGTAATATTTTACAAAGAAATACATCATCATAACATTAAACCTACTTAAACTATAAACTTAATCAAATAACTCATTCTTAGAAAAAAAAATTGATTATTAGTTCACCTATCCCCATATATACTTTCTATGACACAAAACACCAATTAGGGCATCTTCTTCATTTTAGAGAAGGGCATCAAGCTCAGGTAGATGCCTACCTTATGATTACAATTTGACTCAGTTAATTACAAAGCTAAACATTATTTATAGACAAACCTAAGAAAATTGATAACCAAATCCTGGTGTAGAATTACTCTGACACAGAGCACCACCAATAGGGTACCATCTTCATTGCAGGGAAGTTTGGTGAGCTGCGCAGAAACTTTATATTTCATTCTCAACTAAATCCACGGTTCCATTACTGTTTGACTAACAATTTAATAGTTAATTACAAAATTAAGTATTATTTATAGGGAACCTTCGAATAAATTGATAACCGGTTTTCCTATCCTCGTCTGGACCTACTCCATCCCAAAGCACCAATTAGCGTATCCTCTTCATTGCAAAGAAGATGAGGGAGGTGCACAGATCCTTATATTCCATTCTCAATATCATCTTCATCGAGTCAATATCTCCTTTATTAAATCATGGTTAGGAAAAGTTTTCTAAAGTTGTTTCCATTTTGAAAAAGGACTCTGCACAAGAGTGGAAAGAAACATTCAAATATAACCTCAGAAAATTGTATTCAATGAGGGAAATACAACGAAATTTCACTTACAGTGAACTTAGATTGCAACCAAATCTATGTGGCTTCAGCTCCTCTGGGTGTTGTGTTCTAGTTGGGTGTCTCAACCCCATTAGTTGCATGTCCCAACCGTGGCTCATCAAATATGATCTTTCTCTTTAGTGTTACGATCCATCTTAATCTTAAAAAAATCTAGAGGGCTAGAGAGGGTAGCAGTATGATCGTTCCTAATCTTCACTTCGAGTATGATCTTTTGCTTCAGTATTATGATCCATCTTAATCTTCCCTATGGAAAGCAACCGATAGAAGGTAGTCATATGATCCAAAATGTTCATGAACAAAATCTTGCTTACAAAAAACCTATTTCATAGATATTTTGAATGCCTTTTTTTGGATTTTATTAAGCTCAAGAGGGTGTTTCGTAACCCAGTGCCATGTTGTTGTAGTTGATTGTGGGTAGTTTTTAATCGAGTAGGATGTTATTTTTTGGATTTTTTTTTTAATGGTAATGGGTGGGCATTCGAAAAGCCCAGGTGCCACATTGCTGACAACAACAAAGGATGGAAGGCCTTTAATAACTATATCACAGTGTTCTTTCTCATTATATGTATTAATTGTTAATGATAGATACATGGCTATTAATCGGTAGTGTAGAATACTAAATTTTCATTGTAATTTTGTAAATGTTCAATTGCTTAATTTTCTTTTTAATTTGGTTCATCTTCACATATCTCTCCACTTCGTGTTAACCTTGATAGTTGGCAATCAACAAATGGCATGGTAAATTTTTAATCATATTTTGTAAAAAATTAATTTAAGTATGGTTTAAACATGTGATTTAGATATGCAAGGAAGTTAGTGGTGTGAATTTCATCCATTGATGTAGTGGCAATGACGAGAATATACTGGCATATTTCAATTTAGACCATCCGATCAAAAAAATTTAATTAGCAAAAATATTAAAGTGACCAATTCCAATAGAAAGATGCCTATCGAAGTAATAAATAAATAGTTGATTATTAAAATTATACATAATTTTAAATGTGTTTTTAAAATATCATCATATATTTTATATAAATATTTAAAACATAAAAAATATAAATAAATTTATTTATTTGAGATTTAATTATTAAACTCTTAATTCAATTTTTTTTTTTAAAAGTCTAAAATAAAAACCACTCAAAATGACTCTACTTAAGTAAAGCTAACTTTAACACAGTGATATAAATGTAACTTTGTATAACACTTTATAGACCAATTTGTGACCTCATGTTATTGTGAAAATCATCTAGTGTATTTTATCTCACAAAAAGAACCTTTAGGTTGTTTCACATCAAAGAACATGATATGAGTTTTGATTAGATCTAATCAGTATTAGGAATCCTAATAAGTTGTACATTCAGACGACGAAATTACTACCCATTTTTCCCTAAATCATACGACTTGTAAGGCTATATATCACTGTTGTGTACCAAGGTCATTGGCTTATGACTACCCTTCTCCCCTCCATTGTTGAAATTTTAAAGCCAAACTTCATGGATATCATGCTGCCCAAGCCCAATGATATACTTTTCTATATAAATGTCCGCAATCACAACATAGATTGAGTGGAAGATTAAAGTTTTGTTAATCAAAGTTCCGGTAAATCCACCCTTCCCATTGTATTTTGAAATCGTTTTAGTCCTAAATCATCCATCATTTCTTTATGTCATAACAAGATTTTTTGATTGCTTCAATAAAAATAAGTTTATGGACGCATCATTATATTTGATCCAATCTATGATTCCTATCAAACGGTCCAACTACATGATGAAGCAAAACTTGATGAATAGAAGGCTTGAAGCCAAATAATATGTATTTCTATATAAATGTGTGCTGGCACAACATAGACTCAATGTAGACCACAACATATAATGAGTGTATATTGAGTGGAATAATAAAGTTTTATTGATCGCAAGTTCGGTAAGTTTTTCCTCTCATACTGTATCTTGAAATGGATTTACTCGTGTTGAATATAAATCTGGTTTGCTGGTTGGGATGGTTATCATGTTTTTCTTTTGCACAATTTGACATAAGTGAAGGTATTAGCGGATTTTTTAATATTCTTGTTCAAGGAATTACATGCATTGGTAATTTGTCCATTTTTGTTACAAGTCGAATAAGAGGAAGATTGGATCTAGAGCTAGGTGCCAAGGATGTCCTAGACATTCTAGTAAGTGCTAAACTCAAGACCATAAATGGGATTAGAGATGGAAACGGACTGACTACATATACAGAAGGTCGACAGACTGCTTCTAAAAAACGAGTTTGTCTCCAGAAGATGATCGAGTTATTCAGAAGGTTTTGACATCGACTGGGCATTGTGTTGATCATTTTAACGTTCTTTCTTAGTCTCCCTCTCTGGTTCTTTCTAATCTCACAATCTCTCTTCTAATTTAACCCTCACATAGAACCCCCATATTCTTTAAATAGCCTAAGGTTATTAGTAAGGGCCTCTATGAGGAAAATCACATTATCATTTATATTTGTGACTTGTGCTTCTAGCTACATGATCGACTTAACCGATCTGGATCTCCTACAACTTCCCACAATATACAAAAGAAACTTGCTCTGATACCAATATGATTTGTAAACCTTGGTAGATTTTCCAATGGGTAGATTGTTTGTGTGAAAATTCTTAGTACTTGTACCAAAAATTATTCACTTAATTTGTTAATGATAAGGAACCCTAACAACAAAAATTATGGTTGTTATTGCTCCTCATGTCTGCAAAAAAAAGTTAGAAAACTTGCAAAAATATGGCATGCAAATACATGGGAACATATAACAACAAATATTAGTTCAACAACTCTATGGGAATAAAAGCAATTTTATTTTATTAATTTAAAATAGAAAGGTTACATCTGATGAGGAGAATGTGAAAACTTGGGTCTATAGACCCCCTCCATGGGATGGGTCCTTTGTAACCCTACGCTTCAACTATAGCTTCAATTTTTCTCTCTCTCTCGAAATGTATGCTATGGGCTAAAGGAAGTGGTGATGGCTTGAACTCAAGATCGGAGCTCAAATCTGAAAGGATGATAATGAGGAGGATGAGGATGGCCATGGTGAAAAATGGAGAGAAACCCCCTCTATTTATAACAAAATATTGAGATAGATCTAGATTTAGAAAATAATAAATAATTATAAATCAAATCAAAATTTAGCTATTACGAATATTTTATTGTATTTTTTAGAGGGGGAAAGATATTAAAAAATTGTCAAATACCTTTATTAAAAAATGGTTAAAGTAATTAATAAACAAAAAATGGGTTATTAATTACTTTATGGGGATAGAGTCAAATATGAATTGGAATTAATTATTAAATAATGATTTAATAATTATGTCATGAACGAAATAGGGGATAAATATGGAATAATAAATAAATAATGATTTATTTAATTATTCTCTTGGTTTTTTTTTTGGAATTTAAAGAGAAATTATTTAGGAAAATGGTTCACTAAATTATTTCCAGGTGAAAGTGGGTTCTAATGTGTAAAAACCCATTCTACATGGTGTATTTCGATCAAACTAGAAGGAAATGACTAGGTGGTCATTTTTTGTGATAATATAGTTTGTCATAATAAATCTATTAAAATATATTAGAAAATATGAAATATACACTGTGTGTTAATTTCTCCATAGATTTATGGATCTGTTAATTATTGTTCACTGCATATGCATGCAAGATATAATTACACATAAAATAGAGAAAAATTAGTACAATGAGTCACATACTACAATAACACAAAATATGACTTGGGAAACTCTTTTGGGAGAAGACCCAGTTGGAAGGTGAGGCTTATCTACTCTCTATTTTCCTAAATGGAAATGGGTGCAAGTATAAAGAAGTGTGAGTTGTTGCCTATAGGCTACTACATTGCACAAACCCCTTTATTTTTTGTCCATCTACCCATTCTCTGATATCTATGGAACAAAATGCACTCAAATAGAATGGAATCCCTTTTCCTCTTAGTGACCCAGTTATAACAAAACTTGGTAACCTATTAGTGACTGAGTTTGACTCCTTCAACTCTTAACTAGTGTTAGAATATTGACTCTTATGGATTCATATTCATCATGATCATGTGGATATCCCTTTTTCCATAAATAATGGGGGCTGACATGGTATCCCCTTGAGTAATGGTGGTCAAAACAGGAAGGTCGACTTCGAGATGGCATAAATTTTACATATGGATTCTGAATGAGGTGATTCTTGCACCATTGGAAAGGTATCTATGTGTATAATAACATTAGGAGGCGCATGATTAAGTGAAAATAATTTACCCCCAAAACATGCCATTTGATGCCTCAAACTACTTCTAGAAAATTTTAGACGTCAATTTGTCAAACTGGGATTCACTAGTAAAAAAGCCCCCGTGAGTTGATTCCTCCAAAGTTTCCACTCTAATAGAATCAAGATGGATGAAAACTAATACAATGATCCAGCTCGGACAAATGTAATTTCCATAACCATACTACTTCCTTCCTTGCCTGAGTAGCTTCTATATATTCAACTTATGTATTTGAGAGTGCCACTATAGATTGTCTCTTGATCATTTGACTAATTGATTTTCCAAATAGGTTAAACACATACTCACTTTTAGATTTTATGTGATCCATATCTCTAACCCAATCCAAATCAACAAAACCATGTATGTCAATCATTCTATCTAAACTTGGTCTTCCCAGTTAGCACAATTCATAACTAGTAGTGCCATGCAAATATCTAAAAAAAATCTTTACTATTATTGAATTCTCCTTCTTTGGTTTTGGCACATACCTTCTTAGTACTCTCATTATATGTGCAATGTTCATTCTAGTATAAACCATTGCATACATCAAACTTCCAACTGAACTAGCATATGGAACAAGAGACATGCTTTATCTATTTTCCTGTGTCTTGGAACATTGTTTAGTATATAACTTTAAACATACAAATATAGAACCCTTTACTGGTTTTCATTCCAACATATTAAATCTCTACAATATTGTCTCGACATACTTACTTTTGTTAATTAGAGTCGAGCCTATTTTCTTGATACATTCTAATTTCCATGTTCAAAACAAAATTTGTTGCACCAAGATCCTTCATTCAAATTGAAAGGACAACTGAGTTTTCATTTATTGGATGATTCTCCTATCATTTCCAATCAATAACATATCATCCACATACAAATCCAAATAAATAAGATGATCACCGAATAATTCAACATACACAGAGTGATCTACTTTACTCCTTGTGAAGCCAAGTACTAATATATAAGTATCGAATTTTTGATACCACATCCTTGGTGATTGCTTTAACCCATACATGGAATTTTTTATCACGCATACTAGCTCTTTCTTTCCTTTCACAACAAATCCTTCTAGCTTCTTCATATAGATTTCTTCTTCTAGATACCCATGTAGAGATCTTGTATGTATATCCATATGTTCTACTTCATTCTATTGGATTGTGTATGGAGTGGTCTTCTACGTTGCTATCCAACACTTCTCATATATATATTCAAACTCATTCCTCAACACCTTAGTTTTCTTCTCTGTTCCATTTTCCACAAAATCCTTAAACTCTTTTAATTTGTCAAAGACTTTGGATTTCTACCTAAAGAAATAAATTAGAGTAACAAACACATAAACCATGTACACATGATTTTCCTTGGAAAATCCCAACCGAGGAAAAACCATGTAACACTAGATCTATTTTTGTTTTTGAATTAAACATAGCCAAGTTAGGAAACACCCGGGCCTTGCCCAAGTGAGAATTTTTCTTAATCCCATCATATTACAATGGAGAAATCCCAAACCTTTTAAAGGACTTAACTACATATAATGCCATGGGCTCAATACCATGGGCCATAATACCAGGTGCTTGAAACCACAACTATTGACCTAACAAACATGATGCTTTCACCAAGTTAAGTTTACCTAATAATACCCCCTTTAAACTTGACTCGGGAAATTCAGTGGATCCAATCCGAAAAAGACTCAGATACTCTCCTCCTCTATCACCTAGGTATATGTCTAGAATTTATCAGTTGGGGTACACATGCCTAACTACGTCTCACAACCATATACACATATACCCATTTACATGTAGTTTCAAATTTTGATTTTCAAAGTAACGTTTTTGGTTATTGCTTTCCTTGCACTTATGTCATCATTCTCTCAATTCCGTGCGCTTGCTCACACCAGGGGCTCTCCTGATGTCTTTTCATCACAACCAATATCATGAGTTGCTTTCCATATAAGTTGGCTTTTATATTTGCCTCTACATTTTCTTTTTGAACTAATGATCTCATGTCATCTCAAGCAAGTCATCCATGCACTATTCACGACTCCTTTGCAGCTTGACCAAACAATATAGTTCTTTCTTCACCAAGTAGAAACTTCTTCTTTTTGTCCCTTTGTTTGGCTCTGCTAACAATTGTTAAAAAAAGGAGAAACAAATACAAAATATAATAGGCACAAAAATAAATGCACATCATGACAAATTCATAGGAGACAAAATTTGCCTAGTTCACCCACTATGAAGTACTTGAAAGTTCTTCAATCACTTACTAATTGTTTAGTGGATAAATAGGAACTGTGCATTGATTATTAATCTGGTGTTCATATAGAACTTGCAAACTACCATGCACTATATGTCCTAATACTTTGTTGTTAAGTGCTAATAAGATTATAGTATACTAGATATTTGTTTTAGAACAAAATATAATACCTTTTACAAATCACTGAAAAAGCAAATCACATTTACATAAATTAATGATCACACTCACATAATAGACATACTTATCGCCCCAAGAGTTAGCTCAATCGGTCAAGTCGGGGCCTCGCCAGATGGGAGGTCACAAGGTCAATTCTCTAAAGCTCTTGGGGTCAGGTCTATGATGGCCGAAAGGTTTGATTGCCTCAGATCAGCCTGGTCTTCCAACCGTGGACATAGCGGCCACCCAGTGACCAAAGGTGTTCGTGAACCACACAGAAAAATAAATAAATAAATAAACATACTTATCAATATAACTTAATAAACAATTATTTATTTTGTAACTATCTTGTTAATTAATTTCATTTGATTTAATCTATTTTAATTGTGTATAAATCCAAAAAATGACAATGTTCAATAAATTGTATTACAATTCAATGACCCTTACTACGAGAAATTCTAATTGCTTATAATGACATTACATTCTATAATTTTTTTTTTATCTAAATATGTTCATATAAAACTTGCAAATTACCATATATTATATATTCTAATATTTTATTGTTAAGTGTCAATAAAGTTAGAGTATTCTAGATATTTATTTTATAAATTATGAGGGAAAAAAATCACATCATGATCACACTCAATAAACACACTTATCTCTATAAGTAAATAAAAAAAGAATTATTCACTCAATAAACACACTTATCTCTATAAGTAAATAAAAAAAGAATTATTTTATAATTATATTGGTTAATTAATCTATTTTAATTGTGTATAAATCCAAAGAGAGGCATAGTTCGGTGGATTGTGTTACCATTAAACGAACCTAGTTGGGGGTGATTCCAGCTCTTCATAATGATATTACATCGCATAAAAGATTTTATAAAACGGGAATGAAAATTTCATTTTCGTTGAAGTTTGACTAATCAAAAACTCTCATACCACAAACATTAAAAATTTGAAAAACTAAAACTGGCGGCATTTTTTTATCCCAAGATAGATTTTCTTCGGCACTCGCTTCGTTCTCCGAAATTTTCCCTTGGCCCCACTTCATCGCAAATATTAATGAATTCAAAGACTGATGACCATCGCCCATAGTTGTTCTTAATCATAGTTGTTCGCGAATTCACTTTCTTGTATTCAAAGACTAAAGGCCATTCGCTCCCTCATTTCTATTTGTATGGTACGCTCTCTGATTTTGATAAGTATTTTAAAGCAGGGTTATCAAGTCTGAATTTGGATTTTAATTTGATACGATAGCATAATTTAAAAAATTAGATAAAAAAATATAATTTATAAAAAAAATTGGTAATAAGCATTATAAAGATTTGTGTTTTTTAATTTATTTTAAATTTTGAATAATTTTTATTAATTATAAATAATATAATAATATTATTAATAAAATTATATAAAACATTTATTATTTATTTTTTTCTCTTAAAAAGTTTTTTTCAAAACTTTGATGCCAGCTGAGATAAACTTAACAAGTAAATGTTATGTGTGGAACCAGAAACTCGATTATGAAAGTGTCCTCTTCAGATGTCGATCCTGCTTTGAGACGGGCCATCTAGCCAAAAATTGCCCAAAAGCCTTCCAGAAAAATTCTGCTAGAAAAAACCACCACAGATCTACTTGGTGGGAAGGAGCACAAAAAGAACACTACACTGTTATCAAAGAAGAATACTCTAGAGAAAACTCTGAATCACAAGAAATCGGGCAAGAAAGAAACAACTCTCAAGACAAGCAGGGAGAAAGCCCCACTTAGCAACAAAAAAGTGAACTCGACAACCCCTCAAGCATCAACAGTTATGAGGATTCGAATACCGCACAAAATAAATCTTCATTTAACAACAAAGCAGATCTCCTAGACCAAACTTCTTCTCCGTTTATCTTCAAGAGGACAAACACAATAGATCGCGAAGATAAGACACCAATGTCCCAAGAACCAGAAGAGATGAAGGAGATGCAAGATAAAGGAATTTGGAAGACCGTAGAGAAAAAAAAGAAAGCTACAGCATCAATCTCGCCAAGAAAGACGAGGAGCCAGACAATTAAAAACTAAGAAAATTATAGGTCTGATAGACCAATTTGGTCTCAGTGGACGTTAACCATTATCATCATCATCATCATCATAAATATTTAAAAATTAAAAAATATAAATAAATTTATTTGATTGAGGTTTTGATTATTAAATTTTTAATTCAAATTTTATAAAAAAAGAAAGAGCCTAAATTAAAAACCACTCAAAATGATACACATATCAATGTAAGTTTATATCACACTTAATAGACCAATTTGTAACCTCATGTTATTGTAAAAATCATCCATTATATTTTATCCCACAAAAAGCATCTATAGGTTGTTTCACATCTAAGAAAAGTGATATAGGTTATTTCACATCCAAGAAAAGTGATGTGAGGTTTCATTAGATCTAATTTGTAAGGCCCACGAGCTGCAGGAGTGAGCACAGAGGCGACGAGTTGCGGCACGGTGGGAATGCGTTGAAGTGCGAACGAAGAAATGCGAGCATTTGGAGTTTATAACCCGTGGGCGGTCCCGGGCGAGTTGACGGGCGGGCGAACCTACGGGCGGACCGACGGGCGGATGAGCCAACGGGCGGGGGAGCCGACTTAACGAAGGGCGAGCTGGCTCAAACGTATGGGCGGGCCGATGAGTTAAGGAGAGCGGACAACGCGTTATGTAGGAGTTCGGTGGGTCGGCCTGGGCGCCCCCACACAATGGACGATGTGTATACATAAGCGACGATGAGATGGTGGAAGGCATCATCGAACAAGCATTTGGTCAAGAAGTGCGAGCTACGGTGGTTCTATGGTGAGGAGTAGGTCGTTGTGTGATGAGCCAGCACGACGGGTGAACAGAGGCAGTGAACCATGCGACGAGTTCGGGCAGGGTGACACGGGCGTGTGCACCCGCCGAATGAACCGCGGTTGGGTTGAATGACCATGCAGGGTGACTCATGGGTGGGAGAGTCCGGCAAGGCAAACGAAATGGTGAATTGTGTGTTAGGTTGTGAACGAAGGTGCGGCCAACGTGCGAAGGCACCCGAGTTGGGTGACACGGACACGGGTAGCAATGCCCAAGTTGGGTAAATGACACGGCAGCTGAACAAATGCGTTCAGGGGTAAACAACGAGTTGGGCAAGACGTGCGGTGACCGTTCGGGCATGCTGACGAGCTGTGCTAAATGAGTTGTGAATGTAAAATTTGGCTAAGTGTAAGTTTGGGGTTTCCTCCAAGATTGTGACTTATATATATTGATTATTCGGGTAGACTCATTATAGGGAGTTGCCCCTCCCTTTATACTGTTGTGCATTTATATGTTAATGTTGTTTATGGTGAATGTTAATGGTTTCACTGTGTACAAAGGAAAACATAATACTTGGTAAAGAAGAAAATGAACTAAGTATCAAAAGTAGGCATAGTCCACGATTGCAAGTATTGGTGAAAAGAAAGTGGTTGGTGGTGCCGCACCTCCTATAGTGAGGTTGGAAGAGTACCGCCAGTGTAGGGGCTTGACAAGTGGTATCAGAGCTAATGAACGACGGGAACCTGATCCCACTGCACTAACGTGATAGGTGGTATAGCTGATGATCGGGACAAAGAGCTTGATTCATGTGAACCAAGCTTACCGATGGAAGTTGATGAGCTCAAGGAACTTGATGAGGAGATCCAGCGGAATGGTCTTAGTCTTCAAGAACTTCTGGATGAGAGAGTTCGACTAAGGGATAAAAGTGCCATGGCAAAGATCAAAGTCAAGTAGCTTGAGGATGCAATGAAGAAGGACTTTCTTGATAAGGAGGTCGTTGTAATTGAGCAAGATGAGCTCGACTACATTGATAGACTAGGGGACTACTACCGAAACAATCAGGCAGATGTTTGGAAGCTTAGTTCAATGGAAGCAGTCAATGGGCACTTGGTTGGTGCACTTGAGCAGAATGTGATGGAGGACAAGCTTGAAGGAAGTCAAGCCGAACTAGGATCGAATTGCTTAGAAGAGCCAAGCAAGGAAGTGAAGTACCTTAAGAGGGATGTCGGATTGGAACATAAGCCAATGGACACTTCTGAGGCCAAATTTCTGAAGAAGGTTGCTGATATAAGACACAAGATAAAGCCGACAGAAGGAGGTAATGCCTTGAAGCTGAGTTTTGTGCAGGTGACCGTGAAGGGCAAGAGATTTGCAGCTTTGGTGGATACGGGAGCTACTCATAGTTTCCTAAGCAGGAAAGCAGCAAAGTCTTTTGGAAAGAAAGCTAAGATGGAGAGAGAGTGGAGTGCTTTCAAAGCAGTCAACTCTACCATGAAGGTTGTTACTGGTGTGATGGAGAACACTCAGGTGAGAGTGGGCTCGTGGTTTGGAAAGTTGGACTTGAGGATCATGGACATGGATGATCATTCTATGGTGTTGGGGCAAGATTTTCTGAAGCTTGCACAAGCCATACCAATGGTGGACCAAGACATTCTCTTGATCACAACTGAAGGGAGAACCATGTTGGTTCTGATGAATATAAGGAGTTGCTTGGGGTATAGACCAAGGATGGCTTCTATGACTTTGTATCCCAAAGATCTGAACGTGAAGCATGAGGATGTGGAGCAGAGAGGACTTGGGTGTATGACTCAACCAATGAAGGAAGAGAAGTTAATTGACTTCTTTGCAAGAGCGAAGAAGAAGGAAGGAAGTGGGAGATCAATCTCATGGATCCTGAAGCACTTGGCAGAAGCATCTTCTACCAAAGATCTTCACAATGGAGTTGCAGATGAAGGAAGTCCGAATACTTCTTCAGTGGCAGTGGTTGGGGAGGATTATGCAGGTAGAGATCCGGCTAGCATAGTGGAATTTTGCAGGTATGCCATGGGCATATATGACTTTTAGTTGACAAAAGACAAGCTTGAGAAGCTTGGGTGTACATGTGAGGAGGTTGAGGCTGTGCATAGATACTTGAGGACACAGCACCAATCTGATACATGGGTGGCTAAGAGTCAGGGAGGGAACTTCTTGGCCCTCCTTTCTCGATAGACAACCTTGAATATGGGTTGGTGCAGGGACCTTGGTTGGAAGGGGCTGCACCACCTTGACAAGGGGCCTTGGAGGAGGCTTCTTTAGGATGATATATGGTTGGGTGACTGAGTTCACTAGACCAATTTGCAGACTTGGATGAGGATGACCGATTGTTGTGATGGGTCTACCTAGTTGGACAACATGGGCAACTTGAGTAATGGACATCAGGTTGGAGACATGGAGCATGGCAGTCTTATGCAGGGACATTATGTACGAGCACTTGTAGAGGTGTCACTTATGGGCATCCAATGATGAGTTCCAAGGTAGGGATGTTTTGCAGGTAGATTTGTTGATGTGACATGGAGATGTTTTATTTATAAGCCGATGGTGATGTTGTGCAGTTGAGTACAATAAGGCCATGGACTTGGTTGGATTTGTGAGCAGACTATGGAGCATTCCTACTACATGGAGAGTTGAGGCATCTTACAGAGACCTTTTGGGCCGAGACATGTACGCTTGCTAGGGTGTTGGTTGGAGATGACTCATGGAGCTCATGATGACACGAGGTTGTGACTTTTGTGGACTTCATATTATGGTGAACTTAGAGGATCTGATGCATTGAGGAGCTGAGGTCAAGTACTTTGATGCAGGATGGGGTGCATACTTTTGAGTACATGTATGAGTGTGCTTGGGAGAGTGACTTGATGTGGAGGATTGATATGAGATGCTTTGGAGTGATGGAGTTTACAACAACGATGATGCCTTGGTGGTAGCACTTGGGCATGGGTTGAGCCGAGACTTAACCACTTGTTACACATGGATGAATGAGACAGGTGTATACTTGTTTCTATGGCAGACTTGAGGGATGGCACATTGCAGATATGATGGAGGTTGCTTCATGGACCTGGATGTGGCACATCGAGAGTCGGGTTTGATGAGAGGATCTCTTCATATTGAGGAGATGGATTTTACACATATGGATGATGATGTTAGATAGATGCGACTGATTTCATGCAGCACATTGATACCAAACATCATGGACAACATGTTGCAGATGAGATGAGGACTACTTCATGGACCTGGACATGGCTTATGGAGATGGATTCTTGATCGAGTTGATGTTGTGACAAGAGGTTGAGATATGGCTGATGATGGCATGAGGATGTGCATTCTCATGGTTTGAGCATGATAGTTGGATTAGCTACCCGACTAGTTCGAGTCATGAGGGCTAACAGTGTAGATAGATATGTTGGCATTATGTTGGAGTATCATGGCAAGCAGTTCACACGATGATGGTACATGATGAGATTGACACGATATGTTGCAGTAAGCGTGTAGCTTTAGTTGGAGGGGCCGACCTTCCACAATGGGAGCAACATGTGGAGATTGCGACAGATGTGGTTGATGATCATGGATTGAGGAGACTTTCTGATGTATGACATACCGATGGTTTATATGGCATTGGTATGAATATCTTGGTGACAGATGGTTGCTGAGATGGGAGATTATTTTGGACGACAATGATCTCAAGTGGGGGAGAATGTAAGGCCCACGAGCTGCAGGAGCGAGCACAGAGGCAACGAGCTGCAGCACGGTGGGAACGCGTTGAAGTGCGAACGAAGAAATGCAAGTGTTTGGAGTTTATAACCCGTAGGCGGTCCCGGGCAAGCCGACGGGTCGGTGAACCGATGGGCGGGCCCACGAGCGGATGAGCCAACGGGCGGGCGAGTTGACTTAACGAAGGGTGAGCTGGCTCAAACATATGGGCGGGCTGACAAGTTAAGGAGGGCGGACGACGCGTTATGTAGGAGTTCGGTCGGTCGGCCTGGGCGCCCCCACACGACGGACGATGTGTATACATAAGCGGCGGTGACATGGTTGAAGGCATCATTGAACAAGCATTCGTTCAAGAAGTGCGAAGTGCGAGTTGCGGTGGTTCTGCGATGAGGAGCAAGTCGTCGTGTGATGAGCCCGCACGACAGGTGAACCGAAGGGTGAACGGAGGCAGTGAACCGTGCGATGAGTTCGAGCAGGGCAACATGGGCGTGTGCACCCACCGAACGAACCGCAGTTGCGTTGAACGACTGTGCAGGGTGACTCGCGGGTGGGAGTGCCCGGCAAGGCAAACGAAACAGTGAACGGTGTGTTGGGTTGTGAATGAAGGTGCGGCCAGCGTGTGAAAGCGCCCGAGTTGGGTGACACGAACACGGGTAGCAGTGCCCAAGTTGGGTAAACGACACGACAGCTGGACAAACGTGTTCAGGGGTAAACGACGAGTTGGGCAAGACGTGCGGCGACCTTGCGGGCACGACGATGAGTTGTGGTAAACGAGTTGTGAATGTAAAATTTGGCTAGGTGTAAATTTGGGATTTCCTCCAAGATTGTAACTTATATATATATTGATTATTCGGGCAGATTCATTATAGGGAGTTGCCCCTCCCTTTATACTGTTGTGCATTCATATGTTAATGTTGTTTATGGTGAATGTTAATCGTTTCACTGTCTATAAAGGAAAACATAATACTTGGTAAAGAAGAAAATAAACTAAATATCGAAAGTAGGCGTAGTCCACGATCGCAAGTACTGGTGAAAAGAAAGTGGTCGGTGGTGCCGCACCTCCTATAGTGCGGTTGGAAGAGTACCGCCAGTGTAGGGGCGTGATATGCCCATGTAATTCCTGCAACTGCATCATATTCTGGACACTTGAAGAGCTAACCATTATGCTCGCTCTTTGGATGCCTGGGACATTGAAGCCACTCTCTAATTCCCTCTGCCTCCTCCCATGTCTTACATGCCTCAAAAATTGCTGTCATCGCTGCAACTGGGACAGCCTGTTGCGTGTGGAGGGCCCATTGCCCTTGGAGAAGGATGATGAAGGGCACAGAGTGAGAGTGAAAGAGTCTAAGGTGGTATCTGAAATTCTTGATGATATGAGTGTCTGGTCTATGTATATGTTCATGAATGAGACATCATAAATTTTTATCCTCTTGGTACATAATTTTTTATCTTCTTGGTATAGTGATTGAAGATTAATGCAGAAGAAAATACAATATATAGATTTATGTGGTTGAGGTAATTTGGTTCATTCAATTATTTTACATGTTTTTTTGTTTGCATGTGATTTGAATTTAATATGGGGATAAAAGAAGTAAATAACAATGTTATTTATGGGAGATACGAAATGTGATGATTATGTCTAAAAATTATATGAATGATGAGTAAGTGGGTTGGAATAACAACATCAGGGTTCGAATAACAACATCGCAAAATAACAATGAAAGAAATTTGAATGTGGTTATGTATAATAACACTTAATTTTACTATACAAAAAAACAATAGTTTTTTTGTTATGAAAATAGTTGAATTTTTTTTATAAAAAATTGTTTTTATTTAAGTTCATAGGCAATTTTTATGGAAGATTCTTATATTTATTTATATTTTAATCTAAATCTTTATCTAATGGTTATAAATGAAAAATATTGATATATTATAGTTATCAATATTTACCTTTATACATTTACATAATACAATAATGAAATCACAACATAAATTATCAAACAACTAATAATACCATGTGAATTTTAAAAGGTAAAAAATAATGATTAACATATATCAATCAATTTATTAATATAACTACACCAATCTTAAATTTGTCAATTACTCATATTTAAATTATTATTAGTTATAAAAATAAATTTATTTCTATTTTAAATTAATTTAACATTAATGATTAAAAAATAATCATTCATATACAATTTTAAAATTTTTCATGAACTCATAAGAAAAATGTATATTAACATTTATATATCAAAGCACTAACCTTCAAACAAACTTGGAAAAAACAAGTACATTCTTTTTTCATATTTACTTTTAGATGGAATCCCAATATATTAGTTAGTAATTTTCTTTCCTCTTTTTTTTCAAAATATATAATTTTATAGTTTTATATGTGGATAAAGGGTTTTGTGAAATCTAGGATGATATTAAAATGTAAAAGTGTAGTTTAATTGTCTAATGATTTTTTTGAGTAAATTTTGTGGTTAATGGACTTGTTGGATTGTAAATTTTAGTTATGTATTCCACACAATTTAAGTGCTCCAAGGGTTTTTTAGGGCATTCAATCTATTTATGCATTCAAAGACACAATATAAATAATAATAGAAAATTACAATTTTTCCAAAAATTTTATCATCAAATTTTGACAAAAAGACCAAAATATAAAACAATTAAACTACACCAAATATTAAGAGACAAAAACATATATACATACTTTCCAATAAAAATCGCAAGTCATGCTTATGCACCATCTCCATAATTACCTATGAGATTAATGACTCTCATGACACCTCGATCTCATGATATAGAAGCTAACGGAATGTCCTCCAACAAAGAAGGGTCCAATCACTACAAAGAAAACACCAATTAATAAAAAAATTAACAAACACACTTGGTTTTGTTCTCTTTTTAGTGGAGGTGAATAGACAAGGAAAAAATTTTAGCAGTGTATTTTTTGAGTACATAAACCTTTAATGTCTCAACAATTACATTTTCATAACACCTCTCTTCTCTCTTGATATTTTTTAGTCCTCCCACTCTAAATTTTCATAAAATACATATATTGAAAAAGATGCAACATGGTAAGGAAAACATATAATTTTCCGGATGCTTGCTATTAAGTACAACACACATGTACATCATGTTACTAAACATGCTAGTTTTAGGGTTAATATGAAACCTAAGTTTTGCTAAAATGACAATTTAAAGAGACGAGGTACTCATGTGTACAATACTATGCACACTACATTAAGCTAACATTTGATAAAAAAAGTGTTAATACAATAAATAAAATAACTACATTGATTAAGTGAGACACTGTGTGGTATAATAAGTTTTAAAAGAATTGTTGTGCAATGTGCACTAAACATACCATTTCTCTAGTGTTTTCTAAATAGACTATTGCATTGATGTATCTTTATACAAGGAGCATTGCATCAAGATCCCATTAAATTATTTTATTTAGAAAATGGATTTTGAAGTGTACTAAACATAGCTACACATTGGTGCATAACACAAACATATGTAACAAGGTAGGTTAAGATATTTTATAGAGTAAAACATGGTAGCAGTGTGCCCTATACCTATCAATGTGGGCACATTGGAGTAGGGTAAAAAAAGAGCACCAACCAAATTATTATTTCAATTTTCCTTTAGTACTTCACACATGTTCAAGCTTCAATGTTGTCTGAAAATGTAATAATGAAGGAGGAAAACATAATATAATCCTATAATATGATGTTAAGAGATCCACAATGTTCATTTATGATAAATTTAGTTTTTTAATTTTTAAAAAGTTCAAATACTATGCATTCAATCTTATTAATATTAGTGTATATCCCATGATCCAAAACAATGCTAAAATATATATGATAAAATGTATATTTTATCTTTAAATCGAATAGTATATATTAGATTATGTAAACCATAACATAAACCATATTAATTAATCTACTTTTGAGTTTTTATTGATAATATTCAATACTTTTAATGTGTTAATCATCTTATATCTCCCAAAAGATTTACTTAGTCTTATGTCATCTTTATTGTGAGTGTTCCATTCAATTTCAAACCAAGATTCAAAATTTAATAAATCATTTGCATGTTATGTTAATTTTGTTTTTCCAAGTGAATTTTTTTAAATTTTAAATTATTATGTTATTGAAAGATAATTTTTTAATTAAACTTTTATTATTGAAGTGTTAATTTAGTATGATAACATCACGCTTCAAGACTAAAATTTTAAAAATACCGTTTCTTCCCAATAAGCATAAAGACGTAAGACTTTTGCATATAAGTGAAGTGAAGGGTACGTTTAATCTTTGCGCGGGGGCCTACATCACATTTTATGCTGTACTGGAATACGTGTCGAAGTTGCAGAGCGTAGGCCGTGGAGAACGTCCAACAGAATACAGTGAGCGGAGGTTTGTAGTCCACGCATTCATTACGCTCATAGCTAGTATTAGTCCACCCATTAAAATTTCAACTATGTAAGCTAGAAACAGTACGACTTCCACCCATTTCAACTATGGAAGCTAGAAACAGTACGACTTCCACCCTGCGCAGTGGTTACAAACAGTACGATTTACGAAGTGGAAAGAAATTTCGTCGTGTGACAGTAGCGGCAGTTTGACATTTTGCTCTTTTAAGTTCGACTTGTACACTGGCGACTCGCAAGTTCTGCCTAAATCATACCGACGAAATTACTAGCCACTTCCCCCTAAATCATACGGTCTTCATAGCATCGCTGCTTAGCGGGGTGGAAGTTAGCCGTCCTTTTCGCTTTCATGGTCGAAATCTTAAAGCAAAATTTCATTGAGAGAATGGTGTGGGCAGTTCTTAAAACACCATGGTTAGAAAGAATCTGCCATCTTTGTGAGAATATGAACATTGAGGATGAAAATCACTTTCTTTTAGAGTGCCCCTTGTATAACCACATTAGATCTCAGTTTCATAATCTTTGTTGCAATACTGACCTTCCTAACTTTTTACGATGTCAAAATTATAGTGAGCTTGGGAGGCTTATCTCCAAGCTTTTAGAGCATAGGGATAAAATCTTAAATCAAACTAAATAATTCGTTTTCTTTAGGCCCAATAGACCAAAGTTTGGTCTCAGTGGACGTTAACCATCATCACCATCATCAACATTAAAGAAATAAGAACGTTGCAAAAAGATCACTTCTATTTTATTTTTATTTCTCTATTTAATTTTTTTAATTTCATATAATTTAAATGTTTTCAAATAACATTTTTTAACTTTTTTTTTTTCTTTTCTAATAATTTAGCTCAATTTCGAAAGAAAAAGAACAACAATATTTCAAGAAAAAGATAAGCATTGTTATGAGATTTGTTTTCCCCCATATATGAATTTAGCAAAAAAATTAATAATAACATACAATAAAAGCATAGTTATCATCATTTAAGCCTAAACGATTTACAACAATTAATATCATTACATTCATGTAGAATGAAAATATAACCCAATGTTGAAACCTACGATGACTAAGGCCAATCATTATAGTATGCGTCAACATTGATGAAGATTATAGGTACGTCCTCTTCAAGATCGCATTGCTAGTGTTGGACATTGGATAAACCAACACTCCCCGTGTGTTTCATGATATGGACTAACCTCCTCTTGTGGATCCTTATCTCTGGTGATGCGATCATTGACTAACACCTGCGGGTTGGCATGGATCATTGATATGGATCTAGTTCAATATAGTTGGCATGTCACATACATGTGATGAATTTTGTACCAACGTCTAATCTATTTCACTCCCTAAACTTTGTGCAAACCTCTTATGTATTTGGGTCCATATTGTTGTAAAATGCAACTAGGTTTGGTCTTCATAATGACATGTAATTGTGACTATTGTAAATGATGTAATGAAGAAAATAAAATTATTATTGTAAGCCTTTCTTCATGGGTTTCATGAGAAAGTGATTTTATTTGTTAGTGGCTCCCATTGAGAGCCTTAGGATTTATTATTGAGTCAAAGAGTCAATGTCATGTATGAAGAGCTCTTCTTGAGCATATATAAAATGTATATGAGTCAACCTAGTGTCTAGAAAAGCCCTCCAAAAATACAAGCACAATCCTCTCTTTATATCAACCTGCAAACTTTATGAAACATTCATGTCAGCTCACCTCAAATAGACACAACTATTCGGTTGGACACGTCAGCTAATATTTTTGCATAAAGATAACTTCAGGATTCAATATCTCTGAAATTTTGGATGGGTAATTACAATGAATAAACTTCGCAAATCTGTGTCTTTCAGTGGAGAAGACAGGTTCAAATTTTCTTATGAACTTTCTAGCTTCTTTTACCTTTTGAACCTCCTTTCTTAATTCTGCTTGATCTTCTGGAATGAGATCTTCATTTATAAATATCCTCATTCCTTTTAGACTTGAGGTTTTACTAAGTATGTCGTATTTATGATCAGTAGAGCTCACCTTTATTCGGATTAGTCTTCCTTTATTCTCAGTTAATTTCCCCAACCTTGTTGCTTCTGTGAGACACGTTGTTTCAATTTGTAGTCTATTATGTAATTCTGTCTGGGCTATGGCTAAAGTATCCTCATCTACTTCCTCTTTTAAACCGAAGATTATAAGGTTCAAGGCCCTTTTGTTACGTTCATGGTCTAATTCTATTAATTTTTTCATTTCATCTTTAATTGGTTTGATATCTACTTTATCTACCACATTATTTAGGGTGAGGCGGCTATTAACTTTTTCTTCTAGTTCTTTAATCATGTCTTTCATTTTAAGACTCTCTAAAGTATCAGCATCTCCTTATTGGGATGTTTGGTTAGTATCTTGGTTTTGTTTTTCTATAATCTGCAACCTAGTCTCCATTGCCTCCATTTTATTCTTTAATAGTTCTATTTTATTTTCTATTTGTTTTTGGATCGTGTCTTGAAGAGATGGAAATTTGTTTTCCAGCATGGCTTCTGTTATCACTTAAGAAGTCTAATGCCCAAATTTCTCACACTAGTTTGATGGTAAAGGTCGGTGCTAGTCTAAGTTTGATTTTTGTTTGCCTTAGAGTCTGAGTCTTAGGAGTCTTGATGGTATACCTAAATAAAGGTCAATTATGCATTCTCATTCATCACCGGTCTCATAACCATATGTCAGATTTGTTCAAAGGTTACTATGTGCCACAAAGCTCTTTAGGTGATTTCGTAGCGCATAAATCATTTTGAAGTGTTTTCGCAGTGCATGGATCCTTTTTAGCAGTTTCGCAGCGCAACATGTTTTAGGTGATTTCATAGCGCATAATCTAGATTTTACACTGGTTGCGCTACGAAATCAGAGATTCGTGCAATCCGCAGCGAATCTTTCCTAACTGTCAAATCTGTCAAGTTCAGTTATGGTTGCATCATTCACTGTCAGCTTATACACTCCACATATCATGTCCAACCGCTTATCTCCATCATTACAGCCGCTAGGTACATTGGTACACACGGATTGCAAGTTCCAAGAAAAGCCAGGTATTCACAGTCTTAATGATGATTGTATTCGTTGCATGAGGAACAAGTCTGCAAGTTTTCAATTTGAATGCATTGTTATCAAGTGAGGCAGCCATTCAAGCAAGGCAGAGATTGAAGTTTGAGCAGCGACAGTGTTTCAAACCTTCATGGAGGGATCGGCAGAAAGAAAAGACCACAGATCAGGCAGATGTTTGAGAAACGAACCTGAAGGTGTAGACATTATCTTGAAACACAAAGAAGTTGAGCATGCATTCAAGCAGGTTGGATGTTGGAATTTTTGTGAGAAACTATAGGGAGGTCATGCACAAATCACCAAGGAATTTTCTTTGAATTTCACAGGGCTGAATTCAAAGGTTGGGATGCTCGAATTGCAAGTCTCACCAGAGGTAATATCCACAGTTACTGAGATTCCAAGGGGACAAGAAACTTGGTTTAAGAATTTCAAATTTGATATGACTCCCTGCAAAGAGTTTCTGAAGCCAAAATACATTGACTCAGATTTAAACAAGTATGTGCCTAGAAATTATGTCAAAGACTCATATGCCAATCTGCTTACCTGTATACAGAGGTACCTTACCTGTGAAGGCAGATATAACAAGGTGTATTCATATCATTTCAAGCTTCTGCTACATTTCACAGGAAAGATATCCATTGATCTACCTTTTTACTTATTCCGTAGCTTAAGTAAAATGTGTGATAAGGTGCAGCTAAGGAAAGAAGCCTGTGAGACCTCATTGTTTCACCATAGTTTAATTAAGTTGATTGTTCTGCATGAACTCCAGAGAGTAGGTAGGGACTGGCCCACATTCATATTCATGTCTGGTTTCAAGAACGAGACCAGTCTCAGTCCTCAAGCTGCAAAAGATCTTCCAACAACAACTGGTCATCAGGCAGAAACAAGATCCAGGAGGTTTTCAAAGTTGAAGGCTAGGAAACAAGTAAGAGAATCCACCAAGCCACTGACTATCCAGGATACACCCCAGCAGTCCCTTAAAGAGAAAACTCAGGTCAAAGAAAGTGCACATGAATCAAGCACAGGTGAAGGAGTTCAAAGAAGAAGGACTAGGAGCCAGGTAGCTAAAGAAAAAGGCAAGTCAGTGATTATTGAAGAAAGCCCTGTTTCAAAGGGAGACTTAAATGACTTACTGCAAGCCATTGATATTGAAGAATCTCCCCTAGTTCAAGCAGATTTGATAGAGTCAGGAAAATACAAGGCTAAGAGAGTCAAAGCCTCGAAAAAACTCAAGTTTGATGATCAGGTTGATCAATTTGTCTTTAAGCCCTAAAGACCCATAACAAGGAATTTTAAACAAATACAAGAGGTACTGCCAAGAGCAGATGAAACAGGGGAGGTGACACAGCCTCATGAAGGAAAAGATAAAGAAAAAGCAGTTACCCTTCAAGAAGAAGATAATGTGGAAGAGTTGAAAAGGAGGTTGGAATTGGCAAACTTTGAAATTGCTAGACTGAAGAAAGCTTCCAGGAAATTTGCAATCAAGGAGGCTTATTTTAACCAAATGCAAGCTCGGTGGGAGGACAAAACATTTCAAATACCCGAGGTGGTTGATTTTAATGTTCAATTCCGTAGCTAGACTGTCCCTGCCATAAAGGAAGCGCAATTCATCAGAAAGGTCAATTCAAACCTGAGAGCTGGGATCAGAGTCATGAAGAAACAAATTGAGGACTTAAAGATACAGTTAAGCCAGCAGAAAGAATCTCCTTAAAGAAGTCCCACATCAAGTAAGGTTATGTTTCAAATTTTGATGGTTTTCCTTGTTATAATCTCTCTTGAAGAATCATACATTTTCACTCAGTTTTGGAAAGCTTTGGAGCAATGGAAAAGGATGAAATAGCAAAATTTTGGGTTGAAACTGTGTTTTTGGAATTACACAGCAGTTTCGTAGCGCGCTACGAAACTGCTGAAGATGGTGACTAATGCACAGCAGTTTCGTAGCGCGCTACGAAACTGCTGAAGCTACATAATTTAAACTCAGTCAACCGATTTTGAGAGACCGAGGGAAAAGTTTTGAAAAAGAAATATCTTCAAAGGATAATCTAAAGGTATCAACTTTCAACAAGGTCAAGACAGGTGGAGGAAACATATATTCGAACCCAACTCTAAACTTTTTGTTATAAAGTGATCATATTTACTATAGTCCATGATATGTCAGACAGCTTGGAGGAGCTTTTGTATTCACACATGGAGAAGGTTGACAGCACATCAAGGACGTGGCATTCTGATATATCTTGCATAATCAAAGATGAAGGGCATGGTTCATTGGATTCGAATATCTTTGAGGAAAACCAAAGGCAGATAAACAGGGGCAGTTCCCTACTTTTCAGGGGCAATGGAGAAGATGTGACATTGAGGACTAGTATGGAGCTTCGAACATCCACCACAGCCAAACTAAAAAAAAGACCACTTGTCAAAGAACGAGAATGATTGTAATTAAGGCTATTATTAGCATGATATGGAGTTAGACTCCTATTTGCCTTAGATCTCTAAAAAGTCTAGTTAGCAGTTTGTGACATTTAATAGGTAGTTAAAATTTGAATAGGTGTCATAAGAAGTAGAATTCGAGTTCCCCTCATGTTGGAGGAGGAATCTCAGCTTTGTAGAAGAATGCTATATATAGGAGAAAGAGCAATATACCAAGGGTTGGAAATTTATGAAAAAAAGCTCTGATATTTGGCTTATGTAAAGACTCTGTTTTTTGGTAATACAGTACTGGCTTATGCTTCTCAAGAATCATAGAGAGTTCAATGTATGAGTTTCTTTGTTGTCTTTTCATGTTATCTACAGTGTTATGAGTATTTGATTACTTAGAAATCGCTTACAGTGTTCTAATTTCCTTCATATACTCGTAAACTGCCTTCTATGTGTTTGGTATGCTCTACATATGTTGAAATCTGAATGCCTTGACTTTTATGCAAAGCCAACCCTACTGTTAATACTGAATCATATATGACTCCATAAGCCCAATGGATACTTGTTAGTTGTGTTTCCACCATTTTCATTTTTATTTGTTTCACAAGAGTTAGTCATCTTGATCATAATCAAAAACCTTTAATCCTTTGAGAGAGCCCTCTCAGGCTAAGGAGGCTAAGCCTTAGCTAAAAGATTGGTTTGAAACAGTTACTTGATGTCTTCCTGTTCTGCAGCCTTCCAGGGCCTGATTTTGAGCTAACAGCTTCTAACTCTGTTTCTAGCTTGGCTTCTCTTTCTTCTCTACATTTCTCAAAAGACTCTATATACTCATAAAGGCCTTGTAGAGTAACTGTGCTAGGTCCGCCTTTGGTAATCTTTGATAGTTGTGGTGAAATATTCATTCTTGAAAATATATGAGCAAATATGTATTAGAAAAAGATAAGGAATGTGTGCACCTGATATCAGCAAACCTGACTGTAGATCGCCCGTGCTCACGGCAGCCCGCAGACCTGATTGGATCGGGAGCAATATTATCGAGAGCAATGGTCATTGTAATTTTCCCTAGAGCCGCAGAGGTTTTCTAGATTCCAGGGATCTTCGCTCCTCTAGTTTTGAATCGAACCGCCAGAGGTAATAGAACCGTGGATTTTAGTCGAACCTACAGAAGTAATTATTCAAAACCCGCAGAAGTTTTAATCGAACCACATTCAGAACCACAAAAGTTTTAATAAAACAGTAGAGGTAATAGAACCGCAGAGGTATATATATATATATATATATATATATATATATTTTAATCGAACCACATTCAGAACCACCGCAGAGGCAATCTATTATGGAATGCGTGAGCCCAGAAGTTTTAATCAAACCGCATCACATTTGCGAGCCCAAAAGTTTCAATCGAACCACATCAGAAGTATATATATTTGTTTTTAATCGAACCGCATTAGGAACCACCGCAGAGGTATATTATATTTGTTTTTAATAGAATTGTGAATATATTTTATATATTTACTTTGAGTATATTAATAATATTAATTATATATAGACTATAATTAAACTAAAATATATTATAGTATTATCAGAAAGAAAGAAAGATATATATATATATATATATATATATATATATATATTAAATTTTAGGATTTAAATCCATATATTAATTTTTTTTGGGGGGTTTATTAACCTTTTTTGTTTTAAATATTGATCTCAAGATATTAATAATTTTTAGAAGTTAATATTTTAAACCCAACAATTAATAAATTGGAGAGATTAAATTACAAATCCAAGGAATTATTGATATTATAAACCAAAGCAAGTAATAAACCCAAGTGTTTAACATTATAAACTCAATCAATTAGTAAACTCAAGGGATAAATATTATAAACCTAAAGGATTAAAAAAACAAAAAAACAATATTAAAAGCACATGGGATTAATAAATCCTAACAACTAACATTTTAAACCCGAGGTATTAATAAACCCTAGGAATTAATATTTTAAATTCAAGGGATTAATAAACCCAAGAGATTATTAATATTATAAACCCAAAGGATTAAATTGTAAACCCAAAGAATTATTAATATTATAAACCTAAGGGATCAATATTAAATACAAGGGATTTATAAACCTAGGAATTAATATTTTAAACCCAAGAGATTGATATTTTAAACCTAAGGGATTGATAAACCCACAAGATTATTAATATTATAAACTGAGGGAATTAATAAACCCTAGAGATTGTTAATATTATAAACCCAATCACATTAGTAAATGTGGTTGAAAAATGCGAATAAATGTTAATGTTATAAATCTAATATTAATCATAAAAACCTATTATTATTATAATTAATAATAATTATTAATTTATATTAACTATTAATTATAAAGTAAGATATTAATCATAAAATTAATATTCATATAGATAAATATATAATAATAAAAATATTAAAAAATAACTATTATAATAAAAATATTATTATTATTATTATTAAATCTAAGACTTTTGTGATCCATATTGTAAATAAATGTCTTTCAGATTAATCACATCATTAAGATTGGGTCGATATTTCAAACCAATTAATGTGGTTCATCCTTAGGATAAGGTGAAAAAATCAATCAATCTTCAAGAATAAATAGCATGGATGCATCATTGTCCAGAGTTAGTCGTTGGAAACTAGTCGTTAGTGAATCAATTATTAAGGTAAACAAACTAATATTATAAAATTGTTGAATAAATAATTCCTAACAACCAATTTATAATATTATTTTATTTACCCTACTAACTAATTCACTAATAGCTAGTTTCCAATGGCTAACTCTAGGAAATCATGCATCTATGATATTTATTCTTGAAGATCCACTGATTTTTTCACCTTGTCATGAAGATGAACTACACTAGTTGGTTCGAAATGTCGACCCAATCCTAATGATGTGATTATTCCGAAAGAAATTTATTTATACTACTACTATTATTATTAGTTAACATTATTATTTTTTTGCTAATAGAATTTAATGTCATTATTATTTAATAAATAATAATAATAATTAATTAACCATAAATAAATAAATTATTTATTAAAAAATATAAATATTATTTTTTAATAATTTATATTATTTATTGTTAATAATAATAACAGAAACCATAATATTGTTAATTTAATAATAATTATTTATTATTTTATTATTATTGTTTATTTTTAATTAATAATTATTATTTTTTTTCTCTGTAAGGCTAATTCTATTAAAAGATACAAAAAATATAATTACAATGAGGCCCCAGCCTCAGCCGTTATAGTCGATGTTCATCAAGAGTATCTAAACTACCCCATATTTGGGGAAACCAGTTTGCCATAGCAAAAAACAAAACTTGAGATCTTGACCAAACACAGAAGAACTCAGAAGAAGTTTTGACACAACACAACATGACACAGATGAAGTGGTGGCATAACCGCCTTTTGATAAGACAAAAAACAAAAACAACAAGTGACTTGAGCAAACCAGTCAGCAGCTGAGACCATAGTTGGCACGTGGGTGGCAACGGATGCCACGTGGCTTCATTTGGGTTCATCTTGGTCTAGAGTCTCATCGACTATGTGACAAGCGTACTGATACCAGTCCTCGTCCGCTTCCGCCACACCGCCTTCCACCATGCCACCTGGAGGCTCCTTCGCAGGAAGAGTACCGCTCGAGCTGCCAGCCATAGCCATCAAAATAGACGCTTCAACAAAGCTACCACCTAGTTGCCGAATGTCTTCAGCGTTTCCTCCTTCTGCATGCAGTCCGCCACTCTGAATTCCCCTGCCTTCTTCCTCCGGGAGCAGCCCAGAGTCACGACCAAATCCATGACTGCGTTCCTCCTGAAGCTGCATTTCTAAGTATCTCAATGGAGCGCCGTACTGCTCACTTTCTTCAGAGAAGACAATGGTAACGTTTGTAGTGATGATAGGTCTATTCAGGTTGCTCTGGAACCTGAATTGAGTCGAGTGAGGGACCGAACTGGGGGGCAGAGGAAATGTGGTTGTATGAAGCCTGAAATCTCTGTGCTCAGCAATTGAAGCCTGCACATGACCCCGACCACTGCGAGTGTGAGGATAATGTTTGTGAGGCGAGCTGGGAGGGGGAGGATTTTCATGGGGAGGAGAAGGTGAGGCAGGTTCAGAGCTCTGCGCTGCCTGTGGGTGAGCGTTGCCACCACGAGTACCACCTCTACAGCTCCTCATTCGATGACGAACCATGTCAATATGATGGGAAGGGAATTCAGCAGGATAGAATGTCGGGAAGGAAAGGAAAGTATGAATAGAGGGTGACCGGGCAAGATTTAGAGGGCAGAGCCTGGAATGGGAATAATGATGCCCATTTCCAAGGTCGACACAACACAGAAGCCAACAGTGGCTCCCGGTAACAGTCCTACTGCAGGGATTTCCAGCTTGGGGCGGGCAGATACTGATGGAAGGAGGGAAGACTGAGGGGTTGGAAGGCTCCATATCAAGGCAAATTGTGTCCGGGTCTTGGCTTGAGTGGCCATTAAAAGTAGCTTGCAGGCGAGCCTGCGTTCATTTCAGGTGGGCATAGGATGGTGTGATGTCCACCATTTAGCTCATGCGAACGTCGCTAATCAGTCGAGTCTCCATTAAATGCCTCGGTGGTCACCCGCATCCGGGTTAATTAATAATTAATTAATTAACATTAATTAATTAATTATTCTTTTTTTTATTTTTTTTCTCGGCAAAGACTAATATCTATTAACTTAAAATAAAAATATTTTTACATGTAAGCGAGGCCTCAGAAGAATCATGAGGCCTCTGTACACAGCAAGTTCGCCTCAGAATGGAAGGATTCTGAGCATAGGTGCTACAAAAAACTTCATAACAGGAAAACATTTCAGATAAGGACCAGAAGATAAGAGAGATTGTGCGCGAGAGCATAGAAGTCAGTAGCCATTGCAAGTCTGTCTGTAAAACATTGCTTCTGCTCTAGAACTGAGAAAAAACTTCAAGCTGACGGAATTGAGCCATGTGTTTTATCAAGGAAACCTGGAAACAGTCGTCTGCTTGACAGACAAAAAGCAAAAAGAAACCGAACAGTGCCGCGTGGCCTTAGTCTTCCTTGCCCCCGCCAGAGGTCTTCTCATCTGCTGGACGGTCACTAGCCACACCCAGAACTTCATTGCCGACCTTATCGTCCTCAGGGATTGAAATTGGGCGATTGGAATCATTCAGAGCTTCATCCCCCTCAGCAGGGAAAATATCGACATGGGGCAGAGTAATTCTCGGGCTATCAATATGGCCTGTCTGTTCCACCATAGCTTTCTCCGGGCTACCCAAGGTCAATTGCTGCTCGCTGCTCTGAGAGGGTTCCGGAGCGATGCAGGCCAGAGGATGGATTTGGTTTTCTTCTTCAGAGATAATTAAGGTGATGTGGGCAGAGATCAGAGGTCTATTGAGGTTGCTCTGGAATTTAAAATGGGTGGTCTGAAAAGCATTGTTTGGGAGAGGCCGACGAGCAGAGCTAGAGGGCTGCACATTCGCCTGAGGTGGAGGGAGATTAGCAGGTGAGTGATCAGGGTTATCAGAGCTACTGGCAGAAAGCCGAGAGCCATCACCGAGAGTTCCTCTGGGTCTCTTCCTGCCCCCTTGTCGAACCATATTAAATAGCAAAAGAAGGGCGACGGAAACCACAGAAACAGTAGAGAGCGCAATTGAAAAACAAAATGCGTGAGCCAGAGAAGGATGAGTGAGCTGCTTACCCCTGAGACGTGCTTGAAGCCTGCAAGGCGCGCCTCTGAGAAGGAGGACTCTCTTGCTTCCCGGAGATTTCGCGGACCAAAACTCAGAGCCAGAATAATTGAAACACACCATGAGAGGGAAGAGCCGGGTGGTAATGAATATAACCATCCTTGCCATGCTTCGAACCAAGTAAACCATAAATGCGCAGACACCACCGTTTCCGTCGAACTGCTGATCATCCATTTTACTTAAGGTGAAGGTCTGGGGAGCCCCGCTGCTCTGCAGCATGCAGTACGCGGTATTAACAGTTGGCATCAGAGCCATTTATGACCGCAGTAACACCCGCATCCGGGGTATTATTATTTATTTATTAAGAAAATATAGAAAATTATTTTTTTAATTTATATTAATTATTATTAATTAATTTAACCTAAGATATTTATATTAAACCCAATTATTAATATTATAAATTTTATGAATAATATTACACCTTATGAATATGAACCTTTAGATTAATAAACCTAATGGATTGATATTATAAACCAATGGGAATTATAAACCCAAGAGATTAATACTAAAAACCAAGGGATTATAAACTCAAGGGAATAATATTACACCCAAGAGATTAATATTATAAAACCAAGGTATCTAAATCATAGGATAAATATTGTAAACCTTAGAATTATCATGGTTTACCATGGTTGATTTTCATATTGAGACAATCTTTGTGACAATGTGTCGTTGCACCATGATTTACCATGACTATTTTTCATATGAATAAAATCTTTGTCATAATGCAATGTTGGCTCTGACATTGGACCATGGTTCACCATGATTATAAACCAAGAGGATTTATATTATATCCAAGGATTGATATTATAAACCCTATGAATAATAGTAAACCTTAGGAATAAGAACCCTTCAATTAATAAACTCAATGGATTGATATTATAAAGCTAAAGGAATAATAAACCAAATGGATTAATAGTAAAAACCCAAGGGATAATATTATAAACCCAAGGTATATAAACACTAAGATAAATACTATAAACCCTTAAATAAATATGATTTACCATGAGCCCCAAGGTTTAGCTCGGTTGGTCGGGTTTCTGTTACTAAGTACCTCGTATGTTGGGAGGTCATGGGGTCAAATCTCCTCGACACCCTTAGGGTTAGGCCCTGCTTGTTTGGATGGTAGGTAGATCCCTTCGGGTTGATTGACCTGGATTTTCCCATGGATGTAGCAGCCACCTAGTGTCCGTGGACCACCCATAAAAAACATGGTTGACCATGGTTTACCATGGTTGATTTTCATAATGAGACAATCTTTGTCACAATGCAACATTGGACCATGGTTGGCCACTGTTGATTTTCATATTAAAACAATATTTGTCATATTGCGACGTTGGACCATGGTTGACCATGGTTGATAATGCTTAATTTTCATATTGAGATAATCTTTGTCACAATGTGACATTGGAACATGGTTGACCATGATTATAAACCCAAGGGATTTATATTAAACCGTAGGGTTAATATTATAAACCATATGAATACTATTTTTTATTAAGACATTATTTGTCATAGTGCGATATTGTACCATGGTTGACCATGATTGATTTTCATATGGAGAAATCTTTGTCACAATGTGATGTCAGACAATGATTGATTTTCATATTGAGGAAATATTTATCACAATGTGATGTTGGACTATGGTTGACCATGATTATAAACACGGATATTTATACTAGACCCAAGGATTAATATTAAACACCCTATAAATAATATTATACCTGAGGAATAAAAACCATTAGATTAATAAACCCAAGGGATTGGCATAATAAACCGAAGGGAATAATAAACGAAAAGGATTAATACTAAAATCCCAACGGATTATAAACCCAAGGGAATAATATTAAAATCAAAGGATAAATGTAAGGAATATAAACTTGAAGATAAATATTAATATGGGAAACTGAATGGATTATAAATGTGCGGAAAAATATTTAACCCAAGGGAACAATATTAAACCTTATCAAATAATATAAAATGAACGTATATAAAATGAACATATAAACTCAAGGGATTAATAAACCCAAGGGATTTTTAATGTTATAAACCCAAGGGATTAAACTATAAACCCAAGGGATTTTTAATGTTATAAACCCAAGGGATTAATAAACCCACATGATTATTAATATTATAAACTCAACCACATTAGTAAATGTAGTTGAAAAGGGCCAATAGGCATTAATGGTATAAATCTAATATTAATCATAAAATTAATATTCATATAGATAAATATAATAATAAAAATATTAAAAAATAATTATTATAATAAAAATATTATTATTATTAAAATTAATAATTATTATTCCTTTATATTAATAATTAATTATTAAGTTAATAAATTATTATTATAATTATTTTAAAATCAATATTGTTATAAATAATTTTTTATTTTTTATTTTTTATCATTATTAATATTAGCTATTATTAGTTAATATTATTAATTTTATTGTTAATTAAATTTAATATTATTATTAATTAATTAGTATTAATAATAATTAATTAATTTATATAATTGTCCAGGAGGATTTGGATAGAAGGTGATCAGATGCTCTCTTAGCGAACTCCTTGATGTGAAGTCATTGGTTCATTTACTCACCCCGATCGAGGTGATATATTGGACATGTTGAAGATATAGTCCTACCAAGCTTACAGACAAAAAAAAAAAATCGTATAATTAAATATTAATAATAATTAATTAATAATATTACACCCTAGGAATATGAACCCTTAGATTAATAAACCCAAGGAATTGGTATTATAAATCCATGCAAATAATAAACCCAATGGATTAATAATTAAAACCCAAGGGAACAATATTATAAAGCCAAGGTATATAAACCGTGAGATAAATATTATAAACCCTAGAATTATCATGGTTGACCATTGTTGATTTTCATATAGAGACAACATTTGTGGCAATGCGATGATGTGGCATGGTTGACCATGATTGATTTTCATATGCAAAAAATCTTTATCACAATGCAATGTTGGGCTATGGTTGATTTTTATATTGAGAAAATATTTGTCACAATGTGATGTTGGACCATGGTTGACCATGATTAAAAACCAAGGGGATTTATAATAGACCGAAGGATTAATATTATAAACCCTATGGATAATATTAAATCCTAGGAATAAGAACCCTTAGATTAATCAACCTAAGGCATTAATATTATAAAGACGAGAATAATAAACGAAAGGGATTAATACTAAAAACCCAGGGGATTATAAACCCAAGGGAATAATATTAAACCCAAGTGATAAATATTATAAATCAAAGGTATATAAACTCTAAGATAAATATTATAAACACTTAAATAAACATGGTTTACCATGGTTTATTTTCATATTAAGAAAATCTTTGTCACAATGTGATTTTGAACCATGTTTGGCCATCGTTGATTTTCATATTGAAATAATCTTTATCACAATGCAACGTTAGACCATGGTTGACAGTGTTTTATTTTCATATTGAGACAATCTTTGTCACAATATGACATTGGAACATGGTTGACCATGATTATTAACCTAAGGGATTTATATTAAATTGTAGGATTAATATTATAAACCCTATGAATAATATTTCGTATTGAGGGAATCTTTGTTAGAATGTGACATTGGACCATGGTTGATCACGGTTGATTTTCATATTGAGACAACCTTTGTCACATTGCGGCATTGCACCATGGTTGACCATGATTTATTTTCATATGGAGACAATCTTTTTCACAATGCGACGTTGGACCATGGTTGACCATGATTATAAACCAAGGGGATTTATATTAGACCCAAGGATTAATATTATAAACCCTATGAATAATATTGTACCATAGGAATACGAATCCTTAAATTAATAAACCTAAGGGAATAATAAACCAAAATGATTAATACTAAAAACCCAAGGGATGAATATTATAAGCCCAAGGTATATAAACCCAAAAATAAATATTAATATACGAAACTGAAAGGATTATAAATGCACGAGAAAAATATTTAACCCGAAGGAACAATGTTAAACCCTATCGAATAATATAAATTGAACGTATGTAAACCCCAACAAAAGTATTATACACCATTTAATAAAAATGTCAGTCAATGTTTGGCTATGGTTGATTTTCATTTTGATACCATCTTTTGCGCAAAGTGACAATGGACCATTGTCAACCATTAAACCCTAACATTACTACTATAAATGTAAAGAATATTAATACATTAAAAATCATTAACAAAGTAATATAATCCATTATTACCAATACATTAATATTGATACATTATAAACCATTAATACATTATAAACCATTCATAAATTAATATTAACACATCAGTATAAACCTCAAAAATATTAAAATATTAAATGAGTTATGGTCTTTTGGTTATGTGGTATTGATAAGAAATGTTGTTGGTCCATGGTGTAGTAATATTCCCTACTTATAAATCAAAGGTATATAAACACTAAGATAAATATTATAAACCCTTAAATAAACATGGTTGACCATGGTTTACCATGCTTCATTTCCATATTGAAACAATCTTTGTCACAATGTGACGTTGGACTATGTTTGACCATGGTTGATTTTCATATTGAAATAATCTTTGTCACATTGCGACGTTGGACCATGGTTGACAATGCTTGAATTTCATATTGAGACAATCTTTATCACAATGTGACATTGGAACATGGTTGACCATGGTTGATTATGATTATAAACCCAAGGGATTTATATTAAACCATAGGATTAATATTATAAATCCTATGAATAATATTTCGTATTGAGACAATATTTGTCATAATGTGACGTTAGACCATGGTTGACCACGGTTGATTTTCATACTGAGACAATATTTGTCATAGTGCAACATTACACCATGGTTAACCATGATTTATTTTCATATGTAGACAATCTTTGTCACAATGCGATGTTGGACCATGGTTTATTTTCATATTGAGAAAATATTTTTCACAATGTGACAATGGACTATGGTTGACCATGATTATAAACTAAGGGGATTTATATTAGACCCAAGGATTAATATTATAAACCCTATGAATAATATTATACCATAGGAATACGAATCCTTATATTAATAAACCCAAGGGAATAATAAACCAAAATGGTTAATACTAAAAACCCAAAGGATAAATATTATAAACCCAAGGTATATAAACCCCAAGATAAATATTAATACAGGAAACCGAATGGATTACAAACACACAAGAAAAATATTTAACCCAAGGGAAGAATGTTAGACCCTATCAAATAGTATAAACTGAACATATATAAACCCCAACAAAAATATTATACATTGTTTAATAAATATGTTAGTCGATGTCTCACTATGGTTGATTTTCATTTTGATACAGTCTTTTGTGCAAAGTGATAATGGACCATTTTCAACCATTAAACCATAACATTAGTACTATAAACATAAAAAAATATTAATACATTAAAAACCATTAACATATTAAATAATCCATTACTATCAATACATTAATATTGATACACTATAAACAATTAATACATTATACATCATTAATAAATTTTAAACCATTAAAAGAATCATTATGAGTAATACGATCCAAATTTTCATCCAAAAATAATTTAAACCATAATTTAACCATGTGGTTTAGATTTCTATTAGCAAGACCGTTTACCTAAGCATGGGTTTTTAAGAATTTTATGCATTTCTATTATTACAAAATAAAACAAAAAAATATAATAATAATGTATTGAATTTTCATAGAAAATGAGTTTAGATGAATGGTTTGTTTTTATATACTATCATTTATGATGTCTCATGAATGTGAATAATCGTTAAAACAAAATAAAATAAAACTAAATTGGTTTAATAATCTATAAAGATGTTTTTATATTTATATGATGAATTTGGAATAAAAAACCTAAAACCACATGGATTCCGTTGCAATCGAAATTCATTATAAGTGAAATATCCTTGCATTTCCATGATTGAATACAATTTTGAGGTTAGATTTGAATATTTGTTTCCACTTTCCAAAGATAAAATTAAGAGGAACTTTTGTGTGGAATTTTTTCTTGAAATTAAAATATAAATATCATACAAAAATTTAATTTACAATTTAATGGTTAATTATAAAGTCATATAATTTAAAAAATAATTACAGAGCTATATTAAACTATTTTTTTATTTCTTAGAAAAAGAATTACTATTTACAACATTCAATGTACTTTATTCCTTTGGATTTTAACCTATAATATTTTGCAAAGAAATACATCATCATAAACATTAAACCTACTTAAACTATAAACTTAATCAAATAACTTATTCCTAGAAAAAAAATTGATTATTATTTCACCTGTCCCCATATATACCTTCTATGACACAAAACACCAATTAGGGCATCTTCTTCATTTTAGAGAAGGGCATCAAGCTCAGGTAGATACCTACCTTATGATTACAATTTGACTCAGTTAATTACGAAGCTAAACATTATTTCTAAACAAACCTAAGAAAATTAATAACGAAATCTTGGTGTAGAATTACTCTGACACAAAGCACTACCAATAGGGTACCATCTTCATTGCAGGGAAGTTCAGCGAGCTGGTGCAGAAACTTTATATTTCATTCTCAACTAAATCCACGATTCCATTACTATTTGACTAACAATTTAACAGTTAATTAAAAAACTAAGTATTATTTATAGAGAACCTTCGAATAAATTGATAATCGGTTTGCCTATCCTCATTTGGACCTACTCCATCACAAAGCACCAATTAGGGCATCATCTTCATTGCAAAGAAGATGAGGGAGGTGCACAAATCCTTATATTCCATTCTCAATATCATCTTCATCGAGTCAATATCTCCTTTATTAAATCATGGTTAGGAAAAGTTTTCTAAAGTTGTTTCCATTTTGAAAAAGGACTCTGCACAAGAGTGGAAAGAAACATTTGAATATAACCTCAAAAAAGTGTATTCAATGATGGAAATACAACGAAATTTCACTTACAGTGAACTTAGATTGCAACCAAATCTATGTGGCTTCAGCTCCTCTGGGTGTTGTGGTCTAGTTGGGTGTCTCAACCCCATTAGTTGGATGTCCCAACCGTGGCTCTTCAAATATGATGTTTCTCTTTAGTGTTATGATCCATCTTAATATTCAAAAAATCTACAGGGCTAGAGAGGGTAGCAGTATGATCGTTCCTAATCTTCACTTTGGGTATGATCTTTTGCTTCAGCATTGTGATCCATCTTAATCTTCCCTATGGAAAGCAACCAATAGAAGGCAGTCATATGATCCAAAATGTTCATGAACAAAATCTTGCTTACAAAAAACTTATTTCCTAGATATTTTGAATGCCTTTTTTTGGATCTTATTGAGCTCAAGAGGGTGTTTCATAACCCGGTGCCACGTTGTTGTAGTTGATTGTGGGTAGTTTTTAATCGAGTAGGACGTTATTTTTTGGATTTTTTTTAATGGTAATGGGTGGGCATTCGAAGAGCCTAGGTGCCACATTGCTGACAACAATAGAGGATGGAAGACCTTTCATAACTATATCACGATGTTCTTTCACATTATATGTATTAATTGTTAATGATAGATATATGGCTATTAATCGATAGTTTAGAATACTAAATTTTAATTTTAATTTTGTAAATGTTGAATTGCTGAGTTGTTTTTTTAGTTTGGTCCATCTTCACATATCTCTCCACTTCGTGTTAACCTTGATAGTAGGCAATCAACAAATGGCAAGGTAAAATTTTAATCATATTTCGTAAAAAATAAAATTAAGTATGGTTTAAACATGTGATTTAGATATGCAAGAAAGTCAGTAGTGTCAATTTCATCCATTGATGTAGTGGAAATGACGAGAATATACTGGCATATTTCAATTTAGACCATCCGATAAAAAAAATAATTAGCAAAAATATTAAAGCGACCAATTCCAAATATTGAAGTGACCAATTTCAATAGAAAGACGCCTATCGAAGTAATAAATAAATAATTAATTATTAAAATATACATAATTTTAAATGTGTTTTTAAAATATCATCATATATTTTATATAAATATTTTAAAAATAAAAAAATATAAATAAATTTATTTATTTGAGATTTAGTTATTAAACTCTTAATTCAAATTTTATAATAAAAAAAAAATTCTAAAATTAAAACCACTCAAAATTACTCTACTTAAGTTTTAAACCTAACTTTAACACATTGATATAAATGTAACTTTGTAGAACACTTAATAGACCAATTTGTGACCTCATGTTATTGTGAAAATCATCCAGTGTATTTTATCTCACAAAATCACCTTTAGGTTGTTTCAAATCAAAGAACGTGATATGAGGTTTGATTAGATCTAATCAGTATTAAGATTCCTAATAAGTCATACATCGAGACGACGAAATTACTACCCACTTTTCCCTAGATCATATGACCTATAAGGTTGTATATCACTGCTGCGTAGCAGGGTCAGCATTGGCCTATGGCCGCCCTTCTCCCCTCCATCGTTGAAATTTTAAAGCCAAACTTCATGGATATCATGTTGCCCAAGCCCAATGATATACTTTTCTATATAAATGTCCGCAGTCACAACGTATATTGAGTGGAAGATTAAAGTTTGGTTGATCAAAATTCCGGTGAATCCCCCCTTCCCATTGTATTTTGAAATCGTTTTAGTCCTAAATCATCCATCATTTCTTTATGTCGTAACAAGATTCTTTTGATTGCTTCAATAAAAAGAAGTTTATGGATGCAACATTATATTTGCTCCTTTCCATGATTCCTATCAAACGGTACACCTACATGATGAAGCAAAACTTAATGAATAGAAGGTTTGAAGCCAAATAATATGTATTTCTATATAAATGTGTGTTGGCACAACATAGACTCAGCATAAACCACAACATATACTGAGTGTATATTGAGTGGAATAATAAAGTTTCATTGATCGCAAGTTCAGTAAGTTTTTCCTCTCGTACTGTATCTTGAAATGAATTTAATCCAGAATCTGCAAGTGTTGAATATAAAGCTGGTTTGTTAGTTGGGATGGTTACCATGTTTTGCTTTTGCACAATTTGACATTAGTGAAGGTGTTAGCGGGCTTGTTAAAATTCCTGTTCAAGGCATTACATGCATTGGTAATTTGGCCATTTTTGTTACAAGTCTAATAAGAGGATGACTAGATCTAGAGCTAGGTGCCAAGGATGTCCTAGACATTCTAGTGCGTGCTAAACTCAAGACCATAAATGGGATTAGATATGGAAATGGACTGACTACATATGCAGAAAGTCGACGGACTGCTTCTACAGAACGAGCTTGTCTCCAGAATATGATCGAGTTATTCAGAAGGTTTCGACATTGATTAGGCATTGTGTTGATCCTTTTAAGGTTCTTTCTTAGTCTCCCTCTCTGGTTCTTTCTAATCTCACAATCTCTCTTCTAATTTAACCTTCACATAGAACCCCCATCTTCTTTAAATAGCATGAGGTTATTGGTAAGGGCCTCTATGAGGAAAATCACATTATCATTTATATTTGTGACTTGTGCTTCTCTCTACATGATCGACTTAACCGATCTGGATCCCCTACAACTCCCCACAATATACAAAAGAAACTTGCTTTAATACTAATATGATTTGTAAACCTTGGTGGACTTTCCAATGGGCAGATTGTTTATGTGAAAATTCTTAGTATTTGTACCAAAAATTCTTCACTTAATTTGTTAATGATAAGAAACCCTAACAACAAAAATTATGGTTGCTATTGCTCCTCATGTCTACGAAAAAAAGTTAGAAAACCTGCAAAAAGGTGGCATGCAAATACATGGGAACATATAACAACAAATATTAGTTCAACAACTCTATGGGAATAAAAGCAATTTTATTTTATTAATTTAAAATAGAAAGGTTACATCTGATGAGGAGAATATGCAAACTTGGGTCTATAGACCCCCCTTCGTGGGATGGGTCCTTTGTAACCTTGCGCTTCAACTATAACTTCAATTTTTCTCTCTCTCGAAATGTATGCTATGGGTTAAAGGAAGTGGTCATGGCTTGAACTCAAGATCGGAGCTCAAATCTCACAAGATGATAATGAGGAGGATGAGAATGGTCATGGTGAAAAATGGAGAGAAACCCCCTCTATTTATAACAAAATATTAAGATAGATCTAGATTTAGAAAATAATAAAATATTATAAATTAAATCAAAATTTAGTTGTTATGAATATTTTTTTATATTTTTAGAGGGGGAAAGATATTCTAAATTGTCAAATACCTTTATTAGAAAATACTAAAGTAATTAATAAACAAAAAATGGGATTAATTACTTTATGGGGATAAGTCAAATATGAATTGGAATTAATTATTAAATAATGATTTAATAATTTTGTCATGAGAGAAATAGGCGATAAATATGGAATAATAAATAAATAATGATTTATTTAATTATTCTCTTGTTTTTTTTTTTAAAGAGAAATTATTTAGGAAAATGGTTCACTAAATTATTCCCTAAGGTGAAAGTGGGTTTTAATGTGTAAAAACCCATCCTACATGGTGTATTTTGATCAAACTAGAAGGAAATGACTAGGTGGTCATTTTTTTGTGATAATATAGTTCGTCATAATAAATTTATTAAAATATATTAGAAAAAATGAAATATACACTGTGTGTTAATTTCTCCATAGATTTATGGATACGTTAATTATTGTTCATTGCATATGCATGCAAGATATAACTACACATAAAATAGAGAAAAAATAGTACAATGGAGAAATCCCAAACCTTTTAAAGGATTTAACTACATTTAATGACATAGGCTCAATACCATGGGCCATAATACCATGTGCTTGAAACCACAACTATTGACCTAACAAACTTAATGCTTTCACCAAGTTAATTTTACCTAATAATACCCCCATTAAAATTGACTTGGGCAATTCAGTTGATCGAATCCGAAAAAGGCTCAGATACTCTCCTCCTCTATCACCTAGGTATACGTCTAGACTTTATCAGTTGGGGTATGCATGCCTAACTACGTCTCACAACCATATGCCCATATACCCATTTACATGTAGTTACCAATTTTCATTTTCAAAGTAACTTTTTTTGTTATTGCTTTCCTTGCACTTATGTCGTCATTCTCTCAGTTCAGCACGCTTGCTCACACCAGGTGCTCTCCTCATGTCTTTTCATCACAACCAATATCATGAGTTGCTTTCCATATATGTTGGCTTTCGTATTTGCCTCTACATTTTCTTTTTGAACGAATGATCTCATGTCATCTCCAAGCAAGTCGTCCATGCACTACTCACGACTCCTTTGCAGCTTGACCAAACAATATAGTTCTTTCTTCACCAAGTAGAAACTTCTTCTTTTTGTCCCTTTGTTTGGCTTTGATAACAATTGTTAAAAAGAGGAGAAACAAATACAAAATATAATAGGCACAAAAATAAATGCACATCATGAGAAATTCATAAGAGACAAAATTTGCCTAGTTCACCCACTATGAAGTATTTGAAAGTTCTTCAATCACTTACTAATTGTTTAGTGGATAAATTGGAACTCTGCGTTGATTATTAATCTGGTGTTCATATAGAATTTGCAAACTACCATGCACTATATATCCTAATACTTTATTGTTAAGTGCTAATAAAATTGTAGTATACTAGATATTTGTTTTAGAACAAAATATAATACCTTTTACAAGTCACTGAAAAAAATAATTAACATTTACATAAATTAATGATCACACTCACATAATCAACATACTTATCTGTATAACTTAACAAAAACTTAATTATATTGTAACTATCTCGTTAATTAATTTCATTTATTTGATTTAATCTATTTTAATTGTGTATAAATCCAAAGAGTAGCAATGTTCAATAAATTGTATTACAATTCAATTTCATTTGATTTAATCTATTTTAATTGTGTATAAATCCAAAGAGTAGCAATGTTCAATAAATTGTATTACAATTCAACGACCCTTACAACGGGAAATTCCAACTCCTCATACTGACATTACATTCTATAATTTTTTTTTATCTAAATGTGTTCATATAAAACTTGCAAATTACCATATATTATATATTATAATATTTTATTTACACTATATATTCTAATATTTTATTGTTAAGTGTCAATAAAGTAATAGTATTGTAGATTTTATTGTTAAGTGTCAATAAAGTTATAATATTATAGATAGTTATTTTATAAATTATAAAGAAAAAATCACATTTACATAAAAGTCATGATCTCACTCAATAAACACACTTATCTCTATAAGTAAATAAAAAAATAATTATTTTATAATTATATTTGTTAATTAATCTATTTTAATTGTGTATAAATCCAAAGAGAGGCATAGTTCGGTGGATTGTGTTATAATTAAACGAACCTAGTTGGGGGCGATTCCAGCTCTTCATAATGACATTATTGCATAAAAGATTTTATAAAATGGGAATGAAAATTTCATTTTCGTTGAAGTTTGACTAATCAAAAACTCTCACAGCACAAACATTAAAAATTTGAAAAACTAAAACTGGCAGCATTTTATCCGCGATAGATTTTCTTTGGCAATCGCTTCGTTCTTCGAAATTTTCCCTTGGCCCCACTCATCGCAAATATTAATGAATTCAAAGACTAAAGACCATCGCCCATAGTTGTTCTCAATCATAGTTGTTCGTGAATTCACTTTCTTGTATTCAAAGACTAAAGGCCATTCGCTCCCTCATTTCTATTTGTATGGTACGCTCTCTGATTTTTGTTAGAAATTAATGGAGAATAGGTTACTTAGTTATGATTTCCTCTTTATTTGACATTCAGTTCCTATTAATTAGGAATCTGTTTTCTGCCTATGTATCTATTTAATTCCTGATGATTAATGAATAAAAAAAGTGAATGCATTTGCTGGAGGGAGCTCCTGGTGATCTGCACCTGTGAGCTCCCGTGTGTTTGTCCAAACTTCTGTCTTCTGCATTTCTTATCATGGTATCAGAGCTCCAGGACTGGTGAGTCAATGTCAGTGTGCTTTGATAATGTCTAGGTGGCAGAGGTGAGGCCCCTGGTGGATTGAGTGAAGAGAGCCTGTGAGGAAGTGAATCCTGTGGTCGCAGCAGCAAAGGCGGATTCATTTGAAGCCTAGTGAGATCTGCTACCGGTGAGATCTGTGGCGTGGCAGAGGATGCCGAGTTTTTGCTTGAATATATAGACGATCCGGACGGAGAAGACAAGGGTTCTGGTGAGCTGGGCGATGTTCTGGTGAGCGGAGTTTGGAGCGGTCTATGGCGCTGCTTCATTCGTTCTTGGGCATTAGGCGTTGATATTTGCTGTGATCAGTTTTTTCAATTTTGTGTGAGCTACTGCCCAATAGCTTGAGAGACGCCATAGAGTTTGACCTAAGCCTCGAGACCCGTTCTAGCGAGGTACTATACATTGGATGTGCTTGATCGATTGCTGTATGGAGAGACAGTGGAACGAGGCCCAATCTGAGTCTCAATTGATTAAAGTCTCGGAGATTTTCTGTTCGAAAGTTTAGGTAACAGCAATGGCAGCCTCTATTCTCAAGGCCGGTGTGAAATTTTTCACTTCTTAATTCACTGGAAAGTCGCTCATATGTGGCGAGTTCTTCTGTCCCGAGGACGAAGACGAACCCTGCGAATTGAAGCGCTCCAAGAATCGAACCTGGGTATGCAGGAGGTTCATGTGCGAGGCCTGGATAGAGGAAGTTAAAGCGGAATAGGATTCGATTTGCGGGCAATTCCTCTGCACGGCGTCAGTGGTAACAAAGGGGCAGAGCAGGTGCCCGTCGGCGTGTCGGCCCCTGCTACTAGGGACCTTGAAAAGGCTGAGCTCCAGGAGGTTTTGAGTATTGGAGCGAGTTGATGCTCGAATTGATATACTCAGTGTATATCTATCAAAGCACCACTGCTATAAGAAGTTGAGAGGGATCTGCCTGATTTTGGGTATTGCAAAGAAGCATTGATATAAGGGATCTTCCTTTCTCCTGTTCACATGGGATTGAGCCGAGATTTTGATATTGAAATTTGGAGAGAAGCAGTTGTTTAAGGACTCTGTCTCTTGGGTTTTCTTATAGATCTGTTGCTGGTGGACTGTGGCAGCGAAGGAGCTCGAAGGTTGAGCGTGGAGGCTGTTGGGAGGTCGAGCGGAGAAGCTCGTGTGTTGTAGTGGTGGATTGTTGTGATAATCGAGAGTTGTTCGTTTTTTTTTTAAGTTGTCAGGGTAACCTGTTTTTTTCAAGATGAATTCTCAGATGGCAGATTATTTAAATGAAAGCAGCAAATTGGATGGTTCCAATTACATAAATTGGAAATTTAAGCTTCAGACTTTGCTTGAAGGTCAGAATACCTACAGCATTGTCATCGGTGATGAAGGTAAGCCAACTGTTGCAAATGGTGGAACGAATGCAACAACTCAAGAATGGGAGAAAAGGGAGCTGAAGGCAAAGGTCCTACTAAAATTGTCAGTTAAAGATTGCATAATCCCTCATATTCGGGATTGCAAGACAGCGAATGAGATTTGGACAACTCTCAAAGACATGTATGAAATCAAGAACACCAGCCGAACCTTGTTCCTCAGGAAGAAGATCCTCTCAATCAAGATGGAGGATAATGAGTCTGTTTCGTCATTCTTATCTCGGATAAAGGAAGTTAAAGATAAACTATCTGATATCGGTCAAACCGTGGCAAATGATGATCTGGTGACAATCACCATGAATGGTATGACAGATGACTATCAGATGTTTATAACTGGATTGAATGCAAGGGAAAAGCCCCCAAGTTTTGAAGAGCTTACTGGAATTCTGCTACATGAAGAGGAAAGGAGGTCGTCTCTCAAGCCTCAAGATCCAGATCTTGCATTGATAACAAAGTTCAAGCCAAAAGGGAGAGCGATGGCTGATCAGAGGAGGGGCAACACATCAGAAATGACACCACAAGGTATGACCTCGTATAGAAATGACTCTGCTCCTGAATGTTTTTATTGTGGTAAGATAGACCATATTGCTAAATTTTGTCGCAAGAAGAAGGCAAATCAAGAGAGGTACAATCAGAAAAGGCATGTAGGTCATTTGGCAAATGCAGATGCAGATACAGACCCAGATCAGAATCTGGATGTTAGACTATTTATGGCCGAGGGTGACACTGCTACTGAGGAGGATGAATCAGATATTTGGATCGTGGATTCTGGAGCCTCCTCGCATATGTCAGGTAAAAAGCAATGGTTCAGAAATTTTAAAGAATCCAACTCTGGAGTAAAAGTCTATCTTGGAGATAATAGTGGGTACGAGATCAAGGGACATGGAGATGTCCTTGTTACTCTGCTTGATGGTAAGCTCAGGAATATATCTGATGTGTGGTATGTTCCTGGCATTAAGAAGAACCTGATTTCTGTGTCCAAGATTACAGATCAGGACCTCAAGGTAGAATTTTTTAAATCTTATTGCATTATTAAAGATTTGTTGGATCAGATGAAGCCCATTGCTATAGGTATCCGCATAGGAGGACTCTACAAGTTGGATGTGAAAAGTACGCCTCAGCAAGCCTTGATGACGTCAAATAAGTCTGCAAATGAAGACGGACTCTACAAGTTGGCTCAAGAAATAAATACCCCAGAAGTTTCTTCTATATGTGAAGACGGAAATGAGTCTGCCTTTGTGGACATTAAGCCGGTCGATGATGTTGTTAAGGCCAAACCTGTGGACACCCCTATTGAGGTCGATGGTGGGACAGACGAGTGTTACAAAACAGAGGATGGCGCCGGACAGTTTGAAAAACAGTTGTCTGCTCTGGAATCATATCTTGGGTTGTCTGAGTATTCTATTGCTAAAGCAAATCTGTGTATAGAAGATGCAGGTCGCTCTGCGGGCTCTTTTCCAGATGAGCAGTGTTTCCTGGAACAATGGATCTTGGGAGATCCTGAACCTGATTCTATTCCACCATTCACAGAGTATTCTCTTGAGGAGCTCAGAGCTGCTACAAATTACTTCAATTCTGATAATATTGTGTCCGAAAGTGGAGAGAAGGCTCCCAATGTTGTCTATAAGGGAAGGATGGATAGCAATCGGTGGATTGCAGTGAAAACGTTTCCCAAAGTTGCTTGGCCTGATGCCAAACAGTTTGTGGATGAAGCTTGGGGAGTTGGGCGGCTGCGGCATGAGAGACTGGTCAATTTAATAGGGTATTGCTGTGAAGGAGATGAACAACTTTTAGTTGCAGAGTACATGCCTAATGACACACTTGTAAAACATCTTTTTCACTGGGAGAAGCAGACAATGGAATGGGCTATGCGTTTGAGAGTTGTCGTTTACATTGCTCAAGCCTTAGAGCATTGTAGTAATGAAGGCCGACCCCTGTACCATGACTTAAATGCCTACAGGGTGCTTTTTGATCAGGAGGGGGACCCTCGTCTTTCATGCTTCGGGCTTATGAAAAACAGCAGAGATGGAAAGAGCTACAACACAAATCTTGCCTACACACCTCCTGAATATCTAAGAACTGGAAGGGTCAGTGGTCATCCAGACATTGATGATGCAGCACCTTATGAAATTCCTGATGAAGAAGCAGTAGCAATGATTGAAGAATCCCCTACAAATGTAGCAATGCTCTCAAGTCCTGGTGTTGATGACTGTGGTCATGGTGCTTCTTCTTGGAGCATGGATTGCTCTACTATAGTGAAAGTCAGAACAATACATATAAGCTCTGCTATTTTGGCGGCAAAAAGTCCTTTCTTTTACAAACTTTTTTCAAATGGCATGCGGGAGTCCGAACAACGAGATGTCACTCTACGTATAAGTGCCTCAGAAGAAGCGGCTCTAATGGAGCTACTGAACTTCATGTACAGTGGAACAGTAACAACAAATACTGCTTCTGCATTGCTCGATGTATTAATGGCTGCAGATAAATTTGAGGTGGCTTCTTGTATGCGTCATTGCAACAGGTTGTTAAGGAATTTGTCTATGACACCAGAATCTGCATTACTGTATCTGGAACTTTCATCTAGTGTTCTCATGGCAGATGCAGTTCAACCGCTAACTGATGCAGCTAGAAGTGCGTCTGATATTGTGCTTACTGAGCCAGGCCTGAGTGTTATTATTAGTGCTGTTTTAATAAGAAGGACACAGGAACTACAATTCACTAAGCCACTAGGAAGACTGAAGGACATTTTAGGTGTGTTTAAAAATCCCTTTCTCCATTAAGGGGGGATGTTAGAAATTAATGGAGAATAGGTTACTTAGTTATGATTTCCTCTTTATTTGACATTCAGTTCCTATTAATTAAGAATCTGTTTTCTGCCTATGTATCTATTTAATTCTTGATGATTAATGAATAAAAAAAGCGAATGCATTTGCTGGAGGGAGCTCCTGGTGATCTGCACCTGTGAGCTCCCGTGTGTTTGTCCAAACTTCTGTCTTCTGCATTTCTTATCAATATTGATAAGTATTTTAAAGCAGGGTTATCGAGTCTGAATTTGGATTTTAATTTGATACGATAGCATAATTTAAAAAGTTAGATAAAAAAATGGATAATAAGCATTATAAAGATTTGTGTTTTTTACTTTATTTTAAATTTTGAATAATTTCTATTAATTATAAATAATATAATAATATTATTAATAAAATTATATAAAACATTTACTATTTATTTTTTTCTCTTAAAAAGTTTTTCTCAAAACTTTGATGCCATATCTTTCTTTAATTTGAAACTAAAGAAACTTATTTATGTAGTAAATGCAAATTTATAAAATTATATTGAAAATTTGTTTATGTATAATCTTTTTATAAATAAAAACCAATCAAAATTAAACCAATTCACACATTCTTTCATATCCTCTTCTCTGTTTTTAAATTGAAAAAACAATTTTTTTCTGATATCACTTTTACCTTCTCTTTATTTTAATATTTTAACTTTTCATTTTCCTATAGGTCATTCGACCTCTATTTATTTTTATATTTATTTCTTTTCACATCATCTTATCCCCTCCCGCTTCGAGAATGACCTCTATTTATTTTTATATTTATTTCTTTTCACATCATCTTATCCCCTCCCGCTTCGATCTATTTCTGTTCAAAACATCTTATAAAATGGAATGAATAATCCTTTTGGATACGTGCCATAAAATTTCAGTCAATATAATCTAATAAATTAACCCATAAATAATTAAAAAGCATCCTACGCCAAAGAATTAACCAACTGTATTGACCCCATAATTAACCCTTAATGCTACTAATCGGATTGAATTTCAGGGAATTGTTCGGCAGCCAAACCGAATGAGCGAATTTCCGTACTGTTTACCCCAGTTCAGGTAAACTTGGTAACAATATTTTAAAGTACCAAATTTATTTTTTCATTTAAATAAATAATCTAAATTATAAAATATAACAATGATTTTACTAAAAGTATAATTACATTAGGTTTATATTTTTTATTTTATATCCAATACTTTATAAGTCAAATAAACGCTCCATTGTACCAACCATTTAATCATTCTATGGAAAAACCATTACACTTATACACTAAAATATATACACGTAGAAGTATATATACTTACAAGGGTAAAATTAATCATTCTATGAAAAAACCATTACACTTGTACACTAAAATACATACACGTAAAAGTATATATACACACGAGGGTCAAATTGAGTAATACATTATTTATAATTTGTAGATTGATTAATTAATTTGTATAAAGGATAATTCTCAAATTTTATGAAAAAAAATTAGAAATAAAAGCCAACTGTCAACAATAAACTATTCCAATTTTTTTTAAATACTACTGTAAAAGTCGAAGCTAAACCATAAAGCGTGTTTCTCAGCTCGACAAAACCTTTATGGCATTTGCATTTTTGGTTAAACCATAAAGCGTGTTTCTCAGGTCAACAAAACTTTTATCGCATCAATCTTTTTCGTGAATCACGTTTTTGACTTTTTAAAGGAAGTTTGGTGGCAGGTTGCGGTGCAGAAATAAGTAGCGGCCAATAATCTTCATTACTTTTGCCATTAACACGTGGGGTACGGCAATAACCATGGACCACCACAGAAACTGTTGGAGAAGAAAGCAGGTGATGGAGTGGAATTTGGCTTTTTGAGTGATAACAACCCAACCCATAAACAGGGAACTCCTATTTCATAGACCATAGCAATGTGGTCTGACATGGGGTTGATATAAGACGATACAACACGTCGTTGCTAATTTTTTTTTTCTCTGCCCCATGTCAGATCGCATTAATATTGCTATGGTCTACGAAATAGGAGTCACCAAACAATCCATTATCCACCATAAACTTTTATTGCTTCTTTCGAACTGGAACCCTTTATTGGAGCTGTGGATGGCCTAGTGCGTGTCTCTCAATGGAATATATATATATATATATATATATATATGACATAGATTAATATAGCTAACAAAAAAATTGAATATATATTAATATGAAATAAATGAATATAGAAAATTAAGGAAAAGATTTGATAAAAGTTTGTAAAATAAATGAATATAGTAAATTAAGGAAAAGATTTGATAAAAGTTTGTAATTTTTTTCACTATGAAACTAATAAATGTTTCATAATAAATATATAGAGAAACAGAAAGCATAAGGCTAGAGATGACACCATGAAGAAAAAGTAATGCTTCTATTACAAAGTGTTAAAAGAGTGGCTATAAAGATGTTGTTAAGAGGTTTGGTAAATTTTCAATTTGATTTTATTTTTTACTTTATCTTTTAGATATGACTATTATAGTTTATAAATGAAAAAAATTTGTACATTTCATGATATTATTAGTGTAATCATTTTATTATTTTTGGAGCTTAGTACACAAAAGTTTGATGTACTAACTATTAGTAAAAAAATTCTATTTACAGTGGATTTTATGAATTTCTTCAATTATTTATGAGCTTTGAATAATTACAATTTTTAATTAACAATCAATTAGTAAATTCTAGCTAACTAATTTCTTCGATAAATTTATTTCATCCCATTAATAATTCATGATTTTTTTTTACCTTATAAAATGAAAAGGGAAGTAGTTTATCCATCATAATTTTTTTATATAATAAGTAACGTGAAAGTGAATTTTTAGTCTTAAATTGAATATATGTATTTAGCTTTGTTTAAAAAATGTGTAAAGAAATAAAAAATATCAAAATTTAAATTTAATTATGAATTAATTTCTTTTTTAATATATATATAGATATAGATATATTAATAATTAAACTCAAAATGTATAAATATATTTATTTATTAAAATTATATATAAATTTAAATGTGTTTTTAAAATACCATCATATACTTTATATAAATATTTAAAAAATAAAAAATATAAATAAATTTATTTGATTGAGGTTTTGATTATTAAATTTTTAATTCAAAAAAAAAACCACTCAAAATGACACACATATCAATGTAAGTTTATATCACACTTAATAGACCAATTTGTAACCTCATGTTATTGTAAAAATCATCCATTATATTTTATCCCACAAAAAGCATCTATAGGTTGTTTCACATCTAAGAAAAGTGGTATAGGTTATTTCACATCCAAGAAAAGTGATGTGAGGTTTCATTAGATCTAATCTGTAAGGCCCACGAGCTTCAGGAGCGAGCACGGAGGCGACGAGCTGCGGCACGGTGGGAACACGTTGAAGTGCGAACGAAGAAATTCGAGCGTTTGGAGTTTATAACCCGTGGGCGATCTCGGGCAAGCCGACGGGCAGGCAAACCAACAGACGAATGAGCCAACAGGTGGGCGAGTCGACTTAGCGAAGGGCGATGTCACGCCCCCAATTCTTTTTTCGTTAATTGGCCGAGGTGCGGCACCACCTAAGTAATTAACATGTTCCATGGTTATCTTACTTTACGAACTACGCCTTAACATTCATCTTCATTCATGAATAACATAACATTAATGTGCGGAATCCATTAACATTATAATCTTATCATCAACATAAAACATCCATGAAGCAGCAGGAGAACACATTCATATGCAACCAAGAATCTTTTATTATATATGTATGAAGAATTTTACAATGACCGGGAGCTAGGCTCCAATGGCGTTATAACCAAGTTGAGCACCCACCTCGTGCATACCCGCACGGTGGTCTCACCCTTCTACCGTTCAACACACACACATGAGCTTATGCCAATTTGGGCGGGCGTGCCCGTGCATGACCCACCACCCAACTACAACCGAACTTGCCTTCAACGATGCCTTCGAACGTTTAGCGGGCGGGCGCCTTCGTGCACCCTCCACCCGCGCCTCAACCAAACTCCAACCTCGTGCCAAGTCCCATGTAGACTCGCCCAGTGAGCGGGCGCATAGGACTACACCTCGCTGCAGCTTTACTACCCCTTGCTCGCACTTCTAGCTAGATAAGCGATGATGGATTGATCACCGAATGATATGCCTCGATGTTAAGTCTTCACTACTTATATATATGATATGGAATGAGGGTCGTGCCACCCGGACAACCCTTCGTTCAAGCTCCAACCGCTGCGACCATACAACATAACTCGCCTTCATGTAGGTCAGCCCGCCCATGGCGCGGGACCGCCCACCTTCACATCATTTGCTTGTCATTTCGCCTTGGTCGGCCCATGGTGCAAGTCACCCCAACTCGCCTGTATAAACATGAGACAACCAAGTCGACCGCATAATAGCACCTCGCCCTCGATCACCTTATGCCTTCACACAGTGGGTGGGCACGCCCGAGCGACTCGCCAGCTGCAGGGCGTTACATCCTCCCCCACTCGAAATCATTGTCGCCCTCAACAATCCTAACCTCCTCAGTAGCTTCCTATCATACTTCTCAATCTTCTTTTTCCATCTCCAAAGTGAGTCCTCCGTTTCCCAGCTTTCCTCCTTCGGTGCATTCTTCCATCTGACAAGAAATTCCCGTTTCATGTGGCAACCAATCCCTGTAGTTCTGAAGCTCAGAATCTTCTCCAACTCTAAATCTGGCTTGTCCACAATCCCGGCTGGTCCTCTTGGCGGTTCAACTCTCTCTGGATGATCAACATCAAGTCTGCATCTCTTCAACTGACTCATGTGAAAAACCGGATGCTTCATGTGCATATGGTGTGGAAGCTCTAGCTCATAAGCAACTTCCCCCACTCTCTTCTTCACTCGGAATGGCCCCTCATACTTCCGTGTCAGTTTACTCGCAGTCCCCTTAGGTGGCTGAAACTGCTCCTCGGTAATCCTGAGAAACACCATATCTCCCACACTAAAGTGTACATCTCGTCTTCCTCTATCTGCCCATTTCTTCATTCTCCTTGCAGCTTCGTGCAAGCGCAACCGTGCCAGCTCCAAGGTCTCATCCCAAGCCTTCATGAACTTCTTCGCATGAGGACTTCTCAAAAAACCTCCTGTCATTACGGTATGCGGTGTGACTGGCATCTGCCCATTCACCAACTCAAATGGACTGTACCCCATCGCAAAACTCTTTTGAATGTTGTAGTTGAACTGAGCAACATCCAAGAGTTTAGGCCAATTCTTTTGATTAGTAGTCACATAATGTCTCAAGTAATCCTCCAGCAATGCGTTGATCCTCTCGATCTATCCATCTATCTGTGGATGGTAGCTCGAACTCATTAACAACTCTGTCTGGACTAACTTGAACAATGTGGTCCAAAACTTACCTATAAATCGTGGATCTCTATTCGACACAATGCTTAATGGCATCCCCCAATACTTCAATATGTTCTTAAAGAACAACTCCGCAGTTCGCTCGAATCCACAAGGCATCTTTGTTGGAACAAAGATAACATACTTGGAAAAACAATCAACCACGACCATAATCCCATTATACCCCTGAACCTGTGGCAACTAAGTGATGAAGTCCATTGAGACACTCGTCCATGGTCTCTCAGAAATCGGTAAAGGCTGTAGAAACTTTTTCTACAATTATCTAGCTCCGATACCATGTAGAAATTTTGAATAATTTAACACATATTCAACAGAGATTATCCTGATCATACAATTTAAGCGGAACATTTATAATACAGAATCTCCTCTACGTTGATCAAGAATATAGCAGCATCAATAACAATAAAACATCAAGAGCATTCACACATTAACACAGTATGTATCACGGGGAAAGCATCTCGCTAAAAACCCCAACTATCTGTATATTAATGATTGAGTCATGTAACATTACACAGCATAATACTTCTCACAAGTATCTCCACCTCTGTTACACACAATACAGCTCAGATCTGATCTCCAAATCTCTTCCACTGCTTGCCTGCCTCCACTGCTCAATACCTGCTCAAGAACTGATGAGAATAGCTTCCCAAACTCGATTTTCACCTGCAAAATAGTCACTCACTCTTTGTGGACGTGAGAAAAGGCTAAAATGCGGGCTAAATACGTGAGCAAACTCATTGGCATACTCAATCCTTTGATTGTGCAAGATCTGGTGCACAACTATAGTCACAACTGATAGCAATCTGATTCTCTACCACCTGTCCCTGTTGAACTGAACATGCACTGACATGCAACTGACATGCAACTGAGTTAACTGATGTATTCTTTAGTTGTATTATGAGTTAATAATTAGTTTAACAACTCATCATTAGTCTATCTGCAGTTAGACTAACTACAACTAGTTTAACTAAGTTAAACTGAACACAACTCCATCAACTGTACCTCCAGTCCACTAAACTCAACTCACTTGAGTTCTAACTGAAGTCATGCATGCAACAACTCAACTGACTCATAAGAAAAACGAATTTCCTTCTGACAGCTGCATGTGCCACTTCCGTAGCTCAAACTGAAGTGCTCCAAGAGAATAAGATTAAGTTTATAGTCCAAATATTATTGTGAGATAATAATATTTGACTTTTCTATTTTTGACAGCCAGTCTAAAAATAGACTTGATCACTCACACTGTGATCACTCACACTTTCATCAAAAATAGAAGTCCATCTATTTTTCCCAACTTGATCAATCATCCATAAACATAGACATGATCCATATGTCTAAAAATAGACATAGTCTAAAAATAGACTTGCGCCAAAAATAGCCTGCGGGCCCACTTAGTGAAGGCGACTCTTTTCACTAAGCTCCATCATCTTGTTGCAATCTCAACAAAGGCTGCAACAGACTTCCTTGCCTCTAATTATTTGATTTGTCCTGCTGACAAATGATGCACGTATGTACATACTCCTCTACATCCTCCCGCATCTTCTCCCAAAAGAATCCTCTCTCCAACAATGCAAAAGAATGACGCTGCCCTGGGTGGCCAGCCCACAGTGAGTCATGGCACTCCTTCAAAAGGTGCCTCCTGAGTCCAGATGACTTTGGAACATAGAGCCAGTTTCCAAAGAACAAGAACCCGTCTCGTAGAAAGAACTTTTGTGTCTTCCCCTCCTTTATCCGCTTCATTATATTCTGCGCCAAAGTATTGGTTTCAACACTTTCCTTGACTTATTCTGCATCTCTTCTGACATCTGAATTCGACTCCTACTCCTTTCTGCCCGGTCTTCTCCTTCCAATGCTACAAGTTGTCCCTTCCTATTAAGGGCATCTACTACTGCATTGTGCCTTCCCGGTCTATACTCGATAGTCATGTCGAATTCTGCCAAGAAGTCCTACCAACGAGATTGCTTCGTAGAAAGCTTCGGTTGTGATGAAAAATAACTTGTTGCAACGTTGTCAATCTTGACAACAAACGACTTCCCAATCAGGTAATGCCTCCACATGAAGACAGTGAATGATTGCATTCATCTCCTTCTCATGGACCGGATACCTTCATTCTCTATCCTGCAACTTCCGACTCTCATACGCCACCGGATGCCCATCCTGCATAAGAACCCCTCCTATGGAAAAATCTGAAGCATCATTGTGTACCTCAAACAGTCTCTCGAAGTCAAGCAACTTTAGTATCAATGCTATAACCATCCTCCTCTTCAAGTCATCAAATGTCGCTTGACATTTATCCATCCAACTCCATCTCTTGTCTTTCTTCAATAGGTCTGTCAGTGATGATGTTACCTTGGAGTACCCCTCTACAAACTTCCGTTGGTAGTTGGTCATGCCCAAAAACACCCTCATCTCATGGACATTCTTTGGTTCAACCCAGTCCTCAATCACCTTCACTCTACTCGGCTCCATCCGTATGTACCCTTGACCAACTATATGCCCAAGGAACAGAATCTCGATCTGAGCGAACACACACTTAGACTTCTTCAAGAACAACTGATTTGCCCTCAGTGCCTCGAACACCATCGCCAAGTGCTTCTTATGATCCTCCATGTTGTCACTGTACACCACTATATCGTCCAAGTATACTACTATGAACGAATCCAAGTATGGTCGTAGGAAATCATTCATCAAAGTGAAAAATGTAGCAAGAGCATTGCACAACCCGAATGGAATAACAAGGAACTCAAAGCTACCATACCTTGTTACTATCGTGGTCTTCTTCTCATCTCCTTTAGTTATCCGCACTTGATAATACCCATGCCTCAAGTCCAACTTGGAAAACACTCGGGCTTTCACAAGCTTGTCAAAGCAATCAACAACCAATGGCAAAGGATACCTGTTCCTTACCGTCTACTTCTTCAATGCATGGTAATCACAGCACATCCGTAGCTCATTCGAATCCTTCTTCTGCTGGAACAATACCAAAGCTCCATAAGGGGACCTTGAAGGTCTGATGAAACCTGCATCAGCTAACTCCTTTAATTGTCGTTTCAATTCCTCCAACTCAGGTCCTGACAACCGATAAGGTGCTTTAGTCGAGGGTTTCTTTCCTGGCTCAAGCTCAATTCTATGGTCCACTGCACGCCTTGGTGGAAGCTTCTTTGGTAGCTCATCAGGCATCAAATCTGCATATTTGGCCAATACCTCAGAAATCTCGGCTGGAACAGGCATCCCCACTCCATCACCTTCCACTCCTTTGAACATCACCGCATATGTCTCCATATCTGACTCCTTCATACCCTTCTCCAAACTTAGTGCAGAAACATACTGCACCTTGACTTCCCTCCTTTGCCTATGAGTGGGCAAAGTCCAAGTTCGTGACTGTCCAACCAGCACCACCTCATCACAGAGGGGGACAACAATTGCCTTGTTGCCCTTCAAGAAAGTTTGCCCCAATATCATATCGAAGTCATTCATCTCCATCACAGTGAAGTCCAACTAACCCTTCCAGTCTTTTATCTGCCAAACCCACCACTTTAGCTCTAGAGTTCACTGCCTTGACTACCACATTCGATGGGAAGATCATCAGTCCAACCTCTTTTGCCAACCGTGTCATCATGAAGTTATGGGTGGCTCCCGTGTCCACCAGAGCTTGAATGGTCTTGCCATGAACCATCAAGTCCACGAAACCTAGACTTTTCATCCACGATTTCTCCATAACTTTTCCCTGCATACATCTCTGTTCTCTGCTTATGTCAAGCTTCTTCAACCCTGAATCAACTCTAATACCACCTGTCATACCCCCAATTCTTTTTTCGTTAATTTGTCGGGGTGTGGCACCACCTAAGTAATTAACATGTTCCATGGTTATCTTACTTTACGAACTACGCCTTAACATTCATCTTCATTCATGAATAACATAACATTAATGTGCGGAATCCATTAACATTATAATCTTATCATCAACATAAAACATCCATGAAGCAGCAGGAGAACACATTCATATGCAACCATGAATCTTTTATTATATATGTATGAAGAATTTTACAATGACCGGGAGCTAGGCTCCATCGGCGTTATAACCAAGTCAGGCACCCACCTCGTGCACACCCGCACGGTAGTCTCACCCTTCTGCCATTCAACACACACACACACGAGCTTATGCCAAGTTGGGCGAGCGTGCCCGTGCACGACCTATTAGCTCTGCTACATATTTTTGATATTGGAGGATTAGAAATAAACTTGGTTGGTTCGGTTATGATTCAAACGAGCTCCTAATGGTCATTATAGCCTCTTTCTTTATCCCGCTCATCCTCCCTTCATCTCCATTTCCCATGCTTTTCTATTAAAAACCATATAAAAACCCCTTTTCTTAAGCCCCGAGTGCTAAAGCCTAGAACCCCATAAAACCTTAGTCATGTGTCTTCGCGTCTTATAGAATCATCACCTTTAATTACGGTCGTTGATTTCCGCACACCGATCCAATGGCTCTCGTCGCGCCCGACAAAGAGACCCATGCGATTGAATTCCCGCCATCCGATCATCTCCACCTGAGATCCAACAGCAGTCACTCTCCTTGCGCCCACAAAGTGATGAAATGTTAACGCGCAATGGAGAGTGGTTTTCCTCTCTCCTTCGTCGCCACGCGTCACGTGCCGAATGGAATCGTGCGCCCTCGCTCTTTACCGCCCAACGCCCCGAAAGCAGTGCGACTGATACCGCTTGTTGCTTCACCTCATGACCCCGCCCGATAACCGCCGTGCGCTTTCGCCGCCTGATCACTGTTGGATCTGTCCACCTGAGATCCAACGGCCCACGTTCGCTCCACTCCCACCTCTTCCGATACCCTCCGCCAAGCCATCTCCGCCGTCTATCCTTCTGATCCGACGACCGATCTTTCTCCCTCATCCAGCTCGTCCATTCACTACACAGTCCACGTTCCTTGACCATTCCGTGTGCCTGAAGGACGAAGGTGACCAGCCTACCAGTACCAGTCGCAGTTGCTCCTCAACAACCACATTTAATAGACAGTATGGCCGAAGAGAAAAAGGACAAAGCATGAGCATGTAACTGCATTTAGCAGTTATGGAACTTCATGGATACGAACACTCCAGCTGCCTGAGAGGACAACAGAGCACCCGAGAAGATCAAATTCACCCACTAAGACAAGTAAACGCACTCAGAGACTCCATCAGGCAGTTAAATGTAGTTGGTGGTCAATTACGACCCCTCCATACCTAACACGACCAAGTGCCTTTGTAATGACTCTCCATATATACCCACAAATAGGATGTAATCAGGGTTGATGGTTGATGTTTTGATGTAAAGTTCAACTTCTGGAGACTGTAACTATTTTGACACTTGCAGCGTCTCGTCTTCATTTTCAGCTAATACAAGCTTCTTTCTCTGTTAATTGATCACTTTCATTTCTCTTCTCTTCTAAGGTGTGCCTGATATGCTGCATGCTTGAACTCTTGATGTTTAGCATTAGAGTAGCTGTCATCCTATCTCTGTGTTAAAATTTGGTATGTATCATTAAATGAGTTATTCAGGTTTCTCTTATTCTAGTGCTAGAGAGCTGTCATCCTGTTTGTGCACTAGTAGATTAGATTTGCAGACTTCTTTACTGGTTGCAGAGGGCCATCACATGGTCTTGTGCATCTGCTGGTGTGGTCAGTATTCTCCATATTCACCCAATCTTAAACTGTGAGTAGTTGGTGGTCTAAAGCCTTATAGTCTGGGGGTGTTCACGCATGTCTGGAGTGAAACAAAGTAGAAGTGGTTATTTGGCTTGGACAAGCATCATGCCTTCCATTCATTCATTTGCAACAATAAGTTGAATTTATATGTTACCAGGCATCTCCGAGCTACAACCTAGGAGAGTTTCTTGGAATCCTAACATGACCCACCACCCAACTACAACTGAACTCGCCTTCAACGATGCCTGCGAACATTTGGCGGGCGGCCGCCTTCATGCGCCCTCCACCCTCACCTCAACCGCACTCCAACCTCGTGCCAAGTCCCGTGTAGACTCGCCCGGCGAACGGGCACATAGATCTGCACCTCGCTGCGACTTTACTACCCCTTGCTCGCACTTCTAGCTTGATGAGCGATGATGGATTGATCACCGAATGATCTGCCTTGACGCTAAGTCTTCACTACGTATATATATGATATGGAACGAGGGTCGTGCCACCCGACCGACCCTTCATTCAAACTCCAACCGTTGCGACCATACAACATAACTCCATCTTCATGTAGGTCGGCCTGCCCATGGCGCGGGACCGCCCACCCATACATCGTTTGCTTGTCGTTTCACCTTTGCAAGTCACCCTAACTCGCCCATATAAACATGAAATAACCAACTCGCCCGCATAATAGCACCTCGCCCTCGGTCGCCTCATGCATTCGCACATTTTCGCTACTTCGCACGGTGGGTGGGCGTGCCTGGGCGACTCGCTAGCCGCAAGGCGTTACAGGCGAGTTGGCTCACACGTATGGGCGAGCCGATGAGTTAAGAAGGGCGTACAACGTGTTATGTAGGAGTTCGGTGGGTCGGCCTGGGCACCCCCACACGACAGACGATGTGTATACATAAGCGGCAGTGAGATGGTGGAAGGCATCATCGAACAAGCATTCAGTCAAGAAGTGCAAAGTGCGAGTTGTGGTGGTTCTGTGATGAGGAGCAGGTCGCCATGTGATGAGCCCACACGGCGGGCGATAATAAATTAAATTATTAATAAACATGGATAGCTAGATAAAAGAATGATAAATATTAAAACAATTAATTATGATGTATTTTACATTAACAAGATTTAAAAAAAATAAAAAATAAATATATATATATATATATATATATATATATATATATATATATATATATATTTTAAATTATTATTATTATTATTTATGTTCATCAACCTATCTGTAGTAAGGTTTCTATAATTTTAATTTAACTATCAACAATTATTAAGTGAGATATTCTTAACAACATATACAAGTCAAAAAGATTTATCACTATGCTAGTTATGTTAATTTTTTTCCCCTTCTAATTAAATTGATTAATTAATAAGATTTGGGTGTGTGGTATTGATAAGTCATGGCATTAGCCTATGTTATTGTAATAAATATTATTTTTAGATTAAGATTTTTATCCTAGTCTTGAGGGTGTGGTGTAATGGTTAGTTGGGGCAGTTTGTTTTTCACAGGGTTTTAATGCCTATATTTGTGTTTATCGACTATTTAATTTATGTGGTTGTGCAAGTTATAAAGAATTAATAATTGAGTTATAGAAATATATAGTTAAAGATGTCTACCTAGTAAATGAAATGACTTTTTTCAAAGCATTTTTTTTTGTCAATTTAATTAAAATCCAGTATATGTCATTTTTCCTTTAAAATTAATAAAAAGTTATGATGTTATTTTTAGTATTGTAAACAATTGTAACACACCATGTATAATATTTTCATTATATTAATACTTGTAATATTATGTTAATTAAATTTCTAATATTTTATATACATCAATAAAGTACATATAATGCCTTGAAATTATTATTTATATACCTTAAATACATAACTTTAATATTTACAATGCCTTAGCATTAATACTTATATATAAATTTTTTTAATCAAAGTTATTAGTTTATGAATTTTTTAAATGATTTTTTTCTTTTTTTCTTTTTCTCACTCCAAAATCAACTCTCTTTTTTATCTCCTTTAAGTTTAAGTGTAAATCTAATTAACCACAAATTTTATCATGGTAAATTTCTAGAAGAAAAAAATCACTTAAGAAAATTAAAAATACTCAAAATAACAATAATGTCATTTCACATAATTAATGTTTGTGAATAGAGTCACAATAAAATTGAAAACACCATCAAATAAGAGAGATAGATAATGATGGATGGGTATAATAAAAAGTGCAATTTTTTAATTTCGCATTTGCTTTCATAACACCTATTATTCATATCAAATTTATTTAACCTTATTTAACCTAGTTTAGTTTAGCCGGTAATTAAAACCATTCCACGTTAGCTCGAAAGCATCTCAAGAGATGTGTCATCAATTCACTATTTAATTTTTGACCCAAAAATTTATTGGAAATTTTAATTTTTATATCCATCTAGTATTTTTAATTTTTATATCCAACTAGTATTGCTAATTTTTATATCCAACTAGTATTGCTAATTTTTAAAGCGTAATTTACGGGGCTGCTCCACCGTCTACCTCCATCGCTGAAATTTTAGTGGGTGGAATAAAAGTATCTATCACCGTAATTAAAGGGTGGACTAAAACCATTCGCTCACTGCATTCTATTGGACGTTCTCCATCGCCAACGCTCCTCCACATGTCTTGTTGCAATTTATTTATCTATTTGCATTTTATAAAATATCTCTGCATACAAGATAGATTTTAAAATTAATATGGATTTGTCATAGTAATTAACACAAACATATTATTTTACACAATTTTTATTCATTATATTTAAAATTTAATAAGAATATTAACAATTTTAATTATTTCTACCAAAATGCTATATATAGAATGGTTATATACAAAAACATACATTATGTGATAGTTTTTTTAATATTATATTTATTTTAGCTCCAAATATATTAAATGTCTAGAGAGACAAAATCCCTTAAGGTGAAAAGTTTTCCCAAGTGTGACTAGAGAGTTCGCTTGAGGTGCAAACATCATATTAATTATGATATCAACTTTATAATAATCATATACAATGTTATGTTCTAACAGTCACATTTTATAACAACGATGGGGACGCCAACAATTGTTTCTCTCAACAAACTAACCAACCAAAGACCAAGTACCTCAATACGGACAACCTTTTTAATATAATGACAATACAAACACTTTCTCAATAATACAATGACAATACAATAGGTTTACTGCATAAGTAATTATCTGCAGAAGTATTTAATTCTTCCATGATTTGGCAAACTAGTGATATGACGGTATAGGTTTCTACGGCATACAAGCAGAGAAACAATGAAATGATTTTCTTCTATAATGTTAATATTATAAAATTGTGGTTTAACTTTTAGTCAAGGAAAAGTAATCGAGATTCAAACATTATAATAATTATAATAGCAACTTTATAATAATTATATATAATAACAAATAAGTGTCATAAAAGTACACATATCAAATCTAAATTTCTATGAAGCTTAATATTTTTAAATTATGTAATTCTCTATTTGTTATTTCAAAATTTTATTATGAAAACCATTTTAAATCCACTTTTCCTTTCTTTTATTGTTTATTCATTTAATCTTTTAGACATAAACATGGATGTTTGAAAAGTTTAAAACACAATGATAATTTATCTTTTCAAAAGAATGAATTGTCCTTGCAAAATATATTTGTTGGTAATGGTACCTCATGATGGATAAATCATGTTCCTCATGTGTGCATTCTTGCATTCTTAATTAATTCAAACATTTGATCGGATTTGATTATGTAGATAATTTAAAGTTTGAAAAAAGTAAATTTATTTATTAATTTTCACTTTAAAAAAATATCTCTTCATGCAAGATAGATTTTGAAATTAGTATGGATTTGCCATAGTAATTAACACAAATATATTATTTTACACAAATTTTAAACATTATTCTTGAAATTTAATAAGAATATTAACAACTTGAATTATTTCCACCAAAATGTTGCATATGAGAATGGTTATATACAAAAACATTCACTATATGATAATTTTTTTAATATTATATCCATTTTAGCTCACAATGTATAGAGAGACAATATATTAAATGTCTAGAGAGACAAAATCCCTTGAGGTGAAAAGCTTTCCTCAAATGTGGCTAGAGGGATCGCTTGAGGTGCAAACATTATAATAATTATAATAGCAACATTATAATCATTATATACAATGTTATGTTCTTACAATCACATTTTATACCAGCAATGGGGATGCCAACAATTGTTTCTCAGCAAACCAACCAACTGGAGACCAAGTACCTCAATATTGGAAACCTTTTTAATTCAATGATAGTACAACGCTTTCTCAGTCGGTAGATTTATTGCATAAGTAATTATCCACGTAAGTCTTTAATTCTGCCATGATTTGGCAAACCATAGATATGACAGTTCATGTTCCTATCGCATACAAGCAGTACGATGGTACAACAATACAAATAAGCTGAAATGGCGGAAGAAACAATCATTTCGCAATAAGACTCAAGTTTTCTTAACCAATTAAACTCTAAAAAAAAAATAAAAATAAATGAAATGATTTTATTCTATAATGTTAATATTATAAAACTATGGTTTATTAAAGAAGAAATGGTGATTCTGAATGTTGAAATGCATAGTATGTGATCCTTCCTTTGTTTGTTTCTCATATGTGTTCCTTTCCTATCAGAAGGTGTGTACTTGTAGTTTTTGGACATAATCTAAAATTTATAGATTCATTTATGTCATGTTATGGCGCCTATGATGTATGAGGTCAAATGTCCTTAAAATGCAATCCATGATTTCTGAATCATTTGTTTCATTTTTGCTTTTGGAATTTGATGCAAAGGATTTTGATGTCAGCCCTCTGTATTAATTTCCTTTTTCTAATGTTCTTCTTTTCATTCATACTACAACGACCAATATTTCTATGTGTTATGCAAATAGGCCACCAGATTTGAATGTTAAGTCAAATAAAAGAGAATTCTACATGTGTATTGATTGAATATGCCTTTGGATGAGATATCTTAACCAACTCTAATTCATGATATGCTTTAAATAATAAATATAACTATTATATCCTTTAGATGCTTTAAGATGTCCTATGCAATGACCTCTACATCAATCAAGAGGTTGTCTCTAGGAGCGACAAGATGTGGAAAACTGAATTACTTAATTTGACTAAGGAAAAAGTCAAATTGAGCCTTTATTACTACAATTTCTAACACTTCCTCTTAGCAAGAAAGGGATTTTGCACCACCCCTATCCTGCACCTATGGAATTTGAATTTTTCTCTTCATAATGCCTTGGTCAAGATATTTGCATCCTTCTCCTTAGTTGGAATGTATTGTAGCATCATAATTTGCCTCTGCATACAATCCTACAAGTGATGGTACCTTATATCAATGTGCTTGGACCTGTCATGGAATATTTGATTCTCAGAGAGTTTAATACAATTTTGATTATCACAATAAACCATTGTCGGATCCATCTCCCGATTGAAAACACCCACAAGTATTTTCATCATCCATATGTCCTCACATGTTGCTTGACTTGTAGCCATGTATTTAACCTTTGCTAAGATGAGTGCCACAAATCTTTATTTCATGCTATACTAGGAAATAGCTCCACATTCGTCACTGAAGATAACAACTGAAGTAATTTTCTTGCTTGATGGACTCCCTACCCAATCTGCATCAGTGAAGCCTTGGAGCTTCACTCCATCTATCCTCATGTACCATAATGCATACTCGATTGTGCTTTTGAGGTTTCTTAGCACATGCTTTGCTGCTTTCCAATACAGTGTGGTAGACTTCACCATGGCTTGACGAAACTGATTGAATGCATAGCATATGTCGGGCCTTTTATTTCACTAGATACATTAAGGATCCCACAAGTTGTATGTAGATGGTAGCATCTAATGTCTCTCTAGAAGAGGCATCCTCCTTCCTCCAGTTTGTAGCTAGAGGAGTGTCCATAGTGTTACAGTTATCCATGTGAAATATTTGAAGTATTAAGAGGAATACTTCCTTTGGCTCATAAACATCTCACCATCACCCTGCCATACTTCCAACCCAAGGAAGTAATGCATTAATTTGATGTCCTTCATCTCGAATTCTCTTCCAAGGTCCTCCTTGCAAGAGTGGATCAACTGCTCATCCCCTATAAGTATAAAGTCATCAACATACAATACCATGATAAGAAACTTTCCATCTACCACAATGTGATATAGATTGGCATTTGATTCACTTTTAGTGAAGCCCAATCCACTGGGATATGTGCTAATCTGAGTATACCATGCTCAAGGTTCCTTTGTGAGACCATATAGGGCTCTCCTGAGTATACACATATGTGTCTCCTTGTCATTTGTCTCAAATCTCTCTGGCTTCTCTATGTAAATTTCTTCCTCAACAAAACCATTGAAGAAGGTGACTTTCACATCCATATGATAGATCTTCCACCTCATCTGTGAAGCTAATGCTAGAATGGTTCTTATTGAGGAATATATTGCCACAAGAGAAAATGTCTCCTCATAGTCAACTCCCTCTACTTGTGAAAAGCCTTTGGACACAAATATGGCCTTGTACTTCTTGTTTCTCAAATCAGATGCATGCTTCACTTTCTAAATCCATCTGGAACTAACCACTGGCTTTTCCTCTGGTCTCAAGACCACCTCCCATACATTGTTCTTCATGATGAAGCGATACTCCTCCACCATGGAATCAACCCACATTGACTGAGAAACTGCTTCCTCAAATCAAGAAGACTCTGACTCAATAAGTTTTGTCATGAGAGCCATATACCCATTGTATCTATTTGGTGACCTCCTCTACTTGTGCAAAGATGTAGGAGCTCCCGCATGCTCTTGTGCATCCTACACCAATATTTCAGCGTCTCTGGTTATCTTCCTCCCCTTTCTAGAAGATTCTGGTTGAGTGGGTGCCTCCACTCGGCCTCCGGTATACTCCTCTACATGTGGCTACTCCACAACATCCTAAAGCTTTGTTTGAGGCTCCTCCTTTAGATCTATAAGCTCCTCCTTCGGTGGGATACTCAATTCTCGCTCTAGAAAGCATCTAATAGCCTTCTCCTCATAAAATTTGACATCTCTCCTCACTACTGTCGCCTTGAGTGAGGTGAAATACACCTTATAGTTATGTGGAGCCTCTGTGTATCCTACAAAGATCCCCATCTTAGATGTAGGCTCCAATTTCTTCCTGCTATCTTTGGAGACATGAAAATACACGATGTAAGTGTCCCATGCGTATGTGCCAAAGTTCTCCAACATATTGACTCTACACATTTTATGTCTTACTACTCAGTGTAGCAAAAGCTTCCACCTTAAGTTTGTAGATATTTTTCACTCTAAATCCATTCTATTTCACTTGCCCAATAGCTACATCTCTGAGAAAGGGTTTCCATTTACTAAAAACTACATCATAACTTCTATCCTCCAATACAGCTACATAGGTCAAATTCTTCTTCATCCCAGATACATACATAACATCTTTCAGATGAATATGGGAGCCTAACTCCCTCTAAAAGGTTACAGTTCTGATTCCTTTGGTATTGTACCTCTCATCATCCCCAATTTCTATTTGAAATTGGAGATCCTTCTCCTCTAGGCTACAAAAGAATCCTTTGCATCCTGTAATATGGATCGAGGCACCTAAATCTAGATACCACAAACTCCCCATTATAGTGATTTCCATGCATGCAATCAAGCTGAAGTCTAATTAAAACTGTGAGGCAAGTGCTTCACCTCTTTCTCCTCCTAAAGGATTCTTGTTAGGCATCTTATCAAGACACTTTGTTTCATAGTTCCCAAATTCTTGGCAGTGAAAACATTTTATCCTACTTGGGTCCTTCTTCTTGTTATTGTTCTGACTGGACTCTAGCTTGATTTGGGCCTTCTTGCCCTTATCTTTCTTGCCTTCACGACTAAGGAAAAATTCTCTTCCTCCCCCGCATTGGATTTTACTCCATCTCTAATGTTCGTTTGAATTTTTTCCTGCACCAAATCTATCAAAAGTCTCTCCCAATTTGGTAATTTGTCCCTTCAATTTATAGAGTCCTAGTAGTTGTGTTAGGATTTTGGAAGGGCAAGGAGATATAGGCTCTCTAGCTCAGAGGATGGCACATTTTCTCCTACTCCAAGCTCATCTTGAACCTGAGTGAATAGAGAGAGGTAGTGTGGAATGGTTTCATTTTTCTAGTTGTAGATGTTTCTGAGCTTGTCCCTCAATGCCAATTTCCTGGCATCGCTGCTATTTTTGAATAATTCAGTAAGGGTCTTCCACATAAAAAATGGAGTCTCCTTGCCATGTAAAGTCAAGACTATGTGATCTCTCACACCCTCTAGGATGATCCTCATCGCTTTTATGGTATCCTTCTTCCACTAGGCTAAGTGCTATGCATTCGATGTTCCTGGTTTTGGAATATTTGTTTGACTATATTCCAACACTCCATTATCATCAAGTACATCTTCTATCCTGTCCTTCCAAGCTATGAAATTCGAGGTTCCATCTAGGGCATACTCCAATCGCAATCCGTTGAAAGACATTTTCCCGCACAGAAGAAAACTTCTTGACTGAATCTACAAATTGAAATCTCTAAAGGAAAAGATCTATTGACTAGCTTCTATTCTGATTTCAGGCATTGATACCATGTAGAAATTAATAGAAATTTGATATTGTCGATGAATTCGAACTGAAAACAAGAGATTACAAATTTCCTCTACAATTATGCGGAATGGAAATCATAATTTAGAAACACATGCAACCATAAAAACCACAAGAACACAATGATTTACAGGGTAACCCAACAAGGAAAAACCCCTCCATTTCTTTTCATTAATTAGATGAGAATGAGAAACTATTACAATGTCTTGCTTCAATACAGAAGCACACCCTGCATTGTAAACTTGTTCTCCTGTTGATTGTCCTGCTCTGGCCAACACTGAGTCCATTCAAGGCCCTATCTCCCCCTTATTTCCTTGCACAATTCAAGAGAATTTGAGCTCCTAAATAATAGGGGAATTCCCTATTTCCTTGTGCAATTCCCAAGGAATTGATCACCTGCTTAATTACCAAGCCTATAAACTTAACTAGTACACAATTGATAATTACAATGTGCCTTTTCCTCCACTCTCATTAGACAATTCAAAATCCATGCATGTCTGGGATATTTTTAGTTGATTGACTAATTTAACTAAGAGATAATTGAGTTAACAATAGTTCTACTACTCAACTTACCTTCAAATGACTCAATTAATCAATTGAGCCCAGTTAACTAAGTTCAACTAATTGAGCCCAGTTAACTAAGTTCAACTGAAAATAACTGAACTAGACTGCTAAACTTTACAATCGCTACATGGACAACTCTACTTCTAGCCTATAACTCAAATTTACTAAGTTAACAAGTAGAAAAGGCCATGTCACGCAAGTTAACTTCCATCCAAGTCATCCTGCCAATGCGAAAAATCGAATTACTCAATTTGACTAAGGAAAACGTCAAATTGAGCCTTTCTTGCTACAATTTCTAACACTATATATGGGAATACATTTTCCAGATTTTGATCTTTTATCATTTTTATATGGACAAAATCTATGCTTATTGATACATGGGAGTATATGTTTTGGAATGTGATTATATATATGTATTAGGCATCATAGATTTTTCATACTGCGATAATCTGGGGTTGTTCCCAACTCTTATGTAGAGATGTTGGATCATGCTATGGTTATTTTGGTTTGGTGAATAGTAAAATATGATGAATTTTGGAAATATGTATTGGTTACTTCATTTTTAATATGAATTTTCAACGTTTTCTCTCTCCTGAAACCAAAAAAATAATCCAAAAAGTTATGTTGTTATGTTGATTGTGGTTTGACTCAATAAACCTGGCATAGGTGATTTAAGCTCCTCCATAATGACATTTTATAAAGATTATATATTTAAAATGTTAATGAAATTTTCATTTTTGTTGAAGTTTGATGGAGCAAAAAATCTAATCGCATTCTCTATCATCAAGAAACAAATCTTGACACCTTTTAATTGTTTAATTATTTTCTTGAAATTCTACATTGGTGCAGAGATTCACAAACATTAGAAAATAGAAAATTACTCAGAACTTGATTGGCACCAACCATTTTAGTTAGAATTTCCCCTAAATCATCAACTGCCCACTTCCCTTGTCCTTGGGAATTAGTCCCCACTCGCTCTCGATCACAATGGTTTTTTGTTTTGTTTTGTTTTGTTTTTTTTTTTTTTTTTAAACAGCCTTCACTAAAAAATCTTAACCCAGAGAGTCATATCAACTTGCAACCATACAGGAATTTCAACCAAAAAAACTAGCCCAGACAGTAACCAAATTCAGCTTAGTGCAAAGAAGGACTAGAAGAAAACCCTTGTTATCCCAAAAATTTAGGGCTTGGGACCGCATGTAGGCAGTCCAAGATAGGAAATGTATTCCTAAAAAAACCCATCCCAGAATGCTTACATGGAAGAGAAAACATACACAGGAAAACAAAGACAAAAAATACCTTGAAACTGAACAAAAAAACAGAGGCAAGAGATCCTCAGAAATTAAATTTGAAAAGAACCAGTTCCACAGACCGAACCATTAACCAAGTATTCAAAATGCATATGCTTCGGAAAGAGTGAAAGGTTGCACTTGGAGAGAGCATCAACATCATAATTATTTGCTCTGTATACAAGTTGGAAGGTGACTTTAGAGAAATAGGATGGTAAAGACGGATTTGTTCCGTCCAATGGCATAATGCAAGGACCTCAAGCGAATTTCTCCCTTGAATCCATTAAATGATGGATAATGAGTTATACCATAATCTTGTCAATGTCAAGGCACAAGGCACATTACATTGTCCCCCATAGTGCCACCATTTTAGGCCTGTAGCTATTGCCAAGACTCCCAAACCAACTGAAGCGGTATGCAAAGTTGCAAGGCAAAGTTTTCACTTCAATTATAGTCACTCCTGATTAGTATATTTAAGGGAAAATTCATTTCAATTAATACAATCATATGAAGTAAATGATTACTAAACTTTATATGATTTTACTAAATATGGATAGAGATGAATTCACCATAAATAATAAAATAATTAATTTATAATTAATATTTTATATTAGATAATAAGATTATAAAAATCATAAATTTTATTTTTATTTTAAAATATTATTATTAATTATAATAGTTGATACAGTCATATAAATTAAATGATTAATAAAAATGATTAATAAACATGGATAGCTAGATAAAACAATGATAAATATTAAAACAATTAATTTATGATGTACTTTACATTAACAAGATTAAAAAAAAATAAAAAAATTTAATTTAATTTTAAATTATTATTATTATTATTTATGTTCATCAACCTGTCTGTAGTAAGGTTTTTGTAATTTTAATTTAGCTATCAACAATTATTAGGTGAGATATTCTTAACAACATATACAAGTCAAAAGCTAAGATTTATCTCCATGGTAGTTATGTTTAATCTTTTTCCCTTTTAATTAAATTGATTAATTAATAGGATTTGGGTGTGTGGTATTGATAAGTCATGGTATTAGCCCATGTCATTGTAATAAATATTATTTCTAGATTAAGATTTTTATCCTAGTCTTGAGGGTGTGGTCTAATGGGTTTGTTTTTCACAGGGTATTTATTTTATGTGGTTGCTCAACTTATAAAGAATTAATAATTGAGTTAGAGAAATATATAGTTAAAAACAACAATGTCTACCTAATAGATGAAATGACTTTTTCAAAGCATTTTTTTTGGTCAATTTAATTAAAATCCAGTATATGTCATTTTTCCTTTAAAATTAATAAAAAAATATGATGTTATTTTTAGTATTGTAAACAATTGTAACACATTATATATAATATTTTCATTATAATATTCATTATTAAAACTTATAGTATTATGATAATTATATTTCTAGTATTTTATATACATCGTATAATGCCTTGAAATTATTATTTATATACCTTAAATACATAACTTTAATATTTATAATGTCTTAGCATTAATACTTATTTATAAGTTTTTTTAATCAAAGTTATTAGTTTATGATTTTTTAAAATGATTCTCTTTTTTTCTTTCTTTTTCTCACTCTAAAATCAGCTCTCTTTTATCTCTTTTAAGTTTAAGCATAAGTCTAAGACTTATATAGGATAATAATCACAAGTTTTACAATGGTAAATTTCTAGAAAAAAAATCACTTAAAAAAATTAAAAATACTAAAAAAATAATAATGTCATTTCACATAATTAATATTTGTAAATAAAGTCCGCAATAAAATTGGAAACACCATCAAATAAGAGGGACAGATGATGATGGATGGGTATAGTAAAAAGTGCCATTTTTTAATTTCACATTTGCTTTCATAGCACTTATTATGAATATCAAATTTATTTAGCCTAGTTTAGTTTAGCCGGTGATTAAAACCATTCCACTCGAAACCATCTTTAGAGATGTGTCATCAATTCACTGTGACCAAAAATTTATTGGGAATTTCAATGTTTATATTGAACTAGTAATGCTAATTTTTAAAGCGTAATTTACGGGGCTGCTCCACCGTCTACGCTCTGCAACTTCGACACGTATTCTACTACATGACATGCTAATTTTTAAAGCGTAATGAACAAAATGTCAAAGTGTAATCAGTCTTAAGATTCCTAATAGCCGGTACTGTCACACAATGAAATTTCTTGCCACTTCCTAAATCGTACTTTTTCTAACCACTGCTGCGTAGCAGGGTGGAAATCGTATTATTTCTACTATCTATCACCGTAATTAAAGGGTGGACTAAAACCATTCGTTCACTGCATTCTATTGGACGTTCTCCACCGCCAACGGTCCTCCACATGTCTTGTTGCAATGTTTTCTTGAAATCACCAATCACAGTGGTGGTAAAAGCATTTACCTCTTTTCTGGTCTGGTCGGTTGACATTAACCATGGGGCATCCAACAATCCCGCTCATTCGTAATCCTTGTGCGCTGTATTCCTCATTTGAGTGCGCCGCCGATCCATTTTCAAGCTACAATATATCGCCCTTGCGTACCCAGATTCATCCCCTTGTATTTGCAATTTCAAATTTCCTGATCAACAATTATTGGTAGGTTCTAGATGAAAAAATTCTACTTTACAAAAAAACTTATTCTACTCTGTAAAAACAAGTTGTTTTTCTTCATATAATTTGATGTTGGGTCAAAATTTTAACCTTACCGTGAAAGGTAGTCTAAAAACTTACCCATCATAAATAAAACTTATTCTACCTTGTAAAACAAGTCTTTTTACTTTATATAAGATGATGTTGCGTCAATTTTAACCTTAAAATGAAAAATAGTCTAAAAACTTACCCACCATAAAAATTTCATATCATACGTAATATGAAAGTGAAATTTCAAATTTATGATATTTATCTTTGAATATATGAGATTTATCTCAGTTTCAAAAATGTTTGAAAAAATAAAAAATTTTAAAGTTCCTTTTAATTTTTTTAAATAAATGTCTTTTTATTTAATTCAAATTATATAAAATTATTTGTTTATTAAAATTATATATTTTTAAAATGTTATCATATATGTTTTATATAAATATTTTTAAAAATATATAAAATGTACATAAATTAATTTACGTGGAATCTAGTTATTAAATTAAATTGTAATTTAAATTTTATTAATAAAAAACCAATTAAAAATGAAACCATAATATTTCAATTTTTGTAATATATTTATAGAGGTTGTTAAAAGACCTCATCAATAGAATCAAATCTAAAATTGCAAAGTTTCTTTGGGTTGATTTAATATGTGAGAAGAAAATTCGTTTAGTTTGTTTAGAAGTGGTCCAGGCATGTCGAAGCTTGGATTTGGGGCACATAAGATATAGAATGTTTCAATAATGCTTTATTAATTAAGAATTTTTGGAAAATGTTATATGGCAAAGGAATAGAATCAAATCTAAAATTGCGAAGTTCCTTTGGGTTGATCTAATATGTGAGAAGAAAATTCATTTAGTTTGTTTAGAAGTGGTCCAAGCATGTGGAAGCTTAGATTTGGGGCATATATGATATAAAATGTTTCAATATTGCTTTATTAGTCAATAATTTTTGGAGAATGTTATATGGCAAAGGTAGTTGGGGCATATAGGATATAGAATGTTTCAATAATGCTTTATTAGTCAAGGATTTTTGGAGAACATTATATGACAAAGGCAATTGGCATAAAATTAGAAAAGAGAAATACGTAAAAAAATAAACAATTAATGGAACAAACTATAGAAGAGGCATCATAAAAGAAGGCAATTTCATATATTTGGAGTATGATGAAGATCAACCACTAGTTATTTGGGAATATGCATTGGGAGATCAGTATGGGCTCTGGGTCGAGATAGGTTTCGATGCCATAAAATACTTGGTTGGAAATCATTCTCTATATGTTCCTCTTCTTAGTCATATTCATAATTTGGGTTTTTATTTCATTAACCAGATCTGTATTGAAAGTCTTTCACTTTCTGGAACAAATTCATGGCTCAGAATTAGGGACCTTAACCTCGCTGAGACTTTAGCTCTGGAATGGGATCAATATACTTCACAGTCAAGTCTAGAGGGGATCAATATACTTCATAGTTAAGCCTAGAGGGGATCATCTTAACTGATATAAAGGGTAATCTATCTTGCGATGGTATTAATTATAAGACCAGATCTTGGTTAATGACATTTATAACCAAATGAGACAGAATCAAACATGATCGATAAATGTTTGTGGTCTCAAAAGTCCTAAAAGTTGGAGATTCCTCTAAAATTAAAATGTTTTACTTGGTTGGTTGTGCACAACAAGATTTCTAATGTGGATAAGCCTCCTTAAAAGAGGATTTAAGGGGCCTAGGAGATGTGTGTTATGTGTTGTAGATAAATAAGATATAGACCATCTTTTTCTTACCTACGCATTTGCGGTCTCAGTTTGGCATGGAATAATGCAAGGGCTCAACATTATTATTGTTTGGGACAACAGTTCCATTGAGTATTGTGTTAAATAATGGTTTGAAGGTTTCATCGAATATAGAGCTTTACCTTTTTATATTCTATGGAGAATTTGGAGAAGTAGGAACCCAAAGATATTTGACCAGTCTGAGTCAATGATTAGAGGAACATGTTTGAAAGTTGTTGTATACTTTTTGGAGATCGGAGCAAAGAAGAAGATGTTGTCTAGATGTAATGTGCAGATTAAAGAGGTATGGCCAAAGTTCCAAGTTCGTTTCCTTGATGGGACATCCAAAAATAAGGTTTATGGCAACTGGGCATATATAGTGATGAACCCAGGTACATTTTTTTATTTCAATTAGCACAATGGTGCTGGTTAGAATAATAGAGTTGAGCTTATTGCTCTTTGGGGAATCTTAATTTGTGCAAAAATGGCTTGACATTAGAGAGCTAGATGTCTTTGGAGATTCAAAAGTGATAATTGATTGGGTTCAAATAAGGTTTAACTTTAGGCTACCTTCTCTTACTCATTGGATGCATTGGATTAGAAAGTTATTTTCAGAACTTTTCAAAGATTATCCTTCTCACACATCTTAAGGGAGCAAAACCATGTGCCAAAATTCTTATCTAAGGAAGGATGTTGTGATATGTATGGTATGATCAATTTATCTTCCTTTGACCATGGTACTTTACAAAGACTGGGTAGTATAAATTTCTAAAGGACTAATGTAGACTATTTCTCAATCTTCAGTCAGTCACAACTGATACTTAAAAAGTTACTATTTTGATTTCGTGCAAAGAATTTTCAGATTTTGCTAGAAGGATCATTAAAGTTATGAATGTTTTTTTGGAGATAGAAAAATATAGATAGAGAGATCTTTTGATTTGATAATCATGATCGAGTTGTATAGATGACATATGACACATTTTTTAAGGGAAAATAGTGGGGATCAAAGATGTATGGGATGAGTCAAACTCTTGAATATGTAACTACTTTTCAATAATGCAAGTATGTTGGTTTTTTCTTATTGAAAAAAAAACATGTATTATCTTAAATAATGGTAAACGATGTAATCTGATGATTTTAATATAAGAAATTTAAATTATCAATTGGGAATTTACCAAATAAGAATCCAAAAGATTGGAAGAAGAGAATCTTGTTTATTAAATGAATGTCAGAAAAAATTAAAGGAAAGAATGATGGTTATTATTGAAAAATACATAATCTAATTTCATTTCAAAGAAAATTGCGAATGTTAAATTTATAGATAAAAAAATAAATAACTTGGTGATTTATAAAATGTTTAAGATATTTTATTTTATATACATTTTATTAACGTCTTTGAAGTTAGTGTATTAGTACACCTTCTATCTTCTTATCTATTCAAGTGGTCCATTTCATAATTTGATTATGGGTGGGTGCAAGTATTTGATGGTTTCTTATGATGAGATAGCGGTAATGCAAACTTGGAAAAATAGACATATGCTACCTTGGAGGGATGATTAAAGGTACTTATGCAATAAATTTGAAGGCGTAAAATTTTGAAACATAGGAAAATGAGTTGGCTTTGAGACTATATAACTTTTATTTATACTAATTGTGTATAACTATGTGAATTTTGAGTATTCTTGATAATGGTATGTTATGTTTCATTCAAAATGTAATGTATATATTTAATTTAGTGCAACCTTTGAGTATATAAATGACTAAATCTTGCTATAGAAACTTGTAGAGTTTTAGAGAACATATTGTTCTTGTGCACAACTATTTTTCCAAAATTTATAATATTATTTTTATATATTTTCTTAAATTATGAAAGTCATTATATACTTAAATTACAAGGCCATCCATTAACAGAACCTAAAAGGGTCTTAATATTATCAAATAAGATTTCTTTCGTTTTTCTTTAAGATTGCAAGCCTTAATGTTCTCTAGTGCACCATTTAATTTTTATGGAATGGTTAAGGACCCAAAAAAGTTATAGCAAAAACAGACAAGGAACGTGTTTTAAGATTATGATATATGTTAAGATAAAATGTAATAAAAATGGTGAAAACTATTAATTCTTTTAGAAAATTATGTATTTAGAATCTACATAGTTGATTCTATAAGAGTATGTAGTTTCATGGTCAATGGATTTGTCTTAATTATTAAAAATACAATGGAAAAGAAAGATGTGTGTGTGTTTTAAAAAATTTCATGTTTTGATGTATTTGCACCCAAAAGTAGCATTCTTGTGTTCTTGAACCTATATGCAAAGAACCAAGTTAGGGTACATGTAGGATTACGACGAGGAAACATTTTAGATTCAAAAAGGCATGTGCATGTTCCCAACACTACAAATGCGTGTGCATTTATAGCACCAACAACTCATGTGTTCTCCTAGTGCTAAAACCATGTATGTGTTCCTAGTGCTAGGAATGTGTATGCATTTTTATAGTTAGTGCCTTTGACACAGGGGAAATAGTTGAGGTGGGTTTAGGGGTGGGGTGAGAGAGGGAGGTATAGAGAGGCCAAGGGGGAGAGGGAGAGAGAGAGAGAGAAAGAGGGAGGAGGGTGGGGAAGAATGAGGTGGTGGAAAATGGTTGAGGTGGCAGGGGGGTGGGGAGGGTGAGAAATATATAGAGAGAGAAGGGGTGGGGAAAAATGAGTTGGTGAGCGAGGTGAGAGAGTGTGTGAGACAAGGAAAGAGGGAGAGGAAGGGATATATTTGTGGCCGACATAAGGAGGAAGAGAGAGACAAAGTTTAATGGGGTCGTTGTGAAGAAGTGGGTGAGAGAGAGAGAGGGGGGAGTGGGTGGGAGAAACAGGGAGAAGATACAAGAAGAGTGAGAGAAGAAGAGATGATGATGGGTGGGGGCAATGAGGAAGAGAATGAGAGGGGGAGGGAGTGAGGGAGAGAGAGTGAGAGAAGGAAAAATAGAAAAGGATAAAAGGGGAGAGAGAGGGGGGCTTGGAGGGGGATTTTTGTGAAGCACAAACTAAGGGACATATATAGAAATAGAAGAAGGGGGAGGGAGGAGGAGGAAAAAGAGAGAGAGAAAGAGGGAGAAGGATAGAGAGAGTGAGATAGAGATAGAGTTGGAGGGGAAAGAGAGAGGGAGGGAGACGAGGGAGAGAATGAAAGGGATAGTGGGGGACTAGAGAGAGATAGTGATGGCTTGATTAACTATAAAATTTGTGTAAATTTTGATTCATTTTGATTTTATATGGTTTGGTTTCATTATGATTGTATTTAAACTTTTAAACTTTTATATTGATTTGGATTCAAATTCATTCTGGTTAACACATGTTTTGGATTTATTATGGCTGTAATTTTTCTTTTTATATTTTACAGTGATTTAATCTATTTTGATGGTGAAACACAAATTGTGCAATGTGGTTGTGGAGCTCTCATTTGGGTGAGAAAAACACCTACGTGCATATTTTCTGGTTTGGTGGAGATTATACTAACACTAGAGTTGAAGTCCTATCTCTGTGAGGCTTGTTGTACAATGCCAAGAGACTAAATTTAGAAAATATTTCCATCTATGGTGATGCAAGGGTTATTATAGAATGGTCTACCAGTAATGCAAAAATTACTTCTCCCAATGTGGCTAAATGGATACTATGCATTTAGAAACTAAAGGAAACATTTTCATTCATCTCTTTTGAACATGTTTACAGGGAGTTCAATGCCATGGTGGATACACTATCAAACAAAGGTCTAATTCCTACCTAATGATTTTTCACTATTGTTATCTTCTCAATAGAAAGGTTTAGGATGAAGGCCCCTTCCCTATATGCTTAAGACTCTCCCAATCCTGTATATGGGAATACTTTTTCCAAATTTTGATTTTTTATTATTTTGACATGGACAAAATCTCTGCTTATTGATACATGTGAGTATATGTTTTCGAATGTGATTATATATATATATATATATATATATATATATATATATATATATATATATATATATATATATATATATATATATATTTATTTATGTATTAGGGATCTTAGCATTTTCATACTGCGATAATCTGGGGTTGTTCCCATCACTTATGTAGAGATGTTGGATCATATTATGGTGTTTTGGTTGATCAGGGAATAATGAAATATGATGAATTTCGGAAATATGTATTGGTTACTTGATTTTTAATATGAATTTTCAGTGTATTTTTCACTTCTAAAACCAAAAAGAAAAAATCTAAAAAATTACGCTGTTATGTTGATTGTGGTTCAATTCAATAAACCTGGCATAGGTGATTTAAGCTCCTCCATAATGAAATTTTATAAATATTATTATGTTGTAGGCACGGTTTATATTGGAATTGGGATTGAGGAATTTATATTTTCAATCAAATGAATGGTTGAGGTTTCAAGCCAAGTGAATATTTTTCGTCTAATCCATGATGCAATGTACAAGATGAAAGGATTGTTGAAGGTTTTTTAGTTTCTTGGGTTTGCTCATGTCTTTAATTTATTAAAAAAATAATTGGTGAAATATGGGTGTGGTTATGATTTATTAAAACATTATTTATAAAACGTGCCATTGGCACTAAGTTGGTGTCAATTATGTTCATTTGGAGTGGTGATTGAGTGATGATCAGTGAGAGTCTTGGTTTTTCCTCCAACTAAAATTGCATAAATACTGGTTACCATGTTTGTTGTTTTCTTCTTTTTTCATGGACATGCACCCTCTATTCGAGCTTAGTTACCATATATGTTGTTTTCTTCATGTTCATGGGCATGCAACCATGTTCAATCATCAGCCAGTACACAACGCCTCCTCTGCCACTGTGCCTGATTACTTACAACCCACTAGGTAATTTGTAATCCCATATCGTGCAATCATTTTCCTTACAATTAAAATGAAAAAGCCAGCACCCAAAACCCCCGAATCCCAGGAGACAAAACCCTCTGGTCATATTGAGAATTTTATGGACATAGAGGTGGAAATCCGTGACCTATTCCATTGTGGAAAATGTGTGATCAAGTTGTTAATCCACCTCCACTTTAGATCATTGATCCACGATCCCTTCCAAAGGAGCGAGCTGACCAAAAATGAAGATATTTTTCTATGTAGATCATGACATCTCATGTTATTGTGCTATTTTTGTAAATATCTGATCTATGAGGATCTCGTCAGATTAGTTACACAAATGTAGTGTCGTCATCAGTAATTCAGTTCGGTGTCGTTAAGTTTCGACAGTGTTGATTATGGTTTAGGTTGTTCAGGTGATGTTAATGGTTTTCATGGTGATGGTTTTTGAGGTGGGTTTGTCATCCCTTTTACAAGGATTGGTGATCGACATGTGTTGTCGTCCGCCTCACAAGATTTGGGTTGTCATCATGTGATGTTGTTACGTATTTCACTTTGTGACGAAGAGATGTAGATGGGTTTTTTTGCATCTAAAACCTAAGACATTATGCATTAAAATCCAAAGTCCTAGCTCTAAACCTATGGTACAAACCTAATGATAAACCATACTACTTAAAACTACACCTAAAATCATACACTAAAGACATAAACTAAGTCATTACAAAAACCTATGGTAAAACCTAGCCCTACAAGCTATGGTGAAATCCATGTATTAAAACCATTAAACCTAAGCTCTAGACCTAAACCCTAAGTTCTAAACCATGTATTAAAAAATGCAATAAAAAGCCTTTTCCTAAGTCTAAACCCACTCGGGCTATTAGAAAGTTTGTAAAACATTAATCAACATTGTAAAAACCATATAAAAACCCATTCAGGGTATTGCATAACATAAAAAACTATGTAATAAACAGATAAACCATATAACAGTCCCTAACCGCCAAATGTTAACCACACAGGGACCGCATGTCATGTGAATTGTTAGTGGTTAGCCGTCAGGTTAGCATCAGGAGTTAACTGCTTGGAACACGCCTAAAAGCATAACTGCGTCGAGATTGTAGTCATGTGAACAAAGGAACCAACTGAGTTCACCACAGAGTTAATGTAACCACAGCGGAATTGTTGCCGTAACAGATTAACATTTGAAAAGAGGTGGATAACCACCAGAGCACTGTCAGCTGAGACTACCGAGGGCAAGCACAGAGGTGGCAGCCTGTGGTTAGACCATGACAGTCACATGTGGGCGGTCAACCTCCTCCGCCCAGTCATCAAGCCGCCAACAATTAAGGTTTACTATAAAGTTTATAAATTGGTTTTGTTGCATCTTGTTGGTGCAAATTAATTCAATGACCATGCAACCCTATCCTAAGTGTCCTTTCATGAATAGATCGAGACTTTTGTAACCCATATTATAACTAATTTATTCCTAAACTCAGTGGAGGGAGTTCAAATGCATCTGGTGGGTGTTAAAAGGCAATTTTTCTCATTGAAGTGGGGGGAGAGTGATTTTGGTTTTTGTATGCAGATTCTGGAGGTTTAAGGTTGTTTTTGTTTTCAGTGTAACAAGAGCATCTAGAGTTGGAATTGGGAACCGTGACAGGCATTGGAAAGCTGGTTCAGAGAGCTATCCTTTGATAGTGACTAGAGGTTCCTGTGTGCACATTCAGTTTGGTCAAATATCTGTGTAATCGACCTCTTCTGTTTAAATCCTAATAAAGCGGTTGCCCATCTTGAAAGTGGACCCGGAGATGTAGTCCATCAGGGATGAACACTGTAATCAATATTATTGTCTGGTATTGCAGTGTTTTTGTTGTTTTCATTACTTTTTTTCATCTTTCTTATGTTTTATTAGTTGCCTAAAGTATCTCTTCTCAAGCAGTTCTCTCGGTTTTCGCACTTTTAGTTAAAATTCAATTCATTAGTGGCTAATCAATTCTACATCAGTTTTAACTTATGATCATTTCAGATCATATAATTTTGTATCGGAGTAGGTTGCGTTTGTATAATTTTCCATTGAATGTTAAACAGGTCAAAGTCGCAACTTGGAGAAGGAATCCTTGACCAGATTGATCCAGAGATTGGAAAGCAACGAGTCGTTCATAAGTCAACCATGACTGAATATGATGTAGGTGAGAAGATTGAAACTAAGATGAGTGATGAACAGTTTCAACAAGCATTCTTGACTATGAAGCAAATTTTGGGAGAACTCTATGAAGACAAGAAGGTGAGATATGCAGCTTCATCTTCAAAGACATTGAAGAAGGAAAAAGGTAAAGCCAAGGCTGATAAACCACCTTCACCTCCATCATCTCCATCATCATCTTCAGCTTCTTCTTCTTCTTCCAGTGTAGAATCTGGAACAGAAAAGAAACCTACGAAAACATATCTTTTGAAACTTGATGTGAAATTTGAGTTACCTATTTATGATGGCGAAACAAATCTTGAAAAGTTAGATAATTGGATTAAGCAGTTAGAAGTGTATTTTCGTATTCAGAACATTCCTGATGATAAAACAAAAATTCAGTTAGCTACACTTAGAATGGGGGGAACAACTTTAATCTGGCGGGAAAGTAAAACTCAGATAGATGTAAAGCAGAAAGGAAAAGTCATCTCTTCATGGTCTAAGTTTTTAAAAGCTCTTAGGAAACAATTCTATCCTTTAGGATACATGAAGCGCACTGTTATTGATTGGCAGCATCTGAGGGAAGGTAAAGGGTAGAGTGTTCAGGAGTTTACTCAGGAGTTCAGAAAGAAAGAATTGGTGCTTGGTATTTAATTGGATACGTGTGAAACATTATTAAAATATATTGACAGTTTACATTTATATTTGCAGCATACATTATTGATGTTTAATCCTAATGATTTTGATGAAGTGTGTGTTCAGGCCGTACATATTGAATCAGGTTCCAGACCATTCAATGTTTCATCACAATCATCCAAAGAGTTGGAAATCAAAGATTCCAATGATAGTAATGGAAGAACAATTCGAAGAGAAAGAAATCAGCAATAGCTCAAAAGGAAAGACCTACTTGTTCTCATTGCTAGAGAATCTGTCATGATGAATCTAAGTGTTGGACACTTCATCCAAAACTTAAGCCCAAAAAGTTCCTTAAGGAGAAGGATGAAAAGAAGGTAGTTGCAGCAGTCCAGTAAGATCTAAAGTGATGAAAGGCGTATAACTGCTATGGTTACGATAGGTAAAACTTCTGACATTGGTTCAAGTTAGAATACTATTGCATCTTCATCAAACATAAATCCTTCAAATGAGGATAAAAGGGTTGAATTGTTTAACATAAGGATAACTTATAAGCATACAAAGATAGATACAATGTTTGAAAGTGGATCATAAGCCAATCTAATATCTGAAAATTTAGTTAAGAGTTTGGGTTTGGAAACACAAAATCATCCAAGACCTTACCCATTAGGATTGCTAAATAAATCAACTCAGATAAAAGTCACCAAATAGTGTCGATTAAGATTTGCCATTATAGCTAATTACATTGATGAAGTGGAATTAGATGTGGTTCCAGTAAACATATGTGGAGTTGTCTTAGGAAGTACTTATCTTTATGATCATGATGCAGTATTTTACAGGAGAGAACATAAATATCACCTTAAGAAAGATGGGGTTGAATTTATTGTTAGGGCACATCAAAAAAAAAATCACTTGAATATTGTTGCTAATCAGATGAAGTGATTAATAAGTTCAAATAAACGATTTGTAATCATGTGTGTAAAGGAACAACATAAAAGTCAACAGGATTTTTGTTCAAGTTATGAGTCCCTGTTTAAAGATAGTTTGATCAAAGAGGTTGAAACTTTTCTAGTTCTATTTAAAGAAACCAAACATCTTACTCATATGTAGGGAATACAACATGAATTACAGTTTGTGCCTAAATCTCCTCTTCCTAATGTTAGAATGAAGCAATTCAGTTCAAATTTGGAAACTAACAGTTATAGGGATACAGGTCAGTATTGGGGAAAGTCAATGTTAAATTTATCTTATATTGTGTCACCATTTCATGTTTCGAACAGTTTGGAAACCTCTTTTCAAGTGGAGAGGAAGCCTATTTGTTTTCATAATAAAGCCTTTTCTAAAGCAGTGTCAAAGTGTCTAAGGGAAACTTATGCATCAGGGGAAAGTGCTAATCAATGGAAACACCATTTAATAAATGAAGAAACAATGATTCAAACAAATCAATAGCTAATTCAATACTTTCAAAGACAAACTAAGCTACAACAGTTTTCAAATTACAGTTTGATGGGTTTATGGCAGAAAGTTCACTTAGTAATTAGGAAGCATGAAAGTATGCCAGGTCAAGTAGCTGGTTTGATTTCAGAAACATATTTGATTGTCCCTATTATTCTGCAAGAGAGATTGTTAATACATGTCAATGGTATTAAACAATATCCTGTAGAGACTGTTTTCAAAGATGATTATGAATCACTAGCTCATGGTATTTCATGGAAAGAAAATAATTACCATGTTCATAACAAGTTGTTTGACCATCGTTGCAAGTTGTTCATACTGCAGATGAATGGAATAGGTCACCAAATCAAAATGTGCCATGGTCAACATCATCAGGGTCATCACTTGCAGGTGATTGATTGAATGTATTAGTACATTTTCCAGACAAGGTGGAGAGCGAGGGAGCTTTACCCTCATCGACAATTTGTTTAAGTCAAACTTTTGTGGTCCAAAAGCTTTCAAGTGGAGAGGATTGATCCGGGAGGATCTCATCAAATCAGTTACACAGATCTAGTGTCATTGTCAGCAATTCCGTCCAATGTCGTTCAGTTTCGACAATGTTGATTATGGTTTAGGTTGTTCACACGATGTTAATGGTTTTCATGGTGATGGTTTTTGATGTGGGTTTGTCATCCCTTTTGCGAGGATAGGCCCTCGACATGTGTTGTCATCCGCCTCGCAGGATTTGGGTTGTCGATGGGTTGTCGTCATGTGATGTTGTTACAAATGTCACTTTGTGATGAAGAGATGTACATGGGTTTTTTTTTGTATCTAAAACCTAAGACATTATGCATTAAAATCCAAAGTCCTAGCTCTAAACCTATGGTACAAACCTAATGATAAACCATACTACTTAAAACTACACCTAAAACCATACACTAAAGACATAACCTAAGTCATTACAAAAACCTATGCTAAAACCTAGCCCTACAAGCTATGGTGAAATCCATGTACTAAAGCCATTAAACCTAAGCTCTAGACCTAAACCCTAAGTTCTAAAGAATGTATTAAAAAATGCAATAAAATTCCTTTTCCTAAGTCTAAACCCATTCGGGCTATTAGAAAGTTTTTAAAACATTAATCAACATTGCAAAAACCATATAAAAACCCATTCAGGCTATTGCATAACATAAAAAACTATGTAATAAACAAATAAAACCATATAACAGTCCCTAACCGCAAATGTTAACCGCGCGGGGACCACATCTCATGTGAATGGTTAGTGGTTAGCCATCGGGTTAGCGCCGAGAGTTAAGCACTCGGAACAGGCCTAAAACAATAACTACGTTGAGACTGTAGTCATGTGAACAAAGGAACCGTTAGAGTTCACAACAGAGTTAATGTAACCAGAGTGGAATTGTTGCTGTAACAAATTGACATGTGAATGGAGGTGGATAACCACTGGAGCACCATTAGCCAAGACCACCGGGGGCAAGTGCGGAGGTGGAAGCCTGCGGTTAGACCGCGACAGTCATATGCGGGCAGTCAACCTCCTCTGCCCGGTCAACAAGCCGCCAACAGTTAAGATTTAATATAAAGTTTATAAATGATTTTTGTTGCTTTTTTGGTGCAAATTAATTCAATGACCATGCAACCCTATCCTAAGTGTCCTTTCATGAATAGACCGAGACTTTTGTAACCCGGATTAGAAATGATTCATCCCTAAACTTGGTGGAGGGAATTCAAATGCATCTGGTGGGTGTTAAAAGGTGGTTTTTCTCATTGAAGTGGGGGGGGGAGTGATTTTGGTTTTTGTATGTAGATTCTGGAAGTTAGAGGTTGTTTTTGTTTTCAGTGTAATAGGAGCATCCAGAGTCGGAATTTGGAACCGTGACAGGCATTAGAAAGCTGGTTCACAGAGTTATCCTTTGATAGTGACCAGAAGTGCCTGTGTGTACATTCAGTTTGGTCAAATATCTGTGTAATCGAACTCTTCTATTTCAATCCTAATAAAGCGGCCACTGATCTTGAAAGTGGACTCAGAGACGTAGTCCATTAGGGACGAACTCCGTAATCAATATTGTTGTCTGGTATTGCTATGTTTTTGATGTTTTCATTACTGTTTTGCATCTTAATTATGTTTTATCAATTGTCGTAAAGTCTCTCTTCTCAAGCAGTTCTCTCGGTTTCTGCACTTTTAGTTAACATTCAATTCATTAATGGCTAATCAATTCTACATCAGTTTTAACTTATGATCATTTCAGATCATATAATTTGGTATCAAAGTAGGTTGCGTTTGTATAATTTTCCATTGAATGTTAACCAGGTCAAAGTCGCAATGTGGAGAAGGAATCCTTGAGAAAATTGATCCAGAGATTAGAAAGTGACGAGTCATTCAGAAGTCAACCATGACAGTATCTGATGTAGGTGAAAACATTGAAACTAATATGAGTGATGAATATTTTCATCAATCATTCTTGATTATGCAGCAGATGTTGGGAGAAATCTACGAAGACAAGAAGGCAGGAGATGCAGCTTCCTCTTCAATGATATCGAAGAAGGAAATAGGTAAAGGCAAGGCTGATAAACCACGTTCACCTCCATCATCTCCATCATCATCATCATCTTCTTCTTCTTCTAGTGCAGAATCTGAAACATAAAAGAAACCTAGGAAAACATCTCTTTTGAAACTTGATGTGAAATTTGAGTTACCTATTTATGATGGTGAAATGAATCCTAAAAAGTTAGATATCTGGATTAAGCAGTTAGAAGTGTTTTGTCATATTTAGAACATTTCTGATGATAAAATGAAAATTGAGTTAGCTACACTTAGAATGGGGGGAACAAATTTAATCTGGTGGGAAAGTAAAACTCAGATAGATGTAAAGCGGAAAGGAAAAGTCATCTCTTCATTGTCTAAGTTTTTAAAAGCTCTTAGGAAACAATTCTATCCTTTAGGATACTTGCAGTAAGCTGTTATTGATTGGAAGCATCTGAGACAAGGTTAAGGGCAGAGTGTTTAGGAGTTTAGTCAGGAGTTCAGAAAGAAATCATTAGTGCTTGGTATTTCATTAGATACACGTGAAACTTTATTAAAATACATCGGTAGTTTACATTCATATTTGCAACATACATTATTGATGTTTAATCTTGATGATTTTGATGAAGTGTGTGTTCAGGCCATACATATTGAATCAAGTTCCGGACCATTCAAGTTTTCATCTCAATCATCCAAAGAGTTGGAAATCAAATATTCCAATGACAGTAAGGGGAAGAACAATTGGAAGAGAAAGAAATCAACGATAGCTTAGAAGGAAAGACCTACTTGTTCTCATTGCCAGAGAATCAGTCATGATGAATCTAAGTGTTGGAAAATGCATGCAGAACTTAAGCCCAAAAATTTCCTTAAGGAGACGGATGAAAAGAAAGCAATTGCAACATTCCAGCAATGATCTAGGTTCAGATTCAGGTGATGAAAGGAGGATAACTACTATGGTTATGACAGGTAAAACTTCTTACACTGGTTCAAGTTCGAATACTATTACATCTTCATCAAACATAAATCCTTCAAATGAGGATAAAAGAGTTTAATTTTTTAACATAAGCATACAAAGATAGATACAATGTTTGACAGTGGATCACAGGCCAATCTAATATATGAATATTTAGTTAAGAGTTTGGGTTTGGAAACATGGAATCATCCAAGATCTTACCCATTAGGATGGCTAAATAAATCAACTCAGATAAAAGTCACCAAACAGTGTCAATTAAGATTTTCCATTACAACTAATTACATAATGAAGTGGAATTAGATGGGATTCCAGTAGACATATGTGGAGTTGTCTTAGGAAGTCCTTATCTTTATGGTCGTGATGCAGTATTTTATAGGAGAAAACATAAATATCACCTTAAGAAAGATGGGGTTAAATTTATTGTTAGGGCACATCAAAACAAAAATCACTTGAATATTGTTGCTAAAAAGATGAAGCAATTAATAAGTTCAAATAAACGATTTGTAATCATGTGTGTAAAGGAACAACATAAGAGTCGACATGATGTTTGTTCAAGTTATGAGTCCCAGTTTAAAGATATTTTGATCAAAGAGGTAGAAACTTTTCCTGTTCTATTTAAAGAAACCAAATATCTTACTCATAAGTAGGGAATACAACATGAATTACAGTTTGTGCCCAAAGCTCCTCTTCCTAATGTCAAAATGAAACAATTCAATTCAATTTTGGAAATTAACATTTACAGTGATACAGGTTAGTATTAGGGAAAGGCAATGTTAAATTTCTCTTATATTGTATCACCATTTCATGTTTCGAACAGTTTGGAAACCTCTTTTCAAGTGGAGAGGAAGCCTATTTGTTTTCATATTAAAGCCTTTTCTAAAGCAGTGTCAAAGTGTCTAAGGGAAACTTATGCATCAGGGGAAAGTGCTAATCAATGGAAACATCATTTAATAAATGAAGAAACAGTGATTCAAACAAATCAACAGCTAATTCAATACTTTCAAAGACAAACTAAGTTGCAACAGTTTTCAAATTACAGTTTGATGGGTTTATGGCAGCAAGTTCACTTAGTAATTAGGAAGCAAGAAAGTATGTCAAGTCAAGTAGCTGGTTTGATGTCAAAAACATCTTTGATTGTCTCTGTTATTCCATAAAATAGATTGTTAATACATGTCAATGGCATTAAACAATATCCTGTAGAGACTATTTTCAAAGATGATTATTAATCACTAACTCATGGTATTTCGTGGAAACAAAACAATTACCATGTCCATAACATGTTTTTTGACCATTGTCGCAAGTTGTTCATACTACAGATGGATGGAATAGGTCACCGAATCAAAATGTGCCATGGTTAGCATCATCAAGGTCATCACTTGCAGGTGATTGATCAAATGTATTGGTACATTTTCTGGACAAGGTGGAGAGCGAGGGAGCTCTACCCTCATCAATTATTTATTGAAGTCAAACTTTTGTGGTCCAAAAGCTTTCAAGTGGAGAGGATTGATCCAAGAGGATCTCCTCAGATCAGTTACACAAATGCAATGTCATTGTCAGCAATTTAGCCCGGTGTTGTTCAATTTCGACAGTGTTGATTATGGTTCAGGTTGTTCAGGTGATGTTAAAGGTTTTCATGGTGATGGTTTTTGACGTGGGTTTGTCATTCCTTTTGCAATGATTGGTCATTGACATGTATTGTCGTCCACCTCACAGGATTTTGGTTTTCGTCATGTGATGTTGTTACAAATGTCGCTTTGTGATGAAGAGATGTACATGGATTGTTTTTGTATCTAAAACCTACGACATTATGCATTAAAATCCAAATTCCTAGCTCTAAACCTATGGTACAAACCTAATGTTATACCATACTACTTAAAACTACACCTAAAACCATACACTAAAGACATAACCTAAGTTATTACAAAAACCTATGCTAAAACCTAGGCCTGCAAGCTATGGTGAAATCCATGTATTAAAACCATTAAACCTAAGCTCTAGACCTAAACCCTAATTTCTAGATCATGTATTAAAAAATGCAATAAAAATCCTTTTCCTAAGTCTAAACCCATTCGGGCTATTACAAAGTTTGTAAAACATTAATCAACATTGCAAAAACCATATAAAAACCCATTCGGGCTATTGCATAACATAAAAAGCTATGTAATAAACAAATAAAACCATATATTAGTCCCTAACCACCAGATGTTAGCCACACGGGGACCACATGTCATGTGAATGGTTAGTTGTTAGTTGTCGGGTTAGCGTCGGGAGTTAAGCGCTCGGAACAGGTCTAAAACCATAACTATGTCGAGACTGTATTCATGTGAACGAAGGAACCACCAAAGTTCACTGCAGAGTTATAGATTGATATGTGAATGGAGGTGGATAACCACTGGAGCACCATCAACCGAGACTGTTGGGGGCAAGCGCGGAGGTGGCAACCTGTGGTTAGACCGCGATAGTCACATGCGGGCTTTCAACCTCCTCCACCTGGTCAGTTAGCTGCCAGTAGTTAAGGTTTAATATAAAGTTTATAAATGGGTTTTGTTGTGTTTTTTGGTGCAAATTAATTCAATGACCATGCAACACTATCCTAAGTGTCCTTTCATGAATAGACAGAGACTTTTGTAACCCAAATGAGAACTGATTCATTCCTAAACTCAGTGGAGGGAGTTCAAATGCATCTGGTGGGTGTTGAAAGGCAATTTTTCTCATTGAAGTGGGGGGAATAATGATTTTGGTTTTTGTATGCAGATTCTGGAGGTTAGAGGCTGGTTTTGTTTTCAGTGTAACAGGAGCATCCATAGTCAGAATTGGGAACCGTGATAGGCATTGGAAAGATGGTTCAGAGAGATATCCTTTAATAGTGTCCAGAAGTGCCTGTGTGCACATTTAGTTTGGGAAAATCTCTGTGTAATCGACCTCTTATGTTTCAATCCTAATAAAGCGTTCGCCCATCTTGTAAAGTCTCTCTTCTCAAGCAGTTCTCTCGGTTTCCGCACTTTCAGTTAACATTCAATTCATTAATGGCTAATCAATTCTACATTAGTTTTAACTTATGATCATTTCAGATCAATATCTCATTTAAAGAACAAAATCCATATTGTTATGTGATAATTAGGACAATTGTGTTAATAGAACACTTGAGTTGTCTAGCGATAAGGCAGTTATGAAAATATCAAGAAGGAATATTCTGTAAGGCATCCTCGATCACGAGACCTTATAAAAGTGCTTAAGGGACTCATTAAATATGTTCTAAATTTTTTGGTACAAAGGTGGCTCTTCTGTAAATTTTGTCAAGTGTTTGAAGAACTTGGATATGTATGCTATTTTTGAAGATTAATCACGAAGAAATGGTGATTCAGAATGTTGAAGTGCATAGTATGTGATCCTCCCTTTGTTTATTTCTCACATGTGTTCCTTTCCTCTCAGAAGGTGAGTATTTATAGTTGTTGGACATAATTTCAAAGTTATATATTCATCTATGTCATGTTATGATAAATGGTGTCTGTGATGTATGAGGTCAAATATCCTTAAAATGTGCTCTGTGTTCTCTAAATCATTTGTTACATATTTTCTACTGGAATTTGATATACGAGATTCTGATATTAGCCTTCTGTATTAATTTCCTTTTTCTAATGTTCTTCTTTTCATTCATACTAGAATGACCAATATTGCTACGCATTCTACAAATAGGCAACCAGATCTGAATGTTAAGTCAAATGAAATAGCACTATACATGTGTATTGATTGAATGTACCTTTGGATGAGATATCTAAACCAACTGCAATTCATGATATGCTTTAAATCATAAATACCACAGTTATATCCTTTAGACACTTTAAGATGTCCTAGGCACTAACCTGTACATCAACCCTGAGGTTGTCTCTAGGAGCGACAAAATGTGGAAAATTGTTACTAAATTTGACTATGGCAAAAGTCAAATTGAGCCTTTATTGCTACAATTTCTAACACCCCCTCTTAGTAAGAAATGGATTTTGCACCACCCCCATTCTGCACTTGTGGAATTCAAATGTGCCTCTTCACAATGCCTTTGTTAAGTTATCTACATCCTTCTCCTTAATTGGATTGTATTGTAGCATCACAATTCTCCTCTACACATAATCCCGAAAGTGATGGTATCTGATATCAATGTTCTTGAACCTATCATGAAATATTGGATTCTTAGATAGTTTAATACAAATTTTATTATCACAATAAATCATTGTTGGATCCATCTCCTAACTGAAAATACCCACAAGTATTTTTATCATCCATATGGCCTCACATTTTTCTTAACTTGCAGCCATGTACTCAACCTCTATTGAGCTGAGTGTCACAGACCTCTATTTCCTATTATACCAGGAAATAGTTGCAAACCCAACATTGAAGACAACACCTGAAGTACTTTTCTTGTCTAATGGACTCCCTACCCAATCTGCATCATTGAATCCTTGAAGCTTCACTCCCTCTATCCTCCTATACCATAACCCATACTCGTTTGTGCCTCTAAGGTTTCTTATAACATGCTTCAACCATGGCTTGACTCAACCGATTTACTGCATAGCATATGTCGGGCCTTATGTTCACCAGATACATCAAGGATCCCCCAAGTTGTATGTAGATGGTAGCATGTATTGTCTCTCCAGAAGAAGCATCCTCCTTCCTCAAATTTGTAGCTAGAGGAGTGTCCACAAGCGTGAAATTATCCATGTGAAATATTTGAAGTATTTTAGAGGAATACTTCCCATGAATCACAAACAACTCACCATCACCCTACCATACTTCTAGCCTAATGAAGTAATGCATCAAGCCCGTGTCCTTCATCTTGAATTCTCTTACAAGGTCATCCTTGCAAGAGTGGATCAACTAGTTATCCCATGTAAGTGTCAAATCATCAACATACAATACCATGACAAACAACTTGCCATCTACGACAATGTGATAGAAATTGGCATCTCCTTCATTTTTAGTGAAGCCCAATCCTCCGAGATATGTGTCAATCTAAGTATACCATGCTCGGGGTGTCTGTTTGAGACCATATTGGGCTCTTCTGAGTCTACACACATGTTTCTCCTTGTCATATGTCTCAAATCCCTCTAGCTGCTCTACATATATTTATTTCTCAACAACACCACTGAAGAAGGCAATATTCATATCCTATTGGATTAGTGGGTCGTGACCAAGGTTTAGAGTTAGTTGCGCCAAACAAATCCCTACACTACTAGCCCTTTCGGCCTTAATCCGCAGGAGTGCGGACTGAAGTCTCACCTGAAGCAATATGGGGGGATGTTGGAACCAAGTTTTCGCACCCAGAGATTAGCGTGATGTCCTTTTTGTGCCCTAAATCTTCCTTCACGCAAATCGATAAGCCCTTATGGCTTATCGATGTAACTTCCTTTAGTCAGCCTCTAGACCTCCGCGAAGGTCTTCGACTGGCTTTTGCGGACCCTATACAGACAAATTAACTACTTACACGCATCATAGATTATCCTTAACCCAATATTTATTAAGATCTTCTTAAGTGTTTGATGACTTTAACAGACAATGATATAATATTCGTGTAAGAACTTAACATAAATTACATTTAGATAGCAATATAGATCAAGTAAAGTCGCACATCAATACATCATTATTTCATAAAACCATTATTCATCACAGCATAAGCGCATTGATACATAACAAACGTAAAGAGATAAACACATGAATTTCTGCAATAATCTTTCTTTATTGATGTTCAGTTAAACTTACAGACTCAAGACATCCCTGCACACTCAACTGTAGGTGTCCACGCACTCAGCTGCAGACTCTACTGTAGGCCTCTGCGCACATAGTTGTAGAGCCTTTCTTCTTACTCTTCTGCGCTAACTTAGATTCCTTTTTTCATACCCATAGACCACTTCTATTCTTCTATTATGCCTTAGACTCTCTAAGACACACCTATTTATACAATCCCATGGTTCGCGGACCATGGGCAGATATTTAAAAAGCTGACTTAACTTACATAAAGAAGGGTAAAACCTTTTTTACTCTTTAACTATCTATGCACTCCGCAACCACAATTTGTGGAGAATTTACATCAAAACTTGGGCTTTTTCCCCAAAATTGACCCAAGGGACCCCATCCCAACAACCCCGCAACACAAAGATCGTGACTCGCCCTCGAGTCACACGGCTGGTGTGAAGATATTGCTGTAAAGATCCCCAAGCTCTACTTGTGCAACCGATACTTCAGCCGCGCTCTGTGTGGATGCTTTCTTGAATTTTTCTACCAGTTGTTCTATGGCTGGTCCTACGCTATCCTCCTTAATATTCTGTTGTGTAAGTTCTAGGTTCACCAACTTTTCCTGTATGTTGGTCATGACTATGTAGGCTTCATCCAACCAAGGCCCCAACCTAGCCTTAAGGACTACCTCTTTCTTCTGCACTGCTTCCACTTGTGTAAGGAGCTGCTTCCCCTCCTGCAACTTGGCGAGGCACTATGTTGTAGCCATTGAGTGCGTCGTCGCTCAAACTTCATAGTATTGTTGTTGAAGCTTGCAGATCTCCCTCTTTCATCTCTATAGGTTGAGGTCTTCCTGCAGGGTCATTACTACTTCCATGGTTTGCTCAAACAACGTTGTCCAATCCACTACTGTGACATCCACCATAGCTACTCCATCCTTAATAATGATGTCGCGTTGTTCCCTGACTTCTGGCGGCATTGAAGGCTGTGACTTGAGCTCCAATTTTATGATTTTCATGTTCAAATCAAACTGGACTCGAGCTACTTCTGCCTTAGCATCACGCACCCCCGCTGCAAGTTTCTGTATCTTAGCCTCTACTGACGCTTCCTCAGGTATATGCAACTCTGGCACTGTCCTGCATGCTTCTGCCACCGTGGCCACTATTTGGGCGCTCTGTTCTTGAATCATCTCTTTTGCTTTGAATGCCTTTGTATTCTCGATGAACATCTTCTTTTTGTTCACCCGGTATTCACTGATTAGGCTGAGCGAGCGCAACTCCCATGCTCTTAGTTTTGCTGTCGCACCTGTCTGCAACGTCTGAAGATACTCGTTAGGAAGAACTGTGAGGTTGAGGCTGATGTTCTTTAGATATATTACAATGACCTTATCATTGGTCACTTCTGCACTTAATAATCATTCTGGTAGCACGACTTCTCGGAGATCCATTGATCCGACCATCTCGGCAGCCTAACTGGTTCCTGGTGCCAAGCTCGTCTGTGTAATGATCACCTACCCTGCATTCACCTGGATTGTGTTGGTCTGAATCTACAGGTCGCACAGATCCTTCTGAATAGTACTTAGTGATTGCTGGTGTTGTTGTTCGAATTGGTGCAACACTTCCACCATGGTATCACACACCTTATCTTCAATCTCGTTGAGATATCCTTCTGTTAGTGTGATTGGATCTAGCGATGGATTTGTTGCTTTAAATTTCTTCCAGGGCCCTTCCTTTTCTTGTTCCCTGTACCTCTTCACCTGAAATTTTGTGCTTAGTTCTTCGTCACCGCCACCACCATACTCTGATTGTTCCTCTTCTTGTGTCTGGGGTGAAGGGTATTTACCACTCCACTCAGAGTCGTGCTGGTCTTGCTCAGCTTGCTGCTTCACAACACACTCCTTTTCTAGCTAGCTTCTCCTCGTCCTCTTTCCTTCACTTCTCAGTCAAATGCTAGATCGCTTGCTTCGCTGCCTCCTTCTTATTCTTATCCGTGGAAATCCCCGTGCCTTTGCTAGTACCTACAGCAAGATCAGATGGAGAATGCCAATCTACTAGCCAACGCTTGACAGTCTCCTGAATGGCGTCGTCTGTGGAAAGGTAGGGTAGATCGAACCATTTCTATTGTGTATTCTTCCATGCCCTAATGTGCACATAGTGGAAGTCTGCTTTAAACTCCACGTACTCTGATAACTTCTCAAACACATTTGGTGACAACCATGGCTTCTGGTTGATGGCCATGTGAAGGCTCGCCTCCATAAACACCCAGAAAACTTTGGTCTTCGTGACCCTTGTGGCGTCCTTTGTTGCCCAAAGGGAGGAAAATTGTGTAGCCTCTGACAATCCTTTGTCCACGGGAGGAAATTGACTATCCTTCGACAAATCCCAAGCTACTAGCACGATGGAGAGAAACAACCATGCGTAGTGGAAGGCTTTGCTCTCATCCTGAGCCTTGTGACAATTTGCAAGGAACTCGTTGCAGATGTAGCGTGACCAATCGAATTGCACGCCCTCCACGCACTATGCAGCTAGCGAAATCACTGGCGCCAGAACGTCGTCTGCGCGACATTTTCTCATGACCTTTCCAGGGAGGATCTGCGTAGCAATTTCCACCGTGGGGTTGGTGATAGATGTGGTGGAGTACCCACGCGGCTTCTTAACTAGCTTGAAATTCTCCTTCATCCATTTTGCTAAGTCACGCTCACTGGTTTTCTGCCAAAATCCTTGGCTGGATTTAAGCATGAATGCGGCAGGAGCATGATCGGATGGATCAACATGTCTGTGATAGGGATAGGCATGCTCAACCACAAACATCCATCATGTACCAGGGTCAGAAATTGCTTGATAATGATTATATTGATTTTGGAGTGGTGGTAGTGGGGCTCCCACAACAGGTTTAGCAGCCCCGACTTATTCACTCCGCGAATCCACTCCACGGGCTCCAACGCGGTGACGTCAGATTCTTTATAGTACACTCACTTCATGTAGTTTTCTGTCTTGAGGTGGGGGAACCTCTCATGGTCCACCAAATCCCAGTCTTCCATTTTTAAATGGGAAACCCGCACCAGGCACGGACCTTTGAAGGTGATGCTCTCAGGTAACAGGGGTTTATGGATAAGGAACTTCTCAGCGTCTGGGTCCTTAGTGACCTTTTCCTTTCCCTTACACGGAGGGATATAATCCAGAAACTTGGAGATAGGCTCCATGTCCTTGGCATCTATATCCTTCGTGCCCTCTTTGGCCTCCAAATCCACAACTTTCCCCTTATCCTTCACCGACTATTTTTCTTTCTTCTAGGCCTAGGTAGTAGAGTGCTTCCTCGGTGACTCACGCACTGACATTGGATTGTTTTTCTTGTCTTTCTTCAGTTTGGGGACTTCCCGTACCGGTGTAGGTTTCAGCCTAGGTGACCTCGGCACCATAAGCACAAGTGCCAGAGCTTCCACACTCACGACTTCTGGGGCTACCCCTTCGAAGGCAACAATCCCTCTAGTGCTTTCAGTTTCACTTGGTCTCGACATTGTGCTGAGAATAAATTGCTGGGTGTCTTGGGGTAATTTATCAAACACAGAGCTAACGCCCAAATCTACGAAAACTTGAGGATCCATAAATGATGGAAAACACAGTGCGAAAAGTCTAAGGATGAAAAGTGTTCTCTACTAGATTGCCACGCCTAATTTGTAGGTGAATTTGAATTCAAATTCGACCGTTCCCCCCAAAATTTATCCATAAATTATGATTTGGCGGCAGATATCCAAAGGTTTCACTCTTAAATTTGGACTTAAATGTCGCCCCCCTGCTCCTCTTAACCGTATCCTCACTGTCAAATCATGAACAATGACTGTAACGGTCATTTTCTGGCTGTGTTGCATGGTGTCTCCCCTCATAGTGTAGCTCCCTTCACACGCCATTTGATATTGTGACACCACCCTTTTCCACGCAGCCCCCTTGTCGCGTAGTTCTACAAACCAGGTTGTGTATTTTATAGTCTTGCGCCCCCTTGCATCTGCTTGGAGTGCTAGGACTATGTTTCCATAATGTAGTCATTGGGCCGGATCCCCTGTGTATGGCTTCAATCGACTTCCATTTACCCTTCCCAAAAATGGCTCTCCATTCAACTTCACGAGCTAAACTGCACCACCATCTGTAATTTCTTTGATGACATATGGGCCCAACCAATGCATGTGAAACTTTCCTAGAAACTTAGCAAACTTATTATCATATAATAAGACCAAGTCATTTACCTTGAAGGTGCACAGTTTGATGTGCCGATCATGCCAAGATTTTTAACGTTCCTTCTGAACCTGCTGATGGAATCCAACCAAAAATGGATCTTCCTCGAGCTCCATTAGTTGGGCTAGTCGTTCTTCTAAGGCTTTGTGGTCTGCCATTCCTGTAAATGCCACTATGTGTAGACTAGGCATGATATACTCGATAGGCATCACAACTTCTAGGCCATAGACCAATAAAAAAGGTGTGTGAACTATGAGCTTCTTGCAAGTAGTCCTGTATGCCCATAATACTATTGGTATGCGCACGTCCCAACCATTCTGCTACATGTTGTAAATATTTTTCAGTGCATTCTCCAAAGCCTCAACCATCCCATTGGCCTGAGGATGATATGGCATACTCTTCTGATGGTAAACCTGGAACTCTTTTGTCAGTGCGCTAATAATTTCATTGAGAAAATGTGTACTGAGATCACTCATCAATAACTTTGGGCAACCGAACCTGGTCATCACATATTCAAACAAAAAATTTGTTATTGTTGCCCCTGTATAGTCTTTCACAAGTTGTGCCTTCGCCTATTTGGTCAAATAATCCGTTGCAGTGATGATATAACACGCACTTGTTTTCTTTCTTGGGGGTTGAATCGGTCCTACAAAATCAATTGCCCATTTCTCAAATGGTTGCAATGAAACCTGAGGGTTCAAAGGCAGCTCGTCCCTTCGCGATGGCCTGCCCATTCTCTGACATGCATCACATGCCCTACAATATGCTTTATAATCTTCATGCAATGTTGGCCACCATAACCCAGAGCGCAAAACCTTCTACGTTGTTGCTTTCCCTATATAATTCCCTCCTGTAGCTCCTCCATGAGCTTCAGTGATCCGGATTTAAGCAGGAGCGCAATAGATTACAGAGATAACCATAAATACAGAGATGCGATAACCATAAAAATAGAGATGCAGCGGAAATAATACTTCATTTCATTAATGGAAAATACTGAAATATGCTTACAACCAGAAATGGAAATAAACTAGCTAGGGCGATGGTAGCTTATCTCTGAGAAGAGATGTGATGGCTACATGCCTCTGAACTGTGTTACAATGAGGCTCGAAGGCCTATTTATTGTTGAGAAACAATGGAAAACCCTTAACATTCCAAAACCTAACCCTAGGAGATGAAACGCCAAACTGTGGGCCCCGTTTGGGGGTAAGTTGGTACATCAACTTCCCGGGGTCATAACTTTGGCATATGATCTCCGTTTGACGCGTACAATAGCTCATTAGAAAGATCTATCCGAGCACTATCATTGTTGGAACGGGCAACATGGTCCATTCCATGGACCCATGTTTCCCCCAAATTCCCCAAAAAACGTCGTTTAGGGCCTCAAAACGGCTCCGGAAGTTCAGGACCCGAAAAACTGCTAAAAATAGTAAGTTTTGCTACAATTAAGGAAACTGAAAATGCTGAGAAAGACAATGGTGGGGGTCCAGGTGGACTTGGCAGGTGGCCACCAATATCCACCTGGATCATTCCTCCCCCCTTAGGAAGCAATGGTCCCCATTGCGTTGAGCTCCTCCATGAGATGAGGAAACTTTTGCTGAACTTGTTCCCTGGTGAGCCACTTGCCCTGCTGAAGGAGTTGGCCTGCTTTGACAACTCGATACAGTTGGATATTCTGTTGGCAAGTGTTCTTGATCTGTGTGTCCATGATCCGATCAGTCGCAGCTTGTTCCATGCAATCTGGATTTAATTCTGTGGGTTTGAGCTGTTCTGCAATGTCGGATGTGTCTAGCAATGGTGGAAAGTATGGCCGAAGGCGGTCCACATTGAACACTGGGTGTAGGCCAAGGAATGGGGGAATGTTGAGCTCAAATGCATTGTCTCCCATAGCCTTAGTAATGGTGTAAGGACCATATCAGAGTGGTCTCAATTTCCGATAGGCTCCAGTAAGGCGTTCCTTTTGCAAATGCAACCAGACTTTGTCGCCCACCTGAAACTTGTGTGGCACCCGATGTTGATCATGTCGCTGCTTGTACTTGGCATTTGATTTCTCAAGAATGTCATGGACCTGCTGGCGAATATGTTGGATGCGCTCAATGAAGCTGGTGGCCTTATCTGTTTCGGACTGGACATGAGCTGAATTCATGTGAGTAGCTGCAAGTGGCATGGCCACATCAATGGGGCATAGTGGCTAGAATCCCAAACCCACCTGAAAAGGGCTATGGCCAGTGGAGCTGTGAAGAGCTCGGTTGTAGCTGTGCTGAACATAGGGGAGGCTCTCGTCCCATGTGCGTGGATGCTTTGAGTTATACATGCACAGAATGTGCACAATCATCCTATTGACAACCTCTGTCTGGCCATCAGTTTGAGGATGGAAGGCTGTGGACTTCGTGAGTTTGGTGTCCAGCATTGACTAGAGACTGGACCAAAATGTGCTGAGAAACCGACTGTCCCGATCTGAGATGATAGACTGTGGGATCCCAAAGTGCACCCACACTCGTTCAAAGAAGAGTTTAGCAGTGGCTTCTGCTGTGGTATTCTTCTTGCAGGCCACCATAATGGCCATCTTCGAGAACCTGTCGACGACCACAAAAACACAGTCATTTCCATGCTTAGTGGAAGGAAGGCCTGACATGTAATCCATGGAGATGGACTCCCAAGGTCGACTAGGGGTAGGCAACGGGGTATAGAGGCCGTGCTTCTTAATGGCCGGTTTGGCAATGGCACAGGCAGTACATGATCGGATGTACTTCCCAACATCCTGTCGAAGATTCGGCCAATAGAAATAATTTTACAGTACTGCCACTGTTTTCTCGACCCCGAAATGCCCAGCAGCCCGACTGTAGTGTGCTTCCCAAATCATCTTGGCACGCTCGCTTGAAGGAACAAAAAGGTGACCGAGGTGGCATAATAGGGCATCCTGGAGGTGAAAATCTGCAACCTGCCGACCCTCCAAGAGTGTCTGGTATGTGTGGCCGAATTCTGGGTCACTTTTGTAGAGAAGTGGCCAATCAGAAGTCTCGTGCCCACAAGAGTTGAGCACGGTGGTTAGCGCCATGATCGGCGGTCGACTAAGGCAATCTGCAACATTATTGGAGCTGCCCTTTTTATACTTGATATTCAAGTGAAACTGTTGCAGGTATGTAGACCACTTCTGATGGCGATCATTCTGCAATTTCCCTTGGGTCTGTATGAACTGCAGTGGTAGGTGGTCTGTGTGGATGACCGTTTCCTTCCCCAAAATGTAATGCTTCCATTGTCGGCAGGCCTGTACAATGGAATACATCTCTTTATCATAAGTGGGGTACTTCCGGACTGTGTCTGAAAGTGTTTCACTGTGATATGCCACTGGATGTCCATGTTGAGTAAGGACTGCCCCAATAGCATAGTCAGAGGCATCTGTCTCGACCTCAAATGGTTGTTGTAAATCTGGTAACGCGAGCACTGGTGCCGTGCCGAGGTGATCCTTCAACTCCCTGAATGCCTTCTGTTGAGATTCAGACCAAAAGAATTTTGCTTTCACCCCGCCCTTGGTGACTTGACTCAAGGGCCAAGAAATATGAGAAAACCCCAACACAAACCTGCGGTAGAAGTTGGCAAGACCTAGAAAGCTGCGGAGCTCTGTTAGAGTGGTTGGAGAGGGCCAATCCTGAATGGCTTGGATCTTGGCTGGATCGACATGCACCCCCTGTTCATCAATGATGTATCCCAGATACTGAACCTGGGTCATGCCAAAAGTGCATTTCTCCAAATTGGCACATAGCTTGTGTTGCCGAAGTGTTTGGAGAACCTGTCGGATGTGGTGGAGGTGCTCTTCCCAACTCTAGCTGAAGATCAGAATGTCATCCAAGTATACTACTACAAAGGAGTTGGTGAATGGCCGCAAGATGTCATCTATTAGCCTCATAAAGGTTGCAGGAGCATTCGTCAATCCGAAAGGCATGACCAACCATTCGAAGAGGCCCTCCTTGGATTTGAAGGCCGTCTTCCACACATCGGAGGGTTCGATTGGTACCTGGTGATATCCCGACTTCAGGTCGATCTTGCTGAAATATTTCGCCCCCTTTAGTTGGTCTAGGAGGTCATCAATCCGCGGGATCGGGTACCTATTACGGACAGTGATCTTGTTCAGCGCCCGATAGTCAATATAGAGTCTCCACGTCCCATCCTTCTTCTATACCAACACGATCGGGCTCCCACAGGGCGATGAACTCGGACGGATGTGACCTTTCTACAGGAGCTCCTGAATCTACCTCTTGATTTCATCTTTCTCCAGAACGGAGCGCCGATAAATTGGTCCATTGGGTAGCGGCGCACCTGGGGTCAGATCGATGGAGTGCTTGACTTGACAGTGCAGAGGAACCCCTGCCGGGGAGGTGAAGATGTCCTCGTACTCCTCCACAATCTTGTCCATCTGTAGTTGTCGTGTAGAGGGGCCCCGTTTGGAGGCCGCGGCCACTGTCTTCTTCTTTCCTTGAGGGCGTATCATTAGGAAAACAAATTTCCTGGTTTTGGAAATGATCTTATTGCATTGTTTTGCAGTAATCAAAGAGAGGGCGGCAGGTGGTGCTACCTCTGGTATTTTGAACAACTTATTTCCCAATGTAATAATAACAGCACGGGGCCTTGATTCATACACAGCATGTCGCTTCCACAAGTATGGTTGTCCTAGTAATACATCACAAACTTCAAGGGGAGCAATGTCACACAATACCTCATCCGTGAAGGGCTTGATGTTGTATGGAAGACGACACTTCTGGCTCACGCGAAGATCTCGTCCTTGGTGAAGCCACCCAATGGTGTATGGTTGTGGATGTGCTGTGGTCGGTAAGCCCAACCGCTTCACGACCTCTGCCGAAATGAGGTTCTTTTGACTCCCGCTATCAACAATGGACTGTATCGGGGATCCCTTTACCCACATCTGGGAGTGGAAGAGACGCTCCTCCTCCTCTGGATCTTCGGGTTCATTTTTCTGGATCTTTGCGGTAGCAACAGTGGCGCTGGGGTCCGCATCAATGATCTGCTTCCTTTTTCATACCCCTTATCGGGTTCTGACTCAGAGTCGGAACATGCATCTGATTCTGAAACCTTTAGCTCAGCCACCAGTGACTGCTTGGCCCGACACTCACTTGTGTTGTGAGTGGAGCTCTTATGGAACTCGCACCATTTCTCAGTGTCCTTTCTCGGCTTCGCGACGCTGTTCTTTGCTTGCAGCTTCGGCTGGTTGTCTTGGGCTGTCCCGCCTTGGCTTTGTCCTTTGTTTTGTGGTTTAGGGGCACCTTTCCCCTGCTTTGGATTCGAAGATCCAAAGTCTCGCTTCTTTTGTTTAAACTTCTGCTCGACCTTGACGACATACCGGTATGCTGCGCCGAGCGAGGGGATGTTTAGGAATTGTATTTCTTGCTGGATGTACTTGTGCAGGCAACCACGGTATTTGAGTATCAAATGTTGCTCCGAATCCTTGATACCCAACTTTGTGCGAAGGGTATGGAAAAGATTGGTGAACTCCGGCACGTCTTGGTCCCTTCCCTGCCACAGCGTGGTCCACTTTATGTATTCATCCTCGTAGCTCCCGACAGGGTAGTACTTGTTATAGACATTTTTGTGCCTCGCATCATGGAGCATGAAATGTCGATAATTACAAGGGATCCTCAGTCCCTAAACATGTTGTTCTTACCCCTAAAAGAACAAGGTCATCAAACAACAGCACTTCCAATCAGTTCTCCACCTGAAAACACTTCAAAACAGGCTTATTTTGGATCATGTCAGCTGCTCCACTGAGCTTCTGCGCTGGAATGCAACTGTCCCTCCTTGTACCTGCGCTGGAAGTCAAAATTAATGAAGGCTACCTGCGCTGGGCGAGATTGGCCAAGTGGCACAGTCATCCTGCAAGGTGTCAACTGCCCAGGAAGCTTCCAAACTGACACTTGGTTCATGAGATTCGCCCTGTGATGAGTAAGAGGTACTTGATCACCATGTGTAAGCAAGGATCTCCAAGTGGACTCAAGAACTGAAGATTAACTGAAGCGGGAGAGGACACAAGGCAGCTTCATGTCAGTCTCAAGCTGACTCATCCTCTCTTCTTCTCTCCTATATATAGAGCTCTTCTATGAGGTCTAGGGAGGCTGGAATTTTGTGTAAAGTAAGGAGGTGCTGTTGGTTTATAGTTAGAGCTATTGGGTGATTGTTTTACTAGAGGTGAAGAGGAGAGTTCTTGCTGCTGGGGAGGTGCTGCTGGATTGGAGCCATCATTGGTTGTAACCTTCTCAGAACCCTGTTACTTCTATCAATAAAGTTTTGCATGTTCTCCTATATACTTGTATTGCATTGATGTATTGTATTTACATGTATATTTGATTCATCCTAATCCATGCTTCAGTTATGAGTACATGTATCTTGTAGTTTGCTCTCTTGTTTTGTGCAGGATCTGTGTGTAGCTGGACCGGCAAAGAGAGCAAGGAGCTGGGAACAAGAGACAAAGAGAGAGGAAAAGGATCGACTAAGCGAAAGACACCAGGTTGGTTAATCTTTCTTCATTCTCTCTGTACCTTCATAAAGGAAATCATCAAAACTTTACTTTTAGTTGTTGCTAAAGACTGTCACCTTTAGAGTAGGGATAGGGTCATCCGCATCGGATACTTTTCCCCACAACAAACTGGCGACTCCGCTGGGGAGCCTAGTATCTTGTTGGTGTTTGTAGTATTTTGCTATTCATTTCTTGAAGAAAAGAGTACCAAATTGAAAAGCTTTTGACTATATCAAAAGCGAAGTAGAGGGACTGCTACTCTTGCTCATTTACTGAGCAAATTCAAGATTTAAAGAGCTAATCTACAAAAGACTCTTTACTCTTTGTGATAGATCTTCATCCTCTTGATCATCCCTTAGCCTGTACTTGACCTATAGCTTTTTATTTCAGCAAAAACAGTGCATTTTTGAGCTTTTTATGACCCGGAATTCTTTGTAGACGAAACTCTCGTGAGTCAGTGCAGGCTGTCCACAGGCAGTCTGCATTACAACGCAGGTACTCCCTTCGGGAACTGCGCTGAGAGTCAAACTGACAGACCAGAGCCTGCGCTGGTCCAGTTAGCCATTGTCTTGCTCAGTTTTCCCATTGTGTCTTGGCCCTGTTTTCATTGATTTTTTGCTGATTGCTTGCTGGTCATTGTACTTGCTGTAAACCACTTCTCCTTGACATTATTCCGCCTCAGTTGTGTGATGAAACTGTGAATGTTCTTTCAGTATTTCTTGTTTCAGTTACAGTTTCCCATTGTGAAAAGCGAACCAGTATAGCTGTGACCTCTTAGATCCTGAACTGTAAAAGTGTCTTTGTGATCTTATGAGCTAGTTTTATTACTGTTCATGGCTGTTTGAGTTTGTTTGCTTTTCATTTCATGGTTTGAATCTATACATTTCCTGTGTTTTAAACAAGTCTATCATAAGGTGTCTTTTTGATTGTGGACAAGCTTGTTTATTTCTACTTGAAATTAGATTCAAAATTATACAACAGTTTCCTTTCTGTCTAGCATCAACATTAAGGATAACAAAAAGAAATACATGCATTGTGCATTTTGCATTTGACTGTGTGCTTGACGATTTAGGAAAATGTGCATTTTAGTGTGTGTTCTTTGATCTGTGGAAAAAGTTGTGTCTTTCTTTTCCCTCAAGTAGATTAAGGTTTTCAAAGTTGAAAGATTGAAAAGATTTGCTTCTCATTCTTAGATTGCATATAGGAAGTTCTATATATACATCTCGTGGCGAACCTGAAAGGCAAACTGTTAAGAAAGATCAACATTAAAATAAACTCAATTTACATAACAACGCTTTGGAATTTAACGCAAACATCTAGAGGTCTAGGTAGAGACGTGTTCCGGCGTCGTTAAACATAGTGACTGTTGATCTCTACGAAGGTGGGTGATTCCTCCTGAGAGTCGGTGGCACTAACACGGACTTGAGCTCCCGCGTACCGTCGCGTATATTGGGAGACCCCTATAGGCTTTTATCCTTTATCCTTAGGAAACCGTGTCGGCCGCCCTACTGATCGCGATGCAGTGAAAACAGCATTCACGAAGATCGACCACCCGTACCGTAAAACGTATTCTGTGGTTTCGCGAAAGGTTTGGCACACCCTCTGCCTAGATCTCCAGAGCAGTTTCTTTTGGCCTTTTTCAAACTCTATAACTGAAAAAGTCCAACCGAGCATTTGTCACTTCGGGCTCGTTAATACATCGAAGGCGACTGGAGTCATCTTTAGCTTTTTCTCGACTCTTAAAACATGAAAAAGCAAGTTTGTGTCTAAAAGCGTCGTTAATAAAATTTATTTTAAGCGGAACATAATCACCTGTTATTCCCACGTTGATCTTTCAGTTGAAAAGTATGGAGCCCACCAACCAAGGAAGTAACCTTGGCGGAAGTCCAAATCCCTTCTCCTCTTGGGGAGATGTTGGTGCGCCTCATATGGCTACATTGTCACTTCCAGGATTGACAATCGGCCTCCCTGTATGGCTCTTTTCAACTAATGTAGTCCAGATCGCCACTAATCCTGAGCAGTCGAATCAACAGTCAGAACAATCTAGAACTACCCACCAGCCTTCCACTTCTTATGATACTTCCTCTGATCCTTCATCTTCGCAAGGTAGAGCCGGCAAAAGTCAGCCTCCCAAGGAGAAGAAGGAAAAGAAGAAGAGAGAAAAGAAGCAGAAGGAGCCTCTGGCGAAGGCGACTGGGGGCAAGCAGAAGAAAGCTGACAAAAAACCACACACTGCACCGACCGGGCCTAAATCGCCATGTGTCATTTGCAAAGGGACCCACTTCCATCGTGATTGTCCTTGTATTCCCCGGATACTAAGGGACTGGTCCCCAAGGTTGCACAATCCGGTAGCATCAACCTCTGGTTGTCATGTTGATTGCATTCCGTCAACTAGCGAGAGTGAAGGACGAAGAAGGGGACCAAGATCACCCTGTCTATTGTGTGAAGGCAATCATGCCATCCACAAATGTCCATTCTTAGATGAGGCCAAGAGAGTTTTGGAAGATCGCCCGGTGTCACCGGTGCAACTTCCACCTGGATATCGAAAACTCGCGCCTAATCCCTCGATAGTTGAAAATCCAGTTGAACCACTCAAGTGGTCAGCTGAAGTGTCGGTCATTGAGAATGAACCTGCTGAATCTAGACCAGACGAAAGTCTAAAGGTCGATACGGGAGTTGGCCCGGTTCTTCCTTCAGAGGTTCTATCGTCCAATGACTCCGTCATTGAAGACCCGTCTTCAAATGACACCGTCGCCGAAGAGTCATCTTCATGCGACACCCTCACTGAAGAGAATAAGGATGACACCATCCAGATTCTTTTCATCAGCACCGACTCCGATGAGCGTCAGGGCAATGTGCCCATTCCTTTATCGCAGGAAGGAACATCATCAGAGTCATATCCGGCCGTATATTCGGTCCCACCACCAAGCAACCTGGTTGTATCCTTTGATTGGAATCAACTAGGCAGACCCCGGTTACCAGCCAGTGTACCATTCAGAATCATTGTCCAGATCTATAGAATGATCATGGCTGGTACTATCATTGATGAGGGGGCGTCTGTGAGTATCCTTTCCTCTGTTGCTTGGAAAGCACTGGGTTCCCCAGCGCTTTTACCTGAGTTGAGAAATCTCTCAGGTTTTGATAAAGGAACCAGTCGACCATTAGGGATCCTCCCCGATGTACTTGTTACATTGAAAAGGAAGACCGCCAGGATGAACGTGTTGGTAGTTCAAGGACCCTTGGATTATAACCTACTCCTTGGACGCGACTATATTTATTGCATGGGAGCGATAGTCTCCTCACTCTTTAGAGTAATGTGTTTTCCACACGAAGGAAGGGTGGTCAAGCTCGTAGACCAACTTTCATTTCCGGGATCTCGCATCGCAAATAGTCAAATACCAATCCTAAATGGTCTATTCACTCAAGATTCGCCTCCGCCCCCAGTCCTCCTTCCCGATGAGCGCGAGTGATTCGGAAAGAAAGACTAGGACCCAGGGGGCATGCACCCTGGTCTGCTTCGGGCAGAAGAAACTCCGGGTATAAGACAAAATTTCCGCAGAAGAACATGACTAGTCCGTACCCCGTCCGTAGGAAGTGGGGTTGTTCTGGAATAATGATCTTTTGTTAAAGTTATGTGTTTGGGAATCATTCACCTTTGTCTAAAAAAGTGGGCAATGCCCAAGTAGGAATTCCCTTATTGCAACAAGTAGTCACCATCTTTGAAGTCAAGCCTCGCCCATCGAAACATATGTTTTGAAGGATAAGCAGGGGCAGTCTACGAAGAAGGAGACCGTATTGTCGTGACAGAGGGTAACCATCTTTGGACAACCCAATGATAGACACCGCCGAAGAAAGAGATTGATTTGCGGCAGCAAATCGAACCGTCTTTGGAATAATAAGAAAGAGGCAAGCCTCCCTCAATAATACCAATGTTTTATCTTTGAGTAGTGTTCTTCTATTGTCACAAATAGCTGTTTGTTAAAAGTGGGCCGACGGGAAGCCTGAGTACTGCGTAAGACCCCTTAAAAATAACGAGAAGACAAGTATCGTTAGCATTAGATTAGCAAGATGACAAATAACTGTGAACACCCAAAGAAAAGCAGAAGTAGGGGAGAGGAGGGGCAGCCTCGAAATTCTATCCTATACCTGGGGGCATGCAAACCTTCTGAAGTGCAAGCTAGGGGCGGTTATTTATCTGGTTTTAAGATTAGCCGTTTCCAAACTTGCATGAAAGAAGCCTGTGGGGCAAAAGTAAAATTTGCCAAAAGTGAGCATAGTTGTGGTAAGGCATAAGCTCTATAAAAATTGGTCCTTACGGGAGGCGTTCTTCTTATGACTGGTATATCGAGCAGTTTTAGCATATAGTTCATGCTCGTTAAAAAATAAACGCAAATCCGAGCAGTTTTAGGACTGAATTTATGCTCGTTAAAAAATAGAAAAGTGTGAGCAAAAGTTTCCCCCAGAGTTCAAGCTCATGGAAAAAATGAACCGGTAAATAACCTTTTGAGATCGTAAATTCATCAGCCATAAGAACCTTGATCGTGTTTTCATCCATCACTTCCACTGTTCATTTGGCCGATCATTCACTTCCATTTGTGTGTTTACCTCTTTTGAGAAACAGCTGCGAAGAGTGATTCCACCTAGCCATCCTCGTAACACTGCCGTGATTGGAAAATTCCGACCTGTACCTGGAATCTGTAGCTATCCCTGTTTATCACTCGTTCCTCAAAAGACGAGTCTTCTTTCAGCTCTTTTCACTGACTCGTCAAATATGAAAAGTTTGCCGAGTTTTGGCCTTCCAGCTCGTTAAATGACCGGAACGCTATCCCTCCTCTAAATTTTAATCTTTTTGGACCTGAGGGATTATTGCACAAAAGGATCGAGCGCTTGTCTTGTTCGGCTCGTTAAAAGTACCGAACAACCATCCCTTCTGTATTGTTTTATACTTTTTCGGACTTAAGGGATTTGCTGACGAAAAAGGAATTATGGAGTTGACTTTCCGTACCTTTTCAGACTCTCTAAAAATGAAAAGGACCGAGTTTTCCTTGTCGTTAGACTCGTTAAAATGATTAAATAGCGACAAACTTGTCTTTAGACGAGAACGAGTTTCCCTATCGCTAGGCTCGTTAAATCATAGCAATGGGCTTGCCCGAAGGGCAGGTTATAGAACAAGCATATGTTATCCTCCTCAAGCTTGACAAAAATAAAGAGGTACTGGTCAGAAATGACTGGGGAAAAATTGGGAGAACATCAAAGTTTAATGGTAGCAAGTCACTCTTGAACATGACACTTTTCCTCCGTACCACATCGGGTTGGGTTGTCTCATTCACCGGTCTCATCACCATGGTCCTCGCCAAACCATCCACATTTGGGGTAATGCTACCGATCCATCGCATCAGTGTCGTTATATGTTCAAGAGGGGTCATTCTGAAAGTGTCAACCGTGTCCCATCCACTGCCATACATTATCCTTCATCCATTCATGATCGCCACCCTGAATCATATGTCACAGTTTGTTTTCACCTCCACTAAAGTCATTAGCTCCGTTCTGTGTCATTGATGTGGGATTCATTAAGGCCCTCCTTTGACGGATCGCTTCTTGTCGACTTCAGCTCATTATCCAAGAAGTTGATCTAGGAACACCCCCATCAGTACTTTGAAGCTTGCATGCCTCAATGGCAAGTTTCTCACTTCTGGCGACAGGTATACATCATTGACCTTCGACCAGAAGATTTTGCGTGGCGTTCGACGCCAAGTCCTTTATTCACGCCACGTGAATTGTACTGCAGTACCTTGAGGATCATCGTCATTATTGGTGATTCCTCTCGCGCTTGTTAACGGTTTTCATTATTGACCGGTAATCAAGCGATGTCTTTCCATGTTCGACTTCAGCGCAATTCTCACATGGATCGACTTGTACTTAGAGTGAAGATCGAACGAGTTTGAAGACCCCGGATCTAGTTTCATCCATCCGGGCTGCGATATATATTCAGGAAATATAAAAACATTTGCCATGTACATCATTGCAGCAGATGATCATCCTATTCAAAGGATGATAATTTCAGCAGAAAATTATCAGTCTACCTTCAGACGATCGTCTGTCATATGTACCAAATTGTATTTATAAAAGCTGAGCATGGGAATGCCCGCCTCAGCTAGATCATGAAAATAGAATGAAAAGTAATGTTTTGTATTGTATTGTATTACAGGGCTCCTCCTCAGCACTGGAACGAACTTCGGACCCTCTAGATAAAGCATTTCACCCGATAAACGGCCTCATACTTTAGGGGGCAACTGTTATAGACATTTTTGTGCCTCGCATCATGGAGCATGAAATGTCGATAATTACAAGGGATCCTCAGTCCCTAAACATGTTGTTCTTACCCCTAAAAGAACAAGGTCATCAAACAACAGCACTTCCAATCAGTTCTCCACCTGAAAACACTTCAAAACAGGCTTATTTTGGATCATGTCAGCTGCTCCACTGAGCTTCTGCGCTGGAATGCAACTGTCCCTCCTTGTACCTGCGCTGGAAGTAAAAATCAATGAAGGCTACCTGCGCTGGGCGAGATTGGCCAAGTGGCACAGTCATCCTGCAAGGTGTCAACTGCCCAGGAAGCTTCCAAACTGACACTTGGTTCATGAGATTCGCCCCGTGATGAGTAAGAGGTACTTGATCACCATGTGTAAGCAAGGATCTCCAAGTGGACTCAAGAACTGAAGATTAATTGAAGAGGGAGAGGACACAAGGCAGCTTCATGTCAGTCTCAAGCTGACTCATCCTCTCTTCTTCTCTCCTATATATAGAGCTCTTCTATGAGGTCTAGGGAGGCTGGAATTTTGTGTAAAGTAAGGAGGTGCTGTTGGTTTACAGTTAGAGCTATTGGGTGATTGTTTTACTAGAGGTGAAGAGGAGAGTTCTTGCTGCTGGGGAGGTGCTGCTGGATTGGAGCCATCATTGGTTGTAACCTTCTCAGAACCCTGTTACTTCTATCAATAAAGTTTTGCATGTTCTCCTATATACTTGTATTGCATTGATGTATTGTATTTACATGTATATTTGATTCATCCTAATCCATGCTTCAGTTATGAGTACATGTATCTTGTAGTTTGCTCTCTTGTTTTGTGCAGGATCTGTGTGTAGCTGGACCGGCAAAGAGAGCAAGGAGCTGGGAACAAGAGACAAAGAGAGAGGACAAGGATCGACTAAGCGAAAGACACCAGGTTGGTTAATCTTTCTTCATTCTCTCTGTACCTTCATAAAGGAAATCATCAAAACTTTACTTTCAGTTGTTGCTAAAGACTGTCACCTTTAGAGTAGGGATAGGGTCATCCGCATCGGATACTTTTCCCCACAACAGTACTGCTCCTTGATGGCATCCCGGAATGAATCCCAGGTGGGTGCGGCTGAAAATAGTGAGCCAGTACTTTCATCCTTCTGCTCGCAGTAGGTTTCCCACCAGTCCTTGACGTGGGGGACTGCTTTGAGGAGAGCAAAAACAATCTTTTCCCGACTCGAAAATTCATGAACAGAAAAATAACCCTCTAGCAGATTTAACCATTTATCTATGGCATCTGCGTCTATCTGACCCTCGAATATGGGGATTTCAAAATTAACTTGTACCTTAAAGGGTGTGGCGTTTCCAGAGTAGCTGCTGGAAGCCGATGCGTTGCTTTTGGGTAGCCGCTGAAGGATCTGGGCAAAGCTTTCCATCATCGCGTTCCGTTGTCGCTCGAGGGCTTCTTCGAGCAAGATTTTGATGGGATCTCCTGCCCCCTCGTCTTTCTTCTCGTCTGCCATGGGGGGCCGTCGGGATTTGCGAGGTTGGTCTTGCAAAGGTTCAACCAGTTCAAGCCCTAACTCCTTATATCCCGACCTTGTTGGGGACATGCAAAGAAAAACAGAGAAAAAAGCAGACCGCTATGATACCACTGATCCGGATTTAAGCAGGAACACAATAGATTACAGAGATAACCATAAATACAGAGATGCGATAACCATAAAATAGAGATGCAGCGGAAATAATACTTCATTTCATTAATGGAAAATACTGAAATATGCTTACAACCAGAAATGGAAATAAACCAGCTAGGGCGATGGTAGCTTATCTCTGAGAAGAGATGTGATGGCTACATGCCTCTGAACTGTGTTACAATGAGGCTCGAAGGCCTATTTATTGTTGAGAAACAATGGAAAACCCTTAACATTTCAAAACCTAACCCTAGGAGATGAAACGCCAAACTGTGGGCCCCGTTTGGGGGTAAGTTGGTACATCAACTTCCCGGGGTCGTAACTTTGGCATATGATCTCCGTTTGACGCATACAATAGCTCATTAGAAATATCTATCCGAGCACTATCATTGTTGGAACAGGAAACATCGGTCCCATGTTGCCCTCGGATTCCCCAAAAAACGTTGTTTAGGGCCTCAAAATGGCTCCGGAAGTTCAGGACCCAAAAAACTGCTAAAAATAGTAAGTTGTGCTACAATTAAGGAAACTGAAAATGCTGAGAAAGACAATGGTGGGGGTCCAGGTGGACTTGGCTGGTGGCCACCAATATCCACCTGGATCATTCAGCGAGGATACTATTATGCTCAAAATCAGGCACATAACATCGTAGTATTTCGTATGATCCCATTTTTATACAAATTCCAAACAAATACTAAGAAATTTGTTGCGCGCACCACCAACTCTTTCTTCTGCTAACTCGTGTATCCTTCTAGAGCTATCCCTGTAGTCAAGAAGTGGATAATATCCATGAAGTGATTATCCGCTATGCGCATCGCAAATAGTTGCGCGTCAGGCAACCCTTCCTCCAAATTAGTAGGCTCCTCTCTTGTCTCAATACGTGGCAGATGGCCAGGTCTTGCATTCAACCTTCCTGGCTTCACAATTACCTCAAAATCATATTCTTGAAACAACAGCAGCCATCGACATATTCCCCCCCCCCCAAAAAAAAAAACAGGCTTATTGAATAGACACTTCAATGTAGAATGGTTGTGTACATCTTGAAATGTCTGCCTAGCAGGTAATGCCTGAATTTCTGGAGCGCGTACACCATAGCCAACCCTTTGCGCTCTGTCGTCGAATAATTATTTTCAGCATTTGACAACTTCCTGCTTGCAAACACTATAGCATGGTTCATATCCCCTTCACCATCCTGTGTCAACACTACTCCTAGCGCAATACACAAGGCATCAACATGCACATGGAATTCCTTCTTCCAATCTAGGAAGACCAGGATTGACGCGGTGACCATTTTTCCTTCAATACATTCAGGTCGCACAGACATTCTTCATCCCAACAGAATGTAGCATCCTTCTTCAGCAGCTTTGCCATAGGCATGATAATCTGAGCATAACTCTTGGTGAACTTCTCATAGTATTGAGTATGGTCCAGTATTGCGCGCAACTGTTTGACACTTCTTGGCGCCTCCAAATTGACTATGACTGAGATCTTAGCAGGGTCCACCATTAATCCTTTCTTGCACACCACATGACCCAAAAAAATTCCAAAAGGGACATAGAACAAACACTTCTTCAGGTTCAACGCAATCCGATACCTTCGGCACGTATCCAAGATCAAGTGCAAGTTGGATACATGGCACTTTACTAGCCAAAACATTGTCTAGTCATCAAAATATACTTCCAAGAACTTGTGAATAAACTCCTTGAACGTCGCGATGACTACGTGCGAGAAGATTGTCAAAGTATTCTTAAGTCCAAAAGGCATCACTGTATACTGGAAACATCCCCATTCTATCGCGAAGGTGGTCTTACTCCTGTCTTCTGGTGCGATCTTGATCCAAATGGATCCTAGAATCCTCTCTAAGTCTTCAAAACCTCTTAAAATCATGCCAAAGATCAAAACAATCCCATGAGAACAACCCTTAGAATGGTGGAAAAACACTATCAGGAGGCCAAAAACACGTGAAAACAATGAAAAACAGTGTATCGGAGGTCTGAACAGTGAATGCACAGTAGTCGTCAAATCTGGCCGATCAACGGTCCAGATTTGATCGGCGAATCACAATCGGCAATGGCAATCAACGGATATCGGCGCAGACCATATAAAACCTGCAACGACGATCGGTGGAGTCAACTAGGACCATTGATCAAGCTCATATATCGACAACCCATGTCGCATCACAGGATCACTGTCGGAGATTACAAGAGCTCTTACAATGGCCCAGGGTTATCGCGATATGCGATTGCGATTAATTGCATCGCGATGTCGCAATCGGGGCTACACAGAGGAGCGCGCTATATACACATATATATGTGCGATCCAATGAACCTGACCTGATGGTTATATAAATATTATTGATTCAGACAAGAATAAAATTCAGCTGGCCAGCCTACGCCCTGGAGGAACTGCCTTGGTATGGTGGGAAGGCAGGACACAAGCTGACTTGAAGAAGCATGGTAAAATTCTTTCTACCTGGAGTGAATTTATTTCTGCCATTAAAAAAAAGTTCTGTCCACTAGCTTATATGTAGCAAGCCATGATGAGTTGGCAAACTCTTCGATAATTAAAGGGGCAACGTGTACAAAGCTACACCCAAGAATTTAGAAAAAGAGCTTTAATTCTAGGCATTTCTTTAGACTTACCTGAAACTTTGTTGAAGTATATAGGTGGTCTACACATCTATTTGAGACACACCATTCTCATGTTTAACCCTACTAGCATAGATGAAGTATCTGTTCAGGTTACCCATCTAGAGGCTAGAGGCAAGAATGTGAACCCAGAGATTAGGGGATCATCAAAACCCACTGCAAGCAAGAACAACGAAAAGAGGAAGCAGAAATGGAAAGAGAGGAAGGCAAACATTGTACAGAAAGACCAACCTTCATGCACTCACTGCAAGAAGGATGGACATGATGATGAACATTGCCAATCTTTGCATCCGGAGCTGAAACCAAAGAAGTTCGATGGCAAGAAGAAGAAGACTATTGCTGATATACAAAAATATTTGGGGTTAGACTCAGGTGATGAAACAACAATCGCAACCACAAGTATAAAAGGTAAAAATTCTGAAGCATCTACAAGTAATTCTACACAAACTATTGATAGTGAAGAAAATAAGAGGAAAAGACATGAGATTTTTCATATAAGAGTTATTTCCAAGCATCAAAATATTGATACTTTATTTGATAGTGGCTCACAAGTAAACTTGATTTCTGAAAGCAATTCGAAAGAAATTGGGACTACTAACCACACCTCACAAGAAGCCATATCCATTAGGTTGGGTATATGATAAAGCAAAGCTACAAGTGACTAGACAATGTAAAATTAGGTTTTCTTTTGGGTCAGCATTTGTAGATGAGTTTGAGTTAGATATCGTTCCCTTGGATATATGTGGAATTGTTTTAGGGAGTCCTTACTTGTATGATAGAAAAGCCATTTTCTATAGAGCTGAAAATAAGTATCAACTCGTTATAGATGGAATCAAAAATATTGTAAGAGCTCATAAACTCAAGAATAATTATACTCTCATAAATTCATGGCAGATGAAAAGAATTGTAAATTCAGGCAAGAAATTTTTACTAATGGTTGTAAAGGAAAAGAAACCTAATAAAACCAATGTATTTGAAGGCTATGATGCTAAACAACAAGCTGAATTAGAAAAATTTGTTTCAGAATATGATATCCTATTTCAAGAACCTAAAGGTCTCCACCCAAAAGGGAAATTGTACATGATATTAATTTGCAGCAAGATGCTCCATTGCCTAACATCGGAATGTACGGGTTATCTGCTTTATAGAATGCAGAGATCAAGAAGAAGGTACATGAGCTACTCGAGAAAGGGTTCATAAGACCAAGCACATCACCATGCAGATTTCCAATCGTGTTAGTGAGGAAGAAAGATGGTTCGTGGAGGATGTGCATTGATTACCGAGCACTGAATAAAATAACGATCAAGAATCATTATCCCCTTCCTCGCATTGATGATCTATTGGATCAGTTGAAAGAAGCTGTATACTTTTCCAAGTTAGAGTTGCGTAGTGGTAACCATTAGGTCAAAGTAGCAGAGGAAGATGCATGGAAGACTACTTTCAAAACAAAGCAAGGGCTGTATGAATGGCTAGTTATGCCTTTTGGCTTAACTTATGCTCCTTCCACTTTCATTAGAGTAATGAATGATGTACTCAAGCCTTTTATTGATGATTTTGTAATTATATATTTGGATGACATTCTTGTTTTCAATAAAACATGGGAAGAACATTTGAAGCATGTAAAGTAGATTCTAGATGTTTTGAAAAAAGAAAATCTCTATGTTAAGTTATCAAAATGTGAATTTGGCAAAACATCTTTGAATTATTTGGGTCATATTGTAGGGGGTGGTGAATTGAAGATAGATCCCTCTAAGGTTGAAGTCATTGTAAACTAGCCTAAACCCAAATCTGCTACAGAAGTTAGAAGCTTCCCAGGGGAAACACAGTATTGGAGAAACTTTATTGCTATGTTTTCCTTAATCGCAACTCCCTTACATGCTTTGACATGATTGAACAAGGTGTTTCAGTGGGGAGGCAAATAGCAGAAAGCCTTTGACACCTTGAAAGAAAAAATTAGTACAATACTAGTACTAGCATTGCCAGATCTTCAGAGATCATTTGAGATCGAAACAGATGCTAGTGACTATGCCATGGGAGCAGTGTTGATGCAACATGGTAAACCCATATGCTACCATTATGAGACATTTAATTATGTAGTAGTTAATTATCCCACATATGATAAATAATTGTATGCATTACTACAGAGTGTGAAAAAGTGGAAACATTACCTATTGGGAAAAGAAACAGTTATACATACTGATCATCAACCACTTCAATATTTACACTCACAAACTAAGTTGCAGCAATCAAGAAACTATAGGTGGATGAGATTTCTACAACAGTTTCATCTTGTCATCAGATATAATAAATGCATACATAATAAAGTTGCAGATATGTTATCCAGACCAATTATAAATGCATCTACTATACTTAAGCATAACCCAGTAATGCATGAAAGCTACACTGAACAGTATGCTCAAGATATAGATTTTAAATATGTATATGCAACTTTATGTCATGGCAAACAAGTATAAGAATTGGATTACCATGTTAAGGACCAACTTTTGTATCATTTGGGAAAGTTATGCATTCCTCAAACTGAGAGAGTTAACATAATTCGAGAAGCACACACTTCTCTAATATCAGGTCATTTTGGTGTGAGTAAAACACTTGCACGGTTGCAAAGATTCTGCTATTGGCCAAGAATGCATGAAACAATTTCTAGATATATTAAAGGGTGTACCATGTGTGCTAAAAGCAAGCCCAACAATAGAAAACTAGGCTTGTACACTCCACTTCCAATTCCTTTTCATCCTTGGGAAAGTGTTTCCATGGACTTTGTTGGGGGACTGCCAAAATCTAGAAAAGGTCATGACTATTTATATGTTATTGTGGACAGGTTTAGCAAAATGTGTATTTTATTACCTTGTAACAAACAGATTACAACTGAACAAACATCGAAGTTGTTCTTTCAGCATGTCTAGGTGCATTTTAGGTTACCCACTTCTATTGTCTCTAATCGAGATTCTTGATTTGTTGGGAAGTTTTGGTCAAGCCTATGGGAGTTGATGAATACTAGATTGAAAAAGAGCACAACCTTTCATCCACAAACAGATGGCCAAACAGAGGTAGTCAACAGGACAATGATCAAGTTGCTTAGGGGATATTGCAGCAAGCATCCCAAGCTTTGGAATGAACATTTATGTTATGTGCAACATGCTTACAACTGTGCTAAACATTCTTCTACACAAAGATCTCATTTTGAGACTTGTTTTGGTTTTACACCAAGGTCTCCCTTGGATTTTGTCTTTAGTAAAGACATAACAGTTGATGGACACAATGATGTGGACAAAGCAACTAGGTTTATTGAACAAATCTAAGAAATTCACTAGACAGTGCAGGAATAACTGGAAGAGAGCCAAGCCAAGTACAAGGCAAGGCATGATAAGCATCAGAAGGAGCATAGCTTCCAAGTTGGTGATCAAGTCTGGCTGTATATCAGCAAAGACAAAATGCAAAGTGAAGGAAAGAAACTGAAGCCAATAAGGTATGGGCCTTTCAAGATACTTGAGAAAATTGGTAAGAATTCTTTCCACCTTGATTTTCCAGCTTACATGCACATCTATTCAGTGGTAAATGCAGAATTAAGACTGTTTGAACCTTCATTAATTGAAGATCCCGAAGAGAAATGTCAATTACCTTCTATTGATGATCTGTTGCTTGAATATCTCAATGAGTTGTAGGAAGATACAGTTCTAGATAGGAAGGTGAGAACTACATGCAGAGGGGATGTTGAGTACCTAATAATTGGTCTCAAAGGTTCAAAACCCAGCAGTGCAAAATGGACAGAGATTGGACAAGTGAGGAAGCTGTATCCTCACCTGAGCGATGCTTGAAAACCAACTTTTGGTGGTCCAAAATCCTTTTTCAGTGGGAAGGTGTGATCCAAATGGATCCTAGAATGCTCTCTAAGTCTTCAAAACCTCTTAAAATCATGCCAAAGATCAAAATGATCGCATGATAACATCCCTTAGAATGGCGGAAAAACACTATCGGGAGGCCAAAAACACGTGAAAACAGTGAAAAACAAAGTATCAGAGATCTAGACAGTGAATGCACAGTAGTCGTCAGATCTGTCCAATCAATGACCTAGATCTGATCGGAGAATCGGAATCGACGGTGGAAATCTGCAGATATCGGCGCAGACCATATAAAACCTGTGACGAGATCGGCGAAGTCAACTAGGACTGTCAATCAAGTGCGTAGATCGACGGCCCACGTTGCATCACAGGATCGCTATCAGATATTACAAGAGTGCTTACAATGGCCCAGGGTTATCGCGATATGTGATTGCGATCAATCGCATCGCGATATCACAATCGGGGCTACACAAAGGAGCGGGCTATATACACATATATGTGTGCGATCCGATGAACCAAACCCGACAATTATATAAATATTAATGCATAAGATTTGATATCCACAGAAAATGCATTTTTAATGTATTTTTCATATTTCGTTTATTAAATGAAATACCAAGGATGAAGCGTTGATGCAATAAGCCAGACCCGAAAGGGTTCCTTAAAGATATTATATGTTATTTCAGATCCACCATAAGCCATTTTACATTGATTTCAATGTTTTTAATGTATTTCTAAAATACAAAGGAAATCACGATAAGTGGGATTTCGGGCGGGCCAAAGGTGGAAAGCGGTTTGGACAGGGCTCCGCCCGAAACCACACATTGGCTGCCACGTGTCTAGGGTGAGGAGAGAGGAAACCACCCTCATTGGGCGGTTAACCCCCATACGAAAGGGCCACCCGAAATGGATCTCAGCCATTGGATCTGGATCTCCCAGATCAACGGTGGAGATGTGACATCACGACTTATAGGTGGACCCAATAGGAGAATAGGGTGCAATTCTGAAGATTTGAAGTCCAGAAGACTGTGTTTTGGTGGATTTTCTTAGTTTCGAATACATTTCTCTGTGTTAATAGAGAGTGGCTAGTTCAGGGGTTCCAAAGGCTCGATGACTTGTCCCGTTACAGTACAGATGGCCACCATGCTTAGGAGTGTTTAGCAATGATTGCTAACGCCTAAAAAGGGATTTGAGCGGCCAAAGGCCGGGGAGACAAAAATCTGAGAAGCTGAAACGAACAGGCAATGCAGTCTGGCTTTAAAGCCATGGAAAAACAGAAGACAGAGCAGGCAGTGCTGAGACAGAGCTAAGACAGAGACAGAGACTGATTAAGAGAGTTTGTGTACTCAGAGAAAGCTTGAGAGGTTCAAGCAAACTCTTACTGTTGTATCTGTTATGTATTGAGTCTCAAATTGATCTCATACTATTGTAAAACTCTGCTTGAAGACATAATAGAGAGGTCACCACTTAGGCTGGACCAAGAGATGTAGCTCAGGAGTATTAGGTGAATTCCTCACTAAATTTTCTGTGTTATGGGTTGTCTATTATTTTTTTGTTTACTGCTTCATTGTCTGTGTATTTCACAATCTGATCGATCCATTGCATAAAATAGCATAGGCACATCCAAGCACGTGAGTCTATAATACCTTATTAATTGTCTTAGATCTCATTATCAAATCAGATATTAATCTGATGGTACCCAAAGAACCCATCAGTGAATGAGTAGGCCTCCTGCCTTCCAACATTATCCAGTACTTCCTATGTGAATGGTGTCGGAAAGGGATCATGGACACATGCATCGTTAAGCTTCCTAAGATCCATGCAAATCCGTGTCTCTCCTTTCTACTTCTTTTCCTGGACTACCATTGGGCTCACCCATTTAGATTCCTCCACTGGTTCAATAATGCCTAATTCAAGCATCTTATCTAACTCTAAGTAGACCTTTTCTTTATATTTGAGATTAAGGCGATATGGTCTTTGCTTAATCAGCTTCGCATCCGGCTTCAAGGTAATTCTAATTACACCGAAGTCTCCTATGATATCTTTTAGGTCTAAAATTTTTGTAGAGAACAAATCATGATATTCTTGGAGCAGCTCGGTGACTTTATCTACTGTAGTGCCATCCTAGTAATCCCCAGTCTTCGCAAATTTTGGCTCCGCTTCTGTGCCAATGTTTACTTGCCAAGTTTTCAGTGGCATGGTGATGTCTGGATTTAGTGGTAATACCTCAACCTCAAGGTGGCATTCTACTTCTGGGGTGTTAATATTTTTGGGATCCTCATCCTCTCCTTTGGCAGTCATATTATAGCATTCCAACGCATGGCGTAGTAGGGTGCTCCAATCTGGTTGAATCAATTCCAAAGGATCTTGCAGTATTCTGAAGATTGTTGCCTTAACTTCCTACAACGCCTCGTTGATGCTTTTAAACCCATTCTCAAAGCTGAAGGTCATAAAAAATCCTTCTCTTAAGATATCCCACTCCATGGTGCCATGGTGGAGTTCTGTCTCCAGGTACCAATTCATAGGGATTATATCCAAAGTGTGACAGAATAAATGCACCCACTCTGCCTGCGGCTCTGTTCCATAAACCTTAGTCCACCTTGCTACATGATCGCGTGGATCATTTCTTCCATCGTTTTTCTCAGTTAGCCAAACTTTTGGGTGACCAAATCGGAACCTTGTAATTCTTCATTTCATTAATGTAAAATATTGAAATATGCTTACAAACGGAAATGGAAATAAACTAGCTCGGGCGATGGTAGCTTATCTCTGAGGAGAGATGTGGTGGCTACATGCCTCTGAATTGTCTTACAATGAGGCTCCAAGGCCTATTTATTGTTGAGAAACAGTGGAAAACCCTAAACATCCAAAACCTAACCCTAGGAGATGAAGCGCCAAACTATGGGCCTCGTTTTGGGTAAATTGGTACATCAACTTCTCGGGGCCATAACTTTGGCATACGATCTCTGTTTGACGCGCACAATACCTTGTTAGAAAGATCTATCTAAGGACTACAACTTGGAGATGAGTAAAATTGGTCTCTAAACCGATGTTGCTCCTAGTTTTCTCAAAATGGCTTCGGAAGTTCAGGTCCCGAAAAACTACTAAAAATAGTTAATTGTGCTACAATTAAGGAAATTGAAAAACTGAAAGAAACAACAGTGGGGGTCCAAGTGGAATTGGCGGGTGGCCAACAATATCCACCTTTCCATGATTTTTCTAGCATGGAAAAGATTACTTTCTCTCTTCTCAAAGCCGCCCCCACGTCAAGGACTGGTGGGAAACCTACTGCGAGTAGAAGGATGAAAGTATGACATCATTGTTTTTAGCCACACCCACTTAGAATTCGTTCTGGAATACCATCAAGGAGAAGTACTACCTTGTCAAAAGCTATGAGGATAAATACATAAATTGGACCATGTTGTGACAAGGAAGGGACCAAGACGTGCTAGAGCTTACCAATATTTTTCATACCCTTCGCACAAAGTTGGGTATCAAGGATTTTGAGCTACATTTGGTACTCAAATACCGCGGCTGTCTACACATGTACATCCAAGATGAGATGGAGTTCGTGGACATCTCCTCACTCAGCACGACGTACCGATATGTTGTGAAGATCAAGCATAAGTTTAAACAGAAGAAGTGAGACTTTGGATCTGCAAATCTGAAGCAAGGGAAAGGCGCCCCCAAACCACTGAATAAAGGACAGAGCCAAGGTGGGGTGGCCCTGGACAACCCGAAAAAGTAGCAAGCAAAGAACAACACCACGAAGCCAAAGAAGGACATGGGAAAGTGGTGTGAGTTCCATAAGAGCTCCACTCACAACACAAGTGAGTGTCGGTCCAAGCAGTCACTGGTGGCCAAGCTAAAGTCTTCAGAATCAGATGCATGTTCCAACTTTGAGTCAAAACCTGATAAGGGGAATGAAAAAGGGAAGCAGATTATCGATGCAAAGCCCAACGCCACCGTTTCCACCATGAATATACACAAGGAGGAACCCGAAGATCCGGAGGATGAGGAGCGTGTTGGGCGATTTAGTTGTCTGCTAAATCCCTATCATTTAATTTATCAATCCGGGGTATCGTAAACTTAGAAGCAAACCAAAATATATGGGACCTTAGATGAAACAGGTATAGGAAGTTTGTTTAGAATGGAAATGCATATTACAAATCTAAACTATCAGATCTATTTTATGAAAGAATAAAAGAAAATGTTTGATCAATGGAATTATTTTACATTAGAAGATAGAGAAGAGTCTCTTGTTCAAGAGTCCTGATTGTCCTTCTCAATCTTCCTATAATAACATTACCAAACACCTAAGAAAGCAAGAAAGAAAGCACATAAATGAAAGCAAGTAAATATTGTTTTCAATTCAATTCTTAGCTTATGGAGAAGAGTCTCCTAACTTAGGAGGACTTGATTTCCCTTCTCACATAAAAACTATATACTGAAAGGGAATCAATATTCACATAAATGTAATCTAGGAAAGCATATGAGAAAGTAAATCTTATTTCAATTTAATCTAGCTCATGGAGAAGAGACAACTAACTTAGGAGTTCCTGGTTGTCCTTCTCACATCAAAACTAGCTACTGAAAGGAGATCAACCTTCACACAACAAAACATGGCCACAACATGAATTCATACTAAAATTATCTACAAGTATTTACAAGAAAGAAATAAGATGAACATCATAATTAAAATTAGTATATTCACAACATTACTTTACAACAAAGTGCACTTATCTCAGTATGGGGATCCTTCCATTCCTCAATGAGCACACATGAACAACTATCACACCTTAAGAATCAAACAACACTCATAAATCATGATTTGGAGAAAGTGGTAGTATTCATGTTGAATGAACATAAAATCTAATGCTAATGAATAACTGATAATTGTTTTCTCTCCCTCCTTTCTTCCTTTGAAGGATGCTCCTCTTATTTATACATGAATTAGGGATATCTACTCAATAAATGTAGATCCCTTAAATATCTACTAGACCCATACTTGTCTCAACTTATCCCTAAATACTAGATACAAATCCCATGACACATCAAAATCTCCATGATCTTTCTCCTTGGAATATGGTCCACCTCTTGAGTTGAAATTCGAATTTGATCTTGGGAGGCCACATAAGGGTGCCTTGGAAACTTCCAAATGATCTACACATGTCATCAAACTCAAGCCACTTTTAGGTATAAGCAAATACATGTTATTTCTCTAACTTTTAATCATAAATTCACTCTAAATACATGAAATTAATAACTTTGGAAAATGAAAATATAAACTCATATGGTAATGGAAATATAGGGTTATGTAATGATAATATGATGAAATGAGGTGACAAAATGAGGATAAAGGTGAAAATGGAGTGAAAATTGATGCTAATTTGGCGGCCCAACATACCCCCCAACTTAAGTTATTGCATGTCCTCATGCAATCTATTACATTGATCATGATTTGATCTTTTGAATTGTCTTGCGTTTACATGAACTTTGGCTGATATCGATTTTTTTAACTTAACATAATTTTCTTTTTGACAACTTTGTTCCTTTTTGCAAAGTCTTCTCTCTTAAAAACATTTGATTGGAACATATTATTTTGGTCGGTTCTTGTGTGACAACCAAAATTTGTTTAGTATTGGTTCTTGTGTAACAATACTTTCATTATTTTTGTGTTGAATCAAAAGACTTTGAAAAAATTTAATCAACCATTCTTTCTTTGATCATTATTTGCAAAACATGTAACATTTTAATCATAATGCAATAGTAGTTGTTTGGAAAAAGTATGTTGGTTAGGATGATATGTGTAGAAAGGACATATATGACATATGGAAGGTGATAATGGAGTATGGATGTGAATATGAACATGGTGAAACATTTCCAAAAATTATAATTTTAGTATTAAAGGAATTGCATGATAAAAAGCTAGAAAAGAACATACCTTTACTTACCTGAGTGGACAAACTGTGTATATGTAGAAAAGTGTAGCTTATGCTGTTGAATCATGGAATGAAGAATACAAGAATGTGATATGTGTCTTGGTTGCATATATGATGGATGAAGTCACGAATGTGGATCCTTTATTACTACTATTGAATCTATTGAATCTACTCCTGAATCACATAGTCTTCATCTCATCCCATATCGTGGCACAATTCTTTCCATGTGAATGAATGTGTCGATGTCGAACATGGAAAGAAGTCATTGGATTACCGACCATTGATGAATGTCGTTAACCAATGCGATGCAAACTCACCATTAATGTCAATGAGTGCCAAGGTACCCAAGTACATCTTGTGAAGTGCGAATGAATGAGCTGATGTCGAGCCACTTGCAAGATCCAACAAACAAAAGAAATTAATGTATTCCAATTGTTCATTGGCGAGAAAACTTGCCATTAGGGCATGCAAGCCTCAAGGTACTAATAATGACTCTAGTCTTTGTCCCAGATAAGGTTTTGAGGTCGATGGGTCAAGACTTGTTGAAAGGTGGGCCTTAAGGAATCCCACATCAGTCAACGCGAGTTCATACAAAATGATTGGTAGGACTATAGATACAAGATGTTATGGCCAAACAGTTTTTATGGCAAGGAAAGCAAGGCAATGTAGAGAGATGGATGGTTTATTCATGAGGCAAAAAGATGAACTGAAAGATATGTAATTAACTCCTTCAAGCTTGCAATAATGAACGTGATTTCGAGAGATCACATCTACATGGACTTGGATCGTTGCACACCTGTAAAATCTTAGTACAAATCCTACATGAAAACTGTAAGAGCTTTTTGAAAGATATAAAATGCAAGAATGAGTATGAATGCTTAGCAACTAAAATAAAATGAAATGAAATTTTTTCCCTGTTGCCTTTGCGCACAAGCTCCTTTGAAGTATCTCCAAAAAATTATAAATTGTTTTCAAGAGTTATGAACCTCCATTTGCAAACATTTTAGATTTTATTTATTTGGTTTTTGTTTTTTTGTTTTGTTTTGTTTTTTTTTTAATTGCTTTGGTGTTTTTTTTTATTTGTTTTTAAATTTGTTTTTTAGTAGTTTTGATTTTTTTTAATATTAAAAAAAAAAACTAAAATTTAATACTAGAATTTATTTTGTATGGTTATTAAAAAACTAGAAATAAATAAAAAAACATAATAAAATCAAATCTCTTAAATTTTTTTGTTTTGTTTGAAAACAAAGTGCAGTGAGCACTATCCATGGAATTTTATTAATTAAACACGAGCACCCTGAGAATCAACCCATGCTCCTTAATCACTTTGATGGAGAGAACTCGTCGGCCATCATCAATTCTTGTTTGTTCCTTCACGGCTGAAAAGACCAACTGGAGAAACTTGTCCTCCATTACATCTTCGTTATCTCCAGCATAACGAATCAAAAGTGGAGATAATTAAATCCAACATTACCAAAATTTCTATCCATTCATGCCAAGCAAAGCGATAGTGAAGCAAGCAAAGAGTTAACGAAAAGAAGTTCAACTTTCTTACCCCGTACTCCGAACCATCAGCTCCCGCAAAACCAAGTTCTCCGCATCCTTTTCGGCTTCAACATTTTCGTCTGCCTCAAGGGGCTGGAAATAATTGTCATAGATTTACTCAAGGTGAAAACCCTTTTCTTCATCGTAGGGCTCTCATTTGGGCAGTAGGTAGACCACAAAAGGGTAGTATTTTGCCTGAAGACGAAGACACTGTTGTTTTCTGCCTTGAATTACTAATTGCAATTACTCTAAACAATCGGGATATAATTATGCTCCTGTGACAGGGTGTTTATGAGCATATTGCTGGTATAGTGCAATTAACAATTATTTCATACTCTCTTGTAGAAAAAGTTGTCTTTGGACTCCTACCCATCTGTCAATGTTTGCTTCCTTGCAAGGAAAATCTTGCAACTGAACTTTTGAGATCTTTGCAACTTATTTTAAAATTGGATGCCCAGGTAGCAGATGCATATTGTGAACAAATCACTCAAGAAGTAATGCATCTTGTGAAATCAAATGCTGGCTACATTAAATCTCCAACGGATTGGCACACAATTTTATCTTTGCTTTCTATTACTGATCACCATCCAGAAGCATATTGGTCGGGAAACTCTGAATAATATTGCTATGAGATTTCTGATGACACTTGTCTGTAGAACCTTGGCCATTCTGGGGTAGCGATTGCACCTCAGCTTCTACCTACTTAGCCCATTACGTTTTTTTTCATTATATTCTTAGCATCCACTGGCGATGAACTTTCAGAAAGGTGCAGAATCTCTTCCAACCGCTTTATTACCTTACAGCAGTTCGCTTCTGATGCCGAGTATGGTTTTGTACCATCTCAATCCAGCTTCCTGTTATCAAACAAGTGTTGGATTTAGAGACGTCTAATTGCAATAATTAAGTTGGACATATAGTGCATCATGATTATAATGTCAATTACTGTCAATAAGATTACATTCATATGCCAAATAATGTGATTAATTAAGTCATGGCATTAAACGTATTTAAAAATAAGGATTTGGATTCAAATACATGTAGATTAATGTTAATCAATTATGATTGTTAATGGACCGATTATAGTTGATTAAAATAAATAGCAATATTAAATTTGAGCTGAATAAGGAAATCAAAATCTGATTGATTGATTGATTGATTTCAATCAATCTGAAATTTCAGACTGACTTGTTTCAGCTAAATTTTAGGCTGCCCTAGGATTGGGGTTTTGCAGTGCTATAAAAGGGCTGAGTCTCCAAGGCTTGCAACCAACTCATAAAGATTGTCTGCTCCATTGAAGACTGGAAGGATTGCAAGCTCTTGGAAGGATTCAAGAGCCAACAACTCAAGCAAAGACCAGGAGCATTTGAACATGGAAAGTAAGTTCCGCTGTGCATTATTTTTAATTTCTTACAAAGGAGTAGATCTTGGTTAAGAGTTTAAAGTAATTAGGAAAACTCTCAAGTTAAATCTAACAATTGGTATCGGAGCTCCCTTATGTAAGAATCCGAGGCCTTTGGAATTATTTATATTTGATTACTTTTGTACCGATGACATTTATGCCTGTGAATAGTTCTTTGTTGTCGGCCAGCGATGCTAAACCCATTACATGTGTGCATGCGTGTATCTGAGCATAATTTCCTGCACTCCTGTTCATACTGATCAGGACGATCCGTGGCCTCCTTGATTGTTATTTAATCTGATGCTTGTTCCTTTATGGGTACACTGTCACATGCTGAGTCTAATTGAATATAGCTATTCACATTTAATCACCATGATGTTTCTGACCCTGGATCTATTAAGCTTTCTGGCTGATAAAAATACGAGTGGGTGGCTATAGGTGCAAACCTTGACCTTTTTCCACCATTTGGATCTCTTTTGTTCCAATGTGGTAAATAATTTTTTGTCTGGTTATTTAGAATGTGATTTTAAATGGATTCAACGCGGTTTAAAATATGATTTGGAATAGATTTGAAGTTTAGAAAACTTTCTGAAGCATTTCAATTATGAGAGTTTATAATTCAAACTAATGATTGTAACACTTCTCTACCTTTGTTAATATAAATATATTAACTGTTTCATAAAACCATCTAATCTCACGCCAATTGAAATGTGTAGCATTACACATATCATGTCTGACTTCCCAGATCTGCTCACAACTTTTGAAACTTGAACATATGGCGTGTGAAAACAACCCAAGTAGAACGATTTATATCCCTTTTTTTATGATAACGGTTTATATGCCATTTTCTGCTAATAATACATTGAGAATTTATATATAGATGTCACCTGCACTGATGTTCTCATTATATTATTTTGGTTTGACCAACCTTTCACCGTACACGTATTTTTTTTTTTTTGAAAATATGGCGAGGGATATATACTTTTTATGAGTAATGCTACTTATGTTTGACTTTTTGTTTTCGATTCCTTCTCTACCCTTGTTAATTGCAGGTTAATTTCAAAACCCCCTTCATTTAAAGAGAATTTGGTTCAACAGTTTGTGTTTCGGTTGAGATGTATTGTAAATTTACAGTGGTTGGGATTGACCATTTTTTGGTTTCTCCGAACTATAATTTTTGTTAATAATTTTACCAATACAAATATATTGTTGAAAATCAGTCTCCCAAACAATGAACCTAATTTAAGCAATCTGTTGTATAAAATGTTGCCTTCTGGTTGGTAGTCAGTTGGAAGAAATAGAAAAATAGTCACGGGATTGTTTTAAAGATGAGCTAGGGAATGGCATGAAAAACATGTTATGTCTAATTTTTGAACAGTTAATAAGCAACTTTATGATTTTGATTCTAAGTTGGTATGGTTCCGCATTCAAAGGAAAACCCACCAGCGCCCTGTAAGGTTGGCTCTATCCATATGTGCATCAACTCTGGCCATTTTTATGTCTGAATTTTATTCAAATAGAATGTACATGTATATTTCTGTTTATTGGAATAAATTCTTATCATCGAGAAGAGTAATTGTAAGTAATTGTAAGTGATTGTAATTTAGGTTATAATTACTATAATTACTATATGCTATATTTAGGCTGATTATTAGGATTTATATATTATTTAAAATTGGTATTAACACCAATTAAAGGGTATAATACTGAATTCTAAATTGATCACAATAATGCTAATTATGGCATAAAAATTTGTATTAACGTTAATTACTGATATAATACCAAATTCGGATTTTATCACAATAATGCTAATTATGGCATAAAATTTGTATTAACGTTAATTATTGATATAATACTAAATTCGGATTTGATCACAATGATGCTAATCATGGCAACCATAAAATTATTTAGTATTCTCTAAATAAATTATTGAAGCATTTCTAAAAGGTAATCATTGTAGAAACTGCTAAAGTTTTACTAAAACCTAATAATTATTTTGATGAATATAGTTGACATATTAAATTTAAAAGAGTTATGAGATACTTTATTCTATATAGGACGAGCAGATTCTATAGGTACGTCCTAGATTAGGTTTTAGACATAATTTTGGAATCTAACTAAAGACGGTGTTTGGTATACATGTGTTGTTTTCGCATGAGTCAAGCATTGATGTTCGCAAACGAACCACTCTCTGTAAGACGATTGCAAGGATGACTCATGACAAGTTGAAGTAACGTGCTGGCAATGGACGTGGGTGTTAGCTTTCCCAAAGGAGGGTTGGCGCCTGCTAAGTTGTTTGGTGCATAAGGGTTGCCTGAAGGTAATGATTGCACCCAAAGGTGTTTCATTACTGAATGGTGTTTTGGCTAAAGTTTTAATTGAGCAAATAGTTTTACACATGACTTTAGATAGATTTTAGAATTATGATTAAATCGTGATGCATCGTATCTAAATTATTTTCTTGTTCTTGAATTTTTCAGATCCAAACATAATGTTAAGTCTAAGTCAGATTAAGCCCCTCATGGGGAACAATTTCAAACAGTGGGAGGAAAAGCTGAAATTAGTCTTAGGGATCATGCAATTGGACACAACACTGAGATTTGATCGCCCCAAGCCTAATAAAGAGAGTGAGGTAACTCCTCAAGAGAAGGCTGATATTGCTAGATGGGAGCATTCAGATCGCATGTGCATAATGGTGATGAAGCAAACGATCCATGAGACTTTTCGAGGCATCATACCTGATACAGAGACAGGCGCTATTGAATACCTTAAGGCCCTTGAAGAAAAATTCACAAAGAGTAAAAAGACTGATGTTAGTACACTCTTTGTGAAGTTGGCAACAATAAAATACAAAGGAAAAGAAGGGGTTAGAGAGCATGTTATTGAGATGACAAGACTGCAACGTGCCTTGAAAGGGCATAATTATGACATCTCTGATGAGGTTCTCATTGAGTTCATTTTTCTGTCTCTCCCGTCTAACTTTAGTCAATTCAAGATGACTTATAATTGTCAAAAGGAGACGTGGACACTACCTGAGTTTGAGGCTCGGTTGGTGCAGGAGGAAGAGAGACAGAAAATGACTAAGGGAGAAAGTGCTCATGTAGTAACATCTAATCCTAAGGGTAAAGGCAAGAAGCGCAAGTTTACTGCCAAGGAAAAGGGACCTACCAAGGTAGCTGCAAACAATGCCGCGCAGAAAAGCAAGAAGGAAGATACTTCTGCGAAAGCAGGAGAAAGGAACTGTTTTTTCTGCAAAGCGCCAGGACATACAAAGAAATTCTGCACCAACTATCATGCATGGTTGGCAAAGAAAGGTATGTCTCTTGCTTTGGTTTGTTCTGAAGTTAATTTAAGTTCTGTATCTAGATATACTTGGTGGATAGATTCAGGTGCAACGACTAACATCAGTATGTCGATGCAGGGTTGCCTAAGCCATCGCAAGCCAAGTGAGGCAGAGCGCTACGTTTACGTAGGAAATGGCAATAAAGTAGAAGTGGAAAGCATAGGAAAATTTAGATTATTATGTAAGACAGGATTTTATTTAAATTTTGATGCTTTAGTGGTTCCATCTTTCAGAAGGAACCTAATTTCTATATCTTATTTGGACAAAAATGGTTATGTGTGTTCATTTGGTAATGGAAATTTCAGTTTGTGTCGAGATTCTAAGCTTCTTGCTTCTGGTATCCTGTCTTCTTATGATAATCTTTATTTTCTAGATATAGACACTTCACATTCAGAGGCACTGCATATAGATAATAGAAAACGTAAATTAACTTGTGAGAAATCTGCAACATTATGGCACAAGCGATTAGGACATATCTCTATGAAAAGGATAGAACGTCTTGTGTCTAATGATATTCTCCAACCTTTAGATTTTACAAACTTAAATGACTGTGTAAATTGTATAAAGGGAAAACAAACTAATAAACGTAAGTATGATGCAAAAAGGTGTAATGATATCTTAGAATTAATTCATACGGATATCTGTGGTCCTTTTCCAAAGGCTTCAAGAAATGGTGACCGTTACTTTATCACATTCATAGATGATTATTCAAGATATGGTCATATTTACTTAATAAAAGAAAAGGCGGAAGCATTAGACGTATTCATAAAGTTCAAAACAGAAGTTGAGTTACAACTTAACAAACGTATAAAGTCCATTCGTTCTGATCGTGGTGGTGAATACTACGGTCGTTATGATGGATCAGGAGAACAGCGTCAAGGTCCCTTTGCAAAATACTTAGAGGAATGCGGAATTGTGCCTCAGTATACGTTGCCAGGTTCGCCTGCAATGAATGGTGTTGCTGAGCGACGAAATCGCACCCTTAAAGACATGGTGAGAAGTATGATTGCTCGTACAACTCTACCTCAGAATTTGTGGGGAGAAGCCTTAAAGACTGCAGCATACATACTTAACAGAGTGCCTACTAAAGCAGCTAACAAGACCCCTTACGAGTTATGGGTTGGGCACAAGCCTAGCTTGAATCATTTGAGAGTTTGGGGATGTCCATGTGAAGCTAGGCCCTATAAGCCAAGCAAAAAGAAACTGGACGAAAGAACCATTAGTTGTTACTTTATAGGCTATTCTGAACGATCTAGGGGGTTCAAATTCTACAATCCAACAGAACATACAGTTTTCGAGTCAGGAAGTGCAAATTTTTTTGAGGATAATGAGTTTGTGGGGGAGATATGACAAAAGATAGTATTTTTGAAGAAGAAGAGACGAATGCGAATGAGACTATGGACCAAAGTCCTAGTTTTGTTCAAATTCCGATTGTGTTTAGAAATACATCTTTTGACAATGTGCAATCTTCATCATCCCAAACAACTCAGTTAGAAACTCAACATGGAATAGAGAACACAAATGGACCTGAACCCAACCCAAACCCTCACATTGACATGACAAATGTTGATGGCCTAGGGCCTGTGGGAGAGTCAGAAGTTGGTAATGATGTTCTTCCTCCTGTTGAAGATCAAGTTGTAAATGAACCTCAAGAAAATCTAGAGCCTGTGCCAATTAGGAGATCTACTAGAGAGAAAAGATCTACACAATCAAAGGATTATGCATATCTTCAAGAACATGAGTTTGACATTGGCATGTTTGAAAATGATCCTGTTAATATCAAACAAGCTGTGGAAAGCTCTAACTCTCAAATGTGGATTAATGCCATGAATGAAGAGATGAAATCTATGTATGACAATGACGTTTGGGATATCGTTCCGTTGCCTAAAGACAAGAAACCCGTTGGTTGCAAATGGATATTTAAGACTAAGCGGGATTCTAAAGGCAATGTTGAAAAATACAAGGCACGTCTTGTTGCGAAAGGTTTCACACAGAAAGAAGGCATTGATTATAAAGAGACTTTCTCTCCAGTTTCATCGAAAGACTCTTTAAGGATTATATTGGCGCTTGTAGCACATTATGATTTAGAACTTCATCAGATGGATGTAAAGACGGCGTTTCTCAATGGTGATATTGATGAAACGATCTATATGAAGCAGCCAGAAAACTTTGTATCAGGTGATGCAGGGTCTATGGTTTGCAGACTTAAGAAATCTATCTATGGGCTAAAACAAGCATCTCGACAATGGTATTATAAATTTCACCAAGTTATTAGCTCATTTGGTTTTGAGTCTAACATAGTAGATGAATGTATATACCTTAAGTTCTGTGGGAGTAAATTTATTTTCTTGGTTTTATATGTAGATGACATATTGCTTGCCAGTAACGATAAAGACATGTTGCATCAAACTAAGAATTTTTTATTTAAGAACTTTGAAATGAAAGATCTTGGTGATGCATCATTTGTTCTAGGGATTGAAATACTTAGAGATAGATCTCAAGGTATTCTGAGGTTATCCCAGAGGAACTATATCGATAAGATTCTAACAAGATTTGGCATGTAAAACAGCAAACCAGGAGATACCCCTATATCAAAAGGAGATAAGTTTAGTCTGAAACAATGTCCCCAAACTGACTTAGATAAAAACCTCATGAAAGATATTCCCTATGCCTCAGCCGTGGGTAGCATCATGTATGCACAAGTATGCACGCGTCCGGATATTGCGTTCATTACCGGAATGCTAGGGAGATATTTGAGTAACCCAGGTATGGAACACTGGAAGGCAGCCAAGCGAGTGTTGAGATACCTAAAGAGAACAAGGGACTATATGCTCACGTATCGGAGATCGGAACAGCTCGAGGTCATTGGATACACCGATTCTGATTTTGGAGGATGTGTCGACAGCATGAAATCAACATCAGGATACATCTTCATGATGGCAGGTGGTGCTGTGTCATGGAAGACCGCTAAACAGTCATTGGTAGCCTCCTCCACTATGGCAGCTGAATTTGTTGCATGTTTTGAAGCATCTAATCATGGCGTATGGCTGAAGAACTTCGTCACAAGTCTGAAAATTGTGGATTCTATTCAGAAACCACTCAAATTATTATGTGACAACAATTCAGCAGTGTTATACGCATCCAACAACCGAAGTTCGTCAAAGTCGAAGTACATTGACATTAAGTTTTTGGTTGTAAAAGAGAGAGTGCAGAATAATGAATTATGTATAAAACACATAGGTACAGACTCCATGATTGCGGATCCTCTTACTAAAGGATTACCACCCAAGAAATTTCACCAACATGTTGCTTGTATGGGTGTAATATCTGTTTAGGATAATTAGAAAAATGTGGGAGTCTGAATATGTTTTAAGTTCTGTTTTTGATGTTCTATGTAATGCAATTGTAAACAATTTTGATGATATATACAAGTTGCATTCAGTTTCAGTTTCATTATTTCTTTCTTTAAAGTTTAAGTTTTTGGCCTCATACAGTAAAGTAAAGGTGACTCAATTAGAAATAGGCACGTCTAATCACACTTGCGTGTAATTTCTAAACTATATGTCCAAATCAGATTCATGTCATTCAGTTATGTTGGCAGCGTGATTTATGTCAGTTTAGTTGCGAATAAATGTAACAAATGCCGCTTAAGTCCTTTGTTAGCATAATTGATGGACAGAATTGTTTAAGAAATACGATAAGTAAAGACAGAAAAGTTGCATGCAATAAAGTTAAGGACATATAATCAAAAGGTTGCACTTGTCCATGTGGGAGATTGTTGGATTTAGAGACGTCTAATTGCAATAATTAAGTTGGACATATAGTGCATCATGATTATAATGTCAATTACTGTCAATAAGATTACATTCATATGCCAAATAATGTGATTAATTAAGTCATGGCATTAAACGTATTTAAAAATAAGGATTTGGATTCAAATACATGTAGATTAATGTTAATCAATTATGATTGTTAATGGACCGATTATAGTTGATTAAAATAAATAGCAATATTAAATTTGAGCTGAATAAGGAAATCAAAATCTGATTGATTGATTGATTGATTTCAATCAATCTGAAATTTCAGACTGACTTGTTTCAGCTAAATTTTAGGCTGCCCTAGGATTGGGGTTTTGCAGTGCTATAAAAGGGCTGAGTCTCCAAGGCTTGCAACCAACTCATAAAGATTGTCTGCTCCATTGAAGACTGGAAGGATTGCAAGCTCTTGGAAGGATTCAAGAGCCAACAACTCAAGCAAAGACCAGGAGCATTTGAACATGGAAAGTAAGTTCCGCTGTGCATTATTTTTAATTTCTTACAAAGGAGTAGATCTTGGTTAAGAGTTTAAAGTAATTAGGAAAACTCTCAAGTTAAATCTAACAACAAGGCCATGTCAGCACCTTCGTGTAGTTTTGGAACCATTCTGTGAGATAGATAATCTGGGAGATTGTCATGCAAGATTTTATTGCGAATCTGTGTATACGAGACAAGCAATTTGCGGCAATTCTCTTTCCTCTCCGCTTGATAAAAGAAAATATCAATAACATTTCTTCCATATTTTCAAAATTCTGAGGTCAGAATTCTTCTTGGCGGTTATAACAATAACGATAATAGTGGCTTTCCCTGTCGGTGGAAGTGTTTATTTTTATTTTTGGAACATGATAATAGCGCACTATCTCATGATAATAGCCAGCAATTAAATCGAATTTTCCCACAATTAGTAAAGAAATCAAGAGGATAAACTTCCATGCCTATTGTTGGCTCGTATTTTAAATTCTCCAGTAAGGATATTGATTGACACGAATTGTCTTCTCGGTGCCTCCATTGCCAACCATAAAAAGCTTGATAATAGCAGACTGTTTCTCCGGAGCTTTTGCTGGAACATATCTACTCGAATCTGGATCAGTTTGGCCAAGAACAAAAGGTGAGATTGTAATTCTATAATTACGCACGAGATAATGCTTGCAAGGTGATAAGATTGACAACAGCGAATGGGCTAGCTCAAACGATGCAACTGGTTCTGCGTAATCCGCAGGTACCAACAGATGTCCTACCATTCTATGTTTCAGAATCCCTGGAATTACTGGTTTGAGATTGCTGCCATATACAAGATGCCCTTGTTGACTGTCTGCTACTTGTGGTACATTCTGTGGAGATTGAACATCCCAAGGAGCAGGTGGAAGACTTCCAGGACTTTTCTGTGCAGGCACATTCAAATTGACTTGATTCCTCACATTGCTACTAGCTTTGTCTTGGGATTGTGTATTCACTCTTGAAGACCTCCGAGACAGTTGAACCAAATCATCCTCTGTCTCATCTTCCTCGTTGTTGACATTGACAAGAGAAGGTGAAGGCGATGTCTTTTCCCATGTAACAGGAGCTCCTGCAACAATTGCATCATGCTTTCCAAGTACACGCTGCAGGCCATCATTCAATGTAAGACCCTGACAAAGAAGCTCCTCATCCAAAGTTGTATTCATAAGATGCATCAACCGCTGCTTGTAAGAAAGACATTGTTCTACAAGATATATTATCACTTTTTGCTTTATACCCTCCTTACTGTGGAGATCCAAAGAATTTAGCATTTGCATTAAAACAAAACATCAAAAATATCACAGTATTCTGAATATCTGTCACGCTAACACCGGGAAGATCAGATGCCAGGGATGCCTCAACTGCTTCATTTTCATGATATGGAGATCCATAGGTTTGAGAAGCATAAATTATGACATTGGAGCAGAACTCTCTGGTCGTGGGGGAAATTTTACTCCTGCACGCAAATCATGCATTTCTTTCATGTCCTTTGGAGGCGTCGCTGTTCTCAGTAGATTCCTCACTCTGTATTATTATTATTATTAATTTTTTTATTTATTATTAAGTTTTTTATTTTTTAACTAAAAAACAAAAATGTTTTATTTTTTATGGTAAAAAAACTACAAGAAAAAGAATTTAATCCTATACTTAATTTTTTTAATTTTATGTTGTTGTTGTTTTTTTTTTAAATTAAAATCTCTAAAAAGAAATTAATTTTTTTATTGTTTTGTATTATTATTAAGAAAAATGATTTTTTTAATTTATTTTTATTTACTTTCTAATGTTTTTTCTAACTTAAAAAAAAATAAAATTGATTTATTTTGTTTTTTTTTGGTTTAAATTAGTAAATCATTTTTTTTTGTTTAAACTAAAATAAAATAAAATAAATTCTATTCCTAATTTGTTTATTTTACTGCGAAAATAAATAAATAAAAATAAAAAGAAATTAAATTTATTCCTAAGAATTTTTATGTTAAAATCAAATCTTTTTTCTTTTTGAATTTATTCTAATTTTTAAATTTTTTATATTGCTTTAAAATCATTTTTTAAAGAATTTAAATTTTATTCTAATCCTAAAACAATATGGAAAATTTATTGATTTAGGATGAAATTTTTTAGCAAATGGAGACAACTATATTGCAAACCCTGAAAACATTTATAAACATTCTACTTTCTGATCCTCGAGATCGTGTGAAAACGCAGGAGGAGAGCATACTCATTCGAAACATAAAATATGATCCTACCTACTCTATGCTAATTGAAAATTACAAACTATTACGTGTAATTAAATTTCCAGTGTAACCATTCAGGCAATAGTAGTAAAAATATATTCATTTTCAATTTCCCAATTTTAAAATGAAAATATACAAGGATGATCGAATCTAGTTTTTGTGAGTATGATCTAATGAAATAAAAACAAAATCGATCTAACCTCGTACTTTTTTGAAACCATCGAAACCACTTGTCGATAAGGCTTTCGTAGGCGTGATTTCCACTCTGATTCAGATCATGCTACAACTTCTCTTCGTCCTCCTCAATTTCCTATTCAAATAATTGTTCATCGTTAGATATACAAGATTCTTCAAATGTTAATTCATTTTTTTCTTCTAGAGGAGTAGTTAAGCTTTTGGCGGCTGTCAATATCTCTTCTTTGCAAGAAGAGGAGATCCTAGCACTTGCTAGGATCTGAGCGAGTTGTTCCAAACTTATACTACTCTTTTTTTTTTTTTTTTTTAGTGAATGGGGGTTTATTTATTTTTTTTCTATTTCTATGTTTTCTATATGAGAATAAACTTAAATGAAAATTCCTAAATGCAACTAACCCTAAATGATCCTAAATACAAATTCTTCCTAAACAATCTTCTTAACTAGCTTACATATAAGTTTGCTTCCCCGGCAACGGCGCCAAAATGTTGGGCGATTTAGTTGTCTGCTAAATCCCTATCATTTAATTTATCAATCCGGGGTATCTTAAACTTAGAAGCAAACCAAAATATATGGGACCTTAGATGAAACATGTATAGGAAGTTTGTTTAGAATGGAAATGCATATTACAAATCTAAACTATCAGATCTATTTTATGAAAGCATAAAAGAAAATGTTTGATCAATGGAGCATAAAAGAAAATGTTTGATCAATGGAATTATTTTACATTAGAAGATAGAGAAGAGTCTCTTGTTCAAGAGTCCTGATTGTCCTTCTCAATATTCCTATAATAAAATTACCAAACACCTAAGAAAGCAAGAAAGAAAGCATATAAATGAAAGCAAGTAAATATTGTTTTCAATTCAATTCTTAGCTTATGGAGAAGAGTCTCCTAACTTAGGAGGACTTGATTGCCCTTCTCACATAAAAACTATATACTGAAAGGGAATCAATATTCACATAAATGTAATCTAGGAAAGCATATGAGAGTAAATCTTATTTCAATTTAATCTAGCTCATGGAGAAGAGACTCCTAACTTAGGAGTTCCTGGTTATCCTTTTCACATCACAACTAGCTACTGAAAGGAGATCAACCTTCACACAACAAAACATGGCCACAACATGAATTCATACTAAAATTATCTACAAGTATTTACAAGAAAGAAATAAGATGAACATCATAATTAAAATTAGTATATTCACAACATTACTTTACAACAAAGTGCACTTATCTCAGTATGGGGATCCTTCCATTCCTAAATGAGCACACATGAACAACTATCACACCTTAAGAATCAAACAACACTCATAACTCATGATTTGGAGAAAGTGGTATTATTCATGTTGAATGAACATAAATATAATGCTAATGAATAACTGATAATTGTTTTCTCTCCCTCCTTTCTTCCTTTGAAGGATGCTCCTCTTATTTATACATGAATTAGGGATATCTACTCAATAAATGTAGATCCCTTAAATATCTACTAGACCCATACTTTTCTCAACTTATCCCTAAATACTAGATACAAATCCCATAACACATCAAAATCTCCATGATCTTTCTCCTTGGAATATGATCCACCTCTTAAGTTGAAATTCGAATTTGATCTTGGGAGGCCACATAAGGGTGCCTTGGAAACTTCCAAATGATCTACACATGTCATCAAACTCAAGCCACTTTTAGGTATAAGCAAATACATGTTATTTCTCTAACTTTTAATCATAAATTCACTCTAAATACATGAAATTAATAACTTTGGAAAATGAAAATATAAACTCATATGGTAATAGAAATATAAGGTTATGTAATGATAATATGATGAAATGAGGTGACAAAATGAGGATAAAGGTGAAAATGGAGTGAAAATTGATGTTAATTTGGCGGCCCAACAGAGCGCCTCTTCCACTCCCAAATGTGGGTAAAGGGTTCCCCGATACAGTTAATTATCGACATTGGGAGTCAAAATAACCTCTTTTCGGCAGAGGTTGTGAAGTGGCTCGGCTTACTGACCACAACACATCCACAAATGTATACCATCGGGTGGCTTCACCAAGGATGAGATCTTTGCGTGAGCCAGCAGTGTTGCCTTCCATACAACATCAAGCCCTTCACGGATGAGGTATTGTTTGACGTTGCTCCCCTTGACGTTTTTGATGTATTATTAGGCCAACCATACTTGTGGAAGTGACATGTTGTGTATGAGTCCAGGCCTTGTGCTATTATTGTTACTTTGGGAAACAAGTTGTACAGGATATCGGAGATAGCACCGCCTACCGCCATCTCTTTGGTTACTTCAAAACAATGTAGTAAGCTCATTTAAAAAACTGGGAAATTTATTTTCTTGATAATATGCCCTCAAGGAAAGAAGAGGATGATGGCCACGACCTCCAAACATGGCCCCTCTGCATGATAACAACAGATGAATAAGGTCGTGGAGGAGTACGAGGACATCTTCACCTCCCCTATAGGGGTGCCTCTCCACTGCCAGGTCAAGCACTCCAACGATCTGACCCCTGCTGTACCACTACCCAATGGACCAATCTATCGGCACTCCATTCTGGAGAACGATGAAAGCAAGAGGACGATTTAGGAACTACTGTAAAAAGGTCCCATCCGACCGATTTCATTGCTCTATTGGAACCCGATCGTGTTGGTACATAAGAAGGATAGGAATTGGAGACTCTGTATTGACTATCGGGTGTTGAACAAGATCACTGTCCAAAATAGGTACCCGATCCCACAAATTAATGACCTTCTGGACCAACTGAATGGTGCAAAATATTTCAGCAATATCGACTTGAAGTTAGGATATCACCAGGTACTAATAGAACCCTCTGATGTGTGGAAGACTTCCTTCAAAGCCAAGGAGGGCCTTTTCGAATGGTTGGTTATGCCTTTCGGGTTGATGAATGATTCTGCAACCTTCATGAGGCTGATGGATGACATCTTGTGGCCATTCACCAACTCATTTATAGTGGTATACTTGGATGACATCCTGATCTTTAGCAAGAGTTAGGAAGAATGCCTCCATCACATCCGATAGGTTCTACAAACACTGTGGCAACACATGCTATGTGCCAATTTGGAGAAATGAACTTTTGATATGAACTAAGTTCAGTATATGGGATACATTATTGATGAATAGGGGGTGCATGTGGATCTAGCCAAGATCCAAGTCATTTAGGATTGGCCAACTCCAACCACTCTAACAGAGCTCTGTAGCTTTCTGGGTCTTGCCAATTTCTACTGCAGGTTTGTGTTGGGATTCTCTCATATCACTTGGCCCTTGAGTCAAGTCACCAAGGGAGGAGCGAAAGAAAAATTCTTTTGGTCTAAATCTCAACAGAAGGCATTCGTAGAGTTGAAACATCGCTTCTGCTTGGCACCAGTGCTCGCATTACTAGACTTGTAACAACCATTTGAGGTCGAGACAAATGCCTCTGACTATTCTATTGGAGTAGTCCTTACTCAACAAGGGCAGCTAGTGGCATATCATAGTGAGACACTTTTAGACACAGTCCAGAAGTATCCCACTTATGACAAAGAGATGTATGCCATTGTGTAGGCCTACCGACAATTGAAGAATTCCATTTTGGGGAAGGAAATGGTCATCCACATAGACCACTAGCCCCTGTAGTTCATACAGATGCAAGGGAAGTTGCAGAATGATTGCCATCAGAAGTGGTCCACATACCTGCAACAGTTCCATTTGAATATCAAGTATAAGAAGGGAAACACCAATAATGTTTCAGATTGTTGTAGCCAACCACCGATCATGGCGTTAACCACTGTGCTCAACTCTTGTGGGCATGAGACTTCTGATTGGCCACTTCTCTACAAAAGCAACCCAGAATTCTGCCACACATACTAGACACTCTTGGATGGTCAACATGTTCCAGATTTTCACCTCCAAGATGCCTTGTTATGCCACCTGGGTCGCCTTTGTGTTCCTTCAAGTGAGCGTGCCAAGATGATTTGGGAAGTGCACTATAGTCGGGCTACTAGGCATTTTGGGGTCGAGAAAACGGTGGTAGTACTGCAAAAGTATTTCTATTGGCCAAATTTTCGACAGGATGTCGGGAAGTACATCAAATTCTGCACTATCTGTGCCATTGCCAAACCAACCATCAAGAAGAAAGGCCTCTATACTCCGTTGCCTACCCCTAGTTGACCTTGGGAATCCATCTCCATGGATTACATGTTGGGCCTTCCTTCTACTAAGCATGGCAATGACAATTTTTTTGTGGTCGTCGACAAATTATCGAAGATGGCCATTATGGTGGCCTACAAGAAGAATATCATAGCAGAAGGCACTCCTAATCTCTTCTTTGAATGAGTGTGGGTACACTTTGGGATCCCACAATCTATCATCTCATATCGAGACAACAGGTTCCTTAGTGCATTTTGGTGTAGTCTCTGGTCTATGCTGGACACCAAGCTCATTGAGTCCACAACCTTCCATCCCCAAACTGATGTCTAGATAGAGGTTGTCAAGAGGATGATCGTACACATTCTGCACATGTAAAAATCAAAGCATCCATGCACATGGGATGAGAGCCTCCCCTATTTTCAGCACAACTATAGCTGAGCTCTCCACAGCTCGACTGGCCACAGCGCTTTTCAGGTGGGCTTGGGATTCCAACCACTATGTCCCATTGATGTGGCATGCCATTTGCAACTACTCAGACAGATTCGGCTCATGTCCAGTCTGAAATAGATAAGGCAAACAACTTCATTGAGCACATCCAACATATCCACCAGTAGGTCCATGACATTTTGGAGAAGTCAAATTCCAAGTACAAGAAGCGACATGATCAACATCGGGTGCCACACAAGTTTCAGGTGGGCGACAATGTCTGGTTGCATTTGCAAAAGAAACACCTTATCGAGCCTATCGGAAACTCAGACCACTCTGATATGGTCTTTACACCATTACCAAGGCTAAGGGAGACAATGCATTTGAGCTCAGCATTCCCTCATTCCTTGGCCTGCACCCAGTGTTCAATGTGGACCGCCTTCAGCCGTACTTTCCACCATTACTAGACACATCCGACATTGTAGAACAACTCACACCAACAGTGTTAAATATAGATTGCATGGAACAAGATGCAATTGATTAGATCATGGACATGCAGATCAAGCACACTTGCCAGCACAAGATCCAACTGTATCGAGTTGTCAAAGCAGGCCAACTCCTTCACTAGGACAAGTGGTTCACCAGGGACCAAGTTCACTAGAAGTTTCCTCATCTCATGGAGACACTCAACGCAATGGGGACCATTGCTTCCTAAGGGGGGAGGAATGATCCAGGTGAATATTGGTTGCCACCCGCTAATTCCACTTGGACCCCCACCATTGTTTCTTTCAGTATTTTAGTTTCCTTAATTGTAGCACAATTTACTATTTTTAGCAGGTTTTCGGGTCCTAAACTTCTGGAGCTGTTTTGAGGCCCTAAACGATGATTTTTGGGAAACCTAGGAGCAACATGAGTCCATGCACTAATGTTTCTCATCCCAAAGTTGTATTCCTCAGATAGATATTTCTAACGACGTATTGTGCACATCAAACGGAGATCGTATGCCAAAGTTATGACCCCGAAAAGATGATGTACCAATTTACCCATAACGGGGCCCATAGTTTGGTGTTTCATCTCCTAGGGTTAGGTTTCTGAATGTTTATGGTTTTCCATTGTTTCTCAACAATAAATAGGCCTTTGAACCTCATTGTAAGATAGTTCAGAGGCATGTAGCCGCCACATCTCTCCTCAAAGATAAGCTACCATCGCCCGAGCTAGTTTATTTCCATTTATGTTTGTAAGCATGTTTCAGTATTTTACATTAATGAAATGTATTATTTCTACGACATCTCTATATTTATGGTTATCTCTATAATTTTTTTCTCTCCTATTTAAATCTAGATCAGCACTAGCTCCGGGGTCCACACTATTGGACCGTCAAGCCTCCACCTTCCTTGTCTGTTTGCCAATTTAGTGATCCACTCGTCTAGTTTGATTGAGAAGGTGCAGAAGAAAATTTCATGTATTTCTGTGTATAAATATCTGTCCAACCATTGTTCTTTCATCAAGTGTGGATTTATGTTTTCTTGTGTCACGAATTCGTGGATCTTCTATCCAACCATTTCTTAATTTCCTTCTTTGTCAAATTCCAATGATGCGACATCACACATCTCTTTATGCAGATCCCGGTCCTGGCAGCGAAACCATTTTTTGGCTTAGTGGGACCTGTCCCAGGTTCAGTGTTAGTTGCACCAAACAAATCCCTACACTACTGGCCCTTTTGGCATCAATCCATGGGAGCGCTGACTGAAGTCTCACCCGAAGTAATATGGGGGGATACTGGAACCAAGTTTTCGCACCCAGAGATCAGCGTGATGTCCTTTTTGTGCCCTAAATATGCCTTCATGTAGATTGATAAGCCCTTATGGCTTATCGATGTAACTTCCTTTAATCAGCCTCTAGACCTCGGTGAAGGTCTTCGGCTGGCTTTTGCGAACCCTAATCAGGAAAATTAACTACTTACGCGCATCATAGATTATCCTTAACCCAATATTTATTCAGATATTCTTAAGTGTTTGATGACTTTGATAGACAACATAATATTCGCATAAAAACTTAACATAAATTGCGTTCAGATAACAATATATATCTAGTAAAGTCGCGCATCAATACATCATTGTTTCATAAAACCATTATTCATCATAGCATAAGCGCATTCATACATAACAAAAGTAAAAAGATAAACATAGGAACATCTACAATAATCTTTCTTTATTGATGTTTAGTTAAGCTTACAGACTCAAGACTTCCCTGCGCACTCAACTGTAGGGGTCTGTGCACTCAGCTGCAGACACTACTCTAGGCCTCTGCACACACAGCTGCAGAGCCTTTCTTCTTACTCTTCTGCACTAACTTAGACTCCTTTTGTCATACCCATATACCACTTCTATTCTTCTATTATGCCTTAGAATCTCTAAGACACACCTATTTATACAATCCCATGGTCTGTGGACCATGGGTATATCTTCAAAAAGCCAAATTAACTTACATAAAGAAGGGTAAAACCCTTTTTGACTCTTTAACTATCTATGTGATCTGCAGCCAAAATTTGCAGAGAATTTACATCAAAATTTGGGCTTTTGCCCCAAAATAGACCTAGGGGACCCCATCCCAACACATCCATCTGATGGATCTTCCACCCCATCTACACAACTAAAGGTAGAATGGTTATTATTGAGGAATATCTTATCACGAAGGAAAATGTCTACTCATAATCAACTCCCTCTATCTATGAGAAGCCTTTGTCCATAAATATGGCCTTGTACTTCTTGATGATCCCATCTACATGTTTCACTTCATAAATCCATCTAGAACCAACCACTGAATTCTTCTTTGGTTTGAGCACCACCTCCCATACATTGTTCTTCATGATAGAGTTGTACTCCTCCACCATGGCATCAACCCACACTGGTTGAGAAACTTCTTCCTCAAATGAAGAAGGCTCTTACTTGAAGATTTTTTCATGAGAGACATATACCCAATGTATGTTTCCGGTGACCTCCTCTTCCTGCATAAAGATTTAGGAGCTCCCACATGCTCCTGTGCATCTTGCACCAATCTATTAGCTTCTATGGTTCTCTTCCTTCCCTCTCTAGAAGATTATGGTTTAGTGAGTTCCTCCACTCGACCTCATGTCTTCTCCTTCACATGTGGCTGCTCCACATCATCCGGAATCTTTGCTTGAGGCTCCTCCTTTGAAGCTAGAAGCTCATTCTTTGGTGGGATACTCAACTTTCGCTCTAGAGATAATCTCATAAACTTCTATTTATCAAATTTGACATCTCTTCCACTACTGTCAACCTGAGTGAGAGAAAATACACCCTATAGTTATGTGGAGTGTTTGTGTATCCTACAAAGACCCTCGTCTCAGTTGTAGGCTCTAATTTATTCCTGCTATCATTGGAGACATCACAATACATAGTAGCTCCAAATATTCAAAAATGAGATTCATCCATCTTCCTCCTAGAGAAAGCTTCTTCAGGTGTGATCATGCCAAGTATTCTATGAGGACTCTTATTCTACAAATAAACCGCGGTGTTGCATGCTTTTTCCCATAAATTTAATGATATCCCTTGATCATGCAACATGGCTCTTTATGCTCCCACTATGTTTTTGTTCTTCCTTTTAGCTACCCCATTTTGTTGTGGGTTATGAGGTGTTATCAGTTCTCTTATAATACCCTCTTTGGCACAAAATTCCTTGAAGGTGTTAGAAATAAATTCTCCTCCATTATCACTTATCAGGGCTTTCAATTTCTGACTTGTGTCCTTTTCAACCAATTCTTTTAATTTAAAAAAAATTGAGGAAACTTCACCATTCTTCCGCATGAAGAAGATCCAACATTTTCCAGAAAATTCATCAACAAAAATTACATAATACCTATGTTTTGATGTAGAGGCTATATAAAATGATCCACACAAATTAGAGTGGACTCGCTTGAAGATTTCTCCATCTTTTCTATATCGACCCTGGAAGGTGCATTTGACATATTTCCCCAATGTGCATCTGTTGGAGACATCATGCTGGTCAAGGGTACATCTCGGGAAAATTAGAGAAATTTTGAGGTCTAAAATGGGTCTCAAAATAAAAGTGTACAACAAAAAACAACTTTATAAGAACCAATGGGATTCAATATGATGATGTCAACCATGTGGATGATTTACCATTTTTCGAGTAAAAAGGTAAAAAGATAAAAAAATTGAAAATTTGAAAAAAAAAAAAAACATTTTCAACACATCTCCCTATGGTTTTACTCAAATTTTGAGTGAGAGCACTCATTGGATACATAATTTAATTTCTCATCCAAGGAGTACCCATGTTCCATACTTTTGGTAGATCCTTCTACACGAGAAATGAGAAATACATGAAAAGTGTGATTGCAATCACACTTTTTCATGTATTTCTCATTTTTTGTGTAGAAAGTTTCATCGAAAGTGTGAAACATGGGTGCTCCTTATATGAATAATTAAATTCCACATCTAACAAGTGCTCCCGCTCAAAATTTGTGTAAAACCATATGGAGATAAGTTGAAAATACAGTTTGAAAAAGTAGGGTTTTCTTTTTTCTCTCTAACATTTGATGGTGTAATCTAATATTATTTTATTATTTCCACTATTAACTTATAATACTCCTTAGGAGGCCCATTTTAGACCTCAAAATTTCTTTAATGACTGGTGTTAATTAGCTGCATGATTTTTAAGGCTCCATGGTGTAAGTGTCCCATGTGCCTGTGAAAAAGTTCTCCAAGATCTCAACTCTGCATAGTTTATGCCTTGTTACTCAGTGCAACACAAACTTCCACCTCAAGTTTGTAGATATTTTTCAATCTAACTCCAATCTATTTCACTTTCCCGATAGCTAGTCTGAGAAATGATTTCCCTTTACTAAAAACAACATCATAGCCTCTATCCTCCAATACAACTACAAAGATAAAATTCTTCTTCAACCCAAGTACATACATAACATATTTTAGATGAAGATGGGAGCCTGACTTCCTCTTAAAGGTTATAGTTCCAAATCCTTTGGTACTGTACCCCCCAACATCCCAAGTTATATGTGCATCTAGAGATCCTTCTCCTCTAGGCTACTGAAGAATCCTTTGCATCTTGTAATATGGAACAAGGCACCTGAATCTAGATACCACACACTCCCCATTACAATGCTTTCCATGCATACAATCAGGGTGAAGTCTAATTCAAACTATGAGGCAAGTGCTTCACCTCATGTTCCTCCTGAAGGCTTCTTGTTAGACTTCTTGTGCAGAAATTTTGTTGCATAGTGCCCAAATTCTTGGCAACGAAAACATTTTATCTTGCTTAGGTCGTTCGTTTTACCATTTTTCTAACTAGACTCTAGCTTTCTTTGGGCCTTCTTGCCCTTCCTGATCAATGGAAAATTATCTTCCTCCTCAGCTTTGGATGTTACTCCATCTCTAGTGTTCTTTCGAATTTCTTCCTGCACCAAATAAGACCAAATCCTCTCCCAATTTGGTAATTTGTCCCTTCCATTTACAAAGTCCTAGTAATTGTGTCAAGATTTTGGAAGGCAAAGGAGAGCTAGGCTCAGTAGTTCAGAGGATGGCACATTTAATCAGGCTCCTCCAATTTCTTCTCGAACATAAGTGAATCGAAAGAGGTAGTGTGGAATGGTTTCATTTTTCTGCATGCAGAAGTTTCTGAGCTTATCCCTCAATGCCAATTTCTTGACATTACTGATGTTTTCAAATAATTCAGTGAGGGTCTTCAACATAGGAAATGGAGTCTCCTTGCCATGTAAATTCGAGACTATGTGGTCTCTCACACCCTATAGGATGATCCTCCTATATTTTGTGGTATCCTTATTCCACTAGGCTTATTGTGGAAGAATATCTATTTGAGTATATTCCAACACTCCATTATCATCGAGCAAAACTTCCATCGTGTCATTCCAAGCTATGAAATTTGATGTTCCCTCCAGCGAATACTCCAATATCAATCCTTTGAAAGACATTTTCCCGCATAGAATAAAATTGCTTCACTGAATTTGTAAATCATAATCTCCAAGGAAGAAGATCTATTAACTAGTTGCTATTGTGATTTCAGGCTCTAATACCATGTATAAATTAATAAAAATTTGCTACTGATGAATTCGAACTAAAAACAAGAGATTACAAATTCCTCTACAATTGTGTAGAATGTAAATCACAATTTAGAAATAAATGCAATGGCATGCAACCATAAAAACCACAAGAACACAATGATTTATAGAGGAACCCAACTGGTAAAATACCCTCCACCACTTTTCATTTATCAGATGAGAATGAGAAACTATTACAATGTCTTGCTTCAATCTAGAAGCACACCCTGCATTATAAACCTGCTCTCATGTTGATTGTCTTGATTTGGCCAACAACTTGGCCAATTCAAGTCCTCATATTCCTCCTATTTCCTTGCACAATTGTTGGCTTGATGGGGCCTCACCAAGGTTCAGATTTAACTGCACCAACCAACAAAGCTTAATTGCTGGCCCTTTCAAAAACATCTTGCATAACGCAGGTTGCAATTTCACCTGAAGTAGCATTGGAGGATGCTAGAACCAAGTTTATGCATCCAAAGGCCTATGTGATGGTTTCCTAGTATCCTTACGGCTTAGATCTGCTTTTGTGCAGCTCTAAACCTTTCGAACAGATAACTACTCTAAATCTATCTAAACTACTTTTAGATCTTCACGAAGGTACTTAATTGTACTTATCATGCATAAATATTACAGATCTACCACTTTCATGTAGTAACAAGCATTAATTCATATAAAATATATCACAGAGCGAAGATACATAAACTTTGCAGAAGTAAATGATAAGACACAACAACATCAATTTCGGCCCAAAACAGTCTTTATTAAGTATAAATTTTCAATTACAGACTTCTTCTCCCTGTGCACTCAGCTATAGGGACCCGCGCACTTAGCCTGCAAACTTACCAAGGTCTCTGCGCACTCAACTGCAAGAGCCTTCCCCTTTCACCTAAGTATCGGAAACAAACATTTCCTACCTTAGCACCTTGCCCTTACAATGATTCTCCACCAAAAGTTAACTTCTAAGACTCGCTATGACTCAAATTTATATAGCATTTTCTTTACAATACCATGGTTCACAGACCATGGACAGGTCTCAAAACAACTCTATCACCTACCCAACTAAGGGACTAAAGCCCCTTTGACTTCTACTAGCTTCATGCTCCGCTTCCACATTTTTGAGAGACTTTACATTTATTACAAAAGATATTACAAAATTTTCCCAAAACTTAACAAAATTGACCCTAGCGACCCAATCCCAATAGGAATTGACGAGAAATTGAGCTCCTAAATAATAGGGGAATTCCCTATTTCCTTGCACAATTCCCAATGAATTGATCACCTGCTTAATTACCAAGCATGTACACTTAACTAGTATATAACTGATAATTACAATATGCCTTTTCCTCCACTCTAGTTAGGCAATTCGAATTCCATGCATGTCTAGGCTATTTTTCAATGACTGATTAGTTTAATTTAGATACCACTGAGTTAACAACAATTCTACTACTCAACTGACCTAAAAACTGACTCAATTAATTACTTGAGCTTAGTTAACTGAGTTCAACTGAAAATAACTGAACTAGAGTGCTAAATTTTATCAATCACTACATGCGCAACTCTACTTCTAGTCTATAGCTTGAATTTATTGAGTTAACTAGTAGACAAGGCTATGTCACACACGTTAACTGCCATCCAAGTCACCATGCTGATGTGGAAAATCGAATTACTCAATTTGACTGAGGAAAAAGTCAATTTGAGCCTTTCTTGCTACAATTTCTAACACTGTATATTGGAACAATTTTTCTAGATTTTGATTTTTTATCATGTTGACATGGACAAAATCTATGATTAGTGATACATGGGAGTATATGTTTTGGACTATGATTATATATACGTCTTAGGCATCTTATTTTTTTCATACTGCGATAATCTCGGGTTGTTCCTGACTGTAATGTAGAGACATTGGATCATGTTATGGTTTTTTTTGGATGAATAGTAAATTATGATGAATTTTGGAAATATGTATTGGTAACTTCATTTTTTATATGAATTTTCAATGTTTTTTCTCTCGTGAAACCAAAAAAAAAAAAAAAAAAACCAAAAAGTTATGCTGCTACTTTTATTGTGGTTCGATTCAATAAACGTGGTGTAGGCGATTTAAGCTCCTCCATAATGACATTTTATAAAGAATATCTATTCAAAACATTAATGAAATTTTTATTTTTGTTGAAGTTTGATGGAGCAAAAAATCAAATCACATTATTTGTCATCGAAGAAAAAGTTTTTGAAGCCTTTTAATAATCTAATTTTTTTTCCTGAAATTCGACATAGGTGCAGAGATTCACAAACATTACAAAATAGAAAACTACTCAGAACTTAATTGGCACCAAACATTTTAGTTAGAATTTCCCCTGAATCATCAACCGCAAAAGAATTTCTTGCCCACTTCCCTCGTCCTTTGTAATTAGTCCCCACTTTCTCTCAATCACAAAGTTTTTTTCAGAAGAAAAAAACAAAACATCCTTCATTAATTAGAGGATATTTACAATATCAAATATATTAACCCAGAGAGTCATATTCACCTGCAACCATATAGGAATTTCAACCAAAAATAACTTGCCCAAGCAGTAACCAAATTCAGTGAATTACAAAGAAGGACTAGAACAAAAGCCCTGTTATCCCAAAAATTTAGGGCCTAGGACCACATGCAAGCAGTCGAAGATAAGAAAGGTATTCTTGAAAGAAACCATTCGAGAATGATTACTTAGAAGATAAAACATACCGAGGAAAACAAAGACAAAAAACACAGTGAAACTGAGCAAAAAACAGAGGCAAGAGATCCTGAGAAATTAAATCTCAAAATAACAACCATTAATTGGGTATTCAAAATGCATATGGCCTAGAAAGAGTGAGAGGTTGAACTTGGAGAGAGCATCAACATTAGAATTCAGTTCTTTATATACATGTTGGGAGGTGACTTCAGAGAAAGGGGTCGATAATGACCAGATCTGCTCCATCTAATTACATAATGCAAGGACGTCAAGAAAATTTATCCCTTGAATCTATTGAATGATGGATAATGAGTTTCACCATAATCTTGTCAATGTCAAGCCACAAGGAATATTGTACTGCCCCCCACAGTGCCACCATTTCAACCCAATAGTTATTGTCAAGACCCCTAAACCAACTGAAGCGATATGCAAAGCTGCAAAGCATTTTCGAAAAGTTGCAAGGCGACATTTTCACTTCAGTTATATTCACTTCTAATCAATATATTTAAGGGAAAATTCATTCCAATTAATACAATCATATGAAGTAAATGAGCACTAAATATGGATAGAGATTAATTCACCATAAATAATAAAATAATTAATTTATAATTGATATTTTATATTAAAAATGAGATTATAAAAATCATAAATTTTATTTTTATTTTAAAATATTTTATTAATTATAATTTTTTTTCCATATGTTACAGTCTCTCCGAATCAAATTTAAAGAAAAAATTATTTAATTAATAGAATCATATAAATCAAATGATTAATAAACATAGATAGCGACATCAATCAATGATAAATATTAAAACAATTAATTTATGACATATTATCTATATATATATATATATATATATATATATATATATATATATATATATATATATATATATATATATATATATCTATATATATATATATATATATATATATATCTATATATATATATATATATTGTGAATAAGATAAAATATATTACTGAAGGAATTGACAAATTACATTGTTTGGGCTGTGTGGAAGAGAGAGCCTGACACAAGACCCAAGAGAAATGCCTGAAATGGCCATGGTATTATCTTTTTTACAATGTAGCTTTGGAAAAAATGGGTTTTGATTCCTTAGGTGGAAACAATGTAGAACCCTCTTTACAACATTTTCAAAATAGAGAGTATAGAAAGAGAGAGTGTAGAAAAAACCCATAGTGAAGCAGACAAGGCTTGATTCATTTCCCTTCGCAACAGATAGTCCTCCACGGAGGAAGAGAGACAAAAAGGGAGGTTGTCGAGGTCATTCTTGGTTGGCGGTTACCAAATCTTTGTGTAGACTAATGGGAGTCTCTTGAGTGCTCCCCTCTTGCTGTGTTGTGGTGTTCGAACGACTCGTAGATGCCCTAGTTGCCTCTTTCTTGATGCTTTGAGAGCCTTCAGCAACATAATGAACCTTTGCCATTGACTTCTTCCTGATAACAGTGTATTGCGGTGCGTCCCAAGTTATAAAATGACTGTGGTGGATGTTTTCGACATAAATTACAAACTTCTCAATCAGACTGTCAATATTTGTTTCGAGTGCCTTGGTGTGCTCCTCCTGCTCTTGCAACGTTAGCACCATGATGGTTTTCATTTGCTACCATGTTTCGATAGTTCACGTGTAGAGGTTCTCGTGCGCTCAGGTGACAGTAAGATCCAGAATCTAGGTGAAGTAGGTGTTGACTTTCTCAGTCATGACCTCTCTTCTAAGTACATTAGCTTGGGATTCTAAATTGGCAATGTGTTTTTGAGCTTCAGGATTAACCAACGTCGCATAGTTTAGAGCTGCGTGCCTCGCGGAGGTCTCCGCGCGAGTAGTGGGGGGCGAACCCAATGAACACCAACAGGAGGCAGCGCGACTATGTGCACTTTCTCGATTGGATCCAGGGATGGAGCTATTCTTTGGGGCCATGAAAATAGAAGAAGGGTTGTGGAGCGAGAGGAACAAAGGAGCAAAGGACAAACAAAGACGGATGAGGGAAGAGAGGAGAATGAGGGGGAGAAGGGAGAGGGAGAAATATATAGAGCCGGGGGAAAGGAGGGAGGCGAGGAGCAAGGAATAGGGGAAAGAAGGGGAAGCGTGCAAAGATCATATGGGAGGTGGTGGAAGAAGAGGTGAGAAGAGAGGATGTGACTGGGAGGCGGCGGTCACACAAGGGAGAAGGGAGGTGGCAGAGAGGGCTTTTGTATCTCACAAGCCAAGGATGGGTCTGGGTGTGTGCGCCACAAATCTATCCTTCCTATGATACTTGGAATCTACCTTGAAATGATGAAGGGTACACGAACAATTATTTTTCAGTGGAGTGGTTATCTTTGACATTGATTGTTGCATGGTGCTTATGGAGGTCACTGTCCTCTAGATCCTGCCAAGCTCTGGAATTCAGGCATAGGGTCCCTGCAATACCCTCATTCACCAGTATTTTCGCTAGTTTATTTCCATTCCTTCTGATGGCTTGAAAGTGGAGGCTTGCCATGTTGTCTATTCTCTATTTGATCTCATGTATTATTTTGTTTAGGTGCCAATTTTCCGAAATTTTATCCACCTCGATGGCCTGCTGAAGTTTTATGCCTATCTGAGTGGCCAACGTGGAATCTCCTTCCACAATCAGAGGACTGAGCTTTAGGTTGTGCACTATGGTAATGCCATTTTCCAGGGCATGAAGTTCTACAACATTGTTTGATGCTGAACCTATATTTCCCTCATATATCCAAATTATTTCTCCTTTTGTGTTTCTGAAGACTCCTCCAAAATCAGCTTGGCTTGGATTACCTTTAGTAGTGTCGTCATAGTTGAACTTGTAAGTCCCCTGCTCTGGTGGCCTCCAGATGTTTTTTTTTTCATGCCCCGAGAGGGGGGTGACTTCATGTACCTTGATCTGAAGGAGATCCAACATTGAGATAATTCTCGCTTTGGAGCTAGTGGGAGGGGCTTTGGAAGTTTGAGTAGGTAGAGAAGTCATAATTTCTTGGATTTCACTTTTGATCTTCGAAACTATGATTTCCTCCTGAGTGGAGATGCCACAGAATAATCTTGCATTGCACTCCTTCAAATGTGCCCAACAGACCAAACCATGAATTAAATTCCATTCATGGTTAACCAAAGGATGAGAGGAGAAGGTTGATCTCTAGTTTGCGATGGTGCTTTGGATGGAGGAGGGATCCCAATATGATTTGTTGAAAACCAGTAATATCTAGTCCCAAAATTTGGATGTGTATGGGCATTCATTCAGTAGGTGATTGGGGGTTTCTTCTTTTTGCTGGCATAGAAGGCCACTTGAGGGACCGATGAAGCCTTTTCTTCTTAGGTTTTCCTACGTTAAAATCTTTCTATGCATGACTAACCATAAAAATATAGGTATTTTTGGCCAGTGCTTCCTGTCCCAGATTGAGTTCCACTTCGGGTTTGGTTGAAGTTGATCTAGCTTGGTAATGTATATGTAGGCTTCTTTTAAATTGAAAAGTCAAGCTAAATTTTTACCCCTTCTGATTTGATCCTCAGCAGAGTCATGGAGGATTTGTCTTTTTTGAAGTTCTAATGAGAGATCCGACCAGGCTTGAGGATTCATATGGGGAGTCCAATCCTCTTGATCCAAAGAGATTTTCCATTTGTCCTCTTCGACACTCGGTTTCCAGTACTAGATGACTTTGGTCTTCCCTTTATTTTTCATATCAGTCTTGATTTGGTGATATTATTCTTGATCAAGTTCCAACCTTTTTTTCCAAGCGTACTCACAGAAAAGAGCCTTGTTTCCATTGCCTATTTCCTAGAAACTATGATTTTGAATGATATCCCTGTTCTCCCACGCTTGGTTTTAGATGACTGAACCTTTGATATTTCCATTTAGCCTGATAATTTCTCATGCGAGAGGGACGGGGTATACTCAGCTTTCCATAGTATTCCCCAAGGGGAGTTGGGGTTTGAAATCCATCTCCATAAGGTTTTTGCTCCCAGGGCCTTTCTTAGGAGGTCTATGTCTCTGAGACCAAGGCCACCGTCTATTCATTTACAGGTTTCTGACTTTGTTTGAAATCACTTTTGGGGTTGCCATACCGAGTACAAGTAGAGCAGGATGGCATGTAAAACAAATTTGACTAGGACAAGGTGACCTACAAGATTGAGAGATATGAAGGTCCAATTTGTAATTCTTTTCTCCAACTTATTGATCAGGTCCTCCCAAGTGGCCCAGTAGAGTGGTCTATCTGTAAGGGGTACTCCAAGGTAAATGGATGGGAGGGTGATGATGGGAATGACTAGGAGTCTTGCAATGTTCCTGTGAATAAGCAATGGGTTGTTAAATAAGAACAACATGGATTTCTTGGGGTTGATAATGGTTCCAGAGGTAGCAGAGAAGTCAAACAGAATGGACATGAAAGAGGAAGCTTCTTTGATCATTGGGAGCCCCATAAGAAGGGTGTCATCCACAAATTGTTGGTGCATGGAGGGGGGAGCAGAGGCATGGGGCTGGAGACCTGTGAGCTTATTAGCATGCAAGGCAACAAAGATTGAGCGGCTTAGCCCTTCAGCCATAATGACAAAGAGGAAGGGAGAGATTGGATCCCCTTTCCTGATACCCCTGAAAGGATTAAAGGGTTGCAAAGGGGAACCATTCATGAGGATGGAGAAAAAAGCTCCTGACATCATTGCCATGATCCACTTGATGCTATCTTTGTGGAACCCAAACACTCCCAGGACCTGTCTCATATAATCCCAGCTAATTATGATGTATTTAATATTAATAAGATTAAAAAAATTAAAAAAAATAATTAAATTTTAACTTTATTTTAAATTATCATCATTATTATTATTTATGTTCATCAACTTGTCTCTAGTAAGGTTTCTATAATTTTAATTTAGCTATCAATAATTATTAGGTGAGATATTTTTAACAACATATACAACTCAAAAGCAGGGATTTATCTCCAAGGTACTTGTGTTAATTTTTTTCCCTTTTAATTAAATTGATTAATTAATAGGATTTGGGCATGTGGTATTGATAAGTAGTGGTATTAGCCCATGTTATTGTAATAAATACTATTTATAGATTAATATATTTATGCTAGCCTTGATAGTGTGTCTAATGGTTAGTTGAGATGGTTTGTTTTTCACAAGTTTCTTGGGCCAATTCTGACTAAGAATATGTATTTTAAAATTGTTTTAAAGAGAAGTTTATTAAATTTATTAAAGTTTTGAAAAAAATAAATATTAAACTAAATAATTTTTTTTTTTTTTAATGTACTTTTTTTTCCTAATGGGTTGATGACTATTTTTATTAGGTTTTAAATTGAATTGTGATATATAAAAATTATATAAAAATAAAAAATCTAAAAAAATGTTTCTATTTGCAAGTGTCATAATAATTTAGCCTTTGTTACAATACCGTGGCCCATGGCTTATCAATATCATATGCCTAAAACCATAACTCATATCAAAACCAAAATATTATAATTTAATTTAATTGGCATGCTACATGGTTTATATGGTGCTTGTTGGGGTACAGATCTTGATGGGTGTGTGATTAGATATATCCTTTTTTGCCCCAAGGGTTACCTCCATTGATCGAGTTCTTGAAGCACCTTGTAGTGGGAAGTCAATCCTCAATGCTCTCGGGTTAGGTTTTGCTAATGAGTCCTAAAGTGATCCCTTCACGTAATCTTTACATGGACATAGCGGCTAACAACCACATTGAAATACTAATAATAATAATAATACTAATAATAAATTTACAATTTAATTAGTTTATGGTGGTAGATCTCATATAAAAAAGATGTATGGTAAATAAATATAAATATAAATAAACTAGAGGTATGGTAAATAAATACAACTTTTTTTATATTTACTCCAGAGGTGTGGTAAATAAATAAAAATATAAAGAAACTGGAGGTACAGTAAATAAATAAAACCTCCTTTTATATTTATTCCATAAACATCTTTATATTTACAAAAACTCAAAAAATATGTTTTATTTAGGTGAAGCCTATGGGCCAAATACCATGGGACAAATAATTATTAATACCATGGGCCAAATACCATATTTATAAAAGAGGTATGATAGATAAATAAATATAAAAGAGGTATAAATAGGTATGATAAATAAATAAAAACATATCAAACAAGATTAGAAAACAACATCTAATTATATACCAAGCCTCTGGGCCAAATACCATGGTAAATAAAAGAGATATGATAAATAAATAAAAATATAAATAAACCAGAGGTATGGTAAATAAATAGAACCTCTTTTTATATTTACTCCACAAACCTCTTCAAACTTAATAACACTCAAAAAATAGGTTTTATTTAGGTGACCCCTATGGGCTAAATACCATGGGTCAAATTATTATTAATACCATAGAGAAAAAACATTATTAGCCCTAATATTAATATTAAAATATTATTATTATTATTATTAAATATAATACTCATATTAATATTATTAAATTTAATAACTTTGGATTAATACAATATTAAATTTGTTATATTGTAATATATATTAATATATCATGACATATATTAACTCTAGATATATATGGGAGGGAAGAACAAAGACATAGAGTAATAGAGGTGTAGAGATAGGGGGAGTGACAAGGGAGAGGAGGAATGAAGAGAGAAAGAGAGAGGGAGATGAGTGAGAGATGTAGAGAAGGGTAAGAGAGGGAGAGGGAGACACAAAGATGGAGGGGGAGAGAGAGAAGGAGAGAGGGAGGGAGACAGTGAGAGGATTGGAGGGCAGAGAGAGAGAGAGAGAGATGGGGGAAGAGAGAGGAAGGTAGGAGAGAAAGGGAGAGAGAGGAAGGATGAGAGAGAGGAATTGCAAGAGAGGATGAGAGAGGGACTGAAGAAGAAAGCCATAGAGAGTGAGAAATGGAGAGAGAGGGAGTGACAAGGGAGAGATGGAGAGAGAGAGAGTATGTTTAGGGATGAGATAAAGAGACAAATAAAGAGAGATAGAGAGAAGGGGGGAGAGAAGGAGAGAGAGAGGGATATAGTAACATAGTTGGAGAGAGAGAGAGAGAGAGAGAGAGAGAGAGAGAGAGAGAGATATTGATGGGGGAAGAGAGATGATTGGAGGGGAGAGAGAGCGAGAGAGAGAGAGAGAGAGAGAGAGAGGATTGGAGGGAAAAGAGAGAGAGAGGATTGGAGGGAAGAGAGAGAGAGAGAGAGAGAGAGAGAGAGAGAGGAGGAGAGTGATGGGGGAAGAGAGAGGATTGGAGGGCAAAGGGAGAGAGTGATGGGGGAAGAGAGATGAAGGTAGGAGAGAAAGGGAGAGATAGGAAGTATGAGAGAGCAGAATTGAGAGAGAGGAGGAGAGAGGGAGGAAAGAAGAAATACATAGAGAGTGAGAGGTGGAGAGAGAGAGGGAGTGACAAGGGAGAGATGGAAAGAGAGTGTGTATGTTTGGGGGTGAGATAATGAGATAAATAAGGAGAGATGGAGAGAATGTGGGAGATAAGGAGAGAGGAGAGAGCGTAGGATATAGTAATAGAGTTGGAGGGTGAAGACAGAGAGGGGGGGAGGGAAAGAGAGATGCATTTGGAAGGGGAGAGAGGGAGGTAAGAATAAATAAATAGAGAGAGAGGTGGAGAGAGAGAGGGAGTGATAAGAAATATGGAGAGAGAGGGAGAGAGGATAACAAGAGGGAATATAGATAGAAGTGGGGGAGAGGGAGAGAAGGGGAAGAGAGAGAGAGTGTTAAAATTGGCAACTAGGGACAAAATCCATGTGCGTCATCTTATTCATGGATAATAATATTTTTATTAGATTCCTCTCATCGAGAGGTGTAGGATTGATCTAAATATCATCCGATTTTGATAAGTATTTATGGATATATGCATTTATTTTGATTATGGAATAATTATCAAGCCGACCTACAACTCACGTAGGCTCAGAAGCCCAACAGTCGCATCTATTAAATCATCAATAGTTGTGTATAAATACAGGAGGTATTTTTCTCATTTGGACTCACTCAACTCATCACATCTCTCTCTCTCTCCTACGCAGAAAAGAAGCTCTTCTCCTATTGCGCAGAAAGAGACTCTTCTCTCACACGTGGAAGGAAGGTGCAGAATTTAGCGCTGCAACTACAGAACCAAAGTTTGACCAGTGTTGACCATCGGTCTGCCTCTCATAACTACTCTATATGTGAATCTGGATCTCCTCTGAAGGCCACATTTTTTGGTGAAGGAATCAAGCCAATCTGACGGTCGGTTTGCAAGATATTGTTTGCCCTAGTTTGGATGATCTAGGGTTTGTTGCTGCTGATGTAAATCAGATTTATGTACTATTTCTCTCTACTGAATTATTGAAGATAAAGGAAGATTTGATCAAAGGGTTTCCCCACATTGGGGTTTGTCCCTGGCTAGCCACCACATCTTGTGTCTCTTGTCTTGGCTTGTTTTATGTTGATCATTTAATGTTCTATCTGCACTTTACTTTATGTACATGTGATTGCTAATCTGTGGATAATAACAAGAAAAAGAAGTAAAATGCTATAAGCATAGAACATACCATAAAATAACATGGTATCGGAGCTGAGGTGAAGACAAAGCCCGAGCAAGAGCAAGAGAAATAACCGAAGAGAAGATTGGCAAGGCTATCCTAAAAGAACTATGGGGTCCTCAACACTCTTCCCTGCCGAAGACAAGCTCTGTGAGAAAGCTGACTATCACGGATGGAAGATGTCTATCGATCTAACCTTAGAAGATCAGGAGTGTTAGACTATGTGAGAGGCAATATTGTTGAGCCTCCATCAAATGCACCCGTTGCTACTAGGAACAAATGGAAAACCGGTGAAGTCAAAACAAAGAAGATCATCCGAGATTCTATCAACAAGTGCTTGGTGGCCTACATCTCCGACCTGAACACCTCCAAGGAAATCTACCATAGATTGGTGAGTTTATTTAAAGTTAATGATGCAAATCAAGTTTTGTTTCTTAGAAATACGCTGAAGGAAATTAAGAAGGACAAAGATGAGAGTATGCAAGCATACTTCTTAAGAATCACCGAGATCAGAAACGATCTCCTATCTATTGGGGAGACTATTACTGATAGGGAAATGGCACTCACAACTCTCAGAGGATTACCATCCAAATGGTACGTGTTCATGACTACTCTTCTAAAAAATAATGTAATTCCTGGTTTTGAGGAATTAATGGCTAGATGCATTCAAGAAGAAACAAGGGTAGAAGAGAAATAAATGCCCATGCCTAAAGGTCATCTTGTTGCCTTTTCTTCTCACGCTAAGAAAATAAATAATTCTGGGACTAAATAAAAAAGAAGGGCTGGACCTAAGGGTGGAAGAAAAGGATGATGTTACATTTGCGACAAAGCAGGTCACTATGCAAGGGAGTGCCCTGAGACCGAGAAGATGATCAAAATCCCTCTCATGGCAATCAAAGGAATGACAAGTTTAATAGCAAAGGTAAAAGGAGTGCTGAAAATCAAGGAAGAGGACAACCATTCAAGAAAGCTAGAAATTCCAGGTACGAGTCCAGCATTGTTGAAAATAAGCAAGATGAATATTATCTACCAGCTGCTCTATCTACCTCTGCTCCTTCGGACTCAATGGGAATTTGGCTCATTGATAGTGGTGCCTCAAGGCACTTCACTGGTTACAAAGAAGTTCTCCATAATCTGATAGAGAAAGAAACTAACCTGGAAATTGTCCTTGGAGATAATATGAAATATCCCGTGAAAGGTGTAGGCAATGTCTCTCTTAAATTGAATCAAGGTAATACGATCCACTTACAGGATGTATTATATGTACCTGACCTCAAAAAGAACCTGGTGTCCATCTCAGCAATGGAAGACAAAGGCTACAAGGTGACCTTCAGCGATGGCAAGGTATGTGTATGGAAAAACAATGTTAAAGATGCCTTCACTCTTGGGTTTCGATTTGATTCATTATATCAGGTCGAAGGAAGTCCGCTAGGTTTCATGTCTTGTGACACATCTCAAGCCTTGATCGAGAATCAAACTAAAAAGAAGATCAAGATCTTAAGGACTGATAATGGGACTGAATATGAATCTAACGAGTTTCATGACTTTTGTAAAGAGGTTGGCATTAAGAGGGAGACTACTACACCATATACTCCTAAACGGAATGGTGTGGTGGAAAGGAAGAATTGTACGATTGTGGAAGCTATCCGTGCCATGCTCCATGATCAAAGACTTCCAAAGTTTCTATGGGTCGAAGCTGCAAACACCACCATATATGTACAAAACCAATGCCCTCATCAAGCATTGGGTTCCAAGACTCCTGAAGAAATGTTCACCGGTAAGAAACCTGACGTATCTCATTTTAGAATTTTTGGAAGCCCTGTATATTTCCATGTGTCGAAAGATAAAAGGAATAAATTGGGTGCATCTGGAAAGAAAGGAATCTTCATGGGGTATGGTGAAAATACTAAGGGCTATAGAATCTATGTAGCTGGTCAAAGGGAAGTTGTGATTAGTTATGATGTCACCTTTGATGAAGATATGGCCCTCAGCAAGGTGGATAATTTTCCGACTTTGAGGACCTCTCAAGAAGCCGACACCAGGGAACTGAATTAAAAGGATGATGAAACAATGCCTGATGTGGAAGAACCGATGGATCCTATTGATCCACCTGAGCCTTCCTCTTCTAGGAAGAGATCCTCTTGGCTTAGGGGGCTACTCGATGATGTTGAAGGACACACTACACCCCAAGGAACCTTCCGTGAAAGTAAGAAACCCAACAGCTATCAGGGATACCTGACAATCATGAGGACAATCATACAAAATGAGCCTTCATCATTCTCAGATGCAGTCAAGCATCAAGTATGGAAGGATGCTATGACCGAAGAATATGAGTCTATTATGAAGAATGATGTCTGGGAAGTAGTTCCTAGACCCCAGGACAAGACAGTTGTCACTTCTAAATGGCTTTACAAGATAAAGCATGTAGCAGATGGAAGTACAAAAAAATATAAGGCTCGTTTTGTCACTCGTTTCTTCTCCCAGAAGGAAGGTATAGACTATGACGACATATTTGCACTTGTTGCTAGATATACCACCATCCGCTCGATCATAGCCCTTGCGGCTTCACAAGGATGGAACCTACATCATATGGATGTCAAGACCGTGTTCTTGCATGGTTTGATCAAAGAAGAGGTCTACGTAGAGCAACCCGAAGGATTTGAGATTTATGATTGAAAATCTCATGATGTAGGTTGAAGAAGGCCCTCTATGGGTTGAAGCAAGCACCCCGAGCATGGTATGAGAGGATCAATAGCTACTTGGTGAAGCTAGGATCCACTAGGAGTGAAGCTGATCCTAACCTTTACTTTAAGGTTGAAGATGACAAACCTCTCATACTGGTGCTGTATATTGACGACCTATTCCTAACAAGTGCAGACCCTCTCATTCACAAATGTAAGAGGGATTTGGCTTTTGAATTTGAAATGGACCTAGGACTGATGCACTATTTCCTCATCTCAAGGAAAATATGTGGTGAAAATATTGGAAAGATTCAGTATGGTGGACTGCAAGCTTGTAACTACCCGGATGGAGCTTGACTTTAAGAAGTTAAGCGGTAGCGTTGCTAGACCTGTTTTACGAAATTCCACCGAGTATCATCAACTCGTCAGAGCATTAATGTTCTTAGTGAACTCCCATCCAGATATATGATTTGCAATCAACGCGTTGAATCAACATATGGTTGAACCTCACCACATACATTGGATTAGTTCCAATAATCTGTTAAGATATCTTCATGGCACAATTACATATGGGTTAAGATACACTACCGTATATATGAGACTACTTGGATACATTGATGCTGATTGGGCAGGCAGTGTGGTGGATTGTAAGAGCACTTCCAGGTGATGTTTCTCCTTGGGATCTGCTTCGATATCTTGGATGAGTAGGAAGCAAACGTTGGTGGCTTTGAGCACCGCCAAGGCAGAGTATATTGCTGCTAGCATGGCCTCCTGTGAGGCAGTCTGGTTGTGAAAGCTCTTCAGTGAGCTGTTTAGATTTACATTGGATACCACCGTGATCTTATGTGACAACCAGAGTGGGATTCGTTTGTCATAGAATCCTGTATTTCATGATCGCTCCAAGCATATCGATATCAAGTACCACTATATTTGAGATATGGTGCAGTGAGGAGCAATAAGGCTCCAACATATCGATACAGATGAACAGGTCGCCAACATCCTGACAAAGCCCCTAAGGAAGGTCAAATTCCTGACTTTCCGAGAACGACTTTGTGTCTTTCAAAGACCCTCTGATGAGGGTCCTGTATGATGTATTGAGCTCTGGGAGCTCTAGGAGGGTGCGGGGTACTTCTTGGAGCGACATATGACCACAGGGTAAAAGAATCAAAACTTTCCCTGTAACACCCTGTGGCGACTATGTAGCAGGATGATTAGTTCTCCTGTGAGGTCTAGATGATGTGTTCTCCATGACGATTATGTAGCAGGATGATTAGTTCTCCTGTGAGGTTTGGATGATGTGTTCTCCATGACAATTATGTAGCAGGATGATTAGTTCTCCTGTGAGGACATGATTGATTAGTTCTCCTATCGAGGCATCCTACCCATGCAGTCTAAGACTCATGGGAAGTTCCTCTCATCTGATCAATGAGTAGGAAAATGAGGATAGGGACCATAGTAGTACCGATGGATGCATCACTATATCTACCGTACCTTCATTGGTCTGGGATTAATGATACTGGTCTGGGACCAGTGGTAAGAGTTGTACCCACTATGACGTTGACTTCGGGTTGGTTGAGACTAGTCTGGGACAAGTGGTACACACTCTAAGACTGAATTTGAGTTAGTGGAGGATGATACTGGTCTGGGACCAGTGGTAGGAGTTGTACCCACTATGACGTTGACTTCGGGTCGGTTGAGACTAGTCTAGACTAGTGGTACACACTTTGAGACTGACTTTTAGTCAATGGAGGATGATACCGGTGTTGGCATTATGGCACAGGTGTTGTCCTTGATGGCAACTCCATCTGGTGACAGATCTCAGTTCAGGCTTTCAGAATGGAGGAAATGTCATATACGCAGGTTCATCTAGACTAAGGCGCGTATACACACGGGTTAGACGTTACAAAGGCGCATATGCGTATACACGCACTTTCACGCAAGGAAAAGCACGTATATGTTGGAGAACTTACTTTTGGTCCATGGTAGTTAGTCCTTAGTATTTGAACCTATGGTTTTGGACCATGGTATCTCGTCAGAAGTGTTGATTTCAAGTATTGGGTCCATGGTGTTGGTTTATTATGGTTTTGGACTGTGGTATTGTGGAAGGCCTAAGACTATAAAAGAGGAAGGAGATCATGTGGCAAAGGATCATCTGAATTATTATTGAATATCTGATAAAGTGCTAGATCTGGAATACTGGTAATTGGGTTATCGTGCAGATCTGGATCTGAATGAAGGAGGAACCTTAGTGCAAAGAGAAGGATAAGTTCTATTGATGGGTCATAATCTTTAAGCTTGAATGATAGTATCTTTGTATGATTTTGATCTGTTATATGTGGCGCTTGCTTGATCTATAAAACTGATAATCGGGGTTAATTAGTGTTTGAATATCTAAAAGAGCGAATTATCCTTTATAGATCTGTACACAGGTTCAGTAAAGCGAAGGCGCGTATACATGCTGGTTCAGTGAATGCAAACAATGTATATGCAGGTTGCTCCATACGCAGAAGCGTATGCACGCAGGTTTCAGGCTATTAAAGTAGCGTATATATTTTGAGTTGTGATCTTGCTGCTTCTGTTTATTGCTGGAGTGTTCTGGATTCATAATTTGGTGTGTAGTTGCTGTTACTATGATTTGGGGACAGTTATCAGAGAAGTGTCTACTTGATTCAGTGCTAATTGGTGAAAAGGAGAAATTCTTGATGTTTGATTGATGTTCATGGATCCAGTCTGAAAATTTATGAAATGTGGTCCCTGGAAGAAAGATAAGGTTGTAGCCTTCTGTAGGCCAACACCTACATACTAGTATCTTGGCTAGTGCAAGAGCTAAGGGGGTTGTAGCTCCATTCCAGGAGAAGCTGGAGAACGAGAGAGGGTTGTAGCTCTCTGCAGGTTGCAGCCTGCGTACTGGTAAAGGACTGCACCAGTACTTTTTAAAAAGAAGTTTCTAATTAAAAGAAGATAGAGATGAATTGTAGCAGGTGGTTTTCACCCACATTGGGTTTCCACCTTATATCTTGTGTTGTTGTGTGTGATTGTCTTCTGCTCTGTTTTACTGTTTCTGGTTACTGGTTATTTGATTCTAATACACAGATTAACAATCAACATCTGAAAGATAAAGTAAATTATAAGTTTGCATAGTATACGCTGGTTTCCTTCTACATAGTTGCGTATATAGGCGGGTTTAATTAACTGAAGTAGCGTATATCATTTGGATTTGAAAAAGGAATATTTTACTTGATAATATTGATTCACCCCCCCTCTCAGTATTATTTCCAACAATTGGTATCAGAGCAGGTCCTTTAGAAGAAGCTTGATCGCTTGAAGGAAGATCTTTCATCATGAGCAACTACGAGAGGGAAGCATCAATCAGGCCACCGATTTTTGATGGGACAAACTTCATATATTGGAAGGTAAGAGTTACTGCCTATCTTCAATCTCTTGGTACAGAAGTCTGGGATATCATAGATACAGGGTATACTTTTCCATCAGCAACTCCTACAGATCCGGATAAGAGGAAGAAATATGAAACAAATGCAAAGGCGGTCAATACTCTATTAGGATGTCAATCTCAATCAGAATTTGTCAAGGTTATGTAGTATAAATCCGCAAAATAAATATGGGACAAGATTGTTCTGAGCTATGAAGGAGATGATCAGGTAAAATGAGCAAAACTCCAAACCCTCAGAATTCAGTATGAAAATCTCAGAATGTGCAATGATGAAATTGTGGCTAACTATTTTCTTCATGTAGATGAGATTGTTAATTGTATGAAAAACTTTGGTGACGAAATAAAAGAGGCTGTTGTGGTTGAAAAAGTTCTAAGATCTTTGTCCCCTAAGTTTGAATCTAATGTTTCTGCAATAGAAGAAAAAGAGAATCTACAAAACCTTACAATGTCACAGCTGCACGAAATTCTAACTGCTTATGAAATGAGGAAAGGAGGACCATCATACAGGAGAGAAGTTGCCTTCAAGGCTTCAGGCAAAGGAGACTACTATGAATCAGGGCACGTGTCAGAAGAAGAAGAAGAATCAAATTTGGTCAAGAACCTTCAACGGGGTGCTGGAAGATTCCGAGGTAAGTTACCTTTCAAATGCTTTGCTTGTGGAAGAGTAGGTCACTATGCTGCCAAATATCCTCATAAGGATAAGATTGACAAGGGGAAGGAACCTGTTAGATGGAACAAGAAACAGAATAAGAAAAGCTATTACACTCATGAAGATAGTGATGGACTATCAAATAGTGATGAAGATGAACGAGGTAATAATTATAAACTTTTAATGGATTTTGAAGATGATGATTACATGGATGCTATAGATGAAGAAGGTTTTTATGAAGAAATTTCTAAACTCAAAGTCTGTTTAGAAGAGAAAAATATGATCATTGATTCTCTGCAATGTCAACTGGCTGAAAGGGAAAAACATCATGAAAAATTGGAATGTGAAATTGTTTGTCTTAGAAAGGAGATTGAGAAAACAAAAGCTATTAATCTTAAATTCGTTAAAGGATCTGAAACTCTGGATGAGATTATCAATGTGCAGCGTTCTCCACTAATCAAGATAGGTCTAGGATATAATGGAGAAGCATCACAAGCATCCACTTCCAAAAGTTATCTTGATGCAGCAAGGAGGAGCGAGAAAAGGCCTAATAGAAATCATCAGGTAAATCAGGGACAGTTTTCCTCAAGAATGAACAAAGAATATCAGGAAAATCGGGGACAATCTACTTTAAGGACAAACAGAAGCTACAACCAGCCACAGGTAAAACCTTCTCAATTTGCCTCAAGAATGGATGCCAATAGGAACTACAATCATTTGGCTGGTAGATTTGATAATCACAGGAGTTTCTTCAATGGCCAATGTTTCTCTTGCCATAACTTTGGCCACAAAGCTGCTCAATGTGTTGCCTATAAGACAATCATGACTAGAGAAGCTCAAAAACAAAGAAGTATGACTGGAATCACGAAAAGGACCTATAACAACTTTTCGGCCCTTGAAAATGAAATTGAATGTTCTATTTGTAATAACTTCGGTCATGAAGATTCTGAATGCAGGAGCAGGTTTGGGAAGACAACTCAGAAGGAACAAATCTCAAGTGCCAGAACATGGAGAATGAAGGAACCGCAACGAGAAAGATGTGGGATAGCTTTATATGCAGAAGGACAGGAAAATCAATGGTACATCGATAGTGGATGTTTGAAAAATATGACAGGTGATAAAGAAAAACTTCAATCATATAGTGCTTTAGAAAAGGGAAAGAAAGTTTCATTTGGAAATGATACCCCTGCATTCATAAAAGGAAAAGGCACTGTTCAGTTGAAAGAAAGAGTCAAAGCTGGAAATGTTTTGTATGTTGATGGCCTGAAACATAATCTACTGAGTGTCAGTTAGATGTACGACCAAGGAACTGAGGTAATATTTTGATCAAAAGGATGTAGTGTTCGTGATCTTGATAGAAGAAAAACAGTGATCTAAGGCATAAGAACTCCAAATAATTTATACATATTTGAAGAAGGACAACAACAATGCTAATTGAGCAAGAATGATGAACACTGGTTATGGCACCAGAGGTTGGGGCATCTAAGATTTTCACAGATAAGGAAAGCATGCAAATACCAGGAAGTTCGTGGTCTTCCAGACATTAGAATTCCAGACAACACAATATGCAAATCATGTCAGTTTGGCAAGCAAACCAGAACTAACTTCCCTGAGAAGGAAGGATTAGCTAGCAGGCCTCTTGAACTAGTCCACACAGATGTATGTGGTCCATCTAGGAAAAGGTCACCCCGAGGTGAAGAATACTTTATACTATTTATTGACGACTTCTCCAGGATGGTTTGGATAGGACTTATGAAGCACAAAGATGAAGCCATCGAAAAATTCAAATCTTTCAAAGCCTTGGTTGAAAATGAATCAGATCACAAAATTAAGTGCCTCAGTTCTGATAGAGGTGGAGAATTTACCTCAAATGAATTTTTAGATTTTTTTGAAGAACATGGAATAAGAAGGGAATTCTCTATAGCTAGGACTCCTCAGCAAAATGGAGTAGTGGAAAGGATGAACAAAACAATTCAACAAAATGCTCGTGCTATGCTTGATGAGTCTGGAACTCCCAAAACCTTCTGGGGTGAAGCTGCATTTGCTGCGGTTGTTATTCTCGACAAAACAAATGTTCGAGTGAACAACACTCGAACTCCTCATGAGCTCTGGTATGGTGAGACTCCTTCCGTAAAACATTTCAAAATTTTTGGAAGCAAATGCTATATTAAGAATAATGATGAACATCTTGGCAAGTTTGAACCTAGAGCAGATGAAGGCATTCTCCTTGGTTATTCTCCCCACGGAAAAGCATATAAGTGTTACAATAAAAGACTTGGAAGAATTGTGAAAAGCATTGATGTAGTGGTTGATGAAGAAGGAAACATTCCTAGGCATGTAAATTATGAAAATATCGAAGAAGATGAAGACCATCCTTCAAATCAGATTAATGATGAAGAAGAAGAACCTCAAGAGGCACCAAAGGAATAGATAAGGATAGAATAGAAGACTCCATCTAGGTATGTTTAGAAGAATAATCTAGAATCTCAAATTTTGGGGCAGAAAGAGGCAGGTATACAAACAAAAAGAACAATTGCAGAAGCCTCAAGCTATTTTTCATTGCTCTCCTCCACTGAACCACAAAATGTAAAAGAGGCATGCAAAGATGAATGCTGGGTCAAGGCAATGGATGACGAACTTGAACAGATCGAAAAGAACAACACTTGGGAGCTGGTTCCTAGACCAAAGGATAAGAATGTCATAGGGACAAAATGGATCTTTAAAAACAAGATGAATGAAAATGGGGAAGTGATTAGAAAAAATGCCAGACTTGTTTGTAAAGGGCATGCTCAACAAGAAGGAATAGACTTTGAAGAAACTTTTGATCCTGTTGCTAGACTTGAGGCCATCCAAATGTTTCTTGCTCTCTCAAGATTTCAGAAGTTCAAAGTATTTCAAATGGACGTGAAATCAACCTTTCTGAATGTAGACTTAGAAGAAGAGGTGTACATTGAGCAACCAGATGGTTTCATTCTTGGGAATGATCCAAATCTTGTATGTAGACTAAAAAAGGCTCTTTATGGTCTTAAACAGGCTCCAAGGGCTTGGTACTATTGTTTGGACAAATATCTTCATCAACAAGGCTTTTCAAAAGGATCAGCAGATAGCAATCTTTATATAAAAATTGAAAATGACAAATTGCTAATACTTGTTGTGTATGTAGATGATATTATCTTTGGCAGCAATGAAGAAGCTATGAGTCAAAGCTTTGCCTTAGTGATGCAGAAAGAATTCAAAATGTCCTTGCTTGGAGAACTGACATATTTTCTTGGATTGCAAATCCAACAAAATGACGGCGGTATCTTTTTGTCTCAAACCAAATATCTCAAGCAGATCTTGAAGAAATATGGCATGGAAGATGCAAAACCAGTATGTACCCCCATGGTTACAGGATGCAGCCTCAGTGAAAATGATGAATCAGCAGCAGTGCATCAACCAACATATAGATCTATGATTGGAAGTCTACTTTATTTGACAAGTACACGATCAGACATCATGCATGCAGTGGGAATAATTGGAAGATTTCAAGCAAATGCTAAGGAAACTCATCTTCAGGTAGTTAAGAGAATCTTCAAGTACCTTCAAGGAACTCAAAACTATGGCTTATGGTATCCTAGAGATACTGATCTCACACTTCATGCTTATACAGATGCAGATTGGGCCAGAAGCATGGATGACAGAAAGAGCACAATGGTGGTGCATTCTTTATGGGTTCCAGATTAGTATCTTGGTTCAGCAAGAAACATAGTTCGATTGCTTTATCTACAGCTGAAGCGGAATATGTGGTTGCTGCATCTTGCTGCACTCAACTCCTTTGGATGATGCAGACCTTGCAGGATTTTCAAATCACTTGTACACCACCTATCTCCATCTTATGTGATAATACAAGTGCAATCAACATTTCAAAGAACCCTGTCATGCATTCAAAGACCAAGCACATACCAATCAAGTATCACTTTCTCCGGGAACAAGTGTTGGAACAAAAGGTCAAATTGGAGTATGTTCCTTCTGAGGAACAATTTGCTGATATTCTCACTAAACCACTGCCCAGGGAAACTTTTGAATACCTCAGACAGAAGCTGGGAGTAGTTGATGCATCATCTTGCTGTTAAATCTTGTCTGTTTCAGAGAAATATGGGTGTACACGAGTTGCCTGAGGAGGATCCGCGTACATATTCCGGTTTGTGCAGAGACAGTCGCGTATATGGATGTTTGATGGAAATCAGTAGGGTTAGGCTCTGGTTGAAGATATTCTGATATGGGTCTGACAAAGACCATCCAGCACAGGTTTAGGGGGAGCAAATAAAAATTCTAATGATGCATTGTTGGCATTATCTTAAAAGCTTTTGGTTCTAGTTCACAACTGTTGTTGGGTTCAGGTGGAACAAAGGCAGAGCGAGAAGAGAAGGAAATCTTGGTTGTTGATCTGAATGGTGATTGACAGATGCTGCTGCTATCAGTTATTGATGACTTTCATAAGTCTTGTTCTAGATATTTTGTCTCTATGTCATGTATCTCTTTTACGGTGTCAAGGTCATGTAATGACCTATTTTGGTTTCCCCACTATGCCTGGGATGAATATGTAATGTACTTGGTTGTCATATATGTATCCCCACTTGGTTGGGTGGATGATCCCCACTTGGTTGGGTGATGGATGTATGTATTGAGTCTTTTGGTGATAGGAAGGTCTTTTATGATGTATAAGTCATCGTTCTTCTTGAAGAACATCTTGTTGCAGATCTTGTCTACAGTCAGGGGGAGCATGGTCAGCACAGTAGGGCAGAGATTTCAGCATGTACTCAGGGGGAGCACAACCCTTTGCCCTTGATGACAAAGGGGGAGAATGACTTTGAGGATCTTGGGGTTGCCATCAAGTCCAAAGGGGGAGATTGTTGGCATTATGGCACAAGTTTGGAGCTATGGCACAGGTGTTGTCCTTGATGGCAACTCTATCTGGTGACAGATCTTAGTTTAGGCTTTCAGAATGGAGGAAATGTCATATACGTAGGTTCATCTAGACTAAGGTGCGTATACACGTGGGTTAGACGTTACAAAGCCGCGTATGCGTATACACGCACTTTCACGCAAGGAAAAGCACGTATATGTTGGAGAACTTACTTTTGGTCCATGGTAGTTAGTCCTTGGTATTTGAACCTATGGTTTTGGACCATGGTATCTCATCAGAAATGTTGATCTAAAATATTGGGTCCATGGTATTGGTTTATTATGGTTTTGGACAATGGTATTGTGGAAGGCCTAAGACTATAAAAGAGGAAGGAGATCATGTGGCAAAGGATCATCTAAATTATTATTGAATATCTGATAAAGTGCTAGATCTGGAATACTGGTAATTGGGTTATGGTGCAGATCTGGATCTGAATGAAGGAGGAACCTTAGCGCAAAGAGAAGGATAAGTTCTATTGATGGGTCATAATCTTTAAGCTTGAATGATAGTATCTTTGTATGATTTTGATCTGTTATATGTGGCGCTTGCTTGATCTATAAAACTGATAATCTGGGTTAATTAGTGTTTGAATATATAAAAGAGTGAATTATCCTTTATAGATCTGTACGCAGGTTCAGTAAAGTGAAGGCGCGTATACACGCTGGTTCAGTGAATGCAAACAACATATATGCAGGTTGTTCCATACGCAGAAGTGTATGCACGCAGATTTCAGGTTATTAAAGTAGCGTATATATTTTGAGTTGTGATCTTGCTGCTTCTGTTTATTGCTGCAGTGTTCTGGATTCAGAATTTGGTGTGTAGTTGCTGTTACTATGATTTGGGGACAGCTGTCAGAGAAGTGTCTACTTGATTCAGTTCTAATTGGTGAAAAGGAGAAATTCTTGATGTTTGATTGATGTTCATGGATCCAGTCTGAAAATTTATGAAACGTGGTCCCTGGAAGAAAGAGAAGGTTGTAGCCTTCTGTAGGCCAGCACCTACGTACTAGTATCTTGGCTAGTGTAAGAGCTAAGGGGGTTGTAGCTCCCTTCCAGGAGAAGCTGGAGAACGAGAGAGGGTTGTAGCTCTCTGCAGGTTGCAGCCTGCGTACTGGTAAAGGACTGCACCAGTACTTTGTAAAAAGAAGTTTCTAATTACAAGAAGATAGAGACGAATTGTAGCAGGTGGTTTTCACCCACATTGGGTTTCCACCTTATATCTTGTGTTCTTGTGTGTGATTGTCTTTTGCTCTGTTTTACTTTTTCTGGTTACTGGTTATTTGGTTCTGATACACATATTAACAATCAACATCTGAAAGATAAAGTAAATTATAAGTTTGCATAGTATATGCTGGTTTCCTTCTACATAGTTGCGTATATACGCGGGTTTAATTAACTGAAGTAGAGTATATCATTTGGATTTGAAAAAGGAATATTTTACTTGATAATACTGATTCACCCCCCCTCTTAGTATTATTTCCAACAACTGGTCTAGGACCAGTGGTAGGAGTTGTACCCACTATGATGCTAACTTCGAGTCAGTTGAGACTGGTTTGGGACCAGTGGTACACACTCTGAGACTGACCTCGAGTCAGTATGATACATCCTCAATCATTTCTTCCTCTTCATAATTCAGAAAAAGCAGAGCAGAGTAGAACAGAGCAGAGCAGAGCGGATCAGAACAAAGCATAGCAAGTAGGATGGAGCGGATTAGAGCAGGGGTCAAGCTGTACAGGGCAGTGCATTCGATGGATGAATAGTAGCGACTGACAGACAAATTGTAGATGGAGTTCTCCCTAGTTGAGAGGGAGTGTTAAAATTGGAAACTAGGGCCAAACTCCATGTGGGTCATCTTATTCATGGCTGATAATATTTTTATTAGATTCCTCTCATTAAGAGGTGTAGGATTGATCTAAAGATCATCTGATTCTGATAAGTATTTATGGAGATATGAATTTATTTTGATTATGGAATAATTATCAAGCCGACCTACAACTCATGTAGGCTCAGAAGCCCAATAATCACATCTATTCAATCATCAACAGTTGTGTATAAATACAGGAGGTCTTTTCCTCATTTGGACTCACTCAACTCATCACATCTCTCTCTCTCTCTCCTGCGCAGAAAAGAAGCTCTTCTCCTACTGCGCAGAAAGAGACTCTTCTCTCACACATGTGGAAGGAAGGTGCAGAATTAGGGCTACAACTGTAGAACCAAATTTTGACCAGCGTTGACCATCAGTCTGCCTCTCAGAACTGTGTTGTAGGTGAATCTAGATCTCCTCTAAAGGATACATTTTTTGGTGAAGGAATCAAGTCGATCCGAAGGTCGGTTTGCAAGATATTGTTTGCCTTAGTTTGGCTAATCTAGGGTTTGATGTTGCTGATGTAAATTAGATTTATGTACTATTTCTCTCTACTGAATTATTGAAGATAAAGGAAGATTTGATCAAAGGGTTTCCCCACATTGGGGTTTGTCCCTAGCTAGCCACCACATCTTGTGTCTCTTGTCTTGGCTTCTTTTCTGTCGATCATTTAATGTTCTATTTGCACTTTACTTTATGTACATGTGATTGCTAATATGTGGATAATAATAAGAAAGATAAGTAAACTGTTATAAGCATAGAACATACCATAAATTAATAGAGAGGGAGGGAGAGGGGGAGGGAGGGATAGATAGATAGATTGGAGAAAGAGAGTGTATGTTTTGGGGGTGATATAGAGTGACAAGGGGAGATAGAGAAATAGATGGAAAGCGAAGAGAGGGAAGAATAGAGAGATGGAGAGAGAGAGGGAGAGACAAATAGACTGATAGATATGGAGTGAGAGAGCATGTGCGTTTGGGGGGTTGAGATAGAGAGACAAAGATTGAGAGATGGAGGGAGATATATGTTGATCTAAAATTGATTGCTAGTTAATGTTGTGCTAGTATCATTTCTAGATATAAAATTTTCTTTGCTTTGGTTTGCTTATCCATAAAGAGTTTATCCATGAGCTTGTGATTTTCAATTCATCTAGCTTGGTGAAATTTAGTGTTTTGCATGACCTTAAAAGCATGAATTTAAATGACTGAACAACAGCATATAAAAAAGTAGTAAGCACAAATAACAAAGCTCAATACACAAATTTTTGTTGAAGGAGTTCACCCCTCTTGGGCTACATCTCCTTGGTCTAGCTTCATAGTGTGGGTCTTTGTATTAGCTTCAATAGTGCTCAAATTGTTTTTACATGAATCCAATGCTCTTGGAACCTATTCCAATGAGTTTAAAACATTCAAATCTATTAGAAATGACTATTTGTTTACTCAATTAGGTTACCAACTGCTCTGGGAATGGCCTCCAACACCTAGTGGCTCTAGGCTTCAAAAATCTTGAAGTGACCCAAAACCCCTATAGATGACCTCTTCTACCTCTAAACAATTCTCCAATGAGTTCCTAGCATGCAAATTAGCCAAAAATGACTATTCATTTTCGAAATTTGGCTAAGAATTGAGTAAGTTATGGCTCAAACAGTTTTTCCTACAAAACCTCTGCTAAATCTAGAGAACTGCCAATTAAGTCCGCCAAGTTTGGTGGAAGTTATGGATTTGGTGGCTCCGCCATACTTTCCGCCAACTAAAAAAACAGATTAATTAAATGCTAATCATCATTAGGGCACACTAATCACACTTAGCGCTGGCCCGTAGCTCCTGGTTTCAGTGCTTGGTCGTATGGGGTACCACGTCGCCATCGGTCATAACTGCACGCTTAAATTAATGTGTGCTGCCACATTTTTAAAGTTACCTACCCATGGTCCAATGGTTAGGCCTTGGTATTATGAGGGGGAGGTCACGGGTTCAAACTTGCCTTTTGCCCATCCAATTTATGTTTTTGCCACATGATATCAAAATAGTTCGAAATTTACATTTTTACCATGATATACAAATAATTTATGTATTATGTGGATTTGTAATATTAAATATTTAATATATATAATATATTATAGTTATATTATAAGATATATATATATATATATATATATATATATATATATATATATATATATATATAGATATATATATATATATATATATATATATATATATATATATATATATATATATATATATATATATATATATATATATATATATATATATATATATATATATATATATATATATATATAACAAAACATAATTTCCACCTTGGAGCCAACTAGGAAACTTCACCTTCTCTGAGCCAAACTGGCGAATCTGAAGATGACACTTGTCACAGTGTCACTAGCTAAAACTGGAGAATATTCTCTACATGCTGACTAGGCATCTAGTCAACCCTAGTCAAACTTTGACTTTGACTTTTTTTTTACCAAACTTTCAGAAGCTCTAACTTTTGCATACGATGTTGATTTTTTGAACCATTCACGGTGTTGGAATCTTCACGATGAACTCTATCCAGTCATTTAGGTCTGAAGAAATTCTGAGCACTTTCATTTTTTAGCTAAAATATTGATCCCTGATCTCCCCATTAGAAGCCTTTTGGACCCCAAAAGCTCTCTTGATCACTAATTATGTTGATGAGGGATTGTTCCCTCATCCTTCGAGTCTTTATCCATTGAAATTTTCCTAATTTCATCATTTGGAGCTTTTCATAAAAATTCAAAATTTTCCTTGATTCCGACGACCATATATTATTGGCTTTGAGACCGTCATGCTGCAATATTTATGAATTTGTAGAATAACAATCTAATTTTGTTGAAAACATCTTGTTTCTACCTTGGTCAACAATCAAAGGAAACTTGGAATCTTTCTCACCTTGCACTTTGTCTCTATGGCGATTTTTAGCTTCTTTTGCCTTGTACTTGAGTTGACTCTTGCCCAAGTTTCTTCGCCATTGTAATGTGCCTTTTGGAAACAAGTAATGAACATTTTTGAAACCCATGCCTTCTTTGCCAAGTTTCTTTGTCTTCTTCTCTTTGACCTTTGCAACTTCTTGCACTGACACCTTGTTTTCAACACTGCTCAACACCAATGTTGGCTGCTGCAATTTTTTTTCACCTTCTTTCAAAGGCATCCTGTTATCATTCTGAAAAAACTCACTACAAATATAAACATATTTATGAAAAGTATGATTCAAAACATCTATTTGTTTGATCATCAACAATGTCAAGATCTTACTTGCATTCACTAGCCTCTTCATTTTCCCTGCATTAACTAAAGAAATGTTTAGTTTCTTGCGATGAGATCTCACAAAATAATTCATCCCATCTTTAAGAAAATGATATTTGTGCTCATAGCGATGAAACATTGCTTTCCTGTCATACAAATATGTAATTCCCAAGATAATTCTAGAAATGTCAAGTGGAACCCTGTCTAACTCGAATTCATCAACAAAGTTTGCAGTAGTAGTAAATCTAAAAATGCATTTCCTTGAAACCTGTAAATTGGCATCCTTAACTATCCAACCCAAAGGGTATGGTTTATGATGTGGTACGGTTTCAAGTTTAAGATCTTTAACTAAGTCTTTTGAAATTAGGTTTGTTGCCATTATGATTCCGGTATGGCTCTATGTTACAGATGTTGTACTTGATGGCAACACCCTCAAGTGGAAATGCTTTGACCAGGCTCTCAAAATGTTGAAAATTAAGAGGTAAGCAGGAGAATAGTTCAAAAGGTGCATACACGCAGGTACACGTGAAGGGACTGCGGACACACACGCAGGTCACCCGTTCAGAAGGTGCATACCCCCAGTTCAATTACTTCAAGGCAGAGAAGCACGCTCACGTGGGGTTTCTTATGTTTGGCCTGTGGTATTTAGCCCGCCGTTTTTGATTCTATGGTTTGGCCCGTGGTATTGTTTTATATTATTATTATTATTATTGAGCCCCATGTTTTTGGGCCCCTTGTATTGGTTATCTATGGTATTGATTCATGATTTTAGGAAGAGCTTGCCTATATAAAGCAAAGGAGATCACTTGGCCATAATATCTTTTGCAAAATTGAATATCTTAAGATATGAAATATTGGGCTACTGTTTTAAAAGCTTGATCTATATAAAAGTGAAGTTGAAAGTGAATCTGTGAAGGGTGATCTCTCAAGCGCATGAATAGATCTGAGCATCTGACTATCTGTGGCACACTGGGAGACTGCCAGTTCGGCCCTAATCAGAGGTACGCAGGTGATTAACGGTGCAAGTGCGTGGATACGCAGAGCAGAAGAAGGATAAGTGCGTGGGTACGTAGAGCAGAAGAAGGCGCAGTGCATGGGTACACAACGCGACAGAGGTTCAGGTGCGTAGGTACGCAGCGCGACAGCATCTGTGGGTGCGTGGGTACAACAGCAGTACGCGACGCGATAGCATCTGTGGATGCGTGGGTACAACAGCAGTACGCGGTGTGATAGCATCTGTGAGTGCGTACCTGCAGTAACAGTACGCAGCGCGATTGAAGAAACAGTGCGTGGGTACGCGGTGCGGCAGAAGGGTCTCTGCGGGTATACGTAGGGGAGCAAAAGGTCAAGTGCGTACGCACGCAGGCCAGAGAAAGAAAAACTGCGTATCTGTCTTAAGACCTTTTGTTGGCTCAATTTTTCTGTTGATAAGGTGTTCTGGGTTTGCTGTTATTGTTGATCTGGTTACTGCAGTTGTCTGGGTTATTTACTTGTACTCAATGATCTCTTGATGTTTATGGATACAGTTTGAAAATTTATGAAAAGTGATCCTTGAAAGAAAAGAAGTAGGGGGTTGTAGCTCCCTTCCAGGAGAGACTGGAAAACGAGAGAGAGTTGTAGCTCTCTGCAGGTTGCAGCCTGCATACTGGTAAAGGACTGCACCAGTACAAAATCATTGTAAAAGGAGTTTCTAATTTGAAAGAAGATAGAGACATATTGCAGCAGGTGGTTTTCACCCACATTGGGTTTCCACCTTATATCTGGTGTTATTTGGTGTGACTATCTGTTTTCTTGTTCATGCTCATTATTTTATGGTACTGACATACAAAATAATTCAAAGAATAAATAAGGAAGATTTATTAAAAGAACTTGATAATACTGATTCACCCCCCCTCTCAGTATTATTTCCAACAATTGGTATCAGAGCAGGTCCTTCAGAGAAGCTTGATCACTTGAAGGAAGATCAGTCATCATGAGCAATTACGAGAGGGAAGCATCAATCAGGCCACCAATTTTTGATGGGACAAACTTCAATTATTGGAAGGTAAGAGTTACTGCCTATCTTCAATCTCTTGGTACAGAAGTTTGGGATATCATAGAAACATGCTACACTTTTCCTTCAGCTACTCCTACAGATTCGGCCGAGAAGAAGAAATATGAAACAAATGCTAAAGCAGTCAATACTCTGCTGGGATGTTTATCTCAAACAGAATTCGTAAAGGTTATGAAATATAAATCCGCAAAGGAAATATGGGACAATATTGTCTTCAGCTACGAAGGAGATGAACAGGTAAAGCGTGCTAAACTTCAAACTCTCAGGATTCAGTATGAAAATCTCAGAATTTATAATGATGAAAGTGTGGCTAACTATTTTCTTCGGGTAGATGAGATTGTTAATTGCATGAAAAATTTGGGTGAAGAAATAAAAGAGGCTATTGTGGTTGAAAACGTTTTAAGATCATTGTCACCCAAGTTTGAATCTAAAGTGTCTGCAATAGAAGAAAAGGAAAATCTACGAATTCTTACTATGTCTCAACTACACGGAATTCTAACTGCTTATGAAATGAGAAAGGGAGGTCCATCAGATAGGAGAGAAGCTGCTTTCAAGGCTTCAGGCAAAGGAGACTACTATGAAGCGAGCCATGTGCCAGAAGAAGAAGAAGAATCAAATTTTGTCAGAAATCTTCAACGGGGTACTGGAAGGTTCAGAGGTAAGTTACCTTTTAAATGTTTTGCTTGTGGAAGAGTAGGTCATTATGCTGCGAAATGTCCGCATAAGGACAAGATTGAGAAAGGAAAGGAACCTGCTAGATGGAACAAGAAACATAATGCAAATAAGAAAAGCTACTACACTCATGAAGATAGTGATGGTCTATCAAATAGTGATGAAGATGAAAGAGGTAATGACTATAAGCTTTTAATGGAGTTTGAAGATGATGATTACATGGATGCTATAGATGTGGATATCTTTCATGAAGAAATTTCTAGACTCAAGACATGTATAGAAGAAAAGAATATGATCATGATACTCTACAATTTCAGATTGATGAAAAAGAAAAATATCTTGAAAAGTTAGAAGGTGAAATAGTTGGTCTTAGAAAAGAGATTGAGAAAACAAAGGCTATTAATCTTAAGTTTGTAAAAGGATCTGAAACTCTGGATAAGATCATCAATGTACAACGTTCTCCACTAAACAAGACAGGTCTGGGGTATAATGGAGAAACTTCTCAAGCATCCACCTCAAAGAGTTATCTTGATGCAGCAAGAAGGAATGAGCAAAAGCACAATGGAGATCACCAGGTAAAGCAGGGACCAATTACATCAAGAACAAACGAAGACTATCAGGTAAATCAGGGGCAATCCGTCTTAAGGATGAACAAAAGCTACAACCAGCCACAGGTAAAATCTTCTCAATTTGCTTCAAGAATGAATGACAATAGAAATTACAATTATTTGGCCAGAAGATTTGATAACCGCAGAAGTTTCTTCAATGGACAATGCTTCTCTTGCCATAACTTTGGTCACAAAGCAGCTCAATGTGTTGCATATAAAACAATCATGACTAGAGAAGCTCAAAAACAAAGAAGTATGACCGGGATTACAAAAAGAACCTATAACAACTTTTCGGCTCTTGAAAATGAAGTTGAATGTTCTATTTGCAATAACTTTGGTCATAAAGATTCTGAATGCAGGAGCAGATTTCAGCAGACAAAGGAACAAGCCTCAAGCACCAAAACATGGAGAATAAAGGAACCACAAACAGAAAGATGTGGGATAGCATTTTATGCAGAGGGACAAGAAAATCTATGATACATTGACAGTGGATGTTCGAAGCATATGACAGGTGATAAAGAAAAACTTGAATCATATTCTGCTTTAGAAAAGGGAAAGAAAGTTTCTTTTGGAAATGATACTCCTGCAGCTATAAAAGGAAAAGGGACTGCTCAGTTAAAAGAGAAGGTCAAAGCTGGAAATGTCTTGTATGTTGATGGATTGAAGCATAATCTTCTGAGTGTTAGCCAGATGTGTGATCAAGGAACCGAGGTGATATTTAGATCAAATGGATGTCTTGTTCGTGATCTTGATACAGGTAAAACGATGATCAAAGGTGAAAGAACTCCAAATAATCTATACATATTTGAAGAAGGACAACAACAATGCTATCTAAGCAAGGATGATGAACACTGGTTATGGCACCGAAGGTTGGGGCATCTAAGCTTTTCACAAATAAGGAAAGCATGCAAATATCAAGCAGTTCGCAGTCTTCCAGATATCAAAGTTCCAGACAACACCATATGCAAATCATGTCAGTTTGGAAAGCAAACCAGAACTAACTTTCCAGAGAAGGAAGGATCAGCTAACATGCCTCTTGAGCTTGTACATACAGATGTATGTGGACCATTCAGGAAAAGGACACCTCGAGGAGAAGAATACTTGATATTATTCATTGACGATTTCTCCAGATTTGTCTGGTTAGGACTTATGAAGCACAAAGATGAAGAATTTGAAAAATTCAAATCCTTTAAAGCCTTGGTTGAAAATGAATCAGGATACAAAATTAAGTGCCTCAGATCCGACAGAGGTGGGGAGTTTACCTCAAATGAATTTTTTGATTTCTGTGAAGAACATGGGATAAGAAGAGAATTCTCTACAGCTAGAACTCCTCAGCAAAATGGAGTAGTGGAAAGAATGAACAGAACAGTCCAACAAATGGCTCATGCTATGCTTGATGAGTCTGGAACTCCCACAACTTTCTGGGGTGAAGCTTCATATGCTGCGGTTGTTATTCTCAACAAAACAAATGTCCGGGTGAACAACACTCAAACTCCTCATGAGCTCTGGTATGGTGAGACTCCTTCGGTAAAGCATTTCAAAATTTTTGGGAGCAAATGCTATATTAAGAATACTGATGAGCAACTTGGAAAACTTGAACCTAGAGCAGATGAAGGCATTCTTCTTGGTTACTCTCCACACAGCAAAGCATACAAGTGCTACAATAAAAGACTTGGAAGAATTGTTGACAGCATTGATGTAGTGGTTGATGAGAAGGGATATATTCCTAGGCAAGTAAATCATGAAGATATCGAAGAAGATGAAGACTACCCTCAAAGATAGAATGATGAAGAAGAAGAACCTCAAGAAGAACCAGAGGAGCAGATAAGGATAGAAGAGAAGACTCCATCCAGATATGTTCAGAAGAATCATCCAGAATCTCAGATTTTGGGGTAGAAAGAAGCAGGTGTAAAAACAAGAAGAACAATTGTAGAAGCTACAAGCTATTTGGCATTACTCTCTTCCATTGAACCACAAAATGTGAAAGAGGCATGCAAAGATGAATGTTGGGTCAAAGCAATGGATGAAGAACTTGAGCAGATCGAGAAGAACAACACTTGGGAGTTGGTTCCTAGACCAAAAGATAAGAATGTTATAGGGACAAAATGGATCTTCAAAAATAAATTGAATGAAAATGGAGAAGTAATCAGAAACAAGGCCAGACTTGTTTGTAAAGGGTATGCGCAACAAGAAGGAATAGATTTTGAAGAAACTTTTGCTCCTGTTGCAAGACTTGAGGCCATCCGAATGTTCCTTGCTCTCTCAAGCTTTCAAAACTTCAAAGTATTTCAAATGGACGTGAAATCAGCCTTTCTGAATGGAGACTTGGAAGAAGAAGTATACATTGAGCAGCCAGATGGTTTCATTCTTGGAAATGATCCAAATCTTGTATGCAGATTGAAAAAGGCTCTCTATGGTCTCAAACAAGCTCCAAGGGCTTTTCACTATCGCTTGGACAAATATCTTCATCAACAAGGTTTTTCAAAAGGATCAGCAGATAGCAATCTTTATATAAAAGTTGAAAACGACAATTTGCTAATACTTGTTGTGTATGTAGATGACATTATCTTTGGGAGCAATGAAGAAGCTATGAGTCAAAGCTTTTCCTTGGTAATGCAGAAAGAATTCGAAATGTCCTTGCTGGGAGAACTGACATATTTTCTTGGTTTGCAAATCCAACAAAAAGAAGGAGGGATCTTTTTGTCTCAAACCAAGTATCTCAAGCGGATTTTGAAGAAATATGGCATGGAAGATGCAAAACCAGTATGTACACCCATGGTCACAGGATGTAGCCTCAGTGCAAATGATGAATCAACAGCAGTGCATCAACCAACCTACAGATCTATGATTGGAAGTCTACTTTATTTGATAGGTACCCGACCGGACATCATGCATGCAATGGGAATAGTTGGAAGATTTCAAGCAAATCCAAAGGAAACTCATCTTCAGGCAGTGAAGAGAATCTTTAAATATCTTCAAGGGACTCAAAATTATGGCTTATGGTATCCTAGAGATACAGATCTCACACTTCATGCTTATACAGATGCAGATTGGGTAGGAAGCGTGGATGACAGGAAGAGCACAAATGGTGGTGTGTTCTTTATGGGTTCCAGACTAGTATCTTGGTTCAGCAAGAAACAGAGTTCGATTGCCTTGTCTACAGCTAAAGCGGAATATGTTGCTTCTGCATCTTGCTGCACTCAACTCCTTTGGATGATGCAAACCTTGCAGGACTTTCAAATCACTTGTACACCACCTATCTCCATCTTATGTGATAACACAAGTGCAATCAGCATTTCAAAGAACCCATTCATGCATTCAAAGACCAAGCACATACCGATCAAGTATCATTTTCTCCGGGAACAAGTACTTGAACAAAAGGTCAAGTTGGAGTATGTTCCTTCTAAGGAACAAGTTGCTGATATACTCACCAAACCATTGCCCAGGGAGACTTTTGAATACCTCAGGCAAAAGCTGGGGGTTGTTGATGCATCATCTTGTTGAATCTCTTCTGATGGTTGATTGTACGCAAGGCTCATCTGGGGCATATGCATACATGTGCTGGGTTGCGGATTGGTTGAAGATCGAATGGCATAGGTTCAGGGGGAGCATATAATGCATTGTTGGCATTATGGAGGAGATCATGGATGCTGGTCTGAATATTGCTGCAATATGTCTCTATCTCTTTCATGGTCATTTATGGTGTTTGGTGGATTTGCAGATCTGGTTCATATTCAGGGGGAGCATGTTCTTAGGGGGAGCATAACCCTTTGCCCTTGATGTCAAAGGGGGAGAATGACGTTGAAGATTTTGAGGTTGCCATCAAGTCCAAAGGGGGAAATTGTTGGCATTATGATTCCGGTATGGCTCTACGTTACAGATGTTGTACTTGATGGAAACACCCTCAAGTGGCAATGCTCTGATCAGGCTCTCAAAATGTTGAAAATTAAGAGGTACGCAGGAGAATAGTTCAAAAGGCGCATACATGCAGGTACACCGTGAAGGGACTGCGGCCACACACGCAGGTCACCCGTTCAGAAGGTGCGCACCCCCAGTTCACTTACTTCAAGGCAGAGAAGCGCGCTCACGTGGGCTTTCTTATGTTTGTCCCGTGGTATTTAGCTCGTCGTTTTTTATTCTATGGTTTGGCCCGTGGTATTGTTTTATATTATTATTATTATTGAGCCCCATGTTTTTGGGCCCCTTGTATTGGTTATCTATGGTATTGATTCATGATTTTACGAAGAGCTTGCCTATATAAAGCAAAGGAGATCACTTGGCCATAGTATCTTTTGCAAAATTGAATATCTTAAGATCTGAAATATTGGGCTACTGTTTTAAAAGCTTGATCTATATAAAAGTGAAGTTGAAAGAGAATCTGTGAAGGGTGATCTCTCAAGCGCATGAGCAGATCTGAGCATCTGACTATCTGTGGCACACTGGGAGACTGCCAGTTCGGCCCTAATCAGAGCTATGCAGGTGATTAACGGTGCAAGTGCGTGGATACGCAGAGCAGAAGAAGGATAAGTGCGTGGGTATGTAGAGCAGAAGAAGGCGCAGTGCGTGGGTACGCAGCGCGACAACATCTGTGGGTGCGTGGGTACAGCAGCAGTACGCGGCGCGATAACATCTGTGGATGCGTGGGTACAACAGTAGTACGCGGCGCGATAGCATCTGTGAGTGCGTACCTGAAGTAACAGTACGCAGCGCGATTGAAGAAACAGTGCGTGGGTACGCGGTGCGGCAGAAGGGTCTCTGCGGGTATACGCAGGGGAGCAGAAGGTGAAGTGCGTACGCACGCAGGCCAGAGAAAGAAAAACTGCGTATCTGTCTTAAGACCTTTTGTTGGCTGAATTTTTCTGTTGATAAGGTGTTCTGGGTTTACTGTTATTGTTGATCTGGTTACTGCAGTTGACTGGGTGATTTACTTGTACTCAATGATCTCTTGATGTTTATGGATCCAGTTTGAAAATTTATGAAAAGTGATCCTTGAAAGAAAAGAAGTAGGGGGTTGTAGCTCCCTTCCAGGAGAGACTGGAAAACGAGAGAGAGTTGTAGCTCTCTGCAGGTTGCAGCCTGCGTACTGGTAAAGGACTGCACCAGTACAAAATCATTGTAAAAGGATTTTCTAATTTGAAAGAAGATAGAGACATATTGCAGCAGGTGGTTTTCACCCACATTGGGTTTCCACCTTATATCTGGTGTTCTTTGGTGTGACTATCTGTTTTCTTGTTCATGCTCATTATTTTATGGTACTGACATACAAAATAATTCAAAGAATAAATAAGGAAGATTTATTAAAAGAACTTGATAATACTGATTCACCCCCCCTCTCAGTATTATTTCCAACAAGGTTTTCTTGTGATCCACTATCAAAGAGTGCATCAATCTTGGTATGATTTGAGATTACTCTGACAGTGAACAACTCTTCCTTTTGTCTTCATCTGGAGTGTTGTTGTGACTATTTGAGGAACTAATACTTTCAACATGTTGACATTTCAAACCCATATCTGTAATTTTTGTCTCATCTCCTGAATCTGACCCTAAGTCTTTTTCAGCTATATGAATAGTTTTTCCCTTCTCTTTGGCTTTCAATCTATCTAGTTTTAATTTTGGATAAAGTTGCCAACAAAGGTCTTCATCATGGCCAGTCTTTGAACAGTTTTTGCATGTGAGTTTTTGCTTCTCTTTTTTTATACTTTCATTCTTCTTTCCCTTCCATTTTCCTCCCTTCTCTTTTCCCTTACCCTCGCTTTCACCTTTCTCTTCTATGTTTTGTTTTCCCCTTGCCTCAAGATGCATGGCTTGTGCACATACTTCATCTAAGTTGCTTGGGTTAAACATAAGGATACTATGTTGCAAATAGGAATGTAAACCTCCAATATATTTCAAGAGTGTGTCTTGTGAATTCAAGTTTACTCCCAACAATAAAGCCCTTTTCCTAAACTCTTGAGTATAATCTTGGACAGTTTGACCTTTCAGCTGCCCAAAATTATGCCAACTCATAATGGATTTTTGCATATAGGCTAAAGGATAAAACTGTCTTTTAATTGCAGAAACAAATTCAACCCAAGTAATGGATATCTTACCATGGATTCTCATTTCCTCTTGAGTCTTTTCTTCCCACCAAACTAGTGCAGCTCCTTCTAGCCTCAGTGAAGCCAAATGGATTTTTATGTTGTCCTCTTAAAGGTTATGAATTCTGCAGTATACCTCCAACTGTCGAATCCAATTGTCCAACTTTTCTGCATTCACTTCTCCATTGTACATGGGAAGTTCAAATTTTATGTCCAATTTCAATATTGGAGTTTTTCCTTTTGGGGTTTTGGAATTAGTATGGGCAGTGGTGGTAGTGGAAGATGATGTTGTGTGAGATGGTGAAGATGATGAGGATGGTGGAGATGGAAGTGGATTTCCAATATTCCCTTTGGAATCCTTCTTCTAATATTTTTTATCCTCTGAGCTTCCTTATCCATGTGGAGGTTTAGAACTCTCTCCAACCATTCTGGTGTTCCTCTCTTCATAGAGAACTTTAGCCATCTCAGTCAAAGTATAGAATGCTTTCTTGAGTTCTTCCTCTTTTGAAGAGGGATCTCTGGGCTCTCTTTCTCCAGACATAATGGCTATGGATTCATGCTTAGAAATTTGTACTGATGCTTGTACCTCTTCAATCACTTCAGCCTCTTGTGCAATTTGTGCCTCTTCTATCTCAACTGATGGATATGGAACTTGAGGTGATTCTGGTGCTGCTTTGAGTGGTCCTTTGGGTGAGGATGCTGCTTTCTCAGCCTTCTTCCTTCTTGTCCTAAACTTAGGAATAGCTATCAATAGCTTCCCTTCTCCTCTCTGCAACGTCAACCTTGTAATAATAACAACAATTGCAACTATTAAACCCTTCAAGAAAATCAAGAAAGCAACCTTGTGTTCTAATACCAAATTGATCTGAAATTGATTGCTAGTTAATGATGTGCTAGTATCATTTCCATACATAAAATTTTCTTTGCTTTGGTTTGCTTATTCATAAAGAGTTTATCCATGAGCATGTGATTGTCTAGTCATCTAACTAGGTGAAATTTAGTGTTTTTCATGAACTTAAAAGCATAAATTTAAATGGCTGAAAAACAACATATAAAACCCATAGCAAGAACAAATAACAAAGCTCAATACACAATTTTTTGTTGAAGGAGTTCACCCCTCCTGGGCTACATCTCCTTGGTCTAGCTTCACAGTGTGGGCCTTTGTATTATCTTCAATAGTGCTCAAATTTTTGTTATATGAATCCGATGCTCTTGGAACCTATTCCAATGAGTTTAAAACATTAAAATATATCATAAATGACTATTTGTTTACTCAATTTGGTTACCATCTGCTCTGGGAATGGCCTCCAACACCTGGTGACCCTGTGCTTCAAAAATCTTCAAGTGACCAAAAAAACCTATGGATGACATCTTCTGCCTTTTCACACTACTCCAATGAGTTCCTAGTATGCCAATTAGCCAAAAATAACTATTCATTTTCGAAATTTGGCTGAGAATTGAGTAAGTTATGGCTAAAACAAATTTTCCTACAAAACCTCCGCTAAATCTGGAGAAGTGCCAGTTAAGTCTGCTAAGTTTGGTGGCAGTTCGGATTTGGTGGCTCCACCATAATTTCCACCAAATTAATCAATAGATTAATTAAATTCTAATCATCATTAGGGCGCACTAATCGTGCTTAGCGCTGGCCCCTAGCTCCTAGTTTCGACACTTGGTCGCATGGGGTGGGGGTTGGCCCGCAGGGCTGGTTCCCACCACCCCGCCGTCAGTTATATTTGAATGCTTAAATTAACGTGTGTTGCCACATTTTTCAAGTTCCTTTCCCATGGTCCAATGGTTAGGCCTTGGTTTTCGTAGGGGGAGGTCATGGGTTCAAACCTGCCTTGGAATTTACATTTTTACCATGATATAAAAATAGTTTGGAATTTATGTATTATGTGGATTTGTAATATTAAATATTTATAATATATTATAATTATATTATAATATATAATTTAAAATAAATCATATAATATAATATACATATACATATACATATACATATACATATACATATACATATACATATACATATACATACATACATATATATATATATATATATATATATATATATATATATATATATATATATATATATATATATATATATATATATATAATAACAAAATATAATTTCCACCTTGGAGTCAATTAGGCAATTTCACTTTCTCCGAGCCAAACTGGCGAATCTGAAGATGACACTTGTCACAGTGTCACTGGCTGAAACTGGAGAATATTCTCTGCATGCTGACTGGGCATCCAGTCAACCCTAGTCAAACTTTGACTTTAACTTTTTTTTACCAAACTTTTAGAAGCTCTAACTTTTGCATACGATGTCAGTTTTCTGAACCATTCACGACGTTGGAATCCTCGTGATGAACGCTATCCAGTCATTTAGTTCTGGAGAAATTTTGAGCACTTTCATTTTTTAAGCTAAAATACTGATCCCTGATCATATGTATAGATGGAGGGGGGAGAGAGGGAAGAATATTTATTTCACTAGATGCATTGATTCCAGTTTAGATGGTGATTTCTAATCCTATTTCATTTCTTGCACAAGATGCATTGATTTCAGTTTAGATGGTGATTTCTAATCCTATTTCATTGCTTGTACTAGATGCATTTATTTTAGTGTAGATGTTGATTTCTATTCCTATTTAATTGCTTTCACTAGATGCATTGATTTCAATGTAGATGATTTCTAGTCTTATTTTATTTCTTGCACTAGATGCATTGATTTCAATGTAGATGGTGACTTTTCTAATAATATTTGATTGATTGCACTAGATGTATTGATTTCAATGTAGATGTTGATTTCTAATAATATTTGTTTGCTTGCACTAGATGCATTGATTTTAAAGTAGATTATTTCTAATCCTATTTTATTGCTTGCATTAAATGCATTGATTTCAGTGAAGATGATTGTTTGCACTAGATGCATTGATTTCAATGTAGATTCCGGTTTATAATCCTATTTTCTTACTTGCAATAAATGCATTGATTTCAGTGTAGATGTTGGTTTATAAACCTATTTTCTTACTTGCACTAGATGCATTGATTTGAGTGTAAATGTTGATTTCTAATCGTATTTGATTGCTTGCATTAGATGCATTGATTTCAGTGTAAATGTTGTTTTCTAATCTTATTTGATTTCTTGCATTAAATGCATTGATTTCAGTGTAGATGTTGATTTCTGATTTGATGTAATTGGATGTATGATGGTACATTAATTTTAAAGTAATTGGATTAATATTGTGCATTGATTTCATTGTAAGCATACAAAATTATTGACAATGTACATTAATTTTTGTGTTATAGCAATTCAACATATCAATATTGGAGAGAAAGAGAGACAAGGTATGATGTTTACTACAATATCTCGAGCTAAATATTTAAATGGTTTAAGATTTAACATGTCCTTTTCATAGAATCGATATGAAAAGATGACAAAAGTAACAAGGTGACAATAAGAATAGTAGAAGAAAATAGTTTGATATTAATCATATTGAAAGACTATTTTTAATTTACTATATTCTTATTATTCACATTTTCTATCATTCAACACTATTACATTGTCACTTTACATTCAAAATTTTTATTTCATCATTTTTCATCATTAAAGTTGTTCACAATATTTATCATCTCAACAAACTGAGGTAACTAAGAAAATTTAAAATTAAAATGACCAGAGTAATCTGAGACATATTTAGCATATTTAAAATGATTATATTTAATATTTTCTTTGGCTACACAAGACTGAAACCAACCTCGATCCATCTTAACTTTGAATCTATCAAGCCCCGACAGGGATAAAATATCTCAAGGTGCAAGCCTTTCCTCAAGTTTTGCACTTAAAAAAGAGGTTTTCATTTCAAGAGATTTGATCCCTATCGATGCTTGATAGATCCGGAGTTAAGATGGATCTAGGTTGGTATAATTTAATTTTTTTAGGATAAACGAGATCTTGTTCCATTTTTTTAGCAACAAGAGATCTATCATGGAGTAAGTGTTTGGTATTATGATCAATTAATGCCTATATTTGTGTTTATAATTTATGTGGCTGCTCAAGTTATAAAGAATTAAGATTTAAGTTAGAGACATCTATAGTTAAAATGACATTTTTTTAGAGCATTTTTCTGGTTAATTTAATTAAAATCCACTCGAGTTTTTTAGGCGTTGAATTCATTTATGCATTCAAACATGTATTTTGAACGAGGAAAAATCACAAATTTATCTTGGATTCTAGTGAAAAAAAACTATTTTCTCTATTATAAATTAGACTATAACTTTAAAAAATATGTAACAAAATTTTTAATCATAAAAATTCTTAAAATATAAATAAAATTTATTACTATAACATAATTTATTACATTTAAGAAAACATAATTTATTTACAATAAAAATATTATATATATATTATTTTATTAAAATTAAAATAATAATAATAATAAAAAATAAATAAATTATATTTCAAATAAATCTAATTAAAAATATACTGTCCAATTATTATTAATTTTTTTTATCGAGCAAATATCAAATCCCTACCATTTACCTATACTTGAATTTAATTTGAAAGCTAAAAATCAAATCCCTACCATCCGCTCACTACATTGTATTTGACATTATCCACCGCCTGCTCTTTGCAACTTCGACACATTTTCCAGTACATGACAAAATGTGATGTAGACCACCGCAAAAATTAAATGTACCCTTCACTTCACTTATATTCAAAAGTCAAAGATATCAGAGATGATAAGACCTTCCACATGTCTTGTTGCAATATTTTTCTTCAAATCACCAATCACAGTAGTGGTGCTTATATTCAAAAGTCAAAGATATCAGAGATGATAAGACCTTCCACATGTCTTGTTGCAATATTTTTCTTCAAATCACCAATCACAGTAGTGGTAAAAGCACCACTTTACCTCTCTTCGTGGAATCCATGCTCTACCAATCCTGAAGTGGTCGGTTGAGATTAACCATGGGCATCCAACAATATTGTTTTCGTCTATTTATTTATAATGGAGTTGTTTTTAGTGTTTTTTCAGTAGGTTTTTCTGATTTAATTTCTTTAAAATCTGGCAAGAATTTATTGAAATCACAAGTTTGATGGTAACCACTGCACAATCCAAGTGTCCTAGGGATTTTTCAAGGTGTTGAATCCATATATACAATAAAAAAACTAGTTTAAATAACAGAAATCAAAATTTCGCCTTAATTTTTTCCATCAGATTCCAGCACTGGAAAATCCAAAAAATCGCACTAAAAACAACTCCATTCATAATCCTTATACCCTACATTCCTCATTGGAGCATGCCACTTAGTCATTGTCAAGCTACAGTGTATCGCCCTTGCTCACCTAGATTCATCCCCTTCTGCTTCAACTCACAGGCTTCTCTTCTGGGCATATGATTGATGTCGTCCTGTAGCACACAGAGTTTTCCTTACACAGTGAAATCATTTTCAATGTTATCCAGGCTGAATTTAATGGGGCAAAGAACTTATTTTCACCTTCAAAAATATTTCTTGGCGGATTATAAAAGATATATATTAATATGAAATAGATGAGTTTGCTAAATTTCCTTTTATAAAACCAATAAAAACATAAATATACAACAAGATGAAGAATAAGTAATCGTTATTACTATAATAGTAATAGTGAATGAGATAGATTACAAGATGAAGAATAAGTAATGGTTCTATTATTATAATAGTGTTAAAAAGATAGGTAGAAAGACGCTAAGAGGCTATGGAGATTTTCTATTTGATTTTAATTTTAGTTTTATTCGTTAAGATATGACGATTATGATTTATAAATGAAAGAATTACATATTTTATAATATAGTTGGTATTTTGCAACTACTACACATAGGTTAGACTGTAGATGTACTAACTATAAGTTAAATTTTTTTATTTATCGTCCATTTTATGAGTTTTTTCAATTAAATTTGATTGACGAGCGTTGAATATTTGCAATTTCCAATTTCGTAATGAACCATTTTTAGTAGGCTCTAGTTAGCTAAATTTCTTTAGTTGATGAAAAAATTCTGCCCTATAAAACAATTTTTTAAACTCATATAAACTGATATTTAGTCAAAATTTTAACCTTAAAACGGAAAATAATCTAAAACTTTACCATCATAAAATTTTCATGTCATACGTAATATGAAAGTGAAATTTCAAACTTACATTGAATATATAATATTTATTTTTGAATATATGAGATTTATCTTTTTTAATAGAAAAATATTAAAAAATAAATTTACTTATGATTTTTTTTGAATAAATGTTTTTTATTTAATTCAAATTATATAAAATTATTTGTTTATTAAAAGTATATAATTTTAAATATATTTTTATTTTTTATATAAATATTTTTGAAAACATAAAATGGAAATAAATTAATCTACTTAAAATTATTAAATTGTAATTCAAATTTTATTAATAAAAAATAACAAATTGAAAATGAAACCACCATGCAAAATTTATGACGGTTTTTATCTAAAAGAAACCACTATGCATTATATCTAGTCAATCTTAAGATTGCAGTGCAACTACACGACAAAATTATGAGCCACTTCTCCCTATCTCATATGGCTTGTATAGCATTGCTACATAGCATGGTAGATGTTGGCCGCCATTTTTGTTGAAATTAATGGAGCAATACGTATTATTGGAGAAAGTCTGTTCATTAGTTGTCTGTGTCCTAGTTTGGTAATTAGTTCCTATTTTCTAGGTGTTAGCTCTAACTCTCCTATTCTCATGTAAACCTATATATTCTTGATGAATAATGATCAATGTAGTGCATTCTCCGTGAGGCAGTCTCCAGGTGCAGCTTGCTCACCCGTGAGGTGTTATGTTTTAGAAAATATTTTTATTTCTTCCACTTTTAACATGGTATCAGAGCCAGAGAGTTTTTGATAGCTATGAGAGTGCCGAAGTGGCAATATTGTGACCTTCGGTGACTGGTGTGAAGAAGGCATGATGAGGACGCGAAGCACTTGGAATATCACGACAGAATTAATTTTTTTCTCTGAGGTAAAATTGGAGCAACGGGTTTTATACCAGACAGTCGTGCTTCCATAGCTTTGGAGCAATGGGGATTTGGCCTGAAAAATTGCGTTGTTCGCCCTTTACTCTTACGATTTCTCATCAGCATGACCTGTTAGCGCGAGTTTCCATCCAAAAATGTGCGTTGGTTGACTTTTCAACTATTGTGTATTTCTTGTGGGTCACCAGGCAGGTTGTCGAGTAGATTGAGTGGGATCCGAAGGTCGATCGGTGACCCTATCATCGTTGATTGCTTCCCTAACTTTGGAGCAATGGGGATATCGTGGGTACCGTGATAACGTGGAGTGGTGCAACGGTATTGGTGAACGATGATTTCTAACACTCGTTGACTATAGGACCCCCACTGGAGTAACCGTTGTGTGAATTGACTGCGTTGCAGTGCAGTGCAACGTTGGACCTATGGTGGATCCTTGTTCGAGTGCTATGAGTGTGGAGAAAATTGTCTTCATAGATCAATAGGATCGCTGGGATCGTGAGCTTGGTTGTGGTAGATCAAGATTGTTGGTGGTTGCCTTCTATTTATTTTGTGCGCATCGGGAGTGGGATGAGCCGGTGACTGTGCAACAGAAGAGAGATCAACGTCCAGAGGTAGATCGACATTCCTCTGATTTGCGGATCGCCTGGCTTCCCACATAGCATCATAGTTGATGGTGCCAAGATGTAGATGTTGAAAGTGAAACAGTAGTTGGGTATATATTAAAGGTATAACATTTAGAACCCTGCGTTTTCATAGATCTACACCAACGATAAGGTAGATTTTAAGGAACAAATTTTTAGAGCGCAATTGCCAAAGCAGATCTACCTCCTTAGTGATCTAACAACCATATGCTCTAGTGTACCTTTTCCTACAAGTTGCAATAGAAGAATCGAAGAACTTTCCTCTGGATCTAAAGATAGATATGTTTTCTTGATTAATTGCTGGAGGTTGAAAGTTTCTTTGAGGTAGACCTCTAACGATTAATAATCAGATGGTAGAGGCATACTTGAACAAGAGAAATAAGCTTGATGGGTCCAATTATTCTAATTGGAAATTTAAGTTGTAGACCCTGCTTGAGGGGAAAAGTGCGTGGGCAATTGCAAATGGGGATGAATGGAAGCCAATTGTAGCAAGAGGCGGAACAACTGCAACAATTCAGGATTGGGAGAAAAGGGAGAACAAAGCGAAAGTGTTGTTGAAATTGTCAGTTAAATACTGCATTATCCCTCACATCAGAGAGTGTAAATCAACAAATGACATTTGGACAACTCTCAAGGATTTGTATGAGATAAAGAATACAAATCGTTTATTTTTCTTGGAGAGAAAGATTCTCTCCATCAAAATGGAGGAGAGTGAATCAACCGTCGCATTCATCTCTCGGATCAAGGAGATGAGAAATAATTTGGGTGATATAGGGGAGATAGTATCGAACACTGATCTTGTCATGTTTAGCATGAATGGTATGAATGGCGATTATCATATGTTTATTACAAGCCTAAATGTAAGGGAGAAAGCCCCTAATTTTGAAGAATTTATAGGGATCTTGATACAAGAGGAAGAGAGGCGGATGACTCTGAAACCCAGAATTCAGATCTAGCATTAATGGAGAAGAAAAAGCCTTTCAAAGGGAAAGAAAGTGTAGGACAGAAAGGTGGAGGTACACCACAGAGAAAGCCACCTCAAGGTATGTCTTCAACTAGAAATGATTCAGGGATCAAATGTTTTTATTGTGGTAAATCTGGTCACATTGCTAGGAATTGCCATAAGAAGAAGCTTGATGAAGGTCGACATAGACATAAGAAGCATGCAGGACACTTTGCTAATGAAGATCAAAATCAGAACCTCAGATTCTTTGTATCTGATTCTGCTTTCTCTACTAAGAATGATGAAGCAAAAACTTGGTTTGTGGATTCAGGAGCTTCCACTCACATGACAGGTAACAAGCATTGTTTTGAAAGTTTTAAAATAAACCAGCTGTGATTCTAATATCTACCTTGGTGATGACAGAGCCTACCAGATCAAAGGACATGGAGATATTACTGTGATTTTGCGTGATGGAAAGTTCAGAAAAATCTAGAATGTGATGTATGTACTAGGAATGAAAAAGAATTTAATTTACGTTTCAGTGATTTCATATTAGAACTTGAAGGTAGAGTTTTTTAAAACCTATTGTGTCATTAAGGCTTTGCTGGATAAACATAAATAGGTTGCGTCTACAATTCGAGTTGGAGGACTGTACAAGTTGAATGTCACAAGCATACCACACTAGGCTTTGACTTCAACAACAATGACAACAGAGAATCTTTGGCACCAAAGATTCAGACACATCAATCTTCTTGATTTAGTGTTGCTACAAAAACAAGGTATGGTCAATGGTCTCCCTATTTTAAAAAATGTTCATGTTGAGTGTGAAGGATGTGCCCTTGGGAAGATGCATAGGGATGATTTTTTTGCAAGATTAGATAGAAAGAAGAGAAATATAATAGAGCTTGTGCACATTGATATACGTGGGTTGACGAAGACAAGGTCATTAGGAGGTACTTATTATTTTTTATTATTTGTTGAAGATTGCACAAGATTTACCTAGGTATATTTTCTCAGAAAAAAGAGTCATACTTTTGAATACTTTAAAGAGTTCAGAAGCATGGTTGAAAAACAAATAGGGAAGTTCATCAAAATTCTCCTCTCAGATCAAGGGGGAGAATACAAGCAGGGTGGTTTCATCAAATATTGCAAGGACCATGGGATAGTTCAACATTTTACAGTACCCCACACTCCTCAACAGAACGACGTTGCAGAGAGGAAGAACAGAACCCTTGTGGAGTCTGCACGCAACATGTTAAAAGGTAAGAACCTGTCTAATGGCTTTTGGGTAGAAGCAATAAATACTGTAGTGTATTTAAAGAATAGGAGTCCAACAAAAAACCTTGATCTTAAAACTTCATTCGAAGCTTTATTAGGTTTTAAGCCTGCACTTAATCATTTAAGAGCTTTTGGCTCAAAAGCTTTTGCTCATGTTCCAAAAGAGGATAGGAAGAAACTGGATTCAAAGGCCATTAAATGCATTTTCATAGGGTATTGTACATAGTTTAAAGCTTATAAAATGTTTAATCCCTCTACTCATAAAGTGTTTGCAAGTAGAGATGTAGTATTCCATGAGCAGGTTGATGATGGAAACAGTGATAAAGGCAATGAAGAGTGGCACATGCCTTTGTTGGTGGAAGATGGAAGTGATGAAACAAGGGACAACCATGAGCAATAATAGTAGCAAGAGGAAGAATCAAGTGATGTAGGTATAGTTAGCAAGCCAAGTCCACCAAGGAATGAGTGAGACAGATTTGAAGCGAGTCCACTAGTAAGGAGATCAGGTACAAAAACTCAATTGCCAATAAGATATAGGGATCATTCTCTTATAAATAGTATGTTAAATGTTGTTGAACCCTCAAATTATAAAGAAGCAAGTCAATATGATGAATGGATGGCAACTGTGGAAGAGTAATATGTGTCAATGCTTAAAAACAAAACCTGGAAATTAGTTGAATTGACGGAAGAGAAAGAACCTATAGGTTGCACGTGGTTATATAAACCTAAACTTAAATTTAATGGTAGTGTAGACAAATACAAAGCTAAGATGGTAGCTAAAGGTTACTCATAAAGAGAAGGAATTGATTATGAGGAAACCTTTGCTCCAGTAGCTAATCTCAACACTATTAAAATGATGATATCTTTAGCTTCAAAACATCATTGGAATCTACACCAACTAGATGTGAAGTCTGCATTTTTAAATGGAGAATTGAAAGAAGATGTTTATTTAAAACAACCTGAAGGGTTTATCAAATAGGGGCAGGAGCATTTAGTCTGCAAATTAAAGAAGGCATTATATGGTTTAAAATAGGCACCCAGGTCATGGTATGAAAAAATTGATTCATTTTTCTTGTGGCATAGTTATAAGAGGAGTAAAAACGACCCAAATCTGTATACTGTGTTTGATGAAAAGGGGAAAATTGTTTTGATTTCTTTATATGTAGATGATCTTATTATTACAGGAAAAGATGATGAGCTCATTAAAGAAATAAAAGTCCATATGTCATAGGTTTTTTAAATGAAAGACCTTGGAGAGTTACACTATTGTTTGGGTCTGGAAGTCTAGAGGGATTCTGGCCAAACCTTTCTGTCTCAAGGAAAGTATGTCTGGAGCTTATTGAAAAAGTTTAGAATGGATCAGTACAAAGCTTCCTCAGTTCCTTTACAACAGAATGTCAAACTTCAGAATGATGATGGTTCTAAGGAGGTGGATGCAACACTATATAGACAACTAGTTGGGAGTTTGATTTATCTAACTACAAATAGACTTGATTTACCTTTTGTAGTCAGTGCTTTGAACCAATTTATGTCAAAGCCTCTTGAGAGTCATTGGGTGGAAGAGAAAGGCGTCTTAAGGTATCTTGAAGGAACCTTGGACTTTGGTATTAAATATACTGATTCATTTGATGTTAGATTGACAACTTTTAAGATCCAGATTGGGCCGGAAATCTGGATGACAGACGATCCATAACAGGTTATGCATTTAGCATTGGGCCTGGGGTCATTGCATGGAGTGACAAGAAACAAAATATTGTATCCTTATCTTCAGCTGAAGTAGAGTATCAAGCAATGTGTGAGGCAATTTGGTTGAGGAGACTTCTCCATGATGCCGGAGAAGAACAAAAAGATCATACAATTATCAGATGTGACAATCAAAGCTCAATCAAACTTGCAAATAATCTTGTGCTTCATAAAAACAAAAAGCACATTGGTACGCAGTTTCACTTTGTTAGAGAGAAGGTTCAGTCAAAAGAGATTTACATTGAATATTGTAATAGTTGTGATAATGCAACAAACATTTTTAATAGGCCCCTTAGAAGAATTAAATTTGAATTATTTAGGAAGATGTTAGGAGTAATAGTGAACCCTTTCTCCATTAAGGGGGAGTGTTGAAATTAATGGAGAAATATGTATTATTGGAGAGAGTCTGTTCATTAGTTGTGTGTGTGTCCTAGTTTAGGAATCAGTTCCTATTTTCTAGGTGTTAGTTCTAACTCTCCTATTCTCATGTAAACCTATATATTCTTGATGAATAATGATCAATGTAGTGCGTTCTCCGTGAGGCAGTCTCTAGGTGCAGCTTGCTCACCTGTGAGATGCTATGTTTTAGAATATATTTTTATTTCTTACATTTTTAACAATTTTCCTATCCATTTTTAAAAGTTTAAAGCAAAGCTTTAAAATGATAGCATCATGTGGAAGCCAAATTATATACTCTTCCATATAAATGTCTACGGTCACAATGTAGATTGAGTGGAAGAATAAAGTTTTGTTAATCGGAATTTGGGTAAATTTTCCCTTCATTGCATTTTGAAATGAGTTTAGTCCAAAATCATCTATTTTAAGCCACAACAAGAATATTTTGGTTGCTTCAAATAAAATAAATTTAATGGACACATCATTATATCCTCTGTGCTAGGATTCTTGTTACCGGGTACACCTACATGACGAAATTACAAGGAAGTTCTATAAATGATAAAGCGAAACATCATGGGTAATAGTGTTTGAAGCCAAATGATATATTTTTCTATATAAATGTTTGAGGGAACAACATAGACGCAATATAGATTGAGCAGAAGAATAAAGTTTTGTGATCACAAATAATTATTAATTATTAATTAATTAATTATTAGAATGCAATGAGTGAATCAAATAATTAATTATTAGAACATAATGAGTGAATCAAATAATTAATTATCAGAACATAATGAATGAATCAAATAATTAACTCTCAGAACATAATGAGTGAATCAAATAAATTAATTTGTGCGGGTTTAGTTATTAAATTGTTGATTTAAATAAATAAATAAATAAAACTGAAAATGAAAACTAGCATACAAAAATTATAAATTAGCTATTTAAACTCAATATAATAATTGTTTTTTTAAATAAAAAATTCGCATGAAAATTAAATATAAATATTTTGATTTACAATAAGGGATGAGGTGTATTATAAACATATGACTCCATCATAGAATAAAACAACCAACTAACTGAATGGGAAGAATCAAAGAATCCCACACAAGATGTTTGGATCTGGAACAAAGTGCAAGATAGAAGGGAGAGTCAAGTAGAGCCATTTGGGCTTGCCATTGTGTAGAGCCTAAAGGCAAAGGCAAGCCAATCGAACTAGCCTAGTTGAGAAGGGGAGACGACCCATCTGGAAGGAGGGACAAATCACGGTAGGGGAGTAGGGTGGCCTAATGGGGTCATCAAGTTTTGTATTGGTTTTCCTTTTACATTCTGTGAATTTTGGCTTTGAAATTTGGTTGGACTGAGCCATTGTCTTGGGGAATTTTTGACCATATACATTATAATAAAATAAGGTCAAAGGGTTGTTTCCATTGAAATTGTGCATGATTATGATGATGATGTTATATTGCATATGATTTTCATGATTTATGTTAATGGAAGATGATGTGACAATACTATTACTACTTTATGTTTGATGGATTCCACACATTAATAATAATATAGAGAACAACATGGATAATACATTATGAGGCATAATTTGGGTTAAGTAACGTTGTACCGCTCTTGGTAGTTGTAAACTATGTTAGTTCCACACACTCGAGGGATTGTGATTTTCCCAAGAGGTGCGTTGTAAATGTAGGAGGCCCCAAGGTTGTGATAGATGATATCAAAGTTGATACTCACTTTATACCAAGAAGAGTTAGAGGAGTTAGCAATGTTTCTCTTCTACCACCCACAGGTGGTGTTAGAACAAAGGTCGAAGGAAGATTGCATAGATAAGTTTCCTTTTGCTTGCAGGTTATTGGGGGAAGGTACTTCTGTAATCGATTTCCAAGTGGGTAAAATGTTTATGGTTTGGTTCTGGGTATAGGTTGTAATAGGGAAATATGAAATGAGCTTGCCAAGAACACATTTGGGAAGAATCCAGTCACAATGATGAGCACTAGGTCTAATCTAGTGGACCAAGATGAGGTGGCATTGTCTAAAAAGGTCAAGGATCTTGAAATGACCTTGGCACAATTGGTCAAAGGAATGGAAGGCCATGGAAGGAGATTAAGGAACTCCAAGTAGATATTCACAAAATTAAGGAGACCATTGAGTCAAGGTTTTACTCCATTGAATTTGGAGTTGAGACTAGCCCAAGATCAAGAAGATTGAATGAAGGACTTGGAATACTAGGTGAAGTCACTTGTGGCACTCCCAAGAGACTAGGTTGATACAATTACAGTATTGAAGTACGTCGTAGGGAAGAGTTCAAGAAGTTCATATATGAAGGTGAAGCTGAATAACTAGAAATATATGATGGGAAAATAATTGCTAAGGTACTTGGAAGCTTCTTTTGGGATGTGGAACAAATGTTAGAGAAAATGAAAGGTTGTTCTAAAGATACAAAGTTCAATGCAACAACCATGTATCTCATAAGAACAACAAAACTTTGGTGGAGGACCAGAGTTGAGGACTTAGTAGCAAGTCACATCACAGAGATAATTGAGACATGGATGGAGTTCAAAGAGGCTTTGTATGCATTGTTTGGTCCAAGTAATCAAGAATGGGTGGCAAGGGATCGCTTAAGGGAGTTAAAGCATACTGGTAAGATCCAAATTTCTATCAAAGAATTCTCAAGTCTTATGTTAGAGCTTAGAGATATGTAAGAGAAGGACATGTTATACCACTTTATCAATAGTCTCCAACCATGCACAAAGAAGGAAGTTATGAAACATGGAGTCCAATCTCTTACAAAAACCATCACCGCAACAAATAAACTTGCTGATTACCAGAAACATGGTAAGGATAAGAAGGAAATGCAGAGTGATAAGAGAAAGAAGAAGAAGAAGGACTAAGAGAAATCAAAGACTTCCAAATATGGAAAACTAGCAAGTGTAGCCAAAGACACGAAGCCCATATATTGTTGGATCTACAAAGATTATTAGTTGGAAAGATTTTTCCCAATCAAGAATAAGGCAGTTTCTTTGGAGTAGCAAGATGCAGTTAAGTTTGGGATGTTGCAGGTACTAGGGGTATTATCTTCCCATAAGAAGAAAATGGAAAGTAAGGGTAAGGAGAGAACCCAGTTGGATTTTGTTCTATTATAACTAGGAGGTATCTAGATGACAACAATAATGGACAATGGGGCTACCCACAAATTTGTGAAGGAAGAATTCACAATAAAACTTGGTATTAGGGTCAAGCCTAATAAGGCCTTTTTCAAGGCTATCAAATCTTAAGATATGTGAGTGATTGGTTTGATAGATAATGTGCCTATCTACATGGGAGATTAGTAGGTAAAGGTGGTACCCCTACATTATGGTGATGAGATGTGTAACCTAAGTTAGAAGATGAGAGATGTGACTTTAGGAGCACATGTGCTAGAGGTTGCAGTCAATTAGATCATCTTAAGGGACTTCATCATGATGACGATATTCAATGGGAGATGATTGGAGGGTTGTAACTAGACTATTTCCACGATGGTAATAACTTTGAGTGGGGGAGGATGTTAGGAACTAGAGTTGGGTGAATCTTTAAACAAGGTGTATCCCATGGGTGACATACCCATTATTATATTTGTGACAAAAATAACGCAATATATGTGACAAAAGAGGATATTAGGCAAGAGTGCACCAAAAGAATTTGTTAAAAAAACCAACAATTGTGGTTTCAGTTGGGTGCATGTGGGAAGCTCTGTGGCACAATGGATGTTGGTGACCAAGCACCCAACTTTGCCTAATGATGGGAGAGGATTCCTAAGACGACATCATGAGGAGAAACATGGGCACCCAAAGACATGGACCAAAATACCCCTAAATGAGCAACCACGTAGTGGACGAGGTTGGCTTGAGATGAGTTGGATCGAGGAAGGGTGCTTTAGTGGAATGATCATGGACCGAGTCCCCAAGATGAGCAGAAAAAATTGTCACTTGGAAAATACAACTCAGCACAAGCCAAAATTTGGCATTGGCTGAGAAGACTTGGGCAAGACATGCCAAATGCACCAAAGACAAGACGAGTCAAGGGCATCATCCAAGAGGCAATGAGTTGAGGGTGGCTAAGATGGAATGACATTAGCATGACCCAAGGCACCTAATACCTAGGTAAAATAACCTACACGAAGGGGTGGAATATTAGAACATAACCCACATGAAGGAAGGGGCAAGTTGTATGCACTTATGACTCAAAATATGGAATGAACCAACCAAAGAACCAAATGGGAAGAACAAAAGAAGCTCATACAAGTTGTTTGGAGAAGGAAAGAAGTGATAAATGGAAGGGAGAGCCAAGCATAACTGTTTGGGCCTAGGGTCATGTAGGACATTAAGGCAAATATGAGCCAATTGAAGCAACCCACCTAAGAAGGGGAGACAACCCATCTTGAAGGAGGGACGACCTACAGTAGGGGAGTAGGGTGGTTGGTGGGGTCATCAAAATTGGTATTGATTTTCTTTGTACATTCTATGTATTTTCTCTTTGATATTTGGTTGGACAGAGCCATTGTGTTGAGGAATTATTTTACATATACATTTTAATAAACAAAGGTGGTTGGAGGGTTGTTTCCACTAAAGTTGTGCATGATTATGATGATGATGTTATCTTGCATATGATGTTCATAATTTTTATTAATTGAAGATTATGTTACAATGTTATTACTATTTTATGTTTTATGGATTCCACACATTAATAAAATATAGAGAACGACATGTGTAATACATTGTGATGTGTAGTCTAGGTGAAGTAACACATAACACTCTAGGTAGTTGTGAAACACAATAATTCCACGCATTCAAGGATCACAGTGTTCCTAAGAGGTTCCTTGTGACTCTAAGAGGCCCTAGGGTCATGACAGGTGGCATTAGAAATGATAACCACTTTATACCAAGAAGAGGGAGAGGAGATGGAAGTGTTTCCCTCTTACCAGCCACAAGTGGTATTAGAACAAATGTATCTTCTATTTGTAGGTTATTAGGGGAAGGGGATTTTGTAATTCATTTCCAGGTGGGAAAAAGTGTTTTGGCTATTGGTTCTTGGTACAAGTTACAATTGGGAAATATGAAGCGAGCATAACAAGACTACATTCTAGAAGAAGTAGGTCACAACGATGAACATTAAGTCTAGCCTAGTGAACCAAAATGAGGTGGCATTATCTAGGAAGGTCAAGGATCCTGAAATTACCTTTGCACGGATGGTCGAACGAATGGAAGGTCATGGGAAGGAGTTTTAGGAACTCCAAGTAGAGACTTAGGATATTAAGGAGATCATTGATTTAGGGTCCTGCTCCATTGAATTAGCAATGAGACAAGCCAAAGATCAAGAAGATTGGATGAAGGACTTAGAAGTTTAGGTGAAGTCACTTACGACACTCACATGAAACTAGGTTCATTCCATTGTTTGATGATTTTTTAAGTTTGACCAACTTCAAAAAACCAAATCCTAGAATCTCATTATCACAATGAGATAGTGAGGTTGTGTGCTAAAAAAATTTCAGTTTCAAGTTTATGTTTTGTGTTTTATGTCTTATTTTTGTGTTTTATAATGCAGAAATAAACAAAAGAAAATTTACATCAGAAAGTAAAAGGAAGATATATACATGAAATATAGATCATTTACAACTGAAATGTGGTAAATAATAAAGAGAACGAAACTGAAAATATAAATCAGATTTAAAATAAGTAGTGAGATGGTCAAAATTTGGGCTAAGAGGCCCTAAATTATATAGAGCATAAGATGTGACCTTTGACAAAGCATAATGAGAAAATTGTTGAAAATAAATAATTAAAAAAGATATATGCAAACCAATAAAGTTGTACTAAATAATGGCCGGTTTTATAATTGATAAAGAGTACAACCAAATCCTGAAGGAAAGCTTCTATAAAATCTTATGACCAATCTTATCACAAAATACTGCAATGCAAAAATAATCATATACAATAGCTTGAGGACAAGCCAGAATGACAACAAATTAAAATCCTTCATGCAAATATGAGTATGGGTAGCTTGCTTTCTAAAAAATGGATAGTTGTTAGCACTGGTAAAAATAACTAGACCTTCAAGAAACAATAAATAAATAAAAAAGACTCAAGATAATTGAATATTTCCTTAGAAATACTGATGGACTTACCTAGTCTCTCACCCCTTAGTGAAATACGATTTCTGTCACCATCAGGATTAGCCTCTAACTTGTAAGAAATTAAAATAAGGATTAGAGTTCTTACTGATAGTAGCCATACATATTTTCTATGTATTGAATTTGTTGAAAAATAATAAAATTATTAAGCAGGGCAACAACAACAAGGGTGGTTTTTTTCCTAGAGGAGGGTTTTCATCCAAAAATATCTTGTGTCATCTTGTGCATGTTTGTTTGGTTTTTTTATGGTTTTCATGTGTTCATCATGGTGTAGCTACATATTCATATCTGTTATTTACTAATTTTTTTAATGCATTATATGATATGATCTACTGATGGGTTAATGTATGTTGTGATTCAGTAATTGGAAAAAAGTTCAAAAATTAATAAACATTGTCACTACTGATTCACCTCCCCATCGTAGTAGTGATCACATTTCCAACAATTGGTATCAAAGCCAGTGCCTTTGTTGTAGCTTCATCACTAGAAGGTAGATCATGGGAAATCAAGGAGATTGTGTTGTAGATAGAGTTCCTATTCTTCATGGATCAAATTATACTCTATGGAAGGTGAGATTGGAAGCATACTTCATTGATATTGATGAGAATGTTTTTCTCTCATTAGAATATAATAAGTATGATGAATCCAATGAGGAAGACAAGAAGATCATTTTGAAGACCCTATTAGATCACAATGCTCAGTCGCAGGGCCTATCTTTGATGATTTGAAGGTTATGCAGGTGTTGGAGAAGTTGTGGAGTAGTTTGATGGCTTTGGTGTCAGTGCAGTTGATGGATGGTATTTAAGTCAACCTAGCTTGATTTGTGATGATGATGGAGTTGTGACAGTGGTTTTTTGGAGTGTTGTAGTGGCTACAAAGGGTCCCTGAGATCTTATAGAAGGTTGTTAATCAATGGAGAAAGTTTGGACAGCTTCTGAGCTAAGGAAATTTGATTTTGACCATCCTCTGCCCCAAACGCATGGAGCTAAGCCTATGCATGCAGTTTAAGGGCTCCAACCGCATGGTGCTAAGCCTGTTCATGCAGTTGAAGGGCTCCAACCACATGGAAGAAGACTTATCCATGCAGTTTCAACCTAAATTTTGTAGAATTATGTATGTGGTTGTGTCTTGAACTAGAAATTTCTTTGGATTCCTCACGCACTTTACAAATTTCTCTGATTTCCTTACGCACTTTACAAATTTATCTGAATTCCTCGTGTATATTGAAGTGTTAATTCATATTTTAATTGTTGTAGGTATAAGCTAACTTCTAGAAGATGGTTAAAAAGAAGAATATTCATTGTTAATTGAAGTTAGTGGCTAGATTAAGTCAAGGACTAATGAACCATACCACTTCCAACATATGAATGGACCTCAACTACAAAATGGTAATTATTGATTTAACATTTAAAAAATATTACAAATAGATGGAGATCATGAGGTTATTGGTTGGTTCTCTTTAGAAGAAAAAGTGATGGTTGTGTGAGCTTGGAGAGTGTGAGTGAGAGAAGAGTTTTGTGTGCAAGTTGTGCAAGGAATTCTACATAAAATATTCAACTATTCATAGCGATAGGAGATGGCAGTAGAAGTATGATTCAGCTAGGATTTTATGCAACAATATGGTTATGGAGTAAGAAATGATTGTAGATCATTTCCTATATGCTTTCTCATTATATTTTCATCAAATTATCTTTTATGTATGTAGCATGTACTATTGAAAGGGTTTTGCAGTGCTTGAGTGAGTTGTGTATAATTGTTTCAATGATATTGTTATGATTGTTTGACCCTATATTGCTAGAGGTTGTTGTGTTGTTCTAGTTGAGTAGTACATATTGACCACAGACTGAAAATGAATGAAACAAGGGTCACATAGAAGAGAGGTGACAACATATTTCTTTATGAGTCCAATCGGAGTTGGGCGAGGCTCATTGGCCGTGGTGGCTTCCAGCATATGACGGTTCATAGAGTCATGAGAAGAGGATTGTAACACGCTCCTCCCACATTTATCTAATCTAACTGGTCCACCAGGGTAAACATGTGATGAAGAGTTACTATGAAATGATTCAACACCCTCGGTATAGTTAAGGAAGTGGAATCGATAAAACAAAACCAGATTGACCTTCCTTAGGAGCTGCAGAACCTTTAGGAGCCAACCAACCCGTCCAGGTGTCCAACCCTTGAGAGAACTTGATGTTTTTCTGAACTAGATGCCCAGTCACTCCCATGAAAATCCCTCCATGCATCTAAAACCCTCCAGTCACTCCCACAACAAGTATCCCATGTGACCGTGGCCTTTTTTAGGTAGTTCTATGCCAGCAACCCCAGATTCTGAGCCACTTTTTCAGGGCCAGGACTCAGGCCTCTGCCCATAACTTTATGAAACTTCTAGAAATGATAAATAACAAGACGACAAGGCCTCTAATGTGAAAATTAAACAAGGAACTGACCTGACAAAGCCTAGCCATGACAAGAATTCTGTCAAACACATCATGAACATGTAATATATAGGTCATAACAACAAATTTGAAAATAGAGACTTCATAATTATATGATATTTTTTAAAAAACACGGAATCCCACTCATATTAGCTGCATTATCATCTATTAGGTCATACATTCGTTATTCATTAATTTACTAATCAAAACATGATGAGAGCCATGACTAAGATATGTCATTAAACCATGCTTACAGCCAGCATATAACCAGTAGAATAACAATGATAGAAAAACCATTAAAGCCACATAATAACAAGTACATTTACACATAAAACATAAGAGGAAAATAACTCTTCTTAACATATGCAAAATACAACGAAGTTAGGGACTTCCACGTACCACCCGACCATATATTGGGTTGAACCAATCTTTCTTTCACCAAATCACCCTCATGCCATATTCCAGACATGAATGTGGCACTTACAACAAAAAAACTAGGGCTTCCTCAGGCTTTACCGCAATCCACCAAGAGATTCCTAGGCTCATGCCCTCATCTATACAACCAGGCATTAACACAATCCCACCAAGGGATTCTTAGGCCCAAACAAGAAACATACACTACCAAGATTTACTATAATCCCACCACATATCAGTCCAGGGATAACTAGGCCTATAAAAGCATGGATGCCTCCAAATCTCTCCACCTAAACTGTGAGGAATTTGTTTGTCTCCACCTCTAGGATTTATCATATATCTCGCAATTCACCGGTCGAGGATTCATAGGCCTAATGAGGATCCACCCTCTAGGCTTTACCATATATCCCACCATTCATTAGTCAAGGATTTCTAGGCCCAATGAGGGTATACACAATCAGGCTTTACTGCAATCCCACCTTCACTAGTCTAGAGATTCCTAGGCCTTTTGTTTCTCCCTTGAGACCACCCCACTCAATTTCAAAACCATCTGGATATCCATGTCAACCAAATAAGAGAAACCCCATCACACCATGGCTATTCGGAAATGGAAAGACAAGGCTGAAAACCACTGTCACACCTAGACAAACCCATGCCAATGACAACAAAATAACCAAGTACACACATGTATGTACCATGCATGCCAAAACTAGCAAGGAAATCATACATGCAACTTGATAACTGCAAGTAATCTCGTTGTAGCCTCTAGATACCGCTCCTCCTTGCTTGATCTTTGCTTCCCTTTGCTTTCTTTGTCCTTCCTTAGCTTTCCTTCCTCAAATTCTCGAGTGCTCCAAGAATGCTCTAAGTTTCCAAGAGTATGAGAGTGAGAGTAGAGAGAGAGCTCGAAGCTAAAATTGAAAAAAAGGTTGCGAACTAATCCTCAGAAGCCTTTTTATCAATGAGGCCTCTATTTTCTTCAATTTCCATTATTTTTCCTTCATTTTCCTCCTCACATGCACCCTGTAACCTTTCACCTTCCTTTTCTCCTAATTTCCTTTATTTTTTTGAAGAATCTTCGGCGAAAATCACATAGAAAAACTTATGTCGACGCGTTTCGAACCATCCAGTGTGGTTCATCTTCACGACAAGTTGAATGAGCAGATCACATTTAGCACATTAAATAGACAGCGCAGAGAATCCATAACTCAATGACTAAAAAATAACAGCTAGAAATGACATGATAACGACTAGTTTGACCAAGATAAAGGGAAATTAATAAGAATAAGAATATTATTATTATTATTAATATTTTCCTTTAAAAATAAAATTAATAATAAGAAAATCAAAGATTAATAATTTCGAATATGTTGAAAAAATTAAAATGAATTAAATTAAAAATTATATAAAATGAATTACTTTTAAAAAATGTTAATAGTTAGTCAATAATATTTTATTTTTTAAAATTAAAATTACTAATAAGTAAATAAAAAAATAAATAATTTCAAATATGTTGAAAAAATTAAAATGAATTAAATTAAAAATTATATAAAATGAATTACTTTTAAAATTATTATTATTATTATTATTTAATAGTTAATCATAATAATAATAATAATACTTTTAAAAGTAGGAAAATTAAATTCTTAACTTGGCATAAAGGAAGGGACGGAGCGGATGAAGGAGCAGGAGAGTCGGCTGCAATCGTCGGGCTAGGGTTTGCAGGTGGAATAGCAGGGAGGGCTAGAAGAAACGTGCGCAGGGGAAGCCGGGGTTGGAGCGAAAGAGATAGCAAGAAACCTTAGCATAGGAGCGGAAGCTTTTAATTCAGTTCGTGCTGAGGGCAAAAATGGAAAATCGGCAAGGGAGGGGAGAGATCCCCTCCTATAAGAATATCGTTGCAGGAGAGGCAAGCGGCAGTGGCAACCAGAACGATGCCAGGGAGAATAATAAAGAAGCACCAGTGATGGGCAATTTGTGGCAAATGAAGACCGGAGGAAAGTGCTTACCTAGGGCTCAGAAAAAACCTAGATACGTAATAGCCAACAACAAGCTGGAGGAATACAACAACTACATGAAAGATCATGCAATGATCTGCAAGTTCGTAGGGTATTAGCCTACTGAAAAAGAACTACACAGGTGGATTTACGAAAGATGGAGGCCAAAAGGGCACATTGAGCTGAAACTAGGAGAAAAAGGGTTTTTTACAGCCATATTTGCAAATATGGGGGATAAAGAAAGGGTTTTTGAGGAAGGGCCATATTTCATGAACAATGCAGGACTGTTCATGAAGTACTGGGAAGAAAGATATAACCTTGATAATGAAAAGATGCTGGAAGCCCCGATCTAGGTCAGACTGTTTGGATTACTAGTGGAATTTTGGGATCCTGAGATTATGGAGGGGATAGGCAACACGATTGGTGCTTTTGTCAAGGTAGCGGAAGAAACGAAAAAAGGCAAGTATACATCTTATGCAAGATTATGTGTATACATGAATATAGCCGAACCTCTGCCGGAATACATAGAACTAGAATACCACGATGAAGTATGGCAACAACCATTAGATTATGAGCATATCCCCTTCAGATGCAGAAGATGTCATGAGTATGGACACCTATATAGACAATGCCTGTTAAACAAGGAGGAAGAATACATAAGGAAAAAAGAAGAACATCAAAGGGAAGCAGAGAGAACTGAGGAGATAGACAAGGGTTTCCAACAGGTTACCAGAAAGAAGAAAGCTGGTAGAGAAGGTCTAAAAACACAGACACAAGCGAAATCACTGAGCATCGAAAGTCAGAACAAGTTCAAAATCCTCCAGGAAAATAGTGAAGAGGGTGAGGACAAAGTGGAAGAGGAAGAAGATCCAGAGAATGAACCCATGGAAATAGTCAAGGAAACCAGAGAGAAAGACACAGGAGCAAGAGTAATGAATGAAGGGGAAGCTGCTGAAAAGATAGAAATACTAACTAACCAAACCTAAATGGAGACGGAAAGCCAGAAGGGAAACGAGGCAGAGGAAGAAAGAATTATGAGACAACTAATTCAGGAATGGAAAAACTTGGACGAAAGATTCATACCAGACAGTGAAAAACAATTATATAAGGAGGCATTTCAAAAATACAAAGATAAAAATGGGGAGAATATGGATAAACAGGATACCACATCAGGAGAACAGGAAAGAGGTCAGATGGGAATTGGCGGTGCTGGAAAAAACATCAGGAAAAGAGGGAGGAAAACGATGAATGAAACGATCCAAACAGTTGGCGAAGTATTGATAAACTCAGGTAAAGTGATACCTCTGTCAGAGGTATTTTTCCAGTCCTCCAAAAGTTTAAAATGATTATTATCAGTTGGAATATTAGGGGTCTGAATAGTAAGGGTAAGCAGAGATATATGAAAGAGAAAATTAAAAAATACAGAACAAGTATTATGATCCTACAAGAGACAAAGATCACCATGCAGCAGATGGAAGGAATAATAAAAAACAGCAAACTCCAATACGAAGTCATGGGACAAGATGCAATCGGATCAACGGGAGGCATTGCAATATTGTGGAACCCAAACGAGATAATTTTTGAGAGTTGGACCAGCATGACCAGAATCCTTACAGGCACAGGAAGAATAGCGGGGATGAAGGAAAGGGTTATTATTTCAGGGGTTTATCGTCCTCATACTCTGGGAGACAGGGAAAATTTCATTAAAAATATGCAAGCAACTCGAAGATTACATCCGGAGACAGCATGGATTGTAGGAGGATATTTCAATTTAATCCGGTCTCTAGAAGAGAAAAAGGGAGGTATAAGGAAAACAGAGCAATATATGGAAATGTTCAATGACATGATAGATGGTCTGAGGCTGGTAGATTTACCAACTATCAACGGAGTCTATACATGGAATAAAAGGAGAGGGGGAAGGAATAAAATAGCATCCATATTAGATCGGTTCTTAGTATCAGAAACAATTATGAACAGAGATGTATTCATAGAAGAAAAGATCATGCCATCCCTTGGCTCAGATCACTGGCCAATTAGACTGGAAGTGGATATTAAGAATAACCTTGGCAAGAAGCCCTTCAGATTTGAAGCTTTTTGGCTTAGAGACCCGGAATTTATCAAAAAAATGGAACAATGGTGGACGCAAAGCACAGTACAGGGAAAGGGAAAAATGCATACCTTCCAACTTAAACTTAAGGAGTTAAAAGGAAGGATAAAGAAATGGAACAAGGAAGAATTCAGAAACATCATGGAGGAAAAACAAAAGTTGGAAGAAGAAATGGAAGCTCTGCAACAAAGGATAATAAATGAAGGGAGGACAGAGGAAAGTAGCAGAGAAGAAGGGATAATTCTAGGAAAACTGGAGGAGAGGAGAAAGCAGGAAGAAGTTTTATGGAGACAAAAGTCTAGAATAAAGTGGCTTAGGGAGGGGGAAAGGAACACTAGATTTTTTCATCAAGCAATGATACAACACAAGCAAAGGAATAGGATACTTTCTATCAAGAACGAGAGTGGAGAGAGAATTGTTGAACAGGAAGGAATTGAAAAAGTGCTGATGTAATACCACAAAGGAATATTGATTGAACCCCACATGGACAGGTATGAAGCTATAAAGGAAGTTTGCAAGGCCATTACCAGGATAGTAACTGAAGACTAGAATAGAGCCCTAATGAGAGCAGCTAGTTTGGAAGAGGTGGAGGAAGTGGTGATGAGCATGAAGAAGGGTACAGCGCCAGGACCAGACGGCTTTACGGTTGATTTCTATCAAGCGGGCTGGCACTTTATGGGAAGGGAGATTCTGGACCTGATAGAAGAATCCCGTATAAATCAAAAGGTATGGCCAGCCATTAACTCTACTTTTTTCACTTTGATTCCAAAAAATGACAATTCAGAGGATGCTAAGGGATTTAGACCCATTGCCCTATGTAATGTTATCTACAAAATAATTGCATCACTGATGGCCAAAAGACTGAAACCCTTGTTAGACAGATTAATATCCCCTGAACAAACTAGTTTCGTAGAAGTTAGACAAATTCTAGATGGTCTAGTGGTTACTCAAGAAGTAATTCATTCACTGAAGGCAAAGAAGCAAAAAGGAATGATGATTAAACTGGACTTGTCGAAAGCTTATGATAGAATCAACTGGCAATACTTGGAAGAAATCTTGGGAAGTTTCGGTTTTGGTACTAGGTGGATAAAGTGGGTTCACAGTTGTTGTAGGGAAAAGTATCCGACTCGGATGACCCTAACCCACTCTAAGGGTGACAGTTCCTTAGCAACAACTGTAAAACAAACTACTGAAGGTTTACTTCTTTATGAAAGCAAAAGAGAGTGGAAAAAGCACTAACCGTTGCCTTGCGCTTAATGTCGAATCCAAACTCTTCTCTTTGGCCGCTTGCTCCTAGCTCTTTGTCCTTCTGCTCGCCCAGCTACAATGAGATCCTGCAAAACAACAAAGAAGGAAACTACAAGAGGCATGCAATCATAACTGGTTCATGGATTAGTGTAAACCAAACATGCAATCATCACAATACATAATTGAAACAAGAGCACATAGAAGAACCTCAATAGCTTTTATTAATGAAGAAATAAAGGTTCTGAGAGGATTACAACCATTGCAGGCTCCAACCCAGCAACACCTCCCAGCAGAAAGAATTTCTCTTCTTCACCTCTCTCAAACAATCACCCAATAACTCAAGAATGAAACCAACAGCATATCATTACTTTGCACAAAATTCCAGCCTCCTGAGCTCATAGGAGAGAGCTCAATATATAGATGAATTGAGAAAGGATGAGTCAGCTTGCAACTGATGTGTAGCTGCCTTGTGTCCTCTCTCTCTTCAGTTCTTGAGTCCACTTGGTGAACCTTGCTTCCACTTGGAGAAACAAAGCCTCTGACTCATCACAAGGCGAAATACCTGATCCAAGTGTCATTTTTGGAAGATTCCAAAGCGATGACTCACTGTGCGACATGTCCAAACTCGCCCAACGCAGGTGGGCTTTGTTCTACCTGCTTTGCAACGCAGGTACACCATGGAGCAGTTGTGTTTCAGCGCAGAAACCCAGTGGAGCACCTGCTTTGATTTCAGGATTGCTTGTTTTTGAGTGTTTTCAGGTGGAGAACTGATCTGAGAGCTGTTGGTTTGCTGACCTTGTTCCTCAAGGGGTAGGAACATCATGTTTAGGGAACTTTGGATCCCTTGGATTATTGACAATTCATGCTTGTTGCTGTAAGGCACAAAATTGTCTATAATAATTGTCTATAAAAGTGTCCTGTAATAAGATACAATACAATACATTATTTTTCATACATTTTTCATGATCTAGCTGAGGCGGGCATTCCCATGCTCAACTTTATAAATACATTTTGGTACATAGAACAGACGATCATCTGATGCGAGACTGATAATTCTCTGCCGAATTTATCATCCTTTGAAAAGGATGATCATCTGCTGCAATGATGTACATATCAAATGTCTTTATGTCCTGAATATATATCGCAGCCCGGATGGATGAAACTAGATCCGGGGTCTTCAATCTCTTCCGATCTTCACTCGATGTACAAGTCGATCCATGTGAGAATTTCTTGAAGTCGAACATGGAAAGACATCGCTTGATTACCGGTCAATGATGTAAACCGTTAACAAGCGCGAGAGGAATCACCGATAAGGATGATGACCCTCAAGGTACGACAGTACAATCTACATGGTGGGAATAAAGGACTTGGCGTCGACCACCATGCAAAATCTTCTGGTCGAAGGTCATTGATGTATACCTGTCGCCGGAAGTGAGAAACTTGCCATTGAGGCATGCAAGCTTCAAAGTACTGAGGGGGGTGTTCCTAGATCAACTCCCTGGATAATGAGCCGATGTCGACAAGGAGCGGTCCGTCAAAGGAGGGCCTTAATGAATCCCACATCAGTGACACGGAACAGAGCTAGTGATTATGATGAGGTGAAAACAAACTGTGATGTATGATTCAGGGTGGCGGTCATGAAGTGGATGAAGGATAATGTATGGCAGTGGGTGGAACACGGTTGACTCTTTACAGAACCACATCTCTTGAACATATAATGACACTGATGTGATGGATTGGTAGCATTACCCCAATTGTGGACGGTGTGGCGAGGACCATGGTTCTGCGACCGGTGAATGAAACAACCCAACCCGATGCGGTACGGAGGACAAAGTGTCATGTTCAAGAGCGACTTGCTACCATTAATACTGTGAGGTTCTCCCAATTTTTCCGCAGTCATTGCTGACCAGTACCTCTTTATTTTTGTCAAGCTTGAGGAGGATAACATATGCTTGTTCTATAACCTGCCCTTCGGGCAAGCCCATCGCTATGTTTTAACGAGCCTAGCGATAGGGAAACTCGTTCTCGTCTAAAGACAAGTTTGTCGCTATTTAATCATTTTAACGAGTCTAACGACAAGGAAAACTCGGTCCTTTTCATTTTTAGAGAGTCTGAAAAGGTACGAAAAGTTAACTCCGAAATTCCTTTTTCGTCATCTAATCCCTTAAGTCCGAAAAAGTTTAAAACAATACAGAAGGGATGAATTTTCGGTTGCTTTAACGAGCCGAACAAAACAAGCGCTCGATCTTTTTGTGCAATGATCCCTCAGGTCCAAAAAGATTAAAATCTAGAGGAGGGATAGCTTTCCGGTCGCTTTAACGAGCTGGAAGGCCAAAACTCGGCAAACTTTTCATATTTTACGAGTCAGTGAAAAGAGCTCAAAGAAGACTCGTCTTTTGAGGAACGAGTGATGAACAGGGATAGCAGCAGATTCCAGGTACAGGTTGGAATATTCCAATCATGGCAGTGTCACAAGGATGGCTAAATGAAATCACTCTTCGCAGCTGTTCCTCAAAATGGGTAAACAAACATATGGAGATGAACGATTGGCCAAATGAACGGATGGAGGTGAGACTGCAAGACCACGACCAAGGGCTTTAGTATGGCTGTCAAAGGTTACATTTACCAAGGTTGTTTACCAGTTCATTTTTCTGGGTGAGCTTGAACTCTAGGGGAAGATTGCTCACAACTTATGTTTATTTTTTAACGAGCATGAACTATGTGCTAAAACTGCTCGGATCTTGCGTTTATTTTTTAACGAGCATGAACATTGCTAAAACTGCTCGATGATACGCTTGCATGCCCCCAGCATAATAACGCAAATCGAGGTGCATGCCCCCCAAGCTTCATTGCATTCAACTTTGTTGGTTGGAATGAAGGTTTACCATTGAGATCTGGAAAGGGGATTGTTTCATTTTTTAATGAGGTTGACATAGTAAAAGAACTATCCTCATAGCCCACTGTATTTACAGTATTCGATAGAAAATCGAAAACTGAAGGATGATAAAGGTCATCTTGAGTATCTTCTCCACAACCCGGGAGAAGGGAACAATGGTGGGAATCATTCCATGGTGCCTCGTCAATTACCATTGATTGGACTATTCCTTTGTCGGTTCCATGCACTCGCGACCAAGGACATGAAGGGGTGCCATATTCTCTAGACCTATCTATCCAAACGCTTGATGAGCGTTGATTTGGGGTTGCCCCCCAGGCAAAGAAGATTGATTGCTACAATACTTCCATTGGGCTTGGGGACAAAACCTTTACATGATCCATGTTGATATCGTTTTCTGACATCTTTTGTGCGGAAGATATCATATTGCAGGCCCCTACCGTCGCCACTTCTCCCATAATGAATGGTGGCGGAAGGGCGAAAGTTCCCATTAATGTAGGATCTTTTAGTAGGCCTACTCCGATATTTTGAAACGAATGGTCGCTTCCATGGATCATAGGAACGCTTCCTGTAACTTGTGAACCATTAGGGAGGAAATTTTGTTGGTCAATGATCGTAATCCCTCCTTGAAAGGGGAATGCGATTTTCCTAAAATAGGTTGACACAACAGCTTCCATGGCATAAATCCATGGTCTTCCCAGTAGGATGTTATAGTCAAGATTGCCATCGATGACTTCAACATCTATTTCTACTGTTTTGCCCCCTAGTTCAACTTTCAAGTTACTAAGGATATCGTAAGGGGTATATGTCCTTCCGTCGAATGCTTTTAATGTTGTCGATGATCGCAACAAGGTTGGAGATCCTAAAGTTTTCCAGCAACTCATCGACATAATACATGTCGATGCCCCCTCATCAATAATTGTTCGATGAACAGTTTTGTTGAGGGCTTTCACTTGGACGAGGAAAGCTAGTTGAGCTGGTAACTGAGGATCATATCCTTTGTGATCAAAGGATACAAGATTGGAATCTTTAGGATCCACCCCACCAATTGCTGATAACAATGCCTGCCTTTGGGATGGGCAATTTTGTAGTACTTCAAGAGTCGACATAGCAGACGGCGATTGCGCCAAATCTTCCACTATATTATAATGCTGTGCCGCTCTGGCAGGAGGATTAAATGTCGACTTGTGTACTACTCCCTTTGGCGGTTTTATTGTTAATTCATGTGTGATGGGGGGTACAACTTCTGCCGAAGTTGTTGTCGAACTGCTAGGTTGATCTTTACCTTTATCGTTCGACACCTGTGGATTCCCGTAATCTTTGTTCCTTGTCGAAATCAAAGAATCATTCTGTTGCTTCGATATCGATAACATAAGCACTTGCGACGGTGAAGCATTTCCACTACCAACCAGATTTTTTCCTCGATCGGGAAACGGATCAGTTAACACAGCTGGAGTTTGCGAACTCTTTAAGAACCTTTTCAGATCAGCTTTGTATGGACATTCTCTCGTCCAGTGATCCTCATCACATATCTGACACCCATAAGGTGGTTTCCTATCTCGAGGAGGGCTTGAAGAAGTTTTTCGAGGAGATGACTCTCCTTGTTTCTTCTTCTTCCCTTTGTTTTGATTCTTCTTTCTTCCTGGTTGATTGGTTTCTTTGCCCTTATCTGTCGATACGGCATTTACTTCCGAAGCAAGAACTTCTTCATGTGCGTTTTGATTCGAATCCTTTCGGGCCTTCTTTTGATTGGTCCTTTTCGGATTCGTGTTTGCCGTGCCAATCACGCCATCGCCGGCATGAGAGTCACTGTTTGATTTAGGAGGAGGAGGGATTGAAAACTCTGGTCTAGGGGCGTCTGGTATTTTGTCATAGAGCGTGCCGGACTGAGTATATACTAAATCCAAGTATTGTGCACGAGCGATAACTTGCTCTTCTGTTACGACTCCTCCCTTTGCTACATCTTCCGTTATAGCCGGAAGTAACGACTTTATAAACCACTCAGCTAAAAGCTGATCAGGAACGTATGTTTTAACCATTCTTCGTCGACGTCACCACTCATGTATATGATCTGATATATGAGTTGCGGTTGTCTGTTTGAATTTAGTCAATATCTCTGTTCCTGTTTCATACCTTATTGGTAATTGAAAGTGGGTCAAGAATGTCGTGGCAAGGGAGCCAAAATTGTCGAACGAAGCTCTAGGTAATTCTATATACCATTTTGCCGCTGGACTTGTCAATGTCCTCTGAAAGAGGAAAAGCCTTATCGAATCATCATTCAAAGTATTCGACGAACACCATAGATGAAATGTCATCACATGATTCGACGGGTCTTCACCTGGATTTCCATTGAATTTAGGAATGTCGGATGGAAGTTTGTGCGGAATCACTGGCCACCAAGGGGCGTAAGCAATTGGATCGTTTGTTAGCCGATGTAAATCAGGCAACTCTAAAGTCGCCACGAATGGTAACTGCTGGTTCAAGTTAGGTGAAGCGTAACCAGGATACGATGGAATCGCCTGAACAGTCGGTCTTTGCATACCAGCATAATGAAGTTGATGTTGGTATGATGAATACGGTTGATGGACTTGACCACTATAAAGTGGTTGATTTTGACCATTTTGAATATATGGTTGTCCAGTATTCGCAAATATTTGCTGTTCAGAACCTTGGTACACTTGTTGGAATTGCGGTTGTTGGTATTGCACTATCCACGGTTGCGACACCATGGGTTGTTGCACTACACTAACCATTGGACCAAGATGTGGGGTAGTTGTACCCGATTGTACTTGTGTTGCCCCACCAGTAGGCAATTGTGGTTGGGTTGCAGGGTCAAGAGGCTGTCGCATGAGAACCTGAGATATCTGAGGTTGACATACAACAGGCATTGTTTGAACTTGCGACACGGTCACAATAGCCGGTGTAGTTGGGATGTTTGTCACAGGTACACACTGTTGCATAGAATATACAACTCTCGGTGGCTGGGATAGCATAGGTACCCAACTACTCGTTGCAATTCCGCCATAACTTGAATAAGGTTGAGAACTCCCGTATGGGTACTGCCCCCCATACGGTAGCAACCCAGAACTCAAGGCAATTGATTGTCCTGGAGGACTGGATGGCCTAATTAGATTCCCAAAAGGGTCGATTTGATGAGTCTCACTATGAGAGTTACCAGACATTACTCCGGAACAAACAGGAACAGACCATACTGTCGAGATAGTCTCTTGGTGGACTCCTTCTAGCGACTACGAGCTAGTTGGGACAGATGGTATGCCGGCGAACATTGTTGGATTGGCAGCAGGTAATTCTTCCGTCGCCGTGTCATTCGACACAGTCCTAGATGTTGACGGTTGTTCAGTCATTTTTAGTTTATCCAATTGATCACCTAGTGATTCTACAGGAACTTCCACTGGTGATGGACAAACTTCTGTTGTAGCAGGAAATAGAGTGACCCCTACTCCAAATTGAATTGGAGTGGATACTTGCGGTTCTTCTATAATTTCCTCTATCGCAATCAGACCAGGTGGAAGAGGAAGACCGTCAGGTCCGTAAAATATTTCCGGTGCCGAAGAAGGGGTTGTATCGACCGCGACGGATGTTTGAGGAACAAAACTCTCTGGACCGGTTACAGATGGAACTGGTTCAGTTATACAAGTATTTGCCCCCAGACTAGGATCAGTATTACTGTCCCTCTGTGGCGATTGAACTTCTTCTATAGAGGCAGGGTTTCCAGAAATGTTTGGAGTGACCAGAATCTCAGATGTTGTTGGAACGCTTGTTCTAACTTTTAAAGGAGATTTTGAACTGGTTCGACGAGCTCGCTTTGTCCGGATTGTTTTCGATTCCAGAGACAAAGACGGATGACTCGCAAGCCTCCGAGAACGACGGATATTCAATTGACTTTCTTCCACGATTGCGGATTACTCGATCAACTAAAATATAAAGGGGAAAATTTGTGCTTCCGATTTGAATGAATTTTATTAGACGCTTTTAAACATAACTTTGCTTTTTCATGTTTTAAGAGTCGAGAAAAAGCTAAAGATGACTCTAGTCGCCTTCGATGTATTAACGAGCCCGAAGTGACAAATGCTCGGTTGGACCTTTTCAGTTATAGAGTTTGAAAAGGGCCAAAAGAAACTGCTCTGGAGATCTAGGCAGAGGGTGTGCCAAACCTTTCGCGAAACCACAGAATACGTTTTACGGTACGGGTGGTCGATCTTCGTGAATGCTGTGTTCACTGCGTCGCGATCAGTAGGGCGGCCGACACGGCTTCCTATGGATAAAGGATAATTGCCTATAGGGGTCTCCCAATATATACTCGACGGTACGTGGGAGCACAAGTCCGTATTAGTGCCACCGACTCTCAGGAGGAATCACCCACCTTCGTAGAGATCGACAGTCACTATGTTTAACGACGCCGGAACACGTCTCTACCTAGACCTCTAGATGTTTGCGTTATGTTTCAAATGCGTTGTTAGGTTCATTCAGTATATTTTAAGTTGATCTTTTTAAAGTTTGCCTTTCAAGGTTCACCACGAGATGTATATGACAAATTCCTAAATGCAGCCTAAGATGAGAAGCAAGCTTTTTCAAATCTTTTTGACTGATGAAAATCTTAACTACTGAGAGAAAAAGAAGGAAAATTCTTTTCACACAGTTCATACAGCACAAACTAATGCACTTTCTCCTAAATCATCATGCAAACTTTTTCAAATGCAAAATGCACAATGCATGTATTTTCTTTTCCCTTTCTTAATGTGGATGGATACAAAAAGAAAGTGGTTATATAACTTTGATTTCGATTTAAAGTGAAAGTAAAAAGTTGTCCAACAATCAAAAGACACCTTAAGATTCACTTGCTTAATCACTGGAAATATATGAAATCAAACCATACTAACGAAAGTAAAATGACTAATCAGCTATGGACAGCAAGCAAGCTAACTCTTTAGACCAGCAAAACGCCTAACACAGGTTCAGATCTAAGAGGCCAAAAGCATGACTAGTTTACTTTTCGTTATGGGAAATTGTAAATGAGCAAGAAATACAAAGAAAAAGTACAATTTCGTTATATAATAGAGGCAGAATGATGGCAAGTAATATTGGTTTCAAAACAGGCACAAGACTGACACCTAGCAGCAAAACTAAGTGAAAACAGGCAAGAGAAAGGAGGAAACCCCAAATGCACTAAGCAAATTTGGGTCAACGCAGGCTCTGCACAGTCAAACTGGCTCTTAGCACAGGTAGCTAGTTCGGGACCTGCGTTGCAAAGCAGGTAGCCTGTGTACTACCTGCTTTGGAAAACGAGAGTTGCGTTTTCACAGTTTCCGGGTCATAATTTTCTCAAAAATGCACGGTTTTTGCTCAAATCAGAAGCATTCAGTCAAGCACACTCAAAGGAATGATTTATAAGGTGCAAAGCTATCACTAAGAGCTTACAAGGATCTTTGTAGATCAGTTCTTCAAATCATGAATCTGCTCAGCAAATGAGCAAGAGTAGCAGCCCCTCTACTTCGCTTTTGATATAGTCAAAAGCTTTTCGATTTGGTACTCTTTTGTTCAGGAAATGAATAGCAAAATACTACAAACACAATCAAACGGATACGATCCCCAGTGGAGTCGCCAGTTTGTTGTAGGGAAAAGTATCCGACTCGGATGACCCTAACCCACTCTAAGGGTGACAGTTCCTTAGCAACAACTGTAAAACAAACTACTGAAGGTTTACTTCTTTATGAAAGCAAAAGAGAGTGGAAAAAGCACTAACCGTTGCCTTGCGCTTAATGTCGAATCCAAACTCTTCTCTTTGGCCGCTTGCTCCTAGCTCTTTGTCCTTCTGCTCGCCCAGCTACAATGAGATCCTGCAAAACAACAAAGAAGGAAACTACAAGAGGCATGCAATCATAACTGGTTCATGGATTAGTGTAAACCAAACATGCAATCATCACAATATATAATTGAAACAAGAGCACATAGAAGAACCTCAATAGCTTTTATTAATGAAGAAATAAAGGTTCTGAGAGGATTACAACCATTGCAGGCTCCAACCCAGCAACACCTCCCAGCAGAAAGAATTGCTCTTCTTCACCTCTCTCAAACAATCACCCAATAACTCAAGAATGAAACCAACAGCATATCATTACTTTGCACAAAATTCCAGCCTCCTGAGCTCATAGGAGAGAGCTCAATATATAGATGAATTGAGAAAGGATGAGTCAGCTTGCAACTGATGTGTAGCTGCCTTGTGTCCTCTCTCTCTTCAGTTAATCTTTAGTTGATCTTCAGTTCTTGAGTCCACTTGGTGAACCTTGCTTCCACTTGGAGAAACAAAGCCTCTGACTCATCACAAGGCGAAATACCTGATCCAAGTGTCATTTTTGGAAGATTCCAAAGCAATGACTCACTGTGCCACATGTCCAAACTCGCCCAACGCAGGTGGGCTTTGTTCTACCTGCTTTGCAACGCAGGTACACCATGGAGCAGTTGTGTTTCAGCGCAGAAACCCAGTGGAGCACCTGCTTTGATTTCAGGATTGCTTGTTTTTGAGTGTTTTCAGGTGGAGAACTGATCTGAGAGCTGTTGGTTTGCTGACCTTGTTCCTCTAGGGGTAGGAACATCATGTTTAGGGAACTTTGGATCCCTTGGATTATTGACAATTCATGCTTGTTGCTGTAAGGCACAAAATTGTCTATAACAGATGCCCCCTAAAGTATGAGGTCGTTTATCGGGTGAAATGCTTTATTGAGAGGATCCGAAGTTCATTCGATCTGCTGAGAAGTGTCCTGTAATAAGATACAATACAATACATTATTTTTCATACATTTTTCATGATCTAGCTGAGGCGGGCATTCCCATGCTCAACTTTATAAATACATTTTGGTACATAGAACAGACGATCGTCTGATGCTAGACTGATAATTCTCTGCCGAATTTATCATCCTTTGAAAAGGATGATCATCTGCTGCAATGATGTACATATCAAATGTCTTTATGTCCTGAATATATATCGCAGCCCGGATGGATGAAACTAGATCCGGGGTCTTCAATCTCTTCCGATCTTCACTCGATGTACAAGTCGATCCATGTGAGAATTTCTTGAAGTCGAACATGGAAAGACATCGCTTGATTACCGGTCAATGATGTAAACCGTTAACAAGCGCGAGAGGAATCACCGATAAGGATGATGACCCTCAAGGTACGACAGTACAATCTACATGGTGGGAATAAAGGACTTGGCGTCGACCACCATGCAAAATCTTCTGGTCGAAGGTCATTGATGTATACCTGTCGCCGAAGTGAGAAACTTGCCATTGAGGCATGCAAGCTTCAAAGTACTGAGGGGGGTGTTCCTAGATCAACTCCTTGGATAATGAGCTGATGTCGACAAGGAGCGATCCGTCAAAGGAGGGCCTTAATGAATCCCACATCAGTGACACGGAACGGAGCTAGTGATTATGATGAGGTGAAAACAAACTGTGATGTATGATTCAGGGTGGCGGTCATGAAGTGGATGAAGGATAATGTATGGCAGTGGGTGGAACACGGTTGACTCTTTACAGAACCACATCTCTTGAACATATAACGACACTGATGTGATGGATTGGTAGCATTACCCCAATTGTGGACGGTGTGGCGAGGACCATGGTTCTGCGACCGGTGAATGAAACAACCCAACCCGATGCGGTACGGAGGACAAAGTGTCATGTTCAAGAGCGACTTGCTACCATTAATACTGTGAGGTTCTCCCAATTTTTCCCCAGTCATTGCTGACCAGTACCTCTTTATTTTTGTCAAGCTTGAGGAGGATAACATATGCTTGTTCTATAACCTGCCCTTCGGGCAAGCCCATCGCTATGTTTTAACGAGCCTAGCGATAGGGAAACTCGTTCTCGTCTAAAGACAAGTTTGTCGCTATTTAATCATTTTAACGAGTCTAACGACAAGGAAAACTCGGTCCTTTTCATTTTTAGAGAGTCTGAAAAGGTACGAAAAGTTAACTCCAAAATTCCTTTTTCGTCATCTAATCCCTTAAGTCCGAAAAAGTTTAAAAAATACAGAAGGGATGAATTTTCGGTTGCTTTAACGAGCCGAACAAAACAAGCGCTCGATCTTTTTGTGCAATAATCCCTCAGGTCCAAAAAGATTAAAATCTAGAGGAGGGATAGCTTTCCGGTCGCTTTAACGAGCTGGAAGGCCAAAACTCGGCAAACTTTTCATATTTTACGAGTCAGTGAAAAGAGCTCAAAGAAGACTCGTCTTTTGAGGAACGAGTGATGAACAGGGATAGCAGCAGATTCCAGGTACAGGTTGGAATATTCCAATCATGGCAGTGTCACAAGGATGGCTAAATGAAATCACTCTTCGCAGCTGTTCCTCAAAATGGGTAAACAAACATATGGAGATGAACGATTGGCCAAATGAACGGATGGAGGTGAGACTGCAAGACCACGACCAAGGGCTTTAGTATGGCTGTCAAAGGTTACATTTACCAAGGTTGTTTACCGGTTCATTTTTCTGGGTGAGCTTGAACTCTAGGGGAAGATTGCTCACAACTTATGTTTATTTTTTAACGAGCATGAACTATGTGCTAAAACTGCTCGGATCTTGCGTTTATTTTTTAACGAGCATGAACATTGCTAAAACTGCTCGATGATACGCTTGCATGCCCCCAGCATAATAACGCAAATCCAGGTGCATGCCCCCCAAGCTTCATTGCATTCAACTTTGTTGGTTGGAATGAAGGTTTACCATTGAGATCTGGAAAGGGGATTGTTTCATTTTTTAATGAGGTTGACATAGTAAAAGAACTATCCTCATAGCCCACTATATTTACAGTATTCGATAGAAAATCGAAAACTGAAGGATGATAAAGGTCATCTTGAGTATCTTCTCCACAACCCGGGAGAAGGGAACAATGGTGGGAATCATTCCATGGTGCCTCGTCAATTACCATTGATTGGACTATTCCTTTGTCGGTTCCATGCACTCACGACCAAGGACATGAAGGGGTGCCATATTCTCTAGACCTATCTATCCAAACGCTTGATGAGCGTTGATTTTGGGTTGCCCCCCAGGCCAAGAAGATTGATTGCTACAATACTTCCATTGGGCTTGGGGACAAAACCTTTACATGATCCATGTTGATATCGTTTTCTGACATCTTTTGTGCGGAAGATATCATATTGCAGGCCCCTACCGTCGCCACTTCTCCCACAATGAATGGTGGCGGAAGGGCGAAAGTTCCCATTAATGTAGGATCTTTTAGTAGGCCTACTCCGATATTTTGAAACGAATGGTCGCTTCCATGGATCATAGGAACGCTTCCTGTAACTTGTGAACCATTAGGGAGGAAATTTTGTTGGTTAATGATCGTAATCCCTCCTTGAAAGGGGAATGCGATTTTCCTAAAATAGGTTGACACAACAGCTTCCATGGCATAAATCCATGGTCTTCCCAGTAGGATGTTATAGTCAAGATTTCCATCGATGACTTCAACATCTATTTCTACTGTTTTGCCCCCTAGTTCAACTTTCAAGTTACTAAGGATACCGTAAGGGGTATATGTCCTTCCGTCGAATGCTTTTAATGTTGTCGATGATCGCGACAAGGTTGGAGATCCTAAAGTTTTCCAGCAACTCATCGACATAATACATGTCGATGCCCCCTCATCAATAATTGTTCGATGAACAGTTTTGTTGAGGGCTTTCACTTGGACGAGGAAAGCTAGTTGAGCTGGTAACTGAGGATCATATCCTTTGTGATCAAAGGATACAAGATTGGAATCTTTAGGATCCACCCCACCAATTGCTGATAACAATGCCTGCCTTTGGGATGGGCAATTTTGTAGTACTTCAAGAGTCGACATAGCAGATGGCGATTGCACCAAATCTTCCACTATATTATAATGCTGTGCCGCTCTGGCACGAGGATTAAATGTCGACTTGTGTACTACTCCCTTTGGCGGTTTTATTGTTAATTCATGTGTGATGGGGGGTACAACTTCTGCCGAAGTTGTTGTTGAACTGCTAGGTTGATCTTTACCTTTATCGTTCGACACCTGTGGATTCCCGTAATCTTTGTTCCTTGTCAAAATCAAAGCATCATTCTGTTGCTTCGATATCGATAACATAAGCACTTGCGACGGTGAAGCATTTCCACTACCAACCAGATTTTTTCCTCGATCGGGAAACGGATCAGTTAACACAGCTGGAGTTTGCGAACTCTTTAAGAACCTTTTTAGATCAGCTTTGTATGGACATTCTCTCGTCCAGTGATCCTCATCACATATCTGACACCCATAAGGTGGTTTCCTATCTCGAGGAGGGCTTGAAGAAGTTTTTCGAGGAGATGACTCTCCTTGTTTCTTCTTCTTCCCTTTGTTTTGATTCTTCTTTCTTCCTGGTTGATTGGTTTCTTTGCCCTTATCTGTCGATACGGCATTTACTTCCGAAGCAAGAACTTCTTCATGTGCGTTTTGATTCGAATCCTTTCGGGCCTTCTTTTGATTGGTCCTTTTCGGATTCGTGTTTGCCGTGCCAATCACGCCATCGCCGGCATGAGAGTCACTGTTTGATTTAGGAGGAGGAGGGATTGAAAACTCTGGTCTAGGGGCGTCTGGTATTTTGTCATAGAGCGTGCCGGACTGAGTATATACTAAATCCAAGTATTGTGCACGAGCGATAACTTGCTCTTCTATTACGACTCCTCCCTTTGCTACATCTTCCATTATAGCCGGAAGTAACGACTTTATAAACCACTCAGCTAAAAGCTGATCAGGAACGTATGTTTTAACCATTCTTCGTCGACGTCACCACTCATGTATATGATCTGATATATGAGTTGCGGTTGTCTGTTTGAAGTTAGTCAATATCTCTGTTCCTGTTTCATACCTTATTGGTAATTGAAAGTGGGTCAAGAATGTCGTGGCAAGGGAGCCAAAATTGTCGAACGAAGCTCTAGGTAATTCTATATACCATTTTGCTGCTGGACCTGTCAATGTCCTCTGAAAGAGGCGAAGCCTTATCGAATCATCATTCAAAGTATTCGACGAACACCATAGATGAAATGTCATCACATGATTCGACGGGTCTTCACCTGGATTTCCATTGAATTTAGGAATGTCGGATGGAAGTTTGTGCAGAATCACTGGCCACCAAGGGGCGTAAGAAATTGGATCGTTTGTTAGCCGATGTAAATCAGGCAACTCTAAAGTCGCCACGAATGGTAACTGCTAGTTCAAGTTAGGTGAAGCGTAACCAGGATACGATGGAATCGCCTGAACAGTCGGTCTTTGCATACCAGCATAATGGAGTTGATGTTGGTATGATGAATACGGTTGATGGACTTGACCACTATAAAGTGGTTGATTTTGACCATTTTGAATATATGGTTGTCCAGTATTCGCAAATATTTGCTGTTCAGAACCTTGGTACACTTGTTGGAATTGCGGTTGTTGGTATTGCACTATCCACGGTTGCGACACCATGGGTTGTTGCACTACACTAACCATTGGACCAAGATGTGGGGTAGTTGTACCCGATTGTACTTGTGTTGCCCCACCAGTAGGCAATTGTGGTTGGGTTGCAGGGTCAAGAGGCTGTCGCATGAGAACCTGAGATATCTGAGGTTGACATACAACAGGCATTGTTTGAACTTGCGACACGGTCACAATAGCCGGTGTAGTTGGGATGTTTGTCACAGGTACACACTGTTGCATAGAATATACAACTCTCGGTGGCTGGGATAGCATAGGTACCCAACTACTCGTTGCAATTCCGCCATAACTTGAATAAGGTTGAGAACTCCCGTATGGGTACTGCCCCCCATACGGTAGCAACCCAGAACTCAAGACAATTGATTGTCCTGGAGGACTGGATGGCCTAATTAGATTCCCAAAAGGGTCGATTTGATGAGTCTCACTATGAGAGTTACCAGACATTACTCCGGAACAAACAGGAACAGACCATACTGTCGAGATAGTCTCTTGGTGGACTCCTTCTAGCGACTGCGAGCTAGTTGGGACAGATGGTATGCCGGCGAACATTGTTGGATTGGCAGCAGGTAATTCTGCCGTCGCCGTGTCATTCGACACAGTCCTAGATGTTGACGGTTGTTCAGTCATTTTTAGTCTATCCAATTGATCACCTAATGATTCTACAGGAACTTCCACTGGTGATGGACAAACTTTTGTTGTAGCAGGAAATAGAGTGACCCCTACTCCAAATTGAATTGGAGTGGATACTTGTGGTTCTTCTATAATTTCCTCTATCGCAATCAGACCAGGTGGAAGAGGAAGACCGTCAGGTCCGTAAAATATTTCCGGTGCCGAAGAAGGGGTTGTATCGACCGCGACGGATGTTTGAGGAACAAAACTCTCTGGACCGGTTACAGATGGAACTGGTTCAGTTATACAAGTATTTTCCCCCAGACTAGGATCAGTATTACTGTCCCTCTGTGGCGATTGAACTTCTTCTATAGAGGTAGGGTTTCCAGAAATGTTTGGAGTGACCAGAATCTCAGATGTTGTTGGAACGCTTGTTCTAACTTTTAAAGGAGATTTTGAACTGGTTCGACGAGCTCGCTTTGTCCGGATTGTTTTCGATTCCGGAGACAAAGACGGATGACTCGCAAGCCTCCGAGAACGACGGATATTCAATTGACTTTCTTCCATGATTGCAGATTACTCGATCAACTAAAATATAAAGGGGAAAATTTGTGCTTCCGATTTGAATGAATTTTATTAGACGATTTTAAACATAACTTTGCTTTTTCATGTTTTAAGAGTCGAGAAAAAGCTAAAGATGACTCTAGTCGCCTTCGATGTATTAACGAGCCCGAAGTGACAAATGCTCGGTTGGACCTTTTCAGTTATAGAGTTTGAAAAGGGCCAAAAGAAACTGCTCTGGAGATCTAGGTAGAGGGTGTGCCAAACCTTTCGCGAAACCACAGAATACGTTTTACGGTACGGGTGGTCGATCTTCGTGAATGCTGTGTTCACTGCGTCGCGATCAGTAGGGTGGCTGACACGGCTTCCTATGGATAAAGGATAATTGCCTATAGGGGTCTCCCAATATATACTCAACGGTACGTGGGAGCACAAGTCCATATTAGTGCCACCGACTCTCAGGAGGAATCACCCACCTTCGTAGAGATCGACAGTCACTATGTTTAACGACGCCGGAACACGTCTCTACCTAGACCTCTAGATGTTTGCGTTATGTTTCAAATGCGTTGTTAGGTTCATTCAGTATATTTTAAGTTGATCTTTTTAAAGTTTGCCTTTCAAGGTTCACCACGAGATGTATATGACAAATTCCTAAATGCAGCCTAAGATGAGAAGCAAGCTTTTTCAAATCTTTTTGACTGATGAAAATCTTAACTACTGAGAGAAAAAGAAGGCAAATTCTTTTCACACAGTTCATACAGCACAAACTAATGCACTTTCTCCTAAATCATCATGCAAACTTTTTCAAATGCAAAATGCACAATGCATGTATTTTCTTTTCCCTTTCTTAATGTGGATGGATACAAAAAGAAAGTGGTTATATAACTTTGATTTCGATTTAAAGTGAAAGTAAACAAGTTGTCCAACAATCAAAAGACACCTTAAGATTCACTTGCTTAATCACTGGAAATATATGAAATCAAACCATACTAACGAAAGCAAAATGACTAATCAGCTATGGACAGCAAGCAAGCTAACTCTTTAGACCAGCAAAACGCCTAACACAGGTTCAGATCTAAGAGGCCAAAAGCATGACTAGTTTACTTTTCGTTATGGGAAATTGTAAATGAGCAAGAAATACAAAGAACAAGTACAATTTCGTTATATAACAGAGGGAGAATGATGGCAAGTAATATTGGTTTCAAAACAGGCACAAGACTGACACCTAGCAGCAAAACTAAGTGAAAACAGGCAAGAGAAAGGAGGAAACCCCAAATGCACTAAGCAAATTTGGGTCAACGCAGGCTCTGCACAGTCAAACTGGCTCTCAGCGCAGGTAGCTAGTTCGGGACCTGCGTTGCAAAGCAGGTAGCCTGTGTACTACCTGCTTTGGAAAACGAGAGTTGCGTTTTCACAGTTTCCGGGTCATAATTTTCTCAAAAATGCACGGTTTTTGCTCAAATCAGAAGCATTCAGTCAAGCACACTCAAAGGAATGATTTAGAAGGTGCAAAGCTATCACTAAGAGCTTACAAGGATCTTTGTAGATCAGTTCTTCAAATCATGAATCTGCTCAGCAAATGAGCAAGAGTAGCAGCCCCTCTACTTCGCTTTTGATATAGTCAAAAGCTTTTCGATTTGGTACTCTTTTGTTCAGGAAATGAATAGCAAAATACTACAAACACAATCAAATGGATACGATCCCCAGTGGAGTCGCCAGTTTGTTGTAGGGAAAAGTATCCGACTCGGATGACCCTAACCCACTCTAAGGGTGACAGTTCCTTAGCAACAACTGTAAAACAAACTACTTAAGGTTTACTTCTTTATGAAAGCAACAGAGAGTGGAAAAAGCACTAACCGTTGCCTTGCGCTTAATGTCGAATCCAAAATCTTCTCTTTGGCCGCTTGCTCCTAGCTCTTTGTCCTTCTGCTCGCCCAGCTACAATGAGATCCTGCAAAACAACAAAGAAGGAAACTACAAGAGGCATGCAATCATAACTGGTTCATGGATTAGTGTAAACCAAACATGCAATCATCACAATATATAATTGAAACAAGAGCACATAGAAGAACCTCAATAGCTTTTATTAATGAAGAAATAATGGTTCTGAGAGGATTACAACCATTGCAGGCTCCAACCCAGCAACACCTCCCAGCAGAAAGAATTGCTCTTCTTCACCTCTCAAACAATCACCCAATAACTCAAGAATGAAACCAACAGCATATCATTACTTTGCACAAAATTCCAGCCTCCTGAGCTCATAGGAGAGAGCTCAATATATAGATGAATTGAGAAAGGATGAGTCAGCTTGCAACTGATGTGTAGCTGCCTTGTGTCCTCTCTCTCTTCAGTTAATCTTTAGTTGATCTTCAGTTCTTGAGTCCACTTGGTGAACCTTGCTTCCACTTGGAGAAACAAAGCCTCTGACTCATCACAAGGCGAAATACCTGATCCAAGTGTCATTTTTGGAAGATTCCAAAGCGATGACTCACTGTGCCACATGTCCAAACTCACCCAACGTAGGTGGGCTTTGTTCTACCTGCTTTGCAACGCAGGTACACCATGGAGCAGTTGTGTTTCAGCGCAGAAACCCAGTGGAGCACCTGCTTTGATTTCAGGATTGCTTGTTTTTGAGTGTTTTCAGGTGGAGAACTGATCTGAGAGCTGTTGGTTTGCTGACCTTGTTCCTCAAGGGGTAGGAACATCATGTTTAGGGAACTTTGGATCCCTTGGATTATTGACAATTCATGCTTGTTGCTGTAAGGCACAAAATTGTCTATAACAACAGTCTCATATCAACTCCAAATTTTTCAATATTAGTCAATGGAACTCCCTCGAAAACCTTTAAGGCATCTAGAGGAATAAGACAAGGTGATCCCTTATCTCCTTTCCTATTTATACTAGCAGCAGAGGGTCTGGGCAGGTATCTTAAAAAAGAAAGAGCAGCAAATAAAATCAAAGGGCTAAGACTATGGGGTAATGAATTGCCTATAACCCATCAGCAATTCGTTGATGATATCATGTTATTTGGGGAGCCAACTGTAAAAGAAGTGAGAAATCTGAAGAAGGTTTTGGACTTATTTGCGGAAGCATCTAGGATGGAGATCAATAAGGAAAAGTCATGCACCTTCATATTCAATACCATGGAGTCAGTCAAAATCCACTTGACCAGGATGCTAGGTTTTAAGCAAGGGGAACTCCCAACTAAATACTTGGGAAACTTACTGGATTTCAACTCTAAAAGACAAAAAAATTGGCAAGGAGTCTTAGAGAAATTAAAAAACAGAGTGGCTAACTGGGCCTTCAGAACTTTAAATATTGCTGGAAGGATTGTTTTAGTGAAATCAGTGTTGCAGGCAATCCCCATATATCCGCTATCGATTATGGCGGTACCTCAAGGGGTTTGCACCAAGATCAGAGAAATTCTGAGGAAGTTCATTTGGGGAGGATCGACCCAACAGAAGAAGTGGGCCTTAGTATCATGGAAACACCTAACGAAACGAAAGGAGGAAGGAGGCTTGGGTCTGCGCGATCCGGATAAACTCAACAAGGTGCTCAGTGCAAAACTTTGGTGGCGATGGCTAAGAGGGGGCAATGACCTATGGAAGGCACTATGGAGGCACAAGTACAATATGCCAGACACTACGGAGGATATTTACCGGATGCAGGAAACCCCGAAAGGCTCGGCAATCTGGGATCTAGCTCGACAAAATCGTGATATAGTAGAAAAGAATGCTTTCTGGGAAATTCGAGGAGGAGGGGAAGCCAAATTCTGGGACGAGAAATGGCAGCAAAGAGGGAAAATGAGCAGAATACAAAAAATCCAAAACATACAGGAAAAAATAGGGGATAACCGTATATATGTCAAAGATTACTGGAAAGAAGATGAATTGGATGGAATCTGGCGGAAATGGATAACACCAGAGGAATGGGGTATCGAGATAGATCAAGAACAACAGGAAGCGTTCATGGAAGAGGTAGAGTCTAGGAAAATAAAAGCTCGAATGGGTAGGGATATCCTCAGATGGGGGAATTCAATGAAAGGATCCTTCACGGTCAAGGAGGCATACTATCTAGCAGACCAACAGGGGACCAACGAAGAAAACCAAGACTGGAAGGTCATCTGGGGTAAAAAGTGGTGGCCGAAAATTACCTTATTTGCATGGCTAGTAGCTAAGGGCAAGATCCTGACGTGGGATAAACTTCAAAAGAAAGGTTTCAGTGGGCCTTCAAAATGTTATCTATGCAATAAAGAAGCTGAAACTCAAGATCATCTGTTAATCAAGTGTGTATATGCCAGGAAGCTATGGATTGAAACTGGAAAACTATTCCAGAAACTTGAGAGGCCCCCGAGAGAAATAAATGAAGTGATTTTTCATTGGCAGAAGGAAAAATTCCAATGTAAAGTAGTCCGAAAGGCCTGGGATCTCATTGCGGGTTTTGTGATTTGGATGTTATGGAAAGAAAGGAATCGCAGAGTATTCCAAGACAAATCTAAAAACACGGAAACAATATGGAACAACGTAGTGAACTTAACTAGAGAATCAATTTTGGTGGAAAAATGGGATGTGGAGGATTGGAAAGTAGATCAGGGAGAGGAGAAAATTTTAAAGAAACTAAATTTGAAATATGAAATGGTGCATACCAAAAAAATTGGTAGAATTAGTACGAGACCTCAAAGCTATGACAAGTTTGCATACCCCAAAGACAATTTTACGAAGTTAAACTTTGATGGGGCATCGAAGGGGAACCCAGGTAATGCCGGATTTGGAGGTATCTTCCGAGACAGCCAGAGAAACACCAGATGGATCTATGCAGAGTGGGGCGGGGAGATGACAAATAATGAGGCCGAGTTATGGGCGATTCACCAAGGCTTGAGAATCGCGATTAGAAATGGCTATAGAAACCTGGAGATAGAAGGAGACTCTCAGATAGAAATTGAAATTCTAAAGAAACTTAATAACGGGAAGAACTGGGAGCAGATCACCAATAGCTGGCGAACGGCAGGGATTGTTCAAGAAATGGCGGACCTACTAAAAAGAATTGACTATAAAATCTTTAATCATGTGAAAAGGAATGGAAACCGAGCGGCAGATTTCCTTGCGAATTGGGGTTGCAAGGGTCGAAACAGCAAAATAGAAAATCAGTGGAGAACGTTGCAACCCAACAGAGAATGGGAGGAATTGGCCGGTATTATTAATTATGACCATGAACAAGCAACACATGAAAATAATGGGCAAGCAGCAAACGAGAATCATAGCATTCGTGCGACGGACAGGTGAGATGGATCGGCAATCCCAGAAATTTAATGAGTGTCAGTCAAGGCGGGGGAATGATATAATGGGCAGGAAAGGTACAGTACAGTAGAAGTGTGCGACGACAGGTAAGAAACAACCACCACACAGCAAGATAATAAACGCAAGTGATCAGAGAGGAGGAAAAAACGGTATGTCAGAATCCATAAATGGAAATGAGGGAAGAAGGATAATTGATAGGAAAGTGTTGAGCTCTACAACAACCCCCCATTTCATATCATTTTTATTTTTAAAGGTTAACATATGAAATGGGTCCCTTTGAAAGTTTAAATTGGTATCAATACTTCTATTTAAGCCTTTAGAACAACCATTTTTCAATAAATAAAACAATCTTTTATTATTGCGATAAAGCAATCGCAAGATCGCATATCGCAATAACATGGAAAACTCATATAAGGGGCACAGTGGTCCCCGCCGATGTGATTTCGCTATCGGCAATCGGCATTACTCCATGCACATCTTAAAAATGCACATAACACAAGCTCCGACGTGATGCGCAATCGGCGATCGGCTATCGGCGATGCTTTACATACGGACAAAGCACTTTAAGTTATTTACCCCGATCCGATGCAATTTCGTAATCGACAGTCGGCAGCATCCCATGCACATTAATAAGGAGTCCAAGTCTTACTCCCGATGCGATGCGATATCGGCGATCGGGGAATCGACACTTCACTCTAAATGCACCTTATTATATGTATTCACACTGAACCGATGCGATATCGCTATCGGCGATCGGCGTTTAAAAAGCCATAACTTAAAGATCTAAAGTATGATTGATATCCGATTGATAGAGCGCGGATTTCAAAAAAAACCGTTAAATGGAGGGATAAGGTGATGTATTCGTATTTAAAGCTTTGCCCCTTCGATTAACGATCACCTGCGCTCAACTGCCAAAATATCCATTGCACGCTTAGGGGGGTCATTCAGCCGGATAACGGTGTAATCAGCATTTAAGGAGTAGCAGGATTTAAACTGCCATTTAATGCATCTGTAAAATTTTCCCAGTGATTGGATCCGCAACCATTTTTGAGAATTAATCCCTCGACACGCTTCGATTAATATATCTCTCCCACTATAGATTTTCATTGTTATATTCCTGTGTTACGAGTTTTCTTGTCTTTGCGCAGAATTCATCTTTCGAAAGAAGCTTGAGCAGGATGGGAAAGAAATCTAAGAAGACTGCGGGTTCTGTTGCTACATCAGTTCCAAGACAAGCTGCCGTGGATAAAAAGAAGGGCTTAATTTCTGATACAACATGTACCGGTCTTGTTAGAGTTTCTTGGCGAGGCACATACGATCTGATTGAAGCGGAACAGCCAAAGAAGACAGTAACACAAGCAGGCGTAGACTTACTCCGGAAGTCTGACAGCACTCTCAAAGATTTGGCCGACTCTTTCCTTCACAGGATAGCGGCCAGAGAATAGATTCTCCCCTACACAGACATCGTGCGATGGGCAATTGAGGAAATTCCAATCCTCGACAGAACTTTTCACACCAGAGATGACAGGATTTTCGGGTCATTCAAGCCAGACGACCTAAGGCAAATGTATCATCTGCCCGAACCAGAGAGAGTATATAACAAGGCGTTCCTGGAGAAGTTCGCAAAGGAAAATGAGATTGAATCCGAACCCATCAAGGATTGGAGGCAGAATCCAGCCAAGCACAAGCACGAGTCTTCTGGTAAGTACTCGGTCGATTCTCTGGCTTCTCCATATTGTTATGCGGGGATAATGATGTGTAGACTGTGGGGATTACATGAATCTGCTAACTTTACCATAGAGATGGTTCCCCTAATGGAGGTAGCGGTAAACAACATAATCATGGATTGGGCCACTATTCTTTCTGATAAACTAGCCCTAGCTATTCGTGATTTTAGAACCAAATCTGTTGTCTCTGAAAGGAAAATTCCCCCCGTTTTATTACAGTGCATACATTTTAGATACACTATGTTTCAATTCTGAGTTTCCCGTCCTTGGTTGGAGGTGGACTGCTCAGGACCCCTCACCCATTCATATATACCACCAGAAACTGTGGAAGTCTTCTTATAAGGACCATTTGTACCAAATCTGCAATGGCTTTATGGTCCCCATTCATTATTCTATTTTTGATAAACCCATCCCCAAAATCTCCTATCTAGCCTCCCTTGATTTACCGGCAGTAGCAAGTTGGTTTGGAGAAGAGAGATTTACCTACATTAGGGTTTTCGGCAGCCAAGCCAATCTGCATGTCCTTCCTTTGTATATACCAGATAAGTTGCTAGCAAGGGAAATCGCCTATCAGATTATGGCTGAGAGTACTACACAGACTCTCAAGAAAGAAAAGAAGAGGGGCTGGCCCTCTTTTCCCTTGAGAATTGGTGTCTATACCCTGCATGATCTCAAACATGCAGAAAAAGAAGCCACAAAGATTCAGTCCTTAACTCTGGCCACTATCCCAAATAGGCTATATGATCCAAGGAAAACTGCTTACACTGCATTAGAACGGGCCAAATTGACAAAATTTGACCATGAAGAGGATATGTTTGATGACCTGTTTGTTGCCTCCGAAACAATAGGCCAGACTAAAGAACTCGCTAAGATGAGGTATAATGATGAAGGGTTAACTGAGTTCAATAAACTTAGAGAGGAGAGGTTGCAAACTCTGCCTCTAGATTTACTCGCAACAACCCCAGCGACATCTTCAAGCGAGCCTGGTCGGCAACAATTAAGCCAGCCTCCCGTTGTAACAAAAGATCAAAAGAAGCAACAGGAGGAAAGGCAAAAGAATCAACAGGCAAAAAAGCAGAAAAAAGAACAAGCGGAAAGGCAAAAGAAAGAACAAGCATAAAAATAGCAGAGAGCACAGATGGAACAAGAAGAGAGAAAGAAGAAAGAGGAAGAAGAGAAACAGGAAAAGGAACTGGCAGATAAGCAGAAAAGGGATCAGGAAGAAAAATAGAGGAGAGAACAAGAGGAGCAACAGAGGAAAGAGCAGGAAAAAGAACGGAGCGAGTCCCAAACTGAGAAGCAGAAACAAACCACCGTTGATCCCGAATTTCTCCAACAATGGAAGCAATTCGCCTCTATCATCAGTGAGAAGGAAGGTTCCAAAGAAACGGAGACCTCCAAAACAACTGACACGCAAGATATCACTTCTCCTCAGGTTCTAAGCGGAACCAGCGGCCCACCCATCTCTAGAATGTTGAGGTAATTCCTAAAGACCCTTCCGATCAAATCGTTCTCCAGGTGGAAGATATTCCTCCCCTGGATGTTTTTTACAGCCCAAAGCACAAAGCAGTTGTAAGGCGATCAAGGAAAAGACGAAGGATTGATCAACCTTCTATCTTCTCAGAGCAAGCAATCACAGGTAATGTAGTATGGAAGGAAGAATTGGACCCCTCCGATGACCTAACAAAGTTGTCACAGTATGCAGGAGCCTATTCTGCAGCGACTATTGATAAGGCATCAGAGGTAAGTCTTCTATTGAAGACTAAGGACCAAGAAATTTTTGCACTACAGGCAGAAGTGACCGAGGCAAAGCTGAAGGCAGCGCAAGCAGAAGAGCAATTGTCGACACAACAACAAATAAACAGTCAATTGACTCAGCAGTTGCAGGCAGAGAAGCAGAGGATCGACCAAGGCGCGATCCAGAAACAAAAGGAGTTATCGGAGGCATTGGCACAGTTAAGGGCAGCGAATGAGCTAATGATCAAAACAAAAGACGAGCGAATAGCTCAATTGTCAGCACAGCTCGAAATAATAAAAGGCGCTCCACAGCTGGATGAGTTCAGAGCAGAAGCATTGCAAATTAACAATGTATTAATATCACAGGTCAGGCTCCTTTGTCGACAACTCATTGAGGCAGAATCATTATGTGAGTTAACAACATCCATTAATCAGCAGGTAGAGAAGGCCAGGAATGAATTGGACCAAGCTGAAGAAACAATAACCGCATATATTGATTGGCATGATTCTGATGTGGGAAAAGCATCGAAATTGCCCATAATCCAAGAAACATATAAGGATATACTATTCACAGAATGGCAAACACAGATGTTGAAAGTAGAAAGGGCGGCTTCAAGGTGTAAATCAACTGCCAGAAATCTAGTTGATCTGGTAAACAATACCCTCTACTTATCAAACATGATTTCCCAGTGTACACCAGGAGGCATAACAACAGCAAACATGATAGAGCAAACATGCTATCCTGACTTGGAGGAAAAGGGGAGATTGATCGCTGGAGTTAATACCCTGACCTTCGATGCCTATTGGCTCTTCCTGATTAATCCACATACACAAAGAGCCTCCTTGAAGTGTTTAACAGATGCAATCGTGTGTATAATTCCCGACATAAAGGATGGCACCTATGCAGCTCAGCTCAGTTCGCGCCTTGCCAAACCGCCAGAAGTAGAGCCAATGCTTGCTACAAGTCAGCTCAGATTCAAGGGAAAGGAGCCGACTTGATGAATCATGCTCCCGCTTGCTAGCTTGCTAGCCAAAAATAGGATTGAAAGTTATTGATGCCAATTAAGTAGGATTTCTGTTTATTAGATGTTTTAGATTAATTTAGTATTTATAGACCCTTTCATTGTTTTGGAAAGGGTCGTAAAATTTTGTAACAGACTTAATAGGTTGAAGTTTGCACTATTGTGCTTCAATCGATTTTCTGTTATGAAATTGGACCAGTCGTTCTGAATTTGACATGAAAGCTTCTTTACGCAATTGTGCACTATTGTATGTTGTTGGGAATGTTTTTGTGTTGGAGGAAGAACTGCAACATAGCGATTGATATCTGGGAATGTCCTGCAGCTCAAATGGTATTTTTATCTGCATCTGTATTCATTCCTTTCATATGAATTGTTATGTAATTATTCTTGCTATTGTTGAATACATGTATGCACTATAACAACAAATCTTTATCTCATTCCACTATTGGGTGTTTTATGATATGCCTTCCCTTTTAATCATGCATGTAACAATGATATAAATGATAAAGTGTAGTAATTTTGATGTTATCGCTTTGCTTAACTATTTATGCACAGCAGTCTTGATAGATTTAATATCTATGCTTTAGAGATGGAGTCATCTATATGCCTGTCTTTAAACAGAGACCATCAAACGCTACGCTTTAGAAATCGATAACTCCCCGGGGTAGATCATAGTTATATATTCGTGCTGATAGTTTTAGTCCATCGCTTATCGCTAGCATAGTCTATAGGTCACTCATCCATCCCATTTATCTATATTTCCGGGCAACTGGTCCCATCATCCCCAGTCGGAGCCACTATTCCAAACGAAAAAGGAGCTGTACTAAGGTCCGGACCGGGTGGTTTCCCCAATGTTGTTGCAATGATTTTTGAAGCATCAACATTTTTGGCGCTAGAAGGAGGGCCTGACTGTGAATGGAAAACAATCCTAATTCTGCAAGCCATTCTAAGAGTAATTCTCCCTCCGAATCCCCTCGAACTTCTCATTCGCATGCTGGTTCGCCAGTATCTGAACAAGAGGAAGAGGAATCAACTACCACTGCTCAAGCCCATCATACTTCAGAACAATTAAGTCTTGAATCACCTGAAGTTCAGTCTCTTATCCATAAACTTCAGAGTTTCTCGATTTCGCCACAAAAATCTGAGGTATCAGACAGCAGTGCCACTTCGCAGTTCAAATTAACCCATCCTCTCACTAGAATTCAGAGCGAAAAACTCGGTATTGAACCTACTGAGTTCCCTTTACCGAAAAGGAAAAAGGCAAAGAAAAATACTGAAGGATCTGATAGTGAAGAGCTTTCATCCATATCCTCCATCTCAACTTCTCATCTGCAAAGTCAACCATCCACTCCTCCATCACATAGCAATGTTCACCAGGGATTAGGAGCTGTAACATCCCAACCTGCTCACTCCTCAATATTGTTTCCTTCCCAGTCATCTGGAATTCCAGCGGTAGTATCATCTACTACTGCTATTATAATGGCAGATCCATGGACAAGACCTGGTGCCGTCAATATGCCTGCGCCACTGCATCCATTACCAGATTATCCTGAAAAATGGCTGCCCAAATTTAATCCAGATGATGGAACCCAGGCTGAGGAACACATCAATAATTTCATGTTGGCAGTCAACTTGAAAGGGATAGCAGAAGAAGATGTTGTAGTTAGGCTTTTTCCTTATACCTTGCAAGGATCAGCAGGATCCTGGTATTTCTCTTTACCCTCTGGTTCTATTACCAGTTGGAACACCTGACAAGAGCAGTTTCTTACCAAATATGGAGATGATAGGTCTTTGGCTACTCTAATAAATGATCTCTCCAATTTGAGAATAGAACATAGGGAACCAATAAAGGAGTTTAATGCTAGATTCAATAAGCTCCTAAATAAAATCCCTACTGCCTCCAAACCAAGCGAACAAATTCGAAGCGAATGGTATATCAACGCCCTACCTGCCAATATAGCCATTTTTGTAGACAGGGCTGGGAAACCTACCTTAGCTGAAAATATGAAAGAAGCGCTTGCCGTCGAAAAGCGCATCAATGCTCTGGAAAAGAAAGCTGCTCTGGAGGATAGAAAAGCCAAAAAAGTCTCTTTCAAAGAGGATTCTAAGAAGAAAACCCCAAAGGACCCATATGACATGGAGGGTTTACAAAAAGTCCTGAAAATCTTGTCTAACGAAATGGTTGACATAAAGAAACAGGTCGCCGAAACCTCAAACAAATGACCATTTAGGACTCATAAGAGAACTGAATCAAAACCACCGAATGTCATATCTAACGTAGATTCAGAGCAAGAAGAAGAGGAAGAGGAAATAACCTCACAAACTGATGATGAAGAAGAAATAGCTGAATGCCATGGAATGTGGGATTTTATACTCCCTAACTCCGATACCGATAATGAAGAAGAAGCCTTCCCAGTCACCACTAGAAGTAGAAATACTTCTGAACCTGTTCAGGCAACTTCAAAGAAAAGGAGTGCAGGTGCCACCACGACAAAGGAAAAAGTTCCTCCAAAGAAATCGCCTGTAGTAGTTCCCCAAAACCAGCCTTCAACTTCTAATTCTCCTTCAACATCTAAAACACTAGTGGTATCCGATTCAATGGAGTATAATATTGTCGATGATATGAAGAAAACTAAAGCAAACATCACTATGTTTGAGCTTAGTAAATTAAAACATCAGCAGAAATTACTTCTAAAAGAATTGAATGCTGTTCCTGTTACACCTCTTCCAAGTGCAAAAGCTGCTAATGATTCAGGCCAACCTCCTCCGGGTATGGTTGAAGCTACCGATTCAGTTCTGATTGGAGATAGGTCCAATTCTCATACCCCACCCTTCCTGCTGACCTATGAGATTTACAACAGAAACCTGCACAATTGTTTAATTGACTCAGGGGCATCATCTAACATAATGCCGGCTTCAGTTTGCTCTAAACTGAACATTGAACCCCAGAAGTCTGCTATTCATATTGTACAGTTGGACAGGACTAAGGTGTAGGTTGTGGGAGAAATTAATTCTGTAACTATCAGGTTGTCTGCTGATCCCAGAGTGGTACAAAGGATTGATATCCTAATAGCCGATATACCTGAGTTTTACGGTTTAATTTTGAGTAGGGATTGGTCCGAGAAATTGCATGGGTACATTTCCACTGATTGGTCACACATGTGGCTTCCCTACAAGGGCAAACCAAATCAAATAAGAATTGATCGTGAGAAACATATGACCCACACAGTTACTGACTTTGAGCAAGAGAACCAACCTGTAGCGTTTAACAACAACATTTTGGGAAATTATTCGTCAGAGTCATTCTTTGGCAAATTTGTTGCCCAACCTTCTCCTTTTTCAGTCAATCATTTTACATCTCAGATTGAGAATTTTTCACAAACAGATAGGTCTAGATGTTTCAATGATGATGAAAAAGCTGTAAATATGTTTGTTAATACTCCTTTATTTTGGTCTTTATATTTTGATGGCTCTAAGTCCAGCGAGGGCTCAGGAGCAGGTTGCATTTTGGTTAGTCCACAAGGAGAAAAGACAATGCTGTCTTGTAGGCTAGAATTTGAGTGCACTAACAATACAGCCGAATATGAAGCTTTGGTCCAGGGATTATATAAGGCGATCAGCCTTAAAGTCCAATATCTTAAAGTATTCGGCGATTCTGAAATCATTGTTAAGCAGGTAAGGAATGCAATTCATTGCCTTTCAAATCACCTTAAGCATTATCAATCGCTAGTGCAAGATCTTACCTCACATTTTTCAGCATTCAACATTTCCTCAATTCCTAGGTCACAGAACTCAGCAGCCGACCTACTAGCCAACGTAGCTTCCAAACTTCTGCCTTCTGAAGACTACAGCCTTGATAGATTTTCTATAGAATTGATTTTTAGGCCTTCAGTTCCTGATAATGTCACTAACTGGAGGGTTTTCAACCATGATGAGGATATTTTGCAATTCTTAACCTCTCAAAAGTCCTATGATAATCAAATCATTGAAGAAGATGAGCATGACTGCCAAATAAAAGAAACACCTCAAGAAAATGCGATTCCCAAGCCTGTGGTAAAGCTAGAAGATCTTTATGATATTAAAGATAGGTTTAAACCTGTGATTAATGCAAAGCTCCAAAGCTCTACCCTAAGATTTGAATTGATTAATTTAGGTACTGAGCAAGCTCCTCAAAATATCAATTTAGGATTAGGACTTTCCGTGGAAGAGAAGGAGGCATTTATCAAACTGTTAAAGAAAAATAAACAAATTTTTGCTTGGAAATATGATGATCTGAAGACATATGACACATCCATTATCCAGCATACCATTCCTATGCTTCCCGATCAGAAACCGATTCAGCAGAAGTTAAGAAAAATACATCCAAACTTGGAGAGCCAGATAAAGTCGGAACTAAACAAACTTTTGAAAGCCAAGATTATTTTTCCTGTCCGACATTCAAACTGGGTCTCTAATATGGTGCCAGTCAGGAAGAAAAATGGCGACATCCGAATTTGTATTGATTTCAGAAACTTGAATAAAGCAAGCTTGAAAGACAATTTCCCATTACCTACTATGGAACAAATACTTCAATCAGTAGCGGGCTCTGAATTGATGTCCTTTCTAGATGGTTTCTCAGGATACAACCAAGTTTTGGTTCATCCTGATGACCAACTTAAAACCACATTCAGGACGAAATGGGGAACATATGCGTATCAGAAAATGCCTTTTGGGCTTATAAATGCAGGAGCGACATTCCAAAGAGCTATGGATATAGCTTTTAGAGGTTTAATCAACAGAACAGTAGTCGTCTATCTAGATGATATTACTGTATTCTCTAAAGAGAGATCTAATCACTTGCATGACTTAAATCAAATCTTTCAGCGTTGCAGAAGATATGGTATTTCTCTTAACCCTAAAAAGTCTTTCTTTTCTCTTGATCAAGGTAAGCTCTTAGGTTTTATTGTATCCAAAGAGGGCATTTATATTGATCCTGATCGGATCAAAGAAATCTCTGAAATCCCATTCCCTCACAATAAAAAATCGACGCAGTCATTTTTAGGCCAGATCAATTTTCTTAAAAGGTTTGTTCCAGATTTTTCTCAGATTATTTTGCCACTTCAGACAATGATTAAGAAGAATTCAGTCTTTAAGTGGGGATCAGCAGAAAAAGAAGCTTTTGATTTAATCAAGCAATCAATAATCAATGCCCCAGCCTTAAATACTCCAAATTTTTCCAATCATTTTACATTGTATACCATCGCATCCGACTTATCTTATGCTGCAGTGCTCACCCAATTAAATGATGATAATTTGGAAGCACCTATCTCATTCTTTAGCTCAAATCTTCAGGGTGCCGAATTGAATTATTCCGACGCTGAAAAACAAGCCTTTGTTGTATTTAAAGCAGTCAAGCATTATAGACCCTTCCTTCTGAAAACCCATACAAAAGTGATAGTTCCTTTCCCGGCAGTTAGGCAACTATTAATCCAAAAAGAGTTGGGTGAAAAAAGGGCAAATTGGGTCACAACACTTCAAGAGTATGACTTAGAAATTAGACCAGCAAAGATTGTTAGGGGCCAAGGTTTTTGCAGGATATTGGCAGGAGCATCCGACATTCCAAAATCAAGCGATACATATCGAATTCAAGAAATCAATCAGATAAGTGTTACTGATTCTGAATCTCAATATGCAGATTTAATCTTTTACTTAAAGAATGGCTATGCACCTCCAAATCTATCTTATAAAAACAAAAGGGCCATCAGGTTAAAAGCAAAGAATTTTACAATTATTGATGATGTGCTTTTTAAGAAGAATTATGATTCTGTTCTATTAAGATGCCTTGAGAAACCTGAAGCCCAAAAGGTTTTGCAGGAGTTACATGATGGACCAGCAGGAGGACATCTTGGAGCCGACACAACAGCTCACAAAATTATTCACGCTGGGTATTATTTGCCCACTTTGTTTAGAGATGCCCATGAGTATGTAAGGAAATGCCTCAATTGCCAAACTTCTAGTGGAAGACAATGAAAACCGGCCTTCCCTTTGCAACCAGTCAACATTGAACAGCCTTTTGAGCAATGGGGATTGGACATCATCGGGGAGATTAATCCACCCTCTTCCAAACAGCATAAGTACATTCTTACTGCTACCGATTATTTTACTAAGTGGGTTGAGGCAGTCCCTCTAAAGACAGAAAAATCTAAAGCAATCATTGAATTCATAGATCAATCCATCATTACCAGGTTTGGTGTCCCAAACGCTCTTGTTTTTGACAATGCTTTTTATTTTTCAGGCAATGCAATGTTTGATTTCGCTATCAAAAGAGGGTTTAAATTAAAGTATTCTGCTAATTACTATCCTCAAGGGAATGGTCTAGCAGAGTCAACTAATAAGAATCTGATCAAAATTATTAAGCAAACAATCGAAGAGAATCATAGAAACTGGCACAAATCCTTAGTATTTGCATTATGGGCTGATAGGATAACACAGAAAGCTTCTATAGGAACCTCTCCGTTCAATATTGTATATGGAAAAGAAGCAATACTACCCACCAATCTTGTCCTTCCTTCCCTAGCCCTAGTGCAATTTATTGAGGAAAGTCCTTCCTCTTCTATTCAGTTCAGACATGACCAAATTCTAAAATTAGAAGAGGAAAGGGAAAAAGCCAAGGTTATCCATGCTAAGCACCAGCAAGTCATCAAAGCAGCATTCGATTCGGTCTCATCCGGTTCAAAACAATTCCAAGTCGGTGATTTAGTTCTGAAATGGGACAAAGCCCATGAGGACAAAGGTAAACACTCCAAGTTCCAGAAGTTGTGGCTTGGACCATTTCAGATCTGTCAAAAGATAGCCCATTCAACCTTTATATTGCAAGATTTATCAGGGTTGAGAGATTCTCTCCCTGTTAATGGCCTGATCTTGAAGAAATTCTTTAATTGAGGAGGTAACCCCTTCTCCTTGTAGTTTGATAGATTTTTATAGTTTATAGGATTTGCAGAAAATAAGGTTGTAAGATATCTTCCATTGACCTTTTGCTGTAGTTGAAAAGTTGTCTCACTGGAGTAGTATCAACATTTGCTTTTAAATAATAGAACCCTTAACCAAAAGGGATAATTTCTAGGAAATTAGAAATCTTTGTATTTTGAAATCACAGTCTAACTTTTGTAAACTCCTCTCAAAACACAAAAAGTTCTGTGAATCCTTTTGGGTTTTCAAAATTGGTCTCCAAAGGTTATCTATATTAAGATAGAAGCTAATCCATCTTCAGCACCTTTAACTCTTGACCTGTCATCCATTTACTCTTAAGGAGAAAATTGTTCATCCCATTCGCTAAAGTTTTTGATTACTCAGAGTGTAATTCTAAAATATAAGAGATTAAATATAAGAGGTCTTATTACAAGCCTGCTTACCATGTTCATAGGAAAATAATTTAACTGAAATTACGAAAACTGCATACCAAAACAGGGTAATGGCTTGAAATTACAAGACAAGGGGTCTCATCACGAGCCAGCTTGTTCAGTTAGATTACTACCAGTGAGTGGCATTGTCAATATCTGGCCATCAAACCAGGACAATGGCTTTTTATCTTATCAACAACAAAGAGGAAAAAAGAAATGAAATACAAAATATGAAAACATGTTTTGAATTCATTCTGTTTAGTCACAGTCTTCAGTAAATGGAACAATGGACAATAGTATGGTTAAAAGGTATCCCTGTCGAGACTATAAACGTTTGCTGGCAGCAGAGGCTCTACCTATGACAGAGGGGTTTATTTTAAAAGCTGATTTGGGAAAAGCTTTCTGTCTTATCATTATAAACCAACAAAGACCGATTTTAAAACTTAAAATGTATTTATTTTCTTTAGAAAGAGAGGAAGTTAAAAAAAGAATTCCACTTTATTCAGAATACATAGATATCTAGTTATATTAGTAATTTTCCTTCCTGATTGAGACTCTATTTGAAAAAGCTTAAGAATTTTTATCAGTTCCAGAGATAACTGGTTCTTCCAGCGAATCGCCAATTGTTGAGCTCTACAACAACCCCCCATTTCATATCATTTTTATTTTTAAAGGTTAACATATGAAATGGGTCCCTTTGAAAGTTTAAATTGGTATCAATACTTCTATTTAAGCCTTTAGAACAACCATTTTTCAATAAATAAAATAATATTTTATTATTGCGATAAAGCGATCACAAGATCGCATATCGCAATAACATGGAAAACTCATATAAGGGGCACAGTGGTCCCCGCCGATGTGATTTCGCTATCGGCAATCGGCATTACTCCATGCACATCTTAAAAATGCACATAACACAAGCTCCGACGCGATGCACAATCGGCGATCGGCTATCGGCGATGCTTTACATACGGTCAAAGCACTTTAAGTTATTTACCCCGATCCGATGCAATTTCGCAATCGGCAGTCGGCAGCATCCCATGCACATTAATAAGGCGCCCAGGTCTTACTCCCGATGCGATGCGATATCGGCAATCGGGGAATCGACACTTCACTCTAAATGCACCTTATTATATGTCTTCACACTGAACCGATGCGATATCGCTATCGACGATCGGCATTTAAAAAGCCATAACTTAAAGATCTAAAGAATGATTGATATCTGATTGATAGAGCGCGGATTTCAAAAAAAGCCGTTAAATGGAGGGATAAGGTGATGTATTCGTATTTAAAGCTTTGCCCCTTCAATTAATGATCACCTGCGCTCAACCGCCAAAATATCCATTGCACGCTTAGGGGGGTCATTCAGCCGGATAACGGTGTAATCAGCATTTAAGGAGTAGCAGGACTTAAACTGCCATTTAATGCATCTGTAAAATCTTCCCAGTGATTGGATCCGCAGCCATTTTTGAGAATTAATCCCTCGACACGCTTCGATTAATATATCTCTCCCACTATAGATTTTCATTGTTATATTCCTGTGTTACGAGTTTTCTTGTCTTTGCGCCGAATTCATCTTTCGAAAGAAGCTTGAGCAGGATGGGAAAGAAATCTAAGAAGACTGCGGGTTCCGCTGCTACATCAGTTCTAGGACAAGATGCCGTGGATAAAAAGAAGGGGTTAATTTCTAATACAACATGTACCGGTCTTGTTAGATTTTCTTGGCGAGGCACATACGATCTGATTGAAGCGGAACAGCCAAAGAAGACAGTAACACAAGCAGGCGTAGAATTACTCCGGAAGTCGGACAACACTCTCGAAGATTTGGCTGACTCTTTCCTTCACATGATAGCGGCCAGAGAACAGATTCTCCCCTACACAGACATCGTGCGATGGGCAATTGAGGAAATTCCAATCCTCGACAGAACTTTTCACACCAGAGATGACAAGATTTTCGGGTCATTCAAGCTAGACAACCTAAGGCAAATGTATCATCTGCCCGAACCAGAGAGAGTATATAACAAAGAATTCCTGGAGAAGTTCGCAAAGGAAAATGAGATTGAATCCAAACCCATCAAGGATTGGAGGCAGAATCCAGCCAAGCACAAGCACGAGTCTTCTGGTAAGTACTCGGTCGATTCTCTGGCTTCTCCATATTGTTATGCGGGGATAATGATGTGTAGACTGTGGGGATTACATGACTCTGCTAACTTTACCATAGAGATGGTTCCCCTAATGGAGGCAACGGTAAACAACATAATCATGGATTGGGCCACTATTCTTTCTGATAAACTAGCCCTAGCTATTCGTGATTTTAGAACCAAATCTGTTGTCTCTGAAAGGAAAATTCCCCCGTTTTATTACAGTGCATACATTTTAGATACACTATGTTTCAATTCTGAGTTTCCCGTCCTCGGTTGGAGGTGGACTGCTCAGGACCCCTCACCCATTCATCTATACCACCAGAAACTGTGGAAGTCTTCTTATAAGGACCATTTGTACCAAATCTGCAATGGCTCTATGGTCCCCATTCATTATTCTATTTTTGATAAACCCATCCCCAAAATCTCCTATCTAGCCTCCCTTGATTTACCGGCAGTAGCAAGTTGGTTTGGAGAAGAGATATTTACCTACATTAGGGTTTTTGGCAGCCAAGCCAATCCGCATGTACTTCCTTTGTATATACCAGATAAGTTGCTAGCAAGGGAAATCGCCTATCAGATTATGGCTGAGAGTACTACACAGACTCTCAAGAAAGAAAAGAAGAGGGGCTGACCCTCTTTTCCCTTGAGAATTGGTGTCTATACCCTGCATGATCTCAAACATGCAGAAAAAGAAGCCACAAATATTCAGTCCTTAACTCTGGCCACTATCCCAAATAGGCTATATGATCCAAGGAAAACTGCTTACACTGCATTAGAACAGGCCAAATTGACAAAATTTGACCATGAAGAGGATATGTTTGATGACCTGTTTGTTGCCTCCGAAACAATAGGCCAGACTAAAGAACTCGCTAAGATGAGGTATAATGATGAAGGGTTAACTGAGTTCAATAAACTTAGAGAGGAGAGGTTGCGAACTCTGCCTCTAGATTTACTGGCAACAACCCCAACGACATCTTCAAGTGAGCCTGGTCGGCAACAATTGAGCCAGCCTCCCGTTGTAACAAAAGATCAAAAGAAGCAACAGGAGGAAAGGCAAAAGAATCAACAGGCAGAAAAGAAGAAAAAAGAACAAGCGGAAAGGCAAAAGAAAGAACAAGCAGAAAAACAGCAGAGAGCACAAATGGAACAAGAAGAGAGAAAGAAGAAAGAGGAAGAAGAGAAACAGGAAAAGGAACTGGCAGATAAGCAGAAAAGAGAACATGAAGAAAAACAGAGGAGAGAACAAGAGGAGCAACAGAGGAAAGAGCAGGAAAAAGAACGGAGCGAGTCCCAAACTGAGAAGCAGAAACAAACCACCGTTGATCCCGAATTGCTCCAACAATGGAAGCAATTCGCCTCTATCATCAGTGAGAAGGAAGGTTCCAAAGAAACGAACACCTCCAAAACAACTAACATGCAAGATATCACTTCTCCTCAGGTTCTAAGCGGAACCAGCGGCCCACCCATTTCTAGAGATGTTGAGGTAATTCCTAAAGACCCTTCCGATCAAATCGTTCTCCAGGTGGAAGATATTCCTCCCCTGGATGTTTTTTACAGCCCAAAGCACAAAGCAGTTGTAAGGCGATCAAGGAAAAGATGAAGGACTGATCAACCTTCTATCTTCCCAGAGCAAGCAATCACGGGTAATGTAGTATGGAAGGAAGAATTGGACCCCTCCGATGACCTAACAAAGTTGTCACAGTATGCAGGAGCCTATTCTGCAGCGACTATTGATAAGGCATCGGAGGTAAGTCTTCTATTGAAGACTAAGGACCAAGAAATTTTTTCACTACAGGCAGAAGTGACCGAGGAAAAGCTGAAGGCAGTGCAAGCAGAAGAGCAATTGTTGACACAACAACAAATAAACAGTCAATTGACTCAGCAGTTGCAGGCAGAGAAGCAGAGGATCGAACAAGGCGCAATCCAGAAACAAAAGGAGTTATCGGAGGCATTGGCACAGTTAAGGGAAGCGAATGAGCTAATGATCAAAACAAAAGACGAGCAAATAGCTCAATTGTCAGCACAGCTCGAAATAATAAAAGGCGCTCCACAAGTGGATGAGTTCAGAGCAGAAGCATTGCAAATTAACAATGCATTAATATCACAGGTCAGGCTCCTTTGTCGACAACTCATTGAGGCAGAGTCATTATGTGAGTTAACAACATCCATTAATCAGCGGGTAGAGAAGGCCAGGAATGAATTAGACCAAGCTGAAGAAACAATAACCGCATATATTGATTGGCATGATTCTGATGTGGGAAAAGCATCAAAATTGCCCATAATCCAAGAAACATATAAGGATATACTATTCACGGAATGGCAAACTCAGATGTTGAAAGCAGAAAGGGCGGCTTCAAGGTGTAAATCAACTGCCAGCAATCTAGTTGATCTGGTAAACAACACCCTCTACTTAGCAAACATGATTTCCCAGTGTACACCAGGAGGCATAACAACAACAAATATGATAGAGCAAACATGCTATCCTGACTTGGAGGAAAAGGGGAGATTGATCGCTGGAGTTAATACCTTGACCTTCGATGCCTATTGGCTCTTCCTGATTAAGCCACATACACAAAGAGCCGCCTTGAAGTGTTTAACAGATGCAATCGGGTGTATAATTCCCGACATAAAGGATGCCACCTATGCAGCTCAGCTCAGTTCGCGCCTTACCAAACCGCCAGAAGTAGAGCCAATGCTTGCTACAAGTCAGCTCAGATTCAAGGGAAAGGAGCCGACTTGATGAATCATGCTCCCGCTTGCCAGCTTGCTAGCCAAAAATAGGATTGAAAGTTATTGATGCCAATTAAGTAGGATTTCTGTTTATTAGATGTTTTAGATTAATTTAGTATTTATAGACCCTTTCATTGTTTTGGAAAGGGTCGTAAAATTTTGTAACAGACTTAATAGATTGAAGTTTGCACTACTGTGCTTCAATCGATTTTCTATTATGAAATTGGACCAGTCGTTCTGAATTTGACATGAAAGCTTATTTACGCAATTGTGCACTATTGTATGTTGTTGGGAATGTTTTTTTGTGTTGGAGGAAGAAATGCAACATAGCGATTGATATCTGGGAATGTCCTGCAGCTCAAATGGTATTTTTATCTGCATCTGTATTCATTCCTTTCATATGAATTGTTATGTAATTATTCTTGCTATTGTTGAATACATGTATGCGCTATAATAGCAAATCTTTATCTCATTCCACTATTGGATGTTTTATGATATGCCTTCCCTTTTAATCATGCATGTAACAATGATATAAATGATAAAGTGTAGTAATTTCGCTGTTATCGCTTTGCTTAACTATTTATGCACAGCAGTCTTGATTGATTTAATATCTATGCTTTAGAGATGGAGTCATCTATATGCCTGTCTTTAAACATAGACCATCAAACGCTACGCTTTAGAAATCGATAACTCCCCGGGGTAGATCATAGTTATTATATTCGTGCTGATAGTTTTAGTCCATCGCTTATCGCTAGCATAGTCTATAAGTCACTCATCCATCCCATTTATCTATATTTCTAGGAAACTGGTCCCATCATCCCCAGTCGGAGCCACTATTCCAAACGGAAAAGGAGCTGTACTAAGGTCCGGACCGGGTGGTTTCCCCAATGTTGTTGCAGCGATTTTTGAAGCATCAACAGAAAGGCAAAGGGCAAAGTAACAGGTGGCAGCGGAAGGCCAAGTTGACAGGTAGGCGGATTAGAGCAAGGAAGATTATAAACGGGCGGCAGCGAAAGAATCGACAACGAGGAAACTGTTTAGGAACTCAGAGAGTGAGGAGAGGAAAGGTGGTGGAGAGCTGGCACAGAGCGAAGTTGCGTCGAAAACTCACTGAGGACGCTATGGAAACTAGGAAGAGAGCAAGGGCAGTAGAGGAACTGGAAGCCGCGGAGCGCAGAGACAGGGACAGAAAGGGCAAGGCGGTAGCGAAGGAAGAGACTGTAGAGGAGATATATGAAATATATGATGACTCTGAGGATGAAGAGGACCGGCAAGATCAAGGCAGGCAGGGTAAGGAGCGAGGCAGAAATGTAGGAGGCTGGGATACCCAGCAAACCAGTGACGAGCAGCTAGGACAGCGGGAGGGAAAGGTAAGGCAGCGTGGCAGACAGAGGGGAAGAAGAGGCGCGGGTTGCGGGCTAGAACCGAGCAACATGAGAGGCAGAGGAACGAGCAGATACAGAGGAGAAAGGGGAGGACGACAGGGGCAGAGAGGGAGACCGGGAAAAAAGACAAGCCGGTCGTTTTTAAAAGTAATTCATTTTATATAATTTTTAATTTAATTCATTTTAATTTTTTCAACATATTTGGAATTATTAATCTTTGATTTTCTTATTATTAATTTTATTTTTAAAAGAAAATATTAATAATAATATTAATAATATTATTAATTTCCCTTTATCTTGGTCAAACTAGCCGTTATCATGTCATTTCTAGCTGTTATTTTTTAGCCGTTGAGTCATGGATTCTCTGCCCTGTCTATTTAATGTACTAAATGTGATCTGCTCATTCAACTTGTCCTGACGATGAACCACACTGGATGGTTCGAAATGCGTCGACATAAGTTTTTCTATGTGATTTTCGCCGAAGATTCTTCAAAAAATTGATATGGATCACAAAAGTCTCAGTTCAATAATTTAATTCCTTTATTTTCATAAATAAAATACAAATTAATGCCTCTTGCCTTTTCAAAGCCTTTTCCATTACCTTTGCCAATTTCCCCTTAGCCATAATAAGCCAAATGAAGATATGTTAGGATGTTTTTCCCAACAATCAACTTGGAGTAAGTGTTCCATGACCTTGGTCTTATTTTTTATTTATTAACTTTATTACATGTATTTTTAACCTGGGGTTGTTACAAACCCCTCCCCTTAGGGGAACACCATCTTCAGTGTTCAATTACAGGTCTATAGTTACCAACAAGACCGCTGCAAACCAAAACATACTACCCATGGAGCTTTATAAATTTGCTCGATGCAGTATTTGAAATGAACAACCTATTGAAAAGAAAACCATCTTGACAAACATAACAACATGACACCCATACCACTTATTGGAGCTTTATAACACAAATCATTGCATTATTTACTTCCATATACATATACCAAAACTGCTTTGCCTCAACTGACAAACAAGGAAGGATACATAGCCCACATATGATCAACCATCTCCCATGTAGCTTCATTGGGCCCAAAGTGCTTCCACTGCACTTTAACCTACTCGAATGCTCGGTTTCGGAGCATGAGCATATTTCTCTGCAAAATACACTGAGGTTCCAACTGGAATTCTCCTTCTAGATCCACCTCCAATACATACCAATCAATAACATGATCAACACCCTTTACATATATTTTAAGCAATGAAATATGGAAAACATCATGGACTTTCACCATTGGAGACGGTGCAAGTCTGTAGGCCATTGGTCCAATCCTCTCAAGGATCTCTAAAGGGCCAAAATACTGAGGTGCCAACTTTTCACATGACTTGATCCTCAAGGAGATATTCTTGGTTTTGATGCGCAAGTACACATGTTCCCCAACTTGAAACTCCTTAAATAGCCTGTGTTGATCTGCATAACTTTTATGCATGTCCTATGTTTCCTTTAGATTCTTCTTGATAACTTTCAATTCCTATTCCATCTCTACCAACATGTCTGGTCCTATCAACACCATGTTCAATGGATCACTCTGAGTAATAAGAGTATTACAACTCCACCCATAGACTGCTTCAAACAGAATCATCCTTTGTGACTACTGATACACATTATTGTAAGTAAACTGAAATAATGGAAGAAACTCTTCCCACTTCCACTGCTGAAGCATCACATACATCCTCAAAATGTCCTCTAGTATTTTGTTGACCCTCTTTGTCTGTCCTTTCGTCCGCGGATGATAAGCTATGCTAAAGGTGAACTATGTCCCCAAACCTACAAACAACTCCTTCCAAAACTTGGAAGTGAACTTAGCATCCCTATCTAACACAATCTTCTTCAGTACACCATGTAACCCTATTATATCTTTGATGAAGACCTGTGCTACATCACTAGCTGAATAAGTATACTTTACTCGAATGAAGTGTGCTACCTTTGTCAACTTGTCCACCACAATCATGATGGAATCATGTTGTCTAGAAGTCCTTGGAAAACCTATAATGAAATCCATGGAAATGACCTCCCATTTCCACTCTAGAATCAGAATTGGTTGTAGTAGACCACCTAGATGTTTACACTCTGCCTTTACCCATTGACAATCTAAGCACCTAGCCACAAACTCTACCACTTCCCTCTTCAGATTTGGCCAATAATAGAACTTCTTCACTGCTATGAATGTCTTTTGATATCCTGGGTGATCTGAATATGGTTTAACATGAAATTTCCTCAAGATAAGATTATTTAGCTCACTGTTGTTCGACACATATACGACTCCCTAGCTTCATGCCACATCTTTCAAGAGTTGATAGATATCAACCCACTATCGCGATCTTCCTTTACATTATTCCGATCAAAGGTGTCCCACCACTTGCACCTAAAAATAGCACATTGGAACGAAGAGAAGTCCACTTGAATGATCTCTTGTATCTTTCCAACATAACCTGTCCGCTACACTAGGTTTTAATCATGGTGGCCAGCACAACTAGATTGGTAAAACTCAACTTCCACTCTATATTCTTGTATCATGCCTCCATCATCGACATACTCCATGCGAAAATGATGTCTATATTCCCCCATAGATGGGAACAAATGCACCTATAAAAAAGTGAAAAAATCACAGTGTCATGTGTCTAATAACCCAAACACAATTAAAAATAAAAAAATATATAGATGTTACAATTCAAAGGTGCAATATGAAGTCGTTATAATTCACATTGTACAACAAAATTGTTGTCCCCAACTGAGTAGACTTTGACTTGTTGCCAAGTCTAAAGAGAGGGGTGGTAGAAGCATATTTTAGGCTTTCGAATAAGGTATAAGTGATATGAGCATCATCGCCTAGCTCATCGTTCTAGAATGCATATAACAACATTTCCTCCATGGCAGTGGTATCTCGTAATTAATCATTCATACCAACCTCCATTTGATTGCCTCGATTGCCAGCTTGTGATGAAGAACTACTATTGTTGTAGTCATTCCTAATTAGTGAATTTGGACATGGTGGGAATTGAATAGGCGGTTGATTCAACCATTCTTTGTATGCTTCCTATCTTATTCTTTCTCTTAATGTAACCTTCTCTTGAGTTGACATTACAGTGGGGTGCTCTGGAAAATGGTAGGTGGGTCGCTCATCACCAGTAGAATCATAATTTCAAAAAATATGGAACGTCATTAGTACAATATCAATGATATTATAAGCACATCAATGTAATTAGTTTGTTGAAATTACTTTATACCAAACAATTATTACCATTGTTGATTTAGGATTGTGGTTGGGAGATTTCATGTTCCAATTGGTAGGGTGAAGAGGCTGTCCATTTTCATCTACCAATTGCTTGTGATATGTTGCTCCTGATAAGAGCTCCGATGTTTTTGAAAATATGGAGTAATATTTTTTGCATCTGAACTCGACTTTGAATCAAGTTCCTGCAAATTTGGATACATTTTTATTCAATTTGACATGGATTAAAAAACAAAAATTTAATTAAATAATCGAAATAGAAATAAAATTTGAACTTATTGGAGATGGAAAGGGAGAACTTTGTGAAGGAATTTGATCAACAATATGGAACGAGATGGAATTTGAAGAATTGGCCATTTGATATTATTGATATTTTGTCCCTTCATATGAGAAAAATCAGAAATAAAAATTTGTGTGCATATCCAAAATTAATCTCGACAACCATATAATAACAATCTGAATTTCAGTATAGTTTTCAAACCATTTTTCAAGAATAAGGTGACTTTAAGCAAAAAACGTATACTATGAACTACTCTAATTCATGTGGATGCATCCTAAAGGATAATTTGAGATTAATATGTCATTTTATGTGAAATTAAAATTTCATATAGCTTTTAAACCAAAATGGTACACTTATCATAACAAAGTGCACCGATGCGTTTAAGAAATTAACAGCACCAAGGCGTTCAAATAATACCCGCACCTATTTTTGGCATTCCAAAAAACATATGTTATCATATCGATGTTCTTCCACAAAAACACACCAACGCGTTTCAAAAACGTTAGTACCGCTACACACTTGTTTCCCAATTTTAAAAAATAAAAATGAATTCAACCAACTTGGTGCTCTTATAACAAGTACAACACCAATGATTTTAAATAGAAACCGCACTGTTGTGTTAAAAAAATTAATCACACCATTTCGAGATTTCGAAAACAAAAAAATTGTATCATGTTGGTGCGTTGAAAAAATTTCCCACCTTGGCAATGTCGGTGCACTTCTTTTACAAACACATTGGTGTGCTTCTCTATTGAATGCACCAATGTGCGAAGAAATTGAAGAAAAAAACACGATTTTTTTAATTCAAATATGAGTGGCAATTGATCGTTCGAAATCTAATTTCGTAAAGTCTTTTAAATAGTAAAAAGTTATTCTCCATTTCATTATTTTACCCAAAAATTCAAATGAGTGATTTGCAAGAGAGACATACCAGGAGCATTGTGGAGCAACAAAATACTTTGGAGCAACATAACTATTTAAAAGATCAGAAGTTGAAAGGTATGGTGATTCACTCAAAAACCTACATAGTAAAATTTTTAAATTTTATTGTTTATTTTACTAGTAAATTTTTTTACAATTTTGGTTAGGGTTTAATTAAAAGATATATCATTTGCAAGAGAGACATACTAAGAGCACTGTGGAGCTACAAAATATTTTGGATCCTCTGAAAGATCAGAAGTTGAAAGGTATGGTGATTCACTCAAAACCCTAGATAGAAAAAATATTAAATTTTACTGTTAAAATATTTTACAGTTTCTGTTAGATTTATTCGTAAGTCAAAAAAATAATTTAAAACCCTATATGATAAAAAAAAATTCCTAGATTTTACTATTAAAAACATTTATGATCTTCTTTCCTATTTAAATTTAATTAAAATTCAGACAAAAAACAAAATATGTCAATACTTACCATAAACCCTTTCTTCCTCCAAAATTTCATATTAGGGTTTAAATTCTTCTACCACTTTGTAATTAGGGCTTTTCAATTTAGGGTTTTAAATTTAATGGGTTTGTGTACTTACTATATATAGGGTGTTTGACATGTAAAGTAGGAGAATAAATTATTCAATTAAATCCAAACCCTATCGGCTGATCCAGGTGGATTTTGGTGGCCACTCGCCAAGTCCACTTGGACCCCCACCATTGTTTCTTTCAGCTTTTCAGTTTCCTTAATTGTAGCACAATTTACTATTTTTAGCAGTTTTTCGGGTCCTGAACTTCCTGAGCCATTTTAAGGCCCTAAACGACGTTTTTTTGGGAAAACTGTGAGCAACATGAGCTCATGGCCCAATGTTGTTATTCCCAAAATTGTAGTTCTCAGATAGATCTTTATAACTAGATATTGTGCATGTCAAACGAAGATCGTATGCCAAAGTTACGACCCTGAGAAGTTGATGTACCAATTTACCCAAACGGAGCCCACAGTTTGGCGTTTCATCTTTTAGGGGTATGTTTTTGGATGTTTAGGGTTTTCCATTGTTTCTCAACAATAAATAGGCCTTTGAGCCTTATTGTAACACAGTTTAGAGGCATGTAGCCGCCACATATCTTCTTCTCGCAGTAGGTTTCCCACCAGTCCTTGACGTGGGGGGCGGCTTTGAGAAGAGAGAGTAATATTTTCCTAGCCAGAAAAATCATGAATAGAAAAATACCCTTCTAGCAGATTTAACCATTTATCTACAACTTCTGCATCTATCTGACCCTCAAATATGGGAATGTCAAATTTAACTTGTACCTTAAAGGGTGTGGTGCTTCCAGAGTAGCTGCTAGAAGTAGATGTGTCGCCCCAAGGTAGCCATTGAAGGATCCGGGCAAATTTGTCCATCATCGAGTTCCTTTGTCGCTCGAGGGCCTCTTCGAGCAATATTTTGATAGGATCTCCTGATCCTCGTCTTTCTTTTCATCTGCCATGGGAGGCTGTTGGGATTTGTGAGGTTGGTCTTACAAATGTTCGACCAGAATCCCTAACTCCTTATATCCTGACCTCATTGGGGACATGCAAAGAAAGACAGAGAAAGAGCAGACTGCTTTGATACCACTGATCCGAATTTAAACAGGAAAGCAACAAATTACATATATAATCATACATATAGAGATGCAACAGAAATAATACTTCATTTCATTATTGTAAAATATTGACGTATGCTTACAAACAGAAATGGAAATAAACTAGCTAGGACGATGGTAGCTTATCTCTAAGAAGAGATGTGGTGGCTACATACCTCTAAACTGTGTTACAATGAGGCTTGAAGGCCTATTTATTGTTGAGAAACAATGGAAAACCCTAAACATCCAAAAACCTAACCCTAGAAGATGAAACGCCAAACTGTGGGCCTCGTTTGGGTAAATTGGTACATCAACTTCCTAGGGTCGTAACTTTGGCATACAATCTCCATTTGACACACACAATATCTCATTAGAAAGATTTATCCAAGAAATACAACTTTGGGATGGACCTATGTTGCTCCCAAGTTTCCAAAAAAACGTCGTTTAGGGCCTCAAAATGTCTCTGGAAGTTCAGGACCCGAAAAACTGGTAAAAATAGTAAATTGTGCTACAATTAAGGAAACTGAAAAGCTGAAAGAAACAATGGTGGGGGTCCAAGTGGACTTGGCGGGTGGCCACCAAAATCCACCTGGATCATTGACCCTCTCTATTATTTTTAAAAGCAATTATATGTTCAGCATTGTACCCTCTATAATATAATGCATCCGTGCTCCTTGTGTAATACAATGCATCGACATATTAGAACACTCTCTATTATCTCCATTCTATTAATGATTTCTCCTGGTGTACTATAACACACCGACACACCTCTTCCAAATAACACAATTAACTCATTTCGGTGCTTTTATCCTTACAAATCGTACAATAATAATTTAAAATTATCTTTAAAAATTAATTTTCCATGATGGTGTTGAACAATTAAATGTTCGGTGCTTTTAATGTTCTAAACACACTGGCGTGTTTAATGTTCTAAACACACCAGGCGTTTATTTAGATAAACGCACCGGTTACCAGATCTTTTTTTCGCTAAAAATTATTTGATTTATTTGTAAAATATATTTAATGGCTTCTATATAGAATGATATAGGTTGTATATTGATAAAAAAATGTCTCACGAGGTCTCAAGTAACAAAAATATTGATTGACACAATGATAGCACATAAAAAAAAAAATAGAGAAGACAAGTTATTTGTAAATTCTTTACAAAATTAATATGTTTGAACTATATGTAAGTTTAACTAATATGTATTGGTTGGTGTGTGTCATGAAAAGCGGCAAAATGAACAAGGTCGATAAGATTATTTCTATTCTAAGTGCAGATAGCATAAAATCCTGATAGAAAAATTGTAGAATGATGAATTAGGTGAATGAAAAAATACCATTCAATATGAGTTTTTTTTTTTCATTTATAATATACTTAAGAATATTATATAATATGTTTCAAACAATCTATTAATTGATATATGTTTAATTTTCTACAGGGAGCACCAACGAAGATAAATATCAATGTCGTTATAAGAAAAGAAAAATTATAGAACATGTAAATAACGATGAATTGGTCCTTAGCTCATCTGGAATGGTGTTGGAGGTTAATGAAAGGGGGAATTTTTTTACAAAACTATGAGGGATCTAGTGGAACGAAGGTACATATGCACTTTCCACTTACAATACAAAAATCAATCCAATGATTCTAAGAACCAAATTATATCTAAACCACAGGAAGCATTTCTAGAGCAATGGTCAATGAGACATGTCAGACTTGCAATAGCAAAAACATACAACAACAAAAAATAATCATTCAAAAGGTAATATTCCTAGTTGTATAAAACAATTTTCTAGAATTATATGTATATATTACTACAAACCATTCATTTATTAATATTGATTTTGTTATATTTAGTTTTCATATATCATTATAAAAATAATTTATTACTTTTTTCAGGAAGATTATGAAAATCCGAAATGACCAATGCGTTGATATGCAAAACATGCCAGTAGGAATGTCCAAAAAAGTGTATAAGGAGATGGTCAAAGAAATGGACATAATTTCATCACAAGAGGAGTCATCTCAACAACAACGTGCTTCAAATATATGTAATCATGATTGACTTTGTAGATATAAATTAATAATTTAGCATTAAATATTAATTTTCAAGTATTTCCTTGCAGAAAAGAAAACAAGATGGAACTCATTCATCACATAAAACAGGACAACAAGGAAGAAAATGGTTGATTAAATGTTTTCCCAAAACAATGCAACCAGGTGTTTTTTTACCCATATGTGGTGGATAGGAATTGGTGGTTAGTATTAAGACACGACCCTAGATCAAAACATATTTTTGAGAACAACAGTGTTATCATGCCAAGCGAGGAACATAATTAGGGTGACGACAATGGAGAGTGATATGTACTTGTGTTATTTCATCATTTATACTAATTTTGTATGATTTTGTTGTCATTATTTCACTAATTAAATTATTTTTTATTCGTCTTGTTGACATTTTATAATATAATTTGTAAGATTCATTTTTAGAGAGAGAAATTCTTAATTTAAATTGGTAAGAGTTGCTCTAAATATTAAATTAAATTGCTTGAAAATCTCATAACTTTAGTAATAAATTAAATTTTATAAAAATACAATTTTTTTAATTATATTAAATCTAAATTAATTGTGCCGAGAGGTGCTCTACAACTCAGTATGGGAGAGGTGTTGTCACGTAACGTTACATTTAAAAATAGTAAAATAATAATTTAAATTAACAAATTAAGAATAGTAATAACAAAATAAATTAATGTTGGCCATAATTACAATACTTCAATTTACACCTTAATCTTATATAACTTTATATAGAGATATAAAGTAACCGAAAGTATAAAAAACAAAAATAGCTTTTATTATGAGGAATATATGTGATGATTAAAAAATGATAATTTACGGTCTTTTTTAAAAGAAACGAGTAGCATTTTCATTATATTGACTCGAAATGGGTCAGGTCCCTTACAAAATTCAGATTTATTCTTTCTGCAACTTCCATCAAATTACATTGGATAGGGAGCTTCTTGCTACCACAATTATTTACATATATTCATATGGAAAAACTATAACTACATATTCTCCAAAAAACACCACTATATTCTATACATCAATATTGAATATATGTAAATTAAGATGGATTCAATTAGCTGCTACTAGGTTCAGCTTCTTCACCTGCAGGATCATCCACAAAAGTGGTCAGTTCCTCTACATCATTCTCTTCTTCTTCCAGAGTCGACGTAGCAATAACAACCTCGACATTATCAGCAGTGATGGTCGTTGAGTCCCCAGCCCCGAAAACTTCCTTTAAGACCCCCACCGTCATTGTTTCCACCTTAATTTTGATGTTGTCAACCTTCTGCTAAACACTCAAAACATCTATGCTTATGCCTTCCATGGTTTTCTGCACTGATTCCAGGTCTTTGCCCAAACCAGATAATTGGGGGTAAATAAAAATCATGTTTTCATTCAATTCCTTGACAATATACTTAATTACTTGTTTACAATAGATCTCCACCAAATTCTCAACACTTCCATATGCCGCGCCATGACCAGTCCATGAGCTACCAGGCCCTGAACCTCCCCCACTGCCATTTTGCACAGAGGACATCTTTGTAGCTATATGCCTCTGAACAATGAAAATATTTTGATTAACTGACCGAAGCCAACTGATATATATAACAACCTAATCAATCCCAACATTCCTCCCAATCTTTTCCTTCATTAATGCATGACAATGCAAGATCTTATCAATGCCTATTCCTTCCACATTTTCCACCACTAGAAACCAAAATCGTAATACGATGGTTCCTTCATCCCCAATAGAAGTATTTATATTACAAATTCCAGTGAGTAACCATTGCCTCAACACCCTTCTGTTCTTTAACATGTGCTTTAACTCACCACCTACTAACCCTGAAACTAAGACACTGTGAAGGTACCTCGGAGAGCTGGCCTTCTTAACTACCATCTTGTGAAGGCACCTCGGGGAGTTGGCCTTCTTAACTACCGTCTTAATGCTTTGTCGATTTGTACCACCACAGTACAATGTCATCCTGATGCATTCATTCATGGGATGTGACATGAAGAATTGTGATGGTTTATGCAAATTCGACCATGTTCTAATAACACCCCCCCGTTGGCCTGACCATACGCCAGATGGTTATTGTCACACAACATGTGGAACAATTGAACTTTTACAATTTTTTTTAACAAATATATAATCCTTATCATAATTGAAGAGGTTTCATCTTCTAGGAGAGTGACATTCTCGAGAAGTTTAATACATTTTGGGATGATCATCATGGAATCGCCAACTATATACAAAGTTTTGATACCATTATCCAAACTTATTTTCAATCCTTGCTAGAGTGAAAAGGGCTTCCGTATGATTATTGGTTGTGATGCCAAGACCCCATACATACTTTATTTCTATTTTTTCTTCGAGGTTGATGATTACCCCCCGCGACTCCAGCCTCCCCGAAAAAATTATACTTTACTTTTTACTACAAGGAAGAAATGTAATTTTTTCACATGACAAGAAATAGTATTATTGATATGACATTATGTGTAATTAATTCAATGTTCCATTTACATGTGATATTTAAAACAAAAATATATTTATAACAATTTTTTTTTTACTTATAAGTAAAATATTTCAATGTCCATATTAAATAACAAAATTTTATAGATACTTTACATAGAGAAAAGTAAAGCAATTTAAATTGAAAATTTTCTTATATTTTCACTTTAGCTAGAAGGATTGAGATAATTCTTATTCCATTAATAGTTTCTTTTTAATTCAATGTATGAGAGATATTTCTAATTTTTTCAATGTTTAGTATGGATTTAATATGTAATATTTTAGAAAATATTAATAATAAAAATAATTAAATGTATACATACAGGAAAAAATTATGAGGGGGCATATTTTAACATTTTAATGTGGAGAACGTGAATTATAAATAAAATATTTCAATGTCAAATACATATATATTATACTAGCCTAGATCCATCTTAACTTTGGATCTACCAAGTGCCTAGAGGGATGAAATATATTTTCACTCTAAAATATGTTTGCATCTCAAGATCGGATTTGATCCCTCTAGACACTTGGTAGATCTAGAGTTAAGATGGATTTAGGCTACAAGTTATAAAAAATTGTGACTCAATTTTTTTAAATTTAACAATAGATTGAATTTTATAAACCAATATTGAATTAGTTAAATTGTATTTTTGAATAATTTATTATTAATAATATTTTATATTAAAAATTTAATGAGTTACACATTTTCATTTGATTAAGAACCAACTAAATTATTTTACTTTTAATTTTTTTTCCTTGTCAGTTTTGGAATATTTTACTAATTAAGTTAGATTGAATATCAATGAACTATCTAAACAATAGAAAAATATTTATCGTAATTTTATAATCATAGTTTCAACCATACTAAACTTTGTAATTTATAAATATATCTTAGCGTTTCTTTTAAAGTAAGTCGTTTTGCATGCAATTTCATATATAAAAGTTTGATATAAGTTCACCAATACATAATTTATAATAAATATTATTTAATAAAAATAAACATCATGATGATAACCATCTAACAATTATAAACATCATCTAACATACACATTCAAATTCACTACCATCATCTAATTATATATACCTCTTGCACATATAAATTCCATTAGCTAGCACAAAAATCTAATAGTCTAATAGGACATCATCATCGTTATCACATCTAATAAAACACAAACATTGTAATATAACATCATCACCACACACATCCTCAAATGAATATAAATCTCATGTCAAATAACTACTATCACATACACATCTATCTGCAAGCACATTAAATGAACATATCTAACATGACCTAGCAATATACACATCAACACCAACATATAAATTAATTACATAAACATGAACAAAAAAAATGCACCATCTATATATCTATATATATATATATATATATATATATATATATATATATATATATATAAACAAGTCAAATAACTACATCAAGTCAAATAAGTGCAATCAAATATTCGATAAAATAGACGTAGTGCTAGGCTGGTCTACAGTAGAAAATGATGGATGGCCAACTACTGCATGATCATAATTTGTCAAACTCAGCTGAGGTAGAAGAGGAGGTGGTTGGTCTTCATGAATAGAAGATGATTGATAGTCAACTACACATGTTCCCTCAACGTGGTCTAAAAAACTCTAAGGTGGAGCAGAAGGTGGGTGGTTTGCTATGTTAGGAGAAACATGAGGCACATCCTCTAGCTCTGGCATCTCATCATCAAGTGACTGAGGAGGTGTACTACCAAATGGATCATCGACACCATGAAGACCATGATCCGATGGGGTGGTACTACCAGAAGAATCATGACCGCCACCCTCGTCATCATGATCATGATCATCACCCTAATCATCATCATCACTACCCTCATCTAATGTATCTGTCGTTGCATGATGTTTTCTTTTATCCCTCATCGTTGTTAGTAACCTAATAGCTCCGATGATATGATGCATAAGAGACATCATCTCTCGCAGATAGTCCTTGTACAGACCCATGAAACTAGGATCCATGGTGATATCTCAAGGCCTCACAGGGAAGACTTCTACATCAAACAAAACTTTGGCCAATCTATCACAGTAGTCCATCTGAACTCGTAGACCATCCCTACAGTGTCAGACACCCACACTACCATGAGGATGTGCCTCACCCTCTTCGGCCTCGCCTATCTCCTCATCTCCTTTGACATTCGGTGGGGGAGGAGGCATGTCCCCATCGAATGTGCCAATGTCTACAAAATATATAGTACAAAAAAATAATTAGACAATTTCATTAAACAATTTAATAAAACAAGTTAAATAATGTGTTAGAATAAACTTTATTCTAATTCATTAAAACAAGAAAATGAAATTAGATTAATTGAAAGAAAACACTAGTATTACCTCTATCATCTGGAGGCTCAGCTGCTGAGAATAAGATGTTTGGAAACCCTCTCCAACCAATTCCATCATACAAAAAAGTCAATGCAACAAATGCATGGTCATCCTCACTTCCCAGTAGCACCGGTACCTCGGGATAAATTCTGGTAGGAAACTACGGCAAGCCCCTCTTGGGCATCATCTATCCCCACATGCCCATTTGGACCTCAGTGATTGGCCTAGGATGGCCACAATCAAATGTAGGCCTCATCTCTGGAAACCTCTCAAGAAATAAACAAAAAATCTCATAAGTGAAAGGGAAGGTCTCCCTCCCATGTCTCAATGCACGACATATATCTAAAGCCATGCAAAACTACCTCAAAAAAATGGCAGACCATCTGATGCAACATGGCCGCATCTGAATGAAAGAATCAACATAATTTAAAAGAGGGAAACTAATGTGCTACGCATCACTACTAGAGTGTGCAATGGTTGTGACTAATAACAAGAGTCACTTAACCTCCTTTGCAACAAATGAAGAAATCTTTAGTTGTCTACCATGGACCTGAAAATCTGATGGATGGATAATGCGAGGCTTGACATATTTTTGAGTGTATGCAAGTTGACTCTTTACTGCAACACTATGGGGTGCATCAGGGAACTCGGGAAAATCCTACACAGGTCGGTGATAAATTATATGTCCTCCTTAGTGGGGCTATACCATGCCCTAGGACCGACATGGAAAGCTTGCCCTTGGGCACTCCATGAGCGGATCAGATGCACCAATAAAAAAAAGTGCGCCTTCACGAATGTAGCCTTCTCATAGGACTTGAGGAGGCCTACATTAATCAAGAGCATTCAAGTCGTTTCAATAATAGGGTGAGGTTATAAATCATTCTCCCTCTCTCTGGCCTGTCGTGTTCAAACCATATCATATGGGTTTGCCTGCTGCTCCTACAACTGTTGTTGTTCCTGTGCTGACGTCTCTGCTACATGATTAACATATAAAATACAACAACCTCATACATAAAATACATTTTTTATTAAATAAAACATGTATTTATAAATATGGAAACATAACTTTCAATTAAAAAAATCACAGGTGCGCACAAAACATAGTCATGCACCGACGTCAGTGCACTTTCAACTATAACCGCACCACTATCTGTGCGCATATAGGCATGACACACCACTGTTGGTTCAAAAATTTAACTTTTGATAGTGGTGTGGTACACTTGTGCACTGGTGCGCACGTATAACCTTTTCGTACTGGTACAAAATATTCAGGTTATCAAATGCACCAAGCTACGACTATGTTTTTAAATAATTTTTTGCAGTGTGTTTGGTAAATATAAACACAATGGGTGTGACGCACCGACGTACAATCTGTCATATCTTTCCCAGTGTGTTTTCATTTACAAAATGCACCGCAACAATTGTGGTGCATTATGTTCATGCACCAACATGTGGTGCACTCTGTAAATTTACAGGGTGCACTGGCAGTGAATTTTTTATTTTTCAAAAATAGTGGAAAAATTAACCTAAGTTTCAATTCTAATCGTATAAAAACTTAAAGTACAAATAAACGTAGAGATTAGTTGGATATTTGGTCATCGGGGAGGCATTATGGACACGTAATGGAGAAATTTAACACAGTTTGAAAAAATTGGAAACTCAAACAGTGAGCATGGTACAAAGAGATGGTGAGCAAGAGAAGGACCGAAGTCAGGGCTCTTGCATGTGGCAAGAGTGGCACTGGTGCATCATAGCCCTCCCACACTGTAGATGATAAAAGTAAAAATTACAGATGGGAGGGTTTTTTTATTTAACCCTCCTTCGCTGCGTTTAGCTAACCGCATTGGGGTGGGATATATCCAAAAGCACAGGGTCGTTTTTTTTGTTTTTTTGTTTTGTTTTGTTTTTTTTTTTTACATTTAAAAATATTGTGGTGCATTTTACGAGATGCCCTGAGATGTTTCTATACATGTACTGCACCAATGTTGTGGTTTTACTATAGCATCGCTCTATTTTTAGAAATAAAAAACACTTAGTAGTGGTCTTTAGAAGAAGCCCTGGGGCATTTTAGTACATTTACCACACCAGAGATTCATTGGTAAATAGCACTGCATTTTTCTAAAATTTAAAACTATAGTGATCCTCCTTAGTGGTATGCACCGGGTCATTTTTCTACATGAAGGACACTAGTGCTATCTACTGTTAAAGCATCGTTGTGTTGCATTATTTAGCGCACTATGTTTTTCTATTTTATATATAAAAAAAAAATCCACAATGCACCACATTATATGAAGCATCGATGATTTTATGTATAGTAAATCACCAGTGTGTTTTTATATTTTATATGCGCCATCCAAAAAACATCCATCTACTCACCTCTGCTAGTGACCTCCACTAGAAACAAATTTTTGGGTTATTTTTATAGGGGCTTCTGTAAAAACCTCTGCTAGAAGGTTTGTTCCTTGTAGTGTTAGTCACATACCCATTTGTAATTTTTATGTGATCCATATCTCTAGCTCAATCCAATTCAAAAAAACCATGTATGTCAAACATTCTATCCAAACTTGATCTTCCTTGTTAGCACAATCCATAACTCATAGTGCCATGAAAATATTTGAAAACTCTTTTTATTATTGTCAAATTCCCCTTCTCTGGTTTTGACATATACCTTCTCAATAATCTCATTATATATGCAATGTTCAATTTAGTATAAACCATTGGATACATCAAACTTCAAGCTGCACTAGCATAGGGAACATGAGACATGCTTATCCATTTTCTCGTGTCTCGGAACATTAATCAGTAGATAAATTTACACCTACAAATATAGGCACCTTTATTGGTTTGCATTCCTACATATTAAATCTCTGTAATATTTTCTTGACATACTTCCTCTGATTAACTAGAGTTTAACCTATTTTCTTAATACATTATAATTTCCATGCTCAAAATAAAATTTACGGCACCAAGATCCTTCATGTCAAATTGAGAGGACAATTAAGTTTTCATTTCTTGGATGATTTTCCTATAATTTCCAATGAATAACGTATCATTGACATACAAAACCAAATAAATAAGATGATCACCAAATAATTTGAAATACACAAAGTGATCTTTTTTTCTCTTTGTGAAGCCAAGTACTAATATAGAGGTATCAAATTTTTGATACCACATCCTTGGTGATTGCTTTAATATACATGGACTTTTTCAGTGTACATACTAGTTGTTTCTTTCCTTTCACAACAAATCCTTCTAGCTTCTTCGTATATATTTCTTCTTCTAGATACCCATGTAGAGATGTTGTATTTAAATCCATATGTTCTACTTCATTCTATTAAGGTGTGTATGGAGTAGTCTTATGCCTTGTTATCCCACACTTCTTATAGATTTCTTTGAATTCATTCCCACATATTCTCCACAATTATCTTTCCTCAACATCTTAGTTTTCTTCTCAGTTCGACTTTCCACAAAATACTTAAAATCTTTGAATTTGTCAGATATTTTGGATTTCTACCTAAATAAAAAAATTAAAGTAACTCACACATAAACCATGTACACACGATTTTCCCTAGAAAATCCAAACCAATGAAAAACCATGTAACATTAGATATATTATTATTTTTGAATTAAACATAGCCAAGTCGGACAACACCTTGGCCTCAATAAGTGAGATTTTCACTCAATTCTAGAACATTGCAATGGAGAAACCCCAAACCTTTTAAGGTATTTAACTACATATAATTCCACGGGCTCAATACCACGGGCTGCAATACCAGGTGCCTAAAACCACAACTTCTAACTTAACAAGCTTGACGCTTTCACCATGTCAATTTTACCTAAGAACCACCCTTTAAACTTGAGTGGCAAAATTGCTTGGATCCAATCCAAAAAAATCTTGCATACTCTCCTCCTCTATCACCTAGTTATACATGTAGACTTTATCAGTGGGGGTACACATGCCTAACTACGTCTCACAACCGTATACCCATTTACATGTAGTTACACATTTTCATTTTCAAAGTAACTTTTTTGGTTATTTTCTTCCCTGCATTTATGTCGTCATTCTCTCATGTCCACACACTTGCTCACACCGAGTGCTCTCCTCATGTCTCTTCATCACAACCAATATCATGAGTTGCTTTCCATCTATGTTGGCTTTGGTATTTGCCTCTACAATTTCTTTTTAACTAGTGATCTCATGTCATCTCTAAGCAAGTTGTTCATGCAATACTCACGATTACTTTCATTAGGGGAATTTTGAGGTCTAAAATGGTCCTCTTAAGGAAATTATAAAATAATAGTGGAAATAATAAAATAATATTAGAATACATCATCAAATTTTAGAGGAAAAAAATAAAAAACTATTTTTTCAACTTATATCCCTATGGGTTTACTCAAATTTTGAAAGGCAACACTCGTTGGATGCAAAATTTGATTCATCATCCATGGATTACCCATGTTGCATACTTTTGATGGATCTTGCTACACGAAAAATGAGAAATACATGAAAAACGTGATTGCAATCACGTTTTTTCATGTATTTCTCATTTTTCATGTAGCAGGGTCCATTGAAAGTATGCAACATGGGTAATTTTTGGATGAATAATTAAATTTTGTATCCAACAAGTACTCATGCTCGAAATTTGATTAAAAACTTAGGGAGATAAGTTGAAAATACGAGTTGAAAAATTAGTTTTATTATTTTATTATTTTTTAATCTTTTTACCTTTTTACTCCAAAAATGGTGAATCATCCCCCATCGTTGACATCATCATCTTGAATCCTATTGGTTCTTATAAAGTATTTTTTGTTTTACATTTTTCTTAGGAGGTCCGTTTTAGACCTCAAAATTCTCCTAATGGTGGCTTGACCAAAAAATAGCTTTATTTCTTCACCAATTCTTTTTGTGTCTTTATTTGGTTCTCATAACAATTGTTGAAAAAAAGGAGAGACAAATAAAAAATATAATAGGCATAAAAATAAATGCACATCATGACAAATTCGTGGAAGGCAAAATTTGCTTAGTTCACCCACTATGGGCTACTTGGAGGTTCTTCAGTCATTTACTAATTATTTAGTAGATAAATAGAACATGTGCATTGATTATTAATCTAGTGTTCATATAAAAATTACAAATTACCATGCACTATATATCCTAATACTTTATTGTTAAGTGTCAATAAGATTGTAATATTCTAGATATTTGTTTTAGAACAAAATATAATATCTTTTACAAGTCACTGAATAAACACATGCTTATTTATATAACTAAAGAAAAAATTAATTATTTTGTAACTATCTCCTTAATTAACTTTCTTATGATTTAATCTATTTTAATTGTGAATAAATCAACAAAGTGACATTGTTTAGTGGATTGTGTTGCAAGTCAATGAAGCGGGCCGGGTGGGATTTGAAATCCTCTTAATGACATTACATTGTATAAAAGATTATCTAAAACAAGAATGGAAACTTCATTTTGGTTAAGTTTGACTAATAAAAAACTTTTTTAGCACAAACATTAAAATTTTGAAAAAATAAAACTTAAAACGTAACTGCCAACAAGTTATTTATCTGGAATAGATTTTCCTCGGCACTCTCTTCGTTCTCGAATTTTGTCCCCTTGGCCCCCCTCAATCTCAATCATGAAGTTTCACTCTAATGAATTCAAAGACTAAATACCATCGCCCATGGTTGTTCTCAATCATTGAGTTTTGAGGTTTTGACAGTGTTGGACCCACCAACATGTCAGGGGATCTCCCTGGTAAGAAGTCCCAACTAGACCTTAGATTGTTTGGAATAGGAGTCCTAACAATGGATAGTACAGTATCAACTTGACTGTGGTTGTATGCAGAGGTAAGTAAGATTTCCTTCTTGGAAGAAAGAGTGTGACCTTGTAGCAAGTGAAGGAAGGTGCATGAAAGGCTCTAACACACAGAAGGGGGAATGAGTGCACCCCTTAGAAACCTGTGATAACATGCAACTTGAAAGGGAACACACAAGCAAAGAGACAACACGAGATGGAAAACAGGATAGCCGATGATCCAAAGTGATGGGTTATACCAACAACATGCTTCGATAAGATTCATACAAACACATACATAATAGTCCATACATACATGCATAAATTACAACTACATACATCATTAGAGTAACCAGGATAGCCAAACTACAATAACAACATATGCATGAAATGTGTTGGCTCTACTATATTAAAAGAGTGAAAGATGCAATCATATATACAACCATGACAACCACTAGCCCCGATTACGCAAAATTACAGTCACTACCATCTGCTCCTCCAAAGATATGTACTATCTCTGCACTATGGAGAAGCCAAGGCTCGTTACAATACACTCCAAGATTTCTCTAAGCTATACCTATAGGAAGCTTGGCTCCCAAAATCATGTACAACGAGTTATGAGGTTCTGTTTATAGCAAAGGGTGGGGTGACCCTTGACATTCCCCTTTGTGACTCTTCAACTTACACATGATTGTTACATTGTACTATTGACAATTGGTCTTTCACTTTACAACATGTTTACAATACAATCTGAACATGTACCCATGTGAGACAAAAATGGGCTTGAGTAAGTCATGCAGGACATCACTAAGACTCAGACAGATGTGGGAAGACTAACTCTTCGACAAACTCTCCATGATCGATGGTAGCGAACTAATTCCAAGCTTGGTAGTCTATTATGGTGTGTGCATACTCTGTGGTGACATCCTTCTGAAAGCGAACTCTTGCTTCCGTTGCATCCGGGTACATTGATTTGGCACCTCTATCCAACTCGTCAGATAGCATGTGCATCATGGTCTTGAGTGCAGCAGGACCAACGACTTATTGATGCATAGCATCTGTGCTCATCTGCAAGTCTACGTGGGTGGCTATGTGTATCAACTGATCAAAGTACATGTCTAGATCCAGTCAGACTTGGTTCCTTGTCTTCACCTCGGTGAGTGTGCCAATGGATGGGATCACATGGGTTCACACAATGACATCCATGCTCCTGAAAAATCATGAATGTGAAGCTTGTAAGCTGGTGATGAGTCGTGGGAGTTACTCATAGTTCTGGATCTGACTTTGGATGCATGCCTTCAACTCCAATGCCTTTGGCTTAATCATCTATGGAAAGTGGAATCTAGATCCCTTGTACCTCATTGTCCATATTTTCATGTAATCGACATCAGTGTGTATGTCTGACAAGATGTGTGCTCTCTTAGCACAATGCTGCTGCCAACCGTTGAGATGGACAACTGACTTACGCACGGTGAAGAACTTGAAGTACAAATTCTACACGACTGTCTCAAGAGATGATACTTCATCAAGTATCGCTTCCCCAACTCTGCTCTGGCGGATACTATAACGTGCTCTTCTCCCTACTTGGTTGCTTGTAGCTCCTTAGCCATGTACTCGTTCCCAGCTATCAAGAATCTAACACTCGAGCTGGTGGCTTTAGCATATGCCTTGATAGCATCGGTCAATGTGACTAGATTCTTTCGCACATCAGACACGATCACTCATTCTTCAAACTGCACAGGAGATACATGGACATCCATAGTGGGCACTTTGCACAATTGCAAATCTTTGTGTTGTGACTTGTTGAAAGATATGTTGTACACATCTGATTTCGGATTGTCCTTAAGGATTTAAGTGTCTCCTTGATATGGTGAAGCCGGTGGGGTGACCTCTTGGTTCTGAGGCATGAGGTCAATATCCTGATCTAACTCTGGCTGAACCACATCTGTGTCCATTTTCTCTAGCATCTGTTCAATCTCCTGAGAAAATCCTTGCTCCTGTGACAGCTCACCCTGTCTTCTATGTGCCAACTGCTCAGATGAATCAATAACTTGTATGGCTGCAATTTCATCAATGTGTGGATGTTGCACCTCTTGCTATTCATGTTCCTGCTATGTTTCCTTCTCTCTTCTTCGCATCTCTTGTTCTTCCCTTAACTGTTTCTTATACTCCTACAAATCCTTTTCTGCTTCCTCCAACTTCTTCTTATCCCTCTGTATTTGCGCGATCCTCCTGTCGCGTTGTCGCCTCATTTCTTCAATATCCAAATATACTCTTAACACAAGCAGATTTTCTTTGAACTTGTAGCTTTGCTCCACCTTTGCGCTGTTAGCAACCTCCCTGTTGCCTTTGTCAAGTGTAGGTTTGCTGCCCTCTTCTGCTGATGATTATGTTTCTCTCTGCGATGCTGCTACCTTTTGCACTGCTAAAGGCTCTACAACTATCCTGACTAGTTCATTGAGCCTTGAGAAGTTATAGCAGTATCTCCATGGGTCTTCCTCAGGCCAATGACATTCCTTGCATATCCAAGGATGATACACTTTCGTACAGTGGTCCTTCACTAAGAAATGTGGATCATATGGATTGAAACTTCTGGTGCTGAAGGTGAACATCTTGAATTCCTCTATCTCGGCATAAACATGCTTGAGATTATGAATCTCATACAACCTGATTTGTAAAGGAAGAGCTAGCCAAGGTGCGTTCTTCTTCCTATGTAGTCTCACTGACAACCCTATCGAGATGTGATATGCAACTTCTTGCATGACCAACTTATCCATGGAAAACTTCGACAAAACATGCATACCCTTCTCCATGTTGTACATCCAGATGAAGGTGCCAAGGGGTGAGGCATACCAATCTACTATGTCAACCAATGCCTCCATCGCTGCCTGCGACATGCAAGGTGGATCCTGCTCAAAGATCATCCTGTACAACGGGGTGACGAAGTGGTCTGATAGTTGTATTATAAATCCATGGAAGTTGCATTCGGAGAACAACTTGCAATAGGTATGCATAGAGGTTCCTGAAGGTGTCCATGGCCAACCCAAGCCTGGGAACTACTGATGGGCACAAATTGCATCAAGTATTTAAGAGGCATGAAAATTTTTTCTTGCTGACCCTTGGGCAGATGTCGGGCTTCTTTTACTTTTCCCTTTAGTTGGATATCTAGCATGTCAGGTCAATTGAAAGGTCTTCCTTCGTTTTCCAGCTGATCCAACACAATCACCCAACTCTACGGGAATGTTTCTGTACTCTCTTGGCCATATAAGCGACATGCAAAGATGACTGAGAGATGATAAGCCTTCTGCAATATCCTTGTCTTGTAAACTTTGTTGGGTGTTGTCCTAAACTTAGATGGCTCTTTCACCCATCTCTTCAAGATGTCTCTTGAGTTTGCACTGTTGCTGGGCCTTGTGAAGGGTGCATCCATTGTAACCACTGACTGCGGTAAGTGATACATCACCTGAAAATCCTATGCCCTAAAGATAGCAAGTTAATTTCCAATGACATTGCTCAACACCATTATATCTAGATCAATATGCGAGATAATCTAGTGGATTATGTATGTGCAAGGAAACGTGAGATACCTGCATGCAATCTGATACAAGCTATACTTGTGTATGTTGACATAGACACTACGGTCCTCTAGATTCTCCTCGAAGGTGCCTGAAAATATGTCATTGATGTCCTGCCATTTCATCTTGATTTCTTTTTCTATGAACAATTTAGTGTCTTCATAGATGGGTAAGCTCATAGACACTTGCTTGACCACATCTTCAGTTTCCCTCTCAACGGTGTCCTTTGACCTTGCTCTCTTGGAAGCCATTATACTTGTACTACTGAGAGACTGATGAACACCTATGATACCTAGAGATAGAGAAACACTCATGGCAAGAAAACCGCCAGTTGCAAACCAAAAGAAACTTGAGGACTGATGTGCAACACACCCGGGTGACTGACTAGAAGGTTTTCACAATTTTCACCAAGAGGCTAGGATAATAACTGTCGAAACTACACAGAACACAGTCTGAACTGTCAGTGGGCTTACTGACTATTGAAACTATGAAGAGAATAGTCCAGCTTGGGAATGAAACTGTAAAATGTGTAGTTTTAGTCAGCATGAGTACAACCCGGTAAAACTACATTGCGCAATTCTGAGGGCCAATGGGGCATTGCCTCTTGGAATTCTATAGAGAAAGCATGGGAGGTCAATGTGAGGTAATCTTTGCGCAATTCTTGAGAGGAATGCAAAGCATTCACTCTAAGAAATGCGCAGTGCAAGCCAAGCAAGGCAAGGTTTGGGCCAAGGTAGCCCAAACCTGCCAACGGGCAATTGAAAACATGTAAATACTGAATGAATGTGTGAACCTGTGTGCAAACATGAGTGAATGAACAAGCATACAATCAGTGAGTGCAGGATTCAGTAAACATGAAAACAAGTAAGTGTGTGAAGCGAGTCACTGCAACGACGACCATCAGTGCATAAACAATATCATGCATGCGACAACAGTGAGATGTAATGGAAAGCTTGAAACAATGCTTCTACAAGCTTACATGCGTTAAAAAAACAACAAGCTTTCAACAAAACCAAGTAATCAACACTCACACAAACCGAAATACAAAAAGAGACATAAAAGGAGTAAAATACATGAAAAGCGGATTTACCCGGAAAAAGTTGAGTTGAGTGTGCTGAATGCTCCTAGATGCGATGGGGCATGCTAGAGCTCCAAGATCAAAGTGAAGAATGAGCTCTAAAGCATCGAATAAATAGCTTTGATAGGATCGAGGTTTATGACGCGCATGCCACAAATCTAGGAAAAAGTGACATTTGGCAGGAGGTTTCTAAAATGGTTTTTGCGTGTAACCCCCAACTGTTAGAAATAGATCCCTAAAATATAGGGATGATTTTTTCTTTTTTCTTTTTTCTTTTTTACTTTTTGGGAAAAAGCATCCCATGCATGCAATGTAATATTTCTCAGTCCTGGAGGGAACCAGTCAACTTGGGAGCACATGCAACAGACTTCAAGCCCTGGAGTGATTTCTATGCAGTTTCTGGGCTGAGTGGCTTTGGCTGCCCCTTAGGCTCTATGCAATTTCTAGACTGAAGCCAAGGTGACCAACCAGATCTGTGTAAATTTTGAGAGCAAGCCCAGTTATGGGTTGCTCTGTGCAATTTTCAGAGGGAAGGTTGCCTGCTTTCTCTGCACATTTCTGGAGAGCAGCAGGCTGCCCCAATGCTCTGCACAATTCTAGAGAGCAAGGTTGGTTTGCCTCCAATTTTGTGCAATTCTACAAGTGAGCACTACATTCGGATAATGAGAAAGTCACGGGATGTCAGCTTGCGAGTGAAAGGAAAACAAGCTAGAAAACACAAGCTGATAAGCCACAAAAACTCAACTGAAGCATAAGTATCTATCAGTGCAAGACATGCTGCTAAGGATGGTTTGTAGGGAGGCTCCAAAAGAAAGCTAAGGCAAACTTTTAGAGGAGTGTTGTAGCTGCTACAACACTTGGTGACACACTGGTAGAACTCCAGCTCTCTGAATGGACCTTGTTTTGTGAAAATCAAGTCTAACTCCTCCAGAAGCATTATTCGATTCTCTGATCATCATGGTTTCCACACTATCTTGATTGAAAGATGTAGCACCTTCCATGCTCTTGATCGGTTAGCACACATTCCAAGCCAAGTCAACTTAGTTGTTTCGATTGGGGATGAGGGGTATATTGGTGCACAAGTAATATGACTGTCAGAGTTTAAGTTTCATCTCTGGTGTTGCTCTGCTGCCAACAGGCCTGGACAGTACCCCAATGGAGTCATGCAGGAACACAAGCATCACTCCGCTACCAGCGAGCCTAGTCAGTACCCTAGTGAAATTATTTACATCACCTCTCTGTGCAAGAAGCCTTTCTCTTCTTTCAACTTTTTATTTTTAAAATTTTTCACATTTTCATTTTTTTTTCATTTTTCAAGAACTGTGCATATGCACTTATTTATTTCAGAGGTGGAAGAGGGATCCCAAATTATTGAGAGCAGAAGAGGTTGTTCCTCCAGAGAAATATGTTATGTATACCTCTGACATACTTGTTAAGGTTTTCCCCCTCACCTTACTCTACTTGATTGAGCTGACAAGGGTTAACCCAAAAATAAATGACTATAGTATTTGGTACTAGTTAGAGCACAAGCGTTGTGTTTTCTCCAAGATTTGCTTCGAACATAGCATATTTTCCATTTGTGTATCATTGAATGAAGACAACAAGTTTTGCATAAAGAGAGAGGACAACAGATAACCAAGTGTTGGTAGTTGTACAAGTCCTCTTGTACTTTACCCTCCTTATCTTTAGAGTCATACACGATTTCATGCGAAACTAACCTACAGACGTAAACAAGAAAACAAAACAATAAAGAAAAGAGCAGAAGAAAATGCTTAAGAAAAGTAGGCAAGAAAGCAAACAAACAAACGACGCAAGAAAGAAAACATGCATGCAAGCAAACAAAACATAAATCAAAAACTACTCCTACTACTAAGCTAACAGTGCATGGTTCTGATCACATGAAGTGATATTTCTAATGCAGCCACTGACGCATTGGTTGACCCATGTTGGTGAAGGCATGGTTCACAAACAACATAGTCACGTGAACCAAAAAACATGAAAGATATAACAATGAATACTAACACACTCCGAGTTTAAATGCGTCCACAGAAAAGAAAAAAGTGAAAGCACACGACATGCACCCTGTGGACTTACCATGGTGTTGTGACACACTGCATGCAGATGATAAGCATATGCACTCTCTTGACTGTGACAGACAAGCAAACATGAGAAAAAGAGACAACTTACATCTTGCAAGTGTGCTTGCTGTATATGATTCCTCCAATGCATGAGTGATGGGATCATGTGATTTAGGTGGAGGAAGTGAAACCAATGTGTTAGATTGATCGCTAATGTATACAGATGAGTGATGAGGAGCCTTGGGTAGTTCAATAATTTCCTGATCGGAAGCAAAACCATCCTTAGGATAGCAAGGGCCTAACATAACCATCAGCTCGGGCTGAACTACCTCGATAACCTGTGGGGTTTTGACTTCATCGATGGATAGATCATCATAAACAGGTGGCTTTGAAAGATCAACAATGATTGAATCAACATCGTGATTGAATATGGGAGTAAATAGATCACGACAGCTATGATAAAAAAAATCAATGAGTTCATCGACATCCTCATGGTTTGATGAATCATATAGAGGGGTAGATGAGAAGAAAGAATGTTCACCCTCTGAGTTTCTGAAAAAAGCAGATGAAAAATAAAGTAGATTTTCAATGAATATTTTGTCCTCTCTGTTGTCAAATGATGGACTGACATCAGGTGTAATTTGCAAATGATTGAAAGTATATGCAACAGTGGATGGATTTACACAAGGAAAATCAGAGATAGTATAATCATCAAAGATGTCAAGAAAAAGCAGAGGAGGCGCAAACAAAAGGAGGTCATCCTTCGCCGTGGGATGATGCTCAGATCCCTAGTCATAGACATCATAAATGACATCACAGGTTGGTTGTGCAACATCAACTCTGTCAATATCTTGATCCTCGCTCACAACATGTGTAAATTCTGAAACAGAAGAACCTAAGACAGTGCAATCTAAAGGATCAGCAGAATGCGGAGACGGAGGTTGAGGTAACAAGTGCATATGACAACCCATGGGCTTCCTAACCAAATCTTCGCAAAAATTGAGAGTACTGGGGGTGGAAGCATGTACCAGCTGAATAAATGTGTGTGCATGCTCTCCCACATCACTCTACGGGGGTGGAGTTGTTTGATGAGGGGAAGGTGGACAATCACTTGTGATAGTGACGGTGTCCGCTTGTGATTGCGTAGCCCCATCACCGAAGTATGTTGAGCGGGGTTGAACTTTTTCTTCACTTTGGGACAGATTGATTTGTGACAACAATATTCAAATCTATCCATAAGATATTGGAATTTCATCTGACCTTTCGGAGCTTCAAACATGAGTAGATGGAAGTGCTTCCAAAAATCCATAGGCGATTCATGCGAGGCCTTCCATTGTTTTAACATTTTTTTGTTAAGAGGTTCAGGATCAAAATGACAGAAAACAAATTTGATTAGATCATTGAATTGCTTAAATGAGTGCACACAATTGTGAGGCAGGTTGTGGCACCATCATTCTGGGGATTCGCAAAGTGTGTATGCAAGTAGCATGCTGACCTCTACTTCATGAAAATATTCGTCATTCGCCAAGAATGTAAGGAAGTAATTTAAGTGCTTAGGAAAGGCCACTTCGCCTGCACCATCATACGTGATTTCAGACAAGTGATCAAAAAAGTCCTTCTTGACTTTAAAGGGATGTGCATTGGACAAACATCGTGGAGGGTTAACTACATCAATATCCATGACAGATGTTCAAAGATTTAAAATAGGATATGAGGACTCAACTTGTCATTTGTCACTCCTAGCGCCAAAAATGTTGACGGTGTTGGACCGGCCAAAATGTAAGGAGATCTCCTCGATAAGAAGTTCCAACTAGAACTTAAACTGTTTGGAGTAGGAGTCCCAACAGTGGGTAGTATGGTATCTCCTTGACTGTGGTTGCGCACAGAGGTAAGTAAGATGTCCTTGTTGGAAGCAAGGGTGTGACCTTGTAGCAAGTCAAGGAAGGTGCATGAAAGGCTCTAACACATGGAAGGGGGAATGAGTGTGCCCCTTAGAATCTTGTGATAGCACGCAGCTTGAAAGGGAACACATGAGTAGAAAGACATCACAGGATGGAAAGAAGGATAGCCGACGATCCAAAGTGATGGGTTATACCAACAACATGCTTCAATAAGATTCATACAAACACATACAGAATAGTCCATACATACATGCGTAAATTACAGCTACATACATCATTAGAGTAACCAGGATAGCCGAACTACAATAATAACATATGCATGAAACATGATGGATCTGTTATATTAAAAGTGAAAGAGCCAATGATACATACAACCATGATAACCACTAGCCCTGATAGTGGAACATTACAATCACTATCGCCTACTCCTATGTACTAGCTCTGCATTGTGGAGAAGACAAGGCCCATTACAATACACTCCAAGCTTTCTCTAAGTTATACCTATAGGAAGCTTGGCTCCCAAAATCTTGTACAATGAGTTATGAGGTTCTATTTATAGCAAAGGGTGGGGTGACCCTTGACATTCCCCTTTGTGTCTCTTCAACTACCCTCATGACTCTTCAAATTACACATGATTGTTACATTCTACTATTGACATTTGGTCTTTCACTTTACAACATGTTTACAATACAATCTACACATGTACACATGTGAGACAAAAATGGGCTTGAGTAAGCCATGCAAGGCATCACTAAGACTCAGATAGATGTGGGAAGACTAACTCTTCGACATCCCTCTCAATGATCGATGGTGGCGAACTGATGCCAATCTTGGTAGTCAATTATTGTGTCTGCGTACACTATGGTGACATCCTTCTGAAAGCGAACTCTTGCTTTCGTTGCATCCGGGTACACTGATTTGGAACCTATGTCCAACTCGTCAGATAGCATGCGCATCATGGTCTTGAGTGTAGCTGGACCACCAACACACTGATGCATAGTGTCTGTGCTCATCTGCAAGTCTACGTTGGTGGCTATGCACATCAACTAATCAAAGTACATGTCCAGCTCCAGTCAGACTTGGTTCTTTGTCTTTGCCTCGGTGAGTGTGCCAATGGATGGGACCACATGTGTGCACACAATGCCATCCATGCTCCTGAACACTCATGCATGTTAGGCCTATAAGCTGGTGATGAGCTGTGGGAGTCCCTCATAGTTCCAGATCTGACTCTGGATGTGTGCCTTCAACTCCGCTACCTTTGGCTTCATCATCTTTGGCAAGTGCAATGGGGCTCCCTTGTATGTCTGACAAGAAGCTTGCTCTCCTAGCATGACACTGCTTCCAATAGTTGAGATGGAAAACTTACTAATGCACGGTGATGAACCTAAAGTACAACTTCTGCATGAATGTCTCGAGAGACGATACTTTATCAAGTATCACTTTCCCCAACTCTGCTCTAGCAGATGTTGTAACTTTCTCTTCTCCCTGCTTGGCTGCTTGTAACTCCTTAGCCATGCACTCGTTCTTAGCTATCGAGAATCTAACACTCGAGCTAGTGGCTTTGGCATATTCCTTGGTAGCATCGTCCAATGTGGCTGGATGCTTGCGCACATCTGAAACGATCACTCCTTCTTCAAACTACGCAAGACATACATGGACATTCGGAGTTGCAACTCTACATTATTGCACAACTTTGTGTTGTGAATCATCAAAAGATATGTTGTGCACATCCAATTACGAATTCTCTTGAAGGATTTTAGTGTCTCCTTGATCGCTTGGGACTTGCTATACTCCAAGATTTGGTGAAGCCGGTGGGGTGACCTCTTAGTTTTGAGGAATGAGGTCAATATCCTGATCTAACTCTGGATGAACCACATCTATGTCCATCTGCTCTAGCATCTATTCAATCTCCTGAGAAAAGTCCCGCTCCTGCGACTGCTCACCCTGTCTGCTATGTGCCAACTTATCGGATGAGTTAAACACTTGTATGGCTAGAGTTTCATCAGTTTGGGCATGTTTCACCTCCTGTTGTTCCTGTTCTTGTTACACTTCCTTCTCTTTTCTGCGAAGCTCTTGTTCTTCCCTTAATTGTTGCTTCAACTCTTGCAAATCCTTTTCTGATTCCTCCAACTTCTTCTTCTCCCTCTGTCTTTGTGCGATCCTCCTATCGCGCTATCGCCTTTTTGCCTCAATATCCAAATATACTATTAACACAAGTGGATCTTCTTCAAACTTGTAGCTTTGCTCCGCCTTTGCATTGTCGACAACCTCCCTGTTGCCTTTGTCAAGCGTAGGTCTGCTGCCCTCTTCTACTACTGATGATGCTGCTCTCTGAGATGTTACTTCCTTTTGCACTACTAAAGACTCTACAACTATCCTAACTAGTTCATTGAGCCTTGAGAAGTTATAGCAGTATTTCCAAGGGTCTTCCTTAGGATAATGACATGCCCCGTGGATCCAAGGATGATACACTTTCGCACAGTGGTCCTTCATTAAGAAATGCGAGTCATATGGATTGAAACTTCTAATGCCAAAGGTGAGCCTCTTGAATTCCTCTATCTCGACATCAACATGCTTGAGATTATGAATCTCATACAACCCGATCCGTAAAGGAAGAGCGAGCCAAGGTGCCTTCTTCTTCCTATGCAGTCTCGTTGACAACCCTGTCAAGATGTGATATGTGACTTCTTGCATGACCAGCTTATCCATGGAAAACTTTGGAAAAACATGCGGAGCCTCATTCATGTTGTACATCTGGATGCAGGTGCCAAGGGATGAGGCATACCAATCTACTATGTCAACCCATGCCTCCATCACTGTCTGCAACATGCAAGGTGGATCCTGCTCAAAGATCATCCTATACAACGGGGTGGAAAAGTGGTCTCATAGGTGTATTATAAATCCACGAAAGTTGCATTTGGAGAACAACTTGCAGTAGGTGTGCACAGAGGTTTATGAAGGTGACCATGCCCAACCCAAGCCTAGGAACTGTTGATAGGCATAAATTGTATCAAGTATGTAAGAGACATGAAATTTTTTTCTTGCTGACCCTTGGTTAGATGTCGAGCTTCTGTTAATTGTCCCTTCAATTGGAGAGCTAACATGTTGGACCAACTGAAAACTCTTCCCTCATTTGCTAGCTGATCCAACACAATCACCCAACTCTGCAGGAATGTTTCCGTACTTTCTTGTCCGTATAAGTGACATGCAAAGATGACCAAGAGTTGATAAGCCTTCTGTAGTATCCTTGTCTTTTACACCTGGTTGGGCATTATCCTGAACTTATTTGGCTCTTTCACCTAGCTCTTCAAGATGTCTCTTGAGTTTGCAATGCTGCTGGCCCTAATGAAGGGTGCATTCACTGTGACCACTGACTGCGGTAAGTGATACATCACCTGAAAGTGCTATGCCCTGAAGGTAGAAAGTTCTATTCCACTAACACTACTCAAAACCATTGTCTCTAGATCAGTATGCGAGACAATCCAGTGGATCATGTCCATACATGGAAACGTGGGATACCTGCATGCAATCTGGTACAAGCTAGACTTGTGTATGTTGACATAGAATCTGCGGTCCTCTAGCTTCTCCTCGAAGGTGTCTAAAAAGAAGTCATTGATGTCCTTCCATTTCATCTTGGTTTCCTTGTCTATGAACAACTTAGTGTCTTCATAGATGGACAAGCTCATAGACACTTGCACAATGGCATCTCCAGTTGCACTCTCAATAGTGTCCTTTGACCCTGATCTCTTGGAAGCCATTGTACCTGTACTGTAGAGATACTGTTGAACACTTATGATACCTAGAGACATAGCAACACTCATGGCAAGCAAACCGTCAGTTGAAAACCAAAAGCAACTTGAGGACTAACATGAAAGACACCTAGCTGACTGACTGGAAGATTTGCGCAATTTTCACCAGGAGCCTGGGAGACTGACTGCCAGAACTACACAGAACAAAGTCTGGACTGTCAGTGGGCTAACTGACTACTGAAACTGTGCAGAGCATAGTCCATCTTGGCCTGTTGAGGACTAAAATTGCACAATGCGTAGTTTCATTCAGCATGACTGTAACCTGGTAACATTGCATTGCGCAATTCCGGGGACCAACGGTGCACTGCCCCTCAGAATTGCATAGAGAAAGCCTGGGAGGCTAGTCTGAGGCAAGCTCTACATAATTCCTGGGAGGAAGGTGGAGCCTTCACTCTTAGAAATGTGCAGTGCAAGCTGGGCAAGGCAAGGTTTGGGCCAAGGCAGCCCAAACCCACCGACGGGCAACTAAAAACATGTAAAGATTGAATGTATGTGTGAAGTTGGGTGCAAACATGAGTGAATGAAAATACATGAAATCAGTAAGTGTAGGATTTAGTAAACGGGAAAACATGTAAGTGTGTGAAGCGAGTCACCGCAATGACGACCGTCAGTGCATAAACAATGTCATGCATGCGACAACAGTGGGATGCAATGGAAAAATCAAAACAATGCTTCTACAAGCTAACATGCATTAAAACAAGAGAAAGCATTCAACAAAACCAAGCAAACATCACTCACACAAACTAAAATACAAAAAGAGACAGAAAAGTAGCAAAATACATGAAAAGCAGACTTACTAAGTTGCCAAAGCTCCAAGATCAAAGTGGAGAATGGGTTCTGAAGCATTGAATAAATAGTTTTGATAGGATTGATGGTTATGACACACATTCACAAATCTAGGAAAAAGCAACACTTGGTGGGAGGTTTCTAAAATAACTTTTGCATGTAACCCCCGGGTGCTAAAAATAAATCCCTAAAATCTAGGGATGCTTTTTTCTTTTTTCTTTATGATTTTTCGGGAAAAAGGAGCCCATGCATGCAAAGCAAGATTGCTTGGTCCCAGAGGGAACTGGTCAACTTGGGAGCACATGCAACAGACTGCAAGCCCTGGAGTGACTTTTGCGCAGTTTTTGGGCTAAGTGGCTCTAGCTGGCCCTGAGGCTCTATGCAAGTTTTAGACTGAAGTTAAGGCTATCAGCCAGATCTGCACAAATTTTCAGAGCAAGCCTAGTGATGGGCTGCTACACACAATTTTTAGAGGGAAGGTTGTCTGCTTTCTCTACGCATTTCTGGAGAGTAGCAGGCTGCCTTGATGTTCTGTGCAATTCTAGAGAGAAAGGCTAGTTTCCCTCCACTTCTGTGGAATTTTGCAAGTGACCACAACAATCTGAATAATGACCAAGTCACGAGATGTCAGCTTCCGGATGGAAGGAAAACGAGCTAGCAAACACAAGCTTATAAGCCAAAAAATCTCAACTGAAGCATAAGTACATGTCAGTGCAAGACACGCTGCTAAGGATGGTTGTGTTATACAGAATTTATACCTACGGATAAGTACATCTTCTCTAAGTGGGTAGTTACACTTAGAACAACATAAGTAAATATGTTTAACCTTTTCCTACAATAGACAGATAAGATAAAGGAACCTACTTGTGATCCTTTGATTCCTTTGATCTTCTTTGAATTGCTCCTGTCGCTCCCACTCAAAATGAATTCGTTCAATTGGTACCTATCAACATAAATAAAAGATGAAAACAATCAAAGCATATGATATATCTACTGTAAACAAATGGAACTGACAATATGTGAACATACATTCATCATAGGCATAGAGAAAAGTATTGGAAAAGGAACAAACAACTTTATTGATTAAAAGAAGGAGAAGTTACACCCAATTTGGTTTGATCCCATGTCACCGATCTAGCTTAGTCGAAACCCTCATCACACCAATAACACATCAATCCAGTAGTATAACATTACTTGACAATGATTTCAAGTCTCAAACCAACAATATTTCTCTATAATATCCAAGTTCTAGCCTCCAGATCACTATGATGAGTGGTCAATTTATAGGGAAATGCAAGTGGTTTTGTCATAAATAGGGCATTGGATGGTTTTCCATAATTGGATAGTTAGTTTCCATGGAGAAAGGGATGAGAGGATAGAGGGTTAAATGATCCATAGCCTATCCAAAATCGAGCTCATAGGATGAGATAAGAGTTGGGCATCCTTCTAGAATGCTCTAGAATCAAGGAATATTCCCAGAATCCTATGTCAATTTCGCTCATCCTCGCCCAGCGTAGGCTAAAGTGGGCCTAAGTGCTATGCAACGCAGGTCTAAATGGGCCTACTTTCTATGCATAGCAGTTTCCCTTGACCAAGTCTGCATTGGTGTCCTAAAGAGGCATTTCAACAGGGTTTCAAACTAGGAAAGTTTCATGGATGAAAACATTCAATATGATGACTTGTCTAGGGTATGTAGGAACTGAAATTAGGGTTTCATGAGCCCTATTTGTACTAATCTGATCGTCGGGAGTGATGTGCCCAAATAGACCTGTAACAACTTCCCCCTAAAGCATGAAGTCAAAAATGATAATGTTGAGTGATATGCTTTATGATGTGATGAGGAGGATCTGAAGCGGATGGTGACCTGCATTAATTACAATACATAATATCATGATATCTTTGAATTTTTCATGAATTGCTAAGGGAAGGCATACCCATACTCAACATATAAACTTTTCATTACATGTTCATAAATCAAATAGTCGTCTTTAGATATAGACCCATGATAGGATGACCATCTATGTAAAGCCATCGTACAAATGATTTAGTACTCTCCTGAAATTGCAGCTCAGATGGATGAAACTAGATCCGGGGTCTTCTATCTTTTCCAATCCTTCGCTCAAGTACGATTCTAACCATGTGAAAATGTGATCTGAAGTTGAACATGGGAAGACCCAGTCCAATTACCAGCCAATGATGTAAGTTGTTAACAGATGCGAGAGAAATCACCGATAATGATAATGATTCTCAAGGTACTACAATACATTCTGCATGGTGTGAATAGATGTTTTGAAGTTGAACACCATACAAATTCTTTCGGTCAAAGGCTTGTGATTTCAACTTGTTTCCGGAAGCGAGAAACTTGCCGTTGATGTATGCAAGCCTCAAGGTACTGGAAGGGTGTTTCTAAGTCAACTTCCTAGATAATGTGTTGATGTCAACAAGAAGCGACTCATCACAGGAGGGCCTTGATGTATCCCCCATCAACGACATGAAACGAGTGTAATTATTTTGAAGACAGAATGTGACTGATGACACAATGTTCAGGAATGGCAGTCATGAAAATGAAGGTTTATGAGTATTGCAAAGGATGAAGTTTACTGAGTGACTTCTCTTGAACATGTTGACGACACTAAATGAATTGGAAACATTGACCCAAAACCAAATTGATGGATGGTGTGATAGACCATAGGTATGATAATCATCAAGCAGATAACCCAACCCAAATAGCCACAAAGATGAAGTGAAAGTGTCATGTTTAAGAGCGACTTCCTACCATAAAGTGATTTATCCCTTTTCCCATTTTCCCGAGTCATTGCTGACGAGTACCTCTTTATTTTTTTAAACAATCTTGAGGAGGATAACATATGATTGTAGTATAATTCCACCCTTTACGTGAATCCATTACTATGTGATGTTTTAACGAGTCTAGCGAAGGTGAAACTCGGTCTCATCATGATGGACAAGTTTGTCCATATTTGATGTTTTAACAAGTTTAACGACAATGAGAACTCGGTCTTTTTCATGTTTAGATAGTTTGAAAAGGGACAAAAAGTAAACTCCACAAGTTCCTTTTCATAAATTTGTCTCTCAAGTCCAAAAAAGCATAAAATAATACAAGAGAGAACCTATTGAACATGTTTGATCAACATATTCCTTTTCGTAAGTAATCTATCTCAGTCTGGAAAAGGGTTAAACTTATACTGAATAGATGTCATTTCCAATCCATTTACGAGCTGAAAAGGACAAGCGCTTGATGATCTTTTCATATTTCGAGAGTTTGAAAAGACCTTAAAGAGTACTCCAAGGGGTTTCTTTTTTCGATGTTTAACAAAGCCTGAAAAAGAGATAAAAGTATGCTCTGTGGTCAGAAGTACATTTTATGATCATGCAAGTCAAATTCACTATGTCAGCTGTAAACTTGCTCAAAGAACCACCAAATGGATTAAACATACCTGTTTCATTGGTAAAAATAGGTAAAAACTATAGTTTATTCATTTAATGAATATGAAATAACCATAAAACAAGAATTTACCAAGTCATTTTACCATTTGACATTTACCATTCAGTTTTGTGCTTTGAACCAGTTTTTACCTCAAACTTTAGCAGCTGATCGCGGGAGCTTCTGTGGATCATTCTTTGTGCCACCAGGACCAGGTAGGAGATCTACCTCTTCTCTTTCATTTAAGGTCATTCTTTTTCAATTTCAGGCAAAATTTTTAGGGTTTTGGGGTCCCTAGGGTAAATATACCATGCCCTGGGATCAACGCACCCCAATGCATCGAAAACTGCCCTGCAGTGCAGTCAAGCAGAAGGGGAACTGCTCTGCAGCGCACTGTCTCAAGACCAGGGGTGCGCTGGGTGAAGTTTAGAAATTTGTTTCATCATTTCTACCCAAAATCTCTTTAGTTTTTTGCATGAAATGGATCCTAACTAAGCCTATGGTGTGATTTCAGACTTTGATCAGATCAGAATGGCTATCACTTGGCATGAAAGAGAACATGAAGAATATGATATGGTTGCCCTAAATGATCCTGGTACTATTGAGGCCCTCAGAGATTGTGGGTTACTCAAATATTTCAGGTTATCTGGGATGAGGCAACAGTTAGAACTATTGTAGTTCTTGGTTCATTCATGGGATCCAGCGAAACAAGTTTTTCACATAGGGGACAAAGTGCTTCCTATATTGATCGATGATATTTACTTTCTCACGGGATTTGCGAGATGTGGTGCCCCTTTTTCTCTTTCAGGTTCTTCCCATGGGGGTGAATAAGTGAGGGACTACATTTGACAATTCTTTCGGCCAGGTACACAACCTAGCAAAGATGGAAAGATAAACATCAAGGATGTTCGTGATATGCCCTTGCGAACAATCCTCTTTACTATCGTAAAGTTGTTGGGTAGCACGACAATTCATGTTGCGAATAGATCATACATGCAGTATGCACTCGAGTGTCTCGAGCCAACTATGTTCAACTGGTGTGAGGTAGTATTCTCTTTGATGAAAGACAAGCTGACTAAAGTATAGAGCAGTAAGACAAAAAATTTCAGCTATGGATCGATCTTAATCGCTTTTACTTTGGAGAGAATTCCATTGATGCAACCTCAGCATGTGACACTGAGTTTAGCTGGTCCTAGAGATCCACGAATGTAGAGATGGGTAGAGTTGATGGCTAGACATGCTGGTCAGTCATCAATCTCATTTTCTACCGCATTCTTCAGTTGGCTCCATCGACAACATATTGTCATCGAGGAGGATCCATATGCAGGGATGGATTTTCGTGGAGATCCAAATTTGAGATTACTAGTGGGTGCTCAATGGGGTGTTATAGGTAAATTGTTTTGACCATGTATTTTTTTTTTTTTTGAGTTTTTAAATGTTTTTGTTTTTTTTTTCTATTTCCAAGACTAAACTAAAAATGTCCTCATGTATATAGATATTGACACTGTTCAACCAATGGGTCATCAACAGGAGGTGGATGAACCAGTGACGAGAAATGTTGGAAAAGAAGTTCTCCAGGATTTGGATCTGATTGAGACACTGGCGAAGTTGCAGGATCATACAAACGAGTTAACTCTCGGTATACCTGATGTTCAGATTGAGGAGCTACCGATGAGACTACAACGCCATACTATTAGTGTACCTAGCCATTGGATGAGGATATTGCGCATGATAGCTGAGGAAGTGAGCTGTTATCATGAGAATCATTAGATCTACTTAGGATCATTTACTGTATGCATTTTTATATTTTGAGGTCAGATGACCAACATGTCTTGGACACAAATTTTTGTAAAAACCTTGAACATCTATCTATTTTACTTTTAGTGTTTTTGTATGGTTATGTGTAATCTTATTCAACTGTTGATGTGAATTGAAAATTTACTCTTTACATATGTCGTAAATATCTGTTTAACACATAATTCGCTAAAGAATCAGTCAATGTGTTAAAGTTTCTAGAAATGTGTTGATATTGAATGTAATCAAAATTTTGTTCCAAGAGACGAAGTCTAAGGAAAATATGATAAATAGTTAGATTTCGGATAGTATAAACATTCATAAGTTGTAGTACGACAAGTTGTGAGTCTAGCCTAATGATGATTTGGTGAATGTCAAATGAAATGGCATCAGAGAGGAGTTCGATCAATGCGCTATACTTAGTGATATTATTCGTAGAAAGGTCGATACGAATCCCTTGAAAACTCACTATCTCGCCACTTGGAGCAAATAGGGCCAATGCTACAGAAGATAGGTTCTACGTACTACGACTAGCACCATCGGCATAACCAAAAAATGGTTCCAAAGATTTTGACATCTCAAACAAATGCAAAGCGGATTACTAACCACTTAAAAAATCTAAAAGTCACGCTGTGACACACACATGCAATCAAAGCATATATACAATGTTTTTACTATGCACAATCAAGCATAGTAACGTTTAAGATACAACCCGTTTCAGGGCTGCGACAATGGAATTCCATCATAATCAACCAACTCGTGAGCGTCGTTTTCCAAAACACGCTTGACAATGTAGGGGCCCATCCATAGTGGTTCAAATTTTCCTTCTCCTAATTTATCGGCGTCCTAATCATAAATAAAGACCAGGTCTCCTTCTGAGAATATGCGAGGCTTGACATTTTGGTCATATTGCACCTTAATTCGTTTCTTATGTGCTTCGTTGGCCAATGTGGCTTCATGATGTGTTTCATCTAGATCAATGAGTTCTAAGAAACATGCTTCCTCATCATAAGTGTTAGGTAACAAGTCAATTGCGAGTTTTAGTGATGAAATTTCACATTGTATTGGCAAGATTGCCTCCAGACCATACACCAATTGGAAAGGTGTGAATCTAGTTGCATTTCTTATCGAGGTTCGGTAAGCCCACAAAGTTGAGTACATGATCAAATGCCAGTTTTGTTTGTGAACTCCTATCATTTGTTGAAGCATTCACTTAAGGATTTTGTTGATGGTTTCAACTTGTCCATTAGCCTGTGGATAATAAGGAGTAGAACTATCATGTGAAAGTCCTAACTTGGCAGTTAATTTAGTCATCATGTGATTGCGAAAATGTGAACCATGATTTGTAACTATGGCTGGTGGTACACCAAACCATGCAACCACATGGTTGAAGAAAAAAAGTGTAGTTGTCTCACCACTGTTATTTAATGTAGGCATCGCCTCGGCCCATTTCGTAAAATAGTCAATGACGACAATAATATACCCATGACCCCCAGCCGAGTGAGGGTTACATGTCATGAAATCAATGCCTCATTTTGCAACTAGTCCAACAACGACGACAAGATGTAGTGGTGCAGGTGGTAATCGAGTTTTACGATAAAAAATCTATCATGCATGAAAAATTCTGATAGAAGTAATGCAATCGTTAAATATGGTAGGCAAGAAGTAACCAAAACGAAGAATCTTTTGTGCGGTAGCATAACCAGATAAATGTCCACCACAAGCACCAGAATGGAAATCATTTAGAACTTTCTCGGCTTCCTCATGTGTGAAGCACCATCGTAAAATTGTATTGATATCATGACGGTAAAGGGTGTCGCTAATGATCAGGTAACCTTTGGCTTGATATCGAATACGTCGTTGTTGCTAGTGAGAGGTATCGGGCTAGAAAGTTTGGGTTTGGAGATAGATGATTATATCTCCATACCACGGGTCAGATGACGAGATCAAAAACAAAGACTCATCCGGAATTGATGGTTCCGTTGTTGAGTCGATGGCGGTAGAGGGAAGGTCGCAAAGAAGCTCGACAAAAACTAGATATTTCTTTAACTTGGATTTGATGAATTCCAAATCAAATTCTTGCAAAATGACGATCCATTTTGAATATTTTCCCCCCAGCAATTAACGTGACAAGATGTATGTCATAGGGTTGCAATCCGAAATGACAGTGGTCTTTCGGAGCAGGATATAATGGCGAAATCTCTGTATAACTTGAACGGTAGACAAAGCTAGCTTCTCAACATAAGAATACTTAACTTCCATATCATTGAGATGACAACTCAAATAATAGATTGGATGTTCAATCCCATCTTATTCATGGACTAAAACCATTGCAATGGTTGTATCTGCAGCGGCGAGATACAAGAAATAATCGTTCTGATAATTAGGGGATACATTAGTGATGCTCAGATCAGGGTACCTTTGAGAGCATCAAAGGAATCTTACGCAACCTAGTCCTAATGGAAGGGAATTCCATTTTTCAAAAGATATGTGAATCCTTTAGTCATTTTGGCATAGTTGGGAATGAATCTCCTTAGAAAGTTAGCCTTCCCTTGGAGTCTCTGTAACTCAAGTAAGTTGGAAGATGGAGGTAGATCAAGAATTTCCTTAACCTTAAAGGGGTTGAGTCAAATTCCTTATTTAGACATTACGAAACCAAGCAAATGATCAGAACCAACACAAAACACATATTTATGTGGATTGAGTCAAATTTTGTAGTGTCAGCACCGTAAAAAGATGCCTCTCAAATGTTGCGGGTGATCAACCCGTTTTGTGAATGAGAAGGTAAATCATCTAGATAGGGTTGAACAATGTGTTTGATGTCATGGAAGGCATAATTCATTGCCATCTGAAAAGTTTCCCCAACGTTCTTCAAAGGAAAAGGGAGTTTCCTATATGCAAATGTGCCCCAAGGACAAACAAAGGAAGTTTTATATTGATCTTCTAGGCAGATATTGATCTAATTATAGCCAGAAAATCCATCCTGTTACACTAAAAAATGTCACCATGGCTATATACGGTTAGTATGACTCTATCAACAGTCATGCTATCCTCCTGGTCAAGTCTTGTGCCTCTGCTTTCCATGTCAAACTCCAAAAAGAGAGAAATTCCTTGTAAATGTGTTTATCTCTGGGTACGCAGGATCTCTCAGCCTTACCTGCGGATACGCACCTAATGTTCACAAAAGCTGCGTACTTGTACGCTCTGTATGTAAAGGGGCAGGTGCGTACCCCTGTAAAGGTCAAAATGCGCAAGTTTCATCTTTAAAAAGTTACTTGTGGTCATTTCTAGAGCATTCTAGAAGGTTGTTCGACGTGTATTGAGCGCCTCCAGATGGTTCATGTACCCCTATGAAAGAGGAACTTATCCCATCAAGAGGGGAGCTATCCCATCCAAAGAGGGACTTATCCCATTGATGGTGGACCTGATTAACTTCCTCTTGAGCACTATAAATACAGGCATTGGGCCAGAAGGAGGGGAGGTTGAAAGCTAAACATTTCTAAGGGTAGATGCTGCTGGAATTAGGACTCCCATTTAGAAGCTTGTGAGGAGAGATTCCCATCCTTACTTGTTCCATTTGGAAGTGGGTGAGCTTTGTCAAAGTAAAGGAGAACTCTTGATGGACCCTAGGAGGGACTTGGACAACACCAAGGCTCAGGTTGTAATTGTTCCTTCTGTTACCTCTTAATGCAAATAAACTTATTTTTCTCAACAGATTGTTATTCATGGTTTGTTTCATATACTCCTTGGTCAATATGATGGATATGTATTGTTTTATGAGTTTATCAGGTGCTATTTAATCTTTTGGCTTGTTAGTGAATGCAGGTTTCGAAGAGAAGGAGGAGCTCATCCGGATCGGCGAGACTGGACTACTACGAAGTGTTGGACTAAAGGTATGTTAAAGATCCCCTGATTACTTGTATTTGCAATGCATGTTTAGAGAAAGGTAGTGTTTATTTGTCTTGTTTGTCACTAGAGAGTCTTAGGCTCCTATGGAGGTTGGTTGTGTCCGCACTATCAACTCTTTCCGCCTGACAAAATGGCGACTTCGTCGAATCATGTGATGACGTACCACCTTGGTGTGCTTCAAATTCTATCTCGGATGATTCGATCCGCTTACGTCTTTTCCAGCGTACACTCATTGGTCTTTCGGCCAAGTGGTATATTGAGTTACCTCGGTCCTCTTTTTACAGTTTTATCCAGCTAGCTACCTCGTTCTTAACTCACTTTCAGTTGCCGGTCAGATACGATAACGGCACGAAATTATTAACTTCACTAAAACAATCGACGTCCACGTATATTTCTGATCACATTCATGAGTGGAGACGTCGAAGAAGGTTAGTGAAAGTTTTTATTCCGGACCAGATCTTAGCTGAATGGTTTGTCAAATCATTATTACCGAAGATTACTGAAGATGTAGCTAAGGCCGGAGTAGTTACTGAGGAGCAAGTCATTGCTCAAGCGCAGTACCTAGACTTAGTTTACACTCATCAGGTACGTTACACGAGAAGATCCCAGATCTTCCAAAATCGAATCAAATTTCTGCTGCTCCTTCAGGATCTCATGCCGCTGATGGTATGATTGGTACAGTGAATACAAAGAGCAAGAAGAAATCTTCCAAGGATTCTTCTACTCCTATAATCACCCTGCCTGATTCCCCGACAGGAGAGTCTTCTCCTGAAATTTATGCCGATATTCACGCTATGGAGTCATCTACGGCCAAATCAAAAAACGGTGGAAAGAAGAAGGGTAAGAAGAAGGCTAAAGCAGACAAGGCTTCGAAGGAGAAAACAGAAAAGTCGGAAACCAATGACGAAAAGTGCAAACCTCGATATCCTTGTCTTATTTGTGAAGAGGATCATTTTACAAGAGATTGCCCTCATCGGGCCGCGGTTGTGAAAATAGTCAAAGGTTCTCCCACTCCTGCTGTATTGCAAGATCCATTTCCAAAGCAGGAGAGTAAGATGATAGGTTCTTCCTCGAATGCCAGTGAAGAACCCATTTTGATGATGTCTCATGTGAGGATTGCGACTTGATCGCAAGATTATGGTAGTAAGAATCTTGTTGATGGTAAGGAAGCAGAATCTTCTCATTCTATTCCATCAACCTCAGCTCCCGGTTCCGATCCACTACAGATCGAGAAACCTAACCCGGAATTAGTAATCAAACCGCCCGCCAAGGGTGTACTTCGAAGGTCTGCTTTCAATCCACATGCAAGAGCAGCCCAAAATTACAACATTGTTGAGGACTTAGTTGTTTCACCCTCAGCAATGTCGGCTTTAGAAGTGCTGCAATCATGCCCAGCACAACAAAATTACTTTTGTCGGCTATCGGAGCTGTTGATGTTCAGGACCCGAACCTAATAATCTTCGATCTAGAAAATAGTACACCGCACTTACCCCATCAAATGGCTTTCCAGATCCCAGTGATAGTCAAAGGCAGGCCTATTCATCGGACCGTAATTGATGAGGGAGCTTCCACGTGTATTATGTCGATTCAGTGTTGGAGATCGCTTGGTTCTCCTTCGTTGAACCAATCCCCGACCATCCTTAAGGCCTTTGATGGCCGTGGGTTCCGTCCGTTTGGTATTCTTCAGGAATTGCCTATAGGGGTAGAAGGCAAAACCGTTAGTCTGGAGGTGGAGGTGGTTGATGCCCCTCTAGACTACAACCTTCTTTTGGGTCGAAGTTGGTCATATGCTATGACAACGGTCATTTCATCGGTCTTCAGAGTAATCAAGTTTCCATATAATGGCAAGATCGTGACAATTGATCAGCTGACATACTTTTCATCCGACCCAGCCTCTTCAGAGAGTATCCAGCATGTCGGTAAAACGATAATCCCTTATAGGGACATTGGCGTAGGTTTAGTTAAAGATTCTGATTTACTGGGAACTTTTCCTTTTCCTCCAATCAACGCAGACCCTTCATTCGCATCCATTCATATGATTACATCAGACACCATTATTTACGACGATCCTTGGATTGTCCCATCTGAATTTGAGATAGACTCATTCGGTGATTCTATGCCTTTGAGTCCATATGAAATTGCTTATGAAGCCGTCGTGTCTTTTACCGACCCGTGTTCAACCCAAATCGACCAAATGAATGTGGTCAGTGAGGAATCACTTTTCACATCAACCTCAGAACGGATAACGTTTCCCGAATTCGTGTCATCTGACGAGCAACTTCGTGAAATCCTGAGTGTAGACGATCTACCATGGGAAGATCTCCATCATAGATCTTCGTTTTTACCTGAGGGCGATGCCTCTGAAAATGATTTTTCATCTATCTTTACCACTGAATATGTCAAAGACGCTCAGAGTCCAACGAAACATCCTGATTCAGAGTTGAATTTAGGGAGTGTTTCTCGAACTATTCCCATTGACATTTCAGTGAAGCCCGGAATTGTTGAGAACATTCATATAGGTGCCTCGTGTACAGAAGAAGAAATTCAAACTTACAAGGCCCTATTCCAAGAATTCCGCGATGTGTTTGCCTGGTCTTACGAATAAATGCCAGGAATCGATCCCGCCATTGTGGTTCATGAAATCAAGACCTACCCGGACGCTAAACCCGTCCGGCAACGGTTGCGTCAGATTCACACTAGAAAAGCGGCTGCGATTAAAGCAGAAGTCGAAAAGCTGTTGAAAGCAGGTTTCATTTATCTGATCCCGTTAACGGATTGGGTATCGAATATTGTTCCGGTTAACAAGAAGCAAGGAACAATAAGAATCTGTATCGACTATAGGGATATAAATCGAGCTTGTCCAAAGGAAAACTATCCTACGCCCTATATCGATCAAATAATTGATGATTGTGCCGGAAGTGAAATGTTTTCCTTTATGGATGGTTTTTCGGGCTATAATCAAATCAATATTCTACCTGCCGATCAACCGAAAACGGCATTCATTTGTCCATGGGGGACATTTGCTTATTGCAAATTACCTTTTGGGCTTAAGAATGCTGGAGCCACTTTTCAACGGGCCATGTCTTACACATTTCATGACATCAAGCACATTGTGCAACCGTACCTCGATGATTTGCCTGCTCATTCTTTACATCGAGCTGATCACCTTGTCCATTTACGAGAAATCTTTATGAGGTGTAGGCATTATCGTATTCGGTTGAATCCGCACAAGTGTGGATTCTGTATAGAAGCGGGTCGATTGCTGGGATTTGTTGTTTCAAAAGCCGGCATTCGCGTCGATCCCTCGAAGGTCGAAGCTATCATCAAATTGCCTCCTCCTTCGAGTTTGCGCCAACTCCAAAGTTTGCAGGGGAAAGCAAACTTTTTACGCTGATTCATTCCAAACTACGCCGAGGTCACTAAGGGTTTTACCCGGTTGTTGAAACAGAACGCTCAATTCTTTTAGGACGAGATTGCTCAACAATCTTTTGATGCGCTCAAGCACGCGTTGACCCATGCACCGTTGCTGCATCCTCCCAACTACAACCATGACTATTTCTTATACCTCGCAGCTTCGCATTCCACTATTGGAATGGTGTTAGTCCAGGAAGACGAACTCGGAACGGAACATGTGATATATTATCTTAGTAGGACGTTAAATCCCACTGAGCTAAAATATTCGCATGTGGAGAAATTGGCCCTGGCAGCCATTCAAGCTGTCCAGTGTTTTCGTCACTACATTCTTCTCCGCAAGACTACAGTTATTTCGGATTGCAACCCTATGATTTATATTTTGACTAGACAACTGCTAGGGGGCAAATCGTGATCCTGCAAGAGTTCGATTTGGAGTTCGAGAAGTCCAAGTCTAAGAAATCCTTAGTTTTTGCGGAATTGATGTGTGATTTCCCGCGTGCTGACACAGAGACTGTGGCAGAGGAGTCCATTGCGGACGAATCTTTGTTTCTTATCAGTACTTTAGATCCGTGGTATGGGGATATAATCATCTATCTCCAAACCCAAACCTTTCGGCCTGAAGCTTCAAAGTCAGAGCGTCGAAAAATTCGGTTTCAGTCCCAGCAATACAAAATTATTGGAGATACTCTTTATCGCCGGGGGGCAGACTTGGTTTTTCGAAGTTGTTTAACTCACGAAGAGGCTGAGAGGGTTTTGAATGACTGCCACTCTGGAGCGTGTGGCGGTCATATGTCTGGGTATGCCACAGCTCAGAAGGTGTTGCGTGCTGGCTATTTCTGGCCGTCTATGTTTAAAGATTATATCATTGCGGTCCGAAAATGCCACAACTGTCAAGTGTTTGATCGCAAGATGCGCGCACCACCTGCTCCTCTCCACCCTATAATTGCCGTTGGTCCTTTTGCCAAATGGGGTATCGATTTTATTACTTGTAACCCTCACTCGGCCGGGGGGCATGCGTATATCATCCTCGCGGTTGATTATTTTACTAAATGGGCCGAGTCGATGCCTACATTCGATGCAAGTGGCAAAACAGCTGCAGTTTTCGTATTCAATCACATTATAACTAGGTTTGGTGTCCCGCAAGCGATCATCACTGACCATGGGAGCCATTTTCGAAACATCATGATGACCGAGCTTACAAGCCAGCTTGGTTTGCGCCACGATAGCTCTACTCCTTATTATCCGCAAGCCAACGATTTGGTTGAGTCTATCAACAAATTTCTCGTTATCATGATCCGACGAATCATTGGTATTCATCGGTCGAATTGGCATAACATGTTATTTTCAGTGCTATGGGCATACCGAACTTCAGTAAAAACTTCAACAGGGTTCACTCCTTTCCAACTAGTTTATGGCTTGGAAGCTGTGTTGCCCATTGAATGCGAAATCCCATCACTTCAAATGGCTGTCGAACTACTTCCAGCTACCTCCGAAGAGGAGAAGCGTTTATTATACTTAGCTCAATTAGATGAGACTCGACGTGATGCTGCATTGGCAATCGAGACTCACACGAAGCGAATGAAAGCTCAGTATGATAGAAATGTGACCCCTCGAAGTTTCTCAGAGGGAGACCTAGTGCTATTATATGATCAAGCTAACGATAAGCTAGGTGCTGGAAAATTCGTCCCTATGTGGCATGGGCCCTACATTGTCAAGCGAAAGCTAGCAAAAGGGGCCTATGAGCTGGTTGATTTTGACGGGGACTCTTTGGGTAAACCCAGAAATGGACTTTACCTAAAGAGGTATTACGCTTAAATGATGGGTATGGAGAATTTTTAGTTAGGTTAGGTTTTCTTTCTAGCTAGTGTGGTTGTTAGTTTAGACAGTGTGCTTAGCGTAGAAAGTGTGTTTCTCGTCGTTATTTTGGCTTATCTTGGTTTTACTCTTGATATTGCAGATGTCGATGCCTCTCCAAACATACATTGGATTCACTGATGGTGCTTGTCGTAGTACACGGAATATCTCTTCTGCAGCTTGGGTTATCTATTCGCCCTCTGACGAGTTAGTTTCTATGCATGGGGTGAGCCTCGGTCAAACAACGAACAACATTGTAGAATACAGTGTAGTGGTTGAATTATTATCTGAATCTATTTCATTTGGAATTCGACGTTTCATAGTGAGGTTGGATTCTGAACTCGTTGTATTACAGCTTAATAGAGTATATGCCATTAGAAATCCTGTGTTATTAAGATTGTTTTTGAGAGTGCGTCTCTTGGAACGTGAATTTGATTACATTGAATATCAGCATATTCCAAGGTCTCTAAATACATTAGCAGATGCAATAGCTTCTCGAATGTTAGACAGACATTTGCGATAACCATACATGTAAATTTAAAAACGTTTCATCACACATGTTTAACAAGATAAGCCGGTAATAATGATATATATATAGATAGGAGTGTGTCAAAAAATATACATCATCTTCGATCATAGGTTGAAAAACACCTTACGATCGGCAAAAATGATAAGTACAAAAAACCAAAAATGTCACATGCGTCTACAAAGTGACCATCCAATCACTGGTGGTGCTCCTTATACGACATCACTGCACGGCCTACCCTACACAAGAACCTCCTTAAAGGTCCAGGGACTGCGACTACATAGCGCTGAAGTCTGATAGGAATATCATCTATGGTAGTCTCAGGTATATCCACCGTTAGACGCTCTAGATCCTGCTCCAACTTAGCTAGTGTCTCTGCAGCCACGTCCTGTGGGGCCGGTACCGGTGCAACTGGATGTCTCCTCTTGAAAGGCCGGAGGTTGGCTGGGCACTGTGGACCAACATCTGCATTTTGAAAATTTTTACTGTCAGTTTTGAGACGATATATATAAAAAACAAAAAAAATAGATAAATTAAAAACTTGTGAAAAATAAAGTACCTCTGTCGTCCCATTGTTCTCCCTGTGGAAGAACCATGTCCGGATCACCTCGAAAATCTACTCCGGCATACGGAAAGTCCTGGATCGCAAAAACCCGGTCCTCTAACTAGTGAAAATAACCAGCAGGGAATCGAACTACTGCCACTCCCTCGTCAGGATGCCGAGCCATCACCGTAACCCATCGTATCAACTTTGGCTCCCGAGGACCCAAAATATCAACAGTGAGATGTTGAGGGATCAGCATCGAAACTCTCTCTAAGGCAAAGCTCACACCTAGAGGTCCATATCCAAAGGTCTTTAGTTGTCCGTTCTTTGCCCTAGTCAGTTGGCCCTTCATATTGGCCGACACAGCATCGCACCAGTTGAAGATGGTGCCTCGGAAACAGTCAATCGCCATCCGCATTTGGGACCCGGTGGCGATATGTAAAGCGGCTGCGCCGCAGAGTCTGGTAACCGTGAAAGCTATCACCATGAGTTCACGCCGGGAGATGTATTTGATTTCTATCCCTTTGTCATGGTTTTGATTGTTGCACCACTCTGCCCGGAGACTAGCAAGGGATTGGCCACCCGGCCTGGTCCCGGATAGAGAGAGTTGCTCGCCCCTATTTGGCAAGCCAGTGAGAAAGTATATGTCAGAGGGCTCTATCTCGAGCTGGTGCCCTCCGATGTAAAAGCATTGCTCCTGAACGTTCCATCTCTCAACCAGCCACTCCAAGAATCTCACCTGAGCCCTCATGCCAGGTATGGCCCAGTATTTGTATAGTCCGCATGCTTTTAGGGCATCAATGGAAGGTTGATGATTTATTGCGGCCAAATCAACGTCCTCGTGTTCTCTTTCTCTCCAATCCAGCATGGTGAGTGCCCTACACACCAAGAAACAATGATTAGAATTCATTTAGCAAAATTTGAATGGTTGAATTTGGGGTTTGGGGTTTGAAAATCCGCCTTTCGCGGGGTACGCACCCCGCGTTTAGAGTACAGAGCGGCGGTACGCAGCTGGCCTGAAGGTGGGCTGCGTACCCCGACCATTTTCCTATGTAGGAAAAGGTCGGGGTACGCAGGTCACCCATGGGGCACCTGCGTACCCCGAAAAGCGGCCTTTAAAACCTAAAACCCCCTAAAAAATCAAACTAAAGCCTAAAATGAAATTTTAATCGGATGAAATTGAAGAGGAGGATGTTGTGAAATACCTGGAAGAGACGGCGTTCGATTCTGACGGTCGGATTCTCCGCAATGTCCACGGGAAGTTTCTTGCCAAAAGCCCTTTTCTCGACCTCAACAGTAAAATGGTAAAAATGACATGGTAAAAAGTCTTTTTATAGGTTTTTTGGATGAATGAATGCTAGGTTTGTTTATTTTTCACCATGGAAGGATATTTTTCGATGTATTTTTGCCTATCTTAAACAGGTATGAGTAATGTGTCGTTTTTGTGCAGGACAAAGGGATTTAGAGGGAAAATTGTCATTTTTCACGAACCAAAACATCAGAGTCATCTTTTAAGCCCTTTTCTGACTCCTAAAACATGAAAAGATTGCCGAGTGTTTCTTTTACACTCGTTAAAACGGAATTAAAAGACGGTCCCCTTATAGCCCTTTTCTGACCGTAAAAACAGGAAAAGATTGTCGGGTTTTTGTCATTTCAAACTCGATACTGGAAATAAAACGACGTGTCCTTGATCGCTTTTTACTTTTCAGGTCAGTGGCACTAATCATGAAAGTACTCCTTGGTCGCAAGATCAAGCGGTTCCCTCAGGTATTATTTTATACTTTTTCGGGCTTGAGGGACACAAATTTACGAAAACGTTCAACCTAGAGTCTTCTTAAGTTTTTCAGACTCTCTAAACATGAAAAACGCCGAGTTTCTCCTATACTGGACTCGTTAAAATTTCACAGTAAAGGACCTGTTCAATTACAAACGAGAACGAACCACTCCTTCCTAGGGTTCGAATCAAAACTAGGTTGGACTCATCCGAAGGATGAGCTTATAATCAAGCATATGTTATCCTCCTCAAGCTTGTTAAAAAATAAAGAGGTACTTGCCAGAAATGGTGGGGGAAAAGAGAGAAGAATGAGCTTATTTGTTATCTTTTGTCACAAAAGAAACCTTATGACCACTCTTGAACACGACACTTTTCATTCACCTGGGTTGGGAAATCCTTTGCCTCATAGTTGATCAAGCCGCATTGAAAGTCTTTAACCGGGTTCCGGGGATTAACTTTGAGTCATTCATCACCAAGACATCTGTTGTGTCGTTATGTGTTCAAGAGGTCTGCAAATAAAACTTTCATCCGCAAAATACTTTGTCATCCATTTTTACCATCCCTAAGTCAGTCCTTACATCAACATTTTCTCCAACTTGAACTATGATTTCGTGTTGTGGGCTTGCCTGCAACAGGTCGCTTTCTATCGACATCAGCACATTATCTAGAGAGATGACTTAGAAATCATCAGTACCTTGAGGTCTGCATGCATCAATGGCAGGTTTCTCGCCTTTGACGTCAGTTTACATCATTGACTTTCGATCAAAGGACTCCGTGAAATGTTCGACATCAACTCATTCATTCACATCTCATGGATTGTACTGGGTACTTTGAGAACCATTGACATTACTGGTGGTCTCTCTCACACTTGTTAACAGTTTACATCATCGACTGGTAATCAAGTGGTTTCTACCATGTTCGACATCAACTCATTTATTCGCATGGCTAGAATCGTACCAATTCGGGAAGTAGAAATGAAGACCCTGGATCTAGTTTCCACCATCCAGGCAGAGAGGAGTTTTGTATTCATTATATAGTAGACCAATTATAAACAGATGGTTGCGTCCATACTGTGTCTACGCAAGTCTATGATTATGATGTACTGCAAAATCATTCCTGTATCAGAGTAGTTAGTTTGTTAGTTAAAGTTTTTGATCTAAGTATGGGAATGCCTACCTCAGCGATGATATAATCTTATACATGTATTTTGTGTTGAAAATTGCAGGTTCTGACCAGGCTCTCCACGAGATAATCCTTGAAATGATAAAGCACTTCACCCTTCCTAGATAAAACAAAACCCTAATCTACTACAGGCCTCGCACTTTAGGGGGCAATCTGTTGCACTAAAAAATGTCACCATGGCTATATACGGTTAGTATGACTCTATCAACAGTCATGCTATCCTCTTGGGCAAGTGTTGAGCCTCAACCTTGCACTTACTTAGCCATCTTCCCAACAGCCTTTTTCCATTCACTTCTTCCTTTTTCCATCTTTTCCTCCATTAACTTGTTCAAATTATTGCATTACATGTCTTTTTATCATGGTTTGTTAACTATGCTAATGTGTGACTGTTTGATTAGAATTTTGGAACATATACAACAATTCCGCAGCTGTTCAGCAATTCCGCAGCTGTTCAGCAATTCCGCAGCTGTTCATCAATTCCGCAGCTACTCAGAGATTCCGCAGCCTTTTTGTTGTTTGATATGCTCCACGTGTCTTCTCAAGGAACGGGCCACATGGGCATGTTGGGTTGGATGTACACATGGATCGTATGCTATTGGTTGAGCCAAACTAGTCACGTAAGCCCTTGGTCAACGCGGGTGTTCCCTCGGTCAAACGGTCAAGTTCTAAACGGTGGCACGGGAGCCGTGAGTAGCTGGGACACTGAACTATAGCTGGCACCTCCTCCACACCACGAAGACAGCTAAAGACAGGATCCAAACATAGATTTTATCTCCCATGATGACCGTTTCCCTCAAAAGTGCATGGAGTTGCCTGCGTGTTTGTTGCACAAGTTAATTAGTTAAGACTGCGTGTTGTTGCGTAGTTAATAAGTTAGGCTGTAGTTTCTTAGTTCACACAGAGGGTAGTTGCCTCTGTGCTTATAAATAAAGCGTGTGCCAACGCTTATATATTAGCTTTTTGAATATTGTAATTGCTGCGCTGATTTTGTTATAAAAACTCTGTTTTAGAAGGCTGTTCCTACAGCACTTTTCACTGTATTTTGACATGCTGGTTTTATAAAAAGAAGATTGTTTTGTTCACCTTTTCGTAGCTGATCTTTTAAGTTGGTTGCGTGGATAGAGGGCCCCCATCTATGACAGCCCGTGTACATAGTGTTTGATTTCATTTCCCTGCTTTCAGCAATTTCTATTTCTTTCATCATGTATAATAGTGTACCATCTGATTTCATGTCATTTCATTTCCAGCATTTATTTTAAACTGATCAGTATTGTTCTTTTGCAGGTTTTTAACCCGGGATTGTTTTTGTCTTTGTGTATTTGCTTTATATCTGATGGTATTTTCAGTTGACATATTCATAGTTGCTGCCTTTACTTTGATTTTTTTTAGCTTACTTCTAGCTTAGTTCCTCAAGCTGTATGCTAACACATTGATGGTCTCCTTATCATAAATTGTTCATCTTTAAGAGATCAGATTACTAATAAATTACAGCTTGCTTTGAATAGCTTTTGGCTTATATCACTAACTCTTTCTTCACTTGTTACACATAATAATGTATGTTGGAAGCAGAATGCTGGAGAAAGGCACAGTGGTGTTATAATTTGTCATTTAGAGCTTTATCACTTTTTAAACTTATCTCTAACTACTTCCTAATCGTGTTTTACATAGTACTATATGTTGGAAGAAGAGAGTTAGGAAGAGATGAACATTATCATTGGTTTTTAAAGTGGTTTTCTTACCTTTTTATTTGCAGCAGCATGAATAGTGTCTAGTGCCATTAGAAAGTGGTTCTTTGCTTTCAGTTCATTTCAAGTTATTTATTTCAAGCTCTTTCTTTGCAAAGTTTAGAAGGTAGTTAGAAATCACCAGCAACACACACTATCACTCATCTGTTTATAAAATCATCACTCCATCTTAGGAAGTTAAATTGACCACAAACAACACCCCCAAACGACAAAAAGATCTAAGAGGTTGCTTAAGTACATATAGTACACCCTCACTTCATCAGCTTACGAGCTCCTGGTTGACAATTTATGATAGCAATTTAGACAACACTAAATTGACTAAACATTTTGGTGCCGTTTCCGGGGAAGTGAAATTAAGTAGCCATATTCTTAGAGAAAAAAAAAACATAAAAATTTCAAGGAAAGAAGTTGATAACCTATCAAAGTATGCTCTCCTCTTGCACTTCAAAGTGATCTGGAGGATCAGAAAAGAGAAAGTTATTGATTTGGTAGTTTCTTGAGTATGCTCTCTTCTTGCACCTAGAGTGATCTGGAAGATCAGAAAAAGAACTATTAACTTGACATGAAGAAAAATAATAAAAAATGACATGCATAGAGCTAGAGATTATAGGGGAAGGTTTTTAGCTAGAGCTCGAAGTTCAATTTTTACAAGTCCATCTGCTTCAAGGGATAGACAAGAGACACCTCCCTTATCTCCAACCGACACTCCTAGTCCTAGAATTCCTGGAATTCAAGAGCCAAGAGTTGACTCTCCCACACCTTCTATTGAATTTGAACCAGGAAGAGACTCTTCTCTTTCTCCTACAGAAAGACCAATTGTAATTGAGGAAGTAGAATCATCTGAAGAAGAAGGAGAAATCTCTTCTCATTCACCTTTTGTAGAGGAACCAGAAGATTTTGAAATCCCTAGGAGAACCATCATGGCAGAGGAAGAAGGAGGTGGTAGTGGTAGAGGTAGAGGTAGAGGTAGAGGAGGAGGAGGAAACAATAACAATAATGGAGGTAGAGGTCCCCTTGGAGGAGTAAATAGAGATGGGGATAATTCATTTGGGTTTCCCATTATTAATGAGGATTCCCGAGCCACTATGAAAAACATATCACCATCTGTCCTCCCAAATTTCCATGGGTTAAGGACTGAGGACCCTGAAACATTTTTATTTGAGTTTGAATTGGTGTGTCGAACTTATGACTACCTGGATGACTCTCAGAAACTCAAATTGTTCCCTTCAACACTGAAGGATCAAGCCTTGAAATGGTTCATGGGGTTACTCACTCAATCCATTAGGTCTTGGGATGAAATGAAACAGACATTTTTGGATAGGTATTTGGACTATTGTATGCCTACTAATCACAAGGACGAGGTTTTTAAAATGACACAAAGAGAAGATGAGAGCTTAGAAGATTTACTTGAAAGATTTCAATATAACTTGAAAAGAGCAAAAATGAGTAGCTTGGATGAAGAGACCTTAAAAGCCCTCTTATTAAAAGCCATTAGGGATGAATGGATAGATATCTTAAACATGATGGGGAAAGGGGATATTTCTCAACTTTCACTCAATGATATAGCAGAACTTTGTATCCATCTCTCAAGAGGCAAATCAAAAACTCAAAAAGGGCCTAGAGATCCTTCTCTCCTTAGAGCAAATAAATCTACAATAGAATCAGTAAGTAGGGCTAAAATCGGCAATATGCTTGATGAATTCAAAACTGACATCTTAGGGAGTCTTAGTGAACAACTAGATACCCTTAAGATTCACAATAAACAAAAAGCAGAAGCTGAGGCTTTGGCCATTTTTTGCCCGAAATGTAGAAAGAAACATGCTTTAAGAGAATGTCCCTTGGACGCACACGTTGTAGAAACATGTGTAATTTGCTCAGAAACTCATAAGACTAAGGATTGTCCTTCAATACCTGGCCTCAAAGCAGTCTTTCAAGAGGGTCCAAATACACTTGAATCTCTCTGTTTTATTGCAAGGAGACCTTGGCAAGGGCAACATAATCAAGGGTTTAACAACTCCATGAATTCTCAATCCCAACCAAATTGGAATCCTTGGCAACAAACTTGGCCTCAACCTCAAAATTCTTTTCAAGCATGGATGCAAAGCATGCAAAATCCTTATGGGAGATTTGCTCAATTCTATCAATATCCTCCATCTTTTCAGAATCAGCAGGCTCCACAACTTCCAAATCAAGGTCAACAACTATCATTGCCAAACCCTCAACAACAACAACCTCCTCCACAAAATCAAAATTCTCAACTCTCGCTTCAATCCCAGCAGAAATCAAATCAACTTCCCTCTCAGCCATTACCAAATCCAAATAATAGGAACCCTCAAAATGCTTACATGATGGAAGGTCAACCATTCCCTACATATATGGTTGTTCCTCTCAATGAAGTACAACTCAGATCAGGTAGAATCTTAGATCAACCTTCTACAAGTGTTCAACAACCAAGCATTTCTGAGGAAGAATCTCTCAAAGTCAATAAGGGTTCTGAAGTATCACTTCAAAACCAAAATATCCAAAAAGAAAAAGAAAAAGAATCAACCCCTACAACTCCCATAATTGAGCAACCTACACCTTTAGCTACACCTCCTTTTCCTGAAAGATTACAAATTGACAAAGGAGTGGAAAAGCAAATATGGGTGCCTGACTATAGTTTTCTAGATGAATTGAAGAATGTCTGTATCAAGATCCCCTTGTTACAAGCCATTAAGGAAATTCCTATTCTAGCAAAGACAATAAAGGAGTTGAGTTTGAAGAAAACAGGAAAAAGAACCAGAGATACCAAAAGGATACATCTAGTTGGAAAAATTGCAGACATTATGATGGGTAAGATTACCATGCAAAAGTAAGTGGATCCCGGTAGCCCTATTTTCAAGACTCATATTAATGGGGTTGAAATCCCAAATACTTGATTGACTTAGGAGCCGCTATCAACATCATGAGTAGACAGACCATGGATCAATTAAAGCTTCCTAACCTTCTCTTTACACCTACTTTACTGCAACTTGCAGATAGATCAATCATTAAACCTGATGGTGTATTGGAAGACATTCCAGTCTCCCTAGACTCTTGGGAATATCCAGTTGATTTTATGATTTTAACTCCCAAGAACAATCTAGGAGGACACCCTCTTATCTTAGGAAGACCTTGGCTAGCAACAACTGATGCTTTTATCAGTTGTAGGTCTGGGGACATGTATATATCAGATGGTAATTCCACCAAGAAATTCAACTTGTATCCTCCAGCAAAGGCAATAACAGAAATGGGAGAAGATGAGTGGGTTGATGATGAGGATACTATTCAACCTGTTCTAACCATCTCTGAGATCAATGAGGATAGTCAAATTCTAAATACATTAGAAAATTTTGAAATACCTTTAGAATATGACTCTACACAGTTTCAGTTAGATGCGGACATTGAATATCTCTCCTCTAGACAGATGTCTCTCTTCTCAATGGAAGAGTTTGGTAGTTCTACAGTTGAAATCCTTCCAGGAAAAACATTGAACATTAACAAAAACTTGGAAAGACCACAACAAGAAGAATTAACTAAACTTTTGCAAAAACATTCCACTGCATTTGCATGGGAATACACTGATATGAAAGGAATCGATCCTAAGACTTGTATTCATCACATCTATATTGAAGAAAAAAACAGACCTATTAGGAAACCACAAAGAAGGATGAATCCAAACCTTAGGGAAATCGTGAAAGAAGAACTCCAGAAATTGCTCAAGGTAAACTTCATTTACCCCATTTCAGATAGCCAATGGGTTTCTCCCTTGGTTATAGTGCCCAAAAAGAATGGTAAATGGAGAGTTTGCATTGATTATCGAGAATTGAACAAGGCAACCTTAAAGGATCATTTCCCTCTACCTTTTATTGATCAGGTACTAGACACTTTAGCAGGTAAAAAGTATTTCTCATTCCTGGATGGTTTTAGTGGGTATAATGAAATTCAGGTAGCACCTGAAGATCAAGACAAAACCACATTTACTTGTCCTTGGGGAACTTTTGCCTACCGAGTACTCCCTTTTGGATTGTGCAATGCACCCGCTACATTTCAAAGGGCTGTACTAGGAATCTTTTCAGATCTGATTCATGATTGTGTAGAGGTATACATGGACGATTTCACAGTTTATGGTAATACATTTGAAGAAGCTTTGGAAAATTTGGAAAAAGTACTGATAAGATGTAAGGAAACAAATCTTTCTTTAAGTCATGAAAAGTGTTTTATGATGTTTACTGAAGGGATTGTTTTAGGACATCATATCTCAGGAGATGGGATTAAGGTTGATAGATCCAAAGTTGAAGTCATCTCTAAGTTACCTGTTCCAAATTGCCAGAAAGATGTTAGAAGTTTTCTTGGGTTTACTGGATATTACAGAAGATTTATTGAAAACTTCACTAAGATAGCATCTCCTCTTTTCAAATTGCTTACCAAATACTGTGAGTTCAAATGGGATCCTGAGTGTCAATCTACCTTTGAAGCTTTAAAGACTAGAATATTTGAAGCACCCATCTTAAGGGGGCCAAATTGGAAACTCCCTTTCCACATTTCTACTGATGCTTCAGATACAGCTCTAGGAGCTGTTTTGGGACAAAAGGATTTGATCCCTTATGCCATTTATTACACCAGTAAAAATTTGACTCCCACTGAGTTAAATTATACTATTACAGAAAAAGAGTTCTTAGCTGTGGTACATGCGATCAATAAGTTTAGACACTACATAACCGGCTATGAAACCTTTGTCCATACTGATCACTCTGCCATAAGATATTTAATGAACAAACCTGTTACTAATGGTAGAGTTACAAGATGGCTTTTACTCTTACAAGAATTCAACATTACTGTGTTAGATAGACCTGGAAGACAAAACACAGTAGCTGATTTCTTGTCTAGAATCCAAAACACTAATGAATATTCTCCAGTAGAAGATAAGTTTCCAGATGAATACTTGTTTGCAGTAACTACCAAGACCCCTTGGTATGCAGATATGGCTAATTATCTAGTTACAGGGAAGCTACCTCTACACTTATTTCCTAATGAGAAAAGGAAAATCATTCAGGAGAGTTCACATTATTCTTGGATTTCTAATGAATTGTTCAAAACAGGGCCAGATTGTATAATCAGAAGGTGTGTTCGGGAAGATGAAATGCCTGACATCCTTAAGGCATGTCATGATGAACCATGCGGCAGGAACTTTGCTGACAAGAGGACAGCCTATAAAATCCTTTCTTTAGGATATTATTGGCCTTCTCTCTTTAAAGATGCAAAGCAGTATGTTAGAAGGTGTGACAGCTGCCAAAGAGTTGGGAGACCAACTCCTTCAAATGAAATGCCACTACAGCCTCAGGTATGCATCGAACCCTTTGAGAAATGGGCTCTAGATTTCGTTGGACCAATTAATCCACCATCAAAGCAAAATAAGTATATACTGGTTTGTACTGATTATGTTACTAAGTGGGTAGAAGCCAAGGCATTGCCTTCTGCCACTGAAAATTCAGTTGTTCAATTTCTTTTTGAGGATATTTTCACTCGTTTTGGTGTCCCAAGGGAAATTGTGTCAGATCAGGGCAGCCAATTTACATCTAAATTGATGGAGAAGCTGATGGAGGAATATAAGATCAAGCACAGAACATCTACTCCATACCATCCGCAATCCAATGGCCAAGTGGAATCTACCAATAAAGTTCTTGAAGGCATTATCACCAAGACTGTTCATCTTCATAGAAGAGATTGGGCGGAAAGGCTTCCTGAAGCCTTATGGGCCTATCGAACCACATGGAGGAACACAACAGGACATTCTCCCTATGAACTTGTTTATGGGAAGGAAGTCCTGCTCCCCATTGAGTTCCAAATCAAGACCTTCAAGATGGCAGTCCAATTGGGAATGAGCCTCTCAGAAGCCCAAAAGCACAGAATGGACCAGCTAAATGAGCTAGATGAAATAAGAAAAGATGCAATTCTAAGGACCGATCTAGTTCAGCACCAAAGATCTAAATGGCATGATCGTCATATCAAAGAAAGAAAGTTTCAGAAAGGAGATTGGGCTCTATTGTTTGATTCAAAGTTTAAGGACTTCAAAGGAAAATTTCAAACTCATTGGCTTGGGCCATATGAGGTTGATGAAGTCTTTAGTAATGGAGCAGTTCGAGTGAAAACTATTGATGAATTTCATACTCCTCTTATTGTGAATGGCCATCGCCTGAAAATCTACCAGAAGCCACTCTCAAAAGAGGAATTTTTCAAGTTGTTCAAAGAAGATTCTGCAATGAGGCTGGTGGGGAAGAATTCTTCTCCTCCATCAGCCTAATCTCTGTTTCTTTCAGTTAAAAAAAAAAAAAAAAAAAAAAAAAAAAAAAAAAAAAAAAAAGAGAGAGAATTTTTTTTTTTCTTGTATAAGCCTGAAAACCAATCTTGGATTGGCAGTCTTATGCAGAAAATGTAAGGTGAAAATCAGGGTCACTTGACACTTTATATTTTCCAAAAAAAAAAAATCCCTCTTCTTCCATCTCATCCATCTCATTCATCTCATCCATCTCAGTCATCTCATCCATCTCATTCATTTCATCCATCTCATCATCTTAATTCCATTCCATTTTTTTTCAGTCCATTCACTCCATCCCATTCTCATCAATAAAGTTCCTATTAGGACTATTTCATTTAGTCAAGTTGTTTTAATTCTCTTGATGCAGGAAGAAAAATGTTGCTGCAAATTCTACAGCTAGGAGTCAATTCCGCAGCTGATATCCGAATTCCGCAGCTAATACACTCTGTCCCTGCAACAAAAATAAACTCTGTTTCAAAAAGAAAAAAAATCTGCAGTCAGAAGTACCAGCATCATTAAAGGGTGAAGACACACAGCATATACAAAGGCAGCAATAAATCAAAGGTTGGCATCATGATTAGCAAAGGAATCAAAATACACAAAGGTATGTTCTAAACCTCTAACTCACAGTTATATCATTACGTATGGTTTGCGGATTATGGTATTAGGCACCTAGTGTAATGATTGAACAAGATCTCCGCTCACTCCCTGTCCATTATGCTGCGTAGTCCACCTCACCTCCGTTTTAATGGTCCATAATCACTATGATTCAAACCTGATACGGCCTGCTCCCTTGCATTAATTCTTTGTACCAGAATGACGTGTCCTGTTACACCACGGCTCTTCAACTGATCATTCCGCAGCCAGGTGTATACCGTTACCTGACGTCGATGGGATTCGGCCGTTCTACCCTTTAATACCTTTCTACGCATGCATAACTTCATTCCTATCGCTGTTCACTCCCTCGATTTCATCGATTTCACTCTCGGTTCATTTCACCACTCTGTCTCATCGTAAATTTACGCTGCTCCATTCTCCTCATCTCTCCGCTTAAAAACCCTGACCAACAGGCTCGTAATTCCATTACGGCCATTCTTCTGTAGCCGTGTAGTTCTCTGTTCCAGCCGTAATTTACGCTGAGGAGCACTGTTTTCCCGTGAAGTCTCTTTCCTTTAGCATCCAAACAGTATTGTCAGAGCAGCAAGAGAAGTTGGTAACCGAAATGGGCAAGCTATTAAGAGCAGAGCCGGAAGGTTCTAAATTTCTAGCCGGTTACCCACAAACAAGGAATGCCCTGCAGAAGGCCAAGTGGTTAAAATTTATTCAGAAATTTAAAGGATACCACAAAGAGGTTACCAAGGCCTTTGCTCGGTCGTTTGATGGGAAAACAAATGCTGTGGAGATTGGGGACTTGCAATTCACTGTCACAGAAAGCAGCCTGGCTGAAGCAACTGCTTTGCCTCGTACTGGAGAACGATGGTTCAAGAATCGAACTGTTGAAAGCCAAGAATGGAAGAACATATTGAAAAATCCAGGTATGGATACTACTATCTTCACCAAAGGAATACCTGTAAGTAACATTAAAAAGGAATGGACTGCCTTACTTTTGCTAGTGCAGAAATTTTTGACATGTGAAGGCAGATTTGGTACAATGTATGTTTATCACACAAAGATAATGATGCATTTTATGGGTGAACATACCATCAATCTCCCTTATTTCCTGCTGTCTAGTTTAAAGAAAATGAGTGCTGCTGTGCAAAAGCATGTGGGTAACATTGAGCCACACCTATACCACCATGGCCTCATCAAAATACTAATTGAAGAGCAGTTAAAAATTAGGAAAGACACATGGGAGAAATTCCTTATCAGGAACCATTTTCAGGAGGTGGCTGAAGCCTCCATTAGCTCTCCTAAAGTACCCGGAGAAGTAGAAGAAAAGAGAAAGAAACTGCTGCCCAAGATACTGATGTAGAAGAAACTGCTGATGTAGAAGAAACTGTCCAAGAAATCATTGCAGAAACTCTTCAAGAAATTGCCCAAGAAACCGTCTTGGAAACTGGTCAAAAAGAGAGGGAAAAGGGTAGAAAAACAAAAAGACAGAAAAGGGATAAGGGAAAAGCTATTTTGCAAACACCATCCCCTTCACCTGAGCCTTCAACCGAAGAAGATACCCAAACATTGGCTCATAGGCTTGCTCAACTTCAGGAAACTGCCATCTCCAAGAAGAAAAGCACTAGCATACAGGTAAGAAGAAGTAAAAGGCTCATAGAAAGGAAAAGTGTAATAAAAGGAAAACAGTCCCATTTTGTTGACTTGAGCACACTTGAGAAGAGGCAAATTCAGCTAGACATTGACTCAAGTCCTCCTAGAGAGGAAAGCCCTTTTCAACAAGAAAGAGAGAGCAATTTTCAAGAGTTTGAATTCAGACCAAGGCAAACTCTAGATATTGACCCTGTTCAGCAAGAAGCATATGACTATTTAGAAACATTGGAGCAATCTGTTGCTGGTCCTAGCACAGTCTTGCCCCTTGAACATCAGGTTCAATCTCTGAAGCAAGAAATATTTGAACTAGAAGTTCTAAATCGCCACATCAAAAATGAAAATGAAAAATTGAAAGAGAAAGGTAACTTGGACAAGATGATCCATGACAACACCATGCTCCATTTGGGCCTTTGGCAAAGAAAGAACAGAAAGTTAAAGAGAAAATGCAAGAAGTTGAGCCGGGCGTTGATCAACTTAAAATTCAGGTGCTTGGTGAAGAAACCAAGAACAAGTTTGGCAACAAAGAGGAAGAGAAGAAGGTTGGATGTCTTAGCAGAGGCATCCGAGCATATGAACTAAAGGATTATGCCAAGTTTTGGTTGCATGAGGACATGCAACACCCTCAGAGTGGGGGTATGTTGAGCCTCAACCTTGCACTTACTTAGCCATCTTCCCAACAGCCTTTTTCCATATTTTCCTCCATTAACTTGTTCAAATTATTGCATTACATGTCTTTTTATCATGGTTTGTTAACTATGCTAATGTGTGACTGTTTGATTAGAATTTTGGAACATATACAGCAATTCCGCAGCTGTTCAGCAATTCCGCAGTTGTTCAGCAATTCCGCAGCTACTCAGAGATTCCGCAGCCTTTTTGTTGTTTGATATGCTCCACGTGTCTTCTCAAGGAACGGGCCACATGGGCATGTTGGGTTGGATGTACACATGGATCGTATGCTATTGGTTGAGCCAAACCAGTCACGTAAGCCCTTGGTCAACGCAGGTGTTCCCTCGGTCAAACGGTCAAGTTCTAAACGGTGGCACGGGAGCCGTGAGCAGCTGGGACACGGAACTATAGCTGGCACCTCCTCCACGCCACGAAGACAGCTAAAGACAGGATCCAAACATAGATTTATCTCCCATGATGACCGTTTCCCTCAAAAGTGCACGGAGTTGCCTGCGTGTTTGCTGCACAAGTTAATTAGTTAAGACTGTGTGTTGTTGCGTAGTTAATAAGTTAGGCTGTAGTTGCTTAGTTCACGCAGAGGGTAGTTGCCTCTGTGCTTATAAATAAAGCGTGTGCCAACGCTTATAGATTAGCTTTTTGAATATTGTAATTGCTGCGCTGATTTTGTTATAAAAACTCTGTTTTAGAAGGCTGTTCCTACAACACTTTTCACTGTATTTTGACATGCTGGTTTTATAAAAAGAAGACTGTTCTGTTCACCTTTTCGTAGCTGATCTTTTAAGTTGGTTGCGTGGATGGAGGGCCCCCATCTATGACAGCCCGTGTACATAGTGTTTGATTTCATTTTCCTGCTTTCAGCAATTTCTATTTCTTTCATCATGTATAATAGTGTACCATTTGATTTCATGTCATTTCATTTCCAGCATTTATTTTAAACTGATCAGTATTGTTCTTTTGCAGGTTTTTAACCCGGGATTGTTTTTGTCTTTGTGTATTTGCTTTATATCTGATGGTATTTTCAGTTGACATATTCATAGTTGCTGCCTTTACTTTGATTTTTTAGCTTACTTCTAGCTTAGTTCCTCAAGCTGTATGCTAACACATTGATGGTCTCCTTATCATAAATTGTTCATCTTTAAGAGATCAGATTACTAATAAATTACAGCTTGCTTTGAGTAGCTTTTGGCTTATATCACTAACTCTTTCTTCACTTGTTACACATAACAATGTATGTTGGAAGCAGAATGCTGGAGAAAGGCACAGTGGTGTTATAATTTGTCATTTAGAGCTTTATCACTTTTTAAACTTATCTCTAACTACTTCCTAATCGTGTTTTACATAGTACTATATGTTGGAAGCAGAGAGTTAGGAAGAGATGAACATTATCATTGGTTTTTAAAGTGGTTTTCTTACCTTTTTATTTGCAGCAGCATGAATAGTGTCTAGTGCCATTAGAAAGTGGTTCTTTGCTTTCAGTTCATTTCAAGTTATTTATTTCAATCTCTTTCTTTGCAAAGTTTAGAAGGTAGTTAGAAATCACCAGCAACACACACTATCACTCATCTGTTTATAAAATCATCACTCCATCTTAGGAAGTTAAATTGACCACAAACAACACCCCCAAACGACAAAAAAGATCTAAGAGGTTGCTTAAGTACATATAGTACACCCTCACTTCATCAGCTTACGAGCTCCTGGTTGACAATTTATGATAGCAATTTAGACAACACTAAATTGACTAAACAGCAAGTCTTGTGCCTCTGCTTTCCATGTCAAACTCCAAAAAGAGAGAAAGTCCTTGTAAATGTGTTTATCTCTGGGTATGCAGGTTCTCTCAGCCTTACCTGCGGATACGCACCTAATGTTCACAAAAGCTGCGTACTTGTACGCTTTGTATGTAAAGGGGCAGGTGCGTACCCCTGTAAAGGTCAAAATGCGCAAGTTTCATCTTTAAAAAGTTACTTGTGGTCATTTATAGAGCATTCTAGAAGGTTGTTCGACGTGTATTGAGCGCCTCCAGATGGTTCATGTACCCCTATGAAAGAGGAACTTATCCCATCAAGAGGGGAGCTATCCCATCCAAAGAGGGACTTATCCCATTGATGGTGGACCTGATTAACTTCCTCTTGAGCACTATAAATACAGGCATTGGGCCAGAAGGAGGGGAGGTTGAAAGCTAAACATTTCTAAGGGTAGATGCTGTTGGAATTAGGACTCCCATTTAGAAGCTTGTGAGGAGAGATTCCCATCCTTACTTGTTCCATTTGGAAGTGGGTGAGCTTTGTCAAAGTAAAGGAGAACTCTTGATGGACCCTGGGAGGGACTTGCACAACACCAAGGCTCAGGTTGTAATTGTTCCTTCTGTTACCTCTTAATGCAAATAAACTTATTTTTCTCAACAGATTGTTATTCATGGTTTTTTTCATATACTCCTTGGTCAATATGATGGATATGTATTGTTTTATGAGTTTATCAGGTGCTATTTAATCTTTTGGCTTGTTAGTGAATGCAGGTTTCGAAGAGAAGGAGGAGCTCATCCGGATCGGCGAGACTGGACTACTACGAAGCGTTGGACTAAAGGTATGTTAAATATCCCCTGATTACTTGTATTTGCAATGCATGTTTAGAGAAAGGTAGTGTTTATTTGTCTTGTTTGTCACTAGAGAGTCTTAGGCTACTAGGGAGGTTGGTTGTGTCCGCACTATCAACTCTTTCCGCCTGACACATCCATTAATGAAAATATTTCACATCCAACATATTCATCAATTATCTGGTCGATAAAGGGAGTGGGATAGTTGTCTTTAGGACAAGCATGATTAACATCCCTATAGTCAACACACACTCATATTGTTCCTTGTTTCTTCATGACAGGAACAATATTGGAAACCCAATAGATAAGAGGAATGGGGTATATGAAACTAGCGCCAAAAGTTTTTCAATTTCTGCTTTTACAGCAGCAACATTCTTCAGATGAACAAGACAGAGGTGTTGTCATATCAGCTTGACATCACGATACATTCTAATGTCATGTTAAACTATACTAGAACCAATACCTGTCATTTCCTCACATGACCAAGCAAATATATCATGAAATTCATAAAAAAAGAGCATGGTAAGTTTCAAGTTCTGATGGAGAACAAGATTTGCCAACATGGTTGTTTTCTACAATTCCAGGTTTGGTTGAAATATTGATAGAAATGGTTTCTTCGATATTTGATAAGTTTCATTCAGAATCGACTGTGTCTATAAATACAGAATTCGAAAGGAAATCAACGATTGAAGGGAGATTTAGTTCATTTGGAATATCTTCTATGTGATCTAGAAGATGGGATCGATGATGACAATCTGACCATGGTTCTTCTTCTTGATTGGATGATTCCTTCATTAGTAGAAAATGTACGTGAAAAAGGATCAGAGGAAGTACCATATTCTAAAAAACGATCAACCCATATAATTGGTGATCATGGATTTGAATTTGTCGCGCAAGCCAAAACGACTGATTGCTATGCGAGCTCAATTAGGCTTAGCGGAATGGTTTCATTATGCATATCAACTTTGGAATTATTGGACATCTTCCATGAGTCAGATGAAGTGGAAGATATCATGTTACAGTTCTCAACTTTTGCAACTTTCGCCATTTGTGATGGTGATGGTAGTGAAAAGGTGCCCATTAGGGAAGAATCTTTGAAGAGACCTACTCCAATGTTCTGAAGAGATAGTGGAGGTCCGTGAACTAACGAAACACTTCCAGTTGCTTGTGAACTAGAGGCAAAGAAGGTGAGTTGATTAATTACTGTGATTCTGCCTTTATGAGGGAAAGCGATCAGATGAAAGTATGTCGAAACCACAACAACCATAGCATAAACCCACAGTGTTCCTAGTAAAATATTGTAGTCGAGGGTCTGTCAACGACCTCAACTTCAACAATTATAGTTTTATCCCCTAGTTCTATATGTAGGTTACTTAAAATTCCACAAGGTGTATAAGTGTCACCGTCAAAAGCTTTTAACGTCGTAGGTGATCGTGACAAAGGTGGCAAGCCAAGTGTTTTCCAACAATTCATTGACATGATACAAGTAGATTCACCCTCGTTAACAATGGTTCAGTGAATGAGTTTATTCAAAGCATTTACTTGGATCAAGAATGCTAACTCCACTGGTAATTGTGGTGTATAACCCGTACGGTTAAAAACCATGAGATTGGAATCCATTGGATCAATTCCACCAATTGCTGACAATAAATCATGCTTTTGGGAGGGACAATTTTGAAGCACCTCAAGCGTCGACATAGCAGAAGGTGACTGAGCCAAATCTTCTACTATGTTATAATTTTGTGTTGCTCGAGCTCGAGGGTTGAATGTAGATTTATGAACAACTCCCTTAGGCAGTTTTATTGTTAACTCTGGTGCAATGGGTGGTGGAATGGAATCAGATGAAGTCGAAGTCAAATTATTTTTCTGATCTATAGCCTGGTTATTCGATGACGACGATGGATTAACGTAATCTTTACTTCGTGTAGTCAGCAAAAAATCAATCTTAGGCTTAGTGGTGGATAGCATAAGAACTTGTGAAGTGGAAGCATGATGTGTAGCAGCCAAATGAGTCTCTAGGTTTGGAAAAGGGTCTGTTAACACAACGGATGTACTAGAAGTCTTAAGATGTTTTGAGACTTCAAAGCGGTGAGGACAGTCTTGTGTAAAGTGCTCATCGTTACAAATTAAACATGGGTAGTGAGGTTTCCTAGCTGGAGAAGAGGAATCAGATAATTTCTCTTTAGGGGGAGAATTTTGTTTCTTTTTCGTTTTCCCCTTTTTCTTGCTTCTAGATTTCTTTTCATTTTTACCCTTTTCAGATGACACGACATTTATTTTGGAAGCAAGTGTATTATTAGTTGTATTAAAAGTTTGATTTGAAATAGCAAGTGTTTGACTAGATGGTCTACTTGCTATTTGAGTGCTTTAAGAACCTATCACATTGTCACCGGCATAAGAGTCCTTATTGGATGGAGGTGGTGGAACAGTAAAAGATGGTCTAGGTGCATTTGGAATCTTATCATAGAGCATGCCAGATTGGGTGTAAATCAAGTCTAAGTATTGGGCACAAGAAATTACTTGATCTTCAATAACAACTCCTCCTTTAGCCACATCCTCAGTGATAGATGGCAACAAGGATTTAGTAAACCATTCAGCTAAAAGCTAATCAGGAACAAATGTTTTGACCATTCGATGACGACAATGCCACTCATGAATATGATCAAAAATGTGAGTAGCAGTGGTTTATTTGAAGTTGGTCAACAGTTCCGCTCTAGTTTCATATTTGATGGGTAATTGAAAATGGGTTAAAAATGTAGTGGCTAAGGCTGTGAAGTTGTCAAATGAGGCTCGTGGTAATTCAATATACCACTTTGCAGCCGGACTAGTGAGTGTTCGCTGGAAAAGACGTACTCTTACTGAATCATCATTTAGGGAGTTGGATGAACACCATAAATTAAAAGTCATAACATGATTGGACAGATCTTCTCCAGGGTTTCCATTGAACTTAGGAATATCATAAGGCAATTTGTGTGGAATCATCGATCGCTAAGGTGCATAAAGAATGGGATCATTGATAAGCTGATTTAAATCCGGTAATTCAAGTGTTGTGACAAAGGGTAATTGTCGGTTTGGGTCAGGCTGACATAATCAGGGTAAGATGGAATTGACTGGGCAATAGGCCTTTGTGTACTAGCATAAGGAATATGTTGCTGGTAACCTTGATACGGGTAGGTTTGTTGAGCATATCCAGTATAAGGTGGTTGTTGGGAACCAGGATAAATTTTTTGTTGTCCAAACCCAACATAGGCTTGTTGACTGGGACTTGGGTAAGCTTGTTGTTGACCAAACCCAACATAGGCTTGTTGACCAAGTCCAGGATAAGCTTGGTACTGTTGGAATTACTATTTTTGATATTGTGGCTGTAGGAATTTACAGGGTAAGTTCCTCAGACAGAAAACCAAAGGACACCGCTCACAACCAGATCGCAGATCAATACACCAGTATTTTTGACGTGGTTAAAACCCTCAAAGAGGGAAACAGTCCACGGCCTGAGCCAACGCGGCCACTTCAGGCAATTTATTAATAAAAGAATGAAAATTTACATATGCTTCTCTCATGCACGGATTACCCTACAAATGACCCTCCATGCGCTTTAAATATAAATCATGGACCAATCGGGTGTCAAGCCACGGATCAAGTGTCGGTAATACTGTGGAGAGAATGAACCATCGGATCACTACATATCATGACCGTTGGATTGTAAGTTACAAAATGTACAACGGTAATGAAACACACTTTACCTAACTCTATACTAGACCAAGTTGTACTTAACTATTTCCTATGTGTCGGAATATCCTAACATCCCCCCTTAAGAACAACTTGGGATAGGATTGAAGGATTTACAAATATGACACAATAGGAGAAGGAAGGAGGCACTAGATCCTATCCCCCCTTAGTGACAACTTCCTGAACTCCAACCATAAATCGAAGTTTAGTGAACTTCGCCTCTGTGAGAGCCTTTGTGAAGATGTCTGCAACTTGATCATCTGTTGAAAAATATTGCACTTCAAGAACATGATCATGAATGAGCTTTCTGATGAAGTGCATGTGCAGTTCAATGTGTTTGCTGCGCTGATGTTGGACTGGATCTTTGCATAGTTGAATGGCACTTTGATTATCACACCAAAGTGTAGTCGGATGTTGCTGCTGAAAGCCAAACTCTGACAGGATCTGACGAAGCCACAAGGCTTCCTTACTAGCTTCTACGACACCACGATACTCTACTTCTGCTGATGAAAGAGAAATGGCAGCTTGTTTCTTGCAAGCCCATGTAATAGGTCCTGAACCAAGAGTGAACACATAACTGGCAGTAGACTTCCGATCATCAGGGTCACTAGCCCAATCAGAATTAGTGAAACCAACCAATAGAGGAGCTGCTTCGGCACTGTAATGAATCCCAAATTGAACTGTACCTCAGACATAACGAAGTATTCTTTTAGCTACTTTCCAATGACTTTCACATGGGTTTTGCATAAACCGAGCAACAAGGCCAATAGCAAAGGAAAGATCAGGACGAGTATGGGTTAGATACAAAAGTTTTCCTACAAGTTGACGGTATAAGGTAGCATAAACTTTAGGAGAAGTACAAGTGACTGAAAGTTTGACTCCAGACTGAAAGGGAGAAGGGGCTGGCTTACAGTCTTCCATGTGAAAGTGGCGTAGAATATCATAGGCACACTTGGACTGAGAAAGGGAAATACCTTCCTTGGATTGCAAGACTTGAAGACCGAGAAAATAATGGAAGTGTCCTAATTCTGTCATTTCAAACTTCATTTTAAGGCTAGACTTCACATGTTTTATAAGGTTGGGATCACTACTGGTAAGGATAAGATCATCAACATAAAGAACAAGAATGATAAGAGACTTGCCCACTTGCTTGGTGTAGATAGTATTGTCAGAATGACACCTAGAAAAGCCAGATTCTAAAAGAAAGCTATCCATTTTGGCATACCAAGCTCGAGGAGCTTGCTTGAGACCATAAAGGGATTTCTTAAGTCGACATACAAGGCTGGAGTCTGTTTTTATGAAGCCAATGGGTTTTTCCATGTAGATTCCTTCATGCAAGTCCCCATGCAAGAAGGCAGATTTAACATCCATCTGATGGACTTCCCATTTGAACAAGGCCTCAAGGGAAAGAACAAGGCGGATAGAGTTCATTTTGGCAACAGGGGAGAAGGTTTCAGTGTAGTCAATGCCTTCAACCTGTGAAAAACCTTTAGCAACAAGACGAGCTTTATGTTTATCAACTTTCCCATCTGGTCCATACTTGGTTCTATAAACCCATTTGCATCTAACAAGTTTTCGTCCCTTTGGTAGAGGAACAAGATCCCATGTATCATTTGCCAACAATGAATGATATTCTTCATTCATAGCTACTTCCCAATCTGGATGGCCTGAAGCTTCTGCAAAGGTGCCAGGATCATAATTTACTGGAGCTTGAGCCAGTAAAGAAGAGGCTCTCTCGAACTGAGAACGTGTACGTCGCTGACCTGTAGGATCACCGGCAAGATCACCTGCTGCATCCCGAGTAGCACGGACCCATTTTGGAAGCTGAGGAGCTGAAGGAGGATCCTGAGAAGGTGGGGGAAGATTGTCATCCTCACTATCATCATCTGAAGAAGAAATGTTTTCAAAAGTAGAAGAGATAGGGAGAGGTGGCACATCTGCCGAACTAGGCTCGCCGGCCGATATATTTTCATCAAATTTTACATCTCTTCTAATGATAACATTTTTGGACTTAAATGGAATAAGTCTATAGCCTTTGACATCTTCAAAATATCCAACAAAAGTACATTTTTCACTCTTAGGTTCTAAAGCTTTATGCTTTTCATCTGGAATATGGGCCCACGCTTCACTTCCAAAAACACGAAAGTGACTAACATCTGGTTTTATTGAGCTCCATGCTTCTTCTGGAGTGACATTCTTTAAAGCCTTAGTAGGAGTGCGATTTATTATGTAATTTGCATAGTTAATTGCTTCTGCCCAAAAACTAAGACCAAGTCCTTTAGATTGTAGCATACAATTAGCCATTTCCTTTAAGGTGTGATTCTTCCTTTCAGCTACACCATTTTGTTGTGGAGTATATGGAACAGCATGTTGCATTTGAATTCCATTCTCAGTGCAAAAGTTGATGAATGTGTTTTTAACATATTATCCGCCATTATCAAATCTTAACTTAAGAATTTGATGTCCAGATTGTTTTTCAACAAAGGCTTTGAAGGCCAAAAATGTATTAAATACTTCACTCTTGAGTTTTAAGAAGTATACCAAAGTGCGTCTGGAGAAATCATCAATGAAAGTTAAGAAATACTTGCAGCCAGAGAATGAAACAACAGGAAGTGGACCACATAAATCACTATGCACAAGCTGTAAAGGGGCTGAGGCGTGCCAAGAGGCACGTTTTGCAAAACTGTCCCGATGATGTTTTCCGAGTACACATCTGGAACAAACACCATCTCTACAAGATACCATAGGAAAACATGTCACCATATTTTCTTTACATAGATGCTGAAGGGAGCGATAGTTTAAGTGACCAAATCGCTCATGCCAAAGTTTGCTCACTTCATCGTTATGAGCAACAAATACTGAGGGAAGATTTGATGACCCAAAGTTGTGAAACTTATACAACCTTGTAGAATCATCAGCAATGCCAGTAGCCAAAATCTTTTTAGGATCTCTCAAGTCCTTGATTACAACATCATGAGGTGAAAATTCAACGATTTTACCTTCACCTGAATGAGTTATCTGATATACAGATAGAAGGTTGCAGGATAAGGTTGGAACACATAATACATCATTAAACTAACCATTGTCTAGATGAATAGTTCCAGTCCCTACAAACACTAAGAGATCTATCATCACCAACATATATATTTTTGTTGTTACAATCATTTAAAGAAGAAAACATGGCGTTGTTTTTGGCCATGTGATAAGAAGCTCTAGAATCAATGAGCCACTCATGAGAATGAGAAGAAGAAGATACATTTAGTGCATAACCAGACTGAGATGATTGACAACCACATGCAGAAAGTGCCATTCTTGAAGATGAAGTTGAAGGTGAAGAATGCTCCAAATGGATGTTATGTTTCTTCATCGCTGCTTCCAAGGCTTCCATCTTCTTAAAGCATTTGGATTCTAAGTGGCCATCTCGATTATAAAAGTTGCAATGTCTATCAGTCTTCTTCCATTTGTTTTTATTTGTCTTATCATTTTGTTGAAATGATTTTTCATTTTGAGGCTGAGATTGCTTAGGACCCTTGTTTGGTTTAGGACCATTATTTTTAGGATATGACTTCTTAGGATTCTTTGAATTTAGTTGCTGCTGGGCGGCTAACGCTTTCTTGGAAGAGTTTCCAAGATTAAGAAGACCAAGGTGTAAGAGTTTTTCTTGTTCTCTTATTAAAGAATCACAAAAAGAGTCAAAGGAAGGGGACTTGTAGTCTGTTCCTTGAGAAATGAAGGCTTCTCTTATAGAATGGAAGGTGGAAACAAACACAGAGTAGGCTAGTCCCAACTTAGTAAGAATGGAATAGATAAGGTTACTATCTTCTTTCTTAACTTTAACACCTTCCAAGAGATATCTAAGGGTCTTGAACTTGTACAAGAAATCTTCAATGCAATAAAAATTATTAGGGTCCAATGTAAGCAACTCATTTTCAAGTTGATGGGCTCTAAGTTTATTTTTAATCCCAAAAACTTTATTGATTTGTTTCATTGCTTCATCAGGAGTATCAAGTTCTGCAATATGGAATCTAAGATCTGGAGAAATAGACATTCCTATCAATCCACGTGCTTGATCTTGCCTATTTTCCCATTTAGTAGCCTTATCTTCATCCTTCGGTTTCTTTTGTTGGCCTGAGGCTATTCTGTAGAGACCTTTACTTCTAAGTAAATCCTCAATGTAGGCCAACCATTGGAAGTAGTTGGTGCTGTCAAGGGTAACTTGGTATTGACTTTCCATTTCAACAGAAATTGAAGCTAAATATGTTGAAACTAAGTGTTCCAATGGATAGATCTCGAAAAATTAGGCTGGTTTAAAAAAAAAGGCTTTGAAAACGGCTTCCAGATTAAGAAGTTATGGCTTTTTGAAAAACAGTTGATGAAGTTGCGAACGAAGTGCGGGAATGTGCGGAAATGAAAAAGTCTGCCCCCACAAAATGGAGACTTGAACCCAAGACCTCTACTCTCTTAAAATAGATTTGAACCAATTGAGCTATACAAAAAATTTGAGAGAGAGAGAGAGGGGGGGGGGGGGGGTGCTTTGGGTTGCATGCTTTCTTTGAGAAAGCTCTTTTTCCCTACAAAACAAAAAACACAAAACCCAACACGGACATGCAAAGAAAACGAACCTTACGGCTCGAAGTTAGCTTTACCCAAAAAACTAAATATTTTCAAAAATGAACTTTGCGGCTCAAAGTTAGCTTTAGCCGGAAACTAAATATTTTCCTCAATGTTTCTGATTTTCCGAGATCACCCTAAGGCGCAGGGAAAAGAGCATACGCATGAGAAAAATCCTTCCTTTTTGTTTCTGATTTGCCCAGATCGCACAGAGGCATAGGGAAAAGAGCATACGCAGAAATGAAAGGTATAGATCTGGTAATAAAAAAAGCTAAATAAACCGAAACCGAAATAAATAGAGAGAAAATAATTGTAAACTGCAAATACTGTATACCTCCAGATCTTAAAAATGACGCAGCTAGGGCTACCCGAAACCTTTTCGCGTGAAACGAAAGGGGTTCCTCACTAGAACAGATGCTCCCAACACAACAGAGCAGTCCTCTCGGCCTGAAAGCAGTCAGAAATAGCAGATCTAGGAAACGGTAGTCAGATGCAGTTCTACCGGCTTCAGATTTGGATCACCAACGGACGCGGCCCTCAAATAGCTCTGATACCATGTAGGAATTTACAGGGTAAGTTCCTCATACAGAACACCAAAGGACACCGCTCACAACTAGATCGCAGATCAATACACCAGTATTTTTGACGTGGTTAAAACCCTCAAAGAGGGAAACGGTCCACGGCCTTAGCCAACGCGGCCACTTCAAGAAATTTATTAATAAAAGAATGAAAATTTACATATGCTTCTCTCATGCACGGATTACCCTACAAATGACCCTCCATGCGCTTTAAATAGAAATCATGGACCCATCGGGTGTCAAGCCACAGATCAAGTGTCGGTAATACTGAGGAGAGAATGAACCGTCGGATCACTACATATCGTGACTGTCGAATTGTAAGTTACAAAATGTACAACGGTAAAGAAACACACTTTACCTAACTTAGACCAAGTTGTACTTAACTATTTCCTATGTGTCGGGATATCCTAACAGTGGCTACCACAGTTTTTGATGCAACAGTTGTTGCCCACCAATATAAGTTTGACCAGGTTGTGAATAAATTAGATCGGTATAAGTCCGAGTCATCCTAGTTAATGGTAAACTGGCCTAAGGTTGTTGGATTCCAGACACAAATGGTTGTTGTAAAATGTCCTGAGAAAATTGAGTTTGTAGACCAGAAACTTGAGGGTAAGAAGTTGAAGGAACAGCTTGCAAAGGTTGAGATTCAATCAACTGAGTTTGCGATTGTGGTAAAGTCGTAATGATAGGCATAGTAGGTATGGATGAAACAGGTTGCATTGGTTGTGATGAATACACAAGCCTTGGTTGAACGGGCATTGTAGGCTACCATTGACAAACAATCATTCCAGAATAAGTTGGACCTAAAGATGACAGTATACTGCAATATGATGGCCCCCTAGAAAATGGAGGATAAGTAGATTGGGCATATTTTTCTCCATATGGAGGTAATCCAGTGTAAAGTGGATACATTGGACGGTAACTAGATGGACCAACTTGATATTGACTTGATGGATCAAACTATTCAGTATCCGTAAGTGAAGAACCAGGTAAAATTCTTGTGGATGACATGGGTGAAGACCATGGACTAGAAGAAACATCAGAGTGAGTTCCAGATAATGATTTGTAACCTAGTGGGATAGAAGGAACACCATATAGATGTGACTCAGGTGTTGTGGTAAACATCGAAGAAGTAGCAACAGTGGATTCTGTTGTAGCTGTAATAGATGATACAGTCTGGGATGTTGTTTCAGCCATAGTCAAATGACCCAATTGTTGGGCATGGAATCCCCCCAAGGCATGTTTTGGGGCTTAAAGCCCATGTTTTGACCAAGTCCTTTGTAAAGGCTCCGTGATTTATGGGCGCAGAGTGTGAAGTCATAATAGAGTCACAAGGTTGTCTTCCCTTGTTCTTGTAATGTAATGTCGGCTTGATAGACCTACCCATGGTTCGCAGACCATGGGATTGTATAAATAGAGCGAGGCTCTAAGTGTAGAAAACATCAATGGAAGAAATAGAGTAGAAGCATGATGAGTTTAAGAGATTGAGTCGAAGTGTAAAGTGTGTCTTTGGGTCGTAGAGTAGGAGAAGGCTCTACAGCTGAGTGCGCAAAGGCCTAGTAGTCCACAACTGAGTGCGCGGACCCCTGAAGCTGAGTGCGCAGGGCAGGTCGAGTTTGTAACCATGGGAAGAATTAATAAAGAGAATTTTTACAATATTTTTGTGTATCTTTTCCTGTTTTATGTATTATTGGGTATAAATTGCAAGTGTAATGTTTATTTGCTGCACAAACTCATATGAATGTGTTGTATAAATAAATATAACATAAGGCATCCAATTACATGAAGATAACTAAATGGTGTAGGAAGATAAGTAAATAGTGCAAAGTGCTGCTCCAACAGTGTGGACGCCCCGCAACCCCTGGTTAGGGTTGTGCAAAGGTAAGTATATCAGGGCGCAAGGGACAGGGAAGTGCGCGAAGTAACCTACACGAAGGGATTAACGGTTGGACCCACTCAAACCTCTCAGACATCTCAAGGGTGCAGAAACCTAGTTCCAGCACCCCCCCATACTACTTCGGGTGAGACCTCAGTCTGTGCTCCGCAGATTGTTGCTGAAAGGGAAAGTAGTACAAGGATTTGTTTGGCTATTTAACTCCGAACCTGGGTCAGGCCCCAACAAGCCAACACCAATAAATTTCCTAATGAATCTATGGGAGTTTGAAAGTAAACAGGATCAAAAGGAGCAGTTAACTGAGGATAAGAAGGATAAAGATAAAGCCCTGGTCCAAAATGAGTTGGAGTTCTGGGTGAAGTTTCTTCTTCAGATTCCTCTTCAATAGCAATCAAACCGGGTGGAAGGATTCCACCGTTAGGTCCATAATAAATTTCCGGTGTTTGATTATGCGGCAAAGGAGAAGTCTCAACAGTTACAGATGTTTGAGGTTAAACCGGTCGATTGTCTTCCAGTACGGGAACAACTTCTGATTGTTCAACTTCAGGATCCAAGTGTTCTGGTAAAAGAACAATGGGTTCAGGATGAATTTCTTGAACAACTTCTGGTTCAAAAGTAACTTCTGTTTGAACTATGATAGGTTTGGGATCAACTTTCGGTTGAAGAGATTCAAGTTCAGAAGTAATTTCTTGTTGAACAAATTTGGGTTGAGGATCAACTTCTTGTTGGACAACTTCAGTTATTGTTTCACTAAGTTCACTTTTAGTGTCCTCAAGTAATTGTAAAGGTTCCACTTTAGTAGCAGATAAACCAGTAATAGTAGGAGTAACTAGAATTGCAGTACATACCGGTATAGGAGACTCTGGTAAATCAGATGAAGAACCAGAAGTTTTTGATGTAGTAGACTTAGTTAAACGAGACCGCTTTTGTTGACTATGTGTAGCTTCAGGAGGTAAATCCAGTTTACTCACTATCCTATGTGAATGACGAGGTAAAGGTTGATTTTCCTCCATGATTGCTGATTTATGTTATTACAAAAAGAACTCAACAAAAAGAGGATAATCTAGGCAAAAGGATTACCAAGTAACTGTGAACTACAATATACTGCCTCAGAGAAGCCAAGGACTTAACATGCGTGCAAGTAATCTCCCCGAATGTTGTTTTTGGTGTATCACAATATACAAGGCGGCCGACTCGGCTACCTATGGATGGATAGAAACCTAATATAGTCCTCCCAAATATACCCCAAACTTCAAAGTACGTGGAGGCCCAATCTGTGTGCACAGTGAGAGCATTCCTTTATACTTTTTGTATTATAACACCACCCGATATACCCGAAAGTACGTTAACGAGCTACGATATACTTATGTAAATGGAATGAGGTATCACACTTGGAATGTATCACAGAAAATTAGCGACAACTGCTATGTTTAAGGACGACAGAACATGTCTCTAGCCTAGACCTTTAAATGTTATGCGTTAAGTTATAATGCTCCATTAGGTTATTTGAGATCAATTTTAGTTTATCTTGTTTAAAAGTTTTCCTTTTAGGTTCACCGCATGATGTTTCTAAACTCCTAGAATGCAACTATGATAAGAAAAGTTCTTTTCATTTGATTTAAATAATGAAAACCATAACTAAAATGGATAAAGCAATCATAATATTTAAACAAAGAACACAAAGCACATCAAATGCAACTTTCCTTGTACCATTCCTACAAGCACACACAAACTTCTAAATGCATTATGCATGTTTTTCTTTTCATTCCTTTAATGTTTAGATGAACATAAAGAAACTAAATGCACAGACGATCAATCAATGCTTTTCACAAGAAACGAAGACTTTACAACCATTTCTTTTTCAAAGAAATGAAGACTTTATGACAATTCTTTTCAAAAAAGTAAAGACTAATCAATGTAAGCTAACTTTGACAATGAATTGATAATGATAAATAAATCTCTTAAGAAACACTAAACAATCAAGGTCAAAGTAGGGCTAGGAAAGGAAATGCAAACTGATTTCAGAGCCATAGAAAACATTGATCTTTCAGCAAACAACATCAAAAGCAACTTTGGAAAAATCAAGCAAAATATGGGTTTTTTGGCTTGACAGGGATCAACACAACCCTGAGTGGGAGACAATGCATTGCAGAGCATTGTCTCTAAGCTAAGGATGCTCTGCAGCGCACTATGTCAAGAACAACACTGCGCTGATGATAGAGAGCACAATGAGTAGACATTTAAGCACACTTTTTTGACCAAAAAGGATTCAAAATGACTAAAAAGGGATCAATGAAGTCAAGTAAAGTATACTAGGACGTAATATGATAAGGGTAAACTACCAGGAACAATGGTCGTTCCCTAGTATGGTCGCCAATTTTTTATATGGAATTTAGACCTACGGATCAATACATCTTCCCTAAGTGGGTAGTTACACTTAGAACAACAAAAGTAAAGATGTTTAACCTTTTCCTACAATAGACAAATAAGATAAAGGAACCTACTTGTGATCCTTTGTTTCATTTGATCTCCTTTGAATTTCTCCTATCGCTCCCGCTCAAACTGAATTTGCTCAATTGGTACTTGTCAACATAAACAAAAGACGACAAAAATCAAAGCATATGATCTATCTACTGTAAACAAATGGAATCGACAACATTTGAACATACATTCATCATATGTATAGACAAAATTATTGGAAAAGGAACAAACAACTTTATTGATTGATAGAAGGAGAAGTTACACCCAATGTGGTTCGATCCCGTGTCACTCATCCAGCTTAGTCCAAACCATCATCACACCAATAGCACATCAATCCAACAGCATAACATTACTTGACAATGATTTCAAGTCTCAAACCAACATTATTTCTCTATAATATCCAAGTTCTAGCCTCCAAATCACTATGATGAGTGGTCAATTTATAGGGAAATGCAAGTGGTTTTGTCATAAATAGGGCATTGAATGGTTTTCCATAATTGGATAGTTAGTTTCCATGGGGAAAGGGATGAAAGGATAGAGGGTTGGATGATCCAGAGCCTATCCAAAATCGAGCTCATAGGATGAGATAAGAGTTGGGCATCATTCTAGAATGCTCTAGAATCATGGAATATTCCCAGAATCCTATGTCAATTTCATTCATCCTCGCCCAGTGCAGGCTAAAGTGGGCCTAAGTGATCTCCAACGCAGGTCTGAATAGGCCTACCTGCTGTGCAGAGCATTTCCCCTGACCAAGGCTGCGTTGGTGTCCCAAAGAGGCATTTCAGTAGGGTTTCAAACTAGGAAACTTTCATGGATGAAAAAGTTCAATATGATGACTTGTAAAGGGTATGTAGCAATTGAAATTAGGGTTTGATGAGTCCTATTTGTACTAATCTGATCGTCAGGAGTGTTGTGCCCAAATAGATTTGTAACATGTTGGTAAGGAGGCTCCAAAACAAAGCTAAGAAAAACTTTTGGAGGAGTGTTGTAGCCGCTACAACACGAGGAAAATTCACTTTAATGAATTCAAAGACTAAAGACCATCCACTCCATGCATTTCTATTTCTATTCAACACTCTTTGAGTTTGCATTTTTATTTCTATTGAACGCTCTTTGATTTTGATATGTTGATAGGTATTTTAGAGTAATAAATTTATCTTTGTATTTAAATATATAATCTAAACTATAAAATATAACAAATTGATTTTAATAAAAGTATAATTAAATTATAAACTATGGGTATATTTTTTATTTTATATCTAATACTTAATAAGTTATATAAATTTCCAAAAGTGGGGAGCTTATTCTTTATCTTATTATCTTCATATGAGAGCCACAAAGAGGGTAACATTCTATTATACCAACTATTTAATCATTCTATGAAAAGATCACTATATTTTTACACTTACATATATCCATGTAAAAGTATATATACATACAATGGTTAAATTAAACTCTACATTATTCATAATAGGCATATTGATTAATTAATAACATATATGCATACATACAACAATCAAATTAAACTATACCATATTTTCTTGGGTTTATTATTTTCCTCAGGTTTATTATTTCCTTTGGTTTATTGATGTAAGGTTCCATATTCCTAGGGTTTAATATTATTTCCTTGGGTTTATAATATCAATCATGGTCAACCATGGTCCGACGTTGTATTGTGACAAGCATTGTCTCAATATGAAAACCAACCATGGTCAACCATGGTTCAATGTCGCATTGTGACAAAGATTGTCTCGATATGAAAATCAATCACGCTTAAGCATGGTCCAATGTCGCATTGTGACATTGATTATTTCAATATGAAAATCATCCATGGTCAACCATGTTTATTTTAGGGTTTATAATATTTATCCTAGGATTTATATACCTTGGGTTTATAATATATATCCCTTGGGTTTAATATTATTCCCTTGGGTTCGTAATCCCTTGGGGTTTTAGTATTAATCCCTTGGGTTTATTATTCTTTTAGGTTTATAATATCAAACACTTGGATTTATTAATCTAAGGATTCAACCAGGTTGAGCATGGTTCGACGTCGCATTGTGACAAAGATTGTCTCAATATGAAAATCAATCATGGTCAACCATAGTCAATCATGGTCATTCATGGTCAGCCATGGTTAATCACAGTCAATATGAAAATCAACCATGGTTAATCACAGTCAATATGAAAATTAACCATGGTCAATTATGGTCACATTGTAAAAAACATTGTCTCAATATGAAAATCAACCATGGTCAACCATGGTTCAACGTCGCATTGTGAAGATTGTCTCAATATGAAAACCATCCATGTTTATTTTAGGGTTTATAATATTTATCTTGGGGTTTATATATCTTGGGTTTATAATATTAATCCCTTAGGTTTAATATTAATCCCTTGGATTCATAATCCCTTAGGGTTTTAGTATTAATCCCCGGGGTTTTAGTATTCTCTTGGGTTTATATTATTGCCTTGGGTTTATAATCCCTTGTGGTTTTATTATTAAACCCAAGGGATTGATATTTTAAACCCAAGGATTAATACTAAAACCCCAAGGTATTATAAACCCTAGGGACTAATATTATAAATCCAAGGTATATAAACCCTTAGATGACTATGATTCATATTGAACCTAAACGATTAATATTATAAACCTATGAATAATATTATACCCTAGGAATATGCATCCTTAGATTAATATACCTAAGGGATTGATACTATTATCCCTTGGATTTATAATATTAAATAATAATTATTATATAGAATTTTGTATTATTTATTTATTTTGTGTAAGATTAGGTAGATCCTTGTTACACAAAAATATCGTCACCATGATTATTTGCAGTCAGTATGGGTCTATCATCACTTGTACTGACCTCCTAAGCAAGTCTCAGACCTCAGCTCTTCAAGTCAAGCTTTGAAAATGAGAGAAAGACATTAAAAATCAATGAAACTCTGGTTCCACACTTTCTCTCACTGTCACCTGCGGTCCCGCACCTTCTGTTTACAAAAACTACGGACCTGCCCGCTCTGTCCCTAAAGGTGTGGGTGCGGACCCCTGTGAAAGTCAAAAGGTGCAAGTTTTATCTTAAAAAACTCACTTTGGGTTAATTCTAGAGGATTCTAGAAGGAATTTTGACGTGGATTGTTCGCTCTGAGGTGGTTCATGCATCCCAAAAGAGAAGGAGCTAATCCCTTGATAAGAGGAGCTATCCCTTTGAAGGAGGGCTTTATCCCTTTGAAGGAGGACCTAGTAACCTCCCTCCATTGCACTATAAATTCAGGCATTGGGGTGGTTGCTGGAGAGGTTAGAAGCTGAACATTTTTGAGGGTAAATGCTGGTGAAATCAAGACTTCCTAGTTGAGCTTAAGAGGAGAGATCACATACCTTTTTGGCTTCATTGGGGAGTGAGTGAAACTTGTCAAAATAGAGGAGACTTCTTGCTGGACCTTGGGAGGAGCTTGTACAACGTCAAGGCACAGGTTGTAAAGTTCTTCTTCTTTTGAATTAATACAATCAAACTCATTTTTCTCAACAAGTATCTCATGTTATTTGTTTCATGGACTCCTTGACTTTCATGTTAAATATGTTTTATGATATTGGCTTTTCAGGTGCTATTTAATTTGTTTGCCTTGTTTGTGTTTGCAGATTCGCGACAAAGGAGTTTATTTGGATCGAAGGAGCGAGGGCATCCACAAACTTGCGTTGGACCTAAGGTAGGCCCTAAAACACTTGTTTGCCATTGTTTATAAAAGCATATTTAGAGAAAGATAGTGTCTGGTTGGTTTGCTTGTCATTAGGTCTTCTTTAGATTCTAGGAAGGTCTATCTTGTCCGCAAGATCGACTTATTCCGTGTGACAAAATGGCGACCATACTGGGGAATTGATTGTTTTCCTTGTTTTTACTTTGACCTGAGAAACTGTGTTTTTGTTTTTGCTTTTGGCTTGTTGTGTGTAAAATTGGGTAGAGTTTGTAGATCCAGGGTTATTTTTTGTTTTTCATAGCTTTGGGAGAGGACCGCACCCTATCCTTTTGACACAGTGCGTACCTATCCACACCTTTGCTTTTAGCATAGAGCGGGACCGCACCTGTGTAAACTGTGGGCCCGCGGACCCTGTCAAAATTTTGAAAAACCTAAGATTTCCTCTGTTAGTCAACTTAGTTTTTGTTTAGAAATTGTTATCCACTGCCCAGACCTGCATATAACTTGTCAAAAGCTTTCCTTAGGTTGATTTCATTAGTGTTAGGGTTTTAGGTGAAATTCCTAGGAGTTTTACTTGTTGGGTTTGTTTTTCATTTTGGTTGTGTAGTGGCTTTGAGCTTAGAAGCTGTAGGGACTTTAGATCACCTTAGTGTCTACCAGCCTTCTTATGAGTCTGAAAATTTATGAAATCTCCCCTTGTTGAGGAATCCGCTTTAAGTTTTCTCTTTACAAAACTTCGAAAAGCTTGTGTTTAAATGTTTGGATTTTCATTTTCAAAAAGAAAACAAAATTGGTTGTTCTTGACTGATTTGTGATTCTGCATAAATTGGTCCTTAGCTTACATCTAGCTGAGTAAAACATCCTTAAAAAAGACATCTAGTAGGCTTTGACTTCAAATAGGTTTTTATAATTTATAGATCTCAAAGTTAGTCATTTCCATAGTTTTGAGTGTTTTATAAAAAATATAAAAAATCTCTTTTGAAAAAAAAGTTTGTTTTTTGTAGTGGTTGAGTGCTTTGAAACGAAAAAGGGAATTTTTTGTGAAATAACTAGTTGTCTCGTTTTGAGTGCATTGGAAAGGACAAAAGCTCTTCTTTTAATTTTTTTCTTAAGAAGGATTTGTGTTTACAAAGTATTTGCATTCTCAAACTCTTTCTTAGTTAGAAGTTCATCGAAGAGAAAAAGATTGTTTAAATCATCTTAGGTGCATTTTTAGTGATTTTGAGTCGAGTCTTCATACCACAAGTTTCATCTCCGCACCTTTTGACTTAAACAAAAACCAATAAAAAATAACGCTTAAAGTAAAATTCATCTAGTAACATTTTTATTTCTAGGGCTCTAATACACCAACTTAGCTTAAGCTAGTGGCTTGGAGTAGGAGAGTAATTAACTCTCCAAGACAGTAAAAACAAACAAGTAGTTGTATCTTGTGGTAGGGAAGAAATCCAATTGTTTCATTTATGCTCTGGGAAAGCTCCTCTTAAAGGAGAAGCACGAGATCGTATTCGAACCAGTGTGGGAATCAATCCTTCCTCATTGGGAACGGCGCCAAATATTAACGTATTAAAAATGGTAAACCTCAGATTAACCATTGTCGAGGAGCCTGGGGTCACTTGTTGGTAAACCTTGGATTATGTCAAGGAGCCTTCAAGGGGATTGAGCTTGCTACTCTGCCCTTGCGTGCGTATCGGATCATAGACTGTTCCCCCAGGTATATTTGTTTCAGTTGGTAACCTTAGTGGCCATATTCTTTAGGATTCTTCCTGAGGTGACAGTGGTGGGAAGATCCCACTGTACCTGGAGTAGACGTCGGCTAGACTCACTTGGATTTTCTGGGGGGTTCTCTTCACTCGAGACGGTTAAGTGGAGGAACTTTTGCCAGTCTATTCATTAAGCAGGTTACCAGGGTAACTGTTCCAACCGCCATTTCTGTATTGAACTCTGCGACGTTGGATTTCATCACCAACTAGTGTTTTCAGTATGAAAATTTACTATTTGTGTGTGTTTGATCTCCTAGATTCTTTAGGCGTGTGATTCAAATTTGTTTGGTTCTTTAGAGACTTTAGGTGGTTTTCATTGAGATTTTACTTTGTTTGCGTGTGAAGTAGTTAAAAGTTTTTAACCGTGGCTGAATTACCTAGGCAGTCCCGTGGACTTCGGGGCCAATCTCCTGAGTTTCTAAACGTGGCTGATTTACTGAGGAAGTCCCGTAGACTTCGGGGCCAACCTCTTGAAGAAGTCTCGAGCCAGCTTGAAGGCTTGAAAGTCCTCGTAACTCCTAGAGACAGTAGAGTTGGGTAACCTGAAGAAGGAGAATCTTCTTTGACAGAACATCCTGATTTTCAACTGTCAGTGGCAGTTTATAATCCACAGTCAATGTCTGTTTCCGAAGTTACTGGTAGCTTTTCATCTACTAGTGAGCCTGAAAGTGAATTTGTTGCTACTCCGACATCGGGGTTTGTTTCCCCAGCTTCTAGTGGTCCTGGTTCACCTAGGGTAGAAAGAGTAATCACCCAAGATCTTCCTTCTGGACTTATTGCTATTGAAGAACTTGCTACTCCGGAAGAAGAAGTAGGCATCCCTATTCCTGAAAATCAACCTGTTATTGAACTAAGGGAGCGTGAATCAATTTTTTACAGTCCACCTAGGAGCAGTACTTGGTATCTTTCTTTGACTAATTTCTTAGAAAACCCAGGGTTAAGTTTTTCACCACCTCATGCTCCTTATCACCCAACACCTAGAGGTTATTATCCTTCGTTAAATATGTCGAATCAATCGTCCATGTTTACTCAATTGCCTGAATCCTTTTTGTACGGCGGTCCTTCTGTTCCCTCCGGATATCAATCACTTTCTGGTACTTTTTCGGGAGCATCTCCTCAACCCATTGAGCAAGGGTTATTAACTGGAATCAATGGTACTAAGCTGTTGAGCGTAGAAGACATTCTCATGATGTCAGGTTCTATTCCCAATCCTCAACCTCAAGATGGCCAGTTACCGCCTGGGGGGCAGCCTCAATTATCGCCTGGGGGGCAACCTTGAGGTACACAATTTGCATCTAGGGGCAACCTCAAGGACAGTTCATACCTACAGGACAGTACATTCCTCAAGGTCAACCCCTGACTCAATATGTACCCTAAGGTCAACCCCAGTATCAATTTATACCTCAAGGTCAACCCTAGTATCAGTATTTGCCTCAAGGGTATCAACCCCAAGGTCAGTACTCGAACCAAGGTTTCCAACCACCCTCCGGTCAAATGTATGTTCAAGGAATGGGAAATATACCTTTAAATTATCAATCCTACCCTCAATCCGGTTATGGTCCTCAATATTCTCAACCTATTATGGGTCAGTACCCCGGAATGAATATAGTGTGGGATCCATCGCAAACTCAACAGGTGTTGCAGCCAAATGTACAGTTGTCATCCCAAATTGGACAACCTTTAGTTTCTAGTACACCCCAACAACCAGTCCACTCTAACATTCAAACTTCTGTGCCTTCGGTAGTTTCTCAGTCTGGGCCTAGTACACCTCATACTCCGCCTCAAACGACTGCTACAACTGCCGCAACATCTGTTCAATCTACCCCACCTACTTCTGGAGTATCGACATCTCCGGTTTCTACTGTTCCTGTATCTACTCCTCAGACATCTTTACCACCGTCTGGATCCACGATTCAAACTTCGGTTCAGATGCCTGTAGACAACCTAGTTCAAGTATGGTTGTCACAAGTCAACCACAATTTACTTATCAACTGTACCAGGGACAATACTAATTCAGTCCTACTGTGCAGCAACCAGTCTATCAGTATCAATCGTACCTTGGGTACACTTATCAACAACCTCAACAACCCCAGTACGGTCTGGTTAATCCTGGTTTTCCGGGAGGATACAATATCCCAAACGCAATTCCTATTCCTAGTTATCCTGGATATCCTCCTCCTGGGGCTGGTCTCATGACCCAGAGTTTTAGGGACCCTAATTGTCAGTTACCATTTATCGCAACTTTGGACTTGCCTGACTTGTCGCACCTAATGAACGATCCCATTAATTATCTTCCGTTTTGGCCACCAATGCCGAATAAGTTTCCCAGTGACATTCCTAAGTTCGAAGATAAATCAGGAGAGGACCCGTCGAACCATGTGATGACTTACCACCTCTAGTGTGCGTCTAACTGCATTTCATATGATTCAATCCATCTTAGACTTTTCCAGCGCACTCTAATTGGTCTTGCGGCCAAGTGGTACATTGAGTTACCACGAGGCACATTTTATAATTTTAGTCAGTTAGCTACCTCGTTTTTAACTCATTTTCAGTTGCTAGTCCGATATGACAATAGCACAAAATTGTTAACTTCTTTAAAGCAATCGACATCCACTTACATTTCAGATCGTATTCATGGGTGGAGACGTCAACGGCGTTTAGTGAAAGTTTTTATTCCGGATCAGATCTTGGCTGAGTGGTTTGTAAAATCTTTGTTGCCAAAGATCACTGAAGATGTAGCTAAAGCCGGAGTTGTTACTGAGGAGCAAGTAATTGCTCAAGCACAGTACCTTGACTTGGTCTATACTCAGTCAGGTATGTTACACGAGAAAATCCCCAATCTTCCCAAGCAAAATCAAATCGCTGCAGCTCCTTCAGTATCTCATGCCACCGATGGTATGATTGGTACAGTTAACACTAAAAGTAAGAAGAAATCTTCCAAGAATTCTTCTCCTATCATAACCTTGCCTGATTCCCAACAGGAGATTCTTCTGCAGAGATTTCTGCCGATATTCATGTTGTAGAGTCATCTACAGCCAAATCAAAATCCGATGGGAAGAAGAAAGGAAAGAAGAAGAATAAAATAGACAAAAATTCAAAGGAGAAACCTGAAAAATCGGAATCCAATGACGAAAAGCGCAAACCTCGTTATCCTTGTCTCATTTGTGATGATGAACATTTTACAAGAGACTTCCCTCATCATGCAGAGGTTGCGAAGATTGTCAAAGGTTCCCAAACTCCTGTTGTTTCAAAGGATCCTTTTCCAGCTCAAGACAGTAAGATGATAGGTTCGTCCTCGAGTGCCAATGAAGAACCCATACTGATGATGTCCCATGTTAGGATTGCGACTCGATCGCAAGATTATGGTAGTAAAAGTCCTGTTGATGGTAAAGAAGCAGAATCTTCTCATTCTAATCCATCAACCTCACCTCCCGGTTCCGATCCACTACAGATCGAGAAACCTAATTCAGACTTGGTAATCAAACCGCCCGCCAAGGGTATACTTCGAAAGTTAGCTTTCAATCCACATGTGAGAGCGGCTCATAATTATAACATTGTTGAGAATTTAGCTGTTTCACCCTCCGCAATGTCAGCTTTGGAAGTGCTACAATCATGTCCGGCACAACGTAAATTACTTTTGTCGGCTATAGGAGCTGTTGATGTTCAGGACTCGAACCTAATAATTTTCGATCTAGAAAATAGTACACCGCGTTTGCCTCATAAAATGGCTTTCCATATTCCAGTGATAGTAAAAAACAGGCCTATTCATCAGACTGTAATTGATGAGGGAGCCTCAACGTGTATTATGTCGATACAGTGTTGGAGATCGCTTGGTTCTCCTTCGCTAAATCAATCCCCGGCGATTCTAAAGGCCTTTTATGGTTGTGGGTTTCATCCTTTTGGCATTCTACAAGATTTGCCTATAGGGGTTGAAGGAAAAACCGTTAGTCTAGATGTGGACGTGGTTGATGCCCCTCTAGATTACAACCTTCTCTTCAGTCGAAGTTGGTCTTACGCTATGACAGCGGTCGTTTCATCAGTCTTTCGAGTAATAAAGTTTCCACATAATGGAAAGATCGTAACAATAGACCAGCTGGCTTACTTTTCATTCGACGAGCCTCTTTGGAAAGTATTCAGCATGTCGGTAAAATGACTATCCCGTACAAGGATGTTGGAGTAGGACTAGTTAAAGATGCTGGTTTACTGGGAACTTTTCCTTTTCCTCTGATCAACGCATCATCTTCATTTGCAACCATTCATATGATTACATCAGACACCATTGTTTATGATGATCCTTGGATCATTCCTTCTGAATCTAAGATAGACTCATTTGGTGATGTCATGCCTTTGAGTCCATATGAAATTGCGTATGAGGCTGTGCAATCGTTTACCGACCCATTCTCAACCAAAATGACTTCATGAATGTGGTTCGTGAGGAATCACTTTTCACATCAAGCTTGGATTTAATCATGTTTTCTGAACTTGTTCACTTTGATGAGAAAATTCGTGAAATCCTATGTGTAGATGATTTACCATGGGAAGATCTCCATCATAGATCTTTGTTTTTACCTGAGAATGATCATTTTGAAAATGATTTCTCATCAATTTTTACGACTGAATATGTCAAGGGGCCTCAGAATCCAATGAAACATCTCGATTCAGAGTTAAATTTGGGAAACATCTCTCGAACTATTCCTATTGACATTTCGGTTAAGCCCGGAATTGTTGAGAACATTCATATAGGTGCCTCATGTACAGATGATGAAATTCAAATATATAAGGCCCTATTTCAAGAATTCCGCGACGTGTTTGCCTGGTCCTATGAGGAAATGTCAGGAATTGATCCCGCGATTGTTTTTCATGAGATCAAGACTTACCCGGACGCTAAACCTGTCTGGCAATGTTTGCATCAGATTCACCCAAGAAAAGCTGCTGCAATTAAAGCAGAAGTTGAAAAATTACTAAAAGCAGGTTTCATTTATCCGATCCTGTTAACGGATTGGGTATCGAATATTGTTTCGGTTAACAAAAAACAGGGAACAATAAGAATATGCATCGACTATAGGGACATTAATCGAGCCTGTCCAAAGGACAATTACCCAACTCCTATATCGATCAAATCATTGATGATTGTGCCGGCAGCGAAATATTTTCCTTCATGGACGATTTTTCTGAATACAATCAAATCAACATTCTACCTGCCGATCAACCAAAAACGGCTTTCATTTGTCCATGGGGGACATTTGCTTATTGCAAGTCACCTTTTGGGCTTAAGAATGCCGGAGAAACTTTTCAAAGGGCGATGCCTTATGCATTTCATGACATCAAGCACATTGTGTAACCCTATCTCGATGACTTGCCTGCTCATTCATTACATCGATCTGATCACCTCGTCCATTTACGAGCAATATTTATGAGGTGTAGGCATTATCGGATTCGGTTGAACCCACACAAATGTGTCTTTTGTATAGAAACGGGTCGATTGCTGGGGTTTGTAGTTTCGAAATCCGGCATTCGCGTTGATCCCTCGAAGGTCGAAGATATCGTCAAATTGCCTCCTCGTTCGAGTCTTCGCCAACTCCAAAGTTTGCAGGGAAAAGCAAACTTTTTACGACGATTCATTCCTAACTACCCTGAGGTTACAAAGGGTTTTACCCGGTTGTTGAAACAGAATACTCCATTCTATTGGAATGAGATAGCTCAGAAATCTTTTGATGCGCTTAAACACGCGTTGACCCATGCACCGTTATTGCATCTTCCCAACTACAACCAGGATTACTTCTTGTATCTTGCCGCTTCTCGTTCCACCATTGGAATGGTCTTAGTTCAGGAAGATGAATTCGGAACTGAACATGTGATATATTACCTTAGTCGAACTTTAAATCCAACTGAGCTAAAATATTCACATGTGGAGAAATTGGCATTGGTAGCCGTTCAAGCTGTCCAACGTTTTCGTCACTACATTTTACTACGTAAAACTACAATAATTTCGGATTGCAACCCTATGATCTACATTTTTACCAAGCAATTGCTAGGGGGTAAGTACTCTAAATGGATTGTTATCCTGCAGGAGTTTGACTTGGAATTTGAGAAATCTAAGTCTGAGAAATCTTTAGTCTTTGTGGAGTTAATGTGTGACTTCCCACGTGCTGACACGGAAACTGTGGCGAAGGAACCCATTGCGGACGAATCCTTGTTTCTAATCAGCACTTTAGATCCGTGGTATGGGGATATCATCGTTTATCTCCAAACCCAATCCTCTCGGCCAGAAATTTCAAGGTCAAAACATCGAAAAATTCGATTCCAATCCCAACAATTCAGGATTATTGGAGATACTCTTTATCGTCGTGGGGAGGACTTTGTCTTTCGACGATGCTTAACTCACGAGGAAGCTGAAAGGGTTCTAAATGACTGTCACTCTGGAGCATGTGGCGGTCATATGTCTGGGTATGCCACAGCCCAAAAGATATTGCGCACTGGCTACTTCTGGCCGTCTTTATTTAAAGATTCTATTACGGCGGTCCGAAAATGCCACAATTGCCAAATGCTTGATCGAAAGATGCGTGCTCCACCTGCTCCTCTCCAGCCTATAATTGTCGTTGGTCCTTTTGCCAAATGGGGTATCGATTTTAGTACATGTAACCCTCAGTCGGCCGGAGGGCATGCGTATATCATCCTTGCGGTAGATTATTTTACCAAGTGGGCCGAGGCGATGCCTACATTGGAGATAGACGGCAAGACAGCTACAATTTTCGTGTTCAATCATATAATTGCTAGGTTTGGTGTCCCGCAAGCGATAATCACTGATCATGGGCATCATTTTCGAAACGTTATGATGACCGAACTTACAGGCCAGCTTGGTTTACATCACGATAGTTCAACCCCTTATTATCCACAAGCTAATGGTCTGGTTGAATCCATCAACAAAGATTTAGTTATCATGATCTGACGAATCATTGGGATTCATCGGTCGAATTGGCATAACATGCTATTTTCAGCGCTTTGGGCGTACCGAACTTCAGTAAAAACATCAACAGGGTTCACTCCTTTCCAACTAGTCTATGGTTTGGAAGCTGTGTTACCCATTGAATGCGAAATCCCATCACTGCAAATGGCCATCAAGTTACTTCCAGCCACTTCCGAAGAGGAAAATCGTTTGTTATACTTGGCTCAATTAGATGAGAATCAACGTGATGCTGCATTAGCAATAGAGACTCACGCAAAACGCATGAAAGCTCAGTATGATCGAAATGTGACCCCTCGAAATTTTTCGGAAGGAGATCTAGTCTTAGTTTACGATCAAGCTAATGATAAATTAGGCGCTGGAAAATTCGTTCCTATGTGGCATGGTCCCTATGTTGTCAAGCAAAGGCTAGCAAAAGGGACCTATGAATTGGTAGACTTTGACGGGGACTCTTTGGGTAAACCCAGAAATGGCCTTTACTTGAAGAGGTCGTATGCTTAAAGAATGGGTATGGAGATTTTTTAGTTAGGATAGTTTTTCTTTCTAGCTGGTGTGTTTTAGTTTAAACAGTGTGCTTAGCTTAGATGGTGTTTTTTCCGTCATTATTCCTGCTTATCTTGGTTTTACTCTTGATATTGCAGATGTCGATACCTCTCCAAACATACATTGGTTTCGTTGATGGTGCTTGTCGTAATACACGGAACATTTCTTCCGCAGCTTGGATTATCTATTCGCCCTCTAACGAGTTAGTATCTATGCATGGGGTAAGCCTCGGTCAAACAATGAACAACATTGCCGAGTATAGTGCAGTGATTGAGTTATTATTTGAATCTATTTCATTTGGGATTCAGAGTTTGATAGTGAGGTTAGATTCTGAACTCGTTGTATTACAGCTTAATAGAGTGTATGCCATCAGAAATCCAGTGTTATTAAGATTATTTTTTAGAGTGCGTCTCTTGGAATGTGAATTTGACTATATTGAATATCAGCATATTCCAAGATCTTTAAATACATTAGCAGATGCAATTGCTTCTCGAATGTTAAATAGACATTTGCAATAATCATACATGTAAATTTAAAACCATTCCATAACATGATTTACAAGGTAAGCCGGTAATAGTGATATATATATATATATATATATATATATATATATATATAGGAGTGTGTCAAAAAATACATCGTCCTCGATCATAGGTTGAAAAACACCTTATGATCGGCAAAAATGATAAGTACAAAAAACAAAAATGTCATATGTGCCCACAATAGGCAATCATCCTATCACTGGTGATGATCTCTATAAGAAACCACTGCACGGGCCACCTTGCAAAGGAACCTCCTAAAAGGTCCCGAGACCCCAATCACATAGCGCTGAAGTCGACGAGGAATGTCATCTATAGTGGTCTCCGGAATATCTCTTGTCAAGCGCTCGAGATGACCCTCCAACTCGGCCAAAACCTCTGTTGATTCGTCTTGTGGGGCTGGCGCGGGTGCAACTGGTTGTTTCCTCTCGTAAGGCCGGAGAGCGGCTGGTCGCTGTGGACCCACATCTGCATTTGAAACTTTTGCTATCAGTTTTGAGATGATGGAAAAAAAAAAAAAAAAATAGGAAAAATGTTGAAAATGATTTTACCTGAGTAATCCCACTACCCTCCTGGTGGAAGAGCCATGTCTGGGTCACCACGAAAATCTACCCTAGCGTAAGGGAAGTCCTGAATAGAAAAGACCTAGTTTTCCAACCATTGGAAATACTCAGGTTTGAATCGAGCAACCTCTGTCCTCTCGTCCAGGTGACGGGCCATAACTACGACCCATCGCATCAGTTTGGGCTCTCGAGGAAGCCCAACTCCAACAGGAAGGTGCTGCGGGATCAACATGGGAACCCTCTCCAAGCCAAAACTCACAACCAAAGCCCCATAACCAAAGGTCTTTAGTTGTCCGTTTTTGGCCCTGGTCTGTTGGCCTTTCAGATTGGCCAACACGGCATCGCACCAGTTGAAGATGGTGCCTTGGAAGCAATCAACTGCTATACGCATCTGGGATCCGATGGCAATATGTAATGCGGCAACCCCGCAAAGTCTGGTGACAGTAAACGCAATCACCATGAGTTCAGGACGGGATATGGTCTTTATGTCTATCCCTTTGTCTCTAGCCTGGTTGTTGCAGTACTCTAGCCGGAGGCTATCGACAGACTGGCCAGCTGGCCTAGCCCCAAACAGAGTCGAGTCTTCGCCTCTCTTAGGAAAACCAGTCAAGAAATATATGTCCGCCGGCTCGATTTCGAGCTGGTGGCCACCAATGAAGAAGCAATGGTCCTATATGCTCCATCTGTGAACCAACCATTGTAAGAAATCCACCTGAGCCCTCATGCCAGGAATGGCCCAGAATTTGTATAAGCCGCACGCCCTCAAAGAATCAAGTGAAGACTGATGATTCCATGTGGCAGCATCCACGTCCTCATGCTCTCGTTCGCCCCAATCTAGCATGATGTACTCTCTGCATCAAGTATAAAGATAAATTAAATTGCTAGAAATTATTTTGTTTGGTCTATTTTTGAGAATTTTTGGGTTAAAAACCCTTGCGACAGGGACCGCACCCTCCGGGTTAGACACAGTGCGTGGGACTGCACCTTGTCTACATGGAAGGTGCGGACCCCGAGCTTTTTCCCAATGGAGAAAAAGTCGGCGTCCGCAGGCCAGCAGTGGTAAACCTGCGGGCCCCCACGCGCGGGTCACTGCCAATAAGCCATTCATCTGCAAAATATCTGTCATCCATCTTGACCATCCCTGAGTCAGTCCTTGCAACTAAATTTCTTCGACTTGATCTATGATTTCGTGTTGTGGGCTTGCCTACGACGGATCACTTTCTATCGACATCATCTCATTATCTAGAAAGATGATCTAGAAATTGTCAGTACCCTGAGATCTGCATGCCTCAATGGCAGGTTTCTCGCCTTTGTCGAGAGGTTGCATCATTGACCTTCGATCAAAGGATTTCGTGACATGTTCGACATCAACACATTTATTCGCATCTCATGGATTGTACTGGGTACTTTGAGAGCCATTGACATCACTGGTGGTTTCTCTCACACTTGTTAACAATTTACATCATTGACTGGTAATCAAGTGGTTTCTACCATGTTCGACATAACACATTCATTCGCATGGATAGAATCATACTGTTTCGGGAAGTAGAAGTGAAGACCCTGGATCTAGTTTCCACAATCCAGGCTGCGAGGAATTTTGTATTCATTATATAATGGACTATTCATAAACAGATGGCTGCGTCCATACTCTGTCCACATGAGTCTATACTTGTGATGTTTTACAAGATCATTCCTGTATCAGAGCAGTAGTTAGTTTTCTAGTCAGTTTTGATCTGAGTATGGGAATGCCTACCTCAGCGATGATATGATCTCATATATATATCTTGCATTGAATGTTTTTACAGGTTCCAACCGGGCTCTCCACAAGATGATCCTCGAAATGATAAAGTACTTCACTCTTCCTAAATGATAAATGAAATCCTCATCTACTACAGACTTTGCACTTTAGGGGGCAATCTGTTACACAAAAATATCGTCACCATGATTATTTGCAGTCAGTATGGGTCTATCATCACTTGTACTGACCTCCTAAGCAAGTCTCAGACCTCAGCTCTTCAAGTCAAGCTTTGAAAATGAGAGAAAGACATTGAAAATCAATGAAACTCTGGTTCCGCACTTTCTCTCACTATCACCTGTGGTCCTGCACCTTCTGTTTACAAAAACTGCGGACCTGCCCGCTCTGTCCCTAAAGGTGTGGGTGCGGACCCCTGTGAAAGTCAAAAGGCGCAAGTTTTATCTTAAAAAACTCACTTTGGGTTAATTCTAGAGGATTCTAGAAGGAATTTTGATGTGGATTGTTCACTCTGAGGTGGTTCATGCATCCCAAAAGAGAAGGAGCTAATCCCTTGATAAGAGGAGCTATCCCTTTGAAGGAGGGCTTTATCCCTTTGAAGGAGGACCTAGTAACCTCCCTCCATTGCACTATAAATTCATGCATTGGGTTGGTTGCTGGAGAGGTTAGAAGCTGAACAATTTCTAGGGTAAATGTTGGTGAAATCAAGACTTCCTAGTTGAGCTTAATAGGAGAGATCACATACCTTTTTGGCTTCATTGGGGAGTGAGTGAAACTTGTCAAAGTAGAGGAGACTTCTTGCTGGACCCTGGGAGGAGCTTGTACAGCGTCAAGGCACAAGTTGTAAAGTTCTTCTTCTTTTGAATTAATACAATCAAACTCATTTTTCTCAACAAGTATCTCATGTTATTTGTTTCATGGACTCCTTGACTTTCATGTTAAATATGTTTTATGATATTGGCTTTTCAGGTGCTATTTAATTTGTTTGCCTTGTTTGTGTTTGCAGATTTGTGACAAAGGAGTTTATTTGGATCGAAGGAGCGAGGGCATCCACAAACTTGCATTGGACCTAAGGTAGGCCCTAAAAAAACTTGTTTGCCATTATTTATAAAAGCATATTTAGAGAAAGATAGTGTCTGGTTGGTTTGCTTGTCATTAGGTCTTCTTTAGATTCTAGGAAGGTCTATCTTGTCCGCAAGATCGACTTATTCTGTGTGACAATCCTCCTTTTATATTTATATATAAACAAACTGAAACCACATATAGTTAATAGGTGACCTCAACTTTCCCAGTGGGAAACCAAGTCTGTTGGCCACCGATGCATATTGTAAGCCATCTAAAAATGATAAGTTATCAGTCTTTCTACCCAAGCAATATATACATAACTATTTAAGAACCAGTCTATAGTCTTAGATACCATAAGCATGCATGTAAAAGAAAGCTAGCCGCTAAAAAACAAAAAAACCTGAGCTATCCTTGTGCTCAGCTATTCTTTGAGGTCTTCTGGTTCTGACTCAACTGTCACTGGATCTTCAGCTGAATCTCTAGGTGCTGGTGTCATTTCGATAATGCATGGAATGTGTCGTTGGATATGATCGAGTCTAATGTCCTGTTTATAGAGCTGGAACTGGATAGTTTGCAGGTCCTTTTTGTAGTCTGGCATGTCTCTAATGATCAGAGCCATCCCCATGGACACTTGTTCCATTGCTTGTCCTACCAATCTTTTCATGAGCCAATACAGATGCAAGGTCTGTTTGAATTGGGATAGTCTCCCTCTAGTGTTCCGAGGATTTGGAATGTGTTCTTTCCATTCCTCCATTTTGTCCTCGAAGTCCTCCTCCATAATTCGGTGCTCTATTTCTTCTATAGTTTTGCGGATCCCTACATCTGTTCCTTCCTTATATGCTTTCACTGCCTCCCTGATAGTCTCGTCTATGGATCTTCTCCCTTTCCTCTGTTCCGAGGTTCCCAGGTCCTTTGAACGAGGACCAGATTTTTCTCGTCCTCCGCGGCCTCTTCCTCTGGCTAGATGCACCATGTCACCATTGTTTACTACCTGTTCACAGTGATCACAGTTTAATGTCAGGATAATAAAACCATTACCAGTCCAAATTCTGATTGCCTCGTGGAGTTTCTGTTCTTCGTCACTAACTCCCTTGTGCTCGCACTCCATTGCTCCCAGGAATTCAGGTGAAACAGGGGTGGGCTTCACCTTTTGTCTATCGAACCTAAAGAAACTAATTATTTAGTTTGATTTAAGATTTTATTCCTATGCTCAGAAAGCTTGGAGAGAAGCCTCCCAAGCTCATTGTAATTTTGACAACGTAAAAGGCTAAGAAGGTCAGTATTGCAACAAAGATTTTGAAACTGAGATCTAATGTGGTTGTACATAGGGCACTCTAAGAGGAAGTGATTTTCATCCTTGATGTTCATATTCTCACAGAGATGGCAGAGCCTTTCCATCCATGGTGTTTTAGGAATTGGCCAACGACCCGTTTCACTATGGAGCTTATGAGAGTTCATTCTAATCTTGGCCATATTAATTTTCTTCTTTGAGCTAGTTAAAACAAAGAGATACTTTTGATCTTCTAGGGTGGGGTTGATGACCTCCTTATAATATCTTAATTTTCTTTTAGCTGCTAAATCTTTCTCATGCCACATTTTTTCTTTGAACTTAGAAGTAACAATATTTTTAATGCTATTAATGTTTAGCAATGCAACATTCTCGTTGATATCCCAATGGTTTAACCAGGCCCTGGTGTCTTTATATACCAACTTCGTTTGAGCCTTAGGTGGTTTTGGCTGGAATTTAAAGCTAGCTTAGGAAGTCTATGGTCTCCTATGTTATTGAGTTTGTGCTTGTACAACAGAAGCCTAGTCACAGCTAGGCTCTCGATAGGGGAAAGACCCACTTCTATAAGGAGAATAGGATAGGGTGTGTTGCTTTTAGTTTTGAGGTTATACATTATAAAACGCTTCTAGATTTGCTCAATCTTTCTCCAGGATTCTCTAGAGATGCTACAACCCCAAACCTCACATCCATAAAAGATAATCGGAGTGACTAAAGTTTCAAAGAGGAATTTTATCCCACATTAAAAGGTTTTTCATTTTACAATTATTTTCTAGACCAAAATAAGCTTTCCATCCCCCATTAATCCTTTTCTCAATGCTATAGTTCCAGTTGAGCTTGTGATGAATATCAATTCCTAGGTACTTGTAGGAAGACACTTTCTCCAAGTTACTATTATCATACATAAAATTAGCGTAAGTGTCCTTCTTGGATTTGATAATCATAACTTTTGTTTTGTCAGTGTTAACAATCATACCCATGGTAGAGCAAAAATCCTTAAGAAGTATAAGTTGCTTATCAAGATCAGATGGGCACGTTGCGAGAAGAATAATATCATCAGCGTAGAGAAGAAGGATGATGACTATCCCATCTAATATCGTGCCAACACATCCTGCTTCCTCTAAACAACCTTCTAGCTTGTTGATTTAAATGCCAAATAGGGTAGGGGAGAGGGGCAGCCTTGTTTAACTCCGATATTACACTTAATATCTTTCAACCACCCCTCATTACTCTTTAACTTGGAAATTACATTCTCGTATAACCTTATAGCGACAACTCTCAACTCAAAAGGAACCTTTAGCTCTTCTAATCTGTTCCAAAGGTTGTTTCTAGGAACCGTATTGGAAGCCTTTTTAAAGTCCACAAAGCAAAAAAAGGGATTGGATTTATCATTGCGGCATTCCTCCACACTGATCCTAAGCATAACGAGGTGGTCTGTTGTTGAGTGCTGATTTCTAAAACCTGCTTGGCCTTTAGCCCGCTTACCTTCACTTTCAAGCCATATGCTCAACTTCCTTTCCAAAATAATACCATATAACTTGGCTAGGAGACGGTTGATCATAATTGTCCGATAATTAGAGGGGTTATTTGTATCCCCACTTTTAAAAATAGGGATAATGATGCTTTGAGTCCATGGTTTAGGGAACCCTTTCTTGGCCGCTTGATTGAAAAGCTTGTGAATGTGGGGGATGAGGACAGGACCTCCAATTTTTAAGATTTCCACCTGGTAACCTTCAATGTCCTTATCTTTCCCATTAGCCAAGCGATTAATCCCAAAATCAATGTCTTCTAATGAGAAAACTTCTTTCATTGTGAGCAGGGTTTCAAAGTTATCCATGACATTTGGAGATTCATAAAGCTTTTTAAGATAGGAATTCAAGTCGTGTAAAGTAGTTTTATTATTATCTTTAGTTTTCCTAGTTAGAATCTGCCTTTAGAATTTCTTAGGAGCTACCTTAGAGAGCTGTAAGAGGTTCTCTTGTCTTTTACGAATATACTCTCTTTTTTTCCTTTTAGTTAGGGCTTTGTATATTTTTATCTTGCGAATTTTAAGAGATTCATCAACAACTTCCTTAATTGCTCTCCTCGCACTTTTACAATCTTTGTCATACCATGGGTTGGTTTTGCTATTTCCTTTATTACTTGAAACTTCAATCGAGAACTTGTTAATAGAATATGAGAGGGTTGTAGTAAAATTATGATAGAGATCTTCTATGTTATCTATATTAAATTAAATGAAGCAAATTAGTTTTTAATTCATTTAGAAAGAGATCTTTTTTATTTCTATCAAAGATTAACTTCTTTTGGTTATAAGGATTATCTTCTACGAGATCTCTATGCATGACAAAATTGAGAGTTATAAGTAAAGGCCTATGATCAGAGTCAGACTCGTGGTCGTTTAAGATGTCAAAATTTGTTATTTTGTTGTATAGAGGGAGATCGGAGATAACATAGTCTACCACGTTGCTACCAAGTCCATGGATGCAGGTCATGTAGCTAGAATTGAGCCACTTCTTTAGACCGTTGCAAATTATGAGATCCTGAACAGTATAGAGCTTGAGTACATAAAACTGTAAAATTTAACGATATTAATTAATTAATTTGTAAAAAGATAATTCTTCATTTTTATGAAAAAAGATTGATTCCAAAAGTATTTAATAAATAAAGCTATTCATGGCCACGGTAAAAGTCGAACCTAAACCACAAAGCGTATTTCTTAGCTTTATATAAAAACTTTTACCGCATCAATCTTTTTCGGGAAGCACGTTTTTGACTTCTAAAAGAATGTCGGTGGTGGATAGCGTACTGGCCAATAATCTTCGTTACCTTTCTCAGTAAGACGTGGAGTACGGTAATATTCCGAGAAAAAAGCAGGGATGGAATGGAATTTGGCTTTTTGAGTGATACAACCCATTACCCACCATGGGACTTTTATTGCATCTTTGGGACTGGGACCCACAAGGATGGCTCAGTGCACGTCTCTCCCTGGAAAAAGAAAAAGGTGGCTCAATGAGCACTGTCTGTCAATATGACAGTTCTGCGAAATTTAGATGGAATAGATGAGATTTATCTTTATTGCAAGACTTTTTGAAGAAAATAAAAATGATTAAAAGTTAACTTTAGTTATCAATTATATATATATATAATTAGGGTCACCCATTGTGTTTTAAAATGGGTTTAATTCAAAATCATCCCTCATTTCTTGTTTTGAAATGGGTTTAATCCAAAATCATCCCTCATTTCTTTATTTCACGACAAGAATCGTTTGGTTCCTTGGAATAAAAGAGGTTTCCCAGAAGCATCATTATATTTGCTCCGCGTTAAGATCCTACTACGCTGTACACCTAAATGACGAAGTTGCTAAGCAAGTCTAAGGATGATAAAGCGAAACTTCATGGATGGCATAGTTTGAATATGTTTTTCTATATAAATGTCTGCGGGCACAACATAGACTGAGCATAGATTGAGTGAAGGTTAAAGTTTTGGTGATCGCAAGTTAGGTAATTTTTTTCTCTGAACTGCATTTTGAAATGGGTTTACTTCAGAATCTGCAAGTTTTTGTTATAAAATTGGTTTGCTGGTTGGGATGGTTATCATCTTTTGCTTTAGCACAATTGGACATAAGTGAAGGTATGAGTGGATTTGTTAATATTTCTGTTCAAGGAATTACATGCCTTGGTAATTTAGCTGTTTTTGTTACAAGTCTCATAAGAGGAAGGCTGGATCTAGAGATAGGTGCCAGGGATGCCCTGGACATTCTAGTAAGTGCCAAACTCAAGACCATAAATGGGATTGAAGATGGCAATGGACTGATTACAGAACAAACTGCTTCTGCAGAGAAAGTTCCTCTCCAGAAGATGTTCGAGTCATTCGGACGACGTCTAGATGGACTGGGCATCAAGAAGATGGTCGATTTATTCAAACGGCTTCGACATCGACTTGGCATCCAGAAGATGGTCGAGTTATTCAGACGTCTTCGAAATCGACTGGTCATCCAGAAGATGGTCGAGTTGTTCAGACGGCTTCGACATCGAGTGGGTATCCACATACCTTGTTTTAGAGAAGAAGATATTGAGACCGCCTCTGCAGGTCGTCGACCTAGCGCTTCTAATGAAAATGGAAGTGTACAGAATGCTTCTGTTGTGATGCTGTCTAACGGCAAACCCAATTTGTCCATCAAAGATTTCATGAAAACCAATGCCTCCATTGTGGGCTCCATTTTGCTGCGATTCCTTCCATTACAAGATGCAATAAAAGATCGTGAGGTAGTCCCTCCAGAAGTCACTATAGAGATGTGTGGATGCAATTATTGCAACTGCATTGTATTCTGGACAATTGAAGAGATAACTAACATGCTTAGTCTTCGGATGCCTGGGACATTGAAACGACTCTCCAATTCCCTTTGCCTACTGCCATGTCTTACCTGCCTCACAAATGGCTGCCATGGCTGCAACTGGGGCAGCCTGTTGCCGTTGGTGCAGGACGATGAAGGGTACAAAGTGAGAGTGAATGAGTCAAAGGTGGTATCTGAAATTCTTGACGATATCAGTGCCCGGTCTATCAACGGAAAAGGGCACATTTGCATCTGCATTCCAATGAATGATGCCCGACGTGATAAGTGGACAGAGCTACTGGTAAGATCTTTGAGGTCTAAAGATGCCGAAAGCAGAGGAGTCAGAGTCATGGCTTCCGAAGCTTTGGAAGACTACTTGGCTGGACGTCCAACTTGGAGCAAAAGCGTAGAAGACAACATGGTAGAATACAACATGGTGTCGTTCATAATTCCAAGGTTGACTGAAGTATTAATAAACATTTTACTGACTTTTATGTTCGGAGTGGATGGCTTCTCTAGCTCTCTGGTGGCGAGAAGGACAGTCAGAGACTATCTGGTGGACAGTAAAGGAAGTGGATTCGCTGCGAATGCATTTCTAACCAAAGCTGTGGTCAAGTCTGATTTCCAAGTGGTCTGCCAAGTACTAACCTTTAGGGGTGATCTTCTAGGGATTAAAACCTTATCATTTATAATCTGTTGTGTGAACTTGATTTGCTCTATTGCTTGGGCTGTTCTTACTGTATTTGTATCTGTCACTGCCATTACCCCCTCACAGCATGTACCCGTAGCGATAACAGTAGCCGTTGGTATTGCTTGGGGAATGGATTCTATCATTATTTTAACTCGGCTTACTTCTATCGCTTTTCGTTTACTCTATATCTTTTTCTTTATTTGGATATTCATTCCAATTCTCCCCTCTCTTGTATTTTTTCCTGTAATTTTTGTTTTGGTCATTATGTGGCCATCCTCTAACCGGAAGGATAAAATGTTTCTGTCGGTGATATTTTTAATTTCGATGGTCGTGGATTTATCGGGGGGGACAGCCTTGGCTCTAACAGCCTTGTGTGGTATTGCCCTTGCGTGGCTATGGTTCAACTCGATGGAGAGATTGTTTTTGTTGGTGACAATTTTGGAGTTAGCGTACCTCCAGATCATCTGGCCTTTCGTATACGGAGATGGGAATAGCTGGTGGGAATCTGGGAGATGGGTATATGGTGCTGTTCAAATACTGGTGTGGGTGAAATGGACCGGTGGCAGTTACATTCTGAGTAAGAAGAATTCGCTAGAATTTTTTGGTAAAAGTCCTCACGAGTGGGGACTTCTACTATACTCTTCTGCATTCTTTCTCAATGCTGTCTTGGCTGGAGTTCGGAGCGAGTGGGAAATGCCATGGATATATTCAATTTCAAGGGAACACCATCATAGAAATACTACAACGGAAGGCGTCTTATCTGCCACACCATGAATAAAATATCAGTGAAGGCCTCTTAGAAGAGTAATGCAGTTTACCATAACAATTGCTTGTACATATTGTATACAGTTCAACCGATGCCCATGGTTGTTCATGGTTTTGTTATATATTATTATTGTAAAGTAATATTTAATTCTTAGCAGACATTTCCGAGGTTAATCGTTAATTTTAAACAGAGATTCATTTAACCCTTAACCTTCGCATGGTAATTTTATGTTGTGATATTTAATTTATTTTACTTTAGAAGTGTAACACATGTTCAGTTTTTTAATACATTTTTATAGAATTTTTAAAATAATATTTTATTTTTAATAAAAAAACAAATTATATAAAAATTTTAATTTTAATTTAGTTTTATCCAAACAATTTTATTTACAATTTTTTAATATTAGTAAACCTATAAAAATATCTATTTATTTATTTATATTTAATTTTTGTAAATAAACAATACCAAAATTATATAATAATAAAATAATTAAAAATATGAAAATTATAATAAAAAAATAATTTAAAAAGTAAGTTGGAAACAACTAGTGTATACCTTATTTGGACAATTTTTGAATTAAAAACAATATAAATTTTTTTTTATCTACTAACTACTTCCTACAGATCAACATTGGATCTACTATCTCCTGTGAAAGGATGTAAATATATTTTATTATTTGTAATTTAACCAGAATTTGAATGTGGAATTTTCATTAACATGCACAAAGCCAAATGGTCCTACATGTAGAATGACAAGAGTTTAAACTTGACAATAATTCAAACATTATCTAATAAATATCAACAATAATTAGAAATTAGCATGGCAGTGGAAAAACCACAACTCCTATGCATGCATTTCCAAGCTTGAAAGGTCCCATCCCCTTTTTCTCTTAGGGGATTTCCCTGCACCAACAATTTTTTATCTTAGGACTTCTTCTTTCTTCAAGAAGTTGTCCAATGGCATGAGCATTCCCCATTAAGACATTATACCCTCTTGGATGGCCACAGGTGGTGCACATAAATTATAAAATGACTATCCCTACCTCATTTGAGTTGCATATTTGAAAATCCTCATTATACCCTTTTACATATTGCCACTTCAAAATATAGGAAATGTGATCTTGTCCATAACTACACAAGCAGGTAAGATGAAATTAAATAAATATTAATATACTCAAGCAACAAAACCAACAATAGAATTGTAGACAAGGTACAAGTGAAAATTAAGATGAGGGGGTGCATAATGCATCTCTTGTACAAGAAGATAATATAATTGTGAGAAAGTTTTGAATACATTTCACCAAATGCAACAATTAAGCACCAGAGTGACTCAATTCACCTTTTCAAATGTTTTAGTTGCTTATGGTAGCTTGCTAGCTCTTGAACATGGTAAGTGGGTCCATGGCCAGATCGTCAATATTGGAATGCCCTTAAGCTCTTTGAAAAAAGGCTACAAGATTCCATGAAGCCAAAAAATATTACATTTATTGGTGTTCTCTTTACTTGGATCCATGTTGGTCTCATTAATGTAGGCCACCATTATTTTGGGTCCATGATTCATGATCATTATATTCAATCAAAAGCACACCACTGTGCATGCATGAATGAATTTCTTGGTTATGCTAGGCAATTTGGTGATGTAGAGGAAATTATTGACAACTTGTCATTTAAGCCTATAAATTATCTATGTGCCTGCATAATTTCCTGTGTGGTAATTTAAGATAAATGTTCCTAATGTTGCTTCTTGTACTGGTTAAATCCTTCCATTGATCTCAACAATCTCATAGTTGGCTTACTCGACCCACTTTACATGTGCAAGAGACTTAGAGTATGTTTGCATTTTTGTATATTATCATAGTAGATGTGTAAATATGTAGGGGCTTAGGAGATTGCCATAATACCTAGCATTCTTCCCAGTAAAGATTAGCTTCCAAGTCTACATACATGATGTATTATTTTCCCTCGTATAGTATTCACTTTCCTTGTTTAGATTTCAGATATACATTCAATAAAAAATCATAAAACCACCAGCCACTCAAGGACTATAATGCATCCTTGAGGCTCCCACATAGTTGCAACTAATCTATGATTGTGAACAACATACCTTTGGCAGGGTAAACATGGTATGTATAAATTACACTATACATATTTATGTAATGTAGGCCCAAACAATTATCCTAAGTGCCAAGACTATAATTTTTTTCTTTTGTTGTAATTAATCCAGACTCAATATCCCGCACAAGGTTCAAGATCTCTTCTCTCAGGTTTATGTTGTATGTTTCTAATGGAGCAAGGTCATATTGATTACCTGGAAAACAACTTATTATCAGAAATTTCCATCTCAACATTTGAAGTTATGGTTCAACAAATTATGATAATGATACAACTACAGGTTGAGTATTAGGTTTAAGACCAATGTTGTGACATGAACCTCATTACACACAAAATATACAACAATGTAGTATTAAACCAAAGAGATAAACATTCATATTCCTTACATTCCATAGCATTATATCGGCTAAAATATTATATTTATACACTATCAAGAGCATGCTTTAGAGGGGGTTGTATATTATGGCCTTCAAGGTAGGTCTACAACTCAACATTACAAATGAAACCAAAATAATCACATCAATAACCTAATATTGGTGAAATTAGCATCAAGTTGGCTACATAAATGAAACCATGTTCTAAGTACATCATTAATAGAACATCAAGCTAATTAACATGAACATGAGGAAACCATGCTTAAGGACTTGGGAATAAAAAAATATATTTTATAACATGAATTTTCATGGAATATACTCAATGGACTAAATACTTTTCTAAAAGTATGATCTGGAAACTGAGTATATGACTTTGATTTTCTACCCAACCTTAGATCATGCAGTATTTTAGTTTTTCTTTAAGCCCAATAACCCCTTACCGATATTCCATAGCATGGAGGGAAAATGATTAACAGATTAAATTGATGTTAGTTAGATGAAACATAGACTCCAAAGGTTCACTCACTTCTACCCACCAACTAAAAAAACACTTAGCTCTACACAAGGGCCTTTAACAATTTACGAATTCCACCAATAGCTACCAATGAATTCGATGGATTCTATGTGCCCAACCCTTTCAGCCCTTTGGTTCCTACCTAAAATGACAAGACATTCCTACAATAAACACAATTGAATATGTTGGTATAACAATGATGAATATCCTTATTAAATGGAAAATCAATGGTTCTATTAAATTATTGTCATATTAGTTTTGACTCATTTTTCTCATGTGAAATATTTGTGTACAATTTATCATCCAGAAGTTCCAACCCTTAGCTTTCATCTCTATGAAAGATGGCATGCTTCTTCCTCGAGGCCTAATTTGTGATGACCGTGATCAAATACTCATAGTTTACTGATTCCAAATTGGGATCCATTCCACTCTGATGAATTAAGAATGAATATGCTTCTTCAAAACCATTGGATAAAATAATTCCCTCACGAAGATGAGCATAAGTACAATAAAAAGGCTTAATCCCTTCTTTCATTATATCGATGAATTGAAGTGTGCCTCCAAGCTTACTTGTATTGCAAGATTAATTAATCATTATATCATATGTAAATGCAATTAAATGGTAGCACTATAAATCAATGCTCTCAAACACTTTGTCTACCTCTACAAATCGTTTTCTATGACAAAGCTTACTAAAACCGTGGTCATATAGGTCATTGAATCATGAGGGAAACTTGTGATCTCCATCATATCAAATAGAACATGTACCTTATGCATCTGGTCATTTAGACAAAAAAATGTTATAAGTGAATGCTCACAAACCACTATTCGCACTTACCCTTTTTTTCCAATATGAATAAAGTTGCATTGGCATGATATTCTTCACAAAGAGTTGCAATAATATTTCATGAGCATATCGTCTAGGAAATATCTCCAACTTATCAACATTTCAATGAATTTATTCAACATATCCAAATCATATTTCCAGGTTGTGGTATAGGAAAATGTTTTCACAGAATAATTGCGACAAGCAAGTAACATCTCTCTCAAACTCTTCTGTAGGGTTCAATGTCCTTAGAGAAACTAAGAAGATGCCCATTATAGGTTAAAGTGTTATGTATGTATCTTATTTGCAGTTTGGCCCATTGGAAAAAGCTCAAGGCCAAGCTTGGGGAACTTGTTTTATTCAATACCAACTTTACTAATTCTTGATAAATTTGAATGGCCAATTTAGTTATAGTTTCTTCCATGTCTTCTACACCCTTTCTTTTAATACTTTGCGTATTTCTCTTGTGGCTTCCTCCAACTTCCATTTCTCTTTTCCTTGGGCTTTTCTATCCTAAATTTGTTAAATTCATGCAAGGCATCTTCCTCTTCTTCATTGTTTTCATCCTCTCTCAAGGGCTTCTTGAAAGTTGTGAAGCTATATTTATTTTCCATTATGATGTTGGAGAGCTTCCCTCCATGCATTTTCATTCCCCTGCCTTCTCTTTTGTTCTCTTTCCCCCCAAATCTTCCTTCTCGTTGCTATGTTTTTATTCCCTGTCTAGAAAAACGGTATTCTCTATTTCCTTTCAATTCCACTTCCTCCTATGGTTGTTTTCAAATCTAGATCGAATATTCTGGGCCAATAAGAGTTGATCCACATGTATCTTTGTCCCCTGATTATTTTTTTGTTTCTTTTCCTTGTCATCCTTAATTTGTTTAGTGTCTTCTGACCCGAATCTTGTAGGCCATTCACCATAGTGCCACTTAACCCTCTATCTCTTGCTTTCACACCTGTTAGTTTCTATGGATTCCACCAAACAAGTCAACATCCCAAGCAGTTCCCCCCCCAAGATCTGGAATTCATGTCCCTACAATCAACCCATATTTAATTAATTTAATTTACAATAAATGGGAATAGTAGCCAGGCTTGTCATAATGATGATGACCCACATGGTGAGGTAGTTAGTCGAATGACACCCTGTTCCAATAGTTTTTGCAATTGCTTCTATAATAGACCACCTATACAACCCAATATTTGATAATATAGAGTTGGGAAATAAATGGATCTCATGCTCTACTTCCCTCTTCGGTGGTATCCCTTTAGGATCTTGGAACACACTGTTAATTTCCTATAGAAACTTCTATATTTTTTTTATATTACTTAGCACCCCTTTAGTGATGAATTATATCTCATGGACACTTCTACTCACTTTCATTAAAAATAACAAAACACATTTCTTACTAGAAATGATCAACATTTTGGTCTAATTAGCACTTACTAGTGAGGTCTTTGACTTTCCCTTATGCATGTTGATGATGAATGATTTTTTGTCTTTGATAAAGTGTTTCTAGTTGGATATTGGCATCAAGATCACATCCCACATGTAAATATAGGGAGTCCCAAATGCAACACCACATAGATCTAATAGAACTACATCCAATTTTATTCCTTCAATTAATTCAACTGATAACTTTGATTTTGCACTATTTGATTCTTTATCTTTGCCTCCTTATTTACCTATCCCAGTGGATATGGGCTAGTATGGTCATGAGTCTCCAATCCTTGTTTCTTGGCTAGATCTACTACTATGATATTTTACTTTGATCTTGAGTGAAATAGAGCATCATTTTTCGTCTTCTTGAGCTGTATCTTTATATGGAAGAGTTTGGTCATTTCATTCTCTTCATGTTGCTGAAGCCTAATTAGATTCACCTCATTGTATATTGATGTACATAAAATTTTCCCATCTACGTCCAAGTTGCTTTCCACTTGGTTCCTCGAATCTATGGCCATGAGATTTTTGTTCTTAAGTTCCTTGCTTTTGTTCTTTAAGTTTAGCGTTGGATGAAATTTCCAACACTTCTCCTTTGTATGTCCATTAATGTGATAGTGGTTGCAGTGGTTGCTATGATATTTTCATTGGTGTTTCGCAAGTGTTGTATTTTTGTCTTTTCCCCCTTTCCAATTCTTCGTCCCCTCATTGAAAGCTTCCTATTCTGTTATGAAACCAAGTCACAAAAATATAGAAAAGATAGATCAACGACTTAGAAATCAGCCTCTTCGAGGGGTCAACCTCCTTTATATTACACAAATGAACAATTCTTGGATGATACAAATGACAATACCTCCTTCCTATATATAGGGGTCTAAGGGTCCCAATACAATCAGAGCCTACATAACAATAATATTGTAGGGGCACAAGAATAACAATAATGGGCTTCTATGGGACATAATAACAACAACATGGGGACTATATGGGCCCAATAATACAATAAGTGGGTTGCACTAATAACAATAAGGGGTTACACTAGTAGTATAGGGACCTAACATGCCCCTCACCTTCAAAAAGTGTTGTCCTCAATGCTTGAGTAGTTCTAGATGCTTCTGTATAAAATTCTCATCCTCCGGTGTGGAATCTTCAGCAGGTAAGTTCTTCCACTTGATGAGATATTCTAAAAGTGATCGATTTCGTAGCTGTAAATTTCTTTTTTTCTGTGACTACTTTCGGTTCCAATATGATTTTTCCTTCCTCTTAAAAATCTAGAAATATTATTTGAATGGCATCTTCTCACCTATAACCTTCTTTAAGCATGAAACATGGAAAACTGGGTGCACTCGGGAAGATGCATGAAGCTCCAATTTGTATGCCATAGTACCAATATTTTGTAACACCTTGTATGGACCATAATACTTTGGTGATAATTTATTATCCTTCTTAGGTTGCTTTAGGGACATTTGCTTGTATGGTTGTAGTCATAGAAATACCCAGTCGCCTACATCAAAACTTCTTTCACTACAATGTTGATCTTCCTATTGTTTCATTCGACTCTGCACCAAAGTGGGCTTATCCTTTAAAAGTTGGAGAACATTTTGTTGATGCTTGATGTGATCTTTCACTGCTTGAACCTTTTTCTTCTTGATATGTCCTTCTATCTTAAGAGTTGTGTTATAGACATTTTTGTGCCTCGCTACATGGAGCATGAAATGTCAATAATTACAGGGATCCTCAGTCCCTAAACATGTTGTTCTTACCCCTAAAAGAACAAGGTCATCAAACAACAGCACTTCCAATCAGTTCTCCACCTGAAAACACTTCAAAACAGGCTAATTTTGGATCATGTCAGCTGCTCCACTGAGCATCTGCGCTGGAATGCAACTGCTCCTCCTTGTACCTGCGCTGGAAGTCAAATCTAATGAAGGCTACCTGCGCTGGGCGAGATTGGCCAAGTGGCACAGTCATTCTGCAAAGTGTCAATGGCCCAGGAAGCTTCTAAACTGACACTTGGTTCAAGGAATTCGCCCTATGATGAGTAAGAAGGTCTTGATCTCCAAGTGGAAGCAAGATTCTCCAAGTGGACTCAAGAACTGAAGATTAACTAAAGTGGGAGAGGACACTAGTAAGCTTTATGCCAGCCTCAAGCTGACTCATCCTTTCTCCAAATCTCCTATATATAGAGCTCTCTCATGAGGTCTAAGGAGGCTGGAATTTTGTGTAAAGCAAGGAGGTGCTGTTGGTTTACAGTTAGAGCTATTGGGTGATTGTTTTACTAGAGGTGAAGAGGAGAGTTCTTTCTGCTGGGGAGGTGCTGCTGGATTGGAGCCATCAATGGTTGTAACCTTCTCAGAACCCTGTTACTTCTATCAATAAAGTTTTGCATGTTCTCCTATATACTTGTATTGCATTGATGTATTGTATTTACTTGTATATTTGATTCACTCTAATCCATGCATCAGTTATGAGTACATGTATCTTGTAGTTTCCTCTCTTGTTTTGTGCAGGATCTGTGTGTAGCTGGACCGGCAAAGGGAGCAAGGAGCTGGGAACAAGAGACAAAGAGAGAGGATAAGGATCGACAAAAGCGAAAGACACCGGTTGGTTAATCTTTTCTTCCTTCTCTCTGTACTTTCATAAAGGAAAACATTAAAGCTTTACTTTCAGTTGTTGCTAAAGACTGTCACCTTTAGAGTAGGGATAGGGTCATCCGAGTCAGATTCAGAAACTCCAAGGGAAAGCAAACTTTCTGAGGAGGTTCATTCCAAATTACGCAGAACTTGCCAAAGGTTATACTCATCTTTTCAAAAAGGATGTGCCTTTTGTCTGGGACCAGGTCGCGCAAGCTTCCCTTGACGCTCTGAAAGATTCTCTAGTAAGAGCATCATTAATGTACGCCCCGGACTATCAAAGAGATTTTAACCTGTATCTAGCTGCAGCAGATACGACCATTGCGATGGTCTTAGTGCAAGAAGTCGATGGAATTGAACATCCTATTTATTATTTAAGTAAAAACTTAAATGAAACAGAAAGTAAATATTCCTATGTTGAAAAACTAGCGCTTGCTGCTGTTCAAGCGATTCAAAGATTTCGACATTATGTCCTCTTTAGGAAAACTACCGTTCTGTCAGATTGCAACCCCATGACGTATATACTGTCGCGACAGTTGCTTGGGGGAAAATATTCAAAATGGATAGCGATCCTTCAAGAGTTTGATCTGGATTTTGTAAAATCCAAATCAAAGAAAGCTCTAGTTTTTGCGGAATTATTGTGCGATCTCCCATCGTCGTCCAACGATGAAACATCAGAAGAGTCAATCGTGGATGAAAATTTGTTTCTGATATCAGTAAGCGATGAGTGGTATGGAGACATCATTGTTTATCTCCAAACCCAAAAATTTAGGCCTAATACCTCACACTCGGAACGGAAGCGTATACGATACCAATCTAAAGACTACATGATCGTCGGTGATACACTTTACCGTCGTGGTGTCGATACGGTTCTGAGGAGGTGCCTTACCCATGAGGAGGCCGAGAAAGCCCTGAATGATTGCCATTCAGGCACGTGCGGGGGGCATCAATCTGGATATGCAACAGCACAAAGAATCTTACGAGCAGGATACTTCTGGCCAACTATGTTTAAAGATTGCATAATAGCTGTCAGAAGTTGCCATGCGTGTCAGATCTTTGATAGCAAAACCAGGAGACCGCCCGCACCTTTGCAGCCTATAGTTGCTGTTGGGCCTTTCGCCAAGTGGGGCATCGATTTCATGCAATGTAACCCCACCTCGACCGGGGGGCATGGGTATATTATAGTCGCTATTGACTATTTTACCAAATGGGCCGAGGCGATGCCTACATTGGATAACACTGGTGAAACAGCTGCCCTTTTCTTTTTTAATCATGTAGTCGCCAGGTTCGGCGTTCCGCAGGCTATAGTGACAGATCATGGATCGCATTTTCGCAATCACATGATGGTTGAGTTAGCTGCCAAACTAGGGCTATCGCACGATAGCTCTACCCCGTATTATCCACAAGCCAACGGACAAGTTGAGGCAATCAACAAGGTCCTGAAGCGTATGTTGCAAAGGATGATCGGGGTTCACAAAAGAAGATGGCACCTACTCCTGTACTCAGCATTGTGGGCTTACCGAACCTCGGTAAAGAACGCCACTGGGTTCACACCATTCCAATTGGTGTATGGCCTGGAGGCAGTCTTACCGATCCAGTGCGAAATTTCGTCTCTTAAACTCGCAATTGACCTCCTCCCCGGAACCTCAGAAGAAGAGGCTCGTTTCTTGGAATTAATCCAGTTGGATGAAAACCGTCGTGACGCCGCTTTGGCGAACGAAGCCCATAAGAAACGAGTCAAAGCACAGTTCGACAAGAATGTCAAACCTCGCATCTTCTCTGAGGGTGACTTGGTTTTGCTTTACGACCAAGAATCCGACAAATTAGGAGCAGGAAAATTTCAGTCCTTATGGATGGGTCCTTATATTGTTAAAAGGGTGTTAGCAAAAGGAGCCTACGAGTTAATGGATTATGACGGAATACCACTGGCGCAACCCCGTAACGGGTTGTACCTCAAGCGTTACTATGCCTAAATAGTAACCTGAGTGCTTTTGTTGTATTTTGTTTTCGCTAAAATGTTTGTTTCGGTTAAGTAATCCGCCCTTCTCATTTGTGGCAGATGTCGAATTATTCTGAGACATATGTGGGATATGCTGACGGAGCGAGTCGTAGTACGCAGAATTTGTCCTCCGCAGCCTAGGCCATTTTTGATCCAAGCGCCGAGTTAGTGAGTTTCAGAGGTGTGTGTATTGGGCAGTCAACGAACAACATCACTGAGTATAGCGCGTTGATTGAACTCCTCTCTGATACCATCGCTCATGGTATACGCCGACTAATTGTTAGGCTAGACTCACAGCTTGTGATACTACAACTCACTGGTATATATTCAGTCCACAATCCAGCTATTTATCGAATGTTTCTAAGGGTTAAGATTTTGGAAAGAGAGTTTGATTCAATTCAATACCAACATATTTCCAGAAACTTGAACACATTAACAGATTCATTAGCAAACTATGTATTAGATAGACATTTACGACATATATAAAAAGAGATGCATCGGTGCTAATGCAAGTGGATCACAAATAAACCATAATAAACCCCGAAAATCAAAATATATAAAGCTGTTTATAGTTTGTACATAATGTGCTGTAATCAAAACAAAATTGGTCATACGACCTAGAACTCAAAAAGATGCTAGGGGGCACCCTAGCCTAGTGGTGCTCATGAAAGTACGTCACGGTCTGTGCGATCATGCGCAAGAGACGAGTCCATCGTCTAGGCACGCCAATAGTGTGTCGCTGCAACTGTAAAGGTAACTCGTCAATCTGTACATCCGGAAGACCACGAGTAAGGCTCTCAACCTACTCCTGCACAGCTGCAAGTATCTCAGTATCACCAAGGTCGCGAATAACAACTCTCCTAGCAGGCTCTGCTGCTGGGGCAGCAACTGGCGATCGTGGACGAACTACTGGACGAACAGGACCAACATCTGCATGCACCCAAGAGTTTGATTAGTTTTGAACAGTAACATCATGAATAAAAACAATAAACAGTGATATGGTCAGAGATTTTACCAATAGCTCCCCATTGCTCGCCGTCCGGGAGCACCAAGTCCGGATCACCTCGGTAGTCCATACCCACATATGGATACTCAGAAAATGCCATCTCCTGATGCTCGAACCACCTAAAGAAGGACTCAGTGAAAGTGATATGAGGTTGACCAGCATGCCGGGACATATGGTCAACCCACCTCTGCATGCGTGGCTCGGTCGGAGAAGGCAAATCAAGCATGATATACTGAGGTTGCATCAATGGGATTTTCTCCAAGATAAAGGCAGTCAGAATAGAACCAAATCCAAAGTTCTTCAGCCCCCCGTCCTTTACCTTGGTCAATTGACTTTTCATCTGAACAAGTACTGCATCACACCAGTTAAACACTTTCGGTTGGAGACACTCCAAGGCGTGCTGCATATAAGATCTGTTGGCAACATGTAAAGCTGCGCTACCTGCCATCCTACCAATGGTAAACAGAATGGACCTGAGAGACCTGTCAGTGATGTCACGGATATTGATCTTGCCGTCTTTGCTCGGCTGTGAACCTTCCCGGCAATACTGACGAATGTAGTCCCTGGTGGAATTAGTCCCTCGGACCGTACCTGACAAAGAAATGGGGGCACCCCGCCTTGACAACCCAGTCAAGAAGTACATGTCCTCTATGGTCAAGGGGATTGTTTTCCCCCTAATCTGGAATACTTGGTTAACAGGATCCCAAGCATCAAGCATATACTGCAGTAAAGAAATCTGTGCTCTCATGCTAGAGATACGGAAGAACTTCAGCAGGCCACAGTTCCGAAGCGCGTTCACCGTGACTGGGTCATGGAGCGCAACCATGTCTTCTGCTTCATGTTCTCGTTCTCGCCATGTAAGGGACATTTTGTTCAAAGTTCCCTACAATCAAACAAGAGAAGGAGTAAGTTCCTGATTTTGATGAAAATCTGGCGAAAAATCATCAAAAAACTCATGCAAGGTCAGCTTTTCTAGGTCCAGCGCAGGCAGAGAGTATTCCCCTTGCGCTGAGAATCAGTCTGCCATAAGGCTGCCTGAAATACAGCGCAAGTTTCGAAAGGGGAACCTGCGCTGATGCCAGGGCGCCCTAATGAAACCCCTGGGGCTCAGAAACCCTGAAAAACATACATGAAACTGAAAAAGGAAACCATGAAAGTGAAGAGCTAAGGTTTAGCTCCTACCTGGTCCAAGCGGCGCCGAAAATCGTCCACAGAATCTCCCGAAATCAGCTGGTGAAAATCAAGGAAGAAGAGGCACCTCCAGAGCTCCAACAAGCAAAATGCAAATGAAATGGTAAATGAGAGGTAAAAACACCTTTTTATGACTTTTTACACAGTTTAAAGTTAAATATTAGGGTTATAATCTCATTTTCATGCAAATGTTGTCCATTTCTAACAAAATTTGTTGCAGCAATTGATGGTGAAGTACTACATTTGAAAAGAGAAAAGCTAGTAAAAGTAAAAAATCAAATTTGGCCATGAATCGAGCAGTTTTACCACGGAATTTATGCTCGTTAAAAAATAGAAAAGTGTGAGCAAAAGTTTCCACCAGAGTTCAAGCTCATTAAAAAATGAACCTATCTCGGTAAATAACCATTGCGATCGTAAATTTATCAGCCTTAAAAGCCTTGGTCATGTTTTCATCCATCACCTCCATTTCATTTGGCCGGTCGTTCACCCCCATATGTGTGTTTACCCATTTTGAGGAACAGCTGCGAAGAGTGATTTCACCTAGCCATCCTTGTGACACTACCGTGATTGGAAAATTCCAATTTGTACCTGGAATCAGTTGCTATCCCTGTTTATCACTCGTTCCTCAAAAGACGAGTCTTCTTTGAGCTCTTTTCACTGACTCGTAAAATATGAAAAGTTTGCCGAGTTTTGGCCTTCCAGCTCGTTAAACGACCGAAACGCTATCCCTCCTCTAGATTTTAATCTTTTTGGACCTGAGGGATTATTGCACAAAAAGATCGAGCGCTTGTCGTGTTCGGCTCGTAAAAGTACCGAATAGCCATCCCTTCTGTATTGTTTTATACTTTTTCGGACTTAAGGGATTAGATAACGAAAAAGGAATCATGGAGTTGACTTTCTGTACCTTTTCAGACTCTCTAAAAATGAAAAGGACCGAGTTTTCCTTGTCGTTAGACTCGTTAAAATAATTAAATAGCGACAAACTTGTCTTTAGACGAGAACGAGTTTCCCTATCGCTAGGCTCGTTAAAACATAGCGATGGGCTTGCCCGAAGGGCAGGTTATAGAACAAGCATATGTTATCCTCCTCAAGCTTGACAAAAATAAAGAGGTACTGGTCAGAAATGACTGGGGAAAAATTGGGAGAACATCAAAGTTTAATGGTAGCAAGTCACTCTTGAACATGACACTTTTCCTCCGTACCACATCGGGTTGGGTTGTTTCATTCACCGGTCTCATCGCCATGGTCCTCGCCAAACCATCCACACTTGGGGTAATGCTACCGATCCATCGCATCAGTGTCGTTATATGTTCAAGAGGGGTCATTCTGAAAGTGTCAACCGTGTCCCATCCACTGCCATACATTATCCTTCATCCATTCATGATTGCCACCCTGAATCATATGTCACAGTTTGTTTTCACCTCCACTAAAATCATTAGCTCCGTTCCGTGTCATTGATGTGGGATTCATTAAGGCCCTCCTTTGACGGATCGCTTCTTGTCGACTTCAGCTCATTATCCAAGAAGTTGATCTAGGAACACCCCCATCAGTACTTTGAAACTTGCATGCCTCAATGGCAAGCTTCTCACTTCCGGCGACAGGTATACATCAATGACCTTCGACCAGAAGATTTTGCGTGGCATTCGACGCCAAGTCCTCTATTCACGCCACGTGAATTGTACTGCAGTACCTTGAGGGTCATCGTCATTATTGGTGATTCCTCTCGCGCTTGTTAACGGTTTTCATTATTGACCGGTAATCAAGCGATGTCTTTCCATGTTCGACTTCAGCGAAATTCTCACATGGATCGACTTGTACTTAGAGTGAAGATCGAACGAGTTTGAAGACCCCGGATCTAGTTTCATCCATCCGGGCTGCGATATATATTCAGGAAATATAAAAGCATTTGCCATGTACATCATTGCAGCAGATGATCATCCTATTCAAAGGATGATAATTTCAGCAGAAAATTATCAGTCTACCTTCAGACGATCGTCTGTCATATGTACCAAAATGTATTTATAAAAGCTGAGCATGGGAATGCCCGCCTCAGCTAGATCAGGAAAACAGAATGAAAAATAATGTATTGTATTGTATTGTATTACAGGGCGCCTCCTCAGCACTGGAATGAACTTCGGACCCTCTAGATAAAGCATTTCACCCGATAAACGGCCTCATACTTTAGGGGGCAACTGTTATAGACATTTTTGTGCCTCGCTACATGGAGCATGAAATGTCAATAATTACAGGGATCCTCAGTCCCTAAACATGTTGTTCTTACCCCTAAAAGAACAAGGTCATCAAACAACAGCACTTCCAATCATTTCTCCACCTGAAAACACTTCAAAACAGGCTAATTTTGGATCATGTCAGCTGCTCCACTGAGCATCTGCGCTGGAATGCAACTGCTCCTCCTTGTACCTGCGCTGGAAGTCAAATCTAATGAAGGCTACCTGCGCTGGGCGAGATTGGCCAAGTGGCACAGTCATTCTGCAAAGTGTCAACTGCCCAGGAAGCTTCCAAACTGACACTTGGTTCATGAGATTCGCCCTGTGATGAGTAAGAGGTACTTGATCACCATGTGTAAGAAAGGATCTCCAAGTGGACTCAAGAACTGAAGATTAACTGAAGAGGGAAAGGACACTAGTCAGCTCTATGCCAGCCTCAAGCTGACTCATCCTCTCTTCTTCTCTCCTATATATAGAGCTCTTCTATGAGGTCTAAGGAGGCTGGAATTTTGTGTAAAGCAAGGAGGTGCTGTTGGTTTACAGTTAAAGCTATTGGGTGATTGTTTTACTAGAGGTGAAGAGGAGAGTTCTTGCTGCTGGGGAGGTGCTGCTGGATTGGAGCCATCAATGGTTGTAACCTTCTCAGAACCCTGTTACTTCTATTAATAAAGTTTTGCATGTTCTCCTATATACTTGTATTGCATTGATGTATTGTATTTACTTGTATATTTGATTCACTCTAATCCATGCATCAGTTATGAGTACATGTATCTTGTAGTTTTCTCTCTTGTTTTGTGCAGGATCTGTGTGTAGCTGGACCGGCAAAGGGAGCAAGGAGCTGGGAACAAGAGACAAAGAGAGAGGATAAGGATCGACAAAAGCGAAAGACACCGGTTGGTTAATCTTTTCTTCCTTCTCTCTGTACTTTCATAAAGGAAAACATTAAAGCTTTACTTTCAGTTGTTGCTAAAGACTGTCACCTTTAGAGTAGGGATAGGGTCATCCGAGTCGGATACTTTTCCCCACAACAAGTTGGAGGAGTGGTAATTCTTGCCAATGCATTACAAGATATGGTTGAATTCATTTCTTGATGCTCGACATGATCTTTCACTTCTTGAACCTTTTTCTTCTTGATATGTTCTTCTATCTTGAGAGTTTGAGGAGTGGTAATTCTTGCCAATACTTTACAAGATATGGTCGGATTCATTTCTTCTTTCTTTGGGGTTGGTTCCTGGTGTATATCCTCTTCCTTTGATGTTTCTTGATCCTTTTATTCCTCCTCTTCACAATCTATGTAAAATAATTTCTTCTCGGTACACTTATGACCTTTAGTGTATTTTCTATCACAATCGTAACAAAACACTTTTTCTCTTTTTTCTTCCAAATGTTGTGGTGTAAACCTTGTAGGTTGTGGAAGGGTAGGAGCAAAAACACTTCCATATTTATAGTTGTGAGTGGTAGGATTCCTTGTTTCCATAATTCCACTTTCAAATTTTCTTGCCAACCTGAATGCCTTCTCCAATGAATCAAGCTCCCAAAGATGAACCTCATGTTGAATGTTATCCTTTAAATTCCCTATGAAGACATCAATCCTTTTCTTCTCTAGAATATCATTTACCCTTATATTCAATTTTTGGAAGTCCTCAATCTGCTCTTCCATTGAACGCTTTTGTTTGAGATTTATCAATTGGCTAAAGAAGGTGTTGCTCTTTGTATCCTCATAATGTGCTATCATTTCCTTCGTGAAAATTGACTAGGTGACAAGTGGTTTATGAGAACAAAGCCCTCTATACCATACAAACTGATTTTGTTCTAATTATAATGATGCAATATGTACCTTTTGTAATAGTTGTACATCATGTAGATCAAAATATTGCTCCATCTGTAGTATCCAATTTACTGGATCCTTGCCATCAAACTTCCTCATATTGTTTTTTCTTGATTTTAGGAGCTCGATATTGAAATGACTGTAACTCTGTAATTTCGGATCTCCAAGTTCTGAAATTGCGTCCTATGGTAGCTCTCTGAGTCTTCTTTCCAAACCCGTAAGTCTGATAAATATTGGATTCTCCAAGGAAGAGTTATGCTAAATCTCCCACGAGGACCCAATTATAGACTATTTCAGTAGAGCGAACTTGTACGAAGTTTCAAGTGTCACTGTTTCAACCTTAAGACCTGCAACTGATACAAAAAAAACTATAGGCCATCATGTTTCTGTAACTTTTTATGACATTTCAATCTAATGCTTAGAAAGTTATGATGAGTTTCCCAAGGTCACCTGGTTGGAATGTAATTCGGGAGTCTGCACAAACCCTAAATGTCTTGGACCATATATCCAAAAATATAGCAAAACAAGATCTGAAATTTGGGCCTGAGCTTCACCATGAGTTCAACTCAAATGGGTTTTAATTTCAGAGTCTGAACCTACGTATAAAAAAAATTAAAGCGAAAATTCCACGATGACCTATTTGAGATGGAATTCTGGATCTTGCAAAAACCCTAAATTCCTCAGATCATATCTCCGAAAATATAGCGAGAAAATATCTGAAATTGAGACTTGAGGTTCAAAACGATTCATCTCAAAATGGGTTTTGTTTTCTAGCTTCTGAAACGTCGTAGAGAAAATATTATAGCGCAAATTCCATGATGACACGTTTGGAGTAGTGAAACCCTAGAATCCAAAGCTCTGATACCAAATGTTATGAAACCAGCGCACAAAAAGATAGAAAAGATAGATCAATGACTTAGAGATCAGCCTCTTCGAGGGGGAAACCTCCTTTACATTATACAAATGAACGATTCTTGGATGATACAAATGACAAGACCTCATTTCTATATATAGGGGTCTAAGGGGTCACAATACAATCAGAGCTACATAACAATAATATTGTAGGGGCACAACAATAACAATAGTGGGCTTCTATGGGGCATAATAATAACAACATGGCGACTATATGGGCACTATAATGCAATAAGTGGGTTGCAATACTAACAATAAGGGGTTACACTAGTAGTATAGGGACCTAACATAGTCCTTCTTCTACTTTGAACCACTTGATTTCCCTTTCTGCTAGCCTATATGCTCTATTCATTATGCCTATACATAAGCTTCGTCCACCAATTTAGGTTTACACAACACCACTTGATTTCACAAATAGTTTTTTAGACCCCCAAAAATACTTGAGGAGTGCATTTGGGTTCTTTAGGGAGATACATAGTATTATAGATATCATTTTAAATTATGTGGTGTACTCCTATACACTATGCCCTTGAATTTACCTAAAGTAATGCCACTAGATCCAATGATCCTCTACATACCTGATAGCGTAAAATTGTGACTTTATAAGAGCCTTCAAATTCTCCCCCTTAGTCATTGGAGGATATCCTTTCAACCTTAATGTTTCCATGTGGATTTCCCTCCAGGTTAGGGCATGACCCTCTAGTTTTAGATGAGAAAATGAAATATTATATTCTTCCTATATACGATGAAAACTAAAATTAACTTCTAACTATTGCAACTAATGATTTAAATTCAATGGGTCAATGTAATATCCCCAATTTTGAATTTTCATCTTAGGAGGTAAGCCGGATCCTTGGGATGGTGCTAAGAATAAAAAAAAAAATCAATTCGAGCATTGGAGAAAATTTTGATGTGGGAGACATGAGGACTTATGAGAATAGGAGAAATTATAGCCTTAGTGGGATGTGGGGACCACAAAAAGAAGGTAGTTCAACCCCTAAAGTTAACTCACACTAATGGAGGAAGAGAGAGAAAGAAAGGAGTGTGATTTACTAGAAAATGGGTCCACCAAGGGAGAGAGGATAAATTTCTATAAATTAGGTAGGGAGGCCCCCATTTGGGTACTTTTTGATAAGTTTACAATTGGGTGTTCTATTTGCTTGAGCTACTCAGCCCAGTTAACACCTTGTTATTTAACACAAGGAGATTCCTGGGTGGAGAACTCACTCATTCTTCATTGGACCATGAGTGCCACCATAGGGGATAAATTGGGCATTTTGCAGCCATTCTAAAGCTGGGATAGGAGTTAAATTCGTAGGTTTGCATGTGGCCAAGATGTTGGAGAAATTTGCACTAGTGGGAGAGATAAGTTGTGGTGCAATAAAAATTCTAGGTAATTCGAAGAAGGATGGGAATGTCATTTGCTGAAGTTTTTGTGTCATTTGTAGGTGTTGGGAGCAAGATCCCCCAAGGGCAGTTTTTGGGCTAAAAACCCATGTTTAAGTCAATTTTTGTAATATAATTGTAAATACTCCGCATTTTGTAGTCGCGGAACATGAATGTGTTATGTGCCAAAAAGGGTAGTCCGCCCTTAGTTTTGTAATGTAAAGTCGGTTGTAAGAGATCTACCCATGGTTCACAGACCATGGGATTGTATAAAAAGAGCTAATCTCTAAGTAGTTTGAGAGACATATCATGACACACGATGGAATAGAGTCATACTTTTGGAGCAAGAAGTCCAAGTCTTGGGTTGTAACATAGGTAGAGGCTCTGCAGCTGAGTGCGTAGAGGCCTAGGGTAGAAGTCCGCAGCTAAGTGTGCGGACCCCTACAGCTGTGTACGCAAGGCAGACATAGTTTGTAAACACTCGGAAGATATTAATAAAGAGAGGTATTCTGAAATTTCTATGTCCTTGTTTTGTTGATGCATCTAGATACTCTATGTATGAATTTCCTTTATTATTCTTATGTGATGCGCGGACGAAGAAATGATGTAATATATGGCTCGTCTTGTAAGCCCTAGAGCGAAGCGACTTGCGTGAAGGCAAAATAGAGGGAATCAAATGAAATCACAGCCATCTCAGGGTGTCGAAACTTGGTTCCAGTATCCCCCCATACTGCTTTAGGTGAGACCTCAGTCCGCGCTCCGTGGGCTGATGCCGAAAGGGCCAGTAGTGTAGAGATTTGTTTGGCTAATTAGCGTTGAACATGGGTCAGGGTCCATTAAGCCAACAAATGGTTCCGTTGCCAGGACCAGAATCTACATAAGAGATGTGTGATGTCGTATCACTGGAATCCAACTAAGAAGGAGATTGGAGACTGGTTGGATAGGAAAATCCACGAATTCGCGACGCAAGAGAACAGAAACCCACGACTGACAAAGGAACAGTGGTTGGAAAGATACTTGTATACAGAGATCCAAGAGATATTTTTTTGCTCCTTCCCTATTGAGCTATACGAGTGGATCACGAAGCTGGCAGACAACCACGGAAGCTGGAAACTTGACGATCCTATTTTTTGGAGCCCGGAGCTAATACAAAAATTAAAAGCATCTAAGGACAAGATCACCTATGCTGTCGATCATTGGCTCGATCACGTCATAAGAGGATTTGTGACTGAATTCGCAGTTGACACCTCAGTCAGCTACAACGAGGCGAGGCAACACTTTTTCAAAGGACCACAAGGCAAGTACGTGAAATATTTGAATACCTAGATTAAAATGCTATTGTGAGAAAAATGGGTTATGCAGCTACCTTGATGTTCAAAACTACGCGGAGTGGAAAAAATTATAGGAAAGAAGGACAAAAGGGTCCGGAGTATAGTCCATTGATTTCACCTCTGCGAGGTGACGAGGAAGGGATAGTGAAGGTTTCTCTATGAAGTGCTATTCAGTTAATAAGACAAGGATTCTCACAAATACCACCTCTGCCCAGACCACCTCCAACTTCACCACCATCACCGCCAACTTCACCTGTACCACCTCCACCTACACTGTAGTTCAGCATGGAAAACTCAGTGAAGCTGCCTTTGTTCAAAGGCTTGGGGAATGAGGACCCAAACCAATTCTGGTTCGTTGCGAAAGATGTGTGGGAAGCTCAAGGTGTTACAAATGATCATATAAAGAAGGTGACATTGGTTAGTGCCCTATAAGATCGTACGCTAACCTGGTATATCAAGTACTCGAATGATAACCCGAATGCTAGAGTGGCAGACACCCAGACAACACTGAATAGAGAGTTTAGTAGGCCTAAATCTGAGGCGCAGTCGATTGTGGAATTTAAAGAGATCGCGATGTAACCAGGTGAGACGCCTTGGGAACTAGATCAAAGGTTAAAATTTACAATCCATGAAGCCAACGTGAATTTGATAGATGGACAACATCGCGAGTGGTTTGAGGCTTTGCTACTACCACTTTTAAGGGCCGCACTATTGCAGCAAAATGTAACAACTCAGGCGGAGGCCTTGGAGATTTCAATGAGTCTGCATGAAACTTCGATGCAGGATCCAAACTTGGGGATTCAACAGATCCATGCGCAGATGCAGAATCTATGCCTTGAGATGAAAAGTCTGAAGTAGGATAGGACGGTTCGACCAGAGGTGCGTGAGGAGGTATGGTGCATGAAATGCAAGAGTCAGGGTCATGACAAGGACCATTGCCTAGTCTTTGCGAACTATATTACAGGAGGAGGGACCATGCCTTTAAGGGTAGAAGCTCAAGCAACACTGAGCGCGGGGCCAACACTATGGTGTGCTATCTGTCAAGTAGCAGGAAAACATGCCATGGGTAATTGTCATATGTTGCAGAAGTTTGTATAGACACCGCAACAGATGTTCTATGACTTTTTTAGGTTGGTAGGGCATGATTAGTGTAATTGCAGGAGTTATGAATTTATGATGAATAGAAATCCCACCTATAGGGTTCAAGTTGAAACGAAACCCCCTGACTAGAGTGCAGGGATGGCATGAACAGGATTTCAGGAGTGCCGACGAGGCCGAGGCAGAGGAGGACCTAACAAAGGTCGAGGAAAGTTTATTTGCTACAGTTGCGGAGGACTGGAACATTATGCCCATGATTGCACTAATCCAACACGTCCAATGTGCAAGTATTGCACGTTGTTTGATCATGAAACAAAAGAGTGTCCTATGTTGATATCTAGGATATGTGACAAAGGGGTGCTACCACCTCCACCGACTTAGAACCTGCAGATGATGAGGTTTGAGCTGCGCGAAGAAGATCCAAACGTAAATATACTGCTCAGGAGTGGAATCGCAACAGGAGATGACAAAGGGAAACAACCAGAAGATAGTACATGGGTCCACAAAGCTCCCGTGAAGGAAGCAGAGTTCGATTCGGAGCACGCCTATGAAACTTTCATAGAAGCTAAGAAGCGCTTCGTTGAGGCCTCGACCTTAGGAAGCAAGGATAGGTCTTATCAGGAGATGGACCCCTATATGCTCAGAACTTTCCTGGAGACCTGTATGGAGTTACTGCGTGATAGTAAGGTCGTGAAAGGGTTACAAGAACTCATCAATAAATGCGTTGAAACCGTGCCAGGTGAGCCACACGTAGTACGAAAGATTGGAAAGCATAAAACAAGGACAGGATGGGAGATGAGACTGACCACGCAGATAGGAGAGTATGAGATGGATTAGGTCATTTTGGACCTGGGGTCAGATGCGAATGTCTTACCAAAGCAAACTTGGCAATGAATGGGGAGGCATGTGCTGCAGTGGTCTCTGATTCAGCTAAGGATGGAAAATCAACAGAAGATCATCCCCATGTGTTACAAATCCATTTGGGCACATCAACCCCAACCTACAAATAAGTACTATTAGGGCCCATCAAACCCTAATTCAGCTGTTACATGCCCTAAAGAAGTTAGCCATCGGAATGCCTAGCTTCCCAAGAAGTTCCATGACTGAAATCATCCAAAATATGCCTCTAAGAAGATCAGCGCAGGAAGGCCTTCATTAGTGTGTGCTGCAGTGTAGTCCAGTACACTGCTAGGGTGCTATCCAGTGCACTTAAGCCCCCTTTGGCCTGCGTTGGGTGAATTTGAGCGAAATTGAATTGGGGTTTGGAAATATTCTTATCCATTGGATGCATCTAGAAGTTTCCCAAGTTTATCTACTCCTTTAAGCTCGAATTTGGATGAGGTAGGGAGTTAAGGAACATCAATCCCTTTATCCATTCCTCCATGGAAATAAATTTTAAGTTTGGGAGGGAATTCATTATCAAAATTTATGGCATAACTTCATTCATTCACCTATAAAAATATCACTCATCTAAGTGATCAGGGGCTGGAAATCATTGAATTATAGGGATATGTTGTTAGTATGAGACTTGAGTTGATTTCAAGTATTGTAATGATATCAAAATGTCCTGCTTGTTATGAGGAGAAGATGGGATTGAACTAGAAGAGTGATGCTGAATCAAGCAAATTGGGTTGTAACTCTTCCTTTTACTAATAAAGTGTTCAAAGCTTTTTCCATATGCTTGTATTTTTCATTGATGCTTTCATATGTGTATCATGTACTTGATTCCATGCTATGTTTAATCAATAGACCATTATCACATGCTTTGATTGGTTTTTGTCTTATGTCTATGTGCAGGTACTCTTCAAGCGGATTAAGTACGGAAAGGAGCGACATAATTAGTCAAGGGAGATAAGGAGTAAGTGAAAGCTTCAAGTAGGCTTCTTTACCTCTTATTTAATCTATTGGTCATAGAAAAAGTAGAGAATGCTTTGCACTGTTGTTCTAGACTTAGCTACTAGTCTAGGGCTTTAAGCATTTATCCGTAGACACTAAAACTTCCCAAAACAAATTGGCAACTCTGCTGGGGAGCGATTATCCATCCTAGTAGCTAATCCATCTGCTTAGACACCTTGACATACTTATTGTAATTCAGCCTTTTGCATTGAATTTTGGTCAAACTTTGAGGTTAGAAGACTCTTCAGTGGCCTCACAGGAATCAGCGCAGGCTATCCTTAGAGACATGCAATGCACCCTCCAGTTAGAGACAGTGCACTACAACACTGTTACTCCCTCTTTGGCCTGCGCTGATCTTCCTAGGGTTATATTCCCACCCTTGGAATTAAATTTTTTGCCAAAATTCTTCTGATTGCTTGTTTGCTGATTGTAAATGGATGTCATGTCTCAAAAAATAGTTTTTCATCTCCTTAGCTGGCCCTACTTAGACTAGGATTGATAAATGTTTCTTATGTATTTACTTTGTCATTTTCAATCTATAGTCGAAAGTTAGTGTTTTGGTTGATTGATCTTTGTCGAAAGAAAGTGTCGTAAAATCGTCTTTTCCTTCGAAAATTGAATTGTCGTAAAGTCTTCATTCATGAAAGATCGATTGATTGATGTGTGCATATGATTAGTATTTTCATTGAAAGTGTCGTAATTCCTCATTTCTTTGAAAACGAAAGTGTCGTAAAGTCTTCCTTTCCTTGAAAAGAAATTGTCACAAAATCGTCATTTTTATGAAAAGAGTTTATTGATCGATTGTGCATTAGTTTTCCTTTTTGTTCATTCACATTAAGGGAAATCGAAAATAAATACATGCATGTTGCATTGAAAAAGTTTTTGTGTGCTGATAGGAATAGCGTAGGGAAATTGCATTAGATGTGCTCTTTTCTCTTTGTCAAAGATCTGATTGCTCTATCCCTACTAGCTAAGGATTTTCATTGTTAAATTGAATGGAAAGAATGCTTATCATATTATTTTCATTTTAGGAATTGCAAAAATACATCACATGGTGAACCTTGAAAGGAAAATTATAAATAAGATCAACTTAAAATTTATCTAAATTTACCTAATGGAGCATTGTCACCTAACGAAAAGCATTTAGAGGTCTAGGCTAGAGACGTGTTCTGGCGTCGTAAAACAAAGCAACTATCGCTAACTTGTCTGCAATACATCCTGAGTGTGATACATCATTCCACGTACGTGAGCATATCATAGCTTTTCCACGTACCTTCGGGTATATAGGGTGGTGTTACAATACGTAAAGTATATGGGAATGCTCTCACTGTGCGGTTTTGCATTAGACAACACATATACAGATTGGGCCTCCACGTACTTTTGGGTATATATGGGAGGAAAACAACAGGTTCCTATCCATCCTTAGGTAACTGAGTCAGCTACCTTGTACACTGTGATACACTGAACACAGCATTCGGGGATATTGTCTACCCGTACTTCCTGGTTCACAAGGAGGTATTCTGCAGTTCAAAGTTGCTTGTTAAACCTTTTGCCTAGATTATCCCTCTTTTGTTTTGTTATGTTACTTTGATTAAAATTAAATTAATTGGCCGTTGATAACATCCTCCATGCTCACTCCTTAGTTGATCTTATGTTGAAACATATGGCAACAAATTCGGAGTCCACCGATCAAGGAATTCCTTTTGATGGGAATCCTAGTCCTTTTCCTTCTTTCATAAATATTGGTGCTCCTTACATGGCTACATTGTCCCTTCCAGGATTTACCATTGGCTTGCCAGTATGGTTGTTTTCAACCTCCTTGGTTCAAAATGTCGTGATCTCTCTGCAATCGAGTACACCTCCAACTGGACAAAATCAACCTCCAGTTGATCCTAAGGTTGACCCTTTACCTTCTTCCTTGGTTGTTTCTTCCTCCTCTTCTTCCTCTCTGCCTGGTGAAAGTATGGGTACTAGTAACCAGGTGGCTAAGAAGAAGAAGAAAGGGAAGAAGAAGAAGAAGAAGAAGAAGCAAATTCAACAGAGGGCCAACCAAGCAACCATTGCTTTGAATGCAACATCTGATGACAAACCATCCATCAAGCCTCACAAAGTTCGATATCCATGCAAACTTTGTACGGGAGACCATCTTCTTTGAATTTGTCCTAATATTCCTCAGATCTTAGAAGAATGGTCTTCTTTTTCACATCACCCTGTGTCATCAACTTCTAGAGATCATGCTAGCGACACACCATCAACTAGTGGTAGTAAAGTTCATGGAACCAAGGGTAAAGTTAAGTTTCCCTGTAGGTTATGTGAAGGGAATCACCCCATTCACCTTTGTCCCTATTTGGACGAAGAAAAAAGAGTGTTGGATAATCGTATTGCTTCACCGCAGCAACTTCCATCTGGTTACAGGAAACTCTCCCTAAATCCTTCACTAGTTGATGAATTGACTAACCAAAATCAACCGTCGATCAAAACCACTCTCTCTAAAAGTGAATCCTATGAGTCTATACCTGACCCAACTCAACAGGTCGAGGTAACAATTGACCCGATTTCACCTTCAGTAAGTTGTACCTTTCCCGAAGAGAGTGAATATGATACCACTCAGGTTCTTTTTGTTTCTTCAGATTCAAATGAGCTTGGGGGCAATCTGCCTTCCTATGTGCCTTTCCAGATCATAGTACAAGTTTGTAATATGATTATATCTGGCACCATTATAGATGAAGGTGCATTTGTGCGTATCCTTTCCTCACCTGCTTGGAAAGCGCTCAGTTCGCCGCCACTTGTGCCTGTTACCCAGAATCTGTTGGCTTTTAACAGAGGAACCAGTCAACCATTAGGGATCCTTCCTCGGTTACCTATTACTTTGGAAGGAAAAATCATTTATCTAAACGTGATGGTAGTCCCAGGCCCATTAGATTAAAACTTACTTCTTGGGCGTGACTATGTTTATGGCATGGGAGGTATTGTTTCAACACTCTTTCGAGTGATTTGTTTCTCGCATGAAGGCAGAGTTGTCACCGTTGACCAACTTTCATTTCCCAGTCCAAATATGGCTCCTAGTCAACCACCTTCCCTAAATGGTCCTTTTGTACCAATGGTATCATCCCCGCCACGGTTCAATTATGTGGCAACCTGTTCCATACTCACATCAACAGATGATCAATCAGTGATGTTGTACATCATGTTCTGGTGGCATTAGAACCAGATCTCTCCTTCATGACCTCTTATGAGTTGTGAACCAAGGAATACGAGGATAGTTCCTTGTCTTGTGTCAACCTCGTTAAAAAATGAAACCAAGGGTATAAGGATAGTTATTTTACTATGTCAACCTCATTAAAAAATCAAACAACTCCCATGAGGATAGTTCCTTGTCTTGTGTCAACCTCGTTAAAAAAAGAAACTAAGGGTATGAGGATAGTTCTTTTACTGTGTCAACCACATTAAAAAATGAAATAGGCCTACGAGGATAGTTCCTTGTCTTGTGTCAACCTCGTTAAAAAATGAAACCAAGAGTATGAGGATAGTTCTCTTATTGTGTCAACCTCATTAAAAAAAAATGAAACAAGGAATATGAGGATAGTTCCTTGTCTTGTGTCAACCTTGTTAAAAATGAAACCAAGGGTATGAGGATAGTTCTTTTACTGTGTCAACCTCATTTAAAAATGAAACAGGCCCATGAGGACAGTTCCTTGTCTTGTGTCAACCTCGTTAAAAAATGAAACAAATGGTATGAGGATAGTTCTTTTACTCTGTCAACCTCATTAAAAAATGAAACAGGTCCACGAGGATAGTTCTTTTACTGTGTTAACCTCACTCAAAAATGAAACAACCCCCATGAGGATACTTCCTGGTCTTGTGTTAACCTCGTTAAAAAATGAACTAAGGGTATGAGAAGAGTTCCTTGTCTTGTGTCAAGCTCATTAAAAAATGAAACAAGGACCCCTAGAGAAAAGCTCCAATTCGAGTCTTTGATTAGATCTTGTAAAATCCCAGTCAGGTCTTTCACTTGATCTCGTAAAAGAACCTTCATTCCATCCACCTGATAGCCACGAGTAGTCTACTTAGGTGAATGTAATGAAGCTTGGGGGGAATGCACCTAATGGTAAAGTTAAGTTTCCCTGTAGGTTATGTGAAGGGAATCACCCCATTCACCTTTGTCCCTATCTGGACAAAGCCAAAAAATTGTTGGATAATCGTCCTGCTTCACCGCAGCGACTTCCATCTGGTTACAGGAGACTCTCCCTTTCATCATGCTAGGCACATGTAAACCAATCTGAAGCATATTTTTTCATTTTAAGCTTGCGTAAAAATGAAATTGAATCCGAGCATAGTTTTTGTTTCAAGCTTGTGTAAACATGAAACTGAACCCAAGCATAGTTCCCTATGGTTCAAGCTTGTGTAAAAATGAACCCATTTCCATTTTTAACCCTCATGATTGCCATTCTATCAGCCTCTTCCATCAGATGAGCCTTGTTTGTTTCCATCCCATCGTTACCATCCCTTTGGCCGATCATACGCTTTCACTTGGTTGTTTTACCCTTTTTGAGGAACAATTGCAATGAGTGGTCTTATTAGCCAGCCTCTTCACATAAATCAACATGTTTTGAGAAGTTCCAACATCACCGAAACCATTTTCTACCCTAGACACCACTGGTTCCTCAAAATGGAGTCCTCTTTAAGCTCTTTCTAGAATCTCTAAACATGAAAAGATTATTGAGTGCTTGTCCTTTCCAGATCGTTAAAGGATTGGAAACAATATATCTCTTGTATTATTTTACACTTTTTTTGGACTTGAGAGATTAATTTACGAAACAGAACTTGTGGAGTTTTATTTTCGTCCATGTTCAAACTCTCTAAACATGAAAAGGACCGAATTATCTTTGTCGTTAAACTCGTTAAAAACATCAAATAGCGACAAACTTGTCCATCTAGACAAGACCGAGTTTCAAGTTCGCTAGACTCGTTAAAGCATCAAATAGCGATGGATTCAACTGAAGGGTGAAATTATACAACAAGCATATGTTATCCTCCTCAAGCTTGATAAAAATAAAGAGGTACTTGTCAGCAATGACTGGTGAAAATTGGAAAAAGGGGAAAACACTTTATGGTAGCAAGTCGCTCTTGAACATGACACTTTCACCTCATCACCATGACTATGTAGGTTGGGTCATTCAGCTTGATGGTTATCACACCGTTGGTATATCATACCATCCATTACTTTATTTTGGGTCAATGCTACCAATTCATCTTAGTGTCCCGACATGTTCAAGAGAAGTCATTCATTTCAAACTTCATCCTTTGCAATACCGTAAACCTTCATTTTCATCACCGCCATTCCTAAGCCTTTTGTCATCAGTCAATTTTTCATCTCCAAAATCATTTACCTCGTTTCGTGTCATTGATGTGGGATACATAAAAGCCCTCCTGCGACGACTCGCTTCTTGTCGACATCAACACATCATCCAAGAAGTTGACTTAGAAACACCCCTTAAGTACATTGAGGCTTGCATACATCAATGGCAGGTTTCTCGCTTCCGGCGATTGGTTGACATCATTGGCCTTCGACCGAGAGACTTTGTATGGTTTTTGACATCAAATCATTTATTCACACCATGCGAAATGTACTGTAGTACCTTGAGGGTCATTATCATTATCGGTGATTCCTCTCGCATCTATCAACGACTTACATCATCGGCTGGTAATCAGACGATGTATTCCCATGTTCGACTTCAGATCATCTATTCACATGGTTAGACTTGTACTTCAGCGAAAGATTGAACGAGATTGAAGACCCTGGATCTACTCTCATCCATCTGGGCTGCGATATTTTCAAGAGTACTAAACCAAATGTACAATGGCCTTACATTCATGGTCATCCATTCATGGGTCTATATCTGTAGACAACTATATTTGTACATGTAATGAAATTTTATAAGTTGAGTATGGGTATGCCTTCCCTCAGCCAGTTCATGAGAAAAATCAAATTATCATGATATATATAATGTAATCGATGCAGGTCACCTTCTGATTCGAGACCTCCTCTCCACATGATAAAGCATTTCACTCGAAATACATATTTATGACTTCATGCTTTAGGGGGAAACTATTATAGATCCATTTGGGCACATCAAACCCAACCTACAGATCAGTACTATTAGGGCCCATCAAACCCTAAGTTAGTTGTTACATGCCCTAAAGAAGTCAACCATCAGAATGCCTAGCTTCCCAAGAAGTTCCATGACTGAAATCATCCAAAAACTACCCCTAAGAAGATCAGCGCAGGCATGCCTTCATTAGGGTGCGTTGCAGTGCAGTCCAGTACATTGCTAGGGTGCTATGCAGCATGCTTGAGCCCTCTTTGCCCTGCAATGGGTGAATTTGAGCAAAATTGCTATGGGGTTTGGGAATATTCTTATCCATTGGATGCATCTAGAAGTTTCCTAAGTTTATCTACTCCTTTGAGCTCGAATATGGATGAGGTAGGGAGTTAAGGAACATTAATCCCTTTATCCCTTCCTTCATGGAACTAAATTCTAAGTTTGGGAGAGCATTCATTATCACCATTTATGGCATAACTTCCTTCATGCACATATAAAAAGATCACTCATCTAAGTGATTAGGGGCTGGAAATCATTGAATTATAGGGAGATGCTGTTAGTATGAGACTTGAGTTGATTTCAAGTATTGTAATGATGTCAAAATGTCTTGCTTGTTATGAGGAGAGGATGGGATTGAATTGGAGGAGTGATGCTGAATCAAGCAAATTGGGTTGTAACTCTTCCTTTTACTAATAAATTGTTCAAAGCTTTTTCCATATGCTTGTATTGTTCGTTGATGCTTTCATATGTGTATCATGTACTTGATTCCATGCTATGTTTAATAAATAGATCACTATCATATGTTTTGATTGATTTTTTTCTTCTGTCTGTGTGCAGGTACTCTTCAAGCGGATTAAGTACGGAAAGGAGCGACAGAATTGGTCAAGGGAGATAAGGAGTAAGCAAAAGCTTCAGGTAGGCTTCTTTACCTCTTATTTAATCGACTGGTCATAGAAAAAGTAGAGAATGCTTTGCACTGTTGTTCTAGACTTAGCTACTAGTCTAGGGGTTTAAGCGTTTATCTGTAGACACTAAAACTTCCCAAAACAAATTGGCGACTTTGCTGGGGAGCGATTATCCATCCTAGTAGCTAATCCACCTCCTTAGACACCTTGACATAAATTACTTGTTGTAATTCAGCCTTTTGCATTAAATTTTGGTCAAAATTTGAGGTTAGATGACTCTTGAGTGGCCTCACAGGAATCAATGCAGGCTAGCCTTAGAGACAGTGCATTGCAATGCACCCTCCAGTTAGAGACAATGAACTGCAGTGCAGTTACTCCCTCTTTGTCCTATGCTGATCTTCCTAGGGTCAAATTCCCACCCTTGGAATTAAATGTTTTGCCAAAATTCTTCTGATTGCTTGTTTGCTGATTGTAAATGGATGTCATGTCTCAGAAAATATGTTTTCATCTCCTTAGCTGGCCCTACTTAGACTAGGATTGTTAAATGTTTCTTATGTATTTACTTTGTCATTTTCAATCTATAGTTGAAAGTTAGTGTTTTGGTTGATTGATCTTTGTCGAAAGAAAGTGTCGTAAAATCGTCTTTTCCTTCGAAAATTGAATTGTTGTAAAGTCTTCATTCATGAAAGATCGATTGATTGATGTGTGCATATGATTAGTCTTTTTGTTGAAAGTGTCGTAATTCCTAATTTCTTTGAAAACGAAAGTGTTGTAAAGTCTTCCTTTCCTTAAAAAGAAATTGTCGCAAATTCATCATTTTTATGAAAAGAGTTTATTGATCGATTTTGCATTAGTTTTCCTTTTTGTTCATTCAAATTGAGGGAAATCAAAAAGAAATACATGCATGTTGCATTGAAAAAGTTTGTGTGTGTTGATAGGAATAGTGTAGGGAAATTGCATTACATGTGCTCTTTGCTCTTTGTCAAAGATCTAATTGCTCTATCCCTACTAGCTAAGGATTTTCATTGTTAAATTGTATGGAAAGAATGCTTATCATATTAGTTGAATTTTAAGAATTACAAAAATACATCACGTGGCGAACCTTGAAAGAAAAATTCTAAAGAATATCAACTTAAAATTTATCTGAATTTACCTAATGGAGCATTGTCACCTAACAAAAAACATTTAGAGGTCTAGGCTAAAGACGTGTTCTGGCGTCGTAAAACAAAGCAGTTATTGCTAACTTGTCTGCAATACATCCCGAGTGTGATACCTCATTCCATGTACGTGAGTATATCGTAGTTCATTAACATACCTTCGGGTATATAGGGCGATGTTACAATACGTAAAGTATATGGGAATTCTCTCACTATGCAGTTTTGCATTAGACATCGCTTATACGGACAAGGCCTCCACATACTTTCAGGTATATATGGGAGGAAAACACTAGGTTGCTATCCATCCTTAGGTAATCGAGTCGGCCACCTTGTACAATGTGATACACTGAACACAACATTCGGGGAGATTGTATGTTCATACTTCTTGGTTCGCCAAGAGGTATTCTGTAGTTCACAGTTGCTTGGTAAACCTTTTGCCTAGATTATCCCTCTTTTATTTTGTTATGTTACTTTGATTAAAATAAAATTAATTGATCGCAAATAAAATCCTCCATGCTCGCTCCTTAGTTTATCTTAGGTTGGAACATATGGCGAAAAATCTGGAGTGCACCGATCAAGGAATTCCTTTTGATGGGAATCCTAGTCCTTTTCCTTCTTTCAGATATATTGGTGCTCCTTACATGGCTACATTGTCCCTTCCGAGATTTACCATTGGTTTTCCAGTATGGTTGTTTTCAACCTCCTTGGTTCAAAATGTCGTGATTTCTCCGCAATCGAGTACACCTCCAACTGGACAAAATCAACCTCCAGTTGATCCTAAGATTGACCCTTTTCCTTCTTCCTCAGTTGTTTCTTCCTCCCCTTCTTCCTCTTCACCTAGAGAAAGTATTTGTACTAGTAACCAGGTGGCTAAGAAGAAGAAGAAGAAAATTCAGCAGAGGGCCAACCAAGCAGCCATTGCTTTGAATGCAACATCTGATGAGAAACCGTCCATCTAGCCTCACAAAGTTTGATATCCGTGCAAACTTTGTGTAGGAGACCATCTTCTTCAAATTTGTCCTGATATTCCTCAGATCTTAGAAGAATGGTCTTCTTCTTCACATCATCCTGTGTCATCAACTTCTGGAGATCATGTTGGTGACACACCATCAACTAGTGGTAGTAAAGTTCATGGAACCAAGGGTAAAGTTAAGTTTCCCTGTAGGTTATGTGAAGGGAATCACCCCATTCACCTTTGTCCCTATCTGGATGAACCCAAAAGTGTGCTAGATAACCGTCCTGCTTCACCGCAGTGACTTCCATCTAGTTACAAAAAACTCTCCCTAAATCCTTCACTAGTTGATGAATTGACTGACCAAAATCAACCGTCATTCAAACCCACTCTCTCTGAATGTGAATCCTATGAGTCTATACCCGACCCCAATCAACAGGTCAAGGTAACAGCTGACCCGATTTCACCTTCATTAAATTGTACCTTTCCTAAAGAGAGTGAATATGATACCATTCAGGTTCTTTTCATTTCTTCGAATTCAAATGCGCTTGGGGGCAATCTGCCTATTTCATCAATACAGGAGGAAAATCCTCTCGCTCTCATAGCTCAAGGGGCTAATTCTCTCGTTTCTAAAGTACCCCCTCCAAATATTCTAGTCACTTCCTTTGATTGGAATGGACTGGCACGATTCCACCTTGCTTCCTATGTGCCTTTCCAGATCATAGTACAAGTTCGTAATATGATTGTATCTGGCACCATTATAGATGAAGGTGCATCTGTGAGTATCCTTTCCTAAATTGCTTGGCAAGCGCTTAGTTCGATGCCACTTGTGCCTATTACCCATAATCTATTGGCTTTTAATAGAGAAACCAATCAACCATTAGGGATCCTTCCTCAGTTACCTATTACTTTGGGAGGAAAAATCATTTATCTGAATGTGATGGTAGTCCCAGGGCCATTAGATTACAACTTACTTCTTGGGCGTGACTATGGTTATGGCATGAGATTTATTATTTCAACACTCTTTTAAATGATTTGTTTCCCGCATGAAGGAAGAGTTGTCATCATTGACCAACATTCATTTCTCGGTCCAAATATGGCTCCTAGTCAACCATCTTCCCTAAATGGTCCTTTTGTACCAATGGTATCATCCACGCCATTGGTCAATTATGTGGAAACCTATTCTATACCTACATCAATTGACGATCAATTCAGTGATGTTGTACATCATGTTGTGGGGGCATTAGAACCAGATCTCTCCTTCATGACCTCTTATGAGTTCTGAACCAAGGAATAAGAGGATAGTTCCTTGTCTTGTGTCAACCTCGTTAAAAAATGAAACCAAGGGTATGAGGATAGTTATTTTACCATGTCAACCTCATTAAAAAATGAAACAACTCCCATGAGGATAGTTCCTTGTCTTGTGTCAACCTCATTAAAAAATGAAATCAAGGGTATGAGGATAGTTTTTTTATTGTTTCAACCTCATTAAAAAATGAAACGGGCCTAGAGGGATAGTTCCTTGTCTTATGTCAACCTCGTTAAAAAATGAAACCAAGGGTAGGAGGATAGTTCTTTTACTGTGTCAACCTCGTTAAAAAAATGAAACAAGGATTATGAGGATAGTTCCTTGTCTTGTGTCAACCTTGTTAAAAAATGAAACCAAGGGTATGAGGATAGTTCTTTTACTGTGTCAACCTCATTAAAAAATGAAACAGGCCCATGAGGACAATTCCTTATCTTGTGTCAACCTCGTTAAAAAATGAAACAAATGGTATGAGGATAGTTCTTTTACTCTGTCAACCTCGTTAAAAAGTGAAATAGGTCCATGAGGATATTTCTTTTACTGTGTTAACATCACTAAAAATGAAACAAGGACCCCTGGAGCAAAGTTCCAATTCGAGTGTTTGATTAGATCTCGTAAAGTCCCAGTCGAATCTTTCACTTGATCTCATAAAAGAACCTTCATTCCATCCACCTGATAGCAACGATTAGTCTACTTAGGTGAATGTAATGAAGCTTGGGGGGCATGCACCTAATGGTAAATTTAAGTTTCCCTGTAGGTTACATGAAGGGGATCACCCCATTCACCTTTGTCCCTATCTGAACAAAGCCAAAAAATTGTTGGATAACCGTCTTGCTTGACCGTAGCGACTTCCATTTGGTTACAGAAGACTCTCCCTTTCATCATGCTAGGGGCATGTAAACCAATCTCAAGCATATTTTTTCGTTTTAAGCTTGCGTAAAAATGAAATTGAATCCAAGCATAGTTTTTGTTTCAAGATTGTGTAAACATTAAACTAAACCTAAGCATAGTTCCCTATGGTTCAAGCTTGTGTAAAAATGAACCCATTTCCATTTTTAACCCTCGTGATTGCCATTCTATTAGACTCTTCCGTCATATGAGGCTTGTTTGTTTTCATCCCATCGTCACCATCCCTTTGGCCAATCATACGCTTTTACTTGGTTGTTTTACCCTTTTTAAGGAACATTTGGAATGAGTGGTCTTATTAGCCAGCCTCTTCACATAAATCAACATGTTTTGAGAAGTTCCATCATCATCGGAACCAGTTGCTACCCTAGACACCACTGGTTCCTCAAAATGGAGTCCTCTTTAAGCTCTTTTCAGACTCTCTAAACATGAAAAGATTATCGAGCATTTGTCCTTTCCAACTCGTTAAAGGATTGGAAACGATATCTCTCTTGTATGATTTTACACCTTTTTCGAACTTGAGAAATTAATTTACGAAAAATAACTTGTGGAGTTTTCTTTTCGTCTCTTTTCAAACTATCTAAACATGAAAAGGACTGAGTTATCTTTGTCGTTAAACTCATTAAAAACATCAAATAGCGACAAACTTGTCCATCTAGACAAGACTAAGTTTCACCTTTGCTAGACCTGTTAAAGCATCAAATAGTGATGGATTCACCCAAAAGGTGAAATTATACAACAAGCATATGTTATCCTCCTCAATATTGATAAAAATAAAGAGGTACTTGTCAGCAATGACTGGGGAAAATTGGAGAAAGGGGAAAGCACTTTATGGTAGCAAGCCGCTCTTGAACATGACACTTTCACCTCATCACCGTGACTATGTGGGTTGGGTCATTCAGCTTGATGGTTATCACACTGTTGGTCTATCATACCATCCATTACTTTGTTTTGGGTAAATGCTACCAATTCATCTTAGTGTCATTGACATGTTCAAGAGAAGTCATTCAATTCAAACTTCATCCTTTGCAATACCGTAAACCTTCATTTCCATGACCTCCATTCCTGAGCCTTCTATCGTCAGTCGATTTTTCATCTCCAAAATCATTTACCTCGTTTCATGTTGTTGATGTTGGATACATCAAGGCCCTCCTGTGATGAGTTGCTTCTTGTCGACATCATCACATCATCCAAGAAGTTGACTTAGAAACACCCCTTCAATACCTTGAGGTTTGCATACATCAATGGCAGGTTTCTCGCTTCCGGAGATAGGTTGACATCATTGGCCTTCGACTGAGCGACTTTGTAACGTGTTTGACATAAAATCATTGATTCACACCATGTGAAATGTATTGTAGTACCTTGAGGGACATTATCATTATCGGTGATTCCTCTTGCGTCTGTTAACGGCATACATCATCGGCTGGTAATCAAATGATGTCTTCCCATGTTTGACTTTAGATCATCTATTCACATGGTTAGACTTGTACTTTAGAGAAATATTGAATGAGATTGAAGACCTCAGATCTATTTTCATCCATCCAGACTACGATATTTTCATGAGTACTAAATCAAATGTACAGTGGCCTTACATTCATGTTCATCCATTCATGGTTCTATATCTGTAGGCGACTATATTTGTACATGTAATGAAAGTTTATAAGCTGAGCATGGGTATGCCTTCCCTTAGCGAGTTCATGAGAAAAATCAAATTATCAGGATATATGTATTGTAAGCGATGCAGGGCACCTTCCTCTTTGAAACCTCCTCTCCACATGATAAAGCATTTCACTCAACATACATATTTATGACTTCATGCTTTAGGGGGAAACTGTTATAGATCCATTTGGGCACATCAACCCCAACCTACAGATCAGTACTATTAGGGCCCATCAAACCCTAATTCAGTTGTTACATGCCCTAAAGAAGTCAACCATCAGAATGCCTAGCTTCCCAAGAAGTTCCATGACTGAAATCATCCAAAAACTGCCTCTAAGAAGATCAGCGTAAGTAGGCCTTCATTAGGGTGTGCTGCGGTGCAATCTAGTACACTGCTAGGGTGCTATGTAGCACACTTGAGCCCTCTTTGGCCTGCGTTGGGCAAATTTGAGCGAAATTGCATTGGGGTTTGGGAATATTCTTATCCATTGGATGCATCTAGAAGTTTCCCAAGTTTATCTACTCCTTTGAGCTCGAATTTGGATGAGGTAGGGAGTTAAGGAACATCAATCCCTTTATCCCTTCCTCCATGGAACTAAATTCTAAGTTTGGGAGGGCATTCATTATCACCATTTATGGCATAACTTCCTTCATTCACCTATAAAAAGATCACTCATATATGTGAGCAGGGGCTGGAAATCATTGAATTATAGGGAGATGTTATTAGTATGATACTTGAGTTGATTTCAAGTATTGTAATGATGTCAAGATGTCTTGCTTATTATGAGGAGAGGATGGGATGAACTGGAGGAGTGATGCTGAATCAAGCAAATTGGGTTGTAACTCTTCCTTTTACTGATAAAGTGTTCAAAGCTTTTTCCATATGCCTGTATTGTTCATTGATACTTTCATATGTGTATCATGTACTTGATTCCATGCTTTGTTTAATTAATAGATCATTATCATATGATTTGATCGGTTTTTGTCTTTTGTCTGTGTGCAGGTACTCTTCAAGTAGATTAAGTATGGAAAGGAGCGACAAAATTGGTCAAGGGAGATAAGGATAAGTGAAAGCTTCGGGTAGGCTTCTTTACCTCTTATTTGATCTATTGGTCATAGAAAAAGTAGAGAATCGTTTGCACTGCTTTTCTAGACTTAGCTACTAGTCTAGGGGTTTAAACGTTTATCTGTCGACACTAAAACTTCCCAAAACACAATGGGATGGCTGCAGGGGGTGATTGTGGATATTGAAGGTGCAAGCGCGCTGGCTGAATTTGAAGTAATAGAGATAGTGGACGACAACAATCCCTATCCTGCGCTCCTAGTAATTGACTTGGCTATCGATATGAATGGGGTAATCAATCTAAAGAAGCGGAAGATGATCTTTGAGAAGAAATTGCTACACATAATAATACCCTTAGATATGGCTAAAGGATCGCGCTATACTGAACCAGTATGTGATTATGATAGTGATGACGATCTGCACTGTATCTATAAGATAACAACGAGAGACCAAGATTGGATGAATCCCACCGCAGATGGATGGATTACATGGGATTGAGAGTTCTTGTACTTCGGACTCTGATTAAGAGATAGAATGCTGGCAGAATTGGCTACATGTAGTAACTATGCTGAAATGCAACATGATGACCTGATCGCTACGTTGTGTGTCCTCAAAGGTAAGAAGCCTACCTACTTATGATGGCCTGAATGAGGCAAATATCTTTTTGGATGCATTTGAAAGGAAGGTACCAGGAAAGCAACGCTTCTAGGCATTGGACTGGGCATTGCGCACTATGCCCGCAAGATGGTGGCTTATGCATAAAGGAAGCTTTGATGATTGGCACGAATGTAGGAGGATGATGAGAACACAATTTTGGAAGCCTATTATGCCAATGACAAACAGGTATGATGGGCAGGATGATCCGCATGTGCATTTGGCCAAATGGACCCAAGCTTATGGGGAAAAGCCTCAACCAAAGTGGGTGCACTTGTTCTGTCATACCCTAGATGTTGTCCCAATGAATTGGTACATAGAAACAGAGCTCTACCATGGTACAGGTGAGTGGGATGTTCTGCACAAGGGCTTTGTGATGACATTTAGTTTTGAAGATGGGTTTGACTGTATTGATGAGGCGCTACAAGAAGTGAAAGCAGCTATCTTTCGGATACCACAGGATCCTTTGGAACTGGTTCATCCTGAGTGGGCTACTCAGCTAAGTCGCGTGCTGGAATGCTATAGCGTGACCGCTGAAGAAGAAGATGAGGATCCGCAGAAAATTAACATTCCAGAAACAGAAGGTCACCGCGAGGTTAAAGGACCACATATTGAGAACCCTGATATAACTGCATCGTTGAAAACAAAACAAGTGAACATTGGTACGGAGGCAGAACCCAAATTCACAAAGATTGGAGACTACTATGATGATGTGATGGTGGATAAGGTTGTTGAATTTCTATGCAAATACCAAGACTTATTCCCTACCAAGTTTACGGATCTGAAAGGGATAATCGAGAACCTGGGAATAATGAAGATTACGTTGAAACTCGACACGAAGCCGGTTAAGCAAAGACCTTGCCGTCTCAATCCAAAATATAAGGAAAAGGTCCGCTTAGAGCTAGACAAGATGCTTGCAGCCAGTATCATTGAGCCTGCGGAAGAATCTGACTAGGTAAGCCCAATGGTGGTGCAAGAGAAGAAGCAGAAAGATGAAATAAGGATATGCGTGGATCTCAGAAAGTTGAATGAAAATTGTGTGCATGATCCTTTTCTGACTCCATTCACTGATGAAGTGTTGGACACTATAGGTGGCCATGAAGCATATTCCTTCACTAATGGGTTCTCTGGGTACCACCATATCAAAATCACACTGGAGGATAGGAGCAAGACAACCTTTGCAACTGAGTGGGGTTGTTTTCAGTACACTATCATGCCGTATGGATTAAAGAATGCACCTGTGATCTTCTCACGCATATTTTTTTTGCATTCAAGGAATTTATTTATAAGTTCCTAGAGGTATATTTTGATGACTGGATTGTATTTGGGCTAGCTAAACAACATGTAGCGAGCTTGCACCTGATGCTGGATACCTGCTGAAGGTACCAGATTGCATTCAATCTCAAGACGTGTTTGTTTTGTGTTCCTTTTGGGAACCTGTTGGGGAATGTGGTTTGCAGACAAGGACTGATGATAGATCTTGCAAAGGTAGCAAAGATATTGAACTTGGAAGCACCGAGGAGTGTGAAATAGTTGCGCACTACCCCGGGGCATACGGGATACTACAAGAAGTTTATCAAAGGCTATCCCCAGATCACCGTGCCTATGGAGAAATTGTTGAAGAAGGATGTCACATTCTGCTGGAACAATGATTGTAAGAAGAGTTTGGATATATTGAAAGAAAATATGGTCATCACGCCGATTCTAGTCTTCTCGAACTAGAAGAAAGAGTTTCATGTGCATGTCGATGTGTCATGTATAGCGTTGGGAGAAGTACTAACACAAGCTAGCGAAGAAGGCTTTGACCATCCTATCACATTCGCAAGCCTAAGATTATCCGAATCGGAGAAGAACTACTCCACAACTAAGCGCGAGGGGCTAGCTACGGTGTATGTGCTCCAGAAGTATGGGCACTACTTGCTGGGAGGTCACTTTAAGATGTATATGGAGCACTCTATGCTAAAGTACTTGTTCAATAAGCTTGTGTTGGTGTTGTGGGGAAAAGTATCCGACTCGGATGACCCTATCCCTACTCTAAAGGTGACAGTCTTTAGCAACAACTGAAAGTAAAGCTTTGATATTTTCCTTTATGAAAGTACAGAGAGAAGGAAGAAAAGATTAACCAACCTGGTGTCTTTCGCTTAGTCGATCCTTATCCTCTCTCTTTGTCTCTTGTTCCCAGCTCCTTGCTCTCTTTGCCGGTCCAGCTACACACAGATCCTGCACAAAACAAGAGAGGAAACTACAAGATACATGTACTCATAACTGATGCATGGATTAGAGTGAATCAAATATACAAGTAAATACAATATATCAATGCAATACAAGTATATAGGAGAACATGCAAAACTTTATTGATAGAAGTAACAGGGTTCTGAGAAGGTTACAACCATTGATGGCTCCAATCCAGCAGCACCTCCCCAGCAGCAAGAACTCTCCTCTTCACCTCTAGTAAAACAATCACCCAATAGCTCTAACTGTAAACCAACAGCACCTCCTTGCTTTACACAAAATTCCAGCCTCCTTAGACCTCATAGAAGAGCTCTATATATAGGATAGAAGAAGAAAGGATGAGTCAGCTTGAGACTGACATAAAGCTGCCTTGTGTCCTCTCCCTCTTCAGTTAAACTTCAGTTCTTGAGTCCACTTGGAGATCCTTGCTTACACATGGAGATCAAGTACCTCTTACTCATCACAGGGCGAATCCCATGAACCAAGTGTCAGTTTGGAAGCTTCCTGGGCAATTGACACCTTGCAGAATGACTGTGCCACTTGGCCAATCTCGCCCAGCGCAGGTAGCCTTCATTAGAGTTGACTTTCAGCGCAGGTACAAGGAGGAGCAGTTGCATTCCAGCGCAGGTGCTCAGTGGAGCAGCTGACATGATCCAAAATAAGCCTGTTTTTGAGTGTTTTCGGGTGGAGAACTGATGGGAAGTGCTGTGGTTTGCTGACCTTGTTCTTCTAGGGGTAAGAACAACATGTTTAGGGACTGAGGATCCCTGTAATTATTGACATTTCATGCTCCATGATGCGAGGCACAAAAATTTCTATAACAGTTGCCCCCTAAAGTATGAGGTCGTTTATCGGGTGAAATGCTTTATCCAGAGGGTCCGAAGTTCATTCAAGTGCTGAGAGGTGCCCTGTAATACAATACAATACAATACATTATTTTTCATTCTGTTTTCATGATCTAGCTGAGGCGGGCATTCCCATGCTCAGCTTTATAAATACATTTTGGTACATAGAATAGACGATCGTCTGATAGTAGACTGATAATTCTCTGCTGAAATTATCATCCTTTGAGTAGGATGATCATCTGCTGCAATGATGTACATGACAAATGCTTTTATATTTCCTGAATATGTATCGCAGCCCGAATGGATGAAACTAGATCCGGGGTCTTCAAACTCGTTCGATCTTCACTCTAAGTACAAGTCGATCCATGTGAGAATTTCGCTGAAGTCGAACATGGAAAGACATCGCTTGATTACCGGTCAATGATGAAAACCGTTAACAAGCGCGAGAGGAATCACCGATAATGATAATGACCCTCAAGGCACTGCAGTACAATTCACGTGGTGTGAATAAAGGACTTGGCGTCGAACGCCACGCAAAATCTTCTGGTCGAAGGTCATTGATGTATACCTGTCGCCGGAAGTGAGAAACTTGCCATTGAGGCATGCAAGCTTCAAAGTACTGATGGGGTTGTTCCTAGATCAACTTCTTGGATAATGAGCTGAAGTCGACAAGAAGCGATCCGTCAAAGGAGGGCCTTAATGAATCCCACATCAATGACACGGAACGGAGCTAATGATTTTAGTGGAGGTGAAAACAAACTGTGATATATGATTCAGGGTGGCGATCATGAATGGATGAAGGATAATGTATGGCAGTGGATGGGACACGGTTGACACTTTCAGAATGACCCCTCTTGAACATATAACGACACTGATGCGATGGATCGGTAGCATTACCCCAAATGTGGATGGTTTGGCGAAGACCATGGTGATGAGACCGGTGAATGAAACAACCCAACCCGATGTGGAACGGAGGAAAAGTGTCATGTTCAAGAGTGACTTGCTACCATTAAGCTTTGATGTTCTCCCAATTTTTCCCCAGTCATTTCTGACCAGTACCTCTTTATTTTTGTCAAGCTTGAGGAGGATAACATATGCTTGTTCTATAACCTGCCCTTCGGGCAAGCCCATCGCTATGATTTAACGAGCTTAGCGATAGGGAAACTCGTTCTCGTCTAAAGACAAGTTTGTCGCTATTTAATCATTTTAACGAGTCTAACGACAAAGAAAACTCGGTCCTTTTCATTTTTAGAGAGTCTGAAAAGGTACAGAAAGTTAACTCCATAATTCCTTTTTCGTCATCTAATCCCTTAAGTCCGAAAAAGTATAAAACAATACAGAAGGGATGAGTGTTCGGTACTTTTAACGAGCCGAACAAGACAAGCGCTCGATCTTTTTGTGTAATAATCCCTCAGGTCCAAAAGATTAAAGTCTAAATGAGGGATAGCGTTCCGGTCGTTTAACGAGCTGGAAGGCCAAAACTCGGCAAACTTTTCATATTACGAGTCAGTGAAAAGAGCTCAAAGAAGACTCGTCTTTTGAGGAACGAGTGATAAACAAGGATAGCAGCAGATTCTAGGTACAGGTTGGAATTTTCCAATCACGGCAGTGTCACAAGGATGGCTAGGTGAAATCACTCTTCGCAGCTGTTTCTCAAAAGAGGTAAACACACAAATGGAGGTGAATGATCGGCCAAATGAACAGTGGAGGTGACGGTGCACAAACACGACCAAGGTTTTTATGGCTGATGAATTTACGATCTCAAAAGGTTATTTACCGGTTCGTTTTTTTCTGAATGAGCTTGAACTCTGAAGGAAAGCCTGCTCATAAACTTATGTTTATTTTTTAACGAGCATGAACTATGTGCTAAAACTGCTCGGATCTTGCGTTTATTTTTTAACGAGCATGAACTATGTGCTAAAACTGCTCGATATGCCCCCAGCATAATAATGCAACGGAGGCACATGCCCCCTAGTCTTTATAGGGTCATTTCATTTTTTAACAAGGTTGACACAGTAAAGAACTATCCTTATTTCATTTTTTAACGAGGTTGACCTGAGATAGGAACTATCCTCGATGCTTTGGATCCATTAGAAACAGAAAGTTTCATATTCCATTGTAGCCATTTCTGCCAGATTACTTGGAGGCGGTAAGGCGAAAGTGCCCATCGACGGAGGGTTTTTTAGGAAGATGAATCCGATATTTTGGAGAGAACAATTGTTCCCATGGATCATAGGAATGCTTCCCGTAGTAAATGGTGGCACAACTTTTGTCGAAGTTGTCGTCGAACTGCTAGGTTGATCATTTCCTTTATTGTTCGACAACTGCGGATTCCCGCAGTTTTTGCACTTTGTCGAAATCAGAGCATCATTTTGCTGTTCAGAGGTCGACACCATTAGTACCTGGCACCGGGAAGTATCTCCACTTTCAACTAGATTTTGACTTGGATTGGGAAACGGATCAGTCAATACAGCCGGGGTTTGTGAATTCTTTAAGAATCTTTTAAACTCGGCTTTATATGGACAATCTTTTGTCCAATGATCCTCTTCACATATCTGACACCTAGAAGGTGGTTTCCCTTTCCCGGGAGAGCTTGAAGAATTTTTCTTAGGGGATGATCCACCTTGTTTATTCTTCCTCCCTTTGTCTTGATTCTTCTTGCTTCCTGGTTGATTGGAGTTTTTGCTTTTATCCGTAGATACAGCATTTACCTCCGAAGCAAGAGTCTCTTGATTTGCTTTTTGATTCGAAGTCTTACGGGCTTTCTTATTTGAATCCTTTGTCGACTTAGCGTTTGCAGTTCCAATCACGCCATCACCGGCATGAGAGTCACTATTTGATCCGGGAGGAGGAGGGATTGAAAATTCCGGTCTGGGGGCATCAGGTATCTTATCATAGAGTGTGCCCGACTGAGTATATACTAAGTCCAAATATTGAGCACGAGCAATAACCTGCTCCTCTGTTACGATGCCTCCCTTGGCCACATCTTCTGTTATAGCAGGAAGAAGCGACTTTATAAACCACTCAGCTAACAGCTGATCTTTAACATAGGTCTTTACCATTCTGCGATGACGACGCCACTCATGTATATGATCTGATATATGTGTGGCTGTTGTCTGCTTGAAATTGGTCAAGATCTCTGTTCCAGTTTCGTACCTTATAGGTAACTGAAAGTGTGTTAAGAAAGTCGTGGCTAGGGAACTAAAATTGTCGAAAGAGGCTCTAGGTAATTCAATATACCATTTAGCCGCCGGACCAATCAATGTCCTCTGGAAAAGGCGAAGCCTTATCGAATCATCATTCAAGGTATTCGACGAACACCACAGATGGAATGTCATCACATGATTCGACGGGTCTTCGCCAGGATTTCCATTGAATTTAGGAATGTCCGAAGGAAGTTTGTGAGGAATCGCTGGCCACCAATGGGCATAGGCGATTGGATCGTTCGTCAATCGATGTAAATCTGGTAATTCTAGGGTCGCCACAAATGGCAACTGCTGATTCAGGTTTGGCGAGGCGTACCCAGGATACGATGGAATCGCCTGAGCAGTAGGCCTTTGCATACCAGCATAATGAAACTGATGTTGATATGACTGATACGGCTGGTGGGCTTGGCCACTGTAAAATGGTTGATTCAACCCGTTCTGAATATAGGGTTGCCCACTATTCGCAAAGATCTGTTGCTCAGATCCCTGATACACCTGTTGAAACTGAGGTTGTTGGTATTGCACCATCCATGGTTGTGAAGCCATGTTTTGCTGTGCGACACTAACCGACGGACCAAGATGCGGGGTTATAGTTCCCGTTTGTATCTGTGTCGTCCCGGCAGTTGGCGATTGTGGTTGTGTTGCAGGGTCAATAGGCTGTTGCATTACAACTTGGGGTTGACATACAACAGGCATCGATTGAACTTGCGACACGGTTACAATTGCTGGCGTCGTCGGGATACTAGACATAGGTACACACTGTTGCATGGAATATACAACTCTTGGTTGTTGGGGTAACATAGGTACCCAACCACTCGTCGTTACTTCAGTCAAACCTGAATGTTGTTGAAAACTGCCGTATGGGTATCCCCCCGGAAGGGGAAGTGAAAGGGCATATTGCCCCCCATACGGTAACAATCCGGAGCTCAAGGGTATAGATGGCCTTTGAGGACTGGATGGCCCAAACTAATTCCCAAAGGGATCAATTTGTCTAGTTTCAACATAAGAATTACCGGGTATTATACCGGAAGAACAAACTGGAACAGACCAAGTTGTCATAATAGTCCCTGGGTGGACTCCTTCTAGCTGATGAGAGCTAGTCGGGACGGCTGGTATGCCGGCAAACATCGTTGGGTTGGCAGCAGGAGGTTCTGCTGTCGCTGCGTCGTTTGGCACAGTTCTAGATGTCGACGGTTGTTCAGACATTTTAAGTCTATCCAATAAACTGCCTATCGATTCTACAGGAACTTCCTGTGGCGATGGACAAACTTCTGATGCAGAAGGAAAAAGAGTGGTACCTACTCCAAAATGAGTTGGAGTATTTGCTTGCTGGTCCTCTACGATTTCCTCTATTGCAATTAGACCAGGAGGAAGAGGAAGACCGTCAGGTCCGTAAAAGATTTCTGGTGCCGAAGAAGGGGTTGCTTCGACAGCGACAGTTGTTTGAACAACAAGACTCTGTGGACCGGTTTCAGATGGAACTGGTTCAGTTATGCAAGTACTTGTCTTCAGACTAGGATCAGTACAACTGTCCTTCTGTTGCTGTTGAACTTCTTCAATAGAGGCAGGGATTCCAGAAATATTGGGAGTGACCAGAATCTCAGATGTTGTTGGAACTTCCGTTCTAACTTTAAAAGGAGATTTTGACCTGGTCCAGCGAGTTCGCTTCATCCGTACTACTCTCGTTTCCGGAGACAAAGGCGGTTGACTCGCAAGTCTCCCCGAACGACGAAGTTTTAATTGACTTTCCTCCACGGTTGCGGATTACTTGATCAACTAAAATACAAAAGGGGAATTATGTTTCCATATTGAATGAATTTTATTAGACGCTTTTAGACACAACTTTGCTTTTTCATGTTTTAAGAGTCGAGAAAAAGCTAAAGATGACTCTAGTCGCCTTCGATGTATTAACGAGCCCGAAGTGACAAATGCTCGGTTGGACCTTTTCAGTTATAGAGTTTGAAAAGGGCCAAAAGAAACTGCTCTGGAGATCTAGGCAGAGGGTGTGCCAAACCTCTCGCGAAACCACAGAATACGTTTTACGGTACGGGTGGTCGATCTTCGTGAATGCTGTGTTCACTGCATCGCGATTAGTAGGGCGGCCGACACGGTTTCCTAAGGATAAAGGATAATTGCCTATAGGGGTCTCCCAATATACGCGACGGTACGCGGGAGCTCAAGTCCGTATTAGTGCTATCGTCCCTCAGGAGGAATCACCCACCTTCGTAGAGATCGACAGTCACTACGTTTAACGACGCCGGAACACGTCTCTACCTAGACCTCTATTGTGAGCGTTATGTTACAATGCGTTTTTAGATTCATTCAATATATTTTAAGTTGATCTTGTTTAGCAGTTTGTCTTTCAGGATCACCACGAGATGTATTGGTACAAATTCCTAAATGCAGCTAAAATGATAAGCAAGCTTTATAATCTTTTTAGCTTTGAAAATCCTAACTACTGAGGGGAGAGAAAAACATTATCTTTCCACACAGAGCACAAAGCACAAACTAATGCACTTTCTCCTAGATCAGTCACGCAAACTTATCAAAATATGCAAATGCAAGATGCATGTATTTCTTTTCTTTTCCCTTAATGTTGATGTAAACAAAAAGGAAATTGTCGTATAATTTTCGAATTCAATTTGAAGCGTAAACAAACAAGTTTTGTCTAAAATGAAAAAACGCTTTACAAGCACTTGTTTTGACACTAAAAATGTATGAATTCAAACCATAAAATGAAAAACAAACAAACTCAAACAGCCATGAACAGTAATAAAACTAGCTCTTAAGATCACAAAGACACTTTTACAGTTCAGGATTTAAGAGGTCACAGCTATACTGGTTTGCTTTTCACAATGGGAAATTGTAACTGAAACAAGAAATACTGAAAGAACAATCACAGTTTCATCACACAACTGAGGCGGAATAATGTCAAGGAAAGTTGGCTTACAGCAAGTACAATGACCAGCAATTAGCAGCAAAAAATCAGTGAAAACAGGGCTAAGACACAGTGGAAAACCTTTGGAAAACACTGGCTAACAGGTCCAGCGCAGGCTCTGGTCTGTCAAATTGACTTCCAGCGCAGTTCCCGAAGGGAGTACCTGCGCTGTAATGTAGACTGCCTGTGGACAGCCTACTCTGGGACACGAGAGTTGCGTTTACAAGGATTTCCGGGTCATAAAAAGCTCAAAAATGCACTATTTTTGCTGAAATAAAAAGCTATAGGTCAAGTACAGGCTAAGGGATGATCAAGAGGATGAAAATCTATCACAAAGAGTACAAGAGTCTTTTGTAGATCAGCTCTTCAAATCATGAATCTGCTCAAAAATGAGCAAGAGTAGCAGACCCTCTACTTCGCTTTTGATATAGTCAAAAGCTTTTCGATTTGGTACTCTTTTCTTCAAGAAATGAATAGAAAAATACTACAAACACCAACAAGATACTAGGCTCCCCAGCGGAGTCGCCAGTTTGTTGTGGGGAAAAGTATCCGACTCGGATGACCCTATCCCTACTCTAAAGGTGACAGTCTTTAGCAACAACTGAAAGTAAAGCTTTGATATTTTCCTTTATGAAAGTACAGAGAGAAGGAAGAAAAGATTAACCAACCTGGTGTCTTTCGCTTAGTCGATCCTTATCCTCTCTCTTTGTCTCTTGTTCCCAGCTCCTTGCTCTCTTTGCCGGTCCAGCTACACACAGATCCTGCACAAAACAAGAGAGGAAACTACAAGATACATGTACTCATAACTGATGCATGGATTAGAGTGAATCAAATATACAAGTAAATACAATACATCAATGCAATACAAGTATATAGGAGAACATGCAAAACTTTATTGATAGAAGTAACAGGGTTCTGAGAAGGTTACAACCATTGATGGCTCCAATCCAGCAGCACCTCCCCAGCAGCAAGAACTCTCCTCTTCACCTCTAGTAAAACAATCACCCAATAGCTCTAACTGTAAACCAACAGCACCTCCTTGCTTTACACAAAATTCCAGCCTCCTTAGACCTCATAGAAGAGCTCTATATATAGGATAGAAGAAGAAAGGATGAGTCAGCTTGAGACTGACATAAAGTTGCCTTGTGTCCTCTCCCTCTTCAGTTAAACTTCAGTTCTTGAGTCCACTTGGAGATCCTTGCTTACACATGGAGATCAAGTACCTCTTACTCATCACAGGGCAAATCCCATGAACCAAGTGTCAGTTTGGAAGCTTCCTGGGCAATTGACACCTTGCAGAATGACTGTGCCACTTGGCCAATCTCGCCCAGCGCAGGTAGCCTTCATTAGAGTTGACTTTCAGCGCAGGTACAAGGAGGAGCAGTTGCATTCCAGCGCAGGTGCTCAGTGGAGCAGCTGACATGATCCAAAATAAGCCTGTTTTTGAGTGTTTTCGGGTGGAGAACTGATGGGAAGTGCTGTGGTTTGCTGACCTTGTTCTTCTAGGGGTAAGAACAACATGTTTAGGGACTGAGGATCCCTGTAATTATTGACATTTCATGCTCCATGATGCGAGGCACAAAAATGTCTATAACAGTTGGGGGGGAGAATATGCAGGTGGCTCTTATTGTTCCAGAAGTATTATTTTGAAGCTGTTGTGAATCCTAGAAAACTAAACGTGGGACCAGACCAACTGTCGTCCATCAAAACAGGGGAGGAACCTACTAATTTGGAAGAAGGATTGTCGGACATGTTAGAAAATTATATATTACGGAGCAATGGAACACATAAAATATTGCAAAAATATAAACACAGAAAATGAACAAAACAAGAGAGACACAGATATACGTGGTTCACCCAGTTTGGGCTACGTCCACCCTGAATAGCTAGTCCTTCCTTTCTATTATCCAGCAAAATGAAGAGACACAACCTACAGCAAATCCGCTATAATATCCTCTGTTTTCTCTCACAGTCTCACCTCTCTGTTTTTCGCTCACACAGAATACACATCTATCACACAGCCTCAAATACAATACTCTCATACAAAGAGAGGGGTTTCCTTCTAGGGAAAAAAACCCTAAACTAAACATAAGTTCTACCGTCAGATCATTCGCCTAATGAACGGCCCAGATTGACTAGAAATTACTATACTTTTACAAGGCAATTTTACAGCTGTTTTTAGCTTCGGGGGCGCTGCCCCCGAAACCCCCCGCCAAGGGGGGGCTCCCAAAGGTCGCAGCCAACCCCCCTGCAGCGAATATTTTACGGGCGGCGTTACCGCCCCCATTTCGAACTGGGGTCCTATGTAGCGATACCTTTGAATATAGAAGATAATCAGGCTCCACACCCAACAGGACATGCAGCTATTTGCAATGCGTGTCGCAGATGGTCATTTTGAGGATATCATACACTTCCTAACGACAGGTACTGCACTGGTAGGGTACACTCTCCAACAAAAGAAGGAATTAGTGGTGCGCGTGGTAGATTTCTCTATCATTGCTGGGCATCTGTACAAGATGGGGACTGATGAGATATTGTGACAGTATGTACCTGAGTTCGAAAGAAGCATCATCCTTGTGGATGCTCATGGGGGCACCGCGGGAGGACATTATGCAGGAAGAGAAACCGCGCAGAAGATTCTACGTGCAGGGTTGTGGTGGCCAACCCTCCATTAGGACTCAAAAGCATATTGCAAGGCATGTGATGTGTGTCAAAGAACTGGCAGACCATCGCGGAGGGATGAGATGCCTTTGAATCCACAGATGATGTTGCAACCCTTTGAGAAGTGGGCGATAGATTTTGTGGGACCTATTCAGCCACAAGGAAAGACATGAGCAAGGTATATTATCACCGCGACAGAGTATTTGAATCGTTGGGCAGAGGCATAGCATGTGAAGGATTACACAAGCGCAATCGCTCCAAAATTCCTCTTTGAGCATATATTGACATGATTTGGATGTCCAAAGATCTTGATGAGTGATCGCGGTACACACTTCTTGAATGAGATGATCAGCGCGCTGACGAAGGAATTCCAGGTATACCATCAGAAGAGCACACCTTATCACCCACAGGTTAACGGGATAGTGGAGGCATTCAACAAAGTGATAAAAAAATGTGTTGACCAAGGTTTGAAATGCTCAGCGAAGTGATTGGGACCTATGCATACCTGCAGTATTATGGGCTCATCGAACAACATGCAAGAAATTGACTGGACAAACCCCCTTTAGGCTCGTCTACGGTGTTGAAGCGGTAATTCCTATTGAGTATATTGTGCCTAGTCTGTGCATAGCAGCGCTCACAGGTATGATAGATCGTGGAGCCCTAGAGGAAAGGCTCGCACGACTGGATGAACTGGAGGAAGAGATATTTTTATCTGGATTTCACCAACAGGTCCAAAAGCAACGCAAGAAGGCATGGAATGATCGACATATTAAGATGTGCACATTTAAGGTAAATGACTTGGTTTTTCTATATGATAGTAAGTTTGATAAATTTCCAGGAAAATTCAGGATTCACTGGTTAGGGCCCTATGTCATTAAGAAAATTACCGATGGAGGAGCGGTACAACTGGTCAAACTAAATGGAGAACCCTTCCCCAGAAAGGTTAATGGTGGTCACTTGAATCCATACACCGGTGGTTCGTCCATGTGACTAGATGAACGTGGCACAGTCTTAGCGCTCCAGGAAGCTGAAAGGAGGCATGGGACTATAAACTACACTACTCAGGTTGGGGAGCTGCACGATTGGAAGATGGTGCAAAGTAAGGAAGTGTCACTGGGTCCGCTGTTATGCGGAGGGAGCTGTGCAACCCGGGGAGAAATCGCACAGGTCAGATGGAAAGTGACCGTTAAAGTCATTGTTCATGAAAATACGATAGAAGTGAGGCCAAATAGAGTCCATCGCTGGCATTTAAGACGAAATTTATGGCTTAGATCCTTGAAAATTTGCCGCCAATCTGACATTAATGAACCAATTTTGGGGGCAATGGTCATATTTGAATTCAAAATTCCCTATAAATTACATGTGGTTTTCCAGCAAGAAACACTTGGCATTTTGAGTATTCAGTTGTTGAGGTCTCAGACGCCTATGGACCCAGAGTTTTTCGAGGCTCTCAAACAAACTTTTGCATTTGCGAATTTTCCTGAGACATCGCTTATGTCATCACCCCCAGAAATTATCAATACACAACAAGTAGTAGAAGAAATGGCACAAGAGATGGAGAAACAGGCAGAAGTAGCTACTCCAGAAGTAGCTTCCCCAAAAGTAGCCAAAGTATTGGCAGAGGTCCCTAAATCCTTGAGAACGTCGAGACCGAAGCCAACCCCAACCAAAGAAACTGTAAAGGATAGGAAGGGTAAGCAGCTTGCCACACTTGTGCACACCAAGCCAAGGCGAAACCCACCAAAACCCATTGCCCAAGAGAAAGGGAAGGCTATAAACCTAGAAGCAGAGGAGGAGGATATCGAAGACATCCCAATGGACGATGAGGATGTGGGAGTGGAAGTAGAAGAGGTTGAAGCCCAGGGTGCGGACCCTATTACATGGTTGCTGAAGTATGTCCCTCCACGCAAGCCTAAATCCAAGGTCCCAAAGGACATCGATGAGAGTAAGACTCCCCTGCAAACCCCCCTGCTACCAGAAGAAATTTCTTTCGACAGTCCGCGTTTGGCATGAGTGCCGATACTGAAGCTAGAAGACTGGGACTTAGCAGGCCACGAAAAGTTCCCACACCTAGCGACTGAGAAGTTGATGTGTTGCATCATAGATACCAATATGGGAATGACAACATAGGAGGCGTAGCTCAGGGGAGTAGAGAAGGCAGGGTTGCTCAACCTACTCTGGGTGTCGCACTATAACCGCACCCCGGTGACAGTTCTGGTCATCAAGCAACTATTGTGCTTGGTGCATGATAGGTGGTTGTGGCTGGAGGAGCTGATACCCATCATTGATATGTTGATTCACATAATAACGTGCCTGTCGTATACAGGTGAGAATCCGACAATGATATTTGGTGGCAAGGGTGGCGAGCAGGCTCTCGTAGAATCAATGAAGGAGAAATTCAAGTTGGTGAAGAAGCCACACGGGTACGCTATCTCCAGCATCTGCAACCCTGCTGTGAAGGTAGCAACACAGATCCTTGCTGGGAAGGGGATGCGGAAGTGCCACGTCGATGAGGTGTCAGCGCCTATCGTCACCTATCATTGCACTCGCACAACAGTGTGCGAAAGGAGTCCAATTTAACTATTCTGACTACCTTCGCGAAGAGTTCCTAGCGAACTGCCACGAAGTGCAAGAGATTAGCAAGACATTCCACTATGCGTAGCTCTTCCTGTCAATTGTGTTGGTAGCATGGGAGCTACCAGAAGATAGCCAGTTCCCTTCGGTCGCAACAAGATCTTCTGGATCTTGATGGAAATGAATATCAAGATGGCCATCAATCGCAAGATGTGATTGTCGCCCACGATGTACGCTAATTTGTAGAGCTACACCGAGTTCAGAGCCAATTTCCATTGAGTGTCAATCAAAGCACGAAAGGACCTTGCGTAGAAGTCGTATGACTCGCTGTACCTGGCCACAGATGATGCCATTGATGCAGTGCTCGATCAATGGCTGGTGGAGTGGCACACTACCACAGACTTGGTGGTGGGTGGAAGCAAGTTCACTATGCAGAAGAAGAAGGAGGAGGCCAATATGAAGATGGTGTAGCTAGTCAAGAATAGGAAAAAGGAGGCCACTGCAAAGGCCCAGGCAGAGCAGATAGGAAAGGAGGTAGGAAAATGGATAGGTGGCATAAAGCGGGGCTCTGACAAAGGGGAGCAGTCACCTTCACTTGAGACTGAAGAAGAAGAGACAGAGCAACATGGAGTGGACCCTCAAGAGACGTCCGCCCACATTAATCACCCACGAGAGTTGGAAAAGGGAGGGTCTAGAAAGAAGTCCAAGGCAATTAGACCTCGCTGGACCCTATCACATTGACGAAGGGCGACTTACATGATATTGGTGACACAGTCAGAGATGTCACCATGGAGGCCCTGCAGCAATTCAAGCAACATCAACAAATCATTCTAGGGGCCATCCAGACCAAGTTTCAAGAGTTATAGACCCGCGCATTGTAGGCTGGTACGGTGTCTACCATATTGGCTATCAACATTTCATAGGCTGCAAATATGTTGTGCACGAAGGCTTCCACTGCGATAGTGCTGCGGCATGGGGCACTGACAACAGAAAATAAGGCTGACAGGACCACTGTCAATACCCTAAAGGGAGTCGGGTTGAACTCGGCAGTGCTTCCACGCGAAGCACTCCACTCCTTGCAGGGTGGAGCAATTGCAAATCTGAGGGCCCGTGAGCATCGCGCCCTCCAGGTGATCAGCGAGAAGTGGATCAGCGATGAATAGATGGCGCTACAGAGAAATGTTTCCATCATCGCTGAGACCACGATGACAACCCAGAGCAAGAAGATCATACAGGTCATGGAGGATGCATGCAGAATGGTCCCAGATTTGGCCATTCCATAGGAGGAGCCAGTCGAGATCCACATCCGTAAGTTGGCCATAGGGGTGCGTGACACTGGGACTGAGATAGCGCGGGTTTAGCTGGAGTTGAACCTGAAAATTACAGAGCTTTAGTTGAGGGCCTAGCCTTCAAAACCACTAGAGGTAAAGGAACAACGGGCAGTCGCTATCACAGAAGCAGTCACAGCGGTGGAGAGTGCATTAACAGACTTCACACAGTTGTTCGAGCAATCGTTTGAGGTCTTGACCAGCTTGCAAGAGGACCCAAACATCCAGAGGCTAGAGACAGAAGCGTGCAAACTCCAACAGTGCTAAGATGAATTTAAGGGAACAGTGTGAACTGTTGCATTGACACAGAGGCCAGCTAAGCTACAGGAGACCAAGTAACTGAAGGAACAGGTGGACACAGTCCTGCACAAGGAAGCAGTGATGAAGGCGCGACTAAAGCCCTGGCTGGAGGAAGCTTCTACAATCACAGGAAACATTGAAGGAAATCTTATGACTCTGCAAGCGATGCAACAAAAGCTTCAGGCTGACAGTTCAGGAGCAGTAACCGAGAAAACAATTGAAGATGCGAAGCAAGCAGTAGCTCAGTGCATGGCCGAGGTAGCAGTCATTTAGGTCGAGCTAGACGGGCTTCGTGCAAAAATCTCCATTCCTACCGAGTGACTCGAGGGTGAGTCACGATGTTTGTGTTGGGGGCCTCTTGGGATCAGGATCCCCCAAGGGTAGTTTTTGGGCTAAAAACCCATGTTTAAGTCAATTTTTGTAATATAATTGTAAAGGCTCCACATTTTGTGGTCGCGGAGTGCAAAGGTGTTATGTGTCAAAAAGGGTAGTCCTCCCTTAGTTTTGTAAAATAAAGTCGGCTGTAAGAGATCTACCCATGGTCCGCGGACCATGGGATTGTATAAAAAGAGCTAAGCTCTAAGTAGTTTGAGAGACATATCATGACACAAGATGGAATAGAGTCATAGTTTTAGAGAAAGAACTCTATGTCTTGGGTTGAAGCATAGGTAGAGGCTCTGCAACTGAGTGTGTAGACGCCTAAGGTAGAAGTCCACCGTTGAGTGCGGGGACCCTTGCAGCAGTGTGCACAGGGCGGACAAAGTTTTTAAACACTCGGAAGATATTAATAAAGAGAGATATTCTGCAATTTCTGGGTCCTTGTTCTATTGATGCATCTGGATATTTTATGTATGAATTTCCTTGATTATGATTATGTGATGCACGAATGAATGCAGTTACATTGAATAATTGAACGCAATTACAAATATCTGTTTACGCAGTTTTAACCTTAAGTATTTAATGAGATAAGAAAATCACTTAGATTAATTGGGGAATCTACATGGCACGCTGCCATAAGTAGTGTGAAAATACCTGAGCAGCAGGTTAGGGCTGCATGAAGGTCAATCGTACCCTTTCGCGAAGGTACGAAAGGACGGAATAGAGGGCTCGTCTTATAAGCCCTAGAGCGAAGCGACTTGCACGAACGTAGGAATAGAGGGAATCAAATGACATCACAACCATCTTAGGGTGCGGAAACTTGGTTCCAACATCCCCCCATACTACTTTGGGTGGGACCTTAGTCTGTGCTCCGCGGGCTGATGCTGAAAGTGCTAGTAGTGTAGGATTTTTTTGGCTATTTAACGTTGAACTTGGGTCAGGCCCCCTCAAGCCAACAGTAGGGTATAAACTTAGGGAATGAGGAAAGCCAAAAAATTGTCTTATGGGTCTTGCGCAAGTTGTCACTGGAAAAATCACACAAAGATTAAGGAGTAGCAGGAGTTGGGGCTTGGGGTTTGGAGGTAGAAAGGATTTTGGTGGAGAAATTTATAGGAAATTTTTGGGAGGTTGGAGCTCTATTTCTAGGGCATTCAACATCAAACCTTGGTAGTGTGTAGGTAGAGAAACTAGGTTGTACAACTTTCTTTGTGGGTTTTTTGAGGGTTTCGATTGAGGCAATTCCCTTCTAGTTTTTGGAGCTACTTGTGAAGGATCAACAACTACATTTATTGGAATTTTTTAAAATTGAAGAGGGAGATTACTACATTTTCCTACCATCTACAAAAATAATAATTTATTGGCCGACACAATGATTTGGTGGGAAAATTGTGTAGTTCATGGGTAGATATTTCAGAACCTGGGTTGGGCTCGGCTTACTGTAGCAAGCCCAAATTCCTCTTCCCTTCATTTCATTGTACTCATTCAACTTAAGATTTAATAAAAGACCTAGTTTTGGTGCCAATATATATGTGAACATGATATTTATGTGTGTTTTTAATTTTGTGGGGACATTCATGAGCATGTTTTCATGTTATTCACTATTTATTTCCAATTAGGAACATTACAATGGTATCATAGCGCAATTTTGGCTAGTTGTGGGTCTAAATCATGGGAATTCCCAAGTTACTATTGTTGGGAAAAAAATTTAGAGGTTGAAACTCTATTCAAACATTATTCTTTAGATTGAAATTGTGCCCAAAAATGTCTTAGTAGGATAAATTCCTTGAGAAATTTGAAAATTATACTAGGAATTTCGAGAGAACGGTGAAGCTACTCAAAGAATGGGTATTAGTAAGAAAAAAAAGAAGAACAAGTAGTTGCATACCCATAGGTGAATAAAATGGGAAGAGCATTATTGTTGAGAAAAATTCTAGTGTCGATACAACAAGACAAAGATTAATGGTGAAGACAATGACGAGATAAGTGGAGACATACCCATTGAGGAGGGAATTCCTCTAGATACACTCGAGCTAATTAAACATGAGGCTAACAACACACAAGAGTAGCACATGGTTACACCCAACGTGATGTAGGAGGCACCCTTGTTGGAATTTTCTTTGGTAGCCCCAATTGACACATTAGTGGAGATGGTTGAGAATACACTCATTGATGAGGTGCCATCCATTGTTGAGGTATCCATTAATAAGACATCCATGTCTATGACATAGTTTCAAGATGAAAAATATCTATATCAGCATGGTAAGCACCTTGAGGAGTGCGAGATAAATGAGGATGCTATGTGTTACACTCAATTTTGTCCCCATGAAAAATGATCATCCAATTGGATCTCTCGCCATCCATCCAAGTGTCATGAAGCACTCCCTTGCAATTCAACAACTTATATGCCTTGAATAAAGTGAAAATTCTACGAAACATGGTCCATAAACCTACTTTTAGTCTCATGCGCAATTTTCTAGCCAATTTTTGTGCATGTGCAGTTACTGACATTGATCCCTATGCAATTGTGCACTCCGTCTACCACTAAAAAGTGCACACATGACTCAATAAAAAGTGAAAATAAAAATTGATATTTAGAAGCATTTTTGGGTGAATGCTTCCCAATAGAAAGCCTCAAACTCATGTTTATTCGAGCCTAGCCTCATTGTTGATGGAGCTAATCCCCATTCTTCAAGGATCGCTCGTCACTTTATGAGTGGATCTCATCCTTGGACTAAGAATCTCAAATTACTTCATTTTGGCCTATTAATCAACCCATAGGTGGGGGAGTTGATAGAGGTTGTTGAGAATAAGTTTATGAAGGAGAAATTAGGTTGGAGAGATTATCATTCTTGGAGATGATTGAGATCAATGGGAGGAGCTTCACAACATTAAGACACAAGTTTTGTAGCTATTTTATTTTTTGAAATTTACATAAACAAGTTCTTCTTCTCACTGCATTGTTTAATGGATTAATTGATAAATTTTATGGATGGTTTATGTTATTTGTATTTGTCCATTGGAATGATGTTTGTTACTCGTCTCCTTAATCACTAGTTTGAATTATTGAATCATTTATGTTGCATATGCCTTTGCTCCTTTGTTGTTTCCATGTGTGCAGGTCTGGATTCAATCATGGAGGAGCTTCACTGAAGCACAAAGGGGGGGCCTTCATCAATCATGTCGTAATAAGGTATGAATTTCCTTTTCTCACTTCGTTATCTTATAATTCAAGAAAAGATAGATTCAGGGAAGGCATTAGCTTGATTGTTTGTTTGTTACTAGGGTTCTTTGAAACCTAGGGAGATTGTGTGCATCTGTACTTGTGATTTTTCCTCATAGCAAATTGGAAACTCCATTGGGGAATGTCTATTCTCTTCCATCTCCTTGTTTTTTATTCTAAAACTTTTTTGATAGCTTTATCCGAGTCTTGACAATTTAATAATGTTTCATATTTTGTGATTTGTTTGGATAATTTTTTATTTTTTCTTTATGTTTATTGACCTATGTGGTTTTTGTTCAGAAATAGTGCGAAAATCTCCACATATTACCTTTATCAACAATGCATATACACACTGTACTATATTGTATGCCTGTACATACTCTGAGAATTTTTGAAAAAATATATTTTCCTCTCATTAAAGTCTGAATTTTTGTTTTTAAGGTTTCATTATACTTGTCTATGCATCCAGTTAGTCTCCATGTGTTTGATCAAGTGTTGTGAAGGAGTTTTCTTGATATTTTTTCATTTTCAAGGATTGAAAGGTAGGGTTTCTCAAGAATTAGTAGTTTTGATGAGATGTGATTCTTGTGCTGCATTGAAAACTGAAGTCATTTTTATTCTAGTACTGAAGTATAATCAAAATTACAATTTAAGTGTTTATTTCATAACATTTATTCAAGCTTTTCATTTTTAGGATTTCATTGGGTGTTTTGGATTTGATTTCCTTTGGTCATTGCTCAAAGATTTGCCTCAGTTTCATAATAATTTTTGCATGTTATTTCTTTCATTTTTGCAACAAAATTCTCCCCCCACACACCCCCCAAGTCGCTTAGGGATGGGGGTTGAATTGTGTTCGAGTGTTAATCACCTTTGAGTTTCATTGTTTTTTATCTTTGGAATTTTCACCTGATTTCCTTTACTTACACTTGATTGGTTCTATAGTTGTACTAGTGAAGAGAAATAGTCTTGTTGTTATTTCACTGATTTGGAATCATCTTATGTTTGTTTGAAGAATTACTTTGCATAGATTAAATTTGCATGGTTAGAATTCTCATTTCATGAACAAAATTTGTTCATAGATTACATTTGCATAGTGTCCATGGAAATTGTGCATAGATTAAATTTGCATAGTTTTTTAGCAAATTGTGCATATATTACATTGTGTGGTTTGCAACTTAGAGCTTTGAACTGCAATGAAAAATTAGAAGTGCTACATTTTGGAGTTAATATTTTAAAAAAGAACCTCTTTAATTACTCTAGCTAGAATTCATCGAAATGAAGGTATTACAAATTTCATATTTGATGCATTATAGTTTTGGGTCAAGTCATGATACCATTAGTTTCATGTCCATTTACCCTTTGAGTAAATAACAACTTAATAACATAGTGTTAATAAAATTCATCTAGAATTTTTACTCTTTTTAGGGCTATTTTACACCTACTGTATATTAGGTTGTAGGGATTTGGAATAGGGAAGTGAGTAAAATTTCCAAAGTTGCAGACAAACGCTAGAATATTTTTATAGGGAGATAAATCCAGTTTTTTCAATTTTTCTCTGGGAAGCTCCCTTTACAAAGGATTCAAGCACGAGATCATATCAAACCTAGTGAAGTGATCGTACCCACTTCATTGGCTATGGTACAATGATTTACATGTATTAAAATGGTGCCGAAAGGTACTTGGGGTCACTTGAAAGTAAACCTCCAATTAACCATGTTGAGGAGCTTTCAAGGTGATTGAGCTTTGTTACTCTTCCCTTACGTGTATGTCCGATCTACAACTATTCTCATAGGTATAATTGTTCTAGTTGGTAACCTTAGTGACCATAATCCTATGGCTATTACCTGAGGTGACGGCAGAGGGAAGGTCCTGCCATTCTTGGAACATACATTGACTACACTCACTTGGAATTTTTGGAGGGTAATCTTCACTCGAGATGGCATAAGTGAAGTTACTTGCACTAGATTGTTTCATTAGGAAAGTTTTCAGTGTAACTGGTTCCACTCGCTCTATCTACAACCACTTTTCACTTTGATTTCTGTGACGTTGGATTTCGTTTACTAATTAGTGATTTCGTTGTGAAAATCTTGTTTACAAGGTTGAATCCTTATATTTTTTTAGTGGGTGTTAATTGTTTGTTTTTAATTTTTAGTGACTTTAGGTGTGGATTTTGATTTATTCAACTATTAATATTGATAGTTAATTTATCTAAGTTGAATCTAATGGAAAAAAATACCAAACGTTATTGATAAATACCTCTGTTTTAATAGGAACCCTAATCCTTTCCCTGATTTTGCAAATGTTAGTCCTCCTTATATGGTTACATTGTCACTTCTCGGATTCACGATAGGTTTACCTATATGGACGTTCTCAACTTATTTAATTCAAAATTCTCCAATTGTACAACTCAACTGAGTATTTCACCTCAACCGAGCTCACCATCTCAACATCACTAACCTATTGATGATGCTTTATCTTCTTCAGCCAACATTTCCTCCTCCCTTTCTTCCTCTTCACTTGGTAAAATCCTTGAGGCTAGTAACCAGGTGACTAAGAATAAGAATAATAAGAAGCAAGATAAGAACGAATTCAACCAACCAACCATGGTTATAAGTATTGGTAATGTTGAGGAAATTTTTAAAATGCATCGTAAACCCAAATGCCCTTGCAAGATTTGTAAGGGTGATCACTTCCTTATCAATTTTCCTAGTATTCCTAAGGTTTTGGAAGTATGGTCAAATAATTATCATCAACTTACTATTGATCCACAACCAATGATTCTCATATTTCAGGGAAAAAGATTAAGGTCAGGTTTCCTTGTAGGTTATGCAAAGTGACTCATCATAGTCACCTTTTCCCTCACATGAATGAAACCTCAATTTTTTTTGGAAAATCTTACTATTTCACAGCAAAAACTTCCAACTAATTACCATAAACTTTCTTCCCATCTACCATCAGTTGACAAATTGATTGATCTAAGTCCAAGTACAGTCAATCCCACTCTTCCATTAGAGAGAGAAACATGTATCAGTTAGATTGATGGAGTATTTGTTGATCAAGTGATCGAATCGATTCCATCTTCGGTTGATCCCACTCTCCCTTTAGAGAGTGAACCTCATACTTCTCAAGTTCTTCATGTTACCTTAGATTCTTATACACATGGGGGAATTTCATCTTTTTCTTTTGAACCCCATCCAGGTAATCCAACTATTTCTTTTGATTGGAGTAGACTAACAAAACCTCGTCTTCGTACTTATGCCCCTTTCCAAATTAATGTGAAGGCTTATGGTAAGAATGTGTGCACACGAATGTAGATGAAGGTGCTTCTGTCAGTATTTTATCCTCAGCTTCTTGGCAAGATTTGGGTTCTGCTCAGCTTGGGCCCGTTACAAAAAATATGTTAGATTTTAACATAACTATTAGCGAGCCTTTAGGGGTTCTTCCTAAGTTACCTATTACTCTAGAAGGTAAAATTGTTTGTATTGAACTTACGGTAGTACAAGATCCCTTGGATTTCCATTTTCTCCTTCAATGAGACTATGTATATGCCATGAAAGTTGTCGTATTGACACTTTTTTGTGTGGTGTCCTTCCCTCCCAATGGAAACATTATGACAGCTGATCATCTTTCATTCGTTGATATTGATTCGACTACCAGCCATCCGGAACCCCTGAAAGTTCCTTATCTGCAAGTGGTACCTACCCTTCCATCGGTTAATTATGTGGCAACCTATCCCATGTTTTTAGTTACTGATGCAAGCGAGTCTCTCACTATTTTCTCGACTTCTTTTGACTTAAATCTAATAATTGACATGGTCAAAACTTCAATGAGGGAATTTGAATACGATTTTCTTATCCCCATTGATCCCCTTGACATGTGTTCCTTCGAAAGAACTATTCTTCTATCTGATGAAGACCTTTTGGAAGCCATGATCAATGGGTCTCCCTTGGCATATGTTTCTTCCAAATGGAAGCCATGATCCAATACATGAGGATAGTTCTTTTACTATGTCAACCTCATTAAAAACGAAACAGGTCTCTTGAGGATGGTTCTTTCACTGTGTCAACCTCATTAAAAAATGAATCAACTTTCTCATGAGGATGGTGTTGTACCTTTGAGATAGTAGTAGGTCAAGCTACCAATGCCAGAGCATCTAAAATAATTGTTTTGGGGGTTTTTGGTTTTAGTTTTGGAAAACAAATGAATAAAGACAGATGTAGAATTGAAGTAATTAATCCTTTAGAGTATATTAATACTTCAGCAAAGGGCTGCTATAAAGCATTACACACTGATATAGATAAAAAATAGTGGTGAGTAGAAGACAGAAAAAAAATATGATTATCATAGTTTCCAGACTATAAAACAGACAATCATAAGTTGGAAAACCTTCTAAACTACGTTCCAAAGGTTCAAGGCAGTATACTTAATGCTTACACAAGATGCTGATGATTTATTGATTAGAGGGGATTAGCTACACAAACAGTTGCATTAATCCATTCTCTTAATAGATGATCACTTCAGGAGCTTATAGGAATCAATTGAAACACAAATTGTTCCTACCTAGATATCTTTGTAAGTCATAAGCATATGAAGAAATAACCTAATGATTGAAAACTGGAAAACTTACAGGATAACACAAAACTGTGTAAAACCAGATTCAGAATCCTCTGCTTTGTATTAAGGTTCCAAAAAGATTGAGTACATCAAGTGTCTGCAAAAGCTTCTTTCAAAGGTGGCCTCCAGGTTTAAAGTAGTATTAATAGTCAATACTTTACAAGCAATGAACTATGAATCTTGAACTCCGAACCCATAACATCTCGAGAAGAGCGTTATTTATACAATGATAAGACTAAAAATATCTCAAAATTGTTTAAGATTTATTCAAGGAAAGGAAAAGATATTCATGCAAGAAGATAGGGGCAGCTCTTGAACTGCTTCTCGTTGTCCCCTTTTTTCAGGTTGTGTTGGCTTTATTTGTTTGATAATTTTCAATTTATGCTGCTTTGTTGTTTGTATCCTCTATGCTGGCTATTTTCTTAATTTTGATCTTTCATATGACTTCTTTAAACTTTGTAACTCTCTTTTTACCTTGTTGAGTAGATTTGACTGTGCCTTTTAGGTTTTACTGTGTTTTTCAACAGTAAACCACTCATATTTGTCTTCAAACTATTATGCAAGCTTGTGTTTATAAACCTAGTACAACAGTCTTTACCTACAAAACACAGAAATCATTAAGAAAAATAAGGTGACAGAGGAGGTCTTCAATGGCTTTATATGAGCTTGAAAGGATATCGGAAGGAGTCTAGGGAATATCAGAGGGTAAAAAATGGATTTAATGGCCGCGGAAGCATAATGTAGGTTACGCTGTGTAAAACAGGCAAAACAAAGCAAAAATGACTTTTTATGCGTTTAATGGAAAAACAGTTAACTTTTGAACTATTGGGCGAAGGTGAACAATGGTGGAAAGAGTACGGAGGGATTAATTATGGCGGGAATGGCTTAATTATGGTTAAAAATGTGATTAAAAATCATATTTATATATTCTTCATGGAAATTATTTCCATTTTTGTATGAGAAAAAATCCTCTTGTTCTTGGGGTTTCCTCACGTGTAGAAAAAAATGTGGGAAGTATCCCGGTCTATAGATAGTTACCATGCGGGATAGGCGAAAATGCATTATTGAACCAGTGGAACCAGACTGTAAGACCACACCCGGGGTAGTGACTGGATGGATTGATCTGGCTCCCCAAGCCTAAGATAGAATTCCATAAAAAGAAGGGGCTCGAGAATCTGCTAATCACCACTGTAATGATTCTGCCACTCAACGCATCTATTGGTCAAGATTCTGTCAGTTTAAATGGTGTTTCGAGTCATTTCTTCGTTTAAATAGAAAAAAAACGATTTAACACAGAAAACCTTCACAAATCAATATATGGCGAACTTGAAAAATATGAATTTGGGTGGATAATGACATCGGGTTCGGGTTTATATCGCATATCGCAATCAGAGATAGGCGGGGGTAGGACCATCGCAAAGGAATGCAATAAGGGCCAGATGCGATATGGTGGTGAACTGCAATATATATTTGGTCGGGTCTGGGCTTCCATCGGATATCGGAAATCACAGTGGTGGGAGGTATATACATCGGACGGGATGTGCGATGAGGCCGGATGCGATATGGCGGTAATATGTAATATATATATGCGTCGAGTCCAAGCTTCCATATCGCAGTCGAGGATTGCAATACACGAAGGGTTATGCTATAAGCGGGACTGCGATGGAGGTCGGATGCGAAATGCAATATATTATGATATAATAACGGCGGGTCCGAACTTCCCATCACATATCACAATTGGAGTTCACAATGCGGGGAGGGTTATTTATATGAAAGACTTGCGATCTCACCGATGCGATATTTTTATGAAATACATAGTTTTATAACAAAACTAAGGGTTTTCGGGATATTTAAATAAATGGAGTTAATATATATGACAGGGAAGCTTTTTAAGGGTTTATTACATTAAATTAATGTTAATATGAAATATGATCGGAAAGGGAAATGCGACTAAGTATAATGTTTTTTAATGAATTATTTGACTTTTCATATAAACATTTACACTTAGGGTAAAGATATTTTTATGGGTTTTTTGTGTAAAAAGGGATTTTGCATGGAATTTTTACTTTTCCTAGGTAAAAAGGGCTTTGACCTTAAAAAAAGGGATTTTATGGAAATTAATGAATATGAATGTATGAAGGGGAAATTAGTAAATATATGAATGAAAGGAGATGAATGGGAAGTTAATTACTTGATCAAGTAGACCTTCATTTGCCTTGTATAATTGCCTCATAAGCATAGAAACATGATAAATATTCATTTTGTCCAGTCAACCATTAAACTTCTGCAACCTTTCTCTACTTACTCTTTGCTTATCCTATCATTTTTTCCTTCACTTAATGGGTGCATTTAAGCTAGAAAACCCTTTTCCCTTCTTTTTATTTAGCAAAAATAAACTATCTAATTCTACCCTTATAGCCTCCAAGGGCTTAAATTAAACTGATGAGCACCTTATTATTCTCTACCTAACTACTGATCCGCCAAGATTAAACAATTTGACTGTCATGGGTTGTGGCATTTAAAACAAGCTACACACAATAATTATTTTGCAGAAACAGAGTAGTGGCATTTAGACTTGCTCACTTTCAGAGTTTATTTGTTTTCTTTTCTTTCTAACCTAACATTTATTTTTGCCTTGATTTTTTAGAGCATCTACCTAACATTTTCTTTGATATGGACATTATCATCAAAAATATATTTTTTCACTAGCATTTTATTCACTATGTTATGTCCATATCCTAACTTAACATTTTTTCAAATATTCTATCTAATCAAAACCAAAAAATGCTACAACATTGGCTTCATCTGGGGAGTGCTTTCTCCTGTAGAATGTAGAGAACCTACAGATCCATGTGCCTTCTCCTCGGGCTATGTAGTCCTTGCTGTAAGAAAAAATCACACTGACATCTTGGAAAAGAAAAGAAAATTGGAGTATTTACAATGAAAATTATTTCAACTTCTTAGCACTGAATGTAATGTTTAAGAAACCTTCCATTTACAGGATAAGTGGAATATAGCCCCTCAAGATTCTGTAGCACAATAGTGTTATTTTACTTCAGCAATTGCTAAAGGTCCAAACCATAGATTTTCAAATTTTCCATGCTTTCCTTTCTCTTCTCTCCTGGCATCCCATCTTAGAACTAGATCACCTTCCTTAAAGTCCCTTTCCCTGGCTCTTCTGTCAAACAAGACCTTCATCTTATTCTGATATTTCATCAATTTGTATTGAACTTCATCTCTGTTCTCATTAAGTTCAATAATCTGATTTATCCTTCTTCAGAAATCATCATGTTCATCTGTTGAATCCTGCAGGAATTTTAAAATAGGGAAGGCCAGATTGGTAGGGAAGATTGCATCTTTCCAATAGACTAACTGAAATGGAGATTTTCCGGTTGATCTCTTTAGAGTAATTCTGTTTTCCCATACTACATAAATCAAATGTGAATCCCAACTCTTCTTATGATCAGCTAGAGTCTTTTTTATTACCTTTACCAGGTTTTTGTTTGATGATTCTGCAAGGCCATTACCTTAAGGGTAGTATGGAGTTGAATGATGTAACAGAATCTGATATTTCTGGCAAAAGTCACTGAATTTAACACTAGAAAAGGTTGTTGCATTATCAGTGACAATCTAAGTTGGGCAACCAAATCTAGATAAGATATTCTCCTCAATAAACTTAATTTCTATTGCATCAGTAGCATTTCTGACTGGAATTGCTTCCACCCATTTAGTAAAGTAGTCTGTTGCAGTGAGAATCCATCTATGCTGATTACTTGAAGTGGGGTGAATTTCTCCAATAAAATCTAATCCCCATTGAGAAAAAGGTTCTGAAACTATTGATGGAAAGTTTGGAAGAGTTGCTAATTTTTGTTTACCAGCAAACATTTGACATGGAACACAACCTCTGACCTTTGCCCCTACTTGCAAGAACAATGTGGGCCAATAAAATCCTCCCCTCAGAGTCTTGTATGTTGTTGCTCTCCAAGCATAGTGTCCCCCACAAAATCCTGTATGAAACTGATCAATGATTCCTTTAGTTTCTGATCATGTTAAACATAATAACAAAATATTCAGTGGATCTTTCCAGTATAAATTTGTATTTATAATACAGTACTTGGCTGATTTTAACTTGATGGTTTTACACTGGGTTTTGGAGAATGATACTAGACACTCAAAATGGATCAAGAAATTTACAATATCTTGCTACTAGTTCCACAACAAGAATTTTTCATCAATGTGTATAGGATTGATTTGTTCTGAAGGTAGAGGTTCTTGTGGATTCTCCCCTGTAAGATGAAGGGAAGGTTCTTGTGTATTCTTCCCTTTTGGATGAAGGGAAGGTTCTTGTGGATTCTTCCCTTGTATTTATAAAACAGAATTGACTCCAAGTACTTTGCAATTGGATTCAGCTAGAAGATTTAATCCTTGACCTTTTACTAGCTTGGTAGTCTTGATAGTTAGATCAAACTCCAGGATTTGAGTGATTCATCTACCTCTTTTCCCATTAGTGTCTGGTTGAGTTAGGACAATTTTCACAACACTATTAGGAACATAAGCAGTAATAGGTGAATGTAAGACATACATCCTGAATGACCTCAGGGCTTGAATGAGGGCATAGGCTTGCTTCTCAATGATGTTATACTTAAGCTCAGCATCTCTCATAACCTTGCTAAAAAAGGCTATGGGTTGGTCATGGGAATCTTCATTTTTCTGTAATAGAACAGCAGCAAGGGTTGTTTCGGAGGCGAAAGAGAAAATACTAAATGTCTTAGTATAATCAGGGTTGGCTACGGTGGGAGCTTCAGAGATTGCCTTTTTTATTTGTTCAAATGGATGCCTAGAAGTCCTTTCGGAGCATGTTAGTTATATCTTTCACTATCTCTGCATAATTTGGAATAAATCGCCTTAGAAAATTAATCTTGCCTAGAAAAACTTGAATCTCCTTTTTGTTTCTAGGCAAGGTCAATGTTTCAATGGAAAATACTCTTTTGGGATTAATTAATACTCCCTCCTTTTAAATTATATGGCCCAGCAGTTTTCCTTATTTGACAGTAAATAAGGACTTCTTAGGGTTCAATGATATTCCAAACTTTCTACACCTGTCAAAAACCTTCATCAAGTGCCTTAAATGTTTTTGATCAGATTTAGAAAAAATAGTTATGTCATCAAGATAAATAACCACAAATTTATTTACCTGACCCACGAAAGCTATGTCCATAGCTCTCTGAAATGTTGCTCCAGCATTGGTCAAGCCAAATGGCATCCTAGCGAACATGAATTTACCCCAAGGTGTAGTAAAGTTTGTTTCCTGTTTGTCTGTTGTATCATCGTTCACTTGATTATAACCTGAAAAACCATCAAGCATAGAAAGTCTTTGTGCTCCTGAAACCATTTGTAATAAATGGTCCATTTTGGGCAAAGGATAATTATCTTTTAATGATGCCTTGTTCAAATTTCTAAAATCCATGCAGAGTCTTATTTCTCCATTTTTCTTTCTAACAGGAACTAGATTTTCAACCCAATTAGAATATCTAAGAGGAAGGATGATCTGTGTTGGTCACTATAATTTCTTATTTAATCAAACAATCAAGTGCTACATAAATTGTCAACCCAGGGAAGTCTATTTATTTCAAAGGCAATCACACTGTTTATTTCAAAGGCAATCACACACTGTATATGCTCAATCTCAAAAGCAATCCAGAGTTATAGTTAAGGTTACACTAATCACACCTTGCTTTGAATCAGATTGAAGATCTACTTTGAAGTACAGTAAAAGCAATCTTTCTATTGCAGAATTCAAGATTCAAAGGAAAACAATCATCAGAAGAATCCTAGATTATATTAAGAAACAACAACCTAGGAAAAAGGAACCTTTCAGCAATCTGCAAAAGAAAAGACTAACTATGTTGTAACAGAGAACAGGACCCTATTCCCCAAAGTAGAAATATTCAACACCTGTCTCTGACTATCACACTTTCATAAACTCATTCTGCAAACAGAATTACCAATTGAAATGATCAAAAATTACCTAGGAATGAATTGTATGAAAAAGATGCAACAATCAGTTGAAATAGAGTTCAACAATAGATAGCAGAGTTCTAAAAATGCGTAAATAAGACTTCAGTAATGCATAACAGAGTTTCAGCAATAGATAGCAGATTTATAACAGTGCCTAAGAAATGCATAACCGATTTTCAGTAAAACAGAGTTTTAACAAGGTATGAATGAAAACAATAATTAACGGACTACAGAACTAATGGGTGAATCTTGTGAGGAAGGTGGGCCATCTCCTTCTCACAAGATTCCCCAGAAATGAACGGGAACTAAGAAGAAGTGCTCAAAGTGATATTTTATCCATCTGTCAAATGTAACATGTTACAATAGGAATAAACACGCCCTTCTCTGTAATTCCGTACTTTGTCGTCCCCCTCTAATGCTAATTTCTCCTCTATTTAAAGAGGAGAAATCCTCTTAATACAATGATTACATGTGTACATACAAATCCTATTCTTAGTCTGATCTAATCTTCTATGCTAGAATAGGATATTCTGATCTTCCATAGCAAAATGTTGTTACAGTGGTTGTAATGGTGCTGGCTTTGAGGTACAGCTATTGCGGCCAGTGTAATAGCTCCTTTAATTATCCTTTCTTGTTACTGTTGTATATGAACTACTGTTTCAACATCGTAAATCACAGACTATTTCAACATCGTAAATCACGACTGTTTCAGCATCGCAGATCACAGGCTATTTCAGCATCACAGATCACGGACTGTTTCAGCATTGGGATTTGTGTATTGTTTACTGCTTCAGCAATGTGGTCTTCAAGTAGCAACAATATATTAACTGTAGTTTTCAAACTATTTTAGCAACTATATATTTCCGATTAGTGGCTAAGTATGAAAGTAATGTAAATTTACATGTAAAACAAGTTAAACATATAGCAAAGAGAAGAAACGTTTTATACCTTTGGAAAAGTAGATTAATTTGATAATGTAGGCTTAAATGTGAGTAGGAAAAGGATGTAGTGATGGCAAAAAGTATGACCAAAATGGTACATTATAGGGTCCTAACATCCCCCCCAACTGAAAAGGTTGCATGTCCTTAGGCAACTTCACTCTGAATCAGAATCCAAATATTGGCTCTTGGCGTGCAAATTACTTAGGTAGTAGTTGTAGAAGGTATTGTCTGTTGGAGCTCTGAATCCTTGAACATATTGTAGCCTTTTCCAGGCTGCTGCTTCAACCTTCTTGGATAACCTATGATGAGCCTGATACTTCTCTTCTAGCATCCACAGGATGGGAAAATGGAACTGATAACCTATCCAATTTTCAGCGCATTGCTGGACACATTTGATGTAACTGGGTACCCAGATGATTGTTGTCTCAAGATTGGTAGGACTAAAGGGATTATACAGCTGCCTTTCCTCAGAAGATTGTTGCCAAAACATGATATTTTCTTTTAGGGCAGCAGTCCCTTTGGATTTAATAAACTGTTGGAAATCCTGAAGTACTGTTGCCTGTAGTTGCCACATATGTTGAATCATTCCTAGTTTCTTCAAAAATTGATAATATTTTGCAACAAAGGTGGCAGCTTTCTGCGGTTCTGGCCGTATCCAGAGGAGATGGTTATCTTCATTATGTCTGGCAGCTGGAAAAGCATTCTGCCACGTAATTTGGTTGGAAAGAAAGGAGGCGAGTGCCCGAATCTGGATATCGCCAACAAGAGGATTAAGATTAAGTTGTCTATCCTCAGGAATGGCTTCATTATGAAGATATAGCTCACATAGTATATGTTGATCACTAGTAGAGGCTTCTACAAAAGTTTGAACAAAATCTGCTAGTTTGAACACTGCATAGGGTCTTCCATCTTTGATTGCTTTCATCTGAAAGAATGCAAGTAGTTTTGTAAGGAAAAGAGAGTACTTTAGGGATGGTTTCCTAGTAGCCATCAATTTTTGTACCAAATCAAACATCAGGAGCAATTTTCTTTTTAACTCCTTATTCTGCTTCTTATGGGCACAAAATTCTGGGAGTGTTTTCTCCAAAGTTTCCCAGTTTGAATATATGTGGTTTAGCCAAAGTAATTTGTGCTCCTGTAAGATTTTGTGCTGTGTAATAGCAGACTCCTTCTTCCATTTGTTCATTATTACCTGCTCATTCCATGGTTTAGTTTGTGTTCCAGCATTGCGAGTGGTAAGCTGACGTAGAGTCTGAGTAGAAGTACTAATAAAAATAGGAGCTTCAGATTGGACAATTATATCAAGAGGCAAAGTTTGAATATCTTTACTAATAAGAACAGGAGCTTTAGATTTAACAGTTGTTGTAGGCTAGGGTTCTTTTCCTTTTGTAATTTTTGAAGGTCCTACTGGTTCTTGTGTAATACTAGGGCATTCCTTTTCTTTAATTGCAAAAGACATAGGTGTAGGGGAAGCTCCAGGCATTGGGATTTGAACCACTTTATAGCCTACTTGATCATAAATATCCCCACATTGGCTGCACATATACTCTCTATACTGATCATCTTTTGTGTTTTTCTCTGCCATGGTCACTGCGCGAGCTAAGGTATACAAATTGAGTTCCCTGTCATAGGCTTCCTTTTCCATTACCAGCTCTTGCTTGTAAGCTTCTAGTTGTGATCTTAGAAACTCGTTCTCTTGTAAGATAGAAGCCATTGTTGGTTTTGGTTGTTGATCTGTCATAGGTGTATCAAGAGGGATGATTGGTTTTTGTGTAACAGTCACAACTTCAGTAGTTGGTTCCTGTGGAGTAGCTACAAAATCAGCATCTGATTCTACTTGATGTAAAGAAAATAATGTTGCCACACCTTGGGCATCTGATTCTTGTATTTCCAGAACAAAATCAGTAGCTGGTTCTTGTGTTTCAGCTGTAGCTAGTTGTTGTGTAACAACTATAGTTGGTTCTTGTGTAACAGTTACTGAATGAGTAGCTGGTTCTTGTGTTTCAGCTACTGAATGTAAGGAAAATGATGTCGCAGCACCCTGGGCATCTACTTCTTGCGTTTCCGAAACAAAATCAGCAGCTGGTTCTTGTGTAACAGCTACTGAATGAGTAGCTAGTTCTTGTGTTTCAGCTACTGAATGTAAGGAAAATGATGTCGCAGTACCCTGGGTATCTGGTTCTTGTGTTTCAGTGCCCGTGGGTGGAATAGGTAAAAATTCGAGGATTTGGGAGGGTGGAGGTGTACGGGGTTTTATTAGGATGGTTTGGGGATTTAGGGTAGTGGCGGTAGTTGCTGCTATGGTTGAAGTCCTCATTCTTCTTCTAGGTAAAAAGGAAGAGAAATTATCAATTTTCTCCATTCTTTTTCGAGTAGATTTTTCCTCAATAGTGGAATGGAGAAGGCTATCAGAAGTGGTTGTTTCTTTGATTGAACCCCTTGTTCTCTTTCTAGATAAAGGAACAATAGAAGTTTGCTTCCTTCTTTTGAGAGTGGGTGTTTCCTCAGTGATGGAGCAAGGAGGGTTATCTTGAGAATCACTACTAGGGATATCAACAGTAGGAATAGATGATTCTGGTAAATTGTGAGGTGTACTTGGTATGGTAGGAGGGTCAATTGGATCAATTGGGTTTGTAGGTAGGTTAATAGGTATTTTTGGAGGGTCATGAAGGTTTTGTGGTTGCTCTTCATGAGGGTTTTCAGGGTGTTCAGCAGCTTCCTGAGGGTTTATGGGTGGATTGTTTAGGGGAGGGTTTTGTTGGGCAAAACCCTTTTGGATGAGTAATTGAATAGATGGTGATGGGTGAGGGAAAGGAGGGGGTTTTTTTACCCATCTACAATAATGCGACATATTTTTAAGACATCCGAGTAGAAAGTAAGGAATATTCACTAGTCTAGCATGTCGTAAATGAGATAACAAGACAAAGTCATACTGGTAAACTACCTGGTATCGGCCTTCACAGGTAAGGTAGTGCTTGACAAAATCTGCAACTTTCGGCCAAGGAGGCAGTAACAAGCTAAGTCGAACACCCCGAGCTTTAGGTTCAACTTGTTCTCCTGGTAAGAGAAAATCTAGCTAGGCAATAAGAATAATGTGTTTGCGTTTGAACCAGCGAATACCTGTGATGGGAAGACTCGAAATTGGTGCTATATCTTCCTCTATGACTGAAATTCGAACCCCTTGAACAATAAAATGATCTTCTTGAAGATTCCAAGCAAATTGAAGAACCTGTTGTTGATCAAATCCCTAGAGCCTCTGAAAATAACCCAGCTAGCCCACCTGCTGAAAGATTTGGTAGACTTCTAGATACAATTCTAGCAGGGTTATCATGGTGGGTTCGTATCATATAGCAGGACCTCCCATAGCTATTCAGCTTAGTAAAATGTACAGTCACAAATCCAAGTAACTGCACCCGAATAGAGTAAATTTTGCGGATGAGTACATGTAAGTGATGGTGAAAAGGCAAAATAACGGGTAAAAAGGAGTGACGGTAGTCAATTCGTGTGAAATGATGGCATAAAGTTTCGATACCCCCCCCCCCCCCCCCCCCCCCCCCAACTACGGCTGAAATAATGACTTTAAGTGTACAGGGATCATGGTAATAATGAATCGGCATCTTCTCATTAACTACAGTTTAATTTTATTTACATACCTCACCTTTACCTTTAATTCATACTTAGAAAAAAATATAGTGCCTGTTCATAATAGATTTGCGGTAATCATGGAAGAACTTCGGAATTATGAGAGAAGTTGTACCAAGGATTTGTTTAATCATGGGACAAGGTAGTGAAAGGACACAATGTAATATGAAAAATAGGAGAAGTAAGAGCGAAAGAAATGAAGAAGATGATTGTATGACAAGAAATGCTGAAAAAGTGGTGTTTCAGCAATAGGAAAGGAATGGAGAAAATGTTGCTGCAGAGTGATGTTTCAGCAATGGAAAAATATTGCTAAAGAAATGGTATTTCAACAACGGAAAAGATGAGGAAAATGTTGCTGTAAAGTGGTGTTTCTGCAATGGGAAAATGGGGAAAAATGTTGCCGCAGAGTGGTGTTTCAGCAATGGGAAAATGGGGAAAAATGTTGCCACAAAGTGGTGTTTCAACAATGGGAAAATGTTGCTGAAGAAATGGTGTTTCAACAACAGGAAAATGTTGATGAAGAAATGGTGTTTCAGCAATGGAAAAGATGGGGAAATAGGGACAAGGAAATAAATGAGAGGGAATGAATGATAGGGATGTTGAAGATGAATGGATTGAAGAGAGCGGGAGCAATGCTTCACAAGATGAAGCTTGGATTTGCTTGTAGTAAGATTGTCCTTTCTTGGTAGGGCTTTTCTGGATCAAGAATATGCAAAAGAATCAATTGTAACATGCCATCCCTTGGCAAGGATTATTAGTAAAAGAAATTTTAATATAATACTGAAAATAAAATTCAGAAAAATTAAACGCAATGAGGGTCAGGAGGCTCCTCTAAAAAGAGATAATGTGAATCTGCCACACATGTGGCCTTAAAATCTTCTTTGGAAATGTGGCACTGGTACAGACGGAGCTGATGACCATTTACTAATAATGGTGTTTTAGAGTCATCAATTTTTAGGAGCCTTACTATTCCATTAGGGAAAACAGTATCAACTTTGTAAGGTCCTAGCCATCTTGTATGTAGTTTCCCTTGAAATTGTTTAAACCGAGAATCATATAATAAAGCCCAATTACCTTTTTGGAATTGCTTGTGCTTGATGATTTTGTCATGCCATTTTGTTCTTTGTTGTTGAATCATAGTTGTCTGATGAATGGCATCTAATATTTTTTCATCCATTCACTAAGCTGCTTCAACCTGGCTATCTGTGCATCAATCAAATCAAGGTTAACAGCTAAAGCAGTCCTTAAGGTTTTGATTTCAAATTCCATAGTAAAAACAAAATTTTTACCATAAACTAATTCATAGGGAGAGAATCCTGTAGTGTTTCTCTAGGTAGTTCTGTAAGCCCATAATTCTTCAGGGAGCCTTTGAGACCAATCCTTTCAGTTTTCATTCATTGTTTTTGTTAGAATGGCTTCTATTACTTTGTTTGTGCTTTCCACCTATACATTGGCTTGGGGGTGGTATGGTGTAGTCATTCTATGATGAATATAATATTTTTGAAGGGTGGCTTTAAAACCATGAGAGGTGAAAGGGGGTCCTTCATCTGTGACTAATTCTCTAGGAACTCCAAATCTGACAAAGATATCTTCAAATAAGAAAGCTAGAACAATTTCTTTAGTAGCTCTAAGGAGTGCTTTAGCCTCCACCCATTTGGTCATATAATCTGTGCAGACTAATATATAAACTCTTTGATTGGATGGATGGTTAATGGGTCCTACAAAATCTAAGGCCCATCTCTCAAATGGTTCAAGTACTACCTGGGGGTTTAATGAAATTTCATCTCTATGATTAGGCTGACCCATTCTTTGATAGCTGTCACAGGTCTGAACATATTTCTTTCTATCCTTAAAAATTGAGGGCCAATAATACCCCATCCTGAGAATTTTATGTGCCATTCTTTTTTCAGCAAAATGCCCTCCACAAGGGCCATCATGACAATCTTTTAGTATATCATAAATTTCATCTTGTCTAATGCATCTTCAGATTTCTTGATCAAGTCCTGTGTAGAAAAGGCACCCACTTATCCAGCTATACCTAGCACTTTGTTGAATGATTTTTCTTTTCTCTTGGTGGGATAGGTGTGGTGGTAACTTCTCTGCAACCAAATAATTGGCAATGTCTGCATACCATGGTGAGTGAGCAGATATTGAAAATAAATATTCATCAGGAAAGGAATCATCTACTGGAGTATTATCATCAAGTGTTAATCGAGAAAGAAAATCAGCAACTATATTTTCTTTTCCTAGTCGATCTACAATTGTAATATCAAATTCTTGTAATAATAATAACCATCTGGTGACTCGAGCATTTGTGACAGATTTTTTCATTAAGTATATAATAGCTGAGTGATCAATATGGACAAAAGTAGAATAACCAATGATGTAATGTCGAAATTTATTAATAGCATGGATAACTGCTAAAAATTCCTTTTCGGTAACTGTGTAGTTAAGTTCAACATGAATCATATTCTTACTGATGAAATAGATAGCATAGGGGAGATGATTTTCCTCTTGTCCCAAGACAGCTCCAATTGCAGTATCTGAAGCATCAGTTGATATATGAAAGGGAAGTGCCCAATCAGGTCCCCTTAGAATAGGAGCTGTAGATAACTGATGTTTAAGTGCATCAAATGCTTCCTAGCAAAGATTAGTCCACTTGAATTCAACATTTTTCATAAGTAACACAAACAAAGGAGAAGCTATTTTGGAAAAAAATTTGATAAATCTTCTGTAGTATCCAACATGTCCTAAGAAGCTTCTCACTTCTATTTGGGTTTTTGGAATAGGAAGGTTCTCAATGACTTGTATCTTGGATGGATCTACCTGAATTCCTTGAGATGAAATAAAATTTCTAAATACCACTCCTTCAGTCATCATCATATGACATTTTTTGGTGCTTAAGGAGAGGTGGGCTTGTATACATCGGTTAAGTACTTTCTCAAGATTTTGTAGTGCCTCCTCAAAAGAGGCACCATAAGGGGTAAAAACATCCATAAAAATTTTCATAGAGTCATTAATCATATCAGAAAAGGTTCCTATAACTGCTCTTTGAAAGGTTGTTGGTGCATCACATAGCCCAAATGGGAGGACTCTATAAGCAAAGGTTCCCCAAGGGCTAGTAAAAGTGGTCTTATCTTGGTCTTGGGGTGCAATTCTAATCTAGTTATACCCACTGAAACCATCTAAGAAAGAGAAGAATTTCTTCCCTGACAAACTATCTAACACCTTATCAATGAATGGTAACAGAAAGTGATCTTTTTGAGTGGCTTTATTTAAGGCTCTATAATCTATGCACACTCTCTATTTCCCGTTTTTCTTAGGAACTATTACCAATGGGGAAACCTAATTACTGTCAGATATAGGATATATAAACCCTGCATTAAGCAATTTCTAAAGTTCCTCTTTAACAATTTCCCTTAAATTAGGGTTCATTCGTCGTTGAGGTTGACAGATCGGTCGACAATCTTCCTTGATATAGATACGGTGAGTACATAATTCAGGAGAGATTCCCTTCATATCTGTATAGTCCCACATGAATGCTTCCTTATTTTCAAGAAGTAACTTCATTAATTGTTGTGTTTTAGCAACTATCAAGTTGGGGTTTATATTCAGTTTTTTTCTAGGTTCAATTTCTATAGGTATACTTTTAGAGGAGATGGTAGCTGATGTTTGATGTAGGTCTTTAGAATTAAGCTTTTCCTGGGTATCAGACTCAAAATGTGCAACTAGCTGATTATGTGTTCCTGGAGTCACAAAGGAGGGTTCACAAATAAAATTATTAATTACTTCGTCCTCAGTGGCATCTTTAAGGCTTAAAGCTTGTCCAATAGTCAAGATAGGTTGAGTAGTTTGATCATCATAGTCCACCCATAAGGAATTATCATTATTAATCAAGGGTGTAGCATGAGGGTAGAGAGTAAGCTGTTTGGTCTCATATCCATTGGAAATTGTCATTGAACCAGATCTGCAGCTAATAAAGGCATCTGTTGTGGCTAGCCAAGACCTACCCAAAATTAGAGGATGAACCCCCAACTTTGTTTTAGGTTGCAATACCACAAAATCAGCTGGATAATTCCAGCACTCAACTGAGATGATTAGGTATTCAATAACTCCTTCCAGTTTGATTGTAGAACAGTCAGATAATTCTAAAATGGTTGGGGTATCTCTGATTCCATTCTTCAAATGTAACAGTTGTGAAGTTTCAAGAGTCATAATATTGATAGCAGCGCCTAAGTCTACCAGAACTCGAGGAATTATTGTTTTTCCAATTTTCACTGTAATAGTAGGATAACCGGGATCACCATATTTAACTGGAGGGGCTTTACCTGACATTAGTGTAGACAGATCACCCATGACATGAATTGTAAGGGGATCTTTAGTTTTCCTACTGGGCTTCTTAACACAAATGTCTCGCATAGTTCTGGCATAAATTGGTACATCTCTTAGTGCTTGTAATAGTGGAATTTTTACATAGAGATTTTCTAATTCCCCTAGAAGATTGAAAGCAGGTGGCTCAGGCATTTTAGTCAAAGCTAAATGCTCAAGGAATGGTGGTCCTCCTATTTCAGCAACAGTATTAGAGGGTGGTTGTACCCCTTTAGGTGAATCGTGCTTTTTTATTTCTTCTTTATCAGAATCAGAAGAGGTAACATCATCAATGATAGGTTCTACTATTTTCCCATATCGTAAATGAATATCATTGCATTGTGCAGGGAAAGCAGAATGTATAGGCTAGTTTTGAATATCAATAAACTGCACAGCCTTATTATTGGGGTTGGGGCTAGGTTGTACAGGTAGTTGGGGATGCGTCATTTGATTATTCAGTGGAGCACCTAATGGTAAAGGGAGTGGTTGCTAAAATTGTGATTGAAATTGAGGAAATTGATTTGGAAACGAGGGTTGTTGACCTCTCCAATTTGGATTCCACAGGTTAAAATGAGGTTGTTGTTGTGGAGGCCAAGGATTCCACATTGTTGGGTCTACAAAGGGAGGGTTTATTTGTTGCATGGGTGGGTAATTCATTTGATTGAAGGGTGCGTATTGCATTTGGTTAAAGGGAGGGTAATTTGCTTGACTAAAAGAAGGATAATTGTTCCAACGATTAGAAGATGTAAATGGCATATTAGGATTCATACCTTGTCCTTGCGGTTGCCATTGCCTTCTCTGTGTCAATAGATAGAAAACTTCAGCTTCTTCTTTGGTTGGTTGTAATGCTGCTTTGATTCCTGGTAAAGAAGGGCATTGTTGCATTTCATGATCCTTGTCACAAAGTTTGCAGATTGGCATTTTGTCCAATGGGCATTCCCTTAGTGGGTGCTTTTCTCTGCATTTGGGACAAAATATGCACAGAGTTGCTTCTGCTTCAGCTTGTTTCTTTTTAATCTTCAAGGTGTCAATTTGTGAAGAAAAAGAACTTAAAATTTCAGTTTTAAAATCCTCAAGTAAATTACCTATTTCGGCTCTTGTTGCTCCTCCACTAGCTGATTTTTGAACTCTTGAAAATGTGGTATCCCTGTTGTTTGATCTATTCCTTGCAGCTCCTTTTGAACATTTTTTACATAGGTTAATAATTTCATCATATGATTCTTTAGATATGTCCCCTTTACCAAGCATATTTAGCATATCTAGACAGTCATCCCTTACTCCTTTTAATAATATTGTTTTAAGAATATCTTTACTTACGTCGGGGTGACTGGATCTTTGTAGATTATACTATAGCCTTTCCACAAAGTCCTCAAGATTTTCATCCTCTTTCTGTATCATCTTGAATAGTTCCTCTCTTTTTTCTCTCGTTCGGCAATAGTCTTGATATTTGTTCAGAAATTTCTGTTTCATCTGATCCCATGTTGTGATTACATGACCTCCAAGACTCATGAACCATCTTAATGCATTTCCCTTTAATGTTGCTGGAAATAGCTTTAATTTTTTAGCATTGGTAATGTAATCATAACTTCTGCATAATATATCAAACTCGAAAAGGAATTCATCAAGATCTTCAGAAGATAAACCATGAAAGTTAGGTAAAGCTGAAAGTGGAATATTCTTCATAAGAGTTGCTCCTCTAGGAATATCACCAATGGGAAATCCCAAGGTAGGAAAAGAGTTTTCATCATTTACCTCTCCTTCTACCTGTTCTTCATGGAGCAGTTCTTCATTATACCCCTCCATGGTTTCTTTTGTTTGTTCCCCTACTGCACTTGCTCAATCCTCAATGTTTCTTGCTGGTTTATCAACTGTTTCAGGGCTCAAAATCTCTTTCTTTGTTTCAAACTTCACTTGGAAGGAAGGTTGAGGCTCTGGTTTTCGAGAGCTTGATCGCTGAGGAACAGAAAATTCAAATTTTGATATAATCTCGTCGAGAAAGGTCTTTCTTCCTCCTCCTCTTCCTCTGCCCCTGCCACCTGTAGGGTTAGTTTTCTTGGGGGCTCTGCATCCTCTCATGCAATATATACATCTGGAAGAAAAAAATAAATGATTTTGAAATCTATAATTGCCTTCCCTGGCAACGGCGCCAAAATGTTGGTCACTATAATTTCTTCTTTAATCAAACAATCAAGTGCTACATAAATTGTCAACCTAGGGAAGTCTGTTTATTTCAAAGGCAATCACACACTGTATATGCTCAATCTCAAAAGTAATCCAGAGTTGTAGTAAAAGTTACACTAATCACACCTTTCTTTGAATCAGACTGAAGCTCTACTTTGAATTACAGTAAAAGCAATATTTATATTGCAGAATTCAAGATTCAAAGGAAAACAATCATCAGAAGAATCCTAGATTATATTAAGAAACAACAACCTAGGAAAATGGAACCTTTCAACAATCTGCAAAAAAAAAAGACTAACTATGCTGTAACAGAGAAAAAGACCCTATTACCCAAAGTAGGAATCTTCAGCACCTGTCTCTGACTATCACACTTTCATAAACTCATTCTGCAAACAGAATTACCAATTGAAATGATCAACAATTACCTAGGAATGAATTATATGAAAACGATGCAACAATCAGTTGAAACAGAGTTCAGCAATAGATAACAGAGTTCTAACAATGTGTAAACAAGACTTCAATAATGCATAACAGAGTTTCAACAATAGATAGCAGAGTTATAACAGTGCCTAAGAAATGCATAACAAAGTTTCAGCAAAACAGAGTTTTAACAAGGCATGAATCAAAATAACAATTAACACACTACAGAACTAATGGGTGAATCTTGTGAGGAAAGTGGGCCCTCTCCTTCTCACAAGATTCCCTAGAAATGAATGGGAACTAAGAAGAAGTGCTCAAAGTGATCTTTTATTCATCTGTCAAATGTAACATGTTACAATAAGAATAAACACGCCCTTCTCTGTAATTCTGTATTCTGTCGTCCCCCTCTAATGCTGATTTCTCCTCTATTTAAAGAGGAGAAATCCTCTTAATACAATGATTACATGTGTACATACAAATCATATTCTTACACTGACCTAATATTCTATGCTGGAATAGGCTATTCCGATCTTCCATAGCAAAACGTTGTTACAGTGATTGTAATGGTGCTAACTTTGAGGTACAACTATTGTGGCCAGTGTAATAGCTCCTTTAATTATCCTTTCTTGTTACTGCTGTATATGAAATACTGTTTCAACATCGTAAATCACAGACTGTTTCAACATCGTAAATCATGGACTGTTTCAGCATGGCAGATAACAAGTTGTTTTAGCATCGCAGATCACGGATTATTTCAGCATCGGGATTTGCATACTGTTCAATGTTTCAGCAACGTGGTCGTCAAGCAGCAACAATATATGAACTGCAGTCTTTAAACTATTTTAGCAACTATATATTTCCGATTAGTGGCTAAGTATTAAAGTAATGTAAATTTACATGTAAAACAAGTTAAACATATAGCACAAAGAAGAAACGTTTTACACCTTTGGAAAAATAGATTAATGTGATAATGTAGGCTTAAATGTGAGTAGGAAAAGGATGTAGTGATAGCAAAACTTATGAGAAAAAAGGTACATTATAGGGTCCTAACAATCCAAACATCTAGCATTTTCTTAATCTCCCTTTCTATAGTTGGTAGAAGCGTTGGATTTATCCTTCTAAGTTTCTGTTGATACAATTTTGCTTCTGGCTTCAGATGAAACTTGTGTTGTATTAATGAAGTATCATAGGTTTTTAAATCAACGTAAGTCTAGGAAAAAATGTCTTTATAATTTTGCAGCAACTTAAAATACTGAACTTTGATTTCTGAGTCTAGAGATGCGCATAATTTAATGTTTTTGATATCTTCATCAGTTCTAATGTTAATATCTTCCACATCATCTTCTGAAGAAATGGACTGTGGGTTTTTGAAAACATCATTTTGATCGAATAATTTTTCTAAAGGAATGAGTCCCTTTGGAATAAAATTATTAGATAACTGAATAATGTCGTGATTAGCAATCTGGACTTTAAAATCTAAAGTATCATTTCCTTCTGCGTTTTCACTTATTTCAGTTTTACAATCATCAATTTGCAGAAATGAAAAATCATCTATTACCTGTAGAAACAATTTCAATTTTTCATCATCTTCGAATAGCTGCCAATGTTACAGACTATCTGGGATAGACGGCCTATATTTGACTTGTATCTGATAGAGTACATCAGTATGATCAGGAATTTTAAAAGTGCTAGCTGAAACAGCTAGGGCATCTGCGTGAATATTCTAATCTCTGGGAATATGAGTCAAATTAAAAGCATCAAAAATATTTTCAACTGAATCCCATATTTCATTTCGGTAGGACCGAAGTCTTGGGTGTTTGGTTTGGAAAGCATTTTTCACTTGCTTAACAATATGTTCTGAATCGGTAAACACACTTAAATTTTGAACTTTTAAGCTTTTGGCTAATTGTAATCCTAAAAGGAAGCTTCGTATTCAACAACATTATTGGTAACTTCAAAATCTAATTTACATGATTGGCTTATATTTTCTTTTTCAGGTGAAATTAAAACTAGTCCAGCTCCTGCCCCATCTTTCATGCAAGAGCCATCAAAGAACAGTTTCCAAATATCGGTTTGGTTTGGTTGAGAACTTTCAACTACCTCTTCAATTTTGACTTGAGTTTTCTGTTGTTTTGAAGTGAGTTGAAAACAACCAAAGTCTTGATCTATTGCATAAATTGGGTGGTTCCTTGGCTAGTCAGTTTTACAAACAGTATGTACAAACATTACCTCTCTATATAATCTTAATTTCTCTCCTCCATAAACAGGAATAGTAGCATATGACATATCCATCTGTAGAGTCCCCCCGTAATTTGGCACAGCAAGACCTAGAAATGAGCATTCCAAACTTGGGAGGGATATCTGTGACAACAATATCAAGTACTACACTTTTCACTGGAATTTGGGCAAGGGTAACCACTAGATCCTTGATCAATCCTAAACATGGAAACCTTTTAGAATCAAAAGTGTACAGGTCATGGTAGGATTTAGTGATGTCGAGCTTCAAATAGTCCATGATGGATTTTGGCATAAGATTGTGCAATGCTCCTGAATCAAGAATACAATTGTATAACATGGAGTCATTTGCTTTAAGAGTTACATAGAAATGAGGCATTATCTCATCGATCATGTCTAAAATAGGGCCAAAAACTACTGCTGGTTTTTCATCTTGTAAACTTATGACATCACCTTCTGCATCAACCGAGGTATTTTGAATCCATTTTGTCACTTGGCTTTTGTAACCAGGGTTTTTAGAAAGTTCTAACAATGGAATTGGGATCTTAACCCTCTCTAATTCTTTTTCAACATTAAATGTAGTCAAAATGTTTTTACGAGATTGGGTAGTATCAATTGACTAATCTAATGGATGAATAAGAGTGGTTTGAGCTTCAACAGTTTTGGTACGTGGTTCAATTATTGGAGTTTCCTTTGGAGTGTAGAAATTTTGAATAATATGACACTTATTCAACAGAGATTATCCCGATTATGCACTATTGCAGAATACATGCATAATACATAACCTCCTCTACGTTGATCATCAATTTAGCAGCATCAAAAACAATGAAACATCAATCGCATGCACACATTAACACATTATGTATCCCGGGGAAAGCATACAGCTAAAAACCCCACACTATCTGTATATTAATTATTGAGAACATGTAACAATACATAGTACAATACTCCTCTCAAGTATCCAGCACTATCTCCACTTGTTACACACAAAACTAGCTCAGATCCGAACAAGTCACAGGTTCAAATCTCCTCCACTGCTTTGCCTGCCTCTATTGCACAATACTAGGTGAAAATCACTCACACTGGAAATCACGTGAGCACAAGATATTCTACTGGGCATATATTGGGCAATCATCATGGGCATACTCAATACATTGCTTGTGCAAGATCTCATGCACAACTATAGTCACAACTCATAGCAATCTCAACCTCTAACACCTATCTCCACTGAACTGTACATGCACTGAGTTAACTGATGTATTCTTCAGTTGCATTATGAGTTAATAATTAGCGAATTAATTTAATCAATTAATTCACATCACTCATCACTAGTCTATTTGCAGTTAGACTAATTACAACTAGTTTAACGAAGTCAAACTGAACACAACTCCATCAACTCCACAGAACTCACATGCATGAGTTCTAACTGATGTCCTGCATGCAATAGCTCAACTGACCCACAAGAAAAGCGTATTTCCTTCTGACAGCTGCATGTGCCACATCTGTAGCTCAAACTGAAGTGCTCCAAGAGGATAAGATAAAGTTTATAGTCTAAATATTATTATGAGACAATAATATTTGACTTTTCTATTTTTAGCCTGGCGGTCTAAAAATAGACTTCGATCACACCACTGTGAACCAAAAATAGAAGTCCATCTATTTTTCCCAACATGACCAATCATCCATAAACAACATACTGCAACTCATAGACCATGATCCATATGTCTAAAAATAGACATAGTCTAAAAATAGACTTGGCGCCATAATTTGCCTGGCGGCCCACTTAGTGAAGGCGACTCCTTTCCACTAAGCTCCATCATCTTGTTGCATTCTCAACATGGAGGTCTCCTAGGACCAGGCCTAGGCCTAAGATCATACCTCTTTTTTAATTCTGCAATTAAAAATTCAGAAAAAGCATGATATTTAGAAACCTGTTAAGCTTCCTGGTCTTCTTGAACCTGATTCTGTTGTGAGATAGGAATGATAAAATCTGAAACTTGTTCACCAAAGTTCCTTTTAAGCTCTTCAAATTCTTTGAGAAAGTAAAGAGGATCATTTTTGACACCCCATTGATTTTTAAATATGTTTGTAAGCTCTTCCCAATTTCTAATTGTAGTTGTTGGTAATTGCCTAAACCAAATCCTCACATTTCCTTCAAGTGACTGTACAAACAATCTCATATAAACATTTTCTTGTTCAATATTCATGTTGTCTACAAAGTCTAGGAATGCTTCAAGATCGTCTTCAGCTAAGGGACCAGTTTCTCCATTGTACTTGGGAAGGTATTTTAAGTATCCAGGTGGGAATGCGTCAAGGTTATTAGGTAAGACTAAGGCAACATATCTAGCCTATACAATTGGTCAGAAAGCCATGACAGCAGGTGGTGTACGAGGTGCTTGAGGTTGTCCCGGTGGAGTATGAGGTGTTTGTGTGGATGTAGAAGATGAAGAAGAAGTAGAGGAAGAATATGGTGATTCAAGGGTTGATGGATTCGTTGGAGGTGAAGGAGGAGATGAAAGAGGATATCTCCTGAAAGACTTCAAAGGAGTCCTAAGAACTAACTTTGGGACCTGTAAAGGAATACCTTCTTTTGTTTCAAAGAGAGGTTTGGAATATATAGAAAAGGCATCCTCATATTGTTTGAAAGAAGAAGCTTCAGCTCGGTCAAAAATGGAAGGAAAATGATAGGTGGTAGGGGATATAAAATCTGTGGGTTATATTCTAGTAGATTGACACCCAAATCAGATTCAGTTTTAGGTGACCCTAATGGTAGTGTGGGTATTGGATGAAATTCTAATGAATGAATAATGTATGCTGACTTAAAATCAACTCCTTTATCTAGAAGTTCAGCAACCCTAGGTGATAAATGGGAGTAATCAGGATCAACTGGTATATTACTATAGGGGTCAAATGATTCTAATTCTTCAGACTGCAGGACTGAAGAGGAAGAAGAAGATGGTTGGTGTCCCCTTTTAGATATAGCTTTTCTTAGAATCTTTTCAGGATCTGACAAAGGACTAACTATGTCACCTTCTGAACGAGATCTGGTATGTTTAAAAGGTGCTAGCTTGGGAATGTGGAGTTGCCTAGGTGAATGATTTTAGCCTTTCTAAATCTTTTAATTACCTTTAAGGGATAAGAATGAATGAATATCATTGTCTCAAGGGAAACTTAAATGAAATTCGAATCCCCGACAACGGCGCCAGTCTGATGTTGTACCTCTGAGACAGTAGTAGGTCAAGCTACCAATGCGAGAGCATCTAAAATAATTGTTTTGGGGGTTTTTTGTTTTAGTTTTGGAAGACCAATGAATAAAGACAGATGTAGAATTGAAGTAATTAATCCTTTGGTGTATATTAATATTTTAGCAAAGGGCTGCTATAAAGCATTACACAGTTATATAGATCAAAAATAGTGGTGAGTAGAAGACATCCAAAAATATGATTATCACAGTTTCCAGGCTGTAAAATAGAACAATCATAAGTTGGAAAAACTTATAAACTATGTTCGAATGGTTCAAGGCAGTATAATTAATGCTTACACAAGATGTTGATGATTTATTGATTAGAGGGGATTAGCTGCATAGGCAGTTGCATTAATCCATTCTCTTAATAGATGATCACTTCAGGAGCTTATAGGAATCAACTGAAACACAAATTGTTCCTACCTATATATCTCTGTAAGTCATAAGCATATGAATAAATAACATAATGATTGAAAACTGGAAAAACTTACAGGATAACACAAAACTATGTAAAACCAGATTTAGAATCCTCTGATTTGTATTAAGGTTCCAGAAAGACTGAGTACATCAAGTGTCTGCAAAAGATTCTTTCAAAGGTGGCTTCCAGGTTCAAAGTAGTATTAACAGTCAATACTTTACAAGCAATGAACTATGAATCTTGAACTCCGAACCCATAACATCTTGCAAAGAGAGTTATTTATACAATGATAAAACTAAAAATATCTCAAAACTGTTTAGGATCTATTCAAGGAAATGAAAAGTTCTTCATGCAAGAAGATAGGGGCAGCTCTTGAACTGCTTCTCGCTGTCCCCTTTTTCTCAGGTTGTGCTGGCTTTATTTGTTTGATATTTTTCCATTTATGCTACTTTGTTGTTTGTATCCTCTACGTTGGTTGTTTTCTTGATTTTGATATTTCATCTGACTTCTTTAAACTTTGTAACTCTCTTTTGACCCTGCTGAGTAGATTTGACTGTGCATTTCAGGTTTTACTGTGTTTTTCAACAGTAAACCGCTCATATTTGTCTTCAAACTGTTATGCAAGCTTGTGTTTATAAACCTAGTACAGTAGTCTTTACCTGCAAAACACAGAAATCATTAAGAAAAACAAGGTGACAGAGGAGGTCTTCAATGGCTTTATGTGAGCTTGAAAGGATATCGGAAGGAGTCCAGGGCATATCAGAGGGTAAACAATGGCTTTAATGGCCGCAGAGGCATAATGGAGGTTACGCTGTGTAAAACAGGCAAAACAGAGAAAAAATGACTTTTTATGTGTTTAATGGAAAAACAATTAACTTTTGAACTATAGGGCATTGGTGAACAGTGGTGGAAAGAGTATGGAGGGATTAATTATGGCGGGAATGGCTTAATTATGGTTAAAAATGTGATTAGCGGTTTAAATGGAGTTTCGGGTCATTTCTTCGTTTAAATTGAAAAAACAATTTAACACAGAAAACCTTCACAAATCAATATATGGTGGACTTGAAAAATATGAATTCGGGCGGATAATGACATCAGGTCCGGGTTTATATCACATATCACAATCGGAGTTAGGCGAGGGTAGGCCCATCGCAAAGGAATGTGATAAGGGTCGGATGTGATATGGCGGTGAACTGCAATATATATTTGGTCGGGTACAGGCTTCCATTGGATATCGGAAATCACAGTTGTGGGAGGTATATACGTAGGACGGGATGTGTGATGAGGCCAGATGTGATATGGCAGTAATATGTAAACTAGATATATATATATATATTTGCATCAGGTCTGAGCATCCATATCACAGTCAGGGATCGCAATACATGGAGGGTTCTACTATAAGTGGGACTGTGATGGAGGGTGGATGCGAAATGCAAAATATTATGATATATAATGATGTCAAGTCCGAACTTCCCACCGTATATCGCAATCGTAGTTCGCAATGCGGGGAGGGTTATTTATATGAAAGGCTTGTGATCCCACCAATGCGATATTTTTATGAAATACATAGTTTTATAACAAAACTAAGGGTTTTCGGGATATTTAAATACATGGAGTTAACATATATGGGAAGGAAGCTTTTTAAGGGTTTATTACATTAAATTAATGTTAATATGAAATATGATCGGAAAGGGAAATGCGACTAAGTATACTGCTTTTTAATGAATTATTTGACTTTTCATATAAACATTTATACTTAGGGTAAATATATTTTTATGCGTTTCTGTGTAAAAAGGGATTTTACATGGAATTTTTACTTTTCCTAGGTAAAAAGGGCTTTGACTTTAGGAAAAGGGATTTTATGGAAATGAATGAACATGAATGTATGAAGGGGAAGTTAGTAAATATATGAATGAATGGAGATGAATGGGAAGTTAATTACTTGATCAAGTAGACCTTCATTTGCCTTGTATAATTGCCTCATGAGCATAGAAACATGATAAATATTCATTTTGTCTAGTCAACCTTTAAACTTCTCCAACCTTTCTCTACTTACCCTTTGCTTATCCTATCATTTTTTCCTTCACTTAATAGGTGCATTTAAGCTAGCAAACCCTTTTCCCTTCTTTTTATTTAACAAAATAAACTATCTAATTCTACCCTTATAGCCTCCAAGGGCTCAGATTAAATTGATGAGCACCTTATTATTCTCTACCTAACTACTAATCTGCCAAGATTAAACAGTTTGGCCAGATCTCTATTCTCTAACTATAACATCAAATTTAAAGCATGAAGCAGTCAAGATCAAACAATTTGATTGTCATGGGTTGTGGCATTTAAAACAAGCTGCACACAACAATTATTTTGCAGAAACAGAGTAGTGTCATTTAGACTTGCTCACTTTCAGAGTTTATTTGTTTTCTTTTCTTTCTAACCTAACATTTTATTTTTGCCTTGATTTTTTAGAGCATCTACCTAACATTTTCTTTGATATGGACATTATCATCCAAAATATATTTTTTCACTAGAATTTTATTCACTATGTTATGTCCATATCCTAACTTAACATTTTCTCGAATATTCTATCTAATCAAAACCAAAAAATGCTATAATAGATAGTTCTTTTCTTGTGTCAACCTCCTTAAAAAATGACACATGTTATATGGAGCATAGCTCTTTTCTTGTTTCAAGCTTGTTAAAAAATGAAACAACACCCTTGAGGATAATTCTTTTACTATGTCAACCTTGTTAAAAAATGAAACATTTCATTATGAGCATAGTTCTTTTAATGTGTCAAGGTCATTAAAAAATGAAACAAATCCTCCCCTAATTGAGTTGAGTTTTTCATCTGATCTTGTAAACAAGCCTTCATTACATCCGCCTATTAGTAACCTGTAGTCTACTTAGGTGAATGAAATGAGTTTTAGAGGACATGTGCCCTTGTAGTCATTATGTTGGGGCCATGATATCTTATCTCAACTACAGTTTCCTCGTTGTTTCAATCTCGTGTAAAAATGAAACCAGTCTCAAGCACAGTTTTCTGTTTCAAGCTTGTGTAAAAATGAAACCACCCTCAAGCACGGTTTTGCTTTGTTTAAAGCTTGCGTAAAAATGAAACCTATCTCTATTCCATTTCAGTTATATTTTCAAGACTACTTAAACTCATTAAAATATTGACCTTCTTTTGGTATCTTTTCATGCTCGTAAAATGTACATGAAAATGTCAAGTTCTTTCTGTATTTTCTTGCTCATTAATTAAATTTAAAAGTCTGTGATTCGAGTATATTTTTATCACTTTTCCAAACTCATTAAAACTTACAAAAAAACAAAACAATGGAGTTTTCTTTACACCCTTTGCAGACTCCTTAAAAACAAAAAGATTGTTGAGTAATTAATTGTTTGAACTCGTAAAAGTAAATGAAAAACTGTCCATTCAGTATAAGTTTACCCCTTTTACGGACTAAACAAGACTATTTACGAAAAAGGTATACATTGACTAATCATGGTCAATAGAGATCTCTCTCGCATTATTTTATCCTTTTTCAGGCTTGAGACATTGAACTTACGAAAAATAACATTGTGGAGTTTTCTTATGTTTTTCTCTTGACTCCCTAAAATGAAAATTACTGAGCTTTACTTTGTCCGAGCTTGTTAAAATGTTAATGTAAAAAAATTGAACGAGTTTCCTTTTCATGTATTTTCAAACTCTTTAAACATGAAAACGTCACTGAGTTATCCCTTTACTAGACTCGTAAAATTAAACAATATAGGACTCGTTAAGCATGACAATACCAAACCACTCCTTCTTAAGGTTCGTTAAAAATACTTGAAGGACTCATCCGAAGGATGAGCTTACAGGACAAGCATATGTTATCCTCCTCAAGATTGTAAAAAATAAAGAGGTACTTGCCAATAATGATGAGGGAAAAGTGAAAAAGAATCTTTGTTTTGTATTTGTAAAAGGAAGTATGTCTCTCTTGAACATGACACTCAATCATTTTTGTGTCTGGGTTGGGAAACTCATTTGTTACTTAGTTAATCGAACCTCATTGAAAGTATTTAGTTGGTTTTGGGTATTATCATTGAGTCAAATGCTACCAAGTCATTTTGTTGTGTCACCAATATGTTCAAGAAAAGTCTAAACCTCAGTTCAAATTACCTTGCAATTTGTAGCTTTCAATCACGTCGGTCATCCCTAAGTCAATCCTTGTAAACTATTATTCAAAACTTGACATTGATTTTCATCTCGTAGGCCCTCCTGTGACGGGTCTCTTCATATCGACTTCATCTCATTATATAGGAAGTTGATCTAGAAACCTTCAATACCTTTAGGCCTACATGCCTTAATTGCAGGTTTCTCACCTTCGACGTCGAGTTCTCATCATTGGCCTTTGATCGAACAATTCTATGAGTGTTTGACTTCAGATCATCTTTTCACACTCCATAGACTGTACTGGGAGGACCTTTAGGACCATTGTCATTAATGGTGGTTTCTCTCACACTTGTTAATGATTCACATCATTGACCAGTAATCAAGTGGTTTCTGCCATGTTCAACTTCAAGACATCTACTCACATGGCTAGATTTCTACTATTGATTGAGAGATGGAGATCAAGACCCTGGATCTAGTTTCATCCATCCAGGCTATGAGGAGTCTTGTATTCATGATTATATAGAGAGTTTTATGTTTTATGGTTGCGTCCATCCTATATCTACTTTGACATAGATGCATTTCCCTACTGATTCATCGAGTTATATTTACTCTGAGTATGGCAATGACTACTACAATGATGATTGTTATATTTCATCGTAATCCTTGATTGATTGTTGCAGGTTTCCAACCATGATCTCTGATCCAATAATTGATATGATAAAGTGCTTTAGTCCTCAAACTTTTCTAACTTTGCACTTTAGGGGGCAATTTGTTACACTTAATTTTTTTCACTATGAAAATGATCATCAAATTCGATCTATTTCCATCCATCCAAGTGTCATGAAGCACTCCCTTGCAAGTCAAAAACTTATATGCCTTGAATAGAGTGAAAATTCTGGGAAACATGGCCCATAAACCCACTGTTAGCCTCCTGCGCGGTTTCGTAGCCATTTTTTTCACATGTGCAATTACTAACATTGATCCCTGCATAGATGTGTGCTCTGTCTGCCATTGAAAAGTGCACACATGAATCAATAAAAAGTGCAAATAAAAAGTGATATCTAGAAGCATTACTGGGCAAATCAGTCCCAACAGAAAGCCTTGAAATCATGTTTATTTGAGTCTAACCTCATTTTTGATGGGGCTAATCCCCATTCTTCAAGGAGCCCTCATCCCTTTTTAGTGGATCTCATCCTTGGGTTAAGGATCTCAAACTAATTCGTTTTGGCCTATTAATCAAGCCATAGGTGGGGGAGTTGAGAGGGGCTGCTGAGAATAAGTTTATGCTGGATAAATTAGGTTGGAGAGATTATCATTTTTAGAGAGGATTGAGATTAATTGGAGGAGCTTCACAACATCAAGGTACATGTTTCGTATCTCTTTTATGTTTTTGAAATTAATACAAACAATAGTTTCTTCTCACTTCATTGTTTAATGGATTAATTGATGAATTTCATAGATGGTTTATGCTATTTTTATTTTTCCATTGGAATGATGTTTGTTACTAGTCTTCTTGATCACTAGTTTGAATTATTGAATCATTTATGTTTCATATGCCATTGATCCTTTGTTGTTTCCATGTGTTCAGGTCTAGTTTCAAGCATAGAGGAGTTTCACTTAAGCAAAAAGGGGGATCTTCATCAAGCATGTCGTAATAAGGTATGAATTTACTTTTCTCACCTTGTTATCTTATGATTCAAGAAAATATATATCCGGGGAAGGAATTAGCATGATTGTTTGCTTATTACTAGGGTTCTTTGAAACCTAGGGAGATTGCTTGTGTCCACACTTGCAATTTGTCCTCACAACACTATGCTCAATGAGCTACCTTTGATGGGATATCTTAGGAATCTTATTAAGCCCATGTTGGGGGAGGATGAGAAACCACCATTGAATTCATCCATTGATGAGGAGCAGATAGATGCATCGACAAATAGTAGATTTGTAGGGCTTTCAAATAATGTCCCTCTTCAAGCATACGTATATAGGACTTGCAACACAATTAGGTCACCTTTTTCCCATTAGAGAGAGAGAGGTAGAGTTATATAGACAGGTCTTATGTTTTGATCATGGCAGTGGGATGAGGCGACATGAGTTACACTGGGTGAAATACTCGCATGGTGGAGTTGCTACGTGTACAGGTGTTCTTGCGTTCGATCCCTCTCACAGGGTTATATGGCAAGAGGTATTGAGATGGTACCGAATAGAGCGGGCTAGGTGTCTAGAGATATCCATGGCTGCAGTTCAACAGCGGCCTTGGGTTACTAAAAGTGCTCCAAAGACAGACTATTATTGGGATCCAGGTGGAACCCTCCACCACCACATCTATATTTTTTTGGGGGATGGTAGTAGCTAGGTGTTGGATCTGATGACTGAGCACACACTTTCCTTTAGATCTCCATCAAAGTTTCATTCAACACTGGTGGTAGGTTGAAGTGCCAGGGGAGTAGGTAGAGTTAGTGACTTGTCATGGAATGTTGGTCATACATGGGATTGTAAGGTGTAAAACGTACTGAGGAAGGAGTTGGTTGGTGGAGGTGGCATTGACAAGCCACCAGATAGGGCCATGGGTAGAGATGGTGATTTCGCTTAGACATTTTTTGTAAATGGATCATTGAGGAGCCACGCTATAGTGATATCACCACTGGCATATAGGGATATTTTCCCCTTATTTCTCTCAGGGAGGTTTGGGAGGGGAGGTTCAACCATCGAAGGTCAAGGACGTGAGGTGATAGAGATGATGATATCAACTGGATGTGGGATGTTGCACACTAACTCATCCTCAGACCATGGCATTCTATGGCGTATAGAGTTATGCAATGTCGACAACCTCTTGAGTATGCCCATAAGAAATCACATACCATCACAAAGGAGCTGGTTGTTGACCCTATATGCCCTCTTCACGAGCAACAGGGCCCAAGGGGCTCACCTAAGTCTGTCGGATGTGACCCAAATTACCATTGAAAGGAGAGGAGTTTTCTTGTTCATTAAGATGTACAATGCATGAGTTGGAAAGTTTCAGAACAGGGATGACATGGTCCACCACAGAGATAACATATGCTTTGCCCCTAGTCCCCACTTGAGGATATCATTATTGGGGATCTGAGTGACACACTTTCAACAGGGAATTTTGAAGCATTTCAAGAGCATGTGGCACACAAGAGGATGGAATTTTCTTACAAGAGGGCATGTAGGTTCTTAGCAGTTTTGGGCTACACCATTTGAATATTGGATGGTAGAGTTTGCTGTGTGACCATGTAGAAGTAGGTATGTGGGGTGTACATCATATTTTTCCTTGATATATGGATCCTATACTAGTAGGGATCAAATATGAGGCACAAATGGATCCCAATAGTTGTCAGAACTATTTCATCGTAGATTTGGCTATGGGATCCAAGGGTTCAGCTGATGAGTGAATCAACCTATTTCGAGATGAGATCATAGAGAATGATCTAGCTCATTCTTGGGTTAGCACCTCGGAGGTAACTAACACTTTATCCATGTGGTGAGGTAGGTGTTCCTCGTTATTTCTTAGGCTCGTGGATAGCCATGGGGTGCGAGGTTCAAGCATTGATGAATTGTATTCGTAGGTTGGGAACAACTTCAATCATTACCTATGTGGTGGCAAAGAGTTATAGAATAGGTAGGCACAATATGAGCATGATGGACAACCAGTTATGATCTGAGATTCGCATTGTCAACATGGTAGTTTCCTTTATTCAATTAGAATGATATCTCAACACATAAAGTCTTAGAGTTTGAGCCACATTTAGGGGTGTGTTGGTTTCTACGAGGGAATATCATACAATTCTTCCATTGGGTTTTAGTTTCACAACGAGTATTTTCCCCTAGAGTTCCATTGATGATGTTAGCACTCCTCCGGATCTCCAAGGCTGAGGAAGAGTCCAGCTGAGGTAACCACAAACCAATATTTTGACTTGGTAGCTAGCCCTACCAAACTAGAGAGGGCTCTCTCCAAAGGATCATAGCCAAGAGGGTTTTATAGATTAGGGTTTTAGGCTAGGTATAGTAGCTCAGGGTTTGTTTGATTTGATTTGATTGGGGTAGTCACTCGATGAGTGATTTAGGTTAGAGAGTAAACTAGGTTAGGGAAAAAGAGAATCAGAATTATAGACATCTGATGGGGAAAGGTAGGCAAGTACTTTAACACTTTGTAGTATAGTGATGAAATGGTTTAGACCGATGAGATGCTAAAAAGAGCATGAAAAATCATGAATTCTTTTTAAACAGAAGAAATAAAACGAATTATGATGATTTCCCAAAACAGAGCATAGAATATGAATTCTGCTTATCACACCTTGAAAATCAAACATATTAAAGTGAAATGGACCGTGAAAGGTACAAAACATTCACACATATGTAACTGAAGAGGAAACAATATCAATATACCATGCCACAAGAATCCCACCAAAATCGTTGCAACTCATCCAATATATCCCATGCCAAAGTCTGGAACACTAGTACAACATCCAATGGAATCCAACCTGTAGAATCGATGAGATATTACATTATATAGGCCTCAAACCAACTCATCCTAGCCTCAAGGGTCAAATCCATGAGAGGAGGAGCAATTACAACAAAAACTGAACTGATAGCTAAAGTGTAGGGTGGTCAAAATGACTCATCCCTAACTTAAGTAAACTGATTCATTACATCTCATGGAGGCCATTTAACTAATGTACTTACCCTAGGTAATAGTAAAAACATGAAAATTACATCAATCATATGCATTACAATAGTAAAACATTGATTTCCCATAGGTAAAAAACAAATTTGGAGAAGAACAGTGAAAAACTAGGCCAACTGTCAAACGCGTAGTGCCATCTTCAAACCCACTTTTGTCTGTGTTCTCGGTGTCCAAACTAAGCTCGGGATAGAGCATTGGAAAGCTTATCTAGTCTAGTTTCAAATATTCCTTTATTTTTCAAAATGGACCTGATTTTAACTCCAAAACGTCATTCTTTGAAGACTGGTCAAACGCGCAGTGCCTCGGCCAAAAATGAGGCAGAAACATAATTTTTTGCTTGTTTTTTGCCCTTTTCAACTGCCAGTTTTTCAAAATAAAATAGAAAAACGTTTTATTAGATGTATTTGTCCTTATGAATCGACTGGTGGTCTCCATTTCTTCAAAAAGTGCCCCAAAAAAGTGTGCAATGCCTAGGGTGTTGCGTGTTTGACCATGCTGCTGATTTCTCGGCAAGTGCATAGCGCGAGAAGGAAGTGAGAAGTGCCGACTTCAAATATACTTTTGAGTGCCTTCCTGAAGTAAAAATTGATCTCATGATAGCTCATTGGAAATATCTATCTCTTGGCTACAATGGACCTATCAAGCACTGAACATGATCAAATATAGCCCCTCAAATATCAATTCTTCCAAGACTAGTCAAAAAGTGCAGAATGAGGGTGCAAAAAAGAAGTGTGATCTTTCCAAAAAAAATTGGAGGTCTTCCTCAACTCAAAATTGAGTGTATGATAGCTCATTGGAAATATATTTCTATCTAGTTATCATCTGACTCATGAATAAATGCATTTGGACACTCCAGCTAGGAGAAACTTTGATTTTCCCAAGGTCACTCCAGAAGTGCAGAAAACCTCTTATAGCACCCGTATGTTTTAGATTTCTCCAACACCATAACACCTGTATAAAACATGAAGGATTTTTTTGTTCCTTGGCCTATTATGGACAAAAACCTCTCTCAATTTTGTAAAATTCATCTCTGTTTGGTTGGAAACATAATTTGAAGAAAAACCGGCCCTATGTGTGGCAAATGATTTTGTCACTTGGAATGAATTTTTTGAAAAATGATGGAGACATGATTCTTATGAGTTGGAGTGGCCTGATACTTTCTAATATTACCTCCCTTATGCATCCTCTGCTTAGATGTCTCTGATTCCATAGAAAACCATAGCTTAATGGGAGAGGAAATTAGGGTTTAATGTAGGCAAAACAGAGGATTTGGGAAATTTATAGGAATGAAGTGGATAGGGGGCTTCTAAATTCTTAGGAAAAATTTAGGAGGTAGGGATGAATGTTAGGAAGTAGGGGAAACTGGAATTTCAAGGATTGAGTGAGGGAAAGGGGTCCAAAAGGGAAAAACATAGGCCTAGTCTAGAAAAGTGTAAAAAGCGTAGCAATAGGCCAGGGTTTGGAGAAAAATGATGATTTTGAGGGACAGGAGTGATGGGAAGTGTTTAGGAAGGTATATTAAGGATAGGGGAAGGCGTAAGAGCATCAAGATACAAGTTTTGTTGATGATTTAACCATGGAGGTCATGAAACCAAGAAAAATGCCCTCAAAACCCTAGGAGAAGAAAATGAGAGGAATGGGCATGGGAAAAGGTCAAGGGAGGTAGATGGAGTGTACGTGAGTGAGGTTTTTTTTTTTACTAGGGCTACCATCAGTGAGTAAATTTTTGAATGAGTATCTAGGTGGAATGACAAACATTTCTGAGTGAGACCCTAATATGAATATGAAAAGAGGAGTTTTGATCACTGATGGCATGATTCAAATACTGACACTAACAAATGACATGGGGCACTGCACCAATATGTAAGGATGATTAGCACATGTGGTTCCTGGTGGCCATTGACACTACTCAATGGTAGGCAGTAGGAATTTGGAGTGATGGGCTTCCAATCTGGCTATGGGGTCCAATGGTCCATTGGGTTAGAGGACTACCTTGTCATGGGAGGATCATGGGGATGACAGAGAGAGGATTGCATCTTCCTTTGGATGACAGGTCAGGAATCATTAATATGATCAGTATGGGACAATGAAGTACTTCACCACTATGTTTTTGACAAGAGACTAGAAGTGGATTGATAGATTGTGTCCTTGGCGAGGTGCACTGGAAAGATAAACCTCCATGCAGTAGATTTCCCCTTATTGGATTTGTGGCAGAGGATTACCAGAGTGGATGAATCTGTAGGAGCATGAGAGGGTCACAGTTATGGCTATACCGACACAACATCCACTTAATGGGATCACTTTGAGATTATTTTTGGACTCGGGAGCTATAGGGTTGAGTAGGTGGGTTATAGATTAGGAAGAGTGGGTTCTCATAGGGGGAGGTCACCAATATCTTCCATTGGGACTTCGTTCGACAACAAGAAATTCACTTCCCAAGGATTAGTCGATACAGGATAACACCTCACTTGGATGGCGATATGACTGGCAAGAGGAGTCCGTGATTGACACATTAGGATGAGATATGTATTTTATGTGACTTGGGTTGTATGTTTAGGAGTTCCCTCTTCAGGAACTGAGGATTGATTGTCTGGTGGGACAACATTCGAAGGAGTTGACAAGGGCTTGGCAGCATCGAGGTGCTATTCTTATCAATAGGAGATGGGAGGAATCTCGCAACCCCACACCTTGGGTCTGCACATGGAGTGAGGGGTGTTTCACATTGAGTGGGATGAATTGGGTCCTTAATATATGGGAATGCCTTTATGATAGGTTAGTGCATGGATCAAGAGATGGTGAGTGGCACAATTGGGACGCTAGTATTTCTTGCAGTGACAACTTGGGTCAACAAATAGGAAGAACTCTTGTTTGATCATTTCTTGAGGACAAGTAATATTTGGTGGGGAGGGTTGTAATATACCCAATTTTGATTTTTCATCTGAGGAGGTCAGCGTGATCCTTGGGATGGTGCTAAGTGTAGCACAATTTTTCAATTTGGGCATTGGAGGAAATTTTGATATGGGAGACATGAGGACTTAGGATAATAGGAGAAATTACATCCTTAGTGGCATGTTGGGACCACAAAAAGGATCCAGTTCAACCCTTAGAGATAACTCGCACTTATGGAGGAAGAAAGAGAAAAATAGGAGTGAAAGTTAGTGGAAAATGTGTCCACCAAGGGACAGAGGATCAACTTCTATAAGTAAGGCAAGGAGCCCACATTTTGGGTACTTTTTGAAAATATTAAAATTGAACAATATGTTTTCTTGAGCTGCTCAACCAAGTTAACATTGTGCTATTTAGCACAAGGAGATTTCTGGGTGGAGAACTCAATTCTTTCTTTGATGGACTAGGAGTGTCATTCTAGGGGGAAATTTGGGCATTTTGGAGCCATTCCAAAGCTAGGACAGGAGTTAAATTCCCTGGTCTATGTGTGACCAAGACACTTGCGAAATTCACACTAGTGGGAGAGAGCAGTGTTGGTGAAAGATAAATTATGGGTAATTCGCAGAAGTTTGGGCAGGTCATTTTCTAGAGTTTTTGTGTGCTTTGCATGGGAGAAACTCAAGGAATTTGGCAGGCCAAAAATTTGTCTTATGGGTGTAGGTTTTAACCCCGTACAAAAATTACCTGCATATGAATTATAAAAACAGAAAATAAATAATGGAGAGAGCATAAAACATAAAATGGATATACACAGATATTTTTCCCTTTGATCCCAAAACCAGGACTGCCAGATTGATTTTTCATTCCATTCCTTTCACTGTTACAATACATATATATACATACCAAAGAATCCATTAACCTTGGATTAGAAAATAACCATAGTTTCCTTGATCGGGTCTACAAAATACCATGGGCAAAAAACTATCATGCCAAAAACCATGTGTGACAACCATGCACAAAACCTTAGGTAGGTTTGCCCACTTAATATAGGGTCGAAAAAAAAAATTCCCCGGGGCGCTGCCCCAGACCCCATAGAGGGGGGCTACTGTCCCCTACTGCATCCCACACAATAAATAGAGGGTGCTTTCGCCCCCCTTGCATGTGGGCCGAATCATGGAAAGAATATATCACATAGCCAACAATGGGGCCTGCATAGGCTCTCATTGGAAAAATCACTTACAGGTTAGGGAGCAACAGGAGTTGGGGTTTGGTGTTTAGAGGGACAAGGAATTTTGGAGGATAAATTTACAGGAAATTTATTGGAGGTGTTGTAGCAACTGCAACAACTCCTAAAAATTATACCCTTTCAAAATTTTGGAGCCCCCTTGACTAAAATGTTATCCTTGATCTACATATTAAATTTGTTTCCCCATCCTGTCAATTGAGAAATTTCCCTTAAACCCCTTGGAAAAGGATACATTTGCAAGATTTAAAGTTCATCTCTCCCCAAAAGTTGTAGGTTGCAAAACATATCTTGATTAAGGTAAAAAATAGTGACCTGCGACCCCTTGTGAAAAATACATGTTGACCAGCCTAGGTCGCTAGGTCACACCTTAGTTATCTACCTGACTGTTAGGCCCCTATACTACTAGTGTAACCCCTTATTGTTATTAGTACAACCCACTTATTATATTGATGTACCCATGTAGTGCCCATATTGTTACTATTGTGCCCCATAGAAGCCCACTATTGTTATTATTATGCCCTTACATTATTATTGTTATGTCGTCTCTGATTATGTTATGACTGCTTGGACTCCTATATATAGAAAGGAGGTATTTTCATTTGTATCATCCAAGAATTGTTCATTTATGTAATGTAAAGGAGGTTGCCCCCTTGAAGAGGCTGAATTTTAAGGCGTTGATCTATCTTTTCTATCTTTTTCTTGAGCTAGTTCATAACACTGACCTCCAAATTTGTTACTGAGACTGACTTGTGATTCTGTGACCTTTATCTATGAGGTTGCCAGGCTGTACCATAGGCATGGACTTGACCTCAAATTTTATGACCCCTTATACCTTGCAAATCTACTACCTATATCGTTGAGGTTGCTAGGTCACTAGGTCGCAAGTCACTTGAACGTCGACTTTGTGACTAAGATTGGCCTGCAACCTGGAGACCTCTCGAAACACCACATGTGTGACCTTTTCCTATATATAACTACCCTCCCTATCGCTCATTTGTACATCTGATTAGAGATCTCACACAACAAAGAGACTTGATAATTGGGCAAGGTGCACGACTCTTGTTTAAGTAGGTGTCTCTTCCCATTCCTTGGTAATCATTTCTTTTTCCATTTGTCCTTTTCTGACCTCCAACCATGCAGCGTCCCTTCTGGTAGGATTTTATTTTCCCTTTGGGCATTCTCAAACCCATTTCCACCCTAAATCCCTCCATACTTGTGTTCTATCAATTTAAATCTTTGTTTCCCAAGCAATAAGCCTAACCTGAGGCCCATTCCCCTTTCCCTCAGTCACTTAGGTATCCAGGGTCCATTAAGGTCAAATTTCCCATTTTGAAATGTTGTAACATTATTTGTTTTGATAAGTTAGATGTTGATATATATATATATATATATATATATATATATATATATATATATATATATCAAAGATACTGTAAAAAAAGGGATAAAAGAAAAATTACAAAAATGGAAAAGAAAAATATAAAAAGAGAAAAGAGAAAAAATAGAAAATAATCAAAATCACAAATAATAAAGCGTGCTAGTTTAAATGTTGTTCATTTGTTTATTAATTATGTCAAATTTATTGTAAGAATGATCTAATTAAACCTAAACTAAAGTTTATGAGTAAATAAATAATGACATGTCTTTGTCATTTCTAGTTAAAGTTCAAGAAGTTTTCGGTGGTTGAATATCCCGAGTGCAAAGATCAACGAATTTGCATCCACTCTGCACCCCCTAGCCCCTATGACGCTTAATCAATGGGGGGGATGCGAAAAAGTCGTCCAACCCAAAACCACCCTCACCACGTGCCTTTCGCTCAACCACTTCACACTGCCTCACTCCAAAACCATATACGGCCCGCTACCTCCCCGAAATCGACCTTTCTACATTCAACCAACTGTTACACCTCCTCTCCCCCCATTTTCAAACTAAACCTCATCCACTCGTATTCTGTCACTTGTCACTCCCTCATATGTTGATTCTGAATCTCGTTAAAAAAATTATGTTGCAATAAATTCTCCTCCCATGCCATTTAACGAGTATTACCCAATACAAAGATTTAACCATCCAAAGGCTTTTCTTATTTGTTTTCTTTGAAGATGACTGGTTGACTATCGTCCCCTGCCACGCCAAACCAGAAATCAACCAATTGCGAAAAATACCAGGCCGAACTGTTGCCCAACTTATCAGCGAAGATTTCAACACTTTGCTACCTATCATTCAATAGCAAAACCATTAACTTTCCAGGTAACTGCAGTCGTTTTCAGACTTCTTTTTGCAGTCATGGCTTCTAAGAAGAAATCAAATGTTATGGGAAGCTCCATGCTGCCCCCTACCATTGATTTAGATCATCAACCTTTATTCGATCAATACTTTAAAATTGTTGAAACTAACTGTGAGTTCGATCTCTATGAACTCCACAGTTGGTTAAAACAGAAATTCATTGACCAAAGTGATGAAATAAACCTTTGGCAGTCGTCCTTACCCCAGTTTAGTATTCCACAGACCCATCATTTCCGAGATTTTGTTGTATGGAATCATGATAGGTATATTCCCACTCAAATAACAATAGTTTTTAAAAACAATGAAGTTCTCTTTACCATTACTGTCGAGCCAATCAACAAAATGCTGCAAATTCAAAACACTAAACCTTTGCATCCATTTTTTGCAGAATCCCTCATGGACATTTACAAAAATATTGAATTTCCCCAGAGAGTCATAATTTTTGAAACATTTTTACCAGAAGATGTCCAGTTACCTAAAACCAACCCACCTTATCAGTCATCTATGTTTCGAGAAATGACCAAGTAGATTATATCCATTGCCTCATGTCTGTTAGGTTATCATTTTGATCAATGGTTCGATGAGGTCTTAATAGGTTTTATGTCAGTTTTATCCACAAATGAAAAGCCTTCTTTGATTTTCAATTACAGTGGATACTTAGCAGAGTCAATTCATGATCAGTTCATGAAATTTCCTATAGAAGGAGTGTTCAAGTATGCCTCTGTTTTAGTACACCTGTTTTTGTTTAATCAGCCAGAGAGGTTGTCTTTTCCCCTACAGAAGATGGAAAACCAAGGGAATCCACACTCAGCCATCCATTGGACTTCCCAAGTGAGGAATAACACCACTAAATTCACATTCAGTGATTTTGTATATCAATTCCTATATGTTGCTACATGTTTATTCCACAGTGATGCAGAACCAAGAATTGGGACAGAGATAAGGAAATACTTCATCTCAGTGAACATACCAAAATGGGAGATTGGTATTTATACCAAAATAATATAAAAATTAGGATATATGGATGTGAGCTTCCTCCATTCAGATTACCTAAATTTTTTCCTATTTTTATATTTTCATTAGAGTATATCAGACAAATGATCAACATGGATCAACTACATTTTGTTGCAGCAAAGAAAAAGGCTTAATTTAAGTTTAAAACTCAAGTAGGGCCCTTTATTTGTAATGCTATAGTAGCAGGCAAGGAAGCAAAAGATCTCCTAAGACAGATGAACTTTAAGCTTAGTTTCACCTGGCCTTATGATCCCCTAGGCGTAATTTCAAAACTAAGGGTAGAACAAAAAACTACCCCATATACTAGGCCTGAGATAGAACAATTTATAAGCCAGAATGAATGGCAGGAAAATACACTTCAGGAAGCAGATGAACAGGTTATAACATATACACAATCACAGACTCCCCTAAGAGAAGAAAAACAAGATAAAGGCTGAGAGATAGTGCTTCTCCTATGGAAATAACAACTTCATCCAAGGAATTTAAAATTTAGAGTAAAAGGCAGAAGACAACTAGTACAAACAATACACATTCATAAGACTCTACGCAGCAACACCTAATTATCCTAACAGGCCCATTCATATCATCATATTCTAATAGAGAAGATATGGTTATAAGCTCTCCTTTATATTCATCTAGTCCAAACGTGTCATCATCTAAGACAGGAGAATTGCAGCAGAAAGAGAAGAGTATCTTCTTAGTTAATCAAGCAGAGGAATGAAGCTTTGATGGCTTCCACCTACACACAATTTTGGAAGCAGACATCCTCTACCCAACACAGGTTACTTTTTTCCTTCAACACTAAGAAGGGAAAGATGTAAATAGCCTTTATAGATCCCAAAGTCACTCATCCTAGGAGTTCTGATGATTATACCAAGTCTATTTTTACTTTTGATACAAATTTGATTCATCTTATTAACCAGAGTGACCTACATGAACAATCTGGTAAAATGATCTATTCTTCCCTTACAAGCGCTGCTATGGTAGCATCAAAACTTAAATAGTCATTAGACAATGTACAATCTCACTTAAAGTTAGAAAAACTTTCTTCTTCAGCAAAAGATACCAAGATCAAATCCTTAGAGGATTTAGTGATAAAGTTGGGATATGATCCCACAGATGTAAAAGCAGCAGAAGAACTTATCAAGACTAAAAATGTAGACATAAATTCTCTAAGAAAACAACTTAAGCTGTCATATACAGAATATCCACAAGCAAAAGAGATAGGTCAACTAGAAATAGAGAAATAAAATATGTTCAAGATCATAATTGAACAAAATGTGCAGATTGAGAAATGGAGACTGAGATTTAAAAGATCCTAAAGGAAGAAGAACAACAGGGAACCCCAACACTTGATACAACTCGAAAAACTAAGGAGTTAGCTTGACAATTTACAGGAACAGAAACTAAAGATTGATAATTCTTATCTAGCTGAGTTGCAAAATTCATACAAAACAATGTAAACTTTGAAACGGGAACTGATACTGTTACCCGTTTCGTAGAGATAGCAAAAAAATGACCCGATTTTCAAAAGTGGTGATGCAGAATACACATGTTCTTTTTAGAACATGGTTTTTGGAACTTTAATTTTTTTTCATGTTCAAGGATGAAATCAAGTTTTAGAATGGTAGTGATTTTCATGCTGATTTTAAAAAGTGAGTATTCTGCATCACACCCTTTTTTTAAAGACCTATTTTTTGACTTTTAATTTTCTAGTGTGTGAAATGTAAAAAATTATTTTCTAAATTTGATAGTTTTTGAAGTTGTCATTTTATTCATATTTTCTTGTTCTCTATCTTAATTTTTTTTTTTTTAGGGGGGTTTTTATTGTTTTGCGTTTTTAAATTAGAAAGTCGATAGTTTGAATTTTAGATAATCTACATATTTATACATCCTTAATTAATTTTTCAATCCACATGAAATAATTGTTTCTAAAAAACAACATTTTTTAACAATGGACATAAAAATAACCATTTTTAACATAAATATAACAAAAAAACTAAACGTTTTGATAATTTTTTGCTAGAATTAACATGTCAAAATCACAATTTTTATACAAAAATATTAACTAAAAATGGTCAAATAATAGTTTTTTTTATGAATTTCATGTCAAAAAAATAATAATAACAACTTTTTTTTTCAAAAACTAATAATTAACTTAAAAATCAATGCGAAAATCACAAATTACAAATATTGAACACATAACAACTTTAATTCATTGATTATTCTTTTCATGAAATGTCAGAGTCAAAACATTGCAAAGCTTGATTTGCAGGTATAACTTAAATTTAATCAACAATGTCACGTAATCCAAACTCTTCGTCCTCTAGAGTTTCATCATTGTCATCTTCCACAATATTTTTTGCTTCCTTTTGCGTAATTTCCTCTTCTAATGGGTCTTTGATGTCTGCAAATCTCCCAATATATGTCTTTCCAAACATTCCATGTAATGGTGGTTGGGGTTCCTTTGCCTTTTTTGCCACACGTGATTCACTAAAGTCCCCTTTCCTCAACCCAATTTCTTGCATTTCATCTGGAAGAAATTGAAGAGCATTAATTCTTTGCTGAATGAAATTGCATTGTAATGGATCTTTCTCAATTGCAATGCAATTTCTTCCTTTTTGAAGGCAGCATGCTAGTGTTGTACCTAATTATCAAGCACAAAAAAATAATGAAGTAAATTAGTACAATGACATATTAATTAAAAAAAAGAACATATTGAAATTCAATTCCATGTGGCAAAACCTACCTGAGCCAGAAAATAAATCCAGAACCCAATCTCCTTCATTTGAACATATGTCTATAAGATAGTTAATCAATAATTGTGGTTTCTAATAAATGTTAACTATCTCTCCTTTCGTTTCTTTGTCTTCATATGTTAGTTTTCTCACAATGGCATCATAAGTCAGTATTTGGCTATGACTCTTTCTCTCCACCCGATTAAAAATCATAGACATATGGCTATCATCTTTTGCCCAACTATCAATGTGAATGAACTCACAGTCATTTATAAATTGTTGATCTTCATTGTTAAGAAGATTTGACTTTTGCCTGTAACATAAAAGAGTAAAAGTTCAATTAACTTGTACATAAATGAATTTTTCAACATTAATCAAATATACCTTTAAACATCTTACCATGTAAGCTGTATCCTTGAATTTGTTTTCCCCTTGAAGCTTGACAATACCATTGCCAATTGTGTGTCTGAATGAAATGTCACAAATCTCCATAATGGTGATGACGTCACTTCCATAAATCCCGCCACCACTTTATTAAAAGCTTGATAAGTATAAGGGTCACTATCATAGTAAATGTTTGTCCTATTGAAACCATGGGGAATATCTGCAATAACCAGGGCATAATCCCTTTTTGGTATGAGTTTAGCAATGTCTTCACAGTCGCCTTGTATTACTTGATATTGAATAGTGTCTAGCCCATTCCAAATGAAATGATTAAGAGTTGGATCAAGTACAACATTCTTAATACGTTGCTTTCTCAGTCTTTCAATCTTTATTTTTTCAATAAAAGTCTTGAAACTGTCTGGTGCTCCATTATCTTCTTTCTTCATCTTTTACCAAACAAACAAATGTATGTGTAAGTTTAAATTAAAAATAGTACACAGATGATTAAAACTGAATGTATAGATCAAGTTACCTTTTTAAATGAAAGATAAAAAGCTTTTAATGTTGATATAGAACTTGAATCTGGATAGTTGCGTACAACATCATCTCAACTATCTCCATTCAACAGTTTAACCATTTGTTCCTGAATTTTCATGTAAACTTTGTGACTGCATAGATAAAGTAAGAAAAAGTCAATATAATGATATGTATAACAAATACTACCAATAACAACATGTTTTATTTAAAAGATAACTATAATCCTGGAAATAAGTAAAAATAATTCAGCAAACTTACTTTTGAAATTCTTCAGACATTTCTTCCAATGATAATTCCCCTGACCTCACACGAGATAATATTGTTTTGACAATTTTTTCATCTTTCACTCCTTGCATCACCCTCCAAGGCGTGATGGTCATATCGTCTGGAAGTTGCTTCAGTTCAGGAGCTGATTTATTATTGCTACATATTCAATGGCTTAGACTTTTTGACCCTCTGGTTTTTAATGCCAATGTCTTCCCACATGCTAAAAATGTCATCAATCAAATTCCAAATATCTCCAGTTCTAAATGCCAATTGGAAAATGTTATCAATACCTCTGAATAAATCGCTATATCTGCTGTCTTTTCCACCTTTTGAATTGGTTTTCTCTTCAATTTGATAGCCTATTTCCATACAACATTCCTTTCGGAAATCTCCAGTAATATTTATCTTATCCCCACCACATTTTTCTAGGAATTCACTATGAATAAATCTAACCTTTTGGATCAAAGTCATAGACATCCTATATTCATTATCTAAATTATGATCCAATGCCACTAACTTTTCTTCTGTTTCATTTAAACCAACATAAATGATACATTTCATTGTTTCAAAACGTGGGTTATTAGGATATTCCTCCATCAATTGTCTTTGAGCTTCAACAGAATGGTTCCCCCCAAGCACATAATAATTGTATTCAAAACATTTTGACTTATCAAATGCTTCTTTGTTGGGAACTTGAAGTGGATCAACAAGAAGCACATAACTAACCACATGAGCATATGGATTGTACCTCATCAATGTCTTCAAGTTGTGAACATGCAGATGATGTGGCTTTCTGATTTGATATTGGCATTGTCCTTCACTTGCCTTATAGGTTTGTCTGACATTTAACTGAAATGTACGACCACCATCAATTAAGTTTCTCTTTGTCAAATTCTGTCGAATGGAATTTTTTTTTGTTTTGATTATGCCATCATCTAAATCAGCTCCTGGTGTAATGATTTCTCTGCTTTCTTTTGAAGTTTCACTAGGTTCTTGACTGCTGGTAATGACTACTTCAAGATCTTCAACTCTACTTTTTTTTGTCATAACATTCTCAAGAGATCTATTCTTGGGCATTGTTACTTTTGGTCTTTTACGACCTTCTTCAGTTCCAATGTCATCTTCAGTAATGGCAACATATGATTCATTGTCAATTTCAACTTCATCGTCCTCAAAAGTAACTTGTTTACCCTTGCTAGATTTATCCACCAGAGGCCTTTTTTTCTGATCTTTGGATGTAGTTTTGTAGCATCATCAATTACTACATTTTCCATGTTTTCCATATCTTCTTTTGACACTGAGTAAAAATGGTTGACAACTTTCATGATATCATGCTCTATGAAATGAATGCCTCCCAACCTAATTGAATAGCTTTCAACAAAATTCTGCCAAACAAAATATCATATGTTAATATAAACAAAGTTAAAAAAATATAGCGACACTTTCAAAACGCAAAATAAAAATACAAATAACAATACTTACGATGTTTTGTGTCATCTCATTTGCGATTTGTTTACACAACTTTGTAGATACCTCTCTCGTGTCATATAATGAATATGATAGTCGGCATTTAATCCTTTCATGTGACTTGGGAGCTTTTGTAAGTACGTAAACAACTTCAGTGTTTGGTACCGAACACATATCTATGAATCTTCCCATCACCTCCAAATTTTCATTATTATGGGGTATATCAATGTATAGATATATATTCACAGTTGTGCTCTCTCTTTCTTTCACATACCAGACTCTTGATGGAAATTTCACCTCTTTTGAACTTTTCCAATCTGAGATTAGCTTCTTATCACTTGAAGCACTTGAAATATTTGTAGGCATGAGCTCAGGTGGAGTTTGTTCACCAATGTTTTTTGAAGATACACCTTTAAGACTCTTTGGTCTAGAAAGATTCACAGAAATTTTCCTTGATGCCATTTTCCTAAAAAAAACACATAAATTAGTAAATAAAAAAACATATTAACTTAAATTAATAACAAAAATATACCATAAATTTTTTATTTGTATAATCAGAATTGCCCAGCCACCTCTAACGGGAAGGTGGGTCGATGGGCGAGCGGGAGGTCAGGTGAGGGATAATGAGGCTAAGTAGACATTTACGCAAGTATGGGCGAGCCCCAACCCACGTGCCCCCCACAACCCCCTAAGCTTCCCCCCCCCCCCCCCCCCCGCCCCCCCCTCCCCTTCCCTCACCCTACCCCCTACCGTCCCCACACAACCCCACCCCCAAAACCCCCTCCCCCCCCCAAACCCCCTACACCTCCCCGCGGCCGCCCCTCCCCACTGCGCCCACCACTCCCCACACCACGCACCCCCCCCTACCCCATCCCCCTCCTCCCCCATCCCCGCACCCTACCCCTCACCGCCCCTACCCCCCCAACCCTTATCCCCCCTCCCTACACCCTACCCACGCCCTGCCCCTAACCCCCCCCCTACCCCTCTATTCCCCACCCACGCCCTACGCCATTCCGCCCCCCCCCCCCCCCGCCCCCTACCCTACCCTACCCGTTCCCCCTACCCTACCTCATTCCCCCCCCCCCCCCCGCCCCCTATCCTACCCCCCCATCCCCCCCACCCCATCCCCATCCCCATCCCCATCCCCATCCCCCTGCCCTACCCCTACCCCCCCCATTCCCCCCCGCCCCCTACCCTAACCCCCCCTGCCCTACCCCTACCCCCCCCCCTGGCCCCCTACCCTACCCCATTCCCCCCCCCCCCCCTATCCTACCCCATCCCCATCCCCCCCCCCGGCCCCCTACCCTACCCCATTCCCCCCACCCGGCGCACCCCGCCCCGCCCCTACCTGGCCCACCCCCCCCACCCGGCCCACCCCACCCACCCGGCCCAACCCACCCGGCCCTACCCGGCCCACCCCTCCCCCTCCCCCGCCCCTCCCCGGCCCCCTCCGCCCACCCCTCCGCCTCCCCCTCCCCTGCCCCTCTGCCTCCCCCTCCCCCGCCCCTCCCCGGCCCCCTCAACCGCCCCTCCCTGGCCCCCTCCGCCTCCCCCTCCCCCGCCCCTCCCCAGCCCCCTCCGCCGCCCCTCCCCCTCCCCCTCCCCCTCCCCGACCCCCTCCGCCCACACCTCCCACTCCTCCGCCCCCTCCGCGCGCGCAGCGCCACCCCGGGCCGCCCCGCCCCGCCCGACCGACGGCGGGTCGATTCCGGAATCGACCCGCCACCGATCGGGCTGGGCTGGGCGGCCCGGGGTGGCGTTGCCGCGTGCGTAGCGCCACCCCCGGGCCGCCCCGCCCCGCTCGACCAGCGGCGGGTCGATTCCGGGATCGACCCGCCGCCGGTCGGGCGGGGCGGGGCGGCCCGGGTGTGGCGCTGCGCACGGTAGCGCCACCCCCGGGCTGCCTCGCCCCGCTCGACCGGCGGTGGGTCAATTCCCGGAATCGACCCGCCGCCGGTCGGGCGGGGCGGGGTGGCCCTGCGCGAGCGGAGGGGGCCGGGGAGGGGGCGGGGTGGGCGGAGGGGCCGAGGAGGGGCGAGGGAGGGGGAGGGGAGGGCGGGGGTGGGCGGAGGGGTTGGGAAGGGGGCGGCGGAGGGGGAGGGGAGGGCGGGGTGGGTGGAGGGGCCGGGGAGGGGTGGGGGAGGTGGAGGGGTGGGCAGACACGGCAGCGCCACCCCCGGCTGACTCGCCCCGCCGCCGGTCGGGCGGGGCGGGGTGGCCCTGCGCGAGCGGAGGGGGCCGGGGAGGGGGCGGGGTGGGCGGAGGGGCCGAGGAGGGGGCGGGGGAGGGGGAGGGGAGGGCGGGGTGGGCGGAGGGGTTGGGAAGGGGGCGGCGGAGGGGGAGGGGAGGGCGGGGTGGGTGGAGGGGGTCGGGGAGGGGCGGGGGAGGTGGAGGGGTGGGCAGAGGGGGCCGGGAGGGGGAGGGGCTAGGGAGGGGTATGGGAGGGGCCGACCGGGGAGGGGTGGGCAGGGTGGGTAGGGGGCGGGGGGGTTAGGGGGGTAGGGTAGGGCGGGGGGGGTAGGGGGTAGGGGGGTAGGGTAGGGGGCGGTGGGGGGGGGGGAAGGGGGGGGGTAGGGGGGTTAGGGTAGGCGGGGGGTGTAGGGGTTTAGGGTAGGGTAGGGTAGGGCGGGGCGGGGGGGGGGGGGTATGGGAATGGGGTAGGGTAGGGTAGGGTAGGGGGGGGTTTAGGGGGGGTAGGGGGGTTAGGGTAGGGTGGGGGGTAGGGGTAGGGGGGAAATGCGGGGTTGGGGGGATGGGGTGGGGTAGGGTAGGGTAGGGTAGGGGGGGGTGTGGGGGGGGGAAATGGGGGGGTAGGGGGATGGGGTAGGGTAGGGTAGGAGGGGGGGGGTGTTGGGGGGGGGGGGGTAAGGGTGGGGGTTAGGGGGTAGGTGGGGGGTAGGGGTAGGGGCAGAAGGGGGGGTAGGGTGCGGGTTGGGGGGGCAGAAGGGGGTGGAGGGAGAGGGGGCACGGGGAAGCAGTTAGGAGGTGGGGCCCATGGGGCCGACGTTAAGGAAGGGGGGGAGGAGTTGAGATTGGAGGGGAATGGGAGTTAGGGGGTGGGCTTATGGGGAGGAGATTTGTGGGGTAGGGAAGGAAGAGTTGGGGAAAGGGTGCATGGGTGGGTGAGTTGGGGGTGGCAAGGGATGGCGCATGGGTAGGATAGAAGGGGGAAGAGGGCATGGGTGAATGGGAAAGATCGGTAACGGGTTGGGGGAACGGGGCACGACGACGACCTACCCACGGTTATTGGGTGATTGAGTTTGATTGGGCCCACCATGCTCACGATTGACATAATTGTTATTTTGGCTTGGAAAAATTATTAATTTAAAAAAAAAAATCTTCTTCTACGTTAAATTAATTTAATATGAAAATTTTGAGAAAAAAATTGAACTTACCTTTCAATTGCGATAATTCTTCGTTGAATATGTTGTTGATAGCAATATAGTTGCTCCACAAATTCACGTCTTTCAACGAACTTCAGAAAACCTGAATGTGAGGTAAGTAATAGTGATAACGAAATTTAATATATAAGTGAAATTACGAAGATGTTTTTATGTACGATTAATGTGGGATAATTAGTTTTAAATTATTATAGAGCGAATGTTGTAGAGTTATTTTACAATGAATTGAATGTGGGATAAATTTGTTTTAGAATATATTATACAAATTAAAAAAAAAAAATTAGTTGTTTAGTAAATATTATATACTTTAACTATTAGAATAATTAATATAGAAGTTGTAGTTTACAATTTGAATTTCAGTGATTGATTTCATAAAAAAATTTAGTTTATGTTTTTCAATGAATTGTAGAATAAAATAATAAAGGTAAATAAATGTAACAAACTTTTGGAGGGAAATATTTTCGCGAAAATTTTTGGAGGGAAATATTTTCGCGAAAATTTTTGGAGGGAAACATTTTCGCGAAAATTTTTGGAGGGAATAATTTTTGAGGGAATATTTCATTCTTTAAGCTATATAATATTCTTAGGAGACTCCATTTGTATCATTCAACATCTTCTATTTGAAAGGGATGGATTGTTCTGATGGTGAGGTTTCGATTTATACACCATCAACATCTTCATTGCGTAACAACTCTATTCATATTGATGAATATAGCGGGAATTCTTCCACTATGAATAGAAAGTCAATTCTTCCACTTAGTCCCAATTCTAAGGACTATGAAAGCAGCGGTGATGAAGAGCGTGATGGTGAAGTTCAAAATAATGGAGTGTCACGATGTCCACTTAGTCCTAATTCTGAGGACTATGAAAGTAGCAGTTTTGAAGAGTGTGATGGTGAAGTTCAAAAGAATGGAGGGTCACGGTGTCCACTCAGTCCTAATTCTGAAGACTATGAGAGCAGCAGTTTTGACGTGCATGATGGCAAATTTCAAAATAATGGAGTGTCACGGTGTCCACTTAGTCCTAATTCTAAGGACTATGAGAGCAGTAGTGATGAAAAGTGTGATAATGAATTTCAAAAAAATGGATTGTCAAAGTGTCCACTTAGTCCTAATTCTAAGGACTATGAGAGCAACAGTGATGATGAGTGTGATAATGAATTTCAAAAGAATGGAGTGTCAAAGTGTCCAGTTAGTCCTAATTCTAAGGACTATGAGAGCAACGGTGATGAAGCGCGGGATGATGATTTTCAAAAGATTGGAGTATCACAATGTCCTCTTAGTCCTGATTCTAAGGACTATGAGAGCAGCAGTGATGAAGCGCGGGATGATGATTTTCAAAAGATTGGAGTATCACAATGTCCTCTTAGTCCTGATTCTAAGGACTATGAGAGCAGCAGTGATGAAGCGCGGGATGATGATTTTCAAAAGATTGGAGTATCACAATGTCCTCTTAGTCCTGATTCTAAGGACTATGAGAGCAACAGTGATGAAACACGGGATGATGATTTTCAAAAGATTGGAGTATCAAAATGTCCTCTTAGTCCTGATTCTAAGGACTATGAGAGCAGCAGTGATGAAGCGCGGGATGATGATTTTCAAAAGATTGGAGTATCACAATGTCCTCTTAGTCCTGATTCTAAGGACTATGAGAGCAGCAGTGATGAAAAACAGGACGAGAGCAGCAGTGATGATCCAATGATGGAGATGTTGCCAAGAAATATCGTATCGAGGAGTAGGAGCAGACCTTTTCGTATCAATGCAAACTATTCTAGTTATACAAGGGGTAGAGCAGAATATCTGACGAGAAGAAGTTCTATCAGCGCTCTCATTTCAAGTGAATGTTGCCAAAAAATTGCTTGAAACGTATGGATTTCACATTTGCATTAGAAAGCAGGAAGAGATATTTGTCAATGAATAAAAGCATGCAAAACTCATATTTAGTTGGCTGCATGCAATCTACATTGTCAGGTTATGATTATCATATTAGGAATTTATTATTGTGTAGAAAAGCTTTCAAAATGTTTCATTCAATTGGGAATTTTCGTCTCTCGAGAATTCAAGAAAATTTGGAAAAGGATCCCACATTTTATTCAGAAGTACGTTATAAAAGACAATTTGGGCCATTATCAAATACTGCAATGTCATGGATGAAATATTTCTTTTCAAAGCATGGAGAGTGTATGCCAAATAGAGAGACAATACATATTCCAGATAATTTTTCAAGACGAGAAATCTACAACTTATACAAAGAATATGCAGAAAGTGCTGAGGGACAGAGCCAATTTATTACATATCAATATTTTGTGAAGATATGGAAGAAAGAATTCAATAATGTTCGTATTCCTAAGAAGACAAGGATGGGGATTTGCAGTACATGTGCTTCTCTTAAATAAAAAAGGGACAAATGTGAAGGCTCAGAAAGAGGTAAGTGTTCATAACTTTTACTTTCAAAATTGTATAGTCATCAACTATGAAAACATATTTCTTAATGAATTTCTTTTATGTTGTGTAGATTTAATTGTCAAAGAACTTCAGGAGCATCGCGAACAACAAACAAATGAAAGGAAGAAGTTGTACAAGCATCGAAAGAAGTGTTATGATAATCCAAATAAATATTTGGGTTTGATAATTGATGGTATGGACCAGAAGAAAACACTTTTACCACATTTTGTTCGCACACCCAAAAATCTACAAGAGGAAAATTTTATTCAGTTTCACTTGGTCGGTTGTATGGTCTTCAATGGGAAAATGTTGCCAAGGGTGTACTTCACAGCTCCAAATATTCATAATGATGCAAATCTGACCATAACCATAATTCATGATGTGATTTCTCATTGGTTTGGTAATCTTCCTGAAGTTTTGTATCTACAATTGGACAACACTTGCCGTGAAAACAAAAATCAGGTTGTTTTTGGGTATCTGAACATGCTTGTTGAATTGAGGATTTTTCAAAAGGTAAAGGTTGGTTTCCTTCTTCTTGGGCACACTCATGACCATATTGATCAGATGTTCAGTCATTTTTCAGTCACATTGAGGAGGAAGGAAGTTGGGAGCTTGCCATCACTAATTGAATGTATTAAGAAATCATACATGCCAGAGTCTGCTTTTGAAGTGTTGGAAGAAACTGTTGACATGCGAAGGCTTATTCTAGGATCATATGGTGAGGGGAAATGCATTGAACAACTTAATGATATTAGCTTCCAACATCAATTTCGTATAAAAAAAAATGATGGGAAAACACTAATATGGGGCAAGAAGTTTTCAACTACTACAGAACGGGCACCGTCATCAGGTTTGCAATTTTTGAAGTTCATTCCAGATCGTCCAATATTTGCATCAAAAATATTGTTGTTACAATCAGTTGGTGAAGTTCAGAATGCACGCAGACAGAATAGACATATAAATTATTCTGATTGCCTAGAAGAAATTAAAAAATGTATTAGATATACATATGAGTACTTTGACATTGCTGATTCAGTTTGGTGGGAGTCATTTTTCAATAATCAAAGTGATATCATTTCAACAACAACCAATGAAGATATACCTTTGAAAAATCCATTTATTTGGCCACAAAATGTGTCGAATGAACAAGAGGAAGTAAACATTGTTGAACAGCAACAAACTCAAGGTATTATTAATTCTTCACAGGCAATGGAAAGAGAGATGTATATTGGTTCCAGAAGATCTCGTGCACAACATGAAGCCATGGAAGACCTTTATAGGGGTTCAGTACATGATATTAAGGAGGGTTCCATGATTGCAGTGCTAGCAGATGGAGATCCCAAAGGCTATCCATTTTGGGTTGCTAAAGTTATAAAGGTCTTTACAGAAAATGAGGATGTTACAAGTGTTGAAGTACATTGGTATGCCACAAATACACACCCATTCAATGGTGTGTATAAGCCAGAGATGGTAGTTGACAAAAAAAATGGTGGAAAAAGAAAAAGAAAGGGTACAAATATAAATTGCCGCCGCACAGACATATTACAATTGGAGGATGTTGACATACTTGTTTATGACTTCAATTTAACAAAGAGAGGAACTCTTCGCTTCAAGACGATAGAGATTCTGAAAAGGTTGTTACCAGAAGGAATAGTGTTGACATGGGAGTCTGCTGAAACCAGTCGTAAATCTAGAAGACTTTTGAAACCTGGAATGTTGGGCATGCATGTGGACTCAGATGGGGCACTAGTTGATGAAAGAGAAGAATATGGAACATCTTCGTCAGCATCCAGTCACTCATCTGAAGATGTGAATTGTGATGGTGTGCAAGAAAATATGAGTGATTTTGAATAATTGTTTAAGACAGATTATATAACTGATGTATGCATCATATCTTCAAATAAAATTAATGTTTTCCATATGTTGTTAAATGAGAAGTTATGAAGCATTTTTATGTTGTTGGATTATGTCTTAAGTATGATAAATTTTATTGTTTAAATATCTACAATGCAATATCAAATTAGAGATATAATGTCTGTTTTATTCAGTATACAAATAAAGACTTTTGATTTCATTCAGTGATATAATTTGTTCATAATGTCATGGTTTTTTAATTTTATAGTTGAAAAAATTTCAATTTCTTTTGTATCTAGCATGGTGTGGTTGAAAACATGTTAAATTTATACTTAGGAAAGAAAAATGATATTCTACCAGAAGCATTAATGTGTTTTTTCCTTAAAAATTAACTTTGTTTGAGACATAAAAAATTGGTTTTATTAGCATTTTTTAAAAAGTTTGAAAATTGACCCTAAAAAAAAAACGTTATTCCAGTAGCATCACTTTCGTTTTGAAGCTATATTTTGCACGAAAATTTCGTAGTAAATTTCGTAGTCACCGCCATTTTTAAAACACGTTCAAAATTGACACCTAAAAAAAAAAACATCGTTCCAGTATACACACTTTTCGAAATTAGCATTGTTTTTGATGTTTTTTTGGGGTTTTTTGGCCAGAGTTCCCATTTTGAGTTTATAGTTCCTGTTTCAAAGTTTACATTGTTACAAGCTGACACAAAAATTTCAATTCATAGAAGGCCAATCTGTTATGATTGATACTATCACACGGGCTAAAGAATGTATCTAGATTCAGATAAATGAATCCATCACTGAGATATGGCCTTCAATTGAAATAATCTTTGAGTGGGATGAACTAGTACAGAGGGCCAAGAAAGTCATAGAAGATGTAAAGAAAGAGTTGGGTTCAAAGCGAGGAAGAGCACATGCATTGATAAGGGTTTTGAATTCCAAAACCAAAGATGAATTGGATGAATATGATATAGAGGACAGGACAAAGACCATACTGGAAGTGAGGAGAGTTCTCACTAAGAATAATTTGATGATGCAAATGGAAAATAAGTGCCATAACCTCGAATCAAGTATCCAGAGGTTTCACAATAAATTTTTTAGTTTTACACCAAAAGGGATTGCCTAGATTATAGGGAATGGCAGATAAATTAATTGATTTAGAACAATATAAAACAAAATTATGTTCAATTGCCAATGATAAATCCAGGTTTGCAAAAATCAAAGGCAAAATCACAGTTAAAGCTTTTATTGAAGGCCTCAGTTATGATTTACTCATCATGCATGAGATAAATCATTTATTTGTGGTAAAACCAACTTTTCAAAAATATACTGAGGTAGATGAAACTTATAGAAGATTAATCAAATATCAGATTCTAGATGAAGAAAGATGGGAAGAATTATGCAAATTGTTGAAGCAACGAATCATCAACAATCATCAGTAGATTCAACAAAAGAATAGCAGGTTTATCAACCACATCAGCACCAAAATCCTCAAACCTAGAGACAACAACTTCAGCAGTTTCATTTCTCTATATTTATGTACTATTTTTGTAGAAACAGGCCTAGATATTTTACTTTAGATCATTTTGGAACATTTTGTATAAATAATTCCCAATTCGAATTGTAAAGGGTTGCACCCTTGGGCTAAGTTTGTTTGAAGCAGAATTACATGTATCTGAAGTTGTCTAATATTAATAAAAGGATTATGAATTTGTGTCAAACAACTTGTTATCTCCGTGAGTTTCTTCATGTTATTCATTCCATTCTGTTATTTCAACATGTATTTAGTTTTATGAAGAAATCTAAGTAAGATATAAACTGAATATCAGTCTATCTTAAATATATTACGAAGCTATAGTCAATTACAAAGATTAGTTTATTAGACTATTTTAAATAAACACCTCTACCTCAATTAATTGTCAATTCTTCGTGAATTTAGATGCATTTTTGTTGGTTAGTGAACATAATTTACTAAACATTTACCTTATCATTATTTTAAATATTCTATTTGAATACTTAAAACTCATGTTTCTCTGAATTCTTCATTCCAAATATTCTAAAACTAAATTACTGTTTAGAAGTGAAGAAGCATCCCTTTCATTGTGTTGAGAGAAATTAGGACACAATATTTGTTTACATAATCATAAAACATTGATCTTCCACAAATTTAAAAACAACCAAAATATTTTAGATGCTTTGGCATAATTACCTAACCTAGAATTATCTCATAGGACAACATCAATTTGGCACTGCTGCCAGGGAATGAAATTTGAATCTTTCTCCCTCGGACAACAATTAAGATTTTCCTTTAAGGTGAATAAAGAATTAGTCGATTGAAATCTTTCACTTGGAGACTCCACAAGCCAAACTTGCTCTTCCAGACATACTAGATCCCACTATGACCCTGAATTATATTCCCCGTTATCATATCCAGAGAGACTGGTAAGAGAAGCTTCTTTAACAAGAAGATTGGAATCTTCCACTTCTTTTTCTATGTCAATATAGCCTAAAACTATTTCAGTTACTAATCCTTTTGAGCCAGTTCCAATTCCAATTCCCCCTAAATTGTCTAATCTACCCTCTAACGTATTAGAACTTTTGTCCAGAGGAGTTGATTTATTGTCAACCCTTCCAGTCCATCAATTGGAATCTTATCAAATCCCTGAAAATTTTTCAGAATTACCAAAGTAAGAATGAGAATTAGATTTATACTTGCCTGAGTTAAAACCTATCGATTTTATATCACCTGCAATACATACTTTTGCATCTACTTATGCCGAAAACATAGTTACCGATCAAACTGGAAAGTGAACTGGTACCCCTTTTTTTGAGGTAGCAAAAAATCATCCGATTTTGAAAAGTGGTGATGCTAGAATACACTTTCTTTTTAGCATATTTTTGGCACTTTAAATTTTCTTATGTATCAAGTATGAACAGTTTTTTTTCAATGTTAGTGATTTCCATGCTGATTTTGAAAAGTGTTGATGCAATATCAACACATTTTTTTAAAGAGCTTATTTTTGACACTTTAATTTTTTTTATGTATCAAGTGTGAACATTTTTTTTTTTTGTTAGTGATTTTCAACTTGATTTTCAAAAGTGTTGATCAGCATCAACCCTTTTTGTTTAGAGGGCTTAGTTTTTACACTTTAAATTTTCTAATGAATTAAGTGTGGATGATTTTTTTTAAATGTTGGTGATTTTCATGTTAGTAATAAAACATTAAAAAAAAATTAATAATAAAAACATGACAAAAAAATCAAATACAAAATAATATATAAAAACAAAAACAAAAAAAAAAACAAAAAACAAAAAACCTATAAAAATGTGAAAGAAAAACATAAAACATAAAGCATGACAAAAATAAAAATAATAAAAACATGTTAGTAATAAAACATAAAAATATATTAAAAAAAAAAATTAAAAAAACATAACAAAAATAAAAAAAACATAAAAATAATAATAATAAACAGTTTGACAAAAAAAAACAAAAAACATAAAACATGTTAGTAATAAAACATACAAATAAAAATAAAAAACATGACAAAAAGAAAATCAAATACAAAAAAGTATATAAAAAAGGAAAAGAAAAAAAACAAAAAACCTTAAAAAAAATTGAATAAAAAATTAATGAAAAAAACAAAACAAAAATAAAAATAAAAAATAAAAGTTTTTTTTTTCAAAAAAAAAAATATAATTTAAAGAAAAACAAATTGATCCACACAAAAAAAATCTAAAATCATTTTTTAAAGTTAAAAAATAATAATAAAAAAAACCTCATTACAAAAAAAACTTAAAATAATTTAGCAAAAAAGAGTTTAAATAAAAAAATTAACAAAACAAAATTCAATTAAAAAAATAAAAATAAAAAATATTTAAATTAAATAATTAAAATAAAAAACAAAAATTTAAGAATTAATTTTTCAAAATTAAAATTATAAAAATAAAGAAATAACATATAAAAAATAACAAAAAAAATCACCAAAGAAATTTTTTTTTAAAAAATTAAATTATAAAAATTTATAAAGAAAACATTAAAAAAAAATTCAAAGCAATTAAAAAATAAAAACAATTTAAAAAAAAACACAATTGAAAAAATAAAAACAATTAAAAAAATAAAAACAATTAAAAATAAACCATTAAAAAAAACAATATTAAAAAAAAATTATAAAAAGAAAAAAGTAAAAAAACATTCTGCCTCCCAATCCCTTCCTCACCCCCCTCCCTGTCACGCCCCTACCTTGGCAGTACTCTTCCAACTGCACGAAGGGTGGTGCGGCACAACTACCCGTTTTCTTTTTAAGAATACTCACAAGTGTGGACTACGCCTAACTTACATACTTAGTTTATTTTTAAAATTTCTAAGTATTATCTTTGTTTAGCACAATGGAAACATTTATAAAAGATTCATCATCATTATCATTTTAATATAAGTGCATAGCGGATAATAAAAAAGAGGGGCAACTCCCTGCAATATGAGTCTACCCAATAATAATGACACTATAAGAATCCTTGTAAATTTACAACCGGAGAGGAACCCTAGGTTCCAACTCTTAAAATCAGCAAACTTTCAACCTCGGCCTGCACCACAGTGCAACCTTGCCTTTCACCGGGCAGAGGTGCCCACAAACCACCTCCATCATTCACTGTCATTCAACTTTCATTCGGACCGCCCATCGTTCAACTGCCTCGTGTAGCGCTGCTCGGTCTTGTCGCCCACCCGATGCACACCCCGCAATTCGCCTATATTGTGCCAATGGAAACACACCCTGCCTGAACTACTGCGCCAACCATCCTTTTGTTAAGCTCGTGGGGCACTCCTGCCCAACTCGTCAAACTGCTGGGTCGACCAACTCACGGGTTGCCCATTCTGTCACCTCGACTCTCCTACCTGAGCTCACTCAATCTCTGTGTCAACCACTCGCAGTCGCCTTTTTTGTCACCATGGGCATTCTTGCCCAACTTTCCAAACGATCGTGTCGACCAGCTCGCGGGTTGCCCATTCTATCACCCGGGGCACCTCCACCCAAGCTCGCCGAGTTACCCTGTGCGCCGGTCTTGCGGTTAACCCGTCGCACTTCTGCGTGCGCCCACCCCTCATTCAGCCTGTGACCTGTAAGGCCCACGAGTCATCGTTACGAGTTAGTGGGTTGGGTGCTCCAATCGAGTGCGTTTAACCGATGATTCGCAACAAGTCATCGTGGGCGCACAGAGGCGAGATGAGTTGTGCGTATTTAACCGACAAGTCAAGGGCACACCCACATGATACGACGAGCTGACCAAACGAGCCAAGGAGCATCACACGAAAGTCGTTTTGTGAAAATGGCTAAGTGTTGGCGAGTTTATATGGGAGGGCATTCCCGCACATAGGCACGCACACCATAGACCAACGTGAGAGATTGGCGAAATAACCAAACAGTGGTTCAGCTTGACAAGTCAAAGCTCGAACCAAAGGTTAGGCTGCCATATATAGTAACGAAGGAATGGTGGAGAAAGACATTAGGTGATAAGTGAAATCTTCAAGAGAACAAGCTAGCAAGCTGATGTGAGCTGTAGACTTAGCGAGAATTGGGTGAAGGGCGAAGTGCAGGCGGCGGTTGGGCCGAAGCATGGAGCCAAGGCAAAACGTGAAGATGTGTAGAACAACAAGGCGGATAGATGGTGGTATCGCAGGTCAGGCCGCGGTGTAATCGCAGGTCGGAGGTGTGACAAACTGGCCGCAGCGGGTGGGCACACGAAGGTGCAACGGGTTAACTGCAAGGCGGGCATGCAGAGGTGTGACGAGCTGGCCGTAGCGGGCGGGCATGCACAGAGGTGCGACGAGCTGGTCATAGTGGGCGGGCACACATAGAGGTGACGAGTTCATTGACACAGCGGTTCGGCAAACGGGTGGAGTGCCCGAGGTGACGAGATGGGCGACCCGTGAGCTGGGTGACACGGTTGTGCAGGCGTGTGGGCAAGAGTGCGCCGGGTGGAACGGGCGGGCGACCCATGAGGTAGTGAGGTAAGGTGAGCGCAATGTGTTGGTGGCACGGTGTAGGCAAGCCATGGGGTGTGCACCAGGTGAGCGACATGACCGGGCAGCGCTGCACGAGGTAGCCGAACGAGAGGCATGGGCCGAACAATGTTTGTGAACGGTGAACAGTGGAGGTGGCCCGTGGGCACCTCTGCCCTATGAAAGGAAAGGCTGCATGGTGGTGCAGGCTAAGGTTATAAGTTTGCTGATTTTTAGAGTTGGAACCTGGAGTTCCTCTCTAGTTGTAAATTTATGAAAATTTTGATATTGTCATTATTATTGGGCAGGCTCATATTGTAGGAAGTTGTCGCTCCTGTTTATTATCCGTTGTGCACTTATGTTAAAATGATAATGATGATGAATGTTTTATGAATGCTTCCACTGTTCTAAAAAAAGATAATACTTAGAAAGTTGAGAAATAAACTAAGTATGAAAGTTAGGCATAGTCCACACTTGTGAGTATGGTTAAAAATAAAACGGGTGGTGGTGCCGCACCCCCCTTCGTGCGGTTGGAAGAGTACCGCCAGGGTAGGGGAATGACATGTGGTATCAGAGCCTATTACTAATACGTGACGAAGAAGTCTGAATACTTGACATTTGTGACAGTTGATTCAGGTTTACAGGTGAAGTGGTACAAGCTAATCGTTGTGAAAATTGGTATCCGAGTTGATTCAATTAAAGTTTGGGTTTTTTGAATGTTGATGACTGTTGAAGGTTAAGCAGGTATCAAACACTTGTTGAATGGATGAACATGGTTGAAAGAGCATTTCAAAAGCTGAAAGACATGGGTGATTATTGGAAAGAAGAAACACAGAAACACTATTAGGCTTTTGTGCAAGAGTGGGAATCCTTGATACATATAGGGAGCAAGATAGCATATTTGAGGGAAGACTTGAATAATCTTCATGTGAAGACTGATGAACTCAAGGGACTTGATGAAGAGATCCAGCAGGGTGATCTTAGGCTCCAAGAACTCATGAATGAGAGAGTTCGGTTGAGGGAGAAAAGCACCATGGTAGAAGCAAAAGTTAAGGAGCTCGAGGACAAGATAAAGAAGGCTTTCTTAGTAGAAATACCGTTGTGATAGAGCAAGATGAGCTCGATTACATTGACAGACTTGGGGACTATCACCGAGACATTCAGTCAGATGTTCGAAGGCTTAGTTCACTTCATATAGAAGTAGTCAATGGGCACTTGATTGGTGCACTTAAGCAAGGAACGATGGAGGACAAGGTTGAAGTAATTCAAGAAGAACCAGGATCGAATTGGTTAGATGAGCCAAGCAATGAGTTGAAGTACCTTAAGAAGGAAGTTAGGTCGAAGCACAAGTCGATATACTCTTCTGAGGTCGAATTGTTGAAGAAGGTTGCTGAAGTAAGACACAAGCTCAAGCTAAAAAAGGATGGTGATGCCTTGAAGTTGAGTTTTGTGCAGTGACCGTATGTGGCAAGATATTTGAAGCTTTAGTAGACACAGGAGCTACTCATAGTTTCCTTAGTAGGAAAGCAACAAAGTCTTTTGGAAAGAAAGATGAAATGGGAAGAGAGTGGAGTGATTTCAAAGTAGTAAACTCTACCATGAAAGCTATGACTGGTGTGATGGAGAACACTTAGGGAAGAGTGGGCTCTTGGTTTGGAAAGTTGGACTTGAGGATCGTGGACTTGGATGATCATTCTATGGTGTTGGGGCAAGACTTTTTGAAGGTTGCACAAGCTATACCAATGGTGGACTGGGACGTTCTCTTTTACAGCTGAAGGGAGAACTTTGTTGGTTCCAATGAATAGAAGGAGTTGCTTCTATGACTTTGTATCCAAAATATTCGAATGTGAAGCATGTTGATATGGAGCAAAGAGGACTTGGGTGTATGACTCAAACAACGAAGGAAGAGAAGTTAGCAAACTTTGTTTCAAGAGCTAGAAGGAAATATAAGGGTGGAAAATCAATTTCATACATCTTGAGACACTTGACAGAACCATCGTCTACCAAAGATGTTCAAAATGGAGTTGCAGATGAATCAAGTTCGAATACTTCTTCAGTGGCAGTGGTTGGGGAAGATTACACAGGTAGAGATCCGATTGGCATAGTGGAGTTTTGCAGATATGCCATGGGCATATATGATTTTTAGTTGACGAAGGACAAGCTTGAGAAGCTTGGTTGTATACATGAAGAGGTTGGAGCTGTGCATAAGTACTTGAAGACACAACATCAATCTGATACATGGGTGGATGAGTTTCAGGGAGGAAACTTCCTAGCCCTCCTTTCTCGATAGACAACCTTGGAGGGAGGTTGGTGCAGTGAACTTAACACTTAGAAGGGTTGCACCACCTTGGCAAGCGGCCTTGGGAGGAGGCTTCTTTATTTGATAGGTTGATGATGCTGGGATGTATGCGACTACTTAGCAGCACATTGTCATTAGCATCATGGACAACATGTTGCAGATGGGATGGGCATAGCATGGACCTAATCATGGCTTATTTTGGACAGATTCTTGATCAAGTTGAGATTGTGACAGGATGCTAAGAAACAACCGACGATGGCATAGAGAAGGTACATTCTCATGGGTTGAGCATGACGGTTGGATTAGCTACCCAACTATTTCGATGACATGTGGGCATGTAGTGCGTCAAGTTTTTGTCAGATAGATGTTTGGGTTTCAACTAAGATGTTATGTTGGCTGGAGTATTATGCAAAGATTCACATGATGGATGACACATTATGGAGACCATCATATTACATATGTTGCAGGGATGTTTGGAATATATGGACTAACAAAAGTCATGGATCAAGGAGACTTCTTGTCTGTACATAGACCGATGGTTTATGCAATAGTGGTTGATTGACAGTCTTGGTGACAAGATGGTTGCTGGGATGGAGAATTGCCGAGGACGATAATGACTTTAAGTGGGGGAGGATGTAAGGCCACGAGTCATTGTTACGAGTTAGTGGGTCGGGCGCTCCAATCGAGCGTGTTAACTAACGAGTAGCACAAGTCGGCATGGGTGCATGGAGGTGAGATGAGCTAGACATTTTTAACCGACGAGTCGAGGGCACGCCCACACGACGTGACAAGTTGACCAAATGAGCCAAGGAGCATCGCACGAAAGTCATTTTGTGAAAATGGCCAAGTGTTGGCGAGGATGGCGAGTTTATATGGGAGGGTGGTCCTGCACATGGGCGCCCACACCATAGGCCGACGTGAGAGATTGGCGAAATAACCAAACAGTGGGTCGGCTTCACAAGTTGGAGCCCCAACCAAAGGTTAGGCTGCCATATATACTAATGGAGGAATGGTGGAGAAAGACATAAGGCAATAAGCAAAATCTTCAAGTCAATGAGCTAGCAAGGTGATGCGAGCTGCAGAATTAGCGAGAATCAGGTGAAGGGAAAAGTGGAGGCGACGGTTGGGCCAAAGCATGGAGCCAAGGAAAAATGTGCAAATGTGTAGAACCGCAGGGTGGACGGATGGTGGTATTGCAGGTCCGGTGACGGTGTAACCGCAGGTCGGAGTTGTGATGAATTGGTCGCAGTGGGCAGGCACACGAAGGTACGACAAGTTTACCGTAGGGTGGGCACAGAGGTGTGACGAGCTGGCCGCAGTGGGCGGGCACCCATGGAGGTGCGACGAATTGGCCACAGTAGGCAGGCACACACGGAGGTGACGCATTGGTTGACACAGAGGTTCAGCGAACGAGTGGAGCACCCGAGGTGACGAGCTAGGCGACCCACGAGTTGGGCGACCTGCAAGTTGGGTGACCCGTGAGATGGGTGACACGGTTGTGTGGGGGAGTGGGCAGGAGCGTGCCAGGTGGAACAGGCGGGCGACCCACGAGTCGGTGAAGTAAGGTGAGTGCGGTGTGTTGGTGGCACAGTTTAGGCAAGTCGCAGGGTGTGCGTCGAGTGGGCGACATGATCGGGTAGCATTGCACGAGACAACCGAACGACGAGCGTGGGCTGAACGAAGTTTGTGAACGGTGAACGGTGGAGGTGGGCCGTGGGCACCTCTGCCGTGAAAGGAAAGGCTGCACGGTGGTGTAGGTCGAGGTTGTAAGTTTGCTTATTTTGAGAGTTAAAACCCTAGGTTCCTCTCCAGTTGTAAATTTATGAAAATTCTGATATTGTCATTAGTATTGGGCAGACTGATACTGTAGGGAGTTGCCCCTCCTGTTTATTATCTGTTGTGCGCTTATGTTAAAATGATAATGATGATGATTGTTTTATGAATTTTTCCACTGTGCTAAACAAAGATAATACTTAGAAAGTTGAGAAATAAACTAATTATGAAAGTTAGGCATAGTCCACACTTGTGAGTATTGTTAAAAAGAAAAAGGGCGCTGGTGTCGCACCCCCCTTCGTGCGGTTGGAAGATTACCACCAGGGTAGGGATGTGATACGACCCAACCCGCGGTTATACCACCACCCGACCTGTGGTTTCGCCCACTGCCCAACCTATGTTCTAATCTGTCATCTCGCCCTGCAGCCTTGCTTCTTGCGGCTCCACTTGAAATGCTTTCGCCTTGGCTCCGTGCTTCAGCCTAGCCATCACCTGCACTTCGTCCTTCACCCAAGGCCACCAAGTCCGTAGCTCGTCTTCTCTAGCTTGCACTTCCAAGACTTGATGATTTTTCTTGATGTCTTTCTCCACCATTCCCCCACTAATATATATGGCGGTCTAACTTTTAGTTGGGGCTCCGACTTGCCAAGCTGACCCACCATTTGGTTAATTCTCCAATCTCCAACGTCGACCTATGGTGTGGGTGCCCATGTGGGGGATTGTCGTTCCATATAAGTTTGCCACCCGACAACACTTAGCCATTTCCGCATATGACTTTGTGCGGTTGTTCCTTGGCTCGTTCGTGTCATGCGGGCGCACCCTCGACTTGCCGGTTAAACGCACCCAGCTCGTCTTCCCTCCATGTGCCCACGCTGACTTGTGCCAACTCGTCGATTAAACATGCTTGGTTGGAGCACTTGACCCACCAACTCGTAACGATGACTAGCGGGTCTCACATCCTCCCCCACCTAAAGTCATTGTCGTCCTCGGCAATTCTCCATCCCAGCAACCATCTGTCACCAATATCATCAAACCACACGAACTATGTATATGGGTAATCCAGATGTGTCCACCTCTCGACCTGCCTCATGCCATAGATATGCCATTGATCTGCAAGGAATCATGTGTTGGTACCCCTCATGTCGGTGATTAGTTGGGTAGCTAATCCAACCATGCATCGCCTCCACAAGAAATCATGCCCCTACATCATCATGACTGTCCACTGCATGCTACCTGTCAATTTGTGTCATCTCACCCCTAGATGCTTGCTCAAAATGTTGGAGACTCATTTCTATGAGTAGCTAACAATGAGCCTCTTCTCCATGATAGTCTAAGAAGATGAGGAGGGAGTAGAGCCTGAAGGCTCTCCCTCACTAATCAACTCAATCCACCTATTCGGATCCTCCTCTTCTAATCTCTGCAAGTATGCTTCCCGACACTCCGTCTGAACATTCGGCCTCACATATTCATTGTCATCATCATCCTCCACTACCTCTAGCCTCTTAGATAGATCCAAGATGCTATCTGACAATGTCTTGATAACTTGTGATTGCTTCATAAGCCTTCTCATTCTCCATGTTCAGCGCTGTCAATTTACACTCAGCCTTAGTCACTCCTACAATCGGAACACTGAAGGTACATCCTCTCATATGTTTGAAATGTACAGTTTCTTCAAATGGGGAACAACCATAGCTTCAAATTGCTTCATAAACTCCATGCCAAGTATAGCCTCATAGTCATCTATCCACACTATAGTGAAATCGACCTTCCCTATCCATTCACAAAGTGTCACATCCACCTTCTCAGCTACACCGATCACCGAATCTGGAGGAGAATTCACTGCCTTCATTTGTGCCTGCACTGGTACAAATTTCAGTCCAATCCTTATCACAGTATCCTCACTGATAAAGTTGTGAGTTTCCCCACTATCCATCATAGTGAGTACAACATCACTCCCAACTTTCATTTCGACGTACTCTAACTTGTTCGTTTTCGGGTCTCTTCATGAGACAACGTCCATAGCCACTGCAGCTCCCAAAACATACATAACCCCTGCAGAAGTTTCTTCTTTCTTTTTCGCATTAGCTTGTGCTAAGGCAGCGAATTTTGGTATTGAAGGATAATTCTTCACCATGTGTGGTTCCTCACATATCCAACACTTCAACAGTTTCTTTGTCTTTGTCTTATCATATGATCTCGAAGACTCCTCTTTTGTAGACTTTTCTTTCGGTTCGTCATTCTTTTTCTTCTTCTCATCAGATCTTTCATCATAGTGTTCTACCAAGCGATCCACAGCAGCAAATGCTTCTTCAAGTGTTTTTATCTTTTGCCTCTTCACTTCATTCTGCGCCCAAGGTTTCAGCCCTATGATAAAGTTGAACACCTTGTCCCTTTCCGCCATGTCTGGAAGTTCCAAAACTGCACTTGAGAACTCTCACTGATAAGCTTGTAGACTCCCTATTTGCTTTATGTATTTTATCTTCATCCTTGCATCCCATGTTTTATCTTGTGGACTAAAATGAGTTTGCAAAGCCTTCTTCATTTCATCCCACGAAGTAATGTCTGTAGCATTGCCATTGGCAATCTGGTCCATCCTTCTTCGCCACCACATCTTAGCATCTTTCGTCAAGAATTGAGCAGCTACCTTCACTTTGGTTTCCTCATCGGACATCCCAAAACACTCCAAGTACTGTTCCATATCCCATAGAAAGTTACCAAGAGTTTTCACACTCCTTGTCCCATCATAAGAATCTGGCTCTTTGACTTTCACATGAGCCACACCTCCACCTGAGTTGTGCCCAACAACCCTCTTCAAAACCGCGATCTCATTCCGAGCATCCTCAAGATCTTTTTGCAATTTCAAGATTTCTGCCAAACCTTGATCTCTTGCTTCACCAATCTTCTTGACTTCTTCTTCCATTTGTGTATACTGCCATTCAGTATAATCGTATCGAACCTTGAGGTCTTCAAGCTCCCCTTTCACCTTCGCATAGCCTTCCTCAACTTGCATGTTCTCATCCTTCATCGAAGCCATATCAGAAGCGAACTCCTCCATACAGTCCAATACACTGTCAAAGAAAGATTCACCTGTCACAACATGAGGTTCTTCTGCCATCTCTGCCATCTGCCTTCTTTGTGATCTTTTATAGACCATAAACCAATCTCACCAAAGCCCTACGAGAAAATCAGGACCTCTGATACCACTTTTCATGAAGTGCAAGTGTATCAGCTTCACCTGCAAACCCGGTTCCACTAAATCAAGCTTCGATACCAACTATCACACCCTTACTCTAGTGGTACTCTTCCAATCGCACGGAGGGGGGTGTAGCACCACTGCCTGTTTTAATTTTTAACAATACTCACAAGTGTGGACTACGCCTAAATTTCATATTTAGTTTATTTCTCAACTTTCTAAGTATTATCTTTGTTTAGCACAACGGAAACATTCATAAAAAAATCATCATCATTATTATTTTAACATAAGTGCACAGTGGATAATAAATAGGAGGGGCAACTCCCTACAATATGAGTCTACCCAATAGTAATGGAAATATCAGAATTCTTGTAAATTTACAATCGGAGAGGAACCCGAGGTTCCAACTCTTAAAATTAGCAAGCTTACAACCTAAGCCTGTACCACCATGCAGCCTTATCTTTCAACGGGCAAAGGTGCCCACGGACCACCTCCACCATTCACCGTCGTTCAGCTGCCTCGTACAACGCTACCCAGTTGTGTCGCCCACCCGGCGCACACCCTGCAGCTCACCTACACCATGCCAACTGAAACACACCCCGCCCGAACTACCGTGCCAACTGTCGTTTTGTTCAGCTCGTGGGGCACTCCTGCCCATCTCGCCAAACTGTTGGGTCAACCAACTCGCAGGTCGCCCGTTCTGTCATCTCGGGCGCTCCAACCCGAGCTCGCCCAAACTCCGTGTCAACCACCCACAGTCGCCCGTTCTGTCACCTCGCGCGTTCTTGCCCAACACGCCGAACGGTCATGTCGACCAGCTTGCGGGTCGCCCATTCTGTCACTCAGGATGCCTCCGCCCAAGCTCTGCAAGTCATTGTGTGCGACCGCCCTGCAGTTAACCGATCACACTTTCATGTGCACCTGCCCTACGTTCGGCTTGCGACCCAACCCAAGTAAGACAAACAAGTAGACATTTAAATGTCTTTCAACACATATAAGAGATCTTACAAGCAACACATTTAGTATTTACTTTTAGCCATCCACATTTATTTTGTAGAAGCCATCTAGACAGATTTTCTAGAAGCTTGGACATGGTAGTTGAAGCTTAGTAAACTATAATGACTTCTGAAAAATAATCCCTAAACAATGGAACAAGCAGTCTTAGCACACCAAAAATTTCCATCCTGATGTACACAATTCATAGATGCACAAAAAAAAAAAAAAAAAACTCCAACTAGGACAGCAAGACTGAATTATGGTGATGACTTGGTACATCTGCTACTTATATCCAAACCAAGTGAAACTCAACAATTTATAAGCCTTTATATCAAATGTGCAGGCCCAAGTACCATATTCAAAAGGTGTTGAAAAACCGTATCAAATTAGGAGATATCAAACGCAACTTGGCAATGCTTGTTGACGATAACTTTTGTACACAGGAGAAATTGTTATTAATAACAACACCAAAGGAAAATCGTCCTTTCAAAATAGGGATTGCATAACAATCATCGAAATAAATGCAAATTTCCTAGCATCAATGATCAAAGTACTCACCTTTGGGCAAAAGCAGACATGCATAGTCATGATAATTGTCATTTTACTTGTTCTGGGGATTGCCACATCCCATGTCATTTTGTTGGTATCATCATAGCTGGTATTAGCACAATATTTGAAGCAATTGTGTTTGTGTTCATTATGCATCCCTTTGATGTTGGTGATCGATGCATTGTTGATGGTGTTCAGGTAAGGAAAGAAGGCTGACAATAGACAACATTGTCACTGTTCAGTTTGCCACCACAATCATTTTTTCTTTATGGTCACACTACAGAGGAACTCATCTTGCCCAATTTGGTTTCTTCTGAGTATTATGTTTTGTTGTAAATGATTGTAGAAAAAATGAACATTCTCACAACAGTTTTATCCCAAGATAACACTAGCAAAGAGCAAACATGTGACAATAGTGAATAAACCATTTCCAATATAAACTATAATAACCACTAAAAACATATTTCTTTTTATGCTCCCACTTTACAATGTTTCCTTTACAACATATAATATAATTGCTAATTTAATCTATTTAATAACACATACATCCCAAAAAAAAATATTAAACATTTGTATTCCGATTCAACTCAATCTCAATTATTAAGTTTCGATTTAGTTAATGCCTGCACTAGAGGCCCACCATCTCCCACAGTCGCCCTTAATCAGTGAGTTTCCAGGCATATTCGCTTTAATGAATGACTGGTGGCTAGCCGACCCCTGCATTTCTATTTTTATTGATGCTCTCAAGTGTGATACTTATTTCAGAGTTGATTTTGATGTATAATGAAGTGATTTATAATGGTCAAGTTGAACAATACATTCTGTATAATGTATAGATTGATTAATTAATTTGTATAATGTTGATTTTTCACATCTTATGAAAAGGATAAGAATAAAGGTAACCCATTTTTTATTTATTTTTAATAAAACATTGCCACAGTAAAAGTCGAACCTTTATTTATTTAAATAAAACTATTCATTGCCACAGTAAAAGGCGAACCTAAACCACAAAGCGCGTTTCTTACCTTTATATAAAAGCTTTTATCGCATCGTGCCAAGTGCGAACCTTCAAAACATGCCAATATTAAAATGCGATTGCTCAATCTTTTTCGTGAAGCACGTTCTTGACTTACGGTGAATTTGAACCATGAGTGTTTCTTATTTTATTTTTATGTTTATTTTATAGGGAAAAAATTTAAATAATTATATAAAATATTAATTAGATCTAGATCCATATTTAATATAAAAGCTTTTATGGCATTGTCCCAAGTACGAACCTTCCCAATATTAATGGATGCAATTCCTCAATCTTTTTTCGCGAAGCACGCCCTTGACTTTTAAAAGAACGACCCTGGCAGGTGGGGAGTACCGACCAAGAATCTTCACTGTTTTTTCTCTTTAAAGCGTCGAGGACGGCATTGAGCAACCACCGACCAAGAATCTTCACTGTTTTTTCTCTTTAAAGCGTCGAGGACGGCATTGAGAAACCACCGACCAAGAATCTTAGCTGTTTTAATATTAATATTAATATTCGATTTTAATTTTCCTTAAAGAAAGAATTGCGGAAAGGAATCTGCAGCATCATGGTCCATAGCCATAATGGTGGACAACCCTGAGTTAGATCTTTCGAGTTGTCATCACTTGTGTAAGAATCCTTTGGGACATGTGCGAATAGTTAGTGAATACAAAACCAGAGAACCTAAAGTTGTTGAATAATAAATGTATTGGAAGATGCGTGGCATTTTGGCATATATGAGCATTAACGCCAATGTTATGGAAGCTAATAGCGCATGTTCGTCTCATTTATCACAAATAAAGTACGGAATTAATTACCCATGCTTGATTTGTGTTGGGTTTAGTGCATATTATATTATCCACTTATTTTCACTTTTAAAAGTAGTATATGATGTCTCTAGTAATTATAAATATTTAATTAATGCAGTGAAATAAACTAGATATTATTATTTAAGTTTAAATATTTATTATTTTTATTAATTGTGCATAAAGCAAATGTTTTGATAACAAGCATGTAACTCTCACATGTCAGGGAATTAGGGTAGACATTTACATATTCCTAACTACTACTTATCTGTAACTACTTTTTAGGAGATTGATTCTCAAGGAAGATCAAAAGAGTATGCGTACCTGAGACAAAAGAAGAGAAAGAAGTAATACAAAAAGGCTTTCATGCCGAAATGTGAGACGCAGTGTATAAGCTATGTCTGGTTAAAACTAGATAGCTATGACAAGGACTGCTAGTCTCACTGCATGTGAGCAACGTCTCGAGGGAGACTTAGGCTTGGAAGCGAGTTTCAAGTTTGGGAGGAAAAATTCGGCAACATCTAGTTGTTTGATCCAAATAGTTGACAATGATTAATTTCCGAAGTGAGATAAGTATTTATCACTTCTTGAAGATTAATTGTATTCTTGAAACAGAGTATGTATGCTGCTGATTAAATATATTTCTGAAACAGAAGTATGTATGTCGTTGATTAGCGGGATTCTTGAAAAAAATATTTATGCTGGTGAATAAATGTATTCTTGAAACAAAAGTATTTATGTTGTTGAATTAATTGTAATCTTGGAACAAAAATGGGTATATTGTTAAAAGGGATTAATTAAACCAGTTTAGTAAAGGCCAAATGCTTTACCAAAAGGAATTCATAATCTGGAAGACCTAAAGAATAACTTGTATGTTCTGTTAATTAGAGAAAACAGAGTTCTCAGGAGGAATTCTTCTTCTAGGGTTATAATAGGAAAACCCTCAAGAAAGAAGGGAAATCAAAATAAACAGTTGTTCCCAATCTGTCTAGGGACTCTACAGCCCAAGGAATTACAAATCCGGAAAAATATTGTATAACAGAACTATCAACAACTATTACTGAATGAACAAATAGGTTACTCTATGCTTGGCCCTTTGCTACTAGGAAAAATCAAGCAATGGAAGATACACTGGATTCGGAGGACGACCATGTCTGTTAAAATATTTGAACTAGAGAGGAATTAAAAATGCAATAAGAATGTAATTGTCTCATAAGAAAAACAAGTGATAACTAAAATTTAGGGAAAACCGAACCCAAAAGTACTAAACCCCAACAAGCAAGTTATCGCTGTGAAGCAATATTACCAAGCTTAGGGGCAAGGGTCGAGTTCTCCTTGTGACAAATAAACTAAAATGACTGTAACACGCATCAAACCAATTGAATAGGAAAAGTCGAATTTCACTTTTCAAGAAGAAGTTAGCAGGAAGAAAACTATAAATCTGAACATTATATTCCTGTAACGAACATGCATATATTTATAAAAATGGAACTGTGCAAAAGCACCAACCTTCTAAGGAAAAACCCAGATAGATATCAATCAATCCTAGCATAAAATCTTAAGACAGAGTTCTTAAATTATGAAGGAAGATATATATTTAAGGAAAAAGTTCTTAAAATAAGAAGGACAATTCCATATATAATCACTCATAACCTTAAAACGATAATAGAGCAGTGTGGTATTGTTGTATAAAAAACAATTTACAAATTCTAGTCTAACCGCACACCCAAAATTTGAAATGACAAGTATGGAAGCCCCATTCCACCTCGAGGAAATTGTTACAGTAAAAAGGGGAAAAACGACTATCATAAGTACTCTTAAACCGATGTAGCACAATATAGCGAGATGGCCAAAGACCCATAAACCAAGAGTTTTAGAAATATGGTTTCCACATTACCCTGAGGCTGGAAGAGGAACAAGTCTGCGACCCTAGAACCAGATTCCGGAAGGAAACCTTGCTCTCGAACAACCATATTTGAGCAGGAAGAAGCCTCCAATGAAACATAGCAAAACACGAGAACAAATTAGCAATATTTAAGCAAACAAAACTGTAGATTTATGATATTCAAGGTTAAAAATATGAAACCCTGTACCTGGTTAGGGTTGTGAGTGCAAGGTTGCTCCTTCAATGCGGAACCTATCAAACCCTCCTTTGCGAGCCTGAAAGATTAAAAGAAAACATAATCACGGCGAAGACAAACTGTGTAATGGAATAGCTAACGGATTGCAAAGGAATGATGTTGGACCTGTGAATAATCTGGAGCCATGGGTCAGAGCTGGAAGACTCTGCCAGAGGTAATGCAAATGCCAAAAAATATCTCTCAAGCAAACCAAAAAGGTAAGTCTCCCATCGTCGTTGGATCATGCATCGTATTAGAGGACTATCGATGAGGGGATACTCTCGAGGTATAGTCAACAATTGTAAAGAAAAAGGAAGAGTCTAGAACCCTGCTCCTGCCAACTCATGGGTAGCCAGGTCCGCTATATTAGGACTTAAATTAATAGCCTTGTACTTGGATAAGGAAATATCGCATTAATGTATAATGGAACTTATATACCAATGTAGTTATATATATATATATATATATATATATATATATATATATATATATATATATATCTATATATATATATATATATATATATATATATATATATATATATATATTCAGTGTAAAAAGGCTTCAATATAATTGCGACAGGTGCATCATCCACATTAAATGTAATGGGTATATATTTTCCTAAGTGTAGATTAGTACATTCATAAAAAAAAAATTACTATTCACATTATCAATGTTAGTATTTTGTTTAAAGATGTGACAAGTGGTATCAAAGTGCTCAGGTTACAATGCTGAGACCTCTGAAAAATAAATGAATAACAACATTTGTGATGTGCACAGAGAGAGAGAGAGAAAGAAAAGAAACCAACATGAGGAGGACTGGAATTACACCCCACAGATCCGTGACAGGAACAAGACTGAAATATTTTCAAGAAGCCAATCCTGAGGTATGGGTATAGTTAGGGGAAGATCCACGCAGTACCAACACTGCAATATTGGACACTGTGCAAGAACTGAAGGATGAGATGGCCCAATTATGGGCAGATAATGCAGGAGCAGGAAAAGATTATGGAGAGTCTGTATGATAGACAAAGTCGGTGACAACCAATTCCCAGTCCAGAGCACGGGAACATGATTGGCGAACAAGAATTTCAAACTGAGAATTTAGAAATAGAAGGAAACAAAGAAAACGAGGAGGAATAATCTGATAATGTATCCGAACACAAAATGCAGAAAAGATAGAAAATAGAATTGCAAGGAGAATTTCGGAAAATAAAACCTCCCCTCTTTGATGGTGAACAGGGAGAGGCAGTTTAAGCCTAGCATATCAATATGAATAAATACTTTTAGTTGTATGAATATGACCATAATTTAAAGGCTTGCTTGGCCATCTTTCAGCTGTAAGGAAAAGCCACCCAATGGTAGAAGGAAATTAAAACGGTGCATGGAGTAAATGAGCATAGCATAACTTGGGAAATTTTTCAAAAGTATTTTAAGGAGAGCTATTTAACTGAAATATTTTATGACAAAAATGAAAAAGAGTTTCACGATCTTCGATTGGGTCAGATGTCTATGGATGAGTTCATAGCAAAATTTACGTCCTTGCTTTGGTATGTTCCTTACATATGGGAAGAAAAAGTGAAAGTGCAATGATTTATCAGCAGTGTGCCGTTGTTCATGAAAGAATGTCTCGATTTCGATAACCCGAAGACCATGGATGAAGTTATACGAAAGGCTCGATTATGCTATCAAAAAAACATGCAAAAGGGGGATGTGGGAAAGAGATGGGCTAACAAAAAGGGGATTAATTTTACCTCTAACGGCAAGGGAAATAAGGCCATAGTCAACAAGGGACTCCATAAAGGGCAAGCAAACAGAAATATGAATAGAAATCAACCCAGATTTAAACTTCCAAATGAGTCCAAGACTAATGAGTAGTCAGGAAGAACTGAAGTGGAAGTAGCAGCTAGACCTCCAGTACAGTGTTGGGGATGTGGAGGACCACATTACATAAAAAACTGTCCATACCATAAGGGAACCAATCAGGTTGCACAGATTCAAGAAGCATCAACTGTGGGAGAAGTGGCAAGAAGTATTCCTAAAAACAATGTTGCCCTTGAAGACCATCAGGCGGAATACCAACCAACCATGCTAGAATTTGAAGGTAAAATATTTGACTGAACTATATCTATTTTAATTGATCCAGGAGCTACTTTGAGTTATATTAGTCCCAAGATAGTAGAACAATGTTGTTTGCAAGCTGTTAAGTTTAAGAATCCTTGGTTAGTACAACTAGCCATGGGGGCAAAGACAAGGGTGTTGGCCAAGGTCAACAACTGCCCCTTAATGTTAGCAGGTCAGTCTCTTATGGAAGAATTGAATGTGTTTCCCCTAGGATCGTATGATATCCTAATAGGCATGGATTGGTTGGAAAAACATTGGTTCCTCATTAACTATAAAACCAAAACTATTAACTATATGGATGAAGAAGGAAAGAGGCAGGAAATTCAGGGCATACTAAGACCCCTAAAATTAAGACCAGTAACAGCCTCTCAATTAGCAAAATGTATCAGAAAAGGATGTCAAATTTATGCGATACAGGTAGGATATGCTAAATCAAAGGAAAAATCTGTTTCTTTAGAAAATATACATGTGGTACAAAATTTTCCAGATGTGTTCCCTGAAGAAATTTCGGGACTTCCTCCAAAGAGAGATATAGATTTCACCATTGAGTTGATTCCGGGAGCTGCCCTGATATCCTGAGCTCCTTATCGCATGAGTATACCAGAGTTAACAGAATTAAAGATGCAGTTACAAGAACTACTTGATAAAAAGTATATCCTCCAAAGTGTATCACCTTGGGGAGCTCTGGTGCTTTTCGTTAAGAAGAAGGATGGAACCTTATGAATGTGCATGGATTACTGCCAGTCAAATAATATGACCCTCAAGAATAAATACCCTTTACGTCGTATAGATGATTTGTTTGATTAGGATAGGGGTGCGACTGTTTTTTCAAAGATCAACCTTCATTCAGGTTACCTTCATATTAGAATCAAAGAAGAAGATATAGCAAAAACAGCCTTTAGAACTCGTTATGGGCATTATAAGTTTGTTGTGTTGCCCTTTGGGTTAACTAACGCTTCCGCAACCTTCATGTGCCTCACGAACAATGTATTCCATCAATATTTGGATAAATTTGTGTGAATTTTTATCGATTACATACTAATTTACTCTCGGAATATAGAAGAACATAAATAACATTTCCGTATTGTTTTGCAAATTTTAAGAGAACATCAATTGTACGCCAAGTACAACAAATGTGATTTCTTCAAAGAACAAATCCAATATCTAGGACATGTCATTACCAAGGATGGAATTGATGTGGACCTAGAGAAAATAAAAACTATAATAGAGTGGCCAGTACCAAAATATGTCGCTGATATAAGATCATTTATGGGTCTAGATGGATACTATAGGTGATTTGTCGAAGGATTTTCCAGGGTAGCATATCCCATTTCCTCTCTGCAAAAGAAAGGAAAACTTTTAATTGGACCATGGATTGTCAAAAGAGTTTTGATCAGCTTAAACATTGACTCACCACCGCGCTTATCTTGAGCATTGCAAATCCAAATAAATATTATGTGGTTTGTACATATGCCAGCAAGTAAGGTGTAGGTGGCATACTAATGCAGGAGGGAAAAGTTATTGCTTATGAGTCTAGGAACCTTAAGGAGCACGAGAAAAAATATTCAGCCTATGACTTAGAGCTAACAGTGTTCATTCATGCATTAAAGATGTGACGACACTACTTGATGTGTAAGGAATTTATATTAATGACTAATCATCATAGTTTAACTAACTATTTTAAGCGACCCACTCTGATTGTTAGGCAAGCTCATTGGGTCGACTTTCTAATTGAATTTGTTTTTGAAATCAAGCACTTGAAAGGTAAGGAGAATCGAGTCGCGGATGCCTTAAGTCAGAAGGTAAAATGTATATATGAGGTATCTTTCAGTGAAGTGCGAACTACATTTAATGAGGAGATTAAAGAGGCAACCATGCTGGATCTAGAATATAATTTTTTATGGCAGCAAGCTAAAATTTTAAACAGCAATGAACAACAGCTGGGATATGAGGTAAATCAAGAAGGTATACTGATTTATAAAGGGAGAATGTATGTACCTAACCAGAAAAATATTAAAAATTTAATCTTAGATGAATATCATAAAATTCCGTATGCAGGCCACCCCGGATACCAGAAGTTAATTATTGCACTCAAAAAGGAATATTTATGGCCTGATATGAAGAAATAAGTAGCTAAGTATTTGGCTCGCTGTCTGGAATGTCAGCAAGTGAAAGTGGAACACCGTCACCCATGCGGATTGCTTCACCCGTTGCCTATTCCAGAATGGGGGTGGGAAACCATTTCGATTGATTTTATTACAGGACTACTTAAGTCTAAAAGTCAAAATGACTCAATAATGGTAGTAGCATAGTCGAAGGCCTATTTGGCTAATAAACTCACAGGAGAGAAGGGTTCCTGGTTCAAGTGGGAGCAATGGCGGAAGATTGTAGGTTTAGGATTGAAAAATTTAACGACCAAAACTACCAGCTATGGAAGATGCAGATGGAAGATTATCTGTATCAGAAAGATATGTACCTAACATTGAGCGGAAAGACAAATAAGCCAATGAGTATGACAGACACAAAATGGGATATTATCGATAGAATGGAACTTGGAACAATACAATTATGCGTAGCGGCGTCGGTATCCTTTAATATTTCAAAGGAAAAGATAACAAAGGGTTTAATGTCGGCATTGGCCAAACTATATGAAAAACCCTGGTCCTCAAATAAGATATTTTTTTATGAAGTGTTTATTTAATATGAAGATGTCAGAAGGTGGATCTGTTGCTGATCATTTAAATGAATTTAATACAGTTACCAGTCAGTTAAGTTCTGTAGGGGTAACTTTTGATGATGAAGTTAGGGCTCTTTTATTTCTGTGCTCATTGCCAAAAAGTTGGAATGGTTTACTTATGGCCATTAGTAACTTTGTCTTTGGATCTAGTACTTTAAAGTTTGATGATGTTGTCGGTGAAATCCTTAGCGAGCAAAAGCGTCAAAAAAGCTCCGGTGAGACATCAGGTAATGCTTTGACTGGAGAGACTAGGGGAAGAAAAATGGAAAGAGGAAAGAGCAGAGTATATCGCAGTAAGTCAAGGAAACGTAGATCCAAGTCCAGATCGGGGATAGTGTGCTCGAAATGAGGGAAGAAAGGACACTTGAAGAAAGACTGCAAGTCTCGGAAGAGAAAAGAAGGAGACACGCATCAAGAAAACAATCATGAAGCGAATGTGACAAGTCATGTGTTTCAAGATGCTTTTATTCTTTCATTAGAAAATATTAGTGATGCATGAGTGGTAGATTCAGGGGCCTCATTACATGCCACACCTGATAGGAAACATTTTCATGATTATGTTCAAGGAGATTTTGGACATGTTCGATTGGGTGATGATAAACCCTATAAAATCATTGGAATGGGTACAATTTTCATAAAATAGCAGAATGGAAATCAATGGCTATTGAATGAGGTAAGGCATGTTCTAGATCTAAAGAAAAATCTAATTTCAACAGGGCAGTTGGGAGGTGAAGGCTGTGTGACTACTTTTACAAATAAAACCTGGAAGGTCACTAAAGGAGCCCTGGTAATAGCAAAAGGATAAAAGGTTGGTACATTGTATTTATGCAATGGTATTTCTAATTTTGTTAATGCTTTAACCTCTATAGGAGAAGATATTGCATTGTGGCATCATAGGATTGGGCACATGAGTGAGAAGGGGATGAAGATTCTTCACTCAAGAAAATTTTTGCCAGGTTTGAAGCATGTTGATTTAAAATTTTGTGAGAATTGTGTTTATGGAAAATAGAAGAGAGTCAAATTCCTCAGTGTTGGGAAAGAAAAGAAGAGCGAAAAATTAGAGCTTGTGCATACATATGTATGGGGACCTGCTCAAGTATTATCTCTCGGTGGCTCTCGTTATTATGTTACTTTTATTGATGATGCAACCAGGAAAATCCCAAATTCAGGGAAAACCCCAACCCAATGAGATCTCATTAGCATTGGCCAAAACCTTGGCCAATCTGGCCAAGTGAGCCTTCACCACTCACCTCCAAGCCTCTCTTACAATAAAGTATTCCCAGCCTTTTATAGGCTCCATTACATGCAATACCATGGACCATAATACCATAGCTACATTATACCATGTGCCCAAAACCACTACTATTTAACCAGGTCAACCTTGACTCAAACCCCAAGTCAATTTTACCTAACAATTCCCCCCTTAAACTTGACTTGGGGTTCCTTGACTAAATCTAGCCAAAACCTGCTAAGCGAGACAATCCCACTCACTCTAGCCCTTACCCCCTTCAAAGTTTTTACTGGGGATTTGTTAACCCGACATCCGCCTATTACCTAGGTCTAACACAAATTTTACTGGTAATTACCGAGGGGTACACATGCCTTACTAGGTCTTATAGCAGTATGCCCATTTATAAGAAAATTAAATATTTCACTCCATTCTAGTAATTTTTTTGTTTTTTTTACCCTTGTTGCTGTCTTTGTAGATATGACATCAATGTCCATATAAAAAGAACCCAGCTACCAAATTACATGGGTCACCAGCCACTGTAACCACCAGCTATCTAGGCATTATTTTCAGGTACATGGTTTATTAATTAATTAATCCACATGCACATATCCTTCTCCTCCACTAAATCTCTCATGACCCAATAGTGTGCATCTTTGATTCACAATCTATGGGTTTTGCTCGAGATTTGCAAACAAAAATTAATTATCTCTTTATCTATCTGGCCAATTCAAACCCTTGGCAACAAAAAACATCCTTATGAAGCCAACTTAGCTTTGATACCAGTTGTTAAGAAATTTACGGCAGAGAGATAAATTATTACTGAGATTTACCAAGATTTACCAAGATTTACACAGAGGAATAATAAAAAATAATTAGCGACAATACACACATATTATACACATAATATTTATTCAGTAAAATCCCAAGTCCGGGGAAAAACCCAACCCAATGAGATCTCATTAGCATTGGCCAAAACCTTGGCCAATCCGGCCAAGTGAGCCTTCACTGCTCACCTCCAGGCCTCTTTTACAATGAAGTATTCCCAGTCTTTTATAGGCTCCATTACATGCAATACCATAGACCATAATACCATGGGTACATTATACCATGTGACCAAAACCACTACTATTTAACCAGGTCAACCTTGACTCAAACCCCGAGACAATTTTACCTAACACTTCATACCAGTACAGTCAACTTACAAGGCTGTACAAATTGCTAACATATTCATGCAAACCATTTTTAGATTACATGGATTACCGAAGATTATAATTTCCGACTGCGATGTAAAATTTACATCAGCTTTCTGGAAGGCCTTATTTGAAGGTTTAGGCACACAATGGTATTTCAGCACTACTTACCACCCTCAAACGGATGGAAAAACTGAGCGAGTAAATCAAGTAGTAGAAGATATGTTGCAAACTTACGTAATGCAGCAACCATCTAAATGGGAGGATTACATACATTTGGTAGAGTTTGCTTACAACAACGGTTACCATACATCACTGCAAATGAGTCTGTTTGAAGTATTATATGGACACAAGTGCAGGACACCCTCGCATTGGGACATGCCATAGGATAAATTGATGTTAGGACTAGATCTGTTAAAAGAAATGGAGGACTTGGTTAAAAAAGTACGTCCCAATTTAAAGGCCACTTAGGATCGACAAAATAATTTTGCTGATTGAAAGAGAAGTTTCCAGGAATTTCAAATTGGAGATCATGTTTATGTTCATGTACGAGCCAAGAAGAGTACATTGCAATGGAGTGGATGTGCTAAATTAGCACCCCGATTCTGCGGTCCTTTCCAAATCCTGGCTCGAATTGGACCAGTGGCCTACCAGCTTGCTTTGCCCAGCCACATACGTGTGCACAATGTTTTCCATGTTTCTATGTTAAAAAAATATATATACGATCCCAAACATATAATCAATTGGCAAGATATACAAGTAATTAGATCTTAAATAAATTTTACCAAGACAAACTGCCAAGGGAAAAGAACTGACTAAATTTCTTTTTGTATAGGTCAAATCGAAAGGTAAGTTCTCTGTCGAACCCCTGGTTATACTCAATCGGAGAGAAGTAATGTTGCACAAATGAGTTATCACCCAAGTAAAAGTGCAACAGAAGCACTTTGGGCTAGAGGATGCCACCTGGGAGGATGAACAAGTTATGAGGGAGATTTGTCCAGATCTATTTACAGCAGAGAAGCATCGGGACGATGCTTAATCTTAGGGGGGTAGATGTGATGTCCCCAACAATTGTAAATATTTAATTACTGTAGTTAAACAAATTGGATATTACTATTTAAGTTTAAATATTTATTATTTTGATTAGTTGTGCATGAAGCAAATGTTTTGATGACAAACATGTAACTCTCACATGTCAGGTAGTTAGGGTAGGTGGTTACCTATCCCTAACTACTTCCTAAGATATTTATTCTCAAGGAAGATCAAGAGGGTATGCGTACATGAGACAAAAGAAGAGAAATAAGTAATACAAAAAGGCTTCCGTGCTAAAATGTCAGACAAAGTTTATAAGCTATGTCTGGTTAAGACCAGATAGTTGTGACAAGGACTGCTAATCTTATTGCATGTGAGAAACAGCTTGGTGGGAGACTCATGCTTGGAAGAAAGTCTCAAGGTTGGTAGGAAAAAATTTGTAGCATCTAGCTGTTTGATCCAAATAGTCGACAATGATTAATTTCCGAAGTCAGATAAGTATTTATCACTTCTTGAAGATTAATTGTATTCTTGAAACAGAGTATGCATGCTGTTGATTAAATGTATTTTTGAAACAGAAGTATGTATTCTATTGATTAAAGGTATTTTTGAAACAGATTATGTATGCTGGTGAATAAATGTATTCTTGAAACACAAGTATTTATGCTATTGAATTAATTGTAATCTTGGAACAAAAATGGGTATATTGTTAAAAGGGATTAATTGAACCAATTTAGTAAAGGCCAAATGCTTACCAAAAGGAATTCATAATCTGGAAGACCTAAATAATAACTTGTATGTTCTGTTAATTAGAGAAAACGGAGTTCTCGGGAAGAATTATTATTCTAGGGTTATAATAGGAAAACCCTCAAGAAAGCAGGGAAATCAAAATAAACATGAATTGTTCCCAATCTGTCTAGGGACTCTACAGCCCAAGGAATTACAAATCTAGAAAAATATTGTATAACAGAACTATCAACAACTATTATTGAACGAACAAATAGGTTACTCTATGCTTGGCCCTTTGATACTAGGAAAAATCAAGCAATGTAAAATACATTGAATTCGGAGGACGACCATGTCCGTTAAAAGAACTAGAGAGGAATTAAGAATGCAATAAGAATGTAATTGTCTCATAATAAAAACAAGTGATAACTAAAATTTAGGGAAAACCGAACCTAGAAGTACTAAACCCCAACAAGCAAGTTATTGTTGTAAAGTAATATTACCAAGCTTAGGGGAAAGGGTCGAGTTCTTGTGACAAATAAACTAAAATGACTGTAACCCGCATCAAACCAATTGAATAGGAAAAGTCGAATTTCACTTTTCAAGAAGAATTTAGCAAGAAGAAAATTGTAAATCTGAACATTATATTCCTGTAACGAACATGCATATATTTATAAAATTGGAACTGTGCAAAAGCACCAACCTTCTGAGGAAAAACCCAGATAGATATCAATCAATCCTGGCATAAAATCTTAAGACAAAGTTCTTAAATTATAAAGGAAGATAAATCTTTAAGGACAAAGTTCTTAAAATCAGAAGGAAGATTCCATATATAAACATTCATAACCTTAAAATGATAATAGAGAAGTTTGGTACTGTTGTATCAATTTTTTTTTTACAAATTCCAGTTTAATCGCACACCCAGAATTTGAAACGACAGGCATGGAAGCCCCATTTTGCCTCGAGGAAACTATTACAGTAAAAAGGGGGAAAATGACTATCAGAAGTACTCTTAAACCCATGTAGCACAATATAGCGAGATGGCCAAAGACCCATAAACCAAGAGTTTCAGAAATACGGTTTCCACATTACCCTGAGGCTGGAAGAAGAACAAGTCTGCGACCCTAGAACCAGATTCCGAAAGGAAACCTCGCTCTCGAACAACCATATTCGAGTAGGAAGAAGCCTCCAGCGAAACATAGCAAAACACAAGAACAAATTAGCAATATTTAAGCAAACAAAACTGTAGATTTATGATATTCAAGGTTTAAAATATGAAACCCTATACCTGGTTAGGGTTGTGAGCGCAAGGCTACTCCTTCGATGCGGAACCTATCAAACCCTCCTCTGCGAGCCTGACAGATTAAAAGAAAACATAATCATGGCAGAGATAAACTATGTAATGGAATAGCTAACAGATTGCAAAGGAATGAGGTTGGACCTGTGAATAATCTGGAGCCGTGGGTCGGAGCTGGAAGACTCTGCCAGAGGTAATGCAAATGCCGAAAAACATCTCTCAAGCAAACCAAAAAGGTAAGTCTCCCATCATCGTTGGATCATGCATCATATTAGAGGACCGTCGATGAGGGGATACTCTCGAGATATAGTCAACAATTGTAAAGCAAAATGAAAAGTCGAGAACTGTGAGCCCGCCAACTCATGGGTAGCCAGGTTCGCTATATTAGGACTTAAATTAATAGCATTGTACTTGGATAAGGAAATATCGCACTAATGTATAGTGGAACTTATATACCAATGTAGTTTAGTAGATATATATATATATATATATATATATATATATATATATATAGATATATATATATATATATATATATATATATATATATATATATATATATATATATATATATATATATATATATATATATATTCGATGTAAAAGCCTTCAATACAATTGCGACAGGTGTATCATTTACATTAAATGTAATGGGTATATATTTGCCTAAGTGTAAATTACTACATTCATAAAAAAAATTACTATTCACATTATCAATGTTAGTATTTTGTTTAGAGACGTGACATAATAGCTGGCTTATTATACCTGCCCCAGGCATGGTATACCGTATTCAATTTTTTCTTTGACTTGACATTAGATTGTCTTTGACCAAAAATTTATGACCCTTATCCACAGTTTAACATTAGGAATTCAATTTTTGTTATTTTTTATTATTAGTTAAATTTATTTATGTGTAAGATGATTGGTTGAGGTCTTATTATGGGTTGTTTAGTAACTTCCATTTCTATTAGTTACTAATTTTTTGTTTTTCATTTTATTTCCTTTTTATTCAACTTTTTGATTTGTTTTTTTCCTTTTTTTTTTTAATTTCTATTTTCATGAATTATATTTTTTTCACAATATTTTCAATTTAAGGCAACTTATTATTATATTAAATTTTAATTAACACACACACATAGATATATGTATGTTAATATAAACAATACTAGTTAATTATATTTCTTAATTTTTGGTGATGACATTTAAAATACAATATTTTATTAGTTTTTTTTTTTTTTGTAATGAAATCTTTGTCTTTTTATTTTTTTGTTTAATTAAACTATATTTAAGCTAAGCGGCATACTAGCTACTATGTAGCCCTTGTTATAAATGCAGTATAAGTTTTCTTTAATTTTTTTTAAAAGGATATATACTAAAAATTGTCATAAGTTTTATTTAAATTAAAATTTCTATGATTTTTTAGAAAAGATATATATTAAAAAATGTCCTTAAAAGTGTAAAGATACACTGAAGGAATAGAATATTTGGGAAAATTATATTTAATTTAAAATATCCAACTATAAAAATTCATGACTCCGGTTATGTTATCATGCTAGTTTTATAGTGAAATCTATTTTTAAGCATATTGGATAATGAAATATTGAGGCTTTTGGAAGTGTCTTCTCTCACAAATTTCTTCTCATGTCACTCTGAGATCTATGGAAAGTCTATTAAAATGAACTTGATTGGATGCATCCAAGCAGATTTGTTTTTTAATTTTTAAAAATAATTGTATTTATGATGATGATGATGATGATGATGATGGTTAACGTCCGCTGAGACCAAACAATGGTCTATCGGACCTAAATAAACAAATTATTTATTTTGATTTAAGATTTTATTCCTATGCTCAAAAAGCTTGGAGAGAAGCCTCCCGAGCTCACTATAATTTTGACATTGTAAAAGGCTAGGAAGGTCAGTATTGTAACAAAGATTGTGAAATTGAGATCTAATGTGGTTGTACGCAAGGCACTCTAAGAGGAAGTGGTTTTCATCCTCGATCCTCCTATTCTCACAAATATAGCAGATCCTTTCCATCCATGGCGTTTTAGGAACTGCCCAACGACCTGTTTCACTATGGAGCTCATGAGAATTCGTTCTAATCTTTGCTATATTAATTTTCTTCTTTGAGCTAGTTAAAATAGAGAGATACTTTTGATCTTCAAGGGTGGGGTTGATGAACTTCTTATAATAACTTAATTTTCTTTTAGACGCTAAATCTTTCTCACACCACAATTTTTCTTTGAACTTAGAAGTAACAATATCTTTAATGTTATTTATGTTTTGCAATGCATCATTCTCGTTGATCTTCCAATAGTTTAACCAGGCCCTTGTGTCTTTATGCCATCCTCGATTGAGCCTTAGGTGGTTTTGGCTGAAATTTAATGCTAGCTTAGGAAGTCTATGATCGTCTATGTTGTTGAGCTTGTGCTTGTACAACAGAAACCTAAGCATAGCTAGGCTCTCAATAGGGGAAAAACCTGCTTCTATAGGGAGAATAGGATAGGGTGTATTACTTTTAATTTTCAGGTTATAAGTTATAAAACGCTTCTGGATTTGCTAAATCTTTCTCCATGATTCTCTGGAGATGCTGCAACCCCAAACCTCACAGCCATATAAGATAACAGGAGTGACTAAAGTTTCAAAGAGGAACTTATTTTTATCCCACATTACGAGGTTTGTTGTTTTACAATTATTTTCAAGACCAAAATAAGCTTTCCACCCCCCATTAATCCTTTTCTCAATGCTATGGTTCCAGTTGAGCTTGTGATGGATATCAATTCCTAGGTACTTGTAAGAATACACTTCCTCCAAGTTATTATTGTCATACATAAAATTAGCGTAAGTGTCCTTCTTGGATTTGATAATCATAACTTTTGTTTTGTCAGTGTTAACATTCATACCCATGGTAGAGCAGAAATCCTTAAGAAGCTTGAGTTGCTTATCAAGATCAGAAGGGCACCTTGCCAAAAGAACAATATCGTCAGCATAGAGAAGAAGGATAACGACTATCCCAGCTAAGATCGTGCAATCACATCTTGCTTCCTCTAAATAGCCTTCGAGCTTATCGATGTAAATTCCAAATAGGGTGGGGGAGAGGGGACAACCTTGTTTAACTCCGATGTTACACTTAATATCTTTCGACCATCCCTCATTGCTCTTTAGCTTGGAAATTACATTCTCATATAACCTTATAGCAACGACTCTCAACTCAAGAGGAACTTTTAGCTCTTCTAACCTATTCCAAAGGTTGTATCTAGGAACCGTATCGAAAGCCTTTCTAAAGTCCACAAAGCAACAAAATAAATTGGATTTATCATTACGACATTCCTCGGCAATGATCCTAAGCATAACAAGGTGCTCTGTTGTTGAGTGATGCCTTCTGAAACCTGCTTGGCCTTTAGCCCACTTACCTTTGCTCTCAAGCCATATGCTTAACTTCTTTTCGAGAATACTACCATACAACTTAGCTAAGAGAGGGTTGATCATAATTGTCTGATAATTGGAGGGGTTATTTGTATCCCCACTTTTAAAAATAGGGATAATGAGGCTCTCAGTCCAAGTGTTAGGGAACCCTTGCTTGACTGCTTGATTGAAAAGCTTGTGGATGTGGGGGATGAGGACAGGACCTCCAATTTTTAAGATTTCCGCCTGGTAACCTTCGATGTCCTTAGCTTTCCCATTAGCGAGGCGATTAACCCCAAACTTAATGTCTTCTAAAGAGAAAACTTCTTTCTTTGTGAGCAGGGTTTCCAAATTATCCATGACATTTGGAGATTCATAAAGCTTATTAAGATAAGAATTCCAATCGTGAAGAGCAATTTTATTATTATCCTTAGTCTTCCTAGTCAGAATCTGCCTCGAAAATTTCTTAGGAGCTACCTTAGAGAGGTGTAAGAGGTTCTCCTGTCTTTGACGAATGTACTGCCTCTTTTTCCTTTTAGTTAGGGCTTTGTATATTTTTATCTTGTCCATTTAAAGAGAATCATCAACAGCTTCCTTAATTTCTCTCCTCTCACTTTTACAATCTTTGTCATACCATGGATTGGTTTTGCTATTTCTTTTATTATTTGAGACTTCAATTGAGAACTTGTTAATAGAATATGAGAGGGTTGTAGTAAAATTATGATAGAGGTCTTCTATGTTGTCTATACTAGATAAAGGAAGCAAATTAGTTTTTAATTCATTTAGAAAGAGATCCTTTTTATTTCTATCAAATATTAAGTTCTTTTGGCTGTAAGTATTATTTTCTATGGGAACTCTGTGCATGAAAAAATTGAGAGTTATAAGTAAAGGCCTATGATCAGAGTTAGGTTCGTGGTCGTTTAAGATGTCAAAATTTATCATTTTGTTGTATAATGGGAGATCAGAAATAACGTAGTCTACCACGTTGCTACCAAGTCAATGGATGCAGGTCATCTTGCTGGAATTGGGCCACTTCTTTAGACCGTTGCAAATTATGAGATCCTGAGCACTACAGAGATTGACTAGCTTTGACCCAAACAAATTTTCCCTGAGGTCTCCAGAGCTCCTTTTGTACCTACTAGCCAGGGTAGGGTCTTCGTCTAACCAAAAAGGATTAGGGTTGGAATGATTGCTTAGAATAATAGCTTGGTTGTTTGAAGTTCGAACATTAAAGTCATCTATTAAAAGGATATTACCGTCATTCCTTAGGCTAGAAATATCATTCTCTAAACCATTGTAAGGGTTAGTTTTATCTAGATTCTTCTTCTTATAAAAGTTAGAATTGATGGGGGGAAAATAACATATTGCTATGTAGGACTTTTTATTATTAATGTCTCTGATCTCTATCCAACTATATTGGTTGTAAGGGTCGTTTTTATAAATCATAACATGGGGGGAGATGTTCTTCTTAATGTAACAAGCTATTCCCCCAATGCCTCTACGGGAGGATCGCTTGTTCCACGTAGACCATAGCGTAAAGCCATCTATGTTAGCGACCTTAGATTCTTCGTGCTCCCAAGTTTCAAGAAGCAAAATAATATCAACATCATTTGAAATCCAACTTAGCTTGGGGCTTTTGTTCCATGGGAAGCCCCGACAGTTCCAAGAAAGGATCCGAAGCATGTTTAATTGCTATTGATTACTATCTTTTTGGTTTCTATCTTGAATAAAGGATTTTCTATTTCTGATTATTGCCCATTTTCCTTCCTTTCTAGCTTCTTTTACCTTTTGAACCTCCTTTCTTAATTCTGCTTGATCTTCTGGAATGAGATCTTCATTTATGAATATTCTCGTTCCTTTTAGACTTGAGGTTTTACTAAGTATGTCGTTCTTATGATCAGTAGAGCTCACCTTTATGCGGATTAGTCTTCCTTTATTCTCGGTTAATTTCCCCAACCTTGTTGCTTCTGTGAGACACACTGTTTCAATTTGTAATCTATTATGTAATTCTGTCTGGACTAAGGCTAAAGTATCCTCATCTTCTTCCTCTTTTAAACCGAAGATTATAAGGTTCAAGGCCCTTTTGTTATGTTCGTGGTCTAATTCTATTAATTTTTTCATTTCATCTTTAATTGGTTTAATATCTAACTTATCTACCACATTATTTAGGGTGAGGCAGCTATTAACTTTTTCTTCTAATTCTTTAATCATGTCTTTCATTTTAAGACCCTCTAAAGTATCAACGTCTCCTTGCTTGGATGGTTGGTTAGTATCTTGGTTTTGTTTTTCTATAACCTGCAATCTAGTCTCCATTGCCTCCATTTTATTCTCCAGTAGTTCTATTTTATTTTCTATTTGTTTTTGGATCGTGTCTTCAAGAGATGAAAATTTATTTTCCAGCATGGCTTCTAACTCTTTTTGTAACTTGGCTTCTCTTTCTTCTCTACATTTCTCTAAAGACTCTATATACTCATAAAGGCCTTGTAGAGTAACTGTGCTAGGTCTGCCCTTGGTAATCTTTGGTAACTGTGGTGAAATATTCATACTTAAAATTATATGAGCAAATATGTATTAGAAAAAGAAAAAGATAAGGAATGTGTGCACCTGATATCAGCGAACCTGACTGCAGATCGCCCGTGCGAGCCAAGATCACCAAGCTTTGGATTTATATATGCGAGCTTCAAAACCAAGATCACCGGAGCGTTTATATATGCGAGGATCCTTATATAGAGCACCGCGTGTATATGCAAGCCTCAGAAACCGATTTATATAGATCACCGTGTGTATATGCGAGCCTCAGAAATTGGTTTATATAGATCACCGTGTGTATATGCGAGCCTCAGAAATTGGTTTATATAGATCACCGTGTGTATATGCGAGCCTCAGAAACCGGAGCGTTTATATATGCGAAGATTTATATGCAAGGATCCTTATATAGAGCACCATGTGTATATGCGAGCCTCAGAAACCGGTTTATATAGATCACCGTGTGTATATGCGAGCCTTAGAAACTGGAGCGTTTATATATGCGAAGATTTATATGCGAGGATCCTTATATAGAGCACTGTGTATATGCGAGCCTCAAAAATCGGTTTATGTAGATCACCGTGTGTATATGCGAGCCTCAGAAACCAGAGCGTTTATATATGCGAAGATTTATATGCGAGGATCCTTATATAGAGCACCGTGTGTATATGCGAGCCTCAGAAACCGGTTTATATAGATCACCGTGCGAAGATTTATATGCGAGGATCCTTATATAGATCACCGTGTGTATATGCGAGCCTCAGAAATCGGAGCATTTATATATGTGAAGATTTATATGCGAGGATCCTTATATAGAGCACCGTGTATATATGCGAGCCTCAGAAACCGGTTTATATAGATCACCGTGCGAATATTTATATGCCAAGATCCTTATATAGAGCACCGTGTGTATATGCGAGCCTTAGAAATCGGTTTATATAGATCACCGTGCGAAGATTTATATGCGAGGATCCTTATATAGAGCACCGTGTGTATATGCGAGCCTCAGAAACCGGTTTATATAGATCACCGTGCGAAGATTTATATGCGAGGATCCTTATATAGAGCACTTTGTGTATAAATTTAGTCAATTATTTTAAAATTGAAATAAATTTATATTAATTTTAATTTTAGATTTTGATAAATTGTATTTTGAAATATGTAGAGAGGCAAGTATAACTTCTAAGAAGGGGATGTGATCACCTTGAGTTAATTCATACCTATTTGCTTAGGAGTTTGATATTTGCTCCCTTAAGATATATTTGTTAGAAAATTATATATTACAGAGAAATGCAAGACATATAATATGTGGAAAAACACAAACACATAAAACCAGAGAGACATAGATATATGTGGTTCACTCAGTTTCGGCTATGTCCACAGAGAAACAACCAATCATTCTTTTTATATTATCCAGCAAACTGAAGAGATACAACCTACAACAGATCCGCTCTCAATCTCCTCTCTCTTCCTCACTCAGAATACAGATATACATAGACGCAATACAATTCCCTCATATGTAGTGAGGGGTTTCCTTCTAGGGCAAAAAACCCTAAATTAAACATAACTTCTACCGTCAGATCTCCGCCTAATGAATGGCCCAAATTGACTACGAAATTACAACATTTTACAAGGCAATTTTACATCTATTTTTTTTGGCTTCGGGAGCGTTGCCGCCGAACCCTCGTCGGGGGAGGGGGGTAGGGTGGGGACAAGTTGCCCCCGCACCCCCCCACATAGAGGGGTGTACAATCTTCCTGGGGTATACATCTGACTGAAACCTTTTGAATACAGAAGATAATTAGGCTCCACACCCAACAATATTGGACGTTGGCTAACCTATTCAACTTGGTGCAACTAAGTGGATTCAATTCCATGCATTTTCTTCACTACCTCTTTGGAACTTGAGGGGGTCATCATTCCTAAGGTTAATGACAATATTTTGGAGATCAATGGGAGTGCAAAGCATTTTGCACTTATTTTTTTGAGTGTCTACCATTTCTCCTCATTGTCTTAAACCAATTGAGTGATTTGTGGTTTTTTTTCAATCATTCGCAAAAATATTCATGGAAATACATGCATTTAAGGGCAAGTACTAATAGTCCAACAACTAAATATGCTTCAATTCATCCAAAGTCAAAAGGAATGCTTCAAGAAGACCCTTTTCTATATCTTCCTCCACACAAATACAAGTAGAAGCAAACTTGTCATGCTTTGGTTCCACTTTGTCAATAAATCTACCCAAAGTGTTGCCAATGTTCCAGGTAATGTCTTCATTCCAACAATGTACAATAAGATGCAACAATCCAACCCAAATCAAAATACTTGAGAGATTTTCATGTCTAAAGTTGAAGTCTATTGTCCACCTATTCAAATGCATTCCTCTTGTGCTAAATAAATAAGGCCCATTCTTGATGATGAGATCATTGTCTTCTTTGGATTCAAATAGGCATGAAACCCTCTTCCACAAAAATAATTGTGAGCTTTCCTTTGATCCGTCCTTCCCAATTCCTTTGTATCCAAATTGCCATAGATTTAGGTGATGGCCAAATGCTAGTAAAATGGCTAATTCACCCATGATTTGGCAAAGCCCCAAAGCAAGCACCATATGACATGAAGAAGATGTTATTAAAAAAACTTCAAATGTCAAATCCATGACCAAAACTATGTTGTTCACCTGGTTGTTCATGGAAGGTTCAAATCATGATTTTTAGAGCACTTAAAAGGAAACACATAACCTTAACCATAAAAGCACACATATTTAGATCTTAAAAAAACCATTACATTTTAATTATATGTATTACCAACAAATGAATTTTTCCTTTAGATCCTCACTTCATCTCCCACTCTAACAAGATGCAACAAATATAACCTTTGCAACTTACAAATACAAGCCAATATTTCATCATCAAACTCAGTGTTTAATAAAATATGAGAATACACTATCACACCCTTGCAGGAAAATGCACTCCCGTGGTTAATCAATAGCCGTGGTGATTTCATGGATAAATTTAGATCCCATGGAACATGATTGGTTTTTTCAGTGTGATAAAATTTGTGGATTAATCACCAAGCCAATCTCAGGAAGAGAAATCATCTCGAAAAAGACAAAACTAAAAATTACCATGTTTTAAGAAAATCCCAAGTAATATTGGCAGTGGAGCATTTTTTAGAAGAAAACTCTGCCCTCAATTTTTATTTTTCACTTGCTGCTCTCTGTGAGAATTATGCAGTTTCTTCCCTCACTTGATTATACATGTACTTTTTTTTGTTGCGATGATCATCATTTTTTCTACTTTTATTGGTTTTTCAGCCCATGGCCAAGTTTAATATTTGAAACACTTGTTCTTTTTATTTTTCTTTGGAAAGATTCTCGGTTCATGGCTCAAACATTCTCATTGTGAAATTGGAGGCCCATTGCAAACAAGATTCATCCAAATCTTGAAATCATTAATCTATCTATTTATGATTTCACTCATAGCAATCTCAATGACACATGACACTCTCCAAATCACCAATCGGGAAAATACAAAATAATAATAACAATAAAAAGTTTTGCATCCTGCAGAATTTTATCCAGAAACAACGATATATTCATTAAATATTTTGCCAAAATCATAAAAATATGACATCAAATCCTATTCGGTTACCAAAAAACTTAGTAATTGTTAGATAGTTAATCCTCAGGATTAACCTTGGGGCAGTTTGGGTAGTTATTGGAGTCCAAGAACTCTCGGGAACTAATTCAATTGTTTCCTATATGTATTTATATGTACAACATGTACATAATTCTTTGAGATCGATTAATATACATTTGATTTGGTTTCCAGTCTCATGTGTTCTACAGTGGTATCAGAGCGGGTGAGATGCTCTGTTGAATGAGAGCATGGTTAATTTTCTCTATCAAATAGAATGAATCTGAGACTTCAAAGTTTAATTTGAACGTTATTAGAGCCCTTGTTGAGTTGTTTCTAAACTCCATGTATTTGAAGTCTATGGCGTAAAGGAGATGTAGAGCATGAAGGTTGTGAGGATAGTTGAATGCAACATAAGGTTAGCCCAGTGGGACACCCAAACTATTGACTCTTTGTAAGTTTTATAACTTTCTTTCATTATAATGAAAGAAGATTGGAGAAATTCAGTGGTATAAAGTTTTTGTTTTTTAACATATCCTTGGAAGTTAGAATACATGTTGGAGTTTTGAATGCTTGTTGTTCTCAATAAATATTGCCAATACTGAGTTGAATACTAATAATTGTTGGGTTGTTTGCTAAAAGTCTAAGTTCCATGCATCCAAAGGCTGCTTGTTATTTTAATTTTGGGAGGCTTTATTTTCATTTACTGCGTCAAACGAAGTTTACTTACATTAATCACAGTAAAATGTCTGAAGGATAGCATTTTCATTTACGATAGTAAACATGTGTTTAATCACAGTAAGTAAAGTATCTAAAGGATAATATTTACATTTATTTCAAACCAGAGTTTTTACTGAAAGATTTTTGAAGGATACAAATTTTTTACTGAAGGATTTCCGAATGATACTTAAAATGAAAGATATAATTTTTTGGTGGTTTGAATTAAATTTTTAATTGAAGAGTGGTCAATTTTTTGGTTGTCCTGGATTTAAGAAATAGATTTTGTCATCTTATATATTGGATGGACATAGATTGTAGCCAAGTGTGAAGGGGACTAAGAGATTCTGTCAGCTTATATACTGGGTGGATGTAGATTGCAGCCGAGTGTGAATGGGACTGTGAGAACAGAGAAATCTCAGGCCAGTGAATAGCTGAGTAACTCACTATGTGAAGCTTGCAGCAGAGAAACCACTGAGTAACTAACTATGTGAAGCTTGCAGCAGAGAGAGGTATAACATAGAAGAAGTCGGTAAGCATGGAAGAAGTAATTGACTATGCCAATCTTATAGCAGGGAGACCAGTGAGTAATTGATTATGCGAAGCTTGCAAAATAGAGAGGTATACCGTAGAAGAAGCCAGTAAGCATGGAAGAAATGGAATTCACATTAAATTGTGGTGAAATTTTAAAATTATTTAAATAATAATTTCTATGTGAATTTTGTGGCAAAATCTCAGACCAGTGAGTAACTATGCGAATCTCGCAGCAGAGAGACTGGTGAGTAACTGACTATGTGAAGCTTGCAACAGAGAGAGGTATAATATAGAGAGGTATAACGTAGAAGAAGTCGGTAAGCATGGAAGAAATGACATTCACATTAAATTGTGGTGAAATTTGAAAATTATTTAAATAATAATTTCTAATGTGAATGCTAAGTTTTGAGAAAGCAGTGAAAGTTTTCGTTAAATTGAGAAAGGTTTAAAAAATACCCAAGAGTAAGGAGTAACTCTCAGGATGTCACCATAATGTTCACATGTAAAATTAACTATTAAAAATATTAAAGTCAACCAACAAACTTTACAGCCAAGATAAAAAGTATTTTTTATGTGATTTTTTTTTATTTTTTTTTATTTTTACGTAAAAGGAGCCAAGATAAAAGAAGTGGTAAGGCTTGCTCCTTCCTTCTCTTATTTTCATTAAATGGAGTAATTTTGATTGGTGGCAAGTGGAGAAAAGGAGCTTCTGGGGAATGACATCAAGTTTTGATTTTGTTTTTGTTGAAGTTTAAATAACAAAGTTTATGGATATAAAATCAAGAAGGGAAAATGACATTGTGGTTAGTGAAGATTATATAGTTATTTGGTCTATTGAAGGTCTCAAGTTCAAATCTTTATAGAGACAATTTTGAAAGATATTTTTTTAAAAGCTAATTTTGGGAGATATTTTTGGAGGTAGAGTTTATGGATATAAAATCAAGAAGGGAAAATGACATTGTGGTTGGTGAAGTTTATATAGTTATTTGGTCTATTGAAGGTCTCAAGTTCAAATTTTTATAGAGACAATTTTGAAAGATATTTTTTTTAAAGCTAATTTTGGGAGATATTTTTGGAGGTTGTGAACATGATTTTGGTTTCCATCAGTTGGCGACCCTGAGCATGTCACTATTTGATAAATTTGCAACTCATGCATATTGGATATAACTCACAACAAACTTGAGTTTTCATGGTATTCATTGTATGGAGCAAAGATAAAAGTTCTTAATTGTGTAGTTGCAGCTATATAATCTCTTTATTCTTGAATCTTATTTGTAAATGGGTGCATTTTCGGTTGAACCCAACACTTAGTTAATTCATCGTAAATTTGTTTATATTGGGTGCATTTTCAGTGGTAGCCGACAACCCTTTTTTCAAAGTTGATTGTTGGAGAAAATGGCCAAAGTTGATGATTTGTTGCAGTTATTACGTAGTTTAATGTCATCCACAATTCATAACAGTGTCCAAGTCATCAAGGGCGCTGTTTCTCAAGTCCACTCCTGTTTGCAAAATGCGTAAAGCAAAATTGAATTTTTGGAGCTAGAATCCCAGTTTCAGTGAGAAGAACTGTAAAAGAAGAATTCTGAACCTGTTCTTGTTCAGAATAATAGTTTGTTTGAGCCCAATCATTAGTCAGAAAATAATCAGAGTAATGTAGTGGTTTCAAAAGGAAATGCAACTGAAATTTCTTAGGAGAAGCCTGATATTCCAAAAAATTTCATAAGGACATGGGAATAGATTAGACACAATAAACACAGAACTGGTTTGGGTTACAAAGAAGATATTCTGGATGTATATTTTTACATACCAGATTTTGTAAACCAATACAATTCCGAAGCTTTGGATTTCTGGATGGTGTAGTTCTAGAACAAGTTGATGGACATATGAAAGATCAGTGTTTTGATCTTCACCCGTGTGAGCATTACGGAAAGCGAAATCATCATACAAATAGATGTTCCAGAAATAATCTACTGCAAGAGAGAAGGTATATTTCGAATGGATTGCTTCTTGGGATTGGACCAAAACAACCAAGAAGATTTATAGGGCATATCGAAGAATATGTTCCAGAGTGATGACCAGCCTTGCAGTGATGAAGAGTACTTCTCACCTTGTATTTGATAAGGGGGGAATAGTTGATGGTCTGCTACAGGTTCGAGTTCGAGATGTCAAGCGAGCCTGAGTCAGAGTTGAGTTGATTAAGTTGATTGAACACTTCCATGTTTGGAATTGTTCGAGGAACTACTGTGATAGTTCCAGAGTTTGTGGTCACCTTAAAACCACATTTTTGGTTGTTCTGAGAACTGCTATGAAGGTTCCAGAGTTGGTGTTGGTTGAGACCTTGAGTTCTCCCATATTGGTTTGTGGTCATCCTTAAAAACCATTTTCTGAGAGACATTCAGCTCTTGGCTAAGATGCATTTTTGCATTTTGAGCTCTCGTTCTTGGACTTTGGTATATCCCTTTGGATTAAGGGGGTATTGTTAGATAGAAAATCCTCAGGATTAACCTTGGGTTAGTTTGGCCAGTTATTAGAGTCCAAGAACTCCCGGGAACTAATTCAACTATTTCCTATGTGTATTTATATGTACAACGTGTACATAATTCTTTGAGATCAGTTAATATACATTTGGCTTCCAGTCTCGTGTGTTCTACAGTAATAATGATACCCAGTTCAAAAAAATGCATGTGATTCCCATCTTTTATGATTATCCAATAACTAAAGAGTATAACTATTCATCTGATAGCATGTGAAAGACTTAAAATTTATTGAGAATTTCATGGAAAAATAGAGAGATACATATTTACTTTGAAAATGTAATTTTTTTTTGGTAAATCATAATATTTGATACTGTTTTTGTAAAAATATTCAAAGATTTTGTCCAGGTTTAGTTATTGGTGGATCATTGTGTGAGACTATTTAAATTTGAAAGAAATATAAATTTTTATTGTGATGATGATTTTTAGAGTAGGTAAAATTTGTATAAAAAACTGTGGGAATTATTTTGTGAAAACATTGAAATTAAATCTTCTAATTTAAATTTAAATTTAACACAAGAAAACCCAAATAAATAAATAGAAAAACACTAGTGAATGGAAAAATTTAGACCTAAATTTTTTCCCATTAAGATTAAGCTCCAGGAATAAATAAACTTCAAGCTACAAATCACAACCAGAGAAAAGGTTGATGTCGTACCTCAGAGTCACTGTACTGGTATTGAGCAATAGACACAGAGCGCTCCCAATTGTTTCCATTCTCGTGTGGTGGAACCGTCTTCCTGGGTGTAGCAATTCCCTCCCATTTGCACTATTTCCATCTTGGAGAGGATCTCGGTGATGATACCTCTATCAGAATGGTAGAAAAAGAGCCCTTTTCATGTTCAACCTTCCCTAGTGGTCACATGGGGGTCGATGTTCACACAACACCCCAACTTGAATTCTCGGGTAGGGCTGGCATTGTGAGAGGTGGGGAACTTTAGCTTGTTGGTGTTCTGGAGATCAATCAAACAAATCATAGAGGTGGATATCTCTGGGTAATAGCAGGGATATTGGATTAAGCTAAAGTCTTCTACTGGTGGTGGTTTAAAACTTACCACCAACTCTGGAACTAGGCTCAAAGTAATTCTTGGAACAATTTTGAATTTGGCTTGAAGCTAATGTCTTATGTAAAGTGGAAGTGATACTTGATTATGGTTTAAAGATTATCACAAACTAATGAAATGGATAGTAGAAATTGTGTCTTTTGTAAGTGGTGGCTTAAGGCTAGCCACTAACCAAATCATACTCATGGAACATGATCCTCTCTCTGGCTACAATAACTCTAGTACTAGTTGACTCTGGCTCTAGGCTCTAGTTTAGGGCGTGGCTCATGCTCGCTTGATATGACTTCAAATATGGTAGTGGACCATCAGTTCACCCCTTATTAGATAAAAGCTGAGAAGATAAAGATGTCTCTACTGCAAGACATGTCAATAGCTGAGAATGAACTATGAGGTATGATTGATATATATTCTTAACTATTGAAGACCATTTCCAGGAAGCAATCCATCCAAGGTGAATCTTTTCTCTCACATGAGCCTTGTTTATGGAACATCCCTTTGAATGATGAGTATGTTTACCTCAATTCTCGCAAGGATGAAGATCAAAACATTGATCTTTTAGGTAGCCAATGCGATCACAATGTTAGTATTTGACAATCTGAAGTGGTTGAGGAAGAGGAGCAAGTGTTGGAGCAGCTGAAGATGAATTGTCCTAAAGGAACCTAGCCCTCTAAAACTGGATTGGTTTGGAATAGTCTAGAATGTGAAAGGAAACATCCTTTTCATATATGAGATTCCTTTGTTCTTGTTGCTAATAAGTTTTTACCAAAGTTTGATGATGGGCTTGGATGTGCAAGTTGAACCTCTGCATGTTCATGTGAAACTTTGTTAAAGTGACCTCACTAATCTGACCAAGGGATGGTTAGTGATAAGAGTTTATCTCAAACCCAAATAGAGAATTTATTTGAACAAGAACCGGTTTAGAATGTTGACTCTTCTGTTGTAGTTCATCTCTCTGGAGTTGAGAATCATGTTGCGGAAACTCATTCTCGTCTTATGCATGTTGTAGACATATTTGAATATTAGTGGGAGAGGCCTTGTTGATTTTAATTGTGTCATAAAAAATAAAGAGTATTAGAGTGTTTAATAACTCTAATAATCCATAAAGTTTTTCCATTTTCTTAAGCTGACATATAAGGGGTGTTGACTTCGTGATAATACACCCATTTACAATGAAATTCAACAAGTAAAAGATAGATAGTTGTAGGAACAATATTGAAAATGTTGAAGGAGAATAACAAGAGAGGAATGCTTAACCTTCCAAAAAAATGGCACTAGAGTAGTTCCACACAAATTGGTTCTACTAATCTATTCAATGTTAAGAAATAGTTATACTCACCACTAGTGCCAAAGAAATTGTATTCCATAATGATAATTGAGTAAATAAAATAACCTTTCAAACCTATGATGGAGGAATGGACAACAAAACCATCAATTTCTCCAATTTCTCTCTTTCTCTTAGGCAAAAAATTAAGTTACTTGCACCATAGAATGACCTTTATGCATTCCCAAATTCCCCATCAACAAAATGAAAGCATTCACGAACCTTTACACAAGTTAAATATTTGGCTTGAAATCAATCTTTAAGTTAAAAGGCTAGCTTTTACAACAAATCCCAAGTCACATAAGGACTTAATTTGGCTCTTGACCTGATCTTTTATTTTCCCAAAAGCTTTGGCAAGGGCTATAATAATGAAAGCAATCCTAATTTCAATCATCCACATCCTCCCATGATTACCTATCCGTGTCTTCTTTCATGTGGTTTCAAAACTTGAGGGAGGGAACATTGCAAACTTGAGTGAAACTTGCATGTAGTCCATATCTACTCCATCCCTCAATATGATATAGAACACACAAGAAATATCCCTTATCGATACTCTGTGAAAAAGCTTCGAACAATATATATCCTTGTATTTTAAATTTAACAAAGGTATATCTCAACTTGTTAATGAGTACACAGGAAAATAGACTACATTTGAGGTATGACAATAGTATTTGAGACTACTTAAATCATTATGATGAGGTAGTGGACAATGAGATCCAAACAGTAGAACTACTCGTGGCTTTGACTATTAACCACTTTGTTGCCACTTGTGGATCCTTGATTTCCTTGATGACATAAAAAGAGAATTTAGCCTATTCTGGGCTCGAATAACACCAAGTTATTCTAAGATAATATGTGTAGTATTTATCCTAAAGCAGTAAGCATCATATGATCAGTCAAAGTGAAATCTAATATGGTTTTCTTAGATTGTTATTGTAAGGAGTAATAAAAGGATGTGCGTGAAAAGACATGTGAAAAATAAGAAATAGGTGGATCTTCTGATGGAACACCCAAACAACATCCATAAGGCCCATAAACTGAGTGTACCAAGATCTTGAGTGCTACATGATGTGATCGTCTAGCCTTCAACTCTCTAATGTAGTTTCAGTTAACCATGGTGAATTTGTTAGTAGATCTAGGACCAGTGACGCCCTTTACTACATCGGGCTATAGATGGGCTACACAAAGAACACTATGAATTTTGACTCAAAAAGTAAGAAGTAATATTTCCTTAGATGAAATGTCAACTGTAATGCCCAATCATCGAGCTAGTCAAGCATAGGCCAACCACTATTGATAATTCTCTCGATGGAATAGATTGTAACTACAATTGAACCACTTCCATACTCAATCCTCAACTCACATGGAATCTCACTAATGTGGCTTTCTGCAATGCAAAGGTGTTATGCAACCAACTCAAAAAATAGAAGAAGAGATAGATCAACGACTTCAAAATTAGCCTCTTCGAGGGGGAAACCTCCTTTACATTACATGAATGAACAATTCTTTGATGATTCAAATGAAAAAACCTCCTTTCTATATATAGGATTCTAAGAGGTCACAATATAATAAGAGCCGACATAACAATAATAATGTAAGGGCACAACAATAATAATAGTGGGCTTCTATGGGGCATAATAATAACAATATGGGGACTACATGGGCACAACAATAACAATAAGGGGGCTATATTGACAATAACAATGAGGGAATACATTAGTATTATAGGGACATAACATGCCCCTCTCCTTAAAAAAAGTGTTGTCCTCAACGCTTGAATAATTTTGGATGCTTCTGTATAAAATTCTCATCCTCCCATGTGGAATCATCAGCAGGTAAGTTCCTCCACTTGATGAGATGCTCTGAAATTGATTGATTTCATAGCTGTCGAGTTCTTGTTTCTGTGACTGCTTCAGGTTCTAATATGATTTTTCCTTCCTCGTCAAGTTCTAGCAATATTGTTTAAACTGGGAGCTTGTCACCTATAACCTTCTTTGAGCATGAAACATGGAAAATGGGTGCACTTGGGAAGATGCAAGAAGCTCCAATTTGTATGCCATAGTACCAATCTTTTGCAACACCTTGTAGGGACCATAAAAATTTGGTGATAATCTATTATCCTTCTTGGCTTGCTTGAGGGACATTTATTTGTATGGTTGTAGCCACACAAATAGCCAGTCACCTACATCGAAACTTCTTTCGTTATGATGTTGATCTGCCTGTTGTTTCATTCTATTTTGCGCCAAAGTGAGGTTATCCTTTAAGAGTTGGAGAACTTGTTGTTGATGCTTGATGTGATCTTCCATTGCTTGAACCTTTGTCCAAGACTTTTTGGAGATATGGATAAATAGATGATTTCAATGTTTGAACCTCTAGTGAACATAATTGTGAAATTACGCCTCGTTGTTATTTCTTTAGAATCTTTGTCATTCCATTAGAGTTGATTATCTTTCCTAGTTTCCCTGCAATACCCCTTAATTAAACTTCGTTTCCTTCCCAAAAAAATTTCAAGAAAAGTTCTTGAAAATTAAAAGCTATTGTACCCAAATATTGTAACCATTCGACTCCTAGTACAACATCAGCACCACCCTTTGGAATGGAAATCATTGGACTATTGAATACATATTCTCCCATAGATAGCTTGATATTATGGCACTTTATAGAGAAATTTATGGTTCCTCCATTTACAACCATCCCTTGAAACTCTGGTACTGGATATAGGAAGAAATTCAATTCCTTGGCTATCTTGCAATGAATAAAATTATGGGTACTACCTGAATCAATCAACACTATTGCTTTTTTCTTCTTAATATGCCCTTCTATATTGAGAGTTTCAGGAGCGGTAATTCTTGCCAATGCATTAAAAGATATGGTTGGATTAATTTCTTATTTCTATGGGGTTGGTTCCTGGTGTATATCCTATTCTTTTGATGTTTCTTGTTCCTTTTATTCCTCCTCTTCACAATCTATGTAAATTAATTTCTTCTCAGCGCACTTATGACCTTTAGTGTATTTGCTATCACAACTGTAACAAAGCCCTTTTTCTCTTTTTTCTTCCAATTGTTGTGGTGACAACCTTGTAGGTTGTGGAAGGCTAGGGGAAAAAACACTTCCATATTTATAGTTGTGAGTGGTAGGCTTCCTTGTTGCCATAATTTTGCTTTCAATTTTTCTTGCCAACCTAAATGCCTTCTCCAATGAATCAAATTCCCAAAGGAAAACCTCATGTTAGATGTTATCCTTTAAAGTCCCTATGAAGACATCAATCCTATGTTCCTCTCAAATATCATTTACCCTTATATTCAATTTTTGGAACTCCTCAATGTGCTCCACCATTGAACCCTTTTGTTTGTGATTTATTAATTGGCTAAATAAGGTGTTGCTCTTTGTATCCTCATAATGTGCTATCATTTCCTCCGTAAGAATTGACTAAGTGACAAGTGGTTTATGAGAACAAAGCCATCGATATGATAAAAACTGATTAGGTTCTAAATATATAGTTGCAATGCGTACCTTTTGTGTGTTTTACACATTATGGAGATCAAAATATTGCTCCATCTGTAGTATCCATGTTATTGGATCCTTGCAATTAAACTTCCTCATATCGATATTTGGAATATGGTGGGTCTTCAATCCAACATTAGACTCTATGAAATCATGATTAATATTTTTTTTTTCTCATCATGAGTTTCCTCTACTACCTTTTCTCCATTAGGCTCGCATTTCTTGTAGCAATGTTTTCAAACCTTCCATGTTTGCTTTTAAACCATTCTTGAAATCTTCCATGTTGCCTTTCATTTTTGATTCTATGCCATATTTAAAACCTTCCATGTATTCTTTTAAACCATTCTTCAAATCATCCATCCTAGCTTCCATTTCATTTTTGGTTACTCTTTGCGCGAGTGAAATTTGTTGCACTTGGTATTGTAATTTTGATATATCATGTTGCATTTATTCCTCTTCTTCATGCATCATAGTAGAGATTTCTAGTTTCTCACGAGGTGTTTCCATTTTCTTACTTCGAGTCATTTTCGAATCAAACAATGATATTTATGCTTCACTATGCCCCTCGAATCACTTCAAATTGATTTTTCAAACAAAACTTATGCAAAGTTTAAACAAATACACACATTTTTCTTTCTTTGTAGGAGCTCGATGTTGAATCTGTTGTATCGCTATAAATTTGGATCTCCAAGGTCTTAAATTCAGTCTTGTGGTATCCCTCTTATTCTTCTTTCCAATTCCGCAAGTCAGACCAAATTTGGATTCTTCAAGATAAAGTTATGTCCAATCTCCCACGATGACCTGATTATAGACTAGTTTAGTAGAGTGAACTTGTATGGAGTGCCACAAGTCAATTTTTTAACCTTTAGCCCTGAAAAATATACAAAATATACTACAGGCTGTTCTCTTTTTTCCAATTTTTACAAAATTCAAATCTGATGCTCGTAGAGGAAGATATGACGATTTTCCCAAGATCACCTATTTGACAAAATTTTGGATCATGTAAAAACCCTAACTTCATTGGATCATATCTCGATAGCGAACCATGATTTGAAATTTTTACACGAAGTTCATCAGGATTTCGTCTCCTCGTGGTAAAAATTTCATCTTCTGAACCTTCGTAGAAAAAAAGTTATAGTGAAAATTCCACGATGACCTGTTTGTAGCAGCGAAACCCTAGAATCCAATGCTATGATACCAATGTTATGCAAGAAGTTCACAAAATAGAAGAAGAGATAGATCAACGACTTCGAAATTAGCCTCTTCGAGGGGGAAATCTCCTTCACATTACACAAATGAACAATTCTTCAATGATTCAAATGACAAAACCTCCTTTCTATATATAGGAGTCTAAGGGGTCATGATATAATTAGAGCCGACATAAAAATAATAATTTAAGGGCACAACACTAACAATAGTGGGATTCTATACGGCACAATAATAACAATATGGGGACTACATGGGCACAAAAATAACAATAAGGGGGCTACACTAACAATCACTAGTATTATAGGGATCTAACAAAAGGTTTGTGGAAATCACCTTGACAAGGGTTTGATAGACTTACTCAACTGCAACAAAAACAAAAGAGAATGAGCAAAATATCAGTGTCATGCTATATTGTGCATTAGAAATTAGTCATGTGTTACACAAATTGTGCTAGCCAGGTATAGGAAGAACCATACTAGTGATAAGTATGGATGGATGCATCACATTAAAGTATTTCAATTATAGTAAATGAAATCATTACCTTTTTGATGTAGTGGGTGGAATAGGTCGAGCATTACAATGAGACAATGGAGAATGTACAGAATGTGGAACTGACAGAAGTGCTTCGGCTCAAACGAGAAAAAATGGACAACAAATATATGAAACACTCATGTCTAAAAGAGAGAGGGATGAAAACCAACATAGCTACATTCTAAATACCGAGTAGATGTCATAAAGGAGTCACGCTGACCTCTAATACCATGTTCAACACACTCATGAAATAGGCAACAATACTGAGTAGATGGAATAAAGGAGCCACAAACCTTCAATACCATGTTAAACACACTCATGAAAATAGGAAAAATTAGATGAAACATGAGATGCATTTCATTAACAAAATACACATATTAATACATTTCACTGACCCTTAGTTTTCATCTTCCAAGAGGTCTCTTAGACTTCTATGACTGTTCGAATTCCTCCACACCAATACTAACAAATTAGGTGTCCAACAAGTTAGATATCATTGACGAGCTTTTAATATATGCAATTTCAAATTTGTAATTAATAATCACTTGGTAGGTTCTAACTAGCTAAATTTCCTTCATCCAATCAATAGTTCATGAAATTTTTTTACCTTATAAAATGAAAATTTTTAGTTCATATAAATTGATGTTTGGTTAAAATGTTAACCTTAAAATGGAGGATAGCCTAAAAATTTACCCATCATAAAATTTTCAAGTGATAGGTAATGTTAAAGTGAAATTTCAAGCTCAAATTACAACCGCATCCAACCCACATATCTAGAAGTACCCTTTGCACTCTGGTTTGGTCAGACTTTTAGTCTATTTATACCTATCATTTGTTAGTTTTTTGTCTTGTCAACTTGGTTCAATTGACTGGGATTTTATAGGGTATTGGTGGTGCTATAATTTTAGCTAAGTGAGACCATTTTGGGTATATTTAGATGTTGGTCTTCCGCTCCTATGGAATTATCAGTATTATATCATTTTGGTAGTGAATATTGCTCTTTTGTTTTTGTGACTCTGGGTTAGTTTCCCTCTGCCATAGATGCTTATTTTTGAATTGGATTCCACCCTATCTTATCTTGGTGAATGTTGATCTTTTTTTTGGCTGGCATTGATCAGGTGGCCGTTTAGTTTGACATTTATTCTTCATTTATTGTATTAGGTCTTACGATTTTATCCTCATTGGGAGGTGTGGTATTGCCATTTATTTCCTGGGATTGAGGCTCGGTCGATGTTATTATTTGATATGTTATCCTTTGTGGCATACTCATTGGATATTTATTGACAAAGTGATGACTATTGTTCGGTCATCAACCTTGAGGGGCTTATGATTGGACCTTTGATGTTTAAGATAAATTGGCATTTGCATTGTGCCTGGTATGGTTTCCCCCACTATTTTTTGGTTTTGGTGACCTCTTTGGATTTGTGACTTAATAATCTTCATGGAGATCTTGGATTTGTATCATCTTTGGAGGTGCATTTATCTTGCATGTATTCTCTCACCCTATTCCTCTTGTTTTCGCAGGTGATATAGATTATTATTTTATTGTGAAAATATGGGGATAATTAACCTCAATGTCGTGAGGAAATTTATTAGTGTTATGCAGGATCTCCCCTCTCCTAAGGAAGTGGAACTTCTCAGCGTGCTTGAGGATGTTGAGCATTGGTATTCACGACCTTTGTTGAGTTTTATTTTTGACTGAGTTTCATTCATGCACCGAGAAGTTCCATTTTGGTTCCTCTAGTCTCATTGATTTGGATGATTCTCATTATGCTCAGGTTCACCATTCTTTGCTTCCACTCTCTCATGGTAAAAACAATAAACCAATTAAAGTTGGAGGTGAGTTGTAGAAATTGACCTTTGGATTTGACATCTTTTGGGATGAGGTTGTGGGTCTTCAATGGAGGGTTTTGGTTGAGTGATGCGTTCATGAAAGATTGAAACTTTTCAATATGAATAATTGGGTTGAGAATAATTGGGTGTTGGTTATCAATTATAGGCCGAAGATAAGTTTACTTTACAATGGCTAGTTTTACTTTCATTTTTTCATGTTGACGATGCCCAAAAAATTATCAATTTTTTTTAGGTCAATGGTAATAGTTTCCTATCACATGAGTCTTGGAATGTTGGCTTCAACCCATTTTGGGAGGTTCCATTAAAGAAGATGATATGGGCTAAGTTGCCTAGACTTCCTCTAGTTTTTTGGTCATGGTCGACCCTAGTGGACATAGGGAATTATATTGGGAAATTTTCTTATCTGGAGGAGAGGATTTTGGGTTACATGGATAAGAGGATTATTTGGATCCTTGTGGAAGTGGATTTTTTTGGATGGCTACCTATTGAGGTGGACTTAATTTTGGGTGAAAATATTTCTCGACATTGCGTTGAATATTGGGGTATACCCTTCAAGTGCTTGGTTTTTCATGCAATTGGCCACATTCTGGCTAATTTTCCCTATCGTTTTAGGTTTCCCCATTCTTCTAATCTAACGTTGGGAATGTTTTGATTGGTGGACAAGGATGGGACTTCGATCTTCGATCAAGTATCACTTGATAAGCATGGGATATTTATTCCTTCGTATCTATGTACTAAGCATGCTATTATTTCTTATAGTCCTATTATTCATATTTTTAATGTCATGTAATAAATTGTGGCTTCAATGGACAATTATTATGATATTATATCAATCTGGAATTCCCTTCCTTTGTTTGTTTACAATTTTGTTTCTATCAATGTGGCTCCACTTCCTGATGCCGTACATGTTGTCATCCTTTGGCGGGGAGGAAGCTTGTTCCTATATATTCTTGTGGAAATCCTTCTTTCTATGTTGGACATCATAAGACTTCTTCTATTTTTTCTTCTTTTCCCCTTTTGTGATCCTGTCCTCCATATCTGATTGATTCTGGTCATTGGGGAGTACATGACTCCCATCATTGGGATGGGGTTGTTTCTTCTCCATTTCCTTTATCCATTATCATCAAATTTCTCTCATATATTGGTCCTCTTTCGCCTACTAGTTTTGGGGGAAGTAACATTGAACTTCTGTGACTTAATCCAGCTATTAACTTGGAACCTATGTCTATTCACTCGATCACTTTGCTTGGGGTTTATGTGATTATTAGTCCTTGTTTCTGTTAGAAGGTTACTATTCATAAGAAGCATCAAGCTAGGATGAAGTTGGTATGGTCTGATGAGATTGTTACATCTGGGGATATTGATCATTTTTTGGAGGGATGATCCCTCACTCACTGTGCCAAGGTTGTCTTCTCCTTTCTAGGATCTTAGAGATTAAAGGCCCACATATTATTTTCCATTATGAAGATTATGTCTCTTAATTTCAAGGGATTATAAATTACTCCATAAGACAATTAATTAGGATTCAACTTCCCTCTATTATATTACTAGAGGAGACCATGATGGCTGGTTATAAGGTTTGGCCATTGTTGTTGAAGATTTTTCTTGGTTGGAATGTTTGTACATTAGTTGCTAGTGGTCTATCTAGAGGCTTAGAAACTATTTCGAATCCACATATATTTTAATTTTTTTCCTATAAATGATTTACAGGTATTTTATTATTGGGTTTTACTAGAGGTTCTAAGTCCCATTTTCATATTTTGAATATATATGTGCCCTATGTGTCGAGAGAGATTTTGGGACCATATGGAATGTTGTGGAATTTTGAAGATTGGTTCTGATATTGGCTGGTGATTTGAATATTATTGTGGAAGTGAAAGAGAATTTGGCTACAAGGTGTAAATTGGACTTGTTCATGGATTATTTCAAGGACCTATTTGGTTTAAACCATTTCATGGATATATTGCCAGAGCCCATTTTACAAACCCAGAGGAATGGTAGGACTAGGTTTGTTGGCATAGCGAAGAATTTGGACCAATTTTTGATCCATGAGAACTTGAGCAACTTGGCTTATTTTATTCTTGGGTTGTTCCTATGGGATTTTTGGATCATGATTTGACTATTCTTCATTGGCGTGGGGATGGTGAATGGTTGGGACTCCCATTTAAGTTTAAACACTCTTGGCCTAAAAATAGGGAATTTGAGACTTTGGAATGATCCAATTTGGAGGTTAGTATTAGCTACTAGGATACTTTGCATGTGGAATTGATCAATAAAAAATTCAGGGTTCTCAAGAAGGCGGCTTGTTATTGGAAGAGGGTTCAAAAAATGAAAAATTTAAAAGAATTGTCTGAAATTGAAAATTAGCTTTTGCTATTGGTTGACTCTTCCCATCTTGATTTTTTTTGTGAATCTCAGAGGCCAATGGTTATGGATTTGGAAGGTCGTAAAAGGGAGATCCTAAAAATTCATGAGGAGGAATGGTGACTTAAAAGTTAGGCCATTTCGATCACAGATGATGAAAAAAATATGTAGTTTTTTCAGAACTATGCATCAAAGGGGAGGTGAGAAAACACAATTTGGGAACTAAAGGATGCTAATGGAAGAAATATTTCTTCTCTTAGGGCTCTTACATTGGAGGTTGTTCATCATTTTGGAGAAAAATATCATGCTTGGGATGGGGTGGATATTGAAAAACAACTGTGATCCGGATCTTTGGGGGAGCCCCCCAATATTTGAAAAATTGAAATTCCAGGAAAAGAGAGGAGAACACACAGTAAACAAAACCAATTTTTTTTTTTTTATTAAAATAGAGAATCACTGTAAAAGCAACATTGTGGTGGACAATTTGTCCTTTTACAAAATGTGAATTGTTACTTATAGTCATTTTTTTAGTTACAATACCATGGGTAAATTCCATGGGTGGGTAAATACCATGGGTGAATGAATATCATGGGTAGATGCCACTTACAATGCCATGGGTGGATGCCATTTACAATAGCATGGGTAAATTCCATGGGTGGATGTGTTGATATTAAAACAAAAGAGACAAGAACACAAATGTTTTGGATTTCTGCCAGGGCCAAAACCTCTCCTTCTTGGAAAGGAAAACCCATGTGAAAATTCTTCTTATAGAGATTCCATTGACGACGAATACCAAGACCATGACCCTTGACATACTCTGCCTCTCTAAGACAAAGATATCAATCCTCCTTTCTGTCACTGCTGAGATCATCCTCATTGTTGTTGTATCATGATTGCTCCTGGATCATTGTTGCACTATGACTGCTTCATTACTACTACAACCTTCAACAAGATCTTACTTGTTACTGAGACCATCGTTGCTGCAACATTGAGGCCTTCACAATTGTATCACCAAGACCATTTACTATTGCATCTTTCATGTACTTTGCTGCACTGAGATTAATAATACACTTTGAGATCAATATTATGTCTAGAATGTATTCAGAGAAGGGATTATAGAGATCCCTTTTTACCACGAGTGTATCCGGACTGAGACAGTGATCACCAAATATGTGACTGAGTCTAGAATGAAGGACGCTGTGGTATACTGTTATGAGATCATCAAGTTACAAGTATGCCGAGAATGACAGATCCGACTCTTCTCATTGTAATATACTCCTATGCCGAGTTAGTACTACTGTAGGATTTCATAGATCCTCTTTGCCACAGGAATACGTTGTCATTGATCCCATTCATGGAGATGAATACCACCGAGGAGGAGAGTATTACTTTCTCTATTACTGTGATCATCACCGAAGCTTTGGGTAGTCCGAGGTACTGTTGTCTGCTACAGGGATATCATTCTTGAGACCAACGTGATCTCTGCGTCCTCATCTAAAGATTGTCTTGATTCATCTATCCGAGATAGATATGATGAGAAAGAGACAGTGACATGCCCAGATCACATACACCCCTTTTCTACTTTCTTCATACAAGGATACCACCTTCAGACCATAGATATGCTGAGGCTTTTAACTTACTGCAGTGACATCATACAGGGTTTCATTCGCTGCTCCATGTATCGAGGTTGTGACTGCACCTAAAACCCAAACCAGGTGCAGTCAAACCTTACTGTTGCTTGCCCTAACATGCGAAGATCTCAGAGGCATTTTCGAGTTCTGTCTTGCACATTTGCAGATACCCCAACAGGGTATTTATAGTGGTTGTGCACTATATTTGAGCCAACCTACATCCATGAACCGACGGGTCTTTTTATCAAGCCAACATAACATTTATTTATGTATTTAATTCATATTTTGAGCCGACATGAAGTATTTCCTTATCGCTTTGCTTGCATACTTTGGAAGGCTTGTTTTGAGGCATAGATCTTGGTCTTGGAGGGTTGTTACACTTGTTGAAGACTTGTATACATTTACACGAACTCATGAAGAGTTTCTATACACGTGACATGACTCTTTGACATATAAAATAAATCCTAAAGACATTAAGAAATGTTTCACCTAGTGACACTTCTTGCTCATGAAACCCATGTAGCAAGATAAAAAAAATAATTTATTTCCTTTCATTACATCAAATACAAAGATCATGTCATTATGAAGACTGAACCTAGTTACACTTTCTTCAACAGGATGAATACCATGGGTGAATGAACACCATTGGTAGATTCCACTTACAATACCATGGGTGGATGAATATGATGGGTGGATTCCACTTTCCATTCAGATCATTCCTCCCCCATTAAGAATAAATAGTCCCCATTGTGTGAAGTTCCCTCCTGAGAAGCCTTTGTTGAATATGAAGAGCCACTGAAGGGAAGGGTTTTGTGTGGTTAACCCATAACCGTGATGAATGAAGATCCAAGGATAGAGATACCATACAATCCTTGTGACCAACTATGATGCTAACAGTGTGTGGCCTAGAAAATGGAATTTGATGAAGCTTGTGTTTTTGGATGGCTCATAACCATCACAAACAAAGAGCCGTGGATAAAGATACCCTATAATGCTTGTGACCAACTATGATACTAACAGTGTGTGCCCTAGCAAATGGACTTCGATGATAAGAGTTTTGTGCAGATGACCCATACCCTTGGGTTTGTGGGTGACCCATAACCATGATGCTTGTCATTCTACTTGGTAAAAGTATGGTGACTTATCTGGTAGATTCTCCTATCCAATGAGATGTTTTAAATGCTTCTTTCACATTATATACCTATTGTTGCAACTTTGTTGATAACTTCTACTATAGGTGATGAAATCAAATTTTGTCAAAGACCCATTTGAGGTATTGAAGAGATATTCCCATTGATATAAGACACTTGAAGTTTTATGACCCGTGGAGCGAGAAAATGATTCTGGAAACTCATGGTACACACGGCCGCGGAATGTTCCAGCCATGTGTAACTTTAATTTCTCATATCTCTCAAACCGGGAAATGAAATTGAATTCCATAGAAAACCCATTTGATCTAACAGAAAATAATTTCAAATGAGATATTTGGAACCTTTTGAAATGCTCCGAGGATTTCATAGCACTTGCATGAAGTTTGTTGAAGATTGCTGCAAAACTTTGAAACTGAAATATGTCTCAAATCCTCATTCCCATGGAGCCGTAACCTGCTCTAATACCATTGATTTGAATCTTGGGGGGAGCCCCCTGCGATATGAAAAATTCAAATGCGATAAAAAGAGAGGATAACACATAGTAAACAAAAACAAAAAGAAACTTTTTATTAAAACAAAGAATCACTATAAAATCTACATTGTGGTGGACAATTTGTCCTTTTACAAAATGTGACTTTCTACTTATAGTCTTTTTTTAGTTACAATACCACAGGAAAATTCCATGGGTGGGTAAATACCATGAGTGAATGAATACCATGGGTATATGCCACTTACAGTACCATGGGTGGATGGCATTTACAATACCATGGGTAAATTCCATGGGTGGATCACATTGGCTCCACTTAGGGAGCAATATCATACCACATGAGTTTATATTGGGGGATATATATTGAGGAAAGAATGACATAATATATTGGGGCATATATAGGGGGTAAAGGGTTTCTATATTGGCAGGTATAAAAATGGACCTCAAAGTTAATGAAAAAATATAAAGAGGTATAAAAAATATTAATGAAAAAATGGATACCTATAATATCTAGTGAAAGTAGGGGTTTTTTAAATTGGGAAGGTGTATTGGGTTCGTATTGGTAGGGGATTAAATAATGTGATTTTCAGAGGTATTTTCCAATATGTAGTCAAATTAAGGGTATTGTTTGATGCCATGAACACACATGTTATGTCAAAGGTTCATTGAGTGAAGCCCCCATGGGGTGGATGAATACCATGGGGGGATAAATACCAAGGTTGAATGAATACCATGGGTAGATGCCACTTACAATACCATGGGTGGATGAATACCATGGGTGGATAAATACCATGGGGGAATGAATACCATGGGTAAATGCCATTTGCAATACCATGGGGGGATGCTACTTTCCATTTGGATCAAAATAGAGGTCATCTATAAATATCCCATTATATTGTATGCGTAAGCCAATGAGATATTCATTAGACCAATCACTTAAGAAGAGATGGTGGGTATATTAAAGTAATTTGCTAGGGATAAGAGCCCTAGACTAGATGATTGGTTGATTGAAATTTTTCTTTGTTTGATTGACATAATGGGGCTAGATTTTCTACTTGCTACTAAGAATCGAAAACATTTGGTAGAATTCCAAGTTGATGTAGGTGCATAGGCCACACAAAGAATTTAATGAAGCATGGACAAGAGCTTACCAATGTGATGGGATGGTCACATGGTAATGTTGGGAAAGAAAAAGAGTTTAAACATTTTGTTAAGAAATTTTAAATATTTAATTAGGAGTGAATTTTGATTTTTTTTAGAAATAGATTGGAGAAGTTATTTTCTGTTGTAAATATAGTTTTCAGTTCCCTTGTTTTGTGGAGAAGGGGAATCAATTCACATTTGTGACTCTTGGTTTCCATAGTCAGTTTTTTCTTTTCGAAAATAAAAAGAATGAGTGCCTAGAAGCTACTTAGGAGGACAAGAGAGTAAATCTTTGTTTCTCTGTGTAAATACAGTTATGAAGTTTGCAAACCTGTTGGGTTGTGTTATATTCTTTCCACGACTAGCCCCCCCTTCGTTGCACAGTGGGGGGTCACAAGGGGTTTGAGGGGGGCGATTAGCCCCTCTCTATGGGGTCTGGGGCAACGTCCCGGGTTTTTTGGACCTTATATTAGGTGGGTGAACCTACCTATGTTTTTGTGCATGGTTTTCGCACATGGTTTCAGATGCGATGGTTTTCGGTCCATGGTATTGAATGCTTTGGCATGTATAAATATGCTTGTAAAATTGAAAGGAATATAATGAAAAATCAAGCTGGTAGTCCCGATTTTGGGATCCAGGGAAAATCTCTGTGTATATGTGTTTTATGTGTTATGCTCTCGCATTGTTTATTTTTTGTTCTTAGAATTCATATGTAGGTAATTTCTGTACAGGGTTAAAACCTACAAAACCCACATGTACTTTCCAATCTATGTGAACTAGAAGGTATTTCTCTATGAATAGCATAAATGAACAACAAATGCAATTGTGAGTTTGTATGGTTTGAGATTGAATTGAAACCATGTGATTAAACAAAATAGATTTTAGTTTATGAACTGTTATTAATTGTAGTTTTATTCTCGTGCATTGGGTTAATTTGAGAGCTTGTAACTTGTTGAATCGATTTGCATTAAGAATTTGTACATTGTGGCTTCAATCATTGTGTGATTTGTTCATTATCTTTTGTATTGTTGTTGTATCAGTTTCAAAGACTCGTGGAGGAATTGTCACTATGTTCTGGAGTAGTGAATTTGTGGTTCTTTTCAACAACTTGAATGTTATTAAATTGAACCAGAGTACCATGGTTTGAATATGGTCAAACCACCTTTTAGATTAGTTTTTCAATTGTCAAATTAGAACTAATGTTGCAAACGCCGGTGAATAAAGGTAAAGTAAATTGATTACTATGTTGAGTAGCAAGTCAGGGACGTTGAGAGTTGGATTGGGAAAGTGTTGAGTCAATTCATATTCATAGAAATGACAATACAAAAATTTGACAGTGTGCTGCCAAATCAATCTTTAGCAAATAATGCTACCAAATGATTTTGTAGTGATTGCACGGTTAATTAGAAAACAAACTCTATCAAATCATTTCATAGCAATCGTGAAAAGAAAATTAGAGGACTATGTATCGATGTCAAATCTCCCTTTATCTTGCTCGTTGCACCAATTTTTGGTACAAGAGAAAACCTTTTTGGCGTGGTTGATATTGTCTACAACATAAGAGAAGATGGATATGCGAGAAAGAAGAGCACGAGGTCAAGGAGGAAGAATTGTGGGTAATGCAGAGCTCATTGGAAAGATAAGGAGACTGCAAGCTCGTTTAGACAACTTGGAGGTAAGAAGACAACGAGATACTAAGGCTTGAGATGTTAGTGAACCTGAAGAAGAAGTTAAGGAAGGAGGAGGAGCACCTGATGAGGAAACTCCAAAAGTCAAATTATTGAGATCATTGTTAGGCTCAAGTTCAAGACTAAAGCCTGAACTATCTACCTATAATGGCAACCTAGTAGCTGAAAATTTGTTTGAATGAATAAGTGAGTTAGATAAGTATTTTGAATATGAAGAGATGGATGATGACAAACAGGTGAATTTTACAATAACAAGGTTGAAGGGTCATGTTGCACTATGGTGGGACAATGTGTAGGAAGAAAGGAGAAAGAAGAATAAGCCATTGATCAAAAGTTGGGACATGATGATGGCAAAGATGAAGAGTAATTTCTTATCAAAATATTACGAGTTAACTCTCTAATGGCAGATGCAAAACCTCAAGCAAAGGTAACTAAAAGTATAAGAATATACTAAAGAACTTTAAAAAGTTAACTTGAGAGCAGGTTATGCAGAAGATACTCCAGAAAAGATAACAAGGCATATTAATGGCTTAAGAATGGATATTTAGGATGAAATCAACATGCTTTCTCCAAGGACCATGGAAGAAGCATACCAATATGCCTTGAAGGTAGAAGAAAATATATCAATAAAGCATAAGTTTGGCAGAGGGCATGGTTTTTACAAAGGAAAAGGATAATCAACTAGATAAGGAAATCCTTCTAAATAAGGTTGCATATCAAATGGCACCTAAGGAAAATCAAGAAATAACGAAGCAGGTTCAAGAGTTGTTAGATAAAGGGTTGATAAGAGATATTGTGAGCCCATGTGTTGGGCCTATGGTACTATGTCCAAATAAGGGTGGAGAGTGGAGGATGTGTACAAGTTCCAGAGCAATCAAGAAGGATAAACAACCATTTTGTTGGACAATAACAACAGAGGAAAGTTTCCAGCTATTGAAGAAGAAGATCACTGAGAAATCAGTGTTGAAGTTGCTTGAATTCAATCAGTTTTTCCAAGTAAGATGTGATGCCAGTGTTGAACATAAGTTTGATGGAAATACCGAAGTGGTAAATAGAAGTCTTAGAAACATATTGAGAAGTCTGGTGGGTTATCATCCCAAGAAAAGGGATCGTGTATTAGCTCAATTTGATTTCACATATAATGATTCACCAAATAGGAGCAATGGGAAAATTCCATTTCATATTTTGTATGCGATGCATCCTAGGGGAGTTTGTGAACTTCGATATTTGGGAAGAATGGAACAAAGAAGTGTTGGTAGGCTAAATTGCTTCATTTTTAACCCCTTTTCCCTTCAAAACCATAACCTTAGACCTTTGTTTTAACCTTGTAAACCTCCCTATTCCTGCACTAGTCCAAGAATCGTGCCTTTTCCTGCACTAGCTTTGTATTTCATGTTTAAGGGTTACGAATGTGCTTAATTAATCATTTTCATAGATTTTGTACCTTTAATAATCTTTGAAACTAATATTTCTCTTCCTAAAGTATTTGATAGGCAATGTATTGATCATCTCATTAGCATGGTCAAGTGCAGGTAGGATTCTTGTACTGCTGGCAAATCCTTAATTGTCATGACAACTCACCAGCTCATGTGGACACTGTGTTCCAGAACGATCAACTCGAGTCGAGCTCGGAGCGGAGAGAAAAGTCAGGGATATGGTGGAGATTAGGTCGCCAGACAAGTACTTAGATTGGCATTTTTTTATAGCAAAAAGGCTTAGTATGAACTGCTTTTGTTATTTTGTTATAGCCGAAAGGCTTAGATTGGAACGCTTGACGTAATTTGGTTACGGCCGCAGGCCTACATGAATGTATAAAATATAGGATTCAGATAGAAAATGGTAGCGAGCAATAGCTATAGAAAGGATATTGTAATTTCGTTTTTTCTGTAATTTTGCAGGTATCGCCCTTGTTCTGGGCTAGATTCAAACTCATGATGTACATTTGTTGATTATTAATAGAAAGGGACCGTGCCATGATTTCTCAATCTTTCACTGTAATTGTGTGTTGATGTGTTGATTAAAGAGTTGAATCTTTAAGTTTCCTAAATAGGGAAACAAGTTGGTTGGCTAGGGCCTAACCAACCCAACTCATTTTCCCTTGTGTTCTTCTTTTCTGATTAAGGTGTGTTAATTTCGTTTAATGAAAAGTGTGAAGTAAATAGATGCTTTTATTCTCCTGCAAAGTTTAGATCTAATTTCATCGTTGTGTGATGGATCCGTGGTGTGCATGCTCGATTGAGTTTAATTTTATAATTTTTGTTCTTCTAAGTTTAATCTTGTTTCTGCCTCGATCGTGCAAGTACGCATTTGTGCACTAGTGCATTTACAGTTTCGTAGGTTGATTCCGTTGGTTCATTATAGTAATAGTCTTTTATTCTTATATGATTGATGAACCTTAATGCGATTCTATAGTGCGTGATTTTCATTCCAAAGTATTCTTGATATCTCGAACTAAATATGCTTTTGGTAATTTGAAACTGAACGTTGTTGTGACACACTAATCTATACATGTACTTCATACTGTTTAGGAAAGATCAGACTTTATGTGTAATTATTCTTAAAGAGAATATTTCTGAGTTAAGAAGGTTATGAATGCAGATCAGTTCGTGTGAATAACTATTACAAGATTGAAGCATGTTGTCACAATTATATGATCTCTTTAGATTGCATGAAGAAGTTCCTTGATTAAAGAAGAGTGCGCTTTGACTTTGGAAATTAATTCTTATTTTAGATATTAAGATTGGTTGAAGCATATTTTGGTTTGAGGAATTTATTTTGAAGTTTTATTCACCTTTGCAAGTTCTTTTCCTAAGCTAACACATTATTTATTTTCTTATAAGAAGGATTGGAAAACTTGGTGTAGGAATTTCTGTTCCAGTACAGGAATCGATATCCTGATACATGAACATAGTTCTCTAGTCTTGAGGCTTAAATCTCTTGCATGAAGACATAAATCTTCAGTACAAGTGTTAAATATGTTTCCAGTGCCTAAAATTTCTTCTGGTACTAGTGCAAGCACATTGCAGAAGTATAGGAATAATAGCTTAGTGCAGGAAGAAAATCCTATAAGACGTCAAATATCTTCAAGGGTCCAATTATTAACCTAGCACATAAATATAATGAAGAAAAACATAGATTTACATTTTCATTAGTCAAGATTGATTGCAAGAAGTTTGAGAGTTCCTTTAATTTATTTTCCTACAAGAGTACTTTCTTTCACATTCCAGCACTAGAATACCTTTGGTGTAAATTTCCGGGTTATCCTTTCTTTTTTTTCTGCAAGGTTACAATTAAATAAGTAGGAATAGAGTTTGGAAAAATTCATATCATTTATGGCATTTCCTGTGCTTCGTCTCTAAGTTTATGAAACCCTCGGGTTGACAATTAAGTGTTGAAGTAGTCTTCCTAACCGCAATTCCTGCACCCAACCTTCTGGAGCCATTGCTGGGGAGGCGACTTGAAATTGGTAAGAAATTTCCATTTTCTGGGGTAAGTCTGCTATTATCTTTCTGCAGTATGCTTCTATTGTTTTGAGGATTTTAAGAGTGTTGTTTTTTTTCATTGCAGCAATTAACAGATTCTTTTTCTTTATAAGCATTTGAATTTTTTATTTTAAGATTTGATTTTTAAAATGAATTCCTAATAAAGGTAGGGGTCTAAAGCCCAATAAGGGCTGACAAAATACTGAAAAATATGAAGCTCTTCTCATATTGGACCTTCTTTTGCAGGTAGAAAGTCCAAGCAAACCCAGACTCATCACGTCGGAACAATCCACTTGGATTTTGGAAACAGTGATTCAGGTGTGACACAACCCGAAAAGGGGAAGAAGGAGGCTAACGATGATCAGAAATTTCAATTCAACATTATTCAACCTTCACCTTCTAGAAGTGGTCCGATTAGAGGCAAAAAAATGGTTGATCATGAAGACCATGCAGAGGGGACTGGCGAGAACCAGGTAAATGAAGAGCAGTCCACCTTTGGATTTCCAATAGTGAACTCAGAAGAGAATGTAAAAATGAAGAATATTTCACCTTCAGCTCTTCCACACTTTCATGGTAAGGTGCATGAAGACCCAGATTCATTTCTTTTTGAGTTTGATATATTGTGTCAGAGTTATGATTATTCTTCTGATGCCTAGAAATTAAAGTTGTTTCCTGAAACTCTCAAGGATTCAACCTTGCACTAGTTCATGGGACTAGGAGGAAACACTGTAAGTTCTTGGGACCAAATGAAGAGAGTATTTTTGAATAAATATCAGGAATATTGTAAAACTAGAGAAATGCAGGACGAGATCTTCACCATTGTACAAGGTGATGATGAGACTTTGGAGGATTACTTAGAGAGATTTTTGTATATACTCCAAAGGTCCAAACACAAATTTGATTTAAGTACTATTCGAACCTTGTTCCTACGAGGAATTACTGAGGATTCTAGACATAATCTGAATTTGTTAGGATAAGGAGACATTTCTCAGAAAACTTTTGAACAAATTTGTGACTTGTGCAGGATGTTCTCCAGAAATTAATCTAGATCCACTAGAGGAGGTTGAAGCAAAACTAAAAAATTGGGATCTACAGATGCTATGATCATTGGCTTGGAGAATAAAATGGACAACATGAAAATTGAAATAATGAATACTGTTAGCAAACAAATAGACTCTTTTAAATTTCAACAAAAATTAGAAAAGGAACAAGAGTCATTGTCTATTTTTTGTCCAAAGTGTAGGTAAAAGCATCCTTTAAGAGAGTGTCATGTTGATATGAAAAGTGTTATTAAATGTAGGATTTGTGCAGAGAAACATGCCACCGAGGAGTGCCCCTCCATATGTGGATTAAAAGTTCTACTTGAAGGAGAGAATTTTGAACCTGAACCATTACATCCCATGGGAGCACGAAGAAACTGGCCACAGCTAAGTGCAGGTATGGCTCCTGAACCACATTTTTATGGCTATAATGCACCTCCATATTCCTATTATAATAATAAAAATCACTCAACATTGGCAGCGCGAGAATCATTTTCATCATGGATAGTCCTCTCAACCTTGGAAACAAGGATCGAGAAGGCCAAATCATTCATATCATTCCTATCCTGCTCATATGTCATCATATCCTCCTTCCTATGCACCACACCATATGTCACAATCATCTTTTCCTTCTCTAACTCAGCAAAGTCAATCAATGCCACCCTTTGCCACCACCATTTAGACCACCTCAACTACGGGCTCAACTAGTACCGAATCCTAATAATAAGGCAATACAACTGATTCATTTGGTTGGACTATCCCCTCTTCCTACCTATCAAACCATGCCATTTTGGATAAATGAGCTTCAATTGAGATCGAGAAGGGTAGTTAAACCATGATGAGGAGGTAACTCCTGATCATTCGAAAAACAATGTCACCCTTTAGCCCATTCCCGTACCTTTAGATTCACCATCTTCTTCAAACAAGCCCCCCTATACAGAGTGGTTGGTCATGGAGAAGAGTGGACCCAAGTCCACTCTGGCTTCTGAATTAAGTAATCTTTGTATAAAGGCCCATTTAATTCAGGCTATCTGATAAATTACCATTTGTACAAAGATCAATCAGGATTTATGTCTTAAAAAGTCAGGGAGGAAGAGAGTACAACCTCGGTCCATTCAGTTTGTTGGTAGAGTAGATGAGTTGATGATAGGATGCGTATCAATGGAGAAATACATAGATCTTGGAAACCTAGTTGTTTCTATCCAGATAGGTGATATCCTTGTCTCTAATGTATTAATAGACCTGGGGGTGGCCATCAATGTTATGACTAGGAAAACCATGGAACAACTTGGGTTGGACCATATTCGTCCTACACCCACCATGCTTGAACTTGCAGACAAATCTAAAATCAATCCCGATGGAGTATTGGACGACGTGGTTGTCTCTATATATTCATGGGAATACCTCGTGGATTTCATTGTGCTTTAGCCAAAGAATCCAGTGGGAGGACATCCTTTGATTATGGGACGACCATGGCTTGCCACGACCAATGCTTATATTGGATGTCGCTTTGGTGATATGTACATTTCACATGGAGACTCTAGGAAAAAGGTCACCTTATACCCACCTGCTAGATCTATTCGGGAACTCAAGGATACCTTATCGTTAGATTATGATAGTAGTGATGAGGAGACTCGACCCATTTCTTCGATTCAGCATCATACCGAGTCCACCCAATATGGTGAATTATGATATTTATTGAACAATCTAGACACTATGCCTAGTTTTGATACACTTCATTAGATCTTTAGTCTGGATTTTCAAGAAAACTCTAATTCCCAACCTTCCTTATCCCATACTGTGGCATCATCATCCTATACTCTTGAGCTTGAGACCACTCTTGTTGAAATTAGTCCAGGAAAATCTTTACACATTAGTTCAGACCTGGATTCATCTGAGCAAGAGAAGCTTGTTACCTTGTTGCAATATCATTTGGATGCATTCACTTGGATTTATGAAGACATGAAAGGAATTCCTCCTGAGACTTGTACTCATCATATCTATATCTAGGAGGGAGCCCGACCTGTCCAACAAACCTAGAGATGAATGAATCCCATACTAAGAGATATTATTAAGAAGGAATTAAAAAAACTCTTAGATTCTAATTTCATCTACCCCATTTCTGACAGTCAATGTGTCTCTCCAATAGTGATAATCCCTAAGAAAGATGGGAGATGGCGTATTTTCATTGACTATTGAGAATAAAAAAAACCCCTTTCAAGGATTACTTTCCCCTTCCTTTCACCAATTAGGTGCTAGATACCCTTGCCGGTAAAAGGTACTTTTCATTTTTAGATGGCTTCAATGGATATAACCAAATCTTGATTGCACCCTCAGATTAAGACAAAACTACCTTTACATGCCCTTGGGGTACATTTTCCTACCGAGTGCTTCCTTTCGGGTTGTGTAATGCACCCGCTACCTTTCAAAGGGATGTGTTGGCTATTTTTGCTGATCTTGAATGTGTTGAGATTTATATGGATGACTTTTTTGTGTTTGGTAACTCATTTGATGAAGCTCTTAAAAATCTAGAAAAAGTTATTTTACGTTGCCAAGAGGCCCATCTTTCTTTGAGTGATAAAAAATGTAGATTAATGTGCAAAGCAGGAGTGGTTCTTGGTCATTTGGTTTTTGACAAAGGTATTCAGGTGGACCCCGCTAAAATTGAAGTCATTATTCGTCTGTCTGCACCCAAAACCCAAAGGGAAGTGAGAGGTTTCCTAGGACATGCTGGTTATTACCAGAGATTCATTGAAATTTTTTCCAAGATTGCTACCCCCCTTTTTTGATTACTAGCTAAGGATAGTGAATTCACCTGGTCCACAACTTGCTAACAGTCGTTTGAAACATTGAAGGAAAAGATAGTACAGGCACTAGTTTTGAGAGGACCAAACAGGTCCCTGCCATTTCATATTTCCTCCAATGCTTTAGACGCTACTATTTGCACAGCCTTAGGACAAGAGGAGAATAAGCAATCCTATGCTATTTACTACATCAGTAAAAATTTGTCACCTGCCAAATTTAACTATATAGTGACTGAGAAAGAATTTTTAGCCGTTATTTTTTCTATTAATAAATTCAGACATTAGATTACAGGATATGAAGTTTATGTGCATACTGATCATTTTGTTATAAGATATTTAATGAATAAACCTTTAACCAGTGGTAGAGTGACTAGGTGGTTTCTTATATTACAAGAATTCAATGTTACAATTTTGATAGACCAGGAAAGTCTAATGTTGTAGCTGATTACCTTTCCAGATTAAATAATCCTGGTGAAGTAATTCCCGTTGATGATGATTTCCCTAGCGAGCGTCTTTTTGCTATGTCATCAAAATCTCCATGGTTTGCTGACATAACCAACTATTTTGTCTCCGGAAAGGCATCACCTCACTTATCCGCTTGTGAAAAGCAGAATATTATTCAGAAAAGTGCTTCATATTCTTAGATACATGGAGACCTCTTTTACACTGGACCAGATTTTGTTATTCATAGATGTGTAAGAGAGGAAGAAACGTTTCATATTTTAAAATCTACCCATGATGAACCTTGTGGTGGCGAATTTGCTGACAAGCGAAATGCATATAAAATTCTACGCACTGTGTATTTTTGGCCTTCTTTGTTTAAGGATGCCAAGCAATATGTTAGGTGTTGTGATAGCTGTCAACAAATGGGTCAACCTGTTCAAGCCAATGAAATGACTTTATGTCCTCAAGTCATGATGGAGCCCTTTGAAAAATGGGCTATCGATTTTGTAGGACCCATAAACTCCACAACTTTAAATAAAAAGCATATATTGGTTTGTACCGATTTTGTTACTAAATGGGTAGAGGCTAAAGATGTTTCTTTTGCCACTTAAAAAGTTGTTGTTGATTTTTGTTCAATGAAATTTAGATTTGGTGTTCCTAGAGAATTTTTTTCTAACAATGGACCACAATTTGTTTCTAACTTGGTACAGGAAGTCATGAATCAGTACAAGATTTAGCATACGAAATCTACACCGTACCACCTGCAAGCAATTGGCCAGGTGGAATCCAAAAATAATGTGATCGAATCCATCCTCACCAAAATAGTAAACATGCACAAGAAGGATTGGGCTAGCCGATTGCCTGAAGCCTTATGGGCTTATCGAACTAGTTGGAGGAACAACACGGGGCATACACTATATGAGTTGGTGTACAGATAACAAGTCCTTTTTTCGATTGAATTTTAGATAAAGACTTTTAGAACTTCAGTTTAGTTGGGTCTAGATCTCTCAGAAGCACAATAGCGGTGTCTATTGCAACTAAACAAGTTGGATGAATTTCAAAGTGATGATGTTCAACAGAATATTTTGTTATAGTAGCAACGCAAGAAGTGGCATGACAAGTTTATCAAGAAGAAATAGTTCCAACCAAGTGATTGGGTACTTCTCTATGACTCTAGATTTAAACATTTTAAAGGGAAGTTCCATACTCATTGGATGGGACCGTATGAGGTGATTCAATTTTTCAACAATGTGGTTGTAGAAGTCAAAACTATTGATGGGCAAGATTCAGTTTTCCTTGTGAATGGGCATAGGCTTAAAGTGTATTTTCAGCCCATCACAAAGGAAGACTTCATGCAACAAGTGTAGCAGCAGTCTGAACTTCAGTTAGTAGGTGGCTATGCCAGCCTATTGTAATCTGATTTCTTCTCTCTTGAAATAAAATTTAAAGAAAATCCAAAAAAACTATATATAATAATTAAAAGAAAAAATTAAAAAGAGAAAGAAAACAAATTCCCTGTGATTGTGAAAAATAGTTCTACTAACATGATTGCAGAAGGATAAACCTGAAAACTAGCTTGCTAGTAGGAAGATCAGTTCTAATAAAATGTGAATGTTGCTTGATCTTTAGATGTGTTAACTGTCACCAAGAAGAAGTAGGTTCAAGTACAGGAACCAGGTCCTTATCCAAGTTTGGGATAGCTGGCACGGAAATTTTTATTCAGGAAACACTCAATTCCTGCTGCATTTATTTTATGGATCAACACTATACAGGCAGATGTCAGGTGAAATTCTGCCCTTCTTCTATTCCCATTTTCATAAAAGAAAAATCCCCTTATTTTCTTCTTTTTATCCCATAAAGTTTACCATCCCTTTCTTCAAAGAAATTTTCCCTATCTAATTTTGTATTTCCCTCTTTTCCCTTGAAAATTTTTCCCCAAAATCCCTTTTTCAATTTATCCCTCTTGGTGGTTTCGCTCTTGAATTCACTGTCGTAATTTCCTTCCCATTCTAAAAACTTACCCTTTTCCCACTTTTTTCCCCAATGGATTGATTGCAGGATCTTATGAGAACTCAAAAATCAGATCGAAAGGCATATGTCAACACAAAATAATGGCAAATAAAACCTCCTTTGTATATTCAACAATTTTTTTAATCCAACCTATGAATTATATCCTATCAGAATTTTCTTTTGGTTCCCGTTATGCTACAAATATCCCTGGTGTAGGAATGTGTGTTCGAGTGCAAGCAAGTTTGGTACAGACATGGGTAGTGTGAGCATGTATGAAGTGCAAGGATGCTCGGTGCAGGCATGGTTGGGGCAAGCACATCCAGTATAGGCACATTCAGTGCATGAATCCTCACTGCTGAGCACGCCCAGTTTAAAAACACATGTTCTGGTGTAGGAACACCTGGTGCAAAAATGTGCATTGAAGCTTATCTTTTTCTTCATGAACTTTTGTACAGGAAGAAGAAATGTACCACCTGCAGCCCATGGCATTCAGTTTGTATTATGATTAACACTTTGTTTTATCGTTTACCAAATTAGGAAGAATTCGTTTAGGTACAAAGATATTTTAGGTTATGAAATCTTATCTTTTTAATGAGTACTAAGTACACCTTATGTGAGATCATGGAGTAAATGCGGGATGGTACGATTATCTCAAAATTTAATACTTACCTTCCCTTGAAAAAATCATCACCTGATAAGAATGGCCTTACTCCATGTCTGACCTTATATGACCGTTATGTGGAATTATTATCTAAATTGTCACCTCTTCCAATCATCATCTCTTTCCTGTACTTGAACCAATTCAAATTCACATCCATGTAATTTTATTGACGAAGCATGACCTTTTATGAAATGGTTAATATAACGACGGGTGTATAGTTGGATCATCATTTGAGTTTTTTTTTTGTATTATCTTTTTAAAACTTGAGATAAAGATTGGGTGAGTTCGAACAGACATGGTGCCTGTAAGGATTGAGCCATGATACATACAAGAGATGGAACAGACAACTGAGTACAGGAATAGTCTTGTAATATTGTAGGAATCTGAGCTTCTCCTGTTTCTACAGAAATTCAATGGATTTGACTCAGCTGTGGCAATAGCATTCGCCCTGAACTTTGATGGAAGCCAAGCCAAGGTTGGTTCATTAGAATTTGTAGTCACAAAATAATTCATATCTCAAGCTACAGGCTTACCAGCAATAGGGGAGAAATGGTTCAAGAAGGAGAAGTTAGAAAAGAAACTGTGGCGTCAGTTCATGGTCAACCCGAAGTAGAAGGTGGACTGGAAGAACGGCCTCCAATGGAATGCTATGATCGGAAAGTGGAAGGATCTCCTGTATGTGTTGTAGAAGTTCCTTACTTGCGAGGGCCACTACTCACTAACTTTCCTTTATCACATACGCCTACTCTTTCACTTTGAGTCCGTTAAGCTCATCAATTTCCCGTATTATTTTCTCAGAATTTTAGAAAAGATGATGAAAGGGGTTCAGAAAGGAAAGTCCAATCAGACCGCATATAAATTATATCACCACGGGCTAATCACAATCTTAATTAATAAAGAGTTGGAAGCTAGAAATATGACTTGGGAGGAATTCTTGAAAGAGTTCAGGGGCAGAGTTCAAAGAAGTCGACTCAGAAGAAGAGTGCAAAAAAAGTGGCTTAGGAGAAGAGTCTAGGGAAGTCAGCTATGAAGAGGAGTTCAGGCAAGAATGAGAAATTGGAAACGATGACCCCGCGTCCTACTGAGACCAGGAGGTCGTCCAGGAGAAGGACTGCCTCTTCAAAGGTGGGACATGTTTAGTCGACCTCTCCAATATTGTTGGATGAATCGCCACTTGCTTCACCAAGTAAAGATAATCTTTCGATTCTTGCTGAGGTAGCAGTTCATACAGTGGTTGATGGTGACTATGTGGAGAAGGAAGACGACACACCCTTGTCAATCCTCTTTGGTAGGATGATGAAAATAAAAGTGATGTCGAGTGCAAGAAAGGACCCAACAGAGGGTCAGATAGATGACATGACACATGGTACTGAAACCCTCAATGATTTTAAAGACTAGGGTACTGAAACCCTTGGGAAGATGGACGAGCAAGGTATTGAAACCCTTGGTGCGAATGACGAGAAGGGTACTGAAACCCTCAATGATTTTTAAGAATAGGGTACTGAAGCCCCTGGTGAGATGGATGAGCAGGGTATTGAAGCCCTTAATGACTTTGAGGAGCAGGGTACTGAAACCCCTGGTAGATTGGATGAGTAGGGTACTGAAACCCCTGACAAAGTAAAAATGCAAGGCACTGAGACCCTTAGTGACATTGAGACTCTGGGTGTTGAAACCCTTGATGATATTGCAATGCAGGAACTAAAAGGTGGCTAGGATAATCTCGACCTTGATGATGACGGCACATGTCTGGAATTGACTGCCGAGAAGTCTGCACCAAAGGAATTGGGAATGGAGAACTCCACCCTCTATTTGAGCAGTCGAATAGAAGAGCTCAAGCAACATGTTTATGGTTAGAGGTATTAAACTAATCCATGAAAGAGCAGAGTACAGTGCCAAAATGAGAAAACGTAGATCTGGCAGGAGAGGTGAAGGAGCAAAAAAGATAAGTTAAGATATGGAAATATCAGGCCTCGAAGTGTTATGAATGTCTTAAAAAGTTGACCAGGAAACTCAAAAAGGCTCGAAGCAGGAAGACAAAGATAGTGAAAGGAGGGATCATCATACAAGTTTAGAATTGAAGGGAGGCTCTTTTGTTTTGTTTTTTTTGTAGCAGGTAAAGGTTGTGTGAGGACCCACAACAGCTTAAGGAGGGGAGGATGTTGGTAGGCTAAATTGCTTCATTTTTAACCCTTTTTCCCTTCAAAACCATAACCTTAGACCTCTATTTTAACCTTGTAAACCTCCCTATTCCTGCACTAGTCCAAGAATCGTGCCTTTTCCTGCACTAGATTTGTATTTCATGTTTAAGGGTTACGAATGTGCTTAATTAATCATTTTCATAGATTTTGTACCTTTAATAATCTTTGCAACTAATATTTCTCTTCCTAAAGTATTTGATAGGCAATGTATTGATCATCTCATTAGCATGGTCGAGTGCAGGTAGGATTCCTGCATCGCTAGAAAATCCTTAACTACCGTGACAACTCACCACCTCATGCAGACATCGTGTTCCAAAACGATCAACTCGAGTTAGGCTCAGAGCGGAGAGAAAATTTAGGGATATGGTGGAGATTGGGTCATTGACCAAGTACTTAGATTAGTGTTTTGTTATAGCCGAAAGGCTTAGTATGAACTGTTATTGTTATTTTGTTATAGCCGAAAGGCTCAGATTGGAACGCTTGATGTAATTTGGTTACGACCACAGGCCTGAATGAATGTATAAAATATAGGATTCAGATAGAAAATGGTAGCAGGCAATAGCTATAGAAAGGATATTGTAATTTCGTTTTTATGTAATTTTTTTGGTGACAAAGTTGCATCTACAACAAACAAAGACAATGACGAAGTCAATGAGAAACAATAGGTAAAAAAATGCCTATGGAAAAAATATTGGATGCTGAAATGATTTTGGACACAAGGGTTGCAAATATGACTAGAGGTAAGGAACATTTGGAATACTTGGTGAAGTGGAAAGGTCATCTGGTTGAGGATTCTACTTGGATGAGGGTTGAGGATTCTACTTGGATGAGTGTTGCAGCTCTACAGAAAGTATGTTCTTTTGTAGAAGACCTTATGAGCAGGAGCTCATAAATATTTGTTTCTTGGGGAGCTCGATCCAAGTGCATAGGCCGAGCACAAAATTTGATGAATTCTAGACAAGAGCTTACTGATGTCATGGGATGGTCACATGGTATTGAAGGGAAAAAAAGAACAAGGAGAGTCTAAATGTTTTGTTAAGAAATTTTAAATATTTAATTTAGGAGTGAATTTTGATTATTTTTCAGAAATAAGTTGGAGAAGTTATTTTTTGTTGTAAATATAGTTTTAAATTCCCTTATTTTGTGGAGAAGGGGAATCAATTCACATTTGTGACTCTTGGTTGTCATAGTTAGTTTTTTATTTTTAGAAATAAAAAGAATGAGCACCTAAAAGCTTCTGAAGGGGGAGAAGAGAGGAAATTTTTATTTTTCTGTCTAATTACAGTTCTTAAGTTTGTAGATGTGCCTATACTCTCCAATTTGTATGAACTAGAAGGTATTTCTATGAATGACATAAATGAATAACAAATGGAATTGTGAGTTTGTATGGTTTGAGATTGAATGGAAACCCTGTGATTAAACTAAATCGATTTCAACTTATGAATTGTTATTAATTGCAGTTTTATTCCTATGCATTGGGTTAATTTGAGAGCATGTAACTTGTTGAATTGATTTACATTGAGAATTTATACATTGTGGATTCAATCATTGTGTTATTTGTTCATTTATATTTAGTATTCTTGTTGTATTAGTTTCAAAGATTTATGGAGGAATTCTCACTTTGTTCTGGAGTAGTGAATGCATAGTTTTTTTTTTCAGCAACTTGAATGCTATTAAATTAACTAGAGTACCCTGTTTTGAACATGGTCAAAACCCCATTTATATTGGTTTTTTCAACTGTAAAATTTGAACTAATGTTGCAAATTATGGTGAAGAAATGTAAAGTAAATTGTTTACTGTGTTGATTAGAAAGTCAAGGACATTGAAAGTTGGATTGGGAAAGAGATGAGTCAACATATACCCACAAATTACAATACAGGAATTTGATAGTGCACTGCCAAATCATTTTGCAGTGAACAACACTACCAAATAATTATATAGTGACTGAACAATTAATTAGAAAACAAACACTACCAAATAATTTCGTAACAACTGTGAGAAAAAATTGGAGGACTATGTATCGGTGTCAAATCTCCCTTTAGCCTGCTTATTGCACCACAAACACTTTGAACTCCACTTTTATCACGTTGATATCCAAAGTTTCCAATGCATCTTCATTTAAAGACTATCAACCCATTCCATGTATCGGTGTCAAATCTCCCTTTAGCCTGCTTATTGCACCACATACGCTTTGAACTCCACTTTTATCACGTTGATATCCAAAGTTTCCAATGCATATTCATTTAAAGACTATCAACCCATTCCCTTATGTAACACTGTGTGCAAAATTATATCTAAGATCATTTCCAATCAGATGAAAATCACATTGTCTAATCATATTGGGCCAGAACAATTTGGTTTTCTACAACACCGTTAGATTAAGGGTGCACTAGTAATTGCATAGGAATATATTAACTCAATTAGGGTAAAAACGAAAAGGTTTGTTTTACGAAAAATTGATTTACATAAGGCATTTGTTTGTGTGGATTAGTCCTTCATGTGTATGGTTTCGCATAGAATTGACCTCTTAGTTCGAGTTGTCAATTGGATTATGGCATGTATTTCTTGTGCTAACTTTGCGATATTAATCAATGGGTTTCCATTACATTTCTTTAAGGCTTCTTGGGGACTAACGTAGGGATGTGCCTTATCGCCTCTTCTTTTCTTAATTTTCATCAAGGGTATGGGAAAATTGATATCAAAGGCACAATTCCGCGGGGCTTTCTTAGGTGTGGGGTTGACAAGGCACATTTATATCACACATTTAATATTCATGGATGATGTTCTCCTCTTTCAGAAACTTTCAATTATGGAATGGAAGAATATGCACCAGGTCATTAGCCCATTTGGTGAGGTTATATGTCTATATATGAACAATTCAAAATATTTATTAATTCCTTCATTTTCCGATGAAGCTCATATATTGGAGATTATTGGTCTATTTAGTGTGGATCGAGTGTTGATGGACTCAGGCTTGAAGTATCTCGACTCTTCCTGAAGCTAAACAATTATTGCATTAAAGATTGGCATTGGCTTATTGAAAAATTTAAACACACGTTGGTTACATGGTCACATATATGGATTTCACTGGGAGGTAGATTGATTATGGTTCAGGCAGTTCTTCAGAGCATTGTGGTTTATTAGTTGCATCTATATATGTTGCCTAAACATATCATCAGAAAGATCAATTTGATCATATCAAAGTTTCGATGGGTGGGTACCGAGGATGTTCATAAATTTCATCTGACTTGTCTAGAGATCATATCTTAGAGAAAGGAAGATGGTGGTTGTGGTATTAAGTACTTAGAAAAATTTGGTTGGCCTTTATTGATGAAAAGCTTATGGTGGGCACTATCTGGAGATGGTATATGTCAGTCTATCATTAGAGAGAAGTATTTGAGGAATCAATCATTGGTGTCATGGATTAAGGAGGGAACTCGATTCCCTTGTGTTGTCTTTTACATTTGGAAGGGTTTCATGAAAGAAAGGCATTGGCTATTGGGAAACATTAAATGGAAGATTGGGAATGGTGTGGGGGTTGAGATCAGTCTTGATTCCATCCGAGGATTTATTGGTGACTAGACACTGCCTTCTCTACTTTCAAGACAGATCCATAATCTCAATATATACTATCAAATTTAGATTTAGTAAACACTCGCTTTCTTCACCTTTCATGGTCTAGTTTTCTAGATCTTGGAATTTATGGATAGCTGCCTACAGATTGGGATAGGTATGTGTAGAACCTCTCTTTGGTAGACATTACATTAACTGCTAAAGATGATTATTTCTCTTGGTTTGATGCATCAGTTTAGGGGCAATTCTTGGTGGAGGAGGACTATTGGTATATTAAACCTCCATCACTACACTCAGCATCTAGTTGATGGTTTAGGAAGATTTTGGGTTGGAATATCCCACTTAAGCTTAAATGTTTTAGATAGTTAACTTAGAAAAACAAGTCGTTGATGTGGGACAATTTCTGTCGAAGAGGTTTTAGAGGTTCACGTAGATGCATATTATGTGGATTTTATTTGGAGAATGCAATCCACCTATTTTTGAAGTGTTCATTTACTACTCACATTTGGTTCTAAGTGTTGAAAATTTTAAACATTAATGTAGTTTGGAACTCTATATCGTTGGAAGCTTGTCTGAGAAACTTGATGACAGGGTATAAGGTACAACACAAGCTTCTTTTATAGATTATTTGTGGCATTTGGAAATGTTGAAAATCATTATTTTTTGAGAAATATCCTCTGAATATAAATGGTACTTGTATAAGGATTGCTGCTTATTTTAACGAATCTAGGCCCGTGATTAGTAAATGTGTAGTGAGAAACATACTTTTAATAAGTTCTTCAAGCAGGTTACCTCGAGGGTTATTTGATGGTGTCATAAATAAAAACACTTGTGGATCTGGTGGCTATATTGACATTAATATGGAACATCATTATCACTTCTGCTGGAATGGAGGTGTTGGCACTAATACTTAAGTTGAGGTCATTGCTCTTTGGGGAGTCTTATTCCGTGCAAAGCGACTTGATATTGAATCGATGGAAGTATTTGGTGATTCAAAGGTGGTGACGGAAGGGGCCACAAAGAAGACAACATTCAACCCTCCATTATTGATTACTTTGTTAGAGAGAATTAAGTTGATGACTGAGAAATTTCAGGTGGTGACATTTTCTCACATTCATAGGGAGTTAAATGGAATTGTTGACTCACTATCTGTGGTTGGGCATAGTTATAATTTTGGAGATATTTCATGCAACTCCTTCCAAAATTTCCCATTCTAGGGATTCGAGAAAATCCCATGTATATAATCCGACTACTTGATTGGTTGGTGATTTGGTCTTCTTTCTTTGTTGGCTATGTGGTTGGTGGGGTGGGTGAACAAGTAACCAAATGCATACCATTATGTGATGTGGATGTATTTATATGAATATTTTCAGCAACATACTATGTCTCAATCTTACTTTGTTGATAGATACCATTTCCTTTTTTTTTTTTTTTATCTTAGTCTGGATTGTTGCGCTATCTTTTGGTTTTAACATGATGATATATATATCTCTAAATTTAAATCATTGGAGTTTTGTGAGGGTTGTAATTGGAATAGTTTCTCAATTGGTGAAGTTATCTTTCCCCTTTAGAGCGAATTACTTGGTATCAATCTAGTAATGTGTTGATGGTGCTGGAATTGCCAACATGTCAGGGGATCTCCGTGGTAAGAAGTCCCAATTAGACCTCAGACCATTTGGTGTAGGAGTCCCAGCAGTGGGTCGTACGATAATGCCTTGACTGCAATTTCGCACAGAGGCAAGTAAGATAATTTTGTTGGTAGCAAGAGTGTGACAGTTGTAGTAAGATAAGGAAGGTGTGTTGGGCAGCGGATCCCCACAATTTTGGGTATTGATACTATAAAATTTTCGTGAAGCATGTGGAGCACGAATTGTAATGAGTCGGGGCAAAGGGTTGTCCACCCGAAAATAATGTAAAGTTAATATAGAATATGTCGGCCTACCGGACCATGGGAATGTATAAATAGAGCAAGGCTCTAAGGGTAGAAGGTAGCTTTTTGGGAAAATGCTTAGGAATGGTATGGGGTTTTGAATACTGTATTCCACTCTGAGTCTATAAGTCTGGGTCGTGTCTTGTGATAGGAGATAGAGGCTTCGCAGTTGTGTGCATGGAGGTCTGGTAGAGTCTGCAGCTGTGTGCACTGACCCCTGCAGCTGAGTGCGCAGGGTGGACTTGGAATGTATTGGAACTGAAGTTAATAAAAGATAAGTTGATCTTAAAATATCGTGTGTTTTATTTGTAGATTTGAATGTTTATGTTCCTATTATATGTTTATGCATGATTTATGATTTATGGTTGCGCGCGCTAGTTATAAATGTTGAATTCCTGATTAAATACCTTAAGAATTAGATCAGATCTATAATAAACACAATAATAATAAGGATTCTAGGAAGTGCCTCGTCGTCGAGCTACGCGAAGGTCAGACAGCCAGGCAGAAGAGCGCGAGTGCGTAGATTGGTTTGCGACCCTTCTAGACCTCATCAAGACATCCTTAGGGTGTGGAAACCTGTTTCCAGCACCCTCCCATACTACCTCGGGTGAGACTTCAGTCCGCGCTCCACGGATTGATGCCGAAAGGGCCTGACCCAGGTTCGGAAGTGTTTTAGCCAAAAGGATTACCAGTGTCAGTGCTCTAGCAATCCTAATTTTGATTGTTCTAGCCTTGTTGTGTTCGATTATTCTGTGGAGATTTTTTAACTCGATGGAGAGGATATTTCTTTTCGTTATAGGCTTGGAGATAGCATACCTTGATCACCTCTTGCCTATGATGTGGGTATTGGGAGATGCGGATTTCGAGTGGAAATATATGAGATGGCTATACAGAGCTGTTCAAACACTAGTGTGGGTGAAATGGGCAGCTAGCAGTTATATTCTGAGTAAGAAGAATTCGCTAGAATTTTTTGGGAAAAGCCCTCACGACTAGGGACTTCTACTGTACTCTTTTGCATTCTTTCTCAACACTGTCATGGCTGGAGTTCGGAGCAATTGGGGAGAGCCATGGATATCTTCAACTCAACATGATTAAAATATCACTGAATGCTGCTTATCCGCCTTAGTGAATTAGAAGAGTAATACTCTAAGTCTGTACCATACCGTTTGTTTGTAGTTGTACAACACCACATAAAATATATAGTATAGTCCAACAGATGCTTATTGTTTTGTCATATTATCGTTTGTTTTGTTACATTTTATGATATTTAAGTTTTTAAAATAATATTGAGTTATTTAGAGAAATTCATTTAACCCTTAACCTAATTTCTTATGGTTATATTTAACATATTTAATTAACCTATTTTACTTATAAAGTGTAACAGGCTCGGGATTTTTATCTTAAATAATTTTAAATAATATTTTATTTTTATTTATAAAATATTAATTAAAATAGGAATTTTATTTTACTTTTTACCAGAAAAGATCAAAATTATATAACAATAAAACAATAGAAAAAACTTGATTTAAAAAAGTTCAATATAATTAATCTGTACATTGTTTTATTGAGATATTTTATTTATGTATAGCAGAAATAATATTGAAATATTATAACATTTCAACTTATTTTATTTTATTTTATAATTATTTATTGATTATTTTTTATAAAATAGATTTAAATTATATTTTATTTAGAATTGAATTTAAAATATGTATTTTAATTAGGCATTATCAAAATCATACAATAAAACTATTTCAAAAGTCTATCACAAACATAACATTAAAGAAATAAGAACATTGCAAAAAGATCACTTCTATTTTATTTTTATTTCTCCATTTAAATTTTTTAATTTCATATAATTTAAATGTTTTCAAATAACATTTTTTTCTTTTTCTTTTTAATTTAGCTCAAATTCAAATTCAAAAGAACAACAATATTTTAGAAAAAGATAAGCATTGTTATGAGATTTGTTTGCCTCCATATATGAATTTAGCAAAAAAATTAATAATAACATGCAGTAAAAACATAGCTATCCTCATTTAAGCCTAAACGATTTACAACAATTAATATCATTACATTCATGTAGAATGAAAATATAACCCAATGTTGAAACCTACGATGACTAAGGCCAATCGTTATAGTATGTCAACATTGATGAAGATTATAGGTATGTCCTCTTCAAGATTGCATTGCTAGTGTTGGACATTGGATAAACCAATGCTCCCCATGTGTTTCGTGATATGGACTAACCGCCTCTTGTGGATCCTTATCTCTGGCGATGCGATCATTGACTAACACCTGCGGGTTTGGTCTAATGAAAATCGTGATTCCCAACAGCTAGCTTCTTCATATTGAATTGCTTCCTCACTAGCCTATTCTCTTCCCTCATCCTTCAAGTTACTAATTCTCATCCAAACCTTTACTCTTTGCCTCTAACCCCCAAATTGCATTAAGTTGTCATATTTATGGTATAGATGGTCCATTTTCTTATCTAATTGGCTCAATTTAATAAACATTTTGTTATAATATGAACGATTTACTTTTACAACCATGGCAATGAAAAATCTTACTTTTGACCGAGTAAGAAAAATCTTACTTTTGCAAGAGATTTTCTCTTACGCCATAACATTTTCCTCCATGACTTAGTGAAATTACCATATATATATATAGTAACTGATGCAATATTGAGGAACATCATCTACTAGGCATTAAGCATAAGCTTACGATTAAAGACCTTTGCATAAAGTAGGATTCAATCATTTTGTAATATTATACACTCTCTAACTGTAAACTTCATATTTTTTCAAATTTTATTTTTATAAAAAATTCACAAAATTTAATTTCAACCTATCTTGCCGGCATGGTATCATATTAGCACAACCACATTAATAAATCTCACTATATTACAGTTCTAAATAATAGTTGAACCCTGATTATTTCAATTATTATTTAATGCATTTCATAAGATATATTACAGAATTATTATATAATTATCGTATATAAAATAAATCTATTACATAAACCTAAACATAATAAAACCTAATATGTAATAACCTAATCAATATCACGTTGAATATGAATTAATTTAATTTTGACCAAAAATTAAACCAACCATTTCCAAAGTCTATTTTATGAAACAAAAATAATTTATCTTTTAAAAAATTTTCATTCTATTTATTTAGAGCCTGATTGGCTCACCAATAACAATGTAAACTTTGAAACGAGAACTGATACTGTTACCCGTTTCGTAGAGATAGCAAAAAATGACACGATTTTCAAAAGTGGTGATGCAGAATACACATGCATTTTTTAGAACATGGTTTTTGGAACTTTAATATTTTTCATGTGCATTAAGTTTTAGAATGGTAGTGATTTTCATGCTGATTTTAAAAAGTGAGTATTCTGCATCACACCCTTTTTTTAAAAGACCTATTTTTTGACTTTAAATTTTCTAGTGTGTGAAATGTAAATAATTATTTCGTAACCCTTTTTTTAAAAGACCTATTTTTTGACTTTAAATTTTCTAATGTATGAAATGTAAATAATTATTTCGTAAATTTAATAATTTTGGAAGTGATCTTCTTCTTCATATTTTCTAGTTTTTATTTTTATTTTTGTAGTGGGGCTTTTATTGATTTGCATATTTAAAGAAGAAGGTCGATATTTTACATTTTCGATATTTTACATATTTATACATCATTAATTAAATTTTCAATCCACATGAAATAATTGTCTCTAAAAAACAAATATAAAAATATATATAAAAAAGACAAAAACAAAAAATAAAAAATGTTAAAAAAAATTTATATCATAAACCATAAAAAAATTTGGAAAAAAAAAACAATTATAAAAATATATATATATATATATATATATATATATATATATATATATATATATATATATAATTAAGTAAGTAAATATTGAGAAATAAAATATATATATATATATATATATATATATATATATATATATATATATATATATATACAAAAACTAGGAAAAAAAAAATAGAAACAAACTAGTTTAAAGAAAAAAATAGAAAAATAACGAAAAAAATTTAAAAAACTAGTGAAATTAATATTTAAAAAAAAACAAAAAATGTAAAAAAAAAAAAAAAAAAATTCTCACAAACCATAAAGAATTTGGAAAAAAGAAACAAAATTAAAATATATCTATATCTATATCTATATCTATATCTATATCTATATCTATATCTATATCTATATCTATATCTATATATATATATATATATATATATATAAGTAGAAATAGAGAAATTAAAAAAAAATTAGAAAAAACTAGGAAAAATAAAAATAAAAATAATAGAAAAAATTAATATTAAAAAAACAAAAATAAAATAAAATTACAAAAAAAATAAACCCAAAAAATGGTTATTTTTTATTAAAAAAAACAAAAATACATTTATCTTTTATTAAATATACCTATTTTATTTAAAACTAAATAAATAATTTTTTTTTTTAAACAATCTTGTCTTTTATTAAAAAAAAAAAAAAATTTAACATTTATTATTATTATTATTTTTTAATTTAAAAATTCAAATTATTAAAACTAAATTTTATATTTTCAAAAAAAATAAAAAAAATTAAACCTACATTTTATGTTTTAAAAAAAATAAAAAAATTTAAATTTACATTTTTTTTAAACCAGCTTTTTTTAATTAAAAAAAAAAATTATAATGTTTTTTTAAACAATATGTTATTTACTTTAAAATATAAATCATAAAAAAAAAAAAAATTAATTTTTTTAAAACAAATTTTAATTTTTTAATTTAAAATTTAAAAAATTAATAATTTTTTTTTTTAAATTAATATATTAAAAAAATTAATTATAATTGTTATATAAAAAATTTAAAAAATATTGTTTAGATAATCTTCGGCAAAATCACATAATCAATCTTTTGTCGACGCGTTTCGAACCAACCAGTGTGGTTCATCGTCAGGACAAGTTGAAGACCAATCTGGTTAAGCTGGCTTAAATAGAGTGTGCAGAGATCCCAACGGCTATAATGCCAACAGCTAATTATGACCAAAGGTCTTAGTCAAACCACTAATTATATTTTTAATATTGCTAAAACCTATAATCTATTTTTATTAGCTTATATACTAAGAGGGTTTCTTTGTTAATTTTGAGTATGAATAATATAGTATTTATACAATCTATTCGTTCATATTTAATTAAATAATATCATTCCATTATTACTTTTCTAAGAAATTTGTTACATTAGGTAAATTGTGTATTAATTTAATAATAATTGTATAAAGCTAGACGTCTAAAGGTAAACTCTAATATAATATTTTAATTAATTATATCAAAGGGCCCATTCGAAAATAAAAATAATAATTAAATCATCTATATAATTGATAATTCCAATATTATTAAATTAGTATTCTTGTTAAATCTTTATTACTTAGGTAAATACATAATTAAAGTATATGTTAATTAATAATTGAGTATTAATTTAATATTAATTGATTAAAGCTAATGGTCCAAAGGTAAACTCTAATAAATTAATTATATCAAATTGGCCCAAAAAATAATTTATGTTTATTAAATAATCTAAATAATATATAATTCCAATATTTATAAATTAGAATTCTTGTTAAATCCTTATTATTTAGTTATATTAGGTAAATACATAACTAAAGTATATGTTTATTAATAATAGAATATGGGTACATAGTGTATTAATTTAATATTACTTGTTTAAAGCTAAGGTCCAAAGGTAAACTTTAATATAATATTTAATTAATTAATTATATCAAATTGGCCCATTCGAAAATAAAATAATAATTTATGTTTATTAAATAATAATTCCAATATTTTTAATTAAGTATTCATGTTAAATCTTTATTATTTAGTTACATATAATTAAAGTATATGTTTATTAATAATAGAATATCCAAAAATATAACTAACTCAAACTCACTTACTATTATGGGTATATCATATAATCATATCAAAGTATTATATATAAAATAATAATTTCTTATTTATTATTAGACATAAAGGTCATTTTATCAACTATATCACTTTCTATAATTTATATTTAATAATCTATATTCATTAAATAAGTAATACTAAAAAGATATCTATGTCAATTAGGTAAATAGATTATTACTAATAAGGTTTAAAATAGGGTTTAATAGTCCAATATAAAAGGAATTAGTAATTCGCCAAAAACACACCTTAAGAAGATGGAAGACAGAGACCATAGGACCTAACAAAAGGGGGAATGAGGAGGCTAGGAAGACAAGGCTGGGACCCAGCAACTGCTGATCTTCCAGCCATCATCCCTATTCAGATTGTTCGGCCTTTTCTCAATCTCCAGGGCCTCTCTAAATTTGCGATGGTGAAACTGCGCTACTTTGGCAATGACTTGAGCCTCTTCTATACATACATGATGCATAGTCTTCCCCGCATGCTCAGCCAGGGCTGAGGACTTGGTCCTACCATGCCTTAAGTCCGCCGAATGCTCGCTAATCCGTTGATTGATAGAGCGACCAGTCTCACCAATATAAGGGGTCCCACAGGAACAGGGAATGACATAGACGCCCTTCATGTCCTTAGGGTCAATAGGGTCTTTCACAGACCTGAGGGAGCCACGGATAGTGTTGAGAGGCCTAAAAGAAGTGGACACATCGTACTTCCTCAGAATCCTCGCAATCCTGTCCGTGGTCCCTTGGATGTAAGGTAGGTTCACACCCGAGATATGATCTTTAGGAACCCTTTGGGTAGAAGGCTCCTTCCTAGCCTTGAGGAAGGCTTTCCGACCAAGGTGCCTATTGTAACCATTCTTCTCAAAGACATCCAGGAGATGGGCCTTTTCCGCTTCCAGGTTCTCCTCATCCGAAATTCTAACAGCACGGGTGGCAAGCGTGCTAAGAACCCCTAACTTCTGAGCTGGGAAATGATGCGAAGACGCATGCAAATATTGCTCAGTATGCGTCTTCTTTCGAACATCAACACTTCATTTTGAGGGCGTTTTTTGGACAATTTTTGCACCAAAAATTGGTTTTCACCGTCATTTTTAAAACATGTTGAAAATTTAGCTTGGAAAAAAAAAGGTGTTATTCCAGCATCAACACTTTTCGTTTTTAGCACTATTTTTGATGTTTTTTCGGGGTTTTTTGGCCAGAGTTCCCGTTTTGAGTTTATAGTTCCCGTTTCAAAGTTTACATTGTTCAATATTGAGTCTTATTGTGCCATCATAGCTGAAGTACAACCATCTTCAATTCATTTATGTTGTTGGCATCCATTATTGAATACGACATTTTACAAACTAATTTCATCAATCACCTGCAAATGGATTTGACTCATTCTACATGATGCCTCCTGTGCAGGTTTCATCAAAAGCTATTGTACACCCTCCCCTGAACCTGTACGTTGACTTTTGGCTCCAAGACATCTGCAGTAGAGTTTCCAAATGAAACTCTCTGAACTGCAAAGGCTATTCTAGTCCCAATCGATCCATGATGTATGCTCGCCAAGCTGCCATTGAAAATTAGGGCATGTATTTTAATGGTAAAGATCAGTAAAGTCCACCGCCAATGCCATTAAGGGATCAAGGAAGATATTTGTGTAGGAAGATCATCATTCTCCCATAACTTACAGTTCATAAAGCGAGACCAACCCATCAATTATCATATTTTTGAGTAAATTTTTGTCAATTAATTATCTCTTATAAATACATTTGTCAATCAACTATTTTAACTTTTAACTCATCATGCATAATAACAATATTAAAATTTCCTCTTGAAACTCCAAACCTAATTGTTCCAATTACCATCCAAAAAGATGATCAAACCCTAAAGACTACCTATTCACAGCTAACACAAAATCATGATGTGACCATAGCAAGATGGATCTAGTGCATCACATGACCAAAACCATATGGATCCAGTTCAATATAGTTGGCATGTCACATACATGTGATGAATTTTGTACCAACATTGAATCTATTTCAATCCCTAAACTTTGTGCAAACCTCTTATGTATTTGGGTCCATATTGTTGTAAAATGTAACTAGGTTTGATCTTAACAATATCATGTAATTGTGACTATTGTAAATGATGTAATGAAGAAAATAAAATTATTATTGTAAGCCTTGCTTCATGGGTTTCATGAGCAAGTGATTTTATTTGTTAGTGGCTCCCATTGAGAGCCTTAGGATTTATTATTGAGTCAAAGAGTCAATGTCATGTATGAAGAGCTCTTCTTGAGCATATATAAAATGTATATGAGTCAACCTAGTGTCTAGAAAAGACCTCCAAAAATACAAGCACAATCCTCTCTTGAAGTCGACCTGGAAATTGTATGAAACATTCATGTCATCTCACCTCAAATAGACACAACTATTTGGTTGGACACGTCAGCTCATTTATGGAGGAAAAACTACTATAAATACCCAGCTAAGATTTTTGCATAAAGATAACTTTAGGATTCGATATCTCTGAAATTTTGGATGGGTAATTATAGTGAATAAACTTCGTAGATCTGGGTCTTTCGGTGGAGAAGACAGGTTCAAATTTTCTTCTGAAGTTTCGATGATGAGATATAGAGAACAATTCGGTGATATCTATATGCTTTTGTATGGGTATATCAGAGATAAAAGTCGGATCTATGACACAATAAGATAGCTTGGATTACTTTATGATTTTTGAAGGATGATCATTGTCAACTACTCATATATCTTTCGAATGAAGAACAACGATGGGCTCATACCTTTAGCACATTCATCAAGCAATTCAGATCTATAGCTTTGGTATCATTGCAGTAAGTGATTCAAAAGCCTCTCTATGATTTCGTAAGAACAATAGCTGTGGAGATTTTGTGGTTCAATCTCTATTACAGTCATCAAAGAAAAGAGACTTGGTGATGGCACAGTGAAGTTTACCTTTTGGTGCAGTAAAGTCTCATTGATTTGTTGTAACTACAATTTGTATTATCACTATGGTGAAGATCTCAGTGTCAAGGTAGTAGCGAAGGTCTCAGTGTCAAGGCAGAAATCAAGATCTCGGTATCAAGAATGAAGGATCTTAGTGTCAAGGCAAATCTCAGTATCCAAACAATGATGAAGATCTCAAAGAGGACTGTCAAGATAACGTTTGTCTTGATCTTGGAGTGGCTACTAGGTCAAAGGTCTTGGTCTTGGTATTCATCAATTAGAATCTCTATAAGAAGAATATGTGTGGGTTTTCCTCTCAAAGAGATAGAGGTTTTGACCCTAGCAGAGAGCCAACATCTTGTGCTCTTGTCTCTTTTATTTTGGTAACTATTTGATGAAGCAAGAAAATACACTCTAATAATAACAACATAAGATTATGTTAATAAGAAAAAGTGAAAAAGTACCTCACAAATAGTTAACATCGTGAGAAGAATCTTATTAACCTAATTGCCCTAGATTTTCAGAATGGAATCAGAGCTAAGGTGTTGAAGTTAAAGGAAGGGTAGCCAAATGACATTCAATGATCAAGTTTCAAGAAGGGCACCAAAGCAAGTTGAAGGTTATCAAAGAAAAGGATCAAGATCTACATTGAAGAACCAAACCCTAGATCGAAGAAGCAATCTACAAAGCAAGGTAGCTCGAAGGACCTTAAAAACAAAGATCACATCATCTTGGAGAAAATTGAAACCCTAGAAGTAGTCTTGATTTACACTACAAAAGAAGGCGAGAAGGCATTGTCATCAACTTCAAGGTTATAAAACAAGCAAGGATCATCTCCTTGCCCTAGAACAAGATCATCCGAAGAAGGAAAAAATCATCCTCATCAAAAGGAGCAACCTTTTCTATTGGAGGAAGGATTTTTCATTTGAAAGAAGATCATCCAAGAGGAAGCTCTAATACATCTTCTTCAACCATCATTAAAGTGATCAAGTAGAAGAGTTCATATTCACTTGTCAAGTAAGTATCTTTCATTCATTAATTTATTTGGTAAAATGACTTCGTGGTTGCAAGGAGATCTATAAGTTGGATAGGTAATCAAAGGTCCTTGCATGGAATAAGGAGGATTGTCATAGTCCTCGTAGATAAGTGAAGTCATTAAACATATCAATGAAAAAGGTCTCCTTTGAATTCATGGGAAGGAACTCTTAAGGTCCTGTCACATAAACAATATTGGAGACATCAAAGAAGTTGGAAAAAGAATTATGAACATTACAAGAAAAGAAAGTTCATATCGTTGGAAAGGATAGGAGGAGCCGAGGAAAGGAATTCCATGGTAAGAGAGTGTAAGAAATCATTAAAATAGTCTCTCTCAATATAGGTCTCTTTATGGCTCCTACATCCTGCATTGGTTATGTCTACAATAAGATGCAGTGTGACATCATGTAAACATTAGAAACACGAACTCGTGACATCATCACGAGGATAACAAAATTCATGGGATAAGTAAGTTACCTCATTGTACTTGTGATTTCTATGCAAGATAGAAGAAGACAAGTTGAAGGGAAAAAGTGTTGAGGACTCAAACATTTGATGGAAGTAAAATATTATGTACTTTACAAGAAATATTGTTCTTAGCTTAAGAAGGACAATAACAAGAAGAATATAGAAGAAGTCCATTTCAATGAAGAAATGGAGGATTATGAAAGGAGTAAGAAAAAGGAAGTAGAATCATTAAAAGTAAGAGCTCGTGACACCACCATAGGGAAACATGAACAACCGCTGGAACACAATCTATGGTAGTCAATATAACTCTTGGTGACCTCATTGAAAGATCAAATGAAAGAGTCATCCAAGACAAGTCTCATCATACATCAGTCAAAAGGGAAACATCTGTTGAATAAGAATATGCGAGATCCTCAAGATTCTCTAATGGAATCCCTTTCAGAGGATTCATAGATCTAGAGTGGAAGCAAGTGTTTGATCAATAACTCTAACTTATGGAATTAACGGAATGATGGTATGATGACATGAGAAATGAAGCAGATCAGGGGTTGAAGATATTTTCAATCAAGGAAGTTGCTGGAAGAAGCCTAGATGACCTAAAGGTAAAATGAGTTATGTATCTTTGTATTTAATATTATAAAGTCATGTCATATGGTTGCAAGTAACGTGGACCACTACAATTAAGGAACTCTGATTGGAAGGTCCTGGGAATGGAATATTTAAGAGGAAGAGATCGTGAGATATGAAACCATGATAAAGGTGATCAACATCCAAAACACCATGACGATTTGACTAGGAAATCTTCCAGAAAGATATGAAGACTCTAATGAGAGTCTGAAAAATATGGAGACCCTTGACAATGGATATCTTTTGGAAATGTGTCAACATGTATGCCGGATGTTGATACCTACAGGAAGATGTCATGATGAAGAGTCATATCGTAAGGTACAATTTGATTTAATGTTATGTTTTGATTTCTTGAAAAATAACTGGATGAGTTCATACAGGGCTATTGGAACAAGAATTGTAAGTGCAAGTAAAACTAGAATTCATGTGGTGGATGGAAATTCCTGAAAGAAACATGATGACAAAGACATATCCATATGACTAAGGTTCCAGATATGTATCAAGAATTCCACTTTCCATGAAGAAAGGAATGACATGACAAGCCAAGAAGGAAAGTGATGGATGTTTAATGCCTTACAAGGAAGAAGCTTGACTGAATTCCATGACATTAAGAAAGGAAATTGATCAAGCAGCTGGAGGACCCACAAAGAAGAAGTTGTTTATGAAAAGAGAGTCTTCAGTTGAGATGGGGCTCTGACAAGTCCCTAATTAAGAGGGAGCTTGGGCATGTCCCTGATCAAAGGGAGCTTAGGTACATTCCTTTATAGGAATGGACATATCTTCTCTAGTTGAGAGGGAGAGATAGATACAACATTCTTGTCTTCACTTGGGAAGAAAGAATGGAGGATTGGGTAATCATATGGCATCTGATGCTCTTTGAGGATGTGTAGGGCATCCAAGATAAGAGTAGGGAAGAGGAAATATATTCTTTGAGGGTTGGGAACCCAAGATAAGAATAGTCCTAGAAGGTCATACTTAGTGAACACCCAGGTGGGTATGTACCTTGAGAGAGAATGATGAAGGTGTCTATAGTCATTGGTCTCACCAACATTATGCTCTGATCTAATGAGAGATAGAGCTGTCAGTCAAGGCCTTTCTGTGGAAACAATGTTGGTTACTATGATGCTATACAGATGGGTTACCAATCCAATTCTTCTTATGAGATTCTTCAGATTGAGAATGACCAAGTACCATTATGAATACCTCCCTAGTTAAGAGGGAGCATTGTAAAATGTAACTAGGTTCGGTCTTCATAATGACATGTAATTGTGACTATTGTAAATGATGTAATGAAGAAAATATAATTATTATTGTAAACCTTGCTTCATGGGTTTCATGAGCAAGATATTTTATTCGTTTTGGAGCCTCCCTACCAACCATCCTTAGAAGCATGTCTTGCACTGTCAAGTACATAGGCTTCAGCCAAGTTTCAAAGGCTTTCCATCATGTGCATGTCAACTTGCTTGTTTCCCATCATAAGCTGCCTTTCCAAACTTAGGTTATTTTCTGGCTGAGAGGTTCACTCATAAAATTGTACAATTTTGGAGGGGAACCAACCTTCCCTCTAGAAATTGCACAATCCTGTTGGGCTACCTACTGAGCTCCAGAATTGCGCAATCCAGCCAGGAAGCCCTCCCTCAGAAAACTATGCAATCTAGCCAGTCACTGGGCTTCAGCCTAGAAATTGCGCACTTCTGGGAGGTAGTGACCTGCTGACTCCAGAAATTGCACAATGCCTAAGGGACATCCAACCCTGCTCAACCCAAAAGTTGCACAAATCCCTTTCCCGGACTTGTAGACTACTGCATGTTCCTTTAGGTTGATTGGTTCCCTCCGAGACTGAGCAATCTTGATTTGCATGCATGAGCTTCTTTTCCCGAAATAGAAAAAATCAACATGCAAAAAGCATCCCTAAATTTTAGGGATCTGTTTTTAGCAGCTGGAGGTTACATGCAAATATCGTTTTAGAAACTTCCCTCCAAGTGTATCTTTTTCCCAGATTTGTGGAATGCGCGTCATAAGCCTCAAACTTATTTATTCGATGCTACACAGATCATTCCTCACACTGATCTTGGAGCTCTGACATCCCATAGCACATCTAGGAGTCTTCGGCACATTCAACTCAGTTATTTCAGGGTAAGTTTGATTTTCATGTCATTTGCTGCTTTTCTGTCGCTTTTCGTATTTCACTTTGTATGAATGTTGTTTTCTTGGTTTTGTTGAACGCCTACTGTCATTTTAATGTATATACATGTCCTCTTATATTCTGGATGTGATCTGTGCCTGTCAGCAGTTCCCAGGTTTGAAGTGGGCATGGAAACCTTCGGAAACCTCTGTGCACACTTATTATAGATTTTTCTCTAACTGCATTTCCATGGTGTCATCACACAGTTGTCAGACCACTTTGTCACCCATGTGTAAAAAATGATATTTGAGTAGGATCCACCTTGCATTTCGCAAGCAGCAATGGAGGCATTGATCAACATAGCAGATTGGTATGCCTCACTCCTTGGCACCTTGATACAGATGTACAACATAGAGAATCCCTCGCATGTTTTACCAAAGTTTTCCATGGACAAGCTCGTCATCCAAGAAGTGTCATATCACATCTCAATAGGGTTTTCAGCTATACTATGCAGGAATAAGAAGGCACCTTGGCTCGCTCTTACTTTGCAGATCGGGTTATACGAGATACAGAATCTCAAGCATGTTGATGCCGAGATGAAGGAATTCAAAAGATTCAATTTCAGCACCAGAAGTTTCAACCCGTATGACCCACATTGCTTTGTAAAAGACCACTGTGTGAGAGTGCAATTTCTGTGGATCCACTGGGCGTGTCATTGGCTTGAGGAAGACCCATGGAGATATTGTCACAAATTCTCCAGGCTCAATGAACCAGTTGGCATAGCTATGGAATGGTTTGCAAAGTGACGCAAAGCAGAATCTCAGAGGGCACCATCATCAACAGTAGCAGAGGGTAATAGACCTGCGCATGATAAAGGAAAGAGAAAGGTTGATGACAACGCGACAAGTGGAACGTGCAAAGGCAAAGAGATAAATAGATAATGGAGGAAATAGAGAAGGAGTTGCAAGAGATGAAGTAGAAACTCCGGGAAGAACAGGAGATGCGTAGAAGAGAGAAGGAAGCGCAGCAGGGAAGGACACAAAAGGAGGTGCAACATGCACAAATTGCAGAAACTATGCCCATATAGGTTATAGACTCATTCGAGTAGCTTGCATAGAGTATACAGGGTGAACAGTCATAGGAGCAGGACTTAGCTCAAGAGATTAAACAGATGCTAGAGAAAATGGATATGGACATGGTGCATCCAAAGTTAGATCAGGATACAAACCTCATGCCTCATAACCAAGAGGTCACCCCATCAGCTTCACCAGATATAGAAGCAGAGTTAGTCCCAAGCAATCAAGGAGACACAAATATCCTTGAAGACAATCCAAAAGTGGAGATGCACAACATATCTTTCGACGAGTCACAACACAAAGTTGTGCAATCGCGCAGAGTGTCTACTCCAGATGTCCACACATTTCCTACGTAGTTTGTAGAACGAGTGATCATATCTGATGTGTGCAAGCATCCAAGAGCATTGGCCGATACTACTAAAGCATATGTCGAGGCCACCAGCTCGAGTGTTCAATTCTTGATAGTAGAGAACGAGTGCATGGCAAAGGATTTACAAGCGACCAAGCAAGGAGGAGAGAAGGTTACATCATACGCTAGAGAAAAGTTGAAGAGAGCGATACTGGATGAAGTATCGTCCCTCAAAACAGTCATGCAGATTTTGTATTCCAAATTCAGCACCGTGCATAAGGTAGTTTTCCATCTCAATGGTTGGGATATGCTTTGTGCTAGGAGAGCACGCATCTTGTCAAATTTGCACACTACTTTTGATTGCATGCAAACATGGATAATGAGATGCAAAGGATCCCCATTGCATTTTCCAAAGATGATGAAGCCAAGGGCAGTAGAGTTGAAGGCACACATTGAGAGTCAGATCTGAAACTATGAGGAACTCCCATAGCTCATCACGAGTTTGCAGGCTTCGCATGCACAGGTATTCAGAAGCATGGATGTCATTGTACGCCCACACGCGATCCCATCTATTGGCACAATCACCAAGATGAATTCAAAGAAGCAAGTCTGAATGGAGCTGGACATGTACTTTAATGAGTTGATGCGTGTAGCCACCAGCGCAGACTTAGAGATCAGTGCACACACTATGCATCAGTATGTTTCTGGTCTGACTGCACTCAAGAGTATGATGCGCATGTTAGTAGACGAGTTGGACAGAGGTGCCAGATCAGTGTACTTGGATGCAACGAAGGCGAGAGTTCACTTTCAGCAGGATGTCACCATTGAGCACGTGAACACCATCATGGACTACCAAGCTTGGCATCAATTCGCCACCGTCAATCATCACGAAGATGCCGAAGAGTTGGTCTTCCCACAGTTGTCAGAGTCTTAGTGATAGCTTGCATGGCTTGCTCAAGCCTATTTTTTCTCACATGGGTACATGTGCAGATTGTAATGTAACATCTTGTAAAAGTGAAAGACCAAGTGTCGATGGTCGAATGTAACAGTCATGTAGTAGTTGAAGAGTCATGAGGGTAGGTGAAGAGTCACAAAGGGGAATGTCAAGGGTCACCCACCCTTTGCTATTTATAGAACCTCATAACTCATTGTACATGCTTATGGGGAGCCAAGCTTCCTATAGGTGTATCATAGAGAAAGCTTGGACTGTATTGTAACGAGCCTTGGCTTCTCCACAGTGCAGAGCTAGTATATCTCTTTGGAGGAGCAGGCAGAAGTGACTATAACATTCCATTGTTGGAACTAGTGGTTGGTCATGGTTGCATGTATGATTGGAACTTTCACTTTCTTAATATAACAGAGCCAACACATTTCATGCATATGTTGTTATTGTATTTCAGCTGTCTTGGTTACACTAACGATATATGTATCTATTTTCTTACGCAAGTATGTGTGGACTTTTCTATATATGTATGTATGAATCTTATTGAGATGTGCTGTTGGTTTAACTATCACTATGGATCATTGGTTTCCCTACCTTCCATCTGGTGATGTATCTTTGCTCATGTGTTCCCTTCCAATCCGCGTGTTTCCATAGGTTTCCAAGGGGCGCACTTATTCCACCTTTTGTGTGTTAGAACCCTTCATGCACCTTCCTTGGCTTGCTGTGCCGGTCACACCCTTGCTACCAACAAGTAAATCCTACTTGCCTCTATGCGCAACCACGGTCAAGGCGATACTGTACGACCCACTCCTAGGACTCCTACACCAAACGGTTTGAGATCTAGTTGGGACTTCTTACCGAGGAGATCCCTTGACATATTGGCAGGTCTAGTACCATCGACATTTTTGGCACTAGAACAAGGGCCATATGACAAGTTGTGCCTTTACATCCTAGGTTTAATATTCACATATCTGTCATGGATACTGTTAAACTCATCCCTTCGCAATGTTTCTCTTATGCCAAACACCTTGACATCACGAGGGAGTTTTTTGATCTCTTGTTTGAATTCATGTATGATGGTGAAGGCGAAGTGGCCTAGCCTGAGTACTTATAAGACTTCTAAGCATTTATTGATAATGTATATGACTTCTCTGATGAAGAGGCTAGTTTCATTCTTTCACACACACTTCGTGAATCCCCACAACGATAGCGCAACAACCTGCCACTCGACGGCGTGCTCTCACTTGACCAGTTTTGTGATCTCATTGAATCTACTTTGCATAATTTTTAATTTAGAACCTCTTGACAAAAAAAATGTTAAAAAAATGTGAGACTCCACAAGAATCGCCTATGGATTTTTGGTAGTGATTCTGCGAATTGCAGTTTCAAGCTCTGAAAATCTAGATGAGGTTTCAATATCTTTGGGACAGATTTGAATACTATCTTAATAAATCATTCAATCCCAAGATGAAATTGAAGTTCAAAGCCCGCTCAACATACTTCAGTGATGGACCTGTGAAATCACAGGTGTACACAGTCGCTATCACAAGTGACTGTCTGCCACCCCCTCATTGAAATATCACTTCACTTGATCAGGCCCATGCACCGTTAGCTTAGGAGTAAGAGTAGAGTTTGTTTCTTGTCTTGTTTTCTTGCATGCATGTTTGTTTCTTGATTTGTGTGTTTGTTCGCTTGCTTGCTTGTTTGCTTACTCGCTTTTCTTTCACATTTTTTCTTATGCTCTTTGCTCTTTAGTTGTTTGTTTGCTTGTTTACATTTGTAGGTTAGTTTTGCATGAAACCTTGTATGACTCTTGAAACAAGCGAGGGTAAAGTGCAAGAGGACTTGTGCAGTTATCAATACTTGGTAATCTGTTGTCCTCTCTCTGTATGTAGAACTTGTTATATTCAGTCCATGATACGCTAATGGAAAATGCATTCTGTTCGAAGGGAACCTTGATGAAAACGCAACGCTTGCACACTAACTAGTATCACCTACTCTAGTCAGTTGTTTTAGGTTAACCCTTGTCAGCTCAGTCGAGTAGAGTAAGGTGAGGGGGGAAATCTTAACAAGTATGTCAAAGGTATATATAAAATACTTCTTTGAAGGAACAACCTCTTCTGCTCTCAATAAGTCAGGATCCCTCTTCCGCCTCTAAATGAATAAGTGCTATGCAAAGTTTTGAAAAATGAAAAAGTGAAAAAATGAAAATGTGAAAATTTTTGAAAAATGAAAATGAATAAGGTGAAAAAAGAGAAAGGCTTCCTGCGTAGAGAGGCGATGCAAGAAACTCCACCGGGGTATTGACCAGGCTCGCTGGCAGTGGAGCGATGCTTGTGTTCCTGCGTGACTCCGTTGGGGCACTGTCCAGGCCTGCTGGCAGTGGAGCAACACCAGAGATGAAACTTTAACTCTGACTATCATATTGGTTGTGCAACAATATACCCCTCATCCCCATTCGAAACAGCTACATTGACTTGGCTTGGAATGTGTGCTAAGACCCAGAGCATGGAAGGTGCTACATCTTTCAATCAAGCTAGTGTGGGAATCAAGATGATCAGAGAACTGAACAATACTTTTGGAGGTGTTAGACTTCATTTTCGTGAAACAAAGTTCCGTTCAGAGAGCAGGAGTTCTACCAGTGTGTCGCCAAGTGTTGTAGCAGCTACAACTACCCTCCAAAATTTTGCTTTAGCTTCATTTTGGAGCCTCCCTACCAACCATCCTTAGCAGCATGTCTTGGACTGTCAAGTACATAGGATTCATTTGAGTTTCAAAGGCTTGCCAGCCTGTGCATGTCAACTTGCTTGTTTCCCATCATAGGCTGCCTTTCCAGACTTAGGTTATTTTCTGGCTAAGAGGTTCACTTAGAAAATTGCGCAATTCTGGAGGGGAACCAACCTTCCCTCCAAAAATTGCACAATCCTGCTGGGTTGCCTGCTGAGCTCTAGAATTGTGCAATCTAGCCAGGCAACCCTCCCTCAGAAAATTGCGTAATCCAGCCATTCACTAGGCTTCAACCTAGAAATTGCGCAATTATGGGAGGCAGTGACTTGCTGTTGAGCCTAAAAACTGTCCTTTCCTTAACAACTTTTCTCCTCCCTTTTCTTTGTTTTTCCATGAAGAAAATACATCCATATCATAAATAACCAATATATATTGCCTTAAGGAGAACATTTTAGTGATTTACATGTTATGCTTTTATGTTTTGCTGTTTGAATAAGTTTTTGTCTTTTAGCTACGGAACGCAGCCTATTCTGTAGCTAATCGGTTGTTCCGCAGCTACTTCCATGCTTTTACAGGTTCCAAGTGTCAGAAGGAGAAAATAACTACATGGGCAGCTTGGAAAACATCATGACATGGATCGTGTCCTATTCACCTAGCCCAGGTCGACAAGGAAGATGGTACAAGACTCTGGTCAAAGGAGAAGTCAAACGTAGAGACCTAAGGCAAACAAGACTCTATTTTGTACACGTTTCACAGTGATGGGATCCGAAACAACTTCCTGAACCCACGGACTTCAACAACCATCTGTGCAACCAAATCCAATAGCCATCACCTTAGATTTATGTCTCCAGCAACCGAGGAAGAGAATTTTGTGTGCCTGTCTGCTACGTGTTTTTGGTTGTAGCTTATTTTTCTCCATAAACAGTTGTATAATTTCTCTATAAATACCTGTGTAAAGAATTCAGAACCAGTTCTAATTGTGGTTGATGTATTAAGCTCAGACTACTATTCTGTAATTTTGAAAAACTTATTTCCTGTGCTTTTAATATGAAGACAGTGTGTTTCATGGATATCTGAAAGCGTTTCTTGGAGTTTTGATTGAGTACGCATAACCTGAGCAGTTGCAGAGGGCCCCTGCACTGACTGAGGTTTCATTTTATTTTGTTTTGTCTTTTATAGTTAAACTGTAAATTCATCATTTCTTCTATAGTGTTCATAACCATTTACTAACCTTGTTTATAATGCAATCTTTATCGTTTTCTTACTAATGCAGAATAGCTTCTTTCAGTACATAATAGCTTTCTCTTTGTTTAATTTCTTTCTAGTTTTTATCAGTAGCTTGAAGTTGAATTCAATAGTGTAGAGTAGTTTGTTTCATTTTTTTCATTAGTCTTTAAGTTTTCAATTAAACTGATCAGTACTATTACTGTTCTTGCCATTTTATTACTAGTTTAGTGACTCATGGTGTAGATGAATGTTTCTAAAAAGCCCTTCTAGTTGATAACTCATCTTAAACTAAGTGGTTGAATACTTCATTCATGTAATGAGTCTTTTCTGTGTTTTATGCATTTATCTTCTCTTAGAATATTGAAGTACAGAATTCCTCAAAATGTCATCCCAAAGAGGTTTGTCTTCCAAAATTGAGAGGTAGAGTAACTAAGTATTTCATTTAGTTTTGTTGCAATTTCACTTTCAGTCTTTCATTAAGTTTTCTTTCTGTAATAGACTAAACTTAGTTTTAATCACACTTTTAGTTTCAGTATTTCATTTATCTTCTTTTAGAGTAATGAAGCACAAAATTCCTCGAAATGCCATCACAAGGAGGTTTTTCTCCCAAAATTGAGAGGCGGAGTAACTAAGTACTTCATTTAGATTAGACATTAGTTGTAATTTCAATTTCAGTTTTAGTACTTCATTTAGTTCTGTTTCCATAATAGATTAGACATTAATTGCAACTTTACTTTCAGTTTTAGTATTTCATTTAGTTTTGTTCTTGTAACAGATTAGACAATAGTTGCAATTTCACTTTCAGTTTTCGATATTTCATTTAGTCTTGTTTTTGTAATTGAATAGACAGTATTTGCAGTTTTACTTTTTCGTTTATAGCTCATGATTTGGAATTAATGATATGATTAGAAACAGAAACTTTGTTTTCATTTCTTGATTAAACTTTACTTCCAAATATTGCTTAAAGCACTTTTATTTCTCCTTTTTAGATTCTTAGCAGCCTTTAAGGAAGTTAGATTTAGGATTTTAATAGTTACATTGTAATCTATTAGGAACTAAAGAACCAAAAATCCCCAAAACAACATAAAACACGAAAGAATAATGAAGTAAGAAGGGTCATCTAGCACATATGGTGCACTACACTTCATCAATTTACGATACCCGGATTGATAATTTATGTAGAGCAATTTAGGACACTAAATTGACCAAACATTTTGGCATCATTGCTAGTGAAGTGTAACTAGGTAGCCTTATCTCTTACATTAAAAAAAAACAAAAAAAAAAAAACAACAAAACAAAACAATACATGCATATAGAAAGAGACTCTAGGGGTAGATTTATAGCTAGGGGCATAAGTTCGATTCATACAACACCACCTACTCCACCAAGAGTTAGAAAAGACACACCTCCATCCCAGATTCATACTCCCAGCCATAGGATTCCTAGAATTCAAGGGGCAGAAACTGATTCTCCTACTTCATCTACCAAAACAGTCCTAGGAGAGAAAAATTTTGAATCTCCAATAGCAGGGATAACCTTTTTCACCTCCACAGGAGAGCCTATTGTAGTTGAAGAATTATGAATACCCGATGAGGAAGAATAAGTAGAAACTCTATCCCATAGTCCATTAATAGAAGAACCAGAGGAGGAGGGAATCCTTGCAGGTTGAGCCCTATACTGACTCTGAAGAAACTATAATGGCAGAAGAAGAACAAGATGGAGAATTCTCACTGTTTGGAGGAGGGGGTAGAGGGAGAGGTAGAGGAAACAATGGAGGAGGTAGAGGTAATAATGGAGGAGGCAGAGGAAATAGGGAAGTAGATAACTCATTTGGATTCCCTATAGTGGATGAGGAAACACATACGACAATGAAAAATATCTCACCATCTGTCCTCCCAAACTTCTATGGGTTGAGAAGTGAGGACCTTGAAACATTCTTATTTGAGTTTGAAGTCTTATGCAGAGCATATGGCTATCTAGAAAACTCTCAAAAACTCAAATTGTTCCCTTCAACACTAAAATGGGCTGCTTTGAAATGGTTCATGGGGTTAGTCACTCAATCCATTAGAACATGGAATGACATGAAAAAGGCATTTTTGGATAGATACTTGGATTATTGTATGCCTACCAATCATAAAGATGAGGTGTTCAAAATGATGCAAAGAGAGGATGAAAACTTAGAAGATTTGATTGAGGGATTTAATTATAATTTGAAAAGAGCAAAGACGAACAATTTAAATGAAGAAACTTTGAAAGCTCTTTTGTTAAAGGCCATTAGAGATGATTGGATAGATATCCTCAACATGATGGATAAGGGAGATATCTCTCAACTTCCATTGAGTGACATAGGAGAACTGTGTGTTCATCTCTCAAGAGGGAAATCTAAAACAAGGAAAGGGCCAAGAGATCCTTCTCTTGTTAGAGTAAACAAATCTGCAACTGGATCTGTAAGTAGGGCAGAAATTGGCAATATGCTTGATGAATTTAAAACTAACATTATAGGGAGCCTTAGTGAGCAACTAGACACCCTTAAAATTCAAAACAAGTAGAAAACAGAGGCTGATGCTTTAGCCATCTTTTGTCCAAAATGCAGAAAGAAACATGCTCTAAGAGAATGTCCTTTAGATGAAAAAATTGTAGAAACTTGTATGATTTGTTCAGAAAGTCATGAGACCAAAGGTTGTCCCTCAATCCCAGGTCTTAAGGTTGTCTTTCAAGAGGAAACAATCCCAAATTCTATAGAACCTATTTGTTTTGTTGCAAGAAGACCTTGGCAGGGGCCACAAAATCAAGGATTTAACAATCCAATGTATCTTCAACCCCCACCAAACTGGAATTCTTGGCAGCAACCTTGGCCTCAACCTCAATCTCAGTATCAATCTCAACTGTGGGCACAAGGGCTACAAAATCCTTATGGGAGATTTTCTCAATATTATCAATATCCTCCATCTTATCAGAATTATCCTCCCCCTCAAAATCAACAGCCACAACTCCCGAATCAAAACCCTCAACTTTCATTGCCATCTCCACAATAATCTCCACAACAAAGTCAAAATCCTCAACTCTTACTGCCATTTCAGCAGAAACCAAATAAGCTACCTTCCCAACCATTACCAAACCCCAACAATAAAAACCTTCAGAATGCTTACATGGTAGAAGGACAACAATTTCCAACTTACATGATTACTCCTATAGATCTTAATGATTTTCAACTAAGATCTGGTAGGATATTAGAAAAGGAAAGACCTTCTGTCGTTATTCAAGAACAAGACACTTCTGAGGAAGATTCTCTAAAAGTCAATAAATTTTTTGAGGGAACATCCCTCCGAAGCCAAAACATTGAAAAGCAAAAACAAAAACAACCAGTGAACACAACTCCCATCATTGAGCAACCAGCATCTACTTCTACACCTCCTTTTCCTGAAAGACTACAAATTGTTAGAGGGATAAAAAAACAGATCTCGTTGCCCAATTATGATTTTCTAGATGAATTGAAGAATGTCTGTATCAAAATTCTTTTGTTACAAGCCATTAGAGAAATTCCAATTCTAGCCAAGATAATAAAGGAGTTGAGCATCAAAAGACCAGGAAGAAAACCAAGAGAAACAAAAAGAAGTCACCTGGTAGGAAAGATAGCAGACATAATGATGGGAAAAATTTCCATGCAGAAATATGTGGATCCAAGAAGTCCAATTATCGAAACACATATAAATGGAATTGAAATTCCAAACACATTGATTGACTTAAGGGTAGCAATAAACATTATGAGTAGACAAACTATGGAGCAACTTAAACTTTCTAATCTTCTTTACACACCTACTTTACTGCAACTTACAAATAGATCAGTAATCAAACCAGATGGTGTGCTAGAAGATATTTCAGTATCCTTAGATTCTTGGGAATATCCTGTTGATTTCATGATCTTAACTCCCAAGAATAATCTAGGAGGACACCCACTCATATTAGGAAGACCTTGGCTGGCCACAGCTGATGCTTTTATTAGTTGTAGATCTGGTGACATGTATATTTCTGATGGTAATTCAACAAAGAAATTTAATTTGTATCCTTTAGCAAAAGCAATCACAGAAATAGATGACAAGGAATGGATTGATGATGAAGATGATATTCAGCCTCTCTTTACTATGTCAGAAATTAGTGAAGATAGTCAAATTTTGAACACATTGGAAAATTTTGAAACATCTTCAGAATATGATCATGCACAATTTCAAGAAAAATCTAATGGTGAATACTTGTATTCTAGGCAGATGTTTCTCTATTCTATGGAAGAGTTCAGTAGCTCTACAATTGAAATTTCTCTAGGTAGGACATTAAACATAAATAAAAACTTGGAGAAGCTACAACAAGAAGAGCTAACCAAAACATTACAAAAACATTCTGCTGCATTTGCATGGGAGTACACCGACATGAAAGGTATTGATCCTAAGACCTGTATCCATCATATCTATATTGAGGAAAATAGTAGACCAATCAGACAATCTCAGAGAAGAATGAATCCAAATCTTAGGGAAATTGTGAAAGAAGAGCTCCAAAAATTACTCAATGTAAACTTCATTTACCCAATTTTAGATAGCCAATGGGTTTTTCCTTTGGTAATTGTGCCTAAAAAGAATGGTAAATGGAGGGTGTGCATTGATTACCGAGAATTGAATAAAGAAACCCTGAAATATCACTTTCCTTTGCCCTTTATAGATCAAGTGTTAGATACATTAGCAGGTAAGAAGTATTTCTCATTATTGGATGGTTTTAGTGGCTATAATCAAATTTAGGTAGCACCTGAGGATCAGGATAAAACCACATTTGCTTGTCGATAGGGAACTTTTGCCTACCGAGTGCTTTCTTTTGGGTTATGTAATGCACCTGCAACATTCCAAAGAGCAGTACTAGGAATTTTTTCTAATCTAATACATGATTGTGTAGAGGTATATATGGATGATTTTGTAGTCTATGGAAACACATTTGAGGAAGCTTTGGAAAATTTGGAAAAATTTCTTAAAAGATGTAAAGAAACAAACCTTTCACTAAGCCATGAAAAATGTTTTATGATGTTTACAGAAGGTATTGTTTTAGGACATCACATTTCAGGAGATGGGATTAAAGTTAACAAATCTAAAGTTGAAGTCATATCTAAGTTACCAATTCCAAATTGCCAAAAAGATGTTAGAATTTTTCTAGGATTTACAGGATACTATAGATGATTCATAGAAAACTTCACTAAAATAACATCTCCACTCTTCAAATTGCTTACAAAAGATTGTGAATTCAGTTGGAATCCTGATTGCCAACTAGCATTTGAAACCTTGAAAGAATTTTTTTTGAAGCACCTATTTTAAGAGGTCCAAATTGGAAACTCCCTTTCCATATTTCCATAGATGCTTCAGATATAGCTCTGGGAGCTATATTGGGACAAAAAGGTTTGATTCCTTATGCCATTTACTATACAAGTAAGAATTTGACTCCCACTGAGTTGAATTATACTATGACTGAAAAGGAATTTTTAGCTGTTGTTAATGCAATTAACAAGTTCAGACATTATATAACAGGCTACGAAACCTTTATTCATACAGATCACTCTGCAATTAGATATTTGATGAATAAACCTATTACTAATGGCAGAGTTACAAGATGGCTTTTACTTTTGCAAGAATTCAACATTACTATGTTAGATAAACCTGGAAAACAAAACACAGTTGCTGATTTCTTGTCCAGGATTCAAAATACCAAAGAAGATTCTCGGGTTGAAGATAAGTTTCCTGATGAATATCGTTTTGTAGTAACTACTCAAACTACTTGGTTTGCAGTTGTTGCTAATTACTTGGTTACAGGGAAGTTACCTTCACATTTGTTTCCTAGAGAGAAAATAAATATTATTTAAGAAAGTGCAAGATATTCATGGATCACTAATGAATTGTATAAAACAGGGACAGATCTTATGATCAGAAGGTGTGTTATGGAAGATGAAATGCCTGAGATTCTCAAAGCATATCATGATGAGCCATGTGGTGGACACTTTGCTGACAAGAGGATAGCCTATAAAATCCTTTCTTTAGGATATTATTGGACATCCATCTTCAAAGATGCTAAGGAATATGTTAGGAGGTGTGACAGCTACCAAAGGGTAGGGAAACCTGCTCCCTCAAATGAAATGCCATTACAAACTCGGGTACTTATTGAACCTTTTGAAAAGTGGGCTTTAGTCTTTATTGGACCAATTAATCCTCCATCTAAGCAGAAAAAGTATATATTGGTATGCACTGATTATGTCACCAAATGGGTAGAAGCTAAAGCATTACCTTTTGCTAACGAAAAATCTATAGTTAATTTTCTTTTTGAGTACTTATTTACTCGTTTTGGTGTTCCAAGAGAAACTGTGATAGATCAGGGATCTCAATTCACATCCAACATGATGGAAAAGCTTATGGAGGAGTACAAGATCAAGCATAGGAAATCTACTCCCTATCATCCACAAGCAAATGGTCAAGTGGAGTCTACAAATAAAGTGATTGAAGGAATCCTCACCAAGACTGTGCATCTACATAGAAGAGATTGGGCAGAAAGGCTTCCTGAAGCCTTATGGGCCTATAGAACTACATGGAGGAACACAACGGGACATACACCCTATGAACTTGTTTATGGGAAGCAAGTCCTATTCCCTATAGAGTTCCAAATCAGAACTTTCAAGATGGCAGTCCAGTTGGGGATGGATTTATCAGAAGCTCAAAAACATAGGCTGGAGCAATTAAATGAACTTGATGAAATCAGACAAGAGGCAGTTCAAAGGACTGGTATAGTCCAACAATAGAGGGCTAAATGGCATGACAAATACATCAAGGATAAGAGGTTTCAAGAGGGAGATTGGGCATTGTTATTTGATTCAAAGTTTAAAGATTTTCAAGGGAAGTTTCAAACTCATTGGCTTGGGCCATATGAGATTGAAAAAGTCTTTAGTAATGGAGTAGTGAGGATCAGAACAATAGATGAAAGTCAAACTCCTCTTCTTGTGAATGGTCATAGATTGAAAATATATCAAAAACCAATCTCAAAGGAGGAGTTCATCAAGATCTTCCAGAACAATTCTGAAATGAAGTTAGTGAAGAAGAATCCTTCTTCTCCACCAACTTAGTCTTTATTTTTCCTATCTAAAATATATATATAAAATAAATTGTATAAGGTTGAAAACCAATCACTGATTGGCATGCTTATACAGAAAATACAGGGTGAAAATCAGAAGTTTCTGACACCCTATATTTTCCATTTCTTTTCTGAAAAAGTGGTGACAAAAAGCCACAGTCACTCTGCATTCTGCAAAATTCATTGTCTCATCTCATTTCACTCTGTTTTACTTTTACAGTTTCACTTCACTCCATTTGCCATATTTCACCAATAAATTTTTCTTTTCCAGCATTTCTTTCATCTCCATTTTCATTTATCATCTTGTCATATTTTCACTTACACAGCCATTTCCATTTCATTCATTCATAAGCCATATTTTACTCTCTGTTTCACATTCTGCAGCTGTTTCCACATTCTGCAACTGATTTCGTTCCATAGCTAATCCTGTTCTGCAGCTAATCTGATTCTGCAACAACGGTTTGATTATCAGTCCAAGCACAAGTGGTCAGTTCATAATAAAATATTATATGCAGGTAATTGAAGAAAAATCAACTTTGAAGACCAATCATGCCTAAAGCACCTGTGGAGCAAACATCAAAATATTAGCAAGCGAAAGGTAAGGTTCCAAAGGTAAAAACAAAAATTTATTTCAAAAAGCAATTCAAAAACATAAGCTTGTATAACATGTATGATCACATGTCTCCTTGATTAATCATTATGTGATTTGACCACCACGATGTCTCTGCCATATCTTTCATCTTCAATGACGAATGATCCAATGATTCCTTCATAACTGATCTCCGTTTTAAACTCCATAACTTGTACTTAACCGAACTTCTACAACTACACCTGTTAACAGTCAGATTAACGACATGACCTATCTATATATGACTCTTCAAACCCTGACTGTTCATTTATTACATGACAACTCTTAAGTTTTTCTCTCATATTTACGTAGCCACTTTGTGCATATAGTCATTCTGTTTCTATATTATTTGTGCATACAGTCACTCTGTTTCCACACATTTTGTGTATACGGTTACTCTGTTTCCATATATTTCGTATATACAATCGTTTTGTTTCATATTCACAGTCATTATGTTCCCGATCATTCTGTTCCCATATACCCTATCATCCTATTTCCATATCCATAATCATTCTGCTTTTGTATACATAGTCTTCTTATTACCATATACGCAGTCATTTCATTTCTTAGACAATGAGAGTAGTTTTGAAGGGTAGTCGAGAACAGAGGTTATGGGGCTTATTGTTAGAACTAAACCTGTAGGGGTAAAATACATGGAGGGTTATCCGAAACTGAAGGGAATGTTACAGAAGGCTGGTTGGTTGTATTTTATTGAAAAATTCAACGGTTACCATAAGGAAATCAATAAACCCTTTGCAAGGTCATTTGATGGAATGGAAGTGGAAATAGGTGACATCAAATTTGCAGTTACCGAGTCCTTCATAGCTGAAGCAACATAACTCCCAAGGCTAGGACAAAGGTGGTTTAAGAACAAAAAGTTTCATGATGAATCTTGGAAGGTGATTATTAAAAATCCAGGTATGGACGTTTTAGTTTTTAAAAAAGGGATTCCGATGTCTGCACTCAAAAACAAATGGAGTAGCATGTTGTTAATACTTCAAAAATTCATCACATGTGAAGGGAGGTTTGGATCTATGTATGTTTATCATATAATATTGCTAATGAATTTTCTAGAGAATGGAACCCTCAATCTTCCCTTTTTCCTTTTGAATAGTCTAAGAAGAATGGCAACCAATGTTCAAAACAAAGTTGAATCAATAGAAACCACTCTATATCACCATGGACTAGTGAAGATTTTAGTTGAATTTCATTTGAGAAGTGTAGGGGATACATGGGAGGACTTTTTGGTAAGGAATTTCTTCCAAGATGCTCCAGATTTATCTGAGGGAAGTCATGTTAAAAGAAGTAGGAGAAAGAAGACCAATCTCACCATTCAAAGCACCCCTGAAACTTCAGCACAGAAAAATGATGAAGAAGAACCAATCTCTGAAAAATTAATAGAGATCAGAAAGCAGACTAAGCAAAGGAGAAAAATGAAAGAAAGGGTTGAAGAAATCAACAGGGATATTCCTAAACCTTCATCACCTAAAGAGGATGAACAACTACTTTCTGAAAGACTAACCAAGATCAAGGAACATATCAAGAAAGATAAGGAGAAAGGAAAGAGGAAAAAGGATACAAAAGAAGAAACCATAGGCTTCCAAAACTTGAGGAGGAGTTCTAGACTCTGAGGCAAAGTGAAGAAGGTGAAATCAAAAGAGGCCCAGTTTATAAATTTAGAGGAAGAAACTCCAGCTCAGTCCCCTGACAGTATTCCATATGAGCAAAGTCCATAGAACTCTCCTCCACAAAATTTTGAAGGCAGCCCAAGTAGAGCTTCTCCTGGCATTGATCCAATACAACAGCAAATCTATGACTACATAGAGTCATTAGAGAAAAATAGTACATTAGTAGACCCAGGGACTTCAGCTAATCTAGAGTAGCCTGTTACCTCACAAGAAACTCTAACTAGCTCCCTCAAATAGGAGATCTTTGAGCTAGAAACTCTGAATAGGCACATCCAAAGAGAAAATGAACCTTAAAGGAACATAATAAGCTGGATAAAGCTATTCATGACAACATTATGCTTCACTTGGGTTTATGGTACAAAAAGAACAGGAAACTAAAAAGGAAGAATAAGAAGCTAAACAGGGCCCTTATTAACCTCAAATATAGATTTCTCATGAAGAAGCCAAGGATGGCAGTTGGTGCAAAAAAAAGCAAGAAGAGGAAGTTGGATGTGTTGGCTGAAATATCAGAACAAATGCAATAGGAGGAGGAAGTTAACAATTTTGATTGCATGCGGACATGCAATAGTTTTGCAGTGGGGTTATGTTGAGCCTAAAAACTACCCTTTCCTCAGCAACTTTTCTCCTCACTTTTCTTTGTTTTTCTATGAAGAAAATGCATCACTATCATCAATAACCAGTATACATTGCCTTAAGGAGAAAATTTTAGTGATTTACATGTTATGCTTTTATGTTTTTCTATTTGAATAAGTTTTTGTCTTTTAGCTATGGAACGCAGCCTATTCTGCAGCTAATCGGCTGTTCCGCAGCTACTTCCATGCTTTTATAGGTTCCAGGTGTCAGAAGGAGAAAATAACTACATGGGAAGCTTGGAAAACATCATCACATAGATTGTGTCCTATTCACCTAGCCTAGGTCGACAAGGAGGATGGTACAAGACTCCCATCAAAGGAGAAGTCAAACGTAGAGACCTAAGGCAAACAGGACTCTATTTTGTACACCTTTCAGGGTGATGGGATCCGAAACAACTTCTTGAACCGATAGACTTCAACAGCCATCTGTGCAACCAAATCCAACAGCCATCACCTTAGATTTATGTCTCCAGCAACCGAGGAAGAGAATTCTGTGTGCCTGTCTGCTACGTGTTTTTGGTTGTAGCTTATTTTTCTCCATAAACAGTTGTATAATTTCTCTATAAATACCTATGTAAAGAACGCAGAACCAGTTCTAATTTTGGTTGATGTATTAAGCTCAGACTACTGTTCTGTAATTTTGAAAAACTCATTTCCTGTGTTTTTGATATGAAGACTGTGTGTTTCATGGATATCTGAAAGCGTTTCTTGGAGTTTTTAGCGAATATGCATAACCTGAGCAGTTGTAGAGGGCCCCTGCGCTGACTGAGGTTTCATTTTATTTTGTTTTGTCTTTTATAGTTAAACTGTAAATTCATCATTTCTTCCATAGTGTTCATAACCATTTACTAACCTTGTTTATAATGCAGTCTTTATCGTTTTCTTACTAATGTAGAATAGCTTCTTTCAGTATAAAATAACTTTCTCTTTGTTTAATTTCTTTCTAGTTTTTAATAGTAGCTTGAAGTTGAATTCAGTAGTGTAGAGTAGTTTGTTTCATTTGCTGTTTCATTATTTTTCATGTTTTTAATTAAACTGATTAGTGCTATTACTGTTCTTGCCATTTTATTACTAGTTTAGTGACTCATGCTGTAAAAGAATGTTTCTAAAAAGCCCTTCTAGTTGATAACTCATCTTAAACTAAGTGGTTGAATACTTCATTCATGCAATGAGTCTTTTCTGCGTTTTATGCATTTATCTTCTCTTAGAATAATGAAGTACATAATTCCTCAAAATTTCATCCCAAGGAGGTTTGTCTTCCAAAATTGAGAGGTATAGTAACTAAGTATTTCATTTAGTTTTGTTGCAATTTCACTTTCAATCTTTCATTAAGTTTTGTTTCTGCAATAGACTAAACATTAGTTGTAATCTCACTTTCAGTTTAAGTATTTCATTTATATTCTTTTAGAGTAATGAAGCACAAAATTCCTCGAAATGCCATCACAAGGATGTTTTTCTCCCAAAATTGAGAGGCAGAATAACTAAGTACTCCATTTAGATTAGACATTAGTTGTAATTTCAATTTCAGTTTTAGTACTTCATTTAGTTCTGTTTCCATAATAGATTAGACATTAATTGCAGCTCTACTTTTAGTTTCTTTATTTCATTTAGTTTTGTTCTTGTAACAGATTAGACAATAGTTGCAATTTCACTTTCAGTTTTCAGTATTTCATTTAGTCTTGTTTTTGTAATTGAATAGACAGTAGTTGCAGTTTTACTTTTTAGTTTGTAGCTCATGATTTGGAATTAATGATATGATTAGAAACAAAAACTTTATTTTCATTTCTTGATTAAACTTTACTTCCAAATCTTGCTTAAAGCACTTTTATTTCTCCTTTTTAGATTCTTAGTAGCCTTTACAGAAGTTAGATTTAGGATTTTAATAGTTACATTGCAATCTATTAGGAACTAAGGAACCAAAAACCCCCAAAACAACATAAAACACAAAAGAATAATGAAGTAAGAAGGGTCATCTAGCACATATAGTGCACTGCACTTCACCAGTTTACGATACCCGGATTGATAATTTATGTAGAGCAATTTAGGACACTAAATTGACCAAACACCTACTGACCCCAGAAATTGCGCAATGCTTGAAGGTCAACCAGCCCTGCTCATCCCTGAAACTGCACAAATCCCTTTCCTAGACTTGGAGACTACTGCATCTGCCTTCAGGTTGACCGGTTCCCTCTGGGACTGAACAATCCTGATTTGCATGCATGGGCTAATTTTCCCGAAATAGCAAAAAGCAACATGCAAAAAGAATCCCTAAATTTTAGGGATCTATTTTTAGCAGTTGGAGGTTACTTGAAAAGATCATTTTAGAAACTTTCCTCCAAGTGTCACTTTTTCCCAAATTTGTGGCATGGGCGTCATAAGCCTCAAACTTATTTATTCGATGCTATAGAGCTCATTCCTCACACCGATCTTGGAGCTCTGACATCCCACAACACATCTAGGAGTCTTTGACACATTCGACTCAGCTATTTCCGGGTAAGTTTGCTTTTCATGTCATTTGCTGCTTTTCGGTCGCTTTTTGTATTTCACTTTGTACGAATGCTATTTGCTTGGTTTTTTTGAACACATGTTGTCATTTTAATGTATATTAGCTTGTAGAAGCACAATTTTAGTTTTTATTTGCATCTCACTATTTTCACATGCATGACATTGTTTTGCACTAATAGTCACTATTGCGGCGACTCGTTTCACACACATGCATGCATTCCCATTTTTGGAATCCTACATTCACTGTTTGCATGCATGATCATTTACTCTTGCTTACATTCAGTCTCGCCATGCATTCAAACCTTTTCATGTTTTCAGTTGCCCATCGGCGGGTCTGGGTTGCCTTGGCCCAGACCTTGCCTTGCTTAGACAAAAATGCGCATTTCGGGAAGTGAAGGCTTTGCCTTCCCTCTAGAAATTGCAAAAACCTGGCCAGAACTAACCTCTAGGCTTGCATTGCACAATTCTGGGAGGCAGTGCCCTGCTGACCCAGAAAATTGTGCAATGCAATTTCTGGGCTTGCATGCCCTTGCCAACTGAAATTGTGCATTGTGTAGTTTAAACCCTCAGCAGGCAAGCTCGACTACGCATTACACAAGTCCAGCAATCAGTCAGTCTCCTGACAGCCTGGATTGTGCCTTGCACATTTTTGGCAGTCAGTATCCCAGCCTCCCGGTGAAAATTGTGCAATCTTTACTGCTAGTCACCCAAGTATTTTGCATGTCAGTCCTCAGATTTGTTTTGGTTTTCAACTAAGAGATTTCTTGCCATGAGTGTCGCTATGTCTCCAAGTATAGTATGTGTTCATCCATCTCTCAACATTATAGGTACAATGGTCTCCAAGAGAGCAGGGTCAAAGGACACTGTTGGAAGTGAAATTGGAGATGCCTCTCAGGCCAGGCAGTAACTTCTCAAGGCAAAAATGATTCGTATGTATTCCTTCAGGTAGGTATTCATTAAATACATGAGGGAGAGACTGTTCAGTTCATCTCCTGATGACTGTTCATATTATTTATTTATCTATTTACATTATATTCACCCAATCATGAAGATTAGGTGTCAACATTCCCCCCCTTAATCTGAAGGGATGTTGTTGAGTCCAAACATCATTCTGAATCGTTCAAGCTTTTCTCTTCCAAGTGCTTTGGTGAAGATGTCTGCAATTTGCTCATTTGTGGAAAAATGACGGAGATGGATTGTTTTTGCCTCAACATGACGTCGAATCAAATGATATTTAGTATTGATGTGCTTCATTCGATCATGGAAATTTGGGTTCTTGGCCAACTTTATTGCAGAGGTATTGTCAATCATGAGTGGAGTTGATTGTACTTGTTTTACCTACAAATCTTCAAGAATTTTCCTGAGCCACACAATTTCTTTTGTTGCTTCAGCTGCTGCCACGTATTCTTCTTCTGTTGTGGAATCTGCTGGACCTGATTGTTTGCGTGATCTCCAGGGGACAACTCCTGATCGAAGACTCATAGCATATCCTAAAGTAGATACCCTAGTTTCTTTGTCCCCATCGAAGTCTGAATCAGAGTATCTAATCAAGCTGAAGTCTTCCACCTGTGTATACTTGATTCCAAAGTCTTGAGTTCCCTTCAAGTACCTTAGAACTCTTTTTGCAGTAGACCAATGTCCCTCACAAGGCTTTTGCATAAACCTGGAGAGGATTCCAACAACAAATGAAATGTCTGGTCTGGTAGTGTTTAGGTAGTTGAGACTTCCTATAAGCTATCTATACTTTGTTGCATCCTCAAATTCTTTTCCTTCAATAAATGTGAGCTTTAAGTTTTGTTCCATTGGAGTACTAAGAGGATTGCACTCTGTCATGCCAAACTTGTTTAATAGATCTCCAATGTATTTCTTTTGAGAAAGAAATATGGACTTCGAATGTTGGGTTACTTCAATGCCAAGATAGTAATGAACATAGCCCAAATCAGTCATTTCAAAACTTTTCCCCAATTCCTTCTTTATGGATGCAATGTAGCTTTCATTGTTCTATGTCATCAAAACATCATCTACATATACCACAAGATATACAACTGTTTTTCCAACTTTCTTGACAAATAAAGTTGCATCATCAGGATCATAATGTTTGAAATTGAGTTTCAGAAGATGCTCAGTTAGTTTTTCATACCAGGCCCGCGGTGCTCGTTTGAGGCTATACAAGGACTTCACCAGTTTTCATACTTTATGTTCATGTCCATTCACAACAAATCCTTTAGGCTGGGACATAAAAACATTCTCTTTTAGATCTCCATTCAAGAAAGTAGTTTTTACATCCATTTGATGGAATTTCCAACCGTTCTGAGTTGCTAGGGCAAAGAGTGTCTGGATGGTATCCCATTTTGCTGTGGGGGAAAAAGTCTCCTCATAATCGACCCCTTCCTTTTGTGCAAAACCTTTTGCCACAAGCCTAGCTTTGTGCTTTTCAAGTGAGCCAACAGCTTTATACTTGTTCTTATAGACCCACTTGCAGCCAATTGGTTTGATTCCTAATGGAGGATCAACAAGCTTCCAAGTGTCGTTCTTTATGAGGGCATCATACTCCTTTTGCATCGCTTCTTTCCATTCATCATGAGAAGAAGATTCTTTGAAGGAATTTGGTTCAAAATATGTAGACAAGTTCAATTCACAATCATAAGAAACATCCATATAAACAGGTGAATTAGAGTCATCTACATCACCTCCATTTTGCCGGTTTGAATTTCTAGTTCCTGTCTTTCCAACTTCATCAGGATGAACACTTTCAAGTGTCTTTGTCAGCCACTTTGAGGGACCTTTCTCAGATGGTCCAGGCTGCTCCGTTGATTGAGTTGGGGCTGAATCAAGATTGAGTCTCCCAATTCTATCAATTACATCACTTAAAGCATCATCCATTGTTGGAGTTTCATGCAGGGGAGAGTGTTCTTCAGAAGAAGATTCCACATGTTGAACTAGTATAGGAATCCCCCCTTCAAGATGTGGAATCGGATTATCAAATTCTTGAAATGATTTTGCTTTTGTGAATCTATCCAAGTGATCAAGTTGTTGCTCAACAACATTGTCATTTTTGGATGATTCAAGAAAAACTACATCTCTAGATACAACAAACTTATTATTTACTTCATCATAGAGATGGTATGCTTTGGAGGTGTTTGAATACCCCAGGAAGATACACTTACAACTTCTAGCACCAAGTTTGTTTCTATGTACCTTTGGTATCAAGGCATAACAGGTGGAACCAAAGACCGTGAGATGCTTTACCGAAGGAACATGTCCATACCACATTTCATAAGGATTCTTGTTTCTAATAGCATTATATGGACATCTATTCTTTATATATGCAGCACATAGAACAACATCAACCCAAAACATTATCTTTAAATTTTTAAAGAAGAGCATGGATCGTACCATATTTAAGATTGTCCTATTCATTACTTTAGCTACACCATTCTGTTGGGGATTATAAGGCACAATTGTTTGATGTTTGATCCCATGTTGGCAAAGATAGTTTTCAAATTCATTTGATGTGTATTCCTTTCCATTATCAATGCAAATAGACCCAATATGAGATTGTGCACCATTTTCAATCCATTTATGAAAATTCTTGAATGTTTGAAAGGCATCAGATTTGTTCTTCAATAAATAAACCCAACACATTCTGGTGTAGTCATCAATAAATGTCACCATATATTTATTTCCATTTGCAGAAGGAACAGGCATTGGACCACATAAATATGAATGAATGAGTTCAAGTTTTCTATGTGCTCTTGAATGTGAATCATGAAAAGACTGTTTGCTATGCTTTCCTAGGATGCAAGCATCACATTGCTTAAGTTTCCTAGGAATTGTAGGCAAACCAGCAACATCATTTTTCTTCAGCAAGTGGAGACTGTCATAGTTCAAATGTCCAAATCTAGCATGCCATAATAAACTTGATGGAAGTGTACCTTCTTCATGATGAGAATTGTATGAGAAATGTTGTGCATGAGCAGAGGTTCCTTGCAGCTTGAGAAGCCTTTCTTCTTCTATTCCCCTCATGACAAGTGAGTGGTCAGATGCTTTTCTCACCTCAAGCTTGCCATCAAACATATGAATGGAGTGACCTTGCTGGCGGATATGGACCAAGGACAAAAAGTTTCTCTTGAGTTGTGGGAGATATAGAACATGATGCAGAAGAAAGTCTGGAAGACCAGCCAGTTTAAGCCTGATTGTGCCAAGCCCTGATGGCTTGATTTTTGATTGGTCTGCAAAGTATACTGCTCCATCAACATTGTTAGTAAATTCTTCAAAAAGATCTTTTGTATGAGTCATATGGCAGGTTACTCCTGAATCAAGAAACCAATCATTTTTCCAAGAAGCAAGTGAAGCATTAAATAAATCTTCATTTACTCCAATATTACATTGTGCCACAACATAGTGAGCGGATTCAGGTGCTTTACCTTTGTCTGTATCATCAGTTTTACCTTTCTTTTGGTTTCTTTTTTGCTCAATTTTGTCCCATGGGAGCTTGCATGTAGAGGCATCACGTGATCCATTTCTTTTGCAGCGAATGCAGTGCAAATCTACCTTTTGTCCTTGAGAATGTCTGCCCCCCTGCCTCTGAAATATCTTCCTCTTCCTCTCCGACCACGTCTTCCTCTTGAAGAATCTTAAGTAGGATGATTTTCATTTTGAGCAAGGCACACAGCCTCTTCAAAAGATTTAGGGGTTGTCTTCTTTCCAAAAGCTTTCTCTCTTTCAACAAACTTTTTCACAAGAGAGTCAAAGGTGATATCTTTGAGATTTCCATTTGCTTGCAATGACTCAAGATAATTGGAGTAAGTAGGATAAAGTGCCTTGAGAAAAGTGATAAGAGGAATATCCAATTCAACCTTAGTGGATTTGATATCATGCATCATAGACTTTACTTCAGATGCAAGAGCAAGAGTATCATTATTTTGTAGTTCAAGAGTGAAGAGTTTAATCATGAGTTGAACAACTTCAAGTGCAGAATGTGATTCATAGAGTTCTTTAAGCTTTTGTAAGGCTTTAAAGGCAGTTGAATATGAAGAAATATGGTGACTCACCTCTTCATTTACAGATGTTGCGATTAATGCATAAGCTTTGTTGTTCTTGTTTTCCCAAATGACGTGCTCTTTGTCTAAGGTAGGCTGTACTGTTTCATTGTCTCCGTCTCTGACACACACTCCTTTCCACAACTAATTGAAAATGAGGTTGTGTTTTATCATCCGGGACCATTCAGGATAGTTCTCCTTGCCAGTGAGAACTATTCCCAATATGGATATGATTGAATGCATACTATAACAAAAAAACTTCTGCTGCAAAATTTTACTCTTAATGGGAAAGAAAAATATAATGTCAATACACAAAACTCTGTAAATATACAAAACTGTACAGTGCATTCAACTGAACAGTGCTCTGAATTGGACAGCATAAATACACAAAAATTTATAGGGCATTCAACTGGACAGCGCTCCAACAGAGGTACATTTGCATCTCTTCTCCTTGCTGCCAGTACAACCTCTTTTACCAGATCTGTAAGATCTTCACTTCACCTTTTAACATAAGGCTTGTACCGGGCAGGTCGCGGGTTCATACTTCATCTTTTGATGATGATCTGTCTTGGTGAAAAAAAAACCAGTAACAATGGACAAGTCTTCTCACGATCAACAAGGGGTGGTGAGCATGGATTATAAGGCGCAGTTGACACTGCCGGCTAGTGCACCATGGTGCCTCCACGCAGGAGCTCGGAACCCCGGTGCTAACAGTAAAACACTGCGCTGTCAAAGGTGAGGTCGTGGGTTCACCCACATGGTGCAGTGGTAAAACGTAGGACTTGTGCTTGGCAGTTCGCAGGTTCAATTTTTTTTTTTTGAACAATGATCTGAATTCAAGATGCTGGTGTAATGGGAACACTGCAGATATTTCAAGCTCCGGTTCCCCAGCATTTCGAAGTTTGTATCATAGCAGAAGGGCATCCCCAGCGGGGCTTGCTCCTTTCTTAGGCTGTCAAAGGCGGGGCAATCATAGAGAGCATCGCAGGGCAAAGAAAAGTTCTTGGCAAGACAGAGGCGAGCCGAATCCAACTTCAAAATGGAGGTAATGGAGCAGATAGCAGGATCGAATCCGCATTGGTGAAATAATATTGCAGAAGCTGTCACAGCGTCTATGATACAGAGCAGCTATGAAAGCACCAGTGGATATGAAAAAATCTCAAAATTAAGAAGATGAAATCACAAAAGAAACATTTCAGAGTCGAATGGGTGACTCCTGCTCCACTTCTGGAAAACTGAGGGACATTACAATCATGCAAAAAAATCATGTGAACTGTTAGGAGGGAATGGAAGGGAGCCCAGAGGGTGCAGAAAGGACACCAGACAATTATGCACAGCCGCAGAAAGGACACCAACGTTTATGGACAATGCTTTGTATGCAGCGTATTATGGAGCAGTGTATGGACACCAACGTTTATGGAGCACCTTATGGACAATGCTTTTGAATGGAGAGTAGAGGAGCAGAATAGGGAGTTACAAAGGGCATAAAAGCTAAAAAAGGAGCTGCCTCTGATACCATGTTAGGCCAGGCAATAAGTCCTCAAGGAAAAAATGATTCGTATGTATTCCTTTAGGTAGGTCTTCATTAAATACATGAGGGAGAGACTATTCAGTTCATCTCTCGATGACTATTCATATTATTTATTTATCTATTTACATTATATTCACCCAATCATGAAGATTAGGTGTCAACAATGCAGTTGAACAAATGTTTATGGGCTTGCCCATTTACGAAGAAACCAAGCTGCTCATAGACAAAGAGATCAAGATGAAATGGTAGAACATGAACGATACATTCTCAGGCACCTTTGAGGAAGATCTGGAAGACTGCAGGGTCTATGTCAACATCCACAAATCTGGCTTGTACCAGATTGCATCCAAGTGTCCCACATTTCCATACGCATACATGATACATTGGATTGTCTCACACACTAATCTCGAGACAATGATGTTGGGTAGTGTCAGCAGGTCAGAGCTTGCTACCTTCAGGGAAAAGGACTATCAAGAGATATATCACTTGCCACAGCTGGTGATCGCAATGGAGAAACCCTTGAACATATGCAGTAACATGAACTCCAGAGATATCTTGAAGAGTTAGGTGAAAGAGCCAACCAAGTTTAGAAAAACACCTAGTATGGTTTACAATATGAAGATACTGTAGAAGGCATATCAGTACTTGGTCATCTTTGCATGCTACGTATACAACAAAGAGAACACAGAGACCTTCCCGAAAAGTTGGGTGATTGTGTTGGATGAACTGGCCAGCGAAGGAAGGCCATGCAACTGGTTTGACATGTTGGCTCTTAGGTTGAAAAACATGTGACAAAATCCTGACATCCACCAAAAGGTCAGCAAGCAAAGATATACGTGTCTGCTTATATCTTGGATGTGATCTGTGCCTGTTAGCAATTCCGAGTTTGAAGTGGGAATGGATACCTTCAGAAACCTCTATGTACACTTATTATAGATTGTTCTCCGAATGCAGCTTCTGTGGAGTCATCACACATTTTTTAGACCACTTTGTCACCCCGATGTACAAAATGATATTTGAGCAAGATCCACCTTGCATGTCGTAGGCAGCAATGGAGGCATTAATATACATAACAGACTAGTATGCCTCAGCCCTTGGAAACTTCATATAAATGTACAATGCAGAGAAGCCCCCGCATGTTTTACCGAAGTTTTCCATGGACAACCTCATCATGCAAGAAGTGTCGTATCACATCTCGACAGGGTTGTCAACTAGACTGCACAAGAAGAAGAAGGCACCTTGGCCTGCTCTTCCTTTGTGGATCGAGTTATACGAGATACAAAATCTCAAGCATGCTAATGCCGAGATGGAGGAATTCAAAAGATTGACTTTTAGCACCATAAGCTTCAACCCATATGACCCACCTTGCTTTGTAAAAGAGCAGTGTGCGAGAGTACAATTTCCGTGGCTCCACGGGGCATGTCATTGGCCTGAAGAAGACCCATGGAGATATTGTCACAACTTCTCTAGGCTCAATGAGTTGATCCTCATAGCTATGGAATGGTTGGCAAAGCGGTGAAAAGAAACATCTCAAAGGGTACCATCATTAGCAGGAGCAGAGGGTAACAAACCTGTGCATGACAAAGGCAAGAGAAATGTTGATGATAGCGTAGAGGCAGAAAAAAGCTGCAAGTTCAAAGCAAATCCACTCACGATGAAACATCCTTGGAGATTGAGGCTAAGAGGCAACAACGTGACAAGCGGGACCTGCAAAGGCAAAGAGATAAGTAGAGAATGGAGGAAATAGAGAAGGAGTTGCAAGAGTTGAAGCAACAACTCCGGGAAGAACAGGAGTTGTGTAGAAGAGAGAAGGAAGAGTAGCAGGGACAGACATAGCAGGAGGCGCAACATGAAAATATTGTAGAAACTGCGCCCATATAGGTTATAGACTCATCCGAGTATCTGGAATAGAGTATACAGGGTAAGAATTCACAGGAGAAGGACTTAGCTCAAGAGATTGAAAGAAGACAAAAAGGTGTTGTTGGTAAAGGTGGATACTTTGAAGAATACTGCAGATGCATTGAAAAAATCTATGAGCTCTGAGGAGTTCTCTTGGTGTAGAGAAACAATGGGTGTTGCAGGGTAGAATAAATGACTAAGCTCTCTTGTGGCCCCTGTGGAAAGAAAACAACAAGTGGGAGAATGTTGGGTTGTGTTATATTCTTTCCACGACTAGCCCACTTAGTTAATCAGGGGGTTAAAAGGGGGGTGGAACCCCCCCTTCATTCCACTGATTGCGTAGCAGAGGGAGTCACAAGGGGTTTGAGGGGTGCAGGTAACCCTACTCTATGGGGTTCGGGGCAGCGCCTCAGAAAATTTTGTTTTTGGGCCCTATATTAGGTTGGGTGGACCTACCTATGGTTTTGTGCATGATTTTTCGCACATGGTTTTGGACGCGATGGTTTTCGGTCCATGGTTTTGGATGCGATGGTTCTCAGTCCATGGTATTGGATGCTTCGGCATGTATAAATATGTATTGTAACATTGAAAGGAACATAATGAAAAATCAAGCTAGTAGTCCCGGTTTTGGGATCCAAGGGAAAATCTCTATGTATATGTGTTTTATGTGTTATGCTCTCGCATTATTTATTTTCTGTGTTTTAGAATTCGTATGCAGGTAATTTCTATATGGGGTTAAAAACTACAATAAGCAAGTCATCAAGAAACTGAAATATTCGTTAAAAGAAGTAACCAGAATGAGGAAATTGAAAGCATAAATGGAAAATGCAGGAACACAAACGTAACAATGTTCTACGAAGGATGCTTAGACTCATACAGAGTTTCTTGAGGTTTGACCAAAAGAAACCCAGACTGAGCAAGCTATGAGAGAAGATATTGCCATACAAACTGAGGATCCCTGTATCTTTTCACAGGGAACTCAAATGGCCTACCCCACTGCGGACATTGCTGTCCAAACTGATATTGAAGAAAATGTTCAAGTTGATTGTGTAATTCTGGAAGCAGCTGAAGCTGCTATGCAGACTGACCCTACAGAGACCCAGGATGCAGGGGTCCAAACAGATGAAACACCCCTTTACACCCCCTTGGTTAGAGAGGCTGTTATTAGAAAATTACATAATGAGCTTCTGATAGTTCACCAAGAACTAGCCTAGCACAAGGAAAAGGTGGTCCCTCTACATGAACACCAAGGGCTAAAGAAGAAATTCGAAGCACTTACCAGGACGGAAGACGAGACTTTTGCTCAATATAAGGCTGAGCAAAAGAAGGTTGAAAAATTAGAGGGTCAATTGCAGAAAGCCAAAGAGAAAATGGAGATTGTTTGTTCTCTCTATTCAGACACTCTATCTTGTCGAGCTCCCACCACCAATTATGCTTTATTTCTTATGGAAAGATACCTCCTGTTAAAATTTAAGGCCGTTAAGGCTGGTAAACCAGTAGAAATCAAAACCACTCCTGATTTTATTAAATGTTTCAGAGAACATGATGAGAAGGTTCAGCGCCTCCTTTGTGAGCTCTATATGCATAATTTTGTTTTAGAGGATGACAGGGACAACCACCCTACCCCTTTTATAGGAGACATTCAATTTTAGGCGTTCCTCTCATTTGTTGCTAATAAGCTAAAATGGGCCAAGGCTTACAACACATTCAAAAGGTGTGAGTATGGCATTGACTTATGGGTCAGAGGAGAGCCTACATAACCATTATTCCTCTCTGTCTAGCATAATCAGTTTATGAAAAAACATGGTGTCGTAGGCAAATTTGGGTCAATCCATAATTATATCATTCAGGCCGGAAATGAATACTTCCAGAACATTAAATAAGAAGCCTTGGCTGCATCAAGGCAAAAACGGAATTTTCCAGTAACATTGTGAGGGGCTGAGAGTCGCTCAGATATCGTAACTTCCAAGTTGCCTCTTCCCATTTTTATAAATATAGCAATATGATTTTAAAAATGGGGCCAGATTGGATAGGATGTCGCTACAAAACCCCAATCATATGGTACCCTCTTGATCAATACCATAGTGATTATAACTTAAAAGATCATGAGGTAACCCAGGATTTCGCTGTCCTTAAGCAAAAGAATGGTTTTAGGAATTACAGGGAGGAAGTATATCCTACTTATTCCCTCACTCAGTTTCATCTAAACTATACGCTTGCACGAGGATGTGCAACAAGGTAAGCTGGGGAGTATGTTGGGACAGGAAAAAGGTATGATTTCTCTTCATCAAATGCTTCATTTATCATTCATCCTTATAAGATTATCTCTATTTATAGATTAAAATGAGGAAAATATCAGTTAAAGTTGGAAGAAACCATTTGGTGATAGAATAGGTGAATTTAGTACGAAAAATTGATTCTTTGTTATCTTTGTATGCAAAGATGCGATTGGGCAAATTTTTTTCAGTTGGCAGAACAACACGAGGCCATAAAAGGGAAAGCTATGGCGTCTGGGGCAAATAACTAAGCGGAAGATCAGTTCAAACACTCCTGTTTTATCATATGATCAGATTTTATATTGCGAAATCCTCAGGATCCCCTGATCCTAAGGATTCGCTTTTATCCAAGTTTCTCTTTTATGTTATATATAGGGCTGAAAGGCAACTAGATACAAGTTCAGACTTTTAATTTGTAATTATTATTTTTTGAAGCATAAACGATGTTAATTCAGTGACTCTGTCAGTTGTTACTTGAAGTTAATGAAAGAAAGTTGCATTGATACATCTTCATATTTTGAGTTTTTATTAAGCAGAGGCTTCTAGCGACTCTGGGCCTAGTCACAAGAATTTCCACTGCTCCTTTGTGTTATAGTTTTATATTCAATCTTTGTAATTGATTTAATGTTCAATTATTTCATTTATCGTGAAGATTTGTGATATCGATTTATATTGCTGTTCAATTAGATTCATATTGAAGTGGTGAGATATACTTAAGTAGCGCTTTGATTGGAATGAGTGAATGCGTGTTTAATTGTTGTTCATTTGAATATATGTTATCATATATCTTGAAAGACAAGACTGATTAACTTCTATAGTTTGCAACATAAAATTTTTATCATTTAGGAATCCTTTATCATTTTTGTTGTTCACTTACCAATTGTTGTTCAATTACTGATTGTTGCTGCTTGTTCAATTAAGTAATGTAGATTGATTTGGGTTGTTATAGATTCATAGTGTTATTTGATAGTCATATTTTCTTTACTTGATTAAGTGTGATTAGTCTCAAGATTATTTGAATGATTCTAAGTGTAATTCTTATTTGCATTCAATTTCAATTAGGTTCAGAACAAGTTGCATAGAATTACATGGTGTGTTGTGAGCATTTCTTTCATAGATAGTTCTTTTCAGAATTGTGTGAATTGAATTGAAGAATTAGCCTTTAGTGATTGCAACGATTCATCATTAGATAACCTCTAGCTTCACTGCACATACTGTGTTGGCACTCTTGAAATAGAAAGACTTACCTCAGGTTGACAACTAATGTAGGGATTAAGATTTCCTGTAAAAAGACATCTTAGTGAGCCAACACAAGGCACTACACGAATCCCAATGTGTGATAATGAAAGTTGATGTCGAACACAAGGGAAACCACTTAGTCAAAGACCCATGATACTGATTGATGCTGAGCACGAGGTGACCTATAAATAATGAAAATAGGGCCTGGGTGTGGCTCTAGATCCACTCTTAGAGAAATTTTTCGTAATCGATAAGAGCAAGGATCGCCAGCAAGAAGTCAATGGAGACCTTCTCGAACCAGCATGAGCAAAGGACCAAATAGATGATGTGATAACCAACATGGCTCTGACAACTAGGAATGACCGACTGAAAAATATGTCAAGAGACATTACTGAGAGGCCGACTCAGGTTTACTTCCCTTGAACAAAAGCAAGACTTAACTGTGACTACATTGTAGCATATGATAACTTTGTATAAGTTTGTCATGCAAGAGGCATAAGAAAACTCTCCATATGATTGGAAGAGATAACCAATCGGAGGAGTACTAACTCAATAACAAGGTTAAGGCTCTCCCAAGTCAAACTAAACCCCATCCCAATGGAGGAAAGACTTTATTGTTTGAGTGATTTGTTCAAGGGCGACACAACTGACTCTAGCTGCAATCAATTATGGAAATAATGTCCTGTTCCTTCTCTTTTTAGGATATATAATTTTTTTATCTTTTTTATATTTATGAAGCCTGAAAAAGAATAAAAGAAGTTATAGTACAGTGGAAAGAATGAGTGTCCCAATACAGATGCACTAGTTCCTGGGAGGGGAACTTTCCTATGCTCAATGCAAGGTGATGAAATTGTGCAATGACACTCAAAGGAATGTTCTTTCCATGAGTAAAAAGGTGTGTCAAGTTGTAGAGGCTAGTGATTGCAAGGTTGATTTCGCAGAAGACATGGTCAAAAGGTGGCTTAAACACGAGTCCAAGTGAAGCCGACTCAAGGCCAAAAGGTACAAATGGTCAACATGCAATGCAATAGTACGACTTAACACAAAGGAGCCTCTAGAGTATAAAACCAGAAAATAGCGAAGAAGAAAGAGAATGAGTCTTCAATGCACAAGTAATGGCGGGACTAAAGAGGACTCTTGAGCCTAAGAAAAAAAGTTCAACATGGGTGCCAAGTGACAACAGGGTACTATCTAGGGCACCCATGATAAGGTAGGCTCTACCACACAAGTCATGAAACTTCTAAACAATGAGAAGGTTCCACATCATATCTTGGTGGGGTTGATCCTAAGGCCAAAATGGGAAAGGAAACTGATAAATGCATAGTGAAAGTGAAAAACATAAACTATATTCTAGTTTCGATAACCATTATCTGTCAGAGCGGATCAGCCATAAAAATGTCCAAAGGAGAAGTCTTCCAAGTTCTGTAGACATAAGTAGGAACACTAGACAAGAAGTTAATACATCCCATATATAAACTTTAGATAAAATATTGTGTTATAGAATACAAAACTTGAAAATGTGTACCTTATATATAAAATATGGTACAGGGAACCACACAACCTTGCGTCTTATGCATAATAGTTCATCAGGACAAACCCCTCGCAGGGCTCAGGCCAAGGACTCCTTTGGTAGTTAACAGTCATGGCTTCAAAAAATCCCTCCTGTGAAGGCAAATCAAACTCCAAGAAATCACAAGAACTACAAGGATCAAAAGATGGAATTAAGGGGTCCCATGTCCTCATGAGAGGAATCACTCGGTCAATTGCCAAGACCAAGTCCCAAGAAGGAAAATAATAGTTCAAAGGATCCTTCTCAGAAGCAATTGAACATTGAGGATTGAATGCCACATAATTCACCCATGATGGGGTAGATTCTACTTGAACACTTGGAACAAACCAAGGGGTATTCTATAGTAAATTTGAATTAGGGTGGTGATTATCAGATGCAAGGTGATCAATAGTGGCAATATTCCTGTTATGAGGAAAACACGTCACTCGAAAGAGTGAAGACACCACAACATTCATAGCATAGACATAAACTCACCCCAGTAGCATATTATAATCTAAAGGGTGATGAAACACCATCATATCGATAAAAACAGTCTTTCCACCTAAAGTAATAGGCAATTGAGGAATAACACCCATAGATTCACCAAGTCTTCTATCATAGGCTAATAACTGACTATCAACTGTCAAAAACTTTGGAGAACCAAAAGCTTTCCAAGTCAAAGAGGATATAATACTTGCAGAGGATCCTTCATCCACCATACATAGATAGACATTTGTGGAATTAACTCTAACCTTTATTTGGAAAGTTGAAGCTGAAGGAAGATGAGGCTCAACAAGATTATCCCAATTAAAGGAGACACTCCTAGAACTCAAAGGGGATACATTCGAAGAAATAAAAATGCCTCGTATACCAGAAGACTATGTACTAGAAATCAAGAAGAAACTTAATCAACCAATGGTTGATGAGACTGTTGAGAAACCATAACAAATTCAGGAGTAGAAGAAACTTTAGACTTGGACCATATCCTTTGTACCTCTGGAATACCAGGGCACAAATGAGTAAGAGGATCTCCCTTACATATATTACAAGGGAACTTATGTTTAAAACTTCCATGCCTAGGTTTCTTATCAACATCCAATCCACCAACATGACTAGCAGTGGTTTGCAGAGAGTCCCCAACATGACTTGCAGAGGTCAGTGACTCTTTCCCAAGAGAGATAGGACTTGTGCCCCTAGCCCTACTCACAGAAGCAGGTGAGTCAACATAAATATGACACACATAGGTAGGTGATCCATTGCTAGTATGACTCGCAGTGACTAGAATTATGCCCCCAATGTGATTTGTAGCGGTTGAAAGCTCATCTCCAATATGACTTGGAGAGGTTGGTGATGAATTCCTAGTATGACTTGCAGTGACTAGACTTATGCCCCTAGCATGACTTGCAACATCTTAATGCTCATCTCCAACATGACTTGTAGAGGTTGGTGATGAATTGCTAGTATGACTTGCAGTGACTAGACTTATGCCCCGAGCATGACTTGCAGCGGCTGAAAGCTCATCTCCAACATGACTTGCAGAGGTTGGTGATGAATGGATAGAACTATTCTTCTTCTTCATCTTCCTCTTTCTCTTCTTTTTAGATCTCTTATTACAAGAGGGAGGAGAAAGAGGAATCCCAGATTTCTCTTTTAAAGAATATGAACAATTAACACCCATTTGATGCCCTTGAAATAAAGCATTCATCTGAGAAGCTTCAAGAACATCTGGAATATTCAGAGTGGACCACAGCCAAACTGGTAGTCCAACATTCAATCCAGGAATATTCAAAGTGGCCATCAAGGGGGTACCAATGTTTCCAAAGAAAGGAAAAGCACAAGGATCCCCTTTTGGAAGGGTACCTTGGTTGGTCTCCATAGGAATATTGGCCATACCAAACTTATTCGCAGATCCTTCCCTTGCGGGAATGTACAAATGACTTTCCAAGGAAGAGAGATGCACAATCAAAACCTTTGCCCTTAAGGAGGAAACTCCACAACTTTCAAAAGAAAGGTCAAAAGCCTTTCAAGACCAGTGGAGTGGTAGGTAAGTCACTCAGAATCTAAAGTCCAATAGTGACAAGATAAATCTACCTAAATCCAACTAAATACAAATAGAAAAGAACACTCGACTATAAAGTCCCTAAAGATGCAACCAATCAAGAAACTTCCTAGTATTCTAATCCGGGTGATGAGGACCAGAAAAAAAATACAAGAAAGTGAAGTAAGGGACATTCCGAAGATAGATTGGGATAATAACGGCCCAAACCTACTAGCGAAGGTAACAGAAATAGTTACACTGACCTCCAAACAAAATCCTTTTCTGATGCAAGCACCTAAGCTTCGCAAGGGTACCCTCCAGAAGTACTGATGAATGTGATGCAACTTCTGCCTCAGATTCCATGGGATTCCCCTCCGTAGCCACCTATGTGATCCATAGGAATGGCAATTATGGGCACCAATTCATAATAAAATCTAAGCATAACAATCTTGAGGCGGGATCCAACAAATAGGAGAGTGGGTATCTCTCTTCCTTGTATTCACTCTCCCATGTGCTTGACTCCTAGTCATGGAGCTTTCCTAGCCTTTCTGATGACACTAAATTTCAATCGTTATTGAACTTATATGTTTGATAATTTGAGCGGCCTTGGAGAGTTAACTCTCCACTCACCTATTCCAAGGCCCTAAAGAACTTAAGCTTGTTGGTGTTTGTTAATGACAAATTAAGAAGTTCTAGTTCTTTTTATTAAATTGCTTGATTTTAGAGGGTTTTCTTTAAGTCAAGGGTATGACGAGAGTGAAACTAATGATGTTTTCAACGCAAAAAATAAAAATAAAAAAAATTAGAAACTTAACTATATGCATGTAGTTATTTTCTTTCGATGAAAAGGGATTTCTATAAAGTTCTACGAATAAACTTGTACAAGAAAATTTTTCTTTTTCCAGAAAACACACTCCACACACTCAAAAGCTAACAACAAGACTAAAATGCCTACAATGCAAACTATAACGATGGTGCATGGATGCTCATACAAGAAGAAAAAGTGTTCCTTCACAAGATCAATGGGCTAACTTGACTATAAAGAGGGCACCAATAAAAATACAAACTTCCCTCTAAACCAAGAAAAACCAATTGAAAAAGCTCACGATTGCTCAAAACAACAGAAACCAAAAAAACCAAAAGCTTGGAAAGAAAAGCATGGCTAAAACTATGTTTTTATCTTTTTCTTTTTTAAAAAACTAAAGAAATTTTCGAGGTCATAAAAAGAACTACTAAATTTCAAAGATCAAAAAATAAGCACAAAGAGTCCTTAAGCCTTGCAAGTTATAAAACTCATTAATAAATGAAACTTGAAACGAGAAGGACTACAAACTTGTACACACTGATTTGAATAGTAGTAAAAGACTTCAGTAAACCGACAAAATGTCAAGAAAAAACTCTCAAGATTGCCAAAGAGACACTCAAAAAGGCACGAAAAACCATAAGGTCAACCAAAAAGGAAAGAAAAGCAAAGAAATTTGAAATCTGGGTTATAAACGAAATCAAAACCAATTTCTTGTTCTGGAAAACCAGAACATCCAAGAACTCCAGATAGAAGCCTTGAACCCAAGACCCAAACCAAAACCTTACTAAAAAATAAATCCTAGGCCAACTAGGCTTTTCACTGAGAAGGAGATTTGAAATCGAAAACTTGCAAGAGAACAAAGTTCTACAGACAGTGGATGACCAAAAAATAGCAAAAGTCACAAGGAAATAGACCTAATTGAGCAAAATATTTTGAAAAAACAATTCAAAATTATGTATACACGACTATGTAAAGACACAGAGGCGTGCACACGCGTTTCAAACACAGGAAACTCATGTATACGCGAGTCTATTTGAGGAAACTAGCGTGTATACATGACTGTATTCCAAGAAAAACAAAAAATGAAGGCCTGATCTAGAAGATTAGACTTGATGCCTGGGAAGCTAATATGTCAATGACACTTTAAAAACAAACAATCAAGAAAACAAACACTGATCAAGAATAAACAACCCAAACCAGGAAAAACAAGAATGTTTTCCCCATCGTAGTTGCTAATTATGTTGCGGGTGGGAACACTCTAGGGCCTTGGGTTGCAAACCCCAATAGATCGGAGGACATATAACATCAAAAAATGCGTAGATAGATAATTTAAATGCTTAAAATATTGAACTGGGAATAAGTGACCTTACCTAGAGGTCCTACGTTTGGGTCGATCCTGCAGGGTCCAAACCCTCTGCTTCTTCCAATGCCTTTAAAACTTGTAAATTATATAAGAAAAGCATATACAATAGCAGTAATAGGAATCATGTTCATGATATTCATGTTAGATCATATAAGAAAATGAACAATTACGTATTAATATAAGATCTATAAACAAATCACAACATGGATCAATGCATAAACATGATAAATATCATGAAAAAAACAACATTTCTTTATTGATGTAAGCTAAATGAAAGGTGGAAAGCTACAACCCAAGTCTTCCTCCAGCTCCAAGAAGAACAGTCCTCCGGATTTGTCTTGTCCCGACCTCAACAATCTTCCTCCATCAATACACACAAGGATGTCATAAGAGGGATGATGGACATCTCAAAAGAGGAAACAAAGGTTGCAGGAGGCACAACGATTTCTTCAGACTTGATCAGGGATAAATCAAATATAATATCAATATCTCATCTCATCTCCCTTTAGGCATTCCCATGGAGGTTTATTTATACTTCTCCAAATTAGTTCTTTCAGTTGGGAAATAGTTAGGAAACAGTGGGGCCACAGGCTGTAGTAGGTGAGTAACATGTAAAACCTGTAAAATCCGCTCGAATTTAAGGAGATTTATTATTTTTAAGTGTTTTAACACATATACGCGGGTTGGGTATATATTGACCCGCGTGTACATGCTTTTAACACAGGGCAAAGTAGCGTATGGGAAATAAAACACTATTTTTTAGAATTTGGACCAAGTCTAGAAAGGAAGGGTTGACCTAGGCCATAACCAGAGCATTAGATATATCAAGAGTGGTAAATGGTGTCATAACAAGAGGACATACCAAATCCCATCTGTGAAGAAGCACCATTACCTGAGGTAGACGATTTGAGTGTGCAGACAAACAGTTCCCTCTGGTTTGCGATCTTTGTCAGTTTGAAGAGTGAAATATTTGTGTGAGATTTCTTCATCTCATCAACTATGTTATAATCTAGTGCGGGAGACATTGCCGAAGTGTCTAACTAAGTTTCTTTATCTGCTACTTCTGAAATGATGCGCTTACTTTTGTTGTTTGCAGAAGTACTCTTCATTGTAGCCACATTGCTATACTTTCTTTGAGTGTTCTAGGATGAGTTCACAGGCAGTGTGATATTTCGCAGCAAATTCTCTTTCAATTTCTACTTTGTCAACTCTTGTTCAAAGGCATACCCTTGGATTCTCAAGTTGTATCATGTGTTCTACTATTGAGCCAGAGTCTCACTCAATGGTTGTTCTTAGACACTCTTCTTCTTAGCTACAAAAATGCGACTAAGCATATTCACTACATGTCTGACATTTGTAGTTTCTTCGGTTGTAGCATTCTCTTCCTTCTCTTCCACCGTCTTAGCTTACTCATCTAAAAGCACTATATCAATTATGTGTGCAACTAGAGAGTTCATGTTGTGGTTCCATTAAGGGCATGTCTTTTCTGAATGATACTCTTGATGAAACGAACAATACTAATCCATGCCCATACTCTTAGTATTCAACACAACATTTCATCTCTGTGCAGACTTGGCTAGCTAGTTGCTGCTACTGCTAGAGTTAGCATTCCTTCTCAGAATGTTGAATCTAGGAGGCTTTCTGCTCACAGTGGTCTCACTTGATGTTTGCTTCAATTTTTCTAGCACATTGGACAAAGACTTGATGGTGCAAGTCAAGTTCTCAAGATCAGTTTCTTCTTTCTCCTTGGCCTTAATTACAGAGGCCTAAGTCCTTTTACCCGTGTATTTGGAGTTGTTTGTTGATTTATCATCTGTGATGAATCCAATCACACGCAAGTCCTTTTCAACTGCATTTGCCTCTTCCAAATTTTCAGCCAGAGTTGGCTTCACAGTTCTTTTCATGAATTGTGAATGCTTGTTAGTAAGGCAGATGTGAAATAATCAATGGTGATGGAGTCATGAGGTTTTGTGTCTACTAGAAATCTATTCAAGATACAATTAAACCTCTGATTGAAATCTTTCACTTTCTCTTTTTTCTCCATCTTAAGACTGCCTAGCTCTCTTAAAATCATGGCAGGGGTTTTATCATCAGCAAATTTCTCAAGAAACAGTTTCTTAAAACCCCTCTAATTCTGGATCGAGTTCAGAGGAAGGTTGTGATACCATACAACTACTCTACCATCTAAGGTACACAGAAAAAGTCTACATGCAACATCATCGTAACGTACCTCAAGCATTTGCAAATGCAAGTAAAAGTTGTCTAGGTGATCCTCTGCCTTCACTACTTTGTCAAGGTCGCACTTTGTTAACAACTTCTCTAGGTGCCTCAAAATTTTGTGTAACACACCCGAAAGTGCAAGTGGGCCCTAAGTCATCTAGTCCAGATCTTGGTTCACTATGTCTTCGTCAATGTTTCTCCCCTCTTTGTCAGAATCTGATTGATCTTCTTCTTCTTCTTCACCGCCTAACCCACGAAAAATATCGTTCGAGAGTACCATCTTATCACTATCACCACCGTTAGAGGACAAAGGCTGCTCTAGTTTTTCTGTGATCTCTTCAATATGCTAACTCGTCAAGGGTGGCAAGAAACAAATCTTCAACTGTTGAAACCACTATCCCAATGTGGGTGGTTGGGTTCTTCTTTGGAAAATATGGAAGATTATGTACTCCGAGTATCAATCCAATAGCTCTTACAAACTTACAGGTGATAGGGTAGATGACTCGGATCTGATCGTAAGAGATCTCACAAGTGTGTGTAGTCTTGGGCTAAGAAGGATTTCCAACTTCAAGTATATGCACAGTGGAGGCACTAGGAATATTATTGCTTTGACCGGAGGAAGTAGGATTTGGGTGGGTGAGGTTATTAGCCATAAAAATCTAGATTCCCTCCTTCTAGCGCCATAAATGTTGATGGTGTTGGACCCGCCAACATTCAAGGGGTCTCCCCGATATGTGGTCCCAATTAGACCTCACACTGTTTGGGATAGGAGCCCCATCCGAAATATGGTCCGGTTTCCAATTTCTTAAATATTTGCCTTGGCTCTAACTGTCAGCAAGAGAAAGGAATGCAAATGTTCCTTCCAAAAGAAAGTGAGTGTGCCTAGTGAGTTTTCGGTTGTAAGTGTGTCAAGGTTCTTCTACTATGGAGGGAGAAAAGAAAGTGAGCCTCTAAGAGGGAGGTAATAGTACCACCCTAGTAGAGACGCGTGTAACCAAGAAGGATCCGTTTAACATTCAACAGAATAGTCCACAAAGATGCGATGGTCAATACAACGAATCAACAAGAGAGATATGTCTAATATCCAAAGGAATAGTCCACAAGGATGTGACAACAATAGTAACCATTACAACACATTCTCAATATGATAAGTACTAAAATAACTGAAATATTTCAACTACTTTAGCACAAATGAAAGAAAACATGAATTACAAACATCCACATAATAGTCTTACAAATATTCATAATCCATGCATGAAGAACATGCTAGCCATGAGGCTTCTTATATTAAGTAAAAGTTCCAAGACACATGTATACAATGAACTCCACTAGCTCCAATAGTGGAACGTTGGAGCCAATCCTTGCTCCCCAAAGGAACTAACTTGTCTCTCTAATGCTTTGCGAGAGGAGCCAAGGTGAAAATTCCTTTGCTCATACAATGAGGGTGTATGTATAACCAATGAGGTGATGCTTCACCTTCCTTAACACTCTTTGACTACCCTCATGATTGTTTGACTTCCTATGACTTTTTGACTTTACATGACTCTTCATATTTTGAATGTGTCCTTTGGACTTCCACTTTACAATACATTTTGAATAGATAATTACATAACCCACAATGATTATGTGGCATATGAAAACTCATGACATGACATGACACTGCTGACATGGACTGCTGGATGACATGGAAATGTCAAGCCACTTCTACTGCTTCTTGCTACATGTCTTCTTAAAGATGCTCTTCTATCCACCTCCCTATGGCTTAGAGCTAAGGAGTCTTCGATAGTATCAATTATTGAGTTGTGATAAAAAATTTGTGTCTCTCTGCTTTCTCTTGATTGATCAACTTGTATAACTAGCTACAAAGGTGTCTTTTAACGTGTTTCCATTCTTCATCTCCTTGTTCATCATCTTGTCATGGTATGCTAGAGTACCTGCATCTGCAATTCACTCGTGATGAGATGGAATTAGTCCAATAAAACCCTTAGTCTAAGATGGCACATGTTGATCTATTGACTAAGTCGGAACCAGGTTGCAGGCTAGGAGAGAGGCTTAGTGACTGTGCAATTGTGTAGTTCAGGAGCTCAAGGGTGAAGCTTGAGTCTTGAGATTGTGCAATGCATAGTCAAGGCTAGATTGAGGAAGGGAACTGTACAGTCTGGGAGATTAGTGTGATAGGCTGAAGGGATAGGCATTGGTTTAGTATATTGTGCAGTTCTAGGAGGAAAAGGAAGTTGGGTAACTATGAAATTGTGCATCTCAAGAGCTCAAGGTCTGAGCTTGAGCTGAGCGACTGCGCAATGTGCAGTTGAGGCCAAGCTGGGGGATGGATTGAAAAATTTTGGTGGCCAAGGTCCAGGCTTGAGCACTAGAACTGTGTAGTGCACAATCCTAGGAGGCAGGAACTGTGCATTGTGTAGTGGCAAGGGACAAGGCTGCAACTTGAGGATTGGAACTGCCCAATGTGTAGTTAGGGAAGGTTAAATGAGGCTAAGTTGTTGGGAAATTTCTAAAAATTGGCTAAGAGTGGGATTAGTGAACTGATGTGACCTGTGACATGATTGACTGTAACCACACACTTAGAAAAATTGAGGACACAACAACATAGATCATCCATGACACATGAACCACACATTTCCCTCAGTGCAACAATTTTGTGATGACTTATGACAAGTGCGACACCAAAGATACGCTTTGCAATGACCGTGACGACACTTGTGCGACGATGCTTAAAACTTTAAGAATGAGTGTGAAAGATGTTTACATGGTTATATCAACTCATTTTGACAAAGATAACACCTTAAAACCACCAAAAGAAGCTTCTACACATTATGCGACAACTAACATGCGAAAAGACGACATTTTTCCTTTCTTGCAAAAGGGACAAAAACACTTAGAGAAAACACATGGAATGGACTTCAATGTTTGCGATGACAACATACAAGACCAAGGTAGGCTCCTAAATTTGGTGCAGGCAAAAATTTTGGAGCGTGTTGCAGCAGTGACACCAGGTAGTGAATGAGAATTGGGGTACAAGGTGTAAATTGGACCTATTGGCTAGTTATTTCAAGGACCTATTTGGTTTAAACCATTTAGTGGATATATTGTCAAATCACATTTTACTGACCTAGAGGAATGGTAGGACTAGGTTCGCTGGCATAGCGAAGTGCTTGGACTGATTTTTTGTCAATGAGAACTTGGTGGAGTGACTTGGTCTAATTCGTTCTTGGGTTGGTCCTGTGGGATTCTCGGATCATGATCTGATTATTCTTCATTGGCACAGGGATGGTGAATGGTTGGGACTCCCATTTAATTTTAACCATTCTTGGCTTAAAAATCAAGAATTTGAGGCTTTGGTGTGATCCAATTGGGAGGTTGGCATTAGCTATCAGGATACTTCACATATGGAATTGATCAATCAAAAAATCAGGGTTCTTAAGAAGGCAGTTTGCTATTGGGAGAGGGTTCAAAAAAGGAAAAAATTTAAAAGAACTATTTGAAATCGATATTAAGCTTTTGTTATTGGCTAACCTTTCTCATCTTGATTTTTTCTCTGACTCTCAGAAGTTAATTGTTCTGGATCTCGAAGGCCATGAAAGGGAGATCCTAAAGCTTTAGAAGGAGGAATGGTGACTTAAAAGTCAATCCATATGGATCACAGGGGATGACAAAAATATGGAGTATTTTCACAACTATGCATCAAAGAGGAAGCCATAAAATACAATTTCAGAACTAAAGGATGTTAATGGAAGAAGTATTACTTCTTTTAAGGCTCTTGAATTGGAGGTTATTCATGATTTTGGGGAACAATATCGTGCCCATAATGGGGTGGATATTGAAAAGAAATTTGAGGTCATCAATAAATATCCCATTATGTTTGATGCAACAACCAATGATATATTTATTAGACCAATCACTTCTGAAGAGATGGTGGGGGTATTAAATCCATTTGCCAGGGATAAGAGCCCTAGACTAGAGGGTTGGTCTATTGAAATTTTTCTTCATTTTATTAACATAATGGGGCCATATTCACTACTTGTTGCTAAGGAATCTTGAACAAATAGTAACATTCCAAGCATTTGGAACTCCACTTTTATTACCTTGATCTCCAAAGTTTCCAATGCATATTCATTTATAGACTATCAACCCATTTCCTTATGTAACATTGTGTACAAAATGATATCTAAGATCATTGCCACTTAGACAAAAATCACATTGTCTAATCATATTGGGCCAGAACAATTTGGTTTTCTATAACACCATGATATTTTGGATGAGGTGGCAATTGCATAGGATTGTATTCACTCAATCAAGGTAAAAAAGAAAAGGTTGGTTTTACTAAAAATTGATTTACATAAGGCATTTGATTGTGTGGATTGGTCCTTGTTGCGTATGGTTTTGCATAGGATTGGCCTCTTTCTTCAAGTCGTTGACTTGATTATGGCATGTATTTATTATGCTAACTTTGTGGTATTAATCAATGGGGTGTCATCAAATTTATTTAAGGATTCTCGGGGATTAAGGTAGGGATGTGCCTTATACCTCTTCTTTTCTAGATTATCATTGAGGGTATGAGCAGATTGATCTTGGAGGCACAATTTTGTGGGACTTTCTTAGGTGTGGGGCTAACAATGAACATTTATATTAAACATTTAATATTCATGAATGATTTTTTCTCTTTCAGAAATTTCAGTTGTGGAATGGAAGAATATGCACTAGATCATTAGCATATTTGGTGAGGCTACAAGTTTATATATGAACAATTCAAAATCTTTGTTGATTTCTTCATCTCCTGATGAGGCCCATATATTGGAGATTGTTGGTTTGTTTAATATTGATCAAGTGTTAATGGACTCAGACATTAAGTATCTCGACTTCTTCTTAAAGTTGAACAATTATGACATTAAAGATTGACATTGGCTTATTAAAAAATTTGAACACAAGTTGGTTAAATGGTCACATGTATGGCTTTCACTAGGAGGTAGATTGATTATGGTTCAGGTGGATCTTCAGAGCATTGTGATTTATTGGTTGCATCTCTATATGTTTCCTAAGCATATCATCAGAAGGATCAATTCGATCATATCGAAGTTTATATGGGTGGGTATCGAAGATTTTCATAAATTACATTTGGCTAGTCTAGAGATCATATCTCAGATAAAGGAAGATGGGGGTCAGGGTATTGAGGACTTAAAAGAATTTGGTTGCATTTTATTAATGAAAAACTTATGGTAGGAATTATCTGGAGATGGTACATGGAAACATATCATTAGTGAGAAGTATTTGAGGAATCAATTTTTGGTGTCATGGATTAAGGAGGGGGCTCAGTTTCCTTGTGTTGCCTCTTACATATGGAAGGGTTTCATGAAAGTCAGACATTGGCTATTGGGGAACATTAAATGGAAGATTGGGAATGTTGTGGGGGTTGAGACCGGTCTTGATCCCATCAAAGGATTTATTGGTGACCATACATTTCTTGCTCCACTTTTAAGATAAATCCATAACTATCTAAATCATATTCAGGTAAAAACTGGCTTCCTTCAACCTTCATGATCTAGTTTTCTGGATCTTGGACTTTATGGAGAGCTAGCCACATATTAGGTCGGCCCATCAGTTCAAGGACAACTCTTGGTGGAGGAAACCTCTTAGTATATTACACCTCCATCATTACATTCAACACCTAGTCGATGGTTTAGGAAGATTTGGGGTTGGAATATCCCATTGATTAAATGATTTAGATGGTTAACTTTGAAAAACAAGGTGTTGACATGGGACAATTTATGTTGAAGATGTTTCAGAGGTCCAGGTAGATGCATATTATGTGGTTCTGATTTGGAGGATGTGGTTCACCTATTTCTAAAGTGTTCAATTGCTACTCAAATTTGGTTCGAAGTGTTGAACATTTTAAACATTAGTGCAGTTTGGAACTCTATATCCTTGGAAGTTTGTCTAAGGGATTAGATGACTGGGTATAAGGTATATCACACACTTCCTTCATATATTATCTGTGGCATTTGGAATTGTCGAAACTCATTTATTGTCATGAACTCTCATCCAAATATAAATGGTACTTGTATAAGGATTTTTGCGTATTTCAACAAATTTGAGCGTGTCATTAGTAAACGTGTGATGAGCAACATACTTCCAATAAATTCTTCGGGAAGATTCCCTTGGGGATTCTTTGATGGTGCCACAAATAACAACACTTGTGGATGTGATGCATGTATCATCATTAATCACGGAAATCATTATCACTTCTACTGGAATGGAGGTGTTGATAGTAATACTCAAGCTGAGGTTATTACTCTTTGGGGGGTTTTATTTTGTTCAAAGTGGCTTGATATTGAGTCAATGGAAGTATTTGGTGATTAGAAGGTGGTGGTTGAGTGGGCCACAAAGTGAACATCATACAACCCTTTGCTATTGATTAATTGGTTATAGATAAATAGGTTGATGACTGAGCAATTTTAGGTGGTGTCATTTTCTCATATTCATAGGGAGTTAAATCAAATTGTTGACTCATTGTCTAAGGTTGGGAACTTATCATTTTGGAGAGATTTCATGCACCTCCTTCCAAAATTTCGCATTCTAGGGATCTGAGAAAATCCCCTTTACATAATCCAGCTACTTGATTGGTTGGTAATATGGCCTTCTTTTTTTGTTTGCTGTGTGGTTGGTGGGGTAGGTGAACAAGTAGCGGGATGCGAATCACTAAGTGACGTGGACACATTTATATGAATATTTTCAGGGACATACTATGTCTCAATCTTACGCTGTCGATAAATATCATTTCCTTTATTTTTTCTATCCTGGTCAACATTGTTGCAGTATCTTTTGGTTTTGATATGCTGCTATTAATCTCTGAGTTTTTGCCATTGGAGTTCTGCGAGGGTTGCAACTAGATTACTTTGTCAATTGGTGAAGCTTTCTTTCCCCTATGGAGTCAATTGCTTGGTATTGACCTAGTAATGACTAGTTGTGGGGCCAAAATCAATATATTAATGAATATCTAATATTTCAATGGGACACTGTTTATGGACTTTTGAATGTAATATATAGGTAGATTGAGTGTACAACAACTATCTTCATTTAGATAATGTTCTTATGATTTTGTTGAAAATAAAACTTTTGACTTATATAAACAACTTATATTAATATAAAGCCTATTTTTTTCCTTATTGAAAAAAAATGAAATTTCAAACTTATATTAAATATATGAGATTTATTTATTGCTCACAGAGGTTGGTCTCGTGGCTAGTGGATGATCTGTTAAGTCGTCCATGCTACTGTACAGGTCACGAGTTCGAGTCTCGTCTTACCCGAGGGTCGTTCTTGCAGGCTAGGCGGTTCCTCCTAGAGGTTATAGTGGCAGTGGGTGGGATTCGACCCCACATAACGCGAGTACAATACCACCACCATTGCCAATTCTGCTAGTCAACAAAAAAGTATATGAAATTTATCTTTATTTTAAAAATATATAAAGAAATTAAAAAATATTAAAAATTAAAATCAGATTTTTCTTCAAAAATAACTTGTTTTTTTAAATTCAAATTATATAAAAATATTTATTTGTTAAAACTATATTTAATTTTAAATTTATTATTGAAATGTTGACATTTATTTTATATAAATATTAATAAATTTTATAAAATATAAATAAATCAATTTGTATCAAATTTAATTTTTAATTTGTTAATTCAAAATGAAAATTATAATACAAACACTGTAAATAACCTTATCTAAACTTAATTTAATAATTAAAAAAAATCTTGAAAATTAAGATAAATCTTTACGATTTTAAACCCAACTTTAAAAAATACTTAAATATAAATCTTTAAAGTTTCGAGCGTAACTACATATAGCACTGAAAGGACCATTTGTGACCTCATGTAATTACTTTGGGAGATGTGAAAATCATCAATCAGATTTTATGTTACAACAGGAATCTTTAGGTTGTTTCACACCCAAAATTTTTTACCAGAGATTTCATTATATGTAATGAGTCTTAAGATTCCTAATAAGTCGTACATCCATACGACAACAAAATTACTAGCCACTTCTCCCTAAATCATACGGCCTGCCTATGAAATCATACGGTCTGCATACCATCGCTGCCTAGCAGGGTGGATGTTAGCCGTCCTTCTCTCTTCCATGGTTGAAATCTTAAAGCGAAACTTCATGGATAGAATGGTGTGGAAGGCACATGATATACTTTTCTGTATGTCAGGATGTAGATTGAGCATAAAGATATTAATGAGCGGAAGAATAGAGTTTTGTCAATAGGAATTGGGGAGATTTTTCCCTTCCCACTGTATTGAAATGGGTTTTCTCCAAAATCATGGATCATTTCTCTATCTCACAACCAGAATCTTTCTGTTGCTTCAAAGAAATGAAGTTTCCTGGACGCATCTAGGATTCCCATTAAGCGGTACACCTGACGCAATTACTAGGCACGTCTAAGGATGATAAATCGAAACTTCATGGATAGCAGAGTTTGAAGCCAAATGGTGTGTTTTTCTATATAAATGTCCGCGGGCACGACATAGACAAAGCGTAGATTGAGTGGGAGAATAAAGTTTTGTTGATCGCAAGTCAGGCGAGTTTTCACGACATAGACAAAGCGTAGATTGAGTTGGAGAATAAAGTTTTTTTGATCGCAAATGGGCTTGCTCCCTTCGGACTGTATTTTGAAATGGGCTTACTCCGGAATCTGCAATTGTTGATCATCAAGTTAGTTTGTTGGTTGGGATGGTTATCATGTTTTTCTTTCGCACAATTTGACATAAGCGAAGGTGTGGGCGGATTTGTTGATATTCCTGTTCAAGGAATTACATGCATAGGGAATATAGCAGTTTTAATTACAAGTCTGATAAGAGGAAGGTTGGATCTAGAGATGGGTGCCAGGGATGCCCTGGACATTCTAGTAAGTGCCAAACTCAAGACCATAAATGGGATCAAAGATGGAAATGGACTGATTACATGTACAGAAACAGAAGGTCGACAGACTGCTTCCACACAAGAAGTTTGTCTCCGCAAGATGGTCGAGTTATTCAGATGGCTTCGACATCGACTGGGCATCGATAAGATGGTCGAGTTCTTCAAACGGCTTCGACATCGACTGGGCATCGAGAAGATGGTCGAATTCTTCAGATGGCTTCCACATCGACTGGGCATCAGCATACCTTGTTTTAGAGGAGAAGATGATCTTCACACTCCTATAGAAGAAGGTCGTCCACCCACTGCTTCTAATGAAATTTGAAGTGTACAGACTGCTTCTGTCATATTATTATGTAACAGCAAACCCAATTCGTCCATCAGAGAGTTCATGAAAACCAATGCCCCTATTGTGGACTCCATTTTAGTGCGATTCCTTCCACTACAAATTGAAATCAATGATGGTGGGGTAGTCACTCCAGAAGTCACTATAGAGACCTGTCCATGCAATTCCTACCACTGCATTGTATTCTGGACATTAGAAGAACTTACCATCATGCTTGCTCTTCGGGTGCCTGGAACATTGAAACCACTCTCTAATTCCCGCTGTCTTCTCCCCTGTCTTACCTACCTCAGAAATGGCTGCCATGGTTGCAACTCGGACAGTCTGTTGCGTGTGGAGGGCCCGTTGCCCTTGGAGCAGGTTGATGAAGGGCACAGAGTGAGAGTGAGTGAGTACAAGGTGGTATCTGAAATTCTTGATGATATCGATGCCGGGTCTATCAACAGAAAAGGGCATATTTGCATATGCATTCCAATGCATGGGGCCAGCTCTGATGTGTGGGCAAAGCTACTGGTAAGATCTCTGAGGTCTAAAGATGCGGAAGGTAGAGGAGTCAGAGCTATGGCTTCGGAAGCTCTTAAAGGCTACCTGGGTGGACGTAGAGGAGGGTCAAGTGAATGTGTAAAATACAACATTGTGTCATTTATAATGCCAAGGTTTACTGAAGTATTAATAAACCTTTATAATGCCAAGGTTTACTAAAGTATTAATAAACCTTTTATTAAATTTATGGTTCGGAGTGGATGGTTTCTCGAGCACGTTGGTAGCGAGAAAGACGATTAGAGATTACGTTGCAGACACTAATGGGAGTGGATTCGCTGCCAATGCCTTTCTAACCAAAGCTGTGGTCAAGTCTGATTTCAATAACACTCAGGTTTGCCAAGTGTTGAGCTTTAGGGGTGATCTTTTGGGCATCAAAACCTTATCATTTATAGCGTGTTGCATTAACTTGATTTGCTCTATTGTTTGGGTTGTTCATACTCTATCTCCTTATCCCACTGCCATTACCCTCTCACAGGGTGGACCACTAGTCATAACCGCAGCCATTACCCCCGAGTCACAGCGTGGACGTGTAGCAATAATGGCAGCCGTTGCTATTGCCTTGTCCATGGACTCTGCCATCATTTTAACTCGGCTTACTTCTATTGGTCATCGTTTACTCTATATCTGTTCCATTATTTCGATACCCCTTACTGTACCCCTAACTATGGTCGTCGAGCGTTCTACATATAACTATCTTCCATTAGCCCTGTTTGGTTTGGCCATTGCGTGGCCATCTTCTAACCTGAAGGATAAAATATTCCTCCTGACGTTATTTTTATTTCCATGTTCGTTGATCATGCTTAGACTATTACCGATTGTCACTGGTGTTCTAGCAATCTTAATTTTGATTGTTCTAGCCTTGTTGTGTTCGGTCATTCTGTGGACATTCTTTAACTCTATGGACAGGATATTTCTTTTCATTATAGCCTTGAAGATAGTGTACCTTGATCTCCTCTTGCCTATCTTGATGTGGGAATTGGGAGATGCGTATTTCACATGGAAATATATGAGATGGGTATACGGAGCTGTTCAAACACTAGGGTGGGTGGAATGGGCAGCTGGCAGTTGTTGGGAATTTCTGGTTATTCTAAACAAAAATATGAACAGAGAACAAATGCTCTGTTTTGCAGGATCTTAACACAGGGAGGCAAAAAAAAATTTCTGAGCAGACAGAGTTTTTCCTCATACAAAATAAAACTTGTATTCATTAATCAAAGACAACTTCAGTTACAAATTTCTTCCTCTGCTAGGGAGATTCACCAAGAACTCTTCAAATGCAGTTAAAACAACACATACTCTGTCTCTGCAATAAAAACAATACTCTGTTTCTTGCTGAAAATACACTGCTGTGTAATTTTTACATTCCTCACATTTGCGCTGCTGCGTCATGTTGCATTACAATTAGCCAAAAAAAAATTTCCACGCTGCCCCTGTTCTTCTATATTCGCACTGTTGTGCGTTTTACAATATGCTTACAATACAAAGTCAACGAGCAACATAAAAAAAAACATCAACAAAAAAAACATATGATTTTACATGCCGTGTATAAAAAAATAAAATTAAAGCCTTTACCAAAATTTACCAAACGCAATTACTTCACATTAATAAATTTCCTGAACGTTGGTAGTTTAGCATGGCGAGTTAATTTTGTTTTATCTGTAGATTACGGCTGGCTACAAGGTCACACGAAAGGTCAACCAAAATCGCATGGACTTTCAAACTGCTACCACAACCGTTGATCTGATCGGTCAGCTGTCATTAATTCCCCGGGAGGCCCTTTTAATCGAACTTTACCGGCCGGGGAATGGGTGGTTTTGAAAAAGTACTGTGGACACGCGTCGATCAGCGAATGTGATCGGAGCCCCCTTGGAAAATACCACGCTGCGTGAAAGGTGGTGCGGGGAAAACTGTTGGTGGTTTTGCAGTCGCTGTTTACTGGCGGCTTCCGGCAACACGCAGTTGAAAGTATATTTCAACACTCCCCTTTACTTTCAACTGCTGGGTTATCAGTCATACCCAGACATTTCCTCAGAAATTCAAAACTTTTCTGCCCCAATGGCTTGGTTAGAATGTCTGCAACCTACTCCTGAGTCCTACAATGTTTTAAAATAATTTCTCCATTGTTCACCAATTCCCTGATGTAGTGAAACCTTGTTTCGATGTGTTTCGTTCTCTTATGAACCACCGAATTCTTGGATAATGCAATAGCTGAGCTATTGTCATAAAAAATCACCGTTCCTTTTCCCTGCTTTTGGCCTAAGCTCCTTAACATTCTTCTCATCCAAACTGCTTGACATGCTGCTGCTGTAGCTACCACATATTCTGCCTCTGCTGTAGACAATGCTACAATAGGTTGTTTCTTAGAAGCCCATGAAATGGCTCCTGAACCCATGTGAAAAACATAACCGGATGTGCTTTTCCGATCATCTACACTTCTAGCCCAATCACTATCAGTGTATCCAATCAAATCTGAACATTTTGAAGTAGTATATAAAATCCCAAATCTTTTAGTACCTTTAACATACCTCAGAATTCTTTTTGCTGCCTGCCAATGTGCTTCTTTTGGCCTCTCCATGAATCTGGAAATTAAACTAACAGCAAACATTATATCCGACCTAGTTGCAGTTAAATACATAAGGCTGCCAACTATACTCTTGTACAAACTAGGATCAAAATCCTTGCTGCTGTCATCTTTGCTGAGTTTTAATCCCATCACTGTGGGAGTGATTGCTGCCTTGCTGTCCTGCATGTTAAATCTTTCCAATACTTCATTAACATATTTTGCTTGTGAAATAAAAATTCCATTTTCATTTTGATCTACTTCTATTCCTAAGAAGTATCTCAACAAACCCATGTCAGTCATTTCAAATTCTTCTTTCATGACTGTTTTGAAATTTTCAATAAGATGATCATCATTACCTGTGAAAATAACATCATCAACATATAACACAACAATTAGTATTTTACCATCTTTTTCTTTGATGTAGAGGGTGGGTTCTCCCTCACACTTTTCAAATCCTTTTTCCAGTAGATAGGAATCTATCCTACTATACCATGCTCTTGGTGCTTGCTTCAGCCCATAAAGAGCTTTCTTCAATCTGCACACTTTGTGCTCTTGGCCTTTCTTTTCATAGCCTATAGGTTGTTCAATGTAAACCTCTTCCATTAACACTCCATTTAGGAATGTTGACTTCACGTCCATTTGGTAAACTTTCCACTTGTTTTGTGCTGCTATGGACAGCACTGCTCTCACGGTTTCCATTCTTGCAACTGGTGCGAAAGTCTCCTCATAGTCTCTCCCATACTGCTGCTTATATCCTTTGACAACCAGCCTTGCCTTGTGTCTTTCTATTTTTCCTTTAGCATTACTCTTGGTCTTATAAACCCATTTGACTCCAATGACTTCCTTTCCTTTTGGTAGTTCAACTAAATCCCATGTCTTATTTCTCTCTATGGCATTGATCTCCTCATCCATATCTTCTATCCATTTCCTATCCTTAATTGCATCTTCGAAATGAATAGGGTCATCAACATGACAATATAATGCAAACAAAGAATTCATACCTTCATTTGTTGCCTCTTGCTCATAAATGTCATTTAAATTTCTGAACTTCTTGACTCTTTCATTTGGTGTGCAAGTGCTTGAAGAAGCACTTAAATTTCCTCCTTGTGGTGTGCTTGGAGAAGTACTTCCATTTCTCCTCAAGGGTATCACTTGATGCCCTTGTGTTGGCGCTACTGTTTGGGGATGTATTTCAGCCATCTCCTCATCATCTTCATCATGAGACAAACAGTTTTTAACATTCACTATTTTTTCTATGCTTCCATCCCAAGCTTCCTCCTCAATGAACTGAACATCTCTGCTCACAAAAAACTTCTTGGTGGATGGGATATACAACCTATAAGCTTTGGATTCCTCACTGTATCCAATGAAAATACATTTCTCCCCTTTTCTGTCCAACTTCTTCCTTAGCCGATCTAGAATGTGTGCATAAGCCACACATCCAAAAACTTTCATGTGGGTGACTCCTTGCTTTCTCCCACTCCATGCTTCTTCCGGCACTCTCTTCATCACTGCTTTTGTAGGGCATCTATTCAAAATATATACTACACAGTGTACAGCTTCAGCCCAATAATCATTTGGCAAATGCTTTGCCTTCAACATGCTCCTCGCCATATCCATGATTGTCCTGTTCTTCCTTTCAGCAACTCCATTTTGCTGCGGGGTGTACCTGGCTGTAAATTGCTTATGAATTCCATTTTCTCTACAAAACCGTAGGAATTCCTTGGAGATATACTCACCTCCTTTGTCAGTTCTTAGAACTTTGATATGCAGCCCGCTTTGATTTTCTACAAGTGCTTTGAAATTGCAAATTTTTTCAAACAGTTCACTTTTGTTCTTAAGGAAATAGAACCAAGTTTTTCTGGTAAAATCATCGATGAATGTTAGAAAATATTGGCTGCCTGCAAGTGATGGAGTTTGCATCGGTCCACATAAATCTGAGTGGACAATCTCTAAGGGTGCTTTTGCCCTTATGCTTTTCTCGGTTGGAAAACTTTCTCTGTGTTGTTTCCCCAAGATACAACCTTCACAAAGGCTGTCTAGTTTCTCTATCAATGGTAATCCTCTTACCATTCCTTTTCTACTCAACAAGTTAAGACCTCCAAAGTTGAGATGTCCAAATCTCAAGTGCCACAACCAATTTTCATCCTTTGGTACGCTTTGGAAAGCCTCTTGGGTAACTGCTGCAATTTCTTCTTTATTTTTCAAATTTGCCTTTATTCTGAGAGGGAACATCCTGTTCCTTGTCATCTTCACTTCAGCAATACATCTTTTGCTGGGTGCTCTATCCATGATGGTGCATACATCATTCTCAAAGAAAACATTGTACCCCTTTTGAACAAGCTGTCCAATACTTAAGAGGTTACATTTCATTCCAGGAACATAATAGACATCTGCTATGGTTTTCTTTTCACCTTTCTTTGTAAATATTTTTACTTCTCCTTTTCCCATAACATAAATTTTACTATCAGTCCCAAGTGTGACTTGTGACTTCACACTCTGATCTAAAGCAGAAAACAGGGCTATGTTTCCTGTCATATGGTTACTGCAACCGGAGTCTAGAAACCATATATCTTCACTGTTTGTTTCAGCCATATTACAAGCTAAAAGCACATTATCTTGGCTGATATTTTCTCTAGTGATATTTGCACTTGATCTATTACTCATATCATGCTGCTTCTTCCTACATTCATTTGCATAATGCCCATATTTTTTACAATAATAACATTGGACATTGGATTTTTCATACCTTTGTCCTTGAGCATGATGTTGTCCACTTTGTTGACTGCTGCCTTGGCCTTGGTTCTGATTTGGATTGCTACCTCTTCCTTGAGCATTTGCTGGACTATTCCTTCCACCTCTGTTTTGGCTTCTGCCTCTTCCTCTCTTGTTTCCTCTGCCTTGACCTCTTCCTCTTTCAAAGGACATCTGGGTCTTGAAGGCTTGCTCTAGAGATGAGTTTTCATTTCTACTCAATCTCTGCTCATGTGTTATCAGTGATGCATGAAGTTCATCAACTGAAAAGTTTGTGAGATCCTTTGTCTCTTCTATGGTGGTGACAATCACATCGAACTTTAAGGGTAGGACCCTCAATAGTTTCTCCATAATCCTCCTTTCTTCAAGAATTTCTCCATGAGATCTTATTTGTGTGACCAGACCAATCACATGTGTGAAGAATGAGTCAATATTGTCTGACTCCTTCATGCATAGATTCTCAAAATCTCTCCTCAGCAACTATAGTTTTACTGTCTTCAATTTCTCCATGCCATGATAGGCTGTCTTGAGAGTTTGCCATGCTTCTTTGGATGTCTTGGCTGCTGCTATCCTTGGAAACACACTCTCATGCACTGCTTGATACAAAAATACGAGGGCTTTTGAATCCTTCTTCTTATTGCTCTTCAACAGATCTTTCTCTGCCTGAGTTAATCTATTAAACTCATCTTCATCTCCTAGTTCTTCAAACCCATATTCAACAAGTTCCCATAAATCTTGTGAGGCAAACAAGGCTCTCATGGTTATTGCCCAATAGTCATAGTTTTTCCCATTAAACTGTGGGAGCTGAGTGTTAAACATACCCATGCTAGTGCTGGTGCTGGTGCTGGAGCCAGCCATTCTTGCACTCTAAAATATGCTTCAAAATATTTTACTGTGTGTTTAAAAATTACTGAGTGTCTTCAACAGCAACACAAAAAAAACTTTGAGAAATACCTGGATCCTTTCTTGACTATCTCTTCACTCTGCTGGAGAAGCTGCTGCAGCAAGAAATCCTTCCCTTCAGCTTTTTTGACACCTTCAAAGAGCCTGAACAAGCTCTGATACCACTGTTAGGAATTTCTGGTTATTCCAAACAAAAATCTGAATAGAGAACAAATGCTCTGTTTTGTAGGATCTTACCACAGGGAAGCAAAAAAAAATTTCTGAGCAGACAAAGTTTTTCCTCATACAAAATAAAACTTGTATTCATTAATCAAAGACAACTTCAGTTACAAATTTCTTCCTCTGCCAGGGAGATTCACCAAGAACTCTTCAAATGCAGTTAAAACAACACATACTCTATCTTTGCAATAAAAACAATACTCTGTTTCTTGCTGAAAAATACACTGCTGTGTAAATTTTTACATGCCTCACATTCGCGTTGCTGCGTCATGTTGCATTACAATCAGCCAAAAAAAAAATTCCACGCTGCCTCTGTTCTTCTATATTCGCACTGCTATGCGTTTCACAATATGCTTACAATACAAATTCAACAAGCAACATAAAAAAAACATCAACAAAAAAAACATATGATTTTACATGCCGTGTATAAAAAAATAAAATTAAAGCCTTTACCAAAATTTACCAAACGCAATTACTTCACATTAATAAATTTCCTGAACGTTGGTACTTCAACATGGCGAGTTAATTTTGCTTTGTCCGTAGATTACGGGTGGTTGCAAGGTAACACGGAAGGTCAACCAAAATCGCACGGACTTTCAAATTGCTACCACAACCGTTGATCTGATCGATCGGCTATCATTAATTCCCCGGGAGGCCCTTTTAATCCAACTTTACCGGTCGGGGAATGGGTGGTTTTGAAAACATATTGTGGACACGTGTCGATCAGCGAATGTGATCGGAGCCCCCTTGGAAAATACCACGCTGCGTGAAAGGTGGTGCGGGGAAAACTGTTGGTGGTTTTGCAGTCGTCGTTTACTGGCGGCTTCCGGCAACGCGCAGTTGAAAGTATATTTCAACATTTATATTCTGAGTAAGAAGAATTCGCTAGAATTTTTTGGGAAAAGCCCTCACGGCTGGGGACTTCTACTGTACTCTTCTGCATTCTTTCTCAATGCTGTCATGGCTGGAGTTCGGAGCAATTGGGGAGAGCCATGGATATTTTCAATTCAACAGGATTAAATTATCACTGAAGGCTTCTTATCCGCCGGAGTGAATTTGAAGAGTAATACTGTAAGTCTGTACCGTACTGTTTGTTTGTAGTTGTACAACACCACATAAAATATACAGTACAGTTCAACGGATGCTTATTGTTTTGTCATATTATCGTTTGTGTTGTTACATTTTATGATATTTAAGTTTTTAAAATAATATTGAGTTATTTAGAGAAATTCATTTAACCCTCAACCTAATTTCTTAGGGTTATATTTAACATATTTTACTTATAAAGTGTAACAGGCTCAAGGGATTTTTATATTAAGTAATTTTAAATAATAATTTATTTTTATTTATAAAATATTAATTAAAATATGTATTTTAATTTACTTTTAATTAATAAAGATCAAAATTATATAATAATAAAACAATAAAAAGAACCTGATTTAAAAAATTCAATATAATTAATCTGTACATTGTTTTCATTTAGATATTTTATGTACATTGTTTTTATTGAGATATTTTATTTATGTATAGCAGAAATAAAATTGAAATATTATATATATATATATATATATATATATATATATATATATATTATTTAATTTATTTTTATAATTATTTATTGATTATTTTCTATAAAATAAATTTAGATTATATTTTATTTAAAATTGAATTTAAAATATTATAATATGCATTTTAATTAGGCATTATCAAAATCATATCATAAAACTATTTCGAAAGTCTATCACAAACATAATATTAAAGAAATAAGAAGGTTGCAAAAAGATCACTTTTGTTTTATTTTTATTTCTCTATTTAAATTTTTTAATTTCATATAATTTAAATGTTTTCAAATAACATTCTTTATCTTTTTTTTTTTGTTTTATAATTTAGCTCAATTTCAAAAGAAAAAGAACAACACTATTTCACAAAAAGATAAGCATTATTATGAGAGTTGTTTGCCCCGTATATGATTTTAGCAAAAAAATTAATAATAACATACAATAAAAGCATAGCTAAGCCTAAACGATGTACAACAATTAATATCATTACATTCATGTAGAATGAAAATATAACCCAATGTTGAAACCTACGGTGACTAAGGCTAATCATTATAGTATGAGTCAACATTGATGAAGATTATAGGTACGTCTTCTTCAAGATTGCATTGCTAGTGTTGGACATTGGATAAACCAACACTCCCCATGTGTTTCGTGATATGGACTAACCACCTCTTGTGGATCCTTATCTCTCGCGATGTGATCATTGACTAACACCTGCGGGTTGGCATGTCACATACGTGTGATGAATTTTGTACCAACATCTAATCTATTTCACTCCCTAAACTTTGTGCAAACCTCTTATGTATTTGGGTTCATATTGTTGTAAAATGTAACTAGGTTTGGTCTTCATAATGACATGTAATTGTGACTATTGTAAATGATGTAATGAAGAAAATAAAATTATTATTGTGAGCCTTGGTTTCATGAGAAAGTGATTTTATTTGTTAGTGGCTCCCATTGAGAGCCTTAGGATTTATTATTGAGTCAAAGAGTCAATGTCATGTATGAAGAGTTCTTCTTGAGCATATATAAAATGTATATGAGTCAACCTAGTGTCTAGAAAAACCCTCCAAAAATACAAACACAATCCTCTCTTGATGTCAACCTGCAAACTGTATGAAACATTAATGTCAGCTCACCTCAAATAGACACAACTATTTGGTTGGACACATCAGCTCATTTATGGAGGAAAAACTACTATAAATACCCAGCTAAGATTTTTGCATAAAGATAACTTCAGGATTTGATATCTCTGAAATTTTGGATGGGTAATTACAGTGAATAAACTTCGCAGATCTGGGTCTTTTGGTGGAGAAGACAGGTTCAAATTTTCTTTTGAAGTTTCGATGATGAGATATAGAGAACAATTTGGTGATATCTCTATGTTTTTGTATGGGTATATTAGAGATAAAAGTCAGATCTGTGACACAATAAGATAGCTCAGATTACTCTATGATTTTTTAAGGATGATCACTATCAACTACTCATATATCTTTTCGTATGAAGAACAGTGATGGGCTCATACCTTTAGCACAGTCATCAAGAAATTCAGATCTCTAGCTTTGGTATCATTGCAGTAAGTAATTCAGAAGCCTCTCTGTGATTTCGTAAGAACAATAGCTGTGGAGATTCTGTGATTCGATCTCTATTACAGCCATCAAAGAAAAGAGACTTGGTGATGGAACTATGAAGTATACCTCTGTCTCGATGCAGTAAGGTCTCATTGATTCGTTGTAACTACAATTTGTATTATCACTGTGGTGAAGATCTCAGTGTCAAGGCAGTAGTGAAGATCTCAGTGTCAAGGCAACACTGAAGATCTCGGTATCAAGAATTGTCACACAGAATGAGTCGATCTTGCGGACAAGATAGACCTTCCTAGAATCTAAAGAAGACCTAATGACAAGCAAACCAACCAGACACTATCTTTCTCTAAATATGCTTCAATAAACAATAGCAAACAAGTGTTTTTAGGGCCTATCTTTGGTCCAACACAAGCTTGTGGATGCCCTCGCTCCTTTGATCCAAATGAGCTCCTTTTCACGAACCTGCAAACACAAACAAGGAAAACAAATTAAATAGCACCTGAAAAGCCAATTGCATAAAACATATTTAACATGAAAGTCAAGGAGTCCATGAAACAAATAGCATTAGATACTTGTTGAGAAAAATGAGTTTGATTGTATTAATTCAAAAGAAGAAGAACTTTACAACCTTTGCCTTGACACTGTCCAAGCTCCTCCCAGGGTCCAACAAGATGTCTCCTCTACTTTGACAAGTTTCACTCACTCTCCAATGGAACCAAGAGGTATGTGATCTCTCCTCTCAAGCTCAACCAAAGAGTCTTAATTTCACCAGCATTTACCCTCAAAATGTTCAGCTTTTAACCTCCTTAGTCCTCACCCCAATGCCTGTATTTATAGTGCAATGGAGGGAGGTTACTAGGTCCTCCTTCAAAGGGATAGCTCCTTTAGTCAAGGGATTAGCTCCTTCTCTTTTGGGATGCATGAACCACCTCAGAGCGAACAATCCACATCAAAATTCCTTCTAGAAAACTCTAGAATTAACCCAAAGTGAGTTTTTTAAGATAAAAATTGCGCCTTTTGACTTTCACAGGGGTCCGCACCTACACCGTTAGGGACAGAGCGGGTAGCTATGCAGCTTTTGTACACAAAAGGTGCGGGACCGCAGGTGACCATGAGAGAAAGTGCGGAACCAGAGTTACATTGATTTTTAATGTCTTTCTCCCATTTCCAAAGCTTGATTTAAAGAGCTGAGGTCTTAGACTTGCTTAGGAGGATAGTACAAGTGATGATGGACCCATACTGACTGCAAATAATCATGGTGACGATATTTTTGTGTAACAAGAATGAAGGATCTTAGTGTCAAGGCAGATCTCAGTATCTAGACAATGATGAAGATCTCGAAGAGGACTGTCAAGAGAATGTGTGTCTTGATCTTGGAGTGGCTACTAGGTCAAGGGTCTTGGTCTTGGTATTCATCAATTAGAATCTCTATAAGAAGAATTTGTTCGGGTTTTCCTCTCAAAGAGAGAGAGGTTTTGACCCTGGCAGAGAGCCAACATCTTGTGCTCTTGTCTCTTTTGTTTTGGTAACTATTTGATGAAGAAAGAAAACACACTCTAATAATAACAAGAGAAGATTGCATTAATAAGAAAAAGTGAAAAAGTACCTCACAAATAGTTATCATCATGAGAAGAATCTTATTAACCTAATTTGCCCTAGATTCTTCAAAATGGAATCAGAGCTAAGGTGTTGAAGTCAAAGGAAGGGAAGCAAAGAGACATTCAATGATCAAGTTTCAAGAAGGGCATCGAAGCAAGTTGAAGGTTATCAAAGAAAAGGATCAAGATCTACATTGAAGAACCAAACCCTAGATCGAAGAAGCAATCTACAAAGTAAGGTAGCTTGAAGGACCTTAAAAACGAAGATCACATCATCTTGGAGAAAATCAAAACCGATCTACACTACAAAAGAAGGGGAGAAGGCATTGTCATCAACTTCAAGGTTATAAAACAAGCAAGGAAGATCTCCTTGCCCTAGAAGAAGATCATCCAAGGAAGCAGCAAATCATCCTCATCAAAAGGAGCAACCTTTTCTATTGGAGAAAGGATTTTTCATTTGAAAGAAGATCATCCAAGAGGAAGCTCTAATACATCTTCTTCAACCATCATCAAAGTGATCAAGTAGAAGAGTTCATCTTCACTTGTCAAGTAAGTATCTTTCATTCGTTAATTTATTTGGTAAAATGACTTCGTGGTTGCAAGGAGATCTATAAGTTGGATAGGTCATCAAAGGTCCTTGCATGGAATAAGGAGGATTGCCATAGTCCTCGTAGATAATTGAAGTCATTAAACATATCAATGAAAAAGGTCTCCTTTGAATTCATGGGAAGGAACTCTTAAGGTCCTCTCACATAAACAATATTGGAGACATCAAAGAAGCTGGAAAAAGAATTACGAACATTAGAAGAAAAGAAAGTTCATATCACTGGAAAGGATAGGAGGAGCCGAGGAAAGGAATTCCATGGTAAGAGAGAGTAAGAAATCATTAAAATAGTCTCTCTCATTATAGGTCTCTTTATGGCTCCTAGATCCTGCATTGGTTATGTCTACAATAAGATGCGGTGTGACATCATGGAAACATTAGAAACAAGAACTCGTGACATCATCACAAGGATAACAAAATTCATGGGATAAGTAAGTTACCTCATTATACTTGTGATTTCTATGAAAGATAGAAGAAGACAAGTTGAAGGGAAAAAGTGTTGAGGACTCAAACATTTTATGGAAGTAAAATATTATGTACTTTACAAGAAAGATTGTTCTTAGCTTAAGAAGGACAATAACAAGAAGAATATAGAAGAAGTCCATTTCAATGAAGAAATGGAGGAAGATGAAAGAAGGAAGAACAAGGAAGTAGAATCATTTAAAGTAAGATCTCATGACACCACCATAGGGAAACATGAAGGACCGCTGGAACAAAATATATGGTAGTCAATATAACTCTTGGTGACCTCATTGAAAGATAAAAGGAAAGAATCATCCAGGACAAGTCTCATCATACATCAGTCAAAAGGGCTACATCTGTTGAATAAGAATATGTGAGATCATCAAGATTCTCTGATGGAATCCTTTTCGGAGGATTCACAGATCTAGAGTGGAAGCAAGTGTTTGATCAAGAACTCCAACTTATGGAATTCATGGAATGATGGTATGATGACATGAGAAATGAAGCAGATCAAGGGGTTGAAGATATTTTCAATCAAGGAAGCTGCTGGAAAAAGCCTATATGACCTAAAGGTAAAATGACGTATGTATGTTTGTATTTAATATTATAAAGTCATGTCGTATGGTTACAGGTAATGTGGATCACTACTTTTATCTTGAGAAGCATGATCAAGGTAAAAGGATCTCCTCCTCTAAAAGGATGCAGGAAGGCATAAGTCACACTAGATGAAATCAACATAATATGTCCTCATATGAAGTATCAGGTGGTTGACTAAAATTAAGGAACTCTGATTGGAAGCTCCTAGGAATGGAATATGTAACAATAAGAGATCGTGAGATATGCAACCATGATAAAGGCGATCAACATCCAAAAGACCAAGAAGATTTAACTAGGAAATCTCTCGGAAAGATATGAAGACTCTGATGAGAGTCTGAAAAATATGGAGACCCTTGACAATGGATATCTTTGGGAGATGTGTCAACATGTATGCAGGATGCTGATACATACAAGAAGATGTCATGATGAAGAGTCATCTAGTAAGGTACTACTTGATATAATTTTATGTTTTGATTTCTTGAATAATATCTGAATGAGTTCATGTAGGGCTATTGGAACAAGAATTGTAAGTGCAAGAAAAACTAGCATTCAAGTGGTGGATGGAAATTCCTAAAAGAAACATGATTAGCAAGAAGTAGCCATATGGCTAAGGTTCCAGATATGTATCAAGAATGCCACTTTCCATGAAGAAAGGAATGACATGAAAAACCAAGAAGGAAAGTGATGGATGGTTAATTCCCTACAAGGAAGAAGCTCGATTGAATTCCATGACATCAAGAAAGGAAATTGATCAAGCAGCTGAAGGATCCACAAGGAAGAAGTTTTTGATTAAAAGAGAGTCTGCAGTTGAGAGGGAGCTCTCACAAGTCCCTAATTAAGAGGGATCTTGGGCATGTCCCTGATCAAAGGGAGCTTGGGTACATTCATTTACAGGAATGGGCATATCTTCTCGAGTTGAGAGGGAGAGATAGACACAACATTCTTGTCTTAACTTGGGAAGAAAGAATGGAGGATTGGGTAATCATATGGCATTCAATGCTCTTTGAGGATATGTAGGGAATCCAAGATAAGAGTAGGGAAGAGGACTGATATTCTTTGAGGGTTGGGATCCCAAGATAAGAATATTCCTAGAAGGTCATACTTAGTGAACACCCAGGTGGGTATGTACCTTGAGAGAGAATAATGAAGGTGTCTATATTCATTGGTATCGCCAACATTATGCTTTGATCTAATGAGAGATAGAGTTGTCAGTCAAGGCCTTTCTGTGGAAACAATGTTGGTTACTATGATGCTATACAGATGGGTTACCAATCCAATTCTTCTTATGATAAATTATTCAGATTGAGAATGACCAAGTACCATTATGAATATCTCCCTAGTTAAGAGGGAGCCTTGTAAAATGTAACTAGGTTCGGTCTTCATAATGACATGTAATTGTGACTATTGTAAATGATGTAATGAAGAAAATATAACTATTATTGTAAGCCTTGCTTCATGGGTTTCATGAGCAAGTGATTTTATTTGTTAGTGGCTCCCATTGAGAGCCTTAAGATTTATTATTGAGTCAAAGAGTCAATGTCATGTATGAAGAGCTCTTCTTGAGCATATATAAAATGTATATGAGTTAACCTAGTGTCTAGAAAAGCACTCCAAAAAGACAAGCACAATCCTCTCTTGAAGTCGGTCTGCAAAATGTATGAAATATTCATGTCGGCTCACCTCAAATAGACAACTATTCGGTTGGACACATCGTATCATTTAAGGAGGACAAACTGCTATAAATACCCAACTAAGATTTTCACATAAAGATAGGTACAGGATTCGATATCTCTAAAATTTCGGATGGGTAATTACAGTGAATAAACTTCACATATCTGGGTCTTTCGGTGGAGAAGAAAGGTTCGAATTTTCTTTTGAAGTTTTGATGATGAGATATAGAGAACAATTTGGTGATATCTCTGTGTTTTTGTATGGGTATATCAGAGATAAAAGTTGGATCTGTGACACAATAAGATAGCTCGGATTACTCTATGGTTTTCGAAGGATGATCACTGTCAACTACTCAGATATATTTTCGAATGAATAACAGTGATGGGCTCATACCTTTAGCACAATCATCAAGCAATTTGGATCTCTAGCTTTGGTATCATTGCAGTAAGTAATTCATAAGCCTCTCTGTGATTTCTTAAGAACAATAGCTGTGGAGATTATGTGGTTCGATCTCTATTACAGTAATCAAAGAAAAGAGACTTGGTGATGGAACTGTGAAGTATACCTCTGTCTCAACACAGTAAGGTCTCATTGATTCGTTGTAACTAAAATTTGTATTATCTCTATGGTGAAGGTCTCAGTGTCAAGGCAGTTGTGAAGATCTCAGTGTTAAGGCAACAATGAAGATCTCGATATAAAGAATGAAGGATATCAATGTCAAGGCAGATCTTAGTATCCATACAATGATGAAGATCTCGAAGAGGACTGTCAAGAGAACGTGTGTCTTGATCTTGGAGTGGCTACTAGGTCAAGGGTCTTGGTCTTGGTATTCATTAATAAGAATATCTATAAGAAGAATTTGTGCGGGTTTTCCTCTCAGAGAGCGAGAGGTTTTGACCCTGGTAGAGAACCAACATCGTGTGTTCTTGTCACTTTTGTTTTGGTAATTATTTGATGAAGAAAGAAAACACGCTCTAATAATAATAAGAGAAGATTGTGCTAATAAGAAAAAGTGAAAAAGTACCTCACAAATAGTTATCATCGTGAGAAGAATCTTATTAACCTAATTACCCTAGATTCTTCAACACATATATTTAAAGGTAATGCTCCATGAAATATATTTTTTGCATTGGATTTATTGGTATTTATAACTTGACTATTTTACACACAATATTTGTTGTTCATATATATATATGAAAATGGTAATCATGATAAGGCCATGCACATGCATTATTATTATTTAATAATAATAATAATGATAATGAGTCTTCATTTGCAAAAATGAAATCAACTAAAGAGTGGTGACTTTCTCTATAAATAAAAAATAAATTATTTGAAATAATGTAGTTTTTTATGAAGAATGATAATAAATTTAAACCAATTATGTAATCAACATCACATTGACTATGAATTAATTTAATTTTGACCAAAAATTAAACCAGCTATTTGCAAAGTCTACTTTATAAAAATAAAAATATTTTTTTTAATTTTTAATTCTATTTATTTAGAACCTTATTGGCTCACAAAGCTTGAGCCTTATTGTGCCATCATAGCTGAGGTACAACCATCTTCAATTCATTATGCTAATGGCATCCATTGTTGAGTACTACATTGTACAACACTAATTTCATCAATCACCTGCAGGTGGATCCAACTCATTCTACAAAACACCTCCTGTGCAGTGTTCATCGAAAGTTGTTGTACACCCTCCCCTGAACTTGTACTTTGACTTTTGGCTCTACAACAGAGCTGCCAAGCAAAACTCTCTGAATTGCAAAGGCTATTCCAGTCCCAATCAATCCATGTTGTCTACTAACCAAACTGCGATTGAACATTTTATGTGTATTTTAATGGTAAAGATCAGTAAAATCAACCGCCAACTCCATTAAGGAAGGGATCAAGAATATATTTGTGTAGGAAAGATCATCATTCTCCCATGACATATAAAAAGGGACCAACCCATTAATAATCCTATTTTAAAGTAATTTTTTATCAATTAATTATCTTTTATAAATACATTTGTCAATCAATTATTTTAACTTTTAACTCATCATGCATAATAACAATACTAAAATTTCCTCTCTCCAAAACTAATTGTTCCACTTACCATCCAAAAAGACAATCAAACCCTAAAGTCAGCCTATTCACAACTGACGCAAAATCATGATGTGACCATAACATAATGGATCTAATGCATGATGTGACCAGAACCATATAAATCGAGTTCAAGTAAAATTAGCATGTCACAGATAAACTTTGTACCAACCTCTAATCTGTTTGACTTCCTAAACTTTGCTCAAACCTCTTATGTATTTGGGTCCATATATTTAAATGTATTGCTCCACGAAAAATATTTTTTGAATTAGGATTTATTAGTATTTATAACTTGACCTTTTTACATGTCTGTATTTGCTACTCATGGAGGTATGCTACATGATATTATTATTTTTAGGAGAATATATGCCCATGAAAACGGTAATCATGATGAGGCCACCAACAAGCATGATATCAGTAATATGTTATTATTATTTTAATAATAATAATGATAATGAGTCTGTATTTGCAAGACGAAATCAACTAAAAAGTGGTGATTTTCCATATAAATAAAAGATAAATTATTTGAAATAATATAGTTTTTTATGAATAATGATAATAAAATTAAATTTAAGTATTAAGGGGTTTTCGCAGTGCATTATATTAAATTTATTTACACATAATATTTAATAATAATTATTTATTTTATTATTAATTAACAATTGAATTATAATGAGTTTTATTATTTCAAACAACTAATAACATATTAATCTATACCAATTTAATTAATTTTAATTGTAACATGTTTTAATAATATACTAATCTACATTAATTTTATTAATTTTAATTATAACATATTTCAACTAAATATATATTTGAGAAAAAAAAAATGAATGGTAAGGGGGGGAATGGCTCTCGCACGAGGAGATTGGGGTTAGGGTTTCAAACCCTGTAGAGAACCTGGTTCGAAGGCGAAGGAGACCCTCATGAACTGTTAGCGTTTTTCTATCCCAGGTCACTCATCATCGCTCTTCGTAGTAGCTTTTAGCGGTTAAGGTCCAGTTAGTTATTTGAGCTCCCCAAGGCGATTTTGTTTTCCCCCCCCCGACACTCTTGCAGGCAGCTGTCAGCATAGGCTATTGACAAGCATGGAGGATAATACCATTTCTTTAGTGATTCCATAGTTTACGACCATCCGTTGAGGTTCAAATGTCTAGCCCACACTGTTATGAAACCAGCTCAAGAATGTTATGAAACCAGCTCAAGAAAAGATAGAAAAGATAGATCAACACCTTAGAATTCAGCCTCTTCGAGGGGGCAACCTCCTTTACATTACATAAATGAACAATTTCTTGGATGATTCAAATGACAAAACCTCCTTTCTATATATAGGAGTCTAAGGAGTCACAATATAATCCAGCCGACCTAACAATAATAATATAAAGCCACAAAAATAACAATAGAGGGATTCTATGGGGCACAGTAATAACAATATGGGGGCAATAGGGGCACAAAAATATTAATAAGGGGTATAACTACAATAGTAATGGGTTAATCACTAGTATTATAGGTACCCAACATGCCCTTCTCCTTCAAAAAAGTGTTGTCCTCAACGCTTGAGTAGTTCTGGATACTTCTACATAAAATTCTCATCCTCCCATGTGGAATCTTCAGCGGATAAGTTCTTCCACTTGATAAGATACTCTGAAATTGAACGATTTCGTAGCTGTCGAGTTCTTGTTTCTATGACTGCTTCCAGTTCCAATATAATTTTTCCTTCCTCGTCAAGTTCTGGCAATATTGTTTGAACTGGGATCTTGTCGCCTATAACCTTCTTTAAACATGAAACATGGAAAACTGGGTGCAATCGAGAAGCTGCAGGAAGCTCCAATTTGTATGCCATAGTACCAATCTTTTGCAACACCTTGTACGGACCATAATACTTTGGTGATAATTTATTATCCTTCTTAGCTTGCTTGAGGGACATTTGCTTATATGGTTGTAGCCGTAGGAATACCCAATCACCTACATCAAAACTTCTTTCACTGCGATGTTGATCTGCCTGTTGTTTCATTCCATTCTATGCCAACACGAGGTTATCCTTTAAGAGTTGGAGGACTTGTTGTTGATGTTCGATGTGATGTTCCACTGCCTGAACCTTAGAATTTTCTCTTAAATATGATGTGATGGATGGTGGTTGATACCCATAATGTGCCATAAATGGGGTCATTTTTTTTGTTGTATGGAAGGAAGTGTTATACTACCATTCAGCTAGAGGCAACCATTTGACCCATTGTGTCTGTTTATCAGATACAAAGCAACGAATATATCCTTCCAAACATTTGTTTACTATCTCAGTTTGCCCATCAGATTGAGGATGATAAGATGAGCTATGAGCTAACTGAGTACGAAGACAAGAAAATAATTCTGTCCAAAAATTTCCAGTGAAAATGGGATCTCTGTCACTTACAATAATCTTTGGGTTTCCATGTAGCTTTTGAATTGTTTCCATAAATGCAGTAGAAACTGTACTGGCTTTAAATGGATGTGATAATGCACAAAAGTGTGCATACTTGGTAAGTCTGTCAACTACCACCATGATGACACTCTTTCCCTTAGTCTTGGGTAAACCTGTGATAAAATCCATTGAAACCTCCTCCCAACGTTGGCTTAGAATGGATAAAGGTTGTAATAGACCCGGTGTCTTAATTGTTTCAACTTTATTTTGTTGGCAAACCAAACATTAAGCCACAAAATTTTGAATATTTGATTTAAGGCCATCCCAAAAAAATTCCTTTTTAACCCTGTGGTAAGTTTTTAAAAATCCCGAGTGCCCTCCTAAGGGAGAAGTGTGCAATTCCATAAGAATATTTTGTTTTAGCTGGGAATTCTTACAGAGGTATAAGCGATCTTTGTACCATAACGAATCATTTTTCCAGCTAAATGTACCAGACGTACTGGAATCTTGTTGTAACTTTCGAATAAGTGCCCACACTTCTTCGTCATTCTTCCATTCCTCCCTTGCTTTGTTTATCCAATCTAGTTGGATAATAGAAATGGCGCACAACAATGCTTCCACATCCTCATCCTTTCTTGAGAGTGCATCTGCCACCACATTTTACTTCCCTTTTTTGTAGATGATTTCAAAGTCATAACCCAACATCTTTGTGACCCACTTTTGTTGCTCTTCAGAGGATAATCTTTAAGGAATTTAGACTTCTGTGATCCATAACATTGTTTAGATAATCTTCGGCAAAATCACATAACCAATCTTTTGTCGACGCGTTTCGAACCAGCCAGTGTGGTTCATCGTCAGGACAAGTTGAGGAACCAATCCGGCCAAGCTGTTTAAATAGAGTGTGCAGAGATTCCAACGGTTATATTTCTAACGGCTAATTTGACCTAATGATCCTAGTCAAACCACTAATAACCCTGTTGCATTAAATTATTATTATTCTTCGAAAATAGCTGAATAATATATTAAAAGAATTCATATGTTGATTTAAATAAATGTATATGTGTACATATTAAAAGAACTCATTTGAATAGTATATATTATTTATATAATCCATATTTATTATTAAATTAATAAATTATATCTAGCATATATTTATTATCCTTCCAATATTATTTAAATACAAACACATAGTATTAAATTATTATTATTCGTCAAATCTAGTTATATTAGGTAATTGTATCTTTATTTAATAATAATAAGTAATTAAATATAATGGTCTATCAGTAAACCAGATCTTCTCTATTTGTTTTTAATATGCAATAATATATCATTTTTATTTATTATTTTATATTTATTACAAAATCTATATTTCCTTACTAATTTATAACAAATATTATTCATGACAAATCATTACTATTTAGTTACATTAGGTATAATTGATGATTGCTAAAGTATAAGATTATAAAAATTGTATATCTATAAAAGAAATAACTCAATACTATTAGTATATCATATATTAATTGATAATAATTTCTTATTAATCATTTAAGCCTAATGGTCCATAGGTAAAATTAGATCCCCTTTCAATAATTTAATGATCAATATTTCTTCAATAAACAATAAAATCATTAAAATTACCTATGTAATTAGGTAAATATATTATTACTCATAAGGTTTAAAAAGGTTTATATTAATTAAAAATGTATAAGAAATTAGTTATAAGGAATTTCAATTATAAAGGAATAGTAGAATAGATATAAATGCATAAATAATGGAAAATAACTAATCTAATAATCTACCCAATAGTACCATAAACAAGATAAGGTTAATACAATAACTAGCCCGAAATTAATTAATAACCTATTAATAACTCATACACCCCATAATAACAGGACTAAACCGTACCAATACTATAGGAAGCCAGGATTAACAGGAAAAAGGGGGACCAACAGCCTAAAGCAAATCTAAAGGAGCGGGAAGACAGAAACCCTAAGACCTAACAACAGGGGAATGAGGAGGCTAGGAAGACAAGGCTGGGACCCAGCAACTGCTAATCCTCCAGCCATCATCCCTATTAAGATTGTTCGGCCTTTTCTCAATTTCCAGGGCCTCTCTAAATTTGCGATGGTGAAACTGCGCAACCTTGGCAATGACTTGAGCCTCTTCTATGCAAACATGATGCATAGTCTTCCCCGCATGCTCCGCCAGTGCTGAGGACTTGGTCCTACCATGTCTCAAGTCAGCCGAATGCTCGCTAATCCTTTATAATTGAAATTCCTTATAACTAATTTCTTATACATTTTTAATTAATATAAACCTTTTTAAACCTTATGAGTAATAATATATTTACCTAATTACATAGGTAATTTTATTGATTTTATTGTTTATTGAAGAAATATTGATCATTAAATTATTGAAAGGGGATCTAATTTTACCTATGGACCATTAGGCTTAAATGATTAATAAGAAATTATTATCAATTAATATATGATATACTAATAGTATTGAGTTATTTCTTTTATAGATATACAATTTTTATAATCTTATACTTTAGCAATCATCAATTATACCTAATGTAACTAAATAGTAATGATTTGTCATGAATAATATTTGTTATAAATTAGTAAGGAAATATAGATTTTGTAATAAATATAAAATAATAAATAAAAATGATATATTATTGCATATTAAAAACAAATAGAGAAGATCTGGTTTACTGATAGACCATTATATTTAATTAATTATTATTATTAAATAAAGATACAATTACCTAATATAACTAGATTCGACGAATAATAATAATTTAATACTATGTGTTTGTATTTAAATAATATTGGAAGGATAATAAATATATGCTAGATATAATTTATTAATTTAATAATAAATATGGATTATATAAATAATATATACTATTCAAATGAGTTCTTTTAATATGTACACATATACATTTATTTAAATCAACATATGAATTCTTTTAATATATTATTCAACTATTTTCGAAGAATAATAATAATTTAATGCAACAGGGTTATTAGTGGTTTGACTAGGATCATTAGGTCAAATTAGCCGTTAGAAATATAACCGTTGGAATCTCTGCACACTCTATTTAAACAGCTTGGCCGGATTGGTTCCTCAACTTGTCCTGACGATGAACCACACTGGCTGGTTCGAAACGCGTCGAAAAAAGATTGGTTATGTGATTTTGCCAAAGATTATCTAAACAAGGATAATCTTTGTTGTAAAAAGTATTTAAGGCTATCATGATCCATTTTTACCTTGAAGTGTCTACCCATTAGGTAGGGTCGCCATTTCTTAAGTGCATGGAGTATCACCAACATTTCCTTCTCATAAATAGCTTTGCTTAAAAACTTTCCCTTGATTGGACGACTTTCAAAAGTAATGGGTCTTTCATCTTGCATTAGAAAAACACCAATTCCATTTCCTGAAGCATCACATTCCACAATAAAGGTTTTTGTGAAGTCCGGTGTAGCTAAGACCGGTGCTTGGCACATTGCCTCTTTAAGATGTTCAAAGGCCTTTGTTGCTTTCGGAGTCCATGAAAATGCATCTTTCTTCAATAATGTTGTTAGAGGTGCTACTATTCTCCCATAATTCTTAACAAACTTGCGATAATACCCTGTCAACCCGAGAAATCCTCGCAGATGCTTTATGGATGTGGGGATTTTCCATTCCTTAATGGCTTTAATTTTGCTAGGGTTTACCTTAACTCCTTCATGAGATACAAAATGACCCAAATATTCCACCTCCTGGACTCCAAAGAAACATTTGGATCTTTTTGCATATAATTGTTTCTCCTTCAATAGTTGTAGCACCTTGTCAACATGTTCAACATGATCCTTCCAAGACTTGCTGTAGATTAGTATATCATCAAAAAATACTAACACAAATTTTCTAAGGAATGGTTTGAAAATTGAATTCATCAAACCTTGAAATGTTGAAGGTGCATTGGTAAGGCCAAAAGGCATGACCAAAAATTCATAATGACGCTCATGAGTTCTAAATGTTGTTTTCGGAATGTCTTCAGTCCTCATTCTGATTTGATGATATCCTGAACGAAGATCCAACTTGGTGAAGTAAATTGATCCATGCAATTCATCCAGTAATTCATCAATGACAGGAATGGGGAACTTATCTTTAATAGTGAGCTTGTTGAGCTCCCTATATTCCGAAAACATGCGCCATGATCCATCCTTCTTGTGCACCAATACTACTGGAGCAGAGAAAGAACTTTGACTCGGTTGAATTATACCAGCCTCTAGCATTTCTGTAACCATACGTTCAATTTCACTCTTTTGGACATAGGGATATCTGTACGGCCTGATGTTTGGAGGAACACTTCCTAGAATCAGATGAATAGCATGATCATGATCATGCATAGGTGGGAGACCTTTGGGAGTCTCAAATACCTTGTAATGATTGTCCAGGACTTTTTGTAGATCTGAAGAAATAGATGATTCCGATGTGGAAACATCTAGCGAGCATAATTGTGCAATTACACCTCTTTGCTCCTTTTTTAGAATCTTTTTCATACTATTAGAGCTGATTATCTTTCCTGGTTTCCCTGCAATACCCCTTAATTCAACTTCCTTTCCTTCCATAGAAAATTTGATGAAAATTTCTTGAAAATTAAAAGCTATTATACCCAGGGATTGTAGCCATTGGACTCCTAGTACAACATCAGCACCTCCCATTGGAATGGAAAGCATTGGGCTAGTCAATACATATTCTCCCATGGATAGCTTGATATTATGGTACTTTCCAGAGCAATTTATTGTTCCTCCATTTGCAATCATCACTTGACACTCTGGTGCTGGATATAGGAAGCAATTCAATTCTTTTGCTACCTTACAATGAATAAAATTGTGGGTGCTTCCTGAATCAATCAACACTATTACCTTTTTCTTCTTGATTTTTCCTTCTATCTTGATGGTTTAAGGAGTGGTAATTCCCACCAATGCATTACAAGATATGGTTAGATTTATTTATTCTTCATCTAGGCTATGTTCTTGGAGTATATCCTCTTCTTTTGACCTTTCTTGCTCCTTTTCTTCTTCCTCTTCACAATCTATGTAGAATAATTTCTTCTCAGTACACTTATGACCTTTAGTGTATTTTCTATCACAACTGTAACAAAGCCCTCTTGCTCTTTTTTCTTCCAATTGTTGTGGTGTCAACCTTATAGGTTGTGGAAGACTAGGGGCAACAACACTTCCGTCTTTATAGTTGCGAGTGGTATGCTTCCTGGTTGCCATAATTTTGCTTTCCATTTTTCTTGCTAACCTGAATGCTTTCTCTAATGAATCAGGTTCCCAAAGGCGAACATCATGTTGGATATTATCCTTTAAAGACCCTATGAACACATCAATCCTATGCTCCTCTGGAATATCTTTTACCCTTATGTTCAATTTTTGGAACTCCTCAATGTGCTCCATTATTGAACCCTTTTGTTTGACTTATCAATTGGCTAAAAAAAGCGTTGCTTTTTGTATCCTCATAATGTGCTATCAATTCTTCCGTAAAAATTGCCCAAGTGATAAATGGTTTACGAGAGCAAAGCCATTGATACCATACAAACTGATTTGGTTCCAAATATAAAGTTGCCATACGTACCTTTTGTGTGTTTTGCACAATATTGAGATCGAAGAATTGCTCCATCTGTAATATCCATGTGGTAGGATCCTTGCCATCAAACTTCCTCATATCGATTTTTGGAATATGGTGAGTCTTCGATCCAACATTGGCATCTATGGAATCATGATTAACATTTCTTTTGTTCTCATCATGAGTTTCCTTTAGTACCCTTTCACCCTTAAGGACCATTTCTTGTAGCAACTTATTCATATTTATCTTCAATTCGTCCATGTCTGTCTTCAAATCTATCTTCAAATCATCCATCTTAGCTTCCACGTCAATCATCTTAGCTTCTACGCCTTTCTTTAAACAATCCATCTTAGCTTCTACACCTTTCTTTAAACCATCCATCTTAGCTTCTACATCTTTCTTTAAACCATCCATCTTAGATTCTGTTCCTTTTTGTGTAAGGGACAGTTGTTGCACTTGGTCTTGTAATTTTGATATATCATGTTTCATTTCTTCCTCTTCTTCATGAGTCATGCTAGAGCTTTCAGGTTCCTTACTAGGTGTTTGCATTTTCTTTCCTCGGGACATCAGTTACCGATAATAATGCTCTACTATGCCCTTTGAATTCCTTCAAAATAAATTTTCAAACCAAGCTTAAGCAAAAATTTATGAAAATCTACATACCTTTTTTCACTTTGTAGGAGCTCGATATTGCCTCTGATGTATCTTTGTACTTTCCAATCATCTAGTTCTGAATTTGTGAGCTGTAGTAGCTCTCTGTGTCCTCTTTCCAATGCCACAAGTCTGACCCAAATTGGATTCTCCAAGGAAAAGTTATGTGAAATCTCCCGCAGTGACTTGCTTATAGACTAGTTCAGTAGAGTGAACTTGTACGACGTGCCATGAGTCACTGTTTTGACCTTTGGATCTGAAACATGCATACAAGAAACTACAGTCCGTCCTCTTTCTGTACCTTCTTATGAAATTTCAATCCGATCCCCAGAGAGAAAGTTATGACGATTTTCCCTAGGTCACCTATTTTGAATGTAATTCAGGAGTCTGCAAAAAGACCAACTTCCTCAGATCATATCTCCGCAAATATCGCCCGAAAGTCTCTGAAATTCGGACCCAAGTTTCAGCGTGATTTCTTCTCAAATGGGTTTTTTTTGCAACTTATGAAACGTCACAAAAAAAAATTATAGTGAAAATACCACGATGACCTGTTTGGAGCAGCGAAACCCTAGAATCCAAGGCTCTGATACCAAATGTTATGAAACCAGCTCAAGAAAAGATAGAAAAGATAGATCAACGCCTTAGAATTCAGCCTCTTCGAGGGGGAAACCTCCTTTACATTACATAAATGAACAATTTCTTGGATGATTCAAATGAAAAAACCTCCTTTCTATATATAGGAGTCTAAGGAGTCACAATATAATATAGCCGACCTAACAATAATAATATAAAGCCACAAAAATAACAATAGAGGGATTCTATGGGGCACAGTAATAACAATATGGGGGAAATAGGGGCACAAAAATATTAATAAGGGGTATAACTACAATAGTAATGGGGTAATCACTAGTATTATAGGTACCCAACACACACTAACTGGGTTCTCTCCACTATCTGGCACATAGACCAGGCTCCGGTCCTCCTCCAAAGATGGACGCCAATGTTTGACCCGGAACAGGAAAGGGCGGGGGAGGGACCGATATGGGTGCGTCTCCCAGGACTTCCTGTCCATTTTTGGACTGAGCAGATTTTTAAACAAATTGGGGATGCCATGGGCAAATTCCTTACCTATGATGACTCTTTTATTTCCTCCGGGAGAATGGCATATGCTAGAATTTTGGTTTATTTGGACCTCACAGATGGGCTTCTGGATTTCATCAACATTCAGTGGAGGGGTTTTGCGAGGAGGCAGCCGCTGGACTACGAGGGAGTCCCTTTCAGGTGCCGTCGCTGCCACAAGGTGGGGCACTTATTTAAAGATTGTCCACTTAATAAGTGGAACAGCAGACGATTTATGCGTCACTCCCCACAGAGCACCCGCGAGCAGGTGGAATAGGATCATGATGACCGGGTTGGTGAGGATTTGCCTCAAGCTTCGGTGGATATCCAGAGGTTGGCTTCCCCACGCTCTGGTGGTACTAACTCACTCTCGAGATCTAGTTTGCGCTCTATGGCACCTGCCCTCAGTGCTCCGCGGAAGCGAGATCGGCCGCCGCATCGACCCTCGCCTTCTGTACCTGGTCCGGCTGCTGCTGCCTCTGGGGACTCCAATACCTCGGGTATGCAATCCTCCCATATTGCTCCCTCGCATTGTATGTCCGATGTACATGATTCAAATGCTGAATTGTTTTCATTTGAAGCACCTATTCATAATGCATGTGAGGTTTGTCCCCCCAACCCCTCTCTTCCCCTTCCACTGTTTGCACCCCATCCCCCTACCCTCGACTCCCATGTCCTCTGCTTTGGTTCCTAGATACATCACCCGGTCTCGTTTAAGGAACATGGACCTTGATTTGGTGGGCCTTGATATTCTCCACCCTCCACCATCTCTCAAGGCTACCAGAGGTCGCCCTTCTGGATTTAAAATCGGCCAAGCCCAAGCTGATGTCGATATTGCTTTGGGCAAGCAATCTACCATTCTCGGGGTTCTTAGAGTGAGGAAAACCCCTTCTGATCCCCCCCATGAAGATTCTATCCTTCAATTGCAGAGGGCTGGCTAGGCCTGATAAAAAACTAGCTCTTCTTTGATTACTTGATACTAAAGCTTTAGACATCATCTTTCTTCAAGAGACTCTGGGTCCTGCATTGGACATTACACAGGCTCTCGAACATATGCTGCCTGGATGGAAATTTTCTGGTTTAGATGCCCATGGTCGATCTGGGGGCCTTGCCGTGGGCATTAATACCCGTTCTATTGTGGAGAACAAGGGCTGGGGTGGTCAGGGTTTCCTGGGAGCTGATGTTTTCTCCTTGGAGCTGGGGCTCTCACTCAGGATTATTAATATTTATGGGACTTTCCAAAACCGACTTGATTTCTAGGACCGCCTCCTGATGATGGATATTTTTTCAACCGAGAGCCTCATTATTGGAGGGGATCTAAATTTTTTGATTGGCCACGTGGAATCCTGGGGTCACCGGGCACAGAGGGATCCCTTCTCGGACTACTTTTCCTCCATTTTGGAACATCACAGTCTCATAGACATTCCAATGGCAAAGCTACATGCTACTTGGAGGAACAATAGAGTGGGGGATAATAGTCTTGCTAGGAGACTCGACAGATTCCTTGTCAAGGAACATATTATGGATTTGGGGCTCAACATCAGGCACTGGGTCGGCTTGGGTGGTCTCTCAGACCACCTTCCTATCTTTCTGGAATTGGATAATGGGAGAGACAGGCCGAAAGGGACTTTTAAATTCTGCACTACCTGGCTCAAAGATGAATCATACATCTGCATGATCACTGATTATTGGAAAAGGAACCCTCCAGGGGAAAGAGGTACTGTCACAGCTGGCTTTATCCACAACCTGGCTGAGTTGAAAAAGTTTTCCAGGGATTGGGCACATAATAAACGTTTACAGGAGGACCTGGATCTTCGACAAATTGAGATAGAGCTAGGGCTCTTTGAGCAGGAACAGGGTGGCCTCTATAGCTCTGAAGATCATAAACACCATATCTCTTCCCTCTATTTGAAACGAGGGAATATACTCAAAGATAGAGAGGACAAGTGGCGATTGAGGAGCAGAGCCATTTGGGTTCGGGAAGGCGATGCTAATACGAAATTTTACCACAAATTTGCACAGGGCAGGAAGGCCATTAATACCATTTGGCATATGCAGGATGGGCAGGGAGGTACTGCTGACACTTTCCCACATCTCGCCTCCTTTGCTAACTCACACTTCAAATCTGCCTTCCCGGACACTAGAGCCACCAATTTAGCAGAGATTATTAGAGTTGCACAGCTTTCCCCAGGTATGTGGAGCCGGAAGATGAGGAGGATCTTGTTCGGGAGGTCACTTTGGAGGAACTGGAAGCGACTTTGAAATGGTTCAGTAAGGACAAAAGCCCTGGCCCTGATGGCTGGTCCGTTGAATTTTACCTATCTTTCTTTGAAGTGATTGGGGCGGATCTTCTCAATGTTGTTGAGGAGTCTCAGACCTCGGGAAGATTGGAAGCAGCCATCACCTCCACATTTATAGCCCTCATACCAAAGACTGATCACCCTTTTACTTTTGATGATTTTCATCCCATCTTGCTTTGTAATTGTTTGTACAAGATTATTGCCAAAATTATCGCTAATCGTGTGAAACCTATCTTATCTAAGCATATCCTACCTGAACAATTTTCTTTCCTGAAGGACAGACAAATTCATGAGGCGATTGGGATGGCCCAGGAGGTTTTACACACCCTTCACTGCAAAAGAGGTAAAGGTATGATTATGAAGGTGGACCTATCAAAAGCATTTGACAGGGTTAACTGGTTATACCTGAGGATGCTTCTTACCCATCTTGGTTTTCCTTTCTCATTTATTAGATGGATCATGGGCTGCATTTCTAACATACCTTTCAGTGTTTTGGTTAATGGGAGTGCCACTCCATTCTTCACCTCGGCTCGGGGTCTGAGACAGGGGTGCCCTTTATCCCCGTTACTCTTTCTTCTGGTTATGGAAGGTTTCAACAGGATCACTTCAGAGGAACATAGGCGGGGTAGACTGAGGGGCATTAAAATCTCAGAGAACTACATTCTTACACACCTACTGTTTGTGGACGATGTGCTGGTCTTTCTCAATGGCAGCGTTGGGGACATCACAGTGATCAGGAATATATTCTCCTTATTCCAGAAGGCCACGGGTATGCTCATTAACGAAGGCAAATCTACTTTGACGGTCACGACTTGCTCACAGCATGAAATTAATTATGCACTTGACAGATTCCACTTCACGAAGTTGGAAATGGTTGAGGGTTTGAAATATCTGGGGTACAAGTTGAAACCAAAGGGGTACAAGATCGCAGATTGGACTTGGCTTATTGCCAAGCTAGAGAAAAGGCTAAGCATTTGGTACTATAGATTCCTCTCACGTGCAGGCCATTTGACCCTCATCAAGAGTGTATTGGAAGCGACTCCTGTTTACTGGATGTCCCTGGAATGGATCCTTAGAGGCATACTTTCCAGGATTCAAAATATTTGCTGTGGATTTTTATGGAGAGGTAAACAGCCAGGCAGGATATTTGCTTGGGTTAAGTGGGATATGCTTACCCTTCCTAAAAAATGGGGGGGTTGGGGCATCAAGAAGTTGGATGATTTTTCATCTGCACTGGCTGTGAAACTTGGATGGCAACTGATGGTTTCGGACACTTTATGGACCAGAGTTGCATACTAAAAATATGTTGCACCAGTCGGAGTTATGGATTGGATCAGAAGGCCGGCTAGCCCCTTCACAGGAATTTCGTGTAGGAATTTACAGGGTAAGTTCCACAGAAAGAATACCAAAAGGACACCGCTCACAACCAGATCTCAAATCAATACACCAGTATTTTTGACATGGTTAAAACCCTCAGAGTGCAAGGAGGGAAACAGTCCACGGCCTGTCCCAATGTGGGTACTACAGGCAATTTATTAATCAAAGAATGAAAATTTACATAAGCTTCTCTCATGCACGGATTACCCGAACAATGACCCTCCATGCGCTTTAAATAGAACTCATGGACCAATCGGGTGTCAAGCCACGGATCAAGTGTCGGTAATACCGAGGTGAGAGTGAACCGTCGGATCACTACATATCGTGACCGTCGGATTGTAAGTTACAAAATGTACAACGGTAAAGAAACACACTTTACCTAACTCTAACCTAACTCTATACTAGACCAAGTTGAACTTAACTATATCCTATGTGTCGGAATATCCTAACATCCCCCCTTAAGAACAACTTGGGATAGGATTGAAGGATTTACAAATATGACACAATAGGAGAAGGAAGGAGGCACTAGAGCCTATCCCCCCTTAGTGACAACTTCCTGAACTCCAAGCATATATCGAAGTTTAGTGAACTTCGCCTCTGTGAGAGCCTTTGTGAAGATGTCTGCAACCTGATCATCTGTTGGACAATATTGCACTTCAAGAACATGGTCATGAATGAGCTTTCTGATGAAGTGCATGTGTAGTTCAATGTGTTTGCTGCGCTGATGCTGGACTGGATCTTTGCATAGCTGAATGGCACTTTGATTATCACACCAAAGTGTGGTTGGATGCTGCTGCTCAAAGCCAAACTCTGATAGGATCTGACGAAGCCACAAGGCTTCCTTACTAGCTTCCACGGCACCACGATACTCTGCTTCTGCTGACGAAAGAGAAATGGCAGCCTGTTTCTTACAAGCCCATGTAATAGGTCCTGAACCAAGAGTGAAGACATAACCGGCAGTAGACTTCCGATCATCAGGGTCACCAGCCCAATCAGAATCAGTGAAACCAACTAACAGAGGAGCTGCTTTGGCACTGTAATGAATCCCAAACTGTACTGTACCTCAAACATAACGAAGTATTCTTTTAGCTGCTTTCCAATGACTTTCACGGGGGTTTTGCATAAAACGAGCAACAAGGCCAACAACAAAGGAAAGATCAGGACGAGTATGGGTTAAATACAAGAGTTTTCCGACAAGTTGACGGTATAAGGTAGCATCAACTTCAGGAGAAGTACAAGAGACTGAAAGTTTGACTCCAGACTGAAAGGGAGAAGGGGCTGGCTTACAGTCTTCCATGTGAAAATGACGAAGAATATCACAAGCATACTTGGACTGGGAAAGGAAAATACCCTCTTGGGATTGCAAGACTTGAAGACCGAGAAAATAGTGTAAGTGTCCTAAGTCTGTCATTTCAAATTTCTTTTTAAGGCTGGACTTCACATGGTTTATAAGGTTGGGATCACTACCAGTAAGAATAAGATCATCAACATAAAGAACAAGGATGATAAGAGAGTTGCCCACTTTCTTGGTGTAGACAGTATTGTCAGAATGACACCTAGAAAAGCCAGATTCTAAAAGAAAGCTATCCATTTTGGCATACCAAGCCCGAGGAGCTTGCTTGAGGCCATAAAGGGATTTCTTAAGTCGACAAACAAGGCTGGAGTCTGTTTGTATGAAGCCAATGGGTTGTTCCATATAGATTTCTTCCTGCAAGTCCCCATGCAAGAAGGCAGATTTAACATCCATCTGATGGACTTCCCATTTTAAAGAGGCAGCAAGGGAAAGAACAAGGCGGATAGAGTTCATTTTGGCAACAGGAGAAAAGGTTTCAGTGTAGTCAATGCCTTCAACCTGTGAAAAGCCCTTAGCAACGAGACGAGCTTTATGTTTATCAACTTTCCCATCTGGTCCATACTTGGTTCTGTAAACCCATTTACATCTAACAAGTTTGCGTCCCTTTGGTAGAGGAACAAGATCCCATGTATCATTTGTCATCAATGAATGATATTCTTCATTCATAGCTGCTTCCCAATGTGGATGGCCTGAAGCTTCTGCAAAAGTGTCAGGATCATGATTTACTGGAGCTTGAGCCAGTAAAGAAGAGGCTCTTTCAAACTGAGAACGTGTACGTCGCTGATCTGTAGGATCACCGGCAAGATCACCTGCTGCATCCCGAGTAGCACGGACCCATCTTGGAAGTTGAGGATCCTGAGAAGGTGGGGGAGGATTATCATCCTCGCTTTCATCATCTGAAGAAGAAATGTTTTCAAAGATAGAAGAGATAGGAAGAGGTGGCACATCCGCCGGACTAGGCTCGCAGGCCGATTTATTTTCATCAAATTTTACATCTCTTCTAATGATAACATTTTTGGACTTAAATGGAATAAGTCTATAACCTTTTACATCTTCAGAATATCCAACAAAAGTACATTTCTCACTTTTAGGTTCTAAAGCTTTATGCTTTTCATCTGGAATATGGGCCCATGCTTCACTTCCAAACACACGAAAGTGACTTACATCTGGTTTAATGGAACTCCAAGCTTCTTCTGGAGTGATATTCTCTAGAACCTTAGTAGGAGTGCGATTGATTATATAATTTGCACAATTAATTGCTTCGGCCCAAAAACTAAGACTGAGTCCTTTAGATTGCAGCATACAATTAGCCATTTCCTTTAAGGTGCGATTTTTCCTTTCAGCTACACCATTTTGTTGTGGAGTGTATGGAACAGTATGTTGCATTTGAATTCCATTTTCGGTGCAAAAGTTGATGAATGTGTTTTTAACATATTCTCCACCATTATCAGTTCTTAGCTTAAGAATTTGATGTCCAGATTGTTTTTCAACAAATGCTTTGAAGGCCAAAAAAGTGGTAAATACTTCGCTCTTGAGTTTTAAGAAGTATACCCAAGTGCGTCTGGAGAAATCATCAATGAAAGTTAAGAAGTACTTGCAGCCAGAGAATGAAGCAACAGGAAGAGGACCACATAAATCACTGTGCACAAGCTGTAAAGGGGCTGAGGCGTGCCAAGAGGCACGTTTGTCAAAACTGTCCCGATGATGTTTTCCGAGTACACATCCGGAACAAACACCATCTCTGCAAGATACCATAGGAAGACCTGTCACCATATTTTCTTTACATAGATGCTGAAGGGAGCGATAGTTTAAGTGACCAAATCGCTCATGCCAAAGTTTGCTCACTTCATCATTATGAGCAACAAATACTGAGGGAAGATTGGATGACCCAAAGTTGTGAAACTTATACAACCTTTTGGAATCATCAGCAAGACCAGTAGCTAGAATCTGTTTAGGATCTTTTAGATCCTTGATTACAACATCATGAGGTGAAAATTCAACAATTTTACCTTCACCTGAATGAGTTATCTGATAGACAGATAGAAGGTTGCAGGATAAGGTTGGAACACATAATACATCATTAAACTGACCATTGTCTAGATGAACAGTTCCAGTCCCTACAACATTAAGAGATCTATCATCACCAATATATATATTTTTGGTGTTACAATCATTTAAAGAAGAAAACATGGCTTGGTTTTTGGCCATGTGACAAGAGGCTCCAGAATCAATGAGCCACTCATGAGAATGAGAAGAAGAAGAAGATACATTTAATGCATAACCAGACTGAGATGATTGACAATGACATGCAGAAAGTGCCATTCCGGAAGTTGAAGTTGAAGTAGGCTCCACATGGATGTTATGTTTCTTCATTGCGGCTTCCAAGGCTTCCATCTTCTTAAAGCATTTAGATTCTAAGTGGCCATCTCGATTACAAAAGTTACAATGTCTATCAGTCTTCTTCCATTTGTTTTTATTGGTCTTATCATTTTGCTGAAATGATCTTTCATTTTGAGGCTGAAATGGTTTAGGACCATTCTTTTGAGGATATGACTTCTTAGGATTCTTTGAATTTGGTTGCTGCTGGGCGGCTAACGCTTTCGTGGAAGAGTTTCCAAGATTAAGAAGACCAAGGTGTAAGAGTTTTTCTTGTTCTCTTATTAAGGAATCACAAAAGGAGTCAAAGGAAGGGGCTTGTAGTCTTGTCCTTGACAAATGAAAGCTTCCCTTGTAGAATGGAAAGTGGAAACAAATACAGAGTAGGCTGGTCCCAACTTAGTAAGGATGGAATAAATAAGGTTACCATCTTCTTTCTTAACTTTAACACCTTCCAAGAGATATCTAAGGTTCTTGAATTTGGACAAGAAATCTTCAATGCAAGAAAAATTATTAGGATCCAAAGTAAGCAGCTCATTTTCAAGTTGATGGGCTCTAATTTCATTTTTAATCCCAAAAACTTTAGCAAGTTTTTCTAATGCTTCATGAGGAGTCTCAAGTTCCGCAATGTGGAATCTAAGATCAGGAGAAATAGACATCCCTATCAAACCACGTGCTTGATCTTGTCTATTTTCCCATTTTGCCGCCTTGTCTTCATCTTTTGGTTTCTTCTCTTGGTCTGTGGCTATTCTGAAGAGACCTTTACTTCTAAGTAAATCTTCCATGTAGGCTACCCATTGGAAGTAGTTAGTGCTGTCAAGAATGACTTGGCATGGACTTTCCATTTTTAAAAAAACTGAAGCTGAAGATGCTGAAAGTAAGTGTTCCAATGGATAGATCTCGAAAAAATAGGCGGTTTTAAAAAAAACGGCTCTGAAAAAGGCTTCCGGATGAAGAAGTTATGGCTTTTTGAAAAATAATTGTTGAAGTTGCCGGCAAAGTGCGCGAATGTGCGGGAATGAAAAAATCCGCCCCCACAAAATGGAGACTTGAACCCAAGACCTCTACTCTCTTAAAATAGCTTTGAACCAATTGATCTGCGTGCTTGCCTTGAGAAAGCTCTTTTTCCCTACAAAACACAAAACACAAAACCCAACACGAATATGCAAAGAAAAACGAACCTTGCGGCTCGAAGTTAGCTTTAGCCAAAAAACTAGAAATTTAAAAAAAAAAAATCTCAAAGTTAGCTTTAGCCGAAAAACTAAATATTTTTCTCAATGTTTCTGATTTTCCGAGATCACACTAAGGTGCAGGGAAAAGAGCATACGCATGAGAAAAATCCTTCCTTTCTGTTTCTGATTTGCCCAGATCGCACAGAGTCGCAGGGCAAAGAGCATACGCAGAAATGAAAGGTATAGATCCGGTTAAAAAAAAGGCTAAATAAACTGAGACCGAAATAAGCAGAGAGAAAATAACAGTAAACTGCAAAAAAACACTGTATACCTCCCGATCTGAAAAATGACGCAGCTAGGGCTACCGGAAACCTTTTCGCGTGAAACGAAAGGGGTTCCTCACTGGAACAGATGCTCCGAACGCAACAGAGCAGTCCTCTCGGCCCGAAAGCAGTCAGAAACAGCAGATCTAGGAAACGACAGCCGCATGCAGTTCTACCGGCTTCAGATTTGGATCACCAACGGACGCGGCCCTCAAATAGCTCTGATACCATGTAGGAATTTACAGGGTAAGTTCCACAGAAAGAATACCAAAAGGACACCGCTCACAACCAGATCTCAAATCAATACACCAGTATTTTTGACGTGGTTAAAACCCTCAGAGTGCAAGGAGGGAAACAGTCCACGGCCTGTCCCAACGTGGGTACTACAGGCAATTTATTAATCAAAGAATGAAAATTTACATAAGCTTCTCTCATGCACGGATTACCCGAACAATGACCCTCCATGCGCTTTAAATAGAACTCATGGACCAATCGGGTGTCAAGCCACGGATCAAGTGTCGGTAATACCGAGGTGAGAGTGAACCGTCGGATCACTACATATCGTGACCGTCGGATTGTAAGTTACAAAATGTACAACGGTAAAGAAACACACTTTACCTAACTCTAACCTAACTCTATACTAGACCAAGTTGAACTTAACTATATCCTATGTGTCGGAATATCCTAACATTTCGATCATATGGAAGGCTGTTCTTAGGCTTTGGAACCCATTCGCATTGGCATTACTTGGAGGATTCAGTCGGGGAACAGTGTCTGCATCGGCATAGATCCATGGATTGGTTGTGGGGACTTGTATAGACTGCCTCCTGGCCTTATTGAACACTTAAAGGAGTAGAATATCACTCACCTGGCCCATATTGCAGACGTACACAACTCAACCTTTCTACATCAGGCTTGGAAATCGGCTAGACAGCTTAATATCCCTCCACCTTGGAGACAGCACTAGCGGGTCTATACACAGACTCTTATGGAAGCACATATTCGTATCACAGAGGGGGAGGACGAGATTATTTGGGGCCTGGCGAAATCTGGGAGATATACACCCAAGGAGGGTTATTTGGTTCTGGCTGAGCCGCGCAAGCCTTTGGTCATCTTACAATGGTGGAAGCATCTCTGGAAGCTCAAAGCGCCTCCTAGATCCAGGGTTCTTATGTGGTGCATTTTAAAGAACAAGATCCCTCACAGGGGATAATCTGCTAAAAAGGGCCTTTTATGGCCCGCACTGGTGTCATTTTTGCCACAATGCTGGGGAGTCTGCGGCTCACATCTTCCTCCACTGTCCTGTAGTTCGTAGTGCTTGGCAGCTGGTGTCTGATGCTATCCCCACAAATTGTGATTGGCTTGCAGACACTCTGGTAGAGGCCTGGAATTTGTGGTACCAAACTGCTTTGCCTCATAAATTGAGGAACCTACCCCTGCTTTTTTGCTGGGCTATCTGGATAGCTCGGAATTGATTGATATTCCATCACATCCCTCCTAGATGGCCTTGTTTGGTGGCCATGATCAAAGCTGACTATGATCTCATCCCGGAGGACCCTTCTCCCCTCTGCCCCGTACTATCTCCCTGGAACAGATTGTCCTCGGTAGACCTTGGGCTTACTTCGATGGGGCCGCACAAGATGATGGCTGTGGTGGCGGGGCCATTCTACATTTATCTGAGCGGCACTCATTCTGTCTGTCTATGGGCTTTAGACGGGGCACAAATAACTTCGCAGAACTTTCAGCTGCTTATCATATCATACACTTTGCATTGGAGAAAGGATGCACTGCATTACAGCTGTTTGGTGACTCAAAGATTGTCTGTGATTGGTTGAATAGAGCATCTTCTTGCAGGACTTTCACTTTGAGACACATTCTTGATGAGGCTTTAAGATTGATTACATATTTTGACATTTTTTCCTGTAATCATATATACAGGGAGAGCAGCACAGAGGCTGACCGTCTTTCCAAAGAAGGCGCGATCAGGGAGCAAGGCAACTGGCTGATTATTGAACAGATCGATGGAGAACACCACCAGTTCTATCACAGGCCATTCATGGACTTTTTGATATAATATTTGGACCAGTCTTATATACTTGTACATATTTCTTATGTTGTTTTTTGATTAGTCAGGCGGCGATAGTATTTGGCACTGTTCATGTTTATTTTGATATTATCTCCCTGCGTAGAACAAGATAATATTTTGGATGATTTTTTGACACTTTTGGACTCTCCTTCAGACTCGGTCTGGGCTCTTTGCTGTGTGGTGGGGGTAGTTGTTTACTACCTCCATAGACACGTTGTTCTTTGACAGATATTTCAGAATATTCTTATGCATCTACAGAATGTAATTTCTAAATCTAATGAAATTACAAATTTTCTATGGGAAAAAAAAAGAGAAAAAAAAATTGAAAATGTAACAAACTTAACACATATATTTTTTTTTCATTCCACACCTTATTAACTAAGTCGGCAAAGAATAATGAGGTCATTAAACTAGATTGTACGAATGTTAGGACTAAATAAGGACCTGTCATTCATATTCGTCGTGATCTTCCACCTTGGTTAGCCTCCCATATGCATAATTCATTGTTTAAAGCAACACTTAATGATGGAGGGTGGATCGAGGGTTGAGCTGCCACCTATAGCTCAAACATTAAATGTCTGACTCCGCTCATTGAATAGTATTGACAAAATAGTCTGGCACTTGGTCACTTGTCCGTTTCCCCATTGTAGGATCATGGTTTGAGGATCCAACGATTCTGGAGCTCCAATATCAATTGTGTGATATTTTTCTGGCTTCCCATTGTGTGCGACTTCCATTTTCTGATTTGCAAAACCTTGGGGTTCGGCTCTGCAACCTGTCTAAGGGTTTGAAGAGATATCATGGTTTTGGCTTAATCTCCTTGGCCCGAAGGGGTCTGATAAGCGTCCAGGTAGCGTTTTCAGAAGTTGCTCTCAGTAAATTCCTTAATATGCTTTTGTTTTCCATTGGTTCGAAGTGTTCCTCCTGATTAGTTGGTTCTTGGCATGCAGGTAGTTCAACTATCCACGGTTGTGCACATCCCAGGAAGGATGCGATAGGAGAAATTGTGCTTTCATGGAGGTAAGATCCCATGCAAGCTACAAGATTGTTTTCGAATTGATTTGAACATGAAAAGCCACTAATGACTGTGACAGATTTTCCAGATGCTCTCGCTTCTTATCACCCGAAGTTCCTCCTACACAGGTAAAAATGAAACCTTGAAACTTCCTAACTTGTATCAGTCGTTTTATTCTTGATACCCAACAGGATTTAATCCCGACATCCATGTAGTTGCAGGTGAGGTCCTGACAATGTGTTTTCAAGGGATTTTAGAGTTTTGAGGGTCCTTGTTACACTAGTTATTGTCTTCTAGTCACAGGTTGGTTTAATCACTCCATCTTTTAGTGAACTTATGGCTAAAAAGTGCCTCCAAGCTTCAGCTAGCCATGAAAGCATTTTTCTTTTTTGTGTTAAATGTTAGATTCTCAGGTTTATAAATAACCCCATATCGAGGCATGACCATCGTTAAGTTCATAGTTATACTGAGAGAAACTGTATGAGGGTTGTAATTTTGTTTGGAATAGTCTGAGATGGGACGACACTATAAACTGGTTTGACTTTGACTATAAGGGTTTAAGCCCGGTTTGATATTTCCATTCAGGTTTCAAGTTATAATTCTAGAACATTCCATAAATGAATTATCTTACTTTGTTTGGTCGGTTCCAACACTATTCTGGTTATAATGAGCAACAACGTTCCCAGCTTGAATGATTTGGAAATTAGACAGGAGCGAGGGCAGTTGGCTCTCGGTTTTTCCTACGGAAAACGATTGAGAGTCACGAAGAACCCTCGTGACTCAGTTAATGTTTTTGTACAGTTAAAGATAAGTCTGGTTATGCAATGGTTAGTGATAGTTATTCCATGAATGACATATCATCTTCCTGTTTTCATTTGACAGTTAGCATTATCTTGATATTGCATCTATAGAAAGGTTTAAATTTGCAGAATGAATTCCTTTCAGTTTAATCTCTGTATGCTCTATGAACTAGAAAGCATCTCATGGTTTCATTAAAAGAAAATAGTACTCGCTTTAAAAGCCAGAGACTGTTCATAATTTAACTTCTCTAATTTTCTGATATAAAGTTAATCCGAAATGGTTAAGTTGTTTTCCTAGAACAGTGTAAAGCTATCGGTACTTCTACCTTATAATTCATCAGTTTATATAAAGCAATAGAATAAAATGAACATGTTTAATGATATACCACGACAGAACATATATATATCTAGAAATCTGCCTGTTGTTGGCTATCCATTATTGAATAATATTAACCCATTGTAGCTAATATTTACTAAGAACAACGTGTATTACTTATCTGGTTCTGCTTTATTTATATCAGTGTGAGTAATTCCCTTTTCTTGGAAGGTCTCTCCACCCAGCCATAGATCTGGTGATTACATCCAGATTCCCCCCTTCGAGCTCTTCCTACTCTTGACAGTCAATAAGTCTGTCACAGTCTGGTATCTTAGGCATCAGGACTGTGGTCCAACCTCAAGTCTCATACCTTTTCGACTGTAATTCACAATTTTCCCACTGGTACTTTCATCCAGCTCAAGGAAAATTTGGGCAGCATCATTCGTGCTTCCTTCCCCTCTGTATATTTTCCAACTCCCTTAGGGTTCTCCCTCTTTTCATTTTGAGAGAACAAATGAGTAACTGTTTGTAACTGTCTCAGGATTTATTAATTGTTTCTTTCAGTTCTTTGACAAACTGTTTAAATTCTTAATTAATAAGTAACAAGATATGTTCTCGCTATTCAGCATTAGTTCTTTAACAGTCTATGTTAAACAAAGTAAAAGATGAAGTAAAACTTGGTAACAAAGTAAATGTTTGTGCAGTATAGGGTGTTACAATTTCCCCCCCTTGTGAGGAACACCATCCCTAGTGTTCTCTTTATTCTTTTTTTTTTTAAGAAAATAGTGTTGGGTAAGCTTCCAGCATAGTTTCCTCTTCTTCCTAAGTAGCCTCTTCTGGGTCAAAGTGCTTCCACTACACTTTAACCTGGGTGATGGATCGTTTCCACAAGATGGTTTCTCTCTGATCTAGAATACGAAGAGGCTCTACCAGAAATTTTCAAAAACAACAATTCATATGTTACTTATTCTATTCTTTTGTTACCTGTATATTTTCCCAGTTAATTATATGTTGAGGATTGTACACATATTTTTTTAACAAGGAGACATGGAAAACATTGTGGACCTGAATATGGCCTGGGAATGCTAGCTTGTATGCTACTCGTCCAATCCTTTCAAAGATTTGAAATGGTCCATATTACCGGGGTGCTAACTTAGCACAACCCTTCCACTATAAGGTACTTTTCCAGGGTTTGACTTTCAGGTATACATGATTCCCCAACTAAAATTCCTTATGTGATCTTTTCTTATCTGCATAAACCTTTTTCCTATCATGGGAAACCTTTAAATTCTGACGAGCCTTTTTAACTGTATCCTCCATTTCAGCTAACATATCAGGACCCAATGCTAATTTGTGAACAAGGTTATTCCAATCTGTGGGTACCCTACACTTTCTCCCATACAATACTTCAAAAGGGCTCATGCCCAGTGATTCGTGATATCCATTATTGTAGGCGAACTCTACCAGGTGGAGGTAGTCCTCCCATTTATGCAGTTGTTGCATCACAAACATCCTCAACATGTCCTCTAGGGTTTGATTCACTCGATCTGTTTGGCCATCCGTCTGTTGATGGTAAGCAGTACTAAATTGAATCTGGGTGCCTAACCCAGAGAAGAGGGTTTTCCAAAATGTGGATGTAAATTTTACATCTCTATCAGAAATTACCACCCTGGGTATTCTGTGCAACTGGAAAATTTCCCTCATAAATATGTCTGCAATTTCCACCGTTTTATAGGTGGATTTTACAGGTATGAAATGAGTTGTTTTTCTTAGCTTGTCCACCACCACCATAATAGAGTCATGCTGCTTCTTAGTGTGAGGTAAACCTGTGATGAAATCTAGAGTGATCATCTCTCATTTCCACTCAGGAATGGGTAATGGTTGCAATAGACAGCGGGATGCTGATGTTCCACCTTTACCATTTGGCACTCCAAACATTTGGATAGGTACTCAACAACATCCTTCCTTAAACCTAGCTAGAAATAACTTTTTCTGATGGCAGAAAACAATTTCTGGTATCCTGGGTGAGCGGCGTAAGGTTTCTTATGAAACTCATCCAATAACAATTATTTGACAAAATTCTGATTAGGAACGTATATTTTATTTCTGAATGTTAACATTTTGTCTAGATTTATACCATAATCAGACTGTTCCCCCTTCTCCTGAGCTTCCAAATATTGCTGCCAAAGGAAGGCATATTCTAGGTCTTTGAGAGATGCTTCTTTGATGATGTCAGGAAGGTTAGATCGCACTTGACTAAATTGTACTTCATAGATGCAATGCAATTTCCTGCTTAATGCTTCAGCCACTCAATTTTCCTTCCCCTTAAGGTGCTTCATTTCAAAGTCGAATTCGCTCAAGAACGTGGTCCATCTAGCCTGCTGAGCATTTAAACTAGATTGGTTAAAGTAGTTTGTAAGCTGGTATGATTTGTTAATAACAAAAAATTATTTCCTAGAAGATAGTGTCGCCACATTTTGAGCGCATGTACCACCACGGTCAACTCAAGATCATAAGCAGAATATTGTTGTTCATACTCTTTCAATTTGCATGATTCATAGGCTATAACCTTCCCTTCCTGTGTTAATACCCCACTGACACCCTCCTTACTTGCATCTGTGCAAACCACAAAATGTTTTTTTGGATCTGCTACTTTTAGCACAGTTGCAGTAGTAAGCAATTGTTTTAACTACTCAAAACTTTTCTGACATTCAGCTGTCCATCGGAAGGTACGCCCCTTTTTTTGCAATGAGGTCATCGAAAAAGCTATTTTCGAAAAACCTTTAATGAATCGACGGTAGTAGCCACTAAACCCAAAAAGGATCTAATATCAACAACATTTTTCAGGGTGGTCCATTCCATAATGGTTTTAATCTTTTCCAGATCCACCGCTATTCCCTCTGCTGATATAACATGACCTAGATACTGTATTTGGCTTTTGAAAAAATCACACTTGTTATACTTAGCGTATAGTTGATTATCCCACAAAATTTGCAATACTATTCTCAAGTGCTTTTCGTGCTCCTCCTGATTCTTAGAATAAATTAGTATGTCATCAATAAAAATCAATACAAACTTATCTAAAAACGGCTGAAAGATATTGTGCATCAGACTCATAAAAGTGGCTGGAGCATTTGTAAGGCGAAAAGGCAACACCACGAACTCGTAATGACCTTAGCGAGTTTGAAATGCAATTTTGAAAATCTCTTCATCCTTTATTCTTATCTAGTGGTAATCGGATCTTAGGTCAATTTTTTTAGAACACACTAGCTCCCTGTACTTGATCAAATAAATCGTCAATATGTGGTAAAGGGTATTTGTTTTTTATAGTCAGTTTATTTAGCTGACAATAATCAATGCACAGTCTCATGGTTCTGTCCTTCTTTCGCACAAATAGCACGGGGGCTCCCCAAGGGGATACAATGGGGTGAATGTACCATTTATCCCGAAGTTCTTGAAGTTGCATTTTGAGTTCTATTAGCTCAGGGATGCACATGTGGTAAGGGGCTCTCGAAACAGGAGTTGCTCCAGGTATCAATTCAATTGTGAAATCAATATCACGCTTAGGTGGCAATCCAGGAATGGATTCAGGAAATACATCAATGAAATCCTGAATCACAAGAATATTTTCCAAAGAAGTCATTTTACTCTTGGAATTGGTGTATCCTACTTGGAAAACATAAATCTGACAACCCTTCCTAATACATCTTCCCAACTGGTTAGCAGTAATAGGACGTAACTTAAAAAATTTCTTGATTCCTTGTATTTCCTTTCTCTGTCCTGACTCCGTGAGATAACTTACAGATTTCTCCTTACAATCGACTAGGGACCATCGCCCTTCCAACGAGTCCATCCCTATTAGTACATCATATGATCCTAAAGGAAGTACATTAAGGTTGACATGGATTGATTGTCCTGAAACTGTTATAGGACAGTGTTCTGTTTTCACAGATACCCTTATTTTTTCCCTGTGGCTAGTTGAACTAACCAAGGCTTCTTAAACTTACTGCTTTGTAGCTGTCACTTTTCTACCACCTTAGGACTGACATAGATTAGGCTAGCACCCAGATCAAACAAAACAGAAACAGGTTGATCAGAAATCATACCTTCACACTCAATCATGGTGGGTTGGTACTCTGCTCGATGATCATCCAAAGCAACATTAATTCTGGGCATACTCCTTGCTACATCTCCAAGTGTAGAGGCTTCTTGCATATTAGAAAGTTGTTATGTTCTGGCCCTGTGCGGGAAATTTTTGTAATAATGGGATTCCCCACATCCCCAGCACTGCAAAGGCTGTTTTGGCTGCTAGTCATTAGTAGGTTTACTAACTCCTTTCGACTGTCCATTTTCGTTGTAGGCTGGAACCTTTGACTCATTCTTTGGAAATTTACTGAAAGTTCTTTGCTGAATATTTCTTCCATTAGTGATTTTTTTCTGTCGGCTTGGGGGTAAATTTCTCCCTCTCCTGCCCATTTCTCCTTTAGACCCCTCACTCTTCTGTTTCATTTGCTGATAACATATGCAGGCCTTTCGCACTGCATCGTCTATTGTTCTAGGATAATCAAATTCTAGCTTTTCCTTCATAAAGTTGGGTAAACTGCTAATAAATCATTGAATCTTGGCCTTTTCCTCCTGCATATATGGGACATATCGTAACAAGGAGGTAAATCATTTCACATATCCATCCATGGTCAATGTTCCCAATCTTAAATCATGGAATTCCTTTGCCTTCTCATCATAGTAACACTCAGTTAAATATTTATCCTTGAAATGCTTCTGAAATTTGTGCCATGTAACTTGTTCTTCATCAATTGTTCTCACCGTCTTGATTTCTTCCCACCAAAGGGTGGCCTTACCCCTTAGTTGATAAACTGCTAGTTGTGCTTTAAGTTTATTAGTATAGTCATAAATATGAAAGTACTTGCTCATTTCAATTAGCCATGCTTCAGTTGCTTCTTCAGATTCTCCTTCAAAGAGTGACGGTTTTATCTTTTTGAATTCACCTTGTAATTCCACCTTCTACCTTTTTGTCTTTATTTGGTCAGAAGCATTATCCGAACATCCCTCTTCCTCTTACTTGTGTCCTTCTGTTGACTCTGCATTATCTTCGCCATGATGGGCTGTTGGGGTTTTCTCCCTATCCTCAGCACTGGGATTTGGTCCCCGTTGATTCTGTCGGTCGGACAGACTTTTAAGGATTCTTTCTTGTTCCTGCCTCAGTCGTTCGTTATCCATTCTCAGGTTTGTCATCTCCGCACATAATTGTTGAACTGTTTCAAGCAGGGTAGCGTTGGCTTGACGATATTATTCTCCTAGTTGTATCCATATGTCCGGGTTGGCCTCTACATAAGTTGCCTCTGGCTGGTTCGATAGTCTGGGACTCCTCTGCATCTCTGCTCTTTTGGGTGCTGATCTATATATATATATATATATAGATAAAGAAATAAATCTGAAAAAAATAAAAATAAAATAAAATAAAAATAATAATAATAATAATAATAAAATAAATAAATAAATAAATCTATATATATATATATATATATATATATATATATATGCAGATATATATATATATATATATATATATATATATATATATATATATCCCAAAAGTCTCAGTGTGCGAGCCTCGGCTCTAATACCATTTGTAACAAACTTAACACATATAAAAAAAATTATTTCATTCCACACCTTATTAACTAAGTCTTTGGCGAATAACGAGGTGATTAAACTAGATTGTACAAATGTTAGGACTTAATGAAGACCTGTCATTCATATCCACTGTGATCTTCCACCTTGGTTAGACTCCCGTATGCATAATTCATTGTTTAAAGCAACACTTAATGATGGAGGGTGGATCGAGGGTTGAGCTGCCACCTGTAGCTCAAACATTAAATGTCTGACTCTGCTCATTGAATAGTCTTGACAAAATGGTCTGGCGCTTGGTCACTTGGCCATTTCCCCACCATAGGATCATGGTTTCAGGATTCGACGTTTTTGGAGCTCCAATATAAATTGTGTGATATTTTTCTAGCTTCCTGTTTTGTGCAACTTCCATTTTCTGATTTGCAAAACCTTGGGGTTTAGCTCTGCAACCTCTCTAAGGGTTTGAAGAGATATCATGGTTTTGGCTTAATCTCCTTGGCCCGACGGGGTCCAGCAAGTGTCCAGGTAGCCTTTTTAGAAGTTTCTCTCAGTAAATTCCTTAATATGCTTTCGTTTTCCATTGGTTCGAAGCATTCCTCTTGATTAGTTGGTTCTTGGCATGCAGGTAGTTCAACTGTCCACGGTTGTGCAATCCTAGGAAGGATGCGACAGGAGAAATTGTGCTTTCATGGAGGTAAGATCCCATGCAAGCTACAAGATTGTTTTCGAATTGATCTGAACGTGAAAAGCCACTAATGACTGTGACACATTTTTTAAATGCTCGTTGCTTCTTATCACCCAGAGTTCCTCCTACATAGGTAACGATGAAACCCTGAAACTTCCTAACTTGTATCAGTCGTTTTATTCTTAATACCCTACAGGATTTAATCCCGACATCCATGTAATCGCAGGTAAGGTCTCGACAACGTGTTTTCAAGGGATTTTAGAGTTTGGAGGGTCCTCCTTACACTGGTTACTGTCTTCTGGTCACAGGTTGGTTTAATCACTCCATCTTTTGGTGAACTTACGGCTAAAAAGTGCCTCCAAGCTTCAGCTAGCCATGAAAGCATTCCGCTTTGTTGTGTTTAATGTTAGATTCTCAGGTTTATAAATAACCCCATATCAAGGCATGGCCATCGTTAAGTTCATAGTTATACTGAGAGAAACTGTATGAGGGTTGTAATTTTGTTTGGAATAGTCCGAGATGGGATGACACTATAAACTGGTTTGACTTTGGCTATAAGGGTTTAAGCACGGTTTGATATTTCCATTCAGGTTTCAGGTTATAATTCAAGAACATTCCATAAATGAATTATCTTACTTTGTTTGGTCGGTTCTAGCACTATTCTGGTTATAATGAGTAACAATGTTCCCAGCTTGAATGATTTGGAAATTAGATAGGAGCGAGGGCAGTTGGATCTCGATTTTTCCTACGGAAAACGATTGAGAGTCACAAAGAACCCTCGCGACTCAGTTAATGTTTTTGTACAGTTAAAGATAAGTCTGGTTATGCAATGGTTAGTGCTAGCTATTCCATGAATGACATATCATCTTCCTATTTGCATTTGACAGTTAGCATTATCTTGATATTGCATCTATAGAAAGGTTTAAATTTGCAGAATGAATTCCTTTCGGTTTAATCTTTGTATGCTCTATGAACTAGAAAGCATCTCATGGTTTGATTAAAAGAAAATAGTACTCGCTTTAAAAGCCAGAGAATGTTCATAATTTAACTTCTCTAATTTTCTAATATAAAGTTAATCTGAAATGGTTAAGTTGTTTTCCAAGAACAGTGTAAATCTATCAGTAGTTCTACCTTATAATTCATCAGTTTATATAAAGAAATATAATATAATCATCAGTATAATATGACAGAATATGTTTAACAATATACCATGACATAACATATATATATCTAGAAATCTGCCTACTGTTGGCTATCCATTATTGAATAATATTAACCCATTGTAGCTAATATTTACTGAGCACAACGTGTATTACTTATCTTGTTCTACTTTATTTATATCTATGTGAGTAATTCCCTTTTCTTGGAAGGTCTCTCCACCCCGCCACAGATCTGGCGATTACGTCCAGATTCCCCCCTGCAAGCTCTTCCTACTCCTGACAGTCAATAAGTTTGTCATAGTCTGGTATCTTGGGCATCAGGACTGCGGTCCAGCCTCAAGTATCATACCTTTTCGACTGTAATTCATAGTTTTCCCACTAGTACTTTCCTCCATCTCAAAGAAAATATGGGCAGCGTCATTCATGATTCCTTCCCCTATGTATATTTTCCAACCCCCTTAGGGTTCTCCCTCTTTTCCTTTTGAGAGAACAGATGAGCAATTGTTTGTAACTGTCTCAGGAGTTATTAACTATTTCTTTCAGTTCTTTGACAAACTGTTTAAATTCTTAATTAATAAGTAACAAGATATGTTCTGGCTATTCAGCCTTAGTTCTTTAACATTCTATGTTAAACAAAGTAAAATATGAAGTAAAACTTGGTAACAAAGTAAATGTTTGTGCAGTATAGGGTGTTATAGAAACACAAAAGCAATACAGACTAAAAAATGAAATGTACAACTATGTTAGAGAGCTTATTTGATATGGATTCACTTCCATGACCCATATATGTGTGTGTGTGTGTGTGTGTGTGTGTGTGTGTGTGCGCGCGCAACAATGTGAGAATTCAATATTAGTCTTCTTCTTTTTTTGAAGTAAAGAAACTGTGGTGATTGGTGAATATTTTACTGCGTATACATCTAAGATATGACCATAAAAATTATACATTTGAAAATCCCTCTAAAAGAATCAAAGCGTAAATAAATAGAATTAAATATATATATATATATATATATATATATATATATATATATATATAGATATATATATATATATATATATATATATATATATATATATTTGTTTTCTAATGTCCACTTTAAATTTTGGTCAAAAATGGAATATCCAAGGGTCAATGCATATAGTTCAAACTAAAATCTTTTTGTTTATTTCTTCAAATGTGATAACTCGTTTTCCGCATTGTAGTTGAATTATTTCTAGTTTGTCATATATATAGTTATGGTTGTATTATTTCTATAGTTGTGTTATTTCTAGTTTGTCATTGATATAACTATAGTTGTATTATTTCTAATTTGTCATTGTCAGTCTTTGATATATTATAATAAAATTGTGTTCTAGTTAACTAAAACCAATTTACAAAAGGGAATGCTTTTGACAAGAGTTCAAATGAATATATTATATCACATCAATTTATTTAAAAAGAATTTACAAATCATCACCAACAAAAAGGATATTAATTTTTATATAAATAATTTCTTCAATTTTCAAAGATTAAAAGGTTCAACTATAACTTCTAAAAATATAAGCCCAAATTATTCTTAATATTTTACCAAAAATATTGAATTTTTTCAGGAAGTAGAAGGATTACTCAACCATTATCCATGGCACTTAGTTCCTCACTTGTGCATTCTTGCATTCTTAATTAATTTAAATATTTGATCGGATTTAATTATGTAATTAATTTTAAAGTTTGAAAAAGATAAATTTATTTATTTATTTGCACTTTAAAAAATATCTCTTCATGCAAGATAGATTTTAAAATTAATATGGATCTGCCATAGTAATTAACACAAACATATTATTTTACACAAATTTTAAACATTATTCTTAAAATTTAATAAGAATATTAACAACTTTAATTATTTCCACCAAAATGCTATATATGAGAATGATTATATACAAAAACATTCACTATATGATAGTTTTTTTAATATTATATCCATTTTAGCTCCAAATATATTAAATGTCTAGAGAGACAAAATCCCTTGAGGTGCAAAGCTTTCCTCAAGTGTGGCTAGAGGGTTCGCTTGAGGTGAAAACATTATAATAACAATCACATTTTATAACAACGATGGGGACGCCAACAATTGTTTCTCTCAGCAAACCAACCAACCGGAGACCAAGTACCTCAATACCTGCAACCTTTTTAATTCAATAACAATACAACACTTTCTCATCCGGTAGGTTTACTGGATAAGTAATTATCTGCAGAAGTCTTTAATTCTTCCATGATTTGGAAAACCAGTGATATGACGGTACAGGTTCCTACCGCATACAAGCAGTATGATGGTACAACAGTACAAATGGGTTGAAATGGTGGCACAAACAATTATTGCATAATAAGACTCGAGCTTTCTTAACTAATTAAACTCTAAAAAATAAAATTAAAAAATGAAGTGATTTTCCTCTATAATGTTAATATTATAAAACTATGGTTTAACTTTTAGTCAAAGGAAAATTAATCGAGATTCAAACACTATAATAATTATAATAGAAATTTTATAATAATTATATACAATAACAAACAAGTGTCATAAAAGTACACATATCAAATCTAAATATCTATGAAGCTTAATATTTATAAATTATTTAATTCTCTATTTGTCATTTCAAAATTTTATTATGAAAACCATTTTAAATTGATTTTTCCTTCTTTTATTGTTTATTCATTTAATCTTTTGGATATAAACATGGGTGTTTGAAAAGTTTAAAACACGATGATAACTTATCTTTTCAAAAGAATGAATTGTCCTTCCAAAATATATTTGTTGGTAGTGGTAGTTCATGATGGATAAAGCATGTTCCTCATGTGTGCATTCTTGCATTCTTAATTAATTCAAACATTTGATCGGAATTGATTATGTAATTAATTTAAAGTTTAAAAAAAATTAAATTTATTTATTAATTTGCACTTTAAAAAAATATCTCTTCATGCAAGATAGATTTTGAAATTAATATGGATTTTCCATAGTAATTAACACAAACATATTATTTTACACAAATTTTAAACATTATTCTTGAAATTTAATAAGAATATTAACAACTTGAATTATTTCCACCAAAATGTTGTATATGAGAATGGTTATATACAAAAACATTCACTATATGATAGATTTTTTAATATTATCCATTTTAGCTCCAAATATATTAAATGTCTAGAGAGAGAAAATCCCTTGAGGTGCAAAGCTTTCCTCAAGTGTGGCTAGAGGGATCGCTTGAGGTGAAAACATTATAATAATTATAATAGCAACATTATATTCATTATATACAATGTTATGTTCTCACAATCACATTTTAGTCCAGCCATGGGGATGCTAACAATTGTTTCTCATCAAACCAACCAACTAGAGACCAAGTACCTCAATACTTGAAAGCTTTTTAATTCAATGACAGTACAATGCTTTCTCAGCCGGTAGGTCTACTACATAAGTAATTATCCACATAAGTCTTTAATTCTGCCATGATTTGGCAAACCAGAGATATGATGGTACATGTTCCTATCACATACAAGTAGTATGATGGTACAACAGTACAAATGAGCTGAAATGGTAGAAGAAACAATCATTTTGCAATAAGACTTGAGCTTTCTTAACCAATTAAACTCTAAAAAAAAATTTAAAAAAATGAAATGATTTTATTCTATAATGTTAATATTATAAAATTGTGGTTTATTAAAGAAGAAATGGTGATTTTGAATGCTGAAATGCATAGTATGTGATCCTTCCTTTGTTTATTTCTCATATGTGTTTATTTCCTATTAGAAGGTGTGTACTTGTAGTTTTTGGACATAATCTAAAATTTATAGATTCATCCATGTCATGTTATGATGCCTATGATGTATGAGGTCAAATGTCCTTAAAATGCGATCCACGCTTTCTGAATCATTTGTTTCATTTTTTCTATTGGAATTTGATGCAAAGGATTTTGATATTAGCCCTCTGTATTAATTTCCTTTTTCTGATGTTCTTCTTTTCATTCATACTACAACGACCAATATTTCTACGTGTTATGCAAATAGGCCACCAGATCTGAATGTTAAGTCAAATAAAAGAGAATTCTACATGTGTATTGATTGAATAGGCCTTTGGATGAGATATTTGAACCAACTCTAATTCATGATATTCTTTAAATCCTAAATACCACTATTATATCCTTCAGATGCTTTAATATGTCATAGGCATTGACCTCTACATCAACCAAGAGGTTGTCTCTAGGAGCGACAAGATGTGGAAAATTGAATTCCTCAATTTGACTAAGGCAAAAGTCAAATTGAGCCTTTATTGCTACAATTTCTAACACTCCCTCTTAGCAAGAAAGGGATTTTGCACCACCCCTATCATGCACCTATGGAATTTGAATTTTCCTCTTCATAATGATTTTGGCAAGATATATGCATCCTTCTCCTCAGTTAGAATGTATTGTAGCATCATAATTCTCCTCTGCACACAATCCCACAAGTGATGGTACCTTATATCAATGTGCTTGGACCTGTCATGAAATATTGGATTCTCAAAGAGTTTAATACAACTTTTATTATCACAATAAATCATTGTCGGATCCATCTCCTGATTGAAAACACCCATAAGTATTTTCATCATCCATATGTCCTCACATGTTGCTTGACTTGTAGCCATGTATTCAACCTCTACTGAGTTGAGTGCCACAAACCTTTATTTCCTGCTATACTAGGAAATAGCTCCAGACTCATCACTGAAGATAGCACCTGAAGTACTTTTCTTGTTTGATGGACTCCCTACCCAATATGCATCAATGAAGCCTTGGAGCTTCACTCCCTCTATCCTCCTCTACCATAACACATAATCGATTGTGCCTCTGAGGTTTCTTAGCACATGCTTTGATGATTTCCAATACAACTTGGTAGACTTCACCATGGCTTGAGGAAACTGATTGAATGCATAGCATATGTCAAGCCTTTTTTTCACTAGATACATCAAGGATCCCACAAGATGTATGTAGATGGTAGCATCTACTGTCTCTCTAGAAGAGGCATCCTCCTTCCTCTAGTTTGTAGCTATAGGAGTGTCGAGATTCTTACAGGTATACATGTGAAATCTTTGAAGTATTTGAGAGGAATACTTGCTTTGACTCATAAACATCTCACCATCACCCTACCATACTTCCAACCCAAGGAAGTAATGCATTAAGCCCATGTCCTTCATCTCAAATTCTCTTGCAAGGTCCTCCTTGCGAGAGGGGATCAACTGCTCATCCCCTGTAAGTATCAAGTCATCACCATACAATACCATGATAAGAAACTTGCCATCTACCACAATGTGATAGAGATTGGCATCTGCTTCACTTTTAGTGAAGCCCAATCCACTGGGATATGTGTCAATCTGAGTATACCATGCTCAAGGTGCCTGGGTGAGACCATATAGGGCTCTCCTGAGTCTACACACATGTGCCTCCTTATCATATGTCTCAAATCCCTCTGGATTCTCTATGTAAATTTCTTCCTCAACAATGCCATTGAAGAAGGCGACATTCACATCCATATGATAGATCTTCCACCTCATCTATGCAGCTAATGCTAGAATGGTTCTTATTGAGGAATATCTTGCCACAAGAGAAAATGCCTCCTCATAGTCAACTCCCTCTACCTATGAGAATCCTTTGGACACAAATATGGCCTTGTACTTCTTGTTTCTCACATCAGCTACATGCTTCACTTTGTAAATCCATCTGGAACTAACTACTGGCTTGTCCTCTGGTCTCATCATCACCTCCCATACATTGTTCTTCATGATGAAGTTATACTCCTCCACCATGGAATCAACCCACATTGATTGAGAAACTGCTTCCTCAAATGAAGAAGACTCTAACTCAATGAGTTTTGTCATGAGAGCCATATACCAATTGTATCTATCTGGTAACCTCCTCTACCTGCGCAAATATGTAGGAGCTCCCACATGCTCCCATGCATCCTACACCAATATGTTAGCTTCTCTGGTTCTCTTCCTCCCCTCTCTAGAATATTATGGTTGAGTGGGTGCCTCCACTCGGCCTCCTCTCTACTCCACTGCATGTGGCTACTCCACAACATCCTGAAGCTCTGTTGAGGCTCCTCATTTGGATCTATAAGCTCCTCCTTTGGTGGGATACTCAACTCTCACTCTAGAAAGAATCTAATAGCCTTCTCCTCATAAAATTTGACATCTCTCCTCACTACTGTCGCCTTGAGTGAGGGAAAATACACCCTATAGTTATGTGGAGTCTCTGTGTATCCTACAAAGACCACCATCTTAGATGTAGGCTCCAATTTCTTCCTTCTATCCTTGGAGACATGACAATACACGATGTAAGTGTCCCATGCGTCTGTGTTAAAGCTCTCCAACATATTGACTCTACACATTTTTTGTCTTACTACTCAGTGCAATACAAGCTTGCACCTCAAGTTTGTAGGTATTTTTCACTCTAACTACATTCTATTTCACTTGCCCAATAACTACATCTCTCAAAAAGACTTTCCATTTACTAAAAACAACATCATAGCTTCTATCCTCCAATACAGCTACAGAAGTCAAATTCTTCTTCATCCTAGGTACATACATAACATCTTTCAGATGAAGATGGGAGCCTAACTCCCTCTTAAAGGTTACAGTTCTGATTCCTTTGGTATTGTACCTCCCATCATCCCCAAGTTCTATGTGAAATTGGAGATCCTTCTCCTCTAGGCTACTAAAGAATTATTTGCATCCTGTAATATGGAACGAGGCACCTGAATCTAGATACTACACACTCCCCATTATAGTGATTTCCATGCATGTAATCTATTGAAAATGCAACAAGATGATGGAGCTTAGTGGAAAGGAGTCGCCTTCACTAAGTGGGCCGGTAGGCTATTTTTGGCGTAAAGTCTATTTTTAGACCATGTCTATTTTTAGACATATGGATCATGGTCTATGAGTTGCAGGATGCTATTTGTGGATGATTGGTCATGTTGGTAAAAATAGAAGGACTTCTATTTTTAGACATATGGGCGGAGTCTATTTTTAGACTGCCAAGCTAAAAATAGAACAGTCGAATATTATTAGCTCTTAATAATATCTGGACTATAAACATTATCTTATCCTCTTGGAGCACTTCAGTTCGAGCTACGAATGTGGCACATGCAACTGTCAGAAGGAAATACACTTTTCTTATGAGTCAGTTGAGCTATTGCATGATGGACTTCAGTTAGAACTCAAGTGATTGAGTTTGGTGGAGTTGATTGAGGAGTTGATGGAGTTGTGTTCAATTTGACTTGGTTGAACTAGTTGTATTTAGTCTAACTGCAGAATACACTAGTGATGAGTGATGTGAAAAAATAATTAATTAATTCACTAATTATTAACTCATAAAGCAACTAAAGAATACATCAGTTAACTCAGTGCATGGACATTTCAGTGGAGACAAGTGTTAGAGGTGAGTGAAAGGGCAAGACAGCTGTCAGTTGTGACTATAGTTGTGCATGAGATTTGCACAATCAATGGATTGAGTATTGCCAATGAGGATTGCGTGGTTCAGCCAAGGGAAATACGAGTTTGGATCAGCCATTCTCATCCATTCTCATGCAGGATTGCGCAGTGGAGGCAGGCAAGCAGCGGAGGAGATTTGAACTTGTGATTGATTCAGATCTGAGCTAGTTTGTGTGTAGCAGGTGGAGATAGTACTGAGTACTTGCGAGGAGTATTGTACTATGTATTGTTACATGTTCTCAATCAATATAATATACAGATAGTTGGGGGTTTTCAGCTGTATGCTTTCCCCGGTTACATACTGTGTTGATATGTGTTATTGATGTGTTTCAATGTGCACATGCGAATGTTTTGATTCTACAAATTGATGATCAATGTAGCGGAGGTTATGTATTATGCATGCATTCTGCAAATAGTGTATAATCAGGATAATCTTTGTGAATAAGTGTCATATTATTCAAAATTTCTACATGGTATCAGAGCATAGTTGATCATCAGATCTATTATTCAGAAAGTGGTTACATTTTATTTCTTCAGGTAGAGTCTATAATCGGGCCAGGTAGCCTCTGGATTCATCCTTCTTTTGGAAGGTGAGATATCCGGTAAAAGCCCATACAATCAATCTCTGTAGGAGAAATACCTTGTTCTCACGAATTTTAGTTCAAAAGTGGTTGAGTTTTGAGCTGGTGGAATTTGAATTTGCAGCAGTGTTTTCTTGGTGTCAAAGTTGAAATGTCTTTCAACGGATTGCGATTGGAGTATGCCCTTGAAGGCATCTCGAATTATATTGCATGGAAAGACAGGATGGAGGCGGTGTTAGATGACAATGGGCTGAAGGAGTTCATAGAGGCTGAGGTCCCAAAGCCTACTGATGCTGCTCACGTTGAGGTTTGGCAAAAGAAGACAGAAAAGTGTCAAAGGATTCTGTTGGAGGGCGTGAAGGATCACATTGTATCCAGCCTGCATGGAAAGGCTTCTCCATACTTGATGTGGAAAGCATTGACAGATCTATTCCAAAGCAAGAGCGACCAGAGGAAGTTGGCACTCAAGGATAAACTCAGAAACATTAAGTGTGAGAATGGAGACAGTATGCCCAAGTATCTCACGAAGTTCACCCAATGCCGGGATGAGTTGGGAAGTGTGGGGGTGACTATCGATGATGAGGACTTGGTGAGCTTGGCTCTCCTTGGTCTTCCAAAGAGTTGGAATTCCTATCAGGAATCTGTCAATGGTCAGGAGAAATTGCCAGGATGGGAGAGACTTTGGTCAAATCTTGTGCAGGAGGAGATCAGGCGGAATACTAGGGACGGATCTTCATCAAAGGCATCTGATGAAGAAAATTGCACTTTGGATGCCAAAGCAAAGAAGGGGAAGGAGAAGGGTTCTCTTTCCAAATCCAGTTCTTCCAATGATGGGAAGGAGGTTGACAAATCGAAAGTGCGATGCTTTCGTTGTCATGAGGTGGGCCATTATGCTGCAAATTGTCCATGGAGGAAATCCAAGAAGGGATCCGGGGAAGGATTTGAAGGTGAGGCACTTGCTTCAAAGTTTGAGTTGGATTTCACACTCTTCGCACGCATGGTTTCATCCATGGTGGGAAGTGGTTGGTTTCTTGACAGTGGAGCTTCTTTCCACATGACCGGTGACAAGAGTTTGTTCAGTACTTTGGAGGAGAAAGATCTCCAGATCCTCATAGCGATGGGTAATGATGAGAAGTATAGTGTCTCAAGTGTAGGCACAGTTATTTTTCAGAGGGAGCATGGAGATCGCCTTACCTTGACCGATGTCAAGTATGTACCAGGACTGAAGAGAAACTTGGTGTCGACCGCGATGCTGGAAGACAGAGGCTATGATGTAGTCTTCAGTAAGGGAAAGGTTTTCCTTAGACACATCATCACTAGACAGGTGAAGCAAATTGGTTCATGGGTCAAGAACCTATATGCTCTTGAGGTTCAAGATGCATGCAAAGCCTTGAGCAGCGAGGAAACTGATGGAGACTTGGTGGTTGAGAGGGAGCATATATTACCTCTCAACATGCAGAGCCAGAAGAAGTCTTAGATGATTGTGGAGGAGCCACGATTGGTGCAGCAGCTTCAGGAGGTTGTGGAGCAGCCACAACAAGGGAAGCTGAGAGGAGATCGAGTAGAGACATCTACTCATGCAGAGACCTCCAGTAGGGGGAAACTTCGAGCCAGGTGGGCTGAGGGATCACATGCAGCCATACCTCTAGGTAGGAGGTGGGGCGATATAGAGTGATCGTCCCAAGGAGGAGGGGCAGGATCCTTGAGGTACCCAACCTCTTGGATGAGACCTTGCTATGGGAGCCCCGATGTGGAGTAGTAGGAACTGACTGATTGGGTAGAGACAGATGCAGATGGAGTGACAGAGAGAGTGACAGTGTAGGGAATCCCAGGACAGCGCATAGCTAGCAGGTTGCAGCATTGCGAGAGGCACAATTGTTTTGCACAGTGCTAGGTGGCACAGAGAGGTGTGCAATGGTACGAGATGCATGGAGATGTTGCAGTAGCGTAGATGTCATAGAGGGAGCACTTATCAGCAGCAAGTAAAGCTTCAGCATCAAAGTATGTTCCTAGCCCAACAGAGTGGTCAGTTGGGAGTGTTTTTGTTCCAAGTGTTGTTGGAGCAAGTGGACTGGGCAAATGTGTTGCATGCAGAAAATTCCAGAGTTGCAGGATAGGGGTTGCAGATAATCCATATCTTGTTGAGAGGGAGTGTTGAAAATGCAACAAGATGATGGAGCTTAGTGGAAAGGAGTCGCCTTCACTAAGTGGGCCCGCAGGCTATTTTCGGCGCAAAGTCTATTTTTAGACATATGGATCATGGTCTATGAGTTGCAGGATGCTATTTGTGGATGATTGGTCATGTTGGTAAAAATAGAAGGACTTATATTTTTAGACATATGGGTGGAGTCTATTTTTAGACTGCCAGGCTAAAAATAGAACAGTCGAATATTATTAGCTCTTAATAATATTTGGACTATAAACATTATCTTATCCTCTTGGAGCACTTCAGTTCGAGCTACGGATGTGGCACATGCAACTGTCAGAAGGAAATACACTTTTCTTATGAGTCAGTTGAGCTATTGCATGATGGACTTCAGTTAGAACTCAAGTGATTGAGTTTGTTGGAGTTGATTGAGGAGTTGATGGAGTTGTGTTCAGTTTGACTTGGTTGAACTAGTTGTATTTAGTCTAACTACAGAATACACTAGTGATGAGTGATGTGAATTAATTATTAATTAATTCACTAATTATTAACTCATATAGCAACTAAAGAATACATCAGTTAACTCAGTGCACGGACAGTTCAGTGGAGACAAGTGTTAGAGGTGAGTGAAAGGGCAAGACCGCTGTCAGTTGTGACTATAGTTGTGCATGAGATTTGTACAATCAATGGATTGAGTATTGCCAATGAGGATTGCGTGGTTCAGCCATGGGAAATACGAGTTTCGATCAGCCATTCTCATGCAAGACTGTGCAGTGGAGGCAGGTAAGCAGCAGAGGAGATTTCAACCTGTGATTGATTCAGATCTGAGCTAGTTTGTGTGTAGCAGGTGGAGATAGTACTGAGTACTTGCGAGGAGTATTGTACTATGTATTGTTACATGTTCTCAATCAATATAATATACAGATAGTTGGGGGTTTCCAGCTGTATGCTTTCCCCAGTTACATACTGTGTTGATATGTGTTATTGATGTGTTTCAATGTGCGCATGCGAATGTTTTGATTCTGCAAATTGATGATCAACGTAGAGGAGGTTATGTATTATTCATGCTTTCCGCAAATAGTGTATAATCAGGATAATATTTGTGAATAAGTGTCATATTATTCAAAATTTCTACATAATCATGCTGAAGTCTAATTCGAACTGTGAGGCAAATGCTTCACCTCCTCCTCCTCCTGAAGGCTTCTTGTTAGACCTCTTGTGCAAACACTTTGTTGCATAATTCCCAAATTCTTGGCAGTGAAAACATTTTATACTACTTGGGTCCTGCTTCTTGCCATTGTTATGACTGGACTCTAGCTTGCTTTCAGCCTTCTTGCCCTTATATTTCTTGCCTTCCCAACCAAGGAAAATTCTCTTCCTCCTCAGCGTTGGATTTTACTCCATATCTAGTGTTTGTTCGAATTTCTTCCTACAACAAATCTAACAAATCTAACCAAAGTCTCTCCCAAGGAGGTCTAGGCTCACTAGCTGAGAGGATGTCACATTTTCTCCTACTCCTCCAAGTTCATCTAGAACCTAATTGAATAGAGAGAGGTAATGTGGAATGGTTTCATTTTTCTAGTTGCAGATGTTTTTGAGCTTGTCCCTCAATGCCAATTTCCTGGCATCACTGCTATTTTTGAATAATTTAGTGAGGGTCTTCCACATAGAAAATGGAGTCTCCTTTCCATGTAAATTCGATACTATGTGATCTCTCACACCCTCCAGGATGATCCTCCTCGCTTTTGTGGTATCCTTCTTCCACTGGGCTAACTGCTATGCATCCGATATTCCTGGTTTTGGAATATTTGTTTGACTATATTCCAACGCTCCATTATCATCGAGTACATCTTCTATCCTATCCTTCCAAGCTATGAAATTCGAGGTTCCATCTAGGGCATACTCCAATCAGAATTTGTTGAAAGGAATTTTCCTGCACAAAAGAAAACTTCTTCACTGAATCTACAAATTGAAATCTATAAAGGAAAAGATATATTGAATAGTTTCTATTATGATTTCAGGCATTTATACCATGTAGAAATTAATATAAATTTGATATTGTCGATGAATTAGAACTGAAAACAAGAGATTACAAATTTCCTCTACAATTATGCAGAATGGAAATCATAATTTAGAAATACATGCAACCATAAAAACTACAAGAACACAATGATTTACAAGGTAACCCAATGTTAGGGTCCAACCCTAACCCCCTTATTTATGTAATAGGGTCGAGTCATAGTTATAGTTAGTTAAAGAGTCAATAAAGCCCATATTAATAATTGTAAGTGGTTGACCTGCATTTAAAGAAAGGACCACAGTTAGTTGCAAATGGGCCATGGTATTAGATAGATGGTATTAATAAGAACCATCGTACTGACCCATGGTATTGCATGTATGAATCCTATATAAAGGATATAGACTCCCCTAGAGGAGTGTCGTGTTTTATTTTGTAATTGATCCCAGCTCTATTGGAGGTTGCCCCCTCGAAGAGGCAAGTGAACATTGCTTTTATTTTTGAATAATAAAATACATGTAATTTCTCATTGTTCTATGTTTTGGGTATATTTCTTCGCATATTTGGTATTCTGGTATCTTCTCGTAGGTCAAGAGCATAACAAGTGGTATCAGAGCACTTTCCAAGGCTAGTAGGATCTCCATTTTTAGCAGTTTTTTTTTTTGGCTAGAGACGTGTTCTGGCGTCTTTAAACCACGAGATCTATCATTGAGCACATAAATCTGTGGATTTGGGGAGGCATGCATGCAGGAAATACAAGAGGTGGTCATGCTTGTTGGACTCCCTTGTAACCCCTGTGGGTACCCCTTCGAGTTGTAGCGCATTAGGGACTGTCTTCCAAGTACCCTCTAGGTATATCGAAAGCCCCCTAGGCTCTCTTGAAACCTCGCCATAGATGAACCGTCGGTCGTCTTGCTGCTACAGTACATTGAGAACAACACTCGGGGAGATTACTTGTGCATACGATAGGGTAGTCGGGTTGTACGGCTAAGGGTACGGTTGATCCTCCTTGGTTAGTGCCCTAAAAGGTTGGGTCAAGTACTACTGTTGGACCCTTATGTATATTGTGGTCTGTAGCACCTGACACTCCTTGAGACTATAGTTCCCTTGTCTCTCTCTAGATCACAAATCATCTTTTCTAGATCAGATCTAGTAGGTTGGGTTCTGTCACAGCCATAGCAATCAGTTCCGCCATTCAGATCTATCAGATCCACGATTCAGATCTATCAGATCCACCAATCAGATCTATCAGATCCGCCATTCAGATATAGTAGTTTTGGTTTTGTAGCAGTTGCAACAATCAGATCCGCCACTCAGATCTATCAGATCCACCACTCAGATCTATTAGATACGCCAATCAGATCTATCAGATCCACCATTTAGATATAGTAGTTTTGGTTTTGTAGCAGTTGCAACAATTAGATCTGCCATTCAAATCTAGCAGCAGGGGTTCGATCACTGCCACATTCCTACTTATACTCTGCAGTTGAGGGTTTTTCCGATAGATCTGACTATTTGTGTGGCTCCTGTACCTGGGCATGATTCTCATAGGTCATTGGGCATAATTAATTTTTCTGGGAATCGACTACTGCAGTATTCCTAAGCGAGGAGTAAAACTCCTTTTGGAGTATAAAAGTCTGAAACCATCCTGGGATGCTTATAGGAGACTTAGCCCATAAGAATCAGGTCGACGGGCTGCGCAAGGTGGTACCATTTACTTGTCAGCATCAAAATTTTGGGTGGTCCCAAATTTTCTTTCACAGTAACGACAAGTGCACTAGATCTGTGCATGGTACAAACTAGAGCTCAAGCTATGGATAATGAGAAGATAGACACCCTTGAACAAAAGTTGGAGGCATTAACGAAGCAGATCCAGACCTTAAATGACACAATCATAAAGGGAAAGTTGGGGAACAATAGGAGGCATATGATTTCAATGAAAACCTTGAGGGCGAGTCTAGCCATTATCTTTACTTCTATGGAAACCACCAATAGTCCTAGCCTCAACCACCCAAGCTAGAAATGTATAAATTTGATGGCTCTCATTTGGCCATATGGCTAGCACAAATGGAGCAATATTTCACATTGAATCACATCAGAGATGATGTGACTAAGCTAAGTGTGGGAAGCCTGTACTTGGACCAAGAAAGATGGCAATGGTGGTAGTGACATCAACACTACTATGCAAGGCCAATGACTTGGCAGATATTCTCAAAAGCTCTTTCTGATCGCTTTTACCATGAATCTAACTTTTTGGGTCATCTTACTAAGCTCCGATAGACAGGCACAATGCAAGAATATATTGTTACACTAAAATTTGTCACCATGACTATTTGCAGTTAGTATGGCTCCATCCACTGTCATACTATCCTCCTTGGCAAGTCTTATACCTCTCCTCCTCATGTCAAACTCCAAGAAAGAGAGAAAAGTCCTTTAAAGTCAATTAACTCTGGTTACGCAGTTTCTCTTAGCCTTACTTGTGTGTACACACCCCAAGTTCACAATACCTGCGTACTTGTACGTTCTGTCTGTAAAGGGGTGGGTGCGTACCCCTGTAAAGGTCAAAAGGCACGAGTTTCACTTCAAAAAGTTACTTATGGTCAAATCTAGAGCATTCTAGAAGATGGTTTGACGTGTTTTGAGCGCCTCCAGATGGTTCATGCACCCCAAAGAAAGAGGAACTTATCCCATGAAGAGGGGAGCTATCCCATTGAAAGAGGGGTTTATCCCATTCATGGTGGACCTGATTAACTTCCTCCAAAGCACTATAAATATAGGCATTGGGCCAGAGGGAGGCGAGGTTAAAAGCTGAACATTCCTAAGGGTAGATGCTGCTGGAATTAGGACTTCCTTGTAGAAGCTTGTGAGGAGAGATTCCCATCCTTTCTTGTTTCATTTGGAAGTGGGTGAGCTGATCAGAGTAAAAGAGAACTCTTGCTAGACCCTGGGAGGGACCTGCACAACACTAAGGCTCAGGTTGTAAGGTTTCTTTTGTTTCCTATTAATACAAATAAGTCCATTCTTCTCAACAATTTGTTATTTATGAGTTGTTTCATATACTCCTTGGTCTGTATGTTAAATATGTTTTATTTTATGAGTTATTCAGGTGCTATTTAATCGTTTGCTTGTTAGTGAATGCAGGTTTCGAAGAGAAGGAGGAGCTCATCCGGATCGACGAGGCTGGACTACTACAACAACGTTGGACTACAGGTAGGATCTAAACACTTGATTACTTATATGGTAAATGCATATTTAGAGAAGGATAATTCTTAATTGTCTTGTTTGTCACTAGAAAGCCTTAGCTTCTAGGGAGGTTCGTTTTGTCCGCAAAATTGACTCTTTCCGCATGACAAAATGGCGACTCCGCTGGGGAATCCATGAATGTGTTTGAGTTCTTTTTGATTTGGTATTTTGATCTGAGAAAAGTCGATTGCTTTCTGGTTTTTGGCTGTCTGACTGTGTATTTGGGTGGAATAGCTTAGGGTTAAGTTAGATTTTTATTTTTCTTAGTTTTCTAGCAGTACGCAGCCTCTGAGTTAGGCACAGTGCGTACTTATACGCACTGCAGCTTTGTACACAGAGCATACCCGCACCTGTGCAAACAGGTCGCCTGCGTACCCCTGTCAAATTTGAGAAAATTCCAATTTTTTCATTTTGCCTCTTAGATTTTGCTTTTAATTTGTTTTTACTGCCCAGATCCACTGGTTACCTGTCAGAGATCTTCATCTGAACTTGTTTCGTTAGCATCAATGGTTTTAGTGAAATTCATAGAAGTTCTAGTCCTAGGTTTGATTTTTGCATTGGTCTTGTAGTGAATTTGGCTTTAGAAGTTGTAAAAACCTTGGATATCCCTGGTCTTTTCAGTCTTCTTAGAAGTCAGACCTTTCATAAAATCCACATTTCTGAGAAATCTACCTTTGTGTTGTCTCTTTGCGAATTTCGAGAAAGTTTATTGATTAAAGCTTTGAATTTCATTCTTAAGAAAAAGAACAAAAAGATTTCGATTTTGTTTTTGACTGGTTTATGATTCTGCATGAACTGGTCCTTGGTTGGATTGTAACTGAGTAAAACATCCTGGAATTATATTTTGTAGGCTTTTTCCTCATTAGATTTTCTTTTAGGTAAATTTCTCTTAGATTTGCTTTTAGGTAAACTTGATTTGATTTTCATAGATTTGTCAAAGTTGTTTTTGTTAAGTAGTTTTATATGCTTTGTTAATATAGGAAAAAATACAAAAAATTCTTTTGGAAAAAGTTTGCTTTGGTAGCGTTTGAAGTCTTTGAAAAGAGAAAGGAATTTTCGTGAAATAATTAGTGGTCATGTGTTGTATGCTTTGGAAGAGATAAAGAGATTGTTTCTTTCATTCTCCAACTCTCCTATCTAGGAAATTCATTGAAAAAGGAAAAGTAGTGTAAATCATCTTAGGTGCATCTTTTTAGTGGTTTTGAGTCGAGTCTACACACCATCAGTTTCATCTCCACTTCCTTTTGTCCTAAAGAAAAGCAACAAAATTAACGCTTAAAGTAAAATTAACTTAGTAACTTTTATTTACTAGGGCTCTGAAACACCAATATAGATCAGGCTAGTGTCTTGGAGTAGGAGAGTAATAAACTCTCCAAGACAGCAAAACCAAACAAGTAGCTCATCTTGTGGTAGGATAAATCCAACTGTTTCATTTGTACTCTGGGAAAGCTCCTCTTAAAGGAGAAGCACGAGACCGTGTCCGAACCGGTGAGGGGATCAATCCTCCTTCATTGGGAAAGACGCCAGATACGCACGTACTACAAACGGTAAACCTCGGATTATTGTCGAGGAGCCTGGGGTCACTTGTCGGTAAACCTTGGATTATTGTCAAGGAGCCGGCAAGGGGATTGAGCTTGTTACTCTGCCCTTGCGTGCTATCGGGTCGTAGACTGTTCCCCCAGGTATATTTGTTGCTGTTGGTAACCTTAGTGGCCATTATCTTTAGGATTCTACCCGAGGTGACGCTGGAGGGAAGATCCCACTATACCTGGAGCAGACGTCGGCTAGACTCACTTGGATTTTCCGGGGGGTTCACTTCACTCGAGATGGTTAAAGTGGGGGAACTTGTGCCGGTCTATTCATTAAGCAGGTTGCCGGGGTAACTGTTCCACCCACCACTTCTGTACTGAATTCGACGATGTTGGGCTTCATCACCAACTAGTGTTTTCGGTCCGGAAGGTTACTATTTGTGCATGGTTTGACGCCCTAGATTCTTTAGGCGTGTGATTCAAATTTGTTTGGTTCTTTAGAGACTTTAGGTGGTTTGCTTTGAGATTTTACTTTGTTTGCGTGTGCAGTAGTTAAAAGTTTTTAACTGTGGCTGAATTACCGAGACAGTCCCCTAGAATTCGGGGCCAGTCTCCTGAGGTTGTAACCGTGGCTGATTTGTTGAGGAGGTCTCGTAGACTTCGAGGCCAACCTCCTGAAGAGGTTCCGGGTCATTACGAAGGTTTGAAAGTCCTTGTAACTCCTAGTGGCAGTAAAGTAGGGTCACCTGAAGAAGGAGAGTCTTCGTTGGTAGATCATCCGGATTACCAAAGTCTAGAAACAAGCTATAATCCTGAAGCTATTGCAGTTTTCGAGCTTGCTGGTAGTTTTTCATCTACTAGTGATATAGGTGAAGAACCTGAGATATCTGAAGCTGTTACTCTGACTTCTAGTTCTCCAGATTCACCTAGGGTAGAAAGAGTCATCACCGCAAATCTTCCTTCTGGTTTGATAGCTATTGAAGAACTTGCTCCAGAAGAAGATATAGGCGTCCCTATCCCTGAACATCAACCTACTATTGATCTAAGGGAGCGTGAATCCATTTTTTACAGTCCTCCTAGAAGTACTACTTGGTATCTTTCATTAACTAATTATTTAGACAACTCAGGGTCAAGTTTTTCTCCACCTCGTACTCCTTATCCACCTGGAGGTATTTATACTCCTGTAAATATGTCTGGTCAGTCGTCCATGTTTACTCAATCGCCTGAATCTTTTTTGTACGGCGGTCCTTCTGTTCCCACTGGGTATCAGTCACTTTCTGGTACTTTTGCGGGAGCATCTCCTCAACCCATTGAACATGGGTTATTAACTGGAAACAATGGTAATAAACCGTTGAGCGTAGGAGACATTTACATGATGTCAGGTTCAAATCCTAGTTCTCAACCTCAAGGTGGGCAGTTACTGCCTGGGGGGTAGCATCAATTAACGCCTGGGGGGCAACCTCAAGGTACACAAATTGCGTCTGGGGGGCAACCTCAAGGATAGTATGTACCCGTGGTACAATACATTCCTCAAGGTCAACCCCAGCCTCAATATGTACCCCAAGGTCAGCCTCAGTATCAATTTATGCCTCAAGGTCAACCCCAATATCAGTACGTGCCTCAAGGGTATCAACCCCAAGGTCAGTACTCGAGTCAAGGTTATCTACCACCCCAAGGTCAATCTTATGTTCAAGGTATGGGAAATGTACCTTTCAATTATCAATCCTACTCTCAACCTGGTTACGGATCTCAATATCCTCAACCTGTTACGGGTCAATACCCCGGAATGAACATAGTGTGGGATCCATCACAAGTTCAACAGGTGTTGCAGCCAAGTATACAGTTGTCATCTCAAACTGGACAACCCTTAGTTTCTGGTTCACCCCAGCAACCAGTCCAGTCAAATATTCAAACTTCTGTAACTTCGGTAGTTACTCAGTCGCCCATTGCACCTAGTACTCCATCTCAAACGACTGCTGCAACTACCGCAACATCTGTTCAGTCTACCACACTTACTTCTGGAGTATTGACAGCTCCAGTTTCTACTGTCTCTGCAACTATTCCTCAGACATCTTTACCATTGTCTGGATCTACGATTCAAACTACGGTTCAGATACCTGTAGGACAACCTAGTTTAAGTACGGTTGTCACAAGTCAACCACAATTCACTTATCAACCGCACCAGGGACAGTACCAATTCGGTCCTGCTGTCCAACAACCAGTTTACCAGTATCAACCGTATCCTGGGTACACTTATCAACAACCACAACAACCCCAATACGGTCCGGTTAATCCTAGTTTTCCGGGAGGATACAATATCCTGAACACGATTCCTATTCCTAGTTATCCTGGATATCCTCCTCCTGGAACTGGTCTTGCGACCCAGAGTTTTACGGATCCTAATCGGCAATTACCGTTTATCGCAACTTTGGATTTACCCGACTTGTCACGCCTAATGAACGATCCAATAAATTATCTTTTGTTTTGGCCGCCAATGCCAAATAAGTTGCCCAGTGACATACCCAAGTTCGAAGGTAAGTCTGGAGAGGACCCGTCAAATCATGTGATGACTTACCACCTCTGGTGTGCCTCAAATTCCATCTCGGATGATTCGATCCGCTTACGTCTTTTCCAGCGTACACTCATTGGTCTCGCGGCCAAGTGGTACATTGAGTTACCACGGGCCTCTTTTTATAATTTTAGCCAGTTAGCTACCTCGTTCCTAACTCATTTTCAGTTGCCGGTCAGATACAATAATGGTACGGAGTTACTAACTTCATTAAACAATCAACGTCCACTTATATTTCCGATCATATTCATGAATGGAGACGTCGAAGACGTTTAGTGAAAGTTTTTATCTCGGACCAAATCTTAGCTGAATGGTTTGTTAAATCATTGTTACCAAAGATTAATGAAGACGTAGCTAAGGCCGGAGTAGTTACTGAGGAGCAAGTCATTGCTCAAGCGCAGTACCTTGACTTAGTTTATACTCAGTCAGGTATGTTACAGAAAAAGATCCCAAATCTTCCTAAGCCAAATCAAATCGCTGCTGCTCCTTCGGGATCTCATGCTGCTGATGGCATGATTGGTACGGTGAACACTAAAATTAAGAAGAAATCCTCAAAGAATTCTTCTCCGATTATAACCCTACCAGACTCCCCGACAGGAGAATCTTCTGCTGAAGTTTCTGCCGATATTCATGCTGTAGAGTCATCTACGGCTAAATCAAAAAACGGTGGGAAAAAGAAAGGCAAGAAGAAGAATAAAGCAGACAAAGCTCCAAAGGAGAAAACAGAAAAGTCGGAAACCAATGACGAAAAGCGCAAACCTCGTTATCCTTGTCTAATTTGTGAAGAGGATCATTTTACAAGAGATTGCCCTCATCGGGCAGAGGTTGTAAAAATCGTCAAAGGTTCCCCAACTCCTGCTGTTTTGAAAGATCCATTTCCAAACCAGGAGAGTAAAATGATAGGTTCTTCCTCGAATGCCAGTGAAGAACCCATATTGATGATGTCTCATGTACGGATTGTGACTCGATCGCAAGATTATGGTAGTAAAAGTCCTGTTGATGGCAAAGAAGCAGAATCTTCTCATTATAATCCATCAACCTCAGCTCCCGATTCCGATCCACTACAGATCAAGAAACCTAACCCGGACTTAGTAATCAAACCGCCCGCAAAGGGTATACTTCGAAAGTTCGCTTTCAATCCACATGCGAGAGCGGCCTAGAATTATAACATTGTTGAGGACTTAGCTGTTTCACCCTCAGCAATGTCGGCTTTGGAAGTGCTGCAATCATGCCCAGCACAACGCAAATTACTTTTGTCGGCTATAGGAGTTGTTGATGTTCAGGACCCGAACCTGATAATCTTTGATCTAGAAAATAGTACACCGCGTTTGCCTCATCAGATGGCTTTCCAGATCCCAGTGATAGTCAAAAACAGGCCTATTCATCAGACTATAATTGATGAGGGAGCTTCCACGTGTATTATGTCGATACAGTGTTGGAGATCGCTTGGTTCTCCTTCACTGAATCAATCCCCGACAATTCTTAAGGCCTTTGATGGCCGTGGGTTCCATCCATTCGGCATTCTACAGGATTTGCCTATAGGGGTTGAAGGAAAAACCGTTAGTCTGGATGTGGAGGTGGTTGATGCCCCTCTAGACTACAACCTTCTTTTGGGTCGCAGTTGGTCTTATGCTATGACAGCGGTCGTTTCATCGGTCTTCCGAGTAATAAAGTTTCCACATAATGGCAAGATCGTAACAATAGACCAGCTAGCCTACTTTTCGTCTGACCCAGCCTCTTCAGAGAGTATCCAGCATGTTGGTAAAAATACTATCCCTTATAAGGATGTTGGCGTAGGATTAGTTAAAGATTATGGTTTATTGGGAACTTTTCCTTTTCCTCCAATCAACGCAGACCCTTCATTTTCATTCATTCATATGATTACGTCAGACACCATTATTTACGATGATCCTTGGATTGTCCCATCTGAATCTGAAATAGACTCATTTGGTGATGTTATGCCTTTGAGTCCATATGAAATTGCCTATGAAGCCGTGCAGTCTTTTACCGACCCGCGTTCAACCAAAATCGACCAAATGAATGTGGTCCGTGAGGAATCACTTTTCACATCAACCTCGGAGTTAATAGCGTTTCCCGAAGTTGTGTCATCTGACAAGCAACTTCGTGAAGTCCTGTGTGTAGACGATTTACTATGGGAGGATCTCCATCACAGATCTTCGTTTTTACCTGAGGATGATCGTTTTGAAAATGACTTCCCATCAATATTTACAGCTGAATATGTCAAGGAAGCTCAGAATCCAATGAAACATCCTGATTCAGAGCTGAATTTGGGGAACATTTCTAAAACTATTGCCATTGACATTTCAGTCAAACCTGGAATTGTTGAGAACATTCATATAGGTGCCTCGTGTACAGATGACGAAATTCGGACATACAAGGCCCTATTTCAAGAATTCCGCGACGTGTTTGCCTGGTCCTATGAGGAAATGCTAGGAATTGATCCCTCCATTGTTGTCCATGAGATCAAGACTTACCCAGACGCTAAACCCGTTCGGCAACGTCTGCGTCCGATACACCCTCGAAAAGCGGCTGCAATTAAAGCAGAAGTAGAAAAGTTGTTGAAAGCAGGTTTCATTTATCCGATCCCGTTAACGGATTGGGTATCGAATATTGTTCCGGTTAACAAGAAACAGGGAACAATAAGAATATGCATCGACTATAGGGATATTAATCGAGCTTGTCCGAAAGACAACTACCCAACACCCTATATCGATCAAATAATTGATGATTGTGCCGGCAGTGAAATATTTTCCTTTATGGACGGTTTTTCCGGTTACAATCAAATCAATATTCTACCTGCCGATCAACCGAAAACAGCTTTCATTTGTCCTTGGGGAACATTTGCTTACTGCAAATTACCTTTTGGACTTAAGAATGCCAGAGAAACTTTTCAAAGGGTGATGTCTTATGCGTTTCATGACATCAAACACATTGTGCAACCGTATCTCGATGATTTGCCTGCTCATTCTTTACATCGAGCTGACCACCTCGTCCATTTACGAGCCATTTTCATGAGGTGTAGGCATTATCGTATTCGGTTGAACCCACACAAATGTGTCTTCTGTATAGAAGTGGGACGATTGCTAGGATTTGTAGTTTCAAAAGCCGGTATTCGCGTCGATCCCTCGAAGGTAGAAGCTATCATCAAATTGCCTCCTCCTTCGAGTCTTCGCCAACTCCAAAGTTTGCAGGGGAAAGCAAACTTTTTACGTCGATTCATTCCTAACTACGCCGAGGTTACAAAGGGTTTTACCCGGTTGTTGAAACAGAACACTCAATTCTCTTGGGATGAGATAGCTCAGAAATCTTTTAATGCACTCAAGCACGCGTTGACCCATGCACCGTTGCTGCATCCTCCCAACTACAACCAGGATTACTTTTTGTATCTTGCCGCCTCCCACTCCACCATTGGAATGGTCTTAGTTCAAGAAGATGAATTCGGAACGGAACATGTGATATATTACCTTAGTCGGACGTTAAATCCAACCGAGCTAAAGTACTCACATGTGGAGAAGTTGGCACTGGCAGCCGTTCAAGCTGTCCAGCGTTTTCGTCACTACATTTTATTCCGTAAAACTACAGTCATTTCAGATTGCAACCCTATGATCTATATTTTGAATAAACAACTGCTAGGGGGCAAGTACTCCAAATGGATAGTTATCCTGCAGGAGTTCGACTTGGAGTTTGAGAAATCTAAGTCTAAGAAATCTTTAGTCTTTGCCGAGTTAATGTGTGATTTCCCGCGTGCTGATACAGAAACAGTGGCAGAGGAGCCCATTGCGGACGAATCTTTGTTTCTTATCAGCACTTTAGATCCGTGGTATGGGGATATAATCGTCTATCTCCAGACCCAATCCTTTCGGCCCGAAATTTCAAAGTCGGAGCGTCAGAAAATTCGATTCCAGTCCCAACAATACAAAATTATTGGAGATACTCTTTATCGTCGTGGAGCGGATTTGGTTTTTCGACGTTGCCTAACTCACGAGGAAGCTGAAAGGGTTTTGAAAGACTGTCACTCTGGAGCGTGTGGCGGTCATATGTCTGGGTATGCCACAGCCCCAAAGATATTGCGCGCTAGCTACTTCTGGCCGTCCTTGTTTAAAGACTGTATTATTGCGGTCCGAAAATGCCACAACTATCAAGTGTTTGATCGAAAGATGCGCGCGCCACCTGCTCCTCTCCACCCTATAATTGCCGTTGGTCCTTTCGCCAAATGGGGTATCAACTTTATTACATGTAACCGTCACTCGGCCGGGGGGCATGCGTATATCATCCTTGTGGTTGATTAGTTTACTAAGTGGGCCGAGGCGATGCCTACATTCGAGGCAGACGGCAAGACAGCTACAATTTTCGTATTCAATCACATTATTCCTAGGTTTGGTGTCCCACAAGCGATAATCGGTGACCATGGGCACCATTTTCGAAACATTATGATGACAGAACTTACAGGCCAGCTTGGTTTACATCACGATAGTTCAACTCCTTGTTATCCACAAGCGAATGGTCTGGTTGAGTCCATCAACAAAGTTTTAGTTATCATGATCCGACGAATCATTGGTATTCATCGGTCGAATTGGAACAACATGTTATTTTCAGCGCTTTGGGCGTACCGAACCTCAGTGAAAACATCAACAGGGTTCACTCCTTTCCAACTAGTTTATGGTTTGGAAGCTGTGCTGCCCATTGAATGCGAAATCCCGTCACTGGAAATGGCCATCGAATTACTTCCAGCTACTTCCGAAGAGGAGAAGCGTTTATTATACTTATCTAAGTTAGATGAGACTCGACGTGATGCTGCATTGGCGATCGAGACTCGCGCAAAACGTATGAAAGCTCAGTATGATCGAAATGTGACCCCTCGAAATTTTTCGGAAGGAGACCTAGTGTTATTATATGATCAAGCTAATGATAAATTAGGTGCTGGAAAATTCGTTCCTATGTGGCATGGGCCCTATATTGTCAAGCAAAAGCTAGCAAAAGGGGCCTATGAGCTGGTAGACTTTGACGGGGACTCTTTGGGTAAGCCCAGAAATGGACTTTACGTAAAGAGGTATTATGCTTAAATGATGGGTATGGAGATTTTAGTTAGGTTAGGTTTTTCTTTCTAGCTGGTGTGTTTGTTAGTTTAGACAGTGTGCTTAGCTTAGAGAGTGTGTTTTTCGTCGTTATTCTGGCTTATCTTGGTTTTACTCTTGATATTGCAGATGTCGACGCCTCTCCAAACGTACATTGGATTCGCTGATGGTGCTTGTCGTAGTACACGGAATATCTCTTCCGCAGCTTGGGTTATCTATTCGCCCTCTGACGAGTTAGTTTCTATGCATGGGGTGAGCCTCGGTCAAACAACAAACAACATTGCAAAATACAGTGCAGTGATTGAGTTATTATCTAAATCTATTTCATTTGGGATTCGGAGTTTGATAGTGAGGTTAGATTCTGAACTCGTTGTATTACAGCTTAATAGAGTCTATGCCATTAGAAATCCAGTGTTATTAAGGTTGTTTTTGAGAGTGCGTCTCTTGGAACGTGAATTTGATTACATTGAATATCAGCATATTCCAAGGTCTTTAAATACATTAGCAGATGCAATTGCTTCTCGAATGTTAAATAGACATTTGCAATAATCATACATGTAAATTTACAAACATTTCATCACACATGTTTAACAAAATAAGCCGGTAATAATGATATATATATAGATAGGAGTGTGTCAAAAAATACATCGTCTTCGATCATAGGTTGAAAAACACCTTATGATCGGCAAAAATGATAAGTACAAAAAACCAAAATGTCACATGTGTCTACAAAGTGACCATCCAATCACTGGTGGTGCTCCCTATATGACACCACTGCTCGGGCTACCCTACATAAAAACCTCCTAAAAGGTCCTGGGACTCCGACTACATAGCGCTGAAGCCTGATAGGAATATCATCTATAGTAGTCTCTGGTATATCCGCCGTCAGACGCTCTAGGTATTGCTCCAACTCAACTAAGGTCTCTGTAGCCTCGTCCTGTGGGACCGGTGCCGGTGCAACTGGTTGTCTCCTCTCGAAAGGCTGGAGATTGGCTAGACGTCGTGGGCCTACATCTGCATTTTGAGAATTTTTACTGTCAGTTTTGAGACGATATATAAAAAACAAAAAAAATATATAATTTAAAAACTTGTGAAAAATGAAGTACCTGTGTCATCCCATTGTTCTCCCTGTGGAAGAACCATGTCCGGATCTCCACGAAAATCGACTCCGGCATAAGGAAAATCCTGGATCGCAAAGACCTGGTCCTCTAACCAGTGAAAGTAACCCGCAGGAAATCGGACAACCCCCGCTCCCTCATCAGGATGACGGGCCATCACCGCAACCCATCGCATCAACTTAGGCTCCCGAGGAGGCCCAACCTCAACAGTGAGATGTTGCGGGATCAACATCGGAACTCTCTCTAGAGCAAAACTCACAACTAAAGGCCCATAACCAAAAGTCTTTAGTTGCCCGTTTTTTGCCCTAGTCAGTTGGCCCTTTAAATTGGCCAACACAACATCGCACCAGTTGAAAATGGTGCCTCGGTAGCAATCAATCGCCATCCGCATCTGGGATCCAGTGGCAATGTGCAAAGCGGTAGCCCCGCAAAGTCTGGTAACTGTAAAGGCAATTACCATAAGTTCAGGTCGGGATATATATTTGATATCTATCCCCTTCTCCTGGTTCTGATTATTGCACCACTCTAGACGGAGACTAGCGAGGGACTGGCCACCCGGCCTAGTCCCGTACAGAGACAATTGTTCGCCCCTCTTGGGCAAACCAGTGAGAAAATATATGTCTGAGGGCTCTATCTCGAGCTGGTGCCCTCCGATGTAAAAGCACTGATCCTGAACGTTCCACCTTTCAACCAGCCACTCTAAGAATTGCACCTGGGCCCTCATGCCAGGTATGGCCCAGTATTTGTAAAGACCGCATGCCTTCAAAGCATCAATGGAAGGTTGATGATTAATCGCGGCCAAATCAACGTCTTCGTGTTCTCTTTCGCGCCAATCAAGCATGGTGGGCAATCTACACACCAGAAAACATCTATTAGAATTCACTAAATAAAAAATTAATGGTCCAATTTGGAGATTTGGGGGTTTGAAATTGCTTTTCGCGGAGTACGTACCCCACCTTCTGAGATAGAGCGTATGTACGCAGGTTCTCTAAAGGCCGGTTGCATACACCCGCCATTTTCCCAATTGAGAAAATGTCGGGGTACGCAGGTCACCAATGGAGCACCTGCGTACCCCGAAAGGCGGACCTTGAAACCCCAAAGCCCCCAAAAAATCAAACTAGGGCCTAAAATGAAATTCTAAACAGATGAAAATAAAGAGGAGGATGTTGTGAAATACCTGAAAGAGACGGCGCTCGATTCCGACGGTCGGATTCTCCGCAAAGTCCACGGGAAGTTTCTTGCCAAAAGCCCTTTTCTCTCCCTCAACAGTAAAATGGTAAAAATGACATGGTAAAAGTTCTTTTTATTGGTTTTTTGGGTAAATGAATGCTAAGTTTGTTTATTTTTCACCGTGAAAGGATATTTTTCATTGTATTTTTGCCTATCTTAAACAGCTATGAGTAATGTGTTGTTTTTGTGCAGGACAAAAGGATTTTCAGGGAAAATTGTCATTTTTTCACTAACCAAAACATCAGAGTCATCTTTAAGCCCTTTTCTGACTCCTAAAACATGAAAAGATTGCCGAGCGTTTCTTTTACACTAGTTAAAATGGAATTAAAAGACGGTCCTCTTATAGCCCTTTTCTGATCGTAAAAACACGAAAAGATCGCCGGATTTTTGTCGTTTCAAATTCGATACTGGAAATAAAACGACATGCCCTTGATCACTTTTTACTTTTCAGGTCAGAGGCACTAATCATGAAAGTACTCCTTGGTCGCAAGATCAAGCGGTTCTCTCAAGTATTATTTTATACTTTTTCGGGCTTGGGAGACACAAATTTACGAAAAAGTTCAACCCTGGAGTCTTCTTTAGTTTTTTCAGACTCTCTAAAATTGAAAAACGCCGAGTTTCTCCTATACTGGACTCGTTAAAATTTCACAGTAAAGGACCTGTTCGATTACAAACAGGAACGGACCACTCCTTCTTAGGGTCCGAATCTAAACTAAGTTGGACTCATCCGAAGGATGAGCTTATAATCAAGCATATGTTATCCTCCTCAAGCTTGTAAAAAATAAAGAGGTACTTTCCAGAAATGGTGGGGGAAAAGAGAGAAGAATGAGCCTACTTGTTATCCTTTGTCACAGAAAAACCTTATCACCACTCTTGAACACGACACTTTTCATTCACCTGGGTTGGGAAATCCTTTGCCTAAAAGTTGATCAAACCACTTTGAAAGTCTTCAACCGTTTCTGGGTATTAACTTTGGGTCAATTGTCACCAAGCCATCTGTCGTGTTGTTATGTGTTCAAGAGGTCTTTGCAAATAAACCATTCATATGCAAAATACTTGTCATCCATTTTTGACCATCCCTGAGTCAGTCCTTACAGCAACATTTCTTCAACTTGAACTATGATTTCGTGTTGTGGGCTTGCTTGCAACGGGTCGCTTTCTATCGACATCAGCACATTATCTAGAAAGATGACTTAGAAATCGTCAGTACCTTGAAGTCTGCATGCATCAATGGCAGGTTTGTCGTCTTTGACGACAGTTTACATCATTGACTTTCGATCGAAGGATTCCATGATATGTTCGACATCAACACATTCATTCGCATCTCATGGATTGTACTGGGTACTTTGAGAACCATTGACATCACTGGTGGTCTCTCTCACACTTGTTAACAGTTTACATCATTGACTGGTAATCAAGTGGTTTCTACCATGTTCGACATCAACTCATTTATTCGCATGGATAGAATCGTACCAATTCAGGAAGCGGAAATGAAGACCCTGGATCTAGTTTCCACCATCCAGGCTGCGAGGAGTTTTGTATTCATTATATAGTAGACTAATCATAAACAGATGGCTACGTCCATACTGTCTCTACATGAGTCTATGATTATGATGTACTGCGAAATCATTCCTGTATCAGAGCAGTAGTTAGATTGTTAGTTAAAGTTTTCAATCTGAGTATGGGAATGCCTACCTCAGTGATGATATGATCTTATATATGTATTTTGTGTTGAATATTTGCAGGTTCTGAGCGGGCTCTCCACAAGATAATCCTTGAAATGATAAATTACTTCACCCTTCCTAGATGATATAAAACCCTAATCTACTACAGGCTTCACACTTTAGGGGGCAATCTGTTACACTAAAATTTGTCACCATGACTATTTGCAGTTAGTATGGCTCCATCCACTATCATACTATCCTCCTTGGCAAGTCTTATACCTCTGCTCCTCATGTCAAACTCCAAGAAAGAGAGAAAAGTCCTTTAAAGTCAATTAACTCTGGTTACGCAGTTTCTCTTAGCCTTACCTGCATGTACGCACCCCAAGTTCACAATACCTGCATACTTGTATGCTCTGTCTGTAAAGGGGTGGGTGCGTACCCCTGTAAAGGTCAAAAGGCGCGAGTTTCACTTCAAAAAGTTACTTGTGGTCAAATCTAGAGCATTCTAGAAGATGGTTTGACGTGTTTTGAGCGCCTCCATATGGTTCATGCACCCCAAAGAAAGAGGAACTTATCCCATGAAGAGGGGAGCTATCCCATTGAAAGAGGGGCTTATCCCATTCATGGTGGACCTGATTAACTTCCTCCAAAGCACTATAAATACAGGCATTGGGCCAAAGGGAGGAGAGGTTAAAAGCTGAACATTCCTAAGGGTAGATGCTGCTAGAATTAGGACTTCCTTATAGAAGCTTGTGAGGAGAGATTCCCATCCTTTCTTGTTTCATTTGGAAGTGGGTGAGTTGATCAGAGTAAAGGAGAACTCTTGCTGGACCCTGGGAGGGACCTGCACAACACCAAGGCTCAGGTTGTAAGGTTTCTTTTGTTTCCTATTAATACAAATAAGTCCATTCTTCTCAACAATTTGTTATTTATGAGTTGTTTCATATACTCCTTGGTCTGTATGTTAAATATGTTTTATTTTATGAGTTATTCAGGTGCTATTTAATCGTTTGCTTGTTAGTGAATGCAGGTTTCGAAGAGAAGGAGGAGCTCATCCGGATCGACGAGGCTGGACTACTACAACAGCGTTGGACTACAGGTAGGATCTAAACACTTGATTACTTATATGGTAAATGCATATTTAGAGAAGGATAGTTCTTAATTGTCTTGTTTGTCACTAGAAAGCCTTAGCTTCTAGGGAGGTTGGTTTTTTCCGCAAAATTGACTCTTTCCGCATGACATATATTAAAGCCTTTAAAGCATTAGCCTTCCGCACAGGAGGTCTAGCAGATGAATTCTACTTGGAATGTTTTATTAGTGGTCTCAAAGACGCCATACAAGCCCACGTCCAACTGCAACACCCAGTCTCATGGCTGGAAGCTTGCAAGATAGCTCGTGAAGTAGAACATGCGTTAGCGGCCCAGTCGACTCATCCAAATTTCATAGCCAAGGGATGCCCCACCCAGGCTCCAAGCACTACCCAAACACTTAAGGTTCAAAAGGTGTCACCAGCGGAAATGGCGGAAAGAAGAAAGCAAGGATTATGTTACTACTGTGATGAGAAATACTCCTCGGGGCATAAATGCAAGGAACCCAAATTCTTTCAAATTGATGCTACTAATCATAGTTCATCTGAGGAAGCCCCACCATTTGAGGGACCAGAGGAGGAAGATGAGGACAACCAGTCGGACAATGAGTTCCCAGCTACACTTGAAGAACCAGTTATCTCACTTCATGCTTTGGCAGTAATTCTTCTCCCCAAACTCTCAAAATTAGAGGTTTTATTAAGCATCGCCCTGTAGTAGTCTTGATTGATAGTGGCAGTATTCATAACTTTATCCATCAAAGAGTCGCTAAAGCAGTGCATTGTTTTGTCAGAGTAGTCTCTAATTTCCAGGTCCAGATTGTTGATTGGGGGACAATGAAATGTGAAGACTATTGTGAAAATGTCAAACTTCAAATGGGGGATTATCACCTAAAAACCCACATGTTTTCCATCAACATGGGTGGGTGCGACATTGTCTTGGGTGCTGAATGGCTCCGCACACTCGACCCAATCACAATGGATTTCTAAGAGTTATATATGAGCTTTAAGAACAGTAACCACACACATACCCTCCGCGGACTCCAGGCAGGCGCTCCTTCTATCATCAGCTCGCATAGGATGGAAAAATTGTTAAAAAGGGGCCACCATGGAGTTATAGCCCAATTTAATGCCATCCAGGCCTGCGAACCCACTTCTCTTCATATTGATATTGAGATGCAACAGGTCTTAAAAAACTATCTTCATGTCTTTGACAAGCCTCATGGGCTTCCACCCTCGAGAGGGGAACATGATCATAGCATTACTTTGGTCCCAAGGGCACAACCACCAAATGTGCGCCCATATAGATATCCTTTCGCCCAAAAGAATGAATTTAAAAAAATCATCAAGGAACTCCTGGAAGTCAGTGTCATTCATCCTAGCATTAGTCCTTATTCATCGCCTGTGGCCATGGTGCTCAAGAAAGATGGGGAATGGCGTATGTGTCCAGAATTTAGGGCCCTCAACAAGTTGATGGTCAAAGATAAATTTTCCATCCTGGTTGTTGATGATTTGTTGGATGAACTAAATGGGGCTCAATTCTTTACTAAGCTCAACCTTCGCTCAGGCTATCACCAAATTCACATGAAAGAAGTATACATTCCAAAGACTGCTTTTCGAACTCATGAAGGCCATTATGAATTCTTGGTCATACCATTTGGTCTCTGTAATGCCCCATCCACTTTTTAGAGCCTCATGAATCACCTGTTCAAACCACATCTCAGAAAATTTTCCCTTGTTTTCTTTGATGACATCCTCATCTACAGCCTCACCTGGGAAAAACATCTTTAGCATGTAGATCTGCTCTTGCAATTGCTATGGAAGCATAAATTATTTGTCAAATTGTCCAAGTGCTCTTTTGGCATGGAATAAGTTGAGTATTTGGGCCACATTGTGGGGCGTGAAGGTGTTAGGGTGGATCCCAAAAAGATCCAGGCAATGCAGGATTGGCCTCAGCCAAAGACCTTGAAGAGTTTGAGAGGCTTTTTTGGGTCTCACTGGCTACTATCGCAAATTTATCCGCAATTATGGTCGCATTGCTAGACTCCTCACTCACCTTCTCAAGAAAAATTCATTCCTCTGGAATGATGAAGCGCAACAAGCATTTATAGCTCTCAAACATGCCATGTGTTCCACTCCCGTATTGGCACTACCCGACTTCACGAAACCTTTTGTGATTGAATGTGATGCTTCAGGTATGGGTATTGGGGCTGTCTTAATGCAGGAAGGTCGACCCTTGGCCTTCACTAGCCAATAACTAAGTAAGACAAATCTAGGACAATCTACCTATGAGAAGGAGATGATGGCCATCTTACATGTAGTGGATACCTGGCGAACATACTTATTGGAGCGACGTTTCCAAATCTGCACAGAACATCAAAGCCTTAAATATTTTTTGGAGCAACGCCTATCCTCACCACAACAAAATAAATGGCTAGCTAAAATGTTGGGATATGATTATGAGATAATTTACAAGAAAGGGCACGCAAATGTCGTAGCAGATGCTTTATCATGCCAATTTGAGGAGGAGAGCACCCTGCTAGCAATCTCTCTTCCCATTCTAGAGTGGATTGAAGAGGATCGCAAGGAATGGTTTTCATATCCTGCACTCTCACAACTCATTAATAAATTGCAGGCAGATCCAAATTCCACAGCGGGCTACTCTTGGCAGGATGAGATTCTTCGCTACAAGGACAAAGTAGTGATATCACCAACATCCACCCTCAAAAGTCGCATTTTCACAGAGTTGCACTCATCTTCCACTGTAGACCATTCAGGCTTTCAGAAGACTTATGCTCGCACTCGACGTTCATTCTTTTGGACAGGCATGAAAAAGGACATTCTTACTTGTATAGCTGAGTGTGATGTGTGTCAGTACCACAAAGGAGAAACAGTCAAATCCCCAGGCACATTACAACCACTGCCCATCCCTGCCTCAATGTCGACGGAGGTTTCTATGGATTTCATTACTGGTCATCCGAAGTCAAGCAACAAGTCAAAAATCATGGTGGTTGTGGAAAGACTTCCTAATATGCTCATTTTTGCGCCCTACCCCACCCTTTTACACTAGCTTTGGTGGCTCAATCTTTCATGGACCAGATCTTCAAATTGCATGGCATGCCCACTTCCATTGTGTCTGATCATTACCCGATCTTCACCAGTAACTTTTGGCAGGAACTCTTCAGGCTATAAGGTACCCAACTACAACTCAGTACTTCCTATCATCCCCAAACTGATGGTCAAACTCCCTCCTTCACCTACCAAAATGACTCCATATGAATCCATTTATGGTCAACTCCCTCCTTCACCTACTTCTTATATCCAGGGATGCTCGAAGGTACAAGCAGTGGATCAACTCCTACAGAACCGTGCAACCATGCTGTCCCACCTCAAAGAGAATCTCCATCAAGCTCAAAATCGCATGAAGCAACAGGCAGACCAACATCGTTCAGAGCACAAATTTCAAGAAGGGGATCAGGTATTCTTAAGGCTGCAACCATATAAGCAAACATCACTCAAAGACAAGGGTTGTCAGAAATTATCTCCAAAATTCTACAGACCATATCAAATACTTCAGCACATAAGAGAAGTAGCCTACAAGCTAGCCTTGCCACCCACTGCAAAAATCCATCCCGTCTTCCATGTCTCATGCCTCAAGAAAGTGGTTGGGAACCATTGCAAAATTCAAACCAGTCTACCGGAATTGGATGAAGAAGGTTCAATCTGGCTCCAACCTGAACATGTTCTTGACACGTGAGAACAGCACCTGCGCGGCCACACGATCAAGGAAGTCCTCGTCAAGTGGAAAGACACCTCTCCAGAAGATGCGACCTGGGAACCAGCCACTATTCTTCAGCAGTTTCCGCAGCTTCAGCCTTGAGGACAAGGCTATTTTTATGGGGGAGGGCATGTTAGGGTCCAACCCTAACCCCCTTATTTATGTAATAGGGTTGAGTCATAGTTATAGTTAGTTAAAGAGTCAATAAAGCCCATATTAATAATTGTAAGTGGTTGACCCGCATTTAAAGAAGGGACCACAGTTAGTTGCAAATGGGCCATGGTATTAGATAAATGGTATTAATAAGAACCATGGCATTGACCCATGGTATTGCATGTGTGAATCCTATATAAAGGATAGAGACTCCCCTTGAGGAGCGTCGTGTCTTATTTTGTAATCGAGCCCAGCTCTATTAGAGGTTGCCCCCTCGAAGAGGCAAGTGAACATTGCTTTCCTTTCTGAATAATAAAATACATGTTGTTATTTCTCATTGTTCTGTGTTCTGGGTATATTTTTTCGCATATTTGGTATTCTGGTATCTTATCGCAGGTCAAGAGCATAACACCCAACAAGGAAAAACCCCTCTACTGCTTTTCATTAATCAGATGAGAAGGATAAACTATTACAATGTATTGCTTCAATACAGAAGCACACCCTGCACTGTAAACTTGTTCTCTTGTTGATTGTCTTGCTTTGGCCAACACTTAGTCAATTCAAGGCCCCATCTCCCCCCTATTTCCTTGCACAATTCAAGAGAATTTGAGCTCCTAAATAATAGGGGAATTCCCTATTTCCTTGCACAATTCCCAAGGAATTGATCAACTGCTTAATTACCAAGCCTATAAACTTAACTAGTACACAATTGATAATTATAATGTGCCTTTTCCTCCACTCTCGCTAGACAATTCGAATTCCATGCATGTCTAGACTATTTTTAGTTGATTCAATAGTTTAACTGAGAGATAATTGAGTTAACAACAGTTCTACTACTCAACTTACCTTCAACTGATTCAATTAATTAGTTGACCTCAGTTAACTGAGTTCAACTGAAAATAACTGAACTAGATTGCTAAACTTTAGCAATCACTACATGCACAACTCTACTTCTAGCCTATAACTCAAATTTATTGAATTAACTAGTAGACAAGGCCATGTCACACAAGTTAACTTCAATCCAAGTCATCCTGTCGATGTGAAAAATCGAATTACTCAATTTGACTAAGGAAAAAGTCAAATTGAGCCTTTCTTGCTACAATTTCTAACACTGTATATGGGAATACTTTTTCCAAATTTTGATCTTTTATCATTTTTGCATGGACAAAATCTATGCTTATTGATACATGGGAGTATATGTTTTGGAATGTGATTATATATATGTATTAGGCATCTTAGTTTTTTCATATTGCGATAATCTGGGGTTGTTCCCGATTCTTATGTAGATATGTTGGATCATGTTATGGTTTTTTTGGTTGGGTGAATAGTAAAATATGATGAATTTTAGAAATATGTATTGGTTACTTCATTTTTAATATGAATTTTCAGTGTTTTTTCTCTCCTGAAAACAAAAAAATAAATCCAAAAAGTTATGTTGTTATGTTGATTGTGGTTTGATTCAATAAACCTGGCATAGGCGATTTAAGCTCCTCCTTAATGACATTTTATAAAGATTATCTATTTAAAATGTTTATGAAATTTTCATTTTTGTTGAAGTTTGACGGAGCAAAAAATCTAATCACATTCTCTGTCATCGAAGAAAAAAATCTTGACGCCTTTTAATCGTTTAATTTTTTTCCTAAAATTCTACATTGGTGCAGAGATTCACAAACATTAGAAAATAGAAAACTACTCAGAACTTGATTGACACCAAACGTTTTAGTTAGAATTTCCCTTAAATCATCAACCGCAAGAGAATTTCTTCCCCACTTCCCCTGTCCTTGGGAATTAGTCCTCACTCGATGCCGACCACAAAGTTTTTTCAGAAGAAAAAAATAGAACAACCTTCATTAATTAGAGGATGTTTACAATATCAAAAATCTTAACCTAGAGAGTCATATCAACTTGCAACCATACATGAATTTCAGCCAAAAATAACTAGCCCATACAATAACCAAATGCAGTGAAGTAATGTAGGCAGTCCAAGATAGGAAAGGCATTCGTAAAAGAAAGCATCCCAGAATGCTTACATGGAAGAGAAAACATACACATGAAAACAAAGACAAAAAATACCTTGAAACTGAACAAAAAACAGAGGCAAGAGATCCTGAGAAATTAAATCTCAAAAGAACCAGTTCCATAGACCAAACCATTAACCAAGTATTCAAATTGCATATGCTTCAGAAAGAGTGAAAGGTTGCACTTGGAGAGAGCATCGACATCATAATTTTTTTCTCTGTATACATGTTGGAAGGTGACTTCAGAGAAATAGGTTGGTAAAGACCGGATAGAGTTCCATCCAATTTCATAATGCAAGGACCTCAAGCGAATTTCTCCCTTGAATCCTTTAAATGATGGATAATGAGTCATACCATAATCTTGTCAATGTCAAGTCATAGGGCACATTACAGTGTCCCCCACAATGCCACCATTTCAGCCCTGTAGTTATTGCCAAGACTCCCAAACCCACTGAAGCGGTATGCAAAGTTGCAAGGCAACGTTTTCACTTCAATTATAGTCACTCCTAATTAGTATATTTAAGGGCAAATTCATTTCAATTAATACAATCATATGAAGTAAATGATTACTAAATATGGATAGAGATGAATTCACCATAAATAATAAAATAATTAATATTTTATATTAACTAATAAGATTATAAAAATCATAAATTTTATTTTTATTTTAAAATTTTATTATTAATTATAATAGATGATACAATCATATAAATTAAATTATTAATAAACATGGATAGCTAGATAAAAGAATGATAAATATTAAAACAATTAATTTATGATGTATTTTACATTAACAAGATTAAAAAAATTAATTAAATTTTAATTTTATTATTTTTATTTATGTTCATCAACTTATGTGTAGTAAGGTTTCTATAATTTTAATTTAACTATAAACAATTATTAGGTGAGATATTCTTAACAACATATACAAGTCAAAAGCTAAAATTTATCTCCATGGTGGTTATGTTATTTTTTATTCCCTTTTAATTAAATTGATTAATTAATAGGATTTGGGTGTGTGGTATTGATAAGTCATGGTATTAGCCCATGCCATTGTAATAAATATTATTTTTAGATTAAAATTTTTATCCTAGTCTTGAGGGTGTGGTCTAATGGTTAGTTGGGACAGTTTGTATTTCACGTGATTGTGCAGAAATTAGCTATCAAACTTGCGATTTCAATAAATTGCTGCCATATTTTAGAGAAATTTGATCGGAAAAACCAACCGGAAAAGCTTCCAAAAAGTCTCACTAAAGACAACTCCGTATTTCACGCCTATATTTGTGTTTATCAACCATTTAATTTATGTGGTTGCGCAAGTTATGAAGAATTAATAATTGAGTTAGAGACATATATAGTTAAAAAACGAGTTGTCTGCCTATATTTGTGTTTATCAACTATTTAATTTATGTGGTTGCGCAAGTTATGAAGAATTAATAATTGAGTTAGAGACATATATAGTTAAAAAACGAGTTGTCTGCCTAATAGATGAAATGAATTTTTTCAAGGCATTTTTGTGGTTAATTTAATTAAAATCCAGTATATGTCATTTTTCCTTTAAAATTATTAAGAAATTATGATATTATTTTAGTATTATATTACTAAACAATTGTAACACATTATGTATAATATTTTCATTATAATATTCATTATTAATACTTGTAATATTATGATAATTATATTTCTAATATTTTAAATATGTCAATGAAATATGTATAATGCCTTGATATTAATATTTATATACCTTAAATACATAACTTTAATATTTATAATGTCTTAGCATTAATACTTATATATAAGTTTTTTTTAGTTAAAACTATTAATTTATGATTTTTTTTAAATGATTCTCTTTTCTTTTCTTTTTTTTCTTACTCGTAAATACCTAAAAAGAAAATCACATTATTAAGAAATTAAGAATACTCATAATAATAATGATGTCATTTCACATAATTACTATTTGTGAATAAAGTCACAATAAAATTGGAAACACGAAAAGGTAAGAGAGTTAGATAAACATGATCATGATGGATGGGTATAGTAATTTCAATTGATTAAAGCGCAATTTTTTAATTTCACATTTGCTTTCAATAAAGATGATAACACCTATTATGCATATCAAATTTATTTGGAGTTGTCTTTAGTGTGACTTTTTGGAAGTTTTTCTGGTGGGTTTCTGGTCTAATTTGAGATAGATAAACATGATCATGATGGATGGGTATAGTACTTTCAATTGATTAAAGTGCAATTTTTTAATTTCACAATTGCTTTCAATAAAGATGATAACACCTATTATGCATATCAAATTTATTTGGAGTTGTTTTTAGTGCGACTTTTTCAAAGTTTTTTCGGTGGGTTTTTCTCGTCTAATTTCTCTAAAATCCGGCAGGAATTTATTGAAATCACAAGTTTGATGGGTAACCCCTGTACAATCAAAGTGCCCTAGGGGTTTTCGAGGGTGCTGAATCCATATATATAGTAAAAAAATGAGTTTAAATAATACAAATCAAGATTTCACCTCAAATTTTTCCGCCATATTGCGGCACCAGAAAGTCCAAAAAATTGCACTAAAGACAACTCCAATTTATTTAGCCTAGTTTGGAGGGTGATTAAAACCATTCCACTTTATCCGGAAACCATCTTTGGAAATGTGTCATCAATTTAGACCAGAAATTTATTGGGAATTTCAATGTTTATATTCAATGCGCACTTGCAAAGTGCAAAAGAGCAAAAATTAAGAAGTTTGAAACAAATTGCTTTCCGGTTAATGCTTGGTTTGACAAGGAATGCAAAAGGGCAAGGAGAATGTGGAAAGAGTCAAACAAGGACAACATAAAGCTCAAAACTTACAAGCAGTTATTAAGAAAGAAAAAGGCTGATTTCATGGTTTCAAGGAGGGAAGAACTAATCTTCCTTGGAAAAAATAATCCCAAATTATTTTGGAAGGAGCTCCAACCGAAAAAGATACAAATTGGAAATAATATTACAGCTTCTAAATGGTTTGACTATGCAAGACAATTCTATGAGCAAGTTCCCAAGGTCGACCCTCCCCCCCTGGTCAACACTGATACTGAACTCTTCACGGTACAAGAGGTAGAGATGGGTATCAAGAAGTTGGGTGTTGGAAAAGCAAAAGACTTAGCTGAACTTAAAGTGGGGCTCAAAGATTCTTGCACCTCATATTACAAAAATCTTCAACTCCATCATACAACAAGGGCTCCCCACAGATTGGACAACTAGTCTGGCAATACCTCTTTTCAAGCGCGGTGACTTCAATAATCCCTCCAATTATAGGACCATCATGATAAACCCTTTGTTTGCAAATCTATTTGGAAGCATGCTAGAAAACAAAATTAGCAAGTGGGCAGAAGAAAGAGATAAATGTGCTAAAGGGCAAGTAGGTTTTAGACCTAAACATTCCACAGTTGATCATTGTATAACTTTAAGGCACATCATTGAAAAAATCTGGGGGGAAAAAGGAAGAAGTCTTTTGCTGCTTTGTTGATTTCAGAAAAGCATTTGACTCTGTACCTAGGGATAAGATTTGGCACATAATGGAGGAACTTGGGGTTCCTAAACATTTGAGAGCAACTGTGCATAGGCTGTATGAAGAGGTGAAAGTCAAAATAAGAACTCTAGCAGGGATTTCTGAAAGTTTTAGAAGCGATATCGGGGTCAAGCAAGGTTGCCCACAGTCTCCTACCCTTTTTGGTTTATATATCGACAAGATTGAGGATGGTTAAATTCGCAACAGGGTGATGGTATATATTTGGGTACGTTTGTTATAAGGCTTATTTTGTATGTAGATGACCTTATTCTGATTGCTAAATCGGCTCTTGGTTTGCAAGAGCACTTACCATCCCTTGAGCATTTTTGTAGAAGTGTGGGGATGCAAGTCAATATCAGTGAAATGAAAGTAGTGGTCTTCTTTAAGAAAAGAAAACATAACCAGCATAAGTTCTACTTTGAAGATAACATTCTGGAAGAAGTTGCGGATTAAAAATACATCGGAATTGACTTCAACAAAAATCTAAGTTGGAATGGTTGTAGAAAGAAAAGAACTTTGCAGGGTTTGAAAGCATTTTATGCTTTTCAAAATAGGTGTAGAGAGGCAGAGTTATGGGACTAGAAAACCACTCAAACTCTTTTTGGGCTTCTAGTGATTCTGATGATTCTCTATGGTTGTGAACTATGGGCCAACAGTACATCCGACATGCAGTGGAGACAAATTGAGAAAATTCAGAAGCGTTTGATTACAAACAAATTTAAGATTAAAAGTGCAGTTCCTTATGATATCTTGTTAAGTGAAACAGGGACTGCTCCTATTGAAGCAATTGCTATGGTGCGAGTCATAAGGTATTTAAAAATAATTGAGCAAATGGAAGAGGGTAGATGGCCTAAGGTTGTCTTTAATGATAGATTGTGCAAGAGCAAAAAAACTTGGATGCAGCAAAATAAAAAATGGTTTAGTAAATGGGGTATTTGCTTGAACGCGTGTCACATAAACAACAAAGAGATAAAAACTTGTGTTATGGAAAAGTTTCACAAACGTACTTGGGATAAGGAGCTAGGAAGAAAGAAAAATAACTATATTGAAGTGTTTAATCCCTGTCATAGTCATCAACCAAAAGCATACATAGAGGCCAATATCTCTTGGAGAGGCAAAATTCTTATTGCTCAATTAAGGACTAATTCTCATCAACACCATTGTGAAACAGGGCGATGGAATAGGCCAAAGAAAGTGTGGGAGGAAAGAGTATGCATTTTTTGTTCTTTAGGAAAAGTGGAAACAGAAAAACATTTCATTTTAGAATGTGAGGCCTTCAAAGACAATGGGGAAAGTTATGTAGATATGGTGGCAGCTAGCTCTTGGGATAATCTATTTAGCGAGGTGTTTCTCGAGAAGCTGGGAGCATTTATTTTGAAGCTTCACAGAAAAAGAGCCTAATACATCAAGCAGATGAAGACTCAACATGTCTCATAGGCTATATTTAGCCTTGTGGATATCAAAATAATTCTTTCTCTTTCTTTCTCTTGAACTAGTGATATTAATTTTTAAAGCCTAATACATAAACAGATGAAGAATCAACATGTCTCATAGGCTATCTTTAACCTCGTGGATATTAAAATAATTCTTTCTCTGATGTTAAAATAATTCTCTCTTTCTTTCTCTTGAACTAATAGTGATGTTAATTTTTAAAATTTAATTTACTTGCTACTATCAAAATTACAATAATTACCAAATAATAAAGAATTATTTCAATCAAAAAAATCAATAAAAATTAAAATTAAAATAAATTAACCTCTTTTTTTTAATTATAATTACCATTACCATTTAAACATTAAAAGGTGATTTTTTTTTCAAACACACTAATCTACCGTCAACATAATGCCTTATACCCTGGGCAAAATATATATGTATAATGTGGCCAGTTGCCAGTGTACAAGTCGAAATTAAAGGAGCAAAATGTCAAACTGTAATCAGTCTTAAGATTCCTAATAGCCGGTACTGTCACACCACGAAATTTCTTGCCACTTCGTAAATCGTACTGTTTGTAACCACTGCGCAGGGTGGAAGCCGTACTGTTTCTATCTCCCATAGTTGAAATTTTAATGGGTGGACTAAAATTATTAGCATGTGAGTTTTTTTTTGTCATTTTTTGGAAATTCGTTAAATCTTGATTTGTATTATTTAAAATAGTTTTTTAATTGCATATCTGATTCAGCACCCTAAAAAACTATTGTGCAGAAATTAGCTATCAAACTTGCTATTTCAATAAATTGCTACCAAATTTTAGAAAAATTTGACCCTAAAAACCAACCAGAAAAACTTCCAAAAAATCTCACTAAAAACAACTCCATAAACATCTGCTCACTGCATTCTGTTACACTTCTCCAGCTTCTACGCTCTGCAACTTCGACACGTATTCCAGTACAGGATAAGATGTGATGTAGATCCCCCGCGCAAAGATTAAACGTACCCTTCACTTCACTTATATTCAAATGTCAAAGATATCAGAGATGATACGCCCCTCCACATGTCTTGTTGCAATGTTTTCTTGAAATCACCAATCACAGTGGTGGTAAAAGCATTTACCTCTTTTCTTCCAACCCATGCTCTACCAATCCTGAACTGGTCGGTTGACATTAACCATGGGGCATCCAACAGTCCCGCTCATTCGTAATCCTTGTGCGCTGTATTCCTCATTGGAGTGTGCCGCCGACCCATTTTCAAGCTACACTGTATCGCCCTTGCGCACCCAGATTCATCCCCTTGTATTTGCAATTTCAAATTTCCTAATCAACAATTTTTACTAGGTTCCAGATGAAAAAATTCTATTTTATAAGAAAAAATTCTATTTTATAAGAAAACTTATGCTACTCTATAAAAACAAGTTGTTTTTCTTCATATATAAAATGATGTTTGGTCTCTTAAAATGAAAGGTAGTCTAAAAACTTACCCATCATAAATAAAACTTATTCTACTTTGTAAAACAAGTTTTTTTACCTTATATAAAATAAAAGTAGTCTAAAAACTTACCTATCATAAATAAAATTTATTCTACTTTGTAAAACAAGTTTTTTTACCTTATATAAAATGATGTTTGGTCAATTTTAACCTTAAAATGAAAAGTAATCTAGAAACTTACCCATCATAAAATTTTCATGTCATAGGTAATATGAAAGAGAAATTTCAAATTTACATTAAATATATAATATTTATCTTTGAATATATGAGACTTATCTTTGTTTCAAGCATGTTTGAGGAAATAAAAAAATATTAAAAAATAAATTTATTTATATTTTTTTTTTAAATAAATGTTTTTTTTTTTAATTTAAATTATATTAAATTATTTATTTATTAAAATTATATATATTTTTAATATATTTTCAAAATGTTATCCTATGTTTTATATAAAATTTTCATGTCATAAATAATATCAAAGAGAAATTTCAAATTTACATTAAATATATGATATTTATCTTTGAATATATGAGATTTATTTTTGTTTGAGAATGTGTAAGGAAATAAAAAATATTAAAAAATAAATTTACTTATAATTTTTTTTAAATAAATGTTTTTTATTTAATTTAGATTATATTAAATTATTTATTTATTAAATTATATATATTTTTAAAATGTTATTATATGTTTTATATAAATATTTTTAAAAAATATATAAAATATAAATAAATTAATTTACGTGGAGTTTAATTATTAAATTGTAATTTAAATTTTATTAATAAAAAAACTAATTAAAAATGAAACCATAATATTTCAATTTTTTGGATGTATTTATAGAAGTTGTTAAAAGACATCATCAATATAATCAAATCTATCATTGTAAAGTTCCTTTGGGCTAATCTAAGATTTGAGAAGAAAATTCATTTAGTTTGTTTAGAAGTGGTCTAGGCATGTGGAAGCTTGGACTTGGGCATATAGGATATAAAATGTTTCAATAATGGTTTATTAGTGAAGAATTTTTGGAGAATGTTATATGGCAAGGCAATTGGGGCATATAGGATATAGAATGTTTCAATAATGCTTTATTAGTCAAGAACTTTTGGAGAACGTTATATGGCAAAGGCAATTGGCATAAAATTAGAAAAGAGAAATACCTAAAAAATAAACAAATAATGGAACAAACTATAGAAGAGGCATCATAAAAGAAGGCAATTTCATATATTTGGAGGAGTATGATGAAGATCAACCACTAGTTATTTGGGAATATGCATTGGGAGATCATTATGGACTCTGGGTTGAGATAGGTTTCGATTTCTGGAACAAATTCGTGGCTTAGAATTAGGGACCTTAACCTCGCTGAGACTTTAGTTGTGGAATGGGATCAATATACTTCACAGTTAAGCCTAGAGGGGATCATCTTAACTTAGATAAAGGATAATCTATCTTGGGATGGTATTAAGTATAAGGACCAGATCTTGGTTAACGACATTTATAACCAAATGACACAGAATCAAACATGATGGATAAATGTTTGTGGTCTCAAAAGTCCTAAAAGTTGGAGATTCCTCTCAAATTAAAATGTTTTACTTGGTTGGTTGTGCACAACAAGATTTCTAATGTGGATAAGCCTCCTTAAAAGAGGATTTAAGGGGCTTGGGAGATGTGTGTTATGTGTTGTAGATAAATAAGATGTAGACCCTCTTTTTCTTACCTATGCATTTGTGGTCTCAGTTTGGCATGGGGTAATGCAAGAGCTCAACATTATTGTTGTTTGGGATAGCAGGTCCATTGAGCATTGCCTTAAATAATGGTTTGAAGGTTTCAACGAATATAGAGCTTTACCTTTTTTTATTCTATGGAGAATTTGGAGAAGTAGGAACTCAAAGATATTTGACCAATCTGAGTCAATCATTAGAGGAACATGTTTGAAAGTTATTGTATACTTTTTGGAGATCGGGCCAAAGAAGAAGATGTTGTCTAGATGTAATGTGCAGATTAAAGAGGTATGGCCAAAGTTCCTAGTTGGTTTCCTTGATGGGACATCCAAAAATAAGGTTTATGGCAACTGGGCATATATAGTGATGAACCGAGGTACATTTTTTCATTTCAATTAGTACAATGGTGTTGGTTAGAATAATAGAGTTGAGCTTATTTCTCTTTGGGGAGTCTTAATTTGTGCAAAATGGCTTGACATTAGAGAGCTAGATGTCTTTGGATATTCAAAAGTGATAATTTATTGGGTTCAAATGAGGTTTAACTTTGGGCCACCTTCTCTTACTCATTGGATGCATCGGATTAGAAAGTTATTTTCAGAACTTTTTAGAGATTATCCTTCTCACACATCTTTAGGGAGCAAAACCATGTGCCGAAACTCTTATATAAGGAAGGATGTTGTGATATGTCTGGTATGATCAATTTATCTTCCTTTGACAATGGTACTTTACAAAGACCGGGTAGTACAAATTTCTAAAGGACTAATGTAGACTATTTCTCCGTCTTCGGTTGGTCACAACTGATACTTAAAAAGTTATTGTTTTGGTTTCGTGCAAAGAATTTTCAGAATTTGCTAGAAGGATCATTAGAGTTATGAATGTTTTTTTGAAGATAGAAAAATATAGATAGAGAGATCTTTTGATTTAATAATCATGACCAAGTTGTATAGATGACATATGCCACATTTTTTAAGGGAAAATAGTGGGGATCAAAGATGTATGGGGGAGACAGACTCTTGAATATGTAACTACTTTTTGATAATGCAAGTATGTTGGTTTTTTATTATTGAAAAAAACATGTATTATCCTAAATAATGGTAAGCGATGTAATCTGATGATTTTAATATAAGAAATTTAAATTATCATTAATTTTTCTTCCTTTGTGCAAATTGGGTCTTTACCAAATAAGAATCCAAAAGATTGGAAGAAGAGAATCTTGTTTATTAAATGAATGTCAGAAAAAACTAAAGGAAAGAATGATGGTTATTATTGAAAAATACATAATCTAATTTCATTTCAAAGAAAAATGTGAATGTTAAATTTATAGGTAAAAAATTAAATAACTTGGTGATTTATAAAATGTTTAAGATATTTTATTTTATATATAGTTTATTAACCTCTTTAAAGTTAGCATATTAGTACACCTTCTATATTCTTATCTATTTAAGTGGTCCATTTCACAATTCGATTATGGGTGGGTGCAAGTATTTGATGGTTTCTTATGATGAGATAGTGGTAATGAAAACTTGGAAAAATAGCAATATGCTACCTTGAAGATATGATTAAAGGTACTTATGCAATAAATTTGAAGGTGTAAAATTTTGAAACATAGGAAAATGAGTTGGCTTTGAGACTATATAACTTTTATTTATACTAATTGTGTATAACTATGCAAATTTTGAGTATTCCTGATAATGGTATGTTATGTTTCCTTCAAAGTGTAATGTATACATTTACTTTAGTGCAACCTTTGAGTATATAAATGACTGAATCACAATATTATTTTTATATAATTTCTTAAATTATGAAAGTCATTATATACTTAAATTACAAGGCCATTCATTAACAAAACCTAAAAGGGTCTTAATATTATCAAATAATATTTCTTTCCTTTTTCTTTAAAATTGCAGGTCTTAATGTTCTCTAGTGCACCATTTGATTTTTACCGAATGGTTGAGGCCGCAAAAAGTTATAGCAAAAATAGACAAGGGATGTGTTTTAAGATTATGATATATGTTAAGATAAAATGTAATAAAAATGGTGAAAACTATTAATTCTTTTAGAAAATTATGTATCTAGAATCTACATAGTTAATTCTATAAGTGTATGTAGTTTCATGGTTAATGGATTTGTATCAATTATTAAAAAAACAATGGAAAAGAAAGATGTGTGTGTGTGTGTGTGTGTTTTCAAAAATTTCATGTTTTGATGTATTTGCACCCAAAAGTACCATTCTTGTGATCTTGAACCTATATCCAAAGAACCAAGCCACGGTACATGTAGGATTACCACCAGGAAAAAGTTTAGACTCAAAAAGGCATGTGCATGTTCCTAACACTACAAATGTGTGTTAATTTATAGCACCAACAACACGTGTTATCCTAGTGCTAAAACCATGTATGTGTTTCTAGTGCTAGGAATGTGCATGCATTTTTACAGTTAGTGACTTTGACACAGGGGAAATAGTTGAGTTGGGTTTAGGGGTGGGGTGAGAGAGGGAGGTATAGAGAGGCCAAGGGGGAGAGGGAGAGAGACAGAGACAAAGAGGGAGGAGGGTGAGGAATAATGAGGTGGTGGAAAATGGTTGAGGTAGCAGGGGGTGGGGAGAGAGAGAGAGAGAGAGAGAGAGAGAGAGAGAGAGAGAGAGAGAGAGAGAGAGAGAGAGAGAGAGAGAGAGAAGGGGTGGGGAAAATGAGTTGGTGAGTGAGGGGAGAGAGTGAGTTAGACAAGGAAAGAGGGAGAGGAAGGGATATATTTGTGGCTTACATAAGGAGGAAGAAAGAGACAAAGTTTGATGGGGTTGTTGTGAAGAAGTGGGAGAGAGAGGGGGGGGGAGTGGGTGGGAGAAAGAGGGAGAAGATACAAGAAGAGTGAGAGATCAAGAGATGATGATGGGTGGGGGGAATGAGGAATAGAATGGGAGGGGAAGGGAGTGAGGGAGAGAGAGTGAGAGAAGGAAAAATAGAGAAGGATAAAAGGGGAGAGAGGGGGGGAGGGGGGCTTGGAGGGGGATTTTTTGTGAAGCACAAACTAAGGGAGAGAGAGAAATAGAAGAAGGGGAAGGGAGGAGGAGGAAAAAGAGAGAGAGGGAGATAGAGATACAGATGGAGGGGAAAGAGAGAGGGAGGGAGACGAGGGAGAGAATGAAAGTGATAGTGGGGGGTTAGAGAGAGATAATGATGGCTTGTTTAACTATAAAATTTGTGTAGATTTTGATTCATTTTAATTTTATATGGTTTGGTTTCATTATGATTGTATCTGAACTTTTAAACTTTATATTGATTTGGATTCAAATTCATTCTGGTTAACATATGTTTTGGATTTATTATGACTGCAATTTTTCTTTTTATATTTTATAGTGATTTGATCTATTTTGATGGTGAAGCACAAATTTGGAAATGTGGTTGTGGAGCTCTCATTCGGGTGAGAAAAATGCCCAGGGGCATATTTTCTGGTTTGGTGGAGATGGTACTAACACTAGAGTTGAAGTCCTATATCTGTGAGGCTTGTTGTACAATGCCAAGAGACTAAATTTAGAAAAGATTTCCATCTATGGTGATGCAAGGGTTATATAGAATGGTCGACCAGTAATGCAAAACTTACTTCTCGCAATGTGGCTAAATGGATGCTACACATTTAGAAACTAAAGGAAACATTTTCATTCATCTCTTTTGAACACGCTTACAGGGAATTCAACTTCATGGTGGATACACTATCAAACAAAGGTCTAATTGCTACCTGAGGAATTTTCACTATTGTTATCTTCTCAATGGAAAGGTTCATGATGAAGGCCCCTTCCCTATATGCTTAAGACTCTCCCAATCCTGTATATAGGAATACTTTTTCCAAATTTTTATTTTTTTATCATTTTGACATTTACAAAATCTCTGCTTATTGCTATATGGGAGTATATGTTTTGGAATGTGATATTTTATCATTTTGACATGTACAAAATCTCTGCTTATTGCTATATGGGAGTATATGTTTTGGAATGTGATATTATATATATATATATATATATATATATATATATATATATATATATATATATATATATATATATATATATATATATCTAGATATATATATATATATAGATATATATATATATATATATATATATATATATATATATATATATATATATATATATATATATATATATATATATATATATATACATATATATATATATCTATATATATATATATATATATATATATATATATATATATATATATATATATACATATATTAGGCATCTTAGTATTTTCATACTGCGATCTGGGGTTGCTCTCAACTCTTATGTAGAGATGTTGGATCACGTTATGGTTTTTTGGCTGATCAGGGAATAATGAAATATGATGAATTTTGGAAATATGTATTGGTTACTTGATTTTTAATATGAATTTTCAGCGTATTTTTCACTCCTAAAACCAAAAAGAAAAAATCTAAAAAGTTATGTTGCTATGTTGATTGTGGTTCAATTCAATAAACCTGGCATAGGTGATTTAAGCTCCTCCATAATAAAATTTTATAAATATTATTATGTTGTAGGCATGGTTTATATTGGAATTGGGCTTGAGGAATTTATATTTTCAATCAAATGAATGGTTGAGATTTCAATCCAAGCGAATATTTTTCATCTAATACATGATCCAATGGACAAGATGAAAGGATTGCCGAAGGTTTTTTAGTTTCTTAGGTTTGCTCCCATCTTTAATTTATTAAAAAATAATTGGTGAAACATGGGTGTGGTTATAATTTATTAAAAAAATATTTATAAAACGTGACATTAGCACGAAGTTGGTGGCGATTATGTTCATTTGGAGTGGTGATTGAGTGATGATTAGTGAGAGTCTTGGTTTTTCATCCAACTGAAATTTTGTAAAGCTTAGTTACCATGTTTGTTGTTTTCTTCTTTTTTCATGGACATGCACCCTCTATTCGAGCTTAGTTACCACGTATGTTGTTTTCTTCTTTGTTCATGGGCATGCAACCATGTTCAACCATCAGCCAGTATAAAGAACCTCTTGTGCCATTGTGCCTGATTACTTCCAGCCCACTAGGTAATTTGTAATCCCCTACCCTGCAATCATTTTCCTTACGATTAAAATGAAAAAGGCAACACCCAAAACCCCGAAATCCCAGGAGACGAAACCCTCTAGTCATATTGAGAATTTTATGGACACAAAGGTGGAAATCCGTGACCCATTCTATTGTGGAAAACGTGTGATCAAGTTGTTAATCCACCTCCACTTCAGATCATTGATCCACGATCCCTTCCAAAGGAGCGAGCTGGCCAACATTGAATACATTTTTCTATGTCGATCATGACATCTCATGTTATTGTGATATTTCTGTAAATATCTCATTTAAAGAATAGAATCCAGACTGTTATGTAATAATTAGGACAATTGTGATAATAGCATGCTTGAGTTGTCTAGTGGTAAGGCAATTATGAAAATCTCAATTAGGAATATTTTGTAAGGCATCCTCAATCATGAGACCTTATAAAAGTGCTCAAGGGACTCATTAAAGAGGTTCTGAATTTTTGGGTACAAAGGTGGCTCTTCTGTAAATTTTGTCAAGTGTTTGAAGAACTTAGATATGTATGCTCTTTTTGAAGATTAATCACAAAGAAATGGTGATTTAGAATGTTGAAATGTGTAGTATGTGATCATTCCTTTGTTTATTTCTCATATGTGTTCCTTTCCTCTCAAAAGGTGAGTAATTATAACTGTTGGACATAATCTCAAAGTTATAGATTCATCTATGTCATGTTATGATAAATGGTGTCTGTGATGTATGAGGTCAAATATCCTTAAAATGTGCTTTGTGCTCTCTAAATCATTTGTTACATATTTTCTACTAGAATTTGATGTACAAGATTCTGATATCATCCCTCTGTATTAATTCCCTTTTTCTAATGTTCTTATTTTCATTCATACTACAATGACCAATATTGCTACGCATTCTACAAATAGGCCACCAGATCAAAATGTTAAGTCAAATAAAAAATCACTCCACATGTGTATTGATTGAATCTATCTTTGGATGAGATATTTGAACCAACTATAATTCATGATATGCTTTAAATCCTAAATACCATTGTTATATCCTTTAGACACTTTAAGATGTCCTAGGCACTAACCTCTACATCAACACAGAGGTTGTCTCTAGGAGTGACAACATGTGGAAAATCGTTACTAAATTTGACTAAGGCAAAAGTCAAATTGAGCCTTTATTGCAACAATTTCTAACACTCCCTCTTATCAAGAAAGGGATTTTGCACCAACCTGTGGAATTCAAATGTGCCTCTTCACAATGCCTTTGTCAAGATATTTTCATCCTTCTCCTCAGTTGGAATGTATTGTAGCATCACAATTCTCCTCTACACATAATCACGCGAGTGATGGTACCTAATATCAATGTGCTTGAACCTATCATGAAATATTGGATTCTTAGAGAGTTTAATACAAATTTGATTATCACAATAAATCATTGTCGAATCCATCTCCTCACTGAAAATACCAACAAGTATTTTTATCATCCATATGGCCTCACATTTTTCTTAACTTGCAGCCATGTACTCAACCTCTATTGAGCTGAGTGTCATAGACCTCTATTTCTTATTATACCAGGAAATAGTTGTAGACCCAACATTGAAGATAGCACCTGAAGTACTTTTCTTGTCTGATGGACTCCCTACCCAATCTGCATCATTGAAGCCTTGAAGCTTCACTCCCTCTGTCCTCTTGTACCATAACCCATACTCGGTTGTGCCTTTGAGGTTTGTTAGCACATGCTTTGTTTCCTTCCAATATAGCTTGGTAGGCTTCACCATGGCTTGACTCAGCTGATTTACTGCATAGCATATGTCAGGCCTTATGTTCACCAAATACATCAAGGATCCGACAAGATGTATGTAGATGGTAGCATCTACTGTGTCTCTAGAAGAGGCATCCTCCTTCCTCTAATTTGTAGCTAGAGGAGTGTCCACAAGCTTGCAGTTATCCATGTGAAATCTTTGAATTATTTCAGAGGAATACTTCCCATGACTCACAAAAAACTCGCCATCTCCCTACCATACTTCCAGCCCAATGAAATAATGCATCAAACCCATGTCCTTCATCTTTAATTCTCTTGCAAGGTCACCCTTGCAAGAGCGGATCAAATTCTCATCCCCTGTAAGTGTCAAATCATCAACATACAATACCATGATAAACAACTTGCCATATACCACAATGTGATAGAAATTGGCATCTCCTTCACTTTTTGTGAAGCCCAATCCACCTAGATATGTGTCAATCTGAGTATACCATGCTCGGGGTGCCTATTTGAGACCTGTTAAAGGCTCGAAAATCGCTGCCACAACATTGGGGAAACCACCCGGTCCGGACCTTAATACAGCTCCTTTTCCGTTTGGAATAGTGGCTCCGACTAGGGATATTGGGACCAGTTTCCCAAAAATAGATAAACGGGATGAATGGATGATTTATAGACTAGCTAGCGGTAAGCGAATAACTAAAACTATTAACAGGAATACAAAAGTTATGAACTATCCCAGGAATCTATTGAACTCTAAAGCGTAGCGTTTGATGGTCTGTGTCTAAAAGACAGGCATATAGATGACTCTATCTTTCCGACATAGATATTAATTCATTCAAGATTGCTGTGCCTAAATAGTTAAGCAAAGCGATTAAAGCAAAATTACCACACTTTATCATTTATATCATTGTCATATACATGATTAAAAGAAAAGGCACATCGTAAAACATCCAATAGTGGAATAAATAAAGATCTGTCGTTACAGCGCATGCATATAATCAACAATAGCAAGAATAATCACATAGCAATTCATATAAAGGAATGAACTCAGACATAGATAGAAATACCATATGAGCTGCTTGACATTCCCAAATATCAATCGCTATTTTTAGTTCTTCCTTCAACGCAAAAAACATTCTCAACAACGACAATAGTGCACAATTGCATAAAGAAGCTTCCTTGTCAAATTAAGAACAATTGGCCCAGTTTCATAAAAGAATATTGACTGAAGCACAGTAGTGCAAACTTCAGTCTTTTAAGTCTGTTTACAAAACTTTACGACCCTTTCTAAAAACATGAAAGGGTCTATAAATACTAAACTAATTTAAATATCTGATAAACAGAAATCCTACTAAACTGGCATCAATAACTATTGATCCTATTTTCCTCAGCGATCTCGCAATCGGTGGCATAATTCATCATGTGGACTGCTTGCCTTTAAATCTGAGCTGACTTGTCGCAAGCATTGGCTCTACTTCAGGCGGTTTGTTGAGGCGCGAACTGAGCTGGGCGGCATAGGTGGCATCCTGAATATCGGGAATTATACACCCGATTGCATCTGTTAAACACTTAAGGGCGGCTCTCTGTGTGTGCGGCTTAATTAGGAAGAGCCAATATGCATCAAAGGTTAAACTGTTAACCCCGGCGATTAATCTCCCCTCTTCCTCCAAGTCAGGATAACATGTTTGCTCCAACATGTTTGTTGTTGTCATTTTTCCCGGTGTACATTGGGAAATCATGTTTGCTAAGTAGAGAGTGTTGTTAACTAGATCAACTAGATTGCTGGAAGTTGATTTACATCTTGAAGCCGCCCTCTCTGCTTTCATTACCTGAGTTTGCCATTCTGTAAATAGTATATCCTTATATGTTTCTAGGATCCGGGGGCAAATTTTCTGCTTTCCCTTGATCAAAGTCTTGCCAGTCAAGATATGTGGTTATGATCTCTTCGGCTTGGTCTAATTCATTCCTGGCCTTCTCTACCTGCTGATTTATGGATGTAGTTAGCTCGCACAATGGCTCTGCCTCAGTGAGTTGTTGACACAGGAGCCTAATTTGTGATATTAATGCATTGTTTATTTGCAATGCTTCTGCTCTAAACTCATTCACTTGTGGAGCGCCCTTTATTGTTTCGAGCTACGATGACAATTGAGCGATTTGCTCGTCCTTTGTTTTCATCATTTGATCGTTTGCTGCCCTTAACTGTGCCAATGCCTCCGACAATTCCTTCTGTTTCTGGATCGCGCTTTGGTCGATCCTTTGCTTTTCTGCTTGCAATTGCTGGGTTAATTGATTATTCATTTGTTGTTGTGCCAGCAATTGCTCCTCTGCTTGCGCTGCCTTCTGTTTTGTCTCAGCCAATTCTGCCTGTAATGAAAAAACTTCTTGATCCTTAGTCTTCAATAAAAGACTTACCTCTGATGCCTTGTCGATTGTTGCTGCTGAATAGGCTCCCGCGTACTGTGATAATTTTGTTAGGTCATCGGAGGGGTCCAATTCCTCCTTCCATACTACATTACTCGTGACTGTTTGCTCTGGAAAGATAGAAGGTTGATCAATCCTTCGTCTTTTCCTTGATCGCTTTACAACTGCTCTATGCCTTGGGCTGTAGAAAACATCCAGGGGAGGAATATCTTCTACCTGGAGAATGATTTGATTGGAGGGATCCCTTGGAATTATCTCAACATCCTTAGAAATGGGTGGGCCACTGGTTCCACTTAGAACCTGAGGTGAAGTGATGTCCTGTGTGTCATTTGTCTTGGAAGTGTTTGTATCTTTTGAACATTCCAAGCCACTGATGATGGAATGAAACTGCTGCCATTCCTGGAGCAATTTGGGGTCTATGGTAGTGTCCACATTGACATCAGTGGTGGTTTGTTTCTCTTTTTCGGCTTGGGACTCCTTCCTCTCTTTTTCCTGCTCTTTCTTCTGTTGCTCTTCTTGTTCCCTCTTTTGCCTTTCTTCATGCTCTTTCTTTTGCTGTTCCTCTGTCTCCTTCCTCTGTCTCTCCTCATTCTGCTTTTCCTCCTGTTCCTTTCTTTTCTGATCCTCCTGTTCTTTTAACTGCTGCCGACCAGACTCGCTTGATGATGTCGCTGGGGTCGTCGCTAATAAATCTAGAGGCAGAGTTTGCAACCTCTGTTCTCTAAGTTTATTAAACTCGGTTAATCCTTCATCATTATATTTCATTCTAGCAAGTCCCCTAGCCTGACCTATTGTTTCGGCTGATACGAACAAGTCGTCAAACATATCTTCCTTATGCTCAAACTTTGTCAATTTGGCCTGTTCTAATGCAGTATAGGCAACTTTCTTTGGATCATATGGCCTATTTGGGATAGTGGCTAGAGTTAAGGATTGAATCTTGGTGGCTTCCTTTTCTGCATGTTTGAGATCATGTAGAGTATAGAGACCACATCTCAAGGGAAAAGAGGGCCAGCCCCTCTTCTTTTCTTTCTTGAGAGTCTGTGTAGTACTCTCAGCCATAATCTGATAAGCGATTTCTCTTGCTAGCAGTTTATCTGGAATGTACAGAGGGAGAACATGTGGGTTGGCTTGGCTGCCAAAAACTCTAATGTAGGTAAACCTCTCTTCTCCGAACCAACTTACTACCGCTGGTAAATCAAACGAAGCCTGATAGGAAATCTTGGGAATGGGTTTATCAAAAATAGAATAATAAATGGGCACCATAAAGCCATTGCAGACTTGGTACAGATGGTGCTTGTAAGAAGACTTCCACAATTTCTGATGATATATATGAATGGGTGAGGGGTCTTGCGCAGTCCATCTCCAACCGAGGACGGGAAACTCAGAATTGAAACATAATGTATCTAAAATATATGCACTGTAATAGAATGGGGGAATTTTCCTTTCAGTGACAACAGTCTTACTTCTAAAATCACGAACAGCTACGGCTAGTTTATCCGAGAGAATAGTAGCCCAATCCATAATTATACTATTTACTGCTGCCTCCATTAGAGGAACCATTTCTATGGTAAAATTAGCAGAATCATGTAATCCCCACAGTCTACACATCATTATTCCTGCATAGCAATAAGGAGAAGCCAGAGAATCAACCGAGTACTTACCGGAAGATTCGTGTTTGTGTTTGGCTGGATTCTGTCTCCAATCCTTGATGGGTTCAGATTCAACTTCATTATCGCTTGCAAACTTCTCCAGGAACGCCTTGTTATATACCTTCTATGGCTCGGGCAAATGATACATCTGCCTTGAATGATCCGAAAATCCTCCCGTCTCTGGTGCTGAAAGTTCTGTCCAAGATTGGGATTTCTTCAGTCGCCCATCGCACAACGTCTGTGTATGGGAGAATTTGCTCCCTGGCTGTTATTCTGTGAAGGAAAGAGTCGGCTAAATCTTTGAGGGTGCTCTCAGACTTCCGGAGTAAATCCACACTAGCTTCTGTTACTGTCTTTTCTGGTTGCTCGGCTTCAATTAGGTTGTAAGTGCCTTGCCAAGTAACTCTGGTGAGACCCGTACACGTAGTATCAGAAATTAAGCCCTTCTTCTTGTCTATGGCAGCTTGTCCTGCAACTGGTGTGGCGGAAGCGCCCTCGGTCTTCTTGGATTTCTTGCCCATCTTGCTCGAGCTTTCTCCTTCGGATGACTTCTACACAGAGAGGCAAATGTGCATAATACAGAGAGATAGCAATGAAAACTTGCAAGTGATAAGAAAATATGAATAGATGCGTAATAAGGGATTAGCCTTTAAAATGGGCGCGGACACAATCCATGGGAAGATTTTAAGACTTATGATCTCACTAATTGGCTGTTTAGAACCTGTCACCCTTTAAATGCCCATTATATCGTTATTCGGCTGAATGACCCGTTTAAGCGTGCTGTGGGCATTTTGGCGGTTGAGTGCAGGTGAATGATTCCTTAACCGATCAAGCTTTAAATATGAATAAATCATGATATCCCATCACTTAACGGCTTTTTATTGAAAACTGCGCTTTATCGCATCGCGTCGGGAGAATGAGAATTATAAAGTGCACATATAGTGTATCGCCGATCGCCGATAGCGATATCGCGTCGCATCGGGGATATGACCTGGGCGCCTTAATAATGTGCATTGGATATTACCGATTGCCGACTGCTGATTGCATCGGATCGGGGAAAAATCTTTGAGCGCATTAAGACTTAAGTAAAGATTACCGCCGATATCCGATCGCCGATATCGCATCGCATCGGAGCTAATGGCATGGGGCGCTTTTAAGTGTGCATGAAGCATTGCCGATCGCCGATGCGATATCGCATCGGCGGAAATCAATGTGCCGCTTATTTATATTTCTTATGTCATTGCGATATGCGATCTTGCGATCACTTTATTGCAATGACAAAGATTTGCTTTATTTCTTTAAATGGTTTTTTCAAAAGGGTTTTATAAAATGAGTTCATTTGATTATCGGATCTTTTCGAACAATAAAAGTACTGATGCCAATTAAACTTTAAAGGGACCCATTTCATATGTTCATTTTTATAAATAAAAATGATATGAAATGGGGGGTTGTTGTAGAGCACAACAATTGGTGATTCGCTGGAAGAACCAGTTATCTCTAGAAATGATAAAAATACTTAAGCTTTTTCAAAATAGAGTTTCAATCAAAAAGGGGAAAATTCTAATATAACTAGATATATATGCATTCTGAATAAAATGAAACTATTTTGTTAACTTCCTCCCCTTTCTAAGAAAATAAATACATTCTAAGCTTTAAAATAGGCCTTTATTGGTTTATAATGATAAAACAGAAAACCTTTCCAAATCAGCTTTTAAAATGAACTCCTCTGTCATAGGTAGAGCCTCTGCTGCCAGCAAACGTTTATAGTTTCGACAGGGATACCTTTTAACCATGTAATTGTCCATTGTCCCATTCAATTAAGCGTGTGATTAACAGAATGCATTCAAAACATGTTTTCATATTTTGTATTTCATTTCCTTTTTCTGTTATTGATAAGATAAAAAGCCATTGTCCTGGTTTGGTGGCCAGCTGTTGACAATGCCATTCACTGGTAGTAATCTAACTGAACAAGCTGGCTCGTGATGAGACCCCTTGTCTTGTAATTTCAAGCCATTACCCTGTTTTGGTATGCAGTGTTGGTAATGTCAGTTAAACTATTTCCCTATGAACATGGTAAGTAGGCTTATAATAAGACCTCTTATCTTTAATATCTTATATTTTAGAATTACACTCTGAATAATCATAAATTTTAGCGAATGGGATGAACAATCTTCTCGTTAAGAGTAAATGGATGACAGATTAAGAGTTGAGGATGCTGAAATTGGATTGGCTTCTATCTTAATATTGATAACCTTTTGAGACTAATTTGAAAGCAAAAATGATTTACAATACTTCTATGCTTTGAAAGGAATTCACAAAACATGAACTATGATTTCAGAATACAATGATACCTAATTTCCTAGAAATTATCCCTTTTGGCTAAGACTTCTATTATTAAAAGCAAATATTCCTATTTCTTTTGTGGGACAACTTTTCAAAACACAGCAAAAGGTCAATGGAGGATACCTTTCAACCTTATTTCCTAAAAATCCTACAAACTACAAAATCCTATGAAAACGAAAGGAGAAGGGGTTACCTTCTCAATTGAAGAATTTTTTCAAGATAAGGCCATTAACAGGGAGAGAATCTCTCAAACCTGATAAATCTTGCAATATAAAGGTTGAATGGCCTATCTTCTCACAGATCTGAAATGGTCCAAGCCACAAGTTCTGGAACTTGGAGTGTTTTCCCTTGTCCTCATGGGCTTTGTCCCATTTCAGAACTAAATCACCGACTTGGAATTGCTTCGAGCCGGATGAGACTGAATCAAAAGCTGCTTTGATGATTTGCTGATGTTTGGCATGGATAACCTTGGCTTTTTCTCTTTCTTCTTCTAATTTTAGAATATGGTCATGTCTAAGTTGAATAGAAGAGGAAGGAGCTTCCTCAATGAACTGCACTAGGGCTAAAGAAGGAAGAACGAGATTGGTGGGTAGTACCGCTTCCTTTCCATACACAAGTTTGAACGGAGAGGTTCCTATAGAAGCTTTCTGTGTTATCCTATCAGCCCACAATGCAAACACTAAGGACTTGTGCCAGTTTCTATGATTCTGTTCGATAGTTCGCTTAATGATTTTAATCAGATTCTTATTAGTAGACTCTGCTAGACCATTACCTTGGGGATAGTAATTAGCAGAATACTTTAACTTAAATCCTGTTTTAATAGCGAAATCAAACATAGCATTGCCTGAGAAATAAGAAGCATTATCAAAAACAAGAGCATTTGGGACACCAAACCTGGTAATGATGAATTGATCTATGAATTCCATGATTGCTTCAGAATTTGTTGTCTTCAAAGGGATTGCCTCAACCCACTTAGTAAAATAATCGGTAGCAGTAAGGATATACTTATGCTATTTGGAAGAAGGTGGATTAATTTCCCCAATTATATCCAATCCCCATTGTTTGAAGGGCTGTTCAATGTTGACTGGTTGCAAAGGGAAAGCCGGTTTTCATTGTCTTCCACTAGAAGTTTGGCAGTTGATGCATTTCCTTACATACTCGTGGGCATCTCTAAACAGAGTGGGCCAATAATACCCAGCATGGATAATTTTGTGAGCTGTTGTATCAGCTCCAAAATGTCCTCCAGATGGTCCATCATGTAACTCCTGCAAAACCTTTTGGGCTTCAGGTTTCTCAAGGCATCTTAATAAAACAGAATCATAATTCTTCTTAAAAAGCACGTCATCAATAATTGTAAAATTCTTCTCTTTTAACCTAATGGCCCTTTTGTTCTTGTAAGACAGATTTGGCGGTGCATAACTATTCTTTAAATAAAAGATTAAATCTGCATATTGAGATTCAGAATCAGTGACACTTATCTGATTGATTGCTTCAGTTCGATCTGTATCGCTTGATTCAGGAATGTTGGATGCTCCTGCCAATATCCTGCAAAAACCTTGGCCCCTAACAATCTTTGCTGGCTTAATTTCTAAGTCATACTCTTGAAGCGCTGTGACCCAATTTGCCCTTTTTTCACCCAGTTCTTTCTGAATTAGTAGTTGCCTTACCGCTGGGAAAGGAACTATAACTTTTGTGTGGGTTTTCAGAAGGAAGGGTCTATAATGTTTGACCGCTTTAAACACAGCAAAGGCTTGTTTCTCTACGTCGGAGTAATTCAATTCGGCACCCTGAAGATTTGAGCTAAAGAATGAGATGGGTGCTTCCAAATTAAGATCATTTAATTGCGTGAGTACTGCAGCGTATGATGAGTTGGATGCGATGGTATACAATGTGAACTGATTGGAAAAATTTGGAGTATTTAAGGCTGGGGCATTGATTATTGATTGCTTGATTAGATCAAAAGCTTCATTTTCTGCTGATCCCCACTTAAAGACTGAATTTTTCTTAATCATCGTTTGAAGTGGCAAAATAATTTGAGAAAAATCTGGAACAAATCTTTTAACAAAATTGATCTGGCCTAAAAATGACTGCATCGATTTTTTATTATGTGGGAATGGGATTTCAGAGATTTCTTTGATCCGATCAGGATCGATATAAATGCCATCTTTGGACACAATAAAAACCAAGAGCTTCCCTTGATCAAGAGCAAAGAATGACTTTTTAGGGTTAAGAAAAATACCATATCTTTTGCAGCGTTGAAAAATTTGGCTCAAATCATGCAAATGTTTAGACCTCTCTTTAGAGAATACAGTTATATCATCTAAATAGATGACTACTGTTTTATTAATCAACCCTCTAAAAGCTATATCCATAGCTCTTTGGAATGTTGCTCCTGCATTTATAAGTCCAAAAGGCATTTTCTGATATGCATATGTTCCCCATTTTGTTCTAAATGTAGTTTTAAGCTGGTCATCAGGATGAACCAGGACTTGGTTGTATCCTGAGAAACCATCTAGAAAGGACATCAATTCAGAGCCTGCCACTGTTTGAAGTATTTGCTCCATAGTAGGCAATGGGAAATTGTCTTTCAAGCTTGCTTTGTTCAATTTTCTGAAATCAATACAAATTCGAATGTCGCCGCTTTTCTTTCTGACTGGCACCATATTAGAGACCCAGTTTGAGTGTCGGACCGGAAAAATAATCTTGGCTTTCAGGAGTTTGTTAAGTTTCGACTTTATCTGGCTTTCTAAGTTTGGATGAATTTTTCTTAACTTCTGCTGGATTGGTTTCTGATCGGGAAGCATCAGAATGGTATGTTGGATAATAGATGTGTCATAAGTCTTCAAATCATCGTATTTACAAGCAAAAACCTGTTTATTTTTCCTTAACAGTTTGATGAATGCATCTTTCTCTTCAGAGGAAAGTCCTAATCCTAAATTAATATTTTGAGGAGCTTGTTCAGTACCTAAATTTATCAATTCAAACCTTAGGGTAGAGCTTTGGAGCTTTGCATTAGTTACAGGTTTAAACCTGTCTTTAATATCATAAAGATCTTCTAGCTTTACCACAGGTTTAGGAATTGTATTTTCCTGAGGAGTTTCTTTTATTTGGGAGTCATGCTCATCTTCCTCAATGATTTGATTATCATAGGACTTTTCAGAAGTTAAGAATTGTAAAATATCCTCATCATGGTTGAATACTCTCCAATTAGTGACATTATCAGGAATTGAAGGCCTAAAAATTAATTCTACGGAAAATCTATCAGGGCTGTAGTCTTCAGAAGGTAGAAGCTTGGAAGCTACGTTGGCTAGTAGGTTGGCTGCCGAATTCTGCGACCGAGGAATGGAGGAAATGTTGAATGCCGAAAAGTGTGAAGTAAGATCTTGCACTAGCTATTGATAATGCTTGAGGTGGCTTGAAAGGTAATGAATCACATTTCTTACCTGTTTAACAATTATTTCAGAATCACCGAATACTTTTAGATATTGTACTTTAAGGCCTATTGCTTTATATAATCCCTGGACTAAAGCTTCATATTCGGCTGTATTGTTTGTGCACTCAAATTCTAATCTACAAGACAGCATTGTTTTTTCCCCATGTGGACTAACCAAAACACATCCTGCTCCTGAGCCTTCGTTAGACTTGGAGCCATCAAAATATAAAGACCAAAATAAAGGAGTATTAACAATCATATTTACAGTTTTTTCATCATCATTAAAACATCTAGATCTATCTTTTTGTGAAAAATTCTCAATCTGAGATGAAAAATGATTAACTGAGAAAGGGGAGGGTTGGGCAACAAAGTTGCCAAAGAATGACTCTGATGAATAATTCCCCAAAATGTTGTTGTTGAATGCTACGGGCTGGTTTTCTTGTTCAAATTATGTAACTGTGTGGGTCATATGTTTTTCTCGATCAATCCTTATTTGATTTGGCTTACCCTTATAGGGAAGCCACATGTGTGACCAATCAGTGGAAATGTACCCATGTAATTTTTCGGACCAATCCCTACTCAAAATTAAACCGTAAAATTCAGGTATGTTGGCTACTAGGATGTCAATCCTTTGTACAATCCTGGGATCAGCAGACAACCTGATAGTTACGGAATTAATTTCTCCCACAACCTGCACTTTGGTCCTATCCAACTGTACAATATGAATAGCAGACTTCTGGGGTTCAATGTTCAGTTTAGAACAAACTGAAGCTGGCATTATGTTAGATGATGCCCCTGAGTCAATTAAACAATTGTGTAGGTTTCTGTTATAGATCTCATAGGTTAGAAGGAATGGTGGAGTATGAGAATTTGATCTATCGCCGATCAGAACTGAATCGGTAGCTTCAACCATACCTCGAGGAGGTTGGCCTGAATCATTAGCAGCTTTTGCACTGGGAAGTGGTGAAGAGGGAACAACATTCAATTCTTTAAGAAGTAATTTCTGCTGATGCTTTAACTTACTAAGTTCAAACATGGTTATGTTTTCTTTAGTTTTCTTCATGTCATCAACAATGTTGTATTCCATTGAATCGGATACCACTAATGTTTTAGACATTGAAGGAGAATTAGAAGTTGAAGGCTGGTTTTGGGGAACTACTACAGGTGATTTCTTTGGAGGTACCTTTTCCTTTGTTGTGGCAGCACCTGCACTCCTTTTCTTTGAAGTTGCCTGAATAGGTTCAGAAGTACCTTTACTTCTAGTTGTAACCGGGAAGGCTTCTTCTTCATTATCGGTATCGGAGTTGGGGAGTATAAAATCCCACATTCCATGGCATTCAGCTACTTCTTCTTCATCATCAGCTGGTGAGGTTGTTTCCTCCTCGTCTTCTTCTTGCTTTGAATCTGCATTAGATATGACATTCGGTGGTTTTGATTCAGTTCTCTTATAAGTCCTAAATGGTCTTTTATTTGAGGTTTCGGCCACCTGTTTCTTTATGTCAACCATTTCGTTAGACAAAGTTTTCAGGACCTTTTGCAAACCCTCCATGTCATATGGGTCCTTTGGGGTTTTCTTCTTAGAATCCTCTTTGAAAGAGACTTTTTTGGCTTTTCTGTCTTCCAGAGCAGCTTTCTTCTCTAGAGCATTGATGCGCTTTTCTACAGCAAGTGCTTCTTTCATGTTTTCGGCTAAGGTAGGTTTCCCAGCCCTGTCTACAAAAATGGCTATATTGGCAAGTAGGGCGGTGATATACCATTCGCTTCAAATTTGTTCACTTGGTTTGGAAGCTGTAGGGATTTTGTTCAGGAGTTTATTGAATCTAGCATTAAATTCCTTTATTGGTTCCCTATGCTCTATTCTCAGGTTGGAGAGATCATTTATTAAAGTAGCCAAAGACCTATCATCTCCATATTTGGTAAGAAACTGCTCTTGGCAAGTATTCCAACTGGTAATGGAACCAGAGGGTAAAGAGAAATACCAGGATCCTGCTGATCCTTGCAAGGTGTAAGGAAAAAGTCTAACAACAACATCTTGTTCTGTCACTCCTTTCAAGTTGATTGCCAACATGAAATTATTAATGTGTTCCTCAGCCTGGGTTCCATCATCTGGATTAAACTTAGGTAGCCATTTTTCAGGATAATCTGGTAATGGATGCAATGGTGCAGGCATATTGACTGCACCAGGTCTGGTCCATGGATCTGCCATTGTAATAGCAACAATGGTTGATACTACTGTTGGAATTCCAGATGTATGGGAAGGAAATACTGTTGAGGAGTGAGCAGGTTGGGATGTTGAGGTCTCTAATCCCTGGTGAACAACAATATGTAATGAGGGAGTGGATGGTTGACTTTGCAGATGGGAAGATGAAATGTAGGATGTGGATGAAAGCTCTCCACTATCAGATTCTTCAGTGTATTTCTTGGCCTTTTTCCTTTTGGGTAAAGGGAACTCAATGGGTTCAATACCGAGCTTTTCGCTTTGAAGTCTGGTAAGTGGATGAGATAAATTAAACTGCGAAGTCGCACTGCTTTGTGATACCTCAGATTTCTGTGGCAAAATCAAGAAGGTCTGAAGTTTGTGGATAAGAGACTGGACTTCAGGGGATTCAAGACTTAATTGTTCTGGAGTATGATGGGTTTGAGCAGTGGTAGTTGATTCCTCTTCTTCTTGGTTGTATACTGGAGAACCAGCATGCAATTGGGAAGTACGAGGAGATTTGGAGGGAGAATTACTCTTAGAGTGGCTTGCAGATTTGGGTTTTCTTTCCATTCACAGTCAGGGCCCTCCTTCTAGAGCCAAAAATGTTGAAGGCTCGAAAATCGTTGCCACAACATTGGGGAAACCACCTGGTCCGGACCTTAATACAGCTCCTTTTCCGTTTGGAATAGTGGCTCCGACTAGGGATATTGGGACCAGTTTCCCAAAAATAGATAAACGGGATGAATGGATGATTTATAGACTAGTTAGCGGTAAGCGAATAACTAAAACTATTAACAGGAATACAAAAGTTATGAACTATCCCGGGAATCTATTGAACTCTAAAGCGTAGCGTTTGATGGTCTATGTCTAAAGACAGGCATATAGATGACTCCATCTTTCCGATATAGATATTAATTCATTCAAGATTGTTGTGCCTAAATAGTTAAGCAAAGCGATTAAAGCAAAATTACCACACTTTATCATTTATATCATTGTCATATACATGATTAAAAGAAAAGGCACATCGTAAAACATCCAATAGTGGAATAAGTAAAGATCTGCCGTTACAGCGCATGCATATAATCAACAATAGCAAGAATAATCACATAACAATTCATATAAAGGAATGAACTCAGACATAGATAGAAATACCATATGAGCTGCTTGACACTCCCAAATATCAATCGCTATTTGTAGTTCTTCCTTCAACGCAAAAAACATTCTCAACAACGACAATAGTGCACAATTGCATAAAGAAGCTTCCTTGTCAAATTAAGAACAATTGGCCCAGTTTCATAAAAGAATATTGACTGAAGCACAGTAGTGCAAACTTCAGTCTTTTAAGTCTGTTTACAAAACTTTACGACCCTTTCTAAAAACATGAAAGGGTCTATAAATACTAAACTAATTTAAATATATGATAAACAGAAATCCTACTAAACTGGGATCAATAACTATTGATCCTATTTTCCTCAGTGATCTCACAATCGGTGGCATAATTCATCATGTGGACTGCTTGCCTTTAAATCTGAGCTGACTTGTCGCAAGCATTGGCTCTACTTCAGGCGGTTTGTTGAGGCACGAACTGAGCTGGGCAGCATAGGTGGCATCCTGAATATCAGGAATTATACACCCGATTGCATCTGTTAAACACTTAAGGGCAGCTCTCTCTGTGTGCGGCTTAATTAGGAAGAGCCAATATGCATCAAAGGTTAAACTGTTAACCCCGGCGATTAATCTCCCCTCTTCCTCCAAGTCAGGATAACATGTTTGCTCCAACATGTTTGTTGTTGTCATTTTTCCCGGTGTACATTGGGAAATCATGTTTGCTAAGTAGAGAGTGTTGTTAACTAGATCAACTAGATTGCTAGAAGTTGATTTACATCTTGAAGCCGCCCTCTCTTCTTTCATTACCTGAGTTTGCCATTCTGTAAATAGTATATCCTTATATGTTTCTAGGATCCGGGGCAAATTTGCTGCTTTCCCTTGATCAGAGTCTTGCCAGTCAAGATATGCGGTTATGATCTCTTCGGCTTGGTCTAATTCATTCCTGGCCTTCTCTACCTGCTGATTTATGGATGTAGTTAGCTCGCACAATGGCTCTGCCTCAGTGAGTTGTTGACACAGGAGCCTAATTTGTGATATTAATGCATTGTTTATTTGCAATGCTTCTGCTCTTAACTCATTCACTTGTGGAGCACCCTTTATTGTTTCGAGCTGCGATGACAATTGAGCGATTTGCTCGTCCTTTGTTTTCGTCATTTGCTCGTTTGCTACCCTTAACTGTGCCAATGCCTCCGACAATTCCTTCTGTTTCTGGATCGCGCTTTGGTCAATCCTTTGCTTTTCTGCTTGCAATTGCTGGGTTAATTGATTATTCATTTGTTGTTGTGCCAGCAATTGCTCCTCTGCTTGCGCTGCCTTCTGTTTTGTCTTAGCCAATTCTGCCTGTAATGCAAAAACTTCTTGATCCTTAGTCTTCAATAAAAGACTTACCTCTGATGCATTGTCGATTGTTGCTGCCGAATAGGCTCCCGCGTACTGTGATAATTTTGTTAGGTCATCGGAGGGGTCCAATTCCTCCTTCCATACTACATTACCCGTGACTGTTTGCTCTGGAAAGATAGAAGGTTGATCAATCCTTCGTCTTTTCCTTGATCGCTTTACAACTGCTCTATGCCTTGGGCTGTAGAAAACATCCAGGGGAGGAATATCTTCTACCTGGAGAATGATTTGATCGGAGGGATCCCTTGGAATTATCTCAACATCCTTAGAAATGGGTGGGCCGCTGGTTCCACTTAGAACCTGAGGTGAAGTGATGTCCTATGTGTCATTTGTCTTGGAAGTGTTTGTATCTTTTGAACATTCCAAGCCACTGATGATGGAATGAAACTGCTGCCATTCCTGGAGCAATTTGGGGTCTATGGTAGTGTCCACATTGACATCAGTGGTGATTTGTTTCTCTTTTTCGGCTTGGGACTCCTTCCTCTCTTTTTCCTGCTCTTTCTTCTGTTGCTCTTCTTGTTCCCTCTTTTGCCTTTCTTCATGCTCTTTCTTTTGTTGTTCCTCTGTCTCCTTCCTCTGTCTCTCCTCATTCTGCTTTTCCTCCTGTTCCTTTCTCTGCTGATCCTCCTGTTCTTTTAACTGCTGCCGACCAGACTCGCTTGATGATGTCGCTGGGGTCATCGCTAATAAATCTAGAGGCAGAGTTTGCAACCTCTGTTCTCTAAGTTTATTAAACTCGGTTAATCCTTCATCATTATATTTCATTCTAGCAAGTCCCCTAGCCTAACCTATTGTTTCGGCTGATACGAACAGATCGTCAAACATATCTTCCTTATGCTCAAACTTTGTCAATTTGGCCTGTTCTAATGCAGTATAGGCAACTTTCTTTGGATCATATGGCCTATTTGGGATAGTGGCTAGAGTTAAGGATTGAATCTTGGTGGCTTCCTTTTCTGCATGTTTGAGATCATGCAGAGTATAGAGACCACATCTCAAGGGAAAAGAGGGCCAGCCCCTCTTCTTTTCTTTCTTGAGAGTCTGTGTAGTACTCTCAGCCATAATCTGATAAGCGATTTCTCTTGCTAGCAGTTTATCTGGAATGTACAGAGGGAGAACATGTGGGTTGGCTTGGCTGCCGAAAACTCTAATGTAGGTAAACCTCTCTTCTCCGAACCAACTTGCTACCGCTGGTAAATCAAACGAAGCCTGATAGGAAATCTTGGGAATGGGTTTATCAAAAATAGAATAATAAATGGGCACCATAAAGCCATTGCAGACTTGGTACAGATGGTGCTTGTAAGAAGACTTCCACAATTTCTGATGATATATATGAATGGGTGAGGGGTCTTGCGCAGTCCATCTCCAACCGAGGACGGGAAACTCAGAATTGAAACATAATGTATCTAAAATATATGCACTGTAATAGAATGGGGGAATTTTCCTTTCAGTGACAACAGTCTTACTTCTAAAATCATGAACAGCTACGACTAGTTTATCCGAGAGAATAGTAGCCCAATCCATAATTATACTGTTTACTGCTGCCTCCATTAGAGGAACCATTTCTATGGTAAAATTAGCAGAATCATGTAATCCCCACAGTCTACACATCATTATTCCTGCATAGCAATAAGGAGAAGCCAGAGAATCAACCGAGTACTTACCGGAAGATTCGTGTTTGTGTTTGGCTGGATTCTGTCTCCAATCCTTGATGGGTTCGGATTCAACTTCATTATCGCTTGCAAACTTCTCCAGGAACGCCTTGTTATATACCTTCTCTAGCTCGGGCAAATGATATATCTGCCTTAGATCATCTGCCTTGAATGATCCGAAAATCCTCCCGTCTCTGGTGCTGAAAGTTCTGTCCAAGATTGGGATTTCTTCAATCGCCCATCGCACAACGTCTGTGTATGGGAGAATTTGCTCCCTGGCTGCTATTCTGTGAAGGAAAGAGTCGGCTAAATCTTTGAGGGTGCTCTCAGACTTCCGGAGTAAATCCACACTAGCTTCTGTTACTGTCTTTTCTGGTTGCTCGGCTTCAATTAGGTTGTAAGTTCCTTGCCAAGTAACTCTGGTGAGACCCGTACACGTAGTATCAGAAATTAAGCCCTTCTTCTTGTCTATGGCAGCTTGTCCTGCAACTGGTCTGGCGGAAGCGCCCGCGGTCTTCTTGGATTTCTTGCCCATCTTGCTCGAGCTTTCTCCTTCGGATGACTTCTACACAGAGAGGCAAATGTGCATAATATAGAGAGATAGCAATGAAAACTTGCAAGTGATAAGAAAATATGAATAGATGCGTAATAAGGGATTAGCATTTAAAATGGGCGCGGACACAATCCATGGGAAGATTTTAAGACTTATGATCTCATTAATTGGCCGTTTAGAACCTGTCACCCTTTAAATGCCCATTATATCGTTATTTGGCTGAATGACCCGTTTAAGCGTGCTGTGGGCATTTTGGCAGTTGAGTGCAGGTGAATGATTGCTTAACCGATCAGGCTTTAAATATTAATAAATCGTGATATCCCATCACTTAACGACTTTTTATTGAAAACTGCGCTTTATCGCATCGCGTCGGGAGAATGAGAATTATAAAGTGCACATATAGTGTATCGTCGATCGCCGATAGCGATATCGCGTTGCATCGGGGATATGACCTAAACGCCTTAATAATGTGCATTGGATATTACCGATTTCCGACTGCCGATTGCATCGGATCGGGGAAAAAGCTTTGAGCGCATTAAGACTTAAGTAAAGATTACCGCCGATATCCGATCGCCGATATCGCATCGCATCGGAGCTAATGGCATGGGGTGCTTTTAAGTGTGCATGAAGCATTTCCAATCGCCGATGCGATATCGCATCGGCGGAAATCAATGTGCCGCTTATTTATATTTCTTATGTCATTGTGATATGCGATCTTGCGATCGCTTTATCGCACTGACAAAGATTTGCTTTATTTCTTTAAATGGTTTTTTCAAAAGGGTTTTATAAAATGAGTTCATTTGATTGTCGGATCTTTTCGAACAATAAAAGTACTGATGCCAATTAAACTTTAAAGGGACCCATTTCATATGTTCATTTTTATAAATAAAAATGATATGAAATGGGGGGTTGTTGTAGAGCACAACAAGACCATACAGGGCTCTTATGAGTCTACACACATGTCTCTCCTTGTCATATGTCTCAAATCCCTCTGGCTATTCTACATAAATTTCTTTCTCAACAACACCATTGAAGAAGGAAATCTTCACATCCATCTGATGGATCTTCCACCCCATGTGCACAGCTAATGTTAGAATGGTTCTTATTGAGGAATATCTTATCATGGGGGGGATTTCTACTCATAGTCAACTCCCTCTACCTGTGAGGAGCCTTTGTCTATAAATCTGGCCTTGTACTTTTCGATGCTCCCATCTGCATGCTTCAATTTGTAAATCCATCTAGAACCAACCACTAAATTGTTCTTTGGTCTCAACACCACCTCCCATACATTATTCTTCATGATGGATTTATACTCCTCCACCATGGCATTAACCCACACTGATTGAGAAACTGCTTCCTCAAATGAAGAAGACTCTTACTCAATGAGTTTTGTCATGAGAGACATATACCTAGTGTATATTTCTGGTGACCTCCTCTTCTTGCACAAAGATGTGGGAGCTCCCACATGCTCCTGTGCATCCTGCACCAATCTGTTAGCTTCTCTGGTTCTCTTCCTCCCCTCTTTAGAATATTATGGTTTAGTGAGTTCCTCCACTCGGCCTCATGTCTGCTCCTCTGCATGTGGCTGCTCCACATCATCCTGAAGCTTTGTTTTAGGCTCCTCCTTTGGAGCTAGAATCTTCTTCTCTCGTGGGATACTCAATTCTCGCTCTAAAGAGAATCTCATAAACTTCTCCTTATCAAATTTGACATCTCTTCCACTACTATCACCCTGAGTGAGGGAAAATACACCCTATAGTTATGTGGAGTCTTTGTGTATCCTACAAATACCCCCATCTCAGTTGTAGGCTTCAATTTCTTCCTGCTATCCTTGGAGACATCACAATACATAGTAGCTCCAAAAATTAAAAAATGAGATACATCTAGCTTCCTCCCAGAGAAAGCTTCTTCACGTGTGATCATGCCAAGTATTCTATGATGACTCCTATTCTGCAAATAAACTGCGGTGTTGCATGCTTTTTCCTGTAGATGTAATGATATCCCTTGATCATGCAACATGGCTCTTTATGCTCCCACTATTTTTACGTTCTTCCTTTTAGCTACCCCATTTTGTTGTGGGTTATGAGGTGTTATCAGTTCTCTTCTAATACCCTCTTTGGCACAAAATTCCACTAGTAGAAAATGAGAAATTAGTGACTAGGTGACTAAAAAAGTTAGTCACCACAACTTTTCCAAGTGAAATACTGCCAAAAATGAGAACTCTTAAGTGATCGAACTAAAAACGACTAACATAAATCACTAATTTAGTCACGGGTTAAAATATGTGACTAGCTAATAAGTAATACAACTAAAAATGACTAACATGAATGACTAATTTAGTCTAAGAACAAAAATACAACTACCTAACAAGTACTACAATAATATGAATCAGGTTTCTATGTTAGTCATCTTAATTGTGTCAAGCAATCTAAACTTACAAGTGATAGGGGATTGAAAGGTTGTTAAAGATTGGTTGAAAGGTTATCATTCCTTAAACACTTATTCATCCTCACATGGTGTATAGGTGAGCCAACTTTGCACTATGTATCTCTAATAATTTGTAATTTTAAAAATATATTTTTTAATAAAAAAATATTTTATGTATTTTTTAAAAATCTATTCATTGAATCTAATTGGATCTAGTTCTAATTTGAAATTAATTTATAGGGAAATTTTAATTTTTAAGACTATAATATCAAATAAAAACTACTTTAATTTCATATTAAGCGACCTACATCCATCTTAACCCCGGATCTATCAAGCATTGAGGGGGGTCCAATCTCTCGAGGTGCAAACTTTTTTTTCTAGTGCAAAACTTGAGGAAATGTTTTCACCTCGAGAGATTGGATCCCTCTCGACACTTGATAGTTATAGGGTTAATATGGATCTAGGTTGTTATATAATTCTATATATATTTGTGTCTCTTTGTTATTATCTTTCTCTATCTCACCCCCCAAACATACACACACACTCTCTCCCTCTCTTCCCCTTCTCTGTCTATCTCTCTCTTCCCCTTCTCTCCCTCTCTATCTATATCCTTCTCTCTATTCCCTCCCACTCTCCTATTTCCCTCACTCCCTCTCCATGACTCCCTTGTCACCCCCTCTCTCTCTCCATATTTATCCCTCTATGTTTTTCTTGTTCCCTCCCTCTCCTACCCCCTCCAATTCCATCTCTCTCTCCTCATTGCTATTTTCCTTCCTCTCTATCCCTTATCTCCCACCTCCCTCTATCTCTCCCCCCAAACCACTCTCCCTCTCTCTCTCTCTCTCTCTCTCTCTCTTCCATCCAACTCTATCACTATCTCCCCCCATCCCTATCCTTCTCCATATCTATGTCTCCATCTCTCTTCCTTCTCGTTCTCTCCCTATCTCTATCCTCTCCTCTCTCCTTCACTCTCTCTCCATCTCTCCCTTCTCACTCCTCTCTCCCTCCACCTCTATCTATATATGTCTTTGTTCTTTCCCTCTCTCTCCCACTCCAACTCCATCTCTCTCTCTCTCTCCTCTCTCTTCCTTCCTCTTGCTCCCTCTCTCCCACCTCACTCTCTCCCCCCCATAACTCTCTCTTTCTCTCTCTCTATCCTTCAACTTTTTCACCATCTCGCTTCCTCTCTCCACCCCCTCCCCAACTCTCTCCTAAATTTGATCACATCGTGTCGTGTTTAAGAAATTATCTAAATTAGAAAAACTTAATTGGTTGTAAAATCAATCATGTCGAAGAAAATAAAATAATGAAAAACTTTAAAAATTCATGCACTATATTTAATCTATTATAATTAGTCAATTTGCTTGCTCTCATCCTGTCGTTTCTTTATATATATATATATATATAACCGATCCATCTTATCTAAATTTTATTATCTTAGCTTAATTTTATTAAAACATTATTTTAATTTCTATGGGAATATTTTTAGTAGTTGTGAGGATAAAGGGTTTAGATATATCTCAAATTGTAACATTTTCCCTTTTAGATTCAATTAAAAAAATGTTGTAAAATTAAATTAAAATAAAATATTTTCACTATGAAATAAGTTATAGTTTTATGGCATGTGGTATTGATAATCCATGGTATTGGCCCCATGGTATTGTAACAAAGTGGATTTACAAGTTAATATCCATGGTTAACAATCTTGTCATATTGTTATAAAATATTTGGTTGTGAAATAATTTATGTTTTTTGGGCATGTGGTATTGTTATAAGATATTTTGATTGTGAAATATTTTATGTTTTTTGGGCATGTAGTATTGATAATCCATGGTATTGACCCATGGTATTGTAACAAAGGCTATTTTTTACAAGTTAATAATATCTACCGTAATGTGGAGGTGAATATCCACGGTTAATAATCTTATCATATTGTTGTAAAATATTTTAGTTGTGAAATAAGTTATGGTTTTTGGACTTGTAGTATTGATAAGCCATGGTATTGGCCCATGGTATTGGTTGTAAAATATTAAACCTATATTTTGGATCAATCATGTCAAAGAAAATAAAATAATGAAAAACTTTAAAAAATCATGCACTATATTTAATCTATTATAATTAGTCAATTTGCTTGCTCTCATCCCTTGGATCCTTAGCTAAGATGGATCTATGTCGATTCTATATATATATATATATATATATATATATATATATATATATATATATATATATATATATATATATATAACCAGAATAGATCCATCATACTTAATTTTATTAAAACTTCAATTTAATTTCTATGGGAATATTTTTATTAGTTGTGAGGATAGAGGGTTTAGATATATCTCAAATTGTAACATTTTCCCTTTTAGATTCAATTAAAAATTTGTTGTAAAATTAAATTAAAATAAAATATTTTTTACTATGAAATAAGTTATGGTTTTTTGACTTGTGGTATTGATAAACCATGGTATTGGCCCACGGAATTGTAACAAAGCGGATTTACAAGTTAATATCCATGGTAAAGTGAGGGTGAATATCCATGGTTAACAATATTGTCATATGGTTATAAAATATTTGATTGTGAAATAATCTATGTTTTTTTGGCATGTGGTATTGATAATCCATGGTATTGACCCATGGTATTTTAAAAAAGGCTATTTTTTACAAGTTAATAATATCTACTGTCATGTGGGGGTGAATATCCACGCTTAAGAATCTTGTCATATTGTTGTAAAATATTTTGGTTGTGAAATAAGTTATGTTTTTGGACTTGTAGTATTGATAAGCCATGGTATTGGCCCATGGTATTGTAACAAAGCCTACTCACAAGTTAATAAAAAAATCAAAATATAACAAATTAAATTTTATTATTTTTATTAATTTAACTTTTTATTGTTAATTGAGGTCATATTTAAATGTTTACACTCATCTCAATATCATTTTTAACTTCCTCGTCTTCTTTTTAATTTAGCGTCTTAGGAAAAAATAAACCATTTAACCCAATTGAAATTTATATATTCTATTTTATATTATAAATAATTTTTTTCTTTTTCATTTCCAGTTTAGTGTTGGGTTCAAATGAAATATTCACATATTACAACATCACATTGTAGCACTATATTTTTCTCTGCCTTGTCTATATCTGCATGGAAATTCCAGAAGAAGGAAGACCATCAACGTGATCTATGGATTCCATGGGATTCGAATCCCAGATGGAGTTTGCATGGGAAACACCTTAGGAGAGCATCAATGATTAGATGGAGGAAGGGCAAGGTCTCCCTTGTTTATATCTGCGTGGAAATTCGAGAAGAAGGAAGACCATCATCCTGATCTATGGATTTCATGGGATTCGAACCCCAGATGGAGTTTGCATGGGAAACAACTTAGGAGAGCATCAATGATTAGATGGATGAAGCCAGAAGAAGGAAGACCATCATCCTGATCTATGGATTTCATGGGATTCGAACCCCAGATGGAGTTTGCATGGGAAACAACTTAGGACAACATCAACGATTAGATGGAGGAAGGGCAAGGTCACTGGGCGTGGATATATTGGTAATTTGTACATGGGTATGAATTTGGACCCGTTCTTCTTTTTTACTAAAGAAGATTTTTTTTTTGTATGGGTAAATAATTTCGAGGGTTTATATGATCAAAGCATAAATTTTATCTAGAGTGGAAGGTTTAATGATTATGATAAGGGCAAGGTCATTGGGCGTGGATATTTTGGTAATTTGTACATGGGTATGAATTTGGACTGTTTTTCATTTTTACTAAAGAGGATCTTTTTTCTTATGGGTAAATCATTTTGAGGGTTTATATGATCAAATCATAAATTTTATCTAGAGTTGAGAGTTTAATGATTATGATAATGCAGATCTTGATTACGACCAACAATTCATCAAAAGACAATGCACAAGTAAGCATTTTGCATGTCCTTATTGTACAAAGGGTTTAATGATTATGATAGACAATGCACAAGTAAGAATTTTGCATGTCCTTATTGTACAAAGGGTTTAATGATTATGATAGACAATGCACAAGTAAGAATTTTGCATGTCCTTATTGTACAAAGGGTTTAATGATTATGATAATGTAGATCTTGATTGCGGCCAACAATTCATCAAAAGACAATGGACAAGTAAGCATTTTGCATGTCCTTATTGTACAGATCAGTTTTCTCCTCCCTAACTTTTATAGGGTCAGAATGCATGAAATTTTATTTTTTCTTTTCACCTTTTTTTAGTGGTTGATTGTTTGTGTAATGGACTCTACCATGCCCAAATTAAAAGGGCTTAAGTGATGCAAGAAATTTTTTTGGTAGGATGCAAATGCTAGACCTTCCTCAAAATTTGTTACATGAAATTAAAATTTCTTGTAACCATGAACATAAATATTTTATGTTTCATCCTTAGATTTTGATCACAATTCCTATAGTTTTAAACCATGTTACTATATTTTAAGTAGAATATACTTAGATCCATTAAAGCTTACAACTCTCCAAAGCTTAGGTTAATTTCAGCTAAAGAGAAGGAACCTGAACGACTTTTGTAATTTAAGTTCAATTCTTATAGACAACGATTAAAAATGGAAGAACTCAATGGTTTGATAAATTTTACCCACCCATCAAATTCGAAGACCTTTGATATTATTCTAAACCTGAACAGAGAGAGTAGAAGAAGAAGAGGAGCCTGGATGAGGTGGACCCTGACCTACTTGATACTTTTCAAAAGTTGGGCATGCCCTTGACTAGAAGAAGAGATTGACCAACGTTGTTGTAGATGTTGTTTTCATTGCTACCATGCATAGGTAGACTATATAGGTAGTTGAGGTTATCTTTTTTCGTTATAAGAGTTAATTCAGGAGTATCTTTATCTGGTTAGGAAGTAGCTTGGCAGGGTTGTTGCTCCTATTGATAACTATTATGCTGCATTGTATTTTTATTTTTTTAGTGATAGCTCCTTCTATTAAATCTCCAAGCACAGTTTGTCACTCATGGAAATACCCACTTATTTCAGGATGAATGAGATGGAGACCAGGAATTTTGAGAGGACTCTTATTTTTGTAGATGAGAGGAGTTTTGTAAGGTGAGAGGATTTTTGTGACATATATTGAAGGATCAACTATACCATTTTATGACACCAATCATCTCCATGCCACAATAGTGGATCTCTATTGCACCGAGGGAGCAATGATAAAGTATTCCACTGTAAAGAATTGGTATGTCAGGGATGAGGAATGTAGATGTGGGATTTATAATTTTATTACGAAAATAGGTTTTTGCGATGGAGACAAATCAAGGATTTCATGGACCTGAGTAGAGACTAGTTCAACAATCACCTAGAAATACTCAAGCATTGTTTTGAAAGGTGATGATGCAATTGGAGAGTTCTATTCTGTTTCCTTGAAAAATAACTATCAATAGGGGGGACAAAGATGATCCATATAGGGAAGAATTGCAGGAGTAGGATTGTTTCTAAAATTATATCTATAGGCAAGTCAAGGGACTACTATAGAGGATTAGTGCAGGTGCAACCAAATTATCATAATGCAAGGAATTTTTCACAGTGTGATTTGATGCTCATCGGTGACCAAGAAGTTGCAAATACTTATCGTTACATTCAGGTACAATTGAGTTGCATTCTAAAGTCTCTAATTTCATTTATTGATAGTCCTTCTTGTGTCCTTGTCTCTCTTAATTTCATTGTGGTATGATTGGAATGGGTTAAAAAATCAAGCATATCATTGAGTCAAATAGACACCCACATGTCACTACATGTCATTGTGCATACTCCTTTTTTTTTATACAATTAGAAGTGAGCAATATGATGAGTGCACACACAAAAAATCCTATCAGGCATGATGAATCCCCCTCCATTTCCATTTTCTATAGTGAAATTTTATTTGCTTTGTTTATACAAGTCATCTAGCCACATAGTGGCCACTATCGAATGTTGAGGTATATGTTATATAAATATTTTATAGTCTACTTTATTTTATATTCAAGTATTCATCATCTTTCATGTCTTATACTCTGCTTTCATTTTCAGGAGAGGAACTCAATATTGATGGTAAGAAGCAAAAATTGAAGAAAGAGAAGAAAAATAACACTGGAACGATAAATGCAAAATGAGAGAGAGAAGACAATCTATCTAGTGATACCCTTAGAGCCAATATCTTGCATAAGACACACTCATAGAGACTGATGGTCAAGCCTTCAGAGTTGGTGAATTCACTTGCAATGCTTTGGCAACACAGTGATAATGTTTTGAAATGATGAAACAATATTTCATGTGTAAATTGTAGTCCAACCCATATTAAGTGGGAAACTCATATTGTAATACTTGATATTTTATACAATAAAAAATATATGGTTCAAATTATTTTTATTTGCACTTGATATTATTTAGTCTTGTAAATAATATATGTAACTTTACATTATCATATTAGATAAACATGCACATTGTATGACACTTAAAATTTAGTTGCAAAATCATACTAATTAATTTATGGTGATTAATAATAAACACATAAAATTAATCTAAAATTACTAAATTAGTAGTTTATATTAATTAATGATGAACACGAATAAAATTAATATATGACTGAATTAGTCGTTTATGATTATGAATGAAATTAAATGAAATGAATAGAAACTACTAAATCAGTCATTTATATAATGAGTAGGAAAATACCAAAAAAAGATAAATGACTACTGCAAATGATAAATTTTTTATTATTAAATGATGACTAAATTTTGCATATATATGACTATTAGTAGCTAATTTACAGCATCTTATAACACGACTAAAATTTAGTCATATTTCTTTGTTCATTAATTGGTTTTAAATGATGACTAAAATTTGCATATTTATGACTATTAGTAGCTAATTTACAGTATCTTATAACACGACCAGCGTTTTGGTCATATTTCTTTGGTCATTAATTGGTTTTCTCAAGGATTCATATAGTAATATATTTTGCTATATATTTGGTCATTAATTGCGACAATTAATGACTAAACCAATGAAAAATTAATGTCTAAATATACTACTAGATGGTAAAATTGAGGAAACCAATTAATGACTAAGCTAAAATTTATTAAAAGTTGTTTGCGTTATAAGATACTGTAAATTAGCTACTATTGGTCACCTACTGAAAAATGGTTGTTTATATGCAAATTTTAGTTGTTTTTTTAGTAACTAATTAGTCATTTTGTACTAGTGTTCCTTGAAGGTGTTAGAAATAAATTCTCCTCCATTGTCACTTATCAGGGATTTCAATTTCTGACCAATGTCCTTTTCAACCAATGCTTTGAATTTAACAAATTTTGAGGAAACTTCACCCTTCTTCTGCATGAAGAAGATCCAACATTTTCCAGAAATGTCATCAACACAAATTACATAATACCTATGTTTTGTTGTAGAGGCTATATAAAATGGTCCACATAAATCAAAGTGGACTCGCTCCAAGATTACTCCAGCTTTTCTATATCGGCCCTAGAAGGTGGATTTGACATATTTCCCCAATGTGCATCCCTTGCAGACATCATGTTGGTCAAGGGTACATTTCGGGAGCATTAGAGAAATTTTGAGGTCTAAAATGGGTCTCAAAACAAAAGTGTACAACCAAAATCAAGTTTATAAGAACCAATGGGATTCAAGATGATGATTTCAACCATGGGGGATGATTCACCATTTTTCGAGTAAAAAGGTAAAAAGATTAAAAATTTGAAAAATTGAAAAAATGAAAAAAATACATTTTCAACATATCTCCCTACGGTTTTACTCAAATTTTGAGTGAGAGCACTCGTTGGATGCATAATTTAATTCCTTATCCAAGGAGTACCCATGTTCCATACTTTTGATGGACCCTTCTACATGATAAATGAGAAATACATGAAAAGTGTGATTGCAATCACACTTTTCATCTATTTCTCATTTTTTTTGTAGCAAGGTTCATCGAAAGTGTGAAACATGGCTGCTCCTTATATGAATAATTAAATTCCAAATCTAACAAGTGCTCCCTCTCAAAATTTGTGTAAAACCATAGAGAGATAAGTTGAAAATACAATTTGAAAAAGTAGTTTTTTCTTTTTTCGCTCTAAAAATTGATGATGTAATCTAATATTATTTAATTATTTCCACTATTATTTTATAATACTTCTTAGGAGGCCAATTTTAGAGCTCAAAATTTCTTTAATGACCGGTGTTAATCAGCTGCATGATTTTTAAGGCTCCATGGTGTAAGTGTCCCATGCGCCTGTGCCAAAATTCTCCAACATCTCAACTCTGCACATTTTCTTCCTTATTACTCAGTGCAACACAAGATTCCACCTCAAGTTTGTATATATTTTTCACTCTAACTCCAATCTATTTCACTTTCCCAGTAGCTACTCTCAGAAAGGCTTTTCCTTTACTAAAAACAACATCATAGCCTCTATCCTCCAATACAACTACAAAGATCAAATTCTTCTTCAGCCCAAGTACATACACAACATATTTCAAATGAAGATGGGAACCTGAATCCCTCTTAAAGGTTATAGTTCCAATTCCTTTGGGACTGTACCCCCCAACATCCCCAAGTTCTATGTGCATCTGGAGATCATTCTCCTCTAGGTTACTGAAGGATTCCTTGCATCCTGTAATATGGAATAAGGCACCTTAATCTAGATACCACACACTCTCCATTACAATGCTTGCCATGCATGAAATCAGGGTGAAGTCTAATTCAAACTATGAGGCAAGTGCTTCATGTTGGCATTATGATTCTGGTTTGGCTCTATAGTTCAGGTGTTGTACTTGATGGCAACTCACTCAAGTGGCAAAACTTTGTTCAGGCTCTCAAAATGATGGAAAATAAGAGGTTTGTTGGTGCATCGTTCAAACGGTGCGGACCCGCAGGTTCGCCGTCCAGGAAGTGCGGACATACCCGTAGGTTCTCCGTTCATAAGGTGTGGTCCCCCAGTTCACTCACTCCAATGCAGAGAAGCGCGCTCTCGTTGGGTTTCTTATGTTTGGCCCTTGGTATTTAGCCCGTCGTTCATGATCCTATGGTTTTGGCCCGTGGTTTAGGATCTAAATTATTTGAACCCCTGTCTGGATCCCTTGTATTGGTTTTCGATGGTTTTGTCCCATGGTTTGAATAAGGGCTTGCCTATAAAAAGGAAAAGAGATCACTTGGCTAGATACTTGTGAAATTTGAATATCTTAAGATCTGAAATTTTGGGTGATTGGTTTTAAAAGCTAGATCTAAATCAAGGAGAAAATTTAAGGCGAATCTATTGATAAGTCGTGATCCCTCGGGCGCATGATCAGATCTGTGAATCTGACTGACTGTGGCACATTGGAAGACTGTTAATTTGGCCCTAATCAGAGGTTCACAGGCAATCCACAGCGTAAGTACGGGGGTACGCAGTGCAGGAGAAGATGTAGTGCGGGGGTACGCAGTGCAACAGAAGGTGCAGTGCGAGGTACGCAGCGCAGAAGAAAGCACGGTGCGGAGATACGCAGAGGCACAGAAGGAACAGTGCAGAGGTACGCGGTCTGACAAACAGTGCAGTGCGTATCTGAGTTGAGGTACACAGTTCAGCAGAAGGAGAAAGTGCAGTGGTACGCAGAGCAGTAGAAGGACACGGTGTGGATCTGTGCAGTTTAGGCAGAGAAAGAATGCGGATATCCGCAGGTTTATATTGGTGAAGTTGCGGACCTGTCTTGAAACATTTGTTGGTTGTCTTTTATCTATTGTTGCAGAGTTTTGGGTTTAGATTTCTGGTATTAATTTTCTGTTTACAACATTCTGAGAAGTTGGGTGATTCTTTGGTTGATTGTATAAGGAGATTGGGTGATTTGCATGTACTTGATTATTATTTGATCTTCTTGGATCCAGTCTGAAAATTAATGAAACATGGTCCTTAAAGAAGTAGAAGAGCAAAGGGGGTTGTAGCTCCCTTCCAGGAGAGACTGGAAAACGAGAGAGAGTTGTAGCTCTCTGCAGGTTGCAGCCTACGTACTGGTAAAGGACTGCACCAGTACAAAATCCTTGTAAAAGAAGTTTCTAATTGAAAGAAGATAGAGACATATTGCAGCAGGTGGTTTTCACCCACATTGGGTTTCCACCTTATATCTGGTGTTCTTTGGTGTGCTTATCTATTTTTCTTGTTCTTGTTCATTATTATATGGCACTGATATACAAATTAATGATCAATATCTGAAGAATAAATTAAAGTATAAATCTGGAAGGCATATTGAAAAGAATTTGACAATACTGATTCATCCCCCCTCTCAGTATTATTTCCAACAATTAGTATCAGAGCAGGTTCTTCAGAAGAAGCTTGATCGCTTGAAGAAAGATCTTGCATCATGAGCAACTACAAGAGGGAAGCATCAATCAGGCCACCGATTTTTGATGGGACAAACTTCGTTTATTGGAAGGTAAGAGTTACTGCCTATCTTCAATCTCTTGGTACAGAAGTCTGGGATATCATAGATACAGGGTATACTTTTCCATCAGCAACTCCTACAGATCCGGCTGAGAAGAAGAAATATGAAACAAATGCAAAGGCGGTCAATACTCTATTAGGATGCCTATCTCAATCAGAATTTGTCAAGGTAATGCAGTTTAAATCTGCAAAAGAGATATGGGACAAGATTGTTCTGAGCTATGAAGGAGATGATCAGGTAAAACGAGCAAAACTTCAAACCCTCAAGATTCAGTATGAAAATCTCAGGATGTATAATGATGAAAGTGTGGCTAACTATTTTCTTCGTGTAGATGAGATTGTTAATTGTATGAAAATTTTGGGTGAAGAAATAAAAGAGGCTGTTGTGGTTGAAAAAGTTCTAAGATCTTTGTCCCCTAGGTTTGAATCTAAAGTTTCTGCTATAGAAGAAAAAGAGAATCTACAAAGCCTTAAAATGTCATAGCTGCACGGAATTCTAACTGCTTATGAAATGAGGAAAGGAGGTCCATCAGACAAGAGAGAAGCTGCCTTCAAGGCTTCAGGTAAAGGTGAGTACTACGAGTCAGGACACGTGTCACAAGAAGAAGAAGAATCAAATTTTGTCAGAAATCTTCAACGGGGTACTGGACGGTTCCGAGGTAAGTTACCTTTCAAATGCTTTGCTTGTGGAAGAGTCGATCACTATGCTACCAAATGTCCTCACAAGGATAAGATTGACAAAGGGAAGGAACCTGTTAGATGGAACAAGAAACAGAATGCAACTAAGAAAAGTTACTACACTCATGAAGACAATGATGGCCTATCAAATAGTGATGAAGATGAACGAGGTAATGATTATAAACTTTTAATGGCTTTTGAAGATGATGATTACATGGATGCTATAGATGTGGATGACTTTTATGAAGAGATTTCTAGACTCAAGACATGTTTAGAAGAAAAGAATGTGATCATTGATACTCTGCAATTTCAACTTGATGAAAAAGAAAAATCTCTTGAGAAGTTAGAATGTGAAATTGTTGGCCTTAGAAAAGAAATTGAGAAAACAAAGGTTCTTAATCTTAAGTTTGTTAAAGGATCTGAAACTCTGGATGAGATTATCAATGTACAACGTTCTCCTCTAATTAAGACAGGTCTGGGTTATAATGGAGAAACATCTCAAGCATCCACCTCAAAGAGTTATCTTGATGCAACAAGGAGGAATGAGAAAAAGCCCAATGGAGATCATCAGGTAAAGCAGGGACGAATTACATCAAGAACAAATAGAGACTACCAGGTAAACCAGGGGAAATCCATCTTAAGGGTGAACAAAAGCTACAACCAGCCACAGGTAAAAACTTCTCAATTTGCTTCAAGAATGGATGACAATAGAAATTACAATCATTTGACTGGTAGATTTGATAATTGCAGATTTTTCTTCAATGGCCAATGTTTCTCTTGCCATAACTTTGGTCACAAAGCAGCTCAATGTGTTGCCTATAAGACAATCATGACTAGAGAAGCTCAAAAACAAAGAAGTATGACCGGGATTACGAAAAGGACCTATAACAACTTTTCGGCCCTTGAAAATGAAATTGAATGTTCTATTTGTAATAACTTTGGTCATGAAGATTATGAATGCAGGAGCAGGTTTCGGTAGACAAAGGAACAAGCCTCAAGCACCCAAACATGGAGAATAAAGGAACCACAACCAGAAAGATGTGGGATAGCTTTTTATGCAGAAGGATAGGAAAATCTATGGTACATCGACAGCGGATGTTCGAAGCATATGACAGGTGATAAAGAAAAACTTGAATCATATACTGCTTTAGAAAAGGGTAAGAAAGTTTCTTTTGGAAATGATACCCCTGCAGCCATAAAAGGAAAAGGCACTGCTCAGTTGAAAGAAAAGGTCAAAGCTGGAAATGTTTTGTATGTTGATGGCTTGAAGCATAATCTACTGAGTGTCAGTCAGATGTGTGATCAAGGAACTGAGGTAATATTTCGATCAAATGGATGTAGCGTTCGTGATCTTGATACAGGAAAAACAGTGATCAAAGGCAGAAGAACTCCAAATAATCTATACATATTTGAAGAAGGACAACAACAATGCTATTTGAGTAAGGATGATGAACATTGGTTATGGCACCAGAGGTTGGGGCATCTAAGATTTTCACAAATAAGGAAAGCATGCAAATATCAAGCAGTTTGTGGTCTTCCAGATATCAAAATTCCAAACAACACCATATGTAAATCATGTCAGTTTGGTAAGCAAACCAGAACAAACTTCCCTGAGAAGGAAGGATCAGCCAGTAGGCCTCTTGAACTAGTCCATACAGATGTATGTGGTCCATTTAGGACAAGGTCACCTCGAGGAGAAGAATACTTTATATTATTAATTGACGACTTCTCCATGATGGTTTGGTTGGGACTTATGAAACACAAGGACGAAGCATTCGAAAAATTCAAATCTTTCAAAGCCTTGGCTAAAAACGAATCAGATCACAAAATTAAGTGCCTCAGGTTCGACAGAGGTGGGGAGTTTACCTCAAATGAATTTTTCGATTTCTGTGAGGAACATGGAATAAGAAGGGAATTCTCTACAACTAGGACTCCTCAGCAAAATGGAGTGGTGGAAAGGATGAACAGAATGGTCCAAAAAATGGCTCGTGCTATGCTTGATGAGTCTGGGACTCCCGCAACCTTCTGGGGTGAAGTTGCATTTGCTGCGGTTGTTATTCTCAACAAAACAAATTTCCGAGTGAACAGCACTCAAACTCCTCATGAGCTCTAGTATGGTGAGACTCCTTCGGTAAAGCATTTCAAAATTTTTGGGAGCAAATGCTATATCAAGAACACTGATGAACGGCTTGGCAAACTTGAACCTAGAGCAGATGAAGGCATTCTCCTTGGTTGTTCTCCCCACAACAAAGCATATAAGTGTTACAATAAAAGACTTGGAAGAATGGTTGACAACATTGATGTAGTGGTTGATGAAAAAGGATACATCCCTAGGCAAGTAAATCATGAAAATATCGAAGAGGATGAAGACTACTCTCCAAATCAGAGAAATGATGAAGAAGAACCTCAAGAGGCACCTGAGGAGCAAATAAGGATAGAAGATAAGACTCCATCCAGGTATGTTCAAAAGAATCATCCAGAATCTCAGATTTTGGGGGAGAAAGAAGCAGGTGTACAAACAAGAAGAACAATTGCAGAAGCCTCAAGCTATTTGGCATTGCTCTCCTCCACTAAACCACAAAATGTAAGAGAGGCATGCAAAGATGAATTTTGGGTCAAGGCGATGGATGAAGAACTTAAGCAAATCGAAAAGAACAACACTTGGGAGTTGGTTCCTAGGCCAAAAGATAAGAATGTCATAGGGACAAAATGGATCTTCAAAAATAAGTTGAATGAAAATGGAGAAGTAATTAGAAACAAGGCCAGACTTGTGTGTAAAGGGTATGCTCAACAAGAAGGAATAGAATTTGAAGAAACTTTTTTCCCGTTGCTAGACTTGAGGCCATCCGAATGTTCCTTGCTCTCTCAAGCTTTCAAAAGTTCAAAGTTTTTCAAATGGACGTGAAATCAACCTTTCTGAATGGGGACTTAGAAGAAGAAGTGTACATTGAGCAACCAGATGGTTTCATCCTTGGGAATGATCCAAATCTTGTATGCATACTAAAGAAGGCTCTCTATGGTCTTAAACATGCTCCAAGGGCTTGGTACTACCTTTTGGACAAATATCTTCATCAACAAGGTTTTTCAAAGGGATCAACAGATAGCGATCTTTACATAAAAATTGAAAATGACAAATTACTAATACTTGTTGTGTATGAAGATGATATTACCTTTGGCAGCAATGAAGAAGCTATGAGTCAAAGCTTTGCCTTGGTGATGCAGAAAGAATTCGAAATGTCTTTTCTTGGAGAACTGACATACTTTCTTGGATTACAAATCCAACAAAATGAAGGCAGAATCTTCTTGTCTCAAACCAAGTATCTCAAGCAGATTTTGAAGAAATATGGCATGGAAGATGCAAAATCAGTATGTACCCCCATGGTCATAGGATGTAGCCTCAGTGCAAATGATGAATCAGCAGCAATGCATCAACCAACCTACAAATCTATGATTGGAAGTCTACTTTATTTAACAGGTACCCGACCAGAAATCATGCATGCAGTAGGAATAGCTGGAAGATTTCAGGCAAATCCAAAGGAAACTCATCTTCAGGCAGTGAAGAGAATTTTCAAGTACCTTCAAAGAACTCAAAACTATGGCTTATGGTATCCTAGAGATACAAATCTCACACTTCATGCTTATACAAATGCAGATTGGGCTGGAAGCGTGGATGAAAGAAAGAGCACAAGTGGTGGTGCATTCTTTATGGGTTCCAAATTAGTATCTTGGTTTAGCAAGAAACAGAGTTCGATTGCTTTATCTACAGCTGAAGCGGAATATGTGGCTGCTGCATCTTGTTGAACTCAACTCCTTTGGATGATGCAGACCTTGCAGGATTTTCAAATCACTTGTACTCCACCTATCTCCATCTTATGTGATAATACAAGTGCAATCAGCATTTCAAAGAACCCAGTCATGCATTCAAAGACCAAGCACATACCGATCAAGTATCACTTTCTCAGGGAACAAGTGCTTGAACAAAAGGTCAAGTTGGAGTATGTTCCTTCTAAGGAACAAGTTGTTGATATACTCACCAAACCATTGCCCAGGGAGACCTTTGAATACCTAAAGAAAAAACTGGGGGTTGTTGATGCATCATCCTGTTGTTGAATCTCATCTGTTTCAGAGATTGTTGGTTGTATGCAAGTTTCATATGGGGTATACGCATAAATTGGTCGAAGATCGAATGACACAGATTCAGGGGGAGCATATATTCTTCTAATAATGCATTGTTGGCATTATGGTAGAAGATCTTGGAGGAAGTACAGAAGTAGAACATGGATGTTGATCTGAATATTGCTACAATATGTCTATATCTCTTTCACGGTCATGTATGATGTATGGTGGACTATGGCTCTTCTTGAAGAATTTTTTTTCGTTTGTAGATCTGATCTTTAGTCAGGGGGAGCTTGATCAGCAAAGCAAAGGCCTAAGCATGTTCTCAAGGGGAGCATAACCCTTTGCCCTTGATGTCAAAGGGGGAGAATGACGTTGAGGATCTTGAAATTGCCATCAAGTCCAAAGGGGGAGATTGTTGGCATTATGATTCTAGTTTGGCTCTATGGTTCAGGTGTTGTACTTGATGGCAACTCACTCAAGTGGTAAAACTTTGTTCAGGCTCTCAAAATGATGGAAAATAAGAGGTTCGCTGGTGCATCGTTCAAAAGGTGCAGACCCGTAGGTTCGCCGTCCAGGAAGTGTGGACATACACACAGGTTCTCCGTTCATAAGGTGCGGTCCCCCAGTTCACTCACTCCAATGCAGAGAAGCGCACTCTCGTGGGGTTTCTTATGTTTGGCCCTTGGTATTTAGCCCGTCCTTCATGATCCTATGGTTTTGGCCCATGGTTTAGGATCTAAATTATTTGAACCCCTGTTTGGATCCCTTGTATTGGTTTTTGATGGTTTTGTCCCATGGTTTGAATAAGGGCTTGCCTATAAAAAGGAAAAGAGATCACTTGGCTAGATACTTGTGAAATTTGAATATCTTAAGATCTGAAAGTTTGGGTGATTGGTTTTAAAAGCTAGATCTAAATCAAGGAGAAAATTTAAGGCGAATCTATTGATAAGTTGTGATCCCTCGGGCGCATGATCAGATCTGTGGATCTGACTGACTGTGGCACATTAGAGGACTGTTAATCTGGCCCTAATCAGAGGTTCACAGGCGATCCACGGCGTAAGTGCGGGGGTAAACAATGCAAGAGAAGACGCAGTGCGGGGGTACGTAGCGCAACAGAAGGCACAGTGCGAGGTACGCAGTGCAGAAGAAAGCACGGTGCGGAGATACGCAGAGGCACAAAAGGAACAGTGCGGAGGTATGCGGTCTGACAGACAGTGCAGTGCATATCTGAGTTGAGGTACGCAGTTCAGCAGAAGGAAAAAGTGCGGTGGTACGCAGAGTAGCAGAAGGATACGGTGTGGATCTGCACAGTTCAGGCAGAGAAAGAATGCGGATATCCGCAGGTTTATATCGGTGAAGTTGCGGACCTGTCTTGAAACATTTGTTGGCTGTCTTTTATCTATTGATGCAGAGTTCTGGGTTTAGATTTCTGGTATTACTTTTTTGTTTACAGCATTCTGAGAAGTTGGGTGATTCTTTGGTTGATTGTATAAGGATATTGGGTGATTTGCATGTACTTGATGATTATTTGATCTTCTTGGATCCAGTATGAAAATTAATGAAACGTGGTCCTTAAAGAAGTAGAAGAGCAAAGGGGTTGTAGCTCCCTTCTAGGAGAGACTGGAAAACGAGAGAGAGTTGTAGCTCTCTGCAGGTTGTAGCCTGCGTACTGGTAAAGGACTGCACCAGTACAAAATCCTTGTAAAAGAAGTTTCTAATTGAATGAAGATAGAGACATATTGCAGCAGGTGGTTTTCACTCACATTGGGTTTCCACCTTATATCTGGTGTTCTTTGGTGTGCTTATCTATTTTTCTTGTTCTTGTTCATTATTATATGGCACTGATATACAAATTAATGATCAATATCTGAAGAATCAATTAAAGTATAAATCTGGAAGGCATATTCAAAATAATTTGATAATACTGATTCACCCCCCCTCTCAGTATTATTTCCAACACTTCACCTCCTGTTATTCCTGAAGGCTTCTTATTAGACTTCTTTTACAGACACTTTGTTGCATAGTGCCCAAATTCTTGGTAGCGAAAACATTTTATCTTGCTTAGGTTGTTCTTCTTGCCATTTTTCTAACTAGGCTCTAGCTTGCTTTGGGCCTTATTACCCTTCCTGACCAAGGAAAAATTATCTTCCTCCTCAGATTTGGATGTTACTCCATCTTTAGTGTTCCTTCAAATTTCTTCCTGCACCAAATCAGACCAAATCCTCTCTCAATTTGGTATTTTGTCCCTTCCATTTACAAAGTTCTGGTAGTTGTTTCAAGATTTGGGAAGGCCAAGGAGAGCTAGGCTCAGTAGCTCAGAGGATGGCACATTTTATCCTACTCCTCCAAGTTCATCTCGAACATGAGTGAATCAAGAGAGGTAGTGTGTAATGATTTCATTTTTTGCATGCAGATGTTTCTGAGATTGTCCCTCAATGCCAATTTCCTAACATCGCTGTTATTTTCAAATAATTCAGTGAGGGTCTTCAACATAGACAATGGAGTCTCTTTTCCATGTAAATTCGAGACTATGTGGTCTCTCACACCCTATAGGATGATCCTCCTATCTTTTGTGGTAACCTTCTTCCACTAGGCTTACTATGGAAGAATATATATTTGAGTATATTACAACACTCCATTATCATCGAGTACAACTTCCATCCTATCATTCCAAGATATGAAATTCGATGTTCCCTCTAGTGAATACTCTAATCTCAATCCATTGAAAGACATTTTCCCGCATAGAATAAAATTGCTTCACTGAATCTGCAAATCAGAATCTCTAAAGGAGAAGATCTATTGACTAGTTTCTATTGTGATTTCAAGCTCTAATACTATTTATAAATTAATAAAAATTTGCTACTACTGATGAATTCGAACTGAAAACAAGAGATTACAAATTTCCTCTACAATTGTGCAGAATGTAAATCACAGTTTAGAAATACATGCAATGGAATGCAACAATCAAAACCACAAGAACAAAATTATTTACAGGGGAACCCAATTGGGAAAATCCCCTCCACCACTTTTCATTAATCAAATGAGAATGAGAAACTATTACAATATCTTGCTTTAATCTAGAAGCACACCCTGCACTGTAAACCTGTTATCGTGTTGACTGTCTTTCTCTAGCCAACACTTAGGCAATTCAAGTCCCCATATTACTCCTATTTCCTTGCGTAATTGTTGGCTTGATGGGGCCTGACCCAGGTTCAGATTTAACTGCGCCAACCAACAAAACCCTAACTACTGGCCCTTTCAGCTACAACCTGCATAGCGCAAGCTGCAGTATCACCTGAAGTAGTATTGGGGGATGCTAGAACCAGGTTTCTGCATCTAGAGGCTTGTGTGATGGTTTCCTGATATCCTTACGGCTTAGATCTGCCTTCGCGGAATGCTAACCCTTCTGAATAGATAACTACTATAAATCTATCTAAACGACTTTTAGATCTTCACGAAGGTACTTAATTGTACTTATCATGCATAAAGATTACATATCTACCACTTTCACATAGTAACAAGCATTAATTCATATAAAATATATCACAGAGCGAATATACATAAACTTTGTAGAAGTAAATGATAAGACACAGACGCATCAATTTCAGCCTAAAATAGTCTTTATTAAGTATAAATGTTCAATTACAGACTTCTTCTCCCTGCGCACTCAACTGTAGGGGCCCGCGCACTCAGCCTGCGGACTTACCAAGGTCTCCGCGCACTCAGTTGCAGGAGCCTTCCCCTTTCACCTAAGTACAGGAAACAAACCTTTCCTTCCTTAGCACCTTTCCCTTACAATGATTCTTCAACAAACATTAACTTCTAAGACTCATTATGACTCAACTTTATATAGCATTTTCTTTACAATACCATGGTCCGTGAACCATGGGTGGGTCTCAAAAAAACTCTATCACCTACCCAACTAAGGGACTAAATCCCCTTTGACTTCTACTAGCTTCACGCTCTACTTCCACATTTCATGGAGACTTTACATTTATTACAAAAGATATTACAAAATTTTCCCAAAGCTTAACAAAATTGATCCCAGGGACCCCATCCCAACAGCCCCCCAACACAAATTGGGTGACTCGCCCTCGAGTCACTTAATTGGTGCATCTATCTTGTTGTGGAGGTCACTAAACTCCACCTTCAACACTTGCAAGTCAGCAGTTCCCTGCACCGCGGCCTGTTGCACTTCCTCTACCAGCTTCTCTGTTGTAGGGCCTTCCATCGCAAAGCGCATCGTCCTTTGTGTCTGCTAGAGTGTATTCAACTTATCTTGGACTGACAGAGTAAGCAGACTTGCTTCCTCTGTCTATGGATATATTATGGCCTTTAAAATGAACTCTTTCCTTTGTAGCTCCTCAATCTGTGTTTGAAGTTGTTTTCCTTCTGTCAAGTGAGTGAAGCACTGGACTGGCGCCAAAGTGCGCATAGTCGCCCTGAGTTCATCAAAATTTTGTTGCATCTCCCGGATATCTGTGCCAAGTTTCTACAGGTTTGGGTCCTCCTGTAGAGTCCTCCATAGTTCCATTGCCTACTCGAAGATCAGTGTGCATCCTGTGACTGTTGCATCCAAAGTGGCCATGCTCTCCCTGATGGCTACTTTGCGCTACTCTGGGACTTCTGGCAGAGTGGTTGACTGCAATTTCAACTCGAGCTCTGAGATCTTCATGTGGAACTCAAATGTTACTCAGCTTATCTCATCCTTTGATTCTCTGACTGCAGTAGCCGTGATCCGGATTTAAACAGGAACGCAACAAATTACAAAGATAACCATATACACAAAGATGCAACGGAAATAATACTTCATTTCATTAATGGAAAATACTGAAATATGCTTACAACCAGAAATGGAAATAAACCAGCTAGGGCGATGGTAGCTTATCTCTGAGAAGAGATGTGATGGCTACATGCCTCTGAACTGTGTTACAATGAGGCTCGAAGGCCTATTTATTGTTGAGAAACAATGGAAAACCCTTAACATTCCAAAACCTAACCCCAGGAGATGAAACGCCAAACTGTGGGCCCCGTTTGGGGGGAAATTGGTACATCAACTTCCCGGGGTCGTAACTTTGGCATATGATCTCCGTTTGACGGGTACAATAGCTCATTAGAAAGATCTATCCGAGCACTATCATTGTTGGAACGGGCAACATCGGTCCATTTCATGGACCCATGTTGCCCCTGGATTCCCCAAAAAACGTCGTTTAGGGCCTCAAAACGGCTCCGGAAGTTCAGGACCCGAAAAACTGCTAAAAATAGTAAGTTGTGCTACAATTAAGGAAACTGAAAATGCTGAGAAAGACAATGGTGGGGGTGCAGGTGGACTTGGCAGGTGGCCACCAATATCCACCTGGATCATTCCTCCCCCCTTAGGAAGCAATGGTCCCCATTGCGTTGAGCTCCTCCATGAGATGAGGAAACTTCTGCTGAACTTGTTCCCTGGTGAGCCACTTTCCCTGCTGAAGGAGTTGGCCTGCTTTGACAACTCGATACAGTTGGATATTCTGTTGGCGAGTGTTCTTGATATGTGTGTCCATGATCCGATCAGTTGCAGCTTGTTCCATGCAATCTGGATTTAATTTTGTGGGTTTGAGCTGTTCTGCAATGTCGGATGTGTCTAGCAATGGTGGAAAGTATGGCCGAAGGCAGTCCACATTGAACACTGGGTGCAGGCCAAGGAATGGGGGAATGCTGAGCTCAAATGCATTGTCTCCCATGGCCTTAGTAATGGTGTAGGGACCATATCGGAGTGGTCTCAATTTCTGATAGGCTCCAGTAAAGCGTTCCTTCTGCAAATGCAACCAGACTTTGTCGCCCACCTGAAACTTGTGTGGCACCCGATGTTGATCATGTCGCTGCTTGTACTTGGCATTTGATTTCTCAAGAATGTCATGGACTTGCTGGCGAATATGTTGGATGCGCTCAATGAAGCTGGTGGCCTTATCTGTTTCGGACTAGACATGAGATGAATTCATGTGAGTAGCTGCAAGTGGCATGGCCACATCAATGGGGCATAGTGGCTGGAATCCCAAACCCACCTGAAAAGGGCTATGGCCAGTGGAGCTGCGAAGAGCTCGGTTGTAGCTGTGCTGAACATAGGGGAGGCTCTCATCCCATGTGCGTGGATGCTTTGAGTTATACATGCGCAGAATGTGCACAATCATCCTATTGACAACCTCTATCTGGCCATCAGTTTGAGGATGGAAGGCTGTGGACTTCGTGAGTTTGGTGTCCAGCATTGACCAGAGACTGGACCAAAATGTGCTGAGAAACCGACTGTCCTGATCTGAGATGATAGACTGTGGGATCCCAAAGTGCACCCACACTCGTTCAAAGAAGAGTTTAGCAGTGGCTTCTGCTGTGATATTCTTCTTGTAGGCCATCATAATGGCCATCTTCGAGAACCTGTCGACGACCACAAAAACACAGTCATTTCCATGTTTAGTGGAAGGAAGGCCTGACATGTAATCCATGGAGATGGATTCCCAAGGTCGACTAGGGGTAGGCAACGGGGTATAGAGGCCGTGCTTCTTAATGGTCGGTTTGGCAATGGCACAGGCAGTACATGATCGGATGTACTTCCCAACATCCTGTCGAAGATTCGGCCAATAGAAATAATTTTGCAGTACTGCCACTGTTTTCTCGACCCCGAAATGCCCAGCAGCCCGACTGTAGTGTGTTTCCCAAATCATCTTGGCACGCTTGCTTGAAGGAACACAAAGGTGACCGAGGTGGCATAATAGGGCATCCTGGAGGTGAAAATCTGCAACATGCCGGCCCTCCAAGAGTGTCTGGTATGTGTGGTCGAATTCTGGGTCGCTTTTGTAGAGAAGTGGTCAATTAGAAGTCTCGTGCCCACAAGAGTTGAGCACGGTGGTTAGCGCCATGATCGGTGGTCGACTGAGGCAATCTGCAACATTATTGGTGCTGCCCTTTTTATACTTGATATTCAAGTGAAACTGTTGCTGGTATGTAGACCACTTCTAATGGCGATCATTCTGCAATTTCCCTTGGGTCTGTATGAACTGCAGAGGTCGGTGGTCTGTGTGGATGACCGTTTCCTTCCCCAAAATGCAATGCTTCCATTGTCGGCAGGCCTGTACAATGGAATACATCTCTTTATCATAAGTGGGGTACTTCCGGACTGTGTCTGAAAGTGTTTCACTGTGATATGCCACTGGATGTCCATGTTGAGTAAGGACTGCCCCAATAGCATAGTCAGAGGCATCTATCTCGACCTCAAATGGTTGTTGTAAATCTGGTAACGCGAACACTGGTGCCGTGCAGAGGCGATCCTTCAACTCCATGAATGCCTTCTGTTGAGATTCAGACCAAAAGAATTTTGATTTCGCCCCGCCCTTGGTGACTTGACTCAAGGGCCAAGAAATATGAGAAAACCCCAACACAAACCTGCGGTAGAAGTTGGCAAGACCTAGAAAGCTGCGGAGCTCTGTTAGAGTGGTTGGAGAGGGCCAATCCCGAATGACTTGGATCTTGGCTGGATCGACATGTACCCCCTGTTCATCAATGATGTATCCCAGATACTGAACCTGGGTCATGCCAAAAGTGCATTTCTCCAAATTGGCACATAGCTTGTGTTGCTGCAGTGTTTGGAGAACCTGTCGGATGTGGTGGAGGTGCTCTTCCCAACTCTGGCTGAAGATCAAAATGTCATCGAAGTATACTACTACAAAGGAGTTGGTGAATGGCCACAAGATGTCATCCATTAGCCTCATAAAGGTTGCAGGAGCATTCGTCAATCCGAAAGGCATGACCAACCATTCGAAGAGGCCCTCCTTGGATTTGAAGGCAGTCTTCCACACATCGGAGGGTTCGATTGGTACCTGGTGATATCCTGACTTTAGATCGATCTTGCTGAAATATTTCGCCTCCTTTAGTTGGTCTAGGAGGTCATCAATCCGCAGGATCGGGTACCTATTACGGACAGTGATCTTGTTCAGCGCCCGATAGTCAATACAGAGTCTCCACGTCCCATCCTTCTTCTGTACCAACACGATCGGACTCCCGCAGGGCGATGAACTTGGACGGATGTGACCTTTCTGCAGGAGCTCCTGAATCTGCCTCTTGATTTCATCATTCTCCAGAATGGAGCGCCGATAAATTGGTCCATTGGGTAGCGGCGCACCTGGGGTCAGATCAATGGAGTGCTTGACTTGACAGTGCAGAGGAACCCCTGCCGGGGAGGTGAAGATGTCCTCGTACTCCTCCACAATCTTGTCCATCTGTAGTTGTCGTGCAGAGGGACCCCGTTTGGAGGCCGTGGCCACTGTCTTCTTCTTTCCTTGAGGGCGTATCATCAGGAAAACAAATTTCCTAGTTTTGGAAATGATCTTACTGCATTGTTTTGCAGTAATCAAAGAGATGGCGGCAGGTGGTGCTACCTCTGGTATCCTGAACAACTTATTTCCCAATGTAATAATGACAGCACGGGGCCTTGATTCATACACAGCATGTCGCTTCCACAAGTATGGTTGTCCTAGTAATACATCACAAACTTCAAGGGGAGCAATGTCACACAATACCTCATCCGTGAAGGGCTTGATGTTGTATGGAAGGCGACACTGCTGGCTCACGCGAAGATCTCGTCCTTGGTGAAGCCACCCAATGGTGTATGGTTGTGGATGTGCTGTGGTCGGTGAGCCCAACCGCTTCACGACCTCTGCCGAAATGAGGTTCTTTTGACTCCTGCTATCAACAATGAACTGTATCAAGGAGCCCTTTACCCACATCTGGGAGTGGAAGAGACGCTCCTCCTCCTCTGGATCTTCGGGTTCATTTTTCTGGATCTTTGCGGTAGCAACAGTGGCGCTGGGATCCGCATCAATGATCTGCTTCCCTTTTTCATACCCCTTATCGGGTTCTGACTCAGAGTCGGAACATGCATCTGATTCTGAAACCTTTAGCTCAGCCACCAGTGACTGCTTGGCCCGACACTCACTTGTGTTGTGAGTGGAGCTCTTATGGAACTCGCACCATTTTCCAGTGTCCTTTCTTGGCTTCGCGGCGCTGTTCTTTGCTTGCAGCTTCGGTTGGTTGTCTTGGGCTGTCCCGCCTTGGCTTTGTCCTTTGTTCTGTGGTTTAGGGGCACCTTTCCCCTTTGGATTCGCAGATCCAAAGTCTCGCTTCTTTTGTTTAAACTTCTGCTCGACCTTGACGGCATATCGGTATGCTGCGCCGAGCGAGGGGATGTTTAGGAATTGTATTTCTTCCTGGATGTACTTGTGCAGGCAGCCACGGTATTTGAGTATCAAATGTTGCTCCGAATCCTTGATACCCAACTTTGTGCGAAGGGTATGGAAAAGATTGGTGAACTCCGACACGTCTTGGTCCCTTCCCTGCCGCAGCGTGGTCCACTTTATGTATTCATCCTCATAGCTTCCGACAGGGTAGTACTGCTCCTTGATGGCATCCCGGAACGAATCCCAGGTGGGTGCAGCTGAAAATAGTGAGCCAGTACTTTCATCCTTCTGCTCGCAGCAGGTTTCCCACCAGTCCTTGACGTGGGGGGCTGCTTTGAGAAGAGCAAAAACAATCTTTTCCCGACTCGAAAATTCATGAACAGAAAAATAACCCTCTAGCAGATTTAACCATTTATCTACGGCATCTGCATCTATCTGACCCTCGAATATGGGGATTTCAAAATTAACTTGTACCTTAAAGGGTGTGGCATTTCCAGAGTAGCTGCTGGAAGCCGATGCGTTGCTTCTGGGTAGCCGCTGAAGGATCTGGGCAAAGCTGTCCATCATCGCGTTCCGTTGTTGCTCGAGGGCTTCTTCGAGAAAGATTTTCATGGGATCTCCTACCCCCTCGTCTTTCTTCTCGTCCGCCATGGGAGGCCGTCGGGATTTGCGAGGTTGGTCTTGCAAAGGTTCAACTAGTTCAAGCCCTAACTCCTTATATCCCGACCTTGTTGGGGACATGCAAAGAAAAACAGAGAAAAAGCAGACCGCTTTGATACCACTGATCCGGATTTAAACAGGAACGCAACAAATTACAGAGATAACCATATACACAAAGATGTAGCGGAAATAATACTTCATTTCATTAATGGAAAATACTGAAATATGCTTACAACCAGAAATGGAAATAAACCAGCTAGGGCGATGGTAGCTTATCTCTGAGAAGAGATGTGATGGCTACATGCCTCTGAACTGTGTTACAATGAGGCTCGAAGGCCTATTTATTGTTGAGAAACAATGGAAAACCCTTAACATTCCAAAACCTAACCCTAGGAGATGAAACGCCAAACTGTTGGCCCCGTTTGGGGGGAAATTGGTACATCAACTTCCCGGGGTCGTAACTTTGGCATATGATCTCCGTTTGACGCGTACAATAGCTCATTAGAAAGATCTATCCGAGCACTATCATTGTTGGAACGAGAAACATCGGTCCATTTCATGGACCCATGTTTCCCCTGGATTCCCCAAAAAACGTCGTTTAGGGCCTCAAAATGGCTCCGGAAGTTCAGGACCCGAAAAACTGCTAAAAATAGTAAGTTGTGCTACAATTAAGGAAACTGAAAATGCTGAGAAAGACAATGGTGGGGGTCCAGGTGGACTTGGCAGGTGGCCATCAATATCCACCTGGATCAAGCCGACTTCCGAATCTTTGCTGCTGCTACTACATATTTTGGAATGTGAAGTTCTGGCAGCATTTGACATGCCTGTGTAATTGTTGCCTCCAAGCTCTAGCTTCACGCGGCCAGTTCTTCCTTTTCCTTCAGTGCCTGAGCCTTTTCTGCGAAAATATGCTCATTTTTCATATTTACCTCACTGATAACTGATAGTGTATGTTTCTCCCTGATACTGAGCTCATCTGATACCCCCTGATGAAGTGCGTGGAGGGTATGAATAGGCAACGCGACTAAGTTGACACCCACATCCTTGATCTATCCAAGATGGGTGTTTGCTTCATTTGCCTCTACGCGCAGTGATCCCTCTGGTAATGGAATGACCCTGAGGTCTTGTTTTTGGTAAAACTAGTGTCTTTTCGAGCGACCAGCCCTCTAGGTTTGGCAGCTACCCTAGAAACAATAGTTTAAAGAAATTCAACAATTTCTTCTATGTGTAACAAATAAGATAAAGATAATGGAACCAACTTGGAACTTCCGCTTAATCCCTTGCTTGATCTCTCTCCCCCTTGATAGAGCTTGCAACTCCTCTCCGTACTCATCCCGCTTGGATAGTACCTGTAGAAACACAGTAACAAAGAACCGTCAAAGCATCTTGATCTATTACAACATACACATTACAAAATCAGATATATAATGAACATATAATAGCATTCACAAATGATAACATTCACAATTGCACAATTATATGGAAGAAAACTTGAAGAACTTTATTAAATAGAAGGGAGAATTACAACCCAGTTGTTTGATCCAGCATCATCCTCCCAACATCAAACCCTCTTCACCTCATGAAATAGCAATATCACACCAACAATACAATGCTCTTTTTCTCAATTACAAACTATCAACACTTCCTTGCAATTCACAACATTGCAGCCTCCATATCTTTTAGATGAGGGATCCATTTATAGATGTGTGCAAGGGTGTGAATCATCTCTGGGGTTTTGATTAGCATCCTTCCACTTGTTACAATTGGTTCCACTTGGAGATTTCTTGGATCTCTTACTCATCCCTGGGCGAATTCAGAGAGGCAAGTGTCATATGAGAGGTTTCTAGAAGATTCCATGAGCAACCACCTAGCAAACTGTCTCAGACATTTGTCCATATTCGCCCATCGCACCCTATAGAAGGCCCAAACAGTATGCATTGCACCTGAGAAATGTATCACTCAGTATGCATCGCACTTGGCCAGTGTAGCAGTCAGTATGGTTCAGTTTAGGCCATTTCTGGATGGTTTTTCAGGTGAAACTTTTGGGGAATGATGTAATCAGATGACCATGTTCTTTTAGGGTATAAAACAACTCTTTAAGGGGTTGAAGAGCCCTAGTTTATCGACATATAAGATTGGTTTTGAAGTGCCCAAATATGTCTATAACAGTTGCCCCCTAAAGCATGAAGTTGTAAATCTTGATGACGGGTGAAATGCTTTATCATGAGGATCCAAGGTCTCGAATTGGAAGGTGACCTGCATAAGTTACAATACAATACATCATCATAATATAATTTTTCATGATTTAGCTGAGGCAGGCATTCCCATGCTCAGCTTTATGAATTCATTTCATGTACATAGATCAGATAGTCATATGTAGAAGCAAACTGATGATTCTTCAGATGTAGAGTCATCATCCTTGGTTTGGATGACCGTCTGTGCAGCATCTTTGACATTTGATGTTTTTATATCCCTGAATATATCGCAGCCCAGATGGATGAAATTAGATCTGGGGTCGTCAAAATCATTCAATCTTCGACCGATGTACAAGTCAATCCATGTGAAGAGATGTTCTGAAGTCGAACATGCAAAGACATCGCCTGATTACTAGCCAATAATGTGAGTTGTTAACAGACATGAGAGGAATCACCGATAATGATAATTACCCTCAAGGTACTATAGTACAATTCACGTGATGTGAATATATGATCCGACGTCGAACACCACGCAAAATCTTTTGGTCGAAGGTCATTGATGTCAACCTGTCACCGGAAGTGAGAAACTTGCCATTGAGGCATGCAAGCTTCAAAGCACTGAAAGGGGTGTTTCTAAGTCAACTTCTTGGATAATGAGCTGATGTCGATAAGAAGTGACTCGTCATAGGAGGGCCTTAATGTATCCCACATCTACAACATGAAACAAAGCAAATGATTTTTGGAGGTGAAAACGATCTGACAACACAAGGTTCAGGAATGGTGGTCATGAAAAATGAAGGTTGAAGGTATTGCAGTGGATGAGGCATTAACTGGATTGTGGTTTCTCAACTGAATGACTTCTCTTGAACATGTCGGCGACACTGAGATGGATTGGTAGCATTAACCCCAAAAGATGGATGGTGCGGAAGACCAATGGTGAGATGACTGGTGAACGGAATAACCCAACCCGACTCAATCATGGTGATGGAGTGAAAGTGTCATGTTCAAGAGCGACCTGCTACCATAAAGTTTTCAAGTTTTCTTCCCTTTTTTCCCTAGTCATTGCTGACCAGTACCTCTTTATTTTTTTCAAGCTTGAGGAGGATAACATATGCTTGTTCTATAATTTTCCCTTCGGGCAAAGTTGTTGCTATGTTTTAACGAGTATAGTGACAATGAAACTCGTTCTTGTCTAGAATGGACAAGTTTGTCGCTATTGTTTTAACGAGTTTAACGACAAGGATAACTCGGTCCTTTTCATGTTTAGAGAGTTTGAAAAGGGACGAAAAGGAAACTCCAGAAGTTCTTTTTCGTAGAATAATCCCTTAGGTCTGAAAAAGGATAAAATAATACGAAAGGGATGACTTTTTTGATCACTTTAACGAGCCGAAAAAGACAAGCGCTCGAACTTTTTCGTGAGATAATCCCTCATGTTCGAAAAAGATTAAAATATATAGGAGGGATGACATTTCCAATCACTTTAATGAGCTGGAAAGGCCGGTGCTCAACAATCTTTTCATATTTAACGAGTCTGAAAAGGGTTTAAAGGAGACTCAATTTTGAGGAACGAGTGGTGTCTAGGCTAGCAAACTAGTTCCGGGTAAGCTTGGAACTTCTCAAAGCATGGTCGTTTCTGGGAAAAGGTTGGCTAACAAGACCACTTGTCGCAATTGTTCCTCAAAAAGGGTAAACAACAAGGTGGAAGCGTATGATCGGCCAAAAGAATGGAGGTGATGAGAGGTACACAACCAAGGCTCAAAAGGCTGATAGAATAGCGATCACAAAGGTTAATTACCAAAGGCGGGTTCATTTTTTAACGAGCTTGAATCGTGGGGGAACTATGCTCGGTGGTGAGTTCATTTTCTAACGAGCTTGAACCATGGGGGAACTATGCTCGTAGGTGGGTTTATTTTTTAACAAGCTTGAACCGTGGGGGAACTATGCTCGGAGGTGGGTTCATTTTTTAACGAGCTTGAACCGTGGGGGAACTATGCTCAGACTCAGTTTCATTTTTACGCAAGCTTGAAATGACAAAACTAAAAAGCTAGAAAAGACAAAACTAAAAAGCTAGAAACAACAAAAAGCTAGAAAAGACAAAAATGAAAATGGAAAAAAGGTTTGCATGCCCCCAGCATGATGAAAAAGAGAGTCTCCTGTAACCATATGGAAACTACTGAGGTTAGGTAGGACAGTTTCATTTGCAGAATAGACAAAACACTTCCTTGGCTTCATCTGCAGAATAGACAAAGGCGAATGGTGTGTCAGACCAATCAGATAACCAACAGGGAAACTTATCTTTTCAGCTTGGTTCATCCGCAGAATAGACAAGGGTGCATGCCCCCTAAGCTTCGTTACATTCACCAGACTACTCATGGCAATCAGGTGGATGGAATGAAGGTTGAAGAGATACCATCGATGCAAAAGAACCAATTAGGGATGATGTGTGACTTGGAGCTATACTTGGCCTAGGAAATGAAAGCTGGTCAATGGTGACAATCTTCCCTTCATTTGGGAAACACATTACTTGGAAGAGTGTTGTAACAATAGCCTCCATGTTATAAACATAATCACGTCCAAGGAGTAAATTGTAATCTAACGGTCCTGGGACTACCATCACATTCAGATGAACAATTTTCCTTCCCAAAGTGATCGGTAACTTAGGAAGGATCCCTAACGGTCGACTGGTTCCTTTGTTAAAGCCCAACAGATTTTGTGTAACAGTCATAAGCGATGGCGAACCAAGTGCTTTCCAAGCAGTTGAGGAAAGGATACTCACTAATGCACCTTCATCTATAATAGTGCCGAACACGATCATTTTAAGAACTTGTACTATGATCCGAAAAGGTACATAAGAAGGAAGGCAGGATCTTGCTAGTCGATTCCAATCAAAGGAAGTGACTAGACTACTTGGGGGGGGTACCGAATAAATAGGCGAATTATCCCCTTGAGTTACGAGAACTAGGGGATTTTCCTCCTGTTGTGAAGGAATAGGCGGATTGCCCCCAAGTTCATCGGAATCTGAAGTAACAAAGAGAATTTGAATGGTATCATTCTCACTCTCTTCGGGAAGGTTGGGCTTTCTGAAGGTAAAACTGGGTCGACTGTCACCTCGACCTGTTGACTTTGGTCGGGTATAGCCTCATAAGATTCACTTCCAGAGAGAGAGGTTTCGACCGATGGTTGATTCAAGTCAGTCGGTTTTTCAACTAGTAAAGGACTTGGGGATAGTTTCCTGTAGCCAGATGGAAGTCTCTGCAGTGAAGCAAGACGGTTATCCAAAACTCTTTTGGCTTCATCCAAAAAGGGACATCGGTGAAGGGAATGCTTATCTTCACATAACCCACATGGAATTTTGACTTTTCCTTTCTGTCCATGAACTTTCCTATTACTAGTTGATGGTGTGCTATCAACATGATCACCAGAGGTTGATGACACCAGATGGTGCGAACGGGGAGGCCATTCTCTCAAGATCCGATGAAAGCAAAGACAGTCTCGATGAAAATGGTCTCCTTTACAAATTATGCAAGGAAATTTGGGTCTGGGAGCTTTAATGTGCGGATTTTCACTAGATGATTCATGGTTGCCCCCTTGCTGAATTGGCTTCTTCTTCTTCTCCTTCCCTTTCTTCTTCTTTTCAGCCACCTGGTTACTAGCATCACTACTTTCACTAAGCGAAGAGGAGGAAGGGGAGGGAGAGACAAATGAAGAAGAAGGCGAACGGTCAACTTCAGTATCAACTGGAGGTTGATTCGATTGCGGAGGAATGACGACATTTTGAACCACAGAGGTTGAAAACAACCATACAGGTAGGCCAATGGTTATTCCCAGAAGGGACAATGTAGCCATATACAAAGCACCAATATTTCCCCAAGAGGAAAAAGGACTAGGATTCCCTTCGAGAGGGATTCCTTGATTGGTGGACTCTAGATTCGACGCCATATGTCTCAACCTACGATCAACTAAGGAACATGGATGTTATTCCGAATTCAATTAATTTTAAAGACGCTTGGACACAACTTTGCTTTTTCAGTTTTTAAGAGTCAAGAAAAAGCTAAAGATGACTCTAATCTCCTTCGATTTTTAATGAGCCTGAAGTGACAAGTGCTCAGATGGACCTTTTCTTTTAAAGAGTCGAAAAGGAACGAAAGTGACTACTCTAGAAAATCTAGACAGAGGGATTACCAAACCAATCACAAAACTGCAATATACACCTTGGTGATAAATTAAAGAGAAATTACCAAGGACTTATGTACGGCAGTCAATCTTCCCGAATGCTGTGTTCAGTGCATTGCGATCAATAAGGCGACATACACGGCTTCCTATGGATAAAGGATATAAGCCTAGTGTGGTCTCCCAATATATACGCGACGGTACGGGGAGCACAAATCCGTGCTAGCACTTGTTGTATCAAGGAGGAGGGATCACCCAACCTTCGATGAAAACGATAGTTACTAGTTTTTACAACGCCGGAACACGTCTCTAGCCAAGACCTCTAGATGTGTTGTGTTAAGCTCCAAAGCGTTGTTAGATTCATTGAAATTTATTTTAGAGTTGATCTTGTTTAAAGTTTGCCTTTCAATGGTTCACCGCGTGATGTTGATTTGAAATTCCTAAAATTCAATCTACAATGATAAACAATTGTTGTTTATTTTGATCAATGAAAATCCTAGCTACTAGGGAAAGAAGATTACAATTCTTTCAAACAAAGAGCAAAGAGCACACACTAGTGCATTTTCCTATATCATTTTTTGCGCACAAACTAAATGCAAATGCAAATGCATGTATTTGTTTTTCATCCTCCTTAATGTAAAAAATGCCAAAAAGGAAAACTGAATGTAGCAAAGGTCTGAAATGTTTCTTTCAAAATGGCATTTTCGACAATTTCTTCTTCAAAAGAGAAAGGAAGACTAAACGACACTTTTCAAATTTGATTGAAAAAATGTTTTTGACACTTTGAATATCAACAAATCAAACCAAATACATGACGAAAATTTCAATCCACTATCTAGGGAAGGAAGAATGTACGACACTTCTCTTTGTGACACAAAATGACAGTTACGACACCTTTTGTACCAAAACGACAGATCGATTTAAGCAACTTTTCGAAAAAGGATTGTAAATGATGGAAAAATACATAAAAACATTTACTAATCCTAATCTAATGGAGGCTGATCTATGTGATGCAAGTAGGCTTCAGTAATGAGGCACTGTTCATAAGCAGCAAAAACAACTAAACAAAACTGAAAACAAGGACAAAAACCCCCAATTTCTAGAATGGAAATAGGTTCAGTTAGTCATAGCACCTGAGCTTCACAGAAATAGAGATGCATCGCACTTACTACACTCGGGAGGTGCTATGCATATTGAGTCACAGTGGGAGACAGTGCGATGGTCTAGGGAGCGCAACTAAAATGGGTTTTGGCTCAAATGTGGAGCTGTGTTCAATGAGTTAAGGTGTATTTTGATGAACAATAAAGAGAAAAGTATGAAGGAATGTCTTGAGAGGTTATTGAGCTACCAAAAGGGCATCTAGACGTGCTTGCAAGCCAACTATTTAATTCATAAACTAAACCAGAGATTGACTGAAGCAACATTCATCTACTATGCAATTACAGAGCAAGAGCAGTTTGAAGGCTACCTGGCTGACTTCAAGCTCTGTCTATAGTTTATAAAACAAACAATAACAACAAACAAACATCTATTCGCTCCCCAGTGGAGTCGCCATTTTGTTTCTAGGAAAACTAGTGTCTTTTCAAGCGACTATCCCTCTAGGTTTGGCAACTACCCTAGAAACAAAAGTTTAAAGCAATTCAACAATTTCTTCTATGTGTAACAAATAAGAGAAAGATAATGGAACCAACCTAGAACTTCCGCTTAATCCCTTGCTTGATCTCTCTCCCCCTTGACAGAGCTTGCAACTCCTCCCCGTACTTATCCCGCTTGGAGAGTACCTGTAGAAACACAGTAACAAAGAACCGTCAAAGCATCTTGATCTATTACAACATACACATTACAGAATCAGATATATAATGAACATATAATAGCATTCACAAATGATAACATTCACAATTGCACAATTATATGGAAGAAAACTTGAAGAACTTTATTAAATAAAAGGGAGAATTACAACCCAGTTGTCTGATCCAGCATCAAGCCCTCTTCACCTCATGAAATAGCAAGATCACACCAACAATACAATGCTCTTTTTCTCAATTACAAACTATCAGCACTTCCTTGCAATTCAAAACATTCCAACCTCTAGATCTCTTAGATGAGGGATCCATTTATAGATGTGTGCAAGGGTGTGAATCATCTCTGGGGTTTTGATTAGTGTCATTCCACTTGTTACAATTAGTTCCATTTGGAGATTTCTTGGATCTCTTACTCATCCCTGGGTGAATTCAGAGAGGCAAGTGTCATAGGAGAGGTTTCTAGAAGATTCCATGAGCAACCACCTAGCAAACTATCTTGGACATTTGTCCATCCTCACCCATCGCACCCTATAGAAGGCCCAAACAGTATGCATTGCACCTAAGTAGTGTATCACTCAGTATGCATCGCACTTGGCCAGTGTAGCAATCAGTATGGTTCAGTTTAGGCCATTTCTGGATGGTTTTTCAAGTGGAACTTTTGGGGAATGATGTAATCAGATGACCATGTTCTTTTAGGGTATGAAACAACTCTTTTAGGGGTTGAAGAGCCCTAGTTTATTGACATATAAGATTGGTGTTGAAGTGCACAAATATGTTTATAATAGGTCTAAAGTCCTATCTGTTTCCATCATAGTCATGCTCGCTTGGTGCAGGCTCACTTGAATCCCACTCGCTTGTCCTACTCTCACTTGAAGTCGACCTATTTGAATCTGTGATTTGTGCAGATCCTTCTGCACGCTCCCCAAACTCTGCAGGTACTGCTGTTTGAACTGTTATCACTTAGAAGGCTTCCCTAGAAGTTGTAATAAGAAGGAATAATCCGAGGTAACCACAAACCTAATCTTTTAGACTCAGGTTCTAGCCAACCTAAGTCCAGAGAGGGCTCTCTCTTTATAATTTAACTTTGTTTTTGGTGGTATTTTAGGCTAGTTCTTAGTGCTCATAAGGTTTTGATTTTGGTTGGGTGGTGGAATTCTAGGAAAAGATGCACAGAACAAGGCCTTCAAGACATTGGGCTATGGGGCTAATCAAAGGATGGCTTAACCGGATCAGATCAATCACTAAAGTTAGAGTTCACATGGTAGGCTAGAAAAAAAAAAGGCAAATCTTCAGGTTCAAATGGATGAGGTAGTCCTAACCAGGGTGAAAGGGTAATGAAGAATCCTTAAACCGGGATCAAGATGAAGAGCAGGAAGTGATCATGAGCAAAGGGCAACTAAGAATCCTTTAATATATACCTAGGGGGGAAACTACGGAAGTAAGGGAGCAATTAAGAATTCCCAGACTAAGATAGTTTAGCAGAAAACTTTGAGAATGTAAATAGTCAAGACAGAGAGCATTAAATCCAATTCTAAAATATCATTACTAGTTTACCATTTAGATTTCATAGAAACACATATGATTATTTATAAACATGAAGAGAAACTATAATAAGCATGAGATATAGAGTACTTATTTTATTTCCGCTTTACACAAGAATCCTGTGAAATGTCTTTAATTTATTACTTGATCCAGCAAGCGAATCCAGTCTTGATTACAATAGCTCCTTAACTTGAGAAGAAAATGTCTATAGAAATGTCTTTGAATCCAACGACAATACTTTGAAAGGTGAAGTATTTATACAAAAAGTATTTAAAAAATATCTTAAAACAATATGAGAATTAATCTAGAAAATCAAAATATCTTCAAGCATGAAGATAGAGACAGATGGAAAAATGCATCATGTTGTCCCTTTTATTATGGTTGTGTTGGTTGTTGCAGTCGAACTTGAACCCTTTTAAGCTGGCTGATATGTGTACGTTGGAATCATCTTTGTATTTAACCTTTCACTGATACTCTTTAACTTGTTACTCTTTGACCTTGTCTACCTGTTTCATCTGACCTCAGATTTACTGTGGTAACTTATAGTAAATTTGTCATTGTTACCCACCATTCACTTTCAGGAAACTTTACCTTGAGCATCTTTCTATATATCTCACCTGCCTCAGTGTATTTGGCAAAATTTGGCTTGATAATGAAGAGATGCTTCACCTCATGCTCTAGGAGAAATAGATTATCTAAAGTATCATATAATACTTTCCCTGTTGGCAATGGTTTGACTCCTGAAGTGCTTTCCTGTTCTTTGAACAATTTCTCTAGTCTGTCAATATAATCCACTTGGGTCATAAGTTTTTCATTGATTACCATGGGATTGGGAAGGCCTTTACTTATCAAAATTTGAAGCTTTGCCATGAATTTGTCAATACCAACTTGCAAGTTATGACACTTTTTCTCTAAGTTAAGCATAAGGTTTCTTTCAGAGAGAATCTTTTTTATTTTAAGGATGGTTTCTATTCTATCCTCCACACCAAGCTCATCTAGTTCATTCCTGTTCTTGCTATTCAAGAAATGGATGAGTTGATTGGCTTCCTCTAGTTGGTCTCCTAGGTCTTTCTTTACCTGTTGTATTGCTTCGGTGGCCACTTTCACCAGTTCTGCTTGCTCGAATATTACTTGAATTGATGGCCAAATATCCTTGACAGAGTCAATGATATTGGTCCAGAGCATCTCCTTAATTTGTCCTAGTGGATTTTGCAATGTTAAATCCTTTTCAAGGAACTTTATCTTCTCACCCATCCTTAGGGCTTTTTGTGCTTCTTCTTTCTACTGTATTTGGGTAAGCTGACAGTCAGTTTCTAGGCTTGTCACTTTCTCCTTAAGTCTCTTAAGCTTTATTGCCTAGATGGATATTTCCTCCATGTCTTTCACTAACTCTGTTGTTTTCTTTGTTGAAGTACCTGTAGTTGTAAACTTTGTAGTGACTGGAAGTGTTGTAGCAGGTGGAGTTGCTAGTGCTAAAGAGGCTACCAATGTTGAGGGAACTGAAGTAGAGACTGTGGGAATAATAGTCTGTGGAGTGGCGACCAACTCACTCTGTTTAGACTAAATGAATGTGTCCAAATCTTTCTAGGTTTCTTTTAGCTGATCATTTAGCTTAAAGACCAAGTCCATAAGCTCTTCATGTTCCTTTTGAGTATCTAAGACTTCTGTTGTTTGTGGATGATGAAGATGTGCAATTTTGAGCTGCTTTTTCAAAGCTGCTATGTCATCATTCTTATTTTTAATTAACCTTTCTGCAGCCTTCACATCTTTGGGATCATGTCCTAACTCTATGATTAAGTCCTCCAAGGACTTGATTCTGGTATCGTTGGCCTATGAGGAGGCCTTTTCTAGTTGAAAATGTGCTGATATATTATTCAACGAATTTTGTAACTGGTGGGATGCAATGGCTTTACTTGTCAAAGTAGAATATAGCATCTCTCTTGTCTATTTATGTAACTGAATCTAGTCAATAGGATGTATGTCCTTTGCCAGTACTTCAAAATCTGTCTTCTGGTAGTCAGCTGCTGATCTGGGCTGCTGAGTGGTGGGTTTCATGAAAGTCATATGCATTTTGCCTTCTTTCACATCAAAGGTTGACATAAGCCTTGTTTGGTTGGTGGGATCCATTTTGAGGTACTATGCATAGCTTTGGGATTTTAACCTTTCATTTCTGGCCTTTATTTCCTTGTACTTTCCTCTGATATACTGGTCTTGGTCAGCTAGAATCCTGAATGAGGACACTTCCACACTTTTCTGTCTTTCCAACATCTGAGCATGTGATGTGGAAGGTTCTTGTGTTCCTCCAGAGGGAGTAGCATGCCTATTCCTGTTAAGAAATTGACTGCATAACATAAATAATTACCGAAAGGAATAAATATAAAAATAACCAGCGACAACCATAATCACATAAACACAAATGTTTATCCGGGAAAACCCCAAATCCGAGGAAAAACCCAACCTAATGATATCTCATTAGCATTGGCCAAAAACCCTGGCCAATCTGACCAAGTTAGCCTTCACAACTCACCTCCAGGCCTACATTACAATGAAGTCCTTCCAACCTTTTATAAGCTCCATTACATATATTACCATGGGCAGAAAACTATGAGTGCACAATAACATGTGCCCCAAAAACATCAATTTTTATCTAGTCAACTTTGACTCTATCCCAAGTCAAGTTTATCTAACAATTCCCCCCTTAAACTTGACTTGGGGTTCCTTGACTAACTCCAGCTAAACCTGCTAAGTGAGATAATCCCGCTCACTCTAGCTCTTACCCCCCTCAGAGTTTTTTTTTACCCGGGGTATTGTTAACCCGACATCCCCCCTATCACCTAGGTCTAACCAGATTTTACTAATGATTATCCAGGGGTACACATGCCTTACCGGGTCTTATAGTAGTATGCCCATATACATGCAATAATTTTGACTTCATTAATTTTTATTTTTTTTTGCTGCTGCTACTCTGATCCCTCCTCTCTCAATTATGGGCATCCTTGTTTCATTTCTTTGTTGCCTTCTTGCCAAGTTTAACTACCTTTAATTTCTGAGATGAGTCCTTCAAACCCTCGCCTGGGGTGACTTCACCAGGAGGCCTTGATCTAGATCTGGAGCGTGATAACATGCGATGCTTCTTGTTCTTGTTTGGTTGATCTATATCCATAGCATCAACATTCTCTTCCACTCCACTTCTTTACCAACATATTTATATCTTCTCTGTGCATATTCTCATCCTTACCTATGTACCTCCATGGCTTTGATCCGGCAGCGCAGTAATGGACAACTTTCACTCCATCCAAATCCACGTTCTCCTGGTGGCGCCACAGCATGGCCAAGACTAGATTGTACACCAAGGGAATTGGTTTGTACACCTTGTTAAAGAACATGTTCAAGAATCCTCCTCCGCGAAGGCCATGGGAGGGGTGACCCTTAGGGTTTCAAGGAGTGTATCGTACGTTAGCTTGCTGGGCTCAAACACGAACATGCCCGCATTAAAGTAGAGGGAAGGGGGATGTCCTAATTCCTCTAGCCACTGTGCCTTCTCCGGGCACTGCTAGCAGTAACCGATCTCGTACTACCGAGTGTGGCTCCATGTCTTTTCGCAAAAGCAGTCCATTGCAGCATAGAAATGGTTGTCCGAAAGATCGAAGAGGTGATCGATGTTCTCATACACTTGAATGTCTGCATCCAGGAATATAAGCTTGCTATATTCCTGGAACTCCCATATTCAGAGCTTGGAATAATTGATGACATAATAAGCCATGGCAAACTGGACCTCGTTCTCTGGAGGATAGATGGGCTCAATTTCATGAACAATGCAACCCTGACTCCTCAGAAGCTACCTGTGTTTATCGGGAACATCTGGAAGAACGGCTACGATGAGGGGATACGCCGAATTAACCTTTTGCAGGCCTTTTACAAGGTCGACAACTCCCTTGATGTAGTCGCCTACGCCAGCCAAGAATGTCACAAAAGCTCTCTTTGTGTATACGGTGTGCAGGCCGCTCACCGCCATCGCCTTACCTCCGGCAATGTTGATCAATACCTCAGCCGTTACCTCTGGAGCCATCTCTACTCCCTGAAGCACAAATCTCTCTCTGAACAAGAAGATGAACCAGAAAACCTTACCTCACAATTACTAAGGAAGAAAATGCCGCTCAGTGAGTGAACTCTGCTTTTTCAACTCCCAGGTTATGTGTTTGAATCCCAGCCATTCCCGCAGCAACAACTGCTCCTCCTCCTCCTGATCCTCTACCTCTAGTCTCTTCGCCTGCAACAACTCTTTCGTGCTGCCATCACCTGCAACAACTCTCTCATGGCCGCTACAGATTGTATCTTCCTCGCCTTTCTCCACATCTTGAGCGTGTGAGGAGACGTGCACATACAGGAAAAACCTAAAAGACACAGCCACAGCACCAGCAACCCTTTTCTAGATCACATCTGACCAAATCTGCCTTCTTCAGATATATATCCCAGATCTGTAAAACGTTGCATTGATCTCATCAGGCCCTATAAACCCTTGGCATCAAAGAATCCCTTTGAAGCCAATATCTGGCTCTGATACCAATTGTTAAGAAATTGACTACATAACATAAATAATTACCGAAAGGAATAAATATAAAAATAACCAACAACAACCATAATCACATAAACACACATGTTTATCCAGGAAAACCCCAAATCCAAGGAAAAACCCAACCTAATGATATCTCATTAGCATTGGCCAGAAACCCTGGCCAATCCAACCAAGTGAGCCTTCACCGCTCACCTCCAGGCCTACATTACAATGAAGTCCTTCCAGCCATTTATAAGCTCCATTACATATAACACCACGGGCATAATATTATGGGTGCACAATACCATGTACCCCAAAACCATCACTTTTTATCTGGTCAACTTTGACTCTATCCTGAGTCAAGTTTAACTAACAGTTCCCTTCTTTCTCTGTGCTTGTGGCTCCAATTGTTTCTTCTGTGAATTCTTGCTCGGAGAAGGGATTTAACCTTTTCCTTTTGACATATGTTTGTGAAATGGCTCTGCTTGAAGGAGTGGCCTCCTACCTATCTCTTTTGAGGTTTCTCTCCTCATTGAGAGGTGTTTGCAGGATAGGGGGAGTACTCATGATGGTCTCTAGCAGTCTTGTTTGAGTCAATTCTTTTGATAAGTCTGGTTGTCCTGACTCTTCTTGCACCCGGGGTATTTCTTCTGCTTCTTGTTCAATGTGTGCTTGTGATTCCCTTTGGGCTTGAGATTATCCTGGTACCTGTATGAAAGACCCTTCATCAAGTCTCCTCTCTAGATTAATTAATGCATTTTCAACAGTAGCTTCAGTGCTATCTCTGTCTACTAGAGTATTCTCCACCCATTCCAACTGATTTGCATATTTTTCTATCTCAGGGATTCTGTGGTGGATATAGGGAGACAACTTGTTTTTCTATCTTCTATTGAAGATGAAAGCAAAGGGGTCATATCTCCATATGAAGCTTTGTTTCAGTTTGAGCCTTTGAAGGATTTCTTCTTCTTCTCTTCTAGCTTCTCGACTATTGCACACAAAGGGGCGTAGTTGATCTTTGATTCTGAGTTGAGCCTTCTTTTTGGCTTTCAAAAAATGTACCTCATCTGAGTTGATTATTTGCCTATAGTACTCTAGAGCAAATAACCTCATTGGGAGGTATCTAGGTAACTTGTATGGTGCTAACTCACAGCCATAGATTATGATTTTAGTGTGATTTTGGTACAAGTACCAATCTCCCACTTTGTGTTGCTTTGACAGCTGCAGGTTCCTCCTGATATCTGAACTGATTCTTGAGGGAGGACTTCCTAGCAGCATGGTCACTAAGGATGTACAAAGATATCTATGAAGTATGTGTATGGATATGGTGATTCATATTTGTGGATCAAAGGAGTCCAAAAGACTATTGACCTAGGGTTGCCTCTGGTATCAAGCTTTTGAAGAGTAAATGGGAATTTATCAACTTGATAATATAAGAAAAGGTGGTACAGAACTGAAGAATAATTAAACACTCTTCCATTGCTCATTCTCAAGAATTGATCATGAATTTTATCTGCTATGAACTTGGCATAATCATACATGATGGCAGGAGGTTGTCTTGTGGTAAAAATGGACATGAAAGCTAGAATGATTTAATCAACATACTCACTTATAGTATAGCGTAAGACACTAGATATCATTGACACAATGTCCTGGCAAAGTTTAGAAAATATGGTCCACATGTATGGGGGAGGATCCTTTGGAATATGTTTCTCTTCCACAATAAAGGTCTGGAACATTTCAGCAAGTCTGGCAGGGGTAATCTTGGGGAACTTCTCTAGCAGGTCTCCAATAGAAATGGGGGTCAAATTTTGTCTTGGTTGCAACTACAGCATTTCATTGATGGAATCATTAGTGATGGTAAAGAATACATCCTGGTTTGGAGACATCACTGCTCTTTGATTGGGGCTGTAATTGGTATGGCAATAATGAACAATTTCAGGGAAGATATGCACCTATAGGAACTGGTACTTGGGAAAATTGGATTCCAAAGCCCAATTTGGTCATCTTGGTTTAGGTATTGGTTCCTGTATCTGCAGTACAGCTTAATAAGGGATTCACAGACAGCAGTGTCATTGATTTGGAAATCTTTATCTCCCAGGGAAAGATGGTCTAAATCCAGATGGGGAGTTGTAATTGGCCTGATATCCATTGCAATTGGAGCGGCCATTCTTAGTTCTTGTGGATTCAAGAATGGGGAAAAAGGGTTTTCAGTTAAATTGGGGGCAAATTGGTTCAATTCAGAGCAGTTTGGGGTTTTTGGGCAATTCTTTCACTTAATTACTTAATAAATTGAAGCAATTGAGTAATAGGTTTGGGAATGAAACAACGTTTCTTTGTGAATTTGAATAAATACCTGGCTTTTGGCCCTAAATGGGTCGATGGATGACTGTGTACAGTTGTAGGAGGTGTAGGTGACTAAAGGATGGACTGGAAGTTTCAGTTGCTTCTGCAGGTTGGCGGTTGGACGTGGGTTGACAGTTGCACGTAGTCTATTGCTTGCATGGAGGTTTGAGCATCTTTTTCACGATAAAACCAAAAAACAATGAGTTTTTTAGTTATATTTGCAAAGTCAACCATTTGGCGAGTACATGGGGAAAAGGTACATTTGGCTTTTAGCGGGAGATGAGACGTTTTGTCGTTTAGCAGGAGGTGGTAAGTGGGTTTGATCGCACTGCTTTTGGGGCTATATTTGTTTCGGGGGGAGGCCGCTAGATGCCATTCATCGAGCGCCATGTAGCATTGAGGCCCAAAATAAAACCATCCATATTGGGTGGGTAAAGGTCGGCCTTTGGAGGCCGCCCAATATGATCGTTCGTCGTTGGATTAATGAGAGCCAATCGTATGGTGATCGGGGTGGGATGTTTGTACGAAGGTTAACGGATGGGACCTGGCCATGATTAAGCGAGGCAGATTAGATTAAATGAATAGTTAATGGTGGATTAAGGGCATTGGGAGTGATTTTATTGGTAGGGTCGATTATTAATTAACTGCAAATTGGTTAATTAATTTCTTTTATCGGGATAAGGGTTTTATAAATTTTATGTTTCAAACTTTCGGGGCGGGGTATTAATATAAGGGTTTTATTTATAACTATATACGGGAAGGGTTATATTTCCTTTTTGGGATTTAATATATATATAAATATATATATATATATATATATATATATATATATATATATCTATATATATATATATATATATATATCTATATATATATATATATATATATATATATCTATATCTATATCTATATATATATAGAGAGAGAGATATAGATATATATATATCTATATATATATATATATATATATATATATATATATATATCTATATCTATATCTATATATATATAGAGAGATAGATATATATATATAGAGAGAGAGATATATATATATATATATATATATATATATATATATATATATATATATATAAGTTAGAAATTAATGTGGAAACGTAAGCGCTAAGTGTAATGTTGTTCATTTTATTATTGTCATAACAGATTATACTTAGACTTGAAGTGTTTTTTTGGGTTTTTGAAGAGAAGGATTTTTTCCATGGGGGGTGATCACTTTTTATAAGGTTTTATCCTTAGAGAAAGGGTTTTATTAGGGGAAAATGACTTTTCCTTAGGAAAATGATGTTTTTTCTTAGGAAAAGGGATTTGTTGGGGAATATGAGTGAATTTGAAGGGGGTGAATGTTCATGAGGGGACTTTTAGTGCTTAGGACCTATAAGTCATTGGGCCGAGAGTCTGGTCCCTCCAAAAGTCAGAGAAATGCTCTGAGCCCATTTCACTTAAGATTTTTAGGTACTTTAAGACTTTTTATTGGAAATTATTTAAGTGAAAGGTGATGAGTGAGGGAAGTTAATTAATTTGACTTTGTGGACGTGATGCATGCCTAATTTTCATCCATACTTAGAACTTTCATGATGAAGGTGATAGATATGCTTTTGTTTAACAATCATCACAATTCTACAACCTTTATTCTACTTACCCACTTACTCATCCTACCATTTTTACTTCTCTTTATTAGGGTGCACTTAAGCTGGAAAACCCTTATCAAAACATTTTCTTTTATTTTACAATAGTAATCTAACTAAGTCTATCTTTATTACATCCAAGGGCTCAGATTAAACAATTGAGCTCGTTTTATTCACTCTACCTAATCTACTTATCTGCCAAGATTAAACAGTTTGGTTAGATTTTGTTCTCTATCTATAAGCAGAAAATTGAAAGCATGAAATAGTCAAGTTTAAACATTTTGACTATCATGGATTGTGGCAAAGGTAACAAGCTGCACACAATCATTTATTATGTATCAAAAGTGACTACTCATCCTACCATTTTTACTTCTCTTTATTAGGGTGCACTTAAGCTGGCAAACCCTTATCAAAACATTTTCTTTTCTTTTACAATAGTAATCTAACTAAGCCTATCCTTATTACATCCAAGGGCTCAGATTAAACAATTGAGCTCCTTTTATTCACTCTACCTAATCTACTTATTTTCCAAGATTAAACAGTTTGGTCATATTTTATTATTTATCTATAAGCAAAAAATTGAAAGCATCAAATAGTCAAGTTTAAACATTTTGACTATCATGTATTGTGGCAAAGGTAACAAGTTGCACACAATCATTTATTCTATATCAAAAGTAACTAGGAGTGGCATTTTGACTTGCACACTTTCATGGTCTTTTCTTTTCTTGGGGTTCATAATTTTTTTATTATCTTTTTTGACCTTTTTATTCTTTTTGTCCTTTGATTTTTCTTTTAGGACATACCCTCTTTACATTTTTTAATTTTTTGAATATGGAAAACATTTGCAAAAAAGCAAAGGTATGTACATATTACAGGTTTAATCTCAGCCATTCAAAAATTATGACTCCTATTGGTATAGGAACCTAACAGTGGCTCCACTTGGGGATGGAATTTCCTGGTGAAATGTCAAGAACTAGTAGATCAATGGCCTTCTAAATTGTTGTGATATTCTTCTGCAACTTTTTCCCTTTCACATTTTTTCCTTATTGCTATTTATGACAGTGAAACCTTTGAAGCTTAGGGCCTTCTCTTCGGGCTTCAACTCCAAAAATTACCATCCAATCAACACTAAACTTTATGAAAAATAGAATATGTACAAGTGATTAGTGAAATCAGTAACTAGGATCTATGTAGTGCTTAAGCATTCGACCATTAACTGGTCCTCCTTCTACTTCTGTGCCATCCAATTCTTTGAGGAAAAAAGCATTATTACCCCTAAAAGCATATATGATATATGGGCCTTTCCATAGGAAGTCAAACTTCCCATGTTTACCTTTATCCTCCCTTCTTGAGTCCCATTTCAAAACTTTATCTCCTAGGTAAAAGTCTTCTGCCTTAGTCCTTTTTTCAAAATATTTCTTGATCTTTTCCTGCACAATTTGGGATCTGATGTACACTTCTTCCTTGGTCTACTGTAGGTGAATTGTCTGGTTTATTCTCCTTTGAATGTCATTTGGCTCAACCTGCACCTCTTGGAGTAATTTCATCACTGGGGTTCCCAAGGAAGATGGGAAAACAACCTCCATTCCATAGACTAATTGATAAGGACTGGTGCCAATGGATTTATTTGTGGTCAGCCTATCTACCCACAAGGCATTTACTAGCTTCTTGTTCTAGGTTTTCTTGTTATCCTCCAACAATTTTTTGATGATATTCACTAAGCTCTTGTTGGAAGACTCTGCTAGTCCATTTCCTTGGGGATAGTAGGCTATGGAGTGACCCAGGGTTATGTGATACTTGTTACAGAAATCAATCATTCTCTTAGATTTGAAAGTTGCTGCATTGTTAGTGATGATTTTGGTGGGGCATCCGAATCTGGACAGAATGTTGGCCTCAAGGAAGTTTATTATGACAGTGTCAGTGGCTTGTCTTGAGGGTATGGCTTCTATCCACTTGGTAAAGTAATCTGTAGCAGTCAAGATCCATCTATGTTGGGCAGAGGAAGGGGGATGGATTTCACCAATGAAGTCAAGACCCCACTGTTGAAATGGTGCTTCAGTAGATATTGGCTTCAAAGGTAAGGGCAAAAGTTTTCTTTTTCCTTCAAAAATCTGACATTTATGACATGAGGTTACAAATTTCTTTACATCAGAAAACAAAGTGGGCCAATAGAAACCAGCTCTTATGATCTTGTCAGCTGTGGTTTTCCTGTAAAGATGTCTCCCACAGTCACCTACATAAAACTCCTGTAATACATTGTCAAATTCTTCTTTTAATAAACAGTTAAGAAGTATGCCTTCATGATTCTTCCAAAACAAAGCATTGTCAATTATGTAAAACTTTAACGATTTCATTTTTAAGAGCCTACTTTTAGTCCTGGATAATTCAGGAGGAGCTTGTAAATATTGTAGAACATATATAATGTCATCATACCATGGTGAGTCAGTAAAGGCCTGGCTGATTTGTGGAGTCACCATCTCCTTTTCATTATCCAATTCTGCAATAAAATTTATGTCTAGGGCCTGATAGTTCTATTCAACCATGAGCTTGGCTAAACCTTGGGCTTTGATCAATTTTGTAGGTTTAATTTCTAAGTCATATTCTAATATAGTAGCTATCCATTTCCCTCTCTTCCCATCTGGAACATCCTCAGTTAGGATGTCTTTGACTACATCATTGGGAACATAAGCTATTACATGTGAATATAAGATGTAAACTCTGAAATCTTTGATGGCTTTAACTAAAGCAAAAGTTTGCTTTTCCATTATATTATACTTTAAAGGGGCATCCCTCAGGGCTTTGCTAAATAAGGCAATAGGTTGTTCAAAGCCCTCATCATTCTTCTGCAGTAGGACTGTAGTAATTATGTGTCTTGAGGAAAAAGAAAATATAATGAAATCCCTATCCAACATTGGACTAATTAGAACTGGTGTTTGTGTTAAGGCTAGCTTAATATCTTCAAAAGACCTTTTAGCCTCAAGTTTCCATTTAATACTCGAATATTTCTTCAACATTTTATTTAATAACCTAATTAGCTATGCTAAGTTAGAAATAAATCTTCCAAGAAAGTTTATTTTACCTAAAAAGGCTTGTAGTTCTCTGATACTCCTAGGATGTGGTATCTATAAGATGGCTTGAATTCTTACAGGATCTATTCAGATGCCATCTTTAGAGATTATGTGGCCTAACAGTTTTCCCTCTTCCAACCCAAATAAAGAATTTTTAGGATTCAAAGAAATTCCATACTTTCTACACTTGATGAAGACCTGCCTTAGATGATCTAGGTGTTGTTGATCAGATTTAGAGAATACAGTGATATCATCTAAGTATATTACAAGGAAGTCATGGATTTCCTTAGAAAAATCTATATCCATAGCTCTTTGAAAGGTGGCCCCTGCATTCTTTAACCCAAAAGGCATCTTCACATACATGAAAGTGCCCCAAGGAGTGGTGAATGCAGTTTTTGCCTGATCGTCTGGGTGGACTAAAATCTGGTTATAACTAGAAAACCCATCTAACAGTGAGATTTTGGTTGAACCTACTACCCTCTGTAATATGTGATCCATCTTGGGAAGGGGGTAGTTATCCTTGAGTGAAACTTTATTGAGATTCCTAAGGTCAACACACAGTCTAATTTCACCAGTTTTCTTTCTTGTGGGTACCAAATTAGAAACCCAATCAGAGAATCTAATTGGTGCTATGATCTTGGCTTCGTACATTCTTTTGATTTCCTTTTCAATAGAAGGAAATAGAATAGGATTAATCCTTCTAAGCTTCTACCTAAAAGGTTTCTGGTTTTCTTTTAGGGGAATAGTGTGTTGTATTATGTTGGTGTCATAGGACTTGAGGTCCTCATAACTCCAAGAAAAAACATCTTGGAATTCTTTTAGCAGTTCTATGTATTTCACTTTTTCATTAGGAGGTAAAGACTTTGAAAGTTTTATCAATTTAGGATCTTCCTCAGAGCCTATGTTACACTCCTCTATGTCCGATTTTAAGGGTTCCATTTTCAGCTTTCTAGGGACATCGTTTGAATCAAACAAGTCCTCCAAAGGAGTTAATCCTTTAGGCAAAAAATTGTCTTTGAGATTGATGATTTCAGAGTCTTCGTCAATTATCTCATCAATTTCAATTTGCTTTAGGTTTTGAATATTTGATTTTGTAAACTTTGTGGGATGGAATCTATCTTTATCTGCATCTTCTAACCTGTTAATCTCTATTTTATCTGTAAAATCAAGATCTAATGTTATGTCAGTATCTATGTTGCTATTTACAAATTCTTCATCTAAAGTTAGAAAATTGTTTATTTGTTGGTCATTAGTGAATACTTTCTAGTTTTTCAAGTTGTCAGGGATAGCAGGTTTGTGCCTAACCTCAGTAGTGTACTGATGGTTAGGTTGAAATGGTAACTTACAAGTGCTGGAAAACATAGCTAAACTATGAACTTGCATATTTTGTTTTCTTGGGAAAACTGCAAGACTAGTTCTAAAAAAGTATTTAATATTTCTACAACTGTTCCTCTATAAAAACCTAACCTAGGATCTCTAGTCATATATACAACGTTGATTTGTTTGATAACCAATTCAGAATCTCCCATAATAGAAACTCTTATGGCTCCTAACCCTTTAACCAATTTGAGACCTAAAAGAAGTGCTTCATACTCGGCCATGTTGTTGGTGCATTTTAAGTTCAACCTGTAGGCATGGCCCTCTAAGTGATCATTTTCTAAATTGTAAATCCACACTCCTGCTCCTGCACCTAGTTTGTTCACTGACCCATCAAATTCAAGATGCCAAAGTATTTCATGTTCATAATTCTTACTGTCCGGGGGAACAAAATCTTCTTTGACTAAGGTATCTTGATCATTTTTTTCCTCTGAAAGCTCTTGAATTTGGAAAATTTGATTTTCTGCAGCAACTGTAATTTCTTTTGTTTCTGAAGTAATGTTGTTTAAAGTATTTTCTTGGTTTGATTTAGCATTGTACAGAATGAAAGAATCGATGTGAGAATGCATAGAATATATAGGAAAGTTTTGAGGCCTCTCCTGGCTACTCACTACATACTTCATCAGGGTCTCTCTGTATAGTTTTTTAGGATGTCCAAAGACTGAAATTGTGGCATATGACATGTCAAGTTGCAAAGATCCTTGGAGTTTAGCCCCCCATGATCTAGACAACAACATGCCATATTTAGGTGGTATATCAACAACAAATATGTCCATAAGAATGACTTCAGTAGGGTACTGCACTAGGGAAACACACAAATCTTTTATTAGTCCTAGGCACTTAACCTAACTTGAATCAAATGAAAAAAGGTCCTTGTAAGGCCTAGTTATATCCAAGTTCAATTTCTCCATAATAGATTTAGGCATTAGATTGTGTGAAGCCCCAGAGTCAAGCATAGCATTGTGTAGGATTTTATTGTGAATGTTAAGGCTAATGTAAAAGGGTGGTATCCCTCCTTCTAGTTTTCCATTGACATCAGGACCTAAAATTAGCTCGGGTTGATCATCAAATAAGTTAACGGAGTCTTCATTCTCAACGAAGTTTAAGGATTTTCTTATTTGAGATTTGTAAGTTTCATGTTTAATCAGTTCTGTTAAAGGAACTGAGATTTTTAGTTTGGCCACCTTTGCTCCCAAATTGAAAGGCAAAGGGGATTTCTCTGTTTGAATGTTTGGAATTTTAACAGTAGGGTTTGGAGTAGATTGTTCTTCTTTTTCAGTGTTCGGAGTTTTTTTTAGTGCATTTTCTAATACAATTTCTGGAGACTGTTCCACTATTTCCTTGGAGGGAACTAAAGTGGAAGGTTGCTCATTATAAGGTTGGTCATTGGTCACATCTATAATGGTGGGACTATGGGGGTTCTAATTTGGTCTAGAGAGGATTTGGAGAGCTTTTGTAACTGGAACTGCTTTAGTTTTCTTAGGCTAATTAGGTACTGCTTTCTTATTCTGGTCAGGAGTATCGGTGTTCTTTTTTCTCCTCAAATTGTATTGTTTATGCACTTTGAAGATAGCAGAGTCATACCCTTGCTTGTAATCGAATGATTATCCTGATTGTGTCTGCAACTGCTGAAGCATATATAACTCTTGATCATCTTGAGTCAAAAAGGCAGTTTCCTCCTCATCTAATCCAATTAAGTTAATTTTGGTATCTTGTTCAGGGTCTTCTGAATGGGAAGTTTCAGCATAATTTTCTTGAAAAGGTGGCCTAATATTCTGATCAGGTCCATTTTTTCCAGTGTTTTGATTTTGATTCTTCCTGAAGTTTGGATTCCTCACTGGAGGTGCCTACTGATTATCCTAGTGAGGCTTTCTTTCAATGTTCTCCATCCTATCCATCATTTTTTCCATTCCTTTGGCTAGGGAATCCATTTTAAGGTCGAAGGGTGTGGTTTCATCTTTCAAGGGTGCTCTTCTTTCATTCCTAACCCTAGCTCTTTTTGCTAGCAGATTAGATTCTACACTAACTGCCACACTCTGCATATCTTCTAGAGTTGGTGGATTTCTTTCTCTAAGTTGAAATGCCATATCAGTGTCGAACCCATTTGGAAACTTTATCAGAGCTAAACCAAGTGGGGGTCTAAGGTCGACTAGTATTGCATTATATACACTATTAAATCTAGTACAATAGTCTTGAACTATTTCGTTTCATCTTCTCCTAATGTTTTCATACTCTGAAATAATTTTAAGAGGGTTATTTTTCTTTTCCCATCTATTTAAAAATTGGTGGTAGAAAACTTCTAAATTATCTATACTATTGTTAGGTAAAGATCTAAACCACGTTCTCACATCGCCAATTAGAGTCTAGGCAAAAATTCTCATTTGGACATCTCCAATATCGATTTCATGCAATTCAAAATGATCTGTCATCTTTCTTGTATGTTGTTGTGTTGTGTAGGATCCTGTGCCATCAAATAGGACAATTTTGCTCTAGTAGTCTTGTGGCATGGCACCTAGTGGAGCAGGCAACACAAGAGGAGCATATCTGTTTGCCATGGCTCTAAGTTAGGCAGGACTAAGAAGTGGGTTTGAGTATCAAAAGGTGATATAGTGGGTAATGGAGAACTGGGAGTGATAGGTGTTTTAGGGGTAATGATAGGTTGGTGGGGAAGTGAAGCTATAAATAGAGACGAGAATGAACTTTAGAAATGGAAGGGAATAATGGTGAACTTAAGGAAGTTGAAATTGATTCAGAAAGCTTAGGGATATTAACAGTAGTAAGGGATGACTGAGGGGAATTTAGAATGTATTGATCAATTGACAAGTTTTCCCTTTGTATTTCAAGTTCTGCTGTAAATTTTGGATCTAGAACTGTGTCATCAAGTGCACTCTCAGACTTGGTTCTAAATAGGGAATGGCCTAAAGCTTTGTCAAAGGGGAGGTCTTATAAAAACAACCACTCATCCGAGCAGGAATTTACTTCAATTGAAGGTGTAGGACTGACTGAGCTTTCCTGTCTTCTGGATATTCTCGAAATCAAATTAGGATTATCAAATACTTGGGGAGGGTTTGGATCTAGGTTGGCCCTAGTATAGTGAGTTCTCCTTGAAGCCAGAGTTTCAAACTTTTCTAGTAACTTTCTTTTTATGAGATTTTTATAAGCAACTTCTAATAAATCCTTTAAGAGGCTTGAAATAAAGTTTTGAAATTTCTCAAAGGTTTATTAAGACTGAGGATTTGAGTTCCCCAGTATGGTCGCCACTATGTTATCACTCAGAAGTCTTCCCTAGTTGTAATAAGAAGGAATAATCCGAGGTAACCACAAACCTAATCTTTTAGACTCAGGTTCTAGCCAACCTAAGTCCAGAGAGGGCTCTCTCTTTATAATTTAACTTTGTTTTGGGTGGGATTTTAGGCTAGTTCTTAGTGCTCATAAGGTTTTGATTTTGGTTGGGTGGTGGAATTCTGGGAATAGATGGACAGAAAAAGGCCTTCAAGCCATTGGGCTATGGAGTCAATCAAAGGATGGCTTAACTGGATCAGATCAATCACTAAAGGTAGAGTTCACAGGGTAGGCTAGAAAAAAAAAAGGCAAATCTTCAGGTTCAAATGGATGAGGTAGTCCTAACCAGGGTGAAAGGGTAATGAAGAATCCTTAAACCGGGATCAAGATGAAGAGCAGGAAGTGATCATGAGCAAAGGGCAACTAAGAATCCTTTAATATATACCTAGGGGGGAAACTACGGAAGTAAGGGAGCAATTAAGAATTCCCAGACTAAGATAGTTTAGCAGAAAACTTTGAGAATGTAAATAGTCAATACAGAGAGCATTAAAGCCAATTCTAAAATATCATTACTAGTTTACCATTTAGATTTCATAGAAACACATATGATTATTTATAAACATGAAGAGAAACAATAATAAACATGAGATAGAGAGTACTTATTTTATTTCCGCTTTACACAAGAATCCTGTGAAATGTCTTTACTTTATTACTTGATCCAGCAAGCCAATCCAACCTTGATTACAATAGCTCCTTAACTTGAGAAGAAAATTTCTATAGAATCGTCTTTCAATCCACCAACAATACTTTGAAAGGTGAAGTATTTATTCAAAAAGTATTTACAAAATATCTTAAAACAATATGAGCATTAATCTAGGAAATAAAAATATCTTCAAGCATGAAGATAGAGACAGATGGAAAACTGCATCATGCCGTCCCTTTTATTGTGGTTGTGCTGGCTGTTGCAGTTGAACTGGAACCCTTTTAAGCTGGCTGATATGTGTACGTTGGAATCATCTTTGTCTTTAACCTTTGATTGATACTCTTTAACCTGTTACTCTTTGAACCTGTCTACCTATTTCATCTGCCTTCAGATTTAATATGGTAACTTATAGTAAATATGTCATTGTTACCCACCATTCACTTTCAGACAAATTTACCTTGAGCATCTTTCTATATATCTCGTATGCCTCAGTGTATTTGGAAAAATTTGGCTTGATAACAAAGAGATGCTTCACCTCATGCTCTAGGAAGAAAAGATTTTCTAAAGTATCATATAATACTTTCCCTGTTGGCAATGCTTTGACTTCTGAAGTGCTTTCCTGTTCTCTGAACAATTTATCTAGTCTGTCAATATAATCCACTTGGGTCATAAGTTTGTCATTGATTACCATGGGATAGGGAAGGCCTTTACTTATCAAAATTTTCAGCTTTGCCATGAATTTGTCAATACCAACTTGCAAGTCATGGTGTAGGTTTTAACCCCGTACAGAAATTACCTGCATACGAATTCTAAAACACAGAAAATAAACAATGTGAGAGCATAACACATAAAACACATATACACAAAGATTTTCCCCTGGATCCCAAAACCGGGACTACCATCTTGATTTTTCATTATGTTCCTTTCAATGTTATAATACATATTTATACATGCCGAAGCATCCAATACCATGGACCAAAAACCATCGCGTCCAATACCATGGACCGAAAACCATCACATCCAAAAAACATGTGCGAAAATCATGCACAAAACCATAGGTGGGTCTGCCCAACCTAACATAGGGTCCAAAACCAAAATTTTCCGGGGTGCTGCCCCGGACCACATAAAGTGGGGTTATGGGTACACCTCAAACCCCCCCGTGACCCCCCCCCCAGCTACACAATCGGTGCAATGAAGGGGGGCTCCGCCCCCCCTCGAACCCCCCCAGTTAACTACGTGGGCTAATCGTGGAAAGAATATAACACAACCTAACACATGGCACTTTTTCTCTAGGTTAAGCATAAGGTTTCTTTTAGAGAGAACCTTTTTTATTTTAAGGATGGTTTATGTTCTGTCCTCCACACCAAGCTCATCTAGTTCATTCCTATTCTTGCAGTTCAAGAAATGGATGAGTTGATTGGCTTCCTCTGGCTGGTCTCCTAGGTCTTTCTTTACCTGTTGTATTGCTTCGGTGGTCACTTTCACTAGTTCTGCTTGCTCGAATATTACTTGAAGTAATGGCCAAATATCCTTGACAGAGTCAATGATATTGGTCCAGAGTATCTCCTTAATTTTTCCTAGTGGCTTTTTCAATGTTGAATCTTTTTCAAGGAACTTTTTCTTCTCACCCATCCTTAGGGCTTTTTGTGCTTCTTCTTTCTGTTGTATTATGGAAAGCTGACTTTTAGTTTCTAGGCTTGTCACTTTCTCCTCAAGTCTCTTAAGCTCAATTGCCTGGATGGACATTTCCTCCATGGCTTTCACTAACTCTGTTGTTTTCTCTGTTGAAGTACCTGTAGTTGTAAACTCTGTAGTGACTGGAAGTGTTGTAGCAGGAGGAGCTGTTGGTGCTAAAGAGGCTGCCAATGTTGAGGGAACTGCAATAGAGACTATGGGAATAACAGTCTATGGAGTGGTGGCCAACTCACTCTGTTTAGACTGAATCAATGTGTCCAACTCTTTCTCAGTTTCTTTCAGTTGGTCATTTAGCTTAAAGACCAAGTCCATAAGCTCTTCCTGTTCCTTCTGAGTCTCTAAGACTTCTGTTGTTTGTGGATGATGAAGCTGTGGAATTTTGAGTTGCTTTTTCAAAGCTGCTATGTCATCATTCTTCTTTTTAATTAACCTTTCTACATCCTTCACATCTTTGGGATCGTGTCCTAACTATATGATTAAGTCCTCCAAGGACTTGATTCTAGTACCCTTGGCCTGTGAGGATGCCTTTTCTAGTTGAAACTGTGCTGATATATTATTTAACGAATTTTATAACTGGTGGGCTGCAATGGCTTTACTTGACAAAGTAGAATATACCATCTCTCCTATCTATTTATGTAACTCAATCTGGTCAATAGGATGTATGTCCTTTGCCAATACTTCAAAATATGTCTTCTGGTAGTTAGTTGCTGATCTGGGCTGCTGAGTGGTGGGCTTCATGAAAGTCATCTGCATTTTTCCTTCTTTCACATCAAAGGCTGACATAAGCCTTGTTTGGTTGGTGGGAGCCATTTTGAGGTACTGTGCATAGATTTGGGCTTTTAACCTTTCATTTCTGGCCTTTATTTCCTTGTACTTTTCTCTGATATCCTGGTCTTGGTCAGCTGGAATCCTGAATGAGGACACTTCCACACTTTGTTGTCTTTCCAACATCTGAGCATGTGATGTGGAAAGTTCTTGTGTTCCTCCAGAGGGAGTAGCATGCCTGCTCCCTTCTTTTTGTGTGCTTGTGGCTTCAACTATTTCTTCTGTGAATTCTTGCTCAGAGCAGGGATTTAACCTTTGCCTTTTGACATATGTTTGTGAAATGGCTCTGCCTGAAGGAGTGGCCTCCACCCTGTCTCTTTCGAGGTTTCTCTCCTCATTGAGAGGTGTTTGCACGACAGGGGGAGTACTCATGATTGTCTCTGGCAGTCATTTTTGAGTCAATTCTTCTTATAAGTCTGGTTGTTCTGACTCTTCTTGCACCTGGGTCTTTCTTCTGCTTGTTGTTCACTGTGTGCTTGTGATTCCCTTTGGACTTGAGATTCTCATGGTACCTGTATGAAAGACCCTTCATCAAGTCTCCTCTCTAGATCAATTAATGCATTTTCAATAGCAACTTCAGTGCTATCTCTGTCTACTAGAGTATTCTCCACCCATACCAACTGATTTGCATATTTTTCTATCCCAGGGAGTCTGTGGTGGATATAGGGAGACAACTTGTTTTTCTGTCTCCTATTGCAGATGAAAGCAAAGGGGTCATATCTCCATATGAAGCTTTGTTTCAGTTTGAGCCTTTTAAGGATTTATTCTGCTTCTCTTCCAGCTTCTCGAGTATTGCACACAAAGGGGCCTAGTTCATCTTTGATTCTGAGTTGAGCCTTCTTTTCGCTTTCACAAAATGTACCTCATTTGAGTTGATTATTTGCCTGTAGTACTCCAGAGAAAATAACCTCATTGGGAGGTATCTGGGTAACTTGTATGGTGCTAACTGACAGCCATAGATTTTGATTTCAGTGTGATTTTGGTACAAGTACCAATCTCCCACTTTGTGTTTCTTTGACAGCTGCAGGATCCTCCTGATATTTGAACTGATTCTTGAGGGAGGACATCCTAGCAGCATGGTCACTACAGGATGTACAAAAATATCTATGAAGTCTGTGTATGGATATGGTGATTCATATTTGTGGATCAAAGGAGTCCAAAAGACTACTGACCTAGGGTTGCCTTTGGTATCAAGATTTTGAAGAGTAAATGGGAATTTATTAGTTTGATAATATAAGAAAAGGTGGTACATTGTTGAAGAATACTTAAACACTCTTTCATTGCTTATTCTCAAGAATTGATCATGCATTTTATCTACTATGAACTTGGCATAATCATATACGATGGCAGGAGGTTGTCTTGTGGTCAAATTGGAGATGAAGGCTAGAATGATTTCATCAACATACTCACTTGTAGTATAGTGTAAGACACTAGATATCATTGACACAATGTCCTGGCCAAGTTTAGAAAATATGGTCCACATGTATGGGGGAGGATCCTTTGGAATATGTTTCTCTTCCATAATAAAGGTCTGGAACAGTTCAGCAAGTCTAGCAAGGATAATCTTGGGGAACTTGTCTAGCAGGTCTCTAATGGAAATGGGGGTCAGATTTTGTCTTGGTTGCAACTATAGCATTTCATTGATGGATTCAGTAGTGATGGTAAAGAATACATCCTGGTTTGGAGACATCACTGCTCTTTGAATAGGGCTGTAATTGGTATGGAAATAATGAACAATTTCAGGGAAGATATGCAACTCTGGGAACTGGTACTTGGGCAAATTGGATTCCCAAAGCCCAATTTGGTCAGCTTGGTTTAGGTAAATTGTCCCTGTATCTGCAGTACAGCTTAATAGGGGATTCACAAACAACAGTGTCCTTGACTTGGAAATCTTTATCTGCCAGGGGAAGATGGTCTAAATCCAGATGGGGAGTTGTAATTGGCTTGATATCCATTGCAACTGGAGCAGCCATTCTTGGTTCTTGTGGATTCAAGAAATGGGAAAAAGGGTTTTCAGTTAAATTGGGGGCAAATTGGTTCAATTCAGAGCAGTTTGGGGTTGCTGGGCAATTCTTTCACTTAATTACTTAATAACTTAAAGCAATTGAGTAACAGGTTTGGGAATGAGATAGGGTTTCTTGGTGAATTCGAATAAATACCTGGTTTTTGGCCCTGAATGGGTCGATGGATGACTGTGTACAGTTGCAGGAGGTGTAGGTGACTGAAGGATGGACTGGAAGTTTTAGCTACTTCTACAGGTTGGCGGTTGGATGTGGGTTGACAGTTGCACGTAGTCTATCACTTGCATGGAGGTCTGAGCATCTTTTTCACGATAAAACTAAAAAACAATGAGTTTTTTAGTTATATTTGCAAAGTCAACCGTTTGGCGGGTACATGGGGAAAAGGTATATTTGGCTTTTAGCGGGAGATGAGACGTTTTGTCGTTTAGTGGGAGGAGGTAAGCAGGTTTGATCGCACCGCTTTTGGGGCTAGAGTGGTTTCGGGGGGAGGCCACCCAATGCCATTGATCGGGCACCATGTAGCATTGGGGCCCAAAAGAAAACCACCCATATCGGGTGGGTAAAGGTCGGCCTTCGGAGGCCGCTCGATATGATCGTTCGCCATTGGATTAATGGGAGACGATTGTATGGTGATCAGGGTGGGATGTTTGTATGAAGGTTAATGGATGGGACCGACCCATGATTAAGCAGGGCAGATTAGATTAAATGAATGGTTAATGGTGGATTAAAGGAGCCAGGGGTGATTTTATTGGCAGGGTCGATTATTAATTAATCGTAGATCAGTTAATTAATTTCTTTTATTAGGATAGGGGTTTTATAAAGTTTATGTTTCAAACTTTCGGGGCGGGGTATTAATATAAGGGTTTTATTTATAACTATATACGGGAAGGGTTATATTTCTTTTTTGGGATTTAATAGATATATATATATATATATATATATATATATATATATATATATATATATATATAAGTTAGAAATTAATGTGGAAACGAAAGCGCTAAGTATAATGTTGTTCATTTTATTATTTTCATAACACATTATACTTAGGCTTGAAGTGTTTTTTGGGTTTTTGAAGAAAATGAGTTTTTCCATGGGGGATGATCACTTTTTCTAAGGTTTTATCCTTAGAGAAAGGGGTTTATTAGGGGAAAATGACTTTTCCTTAGGAAAATGATGTTTTTCTTAGGAAAAGGGATTTGTTGGGGAATATGAGTGAATTTGAAGGGGGTGAATGTTCATGAGGGGAATTTTAGTGCTTAGGACCTATAAGGCATTGGGCCAAGGGTCTGGTCCCTCAAGAAGTCAGAGAAATGCTCTGAGCCCCTTTCACTTAATATTTTTAGGTACTTTAAGACTTTTTATTGGAAATTAGTTAAGTGAAAGGTGATGAGTGAGGGAAGTTAATTAATTTGACTTTGTGGACTTGATGCATGCCCAATTTTCATCCATACTTAGAACTTTCATGATGAAGGTGATAGATATGATTTTGCTTAACAATCATCATAATTCTGCAACCTTTATTCTACTTATCCACCTACTCATCCTACCATTTTTACTTCTCTTTATTAGGGTGCACTTAAGCTAGCAAACCCTTATTAAAACGTTTTCTTTTCTTTTACAATAGTACTCTAACTAAGTCTATCCTTATTACATCCAAGGGCTTATATTAACTAATTGAGCTCCTTTTATTCACTCTACCTAATCTACTTATTTGCCAAGATTAAACAGTTTGGTCAAATTTTATTCTCTATCTATAAGCAGAAAATTGAAAGCATGAAATAGTCAAGTTTAAACAGTTTGACTATCATGGATTGTGGCAAAGGTAACAAGCTGCACACAATCATTTATTCTGTATCAAAAGTAACTAGGAGTGGCATTTTGACTTGCACACTTTAAGGGTCTTTTCTTTTCTTGGGGTTCATATTTTTTTTTATCTTTTTTGACCTTTTTATTCTTTTTGTCCTTTGATTTTTCTTTTAGGACATACCCTCTTTACATTTTTTTATTTTTTGAATATGGAAAACATTGGCAAAAAAGCAAAGGTATGTACATATTGCAGGCTTAATCTCAGCCATTCAAAAATTATGACTCCTAATGGTATAGGAACCTAACACAAACTATGTCCACAACTCCATCGTTGTGTCATGGGCCTTGTCTCCGATCTCATCCAAGTCCCCCTCAGTGAGGACCATTGGATCTGCATGTACATGCTTGTCCAATTTTTGCCTCTTCCTAGGTCCGGAAGTGGTCTCCTTCTGGTGCTTTGTGATTCTGAAAGGAGTGCTCTGCTCCTCACCACCATCTCCTTCCTCCTCAGATCCTTCCTTGTTCGTAGTATGTTGAGAAGCAGACTCCTCAACCTCCACTATGGCCTCCTTCGCACCGCGCTCCTTGTTAGAAGCAACTTCCTTCTTTTTCTGTGTTTCTTTTTCTTGGGTTGCTGCTTGTTCAGCCTCTTTCTTTTTCTGCGTTGCTTTCTCTCGAGCGACAACCAACTCAACTTCCTTTTGCTTCTACACTATTGTGGCCTACGCAGAGGAGATTTATTTGCCTGTGCTTGTTCGTGCGTTGAGATCTGATGGTTGCCGCCACTCACCTGGCCATTTTCCCACAATCTCCCGCACATCGCCCTCATTGACTAGGTATGTTAACTTGTACCATACTTTCTTAGGATCTCATCTCGTGTGGATGGATACGTTGTGAAAATCCACTTTAAACTCCGCGTAGGCCTCCAACTGCTCAAACAGGGTAGGTGACAGCCTCGGCCTCTGGCTGATCACCGTGTGGAGGTCCATCTCGACCAGCACCCAGAATATCTTCGTCTCCATGACCCTCTCCAGATCCTTTGTAGCCCACAGCGAAGTGAACTTCGTGGCCTCAGGTAAATCAACATCCTGTTGAGGGAACTGACTGTCTTCTAGAAGTCTCCACGCAACTAGGGCAATTAACAACAACCAAGCATAGTGGAATGCCTTGTCGTCGTCTTTTGCTTCACAAAAATTCAACAGAAACTCTTTGCAGAGATACTGCACCCCCTTTGCGCATTGTGCAGCCAATGAAATGATTAGCGCTGACATCTCATCCACGCAACACTTTCTCATGACCTTGCAAGCCAAAATATGGGTGGATAACTGCACCGCCTTATCTATGGTGGAACAGATAGAGTATCCGTGTGACTTCTTCACTAAGCCAAACTCGTTCTTAATTCTATCTGCGAGTTGTTTTTCTTTACTCTTGCCTCCAAACTCCTTGGTGGGATCCACCCCTTGGTAGGGAAACCTGGTGATACGGTGGATCATCATATCTGTGATGGGGATGGGCTCTTCCAACCAAATACTCCCATTATGAACCAGTGTAAGAAATTGGCGTACGCACACTGTGTTGATAGTGGTTCTACTAAAATGCGGTACCCATAGCATATTTAGCAACCTAGCCTTCTCAACCCCCATGACCCACTTCATGGGTTCCAGTCGCGTGACTCCGGTCTCCTCATAGTATATATTCGCCAAATATTTGTTTGTCACCAAATGCAGGAATTTCTCATGATCAACTAGATCTCAAATCCTCCATTTTGAGTGTGGGAATGCGCCCTAAGAGCGCACCTTCAAATGGCACTTTCTCCGGCAATAGCGGTGTAGAGACTGTGAATTTAGCGTTATCGGGATCCTTGGGTACCTTCACTTTTCCCTTTCACGGAGGGATATACTTCGGGAGCCTAGTGATAGGCTCTCCCTCCTCAGCATCCAACTATTCAACCCCTTCACGAATCTCATCTTCGTCAAGATCCATGGGTTCGTGTGGCTGTTTCGACTTGTCCATCTTCCCTTTCTGCTGAACCTCAGTAGGGTTCTTCCTCTATGACTGCCTCACTGGAATAGACTGTGGTTTATTCTGTTTCTCCTTAGCAGTAGATGGTTTAGGCCTAGGTGACCTTGACGCCGTAGACATAGATGGTGTAGCTTCCATTGCCGATGCAATTTCAGGGGTTGCGGCTTCAGAGACAACGACTTCTGCAGGATCAGTCATTTTCTCAAGGATGATCTTATGGCTCCAATCAGGAAAATTTGTGAACTCCGACCGTGAAAGAAGTTCCTCCCAATCTTCTCGGTTCATAGACTTAAGGCAAGAAAATTCACAAGCGATTTTCAAAAGGCAAAGTGTTCTACTGTAGGTCAACATGTCAGATTTATAGGTGATTTCAAATTCAAATCTGACCATTCCCTCCAATTTCTGATCATAAATGCATCTTTGGCGGCAAATTGATAAATATTTGCACCATAAATGCAACCTACCCAATCCTCCTAACGGTATTTTCGCCATCCAATCAGCTACAATGCATCCAACGACTATTTTTAGACTCATCTATGTGACACTATCCTCCATGGCACAACTCTCTTGGCGCAGTTCCTCCTGGCACACTTCTGGCTTCCCTCGTGCAACCCCCTTACTTCGTTTTCCCAGTCTTTGGGCAGTGTAGTTTATAGTCCCGTACTTCCTTGCAGCTACCTGGAGTACTAAGATTGTCCAACCATCATGTAGTCATTACGTAAGGGAAGGATCCCCTTGATATAACTTCAGTTGACTTGCATTGACTCTTCCCGGAAATAATACCCCATTCAGCTTCGCGAGCTAAACTGCGTCACCATCTGTAATTTCCTTGACGACATAGGGTCGCAACCAGTGCATTTGAAACTTCCCAGGGAACTTTGTGATCTTTCTATCATAAAGTAAGACCAAATAATTCACTTGTAAGGTGCACAACTTAATATGTTGATCATGCCATGCCTTTTCATGCTCCTTTTGCACCTGTTGGTGAAAAAACAATTGTCTTCTTCTAACTCCAACAACTGCGTGAGGTGCTCCTCCATAGTCTCGTGGTCCACCATATCAGTCAATGCTGCAATTCACAAACTCAGCAGAATATACTCCATGGGAATCACAGTCTCTATCTCATAGACCAACCTGAACGAGGTTTGTCCTGTCAACTTCTTACACATCGTCCTATATTGATCAGGTGCTCATAATTTAGCTCAAAAATAAAAGTTCTCAAAATCACTCAAAATATGAATTACCACATCTATCTCGGTGATACGATCCCAACGCAACTTGTTTCACTCAAAATCGAGTTCATATGAGGAAGATATCACGTTTTGTCCGCTTTGTCAAACAAAGAATTTTTGCCAAAAAAAGTACAGTCATTGCACAGTCAACAGTCCATACTACTGACATGGCAAGTGATTGGGCAAGTCAATGTCCAATCATGATTCACCAAGTGTCATGTTTTTATTGGTCTGCAGATTGGTGATGTGGCATGTTTTTACTAGTCGGAGGTGGACCAATGAGGAGGGGACAAGTGGCAAGCTCGGAGGCCACCACGTGTCCCTCCCCAAAGGACCGGTGTCAATGGCACAGTGGAAAAATTTTGGGCAGGTTGGCAGAGTCAAACCCGTGACCACGCCTGAATAAATTGCAAGTTCCACCATTACACCACCGCGTTGTGACATAATAGTCAATGGTCACATATCGTAAATATCATGTTAACACATGGCGGTTTGGGGGAGGAGGAAGCAAGCCCGCAGGCCAACCCCCTCCCATGTGAACACTACCATCTGGCAGCTATGGTTTGTGGTTCACCAAAAATCACCAAACTTAACCGTAGCATTACCCACAACATGTGTCCACTACCACTTAAACTGCATGCTAATGGTTTCCCATTAAACGTGTGGTATTAGCGCTAACCACTAGTTTATTGTTAATTAATCTTCGTTATCCACTAATTAACCCACATTTAAGTTGGCAAAAAAATCGGTGGTCCTCCAAATTCAGTGGTAACTCCAATTTTAGTGGAGTTAATTGGAGTTCCTCCAGTTTTAGTGGAGTTTTACTAGGAGAAACAATTTTTGCCATAACTTTTGCAAAATTCGACCAAATTGGGATCAAGAAAAGGTGTTCCTAGATGATTTTTATGTTTTGAGCATATTGAAGTAGGTTTCAGGAGTAGTAGATCATGGTAAACATCACTTTTTCCATTATTGAACTAATACAAAGGCCCAAGCCATGGAAGCTGGACCAAGGAGATGTAGCCCAGGAGGGGTGAACCCCTTCATAAAAGCACTGTGTTAAGTGTTCATTTTGATGGTTTTCTGTACATTTGATTGCTACTGTTCAACACTTGTTTTTCATGCTATTTTTCTCATGAATTTAACATTCAACTTGATAACTTTACATGTTATCATTCACATACACTATAAGGAAACCTATGCACATGAAGCAAAAGATAAACATTTTTTTTTAAATCTGAAGTTGAAATTAGCACAACAAAACTAACATTCAACAATAGATCAAGTTGGTATCAGAGCAAAGGTTATTTTCTTGATTGTTTGAGTTTTGTGCAAGTAGGGTTTTAATGGTTGCAAATTTGTGATGCTTACAAGAAATTGTTGGTTGCAACTCCTGAGGTAATGCCCAGAAGAAGGAGAGACACAAGGCCACAATCTCTAGCCAAAGTTTCAATCATAGGTGCATGTGAAGCACCTCAAGTTTTACCTTCTGTTAGAGTCGGTCTTGTAGCCCTCCATCAGCGATCAAAACTCTTTGCATTTGCATAAGTAGGTGTCTCATCAGTGTCAATTTTTGCATTCCATTAGGCATGCCATAACCCTGATGGAGGAACTAGTGTCTTTGTCCCCCTCTTGGCATTGCTGGATCAAAGTCATTTCAGTCCTTAAATCTCTTTCAAGATTGTCTTGTCTTGTCTTCAAGTCAGATTCCTAGGTCTATGGTTTTGGTCAAGTCGGTTTACAAGGTCATGTCTCTGAAGATAAATAAATGCCCAGCAAGCCAGAGGGATGGTTTTGATGGTGTTTCTTCGCAAATTTCTATTTTGTACAGTTAATCTTCACCTTGGATTTAAAAACTCTGTTTTTAAAGCCAAGGTCATTTTTAAATAATTTTGTAAAAAAATGTAAAAATTCAAAAGTTTTCAAAGGACAGCATGTAACCCTGGCTCCCTTGCCAAGATCCCTCAGATGTTATCCCTGCAAAAAGAATTGAGCAAAAGCATTAAATCAGTCAATTTCAGGACAAAGGAAACCAAGAAAAGTCAGTTTTATAAAGTGTCAAAGCAAAACATTATAAAGTGGGTTTGGGCATGAAATTTATTCAAATGAAAGCTATAAAGGCCCAATCTCCCTCCATTTACCCTCATTATGCATTCAAGTCACTTGCAAGAGAGTTTGGGCGAGTGATTGAGTGAAAGTTGAGCGAATTCGGGAGTTTGACAGGCGCGCGACCCGTCAGAGGCACGCGACCCGTCCAGCGCGTTCCCACAGTTCATTTTTTCAACGGGCGCGACCCGTCAGAGGCGCGCGACCCGTTGGGTGAGGCGCGCGACCCGTTAGTGCCCTCCCTTTGAAATCCCCTGCAAATTCACCCAAGGAGCTATCAAATCACCGATTTGCTTAAGGTAGGCCCTCCAAACTCAAAATTGGTTGCTTGTTATGTTTGAAGGACATCATGAATGTGTTTCTAAAGATCAAATTGTGCAAGAGAAAAAGCTCCATATGGCTGTATATTAAATTTGTAAAAATTTGCTAGGGTTTTATGCTGTTTCAATGGTTTTTCCCTTGTAAACATATTTTCCCCATTTCCCATGTCATTTTCCTTATCTTTCTATATAAATTTCCCTTTTAAATTTGTAAAGAAAAATCCAAACCCTACCCCTTTTCCCTAACAAGTAAAAATTAAGCCCTCACCCTTCTTCTCATTATACCCATGTAGAAAAATGTATATATGATGCATATGCAATGATTGTGCAATGTTTTTTCCCTAAATTCCCTGTTTTATGTATTTGTTCCCTTTTTCCCTTTAAAATTATCCCTCCCCTAACATTCCCCTCATGCTCCTTGTCCCCTTGAAACAGCATATAGATCAGCATTTTGCAAGGCAGAAACAGCAGCACATTTTGTCCACTTTGCTCCTTAAATAATGTCAGAAACCGAAACCTATGAGCAAAGTGATGACCATTCATCATCTTCAGAGATTGAGATATAGAGGAGGCCTCATAAGGGTGGAAAGGGTGGTCATCATAGGCGAGAGGAGCCCACCTCTTTAGCAGATTTACAGGCTTGTCCTATGGCAGTCACATGTTTCCAGTATATGTCTTGCTATGAGTTTTGTGAGAGGATCTCTCGGATTCAGCACCACAGAGAGTTGGCTCGCCTATTTGTTTTACACTTGCATGATGGACATGTCAAGCTTGCCGGGGTGGACTTTACATTGACACCCGAGGTGATCTCACAGGCTACAGAGATACCTAATGTCAGGGAGGTGTGGAATAAACACAAGGTGTTGGACAGTGTTCACTTTGAGCCTTTTGTTAGACCAGCATCCATGAGACACTTGACAGGTGTGTTTCCCTTCAGATTTCTCAGGAGTGAGTATGCTCCCATGATGAGGCTCATCATGCTCTATTTTACCTGTGAGGGCAGATTTTCACAGATATATTCGTACCATATTCGCCTATTGATGCACTTCACACGGGTACGGATGATGAACATCCCTATTTTCTTCTATCAAAACATTCAGAGGATGGTGTCCATGATGCAGAGGAGGAGTCCGGCACAGCAGTATAGGAGCCTGTACCATTATGGTTTGATTCAGCTTGTAGTACTACATCAGTTGGCTCAGCAGGGCATCCCATGGGAGGAGTTCATCTCTCGTGAGCTTTTCACAGCACCAACCTCGCCACATCCTGAGGTTGTTCACGAGGAGGGAGGACCATCACAGCAGCATGACATCCTCATCACTAGACATGTCAGCTCCTCACCTTTGGTTACCTATCAGAAAGGCCCGAGGGCCTTATTTGCAGCAGCTCGGCGAGTACTTTCTCCACAGCAGGTGGAAGGGGTCTCGCCTTCATCATCAGATCAGCGAGTGTTATCTCCACACCAGGTGGAAGGGGCCTCACTTTCTTCAACGGCACAGACAGCACAGAGGGGCAAGCAGCCCATGATTGATGAGGGGCCATCAGGAGTTCCAGATATACAGCTCGTTGATATTGAGGCCAGTTCTCCGAGCCAAGAGGCAAAGGAGATCATTCAGCACCTTAGAGCTGAAAATGAGGTATTACAGAAGAGACTAGAAGGGGCACAATGGACAATCTCATACCTGGAGCAGCGCAACAAACAGTTGGAGGATGAGAAAACTCTTGATGAGTTGTGGAGCATTCGTAGTGACCGAATCTTGAACCGAAGAAGGCCCGGTGATCTAGTGCCAATGCAGCGGGAGACCATGCTTATCCGGGTCAATGCACACTTGGAGAGGCTGTTGGCTAAGGCCAACCAAGATAAAAAGTTGCTGAGAAACATGAAGAACCATTATTGGGCACGGATGCACGTGTGCAAGGCAAAAATGAAGGTGCTTCAAAGGCGGTTGGCGAAGGCACTAAAACGGAGAAAGAGGCCCGATCCCCTCCACATCTTGGCCGAGGCTTCACTGAAGGATCAAGGCACTAAATAGCCTAGCCACAGCACAAATCCCAAGAAATTTTGAGCATTTTGGGTAAATTTTGGTTTTTTTAGGCAATTTGCAGGTTTTTCCCATTAACGGGTCTCACCCCCCGCGCGACCCTTCATTTTGGCAACTCCATTTTGCAAAAACTTAGCATTTCCAGATTTTTCATGCAAATTTACACATGCTCATGGATGGACAAAAGATTTTTTGAAGTTTTGGGCCTCCAAAAAATCAAAAAACATGCAAAATTTGACTTTCTGCCACATTTTTGAGACACAAAAAGCAGTCTTGGGAGATTGCAATTTTGGAGGGGCAAATGACCTCCAAATTCAGAAATTCTAGTTGGGTTGGAAAGTAGACTCCCAGACCTTTCCAACAAGCCTACTCTTGCTCAATTTGGACACCTGGAAGTGCCCCAAAAGTGGTGCCAAAGGCGCGCGACCCGTCAGGCAGGGGCACGCGACCCGTCAGGCAGTTTTTTCCAAATTTCACTGTACAGCTCAGAAAAACGCAGTTTGACCCTGTTTGACTTTTTGGGGTGGATTATTATTCTCTTTGATGTAATTATTGTACGTTAATGACACTTTTACTCTTATGTAACTCTTCTAGAAGATTCATTCATGAAAAGGGTGAAAATTAAATGAATGAATTGGTTTCCTAGCTTATAGAGGCAAGTTGTTTTGACTGCCTAGTTTGTAGTGCTTAGTTTAGAAGTGGTTGAAACAGCTCCTAGGATAGTGAGCTCGACCCATGGAGGCAGGGAAAGAGGTTAGATGATCTATATTATGTACTTTCTTGCTCATTTTCATGGTTGGACTCTTGAGGGAGAAGCTATCATTGTATTATTCACTGTATCTCTGCAATTTTTGGCTAAGGAAGACCAGGGTTTTGCAGTCCTCTTTGGGATTCTTGTGGTTACATGTATTGATGGTGTGTTCTCTATGTACTTGTAAGTGTGTTATGTAAATCATTTCCTTTCTTTTCCTTCTGCACATTAAGCAAACGAAGTGTTAAAGTAAGAATTCATGACTGTCATGCTCTGCTTTTAAGTTTGTTTAATTTCAATGTTTTCTACTGTCTAAGGAGAATTCAAAGTTATTGTTTGCTCTCCTTAGCTCCTCACCTGTCGTTCCTGATCATTCACCTCAAACAAAGGCATCAATACTGTCTCCTACCTCGCCCCAAAGAACCCCCTGCAGAAACTGTGTCCAATCCCCGCACCCAAAATTGCCCTCTCCTCAATTTGCCACCAAAAACCCTAAAAACCCCAAAACAACCTTTCTGATCAGTTTACTAGCCTAAAATTAGTGTTACCCTATTGGTCATCTCATCCATTGAAGATTTTACCGAGATAGACCGGAGAGAGCCTTCTCCTGCCCCGTAGGGCTAGCTACGAGGCTAAATGGTTTGATGTTGCCTTGAGGTTTACCTTTCTCAGCCTGAGGTGAAATTTCAAGCGCTAACACCTTCAATTGTGATTGACGAGGTACAAGCAGTACCAGAAGTTGAGCTTGAATCCAAAGCCATCATGTCGTGAGCAAGAGAGACTGAAGGTATTTCAGAAGAGGAAGCATTCAAGAAAGCTTTCTATGACTTAACTGACATAGTTATAGTCCTCTATGAAGAGAGAAATACTAGAATGGTTGGAGAGAGTTATAAGCCCCCACATGGAGAGGGAAGCTTAGGAGATAAAAAATATGAAAAGAAGGATTCAAAGGGTAATGCAGGAAATCCTCCTCCATCTCCACCATCTTCATCTTCCTCATCATCTTCATCATCCTCAACATCTCAAACAACATCATCTTCCACTTCCACCACAAAAATTGTTCATACTCATTCAAAAACCCCAAAAGAAAAAACTCCCTTACTCAAATTGGACATTAAGTTTGAACTTCCCATGTACAATGGAGACGTCAATGAAGAAAAGTTAGAGAATTGGATTTGACAATTGGAGGTTTATTACAAAATTCAGAACCTTCAAGAAGATGACATAAAGATCCAGTTGGCTTCACTGAGGCTAGAAGGAGCAACATTAGTCTGGTGGGAAGAAATGACCCAAGAGGAAATGTGAATTCATGGTAAGATATCCATTTCTTCGGTTGAATTTGTTTATGCAATTAAAATACATGTGTATCCTTTATCTTATATGCAAAAAAACCATTATGAGTTGGCAAAATTTTAGGCAACTCAAGGGCTAAACAGTTCAATACTATACCTAGGACTTTAGGAAGAGGGCTTTGTTGTTAGGAATAAACTTGAATTCCCAAGATACATTGTTGAAATATATTAGGGGTTTACATTCCTACTTAAAACATATTATCCTTATGTTCAATCCAAGAAATTTGGATGAGGTATGTGTGCAAGCCACACACCTTGAAGCAAGAGGAAAGAACATTCAGGAAGAGGGTAGTAAGAAGAAGGCATTCAAGGGTAAGGAGAAAGAGAAGGGTGGAAAATGGAAGGGAAAGAAGAATGAAAGTGTGAAGAAAGAAGGGGAGAAAACTATATGCCAACATTGTTACAAAGCGGGGCATGATGAAACCCATTGTTGGAAATTACATCCCAAACTAAGGCCTAAGAAACCAAACAATAAGGGAAAACAAAAGACGACAGCTATCACACAACATGATCTTGGATCAGATTCTGGTCATGAGACCAAGATTTCATCCATGGTCACAAAAGGAAAAGAAGTTATTGCAAGCACTAGTTCCTCACATAGTCACAACAACACTCCAAATGAAGAATCAAGAATAGAATTGTTCCATGTAAGGGTAATTTCAAATCATACAAAGATTGATGCATTATTTGATAGTGGGTCACAATCAAACTTAATTTCAGAAGACTTGGTCAAAAAGCTTAACCTTGAAACTATACCTCATCACAAGCCATATCCCTTGGGTTGGATAGTCAATAATGAAAATTTACAGGTTACAAGGAAATTCTTATTTAGGTTTGCCATTACTGAAAAATTCATTGATGAAGTTGAGTTAGATGTAGTTCCACTTGACATCTCAGGAATCATTTTGGGAAGTCCTTATTTGTATGATAGGAAAGCAGTATTTTATCGCCATGAAAACAAATATCTGTTGCTCAAGAATGGAGTGGAGTATATTGTGAGAGCCCATCACAAAAACTTAAACACTTCTTTGGTTAATGCAAGGTAGATGAAGAGACTAGTAAATGCAAGTAAAACTTTTGTGCTTCTCATGATCAAGAAAAAGAATGATATTGATTATGAATCTTTTGAAGGTTGTGATGACAAATTAAAATTTGATTTGTCTGATGTGGTAAGCAAGCATGGCGAGATGTTTCAGTAACCAAAGGGGTTACCTCCCAAGAGGGGAATTCAACATGAGATACAACTGCAACAGGATGTTCCACTTCCAAACATTAGCATGTATCGCATGTCGATTATGGAGAGCATGGAAATCAAGAAGAAAATTCAAGAATTTCTGAACAAAGGTATCATATGCCCATCTACTTCACCATGTGGTTCACCCATTGTCTTGGTGCCAAAGAAGGACAGGACTTGGCACATGTGTGTGGATTTCCATGCACTGAACCAAATAATGGTAAAGAATCGTTATCCACTCCCAAGAATTGATGATTTGCTTGATCAATTGAGGTATGAAAAGTATTTTACTAAGTTAGACTTACGAAGTGGTTATCATCAAGTTAGAATAGTTGAAGGGGACATTTCAAAAACCACATTTAAAACTAAACACGGATTGTTTGAGTGGCTTGTTATGCCTTTCGGTCTTACAAATGGTCCAGCTACTTTAATGAGAGCTATGAATGATGTATTGAGACCATTTATAGATGATTTTTTCATCGTTTACTTAGATGATATTCTCATATTCAGCAAATCTAGAGATGAACATGTCATGTGTGTGAACAAAGTACTTGATGTCTTGAGAAAAGAAAAATTGTTTTTAAAGATGTCAAAGTGTGAATTTGGCAAGACTTATTTAGTGTATTTGGGACACCCTTTTGGAGGATGTGAGCTGAAGATAGACCCCTCTAAGGTTGAGGTAATTGTGAATTGGCCCAAGCCCAATACAGTTACAGAGTTAAGAAGCTTTCTAGGGGTGACACAATATTGAAGGAAATTTATTGCTAATTCTTCTTCCATTGCATCTCCACTACATGCATTGACAAGTGTCAAGAAATTCTTCCATTGGGGAGATGTACAACATAAAGCATTTGATGCTTTAAAGCAACATATCATTTCAACACCGGTATTAGCTCTTCCGGATCTTAGACAACCATTTGAGATTCAAATGGATGGTAGTGATAGCGCCATGGGAGTAGTTCTTATGCAGCGTGGTAAGCCCATTTCATTTCGTTCTGAAATTTTTAATGGAGCTATGACTAACTATCCCACTTATGACAAAGAAATTTACGCATTGGTACAAAGTGTCAATAAATGGAAACACTACTTGATGGGGAATGAGACCATTATCCATACCGACCATCAACTATTGCAGTACTTACAGTCACAATCAAAGTTGCAGCAATCGCAACACTTCAGATGGATGGGTTTTCTACAACAGTTTCATTTGGTTACCAAGTACAAAAAGGGAATCTACAATAAGGTAGTTGATATGATTTATAGGCCTATTGTAAATTCATCTATTTTACTCAAGCACAATTATGTTTTACATGAAAGTTACATTGAGAAATATGCATATGAAAATGACTTTCAAGATGTGTATGCAATCTTGAGGCAAGGAAACCAAATTGAAGAGTTAGATTACCATCTAGATTACAGTTTGTTGTATCTCTTGGGCAAGTTATGTATTCCACAGGGAGAAAGAAACAGTATCATAAGGGAGGAACACACTTCAATGATTGATGGACACTTTGGTGTAGGCAAGACAATAGTGAATCTCCAAAGGTATTGTTATTGGCCACGTATGTTTGATAATGTATCTCGTTTCATTAGAGGATGTTCTTTGTGTGCAACAAGTAAGCCTAGCAATAGGAAACTAGGATTTTACACTCCACTTCTGGTACCTTCACGTCCATGGTAGAGTATCTCAATGGATTTTGTAGGAGGTCTTCCATTGTCAAGGAAAGGTCATAATTACTTGTATGTAGTTGTAGACAATTTAGAAAGATGTGTATTCTAACACCATGTAAAAAGAAAATTACAGCTGAACAAATAGCTCATCTTTTCTTTCAAAATATTTGGGTTCATTTTGGTCTTCCTACATCCATTGTAAGTGATCGAGATTCTTGATTTGTTGGGAATTTTTGGTCAAATTTGTGGGATATGATGGAAACTAAGTTGAAGAAGAGTACAACCTTTCATCCACAAACAGATGGACAAACCGAGGTGGTCAACAGGACATTCATTCATCTTCTTAGAGGATATTGTTGCATTACATACAACATGCATACAACAGGGTAAAGCACTCTTCCACAAACACATCACCATTTGAGGCATGTTCTAGGTGCTTGCCAAGATCGCCATTGGATTTCATCTTTGAGAAAGATGTCACCATCTATGGTTATATCGACATTGATAAGGCAAGGAATTTCATAGAGTAAATTCCGTTGATATATCACACAGTGCAAGAACAACTTGAAAAGAGTCAGAGCAGCTACAAGGCAAGGCATGACAAACACCATGTCGATCATAAGTTTCAAGTTGGAGACAAATTTTGGTTATATATTAGAAAATATAGACTTCAAAGGGAAGGTAAAAAGTTGAAGCCAATCCGTTATGGTCCTTTTAAAATTCTGGAAAATATTGGTAACAATGCATTTAAGCTAGATTTTCCTCCCTATATGCAAATATACAATGTTGTTAATGTTGAGAATTTGAGATTGTTTGAGACTCCTTTGATTGATGATCAAGGACAACATTTTCAACTGCTATCAATAGATGATTTCTCGCTAGAATATCTTGATGAACTTCAGCAAGATCTCATACTTGACAAAAGAACCAGAACTTCGAAGAGAGGGAATGTTGAATACCTTAGAGTGGGACTCAAGGGACAAAAACCTTCTAAGGCCAAATGGTTGCACATCAAGAAGGTGAGGGAGTTGTATTCTCACCTGTTGAACAATTGATAGTATCTTTTGGGGTCCAAAAGGCTTCTAGTGGGGAGGAATGATCAGGTGCTCAATATTTAGCTCAAAAATAAAAGTTCTCAGAATCACTTGAAACCTGAACGACCATGTCCGTCTCGGCGATACAATCCCAATGTAACTCATTTCACTCAAAACCAAGTTCATAGGAGGAAGATATCAAGTTTTGCCCACTTTGCCAAATAGAGGAATTTTTGCAAAAAAAAGTACAGTCACTGCACAGTCAACAGTGTGTACTACTGACATGGTAGGTGACTGAGAAGGTCAACGAATTGGTCAATGTCCAATTAGGTTTCACCAAGTTTCATGTTTTTATTGGTCTGCAGGTTGGTGATGTGGCATGTTTTTACTAGTCGGAGGTGGGCCAATGAGGAGGGGAAAAGTGGCAAGCCCGAAGGCCGCCACGTGTCCCTCCCCAAAGGACCGGTGTCAATGTTGCAGTGGAAAACTTTTGGGCAGGTTGGCAGAGTCAAACCTGCAACCTTTCCTGAATAAACTCCAAGTTCCACCATTACATCATCGTGTTGTGACTTAATAGTCAATGGTCGCATATTGTAAATATCGTGTTATCACTTGGCGGTTTAGGGGAGGAGGGAGCCAATACCCTCCCATGTGAACACCACCATCCGGAAGCTACAATTTATGGTTAACCAAAAACTACCAAACTTAATTGTAGCATTACCCACAACATGTGTCCACTACCACTTAAACTGTTTGCTAATGATTTAAATGCTAGTAAACCCACGGTATTAGCGCTAACCACCAGTTTATTGTTAATTAATCTTCGTTATTCACTAATTAACCTGCAGTTAAGTTGGCAGAAAAATTGGTCGTCCTCCAAATTCGGCGTTAACTCCAGTTTTAGTGGAGTTAACTAGAGTTCCTCCAGTTTTAGTGGAGTTTTACTAGGAGAAACAGTTTTTGCCATAACTTTTGCAAAATTTGACCAAATTGGGATAAGGAAAAGGTGTTCCTAGATTATTTTGATGTTCTGAGCACATTGAAGCAGGTTTCAGGAGCAGTAGAGCATTGTAAACATCAATTTTTCCATTATTGAGCTAATACAGAGGCCCAAGCCATGGAAGCTAGACCAAGGAGATGTAGCCTAGGAGGGGTGAACTCCTTCATCAAAACAATATGTTAAGTGTTCATTTTGATGGTTTGTTGTACATTTGATTGCTGTTATTCAGTACTTGTTTTTCATGCTATTTTTCTCATGAATTTAACATTCAACTTGGTAAATTTACCTATTATCATTCACATACACCATAAGGAAACCTATGCACATGAAGCAAAAGATAAGCATTTGTTTTTAAATTTGAAGTTGAAATTAGCACAACAAAACTAACATTCAACAACAAATCAAGTTGGTATCAGAGCAAAGGTTATTTGCTTGATTGCTTGAGTTTTGTGCAAGTAGAGTTTTAATGGTCACCAATTTGTGATGCTTACAAGGTTAAAGTTGCAGAGAGGAGAAGGGAAACTGTTGTTTGCAACTCCTAAGATAATGACCAGAAGAAGGAGAGCCACAATTCCACAATCTCCACCCAAAGTTTCAATCCCAGCTGCACTTGAAGCACCTCAAGCTTTACCTTAAATTGAGATTGAGGAGGTACAAGCAGTACCAGAAGCTGAGCTTGAATCCAAAGCGATCATGTCTCAAGCAAGAGAGACTGAAGGTATTTCAGAAGAGGAAGCATTCAAGAAATATTTCTATGACTTAACTGACATGGATAGAGTCCTCTATGAAGAGATGAATACTAGAATGGCTGGAGAGAGTTCTAAGCCCCCACATGGAGAGGGAAGCTTAGGAGATAAAAAATATGAAAAGAAGGATTCAAAGGGTAATGGAGGAAAGCCTCCTCCATCTCCACCATCTTCATCTTCCTCATCATCTTCATCATCCTCAACATCTCAAACAACACCATCTTCCACTTCCACCACAAAAACTGTTCATACTCATTCAAAAACCCCAAAGGAAAAAACTCCCTTACTCAAATTGGACATTAAGTTTTAACTTCCCATGTACAATGGAGAGGTCAATGCAGAAAAGTTAGACAACTGGATTCGACAATTGGAGGTTTATTGCAGAATTCAGAACCTTCAAGAAGATGACATAAAGATCCAGTTGGCTTCACTGAGGCTAGAAGGAGCAGCATTAGTCTGGTGGGAAGCAAAGACTCAAGAGGAAATGCGATTTCATAGTAAGATATACATTTCTTGGGTTGAATTTATTTCTGAAATTAAAATACATTTTTATCCTTTAGCCTATATGCAAAAATCCATTATGAGTTGGCAAAATTTTAGGCAACTCAAGGGCCGAACAATTCAAGACTATACCAAGGAGTTTAGGAAGAGGGCTTTGTTGTTAGGAGTAAACTTGAATTCCCAAGATACACTGTAGAAATATATTGGGGGTTTACATTCCTACTTAAAACATACTATCCTTATGTTCAATCCAAGCAATTTGGATGAGGTATGTGTGCAAGCCATGCACCTTGAAGCAAGAGGAAAGAACATTTAGGAATAGGGTAGTAAGAAGAATCCATTCAAGGGTAAGGAGAAAGAGAAGGGTGGAAAATGGAAGGGAAAGAAGAATGCAAGTGTGAAGAAAGAAGGGGAGAAAACTATATGCCAACATTGTTCCAAAGCAGGGCATGACGAAACCCACTGTTGTAAATTACATCCCGAACTAAGGTCTAAGAAACCAAACAATAAGGGAAAACAAAAGACGACAGCTACAACACAACATGATCTTGGATCAGATTCTAGTGATGAGACCAAGATTTCAGCCATGGTCACAAATGGAAAAGAAGCTATTGCAAGCACTAGTTCCTCACATAGTCACAACAACATTCCAAATCAAGAATCAAGAATAGAATTGTTCCATGTAAGCGTAATTTCAAATCATACAAATATTGATGCATTATTTGATAGTGGGTCACAATAAAACTTAATTTCAGAAGACTTGGTCAAAAAGCTTAACCTTGAAACTATACCTCATCACAAGCCATGTCCATTGGGTTGGGTAGTCAATAATGAAAATTTGTAGGTTACAAGCAAATGCTTATTCAGGTTTTCCATTATTGAAAAATTCATTGATGAAGTTGAGTTAGATGTAGTTCCACTTGACATCTCAGGAATAATTTTGGGAAGTCCTTATTTGTATGATAGGAAAGAAGTATTTTATTGCCATGAAAACAAATATCTATTGCTCAAGAATGAAGTAGAGTATATTGTGAGAGCCCATTGCAAAAAGTTAAACATCTCTTTAGTTAATGCAGGGTAGATGAAGAGACTAGTAAATGCAAGTAAAAATTTTGTGCTTCTCGTGATCAAGAAAAAGAATGATATTGATTATGAATCTTTTAAAGGTTGTGATGACAAATTAAAATCTGATTTGTTTGATGTGGTAAGCAAGCATGGCAAGATGTTTTAGTAACCAAAGGGGTTACCTCCCAAGAGGGGAATTCAACATGAGATACAGTTGTAGCAGGATGTTCCACTTCCAAACATTGGCATGTATCGCATGTCGATTATGGATAGCATGGAAATCAAGAAGAAAATTCAAGAATTTCTGAACAAAGGTATCATACACCCATCTACTTTGCCATGTGGTTCATCCATTGTCTTGGTGCCAAAGAAGGACAGGACTTGACGCATGTGTGTGGATTTCCATGCACTGAACCAAATAACGGTAAAGAATCATTATCCACTCCCAAGAATTGATGATTTTCTTGATCAATTGAGGTATGCAAAGTATTTCACTAAGTTAGACTTATGAAGTGGTTATCATCAAGTTAGAATAGCTGAAGAGGACATTTGAAAAACCACATTTAAAACTAAGCAAGGATTGTTTGAGTGGCTTGTTATGCCTTTTGGTCTTACAAATGCTCTAGCTACTTTCATGAGAGTTATGAATGATGTATTGAGACCATTTCTAGATGACTTTGTCATTGTTTAATTAGATGATATTCTCATATTCAGGAAATCCAGAGATGAACATGTCGTGCATGTGAACAAAGTACTTGATGTCTTGAGAAAATAACAATTGTTTTTAAAGATGTCAAAGTGTGAATTTGGCAAGACTTCTTTAGTGTATTTGGGACACATTGTTGGATGAGGTGAGTTGAAGATAGACCCCTCTAAGATTGATGTCATTGTGAATTGGCCCAAGCCCAATACAGTTGCAGAGGTAAGAAGCTTTCTAGGGGCCACAGAATATTGGAGGAAATTCATCGAGCATCGTGGCAATAGTTTCATTTAGAAAGTGTGTACCCCTATCACTCATCAGTATCTTAGGACACCCAAACCTTGTCAAGACATACTCAAATAGGAACTTTGTGGTTGTACCTACGCTACAGTCCTTCACTGGTTGTGCTTCTTCCCATATTGTGAAATACTTCGTCCAGTAATAATGTACTGCGCTCCCACCTTTTTCCCTGGTGGTTGTATTGGACCCAAAAAGTCAATCGCCCATTTCTCAAACACCTATAATAAAATATGAGGATTTAAGGGTAATTCGTCCCTTCGCGATGGATTTCGTGTCCTCTGACATGCATCGCATGCCCTACAATATGCCTTAGAATCCTTATGCACTGTTGGCCACCATAATCCTACACGCAGAATCTTCTGCGCGGTTGCTCTGCCTGCATAGTGTCCTCTCGCCACTCCTCCATGTGCTTCGGCGAGGATGCTAGAGCGTTCGAACTCCAAAACATACCGATGTAGTATTTCATCAATGCCCATCTTATATAAGTATCCTGCAATCACAGAAAAGTCAGCTGCCTGAACCACCTACTCCTTTTTCTCCTCTGTTGAGTATCCTTCCGAGGTTGTTCCAGTAGTGAAAAACTAGATTATATCAACAAAATGATCATCTGCAATTCATATAGTGAAGAGTTGCGCATTCGAAAACCCTTCCTCCAAATTAGTAGGTTCTTTGCCTGTCTCAATTCTAGATAGATGATCCAGTCCCGCATTCAACCATCCAGGCTTCACAATCACCTCAAATTCATATTCCTCCAAGATAGAGAACCACTTACAGATCTTCCCCCCCAACACAAGGTTGTTGACTAGGTACTTGAGAGCGGAGTGATCCATATACATTTTGAAATGCGTGCCTAACAGGTAATGTTGAAACTTCTACAATGCATAGACCATTGCCAATCCTTTGCATTCTATAGTTGAATAGTTCTTCTTGGCCTTTGACAGTTTCCTGCTCATGAATACTATAGGGAAATCTATCTTGCCTTCCCTTGGTTGGGATAATACCGCACCCAATGCAATATAGGAGGCATCCACATGCACATGGAACTCTTTCTTCCAGTCTGGGAACACCAAAATGGGCGCAGTCACCATCTTTTCCTTTAACATGTCCAAACTGCGTTGACACTCTTCATCACAACAAAAATTCACATCCTTCTTCAGTAATTTCTCCATAGGCGCAGTTATTTGTGCATAAGCCTTGATAAACTTTCTATAGTAGCCAGTGTGACCCAACGTTGCGCGCAACTACTTTAATTTCTTTAGAGCTTCTAAATTGACAATCACTGCTATCTTCGTAGGGTCTACCATTAGTCCTTTCTTACATACCACATGGCCTAGCAATATCCCATAAGGCACGCAAAAGATACATTTCTTCAAGCTTAGAGCAATTTGGTATCTGCGACAAGTATCCAACATAAGGCGCAGACTTGCAACATGGCACTTTACCAGTCCAAACACAGTCCAGTCATCAAAATACATTTCTAATAATTTATGGATGAATTCTTTGAACGCTGCAATTACAACCCTTGAAAATATTGCGGGCACATTTTTCAGTCCGAATGGCATCACTGTGTACTGGAAGCATCCCCACTCCGTCGCGAAGGTCATCTTGCTGCGATCCTGCGATGCGATCTTAATCTGATGGTACCCTGAGAACCCATCAGTGAATGAATAAGCTTCTTTTCCTCCAACATCCTCCAACACTTCATCTGTAAATGGTGTTGGAAATGGGTAATGAACACATGCATCATTGAGCTTTCTCAGGTCTACGCATATTCTTATTTCACCTTGCTGCTTCTTCTCTCTCACGATTATTCAAACTCACTACCTTCTATTATGGAAACAACACCATTTGTTGGCTTGATGGGGCCTGACCCAGGTTCAGCTTTAACTGCGCCAACCAAAAAAACCATAACTATTGGCCCTTTCGGCAACAACCTGCATAGCACAGGCTACAGTCTCACCCGAAGCAGTATTGGGGGATGCTAGAACCAGGTTTCTGCATCGAGAGGCCTCTATGATGGTTTCCTGATATCCTTATGACTTAGATCTACCTTCGCGCAAATCTAACCCTTCCGAACAGATAACTACTGTAAATCTATCTAAATGACTATCAGATCTTCGTGAATGTACTTAATTGTACTTATCATGCATAAATATTATAGATCTACCACTTTTGTGTAGTAACAAGCATTAATTCATATAAAATATATCACAGAGAAAAGATACATAAACTTTGCAGACATAGACGCATCAATTTCGGCCCAAAACAGTCTTTATTAAGTATAAATGTTCAATTACAGACTTCTTCTCCCTGTGCACTCAGCTGTAGGGGCCTGCGCACTGAGCTTGTGGACTTACCAAGGTCTCCGCGCACTCAGCTGTAGGAGCCTTCTCCTTTTGCCTAAGTACAGGAAACAGACCTTTCCTGCCTTAGCACCTTTCCCTTACAATGATTTTCACCAAAATTTAACTTCTAAGACTCGCTATGACTCAAATTTATATAGCATTTGCTTTACAATACCATGGTTTGCGGACCATGGGAAGGTCTCAAAACAACTCTATCACCTACCCAACTAAGGGACTAAATCCCCTTTGAATTCTACTAGCTTCGTGCTCTGCTTCCACATTTCGCGGAGACTTTACATTTATTACAAAAGATATTACAAAATTTGCCCAAAACATAACAAAATTGACCCAAGGACCCCATCCCAACAACAATTTAGGAGAAATTGAGCTCCTAAACAATAGGGGAATTCCCTATTTCCTTGCGCAATTCCCAAGGAATTGATCACCTGCTTAATTACCAAGCATGTATACTCAACTAGTATACAATTGATAATTACAATGTGCCTTTTCCTCCACTCTAGCTAGGAAAATTGAATTCCATGGATGTCTTGGGCTATTTTTCGATGACTGACTAGTTTAATTGAGAGATCACTAAGTTAACAACAGTTCTACTACTCAAATGACCTTCAACTGATTCAATTAATTACTTGAGCTCAGTTAACTAAGTTCAACTAAAAATAACTGAACTAGAGTGCTAAATTTTATCAATCACTACATGCACAACTCTACTTCTAGTCTATAACACGAATTTACTGAGTTAACTAGTAGACAAGGCTATGCCACACAAGTTAACTACCATCCAAGTCACCGTGCTGATGTGGAAAATCGAATCACTCAATGTGACTGAGGAAAAAGTCAATGCCTTTCTTGCTACAATTTCTAACACTGTGTATGGGAATAATTTTTCCAGATTTTGATTTTTTATCATTTTGACATGGACAAAATCTATGCTTATTGATACATGGGAGTATATGTTTTAGACTATGATTATATATACGTATTAGGCATCTTAGTTTTTCATACTGCGATAATCTCGGGTTGTTCCCGACTCTTATGTAGAGATGTTGGATCATGTTATGGTTTTTTTGTTGGGTGAATAGTAAATTATGATGAATTTTGGAAATATGTATTGGTTACTTCATTTTTAATAGGAATTTTTAGCATTTTTTCTCTCCTGAAACCAAAAAAAAAGCCAAAAAAGTTATGTTGCTACGTTTATTGTGGTTCAATTCAATAAACCCGACGTAGGCGATTTAAGCTCCTCCATAATGACATTTTATAAAGATTATCTATTTAAAACGTTAATGAATTTTTTATTTTCGTTGAAGTTCGATGGAGCAAAAAATCTAATCACATTCTTTTTCGTCGAAGAAAAAGTTTTTGAAGCCTTTTAATTGTCTAAATATTTTTCCCAAAATTCTACATAGGTGCAGAGATTCACAAACATTATAAAATAGAAAGCTACTCAGAACTTAATTGGCACCAAACATTTTAGTTAGAATTTCCCTTGAATCATCAGCCACAAAATAATTTCTTCCCCACTTCCCTTGTCCTTGGGAATTAGTCCCCACTCGCTCTCGATCACAATATAATATTCAGAAGAAAAAAATAGAACATCCTTCATTAATTAGAGGATGTTTACAATATCAAAGACCTTAACCCAGAGAGTCATATTCACCTACAATCATACAGGAATTTCAGCCAAAAATAACTCGCCCAAACAGTAACCAAATTCAATGAAGTACAAAGAAGGACTAGAAGAAAACCACTGTTATCCCAAAAATTCAAGGCCTAGGACCACATGCAAGCAGTCCAAGATAATAAATGTATTCTTGAAAGAAACCATTCGAGATTGCTTACTTAGAAGAGAAAACATACAGAGGAAAACAAAGACAAAAAACAACGTGAAACTGAGCAAAAAGTAGAGGCAAGAGATCCTGAGAAATTAAATCTCAAAATAACGAGTTCCATAGACCGAACCATTAACCAGGTATTCAAAATGCATATGCCCTGGAAAGAGTGAGAGGTTGCACTTGGAGAGAGCATCAAAATCAGAATTTTGTTCTTTGTATACATGTTGGGAGGTGACTTCAGAGAAAGAGGTCGGTAATGACCATATACGTCAAGCAAATTTATCCCTTGAATCCGTTGAATGGTGGATAATGAAATTCACCATAATCCTGTTAATGTCAAGCCACAAGACACATTGCACTGCCCCCCACAGTGCCACCATTTCAACCCAATAGTTATTGCCAAGACCCCCAAATCAACTGAAGTGATATGCAAAGCGTTTTCACAAAGTTGCAAGGCAACGTTTTTCACTTCAGTTATAGTCACTTCTAATCAATATATTTAAGGGCAAATTCATTTCAATTAATACAATCATATGAAGTTAATGAGCACTAAATATGGATAGAGATTAATTCACCATAAATAATAAAATAATTAATTTATAATTAATATTTTATATTAATTAATGAGATTATAAAAATCATAAATTTTATTTTTATTTTAAAATATTATTATTAATTATAACAAGTTTGTCGATATGTTATAGTCTCTCTGAATCAAATTTAAAGACAAATTTATTTTAATTAATAGAATCATATAAATTAAATGATTAATAAACACAGTTAGCTACATCAATCAATGATAAATATTAAAACAATTAATTTATGATGTATTTTATATTAATAAGATTAAAAAAATTAATTAAATTTTAACTTTATTTTAAATTATCATCATTATTATTATTTATGTTCATCAACTTGTCTCTAGTAAGGTTTCTATAATTTTAATTTAGCTATCAATAATTATTAGGTGAGATATTTTTAACAACATATACAAGTGAAAAGCCCAAGGTACTTGTGTTAATTTTTTTCCCTTTTAATTAAATTGATTAATTAATAGGATTTGAGCATGTGGTATTGATAAGTAGTGGCATTAGCCCATGTTATTGTAATAAACACTATTTATAGCTTAAGATCTTTATGCTAGTCTTGAGAGTGTGTCTAATGGTTAGTTGAGCTGGTTTGCTTTTCACAAGAATATGTATTTTAAAATTGTTTTAAAGAGAGTCTATGAATTTTATTAAATTTATTAAAGTTTTGAAAAAAACAAATATTAAACTAAATATTTTAAAAATTATTAATTTTAAATTTTTTGAAGGTAATTTTTTTCCTAATGGGTTTATGACTATTTTTATTAGGTTTTAAATTGAATTGTGATATATAAAAATTATATAAAAATAAAAAATCTAAAAAAAATGTTTCCATTTGCCAAGTGCCATAATAATGTAGCCTTTGTTACAATACCCTGGCCCATGGCTTATCAATATCACATGCCCAAAAACCATAACTCATATCAAAACCAAAATATTTTATTTTAGGCCATCACTTATCAATATCACATGCCCAAAAACCATAACTCATATCAAAACCAAAATATTTTATTTTAATTTAATTGGCATGTTACCTAGTTTATATGGTGCTTGTTGGGGTACAAATCTTGATGGGTATGTGATTAGATATATCCAAGGGTTAGCTCCATTGATCGAGTTCTTATATGGTGCTTGTTGGGGTACACATATTGATGGGTATGTGATTAGATATATCCAAGGGTTAGCTCCATTGATCGAGTTCTTGAAGCACCTTGCAGTGGGTGGTCAATCCTCAATGCTCTTAGGGTTAGGTTTTGCTAATGAGTCGTACTGAAGTGATCCCTTCACATGATCTTTACATGGACACAACAGCTAACAACCACATAATAATAATAATAATAATAATTAGTTTATTGGCTCGTGGCCCTCTATAGCCCAGTATGGGGTAGATCTCACATAAAACGTAAACATGTAAAGGCAATAATAATAATAATCATAATAATAATAATAATAATAATAAATTTAGAATTTAATTTAGAATTTAGAATTTAATTAGTTTAGAGAGTGAGAAGTGGAGAGAGAGAGAAGGAGTGACAAGGGAGATATAAAGAGAGAGTGTGTATATTTGGGGATGAGATAAAGAGACAAAGAAGGAGAGATGGAGAAAATGCGGGAGATAAGAAGAGAGGAGAGAGGGAAGGATATAGTAATAAAGTTGGAGAGAGAGAGAGAGGGAGGGAGGGAAAGAGAGATGGAGTTGGAGGGGGAGAGAAGGAGGTAAGAATAAAGAAATAGAGAGAGAAATGTGGAGAGGGAGAGGGAGTGATAAGAAAGATGGAGAGAGAGGAAGAGAGGATAACAAGAGGGAAGAGAGATAGAAGTGGGGAAGAGGGAGAGGAGGGGAAGAGAGAGAGAGGGAGGGAGAGGAGGAGGGAGGGATAGATATATAGATTGGAGAAAGAGTGTATGTTTTGGGGGTGATATAGAGAGACATGGGGAGATAGAGATATAGATGGAAAGTGAAGAGATGGAAGAAGAGAGAGATGGAGAGAGAGGGAGGGACAGAGAGATTGATAGATATGGAGTGAGAGAGCATGTATGTTTGGGGGGTTGATATAGAGAGACAAATAGGGAGATATGGAGGGAGATAGATAGATAGATGGGGGGGAAGAGATGGAAGAATATTTATTGCACTAGATGCATTGATTTTAGTTTAGATGGTGTTTTCTAATCCTATTTCATTGCTTGCACTAGATGCATTTATTTTAGTGTAGATGTTGATTTCTAATCCTATTTGATTGCTTTCACTAATGCATTGATTTCAATGTAGATGATTTCTAATCCTATTTGATTGCTTGCACTAGATGCATTGATTTCAATGTAGATGGTGATTTCTAATAATATTTGATTGCTTGCACTAGATGCATTGACTTCAATGTAGATGTTTATTTCTACTAATATTTGATTTCTTGCACTAGATGCATTGATTTCAATGTAGATGATTTCTAATCCTATTTTATTGCTTGCACTAAATGCATTGATTTCAGTGTAGATGGTGATTTCTAATCCTATTTGGTTGCTTGCACTAGATGAATTGATTTCAGTGTAGATATTGGTTTATAATCCTATTTGCTTACTTGCACTAGATGCATTGATTTCAGTGTAGATGTTGGTTTATAAACCTATTTGCTTGCTTGAACTAGATGCATTGATTTGAGTGCAAATGTTGATTTCTAATAGTATTTGATTGCTTGCATTAGATTCATTGATTTCAATGTAAATGTTATTTTCTAATCTTATTTGGTTTCTTGCATTAGATGCATTGATTTCAGTGTAGATGTTGATTTTTGATTTGATATAATTGGATGTATGATGGTACATTAATTTTAAAGTGATTGGATTAATATTGTCCATTGATTTCAATGTAAGCATACAAAATTATTGACAATGTACATTGATTTTTGTGTTATAGTAATTCAACATATTAATATTGGAGAGAAAGAGAGACAAGGTATGATCTTTACTACAATATCTCGAGCTAAAGATTTAAATGGTTTAAGATTTAACATGTCCTTTTCATAGAATCGATATGAAAAGACGACAAAAGTAACAAGTTGACAATAAGAATAGTAGAAGAAAATAGTTTGAGATTAATCACAATGAAAGACTATTTGTAATTTACTATATTCTTATTATTCACATTTTCTATCATTCAACACTATTACATTGTCACTTTACATTCAAAAATTTTATTTCATCATTTTTCATCATTAAAGTTATTCACAATATTTATCATCTCAACAAACTGAGGTAACTGAGAAAATTTAAAATTAAAATGACCAGATTAATCTACATATTTAGCATATTTAAAATGCTTATATTTAATATTAGATTATTTTACATATTATTGATAAAATCAATCATATGTTCGTTAGATTTTCTTTGGCTGCACACGAGTGAAACCAACCTAGATCCATCTTAACTCTCGATCTATCAAGCCCCGAGAGCGATAAAATCTCTCGAGGTGGAAACCTTTCCTCAAGTTTTTGCACTTAAAAAAGAGGTTTGCACCTCAAGAGATTTGATCCCTCTCGATGCTTGATGCATCCAGAGTTAAGATGGTTCAAAGAGGTTTGCACCTCAAGAGATTTGATCCCTCTCAGTGCTTGATACATCCAGAGTTAAGATGGATCTAGGCTGGTATAATTTAAATTTTTTTAGGATAAATGAGATCTTGTTCCATTTTTTTAGCAACAAGAGATCTATCATGGAGTAATTGTTTGGTATTATGATCGATTAATGCCTATATTTGTGTTTATAATTTGTGGTTGCTCAAGTTATAAAGAATTAAGAATTGAGTTAGAGACATATACAATTAAAATGACCTTTCTTCAAAGCATTTTTCTAGTTAATTTAATTAAAATCCAGTAGAGACTTTTAAATTTAAGTTGTTTAATCTATAGGATTTGAGTGCCCTAAGCGCATTGAATTGAATTCATTTATGCATTCAAACATGTATTTTGAGCAAGGAAAAATCACGAATTTATCTTGGATTCTAGTGGAAAAAACTATTTTATCTATTATAAGTTATACTATGCCTTTAAAAAATATATAACAAAATTTTAATCATAAAAAATTATATCCATTCTATCATAAAAATTCTTAAAATGTAAACAAAATTTATTACTATACCATAATTTATTACATTTAAAAAAACATAATTCATTTACGATAAAAATATTTTTATATATTTTATTTTAATTTATATTAAAAAAATTATACTTTAAATAAATCTCAATTAAAAATATACTATCCAATTACTATTAAATTTTTTATCGGACAAATATCAAATCCCTACCATTTACCTATACTTAAATTTAATTTGAAAGCTAAAAATCAAATCCCTACCATCTATCTATAATTAAATTCAAAGCTTTATTTCAAAACCAACAAGGCAGGCTATCACCGTAATTAATGGGTGGACTAAAACCTTCCGCTCACTGCATTCTATTCGACGTTATCCACCGCCTGCGCTCTGCAACTTCGACACGTATTCCACTACATGACAAAATGTGATGTAGACCCCCGCAAAAATTAAACGTACCCTTCACTTCACTTATATTCAGAAGTCAAAGATATCAGAGATGATAAGACCTTCCACATGTCTTGTTGCAATGTTTTTCTTGAAATCACCAATCACAGTAGTGGTAAAAGCACCACTTTACCTCTTTTCCTGGAATCCATGCTCTACCAATCCTCAAGTGGTCGGTTGAGATTAACCATGGGAATCTAACAATTTCGTTTTCGTTTATTTATTTATAATGGAGTTGTTAACAATTTCGTTTTCGTTTATTTATTTATAATGGAGTTGTTTTTAGTATTTTTTCAGTGGGCTTTTTTGATTTAATTTTTCTAAAATCTAGCAAGAATTTATTGAAATCACAAGTTTGATAGTAACTCCTGCACAATCCAAGTGTCTTAGGAATTTTCCAAGGTGTTGAATCCATATATACAGTCAAAAAACCAGTTTAAATAACAGAAATCAAAATTTCGCCTTAATTTTTCCCATCGAATTCCGGAACTGAAAAATCCAAAAAATCACACTAAGATTTCATTGATGAACTTTGAATATTTGCAATTTTGAATTTAGTAGGTTCTAGTTAGCTAAACTTCTTTAGATTATGAAAAACTTCTGCCCTATAAAACAACTTTTTAAACTCATATAAAATGATATTTAGTCAAAAGTTTAACCTGAAAATGAAAAATAATCTAAAACCTTACCATCATAAAATTTTCATGTCATACATAATATGAAAGTGAAATTTCAAACTTACATTGAATATATAATATTTATTTTTGAATATATGAGATTTATCTTTGTTAATAGGAAAATATTGAAAAATAAATTTACTTATGATTTTTTTTTTTAAATAAATATTTTTTATTTAATTCAAATTATGTTTATTTGTTAATTAAAATTATATAATTTTAAATATATTTTTATTTTTTATATAAATATTTTTAAAAATATAAAATAGAAATAAATTAATTTACTTAAAATTATTAAATTGTAATTCAAATTTTATTAATAAAAAAAACAAATTGAAAATAAAACCACTATGCAAAATTTATGATGGATTTTATCTAAAAGAAACCACCATGCATTATATCTAACCAATGTTAAGATTTCGGTACAACCACATGACAAAATTACGAGCCACTTCTCCCTAACTCATATGGCCTGTATACCACTGCTATATAGCATGGTAGATGTTGGCTGCCATTTTTGTTGAAATTAATGGAGCAATATGTATTATTGGAGAGAGTTTGTTCATTAGTTGTGTGTGTGTCCTAGTTTAGGAATTAGTTCCTATTTTCTAGGTGTTAGTTCTAACTCTCCTATTCTCATGTAAACTTATATATTCTTGATGAATAATGATCAATGTAGTGCATTCTTCGTGTCCTAGTTTAGGAATTAGTTCCTATTTTAGGAATTATTTCCTATTTTCTAGGTGTTAGATCTAACTCTCCTATTCTCATGTAAACTTATATATTCTTGATGAATAATGATCAATGTAGTGCATTCTCCGTGAGGCAGTCTCCAGGTATAGCTTGCTCACCTGTGAGCTGCTATGTTTCAGAATATATTTTTATTTCTTCCATTTTTAACATGGTATCAGAGCTAGAGAGTTTTTTACGGCTGTGAGAGTGCCTAAGTGGCAATATTGTGACCTCCGGTGACTGGTGCGAAGAAGGCCTGACGAGGAGGCGAAGTGCTGTGGAATATCACGACAAAATTAAATTTTTTCTCTGAGGTAAAATTGGAGCAACGCGGGTTTTATACCAGACAGTCGCGCTTCCCTAGCTTTGGAGCAATGGGGATTTGGCCTGAAAAATCGTGTTGTTCGCCCTTTACTCTTACGATTTCTCATCAGTGCGACCTGTCAGCACGGGTTTCCATCCAGAAATGCGCGTTGGTTGACTTTTCAATTGTTGTGTATTTCTCGTGGGTCACCAGGTAGGTTGTCGAGTAGATTGAGTGGGATCCAAAGGTCGATCGGTGGCCCTGTCATCGTTGATTGCTTCCCTAACTTTGGAGCAACGGGGATATCGTGGGTACCATGATATCATGGAGTGGCACAGTGGTATTGGTGAATGATGATTTATAACACTCGTTGACTAAAGGACCCCCATCGGAGTAACCGCTGTGTGAATTGATTGCATTGCAGTGCAGTGCGATGTTGGACTTCTGGTGGATCCTTGTTCGAGTGCTATGAGCGTGGAGAAAACTGTCTTCATGGATCGGTAGGATCGTTGGGATCGCGAGCTTGGTTGTGGTATATCAAGGTTGTTGGTGGTTGCCTGTTGTTTTTTTCGTGTGCATCGGGAGTGGGATGAGCCAGTGAATGTGCAGCAGAAGAGAGATCAACGTCCAGAGGTAGATCGTCGTTCCTCTGATTTGTGGATCGCCTGGCTGCCCACATAGCATCATGGTTGATGGTGCCAAGATGCAGATGTTGAAAGTGAAACAGTAGTTGGGTATATATTAAAGGTATAGCATTTAGAACCCTACATTTTCATAAATCTACACCAATGATAAGGTAGATTTTAAGGAACAAATTATTAGAGTGCCATTGCCAAAACAGATCTACCTCCTTAGCGATCTAACAACCATATGTTCTAGTGTACCTTTGCCTACGAGTTGCAATAGAAGAATCAAAAAACTTTCCTCTCGATTTGGAGATAGATCCATTTTTTTTATTAATTGCTGGAGGTCGAAATTTTCTTTGAGGTAGACCTGTCACGATTAATAATCATATAGCATAGGCATACTTGAACAAGAGAAATAAGCTTGATGGGTCCAATTATTCTAATTGGAAATTCAAGTTGCAGACCTTGCTTGAGGGGAAAAGTGCGTGGGCGATTACAAATGGGGATGAATGGAAGCCAATTACAACAAGAGGCGGAACAACTACAACAATTCAGGATTGGGAGAAGAGGGAGAACAAAGTGAAAGTGTTGTTGAAATTGTCAGTTAAAGACTGCATTATCCCTCACATCAGAGAGTGTAAATCAACAAATGACATTTGGACAACTCTCAAGGATTTGTATGAGATAAAGAATACAAATTGTTTATTGTTCCTGGAGAGCAAGATTCTCTCCATCAAAATGGAGGAGAGTGAATCATCTGTCGCATTCATCTCTCAGATCAAGGAGATGAGAAATAATTTGGCTGATATAGGGGAGACAGTATCGAACACTGATCTTGTCACATTTACCATGAATGGTATGACTGGCGATTATCATATGTTTATTACAAGCCTGAATGCAAGGGAGAAAGCCCCCAATTTTGAAGAATTGATAGGGATCTTGATACAAGAGGAAGGGAGGAGGATGACTATAAAACCCAAAATTTAGATCTAGCATTTATGGAGAAGAAAAAGCCTTTCAGAGGGGAAGCAAGTGCAGGACAGAAAGGTGGAGGTACACCACAGAGACAGCCACCTCAAGGTATGTCTTCAACCAGAAATGATTCAGGGATCAAATGTTTTTACTATGGTAAATCTAGTCACATTGCTAGGAATTGCCATAAGTAGAAGCTTGATGAAGGTCGACATAGACATAAGAAGCATGCAACACACTTTGCTAATGAAGATCATAATCAAAACCTTAGATTCTTTGTATCTGATTCTGCTTTCTCTACTGAGAATGATGAAGCAAAAACTTGGTTTGTGGATTCAAGAGCTTCCACTCACATGACAGGTAACAAGCACTGTTTTGAAAGTTTTAAAATAAACCAGTTGTGATTCTAATATCTACCTTGGTGATGATAGAGCCTACCAGATCAAAGGACATGGAGACATTCCTGTGATTTTGTGTGATGGCAAGATCAGAAAAAATCCAGAATGTGATGTATGTACCAGGAATTAAAAAGAATTTAATTTATGTTTCAATGATTGCATATCAGAACTTGAAGGTAGAGTTTTTTAAAACCTATTGTGTCATTAAGGATTTGCTGGATAAACATAAACCAGTTGCATCTAGAATTTGAGTTGGAGGCCTGTACAAGTTGAATGTCACAAGCATACCACACCAGGCTTTGACTTCAACAACAATGACAACAGAGAATCTTTGGCACCAAAGATTCAGACACATCAATCTTCCTGATTTAGTGCTGCTACAAAAACAAGGTATGGTCAATGGTCTCCCTATTTTAAAAAATGTTCATGTTGAGTGTGAAGGATGTGCCCTTGGGAAGATGCATAGGGATGATTTTGCCGCAAGATTAGATAGAAAGAAGAGAAATATACTAGAGCTTGTGCACACTGATATATGTGGGCCGATGCAGACAAGGTCATTAGGAGGTGCCTATTATTTTTTATTATTTGTTGAAGATTGCACAAGATTTACCTGGGTATATTTTCTATAAAAAAAGAGTCATACTTTTGAATACTTTAAAGATTTCAGAAGCATGGTTGAAAAAAAAACAGGGAAGTTCATCAAAATTCTCCTCTCAGATCAAGGGGGAGAATACAAGCAGGGTGGTTTCATCAAATATTGCAAGGACCATGGGATAGTTCAACATTTTACAGCACCCCACACTCCTCAATAGAACAACATTGCAAAGAGGAAGAAAAAAACACTTGTGGAGTATGCACGCAACATGTTAAAAGGTAAGAACTTGTCTAATGCCTTTTGGGCAGAAGTAATAAATACTGCAGTGTATTTAAAGAATAGAAGTCCAACAAAAAACCTTGATCTTAAAACTCCATTCGAAGCTTTATTAGGTTTTAAGGTTTCACTTAATCATTTAAGAGTTTTTGGCTCAAAAACTTTTGCTTATGTTCCAAAAGAGGATAGGAAGAAACTGGATTCAAAGGCCATTAAATGCATTTTTATAGGGTATTGTACATAGTTTAAAGCTTATAAACTATTTAATCCCTCTACTCATAAAGTGTTTGCAAGTAGAGATGTAGTATTCCATGAGCAGGTTGATGATGGAAACAGTGACAAAGGCAATGAAGAGTGGCACATGCCTTTGCTGGTGGAAGATGGAAGTGATGAAACAAGGGACAACCATGGAGCAGCAACAACAGTAGCAAGAGGAAGAATCAAGTGATGTAGGTACAATTAGTGTTAGTGTCAGTATCTTCATCCCTCCGTCAGAGATCAAATTCTCTTGTTGCATTGCATATTAGGTGTCCCGCCCAGTCCGCTGCATTCCATTAGGAGCATGGATCATATGACGGTAGTGGCTTCTCCTACAGTTTCCCTCATGTCATTTACCTGTTGGCCCATGTTTCTTCATCAAAAATCATATACAATCACCTTTTTGTCTTAAAGTTTGCAAAAGTCTTTTCTAGGGTTTCATTGTCATTAGGTCTAGGGTTTCATTGTCATTAGGTCTAGGGTTTCATTAGGGTTTCATCAAAAAGGGTTTCAAAATGTCCAATAACAGTCAGCAGGCACATGAGGAGGTTCTAGTATCAATAAATTTCATAATCAAGTGCTCAGAGATGTATTTTTCCTCAAAACTCTATATGGAGGAAAAACAGAGTATTTTAGCTTTTATTGTATAAATTCATGTAATTATATTTTCTTCACATGTAAATCACTTCACCTGCAACCCTGGTCACTTTCCCTAGCCTCAATAGTTCCAACCCCCTGCAAAACAAACAAAACACAAGTCATTCAGTTCATCACAAGCTCTAATAAAGTGAAAAAGCTCAAAACAGAGTTAAAAAAATAAAGTCATATTCCAAACATTATAAAAGTGGGTTTTTATGCATCAAAAATTAAAAGCTCCTTGTATATGAATGATTTCTTCAATTTGAAAAGTCCATTTGCATTCAAAGAACCAAAAGTGAGCAAAGCAAGGTTGTGTTTGAGTCAAGGGAGAACATTGGTGAAAAACTGCCCGAGTTCAAAGGCGCGGCGCACTGGGCAAGTGGTGCGGCGCATAGGGCCGCGATTTCTAGTTTAAAATTAAACGGGCACGACGCGTTGTGTTTGAGGCATGGCACATAGAGCTTCCAAGCCCAGTTTCTTCAACCACTTCCTCAAAAACGCCAAACTCACCCAAATCCTCCAGTGTACAAGTAAGTGCAGCTCTCCTCTTGGCTAGTGAAAGGATTTGTCATCAAATTTATGGTGGTTGTGTGAACAAAAAATCAAACCCTACCTCTTGCATCTCTCAAAGGAAATAATGCCTAGGGTTTGCACTGTTGTTTTGGCTGCCAAGTCATTCCCTCACCTTTCCACTCCCTCACTCATTTTCCTAGTTTATTCCCCTATTACCTAATTCCCATATTCCCAAAACAAAAATCATATATCCCTATCCCCAATCCTATTTTCCCCAAAATCCTAAATATAATTCCCAAACCCTAGTGCTATACCCAAAACTCCCAAATTACTCCCTAATCCCCTGTTTCCTTAACTAAACCCTGTCCCAACAGTCCCTAAAATCCCTCATTTTTCCCTCCCTCTACAGTCCCTCATATCACTTTTCCCTTGGTGGCAAAAATCAAAAACATCATAAATCACCTACTTCTCATCAAGACAGCTCATCCACTAGCAGAGATGGAATCTGATCCCTCATATGATCATGAAGAGGAGACACACAATGACTCACCTACAGAGGTACATGCACCCAGGAGGCCTCATAGAGGTGGCAAACATATTCGAGAAGAACCAACCACTCTTGCTGAGTTACAGGCCTACCCTCTTGCCATCACTTGTTTCCAACACTAGCCTTGATATGAATTTTGTGAGATGGTTGCTAGAATTCAGTTTCATCATGAGTTGGCTCGTTTGTTTGTGCTTCATTTACATGATGGTCAAGCCACTCTAGCTGGTTTCACGTTCACTTTAACACCAGAATCTATTTCACTAGCAACCGACATTCCTAACATTGGAGAGCAATCGAACAAGAGGCAGCAAATTGACTGGCAGTATTATGAACCATACATCAAGCTCGACTATTTGAGACAACTCAGCAGAGTTTTTCCTTTTCGGTACCTCAAAGATTCATATGCTCCTTTAATGAAACTGAAAATGAAGTATTTCAGCTGTGAGGGCTGGTTCTCCCGTTTATATGCCTATCATATCAGGCTGTTGATGCATTTTACGAGGGTGAGGATGATGAACCTCCCCTACTTCATGTGCCGAAATATTGAAAAGATGACCACCCTAGTACAACACAAGACTCCTCAGTAGCGGTTCAACAATATATATCATTTTGTGCTCATTCAGATTGTGGTCATCCATCAGCTCGGTTTGCAGGGCATCACTTGGGAGGACTTCATTTCTCGTGAGTTTTTCAAAGCTCCTCAGGGACCTCCAGAGGCTTTGCATGAGACAGGTGGACCTTCTTATCAGCATGAGGGTCATGAGACACAGACCGTTAGTATGCCGGTGTTTATCACTTATCAAAAGGGCACTAGACGGTTGTTCGCAGCAGCCAAGTGAGTATTATCTCCAATTGGGGTGTAAGGGGTCTCACTTCCGTCATCAGCACAACAGGTTCAGGACAAAGGCAAGAGGCCATTACAGGATGAAGGACCATCAAGTGAGCAGGACTTCATTCTCATTGAGGGTGATGATATAGATGTGGGCCTGCAAAGCACAAACCTCAAAGAAATCATCCAAGAGCAGCAAGCGGACATCAATGCCTTGTCCCTCAACTTGGAGAGGGCTAAGTGGATTATAAAATACTTGGAGCAAAGGAATAAGTAGCTTGAAGATCAGCAAGCAATTATGGAGTTGCAAAACATTCGGGAGAATCGCCAAGCTGCCCAAAGGAGGAGGGTGGAGTTCACTTCACTTGAGTAAGAGATCAATGCCGATTGGGAGTCATGGCTTGAAAGAGATAATATCCACTTAGAGAGGTTGTTGGAGAAGGCCAACAAGGAGAAGACATTATTGAGACATATGGCATTTCATTACATGGCGAGAAACAAAATTGGCAAGGCGAGAATCAGGAGCTTAAAGGCAAAATTGAAGAGGGCATCAAAGAGGCAAAAGGAGCATGATCGACTTTAGATATTGGCTGAGGCTTCCTTGGCCTAACACAATGCTTGATGGAGAAGACTCAGCCCAAATTTCAAAAAATTTGCGGCATTTTTTGCATTTTTGAAATTTTTGGCAGAAAAAAACAGGATTTTCTGCTCTATGCGTTGCGCCACGTGGCGCTCGCTTTTGATAGGAGCCTCCAAATCACAAAAACTCAGCATTTTGGATTTGGCATGGAAAAATATGCTTGCCTACCAATGGCCTAGAAATTTGGACAGGTTTTGAGCCCAAAAAAAGGTCAAAAACACTCAAAAAATGACCTTACTGCCCCTATTTTGACACACAGGAAGCAGTGTTGGGAGAATTGAATTTTTGAGGGGCAAATGGAGGCCAAATTGAAAAATTCCACTTGGGTTGGAAAGTAGATAGGCAGAAATTTCCAACAAGCACACTTGGAGTGAATTTTGACACCGGGAAGGCCTCCAAAATTGGCTTCAAACAAGCGCTATGCATAGAGAATCAGGCGCAACGCATAGAGGAAATTTGGCCCAGTTTGACCAGGAATGCTCTGTTTTTCGCCTAACTTTTGCCATTTTGACTTTTTCACCTTCTTAATGTCAAATTTGTGATGTATTTTCATGTACATTGATGGATCATGATGTAAATATGTCAAATTTTCACTTATGAAGGTAGATTCATCTGTTAAAAAGTTGTTTGAAACTGAATGAATCAGTTCCCTTGTTTCTAGAGGCATGCTGTTCCACTGCCTAATTTCTAGTTCTCAGTTTAGAATTAGTTGGAACAGCTCCTAAACATGTGAGCTCAACCCCTAGAGGCTAGGATGAGCTGTGGTTTGTCTATATTATGTAGTTTTTCAGTCATTAGCATGATTGGAATCTTGAGAAAGTAAGGAGCTTCATTGTACACTCATATCAGCATTTTGGCTAAGGAATTGAGACCAGGGTTTGTAGCACTCTTTGGGATCCCTGTGGAATGTTGTTTTGGTATAGTGCTTTCTTATGTATTTGTGAATTTACTTATGTGTTATGTATGTCATTTTCTCTCTTATTTCTTCTCAGCTAAATCAAACAAGAGTGAAAGTAGAACCCATTGAAATTGTAGTGCTCTACTTGAGGTTTGCTTTAGTTTCTTGATGTTTTCAGCTATTTGGAGAGGATCCATGGCTTCTTTTGCCCTCTTCAACTTCTCCTTTGTCTAATCCCTCCATTTCATTCAATTTAAAGTGCCAAATTCAGTTGCCTACCTTGCCCCATTGAGATCTCTGCGAGACTAAGCCTCATTCCCTACACCCAAGATCTGCTTTTTCATTGGAGCCAACAAAAACATAATTTTATTCAATCAAACTCTTTGCACATATACCTAGCCTAAGATCAGTAGTTAAATCAGTCATCTCAAGCCTTTAGTGATCATAATTTGCTGATATTGACCCAGAGAGAGCCCTCTCCCGACCTGGTAGGGCTAGCTACTAGGTTAAGCATGGTTTGATGTTGGCCCTAGATCCTACCTTTCTCAGCCTGAGGTAAATCTAGGCACTAACAGTTATCAAGCCAACTCCACCAAGGAATGAACGAGAAAGATTTGAATCAAGTCCACCAGTAAGGAGATCAGGTATGAAAACTCAATTGCCAATAAGATATAGGGATCATGCTCTTATAAATAGTATGTTAAATGTTGTTGAACCCTCAAATTATAAAGAAGCAAGTCAATATGATGAATGGATGGCAACCATGGAAGAGGAATATGAGTCAATACTTAAAAACAAAACCTGGGATTTAGTTGAATTGCTAGAAGGGAAAGAACCTATAGGTTGCACGTGGTTATATAAACCTAAATTTAAATTTGATGGTAGTGTAGACAAATACAAAGCTAGGATGGTAGCTAAAGGTTACTCATAAAGAGAAGGAATTGATTATGAGGAAACCTTTGCTCCAGTAGCTAATCTAAACACTATTAAAATGATGATATATTTAGCTTCAAAACATCATTGGAATTTACACCAACTAGATGTGAAGTCTACATTTTTAAATGGATAATTAAAGAAGATGTTTATTTAAAAAAACTTGAAGGATTTATCAAACAGGGGCAGGAGAATTTAGTCTGAAAATTAAAGAAGGCGTTATATGGTTTAAAATAGGCACCCAGGTCATGGTATGAAAAAATTGATTCATTTTTCTTGTGGCATAGTTATAAGAGGAGTAAAAACGACCCAAATCTGTATACTGTGTTTGATGAAAAGGGGAAAATTGTTTTGATTTCTTTATATGTAGATGATCTTATTATTACAGGAAAAGATGATGAGCTCATTAAAGAAATCAAAGTACATATGTCATAGGTTTTTTAAATGAAATACCTTGGAGAGTTACACTATTGTTTGGGTCTGGAAGTCTAGAGGGAATCTGGCCAGACATTTCTGTCTCAAGGAAAGTATGTCTAGATCTTATTGAAAACGTTTAGAATGGATCAATACAAAGCTTCCTCAGTGCCTTTACAGCAGAATGTCAAACTTTAGAATGACGATGGTTCTAAGGAGGTGGATGCAACACTATATAGACAACTAGTTGGGAGTTTGATTTATCTAACTACAAATAGACTTGATTTACCTTTTGCTGTCAGTGCTTTGAACCCGTTTATGTCAAAGCCTCTTGAGAGTCATTGGGTGGAAGAGAAAGGCATCTTAAGGTATCTTGAAGGAACCTTGGACTTCGGTATTAAATATACTGATTCTTTTGATGTTAGATTGATAGGTTTTTCAGATTCAGACTGGGTCGGAAATCTGGATGACAGATGATCCATAACAGGTTATGCATTTAGCATTGGGCTTGGGTTGATTGCATGGAGTGACAAGAAACAAAATATTGTATTGTTATCTTCAGCTAAAGCAGAGTATCAAGCAATGTGTGCAGCAACGTGTGAGGCAATTTGGTTGAGGAGACTTCTCCATGATGCCAGAGAAGAACAAAAAGATCCTACAGTTATTAGATGTGACAATCAAAGCTCAATCAAACTTGCAAAAAATCTTGTGTTTCACAAAAACAAAAGGCACATTGGTACGTAGTTTCACTTTGTTAGAGAGAAGGTTCAATCAAAAGACATTTACATTGAATACTGTAATACTTGTGATAATGCAACAAAAAATTTTAATAGGCCCCTTAGAAGAATTAAATTTGAATTATTTAGGAAGTTGTTAGGAGTAATAGTGAACCCTTTCTCCATTAAGGGGGAGTGTTGAAATTAATGGAGCAATATGTATTATTGGAGAGAGTCCGTTCATTAGTTGTGCGTGTGTCCTAGTTTAGGAATCAGTTCCTATTTTCTAGGTGTTAGTTCTAACTCTCCTATTCTCATGCAAGCCTATATATTCTTGATGAATAATGAACAATGTAATGCGTTCTTCGTGAGGCAGTCTCTACATGCAGCTTGCTCACCTGTGAGATGCTATGTTTCAGAATATATTTTTATTTCTTCCATTTTTAACAATTCTCCTCTCCGTTTTTAAAAGTTTAAAGCGAAGCTTTAAAATGATAACATCATGTGGAAGCCAAATGATATACTCTTCCATTTAAATGTCTACAGTGACAATGTAGATTGAGAAGAAAAATAAAGTTTTGTTAATCGGAATTTGGGTAAATTTTCCCTTCCCGTTGCATTTTGAAATGAGTTTAGTCCAAAATCATCTATTTTATGCCACAACAAGAATATTTTGGTTGCTTCAAATAAAATAAGTTTAACGGACACATCATTATATCCTCCGTGCTAGGATTCTTGTTACCGGGTACACCTACATGACAAAATTACTAGGTAGTTCTACGAATGATAAAGCGAAACATCATGGATAACAGTGTTTGAAGCCAAATGATATATTTTTCTATATAAATGTTTGAGGGAACAACATAGACTCAATATAGATTGAGCAGAAGAATAAAGTTTTGTGATCACAAATAATTATTAATTATTAATTAATTAATTATTAGAACACAATGAGTGAATCAAATAATTAATTATTAGAACATAATGAGTGAATCAAATAATTAACTATCAGAACATAATGAATGAATCAAATAATTAACTATTAGAACATAATGAGTGAATCAAATAAATTAATTTGCGTGGGTTTAGTTATTAAATTGTTGATTTAAATTAAAAAAAAAAAAAAAAAAAAATTGAAAATGAAAACTAGCATACAAAAATTATAAATTAGTTATTTAAACTCAATATAATAATTGTTTTTTTAAATAAAAATTTCGCATGAAAATTAAATATAAATATTTTGATTTACAATAAGGGATGAGGTGTATTATAAACATATGACTCCATCATAGATAGGGAAAATTTTAGGGATGAACATTTATCTTAAAGTCTAGTAATCTTGGCGAATTTCACTAGCCAATAATTTGTAATATCTAAAATGTTTGATGATATTTTTACAAAATTTTCAAATATTTAATAATTATATATAGTCTCTATATAAACTTTTGGCGATTTTTAAGGTAAAATGGTTTTGTACTATAAAATTCAGGCGAATCATTTTTATGAAAAATAGAAATTAGCGAATCATTTTTTGGAAAAAGCATGGAAAATTAGCCCACTTGCGAATATAAGCCTCTAAAATTTTCCATGATCATAGAATAAAACAACCAACTAACTGAATGGGAAGAATCAAAGAATCCCACACAAGATGTTTGGATCCGGAACAAAGTGTAAGATAGAAGGGAGAGTCAAGTAGAGCCATTTGGGCTTGCCATTGTGTAGAGCTTGAAGGTAGAGGCAAGCCAATCGAACTAGCCAAGTCGAGAAGGGGAGACGACCCATATGGAAGGAGGGACGAATCACGGTAGGGGAGTAGAGTGGCCTAATGGGGTCATCAAGTTTTGTATTGGTTTTCTTTTTACATTCTGTGGATTTTGGCTTTGACATTTGGTTGGACAGAGCCATTTTCTTGGGGAATTTTTGTACATATACATTGTAATAAAAGAAGGTCGCAAGGTTGTTTCCATTGAAATTGTGCATGATTATGATGATGATGTTATCTTGCATATGATGTTCATGAGTTATGTTAATGGAAGATGATGTGACAATACTATTACTACTCTATGTTTGATGGATTCCACACATTAATAATAATATAGAGAACAACATGGATAATACATTGTGAGGCATAATTTGGGTTAAGTAATATTGTACCACTCTTGGTAGTTGCAAACTATGTTAGTTCCACACACTCGAGGGATCGTGATTTTCCCAAGAGGTGTGTTATAACTGTAGGAGGCCCCGAGGTTGTGATAGATGATATCAAAGTTGATACTCACTTTATACCAAGAACTGTAGGAGGCCCCGAGGTTGTGTTAGGCCCCTATACTACTACTGTAACCCCTTATTGTTATTAGTACAACCCACTTATTATATTGATGTACCCATGTAGTGCCCATATTGTTACTATTGTGCCCCATAGAATCCCACTATTGTTATTATTGTGCCCTTACATTATTATTGTTATGTCGGCTCTGATTATGTTATGACCCCTTAGACTCCTATATATAGAAAGGAGGTCCTTTCATTTGTATCATCCAAGAATTGTTCATTTAATTAATGTAAAGGAAGTTTCCCCCTCGAAGAGGCTGAATTTTAAGGCGTTGATCTATCTTTTCTATCTTTTTCTTGAGCTGGTTTCATAACATTTGGTATCAGAGCTTTGGATTCTAGGGTTTCGCTGCTCCAAACAGGTCATTGTGGCATTTTCGCTATAACTTTTTTTCTGCGACATTTCAGAAGCTAAAAAAAAACCCATTTTAGAAGACATCACGCTAAACCTCGGGTCCGAATTTCAAAGCTTTTTGCACTATATTTGCGAAGATATGATCTGAGGAAGTTGGTCTTTTTGCAGACTCCTGAATTACATTCCAAACAAGTGACCTAGGGAAAATCATCATAACTTTCTCTCTGAGCATCGGATTGAAATTTCGTAAGAAGTTACAAAAAGAGGACGGACTATAGTTTCTTGTAGATATTTTTCAAAGCCAAAGGTCGAAACAGTGACACGTGGCACTTCATACAAGTTCGCTCTTCTGGAAAGGTCTATAATCAGGTCAGTTTGGGAGATTGTGCATAACTCTTTCTTGGAGAATCCAATTTGGATCAAACTGGTGGAATTGGAAAGAGGACAAAGAGGACTACTATAGGTCGCAATTTTAGAATTAAAGATCAGAAAGTACAGAGTTACAGTCGTTTCAAGCTCGAGCTCCTAAAATCAAGAAAAAGCAAGATGAGGAAGTTTGATGGCAAGGATCCGGTAAATTGGATACTTCAGATGGAGCAATATTTTGATCTACATGGTGTACCACTGTTACAAAAGGTATGTATTGCATCTTCATATTTAGAACCGGATCAATTTTTATGGTATGAAGGGCTTTGTTCTCGTAAACAACTTGTTACGTGGTCAATTTTCACGGAGGAAATGATAGCACATTATGAGGATACAAAGAGCAACACCTTCTTTAGAGCAACACCACAACAATTGGAAAGAGTAAAAGGGATTTGTGACATAGTGGAAAGAAAAATTATGGAAACCAGGAAGCATACCCCTCACAACTATAAAGATGGAAGTGTTGTTTCTCCTAGCCTTCCACAATGTACAAGGTTTACACCACAACAATTGGAAGAAAAAAAGAGAAAAAGGGCTTTGTTACAATTGTGATAGCAAATGCACTAAAGGTCATAAGTGTGCTGAGAAGAAATTATTTTACATAGAATATGAAGAAGAGGAAGAAAAGGATCAAGAAACATCAAAAGAAGAAGATATATGCTAGGACCCCACCCCAAAGAAAGAAGAAATGAATCAGACCATATCTTATAAAGCATTGGCAAGAATTACCACTCCTCAAACTCTCAAGATAGAAGGACATATCAAGAAGAAAAATGTGCAAGAAGTGAAAGATCACATCGAGAAAGAAGAAATGAATCCAACCATATCTTGTAATTCATTGGTCGAAATTACCACTCCTCAAACTATCAAGATAGAAGGACATATCAAGAAGAAAAATGTTCAAGAAGTGAAAGATCACATCGAGCATCAAGAAATGAATCTGACCATATCTTGTAAAGGATTGGAAGAAATTACCACTCTTCAAACTCTAGAGATAGAAGGACATATTAAGAAGAAAAAGGTTCAAGCAGTGAAAGATCACATCAAGCATCAACAACAAGTTCTCCAAATTTTAAAGGATAACTCCACTTCGGTGCAAAATCAAACAAAACAACAGGTAGATCAACATCGTAGTGAAAAATGTTTTGATGTAGGTGATTGGTTATTTTTACTGCTACATCTCAAGCAAGCTATTTATGAGAAGGAAATGTTGGCAATACTACATGCACTTAAAAAATGGCTACCTTACCGAATGGAAAGACTCTTCAAGGATGAGGATGTGGAAGCATTGTTTTGTGCTATTTCTATTATCCAACCAGATTGGATTAACGAAGCAAGGGATGAATGGAAGAAGGATGAAGAAGTATGGCCACTTATTCAAAAGTTTCAAAAGATCCCAATTCAAACAATATTGCCAAAAATTGAAGAGGAAGGAAAAATCATATTGGAACCTGGAGCAGTCACAGAAACAAGAACTCGACAGCTACGAAATCGATCAATTTTAGAGTATCTCATCAAGTGGAAGAACTTACCCGCTGAAAGTTCCACATGGGAGGACAAGAATTTTATACAGAAGCATCAAGAACTACTCAAGCATTGAGGACAATGCTTTTTGAAGGAGAGGGGCATGGTAGGCCCCTATACTACTAGTGTAACCCCTTATTGTTATTATTACAACCCACTTATTATATTGATGTACCCATGTAGTGCCCATATTGTTACTATTGTGCCCCATAGAAGCCCACTATTGTTATTATTGTGCCCTTACATTATTATTGTTATGTCGGCTCTGATTATGTTATGACCCCTTAGACTCCTATATATAGAAAGGAGGTCTTTTCATTTGTGTCATCGAAGAATTGTTCATTTGTGTAATATAAAGGAGGTTGCCCCCTTGAAGAGGCTGAATTCTAAGGCATTGATCTCTCTTTTCTATCTTTTTGTGAGCTAGTTTAATAACAAAGAAGAGTTAGAGGAGTTAGCAGTGTTTCTCTTCTACCACCCACAGGTGGTGTTAGAAAAAGGGTCGAAGGAAGATTGCATACATAAGTTTCCTTTTGTTTGCAGGTTATTGGGAGAAGGTACTTCTATAATCGATTTCCAAGTGGGTAAAACGGTTATGGTTATGGTTCTTGGTATAGGTTGCAATTGGGAAATATGAAATGAGCTTTCCAAGAGCACATTTGGGAAGAATCCACTCACAATGATGAGCACTACGTCTAACCTAGTGGACCAAGATGAGGTGGCATTGTCTAAAAAGGTCAAGGATATTGAAATGACCTTGGCACAAATGGTCAAAGGAATGGAAGGCCATGGAAGGAGATTAAAGAATTCCAAGTAGAGATTCACGAAATTAAGCAGACCATTGAGTCAAGGTCTTACTCCATTGAATTTGGAGTTGAGACTAGCTTGAGATCAAGAATATTGAATGAAGGACTTGGAATACCAGGTGAAGTCACTTGTGGCACTCCCAAGAGACTAGGATGATACAATTCCAGTATTGAAGTACATCGTAGGGGAGAGTTCAAGAAGTTCATATATGAAGGTGAAGCTGAATAACTAGAAATATATGATGGGACAAGAATTGCTAAGGTACTTGGAAGCTTCTTTTGGGATGTGGAACAAATGTTAGAGAAAATGAAAGGTTGTTCTAAAGATACAAAGTTCAATGCAACAACCATGTATCTCATAAGAACAATGAAACTTTGGTGGAGGACCAGAGTTGAGGACTTAGTAGCAAGTCACATCACAGACATAATTGAGACATGGATGGAGTTCAAAGAGGCTTTGTATGCATAGTTTGGGCCAAGGAATCAAGAATGGGTGGCAAGGGATCACCTAAGGGAGTTAAAGCATACCGGTAAGATCCATATTTATATCAAAGAATTCTCAAGTCTTATGTTAGAGCTTAGAGATATGCAAGAGAAGGACATGTTATACCACTTTATCAATAGTCTCCAACCATGCACAAAGAAGGAAGTTATGAAACACGGAGTCCAATCTCTTACAACAACCATCACTGCAACAAATAAACTTTTTGATTACCAGAAACATGGTAAGGATAAGAAGGAAATGCAAAGTGATAAGAGAAAGAAGAAGAAGAAGAACTAAGAGAAATCAAAGACTTCCAGATATGGAAAAATAGCAAGTGTAGCTAAAGAGATGAAGTCCATATATTTTTGGATCTACAGAGATGAAGAGTTGGCAAGAATTTTACCAATCAAGCATAAGGCAGTTTCTTTGGAGTATCAAGATGTGTTAAGTTTTGGATGTTGCAAGTACTAGGGGTATTATCTTCCCATAAGAAGAAAGTGGAAAGTAAGGGTAAGGAGAGAACCCAATTGGATTTTGTTCTATTAGAACTAGGAGGTATCTAGGTGACAACAATAATGGACAGTGGGGCTACCCACAACTTTGTGAAGGAAGAAGTCACAATAAAACTTGGTATTAGGGTCAAGCCTAATAAGGCCTTTTTCAAGGCTATCAAATCTTAAGATATGTGAGTGATTGGTTTGATAGATAATGTGCCTATCTACATGGGAGATTAGTAGGTAAAGGTGGTACCCCTACATTATGGTGATGAGATGTGTAACCTAAGTTAGAAGATGAGAGATGTGACTTTAGGAGCACATGTGCTAGAGGTTGCAGTCAATTAGATCATCTTAAGGGACTTCATCATGATGCCGATATTCAATGGGAGATGATTGGAGGGTATTAACTAGACTATTTCCATAATGGTAATAACTTTGAGTGGGGGAGGATGTTAGGAACTAGAGTTGGGTGAATCTTTAAACAAGGTGTATCCCATGGGTGACATACCCATTACCAAATTTGTGACAAAAATAATGCAATAAATGTGACAAAAGAGGATATTGGGCGAGAGTGCACCAACACAATTTATTAAAAAACCAACAATTGTGGTTTCCATTGGGTGCATGTGGGAATCTTTGTGGCACAATGGATGTTGGTGACCAAGCACCCAACTTTGCCTAATGATGGGAGAGGATTCCTAAGACGACATCATGAGGAGAAACATGGGCACCCAAAGACATGGACCAAAACACCCCTAAATGAGCAACCACGTAGTGGATGAGGTTGGACTGAGATGAGTTGGATCGAGGAAGGGTGCTTTAGTGGAATGATCATGGACCGAGTCCCCAAGATGAGCAGCTAAAATTGTCACTTGGAAAATACAACTCAGCACAAGCCAAAATTTGGCATTGGCTAAGAAGACTTGGGCAAGACATGCCAAATGCACCAAAGACAAGATGAGTCGAGGGCATCAGCCAAGAGGCAATGAGTTGAGGGTGGCTAAGATGGAATGGTGTTAGCATGACCCAAGGCACCTAATACCTAGGTAATCTAACCTACACGAAGGGGTGGAATATTAGAACATAACCCACATGAAGGAAGGGGCAAGTTGTATGGACTTATGATTCAAAACATGGAATGAACCAACCAAAGAGCCAAATGGGAAGAACCAAAGAAGCTCATACAAGATGTTTGGAGAAGGAAAGAAGTGATAAATGGAAGGGAGAGCCAAGTATAACTGGTTGAGCCCAGGGTCATGCAGGGCATTAAGGCAAAGATGAGCCAATTGAAGCAACCCACCTGAGAAGGGGAGACAACCCATCTTGAAGGAGGGATGACCCACAGTAGGGGAGTAGGGTGGCTGGTGGGGTCATCAAGTTTGGTATTTATTTTCTTTGTACATTCTATGTATTTTCTCTTTGATATTTGGTTGGACAGAGCCATTGTCTTGAGGAATTATTTTACATATACATTTTAATAAACGAAGATGGTTGGAGGGTTGTTTCCACTAAAGTTGTGCATGATTATGATGATGATGTTATCTTGCATATGATGTTCATGATTTTTATTAATTGAATATTGTGTTACAATGTTATTACTATTTTATTTTTTATGGATTCCACACATTGATAAAATATATAGAATGACATGTGTAATACATTGTGAGGTGTAGTCTGGATGAAGTAACACCATAACACAATAGGTAGATGTGAAACAAAATAATTCCACACATTCAAGGGATCACAATGTGCCTAAGAGGTTCCTTGTGGCTATAGGAGGCCCTAGGTTTGTGACAGGTTGCATCAGAAATGATAACTACTTTATACCAAGAAGAGAGAGAGGAGATGGAAATGTTTCCCTCTTACCACCCACAACTGGTATTAGAACAAATGTATCTTCTATTTGTAGGTTATTAGGGGAAGTGGATTTTGTAATTGATTTCCAAGTGGGAAACAGTGTTTTGGCTATTGGTTCTTGGTACAAGTTACAATTGGGAAATATGAAGTGAGAATAACAAGACCACATTCCAGAAGAACTAGGTCACAATGATGAACATTAAGTCTAGCTTACTTAACCAAAATGAGGTGGCATTATCTAGGAAGGTCAAGGATCTTGAAATTACCTTTGCACGGATGGTTGAACGAATGGAAGCTCACGAGAAGGACTTATCGGAACTCCAAGTAGAGACTTAGGATATTAAGGAGATCATTGAGTTAGGGACCTGCTCCATTGAATCAGCAATGAGACAAGCCAAAGATCAAGTAGATTGGATGAAGGACTTAGAAGTTTAGGTGAAGTCACTTACGACACTCACATGAAACTAGGTTCATTCCATTGTTTGATGATTTTTTAAGTTTGACCAACTTCAACAAACCAAATCCTAGAATCTCATTATCACAATGAGATAGTGAGGCTGTGTGCTAAAACAATTTCAGTTTCAAGTTTCCATTTTGTGTTTTATAATGCAAAAATAAACAAAAGAAAATTTACATCAGAAAGTAAAAGGAAGATATATACATGAAATATAGATCATTTACAACTGAAATGTGGTAAATAAGTAAAAGAACGAAACTGAAAATATAAATCAGATTTAAAATAAGTAGCAAGCTAGTCAAAATTTGGGCTAAGAGGCCCTAAATTATATAGAGCATAAGATGTGACCTTCGACAAAGCATAATGAGAAAATTGTTGAAAATAAATAATTAAAAAAGATATATGCAAAGCAATAAAGTTGTACTAAATAATGGCTGGTTTTATTAATTGATAAAGAGTACAACCAAATCCTGAAGGAAAGCTTCTGTAAAATCTTATGACCAATCTTATCACAAAATACTGCAATGCAAAAATAATCATATACAATAGCTCGAGGACAAGCTAGAATGACAACAAATTAAAATCCTTCATGCAAATATGAGTATGGGTAGCTTGCTTTCTAAAAAATGGATAGTTGTTAGCACTGGTAAAAATAACTAGACCTTCAAGAAACAATAAATAAATAAAAAAGACTCAAGATACTTGAATATTTCCTTAGAAATATTGATGGAGTTACCTAGTCTCTCACCCCTTAGTGAAATAAGATTTCTGTCACCATCAGGATTAGCCTCTAACTTGTAAGAAATTAAAATAAGGATTAGATTTCTTACTGATAGTAGCCATACATATTTTCTATGTATTGAATTTGTTGAAAAATAATAAAATTATTAAGAAACACAACAACAACAAGGGTGGTTTTTTTCCCAGAGGAGGGTTTTCATCCAAAAATATCTTGTGTCATCTTGTGCATGCTTGTTTGGTTTTTTTATTGGTTTTCATGTGTTCATCATGGTGTAGTTATGATTCAATAATTGGAAAAAATTTTAAAAATTAATAAACATTGTCACTACTGATTCAGCTCCCTCTCATAGTAATGATCACATTTCCAACAATTGGTATCAAAGCCAGTGTTGTTGGGAAAAGTATCCAATACGGAATGACCCTATCCCACTCTAAGGGTGATAGTACCTCAGCAACAACCGAATGCAAAGCTATTCACGATTACTTCTTTATGAGATGTAAGAGAGAGGAGAAAGAGATCCACTAACCGTTATCTTCCACTAATGGTTGATCCAATCTTCCCTCTTTGCTGCTTGCTCCCAGCTCCTTGCTCTTTCACTGGCCCAGCTACACAGAGATCCTGCAAAAGCACAAGAAAGGGAAACTACAAGAAGCATACATCCATAACTGATTCACAGATTAGAATAAATCAAACATACAAGTATCAATACGCCACAAAGACACATGCATGTAGAAGAACCTCAAATGCTTTATTAATGGAAGAAGTAAAGTTCTGAGAGTGTTACAACCATAAGAGGCCCAATCCAGCAACACCTCCCAGCAGAAAGAAATCTCCTCTTCACCTCCTTCAAAGCAATCACCCAATAGTTCTATGCACAAACCAACAACACTTCCTTACATTCACAAGATTCCAGCCTCCCTAGACCTCATGAGAGAGCTCTATATATAGGAGATTTGGAGAAAGGATGAGTCAGCTTGAGGCTGGCATGAAGCTGACTAGTGTCCTCTCCCACTTCAGTTATACTTCAGTTCTTGAGTCCACTTGGAGTTTCTTGCTTCCACTTGGATATCTAGATCCTCTTACTCATCACAAGGCGAATTCCCTGATCCAAGTGTCATTTTAGAAGCTTCCTGGGCATTTGACACCTTGTAGAATGACTGTGCCACTTGGCCAATCTCACCTAGCGCAGGTAGCCTTCATTAGAGTTGACATTCAGTGCAGGTACAGAGTGGAGCAGTTGACATTCAGCGCAGATGCTCAGTGGAGCAGTTGACATGATCCAGAATTAGCTTGTTTTTGAGTGTTTTCAAGTGGAGAACTGATATTTAGTGCTGTGGTTTGCTGACCTTGTTCCTCTAGGGGTGGGAACAACATGTTTAGGGACTTTGGATCCCTCAGATTATTGACATTTCATGCTTCATGCTGTAAGGCACAAAAATGTCTATAACAGTTGCCCCCTAAAGTATGAGGTCGTTTATCGGGTGAAATGATTTATCAGGAGGATCCGAAGTTCATTCAATCGCTGAGAGGTGACTTGTAATAAATACAATACAATACATTATTTTTCATTCTGCTTTCATGATCTAGCTGAGGCGGGCATTCCCATGCTCAGCTTTATAAATTCATTTTGGTACATGGAACAGACGATCGTCTGATGGTAGACTGATAATTCTCTGCTGAAATTATCATCCTTTGAATAGGATGATCATCTGCTGCAATGATGTACATGTCAAATGTCTTTATATCCTGAATATATATCGCAACCCGGATGGATGAAACTATATCCGGGGTCTTCAAACTCGTTCGATCTTCACTCTAAGTACAAGTCGATCCATGTGAGAATTGCGCTGAAGTCGAACATGGAAAGACATTGCTTGATTACCGGTCAATAATGTAAACCGTTAACAAGCGCGAGAGGAATCACCAATAATGACAATGACCCTCAAGGTACTGCAGTACAATTCACATGGTGTGAATAAAGGACTTGGTGTCGAACACCACGCAAAATCTTCCGGTCGAAGGTCATTGATGTATACTTGTCGCCGGAAGTGAGAAACTTGCCATTGAGGCATGCAAGCTTCAAAGTACTGAGGGGGTTGTTCCTAGATCAACTTCTTGGATAATGAGCTGAAGTCGACAAGAAGCGATCCGTCAAAGGAGGGCCTTAATGAATCCCACATCAATGACACGGAACGGAGCTAATGATTTTAGTGGAGGTGAAAACAATCTGTGAAATATGATTCAGGGTGGCGATCATGGGTGGATGAAGGATAATGTATGGCAGTGGATGGGACACGGTTGACTCTTTCTGAACAACATCCCTTGAACATATAACGACACTGATGTGATGGATCGGTAGCATTACCCCAAATGTGGATGGTTTGGCGAAGACCATGGTGATGAGACCGGTGAATGAAACAACCCAACCCGATGTGATACGGAGGACAAAGTGTCATGTTCAAGAGCGACTTGCTACCATTAAAGCTTTGAGCTTCTCCCAATTTTTCCCCAGTCATTTCTGACCAGTACCTCTTTATTTTTGTCAAGCTTGAGGAGGATAACATATGCTTGTTCTATAACCTGCCCTTCGGGCAAGCCCATCACTATGTTTTAACGAGCCTAGCGATAGGGAAACTCGTTCTCGTCTAAAGACAAGTTTGTCGCTATTAATCATTTTAACGAGTCTAACGACAAGGAAAACTCAGTCCTTTTCAATTTTAGAGAGTCTGAAAAGGTACAGAAAGTTAACTCCAAAATTCCTTTTTCATCATCTAATCCCTTAAGTCCGAAAAAGTATAAAACAATACAGAAGGGATGAGTTTTTGATAACTTTAACGAGCCGAATAAAACAAGCGCTCGGCCTTTTTGTGCAATAATCCCTCAGGTCCAAAAAGATTAAAATCTAGAGGAGGGATAGCTCTTCCGGTCAATTTAACGAGTTGGAAGGCCAAAACTCGACAAACTTTTCATATTTTACGAGTCAGATGAAAAGAGCTCAAAGAAGACTCGTCTTTTGAGGAACGAGTGATAAACAGGGATAGCAGCAGATTCCAGGTACAGGTTGGAATTTTCCAATCACAGCAGTGTCATAAGGATGGCTAGGTGAAATCACTCTTCGCAGCTGTTCCTCAAAATGGGTAAACAATCATGTGGAGGTAAACGATCGGCCAAATGAACGGTGGAGGTGATGGCTGCAGCAAAACACGACCAAGGTCTTTTTATGGTTGATCAGGGTACATTCTTAATGGTTATTTACCGGGAAGTTCATTTTTTAACGAGCTTAAACTTGCTCAAAAGCTTATGTTTATTTTTTAACGAGCATGAACTATGACGCTAAAACTGCTCGGATCTCGCTTTTCTATTTTTTAACGAGCATAAATTCCGCGGTAAAACTGCTCGATATACCAGTCATAAGATAAGAAATGTCTCCTGCAAGATTCCAATTTTTATAGAGCTTGCACCTCACATAAGCTATGCTCCCTCTCATCCTTTCTTTATGCAAGTTCGGAAACGGCTAATCCCAAAAACAGATAAATAACCACTCCTAGCTTGCACTCCAAAAGGTTTGCATGCCCCCAGGTATAAAGTAAAATTTCAAGGCTGCCCCTACTTATCCGATAAAACATTTGTTTTAAAGGGTGAGGCTTGCCTCTTCCTGGTTACCCAAAGATTGCTTTGTTAACACCATCAAACGAAAACACTTCCTCGGCACTGTCTACCAAAGTAGACAATGATGAATGACCTTTGTCAAACAAGTAACCTTATCAAAAGAATCATGTTCTAGAACAACCCCTCTTCCTTCCACGGACGGGGTACGGACTAGTCATATTCCTTCGCGGAAATTCTACCTTATACCCAAGGTTTCCTCTGCCCGAAGCAGACCAGGATGCATGCCCTTTGGGTTCCAGTCCCATCTTTCTGAATCACTCGCACTCATCGGGAAGGAGAACTGGGGGTGGAGACATTTCTTGGGTGAATAGACCATTCAGGGTTGGTATTTGACTATTTGCGATGCGTGATCCCGGAAATGAAAGTTGGTCTACGAGCTTGACCATTCTTCCTTCGTGTGGAAAACACATTACTCTAAAGAGTGAGGAGACTATAGCTCCCATGCAATATATATAGTCTCGTCCAAGGAGTAGGTTATAATCCAAGGGTCCTTGAACGACCATCACGTTCATTTGAACGGTCTTCCCTTTCAATGTAATAGGTACATTGGGGAGGATCCCTAATGGTCGAATGGTTCCTTTATCAAAACACGAGAGATTTCTTATCTCAGGCAAAAGCTCCGGGGAACCCAGTGCTTTCCAAGCAATAGAGGAAAGGATACTCACAGATGCCCCTTCATCAATGATAGTTCCAGCCATTACCATCCTGTAAATTTGGACTATGATTCTGAATGGTGTACTGGCTGGTAACCGGGGTATGCCTAGTTGGTTCCAATCAAAGGATACAACCAGGTTGCTTGGTGGTGGGACCGAATACACGGCCGGATATGACCTTGACGATGTTCCTTCCTGCGATAAAGGAATGGGCGCATTGCCCTGATGCTCATCAGATTCGGTGTTGATGAAAAGAATCTGGATGGTGTCATCCTTATTCTCTTCAGTGAGGGTGTCATTTGAGGATGAAACCTCTGAAGGAAGAACTGGGTCAACTGCCGTATCGACCTTTAGACTTTCGTCTGGTCTAGATTCAGTGGGTTCATTTTCAATGACTGACTCTTCAGCTGACCACTTGAGCAGGCCAGCTACATTTTCAACCAACGAAGGACTTGGCACGAGTTTTTTGTATCCAGGAGGAAGCATTACCGGTGAAACCGGACGATCTTCCAAAACTCTTTTCGCTTCGTCTAAGAAGGGACAATGGTGGATGGCGTGATTGCCTTCAAACAGCCTGCAGGGGAATCTTGCTCCCCCTCTTTGTCTTGAACCTTCACTTTTGCTGGTTGACGGTAAGCATTCAACATGGCTATCATAGGTTGATGCTCCCGAATTGTGCAACCGAGGGGACCAGTCCCTTAGTATCCAGGGAATACAGGGACAATCTCTATGGAAGTGGTCTCCTTTACATATGACACATGGCGATTTAGGCTCGGTCTGTGCTGTGTGTGGATTTTTGTCAGATGTCTTTTGCTTGCCCCCAGGCGCCTTAGGCTCCTTCTTCTTCTTCTCCTTCTTCTCCATGGGAGCTTGGCTTTTGCCGGCTCTACCTTGCGAAGATGAAGGATTGGAGGAAGAGTTATAGGAAGTTGAAGGCTGGTGGGCAGCTCTAGACTGATCTAACTGTTGACTCGACTGTTCAGGAACCATGGTGTTCTGAACTACATTGGTTGAGAATAGCCAAATAGGCAGGCCGATTGTCAGTCCTGGAAGCGACAATGTGGCCATGTGGGGCACACCAACTTCTCCCCAAGAGGAGAAAGGACTAGGATTTCCATCATGTGGAGTTCCTTGGTTGGGGCGTTCCATGTTCTCAACCTAAAGATCAACGTAGGAATAGGAGGTGATTATGTTCCGTTTAAAATAAATTTTATAACGACGCTTTAGACACAACTTGCTTTTTCACTTTTTAAGAGTCGAGAAAAAGCTAAAGATGACTCTAGTCTCCTTCGATGTTTTAATGAGCCCGAAGTGACAAATGCTCGGATGGAATTTTTCAGTTATAGAGTTTGAAAAAGGCCAAAAGAAACTGCTCTGGAGTTCTAGGCAGAGGGTGTGCCAAACTTTTCGCAAAACCACAGAATACGTTTTACGGTACGAGTGGTCGATCTTCGTGAATGCTGTGTTCACTGCATTGCGATCAGTAGGGCGGCCGACACGGCTTCCTAAGGATAAAAGATATATGCCTATAGGGGTCTCCCAATATATACGCGACGGTACGTGGGAGCACAAGTCCGTATTAGTGCCACCGACTCTCAGGAGGAATTACCCACCTTCGTCAAGATCGACAGTCACTATGTTTAACGACGCCGGAACACGTCTCTAGCTTAGACCTCTATATGTTTGCGTTATGTTTCAAAGCGTTGTTAGGTTCATTCAGTATATTTTAAGTTGATCTTTTTAAAGTTTGCCTTTCAAGGTTCACCACGAGATGTTTTGATACAAATTCCTAAATGCAGTCTAAGATGAGAAGCAAGCTTTTTTTTCAATCTTTTCGACTTATGAAAATCTTAACTACTGAGGGACAAGAGAGACAAAATATTTTCACACAGATCAAAGAGCATACAGTAATGCACTTTTTCCCTAAATCAACATACAAATTTATATGCAAAATGCAAAATGCAAGTATTTCTTTTCTCTTTCTTAATGTTTGTGCGATACAAAAAGAAAGCTGTTGTATAATTTTGAATTCAATTTCAAGTGAAAGCAAACAAGCTTGTCCAAAATCAAAAGACACCTTAAGATTTACTTGTTTCGACACTAGAAATATATAAATCCAAACCAAATGACGAAAGCAAAAGCTCAATCAGCTATGAACAGCAAACAAACTAACTCTTAATATCAAAACGACACTTTATCACAGGTCTAGATCTAAGAGGCCACAGCAAGACTAGTTCACTTTCGTTATGGGAAACTGCAAATGATACAAGAAATACACAAAGAACGAGTACAGTTTCTTTATAAAACTGAGGCGGAATAGTGGCAAGGAAAGTTGGTTTCAGATAGGTACATTGACAGGTAACAGGCAGCAAAACAAGAGTGAAAACAGGGCAAGAAACAGCAGGAAACCCCAGTAGCACAAGGCAAGACTGGTCCAGCGCAGGTGGGACACTGTCTGTTTGACCTTCAGCGCAGGTAGCCCCTTCGGGAACTACGCTGAAATGCAGACAGCCTTCACAGCAGTTGCACTGAAGAACGAAACTTTCGTTTCTCTTGGTTTCCGGGTCACAGATTGCTCAAAAATTCACAGTTGTTGGCCAAATCAGAAGCTATCAGTCAAGTACACACTAAGGGATGAAAAGGAGGATGAAAAGCTATCACTAAGAGCTTATTAGAGTCCTTGTGGATCAGCTCTTCAAATCATAAACTTGCCCAGAAACTGAGCTAGAGTAGCTGCCCTCTACTTTGCATTTGAAAGATTCAAATGCAGTTCGATTCGGTACTCCCTGTGTTTATAAAATGAATAGCAAAAACACAAACAACCAACAAGATACGATCCCCAACGGAGTCGCCAATTTGTTGTTGGGAAAAGTATCCAATACAGAATGACCCTATCCCACTCTAAGGGTGATAGTACCTCAGCAACAACCGAATGCAAAGCTATTCAAGATTACTTCTTTATGAGATGTAAGAGAGAGGAGAAAGAGATCCACTAACCGTTATCTTCCGCTAATGGTTGATCCAATCTTCCCTCTTTGCTGCTTTCTCCTAGCTCCTTGCTCTTTCACTGGCCCAGCTACACAGAGATCCTGCAAAAGCACAAGAAAGGGAAACTACAAGAAGCATACATCCATAACTGATTCACGGATTAGAATAAATCAAACATACAAGTATCAATACGCCACAAAGACACATGCATTTAGAAGAACCTCAAATGCTTTATTAATGGAAGAAGTAAAGTTCTGAGAGTGTTACAACCATAAGAGGCCCAATCCAGCAACACCTCCCAGCAGAAAGAAATCTCCTCTTCACCTCCTTCAAAGCAATCACCCAATAGTTCTATGCACAAACCAACAGCACTTCCTTACATTCACAAGATTCCAGCCTCCCTAGACCTCATGAGAGAGCTCTATATATAGGAGATTTGGAGAAAGGATGAGTCAGCTTGAGGCTGGCATGAAGCTGACTAGTGTCCTCTCCCACTTCAGTTATACTTCAGTTCTTGAGTCCACTTGGAGTTTCTTGCTTCCACTTGGAGATCTAGATCCTCTTACTCATCACAACGCGAATTCCCTGATCCAAGTGTCATTTTAGAAGCTTCCTGGGCATTTGACACCTTGTAGAATGACTGTGCCACTTGGCCAATCTCGCCCAGTGCAGGTAGCCTTCATTAGAGTTGACATTCAGCGCAGGTACAGAGTGAAGCAGTTGACATTCAGCGCAGATGCTCAGTGGAGCAGTTGACATGATCCAGAATTAGCTTGTTTTTGAGTGTTTTCAGGTGGAGAACTGATATTTAGTGCTGTGGTTTGCTGACCTTGTTCCTCTAGGGGTGGGAACAACATGTTTAGGGACTTTGGATCCCTCAGATTATTGACATTTCATGCTTCATGCTGTAAGGCACAAAAATGTCTATAACAGCCAGTGCCTTTGTTTCAACTTCACCATTAGAAGGTAGATCATGGGAAATCAAGGAGATTGTGTTGCAAATAGAGTTCCTATTCTTCATGGATCAAATTATACTTATGGAAGGTGAGATTGGAAGCATACTTCATTGATCTTGATGAGAATGTTTTGCTCTCATTAGAATATAATAAGCATGATGAATCCAATGAGGAAGACAAGAAGATCATTTTGAAGACCCTATTAGATCACGATGCTCAGTCACAGGGCCTATCTTTGATGATTTGAAGGTTATGTAGGCGTTGGAGAAGTTGTGGAGTAGTTTGATGGCTTTGGTGTCAGTGCAGTTGATGGATGGTATTTAAGTCAACCTAGCTTGATTTGTGATGATTATGGAGTTGCGACAATGGTTGTTTGGAGTGCTGTAGTGGCTACAAAGGGTCCCTGAGATCTTATAGAAGGTTGTTAATCAATGGAGCAAGTTTGGACAACTTCTGAGCTAAGGAAATTTCATTTTGACCATCCTCTGCCCCAAACGCATGGAGCTAAGCCTATGCATACAGTTGAAGGGCTCCAACTGCATGGAGCTAAGCCTGTGCATATAGTTGAAGGGCTCAAACCACATGGAAGAAGACTTATCCATGTAGTTTCAACCTAAATTCTGTATAATTATGCATGTGGTTGTGTCTTGAACTAGAAATTTCTCTGCATCCCTCACGCACTTTACAAATTTCTCTAATTTCCTTACGCACTTTACGAATTTCTCTGATTTCCTTGCATATATTGAAGTGTTAATTCATATTTTAATTGTTGTAGGTGTAAGCTAACTTCTAGAAGATGGTTAAAAAGAAGAATATTCATTGTTAAGTGAAGTTAGTGGCTAGATTAAGTCAAGGACTAATGAACCATACCACTTCCAACATATGAATAGACCTCCACTACAGAATGGTAATTATTGATTTAACATTTACAAAATATTACAAATAGATGGAGATCATGAGGTTATTGGTTGGTTCTCTTTAGAAGAAAAAGTGATGGTTGTGTGAGCTTGGAGAGTGTGAGTGAGAGAAGAGTTGTGTGTGCAAGTTGTGCAAGGAATTCTACATAAAATATTCAACTATTCATAGCGATAGGAGATGGCAGTAGAAGTATGATTCAGCTAGGATTTTATGCAACAATATGGTTATGGAGTAAGAAATGATTGTAGATAATTTCCTATATGATTTCTCATTATATTTTCATCAAATTATCTTTTATGTATGTAGCATGTATTATTGAAGTGGTTTTGCAGTGCTTGAGTGAGTTGTGTAGAATTGTTTCAGTGATATTGTTATGATTGTTTGACCCTGTATTGCTAAAGGTTGTTGTGTTGTTCTAGTTGAGCAGTGCATATTGACCACGGACTGAAAATGAATGAAACAAGGGTCACATAGAAGAGAGGTGTGGGGGCTCCACAAAATTTACTACAGGCAACATATTTCTTTATGAGTCCAATCGGAGTTGGGTGAGGCTCATTGGTCGTGGTGGCTTCTAGCATATGACGGTTCATAGATTCATGAGAAGAGGATTGTAACACCCTCCTCCTACATTTATCTAATCTAACTAGTCCGCCAGGGTAAACATGTGATGAAGAGTTACTATGAAATGATTCAACACTCTCGGTATAGTTAAGGAAGTGGAATCGACAAAAAAAAACCATACTAACCTTCCTTAGGAGATGCAAAACCTTTAGGATCCAACCAACCTGTCCAGGTGTCCAACCCTTGAGAGAACTTGATGTTTTGCTAAACTAGATGCTTAGTTGCTCCCATGACAATCCCTCCATGCGTCTGAAACCCTCCAGTCACTCCCACAACAAGTATCCCATGTGATCGTGGCCTTTGTTAGGCAGTTCCGTGCCAGCAACCCTAGATTTTGAGCCACTTTTTCAGGGCTAGGACTCAGGCCTCTGCCCATAACTTTATGAAACTTCTAGAAAGGATAAATAACAAGATGACAAGGCCTCTAATGTAAAAATTATACAAGGAACTGACCTGACAAAGCTTAGCCATGACAGGAATTTCGTCAAACACATCATGAACATGTAATATATAGGTCATAACAACAAATTTGAACATAGAGACTTCATAATTATATGATATTAGTCAAAAAGGTCTGATACTTGCTCATAGTAGTTGCATTATCATCTATTAGGTCATACATTTGTTATTAATTAATTTACTAATCAAAACATGATGAGAACCATGACTAAGATATGTCACTAAACCATGCTTACAACTAGCATATAACCAGTAGAATAACAATGATAGATAACCAATAAAGCCACATAATAACATGTACATTTACACATAAAACATAAGAGGAAAATAACTCTTATTAACATATGAAAAATACAACGAAGTTAGGGACTTCCACGTACCACCCGACCATATATTGGGTTGAACCAAATCTTTCTTTCACCAAATCACCCTCATGCCATATTCCAGACATGAATGTGGCACTTACAACAAAACAAATAGGGCTTCCTCGGGCTTTACCACAATCCACCAAGGGATTCCTAGGCTCATGCCCTCATCTATACAACCAGGCATTACCATAATCCCGCCAAGGGATTCTTAGGCCCAAACAAGAAACATACACTACCAAGCTTTACCGTAATCCCACCATATATCAGTCCAGGGATAACTAGGCCTATAAAAGCATGGATGTCTCCAAATATCTCCACCTAAACCATGAGGAATTTTTTTGTCTCCACCTCTAGGCTTTATCGTATATCTCGTAATTCATCGGTCGAGGATTCATAGGCCTAACGAGGATTTTCCCTCTAGGCTTTACCATATATCCCGCCATTCATTAGTCGAGGTCCAATGAGGGTATACACAATTAGGCTTTACTGAAATTCCACCTTCACTAGTCTAGAGATTCCTAGGCCTTTTGTTTCTCCCTTGAGACCACCCCACTCAGTTTCAAAACCATTCGGATATCCATGTCAACCAAATAAGGGAAACCCCATCACACCATGGCTATTCAGAAATGGAAAGACAAGGCCGAAAACCACTGCCACACCTAGACAAACCCATGCCAATGACAACAAAATAACCAAGTACACACATGTATGTACCATGCATGCCAAAACTAGCAAGGAAATCATACATGTAGCTTGATAACTGAAAGTAATCTCATTGTAGCCTCTAGATACCACTCTTCCTTGCTTGATCTTTGCTTCCCTTTTCTTTCTTTATCCTTCCTTAGCTTTCCTTCCTCAAATTCTCGAGTGCTCCAAGAATGCTCTAAGTTTCCAAGAGTATGAGAGCGAGAGTAGAGAGAGAGCTTGAAGCTAAAATTGAAAAAAAAGTTGTGAACTAATCCTCAGAAGCCTTTTTATCAATGAGGCCTCTATTTTCTTCAATTTCCATTATTTTTCCTTCATTTTCCTCCTCACATGCACCCTGTGACCTTTCACCTTCCTTTTCTCCTAATTTCCTTTATTTTCATAAATAAAATACAAATTAATGCCTCTTGCCTTTTCAAAGCCTTTTCCATTACCTTTGCCAATTTCCCCTTAGCCATAATAAACCAAATGAAGATACGCTAGGATGTTTTTCCCAACAATCAACTTGGAGTAAGTGTCCCATGACCTTGGTCTTATTTTTCCTTTATTAACTTTATTACATGTATTTTTAACCTGGGGTTGTTACAAACCCCTCCCCTTAGGGGAACACCGTCTTCAGTGTTCAATGACACCTATAACCAACAAGACCGCTGCAAAGCAAAACATACTACCCATGGAGCTTTATAAATTAGCTCGATGTAGTATTTAAAATGAACAACCTATTGAAAAGAAAACCATCTTGACAAATATAACAACATGACACCCATACCACTTATTGGAGCTTTATAACACAACTCATTGCATTATTTACATCCATATACATATATACATATACCAAAACTGCTTTTCCTCAACCGACAAACAAGGAAGGATACATAGCCCACATATGATCAACCATCTCCCATGTAGCTTCATTGGGCCCAAAGTGCTTCCACTACACTTTAACCTACTTGAATGCTCGGTTTCGGAGCATGAGCATCTTTCTCTGCAAAATACACTGAGGTTCCAACTAGAATTCTCCTTCTAGATCCACCTCCAATACATACCAATCAATAACATGATCAACACCCTTTACATATATTTTAAGCAATGAAATATGGAAAACATCATGGACTTTCATCATTGGAGACAGTGCAAGTCTGTAGGCCACTGGTCCAATCCTCTCAAGGATCTCTAAAGGCCCAAAATACTGAGGTGCTAACTTTTCACATGACCTGATCCTCAAGGAGATCTTCTTGGGCTTGATGTGCAAGTACACATGTTCCCCAACCTGAAACTCCTTAAACAACCTGTGTTGATCTGCATAACTTTTATGCATGTCCTATGTTGCCTTTAGATTCTTCTTGATAACTTTCAATTCCTGTTCCATCTTTGCCAACATGTCTAGTCCTATCAACACCATGTTCAATGGATCACTCTGAGTAATAGGAGTATTACAACTCCACCCATACAATGCTTCAAACAGACTCATCCTTTGTGACTACTAATACACATTATTGTAAGTAAACTGAAATAATGGAAGAAACTCTTCCCACTTCCACTGCTAAAGCATCACATATATCCTCAAAATTACCTGTAGTATTTCGTTGACCCTCTTTCTCTGTCCTTTCATCCGTGGATGATAAGATATGCTAAAGGCGAACTATGTCCCCAAACCTACAAACATCTCCTTCCAAAACTTGGAAGTGAACTTAGCATCCCTATCTGACACAATATTCTTCGGTACACCCTGCAACCCTATTATATCTTTGATGAAGACCTGTGCTACATCACTAGTTGAATAAGTAGACTTTACTCAAATCAAGTGTGTTACCTTTGTCAACTTGTCCACCACAATCATGATGGAATCATGTTGTCTAGAAGTCCTCGGAAAACCTGTAATGAAATCCATGGAAATGACCTCCCATTTCCACTCTAGAATCAGAATTGGCTGTAGTACACCACCTAAATGTTTACAGTCTGATTTTACCCATTGGCAATCTAAGTACCTAGCCACAAACTCTGCCACTTCCCTCTTTATATTTGGCCAATAATACAACTTCTTCACTGCTATGAATGTCTTTTGATATCTTGGGTGATCTGAATATTGTTTAACATGAAATTTCCTCAAGATAAGATTCTTTAGCTTACTGTTGTCTGACACATATACGACTCCCTAGCTTCATGCCACATCTTTCTAGAGATGATAGATATCAACCCACTATCATGATATTCCTTTACATTATCCGATCAAAGGTGTCCCACCACTTGCACCTAAAAATAGCACATTGGAACGAAGAGAAGTCCACTTGAATGATCTCTTGTATCTTTCCAACATAACCTGTCCCCTACACTAGGTTTTAATCGTGGTGGCCAGCACAACTAGATTGGTCAAACTCGACTTTCACTCTATGGTCTTGTATCATGCCTCCATCATCGACATACTCCATGCTAAAATGATATCTATATTCCCCCATAGATGGGAACAAATGCACCTATAAAAAAGTGAAAAAATCACAGTGTCACATGTCTAATAACCCGAACACAATTAAAAATAAAAAAATATATATAGATGTTACAATTCAAAGGTGCAATATGAAGTCGTTATAATTCACATTGTACAACGAAATTGTTGTCCCTAGTTGAGTAGACTTTGACTTGTTGCCAAGTCCAAAGAGAGGGGTGGTAGAAGCATATTTTAGGCTTTCGAATAAGGTATAAGTGATATGAGCATCATCGCCTAGATCATTGTTCTATAATGCATATAACAACATTTCCTCCATGGCAATGGTATCTCGTAAGTAATCATCCATACCAACCTCCATTTGATTGCCTCGATTTCCAGCTTGTGATGAAGAAATACTATTGTTGTAGTCATTCCTAATTAGTGAATCTAGACATAGTGGGAATTGAATAGGTGGTTGATTCAACCATTCTTTGTATGCTTCCTATCTTATTCTCTCTCTTAATGCAACCTTCTCTTGAGTTGACATTACAGTGGGGTGCTCTGGAAAATGGTAGGTGGGTCGCTCATCACCACTAGAATCATAATTTCAAAAAATATTGAACGTCATTAGTACAATATCAATGATATTATTAAGCACGTCAATGCAATTAGTTTGTTGAAATTACTTTATACCAAACAATTATTACCATTGTTGATCTAGGATTGTGGCTGGAAGATGTCATGTTCCAATTGGCAGGGTGAAGAGGCTGTCCATTTTCATCTACCAATTGCTTGTGATATGTTGCTCCTGATAAGAGCTTCGATGTTTTTGAAAATATGGAGTAATATTTTTTTGCATCTGAACTCGACTCTGAATCATGTTCCTGCAAATTTGGATACATTTTTATTCAAATTGACATGGATTAAAAAAACAAAAATTTAATTAAATAATCGAAATAGAAATAAAATATGAACTTATTGGAGATGGAAAGGGAGAACTCTGTGAAGGAATTTGATCAACAATATGGAACGAGATGGAATTTGAAGAATTGGCCATTTGATATTATTGATATTTTGTCCCTTCATATGAGAAAAATCAGAAATAAAAATTTGTGTGCATATCCAAAATTAATCTCGATAACCATATAATAACGATTTGAATTTCAGTATAGTTTTCAAACCATTTTTCAAGAATAAGGTGACTTTAAGTGAAAAACGTATACTATGAACTACTTTAATTCATGTGGATGCATCGTAAAGGATAATTTGAGATTAATATGTCATTTTATATGAAATTAAAATTTCATATAGCTTTTAAACCAAAATGATACACTTATCATAACAAAGTGCACCAATGTGTTTAAAAAATTAACAGCACCAAGGCATTCAAATAATACCCGCACCTATTTTTGGAATTCCAAAAAACATATGTTATCATATCGATGTTCTTCCACAAAAACACACCAACGCGTTTCATAAAAAATAGTACCGCTACACACTTGTTTCGCGATTTAAAAAAATAAAAATGAATTCAACCAACTTGGTGCTCTTATAACAAGTACAACACCAATGATTTTAAATAGAAACTGCACTGTTGTGTTAAAAAAATAAACCACACCATTTTGAGATTTCGAAAACAAAAAAAATTGTATCATGTTGGTGTGTTGAAAAAAAATTTCACCTTGGCAATGTCTGTGCGCTTCTTTTACAAACGCACTGATGTGATTCTCTATCAAACACACCGATGTGCGAAGAAATTGAAGAAAAAACATGATTTATATATATATATATATATATATATATATATATATATATTTTTTTTTTTTAATTTTTTTAATTTTTTTTTTTAATTCAAATATGAGTGGCAATTGATCTTTCGAAATCTAATTTCGTAAAGTCATTTAAATAGTAAAAAGTTATTCTCCATTTCATTATTTTACCAAAAAATTCAAGTGAGTGATTTGCAAGAGAGACATACGAGCATTGTGTAGCAACAAAATACTTTGGAGCAACATAACTATTTAAAAGATCAAAAGTTGAAAGGTATGGTGATTCACTCAAAAACCTACATAGTAAAAATTTTAAATCTTATTGTTTATTTTACTAGTAAATTTTTTAACAATTTTGGTTAGGGTATAATTAAAAGATATATCATTTGCAAGAGAGACATACTAAGAGCACTGTGGAGCTGCAAAATATTTTGGATCCTTTGAAAGATCAAAATTTGAAAGGTATGGTGATTCACTCAAAACCCTAGATAGAAAAATCTTAAATTTTATTGTTAAAATATTTTACAGTTTCTGTTAGATTTATTCATAAGACAAATAAATAATTTAAAACCCTCTATGATAAAAAACTTACTTAGATTTTACTAGTAAAAACATTTACGATCTGCTTTCCTATTTAAATTTAATTAAAATTTAGGCAAAAAACAAAAGATGTCAATACTTACCTTAAACCCTTTCTTCCTGCAAAATTTCATATTAGGGTTTAAATTCTTCTACCACTTCGCAATTAGGGCTTTTCAATTTAGGGATTTTAGATTTAATGGGTTTGTGTACTTACTATATATAGGGTGTTTGACATGTAAAGTAGGAGAATAAATTATTCAATTAAATCCAAACCTTATCGGCCCTCTCTATTATTTTTAAAAACAATTATATGTTCAGCAGTGCACCCTCTATAATATAATGCACCCGTGCTCCCTATGTAATACAATGCACTGACATATTAGAACACTCTCTATTATGTCCATTCTATTAATGATTTCTCCTGGTGTACTATAACGCACCAACACACCTCTTCCAAATAACACAATTAACTCATTTTGGTGCTTTTATCCTTACAAATCATACAATAATAATTTAAAATTATCTTTAAAAATTAATTTTCCATGATGGTGCTGAACAATTAAATGTTCGGTGCATTTAATGTTCTAAACACACCGTGTGTTTAATGTTATAAACACACTAGTGCGTTTATTTAGATAAATGCACCGGTTACCAGAGCTTTTTTCGCTAAAAATTATTTGATTTATTTGTAAAATATATTTAATGGCTTCTATATAGAATGATATAGGTTGTATATTGATAAAAAAATGTCTCACGAGGTCTCAAGTAACAAAAATATTGATCGACACAATGATAGCACATAAAAAAAAATAGAGAAGGCAAGTTCTTTGTAAATTCTTTACAAAATTAATATGTTTGAGCTATATGTAAGTTTAAATAATATGTATTGGTTGGTGTGTATCATGAAAAGCTACAAAATGAACAAGGTCGATAAGATTATTTCTATTCTAAGTGCAGATAGCATAAAAGGTTGATAGAAAAATTAAAGAATGATGAATTAGGTGAATGAAAAAATACCATTCAATATGATTTTTTTTCATTAATAATATACTTAAGAATATTATATAACATGTTTAAAACAATCTATTAATTCATATATGTTTACTTTTCTACAGGGAGCAACAACGAAGGAAAATATCAATGTCGTTCTAAGAAAAAAAATTTATAGAACATGTAAATGAGGATGAATTGGTCCTTAGCTCATCTGGAATGGTGCATGATGTTAATGAAAGGGGGGTTTTTTTTACAAAACTATGAGGGATCTAGTGGAACGAAGGTACAGACGCAATTTCCACTTACAATACAAAAATGAATCCAGTGATTCTAAGAACCAATTTATATCTAAACCACAAGAAGCATTTCTAGAGCAATGGTCGATGAGACATGTTAGCCTTGCAATAGCAAAAACATACAACAACAAAAAATAATCATTCAAAAAGTAATATTCCTAGTTGTATAAAACATTTTTCTAGAATTATATGTATATATTACTACAAACCATTCATTTATTAATATTGATTTTGTTATATTTAGTTCTCATATATCATTATAAAAATTGTTTATTACTTTGTTCAGGAAGATTATGAAAATCCGAAATGACCAATGTGCTGATATGCGAGACACGGCAATAGGAATGTCCAAAAAAGTGTATAAGGAGATGGTCAAAGAAATTGACATAATTGCATCATAGGAAGAGTCATCTCAGCAACAACGTGCTTCAAATATATGTAATCATGATTGACTTTGTAGATATAAAAAAATAATTTAGCATTAAATATTAATTTTCAAGTATTTCCTTGCAGAAAAGAAAACAAGATGGAACTCATTCATCACATAAAACAGGACAACAAGGAAGAAAATGGTTAATTAAATGTTTTCTCAAAACACTACAACCATGTGTTTTTTTACCCATATGTGGTGGATAGGAATTGGTGGTTAGTATTAAGACACGACCCTAGATCAAAACATTTTTTTGAGAACGACAATGTTATCATGCCAAGCAAGGAACATAATTAGGGTGACTGTTGGGTCCCTATAATACTAGTGATTACCCCATTACTATTGTAGTTATACCCCTTATTTATATTGTTGTGCCCCTATTACCCCCATATTGTTATTTCTGTGCCCCATGGAATCCCTCTATTGTTATTTTTTTGCTTTATATTATTATTGTTAGGTCGGCTGGATTATATTGTGACTCCTTAGACTCCTATATATAGAAAGGAGGTTTTTTCATTTGTATCATCCAAGAATTGTTCATTTATGTAATGTAAAGGAGGTTGCCCCCTCGAAGAGGCTGAATTCTAAGGCGTTGATCTATCTTTTCTATTTTTTCTTGAGCTGGTTTCATAACATTTGGTATCAGAGCTTTGGATTCTAGGGTTTCGCTGCTCCAAACAGGTCATCGTGGGATTTTCGCTATAACTTTATTTCTGTGATGTTTCAGAAGTCGCAAAAAAAAACCCATTTGAGAAGAAATCGTGCTGAACCTTGGGTCCAAATTTCAGAGCTTTTCGCGTGATATTTGCGGAGATATGATCTGAGGAAGTTGGTCTTTTTGCAGACTCCTGAATTACATTCAAAACAGGTGACCTGGGGAAAATCGTCATAACTTTCTCTCTGGGGATCGGATTGAAATTTCGTAAGAAGGTACAGAAAGAGGACAGACTTTAGTTTCTTGTATGTGTGTTTCAGATTCAAAGGTTGAAACAGTGACTCGTGGCACGTCGTACAAGTTCGCTCTACTGAACCAGTCTAAAAGCAAGTCACTGTGGGAGATTTCACATAACTCTTCCTTGGAGAATCCAATTTGGCTCAGACTTGTGGCATTGGAAAGAGGACGTAGAAGGCTACTACAGGTAGCAATTTCAGAACTGGATGATCCGAAATTACAGAGATACATCAGATTCAATATCAGGCTTCTATAAAGTGAAAAAAGGTGTGTAGTTTTTTTTTAATTTTTGTGTAAGCTTGGTTTAGCGGAATTCAAAGGGCATAGTAAAGCATTATTATCGGTAACTGATGCCCCGAGGAAAGAAAATGAAAACACCTAGTAAGGAACCTGAAAGCTCTAGCATGACTCATGAAGAAGAGGAAGAAATGCTACATGATATATCAAAATTACAAGAACAAGTGCAACAAATGTCACGCTCACAAAAGCTAACAGAAGCTAAGATAAGTGGCGTGGAATCTAAGATAAATGGCGTGGAATCTAAGATAAAGGGCATGGAAGCTAATATGGAGGATTCGATGGCAGATTTGCAGATAGATTTGAAGACAGACATGGAAGAATTGAAGAAGTTGCTACAAGAAAGGGTCACTAATGGTGAAAAGGTAGTAAAGGAAACTCATGATGAGAACAAAAGAAATGTTAATCATGATTCCATAGATGCTAATGTTGGATCGAAGAATCACCATATTCCAAAAATCGATATGAGGAAGTTTGATGGCAAGGATCCCGCCACATGGATATTACAGATGGAGCAATTCTTCGATCTCAATAATGTGCAAAACACACAAAAGGTACGTATGGCAACTGTATATTTGGAACCAAATCAGTTTGTATGGTATCAATGGCTTTGCTCTCGTAAACAATTTATCACTTGGGCAATTTTTACGGAAGAATTGATAGCACATTATGAAGATACAAAAAGCAACACTTTTTTTAGCCAATTGATAAGTCTCAAACAAAAGGGTTCAGTAATGGAGCACATTGAGGAGTTCCAAAAATTGAACATAAGGGTAAAAGATATTCCAGAGGAGCATAGGATTGATGTGTTCATAGGGTCTTTAAAGGATAATATCCAACATGATGTTCGCCTTTGGGAACCTGATTCATTAGAGAAGGCATTCAGGTTAGCAAGAAAAATGGAAAGCAAAATTATGGCAACCAGGAAGCATACCACTCACAACTATAAAGACGGAAGTGTTGTTGCCCTAGTCTTCCACAACCTATAAGGTTGACACCACAACAATTGGAAGAAAAAAGAGCAAAAGGGCTTTGTTACAGTTGTGATAGCAAATACACTAAAGGTCATAAGTGTGCTGAGAAGAAATTATTCTACATAGATTGTGAAGAGGAAGAAGAAAAGGAGCAAGAAAGGTCAAAAGAAGAAGATATACTCCAGGAACAAAGCCTAGATGAAGAACAAATAAATCCGACCATATCTTGTAATGCATTGGCGGGAATTACCACTCCTCAAACCATCAAGATAGAAGGACAAATCAAGAAGAAAAAGGTAATAGTGTTGATTGATTCAGGAAGCACCCACAATTTTATTCATTGTAGGGTAGCAAAAGAATTGAATTGCTTCCTATATCCAGCACCAGAGTGTCAAGTGATGATTGCAAATGGAGGAACAATAAATTGCTCTGGAAAGTGCCATAATATCAAGCTATCCATGGGAGAATATGTATTGACTAGCCCAATGCTTTCCATTCCAATGGGAGGTGCTGATGTTGTACTAGGAGTCCAATGGCTACAATCCTTGGGTACAATAGCTTTTAATTTTCAAGAACTTTTCATCAAATTTTCTACGGAAGGAAAGGAAGTTGAATTAAGGGGTATTGCAGGGAAACCAGGAAAGATAATCAGCTCTAATGGCATGACAAAGCTTCTAAAAAAGGAGCAAAGAGGTGTAATTGCACAATTATGTTCGCTAGATGTTTCCACATTGGAATCATCTATTTCTCCAGATCTCCAAAAAGTCCTGGACAATCATTCCAAGGTATTTGAGACTCCCAAAGGTCTCCCACCTATGCGTGATCATGATCATGCTATTCATCTGATTCCAGGAAGTGTTCCTCCAAACATCAGGCCGTACAGATATCCCTATGTCCAAAAAAGTGAAATTGAACGTATGGTTGCAGAAATGCTAGAGGCTGGTATAATTCAACCGAGTCAAAGTTCTTTCTCAGCTCCAGTAGTATTGGTGCACAAGAAGGATGGATCATGGCGCATGTGTCCGAATTATAGGGAGCTCAACAAGCTCACTATTAAAGATAAGTTCCCCATTCCTGTTATTGATGAATTACTGGATGAATTGCATGGATCAATTTACTTCACCAAGTTGGATCTTCGTTCAGGATATCATCAAATCAGAATGAAGATTGAAGACATTCCGAAAACGGCATTTAGAACTCATGAGGGTCATTATGAATTTTTGGTCATGCCTTTTGGCCTTACCAATGCACCTTCAACATTTCAAGGTTTGATGAATTCAATTTTCAAACCATTCCTTAGAAAATTTGTGTTAGTATTTTTTGATGATATACTAATCTACAGCAAGTCTTGGAAGGATCATGTTGAACATGTTGACAGGGTGCTACAACTATTGGAGGAGAAACAATTATATGCAAAAAGATCCAAATGTTTCTTTGGAGTCCAGGAGGTGGAATATTTGGGTCATATTGTATCTCATGAAGGAGTTAAGGTAGACCCTAGCAAAATTAAAGCCATTAAGGAATGGAAAATCCCCACATCCATAAAGCATCTGCGAGGATTTCTTGGGTTGACAGGGTATTATCGCAAGTTTGTTAAGAATTATGGGAGAATAGCAGCACCTCTAACAACATTATTGAAGAAAGATTCATTTTCATGGACTCCGGAAGCAACAAAGGCCTTTGAACATCTTAAAGAGGCAATGTGCCAAGCACCGGTCTTAGCTACACCGGACTTCACAAAAACCTTTATTGTGGAATGTGATGCTTCAGGAAATGGAATTGGTGCTGTTCTAATGCAAGATGAAAGACCCATTGCTTTTGAAAGTCGTCCAATCAAGGGAAAGTTTTTAAGCAAAGCTATTTATGAGAAGGAAATGTTGGCAATACTCCATGCACTTAAGAAATGGCGACCCTACCTAATGGGAAGACACTTCAAGGTAAAAACGGATCATGATAGCCTTAAATACTTTTTAGAACAAAGATTATCCTCTGAAGAGCAACAAAAGTGGGTCACAAAGATGTTGGGTTATGACTTTGAAATCATCTACAAAAAAGGGAAGCAAAATGTGGTGGCAGATGCACTCTCAAGAAAGGATGAGGATGTGGAAGCATTGTTGTGTGCCATTTCTATTATCCAACCAGATTGGATAAACGAAGCAAGGGAGGAATGGAAGAATGACGAAGAAGTGTGGGCACTTATTCGAAAGCTACAACAAGATTCCAGTACTTCTGATACATTTAGCTGGAAAAATGATTCGTTATGGTACAAAGATCGCTTATACCTCTGTAAGAATTCCCAGCTAAAACAAAAGATTCTTATGGAATTGCACACTTCTCCCTTAGGAGGGCACTCAGGATTTTTAAAAACTTACCACAGGGTTAAGAAGGAATTTTTTTGGGATGGCCTTAAATCAGATATTCAAAAGTTTGTGGCGGAATGTTTGTTTTGCCAACAAAATAAAGTTGAAACAATTAAGACACCGGGTCTATTACAACCTTTATCCATTCCAAGCCAACGTTGGGAGGAGGTTTCAATGGATTTTATCACAGGTTTACCCAAGTCTGAGGGAAAGAGTGTCATCATGGTGGTAGTTGACAGACTTACCAAGTATGCACACTTTTGTGCATTATCACATCCATTTAAAGCCAGTACAGTTTCTACTGCATTTATGGAAACAGTTCAAAAGCTACATGGAAACCCAAAGATTATTGTAAGTGACAGAGATCCCATTTTCACTGGAAATTTTTGGACAGAATTATTTTCTTGTCTTGGTACTCAGTTAGCTCATAGCTCATCTTATCATCCTCAATCTGATGGGCAAACTGAGATAGTAAACAAATGTTTGGAAGGATATCTTCGTTGCTTTGTATCTGATAAACAGACACAATGGGTCAAATGGTTGCCTCTGGCTGAATGGTGGTATAACACTTCCTTCCATACAGCAACAAAAATGACCCCATTTATGGCACTTTATGGGTATCAACCACCATCCATCACATCATATTTAAGAGAAAATTCTAAGGTTCAGGCAGTGGAACATCACATCGAACATCAACAACAAGTCCTCCAACTCTTAAAGGATAACCTCGTGTTGGCACAAAATAGAATGAAACAACAGGCAGATCAACATCGCAGTGAAAGAAGTTTTGATGTAGGTGATTGGGTATTCCTACGGCTACAACCATATAAGCAAATGTCCCTAAAGCAAGCTAAGAAGGATAATAAATTATCACCAAAGTATTATGGTCCATACAAGGTGTTGCAAAAGATTGGTACTATGGCATACAAATTGGAGCTTCCTGCAGCTTCTCGATTGCACCCAGTTTTCCATGTTTCATGTTTAAAGAAGGTTATAGGTGACAAGCTCCCAATTCAAACAATATTGCCAGAACTTGACGAGGAAGGAAAAATTATATTGGAACCGGAAGCAGTCACAGAAACAAGAACTCGACAGCTACGAAATCGATCAATTTCAGAGTATCTTATCAAGTGGAAGAACTTATCCGCTGAAGATTCCACATGGGAGGATGAGAATTTTATGCAGAAGTATCCAGAACTACTCAAGCGTTGAGGACAACACTTTTTTGAAGGAGAGGGGCATGTTGGGTCCCTATAATACTAGTGATTACCCCATTACTATTGTAGTTATACCCCTTATTTATATTGTTGTGCCCCTATTACCCCCATATTGTTATTTCTGTGCCCCATAGAATCCCTCTATTGTTATTTTTGTGGCTTTATATTATTATTGTTAGGTCGGCTGGATTATATTGTGATTCCTTAGACTCCTATATATAGAAAGGAGGTTTTGTCATTTGTATCATCCAAGAATTGTTCATTTATGTAATGTAAAGGAGGTTGCCCCCTCGAAGAGGCTGAATTCTAAGGCGTTGATTTATCTTTTCTATTTTTTCTTGAGCTGGTTTCATAACATTGACGACAATGGAGACTGATATGTACTTGTGTTATTTCATCATTTACACTATTTTTGTATGATTTGTTGTCATTATTTCATTAATTAAATTAGTTTTTATTCGTCTTGTTGACATTTTATAATATAATTTGTAAGATTCATCTTTAGAGAGAAAAATTTCTAGTTTAAATAGGTAAGAGTTGCTTTAAATCTTAAATTAAATTGCTTGAAAATCTCATAACTTTAGTAATAAATTAAATTTTATAAAAATACAATCTTTTAAATTATATTAAATCTAAATTAATTGTGTCGAGAGGTGCTCTACAACTCAATATGGGAGAGGTGCTGTCACGTAACGTTACATTTAAAAATAGAAAAATAATAATTTAAATTAACAAATTAAGAATAGTAATAACAAAAGAAATTAATGTTGGCCATAATTACAATACTTCAATTTAAACCTTAATCTTATATAACTTTATATAGAGATATAAAGTAACCGAAAGTATAAAAAAACAAAAATAGCTTTTATTATGAGGAAGAAATGTAATGATTAAAAAATGATAATTTACGTTTTTTTTTTAAGAAACGGGTAGCATTTTCATTATATTGACTCGAAATGGGTCAGGTCCCTTACAAAATTCAGATTTATTCTTTCTGCAACTTCCATCAAATTACATTGGATAGGGAGCTTCTTTCTACCACAGTTATTACATATATTCGTATGGAAAAACTATAACTACATATTCTCCAAAAAAACACCACTATATTCTATACATCGATATTGAATATATGTAAATTAAGATAGATTCAATCAGCTGCTACCAGGTTCTAGTTCTTCATCTGCAGGATCGTCCAAAAAAGTGGTCAGTTCCTCTACATCATTCTCTTCTTCTCCAGAGTGAGCATAGCAATAACAACCTCAGCATTATTAGCAATGATGGTCGTTGAGTCCCCAACATCGAAGACTTCCTTTAAGACCCCCACCATCATTGTTTCCACCTTAATTTTGATGTTTTCAACCTTCTGATGAACACTCAAAACATCTGTGCATATGCCTTCCATGGTTTTCTGCACTAATTCCAGGTCTTTTCCCAAACCAGATAATTGGGCGTAAATAAAAATCATGTTTTCATTCAATTCCTTGACAATATACTTAATTACTTGTTTACAATAGCTCTCCACCAAATCCTCAACACTTCCATATGCCGTGCCATGACCAGTCCACGAGCTACCAGGCCCTAAACCTCCCCCACTACCATTTTACATAGAGGACATCTTTGTAGCTATACTCCTCTGAACAATGAAAATATTTTGATTAAATGACCGAAGCCAGCTAATATATATAACAACCTAATCAATCCCAACATTCCTCCCAGGATTTTCCTTCATTAATGCGTGACGATGCAGGGTCTTATTAATGCCTATTCCTTCCACATTTTCACCGCTAGAAACCAAAATCATAATACGATGGTTCCTTCAACCCAAATAGAAGTATTTATGTTACAAATTCCACTGAGTAACCGTTTCCCTCAACACCCTCTTGTTCTTTAACATGTGCTTTAACTCACCACCTACTAACCCTGAAACCAAGACACTGTGAAGGTACCTCGGAGAGCTGGCCTTCTTAACTACCATCTTGTAAAGGCACCTTGGGGAGTTGGCCTTCTTAACTGCCGTCTTAATGCTCTGACGACCCGTACCACCACGATATAGTGTCATCCTGATGCATTCATTCATGGGATGTGACATGAAGAATTGTGATGGTTTATGCAAATTCGACCATGTTCTAATAACACCCCCGTGTTGGCCTGACCATACGCCAGATGGTTATTGTCACACAACATGTGGAACAATTGAACTTTTACAAAAAATTTTAACAAATATATAATCCTTATCATAATTGAAGAGGTTTCATCTTCTAGGAGAGTGACATTCTCGAGAAGCTTAATACATTTTTGGATGATCATCATGGAATCGCCAACTATATACAAAGTTTTGATACCATTATTCAAACTTATTTTCAATCCTTGCCAGAGTGAAAAGGGCTCCTGTATGATTATTGGTCGTGATGCCAAGACCCCATGCATACTTTATTTCTATTTTTTCTTTGAGGTTGATGATTACCCCTCACGGCTCCAACCTCTCCGAAAAAAATTATAATTTACTTTTTACTACAAGGAAGAAATGTAATTTTTTCACATGACAAGAAATAATATTATTGATATGACATTATGTGTAATTAATTAAATGTTCCATTTACATGTGATATTTAAAACAAAAATATATTTATAACAAAAAAGTATTTTACTTATAAGTAAAATATTTCAATGTCCATATTAAATAACATAAATTTATAGATACTTTACATAGAGAAAAGTAAAGTAATTTGAATTGAAAATTTTCTTATATTTTCGCTTTAGCTAGAAACATTGAGATAATTCTTATTCCATTAATAGTTTCTTTCTAATTCAATGTATGAGAGATATTTGTAATTTTTTCAATGTTTAATATGGATTTGATATGTAATATTTTAGAAAATATTAATAATAAAAATAATTAAATGTATACATATAGGAAAAAAATTATGAGGGGGCATATTTTAACATTTTAATTTGGAGAATGTGAATTATAAATAACATATTTCAATGTCAAATACATATATATTATACTAGCCTAGATCCATCTGAACTCTGTATCTACCAAGCACCTAGAGGGATGAAATATATTTTCACTCTAAAAGATGTTTGCATCTCAAGATCAAATTTGATCCCTCTAGACACTTGGTAGATCCAGAGTTAAGATGGATTTAGGCTACAGGTTATAAAAAATTGTGACTCAAGTTTTTTAAATTTAACAATAGATTGAATTTTATAAATCGATATTGAATTAGTTAAATTGTATTTTTGAATAATTTAGTATGAATAATATTTTATATTAAAAATTGAATGAGTTATGCATTTTCATCTTATTAAGAACAAACTAAATTATTTTACTTTTAATTATTTTTTCCTTGTCAGTATTGGAATATTTTACTAATTAAGTTAGATTGAATATAAATGAACTATCTAAACAATAGAAAATTATTTATTGTAATTTTACAATCATAGTTTCAACCATACTAAACTTTGTAATTTATAAATATATCTTTGATTTTTTTTAAAGTAAGTCATTTTGCATGCAATTTCATATATAAAAGTTTGATATAAGTTCACCAATACATAATTTATAATAAATATTATTTAATAAAAATAAACATCATGATGATAACCATATAACAATTATAAACATCATCTAACATACACATTCGAATTCACTACCATCATCTAATTATATACACCTCTTGCACATAGAAATTCCATTAGCTAGCACACAAATCTAATAGTCTAATAGGACATCATCGTTATCACATCTAATAAAACACAAACATTGTAAGATAACATCATCACCACACACATCCTCCAATTAATACAAATCTCATGTCAAATAACTTCTATCACATACACATCTATCTGCAAGCACATTAAATGAATATATCTAACATGACCTAGCAATATGCACATCAACACCAACATATAAATTAATTACATAAACATGAACCAAAAAAATGCACCATATATATCTCTCTATATATATATCTGTATATATATATATATATCTGTATATATATCTATATATATATATCTATATATATATATATATATATATATATATATATATATATATATATATATATATATATATATATATATATATATATATAGATATATAGATATAGATATATATCTGTATATATATAAACAAGTCAAATAACTACATCAAGTCAAATAAGTGCAATCAAATATCCGATAAAATAGACGTAGTGTTAGGCTAGTCTACAGTAGAAAACGATGGATGGTCAACTACTGCATGATCATAATTTGTCAAACTTAGTTGAGGTAGAAGAGGAGGTGGTTGGTCTTCATGAATAGAAGATGATGGATAGTCAACTACACATGTTCCCTCAACGCGGTCTGACGAACTCTAAGGTGGAGGAGGAGGTGGTTGGTCTGCTATGTCAGGAGAAACATGAGGCACATCCTCTAGCTCTGGCATCTCATCATCGGGTGACTGAGGAGGTGTACTACCAGATGGATCATTGACACCATGAAGACCATGATCCGATGGGGTGGTACTACCAGAAGAATCATGACCACCACCCTCATCATCATGATCATGATCATCACTACCCTCATCTAATGTATCTGTCATTGCATGATGTTTTCTTGCATCCCTCATCGTTGTTAGTAACCTAATAGCTCTGATGATATGATGCATAAGAGACATCATCTCTCACGGACAGTCCCTGTACAGACCCATGAAACTAGGATCCATGGTGATATCTCAAGGCCTCACAGGGTAGACTTCTACATCAAACAAAACTTTGGCCAATCTGTCACAGTAGTCCATCCGAACTCGCAGACCAGCCCTACGGCGTCAGACACCCACACTACCATGAGGATGTGCCTCACCCTCTTCGACCTCGCTTATCTCCTCATCTCCTTCGACATCCGGTGGGGGAGGAGGCATGTCCCCATTGAATGTGCCAATGTCTACAAAATATATAGTACAAAAAAATAATTAGACAATTTCATTAAACAATTTAGTAAAACAAGTTAAAGAATGTGCTAGAATAAACTTTATTCTAATTCATTAAAACAAGAAAATGAAACTAGATTAATTGAAAGAAAACACTAGTATTACCTCTATCATCTGGAGGCTCAGCCGTTGAGAAGAAGATGTTAGGAAACCCTCTCCAATCAATCCCAACATACAAAAAAGTCAACGCAACAAATGCATGGTCATCCTCACTTCCCAATAGCACCGGTGCCTCGGGATAAATTCTGGCAGGAAATTACGACAAGCCCCTCTTGGGCATCATCTATCTCCACATGCCCATTTGGACCTCAGTGATTGGCCTAGGATGGCCACAATCAAATGTAGGCCTCATATATAGAAACCTCTCAAGAAATAAACAAAAAATCTCATAAGTGAAAGGGAAGGTCTTCCTCCCATGTCTCAATGCATGACATATATCTAAAGCCATGCAAAACTACTTCAAAAAAATGGCAGACTATCTGATGCAACATGGCCACATTTGAATGAAAGAATCAACATAATTTAAAAGAGGGAAACTAATGTGCTAATTTAAAAGAGTCACTTAACCTCCTTTGCAACAAATGAAGAAATCTTTAGCTGTCTACCATGGACTTGAAAATTTGATGGATGGATCGCATGAGGCTCGACATATTTCTGAGTGTATGCAAGTTGACTCTTAGCTGCAACACTATGGGGGGCATCAGGGAACTGGGGAAAATCCTCCATAGGCTAGTGATAAATTATATGTGCTCCTTAGTGGGGCTATACCATGCCCTAGGACCAACACGGAAAGCTTTCCCCTGGGCACTCCATCAGCGGATCAGATGCGCCAATAAAACAAAGTGCGCCTTCATGAATGTAGCCTCCTCATAGTACTTGAGGAGGCCTACATTACTCAAGAGCATTCAAGTCATTGCAATAATAGGGTGAGGTTATAAATCATTCTCCCTCTCTCTAGACTGTCGTGTTCAAACCATATCATATGGGTTTGCCTACTGCTCCTACAACTGCTGTTGTTCCCTCTATTGACGTCTCTGCTACATGATTAACATATAAAATACAACAACCTCATACATAAAATACATGTTTTTTATTAAATAAAACATGTATTTATAAATATGGAAACATAACTTTCATTTAAAAAAAAATCACAAGTGCGCACAAAACACAGTCATGCACCGGCGTTGGTGCACTTTCAACTATAACCACACCGCTATCTGTGCGCACATAGTTATGACGCACCATTGTTGGTTCACAAATTTAACTTTTGATAGTGGTGTGGCACACTTGTGCATTGGTGCACATGTATAACCTTTTCATACTGGTACAAAATATTCTGGTTATCAAACACACCAAGCTACAACTATGTTTTTAAATAATTTTTTGCGGTGTGTTTGGTAAATATAAACACAATGGGTGTGATGCACCAACGTACAGTCTGTCGTATCTTTCCCGATGTGTTTTCATTTACAAAATTCACCGCAACAATTGCGATGCATTATGTTCATGCACCAACATGTGGTGCGCTCTGTAAATTTACAGGGCACACTGGTAGCGATTTTTTTATTTTTCAAAAATAGTGGAAAAATTAACCTAATTTTCAATTCTAATCCTATAAAAACTTAAAGTACAAATAAACGTAGACATTATCTGGATATTTGGTCATTGGGGAGGCATTCTGGACATGTAATGGAGAAAAAGAAAATTAACATAGTTTGAAAAAATTGGAAACTCAAACAGTGAGCACAGTACAAAGAGATGGTGAGCAAGAGAAGCATCGAAGTCAAGGCTCTTGCATGTGGCAAGAGTGGCACTGGTGCATCAGAGATCTCCCACACTGTAGATGATAAAAGTAAAAGTTACATGTGTGAGGGTTTTTTTATAACCCTCATTCGTTGCGTTTAGCTAACCGCATCAGGGTGGGATATATCTAAAAGCACAGGGTCAGGTTTTGATTTATTTGTTTGTTTGTTTGTTTTTTTTTTTTAAATATCATGGTGCGTTTCGCGAGATGCCCTGAGACGTTTCTATACATGTACCGCACCAGTGTTGTGGTTTTACTATAGCATTGCTCTATTTTTAGAAATAAAAAATGCTTAGCGATGGTCTTTAGAAGAAGCCCTGGGGCGTTTTAGTACATTTACCGCACCAGAGATTCATTGGTAAATAACACTGCATTTTTCTGAAATTTAAAACTATAGTGATCCTCCTTAGTGGTATGCACCGAGTCATTTTTCTACATGAAGGACACTGGTGCTATCTACTGTTAAAGCACCATTGTGTTGCGTTATTTAGCGCACTGTGTTTTTCTATTTTATAAAAAAAAATTCCACAGTGCACCATGTTATATGAAGCATCGATTATTGTATGTATAGTAAAGCACCAGTGCATTTTTATATTTTATATGTGCCATCCAAAAAACATCCACCTACTCACCTCTGCTAGTGACCTCCACTAGAAACGAATTTTTAGGTTATTTTTATAGGGGCTTCTGTAAAAACCTCTGCTAGAAGGTTTGTTCCTTGTAGTGTTAATCACATACCCACTTGTAAATTTTATGTGATCCATATCTCTAGCCCAATCCAATTCAAAAAAACCATGTATGTCAAACATTCTATCCAAACTTGATCTTCCTTGTTAGCACAATCCATAACTCGTAGTGCCATGAAAATATTTGAAAACTCTCTTTATTATTTTAAAATTCCCCTTCTTTGGTTTTGACATATACCTTGTCAATACTCTCATTATATATGCAATGTTCAATTTAGTATAAACCATTGGATACATCAAACTTCCAACTGCACTAGCATAGGGAACATGAGACATGCCTTATCTATTTTCCCATGTCTTGGAACATTAATCAGTAGATAAATTTACACCTACAAATATAGGCACCTTTATTGGTTTGCATTCCTACATATTAAATATCTATAATATTTTCTCGACATACTTCCTCTGATTAACTAGAGTTGAACCTATTTTCTTAATACATTATAATTTCCATGCTCAAAATAAAATTTATGGCACTAAGATCCTTCATGTCAAATTAAGAGGACAATTGAGTTTTCATTTCTTGGATGATTTTCCTATAATTTCCAATGAATAATGTATCATTGACATACAAAACCAAATAAATAAGATGATCACCAAATAATTTGAAATACAAGTCCATGTATCAGTGTACAGACTAGTTGTTTCTTTCCTTTCACAACAAATCCTTCTAGCTTCTTCATATATATTTCTTCTTCTAGATACCCATGTAGAGATATTATATTTAAATCCATATGTTCTACTTCATTCTATTAAGGTTTGTATGGATTAGTCTTATGCCTTGTTATCCCACACTTCTTATAGAGTTCTTTGAATTCATTCCCACAGATTCTCCACAATTATCTTTCCTCAACATCTTAGTTTTCTTCTGAGTTCGACTTTCCACAAAATCCTTAAAATCTTTGAATTTGTCAGATATTTTGGATTTCTACCTAAAGAAATAAATTAAAGTAACTCACACATAAACCATGTACACATGATTTTCCCTAGAAAATCCAAACCAAGGAAAAACCATGTAACATTAGATATATTATTATTTTTTAATTAAAAATAGCCAAGCCAGCCAACACCTTGGCCTCAATAAGTGAGATTTTCGCTCAATTCTAGAACATTACAATGGAGAAACCACAAACCTTTTAAGGGATTTAACTACATATAATTCCATGGGCTCAACACCACGGGATACAATACCAGGTGCCTAAAACGACAACTTCTAACTTAACAAGCTTGACACTTTCACCATGTCAATTTTACCTAAGAACCCCCCTTTAAACTTGAGTGGAAAAATTGGTTGTATCCAATCTAAAAAATCTCGCATACTCTCCTCCTCTATCACCTTGTCATACATCTAGACTTTATCAGTGGGGGTACACATGCCTAACTATGTCTCACAACCATATACCCATTTACATGTAGTTACACATTTTCATTTTCAAAGTAACTTTTTGGTTATTTTCTTCCCTACACTTATGTCATCATTCTCTCATGTCCACACACTTGCTCACACCGGGTGCTCTTCTCATGTCTCTTCATCACAACCAATATCATGAGTTGCTTTCCATCTATGTTGGCTTTGGTATTTGCCTCTACATTTTTTTTTAACTAGTGATCTCATGTCATCTCTAAGCAAGTTGTTCATGCACTACTCACGAATACTTCCATTAGGGGAATTTTGAGGTCTAAAATGGGCCTCCTAAGGAAATTATAAAATAATAGTGGAAATAATAAAATAATATTAGAATACATCATCAAATTTTAGAGGGAAAAAATAAAAAACTATTTTTTCAACTTATCTCCCTATGGGTTTACTCAAATTTCGAAAGGAAACACTCGTTGGATGAAAAATTTGATTCATCATCCATGGAGTACCCATGTTGCATACTTTTTATGGATCTTGCTACATGAAAAATCAGAAATACATGAAAAACGTGATTGCAATCACGTTTTTTCATGTATTTCTCATTTTTCATGTAGTAGCATCCATTGAAAGTATGCACCATGGGTAATCTTTGGACGAAGAATTAAATTTTGCATCCAACGAGTACTCATGCTCGAAATTTTAGTTAAAACTTCGGCAGATAAGTTGAAAATACGAGTTGAAAAAGTAGTTTTATTATTTTATTATTTTTTAATCTTTTTACCTTTTTACTCCAAAAATGGTGAATCATCCCCCATGGTTGACATCATCATCTTGAATCCTATTGGTTCTTATAAAGTATTTTTTTGTTGTACATTTTTCTTAGGAGGTCCATTTTAGACATCAAAATTCTCCTAATGGTGGCTTGACCAAAAAATAGCTTTATTTCTTCACCAATTCTTTTTGTGTCTTTGTTTGGTTCTCATAACAATTGTTGAAAAAAAGGAGAGACAAATAAAAAATATAATAGGCACAAAAATAAATGCACATCATGACAAATTCGTAGAAGACAAAATTTGCTTAGTTCACCCAATATGGGCTACTTGGAGGTTCTTCAGTCATTTACTAATTATTTAGTAGATAAATAGAATATGTGCATTGATTATTAATCTAGTGTTCATATAAAAATTACAAATTACCATGCACTATATATCCTAATACTTTATTGTTAAGTGTCAATAAGATTGTAATATTCTAGATATTTGTTTTAGAACAAAATATAATATCTTTTACAAGTTACTGAATAAACACACACTTATTTATATAACTAAAGAAAAAATTAATTATTTTGTAACTATCTCCTTAATTAACTTTCTTATGATTTAATCTATTTTAATTGTGAATAAATCAATAGAGTGACATTGTTTAGTGGATTGTGTTGCAAGTCAATGAAGCTGGCTGGGGGGGATTCCAACTCCTCTTAATGAAATTACATTGTATAAAAGATTATCTAAAACAAGAATGGAAACTTCATTTTGGTTAAGTTTGACTAATAAAAAACTTTAATAGCAAAAACATTAAAATTTTGAAAAACTAAAACTTAAAATGTAACTGCCAGCAAGTTCTTTATCTGTAATAGATTTTCCTCGACACTCTCTTCGTTCTCGAATTTTGGCCCCTTGGCCCCTCTCAATCTCAGTCATGAAGTTTCACTCTAATGAATTCAAAGACTAAAGACCATCGCCCATGGTTGTTCTCAATCATTGAGTTTCGAGGTGTTGACAGTGCTGGACCCACCAACATGTCAGGGGATCTCCCTGGTAAGAAGTCCCAACTAGACCTCAGATCATTTGGAGTAGGAGTCCTAACAGTGGATAGTACGGTATCACCTTGACTGCGGTTGTGCGCAGAGGTAAGTAAGATTTCCTTCTTGGAAGCAAGGGTGTGACCTTGTAGCAAGTCAAGGAAGGTGCATGAAAGGCTCTAACACACGGAAGGGGGAATGAGTGCGCCCCTTAGAAGCCTGTGATAACACACAGCTTGAAAGGGAACACACGAGAAGAGAGACATCACGAGATGGAAAGTAGGATAGCCGATGATCCAAATTTATGGGTTATACTGACAACACGCTTCGATAAGATTCATACAAAGACATACATAATAGTCCATACACACATGCGTAAATTACAACTACATACATCATTAGAGTAACTAGGATAGCCAAACTACAATAACAACATATGCATGAAATGTGTTGGCTCTGCTATATTAAAAGAGTGAAAGATCCAATAATATATATAACCATGACAACCACTAGCCTCGATAATGCAACATTACAGTCACTACCATCTGCTCCTCCAAAGATATGTACTAGCTCTGCACTGTGGAGAAGCCAAGGCTAGTTACAATACACTCCAAGATTTCTCTATGCTATACCTATAGGAATCTTGGCTCCCAAAATCTTGTACAACGAGTTATAAGGTTCTGTTTATAGCAAAGGGTGGGATGACCCTTGACATTCCCCTTTGTCACTCTTCAACTACCCTCATGACTCTTCAACTTACACGCAATTATTACATTGTACTATTGACACTTGGTCTTTCACTTTACAACATGTTTACAATACAATCTGAACATGTACCCATGTGAGACAAAAATGTGCTTGAGTAAGTCATGCAAGACATCACTAAAACTCAGACAAATGTGGGAAGACTAGCTCTTCGACAAACTCTCGATGATAGATGGTGGCGAACTAATTCCAAGCTTGGTAGTCTGTTATGGTGTCTGCATACTCTGTGGTGACATCCTTCTGAAAGCGAACTCTTGCTTCCATTGCATCCAGGTACATTGATTTGGAACCTTTGTCCAACTCGTCAGATAGCATGTGCATCATGGTCTTGAGTGCAGCCAAACCAACGACATATTGATGCATAGTGTCTGCGCTCATCTGCAAGTCTGCACTGGTGGATATGCATATCAACTGATCAAAGTACATGTCTAGATCCATTTGGACTTGGTTCCTTGTATTCACTTTAGTGAGTGTGCCAATGGATGGGATCACATGTGTGCACACAATGACATCCATGCTCCTGAAAAATCATGAATGTGAAGCTTGTAAGCTGGTGATGAGTTGTGGGAGTTACTCATAGTTCTGGATCTGACTTCGGATGCATGCCTTCAACTCCAATGCCTTTGGCTTAATCATCTTTGGCAAGTGAAATCGAGATCCCTTGTACCTCATTGTCCATATTTTCATGTGATCGACATCAGTGTGTATGTCTGACAAGATGTGTGCTCTCTTAGCACAGCGCTGCTGCCAACCATTGAGATGGACAACTGACTTATGCATGATGAAGAACTTGAAGTATAGCTTCTGCATGACTGTCTCAAGAGATGATACTTCATCAAGTATCACTTTCCTCAACTCTGCTCTGGCGGATGCTGTAACATGCTCTTCTCCCTGCTTGGCTACTTGTAGCTCCTTAGCCATGTGCTCGTTCTTAGCTATCAAGAATCTAACACTCGAGCTAGTGGCTTCGGCATATGCCTTGGTAGCATCGGTCAATGCAGCTAGATTCTTGCGCACATCAGACACGATCTCTCGTTCTTCAAACTGCACAGGAGATACATGGACATTCAGAGCGGGCACTCTGCACAAATGCACAACTTTGTGTTGTGACTCGTCGAAAGATATGTTGTACACATCTGCTTCCAGATTGTCCTTAAGGATTTCAGTGTCTCCTTGATCGCTTGGGACTTGCTCTACTCCTGGATATGGTGAAGCCGGTGGGGTGACCTCTTGGTTCTGAGGCATGAGGTCAATATCCTGATCTAACTCTGGCTGAACCACATCTATGTCCATTTTCTCTAACATCTATTCAATCTCTTGAGAAAATCCTTGCTCCTGTGACAGCTCACCCTGTCTGTTATGTGCCAACTGCTCGGATGAATCAATAACTTGTATGGCCACAATTTCATCAATGTGTGCATGTTGCACCTCTTGCTATTCATATTCCTATTGCAATTCCTTCTCTCTTTTGCGCAGCTCTTGTTCTTCCCTTAACTGTTGCTTCAACTCCCACAAATCCTTTTCTGCTTCTTCCAACTTCTTCTTCGCTCTCTGTCTGTTGAAAATAGCAACAAGAAATGCGAAAAATGGAATTGTTAAAAATAGCATTGTTATAAATAGAAGTTCAACCAGTGTTGAACATAGCTATAAGGAATGAAAAATGGAAGTGCTAAAAATAGCATTCTATAAATAACATTTCGGGATACCTTCCTCTTTTAGTCAATCCCTAAACTAAAATAGTGAAGTAAAATTCGAATTTGATCTTAGCAAATGTTTGTAAATTAATTAATTAATTCATCTTGAGTTAATTAGTTAAGGAAAATGAAACATGAATTCTATGTGGGGACATGCAACAGTTTCTCCATTAACTGAGGAATTTATCCATCAGTGAAAGAGATAAGGATGAGTTGTAATATTGAGTTGTAATTAGTTGACTTAGTTAACTGAGTCAAGTCCAGTTAGATTAATTCAAACAGTTTGTTGAATTAATGTAAGTTTAGTTAGTTAATGCTTGCATGCATGTAACTACTACACTTCAGATAACTGAGTATTCTCTCATAAATAACTCATGCATGTTAGTTCAGACAAAGACCCAGTTGAGATCAGATGGAGGGGCAGTGTACTATCAGTTGCTAGAATATTCCATTGTGAATATTCCTTGCATGTAGAAGGAATTCTTTCCTTGAGGATTGCGTAGTTACTTCTTCAGGTTTTGTGAGTGTGATGAGGCCAATTCACACATGTGGCTTCACTGGACCCCAAGAAAAACTGTGCAAGGAAATGGGAGGCTTGGAGGGCTTGAGGAGGACATATACTATGTCTATTTAGTCTGTGAGCTGTATTGTTTGATTACAGAGAGAGTAGGATAGCTTGTGAGCCGATTCTTTTTGTAACTTGAACAAGATTTCCACTTGTATGATAATATAGAGTTGGGATTGTTATGTGTGATTGATTTCTCATTCTTAGTTATATGTGTTTTCTTGATCTTTCTCAATTCGATTAAGCTTCTGAAAAGTGTTGTAGAAGTAGATCTTGTATTGCGTTTTAGTATATTGCATAATCTGTTGATCTACAGTGGGAATTTCTACATGGTATTAGAGAAAAGGTGATCAAGGTGAAGAACAGTATACAAGAAGGAGGAGTTCGAAGGTTGTGGTTCCTGAATATAGAAATCAAGTTCTTATCACATCTCAATTTCACCAATGGCATTCAGTGGTTTAAGACTTGAGTATGCCCTTGATGGCAGCTCGAATTATATAGCTTGGAAGGATCGCATGGAGGCAGTATTAGATGATAACGGTCTAAAGGACTTCATTGATCAAGAAGTCCCCAAGCCGATTGATGCTACTCAACTGGCGGAATGGAAGAAATGTGTGGCTAGAGCAAGGAGAATCCTCCTGGAGGGAGTTCGAGACCACATTGTCTCGAGCCTCAATGGGAAGGAGACACTGTTTTCGATGTGGAAAACATTGAAAGATCTATATCAGAACAACATCGATCAGAGGAAGCTGGCACTGAAAGACAAGCTTCGTAAGATCAAGTGTGAAAACGGCGACACGATCTCTACAAATCTAAACAAGCTCACCACCTGCAGGGATGAGCTTGGAAGTGTAGGGATCATGACCGCTAATGCTGACATGGTGAGTCTTGCACTCCTCTATCTTACTAAGAGCTGGCATAGGTACCAAGACTCGGTTAATGGAAGAGAAAAACTGCTATATTGGGAACGACTTTGGTCGGATCTGATGCAGGAGGAAATAAGAAGAAGCACTAGAGATGGATCCTCATTGAAGCAAGATGATGAGGAAAATATAGCCTTAGCGAGTAAGTCAAGGAAAGGGAAAGGGAATGCATCCCATCCCAAATCTGGTTCTTCCCATGGTGCGAAGAGGATTGACAAATCGAAAGTGTGATGCTTTCATTGTCATGAATTGGGCCATTATGCTACGAATTGTCCATAGAAGAAATCCAAGAAGGGTTCCTCAAATGGATCTGATGGTGAGGCATTGGCCTCACAGTTTGAGTTGGATTTCTCACTTATCACATGCATGGTTTCATCCATGGTGGGATGTGTGTGGTACCTGGATAGTGGAGCTTCATTCCACATATCAGGTGACAAGAATCTTTTCAGTACCTTGGAGGAGAAGGATCTCCAAATGCGGATCTAGATGGGCGATGATGGAAAGTACTATGTTTTAGGTGAAGGTACAATTGTGTTTCAGAGGGAGCATGGATCTCCCCTCACCCTGACTGATGTAAAGTATGTACCAGGTCTGAAGAAGAATCTTGTGTCTATCGCTATGCTACAAGATAAAGTCTATGATGTAGTCTTTAGTAAAGGAATGGTATTCCTAAGGCATATCGATACTGGACAAACAAAGCGAATAGGGATTTGAGTCAAGAATCTCTACAAGCTGGAGGTAGATGACTGTACTGCTTTGAGTTCCAAAGCTGCGATGGTGTAGAGCCAAGATGTTGGTGAGCTATGGCATAAAAGATTGGGCCACTTGCACCATGGAGCCCTAAAGATCATGCAGCAAATTTCAACCGGATTACACAAGGGAAAACTTGAGCAGACGACTACATGCAAAGGTTGTACCTTGCGTAAGTATGCAAAATATTCCTTTCCGGATTGAGATAGTAGAGCTAGAGAAATCCTGGAGCGAGTTCACTCAGATATTTGTGAACCCTTCTCTACAACCTCCACCGCTAAACAAAGGTACTATGTTATTTTTATTGATGATTTTTCTTGTAGATGCTGGATATACTTTATGCAAAAGAAGGATCATACCTTCTTGAGGTTTTGTGAGTTTAAAGCCTTGGCAAAGAAAGAAAATAAAATCCTTACGTAGCAACAATGGTGGAGAGTATGTCTCCCAATAGTTTAAAGACTTCTAGCTGCAGAAGGCATTAAATGAGAATTGATGACACCCCATAACCCACAGCAGAATGGGGTGGCCGAAAGGAAGAACAGATCGATTGTGGGAGTAGCTCGAGCAATGTTGCATGACCAAAGCCTACCACTACATTTGTGGGCTGAGGCATGCAATACAACAATATACTTGCAGAACAGAAGCCCACACCATATACTGGGAATGAAGACACCTATGGAGGCCTATTCCGAGAAGCGACCTAATGTAAGTCACTTCCAAATCTTTGGATCATCAGTTTATTGTCATGTGACCAAAGATGCCAGGAAGAAGCTAGACCCAACAGCTGAGTTGGGAATACTTGTGGGGTACACGGATACACCCCACAACTATCGGGTGTACCTTCCTTCCACTCAGAGGACTGTGGTACACAGGGATTGAAAGTTCAACGAGCATAAATCCATGCAAGTTTCACTTGAGAGGGAGTTCAAGTTGCATGCAGAGGAGGAAATTTCAATTCCTAAGGAGGAGGAGCCTCATATTGATGCGGAGTAGCCACAAGCAGAGGATCCGGGAGTGGAGACATCCACTCATTCTGATACTTCCAAAGATGGGCGAAAATGCTCAAGGGAAGCTGACAGGTTGATGCTAGATGTGCGGGAGAATGTGGGACAACCATCTTCTCAGTACAGATAGAGGAGGTCATCCGAGCAGTACACTGGGTACATGGCCCTGGTTGGGGAGTGTGTAGATACTGAACCTTCTTCATTAGAGGAGGTAGTGCAGCAACCAGTATGGGTTGATGTAATGGTAGAGGAGTATGACTCTATCATTCAGAATAGTGAGTGGAATGTTGTCCCAAGGCCTCAGGGCAAGTCAGTGGTGAGTTCCAGATGGCTTTACAAGGTAAAGCAGGCAGCTGATGGCAGTGTTGAGAAACATAAGGTAAGGTTTGTTACCGGGGGTTTCTCACAGGTCGAGGGGATCGACTACGATGAGAATTTTTCTCCTGTAGCAAGGTACTCATCGATTAAATTGATGTTGGCACTATCAGCTCAGATGGCGTGGAAGATCCACTAGATGGATGTGAATACAACATTCCTCAATGGGAAGATTGAGGAGGAGGTGTACATTGAGCAGCCAAAGGGTTTTGAGACCTTCGACTGTGAGTCGCATGTGTGTCGACTCAAGAGGGATTTGTATGGGGGAAGCAAGCACCCCATGCTTGGTACACTAGGACCAGCAACTATTTCACCAGTTTGAGCTTCATCAAGAGTGAAGCAGATGCGAACCTTTACCACATCATGGTAGAAGGTAAACCATTGATCATTGTTCTTTATGTCGATGATCTAATTTTGACAGGTGATGATCAGTTGATATAGTCTTGCAAGGAGGACCTTGCAAGAGAGTTTGAGATGAAGGACATGGTCCTTATGCACTACTTTCTAGGCATGGAGTTGTGGCAGAAAGATGGGGAAGTATTTGTGTCTCAAGGCAAGTATGCCAATGAGATACTTAGGAGCTCTCACATGGAGAAGTGCAAGCCCATGCAGACTCCTCTATCTGGGAACTAGAGGAAGGAGGATGCTACTTCAGGTGAGGTAGTAGCTGCTACTATTTATCGGCAGCTGGTGGGTTCACTTATGTATCTGGTGAACACATGACCCAACTTATGCTTTGTGGTGAACCAGTTGAGTCAAGCTATGGTTCAGCCTACCAAGCTGTTTTGGAAGGCAATGAAGCATGTGCTGAGATACCTTAGAGGCACATCTTAGTTTGGATTGTGGTACAAACGAACAGAAGGAGTGAAGCTTCAGGGCTTCACAGATGCGGATTGGACAGGGAGTCCATCAGACCAAAAGAGCACTTCTGGAGGAATCTTCAACCTTGGTTCAACTGCAGTTTCCTGGTACAGTAGGAAACAGAGATCAGTTGCACTTAGCTCAGCAGAGGCTGAATACATGGCTGCTAGTCAGGCTGCATGTGAGGCCATTTGGATGCAGAAGATTCTAGTGGGATTGTTTGGTCAGAGGATGGATCCTACAGTGATCTACTGTAATAACCAGAGTTGTATCAAACTCTCTGAGAATCCAGTTTTTCATGATAGGTCCAAGCACATTGATATCTAGTATCACCATCTTCGAGACTGTGTGGTCAAGAGGATCATGTTGTTGCTGTATGTTTCGACCGAGGAACAGGATGCAGATATTTTGACTAAGGCATTGTCAAAATGCAAGTTCGAGTTCCACAGAGACATGATTGGGGTAACTGATAATCCATTTCTTATTGAGAGGGAGTGTTGAAAATAGCAACAAGAAATGCTAAAAATAGAATTGCTAAAAATATCACTGCTATAAATAGCAGTTCATCCAGTGTTGAACATAGCTATAAGGAATGAAAAATGGAAGTGCTAAAAATAGCATTCTATAAATAGAATTTTGAGATACCTTCCTATTTTAGTCAGTCTCTAAACTAAAATAGTGAAGTAAAATTCGAATTTGATCTTAGTAGCTATTTGTAAATTAATTAATTAATTCATCTTGAGTTAATTAGTTAAGGAAAATCAAACATGAAGTCTATGTGGGGACATGCAACAATTTCTCCATTAATTGAGGAATTTATCCATCAGTTAAAGAGATAAGGATGAGTTGTAATATTGAGCTGTAATTAGTTGACTTAGTTAACTGAGTCAAGTCCAGTTAGATTAATTCAAACAATTTGTTGAATTAATGTAAGTTCAGTTAGTTAATGCTTGCATGCATGTGACTACTGCACTTCAGATAACTGAGTATTCTCTCGTAAATAACTCATACATGTCAGTTCAGATAGAGACCCAGTTTAGATCAGATGGAGGGGTAGTGTACTATCAGTTGCTAGAATATTCCATTCTAAATATTCCTTGCATGCAGAAGGAATTCTTTGCTTGAGGATTGCACAATTACTTCTTTAGGTTTTGTGAGTGTGAAGAGGCCAATTCACACATGTGGCTTCACTGGACCCCAAGAAAAATTGTGCAAGGAAATAGGAGGCTTGGAGGGCTTGAGGACGACATATACTATGTCTATTCATTCTGTGAGTTGTATTATTTGATTACAGAGAGAGCAAGATAACTTGTGAGTTGATTCTTTTTGTAACTTGAACAATATTTCCACTTGTACGCTAATAAAGAGTTGGGGTTTTAGGCTGAGGCTTTCCCTGGGTTATTTCTTCTGTGTTATGTGTGATTGATTTCTCATTCTCTGTTATATGTGTTCTCTTGATCTTGCTCAATTCGATTAAGCTTCCACAAAGTGTTGTAGAAGTAGATCTTGTATTGTGTTTTAGTATATTTCATAATCTGTTGATTTACAGTGGGAATTTCTACATTGTCGTGTTGTTGCCTCTTTTCCTCAATATCCAAATATACTCTTAACACAAGTGGATCTTCTTTGAACTTGTAGCTTTGCTCTGCCTCTGCGCTGTCGGCAACCTCCCTCTTTCCTTTTTCAAGTGCAGGTCTACTGCCCTCTTCTACTACTAATGATGCTACCCTCTAAGATGCAACTGCCTTTTGCACAGCTAAAGACTCTACAACTATCTTGACCAGTTCATTGAGCCTTGAGAAGTTATAGAAGTATCTCCATGGGTCTTCCTTGGGCCAATGACATGCCCTGTGGACCCAAGGATGATACCCTTTTGCACAGTGGTCCTTCACTAAGCAATGTGGATCATATGGATTGAAACTTCTTGTGCCGAAGGTGAACCTCTTGAATTCCTCTGTCTCAACATCAACATGCTTGAGATTATGAATCTCATACAACCCAATCTGTAAAGTAAGAGCAAGCCAAGGTGCCTTCTTCTTCCTATGCAGTCTCGTTGACAACCTTGTCGAGATGTGATATGCAAATTCTTGCATGACCAACTTATCCATGGAAAACTTCGAAAAAACATGCATACCCTTCTTCGCGCTGTACATCCAGATCAAGGTGCCAAGGGGTGAGGCATACCAATCTGCTATATCAACCAATTCCTCCATCGCTACCTGCGACATGCAAGGTGGTAACTCAAAGATCATCTTGTACAATGGGGTGATGAAGTGGTCTGATAGTTGTATTATAAATCCACAGAAGCTGCATTCATAGAACAACTTGCAATAGGTGTGCATAGAGGTTTCTGAAGGTGTCCATGCCCAACCCAAGCCTGGGAATTGTTGATGGGCACAAATTGCATCAAGTATTTAAGAGGACATGAAATTTTTTTCTTGCTGACCCTTGGGCGAATGTCGATCTTCTGTTACTTTTCCCTTCAGTTGGAGATCCAACATATCGGGTCAATTGAAAGGTCTTCCTTCGTTTTCCAGCTGATCCAACACAATCACCCAACTCTGCGGGAATGTTTCTGTACTCTCTTGGCCATATAAGTGACATGCAAAGATGGCCGAGAGATGATAAGCCTTCCACAATATCCTTGTCTTGTACACTTTGTTGGGTGTTTTCCTAAACTTAGATGGCTCTTTCACCCAGCTCTTCAAGATGTCTCTTGAGTTTGCACTGCTGCTGGGCCTCGTGAAGGGTGAATCCATTGTGACCACTGACTGCGGTAAGTGATACATCACCTGAAAGTCCTATGCCCTAAAGATAGCAAGTTAATTTCCAATGACACTGCTCAACACCATTATATCTAGATCAATATGTGAGACAATCTAGTGGATCATGTATGTCCATGGAAATGCGAGATACCTGCATGCAATCCGATACAAGCTAGACTTGTGTATGTTGACATAGACTCTGCAGTCATCCAGATTCTCCTCGAAGGTGCCTAAAAATATGTCATTGATGCGCTGCTATTTCATCTTGATTTCCTTGTCTATGAAAAAAATAGCGTCTTCATAGATGGTCAAGCTCATAGACACTTGCTTGATCACATCTTCAGTTTCCCTCTCAACGGTGTCCTTTGACCCTGCTCTCTTGCAAGCCATTATACTTGTACTGTTGAGAGACTGATGAACACCTGTGATACCTAGAGATAGAGAAACACTCATGGAAAGCAAACCGCCAGTTGAAAACCAAAAGCAACTTGAGGACTGACATGCAACACACCCGGGTGACTGACTAGAAGGTTTGCACAATTTTCACCAAGAGGCTAGGAGACTGACTGCCAGAATTGCACATAACATAGTCTGAATTGTTAGTGGGCTTATTGACTACTGAAATTGCCCAAAGAATAGTCCATCTTGGCCTAATGAGGACTGAAACTGCACAATGCGCAGTTTCAGTCAGCATGACTACAACCCGGTAAAACTGCATTGCGCAATTCCGGGGGCCAACGGGGCACTGCCTCTCGGAATTGTGTAGAGAAAGAATGGGAGGTTAGTGTGAGGTAATCTTTGCACAATTCCTGAGAGGAATGCAGAGCATTCACTCTTAGAAATGTGCAGTGCAAGCTGGGCAAGGCAAGGTTCGGGCCAAGGCAGCCCAGACCCGCCAATGGGCGACTGAAAACATGTAAATACTGAATCAATGTGCGAACCTATGTGCAGACATGAGTGAATGAACAAGCATACAATCAGTGAGTGCAGGATTCAGTAAACATGAAAACAAGTAAGTGTGTGAAGTGAGTCGCTATAATTCTACCATCAGTGCATAAACAATATCATGCATGCGACAATAGTGAGATGCAATGGAACACTTGAAACAATGCTTCTACAAGCTTACATGCATTAAAACAAAAAAAGCTTTCAACAAAACCAAGTAAGCAACACTCACACAAATTGAAATACAAAAAGTGACAGAAAAGGAGTAAAAGACATGAAAAGTGGACTTACTTGGAAAAAGTTGAGTTGAGTGTGTTGAATTCTCCTAGATGCGATGGGGCATGCTAGAGCTCCAAGATCAAAGTGAAGAATGAGCTCTGAAGTGTCGAATAAATAGCTTTGATTGGATCTAGGTTTATGACGCACATGCCACAAATCTAGGAAAAAGCGACATTTGGCGGGAGGTTTCTAAAATGGCTTTTGCGTGTAACCCCCAGCTATTAAAAATAGATCCCTAAAATATAGGGATGATTTTTTCTTTTTTCTTTTTCCTTTTTTGGGAAAAAGCATCCCATGCATGCAATGCAATATTGCTCAGTCCTGGAGGGAACCGGTCAACTTGGGAGCACATGCAACAGACTGCAAGCCCTAGAGTGATTTCTACTCATTTCTGGCCTGCATGGCTCTGGCTTCCCCTCAGGCTCTGCACAATTTCTGGACTAAAGCCAAGGCGGCCAACCAGATCTATGTAAATTTTGAGAGCAAGCCTAGTTATGGGCTACTCTATGCAATTTTTAGAGGGAAGGTTGCCTGCTTTCTCTGCGCATTTCTGGAGAGCAGTAGGCTGCCTCAATGCTTTGCACAATTCTAGAGAGCAAGGTTGGTTTGCCTCTAGTTCTGTGCAATTCTACAAGTGAGCACTACAATCGGATAATGAGAAAGTCACGGGATGTCAGCTTGTGAGTGAAAGGCAAACAAGCTAGCAAACACAAGCTGATAAGCCACAAAATCTCAACTAAAGCATAAGTATCTGTCAGTGCAAGACATGCTGCTAAGGATGGTTGGTAGGGAGGCTCCAAAAGAAAGCTAAGGAAAACTTTTAGAGGAGTGTTGTAGCTGCTACAACACTTGGCGACACACTAGTAGAACTCCAGCTCTCTGAATGGACCTTGTTTCGTGAAAATCAAGTCTAACTCCTCCAGAAGCATTGTTCGATTCTCTGATCATCATGGTTTCCACACTATCTTGATTGAAAGATGTAGCACCTGCCATGCTCTTGATCGGTTAGCACACATTCCAAGCCAAGTGAACTTAGTTGTTTCGATTGGGGATGAGGGGTATATTGGTGCACAAGTAATATGACTGTCAAAGTTTAAATTTCATCTCTAGTGTTGCTATGCTACCAACAGGCCTGGACAATACCCAACGGAGTCATGCAGGAACACAAGCATCACTCTGCTACCAGTGAGCCTAGTCAGTACCCTGGCGAAATTACTTACCTCACCTCTCTGTGCAGGAAGCCTTTCTCTTCTTTTGCCTTTTTTTTTTTTTTCAAAATTTTTCACATTTTCATTTTCATTTTTATTTTTTTTCATTTTTCAAGAACTGTGCATATGCACTTATTTATTTCAAAGGCAGAAGAGGGATCCCAACTTATTGAGAGTACAAGAGTTTGTTCCTCCAGAGAAGTATGTTATGTATACCTCTGACATGCTTGTTAAGGTTTTCCCCCTCACCTTACTCTACTTGACTGAGATGACAAGGGTTAACCCAAAAACAATTGAATATAGTAGGTGGTATGTTGGGTCCCTATAATACTAGTGATTACCCCATTACTATTGTAGTTATACCCCTTATTTATATTGTTGTGCCCCTATTACCCCCATATTGTTATTTCTGTGCCCCATAGAATCCCTCTATTGTTATTTTTGTGGCTTTATATTATTATTGTTAGGTCGGCTGGATTATATTGTGACTCCTTAGACTCCTATATATAGAAAGGAGGTTTTGTCATTTGAATCATCCAAGAATTGCTCATTTATGTAATGTAAAGGAGGTTGCCCCATCGAATAGGCTGAATTCTAAGGCGTTGATCTATCTTTTCTATCTTTTCTTGAGTTGGTTTCATAACATTTGGTATCAGAGCCTTTGGATTCTAGGGTTTCGCTGCTCCAAACAGGTCATCGTGGCATTTTTGCTATAAATTTTTTTCTATGACATTTCAGAAGTTGCAAAAACAACCCATTTGAGAGTAAATCGCGCTAAACCTTGGGTCCAAATCTCAGAGCGTTTCGCATGATATTTGCGGAGATATGATCTGAGAAAGTTGGTCTTTTTGCAGACTCCTGAATTACATTCAAAACAGGTGACTTGGGGAAAATCATCATAACTTTCTCTCTGGGGATCGGATTGAAATTTCGTAAGAAGGTACAAAAAGAGGAGAGACTGTAGTTTCTTGTAGGCATTTTTCAGATCCATAGGTTGAAACAGTGACTCGTGGCACATCGTACAAGTTTGCTCTACTGAACTAGTCTATAATCAAGTCACTGTGGGAGATTTCACATAACTCTTCCTTGGAGAAACCAATTTGGGTCAGACTTGTGGCATTGGAAAGAGGACACAGAAGGCTACCACAGGTTGCAATTTTAGAACTTGATGATCGAAAATTACAGAGATACATCAGATTCAATATCAGGCTTCTACAAAGTGAAAAAATGTGTGTAGTTTTTTATTTTTTATTTTTGCGTAAGCTTGGTTTGAAGGAATTCAAAGGGCATAGTAAAGCATTATTATCGGTAACTGATGCCCCGAGGAAAGAAAATGCAAACACCTAGTAAGGAACCTGAAAGCTCTAGCATGACTCATGAAGAAGAGGAAGAAATGCTACATGATATATCAAAATTACAAGAACAAGTGCAACAAATGTCACGCTCACAAAAGCTAACAGAAGCTAAGATAAATGGCATGGAATCTAAGATAAATGGCGTGGAATCTAAGATAAATGGCGTGGAATATAAGATAAAGGGCATGGAAGCTAAGATGGATGATTTGAAGACAGATTTGAAGACAGACATGGCAGATTTGAAGATAGATTTGAAGACAGACATGGCAGATTTGAAGACAGATTTGACAAATTTTCTACATGAAATACATACTAATGGTGGAAAGGTTGTAAAGGAAACTCATGATGTGAACCAAAGAAATGTTAATCATGATTCCATAGACTCTAATGTTGGATCGAAGACCCACCATATTCCAAAAATCGATATGAGGAAGTTTGATGGCAAGGATCCCGCCACATGGATATTACAGATGGAGCAATTCTTCGATCTCAATAATGTGCAAAACACACAAAAGGTACGTATGGCAACTTTATATTTGGAACCAAATCAGTTTGTATGGTATCAATGGCTTTGTTCTCGTAAACAATTTATCACTTGGGCAATTTTTACGGAAGAATTGATAGCACATTATGAGGATACAAAAAAAACACTTTTTTTAGCCAATTGATAAGTCTCAAACAAAAGGGTTCAATAATGGAGCACATTGAGGAGTTCCAAAAATTGAACATAAGGGTAAAAGATATTCCAGAGGAGCATAGGATTGATGTGTTCATAGGGTCTTTAAAGGATAATATCCAACATGATGTTCGCCTTTGGGAACCTGATTCATTAGAGAAGGCATTCAGGTTAGCAAGAAAAATGGAAAGCAAAATTATGGCAACCAGGAAGCATACCACTCACAACTATAAAGACGGAAGTGTTGTTGCCCCTAGTCTTCCACAACCTATAAGGTTGACACCACAACAATTGGAAGAAAAAAGAGCAAAAGGGCTTTGTTACAGTTGTGATAGCAAATACACAAAAGGTCATAAGTGTGCTGAGAAGAAATTATTCTACATAGATTGTGAAGAGGAAGAAGAAAAGGAGCAAGAAAGGTCAAAAGAAGAGGATATACTCCAGGAACAAAGCCTAGATGAAGAAAAAATAAATCCGACCATATCTTGTAATGCATTGGCAGGAATTACCACTCCTCAAACCATCAAGATAGAAGGACAAATCAAGAAGAAAAAGGTAATAGTGTTGATTGATTCAGGAAGCACCCACAATTTTATTCATTGTAGGGTAGCAAAAGAATTGAATTGCTTCCTATATCCAGCACCAGAGTGTCAAGTGATGATTGCAAATGGAGGAACAATAAATTTCTCTGGAAAGTGCCATAATATCAAGCTATCCATGGGAGAATATGTATTGACTAGCCCAATGCTTTCCATTCCAATGGGAGGTGCTGATGTTGTACTAGGAGTCCAATGGCTACAATCCTTGGGTACAATAGCTTTTAATTTTCAAGAACTTTTCATCAAATTTTCTACGGAAGGAAAGGAAGTTGAATTAAGGGGTATTGCAGGGAAACCAGGAAAGATAATCAGCTCTAATGGTATGACAAAGCTTCTAAAAAAGGAGCAAAGAGGTGTAATTGCACAATTATGTTCGCTAGATGTTTCCACATTGGAATCATCTATTTCTCCAGATCTCCAAAAAGTCCTGGACAATCATTCCAAGGTATTTGAGACTCCCAAAGGTCTCCCACCTATGCGTGATCATGATCATGCTATTCATCTGATTCCAGGAAGTGTTCCTCCAAACATCAGGCCGTACAGATATCCCTATGTCCAAAAAAGTGAAATTGAACGTATGGTTGCAGAAATGCTAGAGGCTGGTATAATTCAACCGAGTCAAAGTTCTTTCTCTGCTCCAGTAGTATTGGTGCACAAGAAGGATGGATCATGGCGCATGTGTCCGGATTATAGGGAGCTCAACAAGCTCACTATTAAAGATAAGTTCCCCATTCCTGTCATTGATGAATTACTGGATGAATTGCATGGATCAATTTACTTCACCAAGTTGGATCTTCGTTCGGGATATCATCAAATCAGAATGAAGATTGAAGACATTCCGAAAACGATATTTAGAACTCATGAGGGTCATTATGAATTTTTGGTCATGCCTTTTGGCCTTACCAATGCACCTTCAACATTTCAAGGTTTGATGAATTCAATTTTCAAACCATTCCTTAGAAAATTTGTGTTAGTATTTTTTGATGATATACTAATCTACAGCAAGTCTTGGAAGGATCATGTTGAACATGTTGACAGGGTGCTACAACTATTGGAGGAGAAACAATTATATGCAAAAAGATCCAAATGTTTCTTTGGAGTCCAGGAGGTGGAATATTTGGGTCATATTGTATCTCATGAAGGAGTTAAGGTAGACCCTAGCAAAATTAAAGCCATTAAGGAATGGAAAATCCCCACATCCATAAAGCATCTGCGAGGATTTCTTGGGTTGACAGGGTATTATCGCAAGTTTGTTAAGAATTATGGGAGAATAGCAGCACCTCTAACAACATTATTGAAGAAAGATGCATTTTCATGGACTCCGGAAGCAACAAAGGCCTTTGAACATCTTAAAGAGGCAATGTGCCAAGCACCGGTCTTAGCTACACCGGACTTCACAAAAACCTTTATTGTGGAATGTGATGCTTCAGGAAATGGAATTGGTGCTGTTCTAATGCAAGATGAAAGACCCATTGCTTTTGAAAGTCGTCCAATCAAGGGAAAGTTTTTAAGCAAAGCTATTTATGAGAAGGAAATGTTGGCAATACTCCATGCACTTAAGAAATGGCGACCCTACCTAATGGGAAGACACTTCAAGGTAAAAACGGATCATGATAGCCTTAAATACTTTTTAGAACAAAGATTATCCTCTGAAGAGCAACAAAAGTGGGTCACAAAGATGTTGGGTTATGACTTTGAAATCATCTACAAAAAAGGGAAGCAAAATGTGGTGGCAGATGCACTCTCAAGAAAGGATGAGGATGTGGAAGCATTGTTGTGCGCCATTTCTATTATCCAACCAGATTGGATAAACGAAGCAAGGGAGGAATGGAAGAATGACGAAGAAGTGTGGGCACTTATTCGAAAGCTACAACAAGATTCCAGTACGTCTGATACATTTAGCTGGAAAAATGATTCGTTATGGTACAAAGATCGCTTATACCTCTGTAAGAATTCCCAGCTAAAACAAAAGATTCTTATGGAATTGCACACTTCTCCCTTAGGAGGGCACTCAGGATTTTTAAAAACTTACCACAGGGTTAAGAAGGAATTTTTTTGGGATGGCCTTAAATCAGATATTCAAAAGTTTGTGGCGGAATGTTTGGTTTGCCAACAAAATAAAGTTGAAACAATTAAGACACCAGGTCTATTACAACCTTTATCCATTCCAAGCCAACGTTGGGAGGAGGTTTCAATGGATTTTATCACAGGTTTACCCAAGTCTGAGGGAAAGAGTGTCATCATGGTGGTAGTTGACAGACTTACCAAGTATGCACACTTTTGTGCATTATCACATCCATTTAAAGCCAGTACAGTTTCTACTGCATTTATGGAAACAATTCAAAAGCTACATGGAAACCCAAAGATTATTGTAAGTGACAGAGATCCCATTTTCACTGGAAATTTTTGGACAGAATTATTTTCTTGTCTTGGTACTCAGTTAGCTCATAGCTCATCTTATCATCCTCAATCTGATGGGCAAACTGAGATAGTAAACAAATGTTTGGAAGGATATCTTCGTTGCTTTGTATCTGATAAACAGACACAATGGGTCAAATGGTTGCCTCTGGCTGAATGGTGGTATAACACTTCCTTCCATACAACAACAAAAATGACCCCATTTATGGCACTTTATGGGTATCAACCACCATCCATCACATCATATTTAAGAGAAAATTCTAAGGTTCAGGCAGTGGAACATCACATCGAACATCAACAACAAGTCCTCCAACTCTTAAAGGATAACCTCGTGTTGGCACAAAATAGAATGAAACAACAGGCAGATCAACATCGCAGTGAAAGAAGTTTTGATGTAGGTGATTGGGTATTCCTACGGCTACAACCATATAAGCAAATGTCCCTAAAGCAAGCTAAGAAGGATAATAAATTATCACCAAAGTATTATGGTCCGTACAAGGTGTTGCAAAAGATTGGTACTATGGCATACAAATTGGAGCTTCCTGCAGCTTCTCGATTGCACCCAGTTTTCCATGTTTCATGTTTAAAGAAGGTTATAGGCGACAAGCTCCCAGTTCAAACAATATTGCCAGAACTTGACGAGGAAGGAAAAATTATATTGGAACCGGAAGCAGTCACAGAAACAAGAACTCGACAGCTACGAAATCGATCAATTTCAGAGTATCTTATCAAGTGGAAGAACTTATCCGCTGAAGATTCCACATGGGAGGATGAGAATTTTATGCAGAAGTATCCAGAACTATCAAGCGTTGAGGACAACACTTTTTTGAAGGAGAGGGGCATGTTGGGTCCCTATAATACTAGTGATTACCCCATTACTATTGTAGTTATACCCCTTATTTATATTGTTGTGCCCCTATTACCCCCATATTGTTATTTCTGTGCCCCATAGAATCCCTCTATTGTTATTTTTGTGGCTTTATATTATTATTGTTAGGTCGGCTGGATTATATTGTGACTCCTTAGACTCCTATATATAGAAAGGAGGTTTTGTCATTTGAATCATCCAAGAATTGTTCATTTATGTAATGTAAAGGAGGTTGCCCCCTCGAAGAGGCTGAATTCTAAGGCGTTGATCTATCTTTTCTATCTTTTCTTGAGCTGGTTTCATAACATGGTACTAGTTAGAGCACAAGAATTTTGTTTTCACCAAGATTCACTTCGAACATAACGTATTTTCCATTTGTGTATCATTGACTAAAGACAACAAGTTCTCCATAAAAAGAGAGGACAACAGATAACCAAGTGTTGGTAGCTGTACAAGTCCTCTTGTACTTTATCTTGCTTATCTTTAGAGTCGTACAAGGTTTCATGTGAAACTAACGTTTGGACGTAAACAAGAAAACAAAACATTAAAGAAAAGATAAGAAGCAAATGCTTAAGCAAAGTAGGAAAGCAAGCAAACAAACAAACAAATCAAGAAAGAAAACATGCATGCAAGAAAAAAAAAAACATAAATCAAACACCACTCCTACTACTAAGATAAAAGTGCATGTTTCTAATCACATGAAGCGATATTTCTAATGCAACCACCGGCGCATTGGTTGACCCATGTTGGTGAAGGCATGGTTCACAGACAACACAATCATGTGAACCAAAAAACATGAAAGATATAAAAATGAAGACCAACACACTCCGAGTTTAAATGCGTCCACAGAAAAGAAAAAAGTGACAGCACATGACATGCACCCTGTGGGCTTACCATGGTTTTGTGACACATTGCATGCAGGTGATAAGCATATACACTCTCTTGACTGTGACAGACAAGCAAACATGAGAAAAAGAGACAACTTACGTCTTGCAAGTGTGCTTGTTGTATATGATTCCTCCAATGCATGAGTGATGGGATCATGTGATTTAGGTGGAGGAGGCGAAACCAATGTGTTATATTGATCGTCAATGCATACAGATGAGTGATGAGGAGCCTTAGGTAGTTCAACAATTTCCTGCTCAGAAGCAAAACCATCCTCAGGACAGCGAGGGCCTAACATAACCATCAGCTTGGGCTGAACTACGTCGATAACCTGTGGGGTTTCAGCTTCATCGACGGATAGATCATCATGAACAGGTGGCTTTGAAATATCAACAACGATTAAATCAATGAGTTCATCGACATCCTCATGGTCTGATGAATCATATAGAGGGGTAGATGAGAAGCAAGAATGTTCACCCTCTCCATTTCCGAAAAAAGTAGATGAAAAATCAAGCAGATTTTCAATGAAGAATTTGTCCTCTCTGTTGTCAAATGATGGACTGACATCGGGTGTGTTCTGCAAATGATCAGAAGTAGATGCATTGGTGGATGGATTTACACAAGGAAAATCAGAGATAGTAGAATCACCAAAGATGTCAGGAAAAAGAGGAGGAGGTGTAGATAGAAGGAGGTCATCCTTCGCCACGAGATGATGCTTAGATCCCTAGTCATACACATCGTAAATGACATCACAGGTTGGTTGTGCAACATCAACTCCATCAATATCTTGATCCTCGTTCACAACATGTGTAAAGTCCGAAATGGAAGAACCTAAGACAGTGCAATCTAAAGGATTAGCAGAATGTGGAGACGGAGGTTCAGGTAACAAGTGCATATGACAACCCATGGGCTTCCTAACCAAATCTTCGCAGAAATTAAGAGTAGTGGGGGTAGAAGCATGTACCAGCTGAATAAACGTGTGTGCACACTCTCGCACATCACTTTACGAGGGTGTATCTGTTTGATGAGGGGAAGGTGGACAATCACTTGTGATAGTGACGGTGTCCGCTTGTGATTGCGTAGCCCCATCACCAAAGTATGTTGAGTGGGGTTGAACTTTTTCTTCACTTTGGGACAAATTGATTTGTGACAACAATATTCAAATCTATCCATAAGATATTGGAATTTCATCTGACCTTTCAGAGCTTCAAACATGAGTAGATGGAAGTGCTTCCAAAAATCCATAAGCGATTCATGCGAGGCCTTCCATTGTTTTAACATTTTTTTGTTAAGAGGTTCAGGATCAAAATGATGGAAAACAAATTCGATTAGATCACAGAACACTTAAATGAGTCCACAAAATTGTGAGGCAGGTTGTGGAACCATCATTTTGGGGATTCACAAAGTGTGTATGCAAGAAACATGCTGACCTCTACTTCATCAAAATATTCCTCATTCCCCAAGAATGTAAGGAAGTCATATGCAAGAAACATGCTGACATCTACTTCATCAAAATACTCCTCATTCCTCAAGAATGTAAGGAAGTAATTTAAGTGCTTAGGACAGACCACTTCACCTTCACCATCATACGTGATTTCAGACAAGTGATCAAAAAATTCCTTCGTGACTTTAAAGGGATGTGCATTGGACAAACATCATGGAGGGTTAACTACATCAATATCCATGACAGATGTGAAAAGATTCAAAATAGGATGTGAGGACTCAGCTTGTCATCTGGCACTCCTAGCACCAGAAATGTTGACAGTGTTGGACCCACCAACATGTAAGGAGATCTCCTCAGTAAGAAGTTCCAACTAGACCTTAGACTGTTTGGAGTAGGAGTCCCAGCAGTGGGTAGTCAGTATCTCCTTGATTGCGATTGCGCATAGAGGTAAGTAAGATGTCCTTGTTGGAAGCAAGGGTGTGACCTTATAGCAAGTCAAGGAAGGTGCATGAAAGGCTATAACACATGGAAGGGGGAATGAGTGTGCCCCTTAGAATCTTGTGATAACACGCAGCTTGAAAGGGAACACACGAGTAGAATGACATCACGGGATGGAAAGAAGGATAGTCGACGATCCAAAGTGATGGGTTATACCAACAAAATTCTTCGATAAGATTCATACAAACACATGCATAATATTCCATACATACATGCGTAAATTAGAGCTACATACATCATTAGAGTAACTAGGATAGCTGAACTACAATAACAACATATGCATGAAACATGTTGGATCTATTATATTAAAAGAGTGAAAGAGCCAATCATACATATAACCATGATAACCACTAGCCCCGATAGCGGAACATTACAGTCACTGTCGCCTACTCCTATGTACTAGCTCTACACTATGGAGAAGACAAGGCTCGTTACAATACACTCCAAGCTTTCTCTAAGTTATACCTATAGGAAGCTTGGCTCCCAAAATCCTGTACAACGAGTTATGAGGTTTTATTTATAGCAAAGGGTGGGGTGACCCTTGACATTCCCCTTTGTGTCTCTTCAACTACCCTCATGACTCTTCAAATTACACATGACTGTTACATTCTACTATTGACACTTGGTCTTTCACTTTACAACATATTTACAATACAATCTACACATGTACCCATGTGAGACAAAAATGGGCTTGAGTAAGCCATGCAAGGCATCACTAAGACTCAGATAGATGTGGGAAGACTAACTCTTTGACATTCCTCTCAATGATCAATGGTGGCGAACTGATGCCAATCTTGGTAGTCTGTTATTGTGTTTGCGTACACTATGGTGACATCCTTTTGAAAGCGAACTCTTGCTTTCACTGCATCCGGGTACACTGATTTGGCACCTCTATCCAACTCATTAGATAGCATGTGCATCATGGCCTTGAGTGTAGCTGGACCACCAACACGCTGATGCATAGTGTCTGTGCTCATCTGCAAGTCTGCGCTGGTGGCTATGCACATCAACTAATCAAAGTACATGTCCAGCTCCAGTTGGACTTGGTTCTTTGTCTTTGCCTCGATGAGTGTGCCAATGGATGGGACCACATGCATGCGCACAATGCCATCCACGCTCCTGAACACTCATGCATGTTAGGCTTGTAAGCTGGTGATGAGCTGTGGGAGTTCCTCATAGTTCTAGATTTGACTCCGGATGTGTGCCTTCAACTCCACTACCTTTGGCTTCATCATCTTTGGCAAGTGCAATGGGGCTCCCTTGTACCTCATTGTCCATATCTGCATGTGATTGACAACAATGTGTATGTCTGACAAGATGCTTGCTCTCCTAGCATGACGCTGCTTCCAACCGTTGAGATGGACAACTGACTTATGCACGGTGATGAACCTAAAGTACAACTTCCACATGACTGTCTCAAGAGATGATACTTTATCAAGTATCACTTTCCCCAACTCTGCTCTGGTGGATGCTATAACTTTCTCTTCTCCCTGCTTGGCTGCTTGTAACTCCTTAGCCATGCGCTCGTTCTTAGCTATCAAGAATCTAACACTTGAGCTAGTGGCTTTGGCATATGCCTTGGTAGCATCAGCCAATGTGGCTAGATGCTTGCGCACATTGGACATGATCACTCCTTCTTCAAACTGCGCAAGAGATACATGGACATCCGGAGTTGGAACTCTACGTGATTGCACAACTTTGTGTTGTGAATCATTGAAAGATATGTTGTGCACATCCGCTTACGAATTCTCCTCAAGGATTTTAGTGTCTCCTTGATCGCTTGGGACTTGCTATACTCCCAGATTTGGTGAAGCTGGTGGGGTGACCTCTTAGTTTTGAGGAATGAGGTCAATATCCTGATCTAACTCTGGCTGAACCACATCTATGTCCATCTACTCTAGCATCTGTTCAATCTCCTGAGCAAATTCCTGCTCCTGCGACTGCTCACCCTGTCTGCTATGTGCCAACTTCTCGGATGAATTAATAACTTGTATGGCCACAGTTTCATCAATGTGGGCATGTTGCACCTCCTGTTGTTCCTGTTCCTGCTGCGCTTCCTTCTCTCTTCTGCGCAACTCTTGTTCTTCCCTTAATTATTGCTTCATCTCCTACAAATCCTTTTCTACCTCCTCCAACTTCTTCTTCTCCCTCTGTCTTTCCGTGATCCTCCTGTCGCGATGTTGCCTCTTTGCCTCAATATCCAAATATACTCTTAACACAAGTGGATCTACTTTGAACTTGTAGCTTTGCTCTACCTTTGCGCTGTCGGCAACCTCCCTGTTGTCTTTGTCAAGTGTAGGTCTGCTGCCCTCTTCTGCTACTGATGATGTTGCTACCTTTTGCACTGCTAAAGACTCTACAACTATCCTGACCAGTTCATTGAGCCTTGAGAAGTTATAGTAGTATCTCCATGGGTCTTCCTCAGGCCAATGACATGCCCCACAGATCCAAGGATGATACCCTTTCGCACAGTGGTCCTTCACTAAGCAATGCGAATCATATGGATTGAAATTTCTAGTGCCAAAGGTGAAGCTCCTTAATTCCTCTATCTCGGCTTCAACATGCTTGAGATTATGAATCTCATACAACCTGGTATGTAAAGGAAGAGTGAGCCAAGGTGCCTTCTTCTTCCTATGCAGTCTTGCTGACAACCCTGTTGAGATGTGATATGTGACTTCTTACATGACCAACTTATCCATGGAAAACTTTGGCAAAACATGCGGAGCCTCGTTTGTGTTGTACATCTGGATGAAGGTGCCAAGGGGTGAGGCATACCAATCTGCTATGTCAACCAATGCCTCCATCGCTGCCTGCGACATGCAAGGTGGATCCTGCTCAAAGATCATCCTGTACAACGGGGTGACGAAGTGGTCTCATAGTTGTATTATAAATCCACGGAAGCTGCATTTGGAGAACAACTTGCAATAGGTGTGCACAGAGGTTTATGAAGGTGTCCATGCCCAACCCAAGCCTAGGAACTACTGACAGGCACAGATTGCATCAAGTATGTAAGTAGACATGAAACATTTTTCTTGCTGACCCTTGGGCGGATGTCGGGCTTCTGTTAATTGTCCCTTCAATTGGAGAGCTAACATGTCAGACCAATTGAAAACTCTTCCTTCATTTGCTAGCTGATCCAACACAATCACCCAACTCTGCGGGAATGTTTATGTACTCTCTTGGCTGTATAAGTGACATGCGAAGATGACCAAGAGCTGATAAGCCTTCTACAGTATCCTTGTCTTGTACACTTGGTTGGGTGTTGTCCTGAACTTAGATGGCTCTTTCACCTAGCTCTTCAAGATGTCTCTTGAGTTTGCACTACTACTGGGCCTGGTGAAGGGTGCATTCATTGTGACCACCGACTGCGGTAAGTGATACATCACCTGAAAGTCCTATGCCCTGAAGGTAGCAAGTTTTGTTCCACTAACACTGCTCAACACCATTGTCTCTAGATCAGTATGTGAGATAATCCAATGGATCATGTTTGTACATGGAAACATGGGATACATGCATGCAATATGGTACAAGCCAGACTTGTGTATGTTGACACAGAATCTGCGGTCCTCTAGCTTCTCCTCGAAGGTGTCTGAAAAGAAGTCATTGATGTCCTTCCATTTCATCTTGATTTCCTTGTCTATGAACAACTTAGTGTCTTCATAGATGGACAAGCTCATAGACACTTGCCCGACTGCATCTCTAGTTGCGCTCTCAACGGTGTCCTTTGACCCTGCTCTCTTGGAAGCCATTGTACCTGTACTGTAGAGATACTGCTGAACACTTGTGATACCTAGAGACATAGCAACACTCATGGCAAGCAAATCATCAATTGAAAACCAAAAGCAACTTGAGGACTGACATGAAAGACACCTAGCTAACTAACTGGAAGATCTGCGCAATTTTCATGAGGAGCCTGGGAGATTGACTGCCAAAACTACATAGAACAAAGTCTGGACTGTCAGTGGGATAACTGAGTACTGAAATTGCATAGAGCATAGTCCAGCTTTGTCTACTGAGGACTGAAATTGCACAATGCGTAGTTTTAGTCAGCATGACTATAACCTGGTAAAACTGCATTGCACAATTCTAGGGGCCAACGGTGCACTGCCTCTTAGAATTGCATAGAGAAAGCCTGGGAGGCCAGTGTGAGGCAAGCTCTGCATAATTCCTAGGAGGAAGGTGGAGCCTTCACTCTTAGAAATGTGTAGCGTAAGCCGGGCAAGGCAAGGTTCGGGCCAAGGTAGCCCAGACCCACCAACGGGCAACTGAAAACATGTAAAGACTGAATGTATGTGTGAATTTTGGGTGCAGACATGAGTGAATGAAAATGCATGCGATCAGTGAGTATAGTATTTAGTAAACGGGAAAACATGTAAGTGTGTGAAGCGAGTTTCCACAACGACGACCGTCAATGCATAAACAATGTCATGCATGCGAAAACAGTGGGATGCAATGGAAAAATGAAAACAATGCTTATACAAGCTAACATGCATTAAAACGAGAACAAGCATTCAATAAAACCAAGCAAACATCACTCACACAAACCGAAATACAAAAAGCGATAGAAAAGCAGCAAAATACATGAAAAGAAGACTTACCCAGAAAAAGTTGAGTTGAGTGTGTCGAATGCTCCTAGATGTGATGGGGGATGCTAGAGCTCCAAGATCAAAGTGGAGAATGGGCTTTGAAGCATCAAATAAATAGTTTTGATAGGATCGAGGGTTATGACACACATGCCACAAATCTATGAAAAAGCGACACTTGGTGGGAGGTTTCTAAAACAAATTTTGCATGTAACCCCCGGGTGCTAAAAATAAATCCCTAAAATCTAGGGATGCTTTTTTCTTTTTTATTTATGATTTTTAGGGAAAAATGAGCCCATGCATGCAAAGCAATATTTCTCAATCCCGGAGGGAACTGGTCAACTTGGGAGCACATGCAACGATTCACTACAAGCCCTGGAGTGACTTCTGTGCAGTTTCTGGGCTAAGTGGCTCTAGCTGGCCCTCAGGCTCTGTGTAATTTCTAGACTGAAGCCAAGGCTGTCAACCAAATCTGTGAAAATTTTCAGAGCAAACCCAGTGATGGGCTACTCTGCGCAATTATTAGAGGGAAGGTTGTCTACTTACTCTACATATTTCTGGAGAGCAGCAGGTTTCCTTGATGTTCTGTTCAATTCTAGAGAGCAAGGCTAGTTGCCCTCCAATTCTACACAATTCTGCAAGTGACCAAAATAGCTGAATAATGACCAAGTCACAGGATGTTAGCTTCTGGGTGGAAGGCAAACAAGCTAGCAAACACAAGCTTATAAGCCACAGAATCTCAACTGAAGCATAAGTACATGTCAGTGCAAGACATGCTGCTAAGGATGGTTGTGTTATACAAAATTTATACCTACGGATAAGTACATCTTCCCTAAGTGGGTAGTTACACTTAGAACAACAGAAGTAAAGATGTTTAACCTTTTCCTACAATAGACATATAAGATAAAGAAACCTACTTGTGATCCTTTGCTTCCTTTGATCTCTTTGAATTGCTCCCGTCACTCTCACTCAAACTGAATTGGCTCAATTGGTACCTATCAACATAAGAAGAAGACGAAAACAATCAAATCATATGATCTATATACTGTAAACAAATGGAATTTAAAATATTTGAACATGCATTCATCATAGGTATAGACAAAAGTATTGGAAAAGGTACAAACAACTTTATTGATTGATAGAAGGAGAAGTTACACCCAATGTGGTTCGATCTCGTGTCGCTGATCCAGCTTAGTCCAAACCCTCATCACACCAATAGTACATCAATCCTGCAGTATAACATTACTTGACAATGATTTCAAGTCTCAAACCAACAATATTTCTCTATAATATCCAAGTTCTAGCCTCCAAGTCACTATGATGAGTGGCCAATTTATAGGGAAATGAAAGTGGTTTTGACATAAATAGGGCATTGGATGGTTTTCCATCATTGGATAGTTAGTTTCCATGGAGAAAGGGATGAGAGGATAGAAGTTTAAATGATCCATAGCCTATCCAAAATCAAGCTCATAGGATGAGAGAAGAGTTGGGCATCCTTCTAGAATGCTCTAGAATCAAGGAATATTCCTACAATCCTATGTAAATTTCGCTCATCCTCACCCAGTGTAGGCTAAAGTGGGCCTAAGTGCTATACAACGTAGGTCTAAATGGGCCTACCTACTATGAATATTAGTTGCCCCTAACCAAGGCTACGTTGGTGTCCCAAAGAGGCATTTCAGCAGGGTTTCAAACTAGGAAACTTTCATGGATGAAAACATTCAGTATGATGACTTGTCTAGGGTATGTAGCAACTGAAATTAGGGATTGATGAGCCCTATTTATATTGATCTAATCAGCGGGAGTGATTTGCCCAAATAGACCTGTAATAGCTACCCCCTAAAGCATGAAGTTGAAAATGACAATGTTGAGTGATATGATTTATGATGTGATGAGGAGGATCTGAAGCGGATGGTGACCTGCGTCAATTACAATATATAATGTCATGATATCTTTGAATTTTTCATGAATTGCTGAGGGAAGGAATACCCATACTTACCATATAAACTTTTCATTACATGTACATAAATCAGATAGTCATCTACAGATATAGACCCATGATAGGATGACCATCTGTGTAAAGCCATCGTATAGATGATTTAATACTCTCCTGAAATTGTAGGCCGGATGGATGAAACTAGATCCGGGGTCTTCTATCTCATCCAATCGTTCACTCAAGTACGAGTCTAACCATGTGAAAATGTGATCTGAAGTCGAACATGGGAAGACACCATCTGATTACCAGCCAATGATGTAAGTTGTTAACAGACACGAGAGAAATCACCGATAATGATAATTATTCTCAAGGTACTACAATACATTCTACATGGTGTGAATAGATGTTTTGATGTCGAACACCATACAAAGTCTTTCGGTCGAAGGCCTATGATGTCAACCTATCGTCGGAAGCAAGAAACTTGCCATTGATGTATGCAAGCCTCAAGGTACTAGAAGGGTGTTTCTAAGTCAACTTCCTAGATAATGTGCTGATGTTGACAAGAAGTGACTCATTGCAGGAGGGCCTTGATGTATCCCCCATCAATGACATGAAACGAGTGTAATGATTTTGAAGACAGAATCTGACTAACAACACAATGTTCAGGAATGGTGATCATGAAAATGAAGGTTTATGAGTATTGCAAAGGAAGAAGTTTACTGAGTGACTTCTCTTGAACATGTCGGCAACACTGAATGAATTGGTAGAATTGACCCAAAACCAAAGTGATGGATGGTGTGATAGACCATAGGTATGATAAAAATCAAGCATATAACCCAAGCCAAATAGCTACAGAGATGAAGTGAAAGTGTCATGTTCAAGAGCGACTTGCTACCATAAAGTGATTTATCCCTTTTCCCATTTTCCCGAGTCATTGCTGACCAATACCTCTTTATTTTTTTAAACAAGCTTGAGGAGGATAACATATGATTGTAGTATAATTCCACCCTTCAGGTGAATCCATCACTATGTGATGTTTTAACGAGTCTAGCAAAGGTGAAACTCGTTCTTGTCATGATGGACAAGTTTGTCGCTATTTGATGTTTTAATGAGTTTAATGACAATGAGAACTTAGCCCTTTTCATGTTTATAGAGTTTGAAAAGGGACAAAAAGAAAACTCCACAAGTTTTTTTCATAAATTTGTCCTTCAAGTCCGAAAAAACGTAAAATAATACAAGAGATAACCTATTGACCATATTCGATCAACGTATTCCTTTTTCGTTAGTAATCTATCTCAGTCCGGAAAAGGGTTAAACATATACTAAGTAGATGTCATTTCCAATCTGTCTACGAGCTGAAAAGGACAAGCGCTCGGCAATATTTTCATATTTCGAGTGTTTGAAAAGAGTTTAAAGAGGACTCCAGGGGGGTTCCTTTTTTGATGTTTAATAGAGCTCGAAAAAGAGATAAAAGTATGCTCTGTGGTCAAAAGTACATTTTACGGTCATGCAAGTCAAATTCACTATGTCAGCTGTAAACTTGCTCAAAGAACTACCAAACGGATTAAACATACGTGTTTCACTGGTAAAAATATGTAAAATATATAGTTTATTCATTTAATGAATATGAAATAACCATAAAACAAGAATTTACCAAGTCATTTTACACTTTGACATTTACCATTCAGTTTTTTGCTCTGAACTAGTTTTTACCTCAAACTTTAGCAGCTGATCGTGGGAGCTTTTGTGGATCATTATTTGTGTCGTCGGGACTAGGTAAGAGATCTACCTCTTCTCTTTAATTTAAGGTCATTATTTTTCAATTTTAGGAAAAAAATTTAGGGTTTTCAGGTCCCTAGGGTAAATATACCACTCCCTGGGATCAACGCACCCCAATGCATCGAAAAATGCGCTACAGTGCAGTCAAGCATAAGGGGAACTGCTCTACAGTGCACTGTCTCAAGGCCAAGGGTGCACTGGGTGAAGTTTAGAAATTTGTTTCATCATTTCTACCCAAAATATCTTTAGTTTTTGGCATGAAATGGATCCTAACTAAGCCTATGGTGTGATTTCAAACTTTGCTCGAATCAGAATGGCTATCACTTGGCATGAAAGAGAACATGAAGAATAGGATATGGTTGCCCTAAATGATCCTGGTAATATTGAGGCCCTCAAAGATTGTGGGTTACTCAAATATTTTAGGTTATCTGGGATGAGGAAACAGTTAGAACTATTGCAGTTCTTGGTTCATTCATGGGATCCAGCGGAACAAGTTTTTCACATAAGGGACAAAGTTCTCCCTATATTGATCGATGATATTTACTTTCTCACAAGATTGTCGAGACATGGTGCCCCTATTTCTCTTTCAGGTTCTTCTCGTAGGGGTGAATCAGTGAGGGACTACATTTGAAAATTTCGTCAGCCAGGTACACAACCCAGAAAATATGGAAAGATAAACATCAAGGATGTTCGTGACATGCCCTTGCAAACAATCCTCTTTACTATCACAAAGTTTTCAGGTAGCACAACATTTCATGTTGTGAGTAAATCATACATGCAGTATGCGCTCGAGTGTCTCGAACCAACTATGTTCAACTCGTGTGAGGCAGTACTCTTCGATGAAAGAGAAGCTGACTAATGTATAGAGCGGTAAGACAAAATTTTTTAGCTATGGATCGATCTCAATCGCTTTTACTTTGGAAAGAATTCCATTGATGCAACCTCAATTTGTGACACTGCGTTTCACTGATCCTAGAGATCCATGAATGCAGAGATGGGTAGAGTTGATGGCTAGACATGTTGGTCAGTCATCAATCTCATTTTCTACCGCATTCTTCAGTTGGCTCTGTCGACAACATATTGTCATCGAGGAGGATCCATATGCAGGGATGGATTTTCGTGGAGATCCAGATTTTAGATTACTAGTGGGTACTCAATCGGGTGTTATAGGTAAATTGTTTTGGCCATGTATTTTTGATTTTTTTTGAGTTTTTACATGTTTTTATGTTTTTTTATCTTTCCAAGACTAAACTAAAAATGTTCTCATGTATACAGATATTGGCACTGTTTGACCAATGGGTCATCAATAGGAGGCGGGTGAACCAGTGAGGAGAAATGTCAGAAGAGCGGTTCTCTAGGATTTGGATCTGACTGAGACACTGGCGAAGTTGTAGGATCATATAGAGGGGTTAACTCTTGGTATACCCGATGTTTGAATCAAGGAGTTACCGATGAGACTACAACGCCATACTATTGGTGTACCTAGCCATTGGATGAGGCTATTGCACATGATAGCTCAAGCAGTGACCTGTTATCATGAGCATCATTAGATCTAATTAGGATCATTTCCTATATGCATTTTGAGGTTTTGAGGTCAGATGACCAACATGTCTTGGACACAAAGTTTTGTAAAAAATTTGAACATTTATCTATTTTACTTTTAGTGTTTTTATATGGTTATGTGTAATCCTACTCAACTGTTGATGTGAATTGAAAATTTACTCTTTACATACGTCGTAAATGTTTGTTTAACACATAATTCACTAAAGAATAAGTCTATGTGTTAAAGTTTCTAGAAATGTGTTGATATTGAATGTAATCAAAATGTCTTTCCAAGAGATGAAGTCTAAGGAAAATACGATAAATAGTTGGATTTCAGATGATATAAAAATTTGTAAGTTGTTGTACGACAAGTTGTGAGTCTAACCTAATGATGATTCGGCGAATGCCAAGTGAAATGGCATCATAGAGGAGTTCGATCAACGTGCTATACTCACTGATATTGTTGGTAGAATGACTGATACAAATCCCTTGAAAACTCACTTTCTTGCCACTTGGAGTGAATATGGCCCATGCTGCAGAAGATAGGTTCTGTGTACTATGACTAGCACCATCGACATAGCAACAAATTGTTCCAAAGATTCTAACATCTGCAACAAATGAAAAGTGGATTACTAACCACATAAAAACTCTAAAAGTCACACTGTGACACACACACACACACAATCAAAGCATATATACATTGTTTTTACTACGCATAATCAAGAATAGTAACATATAAGATATAACCTATTTCAGGGATGCGACAATGGAATTCCATCATAATCAATCAACTCATGAGCGCCTTTTTCCAAAACACGCTTGACAATGTAGGGGCCCATCCATAGTGGTTCAAATTTTCTTGCTCCTAATTTATCGGCTTCCTAATCATAAAGAAAGACCAAGTCTCCTTTTAGGTAACAAGTCAACTGAGAGTTTTAGTGATGAAATTTCACATTGTATTGGCAATATTGCCTCCAGACCATACACGAATTGGAAAGGTGTGAATCCAATTGCGTTTCTTATCAAGGTTTAGTAAGCCCACAAAGTTGTGTACAGGATAAAATGAAAATTTCGTTTGTGAACTACTATCATTCGTTGAAGCATTCGATTAAGGATTTTGTTGATGGCTTCAACTTGTCCATTAGCCTGTGGATAATGAGTAGAACTATCATGTGAAAGTCATAACTTGGCGGTTAATTTAGTCATCATGTGATTGCGAAAATGTGAACCATGATCTGTAACTATGGCTTGTGGTACACCAAACCGTGCAACCACATGGTTGAAGAAAAAAAGTGTAGCTGTCTCACCACTGTTGTTTAATGTAGGCATCGCCTCGGCCCATTTCGTAAAATAGTCAACGACGACAATAATATACCCATGACCCTTGACCAAGTGAGGGTTACATGTCATGAAATCAATGCCTCATTTTGCAAATGGTCCAACAGCGATGACAAGATGCAGTGGTGCAGGTGATAATCGAGTTTTACAGTAAAAAATAAAACATGCATGACAACTTCTGACAGAAGTAATGCAATCGTTAAATATGGTAGGCAAGAAGTAACCAACACATATAATCTTCTATGTGGTAGCATAACCAGATAAATGTCCACCACAAGCACCAGAATGGAAATCATTTAGAACTTTCTCGGCTTCCTCATGTGTGAGGCACCTCCGTAAAATCATATTGATACCGCGACAATAAAGGGTGTTGCTAATGATCAGGTAACCTTTGGCTTGATATTGAATGCGTCGTTGTTGCGAGTGAGAGGTATCGGGCCAGAAAGTTTGGGTTTGGAGATAGATGATTATATCTCCATACCATAGGTTAGATGACGAGATCAAAAATAGAGACTCATCTGGAATTGATGGTTCCATTGTTGAGTCGATGGCGCTAGAGGGAAGGTCATAAAGAAGCTCAGAAAAAACTAGAGATTTCTTTGACTTGGATTTGATGAATGCCAAATCAAATTCCTACAAAATGACGACCCATTTTGAATATTCCGCCCCAGCAATTGACATGACAATATGTATGTCATAGGGTTACAATCCGAAATGACAGTGGTCTTTCGGAGCAGGATATAATGGCGAAATATCAGTACAACTTAAACGGTAGACACAGCTAACTTCTCAACGTAAGTATACTTAACTTTCGTATCATTGAGATTACGACTCAAATAATAGATCAGATGTTCAATCCCATCTTCTTCTTCGACTAAAACCATAGCAGTGGTTGTATCTGTAGCGGCGAGATATAAGGAATAGTCGTTCTGATAATTAGGGGAATACATTAGTGATGCTCGGATTAGGGTACCTTTGAGAGCATCAAAGGAAGCTTGCGCAACCTGGTCCCAATGGAAGGGAATTCCCTTTTTCTAAAGACTAGTGAATCCTTTAGTCATTTTGACATAGTTGGCAATGAATCTCCTTAGAAAGTTAGCCTTCCCTTGGAGTCTGTGTAACTCAAGTAAGTTGAAAGGTGGAGGTAGGTTAAGAATTACCTTAACCTTAAAGGGGTCGAGTCGAATTCTTTCTTTAGACACTACGAAACCAAGAAAATGACCATAACCAACACAAAACACATATTTATGTGGATTGAGTCAAATTTTGTAGTGTCGGCACCGTAAAAAGATGGCTCTCAAATGTTGCGGGTTGTTACACTAAAAAATGTCACCATGACTATTTGCAGTTAGTATGGCTCCATCCACTGTCATACTATCCTCCTTGGCAAGTCTCATGCCTCTGCTCTTCATGTCAAACTCCAAGAAAGAGAGAAAAGTCATTTAAAGTCAATTATCTCTGGTACGCAGTTTCTCTTAGCCTTACCTGCGTGTACGCAATCCAAGTTCACAATACCTGCGTACTTGTACGCTCTGTATGTAAAGGGGTGGGTGCGTACCCCTGTAAAGGTCAAAAGGCGCGAGTTTCATCTTAAAAAAGTTACTTGTGGTCAAATCTAGAGCATTCTAGAAGATGGTTTGACGTGTATTGAGCGCCTCCAGATGGTTCATGCACCCAAAGAAAGAGGAACTTATCCCATGAAGAGGGGAGCTATACCATTGAAAGAGGGGCTTATCCCATTCATGGTGGAACTAATTAACTTCCTCCAAAGCACTATAAATACAGGCATTGGGCCAGAGGGAGGTTGGTTTTGTCCGCAAAATTGACTCTTTCCGCATGACAAAATGGCGTTGGCTGATCAGCCCGTTTTCATGAATGAGAAGGTAAATCATCTACATAGGGTTGAACAATGTGTTTGATGTCGTGGAAGGCATAATTCATTGCCATCTGAAAAGTTGCCCTAGCATTCTTCAAACCAAAAGGGAGTTTCCTATATGTGAATGTACCCCAGGAACAAATAAAGGAAGTTTTATATTGGTCTTTTGGGTGGATATTGATCTGATTATAGCTAGAAAAGCCATCCATAAATGAAAATATTTCACATCTGGCACATTCATCAATTATCTGGTCGATAAAGGGAGTGGGATAGTTGTCTTTTGGACAAGCATGATTAACATCCCTATAATCAACACACACTCATATTGTTCCTTGTTTCTTCATGACAGGAACAATATTGGAAACCCAATCGATAAGAGGAATGGGGTATATGTAACTAGCGTACAAAAGTTTTTCAATTTCTGCTTTTATAGGAGCAGCCTTCTTCGGATGAATAAGACGGAGGCGTTGTCGTACTGGCTTGACATCAGGATACATTCTAATGTCGTGTTCAACTATACTAGAATCAATACCTGGAATTTCCTCATATGAACAAGCAAATATATCGTGAAATTCACGAAAAAAAACACGTAAGTTTCAAGTTTAGATGGAGAACAAGAATTGCCAACATGGATGTTTTCTACAATTCCATGTTTGGTTGAAATATTGATAGAAATGGCTTCTTCGATATTTGATAAGTTTTGTTCGGAATCTATTGTGTCTATAAATACAGAATTTGAAAGGAAATCAACGATTGAAGGGTGATTTAGTTCATTTGGAATATCTTCTATGTGATATGGAAGATGGGATCGATGATGATAATTTTCCCATGGTTCTTCTTCTATCATCATTGATTGGATGATTCCTTCATTAGTAGAAAATGTATGTGAAAAAGGATCAGAGGAAGTACCATATTCTAACGAACGATCAACCCATAAAATTGGCGATGATGGATTTTGATTTGCCGCGCAAGCTAAAAAGATTGATTTCTATGTGATCTCAATTGGGCTTAGCGGCATGGTTTCATTACGCATATCAACTTCAGAATTATTGGAAATCTTCCATGAGTCAGATGAAGTGGAAGATATCATGTTATAGGTCTCAAATTTTGCAAACACAAGCTTATAAGCCACAGAATCTCAACTGAAGCATAAGTACATGTCAGTGCAAGACATGCTGCTAAGGATGGTTGTGTTATACAAAATTTATACCTACGGATAAGTACATCTTCCCTAAGTGGGTAGTTACACTTAGAACAACAGAAGTAAAGATGTTTAACCTTTTTCTACAATAGACATATAAGATAAAGGAACCTACTTGTGATCCTTTGCTTCCTTTGATCTCTTTGAATTGCTCTCGTCGCTCTCACTCAACCTGAATTGGCTCAATTGGTACCTGTCAACATAAGAAGAAGATGACAATAATCAAAGCATATGATCTATATACTGTAAACAAATGGAATTTAAAATATTTGAACATACATTCATCATAGGTATAGAAAAAAGTATTGGAAAAGGTTCAAACAACTTTATTGATTGATAGAAGGAGAAGTTACACCCAATGTGGTTCGATCCCATGTCACTGATCCAGCTTAGTCCAAACCCTCATCACACCAATAGTACATCAATCCAGCAGTATAAAATTACTTGACAATGATTTCAAGTTTCAAAACAACAATATTTCTCTATAATATCCAAGTTCTAGCCTCCAGGTCACTATGATGAGTGGCCAATTTATAGGGAAATGAAAGTGGTTTTGACATAAATAGGGCATTGGATGGTTTTACATCATTGGATAGTTAGTTTCCATGGAGAAAGGGATGAGAGGATAGAAGTTTAAATGATCCATAGCCTATCCAAAATCAAGCTCATAGGATGAGAGAAGAGTTGGGCATCCTTCTAGAATGCTCTAGAATCAAGGAATATTCCTACAATCCTATGTAAAGTTCGCTCATCCTCACCCAGTGTAGGCTAAAGTGGGCCTAAGTGCTATGAAACGTAGGTCTAAATGGGCCTACCTGCTATGAATATTAGTTGCCCCTAACCAAGGCTATGTTGGTGTCCCAAAGAGGCATTTCAGCAGGGTTTCAAACTAGGAAACTTTCATGTATGAAAACCTTCAATATGATGACTTGTCTAGGGTATGTAGCAACTGAAATTAGGGATTGATGAGCCCTATTTATACTGATCTAATCATCGAGAGTGATTTTCCCAAATAGACCTATAATAGCTGCCCCCTAAAGCATGAAGTTGAAAATGACAATGTTGAGTGATATGCTTTATGATGTGATGAGGAGGATCTGAAGCGGATGGTGACCTGCGTCAATTACAATATATAATGTCATGATATCTTTGAATTTTTCATGAATTGCTGAGGGAAGGAATACCCATACTTACCATATAAACTTTTCATTACATGTAAATAAATCAGATAGTCATCTAGAGATATAGACCCATGATAGGATGACCATCTGTGTAAAGCCATCGTATAGATGATTTAATACTCTCCTGAAATTGCAGGCCAGATGGATGAAACTAGATTCGGGGTATTCTATCTTGTCCAATCGTTCACTCAAGTACGAGTCTAACCATGTGAAAATGTGATCTGAAGTCGAACATGGGAAGACACCGTCTGATTACCAGCCAATGATGTAAGTTGTTAACAGACACGAGAGAAATCACCGATAATGATAATTATTCTCAAGGTACTACAATACATTCTACATGGTGTGAATAGATGTTTTGATGTCGAACACCATACAAAGTCTTTCGGTCAGGGAAAATTTTAAGAACCCCCCCTAAATTTATAAATATAATAAATGGGCGAATTTCCATGGTATATAGGAAAAATGGAAGGCGATTTTATCAATAATATAATATGTATATATAATTTTTTTGGCGAATCTCTCACCAGGCATGGCGAATATTTTACTCAATTATAAAATCTTGTAAGATCTTGGCGAGTCTTTCACTAAATAATAAAACTTTGTAAAGTCCTAGTGAATCTTAGCATAGGCTACATGTTGTTTTAATTCCCCCATTTAAATAGGCTACATTCCAGGTGAATACCATGGGTCAATACCATGTGCCATTTTGGTGAATACCATGGGTCAATACCATGTGCCATTTTTGTTTTTATTAATTCTAATATTAGGGCTAATAATGGTTTTTTGCATGGTATTAATAACAATCTAGTCCATGGTATTTGTCCCATAGTATTTTGGCCATAGGTTTCAACCCATTTTTTGAGTGTTCATAAATATAAGGTGACTTATGGAGTAAATATAAAAAAATGTTTTATTTGTTTACCATACCTCTCGTTTATTTATAATTTTATTAATTTACCATACCTCTTTTACAAATATGGTATTTGGCCCATAGGATTCACTTAAATAAAACCTCTTTCTTGAGCCTTCATAAATAGAACGAGGGTTATGGACTAAATATAAAAAGAGGTTTTATTTATTTACGATACGTCTAGTTTATTTATATTTTTATTTATTTACCATACCTTTTGAGTAAGTATAAAAAGACGTTTTATTTATTTACCATACCTCCACTTTACTTATATTTTTATTTGTTTACACCCTTACATGTATATAAGGTGACTTATGGAGTAAATATAAAAAACGTTTGATTTATTTACCATACCTCAACTTTACTTATATTTTTATTTGTTTACACTCTTACATGTATATAAGGTGACTTATGGAGTAAATATAAAAAATGTTTTATTTATTTACCATACCTCTTATTTATTTATATTTTTATTAATTTACCATACCTCTTTTATAAATATGGTATTTGGCCCATAGGATTCACTTAAATAAAACCTATTCTTGAAAATGGGCGAATGGATTCACTTAAATAAAACCTATTATTGAAAATGGGCGAATGGAAGGTTGTAAGTCCTAACTTCAAGGGCTAAATTTACCTTTTTTACCCTCTCCCTTAAAATAAAGTGGACTACTTGAGGTGATTTGTAAAAATGTACTATGATACAAAATATTCTCCCACTAAAAATTTAAAACCCCTTAATTTCGCCAAAGGGCGAACATTTGCCCCTAAAATTATCCTTGCTTTCGGTCGAAGGCCTATGATGTCAACCTGTCGCCGGAAGCAAGAAACTTGCCATTGATGTATGCAAGGCTCAAGGTACTGGAAGGGTGTTTCTAAATCAACTTCCTAGATAATGTGCTGATATTGACAAGAAGTGACTCAGTGCAGGAGGGCCTTGATGTATCCCCCATCAATGACATGAAACGAGTGTAATGATTTTGAAGACAGAATCTGACTAACGACACAATGTTCAGGAATGGTGATCATGAAAATGAAGGTTTATGAGTATTGCAAAGGATGAAGTTTACTGAGTGACTTCTCTTGAACATGTCGGCAACACTGAATGAATTGGTAGAATTGACCCAAAACCAAAGTGCTGGATGGTGTGATAGACCATAGGTATGATAAACATCAAGCATATAACCCAAGCCAAATAGCCACAAAGATGAAGTGAAAGTGTCATGTTCAAGAGCGACTTGCTACCATAAAGTGATTTATCCCCTTTCCCATTTTCCCGAGTCATTGCTGACTAATACCTCTTTATTTTTTTAAACAAGCATGAGGAGGATAACATATGATTGTAGTATAATTCCACCCTTTAGGTGAATCCATCACTATGTGATTTTTTAACGAGTCTAGCAAAGGTGAAACTCGTTCTTGTCATGATGGACAAGTTTGTCGCTATTTGATGTTTTAATGAGTTTAATGACAATGAGAACTTAGCCCTTTTCATGTTTAAAGAGTTTGAAAAGGGACAAAAAGAAAACTCCACAAGTTCTTTTCATAAATTTGTCCTTCAAGTCCAAAAAAACGTAAAATAATACAAGAGATAACCTATTGACCATGTTCGATCAACGTATTCCTTTTTCGTTAGTAATCTATCTCAGTCCGAAAAAGGGTTAAACATATACTGAGTAGATGTCGTTTCCAATCCGTCTACGAGCTGAAAAGGACAAGCGCTTGGCAATATTTTCAATTTCGAGTGTTTGAAAAGAGTTTAAAGAGGACTCTAGGGGGGTTCCTTTTTTGATGTTTAATAGAGCTCGAAAAAGAGATAAAAGTATGCTCTGTGGTCAAAAGTACATTTTACGATCATGTAAGTCAAATTCACTATGTCGGCTGTAAACTTGCTCAAATAACCACCAAACGGATTAAACATACCCATTTCACTAGTAAAAATATGTAAAATATATAGTTTATTCATTTAATGAATATGAAATAACCATAAAACAAGAATTTACCAAGTCATTTTACCCTTTGACATTTACCATTCAGTTTTTTGTTCTGAACTAGTTTTTACCTCAAACTTTAGCAGCTGATCGTGGGAGCTTTTGTGGATCATTCTTTGTGCCGTCAAGACTAGGTAGGAGATCTACCTCTTCTCTTTAATTTAAGGTCATTATTTTTCAATTTTAGGAAAAACATTTAGGGTTTTCAGGTCCCTAGGGTAAATATACCACTCCCTGGGATCAACGCACCCCAATGCATCGAAAAATGTGCTGCAGTGCAGTCAAGCATAAGGGGAACTGCTCTACAGTGCACTGTCTGAAGACCGAGGGTGCACTAGGTGAAGTTTAGAAATTTGTTTCATCATTTCTACCCAAAATCTCTTTAGTTTTTGGCATGAAATGGATCCTAACTAAGCCTATGGTGTGATTTCAAACTTTGATCGAATCAGAATGGCTATCACTTGGCATGAAAGAGAGCATGAAGAATAGGATATGGTTGCCCTAAATGATCCTGGTAATATTGAGGCCCTCAAAGATTGTGGGTTACTCAAATATTTTAGGTTATCTGGGATGAGGCAACAGTTAGAACTATTGCAGTTCTTGGTTCATTCATGGGATCCAGCGTAACAACTTTTTCACATAAGGGACAAAGTTCTCCCTATATTGATCGATGATATTTACTTTCTCACAAGATTGTCGAGACATGGTGCCCCTATTTCTCTTTCAGGTTCTTCCCGTGGGGGTGAATCAGTAAGGGACTACATTTGACAATTTTGTCAGCCAGGTACACAACCTAGAAAATATGGAAAGATAAACATCAAGGATGTTCGTGATATGCCCTTGCGAACAATCCTCTTTAGTATCGCAAAGTTTTCGGGTAGCACAACATTTCATGTTGCAAATAAATCATACATGCAGTATGCACTCGAGTGTCTTGAACCAACTATGTTCAACTCGTGTGAGGCAGTACTCTTCGATGAAAGAGAAGCTGACTAAAGTATAGAGCGTAAGACGAAAATTTTTGGCTATGGATCGATCTCAATCGCTTTTACTTTGGAAAGAATTCCATTGATGCAACCTCAATTTGTGACACTGAGTTTCGCTGATCCTAGAGATCCATGAATGTAGAGATGGGTAGAGTTGATGGCTAGACATGCTGGTCAGTCATCAATCTCATTTTCTACCGCATTCTTCAGTTGGCTCTGTCGACAACATATTGTCATCGAGAAGGATCCATATGCGGGGATGGATTTTCGTGGAGATCCAGATTTTAGATTACTAGTGGGTAATCAATCGGGTGTTATAGGTAAATTGTTTTGATCATGTATTTTTTATTTTTTTTTAGTTTTTACAGGTTTTTGTGTTTTTTTATCTTTCCAAGACTAAACTAAAAATGTTCTCATGTATACAGATATTGGCACTGTTTGACCAATGGGTCATCAATAGGAGGCGGGTGAACCAGTGAGGAGAAATGTCAGAAGAGCAGTTCTCTAGGATTTGGATCTGACTAAGACACTGGCGAAGTTGCAGGATCATATAGAGGGGTTAACTCTTGGTATACCCGATGTTCGGATCGAGGAGTTACCGATGAGACTACAACACCATATTATTGGTGTACCTAGCCATTGGATGAGGCTATTGCACATGATAGCTCAGGCAGTGACCTGTTATCATGAGCATCATTAGATCTAATTAGGATCATTTCTTATATGCATTTTGAGGTTTTGAGGTCAGATGACCAACATGTCTTGGACATAAAGTTTTGTAAAAAATTTGAACATTTATCTATTTTACTTTTAGTGTTTTTGTATGGTTATGTGTAATCCTACTCAACTGTTGGTGTGAATTGAAAATTTACTCTTTACATATGTCGTAAATGTTTGTTTAACACATAATTCGCTAAAGAATCAGTCTATGTGTTAAAGTTTCTAGAAATGTGTTGATATTGAATGTAATCAAAATGTCTTTCCAAGAGACGAAGTCTAAGGAAAATACGATAAATAGTTGGATTTCGGACGATATAAAAATGTGTAAGTTGTAGTAAGACAAGTTGTGAGTCTAACCTCATGATGATTCAGCGAATGCCAAGTGAAATGGCATCAGAGAGGAGTTCGATCAATGTGCTATACTCACCGATATTGTTGGTAGAATGACTGATACAAATCCCTTGAAAAATCACTTTCTCACCACTTGGAGTGAATATGGCCCATGCTGCAGAAGATAGGTTCTGCGTACTACGACTAGCACCATCAGCATAGCAACAAATGGTTCCAAAGATTCTAACATCTGCAACAAATGAAAAGTGGATTACTAACCACATAAAAACTCTAAAAGTCACACTGTGACACACACACACATAATCAAAGAATATATACAGTGTTTTTACTATGCATAATCAAGGATAGTAACGTATAAGATACAACCTGTTTTGGGGATGCGACAATGGAATTCCATCATAATCAAGCAACTCGTGAGCACCTTTTTCCAAAACACGCTTGACAATGTAGGGGCCCATCCATAGTGGTTCAAATTTTCCTGCTCCTAATTTATCGGCTTCCTAATCATAAAGAAAGACCAGGTCTCCTTTTGAGAATATGCAAGGCTTGACATTGCGATCATATTGCGCCTTAATTCATTTCTTATGTGCTTCATTGGCCAATGTGGCTTCACGACGTGTTTCATATAGATGGATGAGTTCTAAGAAACATGCTTCCTCATCAAAAGTGTTAGGTAACAAGTCAATGGAAAGTTTTAGTGATAAAATTTCACATTGTATTGGCAATATTGGCTCCAGACCATACATGAATTGGAAAGGTGTGAATCCAGTTGCGTTTCTTATCAAGGTTTGGTAAGCCCACAAAGTTGAGTACAGGATAAAATGACAATTTCGTTTGTGAACTCCTATCGTTCGTTGAAGAATTCGCTTAAGGATTTTGTTGATGGCTTCAACTTGTCCATTAGCCTGTGGATAATGAGTAGAACTATCATGTGAAAGTCCTAACTTGGCAGTTAATTCAGTCATCATGTGATTGCAAAAATGTGAACCATGATCTGCAACTATGCTTGTGGTACACCAAACCGTGCAACCACATGGTTGAAGAAAAAAAGTGTAGCTGTCTCACCACTGTTGTTTAATGTAGGCATTGCCTCGGCCCATTTCGTAAAATAGTCAACGACGACAATAATATACCTATGACCCCTGACCGAGTGAGGGTTACATGTCATGAAATCAATGCCTCATTTTGCAGATGGTCCAACAACGATGAAAAGATGCAGTGGTGCAGGTGATAATCGAGTTTTACAGTAAAAAATAAAACATGCATGGCAACTTCTGACAGAAGTAATGCAATCGTTAAATATGGTAGGCAAGAAGTAACTAACACAAATAATCTTCTGTGTGGTAGCATAACCGGATAAATGTCCACCACAAGAACCAGAATGGAAATCATTTAGAACTTTCTCAGCTTCCTCATGTGTGAGGAACCTCCGTAAAATCATATTGATACCACGACGATAAAGGGTGTTGCTAATGATCAGGTAACCTTTGGCTTGATATTGAATGTGTCGTTGTTGCGAGTGAGAGGTATCGTGCCAGAAAGTTTGGGTTTGGAGATAAATGATTATATCTCCATACCATGGGTTAGATGACGAGATCAGAAATAGAGACTCATCTGGAATTGATGGTTCCGTTTTTGAGTCGATGGCGGTAGAGGGAAGGTCACAAAGAAGCTCAGAAAAAACTAGAGATTTCTTTGACTTGGATTTGATGAATGCCAAATCAAATTCCTTCAAAATGACGACCCATTTTGAATGTTCCACCCCAGCAATTGACATGACAAGATTTATGTCATAGGGTTGCAATCCGAAATGACAGTGGTCTTTCGGAGCAGGATATAATGGCGAAATATCAGTACAACTTAAACGGTAGACACAACTAACTTCTCAACGTAAGTATACTTAACTTTCGTATCATTGAGATTACGACTCAAATAATAGATCAGATGTTCAATCCCATCTTCTTCTTGGACTAAAACCATAGCAGTGGTTGTATCTGTAGCGGCGAGATACAAGGAATAGTCATTCTGATAATTAGGGGAATACATTATTGATGCTTGGATAGGGTACCTTTGAGAGCATCAAAGAAGCTTGCGCAACCTGGTCCCAATGGAAGGGAATTCCCTTTTTCAAAAGACTAGTGAATCCTTTAGTCATTTCAACATAGTTGGGAATGAATCTCCTTAGAAAGTTAGCCTTCCCTTGGAGTCTCTGTAACTCAAGTAAGTTGGAAGGTGGAGGTAGATCAAGAATTACCTTAACCTTAAAGGGGTCGAGTCGAATTCCTTCTTTAGACACTAAGAAACCAAGCAAATGACCAGAACCAACACAAAACACATATTTATGTGGATTGAGTCAAATTTTGTAGTGTCGGCACCGTAAAAAGATGGCTCTCAAATGTTGTGGGTGATCAGCCCGTTTTCATGAATGAGAAGGTAAATCATCTAGATAGGGTTGAACAATGTGTTTGATGTCGTGGAAGGCATAATTCATTGCCATCTGAAAAGTTTCCCTAGCATTCTTCAAACCAAAAGGGAGTTTCCTATATGCAAATGTACCCCAGGAACAAATAAAGGAAGTTTTATATTGGTCTTCAGGGTGGATATTGATTTGATTATAGCTAGAAAAGCCATCCATAAATGAAAATATTTAACATCTGGCACATTCATCAATTATCTGGTCGATAAAGGGAGTGGGATAGTTGTCTTTTGGACAAGCATGATTAACATCCCTATAATCAACACACACTCATATTGTTCGTTGTTTCTTCATGATAGGAACAATATTGGAAACCCAATCGATAAGAGGAATGGGGTATATGTAACTAGTGCACAAAAGTTTTTCAATTTCTGCTTTTATGGGAGCAGCCTTCTTCGGATGAACAAGACGGAGGCGTTGTCATACCGGCTTGACATCAGGATACATTCTAATGTTGTGTTCAACTATACTAGAATCAATACCTGGAATTTCCTCATATGAACAAGCAAATATATCGTGAAATTCACGAAAAAGAACACGGTAAGTTTCAAGTTTAGATGGAGAACAAGATTTGCCAACATGGATGTTTTCTACAATTCCATGTTTGGTTGAAATATTGATAGAAATGGCTTCTTTGATATTTGATAAGTTTTGTTCGGAATCTATTGTGTCTATAAATACAGAATTCGAAAGGAAATCAACAATTCAAGGGTGATTTAGTTCATCTGGAATATCTTCTATGTGATATGGAAGATGGGATCGATGATGATAATTTTCCCATGGTTCTTCTTCTATCATCATTGATTGGATGATTCCTTCATTAGTAGAAAATGTATGTGAAAAAGGATCAGAGGAAGTACCATATTCTAATGAAGGATCAACCCATAAAATTGGCGATGATGGATTTTGATTTGCCGCGCAAGCCAAAAAGATTGATTTCTATGCGATCTCAATTGGGCTTAGCGGCATGGTTTCATTACGCATATCAACTTCAGAATTATTGGAAATATTCCATGAGTCAGATGAAGTAGAAGATATCATGTTACAGGTCTCAACTTTTGCAAGTTACACCATTTTTGATGGTGATGGTAGTGAAAAGGTGCCCATTAGTGAAGAATCTTTGAAGAGACCTACTCCAATGTTCTGAAGAGATAGCAGAGGTCTATGAACTAACGAAATGCTTCCGGTTGCCTGTGAACTAGAGGCAAAGAAGACAAGTTGATCAATTACTGTGATTCTGCCTTTATGAGGGAAAGAGATCATACAAAAATATGTCAAAAGCACAATAGCTATAGCATAAGCCCATGGTCTTCCTAGTAAAATATTGTAGTCAAGGGGTCCATCAACGACCTCAAATTCAACAATTATAGTTTTTTCCCCCTAGTTCTATTTGTAGGTTACTTAAAATTACATAAGGTGTACAAGTGAGACCGTCAAAAGCTTTTAACGTCGTAAGTGATCGTGACAAAGGCGATGAGCCAAGTTTTTTCCAGCAATTCATTGACATGATACAAGTAGATGCACCCTCTTCAACAATGGTTCGACGAATGAGTTTATTCAAAGCATTTACTTGGATCAAGAATTCTAACTGTGCTGGTGGTTGTGGCATATAACCCGCATGGTTAAAAACCACGAGATTGGAATCCATTGGATCAAGTCCACCAATTGCTAACAATAAAGCATGTTTTTGGGAGGGACAATTTTGAAGCACCTCAAGCATCGACATAGTAGAAGGTGACTGAGCCAAATCTTCTACTATGTTATAAATTTGAGCTGCTCGAGCTCAAGGGTTGAATGTAGATTTATGAACAACTCCCTTAGGTAGTTTTATTGTTAACTCTAGTGCAATGGGTGGTGGAATGGAATCAGATGAAGTTAAAGTCAAATTATTTGGTTGATCTATAGCCTGGTTATTCGACGACGATGGTGGATTACCGTAATCTTTACTTCGTGTGGTCACCAAAAAATCAGTCTTAGGCTTAGTGGTGGATAGCATAATCACTTGTGAAGTGCAAGAATGACTTGTAGCAACCAAATGAATCTCTGGGTTTCGAAAAGGGTCTGTCAACACAGCAGATGTACTAGAAGTCTTAAGAAGTTTTGAGACTTCAGAGTGGTGAGGACAGTCTCGCGTAAAGTGCTCATCGTTACAAATTAAACATGGGTAGCGAGGTTTCCTAGCCAGAGAAGAGGAATCAGATGATTTCTCTTTAGGGGGAGAATTTTGTTTCTTTTTGGTTTTCCCCTTTTTCTTGCTTCTAGGTTTCTTTTCATTTTTACCTTTGTTAGATGACATGACATTTATTTCGGAAGCAAGTGTATTATTAGGTGTATTAGAAGTTTGATTTGAAATAGCAAGTGTTTGACTAGATGGTCTACTTGATGTTTGAGTTCTTGAATAACCTATCACACTGTCACCGGCATGAGAGTCCTTACTGGATGGAGGTGGTGGAACAGTAAAAGATGGTCTAGGTGCATTTGGAATCTTATCATAGAGCGTGCCAGACTGGGTGTAAATCAAGTCTAAGTATTGGGCACAAGCAATTACTTGCTCTTCAGTAACAACTCCTCCTTTAGCCACATCCTCGGTGATAGATGACAACAAGGATTTAATAAACCACTCAGCTAAAAGCTGATCAGGAACAAAAGTTTTGACCATTCGACAACGACGATGCCACTCATGAATATGATTAGAAATGTGAGTAGCAGTGGTCTGTTTAAAGTTGGTCAACAGTTCCGTTCCAATTTCATATCTGATGGGTAACTGAAAATGGGTTAAAAATGTAGTGGCTAAGGCTGTGAAGTTGTCAAATGAGGCTTGTGGTAATTCAATATACCACTTTGCAGCCGGACTAGTGAGTGTTCACTGGAAAAGACGTAGTCTTACTGAATCATCATTTAAGGAGTTGGATGAACACCATAAATGAAAATTCATAACATGATTGGATGGATCTTCTCCAGGGTTTCCATTGAACTTAGGAATATTAGAAGGCAATTTGTGTGGAATCACCGGCCGCTAAGGTGCATAAAGAATGGGATCATTAGTAAGCCGATTTAAATCCGATAATTCAAGTGTTGCGACAAAAGGTAATTGTCGGTTTAGGTTAGGTTGAGCGTAACCAGGGTAAGATGGAATTACCTGGGCAATAGGCATTTTCATACCAACATAAGGAATCTGCTGTTGGTAACCTTGATAGGGGTAGGTTTGTTGAGCATATCCAGTATAAGGTGGTTGTTGGGAACCAGGATAAATTTGTTGTTGTCCACGCAGTATACTGGGACCTGGGTAAGCTTGATGTTGACCAAACCCAGCATAGGCTTGTTGACCAAGTCAAGGATAAGTTTGGTACTATTGGAATTACTATTGTTGATATTGTGGCTGCCATGGTTGTTGATGCAACGGTTGTTTCCCACCAATATAAGTTTGACCAGGTTGTGAATAAATTAGACCAGTATAAGTTTGAGTCATCCCAGTTAATGGTAAAATGGCCTAAGGTTGTTAGATTCCAGACACAAATGGTTGTTGTAAATTGGCCTGAGAAGACTGAGCCTGTAGACCTGAAACTTGAGGGTAAGAGGCTGAAGGAACAGCTTGCAAAGTTTAAGATTCAATCAATTGAGTTTGCAACTGTGGTAAAGTCATAACAACAGGCGTAGTAGGTATGGATGAAACAGGTTGCATTGGTTGTGATGGATACACAAGCCTTGGTTGAACAGGTATTGTAGGCTTCCATTGACAAATAATCATTCCAGAATAAGATGGACCTAAAGATGATGATACTCTTCCATATGATGGCCCCCAGAAAATGGAGGATAAGAAGATTGGGAATATTTTTCTCCATATGGAGGTAATCTAGTGTAAAGTGGATACATTGGATGGTAACCAGATGGACCAGCTTCATATTGACTTGATGGATCAAACTATTTAGTATCCGTAAGTGAAGAACCAGGTATAATTCTTGTGGATGACATGGGTGAAGGCCATGGACTGGAAGAAACACCGGAGTGAGTTCTAGATAATGATTTGTAACCCAGTGGGATGAACAGACCACCATTAAAATGTGACCCAGGTGTTGTGGTAAACATCGAAGATGTAGTGACAGTGGATTCTATCGTAGTTGTAATAGATGATACAGTCTGGGATGTTGTTTCAGCCATATTCAAATGACCCAATAAATGTCCTAATGAATCTATGGGAGTTTGAAAGTAAACATGATCAAAAGGAGTAGTTAACTGAGGATAAGAAGGATAAAGGTAAATCCCCTGTCCAAAATGAGTTGGAGTTCTGGGTGAAGTTTCTTCTTCAAATTGCCCTTCAATAGCAATCAAACCAGGTGGAAGGATTCCACCGTCAGGTCCGTAATAAATTTCCGGTGTTTGACTCTATGGCAAAGGAGAAGTCTCAATAGTTACAGATGTTTGAGGATAAACCGGTCGATCGTCTTCTGGTACGGGAACAACTTCTGATTGTTCAACTTCAGGATCCAAGTGTTCTGGTAAAATAACAATGGGTTCAGGATGAATTTCTTGAACAACTTATGGTTCAGAAGTAACTTCTGTTTGAACTATGATAGGTTCGGGATCAACTTCCAGTTGAACAGATTCAAGTTCAGAAGTAATTTCTTGTTGAACAACTTTGGGTTGAGGATCAACTTCTTGTTGGACAACTTCAATTACCATTTCACTAAGTTCACTTTTAGTGTCCTCAAGTAATTGTAAAGGTTCCACTTCAGTAGCAGATAAACTAGTAACAGTAGGAGTAACTGGAATCACAGTATGTACCGGTATAGGTGACTCTGGTAAATCAGATGAAGAACCAGGAGTTTGTGTGGACTCAGGTAAACGAGACCGCTTTTGTCAACTAGGTGTAGCTTCAGGAGGTAAAGCCAGTTTACTCGTTGTCCTACGCGAATGATGGGGTAAAGGTTGATTTTCCTCCACGATTGCTAATTGATTTTATTACAAAAAGAAATAAACAAAAAGAGGGTAATCTACGCAAAAGGATTACCAAGTAACTATGAACTACAATACACTGCCTCAGAGAAGCCAAGGACTTAACATACGTGCAGGTAATCTCCCCGAATGTTGTTTTTGGTGTATCATAGTATACAAGGCGGCCGACTCGATTACCTATGGATGGATAGCAACCTAATGTAGTCCTCCCAAATATACCTGAAAGTACGTGGAGGCCCAATCTGTGTTAGTGCTATCTAATGCGAAACCACACAGTGAGAGAATTCCTTTATACTTTTCGTACTATAACACCACCCTATATACCCGAAAGTACGTTAACGAGCTATTATATACTTACGTACGTGGAATGAGGTATCACAATCGGAATGTATCGCACACAATTAGCGACAACTGCTATGTTTAGCGACGCTGGAATACTTCTCTAGCTTAGACCTCTAAATTTTATGTGTTAAGTTACAATGCTCCATTAGGTTAATTGAGATAAATCTTAGTTGATCTTGTTTAAAAGTTTGCCTTTCAGGTTCACGACGTGATGTTTTTGAAACTCCTAGAATGCAACTATGATGAGAAACATTCTTTTCATTTGATTTAAACAATGAAAACCATAACTAAAAGGGATAAATCAATCAGAATCTTTAAACAAAGAGCATACAACACATCTAATGCAACTTTCCCTATACTGTTCCTACAAGCACACACAAAATTCTAAATGCATTATGCATGTTTTTATTTTCATTCCTTTAATGTTTAGATGAACATAAAGAAACTAAATGCACAAATGATCAATCAATGCTTTTCACAAGAAACGAAGACTTTACAATAGTTTCTTTTTCAAATAAATGAAGACTTTACGACAATTCTATTCAGAAAAGTAAATAATAATTAATGTAATATAACTTTGATAATGAATTGTAAATAATAAATAAATCTCTTAAGAAACACTAAACAATCAAGGTCAAAGTAGGGCTAGGAAAGGAAATGCAAACTGATTTCAGAGCCATAGAAAACATTGATCTTTCAGCAAACAACATCAGAAGCAACTTTGGAAAAATCAAGCAAAAGATGGGTTTTTTGGCTTGACAGGGATCAGCGTAGCCCTGAGTGGGAGACAATGCGTTGTAGAGCACTGTCTCTAAGCTAAGGCTGCTCTGCAGCGCACTGTGTCAAGAACAACACTACGCTGATGATAGAGAGCACAATGAGCAGACATTTAAGCACACTTTTTTGACCAAAAAAGATTCAAAATGACTGAAAAGGGATCAATGAAGTCATGTAAAGTATACTAGGATGTAATATGATAAGGGTAAACTACCAGGAATGATGGTTGTTCCCCAGTATGGTCGCCAATTTGTTATACAGAATTTATACCTACGGATAAGTACATCTTCCCTAAGTGGGTAGTTACACTTAGAACAACAAAAGTAAAGATGTTTAACCTTTTCCTACAATAGACAAATAAGATAAAGGAACCTACTTGTGATCCTTTGCTTCATTTGATCTCCTTTGAATTTCTCTCGTCGCTCCCGCTCAAACTAAATTCGCTCAATTGGTACTTGTCAACATAAACAGAAGACGACAACAATCAAAGCATATGATCTATCTACTGTAAACAAATGGAATCGACAACATTTGAACATACATTCATCATATGTATAGACAAAAGTATTGGAAAAGGAAAAAACAACTTTATTGATTGATAGAAGGAAAAGTTACACCCAATGTGGTTCGATGCCATGTCACTAATCCAGCGTAGTGTTTGGTCAATTTAGTGTGTCCTAAATTGCTATATAAATTGTCAATCCGGGAGTCGTAAACTGCTAAAGTGAGGTGCACTATATATGCAAGATAACCGATTTCTTACTTCTTTTTCGTTTTTAATTTTTGGTTTGTTTTTGGGTTTATCTTTTGTTGATTCCCTAATGTGAGATGGAAATTCTAAAAGTCAAGTATGGATATAAGTGTTCAAGGCAATGATGACCTTTAAAATGATTTCCAGACTTCAAAGTTTTCAAAAAGGTTTTAAAACTTGCAATGATGAAATCAATTCCTAAGAGAGAATAAAAATGTGCCTATATTCTAATTAAACCAAACAGTGAGCTAGTGACTATGAAACCCAGTATCCTTACTGCTGTATAAAAAGAAACTGAACTCAAAGAAATTCAAAAACTGCAAGAAAAGTAAACTAAATCATATTACATCAACTCATATTCTGATCCCTCACCATTCGACTCGCTCTGGCTATAGGAGGTAATCATAAACAAATTGAGTAATATGATATCTAATTTGCATAAAATGAAACTAAGATCAAACTACACATTCATACTTCAATCCCTCACCATTTGACTCGCTCTGGCTATAGGAGGTAACCGAAAATGACATGAGTAATCTAATCACTAACTTGCAGAAAAATAAACTAATATCAAACTATGCATTCATACTTCAATCCCTCACCATTTGACTCGCTCTGGCTATAGGAGGTAACTGAAAATGACATGAGTAATCTAATATCTATCTTGTAGAAAAGTAAATGAACAAAACAAAACTGAAAGAAATAAACAGTGCTGGAATTAGAACTAAGAAAATAAATCAGCAGAAGGACAAGATAATTCCATGTAATTAGTCATTAAAAAGCTATGTGCACTTGCCTAGGCTGTTTATTAGAACCTGAAATAAAGACATTGATCAGTTAACAGTCATTAGAAAGCATAAAAAACTATGGACAACAATCAACATGAATACCAAAAGCAATGTAATATATACAAACAAATAATTATGGCATCAGGAACGTAAAGGAAGAAAGCATGAAACTATACAGCAATTACAAAACCTTGGTGTGTACAGGGGCCCTCTGCACAACCTCGGCCAATCAGCAATCAACCACGAATTGAGCTTAAAAACAATGTCTGCTCATGCATTAAAATGCAGTCATAACATAAGGAACAAGTCACGACACAGTGGGTTCATAAACAGTCAATATTACATTCAAAAAGCTAGCTAATATGCGTATGAGAACGCTTTATTTATAACAGAGGATGACACAACTACTTTCCTAAACTCTGCGCTGATAAACAAACACGTGAATAACCACGTCCAGAAATCTAGTATGATGGTAGCCGTGAAAATTAAATCCAAGGAGGGTGGCTGTTAGATTCGGTTCATGGAGCAGTCCACAGGTGTTAGCATGCCTCCTGAGATTTAGGAATTTTCCACGCAAGTCTTCACGTGGTGAAAAACAGAGTTTTGCCACCGTAAAACTCTTAGGTTGACCACCGCTTGACTGTCTTTGACCACAGCCTTCTATGAGGGATTCGGCTAAACCAAGAGGACACGTTCAATGTCCACATCATTTGCAACTTGCCCATGTAGCCGGATTCTCCTGTAGACACCTGTAACATAGAATTCAACAAAATGCGGAAAGTTGAGCTGGCTGCGGAAAGTGACAAGATTCCGCAATTGACTGAGCAAAAATCTAGATCAAACAACAGTCACAAGACATAGTTAGGAAACCATTTTATATGCTCTTTTTAAACTAATATGCAATGATTTGACAGCTTAGGAGGTCCAGGTAAATGGAAAAAAAGGCTAAAAAGGCTAAATGGAAACTGACACCGCAACCACTTGGCTGAATAAAGATAGTTAGATAATAACTAACTGAATGGAAATGGTCATGAAAGAGACTTTTATTTATGAAATGGAATGAAATGGAGTGAGATGAAATGGAGTGGAGTGAAATGAAAATGAAATGGAGTGGGATGAAATGGAGTGGAGTGAAAATGGGAAAGAAAGAGAGATTGTTTTTTTGGAAAATATAGAGTGTCAGGTGTTCCTGATTTTCACTCTACATTTTCTTTATAAGACTGCCAATCAATGATTGGTTTTCAGGCTTATACAAAATTTTTATTTTTATTTTTATTTTTTTATTTTATTTCTTTTTTGAGCTTAACAGAAAGGAACAAAGGCTAGGCTGGTGGAGAAGAAGGATTCTTCTTCACCAGCCTTATTGCAGAATTCTCTTGAAACATTTTGACAAATTCCTCTTTTGAGAGTGGCTTATGATAAATCTTTAATCTGTGGCCATTCACAATAAGAGGGGTTTGAAATTCATCAATGGTCTTGATTCTTATCGCTCCATTGCTAAAGACTTTGTCAATCTCATATGGGCCAAGCCAATGGGTCTCAAATTTACCTTTGAAGTCTTTAAACTTGGAATCAAATAGTAATGCCCAATCTCCCTCTTGAAACTTTTTCTCTTTGATGTATCTGTCATGCCACTTAGCTCTTTGATTTTGAACTAGATCAGTTCTTAGGATTTCTTCTTGTATGATCTCATCCAGCTCATTCAACTGTTCCATTCTGTGCTTTTGGGCTTCTGATAGATCCATCCCCAATTGAACTGCCATCTTGAAAGTTTTGACTTGAAACTCAATGGGGAGCAGGATTTCTTTCCCATAAACAAGTTCATAGGGAGAATGTCCTATTGTATTCCTCCATGTAGTTCTGTAGGCCCATAAGGCTTCAGGAAGCCTTTCTGCCCAATCTCTTCTGTGTAGATGAACAGTTTTGGTGATGATGCTTTCAATAACTTTGTTTGTAGACTCCACTTGGCCATTTGCTTGCGGATGGTAAGGAGTAGAATTTCTGTGCTTGATCTTGTATTCTTCCATCATCTTCTCCATCATGTTGGATGTAAATTGACTTCCCTGATCTGTCACAATTTCTCTTGGGACACCAAAGCGAGTAAAAATATCCTCATAAAGAAAACTAACAACTGAATTTTCAGTAGCAGAAAGTAATGCTTTGGCTTCTACCCATTCAGTGACATAATCAGTGCATACCAATATATACTTCTTTTGTTTAGATGGTGGATTAATGGGTCCAATGAAATCTAAAGCCCATTTTTCAAAGGGTTCAATGAGTACCTGTGGTTGTAATGGCATTTCATTTGAAAGAGTTGGTTTCCCTACTCGTTGGCAACTGTCACACCTTTTAACATATTCTTTTGTATCTTTGAAGAGGGAAGGCCAATAATATCCTAAAGAAAGGATTTTATAGGCCTTCCTTTTGTCAGCAAAGTGTCCACCGCATGGTTCATCATGACATGCCTTGAGGATGTCATGCATTTCATCTTCCCTAACACATCTTCTGATCACACAATCTGGCCCTGTTTTAAACAATTCATTAGAAATCCATGAATATTTTGAACTCTCCTGAATAATTCTTCTTCTTTCACTAGGAAATAGATGTGGAGGTAGTTTCCCTGTAACCAAATAGTTAGCAATATCTGCATACCAAGGAGTCTTAGTAGTTACTGCAAATAAATATTCATCTGGAAACTTATCCTCTACAGGAGAATCTTCTTTAGTATTTTGGATCCTAGACAAGAAATTAGCTACTGTATTTTGTTTCCATGTCTATCCAACACAGTAATATTAAATTCCTGTAAAAGTAAGAGCCATCTTCTAACTCTGCGATTAGTAACAAGTTTTTTCATTAGATATCTAATCGCAGAATGATCAGTATGGACAAAAGTTTCATAGCCTATTATATAATGTCTAAACTTATTGATTGCATGAACAACAGCTAAGAACTCTTTTTCAGTCACAGTATAGTTCAACTCAATGGGAGTCAAATTTTTACTGGTATAGTAAATGGCATAAGGAACTAAATCCTTTTGACCCAACACAGCTCCTAGAGCTGTATCTGAAGCATCTGTAGAAATATGGAAAGGAAGTTTCCAATTTGGCCCTCTCAAGATGGGTGCTTCAGATATTCTTGTTTTCAAAGTTTCAAATACTGATTGACAATCAGGATCCCATTTGAATTCACAGTCTTTTGTAAGCAATTTGAAGAGTGGAGATGCTATTTTGGTGAAGTTTTCTATAAATCTTCTATAGTACCCAGTAAATCCCAGAAAACTTTTAACATCTTTTTGACAATTTGGAATAGGCAACTTGGAGCTGACTTCAACTTTTGATCTATCAACTTTAATCCCATCCCCTGAAATGTGATGTCCCAAAACAATAACTTCAATAAACATCATAAAGAATTTTTCATGACTCAATGAAAGGTTTGTTTCCTTACATCTTATAAGGACTTTTTCCAAATTCTCTAATGCCTCTTCAAATGAATCACCATAAACTGTAAAATCATCCATATAGACCTCTACACAATCATGGATTAGATCAGAAAATATTCCTAGTACTGCCCTTTGAAATGTTGCGGGTGCATTACATAATCCAAAAGGAAGCATTCGGTAAGCAAAAGTTCCCCATGGACAGGTAAATTTGGTCTTATCTTGATCTTCAGGTGCCACCTGAATCTGATTATAGCCACTAAAACCATCCAAAAATGAAAAGTGCTTTTTGCCTGCTAGAGTATCTAATACCTGATCGATAAAGGGTAAAGGAAAGTGATCCTTCAAAGTTGCTTTATTCAATTCCCTGTAATCAATGCATACCCTCCATTTACCATTCTTTTTAGGTACTATAACCAAAGGAGAAACCCATTGGCTATCTGAAATTGGATAAATGAAGTTTACATTGAGTAGTTTTGGAGCTCTTCTTTCACTATCTCCCTAAGGTTTGGATTCATCCTTCTCTGAGGTTGTCTAATTGGTCTACTGTTTTCCTCTATGTAGATGTGATGAATGCAAGTCTTAGGGTCAATACCTTTCATATCAGTATACTCCCATGCAAATGCAGTAGAATGTTTTTGCAATATTTTGGTTAACTCTTCCTGTTGTGATTTTTCCAAGTTTTTGTTGATATTCAATGTTTTACCTGGAAATATCTCAATGGCGGAACTACCAAACTCTTCCATAGAGTAAAGAGACATTTGTCTAGATGATAGATACCCAATGTCAGAATCTAACTGAAATTGTGTGTGGTCATATTCTGAAGATGTTTCAAAGTTTTCTAATGTGTTCAGAATTTCACTATCTTCACTGATTTCAGAAATGGTAAAGACAGGTTGTATAGTGTCCTCATCATCGACCCATTCATTATCTCCTACTTCTATAATTGCTTTTTCTGGAGGATACAAATTGAATTTCTTTGTCGAATTACCATCAGAAATATACATATCCCAAGATCTACAACTGATAAAAGCATTAGCTGTGGCTAGCCAAGGTCTTCCTAAGATGAGTGGGTACCCTCCTAGATTACTCTTGGGAGTTAAAATCATGAAATCTACTGGATATTCCCAAGAATCTAAGGAGACCGAATGTCTTCTAATACACCATCTGGTTTGATAATTGATCGATCTGCAAGTTGCAGTAGAGTAGGTGTAAAAAGAAGATTAGGAAGTTTTAGCTATTCCATAGTCTGTCTACTAATAATGTTGATAGCAGCCCCTAAATCAATCAAAGTATTTGGAATTTCTACCCCATTGATATGTGTTTTGACAATTGGACTACTGGGATCTACATATTTCTGCATGGTAATTTTTCCCATCATGATATCTGCAATTTTTCCTACCAGGTGGATTCTTCCTGTATCTCTTGGTTTCCTTCTTGGTCTTTGGAGACTCAACTCCTTTATTGTTTTTACTAGAATAGGAATCTATCTAATGGCTTGTAGCAAGGGAATCTTGATATAGACATTCTTTAATTCATCTAGAAAATCATAGTCAGGCAACAAGATTTGTTTTTCCACTCCTTTGTCAATTTGTAATATTTCAGGAAAAGGAGGTGTGGATAAAGATGCAGGTTGCTCAACTATAGGAGTTGTGGGGGTTGACTCTTTTTCTTTTTCTTTTTGAGTGCTTGGGTTTTGAAGAGATGCTTCAAAACTTTTATTGGCTTCAAGAGAATCTTCCTCAGAAATGATTTGCTTTTGAGAATCTATAGAAGGCTTTTCTAAAACTCTACCAGATTTGAGTTGTACATCATTGAGAGGAACAATAATATAGGTAGGAAATTGTTTTCCTTCTACCATGTAAGCATTTTGAGGGTTTTTATTATTGGGATTTGGCAATGGCTGGGAAGGTAGTTGATTTGTCTTTTGTTGGAATGGAAGCAAGAGTTGGGAATTTGGATTTTGTTGAGAAGGTTGTTGCTATTGTGAAAATGGCAATGAAAGTTGTGGATTTTGATTTGGAAGTTGTGGAACTTGTTGATTTTGAAAAGATGGAGGATATTGATAAAATTGAGCAAATCTCCCATAAGGATTTTGCATACCTTGTACCCATGATTGAAATGGATTTTGAGGTTGGGACCAAGGTTGTTGCCAAGGATTCCAATTTGGTGGGGGTTGAAAGTTCGTGGGGTTGTTAAACCCTTGATTTTGTTGCCCCTGCCAAGGTCTCCTTGAAACAAAACAGAGAGACTCAATTGAATTTGGGTCTTCTTGAAAGACAGCTTTGAGCCCAGGAATTGAAGGACAATCCTTGGTCTCATGGCTTTCTGAACAAATCATACATGTTTCTACAACTTTTGCATCCAAGGGGCATTCCCTTAGAGCATGTTTCTTCCTACATTTTGGACAAAAGATGGCCAAAGCTTCAGCTTCTGCTTTCTACTTGTTTTGTATCTTAAGGGTGTCTAGTTGCTCACTAAGGCTCCCTAAAATATCAGTTTTGAACTCATCAAGCATGTTGCCAATCTCAGCCCTACTTACTGATCTAGTTGCAGATTTGTTTGCTCTAATGAGAGAAGGATCTCTAGGCCCTTTTCCAGTTTTAGATTTTCCCCTTGAGAGATGGACACATAGCTCTGCTATATCATGAAGTGGAAGTTGAGATATATCTCCTTTTCCCATCATGTTCAAAATATCTATCCATTCATCTCTAATGGCTTTTAATAGAAGGGATTTCAAGGTTTCCTCATCTAGGTTATTCATTTTTTCTCTTTTCAGGTTGTATTGAAATCTTTCAAGTAAATCCTCCAAGTTTTCATCTTCTTTTTGCACCATTTTGAATACCTCATCCTTATGGTTGGTGGGCATACAATAGTCCAGGTATCTATCCAAAAATGTTTGTTTCATAAATTCCAAGTCCTAATAGATTGAGTGACTAATCCCATGAACCATTTTAGAGAAGCTCCCTTCAATGTTGAAGGAAAAAATTTGAGTTTTTGAGAGTATTCCATATAATCATAAGTTCGGCACACGACTTCAAACTCAAATAGAAATGTTTCAGGATCCTCACTTCGCAACCCATAAAAGTTTGGGAGGACAGATGGTGAGATGTTTTTCATTGTTGTTCGAGATTCCTCATCAACTATAGGAAATCCAAATGAGTTATCTCCATCCCTATTTCCCCCATTGTTACCTCTACCTCCTCCATTGTTTCCTCCTCCTCTACCTCTACCTCTACCTCCAAATTCGTTTACTACTTCCTCTATCATGATAGTTTCCCCAGAGGTTTCAAAGTCCTCTGGTTCTTCTACTAATGGCGAATGAGGAGGAATTTCTCCCTCTTCTTCTTCAGGTGATTCTACTTCCTCGATTACAATGTGTTTTCCTGTAGAAGTAAAGAAAGGGTCTTTTCCTAACTCAGATTCGGTGGATAGTGTGGGAGAGTCTCCTAATTCAGCTGCTACCCTTTGAATTCCAGGAATCCTAAGGCTAGGAGTATGAGTTGGAGATGATGGAGGTGTATCTTGTCTATACCTTGAAGTAGATGGAGTTGTAAAAATTGAACTCTTGGCCCTAGCTATAAACCTTTCCCTAGAATCTCTTGCTCTATGCATGTCATTTTTTTATTATTTTTCTTCAAGTCGGGCTAACAATTCTCTTTCTGATCTTCCAGATCACTCTAGGTGCAAGAAGAGAGCATACTCAAAAAATTATTGAATCAATAACTCTCTTTTCTGATCCTCCAGGTCACACTAGGTGCAAGAGGAGAGCATACTTTGAGAAGTTATCAATTTTTACCTTCCTCGAAATTTTCTTGTGTTTTTTTTTTAAGAAATTGGCTACCTAGTTTCACTTCCCTGGTAACGGTGCCAAAATGTTTGGTCAATTTAGTGTCTCCTAAATTGCTATATAAATTGTCAATCCGGGAGTCGTAAACTGCTAAAGTGAGGTGCACTATATATGCAAGATAACTGATTTCTTACTTCTTTGTCGTTTTTTATTTTTGGTTTGTTTTTGGGTTTATCTTTTGTTGATTCCCTAATGTGAGATGGAAATTCTAAAAGTCAAGTATGGATATAAGTGTTCAAGGCAATGGTGACCTTTAAAATGATTTCCAGACTTCAAAGTTTTCAAAAAGGTTTTAAAACTTGTAATGATGAAATCAATTCCTAAGAGAGAATAAAAATGTGCCTATATTCTAATTAAACCAAACAGTGAGCTAGTGACTATGAAACCTAGTATCCTTGCTACTGTATAAAAAGAAACTGAACTCAAAGAAATTCAAAAACTGCAAGCAAAGTAAACTAAATCATATTACATCAACTCATATTCTGACCCCTCACCATTCGACTCGCTCTGACTATAGGAGGTAATCATAAACAAATTGAGTAATCTGATATCTAATTTGCATAAAATGAAACTAAGATCAAACTACGCATTCATACTTCAATCCCTCAGCATTTGACTCGCTCTGGCTATAGGAGGTAACCGAAAATGACATGAGTAATCTAATCACTAACTTGCAGAAAAATAAACTAATATCAAGCTACGCATTCATACTTCAATCCCTCACCATTTGACTCACTCTGGCTATAGGATGTTGGAAATAATACTGAGAGGGGGGGTGAATCAGTATTATCAAGTTCTTTTAACAAATCTTCCTTATTTACACTTTGAATTATTTTTGCATATCAGTACCATAAAATAATGAGCATGAACAAGAAAAACAGATAGTCACACCAAAGAACACCAGATATAAGGTGGAAACCCAATGTGGGTGAAAACCACCTGCTGCAATATGTCTCTATCTTCTTTCAAATTAGAAACTCCCTTTACAATGATTTTGTACTAGTGCAGTCCTTTACCAATACGCAGGCTGTAACCTGCAGAGAGCTACAACTCTCTCTCGTTTTCCAGTCTCTCCTGGAAGGGAGCTACAACCCCCTACTTTTTTTCTTTCAAGAACCACTTTTCATGAATTTTCAAACTGGATCCATAAACATCAAATGATCATCAAGTACAAGTAAATCACCCAGTCAACTGCAGTAACCAGATCCACAATAATAGTAAACTAAACCCAGAACACCTTATCAACATAAAAATTCAGTCAACAAAAGATCTTAAGACAGATACGCAGTTTTTCTTTCTCTGGCCTGTGTCTCTATGCACTTCACCTTCTGCTCTCCGGCGTACACACGCAGAGAGCCTTCTGCTGCACCGCGTACCCATGCACTGTTTCTTCAATCGCACTGCGTACTGTTACTGTAGGTACGCACCCATAGACACTATCGCGGCGCGTACTGCTACTGTAGCCATGCACCTATAGATGCTATCGCGCCGCGTACCTACGCACCTGTGGCTTCTGAAGCGCTGCGTACTTTTACTGTGCGTACGCACCTGAACCTCTGTCGCGCTGCGTACCCACGCACTGCGCCTTCTTCTACTCTGCGTACCCACACAGTTCTCCTTCTTCTGCTCTGCGTACCCACGCACTTGCACTGTTAATCACCTGCGTACTTCTGATTAGGGCCGAATTGGCAGTCCACCAGTGTGCCACAGATAGTCAGATGCCCAGATCTGATCATGCGCCCGAGAGATCATGCTTCACTTTCAACTTCACTTTTATATAGATCAAGATTTTAAACCGATAACCCAATATTTCAGATCTTAAGATATTCAATTTTCAAAGATACATAGCCAAGTGATCTCCTTTGCTTTATATAGGCAAGCTCTTCCTAAAATCATGGATCAATACCATAGATAACCAATACAAGGGGCCCAAAAACATGGGGCTCAATAATAATAATATAAAACAATACCACGGGCCAAAACCATAGAATCAAGAACTGCGGGCTAAATACCACGGGCCAAACATAAGAAACCCCACGTGAATGCGCTTCTCTGCCTTGAAGTAAGTGAAACTGGGGGTACGCACTTTCTGAACGGGTGACCTGCATATGTGGCCACAGTCCCTTCACGGTGTACCTGCGTGTACGCACCTTTTGAACTATTCTCCTGCGTACCTCTTAATTTTCAACATTTTGAGAGCCTGAGCAGAGCATTGCCACGTGAGGGTGTTGCCATCAAGTACAACATCTGTAACATAGAGCCATACCAGAATCATAGTGCAAACAATCTCCCCCTTTGGACTTGATGGCAACCTCAAAATCTTCAACGTCATTCTCCCCCTTTGACATCAAGGGAAAAGGGTTATGCTCCCCCTAAGAACATGAACCAGATCTGCAAAGAACCATAATCCACCAAACACCATAAATGACCATGAAAGAGATAGAGACATATTGCAGCAATATTCAGACCAGCATCCATGATCTGTACTTCCTCCATAATGCCAACAATGCATTATATGCTCCCTCTGAACCTGCGCCATTTGATCTTCGACCAATCCGCAACCCAACAAATGTACGCATATACCCCTAATGAACCTTGCGTACAACCATCAATCAGAAGAGATTAAACAACAAGATGATGCATCAACAACCCCCAGCTTTTGCCTGAGGTATTCAAAAGTCTCCCTGGGCAATGGTTTGGTGAGTATATCAGCAACTTGTTCCTTAGAAGGAACATACTCCAACTTGGCCTTCTATTCAAGCACTTGTTCCCGGAGAAAATGATACTTGATTGGTATGTGCTTGGTTTTTGAATGCATGACTAGGTTCTTTGAGATGCTGATTGCACTTGTGTTATCACATAAGATGGATATAGGTGGTGTACAAGTGATTTGAAAATCCTGCAAGGTCTGCATCATCCAAAGGAGTTGAGTGCAGCAAGATGCAACAGCAACATATTCCGCTTCAGCTGTAGACAAGGCAATCAAACTCTGTTTCTTGCTGAACCAAGATACTAATCTGGAACCCATAAAGAACGCACCACCACTTGTGCTCTTTCTGTCATCCACGCTTCCGGCCCAATCTACATCTGTATAAGCATGAAGTGTGAGGTCTGTATCTCTAGGATACCATAAGCCATAATTTTGAGTCCCTTGAAGATATTTGAAAATTCTCTTCACTGCCTGAAGATGAGTCTCCTTTGGATTTGCCTGAAATCTTCCAACTATTCCCACTGCATGAATGATGTCCGGTCGGGTACCTGTCAAATAAAGTAGACTTCCAATCATAGATCTGTAGGTTGGTTGATGTACCTCTGCTGATTCATCATTTGCACTGAGGCTACATCCTGTGACCATGGGTGTACATACTGGTTTTGCATCTTCCATGCCATATTTCTTCAAAATCTGCTTGAGATACTTGGTTTGAGACAAAAAGATCCCTCCTTCTTTTTGTTGGATTTGCAAACCAAGAAAATATGTCAGTTCTCCCAGCAAGGACATTACGAATTCTTTCTGCATCACCAAGGCAAAGCTTTGACTCATAGCTTCTTCATTGCTGCCAAAGATAATGTCATCTACATACACAACAAGTATTAGCAATTTGTCATTTTCAACTTTTATATAAAGATTGCTATCTGCCGATCCTTTTGAAAAACCTTGTTGATGAAGATATTTGTCCAAACGATAGTACCAAGCCCTTGGAGCTTGTTTGAGACCATAGAGAGCCTTTTTCAATCTGCATACAAGATTTGGATCATTTCCAAGAATGAACCCATCTGGCTGCTCAATGTATACTTCTTCTTCCAAGTCTCCATTCAGAAAGGCTGATTTCACGTCCATTTGAAATACTTTGATGTTTTGAAAGCTTGAGAGAGCAAGGAACATTCGGATGGCCTCAAGTCTTGCAACAGGAGCAAAGGTTTCTTCAAAGTCTATTCCTTCTTACTGCGCATACCCTTTACAAACAAGTCTGGCCTTGTTTCTAATTACTTCTCCATTTTCATTCAATTTATTTTTGAAGACCCATTTTGCCCTATAACATTCTTATCCTTTGGTCTAGGAACCAGCTCCCAAGTGTTGTTCTTTTCGATCTGTTCAAGTTCTTCATCCATTGCTTTCACCCAACATTCATCTTTGCATGCCTCTTTCACATTTTGTGGTTCAGTAGAAGAGAGTAATGCCAAATAGATTGAAGCTTCTGCAACTGTTCTTCTTGTTTGTACACCTGCTTCTTTCTGCCCCAAAATCTGAGATTCTGGATGATTCTTCTGAACATATATGGATGGAGTCTTCTCTTCTATCCTTATCTGCTCCTCTGGTTCTTCTTGAGGTTCTTCTTCTTCATCATTTTGTCTTTGAGGGTAGCCTTCATCTTCTTCGATGTCTTCATGATGTACTTGCCTAGGAATGTATCCCTTCTCATCAACCACTCCATCAATGCTGTCAACAATTCTTCCAAGTCTTTTATTGTAGCACTTGTATGCTTTGCTATGTGGAGAATAACCAAGAAGATTGCCTTCATATGCTCTAGGTTCAAGTTTGCCAAGTTGCTCATCAGTATTCTTAATATAACATTTTCTCCCAAAGATTTTGAAGTGCTTTACCGAAGGAGTCTCACCACACCAGAGCTCATGAGGGGTTTGAGTGCTATTCACCCGGACATTTGTTTTGTTGAGAATAACAACCGCAGCATGTGCAGCTTCACCCCAGAAAGTTGCGGGAGTTCCAGACTCATCAAGCATAGCACGAGCCATTTGTTGGAAAGTTCTGTTCATTCTTTCCACAACTCCATTTTGCTGAGGAGTTCTAGTTGTAGAGAATTCTCTTCTTATCCCATGTTCTTCACAGAAATCGAAAAATTCATTTGAGGTAAACTCCCCACCTCTGTCGGATCTGAGTCACTTAATTTTGTATCCTGATTCATTTTCAACCAAGGCTTTGAAGGATTTGAATTTTTCGAATGCTTCATCTTTGTGCTTCATAAGTCCTAACCAGACAAACCTGGAGAAATCGTCAATGAATAATATCAAGTATTCTTCTCCTCGAGGTGTCCTTTTCCTGAATGGACCACATGTATCTGTATGTACTAGCTCAAGAGGCATGCTAGCTGATCCTTCCTTCTCTAGAAAGTTGGTTCTGGTTTGCTTCCCAAACTGACATGATTTGCATATGGTGTTGTCTGGAATTTTGATATCTGGAAGATCGCGAACTGCCTGATATTTGCATGCTTTCCTTATTTGTGAAAAGCTTAGATGCCCCAACCTCCGGTGCCATAACCAATGTTCATCATCCTTGCTTAGATAGCATTGTTGTTGTCCTTCTTCAAATATGTATAGATTATTTAGAGTTCTTTTACCTTTGATCACCGTTTTACCTATATCAAGATCACGAACAAGACATCCATTTGTTCTAAATATCACCTCGGTTCCTTGATCACACATCTGGCTGACACTTAGAAGATTATGTTTCAATCCATCAACATACAAAACATTTCCATCTTTGACCTTTTCTTTTAACTGAGCAGTGCCTTTTCCTTTTATGGTTGCAGGAGTATCATTTCCAAAAGAAACTTTCTTTCCTTTTTCTAGAGCAGAATATGACTCAAGTTTTTCTTTATCACCTATCATATGCTTCGAACATCCACTGCCAATATACCATAGATTTTCCTGTCCCTCTGCATAAAATGCTATCCCACATCTTTCTGTTTGTGGTTCCTTTATTCTCCATGTCTTGGTGCTTGAGGCTTGTTCTTTTGTCTGCTGAACCCTGCTCCTGCATTAAGAATCTTCATGACCAAAGTTATTGCAAATAGAACATTCAACTTCATTTTCAAGAGCCGAAAAGTTGTTAGAGGTCCTTTTTGTAATCCCGGTCATACTTCTTTGTTTTTGAGCTTCTCTAGTCATGATTGTTTTATATGCAACACATTGAGCTGCTTTGTGACCAAAGTTATGGCAAGAGAAACATTGTCCATTGAAGAAACTTCTGCGGTTATCAAATCTGCCGGCCAAATGATTGTAATTTCTATTGTCATCCATTCTTGAACCAAATTGAGAAGATTTTACCTGTGGCTGGTTGTAGCTTTTGTTCACCCTTAAGACGGATTGCCCTTGATAGTCTCTGTTTTCAATTCGTCCCTGCTTTACCTGGTGGTCTCCATTGTGAATTTGCTCATTCCTTCTTGCTACATCAAGATAACTTTTTGAGGTGGATGCTTGAGAAGTTTCTCCATTATAGCCCAGACCTATCTTGTTTAGTGGAGAACGCTGTACATTGATAATCTCATCCAGAGTTTCAGATCCTTTGACAAAATTAAGATTAATAGCCTTTGTTTTCTCAATCTCTTTTCTAAGACCAACAATTTCACCTTCTAATTTTTCAAGATGTTTTTCCTTTTCATCAATTTGAAATTGTAGAGTATCAATGATCATATTCTTTTCTTCTATACATCTCTTGAGTCTAGTAATTTCTTCATAAAGACTATCCACATCTATAGCATCCATATAATCATCATCTTCAAATGCCATTAACAGTTTATAGTCATTACCTCGTTCATCTTCATCACTATTTGATAGACCATCACTATCTTCATGAGTGTAGTAGCTTTTCTTATTTGCAATCTGTTTCTTGTTCCATCTAGCAGGTTCCTTTCCTTTATCCTTATAAGGACATTTTGTAGCATAATGACCTACTCTTCCACAAGCAAAGCATTTAAAAGGCAACTTACCTCTGAACCTTCCAGAACCCCTTTGAAGATCTCTAACAAAATTTGATTCTTCTTCTTCTTCTTCTGGCACGTGACTTGCTTCATAATAGTCTCCTTTGCCTGAAGCCTTGAAAGAAGCTTCTCTTCTGTCTGATGGACCTCCCTTTCTCATTTCATAAGCAGTTAGAATTCCGTGTAGCTGAGACATAGTAAGAATTCGTAGATTTTCCTTTTCTTCTATTGCAGACACTTTAGATTCAAACTTGGGGGACAATGATCTTAGAACCTTTTCAACCACAATAGCCTCTTTTATTTCTTCACCCAAGTTTTTCATGCAATTAACAATCTCATCTACCCGAGGAAAATATTTAGCCACACTTTCATCATTATACATTCTGAGATTCTCATACTGAATCCTGAGGGTTTGAAGTTTAGCACGCTTTACCTGTTCATCTCCTTCATAGCTCAAGAAAATCTTGTCCCATATTTCTTTTGCGGATTTATATTGCATAACCTTCACAAATTCTGTTTGAGATAAGCATCCCAGCAAAGTATTGACTGCTTTAGCATTTGTTTCATATTTCTTCTTTTCGGCCGTATCTGTAGGAGTAGCTGAAGGAAAAGTGTAGCCTGTATCTATGATATCCCAAACTTCTGTACCAAGAGATTGAAGATAGGCAGTAACTCTTACCTTCCAATAATTGAAGTTTGTCCCATCAAAAATTGGTGGCCTGATTGATGCTTCCCTCTTGTAGTTGCTCATGATGAATGATCTTCCTTCAAGCGATCAAGCTTCTCCGAAGGACCTGCTCTGATACCAATTGTTGGAAATAATACTGAGAGGGGGGGTGAATCAGTATTATCAAGTTCTTTTAACAAATCTTCCTTATTTACACTTTGAATTATTTTTGCATATCAGTACCATAAAATAATGAGCATGAACAAGAAAAACAGATAGTCACACCAAAGAACGCCAGATATAAGGTGGAAACCCAATGTGGGTGAAAACCACCTGCTGCAATATGTCTCTATCTTCTTTGAAATTAGAAACTCCTTTTACAATGATTTTGTACTGGTGCAGTCCTTTACCAGTACGCAGGCTGCAACCTGCAGAGAGCTACAACTCTCTCTCGTTTTCCAGTCTCTCCTGGAAGGGAGCTACAACCCCCTACTTCTTTTCTTTCAAGAACCACTTTTCATGAATTTTCAAACTGGATCCATAAACATCAAATGATCATCAAGTACAAGTAAATCACCCAGTCAACTACAGTAACCAGATCCACAATAATAGTAAACTAAACCCAGAACACCTTATCAACATAAAAATTCAGTCAGCAAAAGATCTTAAGACAGATACGCAGTTTTTCTTTCTCTGGCCTGCGTCGCTACGCACTTCACCTTCTGCTCTCCAGCGTACACACGCAGAGAGACTTCTGCTGCACCGCGTACCCACGCACTGTTTCTTCAATCGCGTTGCGTACTGTTACTGTAGGTACACACCCACAGACACTATCGCGCCACGTACTGCTACTGTAGCCACGCACCTATAGATGCTATCGCGCCACATACCTACGCACCTGTGGCTTCTGAAGCGCCGCGTACTTTTACTGTGCGTACGCACCTGAACCTCTGTCGCACTGCATACCCACGCACTGCGCCTTCTTCTGCTCTGCGTACCCACGCAGTTCTCCTTCTTCTGCTCTGCGTACCCACGCACTTGCACCGTTAATCACCTGCGTACTTCTGATTAGGGCCGAATTGGCAGTCCACCAGTGTGCCACAGATAGTCAGATGCCCAGATCTGATCATGCGCCCGAGAGATCACGCTTCACTTTCAACTTCACTTTTATATAGATCAAGCTTTTAAACTGATAACCCAATATTTCAGATCTTAAGATATTCAATTTTCAAAGATACATAGCCAAGTGATCTCCTTTGCTTTATATAGGCAAGCTCTCCCTAAAATCATGGATCAATACCATAGATAACCAATACAAGGGGCCCAAAAACATGGGGCTCAATAATAATAATATAAAACAATACCACGGGCCAAAACCATAGAATCAAGAACGGTGAGCTAAATACCACGGGCCAAACATAGGAAACCCCACGTGAACGCGCTTCTCTGCCTTGAAGTAAGTGAAACTGGGGGTACGCACTTTCTGAACGAGTGACCTGCATATGTGGCCGCAGTCCCTTCACGGTGTACCTGCGTGTACGCACCTTTTGAACTATTCTCCTGCGTACCTCTTAATTTTCAACATTTTGAGAGCCTGAGCAGAGCATTGCCATGTGAGGGTGTTGCCATCAAGTACAACATCTGTAACATAGAGCCATACCAGAATCATAATGCCAACATAGGAGGTAACTGAAAATGACATGAGTAATCTAATATCTATCTTGTAGAAAAGTAAATGAACAAAACAAAAATGAAAGAAATAAACAGTGCTAGAATTAGAACTAAGAAAATAAATCAACAGAAGGACAAGATAATTCCATGTCATTAGTCATTAAAAATCTATGTGCACTTGCCCGGGCTGTCTATTAGAACCTGAAATAAAGACACTGATCAATTAACAGTCATTAGAAAGCATAAAAAACTATGGACAGCAATCAACATGAATACCAAAAGCAATGTAATATATACAAACAAACAATTAAGGCATCAGGAACGTAAAGGAAGAAAGCATGGAACTATACAGCAATTACAGAACCTTGGTGTGTACAGGGGCCCTCTGCACAACCTCGGCCAATCAGCAATCAACCATGAATTGAGCTTAAAAACAGTGTCTTCTCATGTATTAAAATGCAGTCATAACATAAGGAACAAGTCATGGCACAATGGGTTCATAAACAATCAATATTACATTCAAAAAGCTAGCTAATATGCATATGAGAACGCTTTATTTATAACAGAGGATGACACAACTACTTTCCTAAACTCTGCGCTGATAAACAGACACGTGAATAACCACGTCCAGAAATCTAGCATGATGGTAGCCGTGAAAATTAAATCCAAGGAGGGTGGCTGTTAGATTCGGTTCATGGAGCAGCCCACAGGTGTTAGCATGCCTCCTGAGATTTAGGAATTTGCCACGCAAGTCTTCACGTGGTGAGTAATAGAGTTCTGCCACCGTAAAACTCTTAGGTTGACCACTGCTTGACTGTCTTTGACCACGACCTTCTGTGAGGGATTCGGCTGAACCAAGAGGACATGTTCCATGTCCACATCATTTGCAACTTGCCCATGTGGCCAGATTCTCCTATAGACACCTGTAACATAGACTTCAACAAAAAGGCTGCGGAAAGTTGAGTTGGCTGCGAAAAGTGACAAGATTCCGCAACTGACTGAGCAAAAATCTAGATCAAACAGTAGTCACAGGAGATAGTTAGGAAACCATTTTATATGCTCTTTTTAAACTAATATGCAATGATTTGAGAGCTTAGGAGGTCCAGGTAAATGGAAAAAAAGGCTAAAAAGGTGTATAGGGAAGATGCAAGTTTGGGACTCAACACTTAGTCCAAACCCTCATCACACCAATAGCACATCAATCCAGCAGCATAAAATTACTTGAAAATGATTTCAAGTGTCAAACCAACAATATTTCTCTATAATATCCAAGTTCCAGTCTCCAGATCACTATGATGAGTGGTCAATTTATAGGGAAATGCATTTGGTTCTGTCATAAATAGGGCGTTGAATGGTTTCCATAATTGGATAGTTAGTTTCCATGGAGAAAGGGATGAGAGGATAGAGGGTTGGATGATCCAGAGCCTATCCAAAATCGAGCTCATAGGATGAGATAAGAGTTGGGCATCCTTCTAGAATGCTCTAGAATCAAGGAATATTCCCAGAATCCTATGTCAATTTCGTTCATCCTTGCCCAGCATAGGCTAAAGTGGGCCTAAGTGCTCTGCAACATAGGTCTGAATAGGCCTACCTGCTATGCAGAGTAGTTGCCCATGACCAAGGTTGCGTTGGTGTCCCAAAGAGGCATTTCAGTAGGGTTTCAAACTAGGAAACTTTCATGGATGAAAACATTCAATATGATGACTTGTATAGGGTATGTAGCAATTGAAACTAGGGTTTGATGAGCCCTATTTGTACTGATCTGATCGTCGGGAGTGATGTGCCCAAATAGATCTGTAATAGGTTGGTAGGGAGGATCCAAAACAAAGCTAAGACAAACTTTTGGAGGAGTGTTGTAGCCGCTACAACACGAGGAAAATTCACTTTAATGAATTCAAAGACTAAAGACCATCCACTCCATGCATTTCTATTTCTATTGAACGCTCTTTGAGTTTGCATTTTTATTTCTATTGAACGTTCTTTGATTTTGATACGTTGATAGGTATTTTAGAGTAATAAATTTATTTTTGTATTTAAATATATAATCTAAACTATAAAATATAACAAACTGATTTTACTAAAAGTATAATTAAATTATAAACTATGGGTATATTTTTTTATTTTATATCTAATAATTAATAAGTTATATAGAGTTCCAAAGGTGGGGAGCTTATTCTTTATCTTATTATCTTCATGTGGGAGCCACAAAGAGGGTAACATTCTATTATACCAACTATTTAATCATTCTATGAAAAGATCACTATATTTTTACACTTACATATATCCATGTAAATGTATATATACATACAATGGCTAAATTATCCTCTAAATTATTCATAGTAGGCATATTGATTAACTAATAACATATATACATACATACAAAAGTCAAATTAAACTATACCATATTTTATTAGGTTTATTATTTTCTTCGAGTTTATTATTTCCTTTGGTTTATTAATGTAAGGGTCCATATTCCTAGGGTTTAATATTATTTCCTTGGGTTTATAATCCCTTGGGCTTTTAGTATTAATCCCTTGGGTTCAATATTATTCCCTTGGGGTTTTAGTATTAATCCCTTGGGTTTATTATTCTTTTAGGTTTATAATATCAGACACTTGGATTTATTAATCTAAGGTTTCAACCATGTCGAGCAAACGTCGAATTGTGACAAAGATTGTATCAATATGAAAATCAATCATGGTCAACCACGGTCAATCATGGTCATTCATGGTCAACCATGGTTAATCACAGTCAATATGAAAATCAACCATGGTCAACCATGGTTAATCACGGTCAATATGAAAATTAACCATGGTCAATTATGGTCACATTGTGACAAACATTGTCTCAATATGAAGATCAACCATGGTCAACCATGGTCCAATGTCGCATTGTGAAGATTGTCTCAATATGAAAACCATCCATGTTTATTTTAGGGTTTATAATATTTATCTTGGGGTTTATATATCTTGGGTTTATAATATTAATCCCTTAGGTTTAATATTATTCCCTTGGATTTAGAATCCCTTGGGGTTTTAGTATTCTCTTGGGTTTTTATTATTGCCTTGGGTTTGTAATCCCTTGTGGTTTTAGTATTAAACCCAAGGGATTGATATTTTAAACCCAAGGATTAATACTAAAACCCCAAGGTATTATAAACCCTAGGGACTAATATTATAAATCCAAGGTATATAAACCCTTAGATGACTATGATTTATAATGAACCTAAAAGATTAATATTATAAACCTATGAATAGTATTATACCCTAGGAATATGCATCCTTAGATTAATATACCTAAGGGATTGATATTATTATCCCTTGGGTTTATAATACTAAATAATAATTATTATATAGAAATCATTATTTTTTTGTGTAAGCTTAGGTAGATCCTCCTTTTCTATTTATATATAAACAAACTGAAACCACATACAGTTAATAGGTAACCTCAACTTGCCCAATGGGAAACCAAGTCTTTTTGCCATCGATGCATATTGTAAGCCATCTAAAAATGATAATTTATCAATCTTTCTAACCAAGCAATATATACATAACTATTTAAGAACCAGTCTATAGTCTTAGATACCATAAGCATGCATGTAAAAGAAAGCTAGCTGTTATAGAAATTTTTGGGCACTGCAACCCCAATCAAACATGTCCATAAACCAAGGGCTCCTAAGTCCCTAAAAGTGTTGTTCCATCCCCTAAAAGAATAATGTCAGTTGATTACATCATCTCCCAGAAGTTCTCCATGAAAAACTACTTAGAACTGGTCAAAACTCGACCATCTCACCTGCTCCATGGTCAAAGTGCGATGCATCCCACCTAAATGCACATGGGAGGTGTGATGCATACTGAAAATCCCTTATATGGGGTGCGATGGGCAAGAGTGGACAAATGGCAGAGACAGTTTGCGAGGTGGATGATCATGGAATCTTCCAGAAACTTCTCCTATGACACTTGCCTCTCTGAATTTGCCCAGGGATGAGTAAGAGATCATCAATCTCCAAGTGGAATCACGAACTATCAAAGAGAGGACACTAATCAAATCCCAGAAGCTGACTCACCCCCCTGCAATCATCTATATATGGATCCCTCATCCCAGAGATCCATAGGCTGGAATTTTGTATCTTGTAAGGAAGTGCTGATGGTTTCTTGTTGGAATATCATAGTGTTGGGTGATCTAAGCTTTTCATGAGGTGAAAGAAGGGCTTTCATGCTGGAGGATGACGTTGGGTCAGAACAATTGGTCGTAATCCTCTTTGCTATTCTTGATTATTAATAAAGCTATTCAAGTTTTCCTCCAAATTCTTGTATGTTTGACGATATATGAATTTGTGTGGTAAATATATATCTGGTCCTATATTGTTTATGATTGTAGATCTCTGTTCTTCAATAGTATTATGCTGCTTTGATTCCACAGGTGCTCTTTGAAGCTGGGTAGATGAAGGAGAAGCAGCAAGGATCTGTCAGAAAGGAGAGGAATCAAGTAAGGAACCACGTGCAAGACTGAGGTTGGTGTCCTTCATTCCACTCTTATCTACTTCTCATAAAGGAAAACGAAAGTGGTTTTAGTTTGTTTGTTTCTAAGATAGCTACCAGTCTTAGTGGGACTAGCAGATCCGAGTGGACACTAGATTTCCTGATAACAAAATGGCGACTCCACTGGGGAGCGAATAGATTGTTTGTTTGTCTATATTTTTTTGTTTTATAAACTTACAGACAGAGCCTGAAGTCAAGCCAGCTAGCCTTCGAACTGCATTTGCTATGCAAGTGCAAAGTAGATCAATGTTACTTCAATCTATCTCCAGGTTTTGTTTATAAACTGAATAATTGATTTGCAAGATTTCTAATTGCCCTAGTGGTGGCTCTAGTAAGCTCATTAGATCAACCCCTATGATTTCTATTTACTGTACATCATTTGCTTGGCCTAAATCCCTGAACTGAGTTGTAAACTATGACCAAGAGACAAGTAAAGTCTCGTCCTGGTACCATCGCACCCTCTCTTCAAGGAAATCTGGATGCATCACACTTCCCATGTGCAGTAGGTGGGATGCATCCCTGTTTCCCTGTGTTACAGTTGTGATGATCAGAAAAGGCTAATTTTGCCTCCAGGTCTTGGTTTTTCTTCACTTTTTTCAGCTCTATTCGGAGTTTTGCTGTCTGTGATCAGTATACCATTGTAGAAACCCCCTTCCTTTCCATCATTCCACCTCCATTGTGCAAAGAAATGTGAATGTTTTATGTATTTTTTGCCATTTTCAGTTCTCTTTTGCAAAGTAGTAGCATAGTCGAACTGTCGTCTTTTGATTTGAAAGTGTCGCAAGTGTCATTTTCATTCAAAGAAAGGAATTCTATTGTTCTTGATGGTCAATTATATAGTTACTCTTGTATTTGATTTGAATTAGTAGTTTTTCAAGTGTCAAAAGCAGTTTTCAATTCGAAATAGTAAAGTGTCGTCATTATCTTCCTTTCGTTTTTGAAGAGAAATCTGTTAGTACTGTCGCTTAGAAAAGATAATTCAGATTTGTACTTAGCATTCTTCTTGTCATTCACACATTAAGAAAGCTGAAAACAAATACATGCATGTGCATTTGCATTTAGACTGCTTGTTGGTTTGATTTAGGACAGTGCATCTAGTGTGTGCTCTCTGCTCTATGTTGAAAGAATACCGTCTCTCTTTCTTTAGTAGCTAGGATTTTCATTGCAAAAAGAAGATTAAACAATTGTTTATCATCTTAGATTGCATTTTAGGAATTGTACATATACATCACGCGGTGAACCTGAAAGGAAAATTTCTTAAGAAAGATCAATTGTAAAATAAATTTAATGAACCTAAAAACGCTTTGGAACCTAACGCACAACATCGAGAAGTCTAGGCTAGAGACGTATTCCGGTGTCGTAAATCCTGGTAACTGTAGCTTTCACTGTTGGTTGGGTGATTCCTCCTCTTTGAGACGACAAGTGCCAGTATGGACTTGTGCTCCCACGTACTGTCGAGTATATATTGGGAGACCACAATAGGCTATATCCTTTATACATAGGAAGCCGTGTCTACTGCCCTATCGATCGCAATGCACTGAACACAGCATTCGGGAAGATTGACTGCCATACCGCAAAAAGTATTCTGCAGTTTTGCGATTGGTTTGGTAATCCCTCTGTATAGATTTCCATAGTAGTCTCTTTCGTTCCTTTTTAGACTCCTTAAAGGAAAAGGTCCATCTGAGCACTTTTCACTTTAGGCTCATTAAAAATCGAAGGCGACTAGAGTCATCTTTTATTTTTTCTCAACTCTTAAAAATTGAAAAAACAAGTTCTGTCAAAGCGTCTAAAATTTATTTTAATCGGAATAATATCACCATTCCCGCGTTGGTCTTAGGTTGAGAAAAATGGAGTCCACCAACCAAGGAGTTCCCCTTGGAGGAAATCCTAGTCCTTTCCCCTCTTGGGGAGATGTTGGTGCACCTCATATGGCCACATTACCACTTCCAGGATTGACAATTGGCTTGCCCGTATGGCTCTTCTCGACCTCCGTCGTTCAGAACACCGTGATTCCTGAACAATTAAGTCAGCAACTGGATGATACTAAAGTTACCCCCCAACCTTCCACTTCATCTAATTCTCCCTCACCCCCTTCCTCTTCTCTTGATAAAGCCGGTAAGGCCCAAAACCACGTAACTAAGAAGAAGAAGGAGAAGAAGAAAAAAGAGAAGAAGAATAAGGAGCCAAAGACAAAGGGGGCAACCATGCATCGTCTAGAAAAAATCCACACACTACACCGTCCAGGCCTAAATCGCCATGTGTCATTTGCAAAGGAGACCACTACCACCGAGATTGTCCCTACATCCCTCAGATCATAAGGGACTGGTCTCCCCGTTTGCACAATCTGGTGTCATCGGCCTCTGAAGATCATGTTGAGAGTACACCGTCAACCAGTGAAAATGAAGTCCCTGGACAAAAAGGAAAATGTAAATTTCCTTGTAGACTGTGTGAAGGCAATCATGCCCTCCACCGTTGTCCCTTCCTGGACGAAGCTAAAAGAGTTTTGGATGACCATCCGGCTTCACCGTTACGGCTTCCTCCTGGATATAAGAAACTCTTGCCAAGTCCATCACTGGTTGGAAATTCGACTAACACGCCATTGTGGTCAGTCGAAGCGTCTGTCATTGAAGATAAACCCGCTGAATCCATACCAGACGAAAGTCAAAAGGTTGAGGCGGGAGTCGACCCAGTCTTGCCTTCGGAAGGTCCGTCTTCAGATGACACAGTCACCGAAGAGAATGAGAACGACACCGTTCAAATTATTTTCGTAAACACCGACTCCGATGAACATGGGGGCAGTCTACCCGTTCCTTTACCGTAGGAAGGAAGTTCGTCAGAGTCATATCCGGCCGTCTATTCGGTCCCACCTCCAAGCAACCTAGTTGTTTCCTTCGATTGGAACCTACTAGGCAAACCCCGTTTACCGGCTAGTGTACCATTCTGAATCATTGCACAAATATACAGAATGGTCATAGCCGATACCATCATAGATGAAGGGGCTTCCGTGAGTATCCTTTCCTCAACTGCTTGGAAAGCGCTTGGTTCGCCATTACTTCTGCCTGAAATGAGAAATCTGACAGGCTTTGACAAAGGAACCAGTCGACCGTTAGGGATCCTTCCCAATGTGCCGATAACATTGAGAAGGAAAACCATTCACATGAACGTAATGGTAGTCCAAGGACCTCTAGATTATAATCTACTCCTTGGGCGTGCCTATATTTATTGCATGGGAGCCATTATCTCCTCACTCTTTAGAGTAATGTGTTTTCTACACGAAGGCAGAGTGGTCAAGCTCATAGACCAGCTGTCGTTTCCCGGATCACACATAGAAAATAGTCAAATACCATCCCTAAATGGTCTTTTCACGCAAGGAATGTCTCATCAATCTCCAGTCTGTCCACCTGATGAGCGCGAGTGATTTTGGAGGACGTGACTGAAACCCAAGGGGCATGCACCCTAGTCTGTTCAGCAGGAAAACCTTGGGTATAGGGTAGGTTTCCGCAGAGGATATATGACTAGTCTGACACACCCATCCATTTAGGAAAATGGGATTAGACTAGAATAAAATTCCCTCGTCAAAGTTACGTGAGTGGAGGCGACTGCACCACTCGCCCTTGTCTATTTCGGTAGACATCGCCAAGGAAGCATTTTGTCTGCGATGCGGATGGAGAGGTTTCATATGGTAACATGGGAATTTTTCACTATACCTGGGGGCATGCAAACCTTTTGGCATGCAAGTGAAGAGCGACCATTTATTTTCTTAGTTTGTAGTTTCTCAACCCTTTAAACTCGTAGGATTGGTCGTTCCTAACTTGCATAAAGAAAGGATCCAGGACAAAGCTTTATAAGGTGAAAGCTCCATAAAAAATGGCATCTTAGATGAGACATCCTTATTATACGACTGGCATGAGAAGTTTTTACGCGGAGTTCAAGCTCGTTAAAAATTAAACATAAGCAATGAGCAAACATTCCCCCAGAGTTTAAGCTCATTAAAAAATGAACCAATTTCCGGTAAATAACCATTGTGAATGCATTATCATCAGCTTTTGAGCCTTGGTTGTGTTCTCATCATCACCTCCACTCTGTTTTAGCCAGTCGTTCACCTCCATTTGATTGTTTACCCCTTTTGAGGAACAACTGCAAAGAGTGATCCTGTTAGCCATCCTTGTGACACTGCCATGACTGGAAAATTCCAAACCTTACCTGGAATTAGCTACTACCCGAAATTATCACTCGTTCCTCAAAAACGAGTCTCCTTTAAGCTCTTTTCAACTGACTCATAAAATATGAAAAGATTACCGAGCAATTGGCCTCTCCATCTCGTTAAAGTGACTGAAAGTGCTATCCCTCCTCTAGATTTTAATCTTTTTGGACCTGAGGGATTATTACACAAAAAGATCGAGCGCTTGTCTTGTTCGGCTCGTTAAAATTACTGAAAATTCATCCCTTTTGTATTATTTTATACTTTTTCAGACTTAAGGGATTATATGACAAAAAAGGGTCATTGGAGTTTCCTTTACGTCCCTTTTCAAACTCTCTAAAATTGAAAAGGACCGAGTTATCTTTGTTGTTAAACTCGTTAAAACCGAATAGTGACAAACTTGTCCATACAGACAAGAACGAGTTTCACTGTCACTAGGCTCGTTAAAATATAGCGATGGGTTTGCCCGAAGGGAAAATTATAGAACAAGCAAATGTTATCCTCCTCAAGCTTGAAAAAAATAAAGAGGTACTGGTCAGCAATGACTGGGGAAAAATTGGGAAGAAAACTTGAAGAAACTTTATTAGTAGCAAGTCACTCTTGAACATGACACTTTCACTCCGCATCCGAGTCGGGTTGGATTGTTCCGTTCACTGGTCATATCACCATTGGTCCATCACACCATCCACATTTGGGGTTAACGCTACCAATCCATCATGTCAGTGTTTCCGGTATGTTCAAGAGAATTCGCTCAGAGAATTCACCTGTGTCTCATCTGCTGCAATACATTCACGCTCCATTCTTTCATGACTGCCACACTGAACCTTGTATCATCAGACCGTTTTCACCTCCAAAGTCATTTACTCCATTCCATGTCATAGATGTGGGATTCATTAAGGCCCTCCTACGGCGGGTCACTTCTTGTCGAAATCAGCTCATTATCCAAGAAGTCGACTTAGGAACAACCCTTTCAGTACTTTGAAGCTTGCATGCCTCAATGGCAAGTTTCTCACTTCCGACGATAGGTTTACACCAATGGCCTTCAACTGAAAGATTTTGCGTGGTGTTCGACGCCAAGTCCCTTATTCACACCATGCGAATTATACTGTAGTACCTTGAGGGTCATCATCATTATCGGTGATTCCTCTCGTGCCTGTTAACAACTTACATCATTGGCTAGTAATCAGGCGACATCTTTCACATGGATCGACTTGTACTCCGAGTAAAGATTGAGCGAGTTTGAAGACCCCGGATCTAGTTTCATCCATCAGGGCTGCGATATATTCAGGAAAATAAAGACATCAAATGTACATTTTTGCTGCACAGATGATCATCCAAATCAAAGGATGATGACTCTACCAGAATCATCAGTCTCCCGCACAGACGGTTGTCTGTCTTATGTACATGAGAATGAATTTATAAAGCTGAGCATGGGAATGCCCGCCTCGGCTAGATCATGAAAAATGTTATGAAGATAATGTATTGTATTGTATCTTATTACAAGTCACCTTCCAGCTCGAAAAAACTTCGAATCCTCATGATAAAGAATTTCACCCGACATCAAAATATTAACGACCTCATGCTTTAGGGGGCAACTATTATAGACATTTTTGGGCACTACAACCCCAATCAAACATGTCGATAAACCAAGGGATCCTAAGTCCCTAAAAGTGTTGTTCCATCCCCTAAAAGAACAAGGTTAGTTAATTACATCATCTCCCAGAAGTTCTCCATGAAAAACTACTCAGAACTGGTCAAAACTGGACCATCTCACCTGCTCCATGGTCAAAGTGCGATGCATCCCACCTAAATGCACACGGGAGGTGTGATGCATACTGAAAATCCCTTCTATGGGGTGCGATGGGCGAGAGTGGACAAATGGCAGAGACAGTTTGCGAGGTGGATGATCATGGAATCTTCCAGAAACTTCTCCTGTGACACTTGCCTCTCTGAATTTTCCCAGGGATGAGTAAGAGATCATCAATCTCCAAGTGGAATCAAGAAATATCAGAGAGAGGACACTAATCAAATCCTAGAAGCTAACTCACCCCCCTGCAATCATCTATATATGGATCCCTCATCCCAGAGATCCAGATTCTGGAATTTTGTATCTTGTAAGGAAGTGTTGTTGGTTTCTTGTTGGAATATCATAGTGTTGGGTGATCTAAGCTTTTCATGAGGTGAAAGAAGGGCTTTCATGCTGGAGGATGACACTGGGTCAGAACAATTGGTTGTAATCCTCTTTGCTATTCTTGATTATTAATAAAGCTATTCAAGTTTTCCTCCACATTCTTGTATGTTTGATGATATATGCATTTGTGTGGTCAATATATATCTAGTCCTATATTGTTTATGATTGTAGATCTCTGTTCTTCGATAGTATTATGCTGCTTTGATTCCATAGGTGCTCTTTGAAGCTGGGTAGATGAAGGAGAAGCAGCAAGGATCTATCAGAAAGGAGAGGAATCAAGCAAGGAACCAAGCGCAAGACTGAGGTTGGTGTCCTTCATTCCACTCTTATATACTTCTCATAAAGGAAAACAAAAGTGGTTTTAGTTTGTTTGTTTCTAAGATAGCTACCAATCTTAGTGGGACTAGCGGATCTGAGTGGACACTAGATTTCCCGATAACACTAGCTGCTAAAAAACAAGAAAACCTGAGCTATCTTTGTGCTCAACTATTCTTTGAGGTCTTCCGGTTCTGACTCAACTGTCGCTGGATCTTCAGCTGAATCTCCAGGTGCTGGTGTCATTTCAATAATGCATGGAATGTGTCATTGGATACGATCCAGTCTAATGTCCTGCTTACAGAGCTAGAATTGGATAGTTTGCAGGTCCTTTTTGTAGTTTGACATGTCTCTAATGATCATAGCCATCCCCATGGACACCTGTTCCATTGCTTCTCCTACCAATATTTTCATGAGCTAATATAGATGCAAGGTCTATTTGAATTGGGATAGTCTCCCTCTGGTGTTCCCAGGATCTAGAATGTGTTCTTTCCATTCCTCCATTTCGTCCTCGGAGTCCTCCTCCATAATTCGGTCCTCCATTTCTTCTATAGTTTTGCGAATCCCTGCATCCGTTCCTTCCTTATATGCTTTCATTGCCTCCTTGAAAGTATCCTCTATGGATATTCTTCCTTTCCTCTATTCCGAGGTTCCTAGGTCCTTTGAACAAGGACTAGATTTTTCTCATCCTTTGCGGCCTCTTCCTCTGGCTAGATGCGCCATGTCACCATTGTTTACTACCTATTCACAGTGATCATAGTTCAATGTCAAGATAATAAAACCATTACCAGTCCAAATGTTGATTGCCTCATGGAGTTTTTGTTCTCCGTCACTGACTCCCCTCTGCCCGCACTCTGTTGCTCCCAGGCATTCAAGTGAAATAGGGGTGGGCTTCACCTTCTCCCTACTCAACGCGTCCCGCCCCTCAGTTAGACCCAGCATGGTCTCGGTCACTCCTCCACTGTCCCTTCCTCCCACATTGAGGTCCCTCAAGCTAACCCATTCCCTGTTCGACCCCGGTAAAGCGTGCAAAGGGAGCTTCGCGCTGAGACTCTCCTCCCTCTCCCTGCTTTGCATGCCATCACCAGTCCCAACCCTCGCAGTGCTACCACCTCTGCATGCCACCCATTCCTTAGCTTCCTGCCCAACTGCTCCTCCTAGGCTTGCTCTTCTCTGTTGCCATATCTCCCCCTATCTACCCAGAAATTCGGCCTGAAGAACTTCGCCGGACCCTCAATCCTCCATTCCACCCAGATAAAATCCTCTCTAGCCTTGCTAGCCTTTTCCCTGAGCAAAATGCGCCACTCCCTATTAGCTTCTATGCCCTCAAGCCTGACCAGCAGCGACGCAGAGCTAAAGGGCCACTCTTCCTCACTGTTTCTGCTCTTTCTGCTCAGCATAATCTCTCCCCATGGTATTTCCTTCCCGACAGGGCACAATTCTCTTCCCCCACCCGGCATGCTAGACTTTCCTTTACTAATTACAAAAAGAAAATAGTTAACGTACCCATGGTTGCTATGCCTGCTTGCTGAATGCGAGTATGGCTGGTCCTCCGCTCTTGTTCTCCCGCTACCTTGCAATCTATCCATCCTCCCTTCTCTACACTCCCTCTCATACTTTTCCTTACCTACCTATCGTCCCATCCACCTTACGCAGCCGTCCTTACCACCTCTTCTCTTACCTGCGTACCAAATGCCACTTCTCCCTTCTGACGTCGCTGCAAACATGCGGGATGCCACCATGCCCTGCGGTATAAGCGTGTGGGCAGTGGTAGGCAGTCCTCTCACCTCCTGGCCCTTGACATCCATTATTACATTGATTACCCACTCTGTCACCCCGATCGGGGGTATATAGAAATCATTATTATTATTTGCAATGATAATAGTAATATTTTTATTGTAATAGTTTTTTTGTGTTATTATTTTTACTATTACATATTTATTAATTGTAGATACAAATGAATTCTTAGACTATATTAACTACATTAATATTTGTAATATAATTATGCAAATTAATAATATATATACATATAATAGTCAAACTAAGCTATAGATTATTTATAATATGTAAATTAATTAATTAATAATATATATGATGATGATGATGATGATGGTTAATTTCCACTGAGACCAAACTTTGGTCTATCGGACCTAAAGAAACTAATTATTTAGTTTGATTTAAGATTTTATTCCTACGCTCAAAAAGCTTGGAGAGAAGCCTCCCAAGCTCACTGTAATTTTGACAACGTAAAAGGCTAGGAAGGTCAATGTTGCAACAAATATTTTGAAACTGAGATCTAATGTGGTTGTACGTGGAGCACTCTAAGAGGAAGTGATTTTCATCCTCGATGTTCATATTCTCACAGAGATGGTAGAACCTTTCCATCCATGGTGTTTTAGGAATTTCCCAACGACCCGTTTCACTATAGAGCTTATGAGAGTTCATTCTAATCTTGGTTATATTAATTTTCTTCTTTGAGCTAGTTAAAACAGAGAGATACTTTTGATCTTCTAGGGTGGGGTTGATGACCTCCTTATAATATCTTAATTTTCTTTTAGCTGCTAAATCTTTCTCATGCTGCATTTTTTCTTTGAACTTAGAAGTAACAATATTTTTAATGCTATTAATGTTTTGCAATGCAACATTCTCGTCGATCTCCCAATGGTTTAACCAGGCCCTGGTGTCTTTATACCAACCTCATTTGAGCCTTAGGTGGTTTTGGCTGGAATTTAAAGCTAGCTTAGGAAGTCTATGGTCTTCTATGTAATTGAGTTTGTGCTTGTACAACAGAAGCCTAGTCACAACTAGGCTCTTGATAGGGGAAAGACCCACTTCTATAAGGAGAATAGGATAGGGTGTGTTGCTTTTAATTTTGAGGTTATACGTTATAAAACACTTCTGGATTCGCTCAATCTTTCTCCAGGATTCTCTAGAGATGCTACAACCCCAAACCTCACATCTATATAAGATAACCAGAGTGACTAAAGTTTCAAAGAGGAACTTCTTTCTATCCCACATTAAAAGGTTTTTCGTTTTACAATTATTTTCTACACCAAAATAAGCTTTCCATCCCCCATTAATCCTTTTCTCAATTTTATAGTTCCAGTTGAGCTTGTGATGAATATTAATTCCTAGGTCCTTGTAGGAAGACACTTCCTCCAAGTTACCATTGTCATACATGTAATTAGCATAAGTGTCCTTCTTAGATTTGATAATCATAACTTTTGTTTTGTCAGTGTTAACAATCATACCCATGGTAAAGCAGAAATCCCTAAGAAGTATAAGTTGCTTATCAAGATTAGATGGGCACCTTGCAAGAAGAACAATATCGTTAGCGTAGAGAAGAAGGATGATGACTATCCCAACTAAGATCGTGCCAGCACATCCTACTTCCTCTAAACAACCTTCTAGCTTGTCGACTTAAATGCCAAATAGGGTAGGGGAGAGGGGGCAACCTTGTTTAATTTTGATATTACACTTAATATCTTTCAACCACCCCTCATTGCTCTTTAACTTGGAAATAACATTCTCGTATAACCTTATAGCGGTAACTCTCAACTCAAAAGGAACCTTTAGCTCTTCTAATCTGTTCCAAAGGTTGTTTCTAGGAACCGTATCGGAAGCCTTTCTAAAGTCCACAAAGCAAAGAAAGAGATTGGATTCATCATTGTGGCATTCCTCCACAATGATCTTAAGCATAATGAGGTGGTCTATTGTTGAGTGTTTCTTTCTAAAACCCGCTTGGCCTTTATCCTGCTTACCTTCACTTTCAAGCCATATGCTCAACTTCCTTTCCAAAATAATACCATATAACTTGGCTAGGAGAGGGTTGATCATAATTGTCTGAATGTGGGGGATGAGGACAAGACCTCCAATTTTTAAGATTTCTGCCTGGTAACCTTCAATGTCCTTAGCTTTCCCATTAGCTAAGCGATTAACCCCAAAATCAATGTCTTCTAATGAGAAAACTTCTTTCATTATGAGTAGGGTTTCAAAGTTATCCATGACATTTGGAGATTCATAAAGCTTTTTAAGATAGGAATTCCAGTCGTGTAAAGCAATTTTATTATTATCTTTAGTTTTCCTAGTTAGAATCTGCCTCCAGAATTTCTTAGGAGCTACCTTAGAGAGATGTAAGAGATTATCTTGTCTTTTACGAATAGATTGCCTTTTTTTCCTTTTAGTTAGGGCTTTGTATATTTTTATCTTGCCAATTTTAAGAGATTCATCAACAACTTCCTTAATTGCTCTCCTCGCACTTTTACAATCTTTGTCATACCATGGGTTGGTTTTGCTATTTCTTTTATTACTTGAAACTTCAATTGAGAACTTGTTAATAGAATATGAGAGGGTTGTAGTAAAATTATGATAGAGATCTTCTATGTTGTCTATATTAGATAAATGAAGCAATTAGTTTTTAATTCATTTAGAAAGAGATCTTTTTTATTTCTATCAAAGATTAACTTCTTTTGGTTATAAGGATTATCTTCTATGGGATCTCTATGCATGACAAAATTGAGAGTTATAAGTAAAACTCTCATGAGCTCCTTAAAACACCATCGATGGAAAGGTTCTGCCATCTCTGTGAGAATACGAACATCGAGGATGAAAATCACTTCCTCTTACAGTGCCCCACGTACAACCACATTAGATCTCAGTTTCAAAATCTTTGTTGCAATATTGACCTTCCTAACCTTTTACGTTGTCAAAATTACAGTGAGCTCAGGAGGCTTCTCTCCAAGATTTTTGAGCATAGGAATAAAATCTTAAATCAAACTAAATAATTCGTTTCTTTAGGTTCGATAGACCAAAGTTTGGTCTTAGTGGACGTTAACCATCATCATCATCATCATCATAATTGAATTTAAAACATTTTAAATATATATTTTAATTGTGAATTTCCAAATTCATATAATAAAATGAATTAGAAAATTAATTATAAATATATATTTAAAAAATTAAAAACATTACAAAAAAATAGATCTATTTTATCTTTATTTCTCCAATTAAATTATTTTATTTTATATAATAATTTTTTTTGAAATAATATTCTTTCTTTTTTATATCTTTTTGTCTCCTTATATCTCACGCTGATAGGAGACATCGCCTCTCTTGGTACCTCCTCTATATACACATTAAAATAACTCTCTTTTCCCCCACAAAGGAATGCTTTGCAAGATCAAATGAGGTTTATTTTGTCCAAGTTAATATAGTTATTTAAATTGAAATCATCTTTATAAGTTATTTTTGTCCAAATTAAAACGTTATATTGAAAATAACATTTTGGAATTAAGAGTTTCTCTACAGAGTTGATGCATACCCATGGTACTCACATAAACTATCATTGCATTCTGCCTTTTGATAGCGTAAGAAATGTTTTAGAGTTTTACTCCATGGCTAGTAAATTTTCTATAAATTTACTTACAATATAATTATATGCTATATTTTGAAACCTATACAATATTGAAAAACATCTATAAAGCATTAAGCATATTCTTACAATTAATATGCATTGTATCAAGTAGAACTCAATCTCTATACACTCTAACTATGAACTTAACCTTTTTTTAATTTTATTTTTGTAAAAAAGTTATAAAATTTAATTTTAACTGATGTTGATGTTGATAAATTGATTAAGAAATGATCTAATCTCATAAATAATTTTAAATCATTTTTAAATAATATAGAAATTGTTACCACATTGCAAGTCAAAATAAAAAGCCACTTTAAACATAAAGAATCACTTTAGTTTTTGTTGTTGCTAAAGTATTATTTTTGAAAAATTAAAGTAAATTATTTTTGTTTTTTTTTCCTTCTTGCATTAAACTCCAATGTATGTTTGGAATCCAAAATAGGTGACAACGTAGTGTGCCCAAGGTTAACATACTCTACAAGTGGGGGGTAAAACAAAGAGAAGAACAATGTAATATAGATAAGTTTGTTTGCATTTATTTCTGAATTTTTCATAGTTGAGTTTAAGATGTAGGTCAAGGATGTATCAAACATTTAAAGTTGTGCACAATTTTTAAAGAATTTATACAAATTGCACAGATCTAATGTTTTGGTTTAATCATGTGATTTCCAAGGCATGGATATAGACTCACACTAGTCTATAGACATTTGAATTTGATGTTCGGATTTGCAAGTAAAGCAAAATCTGATGATAGTAAAATATTTTCAACTGCATTCAATGTATGTTCAAATATTTTTTATTTTTATTTAATTTAAATATAACATCTTTTATTGTCAATATGATGTATTTATTTTTGAACATTTCCATTCTTTATAACATGAAGTCATCTAAAAATTAATTTGTGAGGTATTCACTATGAAATTTATAATTAGTTTGTTATTTTTTAGGGATAGCTCAATTGGTCGAGTCCCCGTTGTTAAAGCACCTTTCCTATTGAGAGGTCATAGGTTCAATTTTCTTGACACTCTTAGGGTTAGGCTCCTGTGGTTGACTCGATAGAAAGTGATCTCTTCGGGTGGATCTGCCTAGTACAAATATCATGTGAACATAATGATCAATGATCTCTGGGGACCATGAACCACATAGAAAAAAAAATTAATAATGATAATGTCTTGTTATATTATATTAAAAACATTGTTAAGTTTGATTTACATTATATATTAATGTAATTGTTTTTTTGTAACTAGATGAATTGACAATTTGATCAGTCTTGTACTCGTGTGACACAAGATTGATTTCAGCCACTAACACCATACGTTTGGGGCCTATGCCATGTCCTCCTCTCGGTATACTAGGTTACAACAATGGGATTGAACCTTGTATCTCTTAGTTTCCATAATTTCATATCACTTCAATCACCAATTAAGCTTCTCTTTGCTTAATGACTTGTGGTTGTATAGGATACCAAATATGCCCTAGCTCTGGATGTTAGAAAATGAATTGGTGTAGATGCGAAGGTATGAAAATTAAGATCAGAGAATGAATTTTCTCTCCCTTTCTTACGATGAGGTGAGCTAGAGAGTATGGTACAAAGATAAAGTTATAAACTAGAAAAAAGGAAACAACAACAATGAGGATGGAAATCACAACACCTGCATTATTTCTAACTAAAATAATCAGTGGATGTTATAGTTCCAAACAAAAGGTTTGTTGTAATGCTTTGAGAATGGTAGTGAGGGAATGATAGCCACCGCCTTCCCCCCTACCCCTTGTATGAGTGACATTAACAATCAACAAATCAAAAGACATTGTAGCCACTCCCACCTGTTGCTATTAACTTTTAGTTCATCCCACATGGTGTAAACATGACCTTAGTACCGAGGCACATCGAACCCTATGATTGCACGGGGTGGTGGTGTTTTATTCCCTTCCCTCCTTCCCTGATTCAGTATTATAAAAAAAGTGTATGTTATTTAAACATTGTCTTTTTGTTAATTTCATCAAGTGTCTTCAAACAAATTATTTAGGAGTTCACTAAATAATCAGTTTATTAAAGTGTTTACCTTAATACTTGAAAGTTTTCCAAGAAAAAATGTGAGTTTTATTTGTAATGTTTAACTTCCTGTCTAGCTTCTCCCACAATGTAGTCCAAAATAAACTAAGAAATTGTGTGTCCCTGTCTAAAATGATGCTCCTTGGTATCCTAAAGTGCACCTAGATCTGTCTAAACAACAGGTTCTTTTCTTCTTCCTTGTTGATGGTATTTTACAAGGCATTAGAACACACATCTTGCTAAACTCTTCGATTTCCATGAAAATGTAGTCACGCCCCTTCCAAGTTGTTGGTAAACCTCCCACAAAGTCAATATAAATGCTTTCCCAAGGATGAATGGTTATGGGAAAGGGATGGTATAGACCCTGTTCCCTGTTACTAGAATTAATGGTATAACAAAACATGAATCCTCTTATGAACCTAACTACCTATTCTTGCATTATAGGCCATACACATACCTCTCCAAGTTGGCCATTTTCTTCCCTACACCAAATTTTCCTATAACCTTGGAGGTGTGAGTCTCTATAATTAGTTGTAGTTGCTCAACATTACTAGGAACACATAACTTATCCATATTGTAAGTAACTCATGCTAAAGATGGTAGTAAATTGTGTTGTTACCATCGTACACATGAATTTGGTTCTCTAACTATTGATACATCTCCTTAAATTCGTCATTGTTTAACTAGACATTCATGTATGTATAATGGGTGAATGTATCCATGTGCACCTGACTTCCCAAAGTTGTAATCCTTTATGTGGGTGGCCTTGAAATTATGTAGCCCAACTTGTTTATGTTTCCCTTCTTATACTTTATCGCTAAATGAAACTATTGTATAAACCCCATCCACTTGTAATTCTTGTTCTGTTGTAGCTTACTCTGTGCCTATAATACTTTAGTGGTTGATGATCACAGTGGAATACTATCTCCTTTCCCATCGGGTAATGTTTCCACTTCTTCAAAACTTGTGCCAAGCCATAGAGCTCCTTGTCATAGGTGGGGTAGTTCAAAATCACCCCATGAAATAATTCAAAATGGTATCATATAGGCCTTCCTCGCTGAGTTAAGACCACTCCCATAACATACCCACTTTGAATGCTTGTTCCAAGTTTAGTAAGAGCATAATCAAGACTTGGATGATCTTCTCAAAGGCCTTCTACTGCCTCTTTCCCCATGGGAAACTCTTTCCACTCATTATTAGGGTGTAGAGTGGTGCTACCATTGCTAAAAATGACATTATGGATTTCCTCAAGTGCTATGTTGCCCCAATGAAATTATTGACCGTAGAAACATTAGTAAGCACCAACCACTTCATGATGGCCTCCTTCTTGGTAGGGTGTATCTTTTGCTCTCCTCTACCTATCACACACCCCATATACACTAAATGTTATTGTGAAAACTCACACTTCTTGAGATTTGTCTGTAGTTGGTGCTTCTTTAATGTCTCTAGCACTTGCATCAAATGTGAGATAGGTTCCTCCTAGGTAGCACTATATATAGATATAACATCCAAATAGATAATAATAAATGAATCAATAAAAGGGAATAATATGTTATTCGTTAACCTCATAAACATAGATGGTGCATTGCATATGAGAAAAAAAATGACTAACCACTCATACAAACCTTGCTTTGTTTTGAAGGCAGTTTTCCATGTATCTTCTTCTTTGATTTGAACTTGGTGATATCCTGAATTTAAGTCTAGCTTGGTGAAGTATTTCGATTTTTGAAACTATTCCAATAAATCATCTATCTTGGGCATGGGGTGCCTCTTCTTGAGTGATTTTATTTAATGCCCTGTAATCAATACACATCCACCAAGTCCCATCGTTCTTTCGCACCATGATTATAGCACACCCCTTATCACCCTAATAAGGAGAGGTGGTTGTTGTGAAGAACTAGTTCCCAATGTTTTGTCTTCGGAATGGGATGTAAAGGTTTTGTTAATATTCTTTCCTTAAGTCATTTTGAAAAACAAAATTTACTTAGTATTATTTTAATAGAGTCCAACACAAGGTAACATTTATGCATTTTTTTTTTAAACTTACACCCAAATCTTATGGAATCTAATATAGAAGTAAATCTACTGTTGTATTTGTTTCTAAAATCATATCTCATAATTCAATAACAAAATGTAGCTTTTGGATTTTCTATTCTCTCTAATATGCTTTCTAATTTCAAAAGGATTACATTTTAATTATGTATTACGACATTCTAATATGTTCCCAGTTTCATTCATTAACCATGAACCATGATGTAAATGTATTCACTAAGGGGCTTTCTAGATACTAGAATTAATATCGGTCCTCAAATTTGTATATCAAATTTGGCAAGTCAAAATAAGAGTTTGAGTCTTGAAACCATGTATTACAGGCAATATCACTAAAGTTCATAGTTCCTACAGATCAACATTGGATCTACTATCTCCTGTGAAAGGATGTAACTATCTTTTATTATTTGTAATTTAACCAGAATTTGAACGTGGAATTTTCATTAACATGCACAAACCCAAATGGTCCTACATGTAGAATGACAAGAGTTTAAACTTGAAAATAATTCAAACATTATCTAATAAATATCAATAATAATTAGAAATTAGCATGGCAGTGGAAAAACCACAACTCCTATGCATACATTTCCAAGCTTGAAAGGTCCCATCCCCTTTTTCTCTTAGGGGATTTCCCTGCACCAACAATTTTTTATCTTAGGACTTCTTCTTTCTTTAAGTAGTTGTCCAATGGCATGAGCAGTCCCCATTAAGACTTTATACCGTCTTGGATGGCCACAGGTGGTGCATATAAATTATAAAATGACTATCCCTACCTCATTTGAGTTGCATATTTGAAAATCCTCATTATACCCTTTTACATATTGCCACTTCAAAATATAGGAAATGTGATCTTGTCCATAACTACACAAGCAGGTAAGATGAAATTAAATAAATATTAATATACTCAAGCAACAAAACCAACAATAGAATTGTAGACAAGGTACAAGTGAAAATTAAGATGAGGGGGCGCATAATGCATCTCCTGTACAAGAAGATCATATAATTGTGAGAAGATTTGAATACATTTCACCAAATGAAACAATTAAGCACCAGAGTGACTCAATTCACCTTTTCAAATGTTTTAGTTGCTTATGGTAGCATGCTAGCTCTTGAACATGGTAAGTGGGTCCCTGTCTAGATCGTCAATATTGGAATTCCCTTAAGCTCTTTGAAAAAAGGCTACAGGATTCCATGAAGCCAAAGAATATTACATTTATTGGTGTTCTCTTTACTTGGATCCATGTTGGTCTCATTAATGTAGGCCACCATTATTTTGGGTCATGTTGATGCCCCGAAAATCATTGTATCAACATTGGGGGATAACCACCTGGTCCGGACCTTAGTACAGCTCCTTTTCCGTTTGGAATGGTGGCTCCGACTGGATATAATGGGACCAGTTCCCCAATAATGAATAAAAGGGGATGGATGAGTGATTGATTTCTAATAAATGATAATGAATGGATGACCTAATCTATCAGCAAAAATATAAATAACTATTCTATCCCGGGAGGCTTCTATTCTTTGAAGTGCAACGTTTGATAATCTTTGTTCATTGATAGGCATATCGATGACTCTAAGCAATAAACATAGATATTCTTTTACTTAATGATTACTTTGTTCAAATAGTTGAACAAAGTGATTAACACATTGTTACACCTATCCTTTTATATTACCGATACATGTATGATTAAAAGGAAAGCATGCTGTAAACATCCAGTAGTGGAAAGTATAAAGAATGCTGTTAAAACACATGCATATATCTGATAATAGCAAGAGCGATCAAACAATAATTCACATAAAAGGAATGAACTAAGACATAGATAATAGTACCATATGAGCTGAAAATCACTCCCGATATCAATCACTATTTGGATTCCTTCTTTTGACGCAGAAACACTTTTAAACAAAGGCAGTAGTGCACATTCACATAAAAGCTTCGTTATCAAAATTGGAATAATTGGCCCAGTCTTTATAAAAAAATATGCCTGAAGTACAATAGTGCAATTTCAGGTTTAAGTCATATACAAAAACTTACGACCCTTTCTAAATACATGAAAGGGTTTATAAATACTTGATTAAAACTAACTAACTATGAAACTAAAATCCTATTTAATTGGTACAACTTGATTTTGAATATCTTCCTCACAGCAATCTGGCAGTGGGCAGCATGATTCATCACTTAGGCTGTTTGCCTTTAGACCTGAGCTGGCATATTGCAAGCATTGGTTCCACTTCTGGTGGTCGGTTGAGACGAGAATTGAGTTGGGCAGCATAGGTGGCATCTTGTATATCGGGAATGATACACCCGATTGCATCTGTGAGGCACTTGAGGGCGGCTCTCTGGCTGTATGGTTTGACTAAGAACAACCAATAGGTGTCCCATGTCAAACTGTTAATTCCTGCGATTAATCTCCCATTTTTCTCTAGCTCTTGATAACATGACTGCTCCAATGTTTTAGCCGATAGCAATTTACCTGGGGTACATTGAGAAATCATGTTAGATAAGTAGAGAGTATCATTAATCAATTCAACCAAATTACTTGTGGTTAATTTGCATCTTGAAACTGCTCTCTCTGCTTTCATTAACTGGGACTGCCACTCCATAAATAATATCTCTTTATGCGATTCTAGGATTTTTGGCAAATTAGCTGCATGTCCCTCATCAGTCTCTTGCCACTCAAGAAAATTAGTCAAAGTCTCGTCGGCTTGCTCCAAGTTTGTTCTAGCATCAGCCGATTTATCACTTATTGATGCTGTTAAGTCACATAAAGGTTCTGCTTGAGAGATTTGTTGACATAAAAGCCTTATCTGTGTTACCAATGCCTTGTTTATCTGTAATGCCATTGCTCTGAATTCAGATGGCTGTGGAAGATTCTTGGTTTTCTCTATTTGCGCTGATAGTTGAGAAATTTGCTCATCTTTCGACTTCAGCATTTTTTCATTCATTGCTTTTAGTTTTGTCAATGCTTCCGACAGCTCTTTCTGCTTTTGAACTGCACTCGAATCAATTCTCTGTTTCTCTTCCTGCAATTGTTTATTCAATTGATTATTTATTTTTTGCTGTGTAAACAATTGTTGTTCTGCTTGATCTGCCTTCTGTTGTGCCTCCGACAGTTGCGCTTGTAGCAAAATGATTTCCTGGTCTTTTCCTTTTAATAGATTACTCACCTATGATGCCTTGTCTATGGTGGTTGCCGAATAGGCTCCAGCATATTGGGACAGTTTTGTTAGGTCATCAGAGGGATCAAACTCCTCCTTCCAAACCACGTTGCCCGTCACTATTTGTTCAGGGAATAGGGAAGGTTGATCAGTCCTTCTCCTTTTTCCACTGTCGTTTTACTACAGCCTTGTGCTTTGGGCTGTAAAAGACATCTAAGGGAGGAATTTCTTCTACTTGCAAAACAATCTGATCGGAGGGATCCTTAGGAATTATCTCTATTCCTGTAGAACTGGGTAGGCTGCTGGTTCCACTTGGAACCTGTTTAGATGTTGTCTCCTGTGTGTCAACCGCTTTTGATGTTTCGGCTTCCTTTGAGCTCTCAAGATTGCTTATGATGAAGTCGAATTGCTGCTATTCCTGGAGCAATTTCGAGTCAATCTGGACATCTACATTCACCTCTGTGCTGCTCTGTTCCTGCTCTTTTCTCTGGGTTTCCTCTTGCTCTTTTGCATGCACTTCCTCCTGCTCTTTTGATGTAGCAGGAGATTCCTTAGTGAGTCGCTGCTCAGGCTCGCTTGATTCTGTCGTTCAGGTCGTTGCTAACAGATCTAGAGGCAGAGTTTGCAACCTCTGTTCTCTAAGTCTGTTAAATTCAACTAACCCGTTATCCTGATATTCCATTCTGGCCAGAGATTTAACTTGGGATATTGACTCGGCTGAGGAGAACAGGTCATCGAACATATCTTCTTTATGATCAAATTTAGTTAATTTTTCCTGTTCAAGTTCATTGTAGTCGACTTTGTTTGGATCGAATCGCCTATTAGGAAGAGTTGCTAGACTTAGTGCCTTGATTTTATCAACTTCTTTCTCTGCATGTTTAAAGTCATGCGGAGCATAGACACCACATCTTAGAGGAAAAGGAGGCCAAACCTACTTCTTTTTTCTCTTTAGAGTTTGTGTAACTCCTTCGGATGTAATGTGATAGGCTACCTCCCGGGCTAATAGTTTATCGGGTATGTACAAAGGGAGGACATGAGGGTTGGCTTGACTGCCGAAAACTCTTACATAGGTGAATTTTTCTTCTCCGAACCATCTTCCTATGGATGTCAAGTCAATCCCCGCTTGGTAGGAAATCTTAGGAGCAGGTTTATCAAAAATGGAATAGTGAATGGGTAACATAAAACTGTTTCATATTTGACATAGATGGTGCTTATAGTGAGCTTTCCATAACTTCTGATGGTATAAATTAATGGGCATGGGGTCTTGTGGAGTCCATCTCCATCCAAGCACAGGAAATTCAGAATTAAAACACAGGGTGTCCAAGATATAGGCACTATAGTAGAATGGGGGAATAAACCTTTCAGTAATGCGGGATTTGCTTCTAAACTCAAGGACTGCGGTTGCTAGCTTATCAGACAGTATAGTTGCCCAATCCATTATTTCACTATTACATGCTGCCTCCATCAAAGGAACCATTTCTATAGTGAAGTTTGTGGAATCATGCAACCCCCACAACCTACACATCATTACTCCGACATAACAATAAGGGGAACACAAAGAATCGACAGAGTACTTACCCAAAGACTCGTGCTTGTGTTTCACTGGGTTTTTCCTCCAATCCCTTATAGGTTCTGATTCAATATCATTTTCATTTCTGAACTTTTCCAAAAATGCTTTGTTGTACTTCTTCTCCGGTGCAGGCAAATGATACATTTGCCTCAAATCATCAGGTTGAAACGAGCCGAAGACTCTCCCATCCATGGTGCTGAATGTTCTGTTGGTGATTGGGATTTCTTCAATTGCCCATCTCACCACATCTGTATATGGGAGAATTTGTTCTCGGGCTGCTATCCGATGAAGGTAAGAGTCAGCTAGATCCTTAAGGGTAGCATCAGACTTTCGGGTCGTGTCTGCTGTGGCTTGCACTGTTGTTACCTCAGGCTCCTCGGCCTCAATCAGATTGTAGATATTCAACCAAGTAGTTTTACCGAGTCCTAAACATGTGGTGTCCGATATCAGTCCCTTTTTGCTTTGTCCAGGATCGGCAATGTGTTGTCCTGTAACTGCTGAAGCGGAAGCTGTTCCAATTTTCTTCGATTTCTTCCCCATTCTGCTTGAATTTACTGCTTTGGAAGAGCTCTACACAGGAGAGAAAATGAACGTAATGTGGAGAATTGGTGGCGCAAACCAAATATGAACGAGATATATTAATCAATGCATAATGGAGGATTAACTTAAGGTGGCCGCGGATACAATCTGTGAAGAGATTTTAGACTGACTATCTCATTAAATGGTCGTTTAAACCTGTCAATCCTTTAAATGCTCATCATATCATTTATTGGCTGAATGATTCATTCAAGCGTGGCTTTGATGTTTTGGCGGTTGAGCGTAAGTGAATCGCTATCGGGAAGATAAGGCCTTTAATACTAATTAACCGTAATATCCCGGCTTTATCAATCCTTTTTGAAATCCGCGCTTTTAGCTTTATCGCAATCGGCCATCGGGGGAAAGCTTAAGTTGTTATATTGGTTCCTTTCGGAATCCCCGATTGCCGATAGCGATATCGCCAATTCGCATCGGGAGTTTTAACTGAGGGCTTTGAAAAGCATGCATGGTACATCTCCGATCGCCGATAGCGATATCGCATCGCATCGGAGCGAAAAGGGGCTTTTGTTATGATAGCTTGTCATTGCCGATATCCGATAGCCTTTTGTGCATTGTCGCGTCGGAGAAAATCAATGGGTCTTTTAAGTCATGCCTCCCTTGTCATTGCGATATGCGATCTTGCGATCGCTTTATCGCAATGATAAAAGATTACTCATTTATATGTTATAAGACCGATTAATTGGTTTATCAAAAAGGTTTTATAATGTTTTTATTTTGTTTCAGACCTTTTTGAATAATAATAAGTTGATACCAATTTAAATAAAAAGGGACCCATTTCATATTATAGTTTTGAGAATAAAATTTGTATGAAATGGGGGGTTGTTGTAGAGCACAACAATTGGCGATTCGCTGGAAGAAACAGTTATCTCTGAAAAGTACTGAAATACTTAAACTTTCTCTAAATAGGAATCTCATCAAAGAGGAAAATTCTAATATAACTAGGTATATATGCATTCCAAATAAAATAAAACTGTCTTTGCTAATTTCCTCTCTGGTTTAAAATTAGATACATTCTAAGTTTTAAATTGGCCTCTATTGGTTGATAATGATAAAACGAAAAACCTTTCCAAATCAGCTTTTAGAATTGACTCGTCTGTCATAGGTAGTGCCTCTGCTGCCAGCAAATGTTCATATTTTCGACAGGGATACCTTTTAACCATATTACTATCCATTATCCTATCCACTTCAGAGTATGATTAACAGAATGAATTCAAAACATGCTTTCATATTTTTTATTTCTTTTACTTTTCTGTTATTTTGTAAGATAAAAATTCATTGTCCTGGTTTGGTGGCCAGCTGAGTGACAATGCCATTCACTGGTAGTAATCTAACCAAACAAGCTAGCTCGTGATGAGACCCCTTGTCTTATAATAAGCCATTACCTTGTTTTGGTATGCAGTGTTGGTAATGTCGGTTAAACTATTTCCTGATGATCATGGTAAGCAGGCTTGTAATAAGACCTCTTATCTTTCATATCAAATATTTTAGAATTACACTCTGAGTAATTACAAACTTCGATGAATGGGATGGACAATTTTCTCCTTAAGAGAGAACGGATGACAAGGTAAGAGTTGAAGATGCTGAAATTGGATTAGTTTCTGTTTTGATATTGATAACCTTTTTTGTGACCAATTTGAAAACATAAAATGATTTACAATACTTCTAAATCTTGAGAAGAGTTCACAAAAATTGAAATGCGGTTTCAGAATGCAATTATACCTAATTTCCTAGAAATTGTCCTTTTTGTCTAAGGCTTCTATTATTTTAAAAGTAAATATCAACACTACTTCTCTTGAGCAACTTTTTCATGCAGCAAAGGTCAATGGAAGGAACTGCATTCAATTCTTTGAGAATCAATTTCTGCTGATGTTTTAGTTTACTTAGTTCAAACATAGTAATGTTTGCCTTAGTTTTCTTCATATCATCAACGATATTGTAATCCATTGAATCGGATACTACTAATGTTTTAGATGTTGAGGGAATATTTGAGGTTGAAGGTTGGTTTTGGGAAACTATTGCAGCTGGCTTCCTTGTGGATACCTTTTCCTTTGTTGTTGTGGCACCTGCACTTCTTTTCTTTGAAGTTGCCTGGATGGGTTCAGGGGCACCCTTACTCCTAGTAGTGACAGGAAAAGCTTCTTCTTCATTTTCTGTATCAGAGTTAGGTAGTATGAAATCCCACATTCCATGGCATTCAACAACTTCCTCTTCATCATCAGTTGGTGAGATTGTTTCCTCTTCTTTTTCTTCAAGGTCTGAATCTGCATTAGATATAACATTCGGTGGTTTTGATTCAGTTTTCTTGAAAGTTCTAAAGGGCCTTTTAGTTGAGGTTTCTGCTACTTGCTTTTTGATTTCAACCATTTCATTTGACAAAGTCTTAAGGACCTTTTGCAGACCTTCCATATCGTAGGGATCTTTGGGGGTTTTCTTCTTTGAATCATCTTTGAAAGAAACTTTTTTGGCTTTTCTATCTTCCAGAGCAGCTTTCTTCTCTAGAGCATTAATACGTTTCTCCACAGCAAGTGCTTCTTTCATGTTTTCAGCTAAAGTTGGTTTTGCAGCCCTGTCTACAAAAATAGCTATATTGGCAGGTAGGGCAGTTATATACCATTTGCTTCTGATTTGTTCACTTGGTTTGGAGGCCGTTGGGATTTTATTCAAGAGTTTATTGAATCACGCATTGAATTATTTAATTGGTTCCCTATGCTCTATCCTAAGATTGGAGAGATCATTTATTAATGTGGCTAAAGATCTATCATCTCCATACTTAGTGACAAACTGTTATTGGCAAGTGGTCCAACTGGTAATGGAACCAGATGGCAAGGAAAAATACCAGGATCCTGCTAATCCTTGCAAAGTATAAGGGAAGAGCCTAACTACAACATCTTCCTCAGTTACTCCTTTGAGATTAACTGATAACATGAAGTTATTAATATGTTCCTCAGCTTGTGTTCCATCATCTAGGTTAAACTTGGGTAGCCATTTTCCAGGAGCATCAGGTAATGCATGTAATGGTGCAGGCATATTGACTGCACCAGGCCTAGTCCATGGATCTGCCATTGTAACACCAGTAGTGGATGATACTACTGTTGAAATTCCAGATGTTTGGGAAGGAGTTGATATCGAGGATTGTGCAGGTTGAGATGTTGAAGTTCCTAATCCCTGATGAACAACAATGTGTAATGAAGGGGTGGATGGTTGACTTCGCACAGGGGAAGATGAGATGGAGGATGTGGATGAAAATGTTTCACTGTCAGATCCTTCAGTGTTCTTCTTGGCCCTTTTCCTTTTAGGTAAAGGGAACTCAGTGGGTTCAATACCGCGCTTTCCGCTCTGAAGTCTAGTGAGGGGATGAGGTAAACTAAACTGCGAAGTCTCACTACTTTGAGATACTTCAAATTTCTGTTATCGAGAAGCCTTGAAGTTTCTGGATGAGTAACTGAACTTCAGGGGACTCGGGACTTAATCGTTCTGGAGTATTGTGGGTGAGGGCAGTGGTAGTTGATTCCTCTTCTTCTTGCTTGGATACTGGAGAACCAACATGCAATTGGGAAGTACGAGGTGATGTGGAGGGAGAGTTACTCTGAGAATGGTCTATAGATTTGGATTTGCTCGCCATTCATAGTTCATGCCCTCCTTCTAGCACCAAAAATGTTGATGCCCCGAAAATCGTTGTATCAACATTGGGGGATAACCACCCGGTGAGGACCTTAATACAACTCCTTTTCCATTTGGAATGGTGGCTCCGACTGGATATAATGGGACCAGTTTTGCAATAATGAATAAAAGGGGATGGATGAGTGATTGATTTCTAATAAATGATAATGAATGGATGACCTAATCTATCAACGAAAATATAAATAACTATTCTATCCCGGGAGGCTTCTATTCTTTGAAGTGCAACGTTTGATAATATCTGTTCATTGATAGACATATAGATGACTCTAAGCAATAAACATAGATATTCCTTTACTTAATGATTACTTTGTTCAAATAGTTGAACAAAGTGATTAACACATTGTTACACCTATCCTTTTATATTACCGATACATGTATGATTAAAAGGAAAGCATGTTGTAAACATCCAGTAGTGGAAAGTATAAAGAATGCTGTTAAAACACATGCATATATCTGATAATAGCAAGAGCGATCAAACAATAATTCGCATAAAAGGAATGAACTAAGACATAGATAATAGTACCATATGAGCTGCAAATCACTCCCGATATCAATCACTATTTGGATTCCTTCTTTTGACGCAGAAACACTTTTAAACAAAGGCAGTAGTGCACATTCACATAAAAGCTTCGTTATCAAAATTGGAATAATTGGCCCAGTCTTTATAAAAAAATATGCCTGAAGTACAGTAGTGCAATTTCAGGTTTAAGTCATATACAAAAACATACGACCCTTTCTAAATACATGAAAGGGTCTATAAATACTTGATTAAAACTAACTAACTATGAAACTAAAATCCTATTTAATTGGTACAACTTGATTTTGAATATCTTCCTCATGGCAATCTGGCAGTGGGCAGCATGATTCATCACTTAGGCTATTTTCCTTTAGACCTGAGCTGGCATATTGCAAGCATTGGTTCCACTTCTAGTGGTCGGTTGAGACGAGAATTGAGTTGGGCAGCATAGGTGGCATCTTGTATATTGGGAATGATACACCCGATTGCATCTGTGAGGCACTTGAGGGTGGCTCTCTGGCTGTATGGTTTGACTAAGAAAAACCAATAGGTGTCCCATGTCAAACTGTTAATTCCTGCGATTAATCTCCCATTTTTCTCTAGCTCTTGATAACATGACTGCTCCAATGTTTTAGCCGATAGCAATTTACCTGGGGTACATTGAGAAATCATGTTAGATAAGTAGAGAGTATCATTAATCAATTCAACCAAATTACTTGTGGTTAATTTGCATCTTGAAACTGCTCTCTCTGCTTTCATTAACTGGGACTGCCACTCCATAAATAATATCTCTTTATGCGATTCTAGGATTTTTGGCAAATTAGCTGCCTGTCCCTCATCAGTGTCTTGCCACTCAAGAAAATTAGTCAAAGTCTCATCGGCCTGCTCCAAGTCTGTTCTAGCATCAACCGATTTATCACTTATTGATGCTGTTAAGTCACATAAAGGTTCTTCTTGGGTGATTTGTTGACATAACAGCCTTATCTGTGTTACTAATGCCTTGTTTATCTGTAATGCCTCTACTCTGAATTTAGCTGGCTGTGGAAGATTCTTGGTTTTCTCTATTTGGGCTGATAGTTGAGAAATTTGCTCATCTTTCGACTTTAGCATTTGTTCATTCATTTATTTTAGTTTTGTCAATGCTTCCAACAGCTCTTTCTTCTTTTGAACTGCACTTGAATCAATTCTCTGTTTCTCTTCCTGCAATTGTTTATTCAATTGATTATTTATTTTTTGCTATGTAAACAATTGCCGTCCTGCTTGATCTGCCTTCTGTTGTGCCTCCAATAGTTGTGCTTGTAGAAAAATGATTTCCTGGTCTTTTCCTTTTAATAGATTACTCACCTATGATGCCTTGTCTATGGTGGCTGTCGAATAGGCTCCAACATATTGGGACAGTTTTGTTAGGTCATCAGAGGGATCAAACTCCTCCTTCCAAACCACATTGCCCGTCACTATTTGTTCAGGGAATAGGGAAGGTTGATCAGTCCTTCTCCTTTTTCATTGTCGTTTTACTACAGCCTTGTGCTTTGGGCTGTAAAATACATCTAAGGGAGGAATTTCTTCTACTTGCAAAACAATCTGATTGGAGGGATCCTTAGGAATTATCTCTATTCCTGTAGAACTGGGTAGGCCGCTGGTTCCACTTGGAACCTGTTTAGATGTTGTCTCCTGTGTGTCAGCCGCTTTTGATGTTTCGGCTTCCTTCGAGCTCTCAAGATTGCTTATGATTGAGTCGAATTGTTGCCATTCCTAGAGAAATTTCGGGTCAATCTGGGCATCTACATTCACCTCTGTGCTGCTCTGTTCCTGCTCTTTTCTCTGGGTTTCCTCTTGCTCTTTTGCATGCACTTCCTCCTGCTCTTTTGATGTAGAAGGAAGTTCCTTAGTGAGTCGCTGCTCAAGCTCGCTTGATTCTATCGTTCGGGTCGTTGCTAACAGATCTAGAAGCAGAGTTTGCAACCTCTGTTCTCTAAGTCTGTTAAATTCAACTAACCCGTTATCCTGATATTCCATTCTGGCTAGCGATTTAGCTTGGGATATTGACTCGGCTGAGGAGAACAGGTCATCGAACATATCTTCTTTATGATGAAATTTAGTTAATTTTGCCTGTTCAAGTGCATTGTAGGCGACTTTGTTTGGATCGAATCGCCTATTAGGAAGAGTTGCCAGACTTAGTGCCTTGATTTTATCAGCTTCTTTCTCTGCATGTTAAAAGTCATGCAGAGCGTAGACACCACATATTAGAGGAAAAGGAGGCCAAACCTACTTCTTTTTTCTCTTTAGAGTTTTTGTAACTCCTTCGGATGTAATCTGATAGGCTACCTCCCAAGCTAATAGTTTATCGGGTATGTACAAAGGGAGGACATGAGGGTTGGATTGGCTGCCAAAAACTCTTACATAGGTGAATTTTTCTTCTCTGAACCATCTTCCTACGGATGTCAAGTCAATCCCCTCTTGGTAGGAAATCTTAGGAGCAGGTTTATCAAAAATGGAATAGTGAATGGGTAACATAAAACCATTGCAGATTTGACATAGATGGTGCTTATAGTGAGCTTTCCATAATTTCTGAAGGTATAAATGAATGGGCATGGGGTCTTGGGGAGTCCATCTCCATACAAGCACAGGAAATTCAGAATTAAAACATAGGGTGTCCAAGATATAGGCACTATAGTAGAATGGGGGAATAAACCTTTCAGTAATGCGAGATTTGCTTCTAAACTCAAGGACTGCGGTTGCTAGCTTATCAGACAGTATAGTTGCCCAATCCATTATTTCACTATTACATGCTGCCTCCATCAAAGGAACCATTTCTATAGTGAAGTTTGTGGAATCATGCAACCCCCACAACCTACACATCATTACTCCGACATAACAATAAGGGGAACACAAAGAATCGACAGAGTACTTACCCGAAGACTCGTGCTTGTGTTTCGCTGGGTTTTGCCTCCAATCCCTTATAGGTTCTGATTCAATATCATTTTCATTTCTGAACTTTTCCAAAAATTCTTTGTTGTACTTCTTCTCCGGTGCAGGAAAATGATACATTTGCCTCAAATCATCAGGTTGAAACGAGCCAAAGACTCTCCCATCCATGGTGCTGAATGTTCTGTTGGTGATTGGGATTTCTTCAATTGCCCATCTCACCACATCTGTATATGGGAGAATTTGTTCTCGAGCTGCTATCCGATGAAGGTAAGAGTTAGCTAGATCCTTAAGGGTAGCATCAGACTTTCGGGTCATGTCTGTTGTGGCTTGCACTGTTGTTACCTTAGTCTCCTCGGCCTCAATCAAATCGTAGATATTCAGCCAAGTAGTTTTACCGAGTCCTAAACATGTGGTGTCCGATATCAGTCCCTTTTTGCTTTGTCTAGGATCGGCAATGTGTTGTCCTGTAACTGCTGAAGCGGAAGTTGTTCCAGTTTTCTTCGATTTCTTCCCCATTCTGCTTGAATTTACTACTTCGGAAGAGCTCTACACAGGAGAGAAAATGAACGCAATGCAGAGAATTGGTGGCGCAAACCAAATATGAACGCGATATATTAATCAATGCATAATGGAGGATTAACTTAGGTGGCCATAGATACAATCTGTGAAGAGATTTTAGACTGACTATCTCATTAAATGGCCGTTTAAACCTGTCAATCCTTTAAATGCTCATCATATCATTTATTGGACGAATGATTCATTCAAGTGTGGCTTTGATGTTTTGGTGGTTGAGCGTAAGTGAATCGCTATCAGGAAGATAGGGCCTTTAATACCAATTAACCGTAATATCCCAGCTTTATCAATCCTTTTTGAAATCCACGCTTTTAGCTTTATCGCAATCGGCCATCAGGGGAAAGCTTAAGTTGTTATATTGGTTCCTTTCGGAATCCCCAATTTGCCGATAGCGATATCGCCAATTCGCATCGGGAGTTTTAATTGAGGTATTTGAAAAGCATGCATGGTACATCTCCGATCGCCAATAGCGATATCGCATCGCATCGGAGCGAAAAGGGGCTTTTGTTATGATAGCTTGTCATTGCCGATATCCGATAGCCTTTTGTGCATTGTCGCATCGGAGAAAATCAATGGGTCTTTTGAGTCATGCCTCCCTTGTCATTGCGATATGCGATCTTGCGATCGCTTTATCGCAATGATAAAAGATTACTCATTTATATGTTATAAGACCGATTAATTGGCTTATCAAAAAGGTTTTATAATGTTTTTATTTTGTTTCGGACCTTTTTGAATAATAATAATTTGATACCAATTTAAATAAAAAGGGACCCATTTCATATTATAGTTTTGAGAATAAAATTTGTATGAAATGGGGGGTTGTTGTAGAGCACAACAGGTCCATGATTCATGATCATTATATTCAATCAAAAGCACACCACTGTGCATGCATGAATAAATTTTTTGGTTATGCTAGGCAATTTGGTGATGTAGAGGAAATTATTGACAACTTGTCATTTAAGCCTATAAATTATGTATGTGCCTGCATAATTTCCTGTGTGGTAATTTAAGATAAATCTTCCTAATGTTGCTTCTTGTACTGGTTAAATCCTTCCATTGATCTCAACAATCTCACGGTTGGCTTACTCAACCCACTTTACATGTGCAAGAGACTTAGAGTATGTTTGCATTTTTGTATATTATCATAGTAGATGTGTAAATATGTCGGGGATTAGGAGATTGCCATAATACGTAGCATTCTTCCCAATAAAGATTAGCTTCCAAGTCTACATACATGATTTATTATTTTCCCTCGTATAGTATTCACTTTCCTTGTTTAGATTTCAGATATACATTCAATAATAAATCATAAAACTGCGAGCCACTCAAGGACTATAATACATCCTTGAGGTTCCCACATAGTTGCAACTAATCTATGATTGTGAACAACATACCTTTTGCAGGGTAAACATGGTATGTATAAATTACACTATACATATTTATGTAATGTAGGCCCAAACAATTATCCTAAGTGCCAAGACTATAATTTTTTTTTTCTTTTGTTGTAATTAATCTAGACTCAATATCCCACACAAGGTTCAAGTTCTCATCTCTTAGGTTTATGTTGTATGTTTCTAATGGAGCAAGGTCATATTGATTACTTGGAAAACAACTTATTATCAAAAATTTCCATCTCAACATTTGAAGTTATGGTTCAACAAATTATGATAATGATACAATTACAAGTTGAGTATTAGTTTTAAGACCAATTTTGTGACATGAACCTCATTACACACAAAATATACAACAATGTAGTATTAAACCAACCAGATAAGCATTCATATTCCTTACATTCCATAGCATTATATCGGCTAAAATATTATATTTATACACTATCAAGTGCATGCTTTAGAGGGGGTTGTATATTATGGCCTTCAAGGTAGGTCGACAACTCAACATTACAAATGAAACCAAAATAATCACATCAATAACCTAATATTGGTCAAATTAGCATCAAGTTGGCTACATAAATGAAACCATGTTCTAAGTACATCATTAATAGAACATCAAGCTAATTAACATGAACATGAGGAAACCATGCTCAAGGACTCGGGAATAAAAAAAACTATATTTTATAACATGAATTTTCATGGAATATACTAAATGGACTAAACACGTTTCTAAAAGTATGATCTGGAAACCGAGTATATGACTTTGATTTTCTACCCAACCTTAGATCATGCAGTATTTTAGTTTTCCTTTAAGCCCAATAACCCCTTACCCATATTCTATAGCATGGAGGGAAAATGATTAACGGATTAAATTGATGTTAGTTAGATGAAACATAGACTCCAAAGGTTCACTCACTTCTACCCACCAACTAAAAACAACACTTAGCTCTACACAAGGGCCTTTAACAATTTACGAATTCCACCAATAGCTACCAATGAATTCGATGGATCCTATGTGCCCAACCCTTTCAACCCTTTGGTTCCTACCTAAAATGACAAGACATTCCTACAATAAACACAGTTGAATATGTTGGTATAACAATGATGAATACCCTTATTAAATGGAAAATCAATGGTTCTATTAAATTATTGTCATATTAGTTTTGACTCATTTTTCTCATGTGAAATATTTGTGTACAATTTATCATCCAGAAGTTCCAACCCTTAGCTTTCATCTCTATCAAAGATGGCATGCTTCTTCCTCTAGGCCTGATTTGTGATGACCGTGATCAAATACTCATAGTTTACTGATTCCAAATTGGGATCCATTCCACTCTGATGAATTAAGAATGAATATGCTTCTTCAAAACCATTGGCTAAAATAATTCCCTCATGAAGATGAGCATAAGTACCATAAAAAGGCTTAATCCCTTCTTTCATTATATCAAAGAACTGAAGTGTGCCTCCAAGCTTACTTGTATTGAAAGATGAATCAATCATTATATCATATGTAAATGAAATCAGATGGTAGCACTATAAATCAATGCTCTCAAACACTTTGTCTGCATCTACAAATTGTTTTCTATGACAAAGCTTACTAAAACCATGGTCATATAGGTCATTGAATCATGAGGGAAACTTGTGATCTCCATCATATCAAATAGAACATGTACCTTATGCATCTGGTCATTTAGACAAAAAAATGTTATAAGTGAATGCTCAGAGACCACTATTTGCACTTACCCTCTTTTTCCAATATGAATAAAGTTGCATTGGCATGATATTCTTCACAAAGAGTTGCAATAATATTTCATAAGCATATCGTCTAGGAAATATCTCCAACTTATCAATCATTTCAATGAATTTATTCAACATATCCAAATCATCATTCCAAGTTGTGGTATAGGAAAATGTTTTCAAAGAATAATTGCGACAAGCAAGTAACATCTCTCTCAAACTCTTCTGTAGGGTTCAATGTCCTTAGAGAAACTGAGAAGATGCCCATTATAGGTTAAAGTGTTATGTATGTATCTTATTTGTAGTTTGGCCCATTGGAAAAACCTCAAGGCCAAGCTTGGGGAACTTGTTTTATTCAATACCAACTTTACCAATTCTTGACAAATTTGAATGGCCAATTTAGTTATAGTTTCTTCCATGTCTTCTTCACCCTTTCTTTTAATACTTTGCGTATTTCTCTTGTGGCTTCCTCCAACTTCCATTTCTCTTTTCCTTGGATTTTCTATCCTAAATTTGTTAAATTCATGCAAGGCATCTTCCTCTTCTTCATTGTTTTCATCCTCGCTCAAGGGCTTCTTGAAAGTTGTGGAAGCTATATTTATTGTCCATTATGATGTTGGAGAGCTTCCCCCCATGCATTTTCGTTCCCCTGCCTTCTCTTTTATTCTCTTTCCCCCCAAATCTTCCTTCTTATTGCTATGTTTTTATTCCCTGTCCAGAAAAATGGTATTCTTTATTTCCTTTCAATTCCACTTCCCCCTATGGTTTTTTTCCAATCTAGATCGAATATTCTAGGCCAATAAGAGTTGATCCACATGTATTTTGGTCCCCTGATTATTTTTTTGTTTCTTTTCCTTGTCATCCCTAATTTGTTTAGTGTCTTCTGACCCGAATCCTGTAGGCCATTCACCATAGTGCCACTTAACCCTCTATCTCTTGCTTTCACACATGTTAGTTTCTATGGCTTCCACCAAACAAGTCAACATCCCAAGCAGTTCCCCCCCCAAAAAAAAAAGATTTGGAATTCATGTCCCTACAATCAACCCATATTTAATTAATTTAATTTACAATAAATGGGAATAGTAGCCAGGGCTGTCATAATGATGATGGTGACCCACATGGTGAGGTAGTTAGTCGAATGACACCCTGTTCCAATAGTTTTTGCAATTGCTTCTATAATAGACCACCTATACAACCCAATATTTGATAATATAGAGTTGGGAAATAAATGGATCTCATGCTCCACTTCCCTCCTCGGTGGTATCCCTTTAGGATCTTGGAACACACCGTTAATTTCCTATAGAAACTTTTATATTTTTTTTATATTACTTAGCACCCCTTTAGTGATGACTTATCTCTCATGGACTCTTCTACAGACTTTCATTAAAAATAACAAAACACATTTCTTACTAGAAATGATCAACATTTTGGTCTGATTAGCACTTACTAGTGAGGTCTTTGACTTTCCCTTATGCATGTTGATGATGAATGATTTTTTGTCTTTGCTAAAGTGTTTCTATTTGGATATTGGCATCAAGATCACATCCCACATGTAAATATAGGGAGTCCCAAATGCAACACGACATAGGTCTAATAGAACTACATCCAATTTTATTTCTTCAATAAATTCAACTGATAACTTTGATTTTGCACTATTTGATTCTTTATCTTTGCCTCCTTATTTACCTATCCCAATGGATATGGGCTAGTATGGTCATGAGTCTCCAATCCTTGTTTCTTGGCTAGATCTACTACTATGATATTTCACTGTGATCTTGAATGAAATAGAGCATCATTTTTTGTCTTCTTGAGTTGTATCTTTATATGGAAGAGTTTGGTCATTTCATTCTCTTCATGTTGCTGAAGCCTAATTAGATTCACCTCATTGTATATTGATGTACATAAAATCTTCCCATCTACGTCCAAGTTGCTTTCCACTTGGTTCCTCGAATCTATGGCCATGAGATTTTTGTTCTTAAGTTCCTTGTTTTTGTTCTTTAAGTTTAGCGTTGCATGAAATTTCCAACACTTCTCCTTTGTATGTCCATTAATGTGATAGTGGTTGCAGTGGTTGCTGTGATATTTTCATTGGTGTTTCGTGAGTGTTGTAATTTTGTCTTTTCCCCCTTTCCAATTCATCTTCCCCTCATTGAAAGATTCCTAATCTGTTATGAAACCAAGTCACAAAAATATAGAAAAGATAGATCAACGACTTAGAAATCAGCCTCTTCGAGGGGTCAACCTCCTTTACATTACAAAAATGAACAATTCTTGGATGATACAAATGACAATACCTCCTTCCTATATATAGGGGTCTAAGGGGTCCCAATACAATCAGAGCCTACATAACAATAATATTGTAGGGGCACAGCAATAACAATAATGGGCTTCTATGGGACATAATAATAACAACATGGGGACTATATGGGCCCAATAATACAATAAGTGGGTTGCACTAATAACAATAATGGGTTACACTAGTAGTATAGGGACCTAACATGCCCCTCACCTTAAAAAAGTGTTGTCCTCAATGCTTGAGTAGTTCTAGATGCTTCTGTATAAAATTCTCATCCTCCGGTGTGGAATCTTCAGTGGGTAAGTTCTTCCACTCGATGAGATATTCTAAAAGTGATTGATTTCGTTGCTGTCGATTTGTTTTTTTTTTTTGACTGCTTTCAGTTCCAATATGATTTTTCCTTCCTCTTCAAAATCTAGAAATATTATTTGAATGGCATATTCTCACCTATAACCTTCTTTAAGCGTGAAACATGGAAAACTGGGTGCACTCGGGAAGATGCATGAAGCTCCAATTTGTATGCCATTGTACCAATATTTTGTAACACCTTGTATGGACCATAATACTTTGGTGATAATTTATTATCCTTCTTAGGTTGCTTTAGGGATATTTGTTTGTATGGTTGTAGTCATAGAAATACCCAGTCGCCTACGTCAAAACTTCTTTCACTGCAATGTTGATCTTCCTATTGTTTCATTCAACTCTGCACCAAAGTGGGGTTATCCTTTAAAAGTTGGAGAACTTTTTGCTGATGCTCGATGTGATCTTTCACTGCTTAAACCTTTTTCTTCTTGATATGTCCTTCTATCTTGAGAGTTTGAGGAGTGGTAATTCTTGCCAATGCATTACAAGATATGGTTGGATTCATTTCTTGATGCTCGACATGATCTTTCACTTCTTGAACCTTTTTCTTCTTGATATGTTCTTCTATCTTGAGAGTTTGAGGAGTGGTAATTCTTGCCAACGCTTTACAAGATATGGTCGAATCCATTTCTTCTTTCTTTAGGATTGGTTCCTAGTGTATATCCTCTTCTTTTTATATTTCTTGATCCTTTTCTTCCTTCTCTTCACAATCTATGTAAAATAATTTCTTCTCGGTACACTTATGACCTTTAGTATATCTTCTATCACAACCGTACCAAAACACTTTTTCTCTTTTTTCTTCCAAATGTTGTGGTGTAAACCTTGTAGGTTATGGAAGGGTAGGAGAAAAAAAACTTCCATATTTATAGTTGTGAGTGGTAGGATTCCTTGTTTCCATAATTCCACTTTCAAATTTTCTTGCCAACCTGAATGCCTTCTCCAATGAATCAAGCTCGTAAAGATGAACCTCATGTTGAATGTTAAATTCCCTATGAAGACATCAATCCTTTTCTTCTCTAGAATATCATTTACCCTTATATTCAATTTTTGGAAGTCCTCAATGTGCTTTGCCATTGAACACTTTTGTTTGAGATTTATCAATTGGCTAAAGAAGGTGTTGTTCTTTGTATCCTCATAATGTGCTATCATTTCCTCCATGAAAATTGACTAGGTGACAAGTGGTTTACGAGAATAAAGCCCTCTATACCATACAAACTGGTTTTGTTCTAATTATAATGATGCAATATGTACCTTTTGTAATAGTTGTACATCATGTAGATCAAAATATTGCTCCATCTGTAGTATCCAATTTACCGTATCCTTGCCATAAAACTTCCTCATATTTTTTTTTCTTGATTTTAGGAGCTCGATATTGAAATGACTATAACTCTGTAATTTCGGATCTCCAAGTTCTGAAATTGCATCATGTGGTAGCTCTCTGAGTCTTCTTTCCAAACCCATAAGTCTGATCAATATTGGATTCTCCAAGGAAGAGTTATGCTAAATCTCCCACGATGACCTGATTATAGACTGGTTCAGTAGAGCAAACTTGTACGAAGTTCCAAGTGTCACTGTTTCAACCTTAAGACCTGCAACTGATACAAATAAAACTATAGGCCATCCTGTTTTTGTAACTTTTTATGACATTTCAATCTGATGCTTAGAGAGAAAGTTATGACGAGTTTCCCAAGGTCAGCTAGTTGGAATGTAATTCGGGAGTCTGCACAAACCCTAAATGTCTTGGAACATATATCCGAAAATATAGCAAAACAAGATCTGAAATTTGGGCCTGAGCTTCACCACGAGTTCAACTCAAATGGGTTTTAATTTCAGAGCCTGAACCTGCATATAAACACAATTAAAGTGAAAATTCCACGCTGACCTGTTTGAGATGGAATTCCTGATCTTACAAAAACTCTAAATTCCTCAGATCATATCTCCGAAAATATAGTGGGAAAATATCGGAAATTCAGACCCGAGGTTCAAAACGATTTTGTCTCAAATGGGTTTTGTTTTCTAGCTTCTGAAACGTCATAGAGAAAACATTATAGTGCAAATTCCATGATGACATGTTTGGAACAGTGAAACCCTAGAATCCAAAGCTATGATACCAAATGTTATGAAACCAACTCACAAAAAGATAGATCAATGACTTAGAGATCAGCCTCTTCGAGGGGGAAACCTCCTTTACATTATACAAATGAACGATTCTTGGATGATACAAATGACAAGACCTCATTTCTATATATAGGGGTCTAAGGGGTCCCAATACAATCAGAGCCTACATAAAAATAATATTGTAGGGGCACAACAATAACAATAGTGGGCTTCTATGGGGCATAATAATAACAATATGGGGACTATATGGGCACTATAATACAATAAGTGGTTCCAATAATAACAATAAGGGGTTACAGTAGTAGTACAGGGACCTAACATAGTCCTTCTTCTACTTTGAACCACTTGATTTCCCTTTCTGCTAGCCTATATGCTCTATTGATTGTGCCTATACATAAGCTTCGTCCACCAATTTAGGTTTACACAACACCACTTGATTTCACAAATAGTTTTCTAGACCCCCAAAAATACTTGAGGAGTGCATTTGCGTTCTTTAGGGAGATACATAGTATTATAGCTATCATTTTAAATTATGTGGTGTACTCCTATACACTATGCCCTTGAATTTACCTAAAGTAATGCCACTAGATCCAATGATCCTCTACATACCTGATAGCATAAAATTGTGACTTTATAAGAGCCTTCAAATTCTCCCCCTTAGTCATTGGAGGATATCCTTTCAACCTTAATGTTTCCATGTGGATTTCCCACCAGGTTAGGGCATGGCCCTTTAATTTTAGATGAGAAAATGAAATATTATATTCTTCCTATATACGGTGAAAACTAAAATTAACTTCTAACTATTGCAACTAATGATTTAAATTCAATGGGTCAATGTAATCCCCAATTTTGAATTTTCATCTTAGGAGGTAAGCCGGATCCTTGGGATGGTGCTAAGCATAACAATTTTTTTCAATTCGAGCATTGGAGAAAATTTTGATGTGGGAGACATGAGGACTTAGGAGAATAGGAGAAATTACAGCCTTAGTGGGATGTGGGGACCACAAAAAGGAGGCATTGCAACCCCTAAAGTTAACTCACACTAATGGAGGAAGAGAGAGAAAGAAAGGAGCGAGATTTAGTGAAAAATGGGTCCACCAAGGGAGAGAGGATAAATTTCCATAAATTAGGTAGGGAGGCCACCATTTAGGTACTTTTTGATAAGTTTACAACTAGGTGTTCTATTTGCTTGAGCTACTCATCCCAGTTAACACCTTGTTATTTAACACAAGGAGATTTCTAGGTGGAGAACTCACTCTTTCTTCAGTGGACCATGAGTGCCACAGTAGGGGAGAAATTGGGCATTTTGCAGCCATTCTAAAGCTGGGATAGGAGTTAAATTCTTAGGTTTGCATGTGGCCAAGATGTTGGAGAAATTTGCACTAGTGGGAGAGATAAGTTGTGGTGCAATAAAAATTCTAGGTAATTCAAAGAAGGATGGGAAAGTCATTTGTTGGAGTTTTTGTGTCGTTTGCAGGTGTTGGGAGCAGGATCCCCCAAGGGCAGTTTTTGGGCTAAAAACCCATGTTTAAGTCAATTTTTGTAATATAATTGTAAATAATCTGCATTTTGTAGTCGCGGAGCACGAAGGTGTTATGTGTCAAAAAGGGTAGTCTACCCTTAGTTTTGTAATGTAAAGTCGGTTGTAAGAGATCTACCCATGGTCCGCAGACCATGGGATTGTATAAAAAGAGATAATATCTAAGTAGTTTGAAAGACATATCATGACACACGATGGAATAGAGTCATAGTTTTGGAGCAAGAAGTCTAAGTCTTGGGTTGTAACATAGGTAGAGGCTCTGCAGCTGAGTGCGCAAAGGCCTAGGGTAGAAGTCCGCAGCTGAGTGCGCGGACCCCTATAGCTGTGTACGCAGGGTAGATATAGTTTGTAAACACTCAAAAGATATTAATAAAGAGAGGTATTCTGAAATTTCTATGTCCTTGTTTTGTTGATGCATTTGGATACTCTATGTATGAATTTCCTTTATTATGCTTATGTGATGCGTGAACGAAGGAATGATGGAATAGAGGGCTCATCTTGTAAGCCCTAGAGCGAAGTGACTTGCGTAAAGGTAGGAATAGAGGGAATCAAATGACATCACAACCATCTTAGGGTGTGGAAACTTGGCTCCAGCATCCCCCCATACTGCTTCAGGTGAGACCTCAATCCGCGCTCCATGGGCTGATGCCAAAAGGGCCAGTAGTGTAGAGATTTGTTTGGCTAATCAACGTTGAACCTGGGTCAAGGTCCATTAAGCCAACAAATGGTTCTATTTCCGGGACCAGAATCTACATAATAGATGTGTGATGTCGTATCACTGGAATCCAACTAAGAAGGAGATTGGAGACTGGTTGGATAGGAAGATCCACGAATTCGCGACACAAGAGAATAGAAACCCGCGACTGAAAAAGGAACAGTGGTTGGAAAGATACTTGTATACAGAGATCCAAGAGATATTTTTCTGTTCCTTCCCTATTGAGCTATACGAGTGGATCACGAAGCTAGCAGACAGCCAAGGAAGGTGGAAACTTGACGATCCTATTTTTTGGAGCCCAGAGCTAATACAAAAATTAGAAGCATCTAAGGACAAGATCACCTATGTTGTCGATCATTGGCTCGATCGCGTCATAAGAGGATTTGTGACTGAATTTGTGGTCGACACCTCAGTCAGCTACAACGAGGTGAGGCAACACTTTTTCAAAGGACCGCAAGGCAAGTACATGAAATATTTGAATACTTGGATTAAAATGCTATTGTGCGAAAAATGGGTTATGCAGCTACCTTGATGTTCAAAACTACGCGGAGTGGAAAAAATTACAGGAACGAAGGACAAAAGGGTTTGGAGTATAGTTCGTTAGTCTCACCTCTACGAGGTGACGAGGAAGTGTTATAGACATTTTTGTGCCTTACAGCATTGAGCATGAAATGTCCATAATCTAAGGGATCCAAAGTCCCTAAACATGTTGTTCCTACCCCTAGAGGAACAAGGCTAACAAACCACAGCAATTCACAGAAGTTCTCCACCAGAAAACTGCTCAAAACAAGTCAAATCAGGATCATTTCAGTGGCTCCACTGGCTGTTTGCGCTGAATGTCAAAGGCTCCACTGGCTACCTGCGCTGAGCGAGATTGGACATGTGGCAGGCTCATTCCTCAAGGTGTCAAAACCCAGGAAGCTTCCAAAATGACACTTTCCTCATTGAATTCGACTGGTGATGAGTAAGAGGTTCCAAATCTCCAAGTGGAAGCAAGAACCTCCAAGTGGAATCAAGAACTGACAGAGGGAGAGGACACTAGTCAGATCTCAAGCTGACTCATCCTCTCTCCAAACATCTATATATGGATCTCTTCTCCATGAGATCTAGGGGCTGGAATTTTGTTATTGAAAATAATTGCTGCTGATTTGAGACTGAGATCATTGGGTGCTTAATGCTTTGAAGGGAGGTGAAGATAGGAATTCTATTTGCTGGGAAGGAGATGCTGGATTGGACCTCTCTGGGTTGTATCTCTTCCTGAACCTTGTTATTCATCAATAAAGCTATCTTGGTTTCTCCTATATACTGATGTATCTTTGATGTATGATTGCATTAGTGTATTTGATTTATTTCTAATCCTAAATCATTTATGAATGTGAATATCTGTTTTTGAGTAGTGTTCTTCTCTTGTTTCAAGTAGCTGTTCTCTTGTCGCAAGTAGTTGTTCTCTTGTGATCTTGAAGGAATCTATTGAAGCTGGACGAGCAAGGAGGCAAGTAGCTGTGAACACCCAAAGAGAAGAGAGACTAGATCGAGGGACAAACGGAAGACACCGGTAAGTCCTATTTATCTCTCTTCTTTCACAAATTCATAAAGGAAGAATACCAGAATAGCTGGCTTTGTTTGTTGCTAAGGCACTGTCACACCTTAGGTGGATAGGATCGTCCTGCATAGGCATTTTTCCCCACAACAAATTGGTGACTCCACTGGGGAGATCTGTTTAGTCATTTTATTTGTGTCTCTATCATTGTTTATTTCATAGACTCAACAACAGCAATCGAACTGCATCTGCTTGGCTCAGATGCAAAGTAGACAGCTGCTGCTTTGATCCAATCACTGGATTTGTCTATGATCCTAAAAATGGACTCACAAATGATTTGATGATCCTTTGTGATAGATCTTAGTCATCCCTCAAAGCATCCCTTTGATTGTACCTTGTTTTTTGCTTTGATTTGGCCTGAAACAGTAGATTAATCAGCAATCTGTGACCCGGAACCAGTGAGAAACTCTCGTTTCTCCTTCAGCGCAGACCCAGTGAAGAGGTTCTGCATTTCAACGCAGGTCCCGTGAAGGCTACCTGCGCTGAATGTCAAAACCCCTGTGTTGAACCTGCGCTGATCCAGTGAGGCCTTGTGCAGCTGGGGTTCTCTGCCTTGTTTTGCCTTGTTTTGATCTCTGTTTTTTGCAGCCTGTAACCAGCATAGGTACCAGTCTGATAACTCCTTTTCTCTGCTTAAATTCCGCCTCCTTTTGTACAAAAGACTATGAGTGTTTTTATTTGTTTGTGGCGTCATTTACAGTCTCCTTTTGCATGAGTGAAATAGTCATCCAGTAGCCCTTGATTCAGATCTGTTGATCGTGATCTTAGGAGAGAGTTCATTGGCTATTTACAGATTGGTTATACATTCATTCTGCTTATTGGTTTGAGTTTGTCTCTTTTAAGTGTCAAAACAAGTAGTTCATTTCGAAAATTGTTAAGTATTGTAATCTCTTCTACCCTTTCTGATTTCGAAAAAGTAAACTTGTTTGTAGTGATCATTTAAAAGCAAATTCAAAGTTGTACAAAAAGCTTTCTTTGTAGGCATCAATACTAAGAAAGCGGAAAACAAACATCTGCATTGTGCATTGGCATCTTGATAGTTTGCATGCTTGATTTAGGAAAAGTGCATTAGAGTGTGCTGATTGCTCTTTGAGAAAAGATGGTGTCTTTCTTTTCCCTTAGTAGCCAGGATTTTCAAAGTTGAAAAGATATAAAGGTTGCTTATCATCTTTAGACTGCATTTAGGAATTGTATCATACATCTCGTGGTGATCCAAAAAGGCAAACTTCTAAAAAAGATCAACCTAAAATAAATTGAATGAACTTAACAACGCTTTGCAACATAACGCACAACATAGAGGTCTAGGCTAGAGACGTGTTCCAGCGTCATAAAGCCTGGTGACTGTCGATCTCGCGGATGGTGGGTGGTTCCTCCTGAGAGACGATAGCGCCAGTACGGATTGTGCTCCCACGTACCGTCGCGTATATATTGGGAGACCCCTATAGGCATATATCCTTTATCCTTAGGAAGCCGTGTCGGCCGCCCTACTGATCGCAATGTATTGAACACAACATTCAGGAAGATCGACCGCCCGTACCCTAAAAAGTATTCTGCGGTTTTGCGAAAAGTTTGGCACACCCTCTGCCTAGAACTCAAGAGCAGTTCCTTTTGGCCTTTTTCAGACTCTATAACAGAAAAAGTCCATCCGAGCATTTGTCACTTCGGGCTCGTTAAAACATCGAAGGAGACTAGAGTCATCTTTAGCTTTTTCTCGACTCTTTAAAATTGAAAAAGCAAGTTGTGTCTAAGTGTCGTTAAAAATTTATTTTAAACGGAACAATCACCCTCTATTCCTGCGTTGATCTTTAGGTTGAAAAGATGGAGCCCACCAACCAAGGAATTCCCCTTGGTGGAAATCCTAGTCCCTTCTCCTCTTGGGGAGATGTTGGTGCGCCCCATATGGCCACATTGTCGCTTCTAGGACTGACAATTGGCCTACCAGTCTGGCTCTTTTCAACCAATGTCGTTCAGAACACCACTATTCCTGAACAGTCGAGTCAACAGTTAGACCAGACCAGAGTTGCCCACCAGCCTTCTACTTCATATAATTCTTCCTCTCCTCCTTCCTCTTCGCTTGAAGGAACTGGTAAAGCAAAAAACCGAGTTCCTAAGGAGAAGAAGGAAAAGAAGAAGAAAGAGAAGAAGAAGAAGGAGCCAAAATCGACTGGGGGCAAACAAGTGTCATCTGACAAAAATCCACACACAGCACTGACCAGGCCTAAATCGCCATGTGTCATATGCAAGGGAGACCACTTCCACAGAGATTGTCCCTGCATCCCTCGGATAATAAGGGATTGGTCTCCCCGTTTGCACAATTCGGTGGCGTCAACCTCTGATAGCCATGTTGACTGTACACCGTCAACTAGTGAAAGTGAAGCCACAGGACAGAGAGGGAAAGCTAGATTTCCCTGCAGACTGTGTGAAGGTGACCATGCCATCCACCGTTGTCCCTTCTTAGACGAGGCTAAAAGAGTTTTGGAATATCGCCCGATTTTACGAGCGTAACTTCCTCCTGGATATCAAAAACTCCTGCCAAGTCCTTCACCAGTTGAGAATCCGGCTGGCCCACCCAGATGGTATGCCGAAGCACCTATCATTGAGGATGAACCGTCTGAATCCATACCTGACGAAAGTCAAAAGGTTGAGGTGGCAGTTGACCCGGTTTTTCCTTCATAGGCTCTATCCCTGAATGATATCATCACAGAAGAGAATAAGGATGACACCATCCAGATTCTTTTCATCAACACAGACTCTGACGAGCATGGGGGCAATGTGCCCATTCCTTTATCGCAGGAAGGAACTTCGTCAGGGTCATACCCGGCCGTATATTCGGTCCCACCACCAAGCAACCTGGTTGTGTCCTTTGACTGGAACCAACTAGGCAGACCCCGGTTACCAGCAGCCATACCATTCAGAATTATTGTCCAAATATACAGAATGGTAATGGCCGGCACTATCATTGATGAAGGGGCATCTGTGAGTATCCTTTCCTCTATTGCTTGTAAAGCGCTTGGTTCGCCAACGCTTTTGCCTGAAATGAGAAATCTCACAGGCTTTGATAAAGGAACCAGTCGACCTTTAGGGATCCTCCCCAATGTGCCCATAACATTGAAAGGGAAGACCATTCAAATGAACGTGATGGTCGTTCAAGGACCCTTGGATTATAACCTACTCCTTGGACGAGACTATATATATTGCATGGGAGCCATCGTCTCATCACTCTTTAGAGTAATGTGTTTTCCGCATGAAGGAAGAATGGTCAAGCTCGTAGACCAACTTTCATTCCCCGTATCACGCATCGCAAATAGTCATACACCATCCCTAAATGGTCTCTTCACTCAAGAAATGTCTCAACCCACAGTCCGTCCTCCTGATGAGCGCGAGTAATCCGGGAGGATATGACTGGAACCCAGGGGGCATGCGTCCTGGTCTGCTTCGGCAGGAAAACTTTGGGTATAAGGTAGGTTTCCGCGGGAGAATATGACTAGTCTGTACCCCGTCCGTCTAGGAAGAGGGGTTATTCTAGAATAGGATTCTTTTGTCAAAGTTACATGTTTGGCGCCAAAGTCATTCACCTTTGTCTGCCTCAGTAGACATCGCCGAGGAAGTGTTTCGTTTGAAAGATAAATGGAACAATCTTTGGGTAGCCTAAAAGAATAAGCCTCTCTCGTTAAAACAAAATGTTTTGACGGAAAAGAAGTAGAGGTAACCTTGAGACTCTGTTTTATACCTGGGGGCATGCAAACCTTTTGGAATGCGAGCAAGGGCAGCTATTTATTTTTTAAATTTTTAGGTCCTCCCTTTAAACCTGTAGGTCTAACCCGTTAAACTCGTAGGATTATTCGTAGCCGAACTTGCATGAAGAAAGGATGTGGGGCAAAAATCTAAAAGTTGTCGTTTCAAATGAGACATTCTTATCATATGACTGGATTATTCGAGCAGTTTTAGCACACAGTTCATGCTCGTTAAAAAATAAATGCAAGATCCGAGCAGTTTTAGCGCATAGTTCATGCTCGTTAAAAAATAAACATAAGATCGAGCAAATGTTCCAACCCGCGTTTAAGCTTGTTAAAAAATGAACTACCCGGTAAATAACCGCTGCGAATGTAAATTATCAGCCATTAAAGCCTTGGTCGTGTTTGCACCATCACCTCCACTTTTCATTTGGCCGATCGTTCGCCTCCATTTGATTGTTTACCCATTTTGAGGAACAGCTGCGAAGAGTGATTTCACCTAGCCATCCTTGTGACACTGCCGTGATTGGAAAATTCCAACCTGTACCTGGAATCAGCTGCTAACCCTGTTTATCACTCGTTCCTCAAAAGATGAGTCTTATTTAAGCTCTTTTCATCTGACTCGTAAAATATGAAAAGATTGCCGAGTTTTGGCCTTCCAGCTCGTTAAAGCGACCGGAAATGCTATCCCTCCTCTAGATTTTGAATCTTTTTGGACCTGAGGGATTATTGCACAAAAAGATCGAGCGCTTGTTTTGTTCGGCTCGTTAAAAAAGATCAAAAATTCATCCCTTCTGTATTGTTTTATACTTTTTCGAACTTAAGGGATTAGATGACGAAAAAGGACCTTTGGAGTTAACTTTACGTACCTTTTCAGACTCTCTAAAAATGAAAAGGACCGAGTTGTCTTTGTCGCTAGACTCGTTAAAAGCATTAAATAGCGACAAACTTGTCTTTAGACGAGAACGAGTTTCCCTATCGCTAGGCTCATTAAAATATAGCGATGGGCTTGCCCGAAGGGCAGGTTATAGAACAAGCATATGTTATCCTCCTCAAGCTTGACAAAAATAAAGAGGTACTGGTCAGCAATGACTGGGGAAAAATTGGGAGAAACTAAAGAGAACTTTGATGGTAGCAAGTCGCTCTTGAACATGACACTTTTTCTCCGTACCACAATCGGGTTGGGTTGTTTCATTCACCGGTCACATCACCATGGTCTCGCCATACCATCCATATTTGGGGTAATGCTACCGATCCATCGCATCAGTGTCGCCATATGTTCAAGAGAAGTCATTCAGAGAAGTCAACCGTGTCCCATCCACTGCCGTACATTATCCTTCATCCTTTCATGACCGCCACCCTGAATCATATGTCACAGATCGTTTTCACCTCCATCAAAATCATTAGCTCCGTTCCGTGTCATTGATGTGGGATTCATTAAGGCCCTCCTTTGATGGATCGCTTCTAGTCGACATCGGCTCATTATCCAAGAAGATGATCTAGGAACAACCCCTTCAGTACTTTGAAGCTTGCACGCCTCAATGGCAAGTTTCTCACTTCCGGCGACAGGTATACATCAATGACCTTCGACCGAAATATTTTGCGTGGTGTTCAACCCCAAGTCCTTTATTCACACCATGTGAATTGTACTGCAGTACCTTGAGGGTCATTATCATTATCGGTGATTCCTCTCGTGCTTGTTAACGGTTTACATCATTGACCGGTAATCAAGCGATGTCTTTCCATGTTCGACTTCAGGACATTTCTCACATGGATCGACTTGTACTTAGAGTGAAGATCGAACGAGTTTGAAGACCCCGGATCTAGTTTCATCCATCCGGGCTGCGATATATATTCAGGAAAGATAAAGACATTGACATGTACATCATCGCAGCAGATGATCATCCTACCCAAAGGATGATAATTTCATCAAAATTATCAGTCTACCATCAGACGATTGTCTGTTTCTATGTACAAAGAAATGAATTTATAAAGCTAAGCATGGGAATGCCTGCCTCAGCTAGATCATGAAAGCAGTATGAAAAATAATGTATTGTATTGTATCTTATTACAGGTCTCCTCCCAGCATTGGATGAACTTCGGACCCTCCTGGATAAAGCATTTCACCCGATAAACGGCCTCATACTTTAGGGGGCAACTGTTATAGACATTTTTGTGCCTTACAGCATTGAGCATGAAATGTCCATAATCTAAGGGATCCAAAGTCCCTAAACATGTTGTTCCTACCCCTAGAGGAACAAGGCTAACAAACCACAGCAATTCACAGAAGTTCTCCACTAGAAAACTACTCAAAACAAGTCAAATCAAGATCATTTCAGTGGCTCCACTGGCTGTCTGCGCTGAATGTCAAAGGCTCCACTGGCTACCTGTGCTGAATGTCAAAGCCAACAATGGCTACCTGCGCTGAGCGAGATTGGACATGTGGCAGGCTCATTCCTCAAGGTGTCAAAACCCAGGAAGCTTCCAAAATGACACTTGCCTCAGTGAATTCGACTGGTGATGAGTAAGAGGTTCCAAATCTCCAAGTGGAAGCAAGAACCTCCAAGTGGAATCAAGAACTGACAGAGGGAGAGGACACTAGTCAGATCTCAAGCTGACTCATCCTCTCTCCAAACATCTATATATGGATCTCTTCTCCATGAGATCTAGGGGTTGGAATTTTGTTATTGCAAAGAATTGTTGCTGGTTTGAGCCTGAGATCATTGGGTGCTTAATGCTTTTAAGGGAGGTGAAGATAGGAATTCTATTTGCTGGGAAGGAGATGCTGGATTGGACCTCTCTGGGTTGTATCTCTTCCTGAACCTTGTTATTCATCAATAAAGCTATCTTGGTTTCTCCTATATACTGATGTATCTTTGATGTATGATTGCATTAGTGTATTTGATTTATTTCTAATCCTAAATCATTTATGAATGTGAATATCTGTCTTTGAGTAGTGTTCTTCTCTTGTTTCAAGTAGCTGTTCTCTTGTCGCAAGTAGCTGTTCTCTTGTGATCTTGCAGGAATCTATTGAAGCTGGACGAGCAAGGAGGCAAGTAGCTGTGAACACCCAAAGAGAAGAGAGACTAGATCGAGGGACAAAAGGAAGACACCGGTAAGTCCTATTTATCTCTCTTCTTTCACAAATTCATAAAGGAAGAATACTAGAATAGCTGGCTTTGTTTGTTGCTAAGGCACTGTCACACCTTAGGTGGATAGGATCGTCCTGCATAGGCATTTTTCCCCACAACAGGAAGGGATAGCAAAGGTTTCTCCGTGAAGTGCTATTCAGTTAATAAGACAAGGATTCTCGCAAATACCACCTCTTCCCACACCACCTCCAACTTCACCACCATCACTGCCAACTTCACCTGTACCACCTCCACCTCCACAGCAGTTCAACATGGAAAACGCAGTGAAGCTGCTTTTGTTCAAAGGCTTGGGGAATGAGGACCCAGACTGATTTTGGTTCATTGTGAAAGATGTGTGGGAAGCTCAAGGTGTTACAAATGATCATATAAAGAAGGCAACATTGGTTAGTGCCCTGCAAGATCGTACGCTAACCTGGTATATCAAGTACTCGAATGATAACCCGAATGCTAGAGTGGTAGACATCCAAACAGCACTGAATAGAGAGTTTAGTAGGCCTAAATCTGAGGCGCAGTCGATTGTGGGATTTAAAGAGACCATGATGCAACCAGGTGAGATGCCTAGGGAACTAGATCAGAGGTTAAAATGTACAATCCGCGAAGCCAACATGAATTTGACAGATGGACAACATCGCGAGTGGTTTGTGGCTTCGCTACAACCACTTTTAAGGGCCGCACTGTTGCAGCAAAAGGTAACAACTCAGGGGGAGGCCTTGGAGATTTCAATGAGACTGCATGAAACTTCGATGCAAGATCCAAACCCGGGGATTCAACAGATCCATGCGTAGTTGCAGAATCTATGCCTTGAGATGCAAAGTCTGAAGCAGGATAGGATGGTTCGACCAGAGGTGCGTGAGGAGGTATGGTGCCTGAAATGCTAGAGTCAGGGTCATGACAAGGACCATTGCCCAGTCTTTGCGAACTATATTGTAGGAGGAGGGCCCATGCCTTTAAGGGTAGAAGCTCAAGCAACACCTAGCGCGGGGCCAACAATATGGTGTGCTATCTGTCAGGTAGCAGGAAAACATGCCACGGGTAATTGCCATATGTTGTAGAAGTTTGTACAGACGCCGCAACAGATGTTCTGTGACTTTTGTAGGTCGGTAGGGCATGATTAGTGTAATTGCAGGAGTTATGAATTTGTGATGGATAGAAATCCCACCTGTAGGGTTCAGGTTGAAACGCAACCCCCTGACCAGTGCGCAGGGATGGTGCGAACAGGATTTCAGGAGTGACGATGAGGCCGAGGTGGAGGAGGACCTAACAGAGGTCAAGGAAAGTTTATTTGCTACAGTTGCAGAGGACTGGGACACTATGCCCATTATTGCACTAATCCAACACGTCCATTGTGCAAGTATTGCACGTTGCTTGATCATGAAACAGAAGAGTGTCCTACGTTGATATCTAGGATATGTGACAAAGGGGTGCTACCACCTCCGCTGACTCAGAACCTGCAAATGATGAGGTCTGAGCTGCGTGAAGAAGATCCAAATGTAAATATAGTGCTCAGGAGTGGAATTGCGATAGGAGATGACAAAGGGAAACAACTAGAAGATAGTGAGTGGGTCCGCAAAGCTCCCGTGAAGGAAGCGGAGTTCGATTTAAAGCACGCCTGTGAAACTTTCATGGAAGCTAAGAAGAGCTTCGTTGAGGCCTCCATCTTAGGAAGCAAGGATAGGCCTTATTAGGAGATGTACCCCTATATGCTCAGAACTTTCCTGGAGACCTGTATGAAGTTACTGCGTGATAGTAAGGCCGTGAAAGGGTTACAAGAGCTCACCAATAAATGCGTTGGAACCGTGCCAGGTGAGCTGCACGTAGTACGAAAGATTGGAAATCATAAAACAAGGACAGGATGGGAGATGAGACTGACCACGCAAATAGGAGAGTATGGGTTGAATCAAGTCATTTTGGACCTTGGGTCAGATGCGAATGTCTTACCAAAGCAAACTTGGGAACGAATGGGGAGGTCCGCGCTGCAATGGTCTCCAATTCAGCTAAGGATGGAAAATCAACAGAAGATCATCCCCATGTGTTACAAATCCATTTCGGCACATCAACACCAACCTACAAATAAGTACTATTAGGGTCCATCAAACCCTAATTCAGTTGTTACATAACCTAAAGAAGTCAACCATCAGAATGCCTATCTTCCCATGAAGTTCCATGACTGAAATCATCCAAAAACTGCCTCTAAGAAGATCAGCACAGGAAGGCCTTCATTAGGGTGTGATGTAGTGCGGTCCAATACACTGCTAGGGTGCTATCCAGTGCACTTGAGCCCCCTTTGGCCTGCGCTGGGTGAATTTGAGCGAAATTGCATTGGGGTTTGGAAATATTCTTATCCATTGGATGCATATAGAAGTTTCCCAAGTTTATCTACTCCTTTAAGCTTGAATTTGGATGAGGTAAGGAGTTAAGGAACATCAAGCCCTTTATCCATTCCTCCATGGAAATAAATTCTAAGTTTGGGAGGGAATTCATTATCACAATTTATGGCATAACTTCCTTCATTCACCTATAAAAATATCACTCATCTAAGTGATCAGGTGCTGGAAATCATTGAATTATAGGGAGATGTTGTCAGTATGAGACTTGAGTTGATTTCAAGTATTGTAATGATGTCAAAATGTCTTGCTTGTTATGAGGAGAGGATGGGATTGAACTGGAGGAGTGATGCTAAATCAAGCAAATTTGGTTGTAACTCTTCCTTTTTACTAATAAAGTGTTCAAAGCTTTTTCCATATGCTTGTATTTTTCATTGATGCTTTCATATGTGTATCATGTACTTGATTCCATAATATGTTTAATCAATAGATCATTATCACATGCTTTGATCGGTTTTTGTCTTATGTCATTGTGCAAGTACTCTTCAAGCGGATTAAGTATGGAAAGGAGCGACATAATTGGTCAAGCGAGATAAGGAGTAAGTGAAAGCATCAGGTAGGCTTCTTTACCTCTTATTTAATCTATTGGTCATAGAAAAAGTATAGAATGCTTTGCACTGTTGTTCTAGACTTAGCTACGAGTCTAGGGGTTTAAGCATTTATCCGTAGACACTAAAACTTCCCAAAAAAAATTGGCAACTCCGCTGGGGAGCGATTATGCATCCTAGTAGCTAATCCACCTTCTTAGAAACCTTGACATACTTTACTTGTTGTAATTCAGCCTTTTGCATTGAATTTTGGTCAAACTTTGAGGTTAGATGACTCTTCAGTGGCCTCACAGGAATTAGCACAGGCTATCCTTAGAGACATGCAATGCACCCTCCAGTTAGAGACAGTGCACTGCAACACAGTTACTCCCTCTTTGGCCTGTGCTGATCTTCCTAGGGTTAGATTCCCACCCTTGGAATTAAATTTTTTACCAAAATTCCTCTGATTTCTTGTTTGTTGATTGTAAATGGATGTCATGTCTCATAAAATAGTTTTTCATCTCCTTAGCTGGCCCTACTTAGACTAGGATTGATAAATGTTTCTTATGTATTTACTTTGTCATTTTCAATCTATAGTCGAAAGTTAGTGTTTTGGTTGATTGATATTTGTCAAAAGAAAGTGTTGTAAAATCGTCTTTTCCTTCGAAAATTGAATTGTCGTAAAGTCTTCATTCATGAAAGATCGATTGATTCATGTGTGCATATTATTAGGATTTTCATTGAAAGTGTCGTAATTCCTCATTTCTTTGAAAACGAAAGTGTTGTAAAGTCTTCCTTTCCTTGAAAAGAAATTGTCGCAAAATCGTCACTTTTATGAAAAGAGTTTATTGATCGATTGTGCATTAGTTTTCCTTTTTGTTCATTCACATTAAGGGAAATCGAAAAGAAATACATACATGTTGCATTGAAAAAGCTTTTGTGTGCTGATAGGAATAGTGTAGGGAAATTGCATTAGATGTGCTCTTTTCTCTTTGTCAAAGATCTGATTGATCTATCCCTACTAGCTAAGGATTTTCATTGTTAAATTGAATGGAAAGAATGCTTATCATATTATTTTCATTTTAGGAATTGCAAAAATACATCATGTGGTGAACCTTGAAAGGAAAATTCTAAAGAAGATCAACTTAAAATTTATGTAAATTTACCTAATGGAGCATTGTCACCTAACGAAAAACATTTAGAGGTCTAGGCTAGAGACGTGTTCTGGCGTCATAAAACAAAGCAGCTATCACTAACTTGTTTGCAATACATCCCGAGTGCGATACCACATTCCATGTACGTGAGTATATCATAGCTCGTCCACGTACCTTTGGGTATATAGGGTGGTGTTACAATACGTAAAGTATATGGGAATGCTCTCACTGTGTGGTTTTGCATTAGACAACAGTGAACACATATACGGATTGGGCCTCCACGTACTTTTGGGTATATATGGGAGGACAACACTAGGTTCCTATCCATCCTTAGGTAACTGAATTGGCTGCCTTGTACACTGTGATACACCGAACACAACATTCGGGGAGATTGTCTACCCGTACTTCTTGGTTCGCAAGGAGGTATTCTGCAATTCACAGTTGCTTGGTAAACCTTTTGCCTAGATTATCCCTATTTTGTTTTGTTATGTTACTTTGATTTAAATTAAATTAATTGATCGTTGATAACATCCTCCACGCTCACTCCTTAGTTGATCTTAGGTTGAAACATATGGCGACAAATCCGGAGTCCACCAATCAAGGAATTCCTTTTGATGGGAATCCTAGTCCTTTTCCTTCTTTCGGAAATATTGGTGCTCCTTACATGGCTACATTGTCCCTTCCAGGATTTACCATTGGCTTGCCAGTATGGTTGTTTTCAACCTCCTTGGTTCAAAATGTCGTGATTTCTCTGCAATCGAGTACACCTCCAACTGGACAAAATCAACCTCCAGTTGATCATAAGGTTGACCCTTTGCCTTCTTCCTCGGTTGTTTCTTCCTCCCCTTCTACCTCTTTTCCTGGTGAAAGTATGGGTACTAGTAACCAGGTGGCTAAGAAGAAGAAGAAAGGGAAGAAGAAGAAGAAGAAGAATCAAATTCAACAGAGGGCCAACCAAGCAACCATTGCTTTGAATGTAACATCTGATGAGAAACCATCCATCAAGCCTCACAAATTTCGATATCCATGCAAACTTTGTGCGGGAGACCATCTTCTTCAAATTTGTCCCGATATTCCTTAGATCTTAGAAGAATGGTCTTCTTTTTCACATCATCTTGTGTCATCAACTTCTGGAGATCATGCTGGTGACACACCATCAACTAGTGGTAGTAAAGCTCATGGAACCAAGGGTAAAGTTAAGTTTCCCTATAGGTTATGTGAAGGGAATCACCCCATTCACCTTTGTCCCTATCTAGACAAAGACAAAAGAGTGTTGGATAATCGTCTTGCTTCACCGCAGCGACTTCCATCTGGTTACAGGAAACTCTCCCTAAATCCTTCACTAGTTGATGAATTGACTAACCAAAATCAACCGTCGGTCAAACCCACTCTCTCTGAAAGTGAATCCTATGAGTCTATACCTGACCCAAATCAACAGGTCGAGGTAACAGTTGACCCAATTTCACCTTCAGTAAATCGTACCTTTCCCGAAGAGAGTGAATATGATACCACTCAGGTTCTTTTTGTTTCTTCAGATTCAAATGAGCTTGGGGGCAATCTGCCTTCCTATGTGCCTTTCCAGATCATAGTACATGTTTGTAATATGATTGTATCCGGCACCATTATAGATGAAGGTGCATCTGTGAGTATCCTTTCCTCACCTGCTTGGAAAGCGCTCAGTTTGCCGCCACTTGTGCCTGTTACCCAGAATCTATTGGCTTTTAACAAAGGAACCAGTCAACCATTAGGGATCCTTCCTCAATTACCTATTACTTTGGGAGGAAAAATCATTTATCTGAACGTGATGGTAGTCCCAGGCCCATTAGATTACAACTTACTTCTTGGGCGTGACTATGTTTATGGCATGGGAGCTATTGTTTCAACACTCTTTCGAGTGATTTGTTTCCCGCATGAAGGCAGATTTGTCACCGTTGACCAATTTTCATTTCCTGGTCCAAATATGGCTCCTAGTCAACCATCTTCCCTAAATGGTCCTTTTGTACTAATGGTATCATCCCTGCCATGGATCAATTATGTGGCAACCTGTTCCATACTTACATCAACTGACGATCAATGAGTGATGTTGTACATCACGTTCTGGTGGCATTAGAACCAGATCTCTCTTTCATGACCTCTTATGAGTTGTGAACCAAGGAATACGAGGATAGTTCCTTTTCTTGTGTCAACCTCGTTAAAAAATGAAACCAAAGGTATAAGGATAGTTATTTTACTATGTCAACCTAATTAAAAAAATTAAACAACTCCCATGAGGATAGTTCCTTGTCCTGTGTCAACCTCATTAAAAAAGAAACCAAGGGTATGAGGATAGTTCTTTTATTGTGTCAACCTCATTAAAAAATGAAACCAAGGGTATGAGGATAGTTCTTTTACTGTGTCAACCTCGTTAAAAAAAATGAAACAAGGAATATGAGGATAGTTCCTTGTCTTGTGCCAACCTTGTTAAAAAATGAAACCAAGGGTATGAGGATAGTTCTTTTACTGTGTCAACCTCATTTAAAAATGAAACATGCCCATGAAGATAGTTCCTTTTCTTGTGTCAACCTCGTTAAAAAATGAAACAAATGGTATGAGGATAGTTCTTTTACTCTGTCAACCTCGTTAAAAAATGAAACAGGTCCACGAGGATAGTTCTTATACTGTGTTAACCTCACTAAAAAATGAAACAGCCCCCATGAGGATACTTCCTGGTCTTGTGTTAACCTCATTAAAAAATGAACTAAGGGTATGAGAAGAGTTCCTTGTCTTGTGTCAAGCACATTAAAAAATGAAACAAGGACCCCTGGAGCAAAGTTCCAATTCGAGTCTTTCATTAGATCTCGTAAAATCCCAGTCAAGTCTTTCACTTGATCTCATAAAAGAACCTTCATTCCATCCACCTGATAGCCACGAGTAGTCTACTTAGGTGAATGTAATGAAGCTTGGGGGGCATGCACCTAATGGTAAAGTTAAGTTTCCCTGTAGGTTATGTGAAGGGAATCACCCCATTCACCTTTGTCCCTATCTAGACAAAGCCAAAAAATTGTTGGATAATCATCCTGCTTCACCAAATCGACTTCCATCTGGTTACAGGAGACTCTCCCTTTCATCATGATAGGTGCATGTAAACCAATCTGAAGCATAGTTTTTCTTTTTAAGCTTGCGTAAAAATGAAATTGAATCCAAGCATAGTTTTTGTTTCAAGCTTGTGTAAACATGAAACTGAACCCAAGCATAGTTCCCTATGGTTCAAGCTTGTGTAAAAATGAATCCATTTCCATTTTTAACCCTCATGATTGCCATTATATCAGCCTCTTCCGTCAGATGAGCCTTGGTTGTTTTCATCCCATCGCCACCATCCCTCTGGCCGATCATACGCTTTCACTTGATTGTTTTACCCTTTTTGAGGAACAACTGCAATGAGTGGTCTTATTCGCTAGCCTATTCACATAAATCAACATGTTTTGAGAAGTTCCAACATCACCGAAACCAGTTGCTACCCTAGACACCACTCATTCCTCAAAATGGAGTCCTCTTTAAGCTCTTTTTAGACTCTCTAAACATGAAAAGATTGTCGAGTGCTTGTCCTTTCCAGATCGTTAAAGGATTGGAAACGATATATCTCTTGTATTATTTTACGCTTTTTTCAGACTTGAGAGATTAATTTATGAAACAGAACTTGTGGAGTTTTATTTTCGTCCATGTTCAAACTCTCTAAACATGAAAAGGACCGAATTATCTTTGTCGTTAAACTCGTTAAAAACATCAAATAGCGACAAACTTGTCCATCTAGACAAGACCGAGTTTCATGTTCGCTAGACTCATTAAAGCATCAAATAGCGATGCATTCAACTGAAGGGTGAAATTATACAAAAAGCATATGTTATCCTCCTCAAGCTTGATAAAAATAAAGAGGTACTGTTCAGCAATTACTGGGGAAAATTGGAAAAGGGGGAAAACACTTTATGGTAGCAAGTCGCTCTTGAACATGACACTTTCACCTGATCACCATGACTATATGGGTTGGGTCATTCAGCTTGATGGTTATCACACCATTGGTATACCATACCATCCATTACTTTGTTTTGGGTCAATGCTACCAATTCATCTTAGTGTCACAGAAATGTTCAAGAGAAGTCATTTAGTTCAAACTTCATCCTTTGCAATACCGTAAACCTTCATTTTCATGATCGCCATCCCTGAGCCTTTTGTCGTCAGATGATTTTTCATCTCCAAATCATTTACCTCGTTTCGTGTCGTTGATGTGGGATACATCAAGGCCCTCCTGTGACAAGTCGCTTCTTGTCGACATCAGCACATCATCCAAGAAGTTGACTTAGAAACACCCCTTAAGTACCTTGAGGCTTGCATACATCAATGGCAGGTTTCTCGCTCCCGGCGATTGGTTGACATCACTGGCCTTTGACCGAGAGACTTTGTATGGTTTTTGACATCAAATCATTTATTAACACCATGCGAAATGTACTGTAGTACCTTGAGGGTCATTATCATTATCGATGATTCCTCTCGCGTCTATTAATGACTTACATCATCGGCTGGTAATCAGATGATGTCTTCCCATGTTCGACTTCAAATCATCTATTCACATGGTTAGACTTGTACTTAATCGAAAGATTGAACGAGATTGAAGACCTTGGATCTAGTTTCATCCATCCGGGCTGCGATATTTTCAGGAGTACTAAACCAAATGTATAATGGCCTTACATTCATGGTCATCCATTCATGGGTCTATTTCTGTAGACAACTATATTTGTACATGTGATGAAATTTTATAAGTTGAGCATGGGTATGCCTTCCCTTAGCGAGTTCATGAAAAAAATCAAATTATCATGATATATGTATTGTAATCAATGTAGGTCACCTTCCGATTCAAAACCTCCTCTCCACATGATAAAGCATTTCACTCGAAATACATATTTATGACTTCATGCTTTAGGGGGAAACTGTTACAGATCCATTTGGGCACATCAACCCCAGCCTATAGATTAGTATTATTAGGGCCCATCAAACCCTAATTCAGTTTTTACATGCCCTAAAGAAGTCAACCATCAGAATGCCTAGCTTCCCAAGAAGTTCCATGACTGAAATCATCTAAAAACTACCTCTAAGAATATCAGCACAGGCATGCCTTCATTAGTGTGTGCTGCAGTGTAGTCCAGTACACTGCTAGGGTGCTATGCAGCGTACTTGAGCCCTCTTTGGCCTGCAGTGGGCAAATTTGAGTGAAATTGCTATGGGGTTTGGGAATATTCTTATCCATTGGATGCATCTAGAAGTTTCCCAAGTTTATCTACTCCTTTGAGCTTGAATTTGGATGAGGTAGGGAGTTAAGGAACATCAATCCCTTTATCCCTTCCTCCATGGAACTAAATTCTAAGTTTGGGAGAGCATTCATTATCACAATTTATGGCATAACTTCCTTTATCCACATATAAAAAGATCACTCATCTAAGTGATCAGGGGCTGGAAATCATTGAATTATAGAGAGATTCCGTTAGTATGAGACTTGAGTTGATTTCAATTATTGTAATGATGTCAAAATGTCTTGCTTGTTATGAGGAGGGGATGGGATTGAATTGGAGGAGTGATGCTGAATCAAGCAAATTGGGTTGTAACTCTTCCTTTTACTAATAAAGTGTTCAAAGATTTTTCCATATGCATGTATTGTTCGTTGATTCTTTCATACGTGGATCATGTACTTGATTCCATGCTATGTTTAATAAATAGATCACTATCATATGATTTGATCGATTTTTGTCTTCTGTCTGTGTGCAAGTACTCTTCAAGCGGACTAAGTATGGAAAGGAGCAACAGAATTGGTCAAGGGAGATAAGGAGTAAGCGAAAGCTTCAGGTAGGCTTCTTTACCTCTTATTTAATTGACTGGTCATAGAAAAAGTAGAGAATGCTTTGCACTATTGTTCTAGACTTAGCTACTAGTCTAGGGGTTTAAGCATTTATCTGTAGACACTAAAACTTCCCAAAAATAATTGGGGACTCCGCTAGGGAGCGATTATCCATCCTAGTAGCTAATCCACCTCCTTAGACACCTTGGCATAATTTACTTGTTCTAATTCAGCCTTTTGCATTGAATTTTGGTCAAAATTTGAGGTTAGATGACTCTTGAGTGGCCTCACAAGAATCAGCGCAGGCTAGCCTTAGAGACAGTGCATTGCAATGCACCCTCTAGTTAGAGACAATGCACTGCAGTGCAGTTACTCCCTCTTTGGCCTGTGCTGATCTTCCTAGGGTTAGATTCCCACCCTTGGAATTAAATGTTTTGCCAAAATTCTTCTGATTGCTTGTTTGCTGATTGTAAATGGATGTCATGTCTCATAAAATAGGTTTTCATCTCCTTAGCTGGCCCTACTTAGACTAGGATTGATAAATGTTTCTTATGTATTTACTTTGTCATTTTCAATCTATAGTCGAAAGTTAGTGTTTTGGTTGATTGATCTTTGTCGAAAGAAAGTGTCGTAAAATCGTCTTTTCCTTCGAAAATTGAATTGTCGTAAAGTCTTCATTCATGAAAGATCGATTGATTGATGTGTGCATATGATTAGTCTTTTTGTTGAAAGTGTCGTAATTCCTCATTTCTTTGAAAATGAAAGTGTTGTAAAGTCTTCCTTTCCTTGAAAAGAAATTGTCGCAAAATCGTCATTTTTATGAAAAGAGTTTATTGATCGATTGTGCATTAGTTTTCCTTTTTGTTCATTCACATTAAGGGAAATCAAAAAGAAATACATGCATGTTGCATTGAAAAAGTTTGTGTGTGTTGATAGGAATAGTGTAGGGAAATTGCATTACATGTGCTGTTTTCTCTTTGTCAAAGATCTAATTGCTCTATCCCTACTAGCTAAGGATTTTCATTGTTAAATTGTATGGAAAGAATGCTTATCATATTAGTTGAATTTTAGGAATTGAAAAAATACATCACGTGGTGAACCTTGAAAGGAAAATTCTAAAGAATATGAACTTAAAATTTATCTGAATTTACCTAATGGAGCATTGTCACCTAACGAAAAACATTTTTCTAGGCTAGAGACGTGTTCTGGCGTCATAAAACAAAGCAGCTATTGCTAACTTATCTACAATACATCCTGAGTGTGATACCTCATTCCACGTACGTGAGTATATCGTAGCTCATCCACATACCTTTGGGTATATAGGGCGGTGTTACAGTACGTAAAGTATATGGGAATGCTCTCACTATGTAGTTTTGCATTGGACATCGCTTATACGGACGAGGCCTCCACATACTTTCAAGTATATATGGGAGGAAAACACTAGGTTGCTATCCATCCTTAGGTAACCAAGTCGGCCACCTTGTACACTGTGATACACCGAACACAACATTCGGGGAGATTGTATGCCCATACTTCTTGGTTCGCCAAGAGGTATTCTGTAGTTCACAGTTACTTGGTAAACCTTTTGCCTAGATTATCCCTCTTTTGTTTTGTTATGTTACTTTGATTAAAATTAAATTAATTGATCGCAAATAAAATCCTCTATGCTCACTCCTTATTTTATCTTAGGTTGGAACATATGGCGACAAATCTGGAGTGCACCGATCAAGGAATTCCTTTTGATGGGAATCCTAGTCCTTTTCCTTCTTTCAGAAATATTGGTGCTCCTTGCATGGCTACATTGTCCCTTCCGGGATTTACCATTGGCTTGCCAATATGGTTGTTTTCAACCTCCTTGGTTCAAAATGTCATGATTTCTCCACAATTGAGTACACCTCCAACTGGACAAAATCAACTCTATTTGATCCTAATATTGACCCTTTGCCTTTCGTTTCCTCCTCCCCTTCTTCCTCTTCACCTAGTGAAAGTATTTGTACTAGTTACCAGGTGGCTAAGAAGAAGAAGAAGAAAATTCACCAAAGGGCCAACCAAGCAACCATTGCTTTGAATGCAACATCTGATGAGAAACCATCCATCAAGCCTCACAAAGTTTGATATCCATGCAAACTTTGTGCGGGAGACCATCTTCTTCAAATTTGTCCTGATATTCCTCGGATCTTAGAAGAATGGTCTTCTTGTTCACATCATCCTATGTCATAAACTTTTGGAGATCATGTTGGTGACACACCATCAACTAGTGGTAGTAAAGTTCATGGAACCAAGGGTAAAGTTAAGTTTCCCTGTAGGTTATGTGAAGGGAATCACCCCATTCACCTTTGTCCCTATCTAGACGAAGCCAAAAGTGTGTTGGATAACCGTCCTGCTTCACCACAGTGACTTCCATCTGGTTACATGAAACTCTACCTAAATCCTTCACTAGTTGATGAATTGAATGACCAAAATCAACCGTCGGTCAAACCCACTCTCTCTGAAAGTGAATCCTATGAGTCTATACCCGACCCAAATCAATAGGTCGAGGTAATAGCTGACCCAATTTCACCTTCAGTAAATTGTACCTTTGCTAAAGAGAGTGAATATGATACCATTCAGGTTCTTTTCGTTTCTTCAGATTCAAATGCGCTTGGGGGCAATCTGCCTATTCCATCAATACAAGAGGAAAATCCTCCCGCTCTCGTAACTCAAGGGGCTAATTCTCTCGTTTCTACGGTACCCCCTCCAAATAGTCTAGTCACTTCCTTTGATTGGAATTGACTAGCACGATTCTGCCTTCCTTCCTATGTGCCTTTCCAGATCATAGTACAAGTTTGTAATATGATTGTATCTGGCACCATTATAAATGAAGGTGCATCTGTGAGTATCCTTTCATGAACTGCTTAGCAAGCACTCAGATCATTGCCACTTGTGCCTATTACCCAGAATCTATTGGCTTTTAACAGAGGAACCAATCAACCATTAGGGATCCTTCCTCAGTTACCTATTACTTTAGGAGGAAAAATAATTTATCTGAATGTGATGGTAGTCCCAGGCCCATTAGATTACAACTTACTTCTTGGGTATGCCTATGGTTATGGCATGAGAGTTATTGTTTCAACACTCTTTTGAGTGATTTGTTTCCCACATGAAGGCAGAGTTGTCACCGTTGACCAACATTCATTTCCCGGTCCAAATATGACTCCTAGTCAACGATCTTCCCTAAATGGTCCTTTTGCACCAATGGTATCATCCCCGCCATTGGTAAATTATGTGGCAACCTATTCCATACCTACATCAACTAAAGATCAATTCAGTGATGTTGTACATCATGTTCTGGGGGCATTAGAACTAGATCTCTCCTTCATGGCCTCTTATGAGTTGTGAACCAAGGAATACGAGGATAGTTCCTTGTCTTGTGTCAACCTCGTTAAAAAATGAAACCAAGGGTATGAGGATAGTTATTTTACTATGTCAACCTCATTAAAAAATGAAACAACTCCCATGAGGATAGTTCCTTGTCTTGTGTCAACCTCATTAAAAAATGAAACCAAGGGTATGAGAATAGTTTTTTTACTGTGTCAACCTTATAAAAAAATGAAACAAGCCTACAGGGATAGTTCCTTGTCTTGTGTCAACCTCGTTAAAAAATGAAACCAAGGGTATGAGGATAGTTCTTTTACTGTTTCAACCTCGTTAAAAAAATGAAACAAGGAGTATGAGGATAGTTCCTTGTCTTGTGTCAACTTTGTTAAAAAATGAAACCAAGGGTATGAGGATAGTTCTTTCACTGTGTCAACCTCATTAAAAAATGAAACAAGCCCATGAGGACAATTCCTTGTCTTGTGTCAACCTCGTTAAAAAATGAAACAAATGGTTTGAGGATAGTTCTTTTACTGTGTCAACCTCATTAAAAAGTGAAACAGGTCCACGAGGATAGTTCTTTTACTGTGTTAACCTCTGTTATGAAACCAACTCAAGAAAAGATAGAAAAGATATATCAACGCCTTAGAATTCAGCCTCTTCGAGGGGGCAACCTCCTTTACATTACATAAATGAACAATTCTTGGATGATACAAATGAAAGGACCTCCTTTCTATATATAGGAGTCTAAGGGGTCATAACATAATCAGAGCCGACATAACAATAATAATGTAAGGGCACAATAATAACAATAGTGGGCTTCCATGTGGCACAATAGTAACAATATGGGCACTACATGGGTACATCAATATAATAAGTGGATTGTACTAATAACAATAAGGGGTTACACTAGTAGTATAGGGGCCTAACATGCCCCTCTCCTTCAAAAGGCGTTGTCCTCAATGCTTGAGTATTTCTTGATGCTTCTGTATAAAATTCTTGTCCTCCCATGTGAAATCTTCAGTAGGTAATTTCTTCCACTTAATGAGATACTCTAAAATTGATCGATTTCGTAGCTTTCGAGTTCTTGTTTCTATGATTGCTCCAGGTTCCAATATGATTTTTCCTTCCTCTTCAATTTTTGGCAATATTGTTTGAATTGGGATCTTTTGCAACTTTTGAATAAGTGGCCATAATTCTTCGTCCTTCTTCCATTCATCCCTTGCTTCATTTATCCAATCTAGTTGGATAATAGAAATAGCACAAAACAATGCTTCCACATCCTCATCCTTGAAGAGTCTTCCCATTCGGTAAGGTCGCCATTTTTTAAGTGCATGTAATATTGCCAACATTTCCTTCTCATAAATAGCTTGCTTGAGATGTAGCAGTAAAAATACCCAATCACCTACATCAAAACATTTTTCACTATGATGTTGACCTACCTGTTGTTCCATTTGATTTTGTGCCAAAGTGGCGTTATCCTTTAAAATTTGGAGAACTTGTTGTTGATGCTGGATGTGATCTTTCTTTGCTTGAACCTTTTTCTTCTTGATATGTCCTTCTATATCTAGAGTTTGAGGAGTGGTAATTTCTTCCAATCCTTTACAAGATATGGTCGGATTCATTTCTCGAGGCTCGATGTGATCTTTCACTTCTTGAACATTTTTCTTCTTGATATGTCCTTCTATCTTGATAGTTTGAGGAGTGGTAATTTCAACCAATGAATTACAAGATATGGTTGGATTCATTTCTTCTTCTCGATGTGATCTTTCACTTCTTGCACCTTTTTCTTCTTGATATGTCCTTCTATCTTGAGAGTTTGAGTGGTAATTCTTGCCAATGCTTTACAAGATATCGTCTGATTCATTTATTTTTTCTTTGGGGTGGGGTCCTGGCGTATATCTTCTTCTTTTGATGTTTCTTGATCGTTTTCTTCCTCCTGTTCATATTCTATGTAAAATAATTTCTTCTTAGCACACTTATGACCTTTAGTGCATTTGCTATCACAATTGTAACAAAGCCCTTTTTCTCTTTTTTCTTCCAATTGTTGTGGTGTAACCCTTGTAGGTTGTGGAAGGCTAGGAGAAACAACACTTCCATCTTTATAGTTGTGAGGGGTATGCTTCCTGGTTTCCATAATTTTGCTTTCCACTATGTCACAAAGCCCTTTTACTCTTTCCAATTGTTGTGGTGTTGCGCTAAAGAAGGTGTTGCTCTTTGTATCCTCATAATGTGCTATCATTTCCTCCGTGAAAATTGACCACGTAACAAGTTTTTTACGAGAACAAAGCCCTTCATACCATAAAAATTGATCCGGTTCTAAATATGAATATGCAATACATAACTTTTGTAATAGTGGTACACCATGTAGATCAAAATATTGCTCCATCTGAAGTATCCAATTTACCGGATCCTTGCCATCAAACTTCTTCATCTTGCTTTTTCTTGATTTTAGGAGCTCGATCTTGAAATGATTGTAACTCTATACTTTCAGATCTTTAAGTTTTGAAATTGTGATCTATAGCAGCCCTCTATGTCCTCTTTCCAATGCCACCAGTCTGATCCAAATTGAATTCTCCAAGAAAGAGTTATGCACAATCTCCCAAGATGACCTGATTATAGACCTTTCCAGAAGAGTGAACTTGTATGAAGTTCCACATGTCACTGTTTCAACCTTTGGCTCTAAAAAATATATAAAAGAAACTACAGTCCATCCACTTTCTGCACCTTCTTACGAAATTTCAATCCAATGCTTAGGGACAAAGTTATGATGATTTCCCCAGGTCACCTGTTTGGAATGTAATTCATGAGTCTGCAAGAGGACCAACTTCCTCAGATCATTTCTCTGCAAATGTAGTGCAAAAAGCTCTGAAATTCAGACACCAGATTTAGCGCGATGTCTTCTCAAATGGGTTTTTTTTAGCTTCTGAAACGTCGCAGAAAAGAAGTTATAGCAAAAATGCCATGATGACCTGTTTAGAGCAGTGAAACCCTAGAATCCAAAGCTTTGATCCCAAATGTTATGAAACCAAGTCAAGAAAAGATAGAAAAGATATATCAACACCTTAGAATTCAACCTCTTCGAGGGGGCAACCTCCTTTACATTACATAAATGAACAATTCTTGGATGATACAAATGAAAAGACCTCCTTTCTATATATAGGAGTCTAAGGGGTCATAACATAATCAGAGCCGACATAACAATAATAATGTAAGGGCACAATAATAACAATAGTGGGCTTCCATGTGGCACAATAGTAACAATATGGGCACTACACGGGTACATCAATATAATAAGTGGGTTGTACTAATAACAATAAGGGGTTACACTAGTAGTATAGGGGCCTAACAACCTCACCAAAAAATGAAACAACCCCCATGAGGATACTTCCTGGTCTTGTGTTAACCTTAAAGAATGAACTAAGGGTATGAGTAGAGTTCCTTGTCTTGTGTCCAGCTCATTAAAAAATGAAACAAGGACCCCTAGAGCAAAGTTCCAATTCGAGTCTTTGATTAGATCTCGTAAAATCCCAGTCGAGTCTTTCATTTGATCTCATAAAAGAACCTTCATTCCATCCACCTGATAGCCATGAGTAGTCTACTTAGGTGAATGTAATGAAGCTTGGGGGGCATGCACCTAATGGTAAAGTTAAGTTTCCCTGTAGGTTATGTGAAGGGAATCACCCCATTCACCTTTGTCCCTATCTAGACAAAGCCAAAAAATTGTTGGATAATCGTCTTGCTTCACCGCATCGACTTCCATCTAGTTATAGGAGACTCTCCCTTTCATCATGCTAGGTGCATGTAAACCAATCTGAAGCATAGTTTTTCGTTTTAAGCTTGCGTAAAAATGAAATTGAATCCAAGCATAGTTTTTGTTTCAAGCTTGTGTAAACATGAAACTGAACCCAAGCATAGTTCCCTATGGTTCAAGGTTGTGTAAAAATGAACCCATTTCCATTTTTAACCCTCGTGATTGCCATTCTATCAACCTCTTCCGTCATATGAGCCTTGGTTGTTTTCATCCCATCGTCACCATCCCTTTGGCCGATCATACGCTTTCACTTGGTTGTTTTACCCTTTTTAAGGAACATTTGCAATGAGTGGTCTTATTAGCCAGCCTCTTCACATAAATCAACATGTTTTGAGAAGTCCCAACATCACCAGAACCAGTTGCTACCCTAGACACCGCTTGTTCCTCAAAATGGAGTCCTCTTTAAGCTCTTTTCAGACTCTCTAAACATGAAAAGATTGTCGAGTGCTTGTCCTTTCCAGCTCGTTAAAGGATTGGAAACGATATCTCTCTTGTATGATTTTACGCTTTTTTTGGACTTGAGCGATTAATTTACGAAAAAGAACTTGTGGATTTTTCTTTTCGTCCCTTTTCAAACTATCTAAACATGAAAAGGGCTGAGTTATCTTTGTCATTAAACTCATTAAAAACATCAAATAGTGACAAACTTGTCCATCTAGACAAGACTGAGTTTCACCTTTGCTAGACTCGTTAAAGCATCAAATAGTGATGGATTTACCCAAAGGGTGAAATTATACAACAAGAATATTTTATCCTCCTCAATATTGATAAAAATAAAGAGGTACTGGTCAACAATGACTGGGGAAAATTGGAAAAAGGGGAAAGCACTTTATGGTAGCAAGTCGCTCTTGAACATGAAACTTTCACCTCATCACCGTGACTATGTGGGTTGGGTCCTTCAGCTTGATGGTTATCACACTGTTGGTCTATCATACCATCCATTACTTTGTTTTGGGTAAATGCTACCAATTCATCTTAGTGTCGTTGACAGGTTCAAGAGAAGCCATTCAGTTCAAACTTCATCCTTTGCAATACTGTAAACCTTCATTTTCATGACCTCCATTCCTGAGCCTTTTGTCGTTAGTTGATTTTTCATCTCCAAAATCATTTACCTCGTTTCATGTTGTTGATGTTGGATACATCAAGGCCCTCCTGTGATGAGTTTCTTCTTGTCGACATCATCACATCATCCAAGAAGTTGACTTAGAAACACCCCTTCAGTACCTTGAGGCTTGCATACATCAACGACAAGTTTCTTGCTTCCGACGATAGGTTGACATCATTGTCCTTCGACCGAGAGACTTTGTAAGGTGTTTGACATCAAATCATTGATTCACACCATGAGAAATTTATTGTAGTACCTTGAGGGTCATTATCATTATCAGTGATTCCTCTCGCGTCTGTTAACGGCTTACATCATCGGCTGGTAATCAAATGATGTCTTCCCATGTTCGACTTTAGATCATCTATTCACATGGTTAGAATTGTACTTGAGAGAAATATTGAACGAGATTGAAGACCCCGGATCTATTTTCATCCATCCGGGCTGCGAATGTACACTGGCCTTACATTCATGTTCATCCAGTCATGGGTCTATATCTGTAGGCGACTATATTTGTACATGTAATGAAAGTTTATACGCTGAGCATGGGTATGCCTTCCCTTAGCGAGTTCATGAGAAAAATCAAATTATCAGGATATATGTATTGTAATCGATGCAGGTCACCTTCCGCTTCGAAACCTCCTCTCCACATGATAAAGCATTTCACTCAACATACATATTTACGACTTCATGCTTTAGGGGGCAATTGTTACAGATCCATTTGGGCACATCAACCTCAACCTACAGATCAATACTGTTAGGGCACATCAAACCCTAATTCAGTTGTTACATGCCCTAAAGAAGTCAACCATCAGAATGCCTAGCTTCCCAAGAAGTTCCATGACTGAAATCATCCAAAAACTGCCTCTAAGAAGATCAGCGCAGGCAGGCCTTCATTAGGGTGCACTGCAGTGCAATCCAGTACACTGCTAGGGTGCTATGTAGCGCACTTGAGCCCTCTTTGGCCTACGTTGGGCGAATTTGAGTGAAATTGCATTAGGGTTTGGGAATATTCTTATCCATTGGATGCATCTAGAAGTTTCCCAAGTTTATCTACTCCTTTGAGCTTGAATTTGGATGAGGTAGGGAGTTAAGGAACATCAATCCCTTTATCCCTTCCTCCATGGAACTAAATTCTAAGTTTGGGAGGGCATTCATTATCACCATTTATGGCATAACTTCCTTCATTCACCTATAAAAATATCACTCATCTATGTGATCAAGGGCTGGAAATCATTGAATTATAGGGATATGCTATTAGTATGATACTTGAGTTGATTTCAAGTATTGTAATGATGTCAAGATGTCTTGCTTGTTATGAGGAGAGGATGGGATTGAACTGGAGGAGTGATGTTGAATCAAGCAAATTGGGTTGTAACTCTTTCTTTTACTGATAAAGTGTTCAAAGCTTTTTCCATATGCCTGTATTGTTCATTGATGCTTTCATATGTGTATCATGTACTTGATTCCATGCTTTGTTTAATCAATAGATCATTATCATATGCTTTGATCGATTTTTGTCTTCTGTCTATGTGCAGGTACTCTTCAAGTAGATTAAGTACGAAAAGGAGTGACAAAATTGGTCAAGGGAGATAAGGAGTAAGCGAAAGCTTCAGGTAGGCTTCTTTACCTCTTATTTAATCTATTGGTCATAGAAAAAGTAGAGAATCCTTTGCACTGTTGTTCTAGACTTAGCTACTAGCCTAGGGGTTTAAGCGTTTATCCGTAGACACTAAAACTTCCCAAAACACAATGGGCGTGAATCCCAAGAGTCACCTATTGTACTATAAATGTGTATCTTATGTTAATAAAAAAAATGAATTCACTGTTTTATCTTTCCTATTGTCTTGCTATCCATGTGTGTTTAACATGGTATCAGAGCCACTTGTTTTTCTGTGGCCTGTTATGTGCATGTCAGTCCTGGCCCTCTGCCATATTCTTTTCCAGCGTTACTGACATGCTGCCGCTGCCTTATAACGCCTCTGTCATCTACGCCCTCTGCCCTGTTGAATGTGCGTTTTGGAAATCTGAATATGCGTTTTGGAAATCTGAATGTGCTTTTCGGAATACCTGATACTGTCCCTCTGAGCATGAACCTTTGAATGTATCGCTGCCCCTCTGACATACCGCCAGCAAGGGATACCTGCCATTGAATGCATAGAAGCGTTTTTTTGAGGGCATACCAGAATCATTCGGTTCAAGCGTCGGCTTTTCTGCAACGCCCGGAAAAGTTTGATGGCCCTTGCGCTACCTTGTTTATGGCTCTGAAGTTCGTTATGCCAATCCTCACAGGTTTGAGGTTTAGTAAACACCGTTCTCTGTCCCAAATCCGAGCCTGTTCTGATATTTCATGAGCTTTTCTGCATGACCCCGCTCTTCGTCACTGGCATCCTTAAAGTACTTAGCAAAGCCTGGCAGAGCCACGTTGTCCCTATCAAAGTATGCAAAGAGAGCATGATAGACATATGAAACGTTGTACTCCATGTTGATTTGTTCATTCAATGCGCCTTCACAACCATCTGAGAACTTCTGCCTGGCCAAAGACTGAGAGAATGATTGAGAAACTTGCACAAGCTCAGTCTGGACTTCAGCAAAAGGCTCAAATACAACTCCAGTCAGAGCACTTGTCGTCCTCCCTTCACCGCCTACAGCTCGAATGGTATGAACAGAATGCTTGGCCCCACTCTTAGACTTCATATAGGTTGCAGTCAGACCGACGCCGCATTTGTCTGCTGAAATACCTTTCTTGAAACAGTTGTGTTGCTGTTGCTTCCATGGAGACGAGACATCAGTAGTAGGAGAAACAACGGCAGGAGCTCTGAGAAGCATGGTTGCAGATTGAATCAATCGATTGAAACCCGAATCCGCCCAATCACAGGAATGCCCAAAAAACACTTTAATCCTTGGGGCACTTTCAGAAGGTGCGGGCACTAACCAAATTGTGAGAAACACGCGTAAACAACTGATGCAAATATGAGAATGCAGCATGTCAAATTGAAGTTGCTTCCGCCTGCTATATAGTGGCCGCCTCTTGTTCCCCCGTGTACCAGTGGCATCAACTATTCCGGAATTAGGGTTGGAATCATTCTACTTGGGGAAAAATATTCTGGTGGAAAGAGCCGTGGGCGACCATCCCTTACACCACAGAGCAGCAAGTGGACGGTTCAGATTGATCAGCATGTGGAGAAGCGTGGCACCAGAAGTAGCATTTGACCGACGAGCTGTTTGAGACCCTATTAAATCTGGGTACTGCTCCTATTACCACTCTTCCTCCATTATCTTTGTTGCATCCACATTTATACACGTATTGCTACTGGAAGTCATGCGGGAGAATTAAAGATCTTTGATACAAACAGTGGAAATGTGCTAGAAAGTCATTCTTGCCAACAGTCACCGATAACTTTGGTTCAATGTACATCACGTGAAACTGGAAGCTGGTGTCTTTGCGTGATAAACCAGTTTTAAGAGATCTCGTACTATTTTATTTTAATGGCTGTGCAATTTTCAGAGGCATATTGTTGAAGGTTTCCGCTGCCTCTCGAAGCCTGTTGGTGTTACACAATTTTTTAATGCGTTTCTCTGCACTGCAATTGGCATTGAATGTGTGGGATGAGTTTGGGATTCTTTTAAGAAGGCAACTGATATGCGCGGTAAGCTCATTCACGTTGTTTGGCAGAACATAAAATGAAATGTTTGATATAGAAAGCATGGTGAACGAATTGAGATAGAGATTCAGAACAGTTTGAGTGAATGAATTCCCACACTTTTAAAACTTCAATCCTGCTGTTGTATTATTTTCTTTTCAAATCCATCTCTATTTCCACTCCACTCATTGCTGCGCGATCTTATCTTTATCTCTAGTGACCCATTCGTGTATTGTTCGGTAGAGTGGTCTGGGTTAAACTTTGGCTGCCATACGAAGAGTTTTGCTGTTGACAAAGAAAACCTATTGATTTTGTAAATTTGAAGGGAAGGAAGAAGCTTTTGTTCTGCTTGGGCTAATTTTCAGAGAGAGATTTGCTGAACTTTTGCATCCAGATATATTTTTTCTGTTTAGTAAAGATATCAAGAAATGACTCAAATTACTGAAATATTAGAGTTCTTAAAAACTCTCATACATTCCTCAGATCATGATACAGTAAGAATAAGCAAAGCTTCTCTTGTTGACATTAGAACCTGTTTGCATAATGTACAAGAAGATATTGAGTTTTTGCAGCTTGAGACAAAGCTACAGCAGGAAGAATTACAACAGTGGAGTCATCATTCTGAACCTGTTTCTGTTCAGAAGATTGAAACAGACTCCCATAAACAGCAAAACATTAATGTTGCAAATTCATTGCCTAATACAACAACAGAGTTGCATGCAGATGTAAAAATTCAGTCTGCACTTCCCAAGCCCATCATCAGACCTTGGGAACAGCTTGTCCACAACAAGCACAAAACTGGTCTTGGATATGACAAGGACTTGTCCTTTCATATTCCAGACTATGCCAAGCCCATTCAGTTTCAGAGTGCTGGATTCATTTATGATAGTTCACCTGCTCCTCATGACAGTTCAGCTTCAGCTGTTCCAGATTCTGCCCCTCTTCCACAGCAACAACAACAACAACAAATTGAGAAATGCCAACACTGTGATCGAGTTGGCCATTTGAAAGATCACTGTTTTGATCTTCATCCATGTAAGCACTGTCATAAAACCAGTCATTCTTCACACAGATGCTTCAGAAACAAACGTCCTGCAAGAACAAAGATTCATCTTGGATGGATCGCTTCTTGGCAATGGGCATCAATAGCCAAGAAGATATTCCAAACACATGTCAGAACTTGTTCCAGAATATTAAACAGTCTTGCAGTTGAGTTTTCTCCATCTTCTCACCTTGTATCTGACAGGGGGGAAATGATGGTCATCTACAAGCTTCAAAGTCACATCAAGCGAGCCTGAGCCACAACCTGCCACACCAGTTTCAGAGTTGTAGCCAGAGACAAAGATGCCCGTGAACAGATTGAGAACACTTCCTCTAGCAGAAGACTCCAGCTTCTTGCCAGTTTTGGAAGAGTTCCAGGAATTGCATTAAGCATTCCAGAGTTGTTGGTCATCCTTAAACCATCACAGATTGAGAACACTTCCTCTAGCAGAAAACTATAGTTTCTTGCCAGTTTTGGAAGAGTTCCAGGAACTGCACTAAGCGTTCCAGTGTTAGTGGTCATCCTTAAACCACCGCCCTTTTTTTACCAACATTTCATAGAGGACATTCAGCCTAGTGCTGCCATGCATCTTTTGCACATTTTGTATTACAGCTCTTTTCTTGGACTCATACATAACCCTTCGGATTAAGGGGGGAATGTTGGACACCTAATCCTAAAGGGTTAGTGTGGAATTCGAATGGACAAAAGCAGTCCAAGAGACCTTGGGATCTGAATCCCAAGAGTCACCTATTGTACTATAAATGTGTATCTTATGTTAATAAAAAAAATGAATTCACTGTTTTATCTTTCCTATTGTCTTGCTATCCATGTGTGTTTAACAAATCCCTATCCTGCGCTCCTGGTAATTGACTTGGCTACCAATATGAATGGGGTAATCTAAAGAAGCGGAAGATGATCTTTGAGAGGAAATTGCTGCATGTAATAATACCTCTAGATCCGGCTAAAGGATCACACTATACTGAACCAGTCTATGATTATGAGAGTGATGACGATCTAGACTGTATCTATAAGATAACAACGAGAGACCAAGATTGGATGAATCCCACTGCAGATGGACGGATTACATGGGATTGAGAGTTCTTGTTCTTCGGACTCCGATGAAGAGACATAACTTTGGCAGAATCGGCTACATGTAGTAACTACGCTGAATTGCAACATGATGACCAGATCACTACGTTGTGTGTCCTCAGAGGTAAGAAACCTACCTACTTATGATGGCCTGAATGAGGTAGATATATTTTTGGATGCATTTGAAAGGAAGGTACCAGAAAAGCAAAGCATCCAGGCATTGGATTGGGCATTGCACGCTACTCCCGCAAGATGGTGGGTTATGCATAAAGGAAGCTTTGATGATTGGCATGAATGTAGGAGGATGATGAGAACACAATTTGGGAAGCCTATTATGCGAATGACAGACAGGTATGATGGGCAGGATGATCCACATGTGCATTTGGCCAAATGGACCCAGGCTTATGGGGAAAGCCTCAACCAGAGTGGGTGCACTTGTTCTGTCATACCCTAGATGTTGTCCCAATGAATTAGTACGTAGAAATAGAGCTCTACCATGGTATATGTGAGCGGGATGTTCTGCACAAGGGTTTTGTGATGACATTTAGTTTTGAAGATGGGTTTGACTGTATTGATGAGGCGCTACAAGAAGTGAAAGCAGCTATCTTTCGGATACCACAGGATCCTTTGGAACTGGTTCAACCTGAGTGGGCTACTCAGCTAAGTCGTGTGCTGGAATACTATAGCGTGATTGCTGAAGAAGAAGATGAGGATCCGCAAAAAATTAACATTCCGGAAACAGAAGGTCACCGCGAGGTTAAAGGACCACAGATTGAGAACCCTGATATAACCGCGCCGTTGAAAACAAAACAAGTGAACATTGGTATGGAGGCAGAACCCAAATTCACGAAGATTGGAGACTACTATGATGATGCGACGGTGGATAACGTTGTTGAATTTCTCTGCGAATACCAAGACTTATTCCTTACCAAGTTTACGGATCTGAAAGGGATAATCGAGGACCTAGGAATAATGAAGATTACGTTGAAACCCGATGCGAAGACGGTTAAGCAAAGACCTTGCCATCTCAATCCAAAATATAAGGAAAAGGTCTGCTTAGAGCTAGATAAGATGCTTGCAACCAGTATCATTGAGCCTGTGGAAGAATCTGACTAGGTAAGCCCAATGGTGGTGCAAGAGAAGAAGTAGGAGGATGAAATAAGGATATGTGTGGATCTCAGAAAGTTGAATGACAATTGTGTGCATGATCCTTTTCTAACTCCATTCGCTGATGAAGTGTTGGACACTGTAGGTGGCCATGAAGCATATTCCTTCACTAATGGGTTCTCTAGGTACCACCATATCAAAATCACACCAGAGGATAGGAGCAAGACAACCTTTACGACTGAGTGGGGTTCTTTTTAGTACACTACCATGCCGTGTGAATTAAAGAATGCACCTGCTATCTTCTCACGCATATTTGTTCTTGCATTCAAGGAATTTATTCATAAGTTCCTGGAGGTATATTTTGATGACTAGACTGTATTTGGGCTGGTTAAATGCCATGTAGCGAGCTTGCGCCTGATGCTGGATACCTGCTAAAGATACTAGATCATGTTCAATCTCAAGAAGTGTTTGTTTTGTGTTCCTTTTGGGAACCTTTTGGGGAATGTGGTTTGTAGACAAGGACTGATGGTAGATCTTGCGAAGGTAGTAGAGATATTGAACTTGGAAGCACCGAGGAGTGTGAATTAGTTGCACGCTACCCTAGGACATATGAGATACTATAGGAAGTTTATCAAAGGCTATGCCCAGATCACCGTGCCTATGGAGAAATTGTTGAAGAAGGATGTCACATTCTGTCGGAACAATGATTGGAAGAAGAGTTTGGATATATTGAAAGAAAATATGGTCATCACGCCGATTCTAGTCTTCCTGAACTAGAAGAAAGAGTTTCATGTGCATGTCGATGTGTCATGTATAGCGCTGGGAGAAGTACTAACACAGGCTGGTGGAGAAGGCTTGGACCATCCTATCACGTTCGCAAGCCTAAGATTACCCAAAGCGGAGAAGAATAATTCCATAAATAAGCGCGAGGGGCTAGCTATGGTGTATGCTCTCGAGAAGTATGGGCACTACTTGCTGGGAGGTCCCTTTAAGATGTATATGGATCACTCTGCGTTGAAGTACTTGTTCAATAATCTTGTGTTGGGGGGGAGAATATGCAGGTGGCTCTTACTGTTCCAGAAGTATGATTTTGAAGCTGTTGTGAATCCTAGACAACTCAACGCGGGACCAAACCATCTGTCGTCCAGCGAAACAGGGGAGGAACCTACTAATTTGGAAGAAGGATTGTCGGACACACAGCTATTTGCAATGTGTGTCGTGGATGGTAATTTTGAGGATATCATACACTTCCTAATGACAGGTATTGCACCGGTAGGGTAAACTCTCCAGCAAAAGAAGGAATTAGTGGTGCGTGTGGCAGATTTCTTTATCATTGCTGGTGTTATAGACATTTTTGGGCACTGCAACCCCAAGAATAAATGTCCATAAACCAAGGGCTCCTAATTCCCTAAAGGTGTTGTTCCAACCCCTAAAAGAACAAGGTCACTTGATTACAGCATCTCCCAGAAGTTCTCCATGAACAACTACTCAGAACTGGTCAAAACTAGACCATTTCACCTGCTCCATAGGCAAAGTGCGTTGCATCCCACCTGAATACACACAGTAGGTGCAATGCATGTCAAAAAACCCTTCTATGGGGTGCGATGGGCGAGAATGGACAAATGGCAGGGTCAATCCGCAAGGTGGAGGAGCATGGAATCTTCCAGAAACTTCTCCTGTGACACTTGCCTCTCTGCATTTGACTAGGGATGAGTAAGAGATCATCAATCTCCAAGTGGAATCAAGAACTATCAGACAGAAGACACTAATCAAATCTCAAAAGCTAACTCACCTCCCTTGCAGACATCTATATATGGATCCCTCATCCCAGAGATCCAAAGGCTGGAATTTTGTATCTTGTAAGGAAGTGTTGTTGGTTTCTTGGTGTAATATCATAGTGTTGGGTGATCTAAGCTTTTCATGAGGTGAAGAAGGGCTTTCTTGCTGAGAGGATGATGCTGGGTCAGAACAATCGGTTGTAATCCTCTTTGCTCTTTCTTGATTATCAATAAAGCTATTCAAGTTTTCCTCCACATTCTTGTATTATTGATGATTTATGCATTTGTGTGGTCAATGTACATCTAACCCTATATTGTTTATGATAATAGATCTATGTTCTTGGATAGTGTTATGCTGCTTTGATTCTACAGGTACTCTTTGAAGCTAGGTAGACAAAGAAGCGAGTGGCAAAAACCTACCAGAAGAGAGAGGAATCGAGCAAGGAACCAAGCGCAAGACAGAGGTTGGTCTCCTTATTTTTCTCTTATCTATTTAATCATAAAGGAAAACGAAAGTAGTTTTTAGTGTGTTTGTTTCTAAGGTAGCTACCATCCTTAGTGGGACTAGTAGCTCTGTATAGACACTAGTTTTCCCAATAACAAAATGGCAACTCCACTGGGGAGTGAATAGATTGTTTGTTCATATACATTTGTTTACTTTATAAACTTACAGACGGAGCCTGAAGTCAAGCCAGCTAGCCTTCGAACTGCATTTTCTATGCAAGTGCAAAGTAGATCAATGTTGCTTCAGTCTATCTTTGGGTGTTGTTTATAAATTAAACGATTGATTTACAAGCTCTCTAATTGCCCTCGTGGTGGCTCTAGTAACCTCTTTAGATCTACCCCTGTGATTGATTTACTGATTACCACTTGCTCGGCCTAGATCCCTGAACTGAACTGCAAACTGTGACCCGAAATCCAATCAAAGTCTCGTCCCTGGTCCAGCGCACTGTCTGTTCTATGAAATTCAAATGCATCGCACTTCCCGAGTGTAGTAGGTGTGTCGCATTTCAGTTTCACTGTGTTATAGGTGCGCTGATCAGACAAGGCCTTGTTCCTAAATTTTGGTTTCTGTGTTCACTCTTTTCAGCTCTATTCAGGAGTTTTGCTACCTGTAGTCAGTACACCTCTGTTTGAAACCCCTTTCCTTGCTGTTATTCCACCTCCATTGTGCAAAGAATTGTAAATTTTTTTATGTATTGTTGAGTCATTTTCAGTTCTCCTTTACAAAGAAGTAGCGTAATTGTACTGTCGTTTCTTGATTTGAAAGTGTCGCAAGTGTTGTTTTCAGTCATAGAAGAGAATCTGATTGTTCTTGATAGTCGATTACACTGTTACTCTTGTATTTGATTTGAGTTAGTAGTTTTTCAAGTGTCGAAAGCAAATTTTCAATTCCAAATAACAAAGTGTCGTCATTGTCCTCATTTTGTTTTGAAAAGAAACTTGTTAGTAATTGTCACTTTGAAAAATAATTCAGATTTGCGCTTAGCTTTCTTTTTATCATTCACACATTAAGAAGGCTGAAAACAAATACATACATGTGCATTTGCATTTAGACTGTTTTTTGGTTTGATTTAGGATAGTGCATATAGTGTGTGCTCTCTACTCTTTGTTGAAAGAACGCCATCTCTCTTTCCTTAGTAGCTAGGGTTTTCATTGCAAAAAGAAGATTAAACGAATATTTATCATGTTAGATTTCATTTTAGGAATTGTACATCTACATCACGCGGTGAACCTAAAAGGCAAATTTCTTAAGCAAGATCAAATATAAAATAAATTTAATGAATCTAAAATTGCTTTGGAACCTAACACACAACCTTTAGAAGTCTAGGCTAGAGACGTATTCCGGCGTCGTAAAGCCTGGTAACTGTTGTTTTCACTATTGGTTGGGTGATTCCTCCACTTTGAGACGATAAGTGCCAGTACGGACTTGTGCTCCCACGTACCATCGAGTATATTTTGGGAGACCACAATAGGCTTTATCCTTTATCCATAGGAAGCTATGTCTGCTGCCCTACTGATCGCAATGCACTGAACATAGCATTCGGGAAGATTGACTGTCGTACCGTAAAAAGTATTTTGCAATTTTGCGATTGGTTTGGTAATCCCTCTATCTAGATTTCCAGAGCAGTCCCTTTCATTCCTTTTCAGACTCCTTAACGGAAAAGGTCCATCTGAGCACTTGTCACTTCAGGCTCATTAAAAATCGAAGGTGACTAAAGTCATATTTTGTTTTTCTCGACTCTTAAAAATTGAAAAAACAAGTTGTGTCAAAGCATCTAAAATTTATTTTAAACGGAATAATCATCACCCTTCCTACGTTGATCTTGAATTGAGAAAAATGGAGTCCACCAACCAAGGAGTTCCCCTTGGAGGAAATCCTAGTCCCTTCTCCTCTTGGGGAGATGTTGGTGCACCCCATATGGCCACATTGTCTCTTCCAGGATTGACAATCGGCTTTCTCGTATGGCTCTTCTCAACTTCTGTCGTTCAGAATACTGTGATTCCTGAACAATCAATTCAGCAACTAAACGATACCAGAGTTACCCCCCAACCCTTTACTTCATCCAATTCTTGCTCTCCTCCTTCCTCTTCGCTTGATGAAGCTGGTAAAGCCCAAAATCAAGTAACTGAGAAGAAGAAGGAGAAGAAGAAGAAAGAGAAGAAGAAGAAGGAGCCAAAGGTGAAAAGGGGCAACCAAGCATCGTCTAGCGAAAATCCACACACTGCACCGACCAGGCCTAAATCGCCATGTGTCATTTGCAAAGGAGACCACTATCATCGAGATTGTCCTTGCATCCCTCGGATCTTAAGGGACTGGTCTCCTTGTTTGCAAAATCCAGTGTCATCAACCTCTGACGATCATGTTGAGCATACACCGTCAACTAGTGAAAGTGAAGCCTCTGGACAAAAAGGAAAATATAAATTTCCTTGTAAATTGTGTGAAGGCGATCACGCCATCCACTGTTGTCCCTTCTTAGACGAAGCTAAAAGAGTTTTGGACGACCGTCCGGTTTCACCGTTACGGCTTCCTCCTGGATACATGAAACTCTTACCGAGTCTGTCATTAGTTGAAAATTCAGCTGACACGCCCTTGTGGTTGGCCGAAGCATCTATCATTGAAGATAAACCATCTGAATCCATACCAGACGAAAGTCAAAAGGTCGAGGTGGCAGTTGACCCGGTCTTTCCTTCAGAAGGTCCATCTTCAGATGATACAGTCACCGAAGAGAACAAGAACGACACCGTTCAAATTCTCTTCGTAAGCACAGACTCCGATGAACATGGGGGCAGTCTACCCATTCCTTTACTGCAGGAAGGAAGTTCGTCAGAGTCGTATCCGACCGTCTATTCGGTCCCACCTCCAAGTAACCTGGTTGTTTCCTTTGACTGGAACCAACTAGGCAGACCCTGCTTATCAGCTAGTGTACCGTTCTGAATCATTGCTCAAATATATAGAATGGTCATGGCCGGTACCATCATAGATGAAGGGGCTTCTGTGAGTATCCTTTCCTCAACTACTTGGAAAGCGCTTGGTTCGCCATCGCTTTTGCCTGATATGAGAAATCTAACAGGCTTTGACAAAGGAACCAGTCGACCATTAGGGATCCTTCTTGATGTGCCGATAACATTGAGAAGGAAAATTGTTCAAATGAACGTAATGGTAGTCCAAGGACCCCTAGATTATAATCTACTCCTTGGATGAGACTATATTTATTGCATGGGAGCCATTGTCTCCTCACTCTTTAGAGTAATGTGTTTTCCGCACGAAGGAAGAGTGGTCAAGCTCATAGACCAGCTTTCATTCCCCAGTTCACACATAGAAAATAGTCATATACCAACCCTAAATGGTACTTTCACACATGGAATGTCTTATCAATCCCAAGTCCGTCCTCCTGATGAGCGTGAGTGATTCGGAGGGCATGACTGAAACCCAGGGGGCATGCACCCTGGCCTGTTTCGATAGGAAAACCTTGGGTATATGGTGGGTTTCCGTGGAGAGTATATGACTGGCCTGACACACCCGTCCATTTTGGAAAATGGGATTAGACCGGAATAAGATACCTCTGTTAAGGTAGGCATTTCCTGATAAAACAAATGTTTTTTCTGCAAATTGAGGGGTAACCTGAAAAGGTAGGCCTTTCCGGATAAAACAAATGTTTTGTCTGCAAATTGAGGGGTAACCTGGAAACTCTACTTCGCTATACCTGGGGGAATGCAAACCTTTTGGCGTGCAAGCAAAGAGCAACCATTTATTTTTTAAATTTATAGGTCATCTAACCCTTTAAACTCGTAGGATTGGTCGTTTTTCAACTTGCATAAAGAAAGGATGTGGGGAAAAGCTTTGAAATAATGCCATTTTTATATATGAGACATCCTTATTATGCGACTAGATTAATCGAGCAGTTTTAACGCGGAATTAAAGTTCGTTAAAAAATAAACATAAGCAATGAGCAGGTGTTTCCCCCAGCATTTAATCTCATTAAAAAATGAACCAATTTTCGGTAAATAACCATTGTGAATGTATTACTTCAGCCTTTGAAGCCTTGGTCGTGTTCTCATCATCACCTCCACTCTGTATTGGCTGATCATTCACCTCCACTTGATTGTTTACCCCTTTTGAGGAATAGCTACGAAGAGTGATCTTGTTAGCCATCCTTGTGACGCTGCCGTGATTGGAAAATTCCAAACCTTACCTAAAATCAGCTGCTACTCGAATCTATCACTCGTTCCTCAAAAACGAGTCTCCTTTAAGCTCTTTTCAACTGACTCGTAAAATATGAAAAGATTGCCGAGCCATTGGCCTCTCTAGCTTGTTAAAGTAACCAGAAGTGCTATCCCTCCTTTATATTTAATCTTTTTGGACCTGAGGGATTATTACACAAAAAGATCAAGCGCTTGTTTTGTTCGGCTCGTTAAAATTACCGAAAATTCATCCCTTTTGTATTATTTTATACTTTTTCGTACTTAAGGGATTAGATGACGAAAAAGGATTTTTGGAGTTTCCTTTACGTCCCTTTTCAGACTCTCTAAAATTGAAAAGGACCAATTTATCTTTATCATTAAACTCGTTAAAACCCAATAGCGACAAACTTGTCCATAACAGACAAGAACGAGTTTCACTATCGCTAGGCTCGTTAAAACATAGCGATGGGTTTACCCGAAGGGAAAATTATAGAACAAGCATATGTTATCCTCCTCAAGCTTGACAAAAAAAAGAGGTACTGGTTAGCAATGACTGGGGAAAAATTGGGAAGAAAACTTGAAGAAACTTTGTTGGTAGCAAGTCGCTCTTGAACATGACACTTTCACTCCACATCTGAGTCGGGTTGGGTTGTTCCATTCTCTGGTCACCTCACCATGGTTCCATCACACCATCCACATTTGGGGTTAATGCTACCAATCCATCATGTCAGTGTCGCCGATATGTTCAAGAGAATTCGCTCAGAGAATTCACCTGTGTCTCACCCACTATAATACATTTTCGCTCCATTCTTTCATGACCGCCACCCTGAACCTTATATCACCAGATTGTTTTCACCTCCATTAAAATCATTTGCTCCATTCCGTGTCATTGATGTGGGATTCACTAAGGACCTCCTATGATGGATCGCTTCTTGTCGACATTAGCTCATTATCCAAGAAGTCGATCTAGGAACAACCCTTTCAGTACTTTGAAGCTTGCATGCCTCAATGGCAAGTTTCTCACTTCCGACGACAGGTTTATATCAATGGCCTTCGACCGAAAGATTTTGCGTGGTGTTCGATGCCAAGTCCCATATTCACACCACGTGTATTGTACTGCAGTACCTTGAGGGTCATTATCATTATCGGTGATTCCTCTCGCGCCTGTTAACAACTTACATCATTGGCTGGTAATCAAGTGATGTCTTTCCATGTTCGACTCCAGAACATCTCTCACATGGATGAACTTGTACTTTGAAGACCCCGGATCTAGTTTCATCCATCCGGGCTGTGATATATATTCAAGAAAATAAAGACATCAAATGTACATCATTGCTGCACAGATAATCATCCAATCTAAGGGATGATGGCTCTACCAGAATCATCAGTCTACACTCAGACGATTGTCTGTCCTATGTACATGAAAATGAATTTATAAAGCTGAGCATGGGAATGCCCGCCTCAGCTAGATCATGAAAATAATATGAAGATAATGTATTGTATTGTATCTTATTACAAGTCGCCTTCCAGCTCGAAAAAACTTCGGATCCTCATGATAAAGCATTTCACCCGACATCAAAAGATTAACGACCTCATGCTTTAGGGGGCAACTGTTATAGACATTTTTGGGAACTGCAACCCCAAGCATAAATGTCCATAAACCAAGGGCTCCTAATTCCCTAAAGGTGTTGTTCCAACCCCTAAAAGAACAAGGTCAATTGATTACAGCATCTCCCAGAAGTTCTCCATGAAAAACTACTCGGAACTAGTCAAAACTGGACCATTTCACCTGCTCCATAGGCAAAGTGCGTTGCATCCCACCTGAATACACACAGTAGGTGTGATGCATGTCAAAAAACCCTTCTATGGGGTGCGATGAGCGGGAATGGACAAATGGCAGGGTCAATCCACAAGGTGGAGGAGCATGGAATCTTCCAGAAGCTTCTCCTGTGACACTTGCCTCTATGCATTCGACCAGGGATGAGTAAGAGATCATCAATCTCCAAGTGGAATCAAGAACTATCAGAGAGAAGACACTAATCAAATCTCAAAAGCTGACTCACCTCCCTTGCAGACATTTATATATGGATCCCTCATCGCAGAGATCCAGAGGCTGGAATTTTGTATCTTGTAAGGAAGTGTTGTTGGTTTCATGGTGTAATATCATAGTGTTGGGTGATCTAAGCTTTTCATGAGGTGAAGAAGGGCTTTCTTGCTGAGAGGATGATGCTGGGTCAGAACAATCGGTTGTAATCCTCTTTGCTCTTTCTTGATTATCAATAAAGCTATTCAAGTTTTCCTCCACATTCTTGTATGATTGTTGATTTATGCATTTGTGTGGTCAATGTACATCTGATCCTATATTGTTTATGATAATAGATCTATGTTCTTGGATAGTGTTATGCTGCTTTGATTCTACAGGTACTCTTTGAAGCTGGGTAGACAAATAAGCGAGTGGCAAAGACCTACTAGAAGAGAGAGGAATCGAGCAAGGAACCAAGCGCAAGTCAAAGGTTGGTCTCCTTATTCTTCTCTTATCTATTTAATCATAAAGGAAAACGAAAGTAGTTTTTAGTGTGTTTGTTTCTAAGGTAGCTACCAACCTTAGTGGGACTAGCAGCTCTGTATAGACACTAGTTTTGCCAATAACAGTTGAGCATCTGTGCAATATGGGGACTGATGAGACATTGTGACAGTATGTACCTGAGTTTGAAATAGGCAGCATCCTCGTGGACGCTCATGGGGGCACCGCGGGAGGACATTATGCAGGAAGGGAAACCGCGCAAAAGATTCTATGCGCAAGGTTGTGGTGTCCAACCCTCCATCAGGACTCAAAAGCATATTGCAAGGCATGCAATATGTGCCAAAGAACTGGTAGACCATTGCGGAGGGATGAGATGCCTTTGAATCCACAGATGACGTTGCAACCCTTTGAGAAGTGGGCAATAGATTTTGTGGGACCTATTCAGCCACAAGGAAAGACATGAGCAAGGTATATTATCACCGCGAGAGTATTTGAATCGTTGGGTAGAGGCATAGAATGTGAAGGATTACACAGGTGCAATCACTCCAAAATTCCTCTTTGAGCATGTATTGACGCGATTTGGATGTTCGAAGATCTTGATGAGTGATCGCGGTACGCACTTCCTGAATGAGACAATTAGCATGCTGACGACGGAATTTCAGGTATACCACCAAAAGAGCACACCTTATCACCCATAGGCTAATGGGATAGTGGATGAATTCAACAAAGTGATAAAAAATTTGTTGATCAAGGTTTGAAATGCTCAGCGAAGTGATTGGGACCTACGCATACCTGCAGTATTATGGGCTCATCGAATGACATGCAAGAAATTGACTGGATAAACCCCCTTTAGGCTTGTCTACGGTGTTGAAGCGGTAATTCCTATTGAGTATATTGTGCCTAGTCTGTGCATAGCAGTACTCACAAGTATGATAGATCGCGGAGCCCTAGAGGAGAGGCTCGCACAACTGGATGAACTGGAGGAAGATATATTTTTAGCTGGATTTCACCAACAGGTCCAAAAGCAGTGCAAGAATGCATGGCATGATCGACATATTAAGATGTGCACATTTAAGGTAAATGACTTGGTTTTCCTATATGATAGTAAGTTTGATAAATTTCCAAGAAAATTTAGGATGCACTGGTTAGGGCCCTATGTCATTAAGGAAATTACCGATAGAGGAGCGGTACAACTGGTCAAACTAAATGGAGAACCCTTCCCCAGAAAGGTTAATGGCGGTCACTTGAATCCATACACCGGCAGTTTGGCCATGTGACTAGATGAAGGTGGCACAGTCTTAGCACTCCAGGAAGCTGAAAGGAGGCATGGGACTATAAACTACACTACTCAGGTTGGGGAGCTGCGCGATTGGAAGATGGTGCAAAGTAAGGAACTGTCACTGGGTCCGTGGTTGTGCGAAGGGAGCTATGCAACCCGGGAGAAATCGTGTAGGTCGGATGGAAAGTGACTGTTAAAGTCACTTTTCATGAAAATACGATAGAAGTGAGGCCAAATAGAGTGGGTGGCTGGCATTTAAGACGAAATTTATGGCTTAGATCCTTGAAAATCTGTCGCCAATCCGATATAAATGAACCAATTTTTGGGGGAATGGTCATATTTGAATTCAAAAGGACCTATAAATTACATGTGGTTGTCCAGCAAGAAACACTTGGCATTTTGAGTATTCAGCTATTGAGCTCTCAGACGCCTATGGACCTAGAGTTTTTCGAGGCTCTCAAACAGACTCCTGCATTTGTGAATTTTCCTGAGACATCACGAGCACTGATAAAGAGTGTTATGTCATCACCCCAAGAAATTATCAATACAAAATAAGTAATAGAAGAGACGGCATAAGAGATGGAGAAACAGGCAGAAGTAGCTACTCCAGAAGTGGCTTCCCCAGAAGTAGCCGAAGTATTGGTGGAGGTCCCTAAATCCTCGAGAATGCCAAGACCAAAGCCAACCCCAACCAAAGAAACTGTAAAGGATAGGAAGGGTAAGCAGCCTGCCATACTGGTGCACACCTAGCCAAGGTGAAACCCACCAAACCCCATTGCCCAAGAGAAAGGGAAGGCTATAAACCTAGAAGCAGAGGAGGAGGATATCGAAGACATCCCAATGGACGATGAGGATGTGGGAGTGGAAGTAGAAGAGGTTGAAGCCCAGGGTGCAGACCTTATTACATGGTTGCCGAAGTATGTCCCTCCGCGCAAGCCTAAATCCAAGGTCCCAAAGGACATCGAAGAGAGTAAGACACCCCTGCAAACCCCCCTGCTACCAGAAGAAATTTCTTTCGATGGTCCGCGTTTGGCATGAGTGCCGATACTAAAGCTAGAAGACTGGGACTTAGCAGACCATGAAAATTTCCCACACCTAGCGACCGAGCAGTTGATGTGTCGCATCATAGATACCAATACGGGAACGACAACATAGGAGGCATAGCTCAGGGGAGTAGAGAAGGTAGGGTTGCTCAACCTGCTCTGGGTGCCGCACTATAACCGCACCCCGGTGACAGTTTTGGTCATCAAGCAACTATTGTGCTTGGTGCATGATAGGTGGCTATGGTTGGAGGAGCTGATACCCATCATTGATATGTTGATTCACATAATAATGTGCATGTCGTATACAGGCGAGAATCCGACAATGATCTTTGGTGGCAAGGGTGGCGAGCAGGCTTTCGTAGAATCAATGAAGGAGAAATTCAAGTTGATGAAGGTAGCAACACAGAGCCTTGCCGGGAAGGTCCAATTTAACTATTATGACTACCTTCGTGAAGAGTTCCTAGCGAACTATCGCGAAGCGCAAGATATCAACAAGACATTCCACTATGTGTGGCTCTTGCTGTCAATTGTGTTGGTAGCATGGGGGCTACCAGAAGATAGCCAGTTCCCTTCAGTCGCAACAAGATCTTCTGGATCTTTATGGAAATGAATATCAATATGTCCATCAATCCCAAGATGCGATTATTGCCCACAATGTACGCTAACTTGTAGAGCTACACCGAGTTCAGAGCCGATTTCCATTGAGTGTTAATAAGAACACGGAAGGACCCTGCGTAGAAGTGGTATGACTTGCCGTACCTGGCCACAAATGATGCCATTGATGTAGTACTCGATCAATGGCTGGTGGAGTGGCACACTACCACGAACTTGGTGGTGGGTGGAAGCAAGTCCACTCGATGGAAGAAGAAGGAGGAGGCTAAGCTGAAGATGGCATAGCTAGTTGAGAAGAGGAAAAAGGAGGCCACTACAAAGGTCCAGGCAGAGTAGACAAGAAAGGAGGTAGGAAAACGGATAGGTGGCACAAAGCGGGGCTCTGACAAAGGGGCGCGGTCACCTTCACTTGAGACTGAAGAAGAAGAAACAGAGCAACATGGTGTGGACCCTCAAAAGACATCTACCCACATTAAGCACCCACGAGAGCTGGAAAAGTGAGGGTCTAGAAAGAAGTCCAAGGCAAATAGACCTCGCTGGACCCTATCACATTTACAGAGGGCGACTTACATGATATCGGTGACACAGTCAGATATGTCACTGTGGAGGCCCTGCGAAAATTCGAGCAACATCAACAAATCATTCTAGGGGCCATCCAGACCGATTTGAAGGAGTTGTAGACCCGCGCATCGCCGTCTAGTACGGTGTCTACCATCTTAGCTATCAAAATTTCATAGGCTGCAAATATGTTGTGCACGAAGGCTTCCACTGTGATAGTGCTGCCAGATGGAGCACTGACCACAGAAAATGAGGCTGACAGGCCCACTGTCAGCAGCCTGAAGGGAGTTGGGCTGAACCCGAAAGCGCTTCCACATGAAGCACTCCACCTCTTGCATAGTGGAGTAATTGCAAAGCTGAGGGCTTGTGAGCATCATGCCCTCCAGGTGATCAACGAGCAGTGAATCAATAATGAACAGATGACCCTACAGAGAAATGTTTCCATCGTCCCTAAGACCACGATGACAACCCAGAGCAAGAAGATCATGCAGGTCATGGAGGAGGCATACAGAATGGTCCCAGAGTTGGCCATTCCAGAGGAGGTGCCAGTCGAAATCCATATCCGCAAGTTGACCACAAGGGTGCGCCACACTAGGACTGAGATAGTGCGGGTTTAGCTGGAGTTGAACCTGCAAATTGTAGAGATTTAGTTGAGGGCCTAGCCTTCAACACCACTAGAGGTAAAGGAATAACAGGCAGTTGCTGTCACAGAAGTAGTCGCGGCAGTGGAGAATGCATTAACAGACTTCACACAGTTGTTCGAGCAATCGTTTGAGGTCCTAACCAACTTGTAGGAGGACGCAAACATCCAGAGGCTAGAGACAAAAGCGTACGAACTCCAACAGTGCTACGATGAAGTTAAGGGCACATCGTGAACCGTTGCATTGACACAGAGGCCAGCCAAGCTGCAAGAGACCAAGCAGCTAAAGGAACAGGTGGACGCAGCGCTGCACAAGGAAGCAGTGATGAAGGAACGACTAAAGCCCTGGCTGGAGGAAGCTTTTGCAATCACAGGAAACATTGAAGGAAAGCTTATGACTCTGCAAGTGATGCAACAAAAGCTTCAGGCTAACAGTTCAGGAGCAGTAACCGAGAAAACAATTAAAGACGCGAAGCAGGCAGCAGCTCAGTGCATGGCCAAGGTAGTAGTCATCTGGGTCAAGCTGGACGGGCTTCGTGCAAAAATCTCCATTCCTACCGAGTGACTCCAGGGTGAGTCACGATGTTTGTGTTGGGGGCCTCTTGGGAGCGAGATCCCCCAAGCGCAGGTTTTGGGCTAAAAACCCATGTTTAAGTCAATTCTTGTAATATAATTGTAAAGGCTCCACATTTTGTGGTCGTAGAGTGCAAAGGTGTTATGTGTCAAAAAGGGTAATCAGCCCTTAGTTTTGTAAAGTAAAGTTGGTTGTAAGAGATCTACCCATGGTCCACGGACCATGGGATTATATAAAAAGGGCTAAGATCTAAGTAGTTTGAGAGACATATCATGACACACGATGGAATAGAGTCATAGTTTTAGAGAAAGAAGTCTATGTCTTGGGTTGTAGCGTAGGTAGAGGCTCTACAGCTGAGTGTGTAGAGGCCTAAGGTAGAAGTCCGTCGTTGAGTGCGGGGACCCCTACAGCTGTGTGCACAGGGCAGACAGAGTTTTTAAACACTTGGAAGATATTAATAAAGAGAGATATTCTGCAATTTCTGGGTCCTTGTTCTATTGATGCATCTGGATATTTTATATATGAATTTCCTTGATTATTCTTATGTGATGCGTGAATGAATGCAGTTACATTGAAGAATTGAACGCAAATACAAATATCTGTTTACACAGTTTTAAACTTAGGTATTTAATGAGATAAGAAAATCACTTAGATTAATTGGGGAATCTACACGGCACGCTGCCATAACTAGTGCGAAAGTACCTGAGCAGCAGGTTAGGGTTGCGTGAAGGTCAATTGTACCCTTTCACAGAGGTACAGAAGGACGGAATAGAGGGCTCATCTTATAAGACCTAGAGTGAAGTGACTTGCACGAACGTAGGAATAGAGGGAATCAAACGACATCACAACCATCTTAGGGTGCAGAAACGTGGTTCCAACATCCCCCCATACTACTTCGGGTGAGACCATAGTCCGTGCTCCGCGGGCTGATGCGGAAAGTGCTAGTAGTGTAGGGATTTGTTTGGCTATTTAATGCTAAACTTGGGTTAGGCCCCCTCAAGCCAACAGTAGGGTATAAACTTAGGGAATGAGGAAAGCCAAAAATTTGTCTTATGGGTCTTGCGCAAGTTGTCATTGGAAAAATCACACAGAGATTAGGGAGTAGCAGGAGTTGGGGCTTGGGGTTTGGAGGTAGAAGGGATTTTGGTGGAGAAATTTATAGGAAATTTTTGGGAGGTTGGAGCTCTATTTCTAGGGCATTCAACATTGAACCTTGGTAGTGCGTAGGTAGAGAAACTAGGTTGTACAACTTTCTTTCTGGGTTTTTTAAGGGGTTCGATTGAGGCATTTCCCTTTTGGTTTTTGGAGCTACTTGTGAAGGATCAACAACTGCATTTATTGGAGTTTTTTAACATTGAAGAGGGAGATTACTACATTTTCCTACCATCTGCAACAATAATAATTTATTGGCCAACACAATGATTTGGTGGGAAAATTGTGTAGTTCATGGGTAGATATTTCAGAACCTGGGTTGGGTTCGGCTTACTGTAGCAAGCCCAAATTCCTCTTCCCTTGATTTCATTGTACTCATTCAACTTAGGATTTAATAAAAGACATAGTTTTTGTGCCAATATATATGTGAATACGATATTTATGTGTGTTTTTAATTTTGTGGGGATGTTCATGAGCATGTTTCCCTGTTATTCACTATTTATTTCCAATTAGGAACATTACAATGGTATCAGAGCGCAATTTTGGCTAGTTGTGGGTCTAAATCATGGGAATAACCAAGTTACTATTGTTGGGAAAAAAATTTAGAGGTTGAAACACTATTCAAACATTATTCTTTAGATTGAAATTGTGCCCAAAAATGTCTTAGTAGGATAAATTCCTTGAGAAATTTGAAAATTATACTAGGAATTTCGAGAGAATGGTGGAGCTACTCGATGAATGGGTATTAGTAAGAAAAAAAAGAAGAACAAGTAGTTGCATACCCATAGGTGAATAAAATGGGGAGAACATGATCGTTGAGCAAAATTCTAGTGTCGATACAACAAAAACAAAGATTAATGGTGAAGACAATGACGAGATAAGAGGAGACATACCCATTGAGGAGGGAATTCCTCTAGATACACTTGAGCTAATTAAACATGAGGCTAACAACACACAAGAGTAGCACATGGTTACACCCAATGTGATCCAGGAGGCACTCTTGTTGGATTTTTCTTTGGTAGCCCCAATTGACACATTGGTGGAGATGGTTGAGAATACACTCATTGATGAGGTGCCATCCATTGTTGAGGTATCCATTAATAAGACATCCATGTCTATGACATAGTTTCAAGATGAAAAATATCTATATCAGCATGTTAAGCACCTTGAGGAGCGCTAGATAAATTAGGATGCTATGTGTTACACTCAATTTTGTCACCATGAAAAATGATCATCCAATTGGATCTATCGCCATCCATCCAAGTGTCATGAAGCACTCCCTTGCAATTCAACAACTTATATGCCTTGAATAAAGTGAAAATTCTAGGAAACATGGTCCATAAACCTACTTTTAGTCTCATGTGCAATTTTCTAGCCAATTTCTGCGCATGTGCAGTTACTGACATTGATCCCCATGCAAATGTGCACTCCGTCTGCCACTAAAAAGTGCACACATGACTCAATAAAAAGTGAAAATAAAAAGTGAGATCTAGAAGCATTTTTGGGTGAATGATTCCCAACAAAAAGCCTCAAACTCATGTTTATTTGAGCCTAGCCTCATTGTTGATGGAGCTAATCCCCATTCTTCAAGGATCACTCATCACTATGTCAGTGGATCTCATCCTTGGACTAAGAATCTCAAACTACTTCATTTTGGCCTATTAATCAACCCATATGTGGGGGAGTTAATAGAGGCTGTTGAGAATAAGTTTATGATGGATAAATTAGGTTGTAGAGATTATCATTCTTGGAGATGATTGAGATCAATGGGAGGAGCTTCACAACATCAAGACACAGGTTTTGTAGCTATTTTATGTTTTTGAAATTTACATAAACAAGTTCTTCTTCTCACTGCATTGTTTAATGGATTAATTGACAAATTTTATGGATGGTTTATGTTATTTCTATTTGTCCATTGGAATGATGTTTGTTACTTGTCTCCTTAATCACTAGTTTGAATTATTGAATCATTTATGTTGAATATGCCTTTGCTCCTTTGTTGTTTCCATGTGTGTAGGTCTGGATTCAATCATGGAGGAGCTTCACTGAAGCACGTAGGGGGGGCTTTCATCAATCATGTCGTAATAAGGTATGAATTTCCTTTTCTCACTTTGTTATCTTATAATTTAAGAAAAGATAGATTTGGGGAAGGCATTAGCTTGATTGTTTGTTTATTACTAGGGTTCTTTGAAACCTAGGGAGATTGCGTGCATCTGTACTGGTGATTTTTCCTCATAACAAATTGGAAACTCCGTTGGGGACTGTCTATTCTCTTCCATCTCCTTGTTTTTGATTCTCAAACTTTTTTGATAGCTTTATCCGAGTCTTGACAATTTAATAATGTTTTAGATTTTTTGATTTGTTTGGATAAATTTTTATTTTTTCTTTATGTTTATTGACCTATGTGGTTTTTGTTCAAAAATAGAGTGAAAATTTCTGCATATTACCTTTATCAACAATGCATATACGCACTGTACTATATTGTATGCCTGTGCATACTCTGAGAATTTTTGAAAAAATATTTTTTCCTCTCATTAAAGTCTAAATTTTTGTTTATTAAGGTTTCATTATACTTGTCTATGCATCCAGTCAGTCTCCATGTGTTTGATCAGGTGTTGTGAAGGAGTTTTCTTGATATTTTTTCATTTTCAAGGATTGAAAGGTAGGGTTTCTCAAGAATTAGTAGTTTTGATGAGATGTGCTTCTTGTGCTGCATTGAAAACTAAAGTCATTTTTATTCCAGTACTGAAGTATAATTAGAATTACAGTTTAAGTGTTGATTTCATAACATTTATTCAAGCTTTTTCATTTTTAGGATTTCATTGGGTGTTTTGGATTTGATTTCCTTTGGTCATTGCTCAAAGATTTGCCTCAGTTTCATAAAAAATTTTGCATGTTATTTCTTTCATTTTTGCAAAAAAATTCCCCCTCTCCCCCAGTCGCTGGGGGGTGGGGGCTGAATTGTGTCTGAGTGTTAATCACCTTTGAGTTTCATTGCTTTTTATCTTTGGAATTTTCACCAAATTTCCTTTACTTACACTTGATTGGTTCTATAGTTGTGCTAGTGAAGAGAAATAGTCTTGTTGTTATTTCACTGATTTGGAATCATCTTATGTTTGTTTTGAAGAATTACTTTGCATAGATTAAATTTGCATGGTTAGAATTCTAATTTCATGAACAAAAATTGTTCATAGATTACATTTGCATAGTGTTCATGGAAATTGTGCATTGAAATTTGCATAGTTTTCCAGCAAATTGTGCATAGATTACATTGCGTGGTTTGCAACTTAGAGCTTTGAACTGCAATGAAAAATTATAAGTGCTACATTTTGGAGTTAATATTTTAAAGAAGAACCTATTTAATTACTCTAGCTAGAATTCATCAAAATGAAGATATTACAAATTTCATATTTGATGCATTATAGTTTTGGGTCAAGTCATGATACCATTAGTTTCATGTCCATTTACCCTTTGAGTAAATAACAACTTAATAACATAATGTTAATAAAATTCATCTAGAATTTTTACTCATTTTAGGGCTATTTTACACCTACTATAGATTAGGTTGTAGGGATTTGGAATGGGGAAGTGAGTAAAATTTCCAAAGTTGCAGACAAACACTAGAATATTTTTACAGGGAGATAAATCCAGTTTTTTCAATTTTTCTCTGGGAAGCTCCCTTTACAAAGGAGTCAAGCACGAGATCATATCAAACCTATTGAAGTGATCGTACCCACTTCATTGTCTATGGTACAATGATTTACATGTATTAAAATGGTGCCGAAAGGTACTTGGGGTCATTTGAAAGTAAACCTCCAATTAACCATGTTGAGGAGATTTCAAGGTGATTGAGCTTTGTTACTCTTCCCTTACGTATATGTCCGATCTACGACTATTCCCCTAGGTATAATTGTTCTAGTTGGTAACCTTAGTGACCATAATCCTAGGGCTATTACCTGAGGTGACGACAGAGGGAAGGTCCTGCCGTTCTTGGAACACACATTGACTAGACTCACTTGGAATTTTTGGAGCGTAATCTTCACTCGATATGGCATAAGTGAAGTTACTTGCACTAGATTGTTTCATTAAGAAAGTTTTTAGTGTAATTGGTTCCACTCGCTTTATCTACAACCACTTTTCACTTTGATTTCTGTGACGTTGGATTTCATTACCAATTAGTGATTTCGTTGTGAAAATCTTGTTTACATGGTTTGAATCCTTATATTTTTTTAGCGGGTGTTAATTGTTTGTTTTTAATTTTTAGTGACTTTAGGTGTGGATTTTGATTTATTCAACTATTAATATTGATAGTTAATTTATCTAAGTTGAATCTAATGGAAACAATATCGAAAGTTATTGATAAATACCTCTGTTTTAATAGGAACCCTAATCCTTTCCCTAATTTTGCAAATGTTAGTCCTCCTTATATGGTTACATTGTCACTTCTTGGATTCATGATAGGTTTACCCATATGGATGTTCTCAACTTATTTAATTCAAAATTCTCCAATTGTACAACTCAATTGAGTTTTTCACCTCAACCGAGCTCACCATCTCAACATCACTAACCTATTGTTGATGCTTTATCTTCTTCTGCCAACATTTCCTGCTCCCTTTCTTCCTCTTCGCTTGGTAAAATCCTTGAGGCTAGTAACCAGGTGACTAAGAAGAAGAAGAAGAATAAGAAGCAAGATAAGAACAAAGTCAACCAACCAACCATGGTTATAAGTATTGGTAATGTTGAGGAAATTTTTAAAATGCATCGTAAACCCAAATTCCCTTGCAAGATTTGTAACAGTGATCACTTCCTTATCAATTTTCCCAGTATTCCTAAGGTTTTGGAAGTATGGTCAAATAATTATCATCAACTTACTATTGATCCATCAACCAATGATTCTCATATTTCAGGGAAAAAGATTAAGGTCAGCTTTCCTTGTAGGTTATGCAAAGTGACTCATCATAGTCACCTTTTCCCTCACATGAATGAATCCTCAATTTCTTTTTTTTGAAAATATTACTATTTCACAGCAAAAACTTCCAAATAATTACCGTAAAATGTCTCCCCATCTACCATCAGTTGACGAATTGATTGATCTAAATCCAAGTACAGTCAATCCCACTCTTCCATTGGAGAGTGAAACATGTATCACTTAGATTGATGGAGTATTTGTTGATCAAGTGATCGAATCGATTCCATCTTCAGTTGATCCCACTCTCCCTTTAGAGAGTGAACCTCATACCTCTCAGGTTATTCATGTTACCTTAGATTCTTCTACACATGGGGGAATTTCATCTTTTTCTTTTGAACCCCATCCAGGTAATCCAACTATTTCTTTTGATTGGAGTAGATTAACAGAACCTCGTCTTCGTTCTTATGCCCCTTTCCAAATTAATGTGAAGGCTTATGGTAAGAATGTGTGCGCACGAATGTAGATGAAGGTGCTTCTGTCAGTATTTTATCCTCAACTTCTTGGCAAGCTTTGGGTTCCGCTCAGCTTGGGCCCGTTACACAAAATCTGTTAGATTTTAACATAACTATTAGCGAGCCTTTAGGGGTTCTTCCTAAGTTACCTATTACTCTAGAAGGTAAAATTGTTTGTATTGATCTTACGGTAGCCCAAGTTCCCTTGGATTTCAATTTTCCCCTTCAGTGAGACTATGTATATGCCATGAAAGTTGTCGTATCGACACTTTTTTGCGTGATATCCTTCCCTCCCAATGGAAACATTATGGCAGTTGATCATCTTTCATTTGTTGATATTGATTCGACTACCAACCATCCGGAACCCCTCAAAGTTGCTTATCTACAAGTGGTACCTACCGTTCCACGGGTTAATTATGTGGCAACCTATCCCACGTTTTTAGTTACCGATGCAAGCGAGCCTCTCACTATTTCCTTGACTTCTTTTGACTTAGATCTAATAATTGACGTGGTCAAAACTTCAATGGGGGAATTTGAATATGATTTTCTTATCCCCATTGATCCCCTTGACATGTGTTCCTTCGAAAGAACTATTCTTCTATCTGATGAAGACCTTTTGGAAGCCATGATCAAGGGGTCTCCCTTGGCATGTGTTTCTTCCAAATGGAATCCATGATCCAATACATGAGGATAGTTCTTTTACTATGTCAACCTCATTAAAAAATGAAACAGGTCTCTTGAGGATGGTTCTTTCACTGTGTCAACCTCATTAAAAAATAAATCAACTTTCTCATGAGGATGGTCTTGTACCTCTGAGATAGTAGTAGGTCAAGCTACCAATGCGAGAGCATCTAGAATAATTGTTTTGGGGGTTTTTGGTTTTAGTTTTGGAAGACAAATGAATAAAGACAGATGTAGAATTGAAGTAATTAATCCTTTGGGGTATATTAATACTTCAACAAAGGGCTGCTAGAAAGAATTACACACTGATATAGATAAAAAATAGTAGTGAATAGAAGACAACAAAAAATATGATTATCATAGTTTCCAGACTGTAAAACAAAACAATCATAAGTTGGAAAACCTTCTAAACTATGTTCCAAAGGTTCAAGGCAGTATACTTAATGCTTACACAAGATGCTGATGATTTATTGATTAGAGGGGATTAGCTACACAAAAAGTTGCATTAATCCATTCTCTTAATAGATGATCACTTCAAGAGATTATAGGAATCAATTGAAACACAAATTGTTCCTACCTAGATATCTCTGTAAGTCATAAGCATATGAAGAAATAACATAATGATTGAAAACTGGAAAAACTTATAGGATAACACAAAACTATGTAAAACCAGATTCAGAATCCTCTGCTTTGTATTAAGGTTCCAGAAAGACTGAGTACATCAAGTGTCTGCAAAATCTTCTTTCAAAGGTGGCTTCTAGGTTTAAAGTAGTATTAACAGTCAATACTTTACAAGCAATGAACTATGAATCTTGAACTCCGAACCCATAACATCTCGAGAAGAGAGTTATTTATACAATGATAAAACTAAAAATATTTCAAAATTGTTTAAGATTTATTCAAGGAAAGGAAAAGATATTCATGCAAGAAGATAGGGACAGCTCTTGAACTGCTTCTCGCTGTCCCCTTTTTTTCAGGTTGTGCTGGCTTTATTTGTTTGATAATTTTCCATTTATGCTGCTTTGTTGTTTGTATCATCTACGTTGGCTATTTTCTTGATTTTGATCTTTCATCTGACTTCTTTAAACTTTGTAACTCTGTTTTTACCTTGTTGAGTAGATTTGACTTTGCATTTTAGGTTTTACTGTGTTTTTCAATAGTAAACCATTCATATTTGTCTTCAAACTGTTATGCAGGCTTGTGTTTATAAACCTAGTACAGCAGTCTTTACCTACAAAACACAGAAATCATTAAGAAAAATAAGGTGACAGAGGAGGTCTTCAATGGCTTTATATGAGCTTGAAAGGATATCGAAAGGAGTCCAGAGCATATCAGAGGGTAAACAATGGATTTAATGGCTGCAGAGGCATAATGTAGGTTACGCTGTGTAAAACAGGAAAAACAGAGCAAAAATGACTTTTTATGCGTTTAATGGAAAAACAATTAACTTTTGAACTATCAGATGAAGGTGAACAGTGGTGGAAAGAGTACGGAGGGATTCATTATGGCAGGAATGGCTTAATTATGGTTAAAATGTGATTACCAGTATAAATGGTGTTTCGAGTCATTTCTTCGTTTAAATAGAAAAAACGATTTAACACAAAAAACCTTCACAAATCAATATATGGCGGACTTGAAAAATATGAATTTGGGTGGATAATGACATCGGGTTCAGGTTTATATCGCATATCGCAATCAAATTTAGGCAGGGGTAGGCCCATCGCAAAGGAATGCGATAAGGGCCAGATGCGATATGGTGGTGAACTGCAATATATATTTGGTCGGGTCTGGGCTTCCATCGGATATTAGAAATCACAGTGGTGGGCAGTATATACGTCGGACAGGATGTGTGATGAGGCCGGATGCGATATGGCAGTAATATGTAATATATATATGCATCAGGTCCAAGCTTCCATATCGCAGCCGGGGATTGCAATACACGGAGGGTTATGCTATAAGCGGGACTGCAATGGAGGGCGGATGCGAAATGCAACATATTATGATATATAATAACGGCGGGTCCAAACTTCCCATCATATATCACAATCGGAGTTCACAATGTGGGGAGGGTTATTTATATGAAAGACTTGTGATCCCGCCGATGCGATATTTTTATGAAATACATAGTTTTATAACAAAACTAAGGGTTTTCAGGATATTTAAATAAATGGAGTTAATATATACGACAAGGAAGCTTTTTAAGGGTTTATTACATTAAATTAATGTTAATACGAAATATGATCGGAAAGGGAAATGCGACTAAGTATAATGTTTTTTAATGAATTATTTGACTTTTCATATAAACATTTATACTTAGGGTAAAGATATTTTTATGGGCTTTTGTGTAAAACGGGATTTTACATGGAATTTTTACTTTTCCTAGGTAAAAAGGCCTTTGACCTTAGGAAAATGGATTTTATGGAAATGAATGAATATGAATGTATGAAGGGGAAATTAGTAAATATATGAATGAATGGAGATGAATGGGAAGTTAATTACTTGATCAAGTAGACCTTCATTTGCCTTGTATAATTGCCTCATTGATTCGGATTTAAACAGGAACGCAACAAATTACAGAGATAACCATATACACAAAGATGCAACGGAAATAATACTTCATTTCATTAATGGAAAATACTGAAATATGCTTACAACCAGAAATGGAAATAAACCAGCTAGGGCGATGGTAGCTTATCTCTGAGAAGAGATGTGGTGGCTACATGCCTCTCAACTGTGTTACAATGAGGCTCGAAGGCCTATTTATTGTTGAGAAACAATGGAAAACCCTTAACATTCCAAAACCTAACCCTAGGAGATGAAACGCCAAACTGTGGGCCCCGTTTGGGTAAATTGGTACATCAACCTCCCGGGGTCGTAACTTTGGCATACGATCTCCGTTTGACGCGTACAACATCTATCCGAGCACTACCACTTTGGGAAGGGCAACATGGGTCCATGGACCGATGTTGCCCCCAGATTTCCCAAAAAACGTCATTTAGGGCCTCAAAACGGCTCCAGAAGTTCAGGACCCGAAAAACTGCTAAAAATAGTAAGTTGTGCTACAATTAAGGAAACTGAAAATGCTGAGAGAAACAATGGTGGGGGTCCAGGTGGACTTGGCATGTGGCCACCAATATCCCCCTGGATCATTCCTCCCCCCTTAGGAAGCAATGGTCCCCATTGCGTTGAGTTCCTCCATGAGATGAGGAAACTTTTGCTAAACTTGTTCCCTGGTGAGCCACTTGCCCTGCTGAAGGAGTTGGCCTGCTTTGACAACTCGATATAGTTGGATATTCCGTTGGCGAGTGTTCTTGATCTGTGTGTCCATGATCCGATCAGTTACAGCTTGTTCCATGCAATCTGGATTTAATTATGTGTGTGTGAGCTGTTCTGCAATGTCGGATGTGTCTAGCAATGGTGGAAAGTATGGCCGAAGGTGTTCCACATTGAACACTAGGTGCAGGCCAAGGAATGGGGGAATGTTGAGCTCAAATGCATTGTCTCCCATAGCCTTAGTAATGGTGTAAGGACCATATCGGAGTGGTCTCAGTTTCCGATAGGCTCTAGTAAGGCGTTCCTTTTGCAAATGCAACCAGACTTTGTCGCCCACTTGAAACTTGTGTGGCACCCGATGTTGATCATGTCGCTGCTTGTACTTGGCATTTGATTTCTCTAGAATGTCATGGACCTGCTGGCGAATATGTTGGATGTGCTCAATGAAGCTGGTGGCCTTATCTGTTTCGGACTAGACATGAGCTGAATTTATGTGAGTAGCTGCAAGTGGCATGGCCACATCAATGGGGCATAGTGGATGGAATCCCAAACCCACCTGAAAAGGGCTATGGCCAGTGGAGCTGTGAAGAGCTCGGTTGTAGCTGTGCTGAACATAGGGTAGGCTCTCGTCCCATGTGCATGGATGCTTTGAGTTATACATGCACAGAATGTGCACAATCATCCTATTGACAACCTCTGTCTGGCCATCAGTTTGAGGATGGAAGGTTGTGAACTTCGTGAGTTTGGTGTCCAACATTGACCAGAGACTGGACCAAAATGTGTTGAGAAACCGACTGTCCCGATCTGAGATGATACACTGTGGGATCCCAAAGTGCACCCACACTCGTTCAAAGAAGAGTTTAGCAGTGGCTTCTGCTGTGATATTCTTCTTGCAGGCCACCATAATGGCCATCTTCGAGAACCTGTCGACGACCACAAAAACACAGTCATTTCCATGCTTAATGGAAGGAAGGCCTGACATGTAATCCATGGAGATGGATTCCCAAGGTCGACTAGGGGTAGGCAACGGGGCATAGAGGCCGTGCTTCTTAATGGTCGGTTTGGCAATGGCACAGGCAGTACATGATCTGATGTACTTCCCAACATCCTGTCGAAGATTCGGCCAATAGAAATAATTTTGCAGTACTGCCACTGTTTTCTCGACCCCGAAATGCCCAGCGGCCTGACTGTAGTGTGCTTCCCAAATCATCTTGGCACGCTTGCTTGAAGGAACACAAAGGTGACCCAGGTGGCATAACAGGGCATCCTGGAGGTGAAAATCTCGAACATGCCGACCCTCCAAGAGTGTCTGGTATGTGTGGCCGAATTCTGGGTCGCTTTTGTAGAGAAGTGGCCAATCAGAAGTCTCGTGCCCACAAGAGTTGAGCACGGTGGTTAACGCCATGATCGGTGGTCGACTGAGGCAATCTGCAACATTATTGGTGTTGCCCTTCTTATACTTGATATTCAAGTGGAACTGTTGCAGGTATGTAGACCACTTCTGATGGCGATCATTCTGCAAATTCCCTTGGGTCTGTATGAACTGCAGGGGTCGGTGGTCTGTGTGGATGACCGTTCCCTTCCCCAAAATGTAATGCTTCCATTGTCGGCAGGCCTATACAATGGAATACATCTCTTTATCATAAGTGGGGTACTTCCGGACTGTGTCTGAAAGTGTTTCACTGTGATATGCCACTGGATGTCCATGTTGAGTAAGGATTGCCCCAATAGCATAGTCAGAGGCATCTGTCTCGACCTCAAATGGTTGTTGTAAATCTGGTAACGCGAGCACTGGTGCCATGCAGAGGCGATCCTTCAACTCCATGAATGCCTTCTGTTGAGATTCAGACCAAAAGAATTTTGCTTTCGCCCCTCCCTTGGTGACTTGACTCAAGGGCCAAGTAATATGAGAAAACCCCAACACGAACCTGTGGTAGAAGTTGGCAAGACCTAGAAAGATGCAGAGCTCTGTTAGAGTGGTTGGAGATGGCCAATCCCGAATGACTTGGATCTTGGCTGGATAGACATGCACCCCCTATTCACCAATGATGTATCCCAGATACTGAACTTGGGTCATGCCAAAAGTGCATTTCTCCAAATTGGCACATAGCTTGTGTTGCCGCAGTGTTTGGAGAACCTGTCGGATGTGGTGGAGATGCTCTTACCAACTCTGGCTGAAGATCAGAATGTCATCCAAGTATACTACTACAAAGGAGTTGGTGAATGGCCACAAGATGTCATCCATTAGCCTCATGAAGGTCGCAGGAGAATTCGTCAATCCGAAAGGCATAACCAACCATTCGAAAAGGCCCTCGTTGGATTTGAAGGTAGTCTTCCACACATCAGAGGGTTCGATTGGTACCTGGTGATATCCTGACTTCAGATCGATCTTGCTGAAATATTTCACCCTCTTTAGTTGGTCCAGGAGGTCATCAATCCGCGGGATTGGGTACTTATTACAGACAGTGATCTTGTTCAGCGCCCAATAGTCAATACAGAGTCTCCACGTCCCATCCTTCTTCTGTACCAACACGATCGGGCTCCCACAAGGCAATGAACTCGGACGGATGTGACCTTTCTGCAGGAGCTCCTGAATCTGCCTCTTGATTTCATTGTTCTCCAGAACGGAGCGTCGATAAATTGGTCCATTGGGTAGCGGCGCACCTGGGGTCAGATCGATGGAGTGCTTGACCTGACAGTGCAGAGGAACCCCTGCAAGGGAGGTGAAGATGTCCTCGTACTCCTCCACAACCTTGTCCATCTGTAGTTGTCGTGCAGAGGGACCCCGTCTGGAGGTCGCGGCCACCGTCTTCTTCTTTCCTTGAGGGCGTGTCATGAGGGAAACAAATTTCCTGGTTTTGGAAATGATCTTACTGCATTGTTTTACAGTAATCAAAGAGATGGCGGTAGGTGGTGCTACCTCTGGTATCCTGCACAACTTATTTCCCAATGTAATAATCACAGCACGGGGCCTTGATTCATACACAGCGTGTCGCTTCCACAAGTATGGATGTCCTAATAATACATCACAAACTTCAAGGGGAGCAATGTCACACAATACCTCATCCGTGAAGGGCTTGATGTTGTATGGAAGGTGACACTGTTGGCTCACGCGAAGATCTCGTCCTTGGTGAAGCCACCCAATGGTGTATGGTTGTGGATATGCTGTGGTCGGTAAGCCCAACCGCTTCACGACCTCTGCCGAAATGAGGTTATTTTGACTCCCGCTATCAATAATGAATTGTATCGGGGAGCCCTTTACCCACATCTGGGAGTGGAAGAGACGCTCCTCCTCCTCTGGATCTTGGCAGTAGCAACAGTGGCATTGGGATCTGCATCAATGATCTGCTTCCCTTTTTCATTCCCCTTATCGGGTTCTGACTCAGAGTCAGAACATGCATATGATTCTGAAACCTTTAGCTCAGCCACCAGTGACTGCTTGGCCCGACACTCACTTGTGTTGTGAGTGGAGCTCTTATGGAACTCACACCATTTTCTAGTGTCCTTTTTCGGCTTCGCGACATTGTTCTTTGCTTGCAGCTTCGGCGGGTTGTCTTGGGCTGTCCTGCCTTGGCTTTGTCCTTTGTTCTGTGGTTTAGGGGCACCTTTCCCCTACTTTGGATTCGCAGATCCAAAGTCTCGCTTCTTTTGTTTAAACTTCTGCTCGACCTTGACGGCATATCGGTATGCTGCGCCGAGCGAGGAGATGTTTAGGAATTGTATTTCTTCTTGGATGTACTTGTGCAGGTAGCCACGGTATTTGAGTATCAAATGTTGCTCCGAATCCTTGATACCCAACTTTGTGCGAAGGGTATGGAAAAGATTGGTGAACTCTGGCATGTCTTGGTCCCTTCCCTGCCGCAGCGTGGTCCACTTTATGTATTCATCCTCATAGCTTCCAACAGGGTAGTACTGCTCCTTGATGGCATCCCGGAATGAATTCCAGGTGGGCGCGGCTGAAAATAGTGAGCCAGTACTTTCATCCTTCTGCTCGCAGTAGGTTTCCCACCAGTCCTTGACGTGGGGGGCTGCTTTGAGAAGAGCGAAAACAATCTTTTCCCGACTCGAAAATTCATGAATAGAAAAATAACCCTCTAGTAGATTTAACCATTTATCTACGGCATCTACATCTATCTGACCCTCGAATATGGGGATTTCAAAATTAACTTGTACCTTAAAGGGCGTGGCATTTCCAGAGTAGCTGCTGGAAGCCGATGCGTCGCTTCTGGGTAGCCACTGAAGGATCTGGGCAAAGCTGTCCATCATCGCGTTCTGTTGTCGCTCGAGGGCTTCTTCGAGCAAGATTTTGATGGGATCTCCTGCCCCCTCGTCTTTCTTCTCATCTACCATGGGAGGCCGTCGGGATTTGCGAGGCTGGTCTTGCAAAGGTTCGACCAGTTCAAGCCCTAACTCCTTATATCCAGACCTTGTTGGGGACATGCAAAGAAAAACAGAGAAAAAGCAGATCGCTCTGATACCACTGATCCGGATTTAAACAAGAACGCAACAAATTACAGAGATAACCATATACACAAAGATGCAGCGGAAATAATACTTCATTTCATTAATGGAAAATACTGAAATATGCTTACAACCAGAAATGGAAATAAACCAGCTAGGGCGATGGTAGCTTATCTCTGAGAAGAGATGTGGTGGCTACATGCCTCTCAACTGCATTACAATGAGGCTCAAAGGCCTATTTATTTTTGAGAAACAATGGAAAACCCTTAACATTCCAAAACCTAACCCTAGGAGATGAAACGCCAAACTGTGGGCCCCGTTTGGGTAAATTGGTACATCAACTTCCCGGGGTCGTAACTTTGGCATACGATCTCTGTTTGACGTGTACAATATCTCGTTAGAAAGATCTATCCGAGCACTACCACTTTCAGAAGGGAAACATCAGTCCATGGACCCATGTTGCCCCCAGATTTCCCAAAAAACGTCGTTTAGGGCCTCAAAATGGCTCCAGAAGTTCAGGACCCGAAAAACTGCTAAAAATAGTAAGTTGTGCTACAATTAAGGAAACTGAAAATGCTGAGAGAAACAATGGTGGGGGTCCAAGTGGACTTGGCAGGTGGCCACCAATATCCCCCTGGATCACGCATGAGCATAAAAACATGATAAATATTCATTTTGTCTAGTCAACCATTAAACTTCTACAACCTTTCTCTACTTACCCTTTACTTATCCTATCATTTTTTCCTTCACTTAATGGGTGCATTTAAGCTAGAAAACCATTTTCCCTTCTTTTTATTTAGCAAAAATAAACTATCTAATTCTACCCTTATAGCCTCCAAGTGCTCAGATTAAACTGATGAGCACCTTATTATTCTCTACCTAACTATTGATCTGCCAAGATTAAATAGTTTGGCCAGATCTTTATTCTCTAACTATAACATCAAATTTAAAGCATGAAGCAGTCAAGATTAAACAATTTGACTGTCATGGGTTGTGGCATTTAAAACAAGCTGCACACAACAATTATTTTGCAGAAACAGAGTAGTGGCATTTAGACTTGCTCACTTTCAGAGTTTATTTGTTTTCTTTTCTTTCTAACCTAACATTTTATTTTTGCCTTGATTTTTTAGGGCATCTACCTAACATTTTCTTTGATATGGACATTATCATCAAAAATATATTTTTTCACTATCATTTTATTCACTATGTTATGTCCATATCCTAACTTAACATTTTTTCAAATATTCTATCTAATCAAAACCAAAAAATGCTACAACATTGGCTCCATCTGGGGAGTTCTTTCACCTGTAGAATGCAGAGAACCTACAAATCCATGTGCCTTCTCCTCAGGCTATGGAGTCCTTGCCGTAAGAAAAAATCACACTGACATCTCGGAAAGGAAAAGAAAATCGGAGTATTTACAATGAAAATTATTTCAACTTCTTAGTACTGAATGTAATGTTTGAGAAACCTTCCATTTACAGGATAAGTGGAATATAGCCCCTCAAGATTCTGTAGCACAACAGTGTTATTACCCTTTACTTCAACAATTGCCAAAGGTCCAAACCATAGATTGTCAAATTTGCCATGCTTTCCTTTCTCTTCTCTCCCGGCATCCCATCTTAGAACTAGATCACCTTCCTTAAAGTCCCTTTCACTGGCTCTTCTGTCAAACAAGACCTTCATCTTATTCTGATATTTCATCAATTTGTATTGAACTTCATCTCCGTTCTCGTTAAGTTCAATAATTTGATTTATCCTTCTTGAGAAATCATCATGTTCATCTGTTGAATCCTACAGGAATTTTAAAATAGGGAAGGCCAGATTGGTAGGGAAGATTGCATCTTTCCAATAGACTAACTGAAATGGAGATTTGCGGGTTGATCTCTTTGGAGTAATTTTGTTTTCCCATACTTCATAAATCAAATGTTAATCCTAACTCTTCTTATGATCAGCTAGAGTCTTTTTTATTACCTTTACCAAGTTTTGTTCGATGATTCTGCAAGGCCATTACCTTGAGGGTAGTATGGAGTTGAATGATGTAATAGAATCTGATATTTCTAGCAAAAGTTAATGAATTTAACACTAGAAAAGGTTGTTGCACTATCAGCGACAATCTGAGTTGGGCAACCAAATCTAGATAAGATATTCTCCTCAATAAACTTAATTTCTACTACATCAGTAGCATTTCTAACTGGAATTGCTTCCACCCATTTAGTAAAGTAGTTTGTTGCAGTGAGAATCCATCTATGTTGATTACTTGAAGTGGGGTGAATTTCTGCAATAAAATCTAATCCCCATTGAGAAAAAGGTTCTGAAACTATTGATGGAACGTGTCGAAGAGTTGCTAATTTTTGTTTACTAGCAAATATTTGACATGGAACACAACCTCTGACCTTTGCCCCTACTTGCAAGAACAATGTGGGCCAATAAAATCCTCCCCTCAGAGTCTTATATGTTGTTGCTCTCCAAGCATAGTGTCCCCCACAAAACCCTGTATGAAACTGATCAATGATTCCTTCAGTTTTTGATCCTTTTAAACATAATAACAAAATATTCAGTGGATCTTTCCAATATAAATTTGTATTTATAATACAGTACTTGACTGATTTTAACTTGAGGGTTTTACATTGGGTTTTGGAGAATGATGTTGGACACTCAAAATGGATCAAGAAATTTACAATATCTTGCTACCAGTTCAACAACAAGAATTTTTCATCAATGTGTATAGGATTGATCTGTTCTGAAGGTAGAGGTTCTTGTGGATTCTCCCATGTAGGATGAAGGGAAGGTTCTTGTGTATTCTTCCCTTTTGGATGAAGGGAAGGTTGTTGTGGATTCTTCCCTTGTATTTATAAAACAGAATTGATTCCAAGTACTTTGCAGTTGGATTCAGCTAGAAGAGTTAATCCTTGACCTTTTACTAGCTTGGTAGTCTTGATAGTTAGATCAAACTCTAGAATTTGAGTGATTCATCTACCTCTTTTCCCATCAGTGTCTGGTTTAGTTAGGACAATTTTCACAACACTATTAGGAACATAAGCAGTAATAGGTGAATGTAAGACATACATCCTGAATGACTTCAGGGCTTGAATGAGGGCATAGGCTTGCTTCTCAATGATGTCATACTTAAGCTCAGCATCTCTCATAACCTTGCTAAAAATGGCTATGGGTTGGTCATGGGAATCTTCATTTTTCTGTAATAGAACAGTAGCAAGGGTTGTTTCGCAGGCGAAAGAGAAAATACTAAATGGCTTAGTATAATTAGGGCTGGCTAAGGTGGGAGCTTCAGAGATTGCCTTTTCTATTTGTTCAAATGGATGCCTAGAAGTCCTTTCGGAGCATGTTAGTTATATCTTTCACTATCTCTGCATAATTTGGAATAAATTGCCTTAGAAAATTAATCTTGCCTAGAGAAGATTGGATCTCCTTTTTGTTTCTAGGCAAGGTCAATGTTTCAATGGCAGATACTCTTTTGGGATCAATTACTACTCCCTCCTTTTAAATTATATGGCCCAAGAGTTTTCCTTCTTTGACAGCAAATAAGGACTTCTTAGGGTTCAATGATATTCCAAACTTTCTAGACCTGTCAAAAACCTTCATCAAGTGCCTTAAATGTTTTTGATCAGATTTAGAAAAAATAGTTATGTCATCAAGATAAATAACCACAAATTTATTTACCTGACCCACGAAAGCTATGTCCATAGCTCTCTGAAATGTTTCTCCAACATTGGTCAAGCCAAATGGCATCCTAGCGTACATGAATGTACCCCAAGGTGTAGTAAAGTTTGTTTTCTATTTGTCTGTTGTATCATCGTTCACTTGATTATAACCTGAAAAACCATCAAGCATAGAAAGTCTTTGTGCTCCTGAAACCATTTGCAATAACTAGTCCATTTTGGGCAAAGGATAATTATCTTTTAATGATGCCTTGTTCAGATTTCTAAAATCCACGCAGAGTCTTATTTCTCCATTTTTCTTTCTAACACAAACTAGATTTGCAACCCAATAGAATATCTAAGAGGAAGGATGATCTGTGTTGGTCACTATAATTTCTTATTTAATCAAACAATCAAGTGCTACATAAATTGTCAACCCAGGGAAGTCTGTTTATTTCAAAGGAAATCACACACTGTATATGCTCAATCTCAAAAGAAATCCAGAGTTGTAGTAAAAGTTACACTAATCACACCTTGCTTTGAATCGGATTGAAGCTCTACTTTGAATTACAGTAAAAGCAATCTTTCTATTGCAGAAACTGTAAGATTCAAAGGAAAACAATCATCAGAAGAATCCTAGATTATATTAAGAAACAACAACCTAGGAAAAAGGAACCTTTCAGCAATCTGCAAAAGAAAAGACTAACTATGTTGTAACAGAGAATAGGACCCTATTCCTCAAAGTAGGAATCTTCAGCACCTGTCTCTCACTATCACACTTTCATAAACTCATTCTACAAACAGAATTACCAATCGAAATTATCAACAATTACATATGAATGAATTGTATGAAAACGATGCAACAATAAGTTGAAACAGAGTTCAGCAATAGATAACAGAGTTCTAACAATGCGTGAAAAATACTTCAATAATGCATAATAGAGTTTTTGCAATACATAGCAGAGTTGTAACGGTGCCTAAGAAATGCATAACAGAGTTTCAGTAAAACAAAGTTTTAACAAGGCATGAATGAAAACAATAATTAACACACTACAAAACTAATGGGTGAATCTTGTGAGGAAGGTGGGCCATCTCCTTCTCACAAGATTCCCCAGAAATGAATGGGAACTAAGAAGAAGTGCTCAAAGTGATATTTTATTCATCTGTCAAATGTAACATGTTACAATAGGAATAAACATACCCTTCTCTGTAATTCCGTACTCTGTCGTCCCCCTCTAATGCTAATTTCTCCTCTATTTAAAGAGCTTAAATCCTCTTAATACAATGATTACATGTGTACATACAAATCCTATTCTTAGTCTGATCTAATCTTCTATGTTGGAATAGGATATTCCGATCTTCCATAGCAAAATGTTGTTACAGTGGTTGTAATGGTGTTGGCTTTGAGGTACAGCTATTGCGGCCAGTGTAACAACTCCTTTAATTATCCTTTCTTGTTACTGCTGTATATGAAATATTGTTTCAACATCGTAAATCATGGACTGTTTCAACATCGTAAATCACGACTGTTTTAGCATCGCAGATCACAGGCTGTTTCAGCATCGCAGATCATAGACTGTTTCAGCATTGGGATTTGTGTACTGTTTACTGCTTCAGCAATGTGGTCTTCAAGCAGCAACAATATATTAACTGTAGTCTTCAAACTATTTTAGCAACTATATATTTCCGATTAGTGGCTAAGTATGAAAGTAATGTAAATTTACATGTAAAACAAGTTAAACATATAGCAAAGAGAAGAAACGTTTTATACCTTTGGAAAAATAGATTAATGTGATAATGTAGGCTTAAATGTGAGTAGGAAAAGGATGTAGTGATAGCAAAAAGTATGAGCAAAAAGGTACATTATAGGGTCCTAACATCCCCCCCAACTGAAAAGGTTGCATGTCCTCAGGCAACTTCACTCTGAATCAGAATCCGAATACTGGCTCTTGGCATGCAAATTACTTAGGCAGTAGTTGTAGAAGGTACTTTCTGTTGGAGCTCTGAATCCTTGAACATATTGTAGCCTTTGCCAAGCTGCTGCTTCAACCTTCTTGGGCAACCTATGAAGAGCTTGATACTTCTCTGCTAGCATCCACAGGATGGGAAAATGGAACTGATAACCTATCCAATTTTAAGCACATTGCTGGACACATTCGATGTAACTGGGTACCCAGAAGATTGTTGTCTCAAGATTTGTAGGACTAAAGGGATTATGTTGTTGCCTTTCCTCAGAAGATTGTTGCCAAAACATGTTATTTGCTTTTAGGGCAGCAATCTCTTTGGATTTAATAAACTGTTTTCAATCCTGAAGTACTGTTGCTTGTAGCTGCTGCATATGTTGAATCATTCCTGGTTTCTTCAAAAATTGATAATATTTTGCAACAAAGGTGGCAACATTCTGTGGTTCTGGCCGTATCCAAAGGAGACGGTTATCTTCATTATGCCTGGAAGCTAGAAAATCATTCTGCCACGTAATTTGGTTGGCAAGAAAGGAGGCGAGTGCCCGAATCTGGATATCACCAACAAGAGGATTAAGATTAAGTTTTATGTCCTCAAGAATGGCTTCATTATAAAGATATAGCTCACATAGTAGATGTTGATCACTAGTAGAAGCTTCTGCAAAAGTTTGAACAAATCTGCTGGTTTGAACACTGCATAGGGCTTCCATATTTGATTGCTTTCATCTGAAAGAATGCAAGTCGTTCTATAAGGAAAAGAGAGTAATTTAGGGATGGTTTCCTAGCAGCCATCAATTTTTGTACCAAATCGAACATCAGGAGCAATTTGCTTTTTAACTCCTTATTTTGCTTCTTATGGGCACAAGATTCTTGGAGCGTTTGTTCCAAAGTTTCCCAGTTTGAATATATGTGGTTTAGCCAAAGTAATTTGTGCTCCTGTAAGATTTTGTGCTGTGTAATAGCGGACTCCTTCTTCCATTTGTTCATTATTACCTACTCATTCCATTGTTGAGTTTGTGTTCCAGCATTGCGAGTGGTAAACTGACGTAGAGTCTAAGTAAAAGTACTAATAAAAATAGGAGCTTCAGATTGGACAATTGTATCAAGAGGCAAAGTTTGAACATCTTTACTAATAAGAATAGGAGCGTCATATTTAACAGTTGTTGTAGGCCAGGGTTCTTTTCTTTTGGAATTTTTGAAGGTCCTACTGGTTCTTGTGTAATAGTAGTGCATTCCTTTTCTTTAACTGCAAAAGACATAGGTGCAAGGGAAGCTCCAGGCATTGGGATTTGAACCACTTTATAGCCTACTTGATCATAAATATCCCCACATTGGTTGCACATATACTCTCTATACTGATCATCTTTTGTGTTTTTCTCTGCCATGGCCACTGCACGAGCTAAGGTATACAAATTAAGTTCCCTGTCATAGGCTTCCTTTGCCATTACCAGCTCTTGCTTGTAAGCTTCTAGTTCTGATCTTAGAAACTCATTCTCTTGTAAGAGAGAAGCCATTGTTGGTTCTGGTTGTTGATCTGTCATAGGTGTATCAAGAGGGATGACTGGTTTTTGTGTAACAGTCACAACTTCAGTAGCTGGTTCTTGTGGAGCAGCTACAAAATCAGCATCTGATTCTACTTGATGTAAAGAAAATAATGTTGCCACACCTTGGGCATCTGATTCTTGTATTTTCATAAAAAAATCAGTAGATGGTTCTTGTGTTTCAGTTGTAGCTGGTTCTTGTGTAACGGCTATAGTTGGTTCTTGTGTTTCAGTTGTAGCTGGTTCTTGTGTAACAACTATAGTTGGTTCTTGTGTAACAGCTACTGAATGAGTAGCTGGTTCTTGTGTTTCAGCTACTGAATGTAAGGAAAATGGTGTTGCAGCACCCTGGGCATCTGCTTCTTGTGTTTCCAAAACAAAATCACCAGCTATTTCTTGTGTTTCAGTTGTAGCTGGTTCTTGTGTAACAACTACTGAATGAGTAGCTAGTTCTTGTGTTTCAGCTACTGAATGTAAGGAAAATGATGTCGCAGTACCCTGGGTATCTGGTTCTTGTGTTTCAGTGCCGGTGGGTGGAACAGGTAAACGTTCGGGGATTTGGGAGAGTGGAGGTGTATGAGCTTTTAGCAGGATGGTTTGGGGATTTAGGGTAGTGACGGTAGTTGCTGCTATGGTTGAGGTCCTCATTCTTCTTCTAGGTAAAAAGGAAGAGAAATTATCAATTTTCTCCTTTCTTTTTCGAGTAGACTTTTCCTCAATAGTGGAATGGGGAAGGCTATCAGAAGTGGTTATTGCTTTGATTGAACCCCTTGTTCGCTTTCCAGATAAAGGAAAAATGGTAGTTTGCTTCCTTCTTTTGCGAGTGGGTGTTTCCTCAGTGATGGAGCAGGGAGGGTTATCTTGAGAATCACTACTAGGGATATCAACAGTAGGAATAGATGATTTTGGTAAATTGTGAGGTGGACTTGGTATGGTAGGAGGGTCAATTGGATCAATTGGGTCTGTAGGCGGGTTAATAGGTATTTCCAGAGGGTCAGGAAGGTTTTGTGGTTTCTCTTCATGAGGGTTTTCAGGGTGTTCAACAGCTTCCTGAGGGTTTATGGGTGGATTGTTTAGGGGAGGGTTTTGTTGGGCAAAACCCTTTTGGATGAGTAATTGAACTAGACGGTGATGGGTGAGGGAAAGGAGGGGGTTTTTTACCCGTCTACAATAATGCGACATATTTCTAAGACATCCAAGCAGAAAGTAAGGAATATTCACCAGTCTAGCATGCCGTAAATGAGATAACAAGACAAAGTCGTACTGGTAAACTACCTGGTATCGGCCTTCATAGGTAAGGTAGTTGTTATAGCTCCAAATCTCACTCTTGAGGTTTGTAATGCTGCACTCATGGCCTAGGGCAACCCCTCCTTCCAGACCTGGTCCAAAATTTAAAAAACAGTGTTTTATTCCCTATACGCGACATTGCCCTGAGCTAAACGCGTGTGTACGTAGGTCTGTGTATACCAACCTGCATATATGTCTTAAAACACTTAAAAAATTTAAATCTCCTTAATTTTAGGTGAAGATCACGCATTTCACCTGTTTATTACCTATTAGTGCCCGTGGCCCAACTGTTCCCAACGAATTCCCAACTAAAAAACTACTCTGGGAGAAATATAAAAAGGCTTCAATGGGAAGGCCTAAGGAGGAGAGAAGAGAGAGAAAGATCACTATGCTGAGATTTTCCCTGACCAAGTCTGAAGATCCTTGTCCCTCCTGCACTTCCCCCATTTACAGGAAACCCTTGTTTCCTTGTGTGATGATGTCTTTCTACTACTAGAGATATCATGGAGTAAGTCATGGAAGGAGTTTGTTAAAGGCTTGAGACTGGACGAATCTGGAGGACGGTTCCGCTTGGAGCCTGCGAAAGGACAACTCAAGTGAAATTATTCCTTTCTGTACTTTAGTTATCTATAATAAAAGAAACATTTGTCCTTGTTCCCGATATAAATCTTCTTCCTGTTTATGATATCCATGTTATGATTCATATATGAATGGTTGTTTTAATTACATAACTAACTACCTTCCAATATACTATGAAGATGATTTCTTTATGATGTTTAGTCCATATACTACTGTACTTTCTTGAATTGATTGTTTTGTAGGGTGAAGAAGCAAAAGGAACTCCAAGAGGGTTTGGACCCTAGCTGGATCTTCTCAAACGAAGGACCCCCAGGTGCACCTCATTTCATTCAATTTGTTTATATTAGCATCATGGCTGTATGGAATGTGTGTTTCTCTGCGTAGATAACCTCTGATCTGCTAGGGTATTAACCCAAGACCCTAGGGGAATTTATCCCTTAACAGAATTGGCGACTCCACTGGGGACAACAGTATTGTTGTTCCTAGTTTGGGTTTATTCAAGCCAATCAGGGCTCAGCTGTCTGTTTGCTTGTTGTTACTGTGTAGTCTGTTCCTGTAGGAACTTGAATTGTAAGTTTGATCAGTTTCTTCAGACTGTTTTTTGTTTTTTCTTGAAATCTTTTATATACGTTGTTTTTTCAGTTATAGAAGTGTATATATGCATGTTTCGTTAAGTAAACCTGCGTATACGCGTGTTTCCTTAGGCTAAGTCGCGTATACACGCAACTGTGGATTAACACAGTCGTGTATATCTTATAATTTTCAAGATTTTTCAAATCTTTTTGTTTCTGAAGGTCTGTCTGCTGGTCTAGTTCAGTCCTGAACAGTTACTTTTCTGTGTCAGTCTTTAGTTTTACAGCAAGTATCTGATTTCAAATTCTCTCTGATTGTGGAAAGTGTTGGTCTTATTTGTTTTATTGCAAGCGTCATCGTTTTTGTTAAGCACACAAGATTTCTTGCTAGGAGTCTTGGCTGCTCTGTTTTGTCAGGGCAGAAAGGTTGATCTCAATCTTTGTGTCAAATCTTGTTTTGGTGACTTTTTTGGTTTGCATGTCAAAACTATATCTTTGTGACCATCTGCTTTTCTTGCTTTCCGAAAGTTGTTGATTCACACTTTCTTGGAAAGTTGTCTTTTCAACCTTTTGGTTTTTTGCCAAGCTCTTGTTGCTGCTTTTTTATTGTTAAGAGCATTTTGAAACACATTTTTTGTTGAGTTCTCACCTGTTTTGTGTTGCAAACTCACAAAGTGTTTTGTGGCCTATTCTTCGATCATAAAGTTTTAGTCTTGTTGAGAGCACTTTTGAAAAGTCATTTTTGTTTTGCTTTTGAAGAAAACTTCTTGAAAACTTGTTTTTGCTTTCTTGAACTTTGTTTTGATTTAGTTTCCTTTTTGAGTGAAAGTGCATTTTTGTTTGTCTTGAAACTTGCTTTTAGTGTTTGGACGAAATGAACATTAGCAACTCAAATTCTATCTAAACATTTTAAGTGGCAAATTAAAATTGATAAACAAGTTACTTTCATTTCTTGATTTAAGAGTAGTTTTGAGTTTTGCATCAGCATGTACTTATTGCATTAGGATAAGTTTGTGCATCTTTTAGGCATCCATAGTTTTGTTATTTTTTGTGTGTGAAGCTTGAGTAAAAGAAAAGAAAAGAAAATTTTGTTACTTTCTTTGAAGTTCCTCTGAACCTAGTAGAAATTTCTTTCATCGAAAAACAAAACAAGTGCATTTGCATATAGTTTGGTTTTTATTAATTTCTTTTGCATCAAAACACCACTAGTTTCATTTCCGCCTACCCCTTGACTTAAAGAACAACCCATTTAAAAACAAGCACTAATTAAAATATACTAGAACTTTTTATAATTGTCAAGTTAGACACACCAACAAGTTTTAGGATATTTTAGGGCCTTGGATTAGGTGAGTGGAGAGAAAACTCTCCAAGGCCATTTAAACTGTCAAACATAGGAGTCTGAATAGTGAGTGAAAATCCAATAGCATTAGGGAGACCAGGAAAGCTCCGGATCTGGGAGTTAAGCACGAGGGTTTTTGAAGACAGGGAAGAGAGATACCCCCTCTCCTACTTGTCGAATCTTACCTCAAGACTGTTCCGCCTGGCTTCTGACACGAGTTGATAACCTTAGTTGCTACTCCTAGGGATCTACACAGGTGGCTGCAGAGGGGAATCCCATGGCACCTGAGGTCGACGTTGTATCACTCTCAACGGTACTACTGGAGGGAACCCTTGCAAAGCTTGGGGGCTTGCACTGGCGCAAGCTGTTGTTAGGAGGTCGGCGTAACTTCCTCTGTTACCTTCGCTGATAGGACTGGGCCGTCATTATCCTAGACTATCTTCGGGAGGCCCCTTACTTCACTTTCTTGTATTTTGGTGTCCGGTCCTCATCACCCGAAGCGGGAATACTTGGAAGTTGTTTGACTAGCTGATATCTTTTAGGGACATTTTAGTGTGTGTTCTGTGATCCTAGTTGGCCTAGCTTTCAATTTTTTGAGTCTTTAGTTAGATTTCAATAAAAAATTCAAAGTGGTTGACTGATCACCTAGACGGTCTCGAAGACTTCGTGGTCTTTCACCACCAAGTTTAGAGCCTTCTCCTAGAAGGTGCAGAGGTAATACTGCCAGTGGGTTTCATCCCGTGGCAGCTGACGCATCGGGGATTGATCCTCCTCTCGGGGGCATTAGTGTTCAAGATAGCCCTGGAACTTCCACAGAACAAGATAGGAACACTCCAGTTCTTTCTCGAGTTCTCTTTCAAATGGAAGATAACATATAGGTAGAAGAACTCCCAGAGTCGTTAGCAGCTCTGAATTCTCCCCTACCTTCTAGCTATCCAGAAGTATTACGATACGTTGGGACTCCGACGCATAGACCATCAAGTCCAGGTCACATTACGCACTTACCATCGATGACCACCACTGGAAGCATGGCTTCTACTACAAGTGCTACAACTATGCAGACTCTAACATCAGTACAAGGGGGAGGAACTATTTCCATCCCCTCTGCTTCCTTATCTGGGTCTTTTGCTAGCACATCCTTAGTTGGGTCTACCCCCATTCCTTCTACGAGTGGGAATTCCCAAGCCAATGCTTCTAGTTCTGGATTTTTCCCGTTTGGCACCCGTTCACAGGGTATTCCATCAGTTCCATTTAGTGCCTCCACATCCATGATGGGTGGATCGACTTCATTTCAGGGTTTTCCTTTTGGAAGTGGTCATATACCACATTCCAACCCGACAGTAGGATCTATGCCTTTTTCTTCTACAGGACAAAGCAGTAATCCTTTTCAAGGTTGGACTAACCATGTGGTTAGTGGCATGGGAACTGGGAATCCATTTTTCAGCCAACAAGGGAATGGGTCGTACTCCACAGTTAGTTCGTTTCGAAGTATTCCTCCCTTAGCTTCTGCTTGGAATCCTTATCAGGGGTTATCGACTCCTTATAATCCTTTAGGAGGAAGCTTCGCCGGTTATGGAGGTTTTGCGGCTAGAGTTGGTCAAACTTCGAGTTTCGCTGGATCACAAGGCTTGCCTTTTGGTTCAGCTGGTTCTGCTAGTTACTTCAGGCAGCCTGGTGCCTTCCAAAATCCAAGCCAATCTTTTCAGAACTTTGGGAGCTCCACCCAATCTGGGTGGAATCCCCAAGGTCCTCCTAGGCTTCCTTTTCTGGCAACTTTGAACTTGCCAGATCTCACGAAATTAACAAACGATCTAATCAAATACAACTCGGCCTAGCCTCCGGTCCCAACCAAACTCCCTTCGAACATTCCAAAATTCGAAGGGAAGGGCGGTGAAGACCCAGGCGACCATGTAACCACATTCCATTTGTGGTGCTCATCAAACTCCCTTATTGATGACTCGATTAGGTTGAGACTTTTTCAACGCACCTTGACTGGTAATGCGGCCAAGTGGTATATAGAGTTGCCAGGGGGCAGCTTAACATCTTTCGTTGACTTAGCTAATATTTTCCTAAATCATTTTTTAGTTGCCCGTCCGTTATGATGCTGGAACTGAACTTCTGGCCAATTTTCGTCAGGATACGACAAATCACATTTCTGATCATATTCAGGAATGGATATGGAGAAAGAGGCTCATTAAAGCCGAAATCCCTCCATAATACCGTCTCGAATGGTTTTTGCAATGTTTACAACCTGAAATCTCTAAGGATGTCTCCATGTCTGGAGTCTATTCTGAGGAACAAGCGATTTTTAGGGCCCAGCAATTAGAATTGATTTACTCTCAGTCTGGGATCCTACAAAAAATCTTGCCAAATGCTCCTAGGTCTAAGGTTGATATAGCCAAGTCGAAGCTAGGTCCCCATGTGGATGGTATCATTGGATCGGTAGACACAAATGTGGTGAACTTGTTAAGCCAATTGCAACAGTTGTCTTTGCAAACTACTCCTAACAACCAGGTCACATCATCTAACCCTTCGTCTCCCTTCGTCTTCCCAACCCTCTTCGATTAATGCCGTCCAATCTGATAACCCCAAAGGAAATAAAAATTCCAATGGGAAAAAGAAAGGATGAGGTAAGAAAAAGAGTCAAGATGGGAAGGCTGATGCAAATAAATCCGGCAATAATGCTGGTGGTGGTAGAAATGAGTCTAGAAAGAAAGTCAAGTTTCCATGCAAGTTGTGCAGTGGAGACCATTTAACTCATCTCTGCCCAAAGATTCAGGACACTCATTGCTTGTTAGGGCAACAAGGGGCTTCTAGTTCTCAAGCTGTGTTAACCAACCCTTTCCCCAAAGGCAACAATTTCTTGTTGGCGCGAGTTCAAATCCGGGTACCTCCGCAGGGGGTAGCCAGGAAGGGGAGAAATCATCAAATGTTTTCATGATGGGTTCTAATGTCCATGTGGCCACTCGGTCACGTGATTACGGTGAAGCCAAAACTTCCAAGGATAAAGCTGCTCCTGGAAATACTGACGTTCATATTGAGCGAACTCCTGTCGAGACTATACCACGGATACTGAAAGGTTCCGTTAAACGCGCGACTATTAATCCTAATGCTAGGGTTGCCCAGAATTACTCCATTGTTGAGGATCTGGTTCAGAGTCCATGTGCCATGTCCGCTTTAGAGGTTCTCCAGTCGTGTCTAGCTCAACGAAGTGCTTTACTGTCGACAATTGGGGAAGTTGATCCAACCAACTCTTTAGTGCTCACTTTCGACATGTTAAATGTCAAAAAGTGACTCCCTCATCATATGGCTTTTCAAATAAAGTCTAGATACTGGAAGATTAAAATTTTTCGTATTGTTATTGATGAAGGAGATTCCACGTGTGTCGTGTCGATGTCATGCTGGAAGGCCATTGGATCGCCTTTGGCTGTTCCTTCACCTACCCTCCTGACTGCATTTGATGGGCATTCTCACAAGCCGCATGGGATTATCCCGGCCTTTCCTATATGTGTTGGGGGGAAGGTCGTCAATATTTAAGTAGAACTCATTGATGCTAACCTAGACTACAATCTCCTCTTAGAAAGGAACTAGGTATACGAAATGGACGCCATTGTTTCGAATCTGTTTCGTGTCATCTGCTTTCACCATGAAGGGAAAATCATTAAGGTTGATCAATTGGATTATTTTCCAATCGATCCTCAAGCAACTTCTAACTCTACTGTTCGTTTAGTGGATAACCCTTGTCCACCTACTGAGAATCTAGGAGTTGGGATGAATTCTTCATTGATGGGTACCTTTGGTTTTCCCTCTCTTCTCACTAGAATCAATGTTGTTTCATCATCTAAGGAGTCTCCTCGAAAAGATTTCTTCCGAACTCATTATTTTTTAGACCCTTGGACCTTGCCTTCACCTACGACCACATTAGCTAAAGGAAAAATCAATGGAATGGCATTCCCTATGTCTGTAGCTGAGCTTAGATATCAATCTATCGTTAGCTCTGCAGACAACCACTCTACTTATTTTTCCGAGGAGGAGGTAGATGGTGATGTGGCCCCGGCCTGGACCCTTGATTCTATCTCCGCCTTGGACTGATTAGATACGGTTTTACCTTCTGAAGAAACAATCCTATAAGTAATGATGGGTGTAGATTGACCTTGGGAAGACTTACACCATCATTCATATTTTCTTCCTCCATTGCAGGAAGTAGAATCTAGGTTCTTCGAGCTCTTTTCTAGTGATGTTTGTACGATATCAAATCCTTTGGCTCCAGCACACTTTCGTGCCGAAGGTAATATGTCGGTGATTTCAAAAACGATATCTATAAACATCTCTAGGAACCCTAACGTGATTGAGAATATCTTCATCAGAATCGAATGTTCCCCTGAAGAAATTCAAACCTACACCGACCTTTTCAAGGAATTTCGAGATGTATTTTCTTGGTCTTATGAAGAAATTCCTTGCATTGATCCTTCCATAGTTCAACATGAGATCAAGATGTATGAAAACACCAAACCAGTTCGTCAAAGGCTTCGACCGGTTAATCCTAGGAAAGCAGCAGCCATTAAAGCTGAAGTAGAGAAGCTGCTCAAGGCGGGTTTCATATACCCTATTCCTCTTATCGATTGGGTTTCTAATCCAGTCCCTGTGGATAAAAAGCAAGGAACAATCCGAGTATGCATCGACTTTAGAGACCTAAACAAGGCTTGTCCAAAAGATAATTACCCCACGCCATTCATTGATCAGATTATTGACAAGTGTGCAGGTAATGAGATTTTTTCCTTCATGGACGGTTTTTCCAATTATAATCAAATCTCTATCCGTCCTGAAGATCAACATAAGACAACTTTTATATGTCCCTGGGGTACCTTTGCATACAGAAAGATGCCTTTTGGTCTTAAAAATGCTGGAGCTACTTTCCAGTGGGCCATGTCATATGCTTTCCACGACATTAAACATATCATCGAAGCATACTTGGATGATCTCGTTGCTCGTTCTCGAAAGAGAACTGATCACCCTAGTCATCTTCGATTGGTTTTTGAGCGATGTCGTTTTTATAAGATCCGGTTGAATCCCAATAAGTGCATTTTCGCGGTTACATCCGGTCAATTATTAGGTTTCATTGTTTCAAATGAAGGGATTAGGGTTGATCCCTTCAAGGTAGAGGCAATAATTCAGTTGCCTCCCCCATCCTCAATTCGGTAACTTCAAAGTCTTCAAGGGAAGGCTAATTTCTTAAGACAGTTTATAGCGAATTATGTCGAGATCACTAAAGGGTTCATGCATTTGCTATGGAAAGGAATTCTATTCATTTGGGACGACTTTGCACAACGGTCATTTGATGCTTTGAAAAAGGCACTAGTCTCTGCCCCGCTTTTGAGTCCACCGAATTATGGTAGGGACTTCCTTTTATATCTCGCTGCAGCAGAATCAACCATTGGTATGGTTCTCGTTCAGGAAGACGATGCTCTCACAGAGCATGTGATTTATTATTTGAGCCGAGGCTTGATAGGTCCTGAACTTCGCTATTCTCCTGTTGAGAAGTTAGCCTTGGCAGCTGTCCATGTTGTCCAGCGGCTCCGCCATTATATCTTGCTACGCAAAACTTTTGTCTTAGCAGCGGTCAATCCATTTCAATTTGTCCTCAGTAGGCGAGTGATTGGGGGCAAGTATAATCAATGGATAGTCATTTTACAAGAATTTGATCTCGAGTTCTTGTCCGCTAAGTCTAAGAAATCCATGGTTTTTGCCAAGCTAATTTCAGAGTTGCCTTGTGGAGAGGATACTATTTATGAGGAAAGTTTTCCCGACGAACATTTATTCCTCATCTCTTCACTCGACCCTTGGTATGGAGATATCATTGTCTATCTCCAGACTTTGAAGTTTCCCTCTACTTTCTCTAAGGATGAACGCCGAAAATTACGTCACCTGGCTAAAAATTATGTTATCATTGGTGATACATTATATCGTCGAGGGGTTGATTCAATCCTTCGATGTTGTTTAACCTTAGAGGAAGCAGAGTCAGTGCTAAATGACTACCACAGTGGAGCTTGTGGTGGTCATCTATCAGGGCTTGCTACAACTTAGCGTATCTTGTGTGTCGGCTTTTTGGCCTTCGCTCTTCAAAGATTGTGTTGAAGTAGTCAAACGCTGTCACCCGTGTCAAATATATACTCGGAAGATGCACGCACATCTAGCTCCTCTTTTTCTCCAAATCTCACTCTTGAGGTTTGTGATGCTACACTCATGGCCTAGGGCAACCCCTCCTTCCAGACCTGGTCCAAAATTTAAAAAACAGTGTTTTATTCCCTATACACGACATTTCCCTGAGCTAAACGCGTGTGTACGTGGGTCTGTGTATACCCAACCCGCGTATATGTCTTAAAACACTTAAAAAAATTAAATCTCCTTAATTTCAGGCGGAGATCACGGGTTTCACCTGTTGATTACCTATTAGTGCCCGTGGCCCAACTGTTCCCAACGAATTCCCAACTAAAAAACTACTTTGGGAGAAGTATAAAAAGGCTTCAATGGGAAGGCCTAAGGAGGAGAGAAGAGAGAGAAAGATCACTCTGCTGAGATTTTCCCTGACCAGGTCTAAAGATCCTTGTGCCTCCTGCACTTCCCCCATTTACAGGAAACCCTTGTTTCCTTGTGTGATGATGTCTTTCTACTACTTGAGATATCATGGAGTAAGTCATGGAAGGAGTTTGTTAAAGGCTTGAGACTGGATGAATCTGGAAGACGGTTCCACTTGGAGCCTGCGAAAGGATGACTCAGGTGAAATTATTCCTTTCTGTACTTTAGTTGTCTATAATAAAAGAAACACTTGTCCTTGTTCTTGATATAAATCTTCTTCATGTTTATGATATCCATGTTATGATTCATATATGAATGGTTGTTTTAATTACATAACTAACTACCTTCCAATATACTATGAAGATGATTTGTTTATGATGTTTAGTCCATATACTATTGTACTTTCTTGAATTGATTGTTTTGCAGGGTGAAGAAGCAAAAGGAACTCCAAGAGGGTTTGGACCCTGGCTGGATCTTCTCAAACGAAGGACCCCCAGGTGCACATCATTTCGTTCAATTTGTTTATATTAGCATCATGGCTGTATGGAATGTGTGTTTCTTTGTGTAGATAACCTCTGATCTGCTAGGGTATTAACCCAAGACCCTAGGGGAATTTATCCCTTAAAAATAGTGCTTGACAAAATTTGCAACTTTCGGCCAAGGAGGCGGTAACGAGCTAAGTCGAACACCCCGGGCTTTAGGTTCAACTTGTTCTCCTGGTAAGAGAAAATATAGCTGGGCATTAAGAATAATGTGTTTGCGGCTGAACCAGTGAATACCTATGATGGGAAGACCCGAAACCTGTGCTATATCATCCTCTGTGACTGAAATTCAAACCCCTTGAACAATAGAATGATCTTCTTGAATATTCCGAGCAAATTGAAGAACCTTTTGTTGATCAAATCCCTGGAGCCTCTAAAAATAACCCAGCCAGCCTACCTGCTGAAAGATTTGGTAGACTTCTGGATACAATTCTAGCAGGGTTATCGTGGTGGGTTCGTATCATATAGCAGGACCTCCCATAGCTATTCAACTCAGTAAAATGTACAGTCACAGAGCCAAGTAATCGCACCCGAATAGAGTAAATTTTGGGGATGAGGACATGTAAGTGATGGTGAAAAGGCGAAATAATGGGTAAAAAGGAGTGACGGTAGTCAATTCGTGTGAAATGATGGCATAAAGTTTCGATACCCCCCCCAACTACGACTGAAATAATGACTTTAAGTGTACAGGGATCATGGTAATAATGAATCAGCATCTTCTCATTAACTACAGTTTAATTGTATTTACATATAAAGTTTACATACCTCACCTTTACCTTTAATTCATACTTCAAAAAAAATATAGTGCCTGTTCATAATAGATTTGCGGTAATCATGGAAGATCTTCGGAATTATGAGAGAATTTATACCAAGGATTTGTTTAATCACGGGAGAATGTAGTGAAAGGACAAAATGTAGTATGAAAATTAGGAGAAGTAAGAGCAAAATAAATGAAGAAGATGATTGTATGACAGGAAATGCTGAAAAAGTGGTGTTTCAGCAACAGGAAAGGAATGAAGAAAATGTTGTTGCAGAGTGATGTTTCAGCAATGGAAAAATATTGCTAAAGAAATGGTGTTTCAGCAACAGAAAAGATAAGGAAAATGTTGCTGCAAAGTGGTGTTTCAGTAATGGGAAAATGGGGAGAAATGTTGCTGCAAAGTGTTGTTTCAGCAATGGGAAAATGTTGCTGAAGAAATGGTGTTTCAGCAACGGGAAAATGTTGCTGAAGAAATGGTGTTTCAGCAACGGGAAAATGTTGCTGAAGAAATGGTGTTTCAGCAATGGAAAAGATGGGGAAATAGGGACAAGGAAAGAAATGAGAGGGAATGAATGATGGGGATGTTGAAGATGAATGGATTGAAGAGAGCGGAAGAAATGCTTCACAAGATGAAGCTTGGATCTGCTTGTAGTAAGATTGTCCTTTCTTGGTAGGGCTTTTCTGGATCAAGAATCTGCAAAAGAATCAATTGTAACATGCCATCCCTTGGAAAGGATTATTAGTAAAATAATTTTTAATCTAATACTAAAAATAAAATTCAGAAAAATTAAATACAATGAGGGGTAGGAGGCTCCTCTAGAAAGAGATAATGTGAATCTACCACGCATGTGGCCTTAAAATCTTCTTTGAAAATGGGGTGCTGGTACAGACGGAGCTGATGACCATTTACTAATAATGGTGTTTTAGAGTCATCAATTGTTAGGAGCCTTACTGTTCCATTGGGGAAAACAGTATCCACTTCGTAAGGTCCTAGCCATCTTGTATGTAGTTTCCCTTGAAATTCTTTAAACTGAGAATCATATAATAAAGCCCAATTACCTTTTTGGAATTGCTTGTGCTTGATGATTTTATCATGCCATTTTGTTCTTTGTTGTTGAATCATAGTTGTCTGATGAATGGCATCTAATATTTTTTCATCCAATTCATTAAGCTACTGCAACCTGGCTGTCTGTGCATCAATCAAATCAAGGTTAACAGCTAAAGCAATCCTTAAGGTTTTGATTTCAAATTCCATAATAAAAAAAACATTTTTACCGTAAACTAATTCATAGGGAGAGAATCCTGTAGTGTTTCTCCAGGTAATTCTGTAAGCCCATAATTCTTCGGGGAGCCTTTAAGACCAATCCTTCCGGTTTTCCTTCACTTTTTTTGTTAGAATGGCTTCTATTACTTTGTTTGTGCTTTCCACCTATCCATTGGCTTGGGGGTGGTATGGTGTAGTCATTCTATGATGAATATGATATTTTTGAAGGGTGGCTTTAAAACCATGAGAGGTGAAAGGAGGTCCTTCATCTGTGACTAATTCTCTAGGAACTCCAAATCTGACAAAGATACCTTCAAATAAGAAAGCTAGAACAATTTCTTTAGTAGCTCTAAGGAGTGCTTTAGCCTTCACACATTTGGTCATATAATCTGTGCAGACTAATATATAAACTCTTTGATTGGATGGAGGGTTAATGGGTCCTACAAAATCTAAGGCCCATCTCTCAAATGGTTCAAGTACTACCTGGGGGTTTAATGGCATTTCATCTCTATGATTAGGCTGACCCATTCTTTGAAAGTTGTCACAGGTCTAAACATATTTCTTTGCATCCTTAAAAATTGAGGGCCAATAATACCCCATCCTGAGAATTTTATGTGTCGTTCTTTTGTCAACAAAATTCCCTCCACAAGGGCCATCATGACAAGCTTTTAGTATATCATAAACTTCATCTTGTCTAATGCATATTCAAATTTCTTGATCAAGTCCTGTGTAGAAAAGACACCCACTTATCCAGCTATACCTAGAACTTTGTTGAATGATTTTTCTTTTCTCTCGGTGGAATAGGTGTGGTGGTAACTTCCCTGCAACCAAATAATTGGAAATGTTTGCATACCATGGTAAGTGAGCAGATACTGCAAATAAATATTCATCAGGAAAGGAATCATCTAATGGAGTATTATCATCAAGTGTTAACCGAGAAAGAAAATCAGCAACTACATTTTCTTTTCCTAGTCGATCTACAATTGTAATATCAAATTCTTGTAATAATAATAACCATCTGGTGACTCGAGCATTTGTGATAGATTTGTTCATTAAGTATTTAATAGCTGAGTGATCAGTATGGAAAAAAGTAGAATAACCAGTGATGTAATTTCAAAATTTATTAATAGCATGGATAACTACTAAAAATTCCTTTTTGGTAACTGTGTAGTTAAGTTCAGCAGGAATCATATTCTTACTAATGAAATAGATAGCATAGGGGAGATGATTTTCCCCTTGTCCCAAGACAGCTCCAATTGCAGTATCTGAAGCATCAGTTGATATATAAAAGGGAAGTGCCCAATCAGGTCCCCTTAGAATAGGAGATGTAGATAACTGATGTTTAAGTGCATCAAATGCTTCCTGACAAAGATTAGTCCACTTGAATTCAACATTTTTCATAAGTAACACAAACAAAGGAGAAGCTATTTTGGAAAAAAAATTGATAAATCTTCTGTTTTATCCAACATGTCCTAAGAAGCTCCTCACTTCTGTTTGGGTTTTGGGAATAGGAAGGTTCTCAATGACTTGTATGTTGGATGGATCTACCTGAATTCCTTGAGATGAAATAAAATTTCCGAGTACCACTCCTTCAGTCATCATCATATGACATTTTTTGGTGCTTAAGGAGAGGTGGGCTTGTATACATCGATTAAGTACTTTCTCAAGATTTTGTAGTGCCTCCTCAAAAGAGACACCATGAGGGGTAAAAACATCCATAAAAATTTTCATAGAGTCATTAATCATATCAGAAAAGATTCCTATAATTTTTCTTTGAAAGTTTGTTGGTGCATTACATAGCCCAAATGGGAGGACTCTATAAACAAAGGTTCCCCAGGAGCTAGTAAAAGTGGTATTATCTTGGTCTTGGGGTGCAATTATGATCTAGCTATACCCACTGAAACCATCTAAGAAAGAGAAGAATTTCTTCCCTCACAAACTATCTAACACCTGATGAATGAATGGTAACAGAAAGTTATATTTTTTAGTGGCTTTATTTAAGGCTCTATAATCTACGCACGCTCTCCATTTCCCATTTTTCTTAGGAACTATTAACAATGAGGAAACCCATTCACTGTCAGATATAAGATATATAAACCCTGCATTAAGCAATTTCTGGAGTTCCTCTTTAACAATTTCCCCTAAATTAGGGTTCATTCGTCGTTGAGGTTGACAGATCGGTCGAAAATCTTCCTTGATATAGATATGGTGAGTACATAATTCAGGAGAGATTCCCTTCATATCTGTATAGTCCCATGCGAATACTTCCTTATTTTCAAGAAGTAACTTCATTAATTGTTGTGTTTCAGCAACTGTCAAGTTGGGGTTTATATTCAGTGCTTTTCCATGTTCAATTTCTACAGGTATACTTTTAGAGGAGATGGCAGTTGATGTTTGAGGTAGGTCTTTAGAATTAAGCTTTTATTGGGTATCTAACTCAAAAAGTGCAGCTAGCTGATTATGTGTTCCTGGAGTCACAAAGGAGGGTTCGCAAATAAAATTATTAATTACTTCGTCCTCAGTGGCATCTTTAAGGCTTAAAGCTTGTCCGATAGTCAAGATAGGTTGAGTAGTTTGATCATCATAGTCCACCCATAAGGAATTATCATTAGATATCATTTTTGGGATTCAACTGCATTAAGTAAGTCATTCAAAGTATGACCATTTCCATGAGAGGTAGTCGTAAAGTGACTAATTTCTCATGATTTTTGAATAGTTCACTTAGCACTCATTGCATCGGGTGATGCTCACAGGGGTGAAGAAGTGGGATTGAAACTAGTGAAATGTGGAGAACAAATCACATAGCATCAATCATCACTTCCGGGGCTTGCACCCGGTAACCAGGACTTCCCAGGAGGTCACCCATCCCAGAACTCCTCTGGCTCAAGCGCGCTTAACTGTGGAGTTTTTCCCCACAATCAAGCCCACTTAGCTTGCTACCCCATTTGCAAAACCTTAGCAAGTATTGTGCCTCATGAACCATTCAGGTAGAGATCCCTTGACTCTTTTTGAATTTAAGTATGGGGGATTTTCGCAGTGCATTATATATCATTTCAGAGGAGTTCTGGGATGGGTGACCTCCTGGGAAGTCCTGGTTACCGGGTGCAAGCCCCGGAAGTGATGATTGATGCTATGTGATTCGTTCTCCACATTTCACTAGTTTCAATCCCACTTCTTCACCCCTGTGAGCATCACCCGATGCAATGAGTGCTATGCACTGCGAAAATCCCCCATACTTAAATTCAAAAAGAGTCAAGGGATCTCTACCTGAATGGTTCATGAGGCACAATACTTGCTAAGGTTTTGCAAATGGGGTAGCAAGCTAAGTGGGCTTGATTGTGGGGAAAAACTCCACAGTTAAGCGCGCTTGAGCCAGAGGAGTTCTGGGATGGGTGACCTCCTGGGAAGTCCTGGTTACCGGGTGCAAGCCCCGGAAGTGATGATTGATGCTATGTGATTCGTTCTCCACATTTCACTAGTTTCAATCCCACTTCTTCACCCCTGTGAGCATCACCCGATGCAATGAGTGCTAAGTGAACTATTCAAAAATCATGAGAAATTAGTCACTTTACGACTACCTCTCATGGAAATGGTCATACTTTGAATGACTTACTTAACGCAGTTGAATCCCAAAAATGATATATAATGCACTGCGAAAATCCCCCATACTTAAATTCAAAAAGAGTCAAGGGATCTCTACCTGAATGGTTCATGAGGCACAATACTTGCTAAGGTTTTGCAAATGGGGTAGCAAGCTAAGTGGGCTTGATTGTGGGGAAAAACTCCACAGTTAAGCGCGCTTGAGCCAGAGGAGTTCTGGGATGGGTGACCTCCTGGGAAGTCCTGGTTACCGGGTGCAAGCCCCGGAAGTGATGATTGATGCTATGTGATTCGTTCTCCACATTTCACTAGTTTCAATCCCACTTCTTCACCCCTGTGAGCATCACCCGATGCAATGAGTGCTAAGTGAACTATTCAAAAATCATGAGAAATTAGTCACTTTACGACTACCTCTCATGGAAATGGTCATACTTTGAATGACTTACTTAACGCAGTTGAATCCCAAAAATGATATATAATGCACTGCGAAAATCCCCCATACTTAAATTCAAAAAGAGTCAAGGGATCTCTACCTGAATGGTTCATGAGGCACAATACTTGCTAAGGTTTTGCAAATGGGGTAGCAAGCTAAGTGGGCTTGATTGTGGGGAAAAACTCCACAGTTAAGCGCGCTTGAGCTAGAGGAGTTCTGGGATGGGTGACCTCCTGGGAAGTCCTGGTTACCGGGTGCAAGCCCCGGAAGTGATGATTGATGCTATGTGATTCGTTCTCCACATTTCACTAGTTTCAATCCCACTTCTTCACCCCTGTGAGCATCACCCGATGCAATGAGTGCTAAGTGAACTATTCAAAAATCATGAGAAATTAGTCACTTTACGACTACCTCTCATGGAAATGGTCATACTTTGAATGACTTACTTAACGCAGTTGAATCCCAAAAATGATATATAATGCACTGCGAAAATCCCCCATACTTAAATTCAAAAAGAGTCAAGGGATCTCTACCTGAATGGTTCATGAGGCACAATACTTGCTAAGGTTTTGCAAATGGGGTAGCAAGCTAAGTGGGCTTGATTGTGGGGAAAAACTCCACAGTTAAGCGCGCTTGAGCCAGAGGAGTTCTGGGATGGGTGACCTCCTGGGAAGTCCTGGTTACCGGGTGCAAGCCCCGGAAGTGATGATTGATGCTATGTGATTCGTTCTCCACATTTCACTAGTTTCAATCCCACTTCTTCACCCCTGTGAGCATCACCCGATGCAATGAGTGCTAAGTGAACTATTCAAAAATCATGAGAAATTAGTCACTTTACGACTACCTCTCATGGAAATGGTCATACTTTGAATGACTTACTTAACGCAGTTGAATCCCAAAAATGATATCTAATATAATGCACTGCGAAAATCCCCCATACTTAAATTCAAAAAGAGTCAAGGGATCTCTACCTGAATGGTTCATGAGGCACAATACTTGCTAAGGTTTTGCAAATGGGGTAGCAAGCTAAGTGGGCTTGATTGTGGGGAAAAACTCCACAGTTAAGCGCGCTTGAGCCAGAGGAGTTCTGGGATGGGTGACCTCCTGGGAAGTCCTGGTTACCGGGTGCAAGCCCCGGAAGTGATGATTGATGCTATGTGATTCGTTCTCCACATTTCACTAGTTTCAATCCCACTTCTTCACCCCTGTGAGCATCACCCGATGCAATGAGTGCTAAGTGAACTATTCAAAAATCATGAGAAATTAGTCACTTTACGACTACCTCTCATGGAAATGGTCATACTTTGAATGACTTACTTAACGCAGTTGAATCCCAAAAATGATATCTAATATAATGCACTGCGAAAATCCCCCATACTTGAATTATCATTATTAATCAAGGGTGTAGCATGAGGGTAGCGAGTAAGCTGTTTGGTCTCATATCCATTGGAAATTGTCATTGAACCAGATCTGCAGCTAATAAAGGCATCTGTTGTGGCTAGCCAAGGCCTACCCAAAATTAGAGGATGAACCCCCAACTTTGTTTTAGGTTGCAATACCACAAAATCAGCTGGATAATTCCAGGACTCAACTGAGATGATTAGGTCTTCAATAACTCCTTCCGGTTTGATTGTAGAACGGTCAGCTAATTCTAGAATGGTTGGGGTATCTCTGATTCCATTCTTCAGTTGTAACAGTTGTGAAGTTTCAAGAGTCATAATATTGATAGCAGCGCCTAAGTCTACCAGAACTCGAGGAATTATTGTTTTTCCAATTTTCATTGTAACAGTAGGATGACCGGGATCACCATATCTAACTAGAGGGGCTTTACCCGACATTAGTGTAGACAAATCACCCATGACATGAATTGTAAGGGGATCTTTAGTTTTCCTACCAAGTTTCTTAACACAAATGTCTCGCATAGTTCTGGCATAAATTGGTACATCTCTTAGTGCTTGTAATAGTAGAATTTTTACGTAGAGATTTTCTAATTCCCCTAGAAGATTGAAAGCAGGTAGCTCAAGTGTTTTAGTCAAAGCTAAACGCTCAAGGAATGGTGGTTCTCCTGTTTCAACAACAGTATTAGAGGGTGGTTGTACCCCTTTAGGTGAATCATGCTTTTTTATTTTTTCTTTATCAGAATCAGAAGAGGTAACATCATCAATGATAGGTTCTACTATTTTCCCAGATCATAAATGAATATCATTGCATTGTGCAGGGAAAGCAGAAAGTATAGGCTGGTTTTGAATATCAATAAACTACACAGCCTTATTATTGGGGTTGGGGTTAGGTTGTATAGGTAGTTGGGGCCGCATCATTTGATTATTCAGTGGAGCACTTGATGGTAAAGGGAGTGGTTGCTAAAATTGTGATTGAAATTAAGGAAATTGATTTGGAAACGGGGGTTGTTGACCTCTCCAATTTGGATTCCGCTGGTTAAAATGAGGTTGTCGTTGTGGAGGCCAAGGAGTCCACATTGTTGGGTCTACAAAGGGAGGGTTTGTTTGTTGCATGGATGGGTAATTCATTTGATTGAAGGGTGGGTATTGCATTTGGTTAAAGGGAGGGTAATTTGCTTGACTAAAAGAAGGATAATTGTTCCAACGATTAGAAGATGTAAATGGCATATTAGGATTCATACCTTGTCCTCGTGGTTGCCATTGCCTTCTCTGTGTCAACAGATAGACAACTTCAACTTCTTGTTCAGTTGGTTGTAATGCTGCTTTGATTCCTGGTAAAGAAGGGCATTGTTGCGTTTCATGATCCTTGTCACAAATTTTGCAGATTGGCATTTTGTCCAATGGGCATTCCCTTAGTGGGTGCTTTTCTTTGTATTTGGGACAAAAGATGGACAAAGCCGCTTCTACTTCAGCTTGTTTCTTTTTAATCTGCAAGGTGTCAATTTGTGAAGCAAAAGAACTTAACATTTTAGTTTTAAAATCCTCAAGTAAATTACCTATTTCGGCTCGTGTTGCTCCTCCACTAGCTGATTTTTGAACTCTTGAAAATGTGGTATCCTTGTTGTTTGATCTATTCCTTGTAGCTCCTCTTGAACATCTTTTACAGAGGTTAATAATTTCATCATATGATTCTTTAGATATGTCCCCTTTACCAAGCATATTTAGCATATCTAGACAGTCATCCCTTCCTCCTTCTAATAATATTGTTTTAAGAATATCTTTACTTACATCAGGGTGACTAGATCTTTATAGATTATACTGTAGCCTTTCCACAAAGTCCTCCAGATTTTCATCCTCTTTTTGTATCATCTTGAACAGTTCCTCTCTTTTTTCTCTCGTTTGGCAATAGTCTTGATATTTGTTCAGCAATTTCTGTTTCATCGGATCCCATGTTGTGATTACATGACCTCCAAGACTTATGAACCATCTCAATGCATTTCCCTTTAATGTTGCTGGAAATAGCTTTAATTTTTTAGCATTGGTAATGCAATCATAACTTATGCATAATATATCAAACTCGAAAAGGAATTCATCAGGATCTTTAGAAGATAAACTATGAAAGTTAGGTAAAGCTGAAAGTGGAATATTCTTCATAGGAGTTGCTCCTCTAGGAAGATCACCAATGGGAAATCCTAAGGTAGGAAAAGAGTTTTCATCATTTACCTCTCCTTCTACCTATTCTTCATGGAGCAGTTCTTCATTATACCCCTCCATGGTTTCTTCTGTTTGTTCCCCTACTGCACTTGCTCGATCCTCAATGTTTCTTGCTGGTTTCTCAACTGTTTCAGGGCTCCAAATCTCTTTCTCTGTTTCAAAGTTCACTTGGAAGGAAGGTTGAGGCTTTGGTTTTCAAGAGCTTGATTGCTGAGGAATAGAAAATTCAGATTTTGATATAATCTCGTCGATAAAGGTCTTTCTTCCTCCTCCTCTTCCTCTGCCCCTGCCACCTATAGGGTTAGTTTTCTTGGGGGCTCCGCGTCCTCTCATGCAATCTGTACATCTAAAAGAAAAACATAAATGCTTTTGAAATCTATAATTTCCTTCCCCGGCAACGGCGCCAAAATGTTGGTCACTATAATTGCTTATTTAATCAAACAATCAAGTGCTACATAAATTGTCAATGCAGGGAAGTCTGTTTATTTCAAAGGCAATCACACACTGTATATGCTCAATCTCAAAAACAATCCAGAGTTGTAGTAAAAGTTACACTAATCACACCTTGCTTTGAATCAGACTGAAGCTCTACTTTGAATTACAGTAAAAGCAATATTTCTATTGCAGAATTCAAGATTCAAAGGAAAACAATCATCAGAAGAATCCTAGATTATATTAAGAAACAACAACCTAGGAAAAAGAAACCTTTCAGCAATCTGCAAAAAAAAAAGACTAACTATGTTGTAACAGAGAATAGGACCCTATTCCCCAAAGTAGGAATCTTCAACACCTGTCTCTGACTATCACACTTTCATAAACTCATTCTGCAAACAGAATTACCAATTGAACTGATCAACAATTACCTAGGAATGAATTGTATGAAAACGATGCAACAATCAGTTGAAACAGAGTTCAGCAATAGATAACAGAGTTCTAACAATGCGTAAACAAGACTTTAGTAATGCATAACAGATTTTCAGCAATAGATAGTAGAGTTATAATGGTGCCTAAGAAATGCATAACAAACTTTCAACAAAACAAAGTTTTAACAAGGCATGAATGAAAACAATAATTAACACACTACAGAACTAATGGGTGAATCTTGTGAGGAAGGTGGGCCCTCTCCTTCTCACAAGATTCCCCAGAAATGAATGGGAACTAAGAAGAAGTGCTCAAAGTGATATTTTATTCATCTGTCAAATGTAACATGTTACAATAACAATAAACACACCCTTCTCTGTAATTCCGCACTCTGTCGTCCCCGTCTAATGTTGATTTCTCCTCTATTTAAAGAGAAGAAATCCTCTTAATACAATGATTACATGTGTACATACAAATCCTATTCTTAGACTGATCTAATCTTCTATGCTGGAATAGGATATTCCAAGCTTCCATAGCAAAACACTGTTACAGTGGTTGTAATGGTGCTGGCTTTGACGTACAACTATTGCACCCAGTGTAACAGCTCCTTTAATTATCCTTTCTTGTTACTGTTGTATATGAAATATTGTTTCAACATCATAAATCATGGACTGTTTCCGCATCGTAAATCATGGACTGTTTCAGCATCGTAGATCACAGGCTGTTTCAGCATCGCAGATCACAGACTATTTCAGCATCAAGATTTGCATACTGTTTACTGTTTCAGCAACGTGGTCTTCAAGCAGCAACAATATATTAACTGTAGTCTTCAAACTATTTTAGCAAATATATATTTCCGATTAGTGGCTAAGTATTAAAGTAATGTAAATTTACATTTAAAACAAGTTAAACATATAGCAAAGAGAAGAAACGTTTTATACCTTTGGAAAAATATATTAATGTGATAATGTAGGCTTAAATGTGAGTAGGAAAAGGATGTCGTGATAGCAAAACGTATGAGAAAAAAGGTACATTATAGGGTCCTAACAATCTGAACATCTAGCATTTTCTTAATCTCCCTTTCTACAGTTGGTAGAAGCGTTGGATTTATCCTTTTAAGTTTCTTTTGATACAATTTTGCTTCTGGTTTTAGGGGAATCTTGTGTTGTATTAATGAAGTATCATAGGTTTTTAAATCAGCGTAAGTCCAGGAAAAAACGTCTTTATAATTTTGCAACAACTTAAAATACTGAACTTTTATTTCTGAGTCTAGAGATGCGCATATTTTAATGTTTTTGATATCTTCATCAGTTTCAATGTTAATAGCTTCCACATCATCTTCTGAAGAAATGGACTGCGGGTTTTGAAAAAAATCATTTTGATCGAATAATTTTTCTAAAGGAATGAGTCCCTTTGGAATAAAATGATTAGATAATTGAATAATGTCGTGATTAGCAATCTGGGCTTTAAGATCTAAAGTATCATTTCCTTTTGAATTTTCACTTATTTCAGTTTTATCATCATCAATTTGCAGAAATGAAAAATCATCTATTACCTGTAGAAACAATTTCAATTGTTCATCATCTTCGAATATCTGCCAATGTTACAGATTATCTGGGATAGACGGCCTATATTTGACTTGTATCTGATAGAGTACATCAGTATGATCAAGAATTTTAAAAGCGCTAGCTGAAACAGCTGGGCATCTGTGTGAATATTCTGATCTCTAGGAATATGAGTCAAATTAAAAGCATCAAAAAGATTTTCAACTGAATCCCATATTTCATTTCGGTAGGACCTAAGTCTTGGGTGTTTGGTCTGGAAAGCATTTTTCACTTGCTTAATAATAAGTTCTGAATTGGTAAACACACTTAAATTTTGAACTTTTAAGCTTTTGGCTAATTGTAATCCTAAAAGGAAAGCTTCATATTCAACAACATTATTGGTAACTTCAAAATCTAATTTACATGATTGGGTTATATTTTCTTTTTCAGGTGAAATTAAAACTACTCCAGCTCTTGCCCCATCTTTCGTGCAAGAGCCATCAAAGAACAGTTTCCAAATATCGGTTTGGTTTGGTTGAGAACTTTCAACTACCTCTTCAATTTTGACTTGAGTTTTCTGTTGTTTTGAAGTGAGTTGAAAACAACCAAAGTCTTGATCTGTTGCATAAATTGGGTGGTTCCTTGGCTAGTCAGTTTTACAAACAGTATGTAAAAACCTTACCTCTCTAAATAATCTTAATTTCTCTCCTCCATAAACAGGAATAGTAGCATATGACATATCCATCTGTAGAGTCCCCCCCTAATTTGGCACAACAAGACCTAGAAAGGAGCATTCCAAACTTGGGAGGGATATATGTGACAACAATATCAAGTACTACACTTTTCACTGGAATTTGGGCAAGGGTAACCACTAGATCCTTGATCAATCCTAAACATGGAAACCTTTTAGAATCAAAAGTGTGCAGGTCATGATAGGATTTAGTGATGTCAAGCTTCAAATGGTCCATGATGGATTTTGGAATAAGATTGTGCAATGCTTCTAAATCAAGCATACAATTGTATAACATGGAGTCATTTGTTTTAAGAGTTACATAGAAAGGAGGCACTATCTCATCGATCATGTCTAAACTAGGGCCAAAAACTACTGCTGGTTTTTCATCTTGTAGACTTATGACATCACCTTCTGCATCAACTGAGGTATTTTGAATCCATTTTGTCACTTGGCTTTTGTAACCAGGGTTTTTAGAAAGTTCTGACAATGGAATTGGGATCTTAACCCTCTCTAATTCTTTTTCAACATTAAATGTAGTCAAAATGTTTTTACCAGCTTGGGTAGTATCAATTGACTAATCTAATGGCTGAATAAGAGTGGTTTGAGCTTCAACAGTTTTGGTACGTGGTTCAATTATTGGAGTTTCCTTTGGAGGTCTCCCAGGACTAGGCCTAGGCCTAAGATCATACCTCTTGTTTAATTCTGCAATTAAAAATTCAGAAAAAGCATGATATTTAGAGACCTGTGAAGCTTCTTGGTCTTCTTGAACCTGATTCTGTTGTGAGATAGGAATGATGGTTGTTTGATTGGAAGAAGAATCCATACTATTAATATATTCAGTAATTTTCATAGTATTGTCATCAGGCTATTAGTCATCTATCAATAGAGGAGTAGGAACCTGTTGATCATTGCTAGGTCTCTGAAGAATTTGTAGTGGTTGGTTTCTTTTATACTGACCTTGATTTTGGTTTTGAGGCCTAGTAACTGTTTGTTGTATTGTCCCGGGTTGGGTCTCAATCTTTGAAATCCTATTTGATAGGTTTCTAAGGAGAGATGTTATTTCATCTATTTTTGAGTCTTTTGATTTAGTCTTAGAGGAACTAGAGGCTTCTTGAACAGATTTGAGTTTCCATTGGGCCTTTTCTTCCTTAAGTTTTAAAGAAGTTGAGGCTACTCTATTTGCTTCTACTTCTATAGTGTTTGTTTTCATATCTTCAAGAGTTCTTAAATTTCTCTCTCATAGCATCACAACAAAGTCATCATCAAAAGCCTTAGAAAATCTGGACTTGGCTACTGCTACAGGGGGCTTACAATCAGTCGGCATCTTGTGATAGAGTTTATTAAATCTCTTGATAAAATCAGAAACTGGTTTACCGAAGTTCCTTTTAAACTCTTCAAATTCTGTGAGAAAGTAAAGAGGATCATTTTTGACACCCCATTGATTTTTAAATATGTCCGTAAGCTCTTCCCAATTTCTAATCGTAGCTGTTGGTAATTGCCTAAACCAAATCCTCACATTTCCTTCAAGTGACTGTACAAACAATCTCATATAAACATTTTCTTGTTCAATATTCATGTTGTCTGCAAAGTCTAGGAATGCTTGAAGATCGTCTTCAGCTGAGGGACCAGTTTCTCCACTGTACTTGGGAAGGTATTTTAAGTATCCAAGTGGGAATGTGTCGAGGTTATTAGGTAAGACTAAGGCAACATATCTAGTCTGTACAATTGGTTGGAAAGCCATGACAGCAGGTGGTGTACGAGGTGCTTGAGGTTGTCCCGGTGGAGTATGAGGTGTTTGTGTGGATGTAGAAGATGAAGAAGAAGTAGAGGAAGAATATGGTGATTCAGGGGTTGATGGATTAGTTGAAGGTGAAGGAGGAGATGAAGGAGGAGATCTCCTGAAAGACTTCAAAGGATTCCTAAGAACTACCTTTGGGACCTGTAAAGGAATACCTTCTTTTGTTTCAAAGAGAGGGTTGGAATATATAGAAAAGGCCTCCTCAGAATGTTTGGAAGAAGAAGCTTCAGCTTAGTCAAAAATGGAAGGAAAATGATAGGTGGTAGGGGATATAAAATCTGTGGGTTTATATTCTAGTAGATTGACACCCAAATCAGATTCAGTGTCAGGTGACGCTGATGGTAGTGTGGGTATTGGATGAAATTCTAATGAATGAATAATGTATGCTGACTTAAAATCAACTCCTTTATCTAGAAGTTCAGCAACCCTAGGTGATAAATGGGAGTAATCAGGATCAACTGGTATATTACTACAGGGGTCAAATGATTCTAATTCTTCAGACTGCAGGACTGAAGAGGAAGAAGAAGATGGTTGGTGTCCCCTTTTAGATCTAGCTTTTCTCAAAATCTTTTCAGGATCTGACAAAACACTAACTATGTCACCTTCTAAATGAGATCTGGTATGTTTAAAAGGTGTCAGCTTGGGAATGTGGAGTTGCCTAGGTGAATGATTTTAGCCTTTCTAAATATTTTAATTGCCTTTAAGGGATAAGAATGAATGAATATCATTGTCCCAAGGGAAACTTAAATGAAATTCGAATCCCCAGAAACGGCACCAGTCTGATGCTGTACCTCTGAGATAGTAGTAGGTCAAGCTACCAATGCCAGAGCATCTAAAATAATTGTTTTGTGGGTTTTTGGTTTTTTTTTGGAAGACCAATGAATAAAGACAGATGTAGAATTGAAGTAATTAATCCTTTGGTGTATATTAATATTTCAGCCAAGGGCTGCTATAAAGCATTACACAGTGATATAGATAAAAAATAGTGGTGAGTAGAAGACATCCAAAAATATGATTATCACAGTTTCCAGGCTATAAAACAGATCAATCATAAGTTGGAAAAACTTATAAACTACATTTGAAATGTTCAAGGCAGTATAATTAATGCTTACACAAGATGTTGATGATTTATAGATTAGAGGGGATTAGCTACATAAGTTGTTGCATTAATCCATTCTCTTAATAGATGATCACTTTAGGAGCTTATAGGAATCAATTGAAACACAAATTGTTCGTACCTAGATATCTCTATAAGTCATAAGCATATGAATAAATAACATAATGATTGAAAACTGGAAAAACTTACACGATAACAAAAAACTGTGTAAAACCAAATTTAGAATCCTCTGCTTTGTATTAAGGTTCCAAAAAGACTGAGTACATCAAGTGTCTACAAAAGCTTCTTTCAAAGGTGGCTCCAGGTTCAAAGTAGTATTAACAGTAAATACTTTACAAGCAATGAACTATGAATCTTGAACTCCGAACCCATAACATCTCGCGAAGAGAGTTATTTATACAATGATAAAACTAAAAATATCTCAAAACTGTTTGAGATCTATTCAAGGAAAGGAAAAGATCTTCATGCAAGAAGATAGGGGCAGCTCTTGAACTGCTTCTCGCTGTCCCCTTTCTCTCAGGTTGTGCTGGCTTTATTTGTTTGATATTTTGCCATTTATGCTACTTTGTTGTTTGTGTCCTCTACGCTAGTTGTTTTCTTGATTTTGATCTTTCATCTGACTTCTTTAAACTTTGTAACTCTCTTTTGACCCTGCTGAGTAGATTTGACTGTGCATTTCAGGTTTTACAGGTTTTACTTGAGTTTCTTCATGTTATTCATTCCATTCTGTTATTTCAACATGTATTTAGTTTTATCAAGAAACCTGAGTAAGATATAAACTGAATATCAGTCTATCTTAAATATATTACGAAGCTATAATCAATTACAAAGATTAGTTTATTAGACTATTTGTCTAAATAAACACCTCTACATCAATTAATTGTCAATTCTTCATGAATTTAGATGCATTTTTGTTGGTTAGTGAACATAAGTTACTAACATCTGCCTTATCATTATTTTAAATATTCTATCTGAATACTTAAAACTCATATTTCTCTAAATTCTTCATTCCAAATATTCTAAAACTAAATTACTGTTTAGAAGTGAAGAAGCATCCCTTTCATTGTGTTGAGAGAAATTAGGACACAATATTTGTTTACATAATCTTAAAACATTGATCTTCCACAAATTTAAAAACAACCAAAATATTTTAGATGCTTTGGCATAATTACCTAACCTAGAATTATCTCATAGGACAACATCAATTTGGCACTGCTGCCAGGGAATGAAATTTGAATATTTCTCCCTCGAACAACAATTAAGATTTTCCTTTAAGGTGAATAAAGGATTAGTCGGTTGAAAGCTTTCACTTGGAGACTCCACAAGCCAAACTTGCTTCTTCTAGACATACTAGATCCCACTATGACCCTGAATTATATTCCCCATTATCATATCCAGTGAGACTGGTAAGAGAAGCTTCTTTAACAACAAGATTGGAATCTTCCACTTCTTTTTCTATGTCAATACAACCTAAAACTATTTCAATTACTGATCCTTTTGAGCCAATTCCAATTCCAATTCCCCCTAAATTGTCTGATCTACCCCCTAATGTATTAGAACTTTTGTCCAGAGGAGTTGATTTATAGTCAACCCTTCTAGTCCATCAATTGGAATCTTATCAAATCCCTGAAACTTTTTCAGAATTACCTAAGTCAGAATGAGAATTAGATTTATACTTGCCTGAGTTAAAACCTATCAATTTTATATCACCTACAATACATACTTTTGCATCTACTTATGCCGAAAACATAGTTACCGATCAAACGAGAAAGTGAGCTGGTACCCCTTTTTTTGAGGTAGCAAAAAATCACCCGATTTTGAAAAGTGGTGATGCTAGAATACACTTTCTTTTTAGCATATTTTTGGCACTTCAAAATTTCTTATGTATCAGGTATGAACAGTTTTTTTCGATGTTAATGATTTTCATGCTGATTTTGAAAAGTGTTGATGCAATATCAACACATTTTTTTAAAGAGCTTATTTTTGACACTTTAATTTTTTTTATGTATCAAGTGTGAACAATTTTTTTTTTGTTAGTGATTTTCATCTTAATTTTCAAAAGTGTTGATCCGCATCAACCCTTTTTGTTTAGAGGGCTTAGTTTTTACACTTCAAATTTTCTAATGAATTAAGTGTGGGTGATTTTTTTTAAATTTTGGTGATTTTCATGTTAGTAATAAAAAAAAAAAAGAAAAAAAAAATAATAATAATAGTAATAAAAACATGACAAAAAAATCAAATACAAAATAATATATAAAAACAAAAAAAAAAAACAAAAAACCTATAAAAATGTGAAAGAAAAACATAAAACATAAAGCATAAAAAAAATAAAAATAATAAAAACATGTTAGTAAAAAAAAAAATTAAAAAACATAACAAAAATAAAAAAACATAAAAATAATAATAATAAACAACTTGACAAAAAAATAAAAGAACATAAAACATAAAACATGTTAATAATAAACATACAATGACACTTTAATAACTATATACATAACCAATCGGTGCTCCTCTGCTGCGCGCGCGAGCCCCCTGCTGCACCCTGCGTACACTGCGCCTGCCTGAGCGCAGGCCACCGGCCATGGCCCCCTCGGATCCGCCTCTGGAGGGGGTCGATTCTCAGAAAGCTTTTTCCGAACTGGTGAAATCTCTGCCCCCTCAGCGCCCCAGGCCCGCCTTAACAAGATTTGTCAAGAAGCTAGATGTGCTTCAGGAAGTTCAGCTGCCTCCGGTCTTGCCACGCATGGCGGCCTTGTCTCTCGCCGAAAAAGGACTCATAGGACAATTCACAGGCCTCTGGCCTTCTCCAAGAACTGTACAAAGATGGGTCGAAAGAAACTGGGCCGATAAGATCCAAGGGAAAATCTCCATCAGGTTCTGTGGGAAAGGGTACTTCACTTTCCACTTTGAATCCAAAGAGGATAAGGACTTAATCTTTAGAAATGGGCCCTATTTTATGGACTCCAGGGGCCTCTACCTCAACAAATGGACTCCAGACTTTGATCCTAAACTGGACGTTCCCAGCGCTGTCCCAGTTTGGGTCCGTCTCCTTCATCTCCCTCTCCATTGCTGGGGAGATGAGTCTGTTCGTGCCATCGGGAATGCTGTGGGCAAATACATCGATCGTAGTGAGCCAAAAGATAACATGCAGGCCTGTGCAAGGATCTGTGTCGAAGTGGATCTTGGCAAAGGTCTACCAGAAGCAATAAAACTGAAAGTGGACGAATGGAGCCATATCCAGCAGCTGGATTATGAGCAGATACCTTTTAAATGCAAGGTATGCCATGAATATGGACACTTCGCCAATAGATGCCCTAAACTCGTTGATGCAGAAAGCAGTAACCAAGAGGGCCAATGGGAATCGGTCAAAAAGAAGAAGTCTGCCCCTCCTCGGAAACCCTCCCAGGAATCTATTCCTCCAGCTCCCTCTACCTCTCAGCCATCTTCATCCTCCCCTCCTTCATCTGTCCACCCCTCTTCTGATCCTCTGATCCCCTCTTCCTCTAACCCCTTCCTTGTCCTATCGTCCCTTCATCCACCCTCTATGGATCCTCCTTAGCCCCCCATGAACCTTTCCGAGTCCTCAGATCCCCCTCCCTTTCTGATCACTTCTTCGCAAGCTTCTCTTGAACCCTCCTTACCTAGACATACCAGAAGCAACACTAAAGAGCACGGAACTGCCAGTGACACCCACAAGAAACCTGGACCAGGCAGGAAATCAGCAAAGAAACATAGGAACGAGAACACTCAGAAAGATATAACCATGGGAACTCAAACCCCAATAGAGTCTTTCATTCAGGGACACCAAGAAAAAGAAACAAACCACAAAGAGTAAGAGAGGCGAGCACCTCTCCGCACGCCAAGTACCCAATGATGAAAATATTTTCTTGGAACAGTAGGGGGTTAGGGTACCCCTCCAAAATCTCCGCCCTCAGATTTAATCCATAGTGAAAAGCCAAAAATCTTACCGATTCAGGAAACAAAGCAGGATCAACAAGCAATGAGAAGCATTATAAACCAGCAGAATCAATACAAAGGGTGCGTAAGCGATGTAAGAGGAGCTTCGGGAGGCATCGTCACCCTCTGGGATCACAACAAGTGGAACTGTGTCTGAGTAAATCTACAGCAGCATTAGATCAGAATAGCGTTCGATAGTAGAACGAATAACCAAATAGTAATCATCTACAACGTGTATGCGCCCAATCATTACAGAGAAAAGGAAACATGCTGGGGCGATCTTCAGGCTAGTATCGATGGTGATCGAAACATAAATATCATAGTGGCAGGTGATTTCAATCTCATACTACATGCAAATGAAAAAAGGGGTGGCACCTTTTCTCCAGATCCCTTCAGAGGCCGGCTGGAGGCTATCATGCAAGACCACGATCTAATGGACGTGGCCCCAAAGAATCGTAGGTACACTTGGAGCAACCGCAGACTTGGCTCGGGCAACATTATGGAACGTCTGGACAGGTTTCTCATCAACATCTCTTTCCTTTCCTCTTTCTACGTGGGATATGCCACTGTTCTCTCCTCATCTGCCTCTGATCATTATCCCATTACCCTCACGCTGGAATCTCAATGCCCCCTTGGGCCCATTCCGTTTAAATATAGCCCTCTGTGGAATGAGATTCCTGCTGTTAGAGAAATAGTCCAGAGAACATGGAATCAGCATGTAGAAGGGTCGCCAGGTTTCATTTGGGAGACCAAGCAAAGAAAATTCAAGCAGTCTGTCAAAGAATGGGCAAGAGTAAGCTATAAGGAACCTGAGGAGAACAAAAAGAAAGTTAAGGGTGAACTAGAGAAAATCCAGAGGACAATAGAAGAACAAGGACTCTCCCAGCAGAGTATGGAACAAGAAAGGAACCTCTACTCTCAATTAAGTCATATAAGCAGGGAAGAAGAATCCAAATGGCAGCTAAAATCTAAGCAACTCTGGCTTCAAGGAGGAGATAAAAATACTCCATTTTTTCATAAGCAGGCCACAGCTCGAAAACTCAAGAACAATGTTTGTTCAATCTTGGATAAGGAGGGAAATCAGCAAAACACCCAAGAGGACATTAGAAATGCTGCCACAGAGTTCTATAGAGATCTGCTCACTGAAACCAAAGGAGAAGAGGTTTATGATGATCTTCTTCAACACCTCCATAAAGGTCTCACCAAGGACATGAATGATAGCCTGAATAAAGAAATTGAAGAGGAGGAAATAAGAAGTGCAATTTGGACTCTAAATCCTGATAAGGCGCCTGAGCCTGACGGATTCCCCATATGTTTCTACAGGTCATTCTAAGGTTTAATCAAAAAGGACATAATCAAGATGATCAGGTGGATTCAGCGGAAGGGCAAGATAGGTGGTTATACTAATGCAACATTCCTTGTCCTCATCCCTAAATAAAATTGACCTTCTTCCTTCTCTCGGTTTAAGCCCATATCACTCTGTAATACCTCTTATAAAATCTTGTCCAAACTTCTGGCATCTCGACTCAAACCTCTCCTCCCCTCTTTGATTTCTAAAAATCAAGGAGGGTTCTTGCCCAACAGACAAATAACTGACTCTATTCTGCTTGTGTAGGAAGCCATTCACTCGAGTCTATCCAGGAAGGAGAAAGGATTCATCCTCAAACTTGACCTGGCCAACGCATTTGATAGAGTTAGACACTCCTTCCTCTTTGTTGTTTTAAGAAAGATGGGGTTTGAGTCGCCCTTCCTCAGTCTCATTTCTGCTTGCATCTCTGGACCTTGGATTTCCCCTCTCGTCAATGGAAGGCCGGGTGATGCCTTTCAATCTTCTAGGGGTCTCAGACAGGGCTGCCCCCTCTCCCCTTATCTCTTCATTCTTATGGCGGAATCCTTCAGCCAAGCTCTAAACCACAATAGAAGAGTGGGTCTCATTTCAGGCATAAAATTTGGAAATGGAGCTAAGAATATCAACCACTCATAGTTCGCGGACGACACCTTGCTCATTGGAGGAGCCTCCACCACCATAGCACGAAGGTTCAAGTCTCTTCTTGATAGATTTATGGAGTACTCCGGAGGCCTGATCAACCAGCAAAAAAGTTGTATCTATGGATGGAACGCTTCTAATCAGGTCATTCACAACATTGCAAATGTCTTTGGAGTTACCTGCAATCTAGATTAGACTCATTTCTATTACCTGGGCATGCCAGTGAGCCTAGGACCATTGAAAGCAGGAACCTGGGACAGCATCATTGACAAGATGAAGAGGAAAGTTCAGCAATGGGGTTCAATGTGGCTCAACCCAGCAGGCCGGCTCATCCTTCTGAAATCAGGTATTTCCTCTCTACCCCTCTATCACTTTTCTCTCTTCCAAGCTCCTGCCTCTTTCCTTCACAAAATGGATGTTGTCCTACGACATTTTCTCTGGCAAGGGGGGAAAAACGACAAGAAGAAATTCAACCTTGTCAGTTGGAAACAAGTCATTCAGACTCAGGAAAGAGGGGGTCTCGGTGTTAGGTCACCCACTTTCGCTAATCTTGCCTTTGGAGGGAAGATAGTTTGGAGGCTCATCACTGGTCCTCCGGCGTGGTGGAAACAGGTCCTAGAAAGCAAATATCTGAACTTCCCTAGGCAGCAACTCCTAGACTCTGATATCCCCAATAGGGACTCCTCAAAAATTTGGCAACTGTGCAAAAAAGCTATTCCTATGATGACTCAGAATATTTCCAAAGTCCTTAGGGGAGGATCTAGCATAAACATTGGGGCTGATAAAATCTTGGGACAGCAGCCAATAAACAGGCACAATGATGCTATTCCTATCTTGACTTTCCTCAACAACAAAGGGATCTTTTATCTGGATCAAATCTCTAGATGGGACCCTTTGTCTCACATTTGGCTTGGATGGATGTTTCCTACTATCCCTAGTGATATTAATAATAGCTTAACCGCACTTCTGTCTCTGCTCCATGGCAAAGCACCCATCAAGAAAAACGAGAAGGACGGCTTCCAATGGGACCCCTCAGGATCGGATTACTCTATTCAAGCAGGACATCAGCATATCAGCTACAGCACCCTCCACATGCCATTATGGAATCAATGGAGAATCGTTTGGAAATCCGAGGCGCTGCCTAAAAACAAATTCTTTACATGGACCCTTCTTAAAGGGAAAATCTTAACAGCAGAGAACCTGCAGAAGAGGGGTATTAATGGACCATCTCGCTGTCCCAACTGCTGTGGCGCTGAGGAAACCATGCATCATCTTTTTGTCGACTGTACCTATGCTATGGACTGTTGGAAAAACTTAGACCTCGTTGATAAGTTACCATGGACTTCCCAACAATCAATAGGGGAAGTGATCCTTGCCTGGAAAAAGAGCTGTCCCTGGGGAAATAAGGGAAGCAACCTAGTGAAGAGAGTATGGAATACCCTCCCCTACACCATGCTATGGAGTATCTGGCTAGCAAGAAACCAGAGAATTTTTAAGGATAAAAATACAACATCAAGAATTGTCAGCAACAAGGCAAAGAATCTTGCTCTCGAAACCATTTCAGCCAAAACACATAGCAACATCGATGTAACAAAATACAGCGTTGAGGAAAGAAGCTTCATCAGTTACATCCTGGATAAAAACAACAACATTCAGAAAGGTAAGACAGAGAAAGTCCAGCGCAATCAGGAAATCCACCCATGGAAAATCAGGCTAAAGGAGGAGGAGTTTGCCAACTGGTTACAGAACTGCAACAGCTACTACCTGTTCTTTGACGGAGCATCTAAGTCAAACCCAGGAATAGCTGGAGTAGGAGGCCTGATCCTTAATGCTAATGGGGAATGCGTTCTCTATTACGAATGGGGTCTTGGGAACTTATCCAACAATCGGGCAGAGGCGTTGGCTCTTTATCAGGGATTAACACAGCTCATCAGGCTTGGAATAAGAACAACAAAGATTTTTGGAGACTCCTCGGTGGTCATAAGCCTTATGAGCCATCAAAAAAAGACTCCCAAAATCCTCCTTCAGCAGATCATCCAGAGATGCTAGCTCTTGAATCAAACACTGGGCAACCTGCAATACCATCACATTCTCCGTAATCTCAATAAGCATGTTGACTGGCATGCAAACAAGGCCTGCGAAAGAATTATGGGTAGCTTATGCTGCAATGCTGTGGTGAGTCATCAACCTCTGCCATGAACCGATTCTCTTTAACTTGCATCAATCCATCCTGCCCTGACACTAAGAAGTGGCCTCATCTCTTCCAGACTTCCAACAATTACCTTAAATGCAACAGGAATTGGTGCAGACCCGATTTTCCCAATGCTCTGTTCCTATTTCGTTCTATCTCCACCTGCTTTCGTCATACCTTAGCCTATACAAATTTTTTGAAAAGTCTACATGTCATCTCTTCCCCCAAGGTCGACTCTCGACCATCCTGCCCTTCTCATCGTTACCACACAGCGCCCTATTCAGTTCTATTAAATCATTTGATTGCTATTTTGCCAAATTCTGGTGGCCAAGAGGTTATATTGGTATACTTGTTTGTTAACACTCATAGGCAGTCAACCAATGCCCTCTATCTTATCCAGCACGGGATCCTTCCACTCCCTCATCAGCTCGAACATCGGTCCATAAGAGGCAGCCAGGATAAGGAGCTCAAAGCGGCCCTGAAACTTATGAAGAATATCTCCAACAACAAAATCTCAAATCCCTCAAGCGCCAGTCATAAGGAATGTGAAGAAAAGCTGGAGGAATATACAACACATCATCACAATCACATTAGCATAGATCAGAAATGATTTGTCAATGTCAATTTCTGTTGTTCCAATTTGTAAGAATTTATTCCTGTCGAGAATCTCTTAAAACAAGAACAAGCAGGATTAAGGAGAACTTTCTGCTATGTAACTCCTCAGATCCTGAATTTCTTTTGCATCTATTGTATTTCAGGAGTCCTGACTCCCTCTTTTTTTTTTCAGAGATTAATATAGCAACCGAATTTGTAAAAAAAATAAAATAATAAAGCATACAAATAAAAATAAAAAAAAACATGACAAAAAGAAAATCAAATACAAAAAATATATAAAAAAGGAAAAGAAAAAAAACAAAAAACCTGTAAAAAAAAAAAAAAAAAAAAAAATTGAATAAAAAATTAATGAAAAAACAAAACAAAAATAAAAATAAAAAATAAAAAAATGTTTTTTTTTCAAAAAAATTATATAATTTAAAGAAAAACAAATTGATCCACACAAAAAAAATCTAAAAACATTTTTTTTTAAGTTAAAAAATAATAATAATAAAAACCACATTACAAAAAAAACTTAAAATAATTACCAAAAAAGAGTTTAAATAAAAAAATTAAGAAAACAAAATTCAATTAAAAAAAAATAATTAAAAAAAATAAAAAATTAAATTAATTAAATTAAAATAATTAAAATAAAAAATAAAAATTTAAGAATTAATTTTTTTAAATTAAAATTATAAAAATAAAGAAATAACATATTTAAAAAAAAATTAACTTATAAAAATTTAAAAAGAAAACATTAAAAAAATTCAAAGTAATTAAAAAATAAAAACAATTTAAAAAAAAAAAACACAATTGAAAAAATAAAAACAATTAAAAATAAATAAATAAAAACAATCAAAAAAACCATTAAAAAAACAATATTAAAAAAAATTGTAAAAAAAAAAAGTAAAAAAACATTCTGCCTCCCGATCCCTTCCTCACCCCCCTCCCTGTCACGCCCCTACCCTGGCGGTACTCTTCCAACTACACGAAGGGTGGTGCGGCACCACCACCCTTTTTCTTTTTAAGAATACTCACAAGTGTGGACTACGCCTAACTTACATACTTAGTTTATTTTTAAAATTTCTAAGTATTATTTTTGTTTAGAACAATGGAAACATTTATAAAAGATTCATCATCATTATCATTTTAATATAAGTGCATAGCGGATAATAAACAGGAGGGGCAACTCTTTGCAATATGAGTCTACCCAATAATAATGACACTATAAGGATCCTTGCAAATTTACAACCGGAGAGGATCCCCAGGTTCCAACTCTTAAAATCAGCAAACTTTCAACCTCGGCCTGCACCACAGTGCATCCTTGCCTTTCACCGGGCAGAGGTGCCCACAAACCACCTCCACCGTTCACCGTCATTCAACTTTCGTTCGGACCGCCCATCGTTCAGCTGCCTCGTGCAGCGCTGCCCGGTCCTGTCACCCACCCAGTGCACACCCCGCAGTTCGCCTATATTATGCCAACGGAAACACACCCCACCTGAACTACTGTGCTAACCATCGTTTCATTAAGCTCGTGGGGCACTCCTACCCAACTCATCAAACTGCCAGGTCAACCAACTCACGAGTCGCCCATTCTGTCACCTCGACTCTCCTACCCGAGCTCGCTCAATCTCCGTGTCAACCACTCACAGTCGCTTGTTTTGTCACCTCGGGTGTTCCTGCCCAACTTTCCAAACGATCGTGTCGACCAGCTCCCAGGCCGCCCATTCTATCACTCGGGGTGCCTCCACCCAAGCTCGCCAAGTTATCGTGTGCGACGGCCCTACGGTTAACCTGTCACACTTCCGTGTGCGCCCGCCCCTCGTTCAGCCTGCAACCTGTAAGGCCCACGAGTCATCGTTACGAGTTAGTGGGTTGGGTGCTCCAACCAAGTGCGTTTAACTGATGAGTCGGCACAAGTCCTCGTGGGCGCACGGAGGCAAGATAAGTTGTGCGTGTTTAACCGACAAGTCAAGGGCGCACCCACACGATGCGATGAGCTGACCAACGAGCCAAGGAGCGTCACACGAAAGTCGTTTTGTGAAAATGGCTACGTGTTGGCGGGTTTATATGGGAGGGCGTTCCCACACATAGGCACACACACCATAGGCCAACGTGAGAGATTGGCGAAATAACCAAACGGTGGGTTGGCTTGACAAGTCGGAGCTCGAACCAAAGGTTAGGTCGCCATATATAGTAATGGAGGAATGGTGGAGAAAGACATTAGGTGATAAGTGAAATCTTCAAGTGAACGAGCTAGAAAGCTGATGTGAGCTGTAGACTTAGCGAGAATCGGGTGAAGGGCAAAGTGCAGTTGGTGGTTGGGCCGAAGCACAAAGCCAAGGAAAAACGTGAAGATGTGTAGAACAACAGGGCGGACAGACGGTGGTATTGCAGGTCAGGCGGCGGTGTAATCATAGGCCGGAGGTGTGACAAACTGGCCGCAGCGAGCAGGCACACGAAGGTGTGACAGGTTAACTGCAAGGCAGGCACACAGAGTGTGACGAGCTAGCCGTAGCGGGCAGGCATGCACAGAGGTGCGACGAGCTGGTCGCGGCGGGGGGGCGCGCATAGAGGTGACGAGTTCATTGACACGGCGGTTCGGCGAACGGGTGGAGTGCTCGAGGTGACGAGATGGGCAGCCCATGAGATGAGCGACCCGCAAGCTGGGCAACACGGTTGCGCATGCGTGTGGGTAGGAGCGCGCCAGGTGGAATGGGCGGGCAACCCATGAGGTAATGAAGTAAGGTGAGCACAGTGTGTCGGTGGCATGGTGTAGGCAAGAAATGGGGTGCGCACTGGGTGAGCGACACGACTGGGCAGCGCTGCATGAGGCAGCCGAACGAGAGGCACGAGCCGAACGAAGTTTGTGAACGGTGAACGGTGGAGGTGGCCCGTGGGCACCTCCGCCCTGTGAAAGGAAAGGCTGCACGGTGGTGCAGGCTGAGGTTGTAAGTTTGCTGATTTTTAGAGTTGGAACCTAGGGTTCCTCTCTAGTTTTAAATTTACGAAAATTTTGATATTGTCATTATTATTGGGCAAGCTCATATTGTCCGGAGTTGCCCCTCCTATTTATTATTCGTTGTGCACTTATGTTAAAATGATAATGATGATGAATGTTTCCACTGTTCTAAAAAAAGATAATACTTATAAAGTTGAGAAATAAACTAAGTATGAAAGTTAGGCATAGTCCACACCTATGAGTATGGTTAAAAAGAAAACGGGTGGTGGTGCTGCACCCCCCTTCGTGCAGTTGGAAGAGTACCGCCAGGGTAGGGGAATGACATGTGGTATTAGAGCCTATTACTAATACGTGACGAAGAAGTCTGAATACTTGACATTTGTGACAGTTGATTCAGGTTTATAGGTGAAGTGGTACAAGCTGATCGTTGTGACAGTTGGTATCCGGGTTGATTCAGTTGAAGTTTAGGTCTTTTGAAGGTTGATGACTGTTGAAGGTGAAGCAGGTATCGAACACTTGTTGAACGGATGAACATGGTTGAAAGAGCATTTCAAAAGCTAAAAGACATGGGTGATTATTGGAAAGAAGAAACACAGAAACACTATTAGGCTTTTGCGCAAGAGTGGGAATCCTTGATACATATAGGGAGCAAGATAGCAGATTTGAGGGAAGACTTGAATAATATTCATGTGAAGACTGATGAACTCAAGGGACTTGATGAAGAGATCCAGCAGGGTGATCTTAGGCTCCAAGAATTCATGAATGAGAGAGTTCGGTTGAGGGAGAAAAGCACCATGGCAGAAGAAAACGTTAGGGAGCTCGAGGACAAGATAAAGAAGGCTTTCTTAGTAGAAAGACCGTTGTGATAGAGAAAGATGAGCTCAATTACATTGACAGACTTGGGGACTATCACTGAGACATTCAGCCAGATGTTCGAAGGCTTAGTTCACTTCGTATAGAAGGAGTCAATGGGTGCTTGATTGGTGTACTTAAGCAGGGAACGATGGAGTACAAGATTGAAGGAATTCAAGAAGAACCAGGATCGAATTGCTTAGATGAGCCAAGCAATGAGTTGAAGTACCTTAAGAAGGAAGTCAGGTTGAAGCACAAGTCGATATACTCTTCTGGGGTCGAATTGTTGAAGAAGGTTGTTGAAGTAAGACGCAAGATCAAGCTGAAAAAGGATGGTGATGCCTTGAAGCTAAGTTTTGTGTAGGTGACCGTATGTGGCAAGATATTTCAAGCTTTAGTAGACATAGGAGCTACTCATAGTTTCCTTAGTAGGAAAGCAACAAAGTCTTTTGGAAAGAAAGATGAAATGGGAAGAGAGTGGAGTGCTTTCAAAGTAGTAAACTCTACCATGAAAGCTGTAACTGGTGTGATGGAGAACACTTAGGGGAGAGTGGGCTCTTGGTTTGGAAAGTTGGACTTGAGGATCGTGGACTTGGATGATCATTCTATGGTGTTGGGGCAAGACTTTTTGAAGGTTGCACAAGCTATACCAATGGTGGACTGGGACATTCTCTTTTACAACTGAAGGGAGAACTTTGTTGGTTCCGATGAATAAAAGGAGTTGCTTCTATGACTTTGTATCCAAAAGATATGAATGTGAAGCATGTTGGTATGGAGCAAAGAGGACTTGGGTGTATGACTCAAACAACGAAGGAAGGGAAGTTAGTAAAATTTGTTGCAAGAGCTAGAAGGAAAGATGAGGGTGGAAAATCAATTTCATACATCTAGAGACACTTGACAGGACCATCGTCTACAAAAGATGTTCACAATGGAGTTGCAGATGAATCAAGTTTGAATACTTCTTCAGTGGCAGTGGTTGAGGAAGATTACGCAAGTAGAGATCCGGCTGGCATAGTGGAGTTTTGCAGATATGCGATGGGAATATATGATTTTTAGTTGACGAAGGACAGGCTTGAGAATCTTGGTTGTACACATGAAGAGGTTGGAGTTGTGCATAAGTACTTGAAGACACAACATCAATCTGATACATGGGTGGATGAGTTTCAGGGAGGGAACTTCCTAGCCCTCCTTTCTCAATAGACAACCTTGGAGGGAGGTTGGTGCAGTGAGCTTGACACTTAGAAGGGTTGCACCACCTTGGCAAGCGGCCTTGGGAGGAGGCTTCTTTATTTGACAGGTTGATGATGTTGGGATGTATGCGACTACTTAGCAGCACATTAGCATTAGCATCATGGACAACATGTTGCAGATGGGATGGGCATAGCATGGACCTGATCATGGCTTATTTTGGACAGATTCTTGATCAAGTTGAGATTATGACAGGATGCTAAGAAATAACCGACGATGGCATGGAGAAGGTACATTCTCATAGGTTGAGCATGACGGTTGGATTAGCCACCCAACTAGTTTGATGACATGCGGGCATGCAGTGCGTCGAGTTTGTGTTAGATAGATGCCTTGTTTTCAACTAAGATGTTATGTTGGCTGGAGTATTATGTAGAGATTCACATGATGGATGACACATTATGGAGACCATCGTATTACATATGTTGTAGGGATGTTTGGAATATATGGAATAACAAAAGTCATGGATCAAGGAGACTTCTTGTTTGTACATAGACCGATGGTTTATGCGACAGTGGTTGATTGACAGTCTTGGTGACAAGATGGTTGCTGGGATGGAGAATTGGCAAGGATGACAATGACTTTAAGTGGGGGAGGATGTAAGGCCCACGAGTCATCGTTACGAGTTAGGGGGTCGGGCGCTCCAATCGAGCGTGTTAACTGACGAGTCAGCACAAGTTGGCATGGGTGCACGGAGGTGAGATGAGCTGGACACTTTTAACTGGCAAGTTGAGGGCGTGCCCACACGACGCAACGAGTTGACCAAATGAGCTAAGGAGCATCGCACGAAAGTCATTTTGTGAAAATGGCCAAGTGTTGGCGAGGATGGCGAGTTTATATGGGAGGGTGGTCCTGCACATGGGCGCCCACACCATAGGTCGACGTGAGAGATTGGCGAAATAACCAAATAGTGGGTCGGCTTCACAAGTTGGAGCCCCAACCAAAGCTTAGGCCGCCATATATACTAATGGAGGAATGGTGGAGAAAGAGATAAGGCAATAAGCAAAATCTTCAAGTCAACAAGCTAGCAAGGTGATGCAAGCTGTAGAATTGGAGAGAATCGGGTGAAGGGCAAAGTGCAGGCGGTGGTTGGACCGAAGCATGGAGCCAAGGAAAAATGTGCAAATGTGTAGAATCGCAAGGCGAACAGATGGTGGTATTGCAGGTCCAGTGACGATGTAATCGCAGGTCAGAGGTGTGATGAATTGGTCGCAGCGGGAAGGCACACGAAGGTGCGACGAGTTTACCGCAAGGCAGGCACAGAGGCGTGACGAGCTGGCCGCAGTGGGTGAGCACACACGGAGGTGCGACGAACTGGCCGCAGTAGGCAGGCGCACGCGGAGGTGAGACGTTGGTTGACACGATGGTTCGGCGGACGGGTGGAGCACCCGAGGTGACGAGCTGGTCGACCCACGAGTTGGGCGACCTGCAAGTTGGGTGACCCGCGAGATGGGCGACACGGTTGTGTGGGAGAGTGGGCAGGAGCGTGCTAGGTGGAACGGGTGGGCGACCCACGAGTCGGTGAAGTAAGGTGAGTGCGGTGTGTTGGTGGCACAGTTTAGGCAAGTCGCAGGGTGTGCGCCGAGTGGGCGACATGACCAGGTAGCGCTACACGAGACAACCGAATGACGAGCGTGGGTCAAACAAAGTTTGCGAACGGTGAACGGTGGAGGTGGGCCATGGGCACCTCTGCCGTGAAAGGAAAGGTTACACGGTGGTGTAGGTCGAGGTTGTAAGTTTTCTTATTTTGAGAGTTGGAACCCTAGGTTCCTCTCCAGTTGTAAATTTATGAAAATTCTGATATTGTCATTATTATTGGGCAGACTTATACTGCAGGGAGTTGCCCCTCCTGTTTATTATATGTTGTGTGCTTATGTTAAAATGATAATGATAATGATTGTTTTATGAATTTTTCCACTGTGCTAAACAAAGATAATACTTAGAAAGTTGAGAAATAAACTAATTATGAAAGTTAGGCATAGTCCCGACCTGCGGTTATACTGCCGCCCGACCTTCGGTTTCGCCCACTGCCCAACCTGTGTTCTATTCTGTCATCTCACCCTGCAGCCTTGCTTCTTGCAACTCCACCTGAAATTCTTTCGCCTTGGCTCCGTGATTTAGCCTAGCCACCGCCTGCACTTCGTCCTTCACCCAAGGCCACCAAGTCCGTAGCTCGTCTTCTCTAGCTTGCACTTCCAAGACTTGATGATTTTTGTTGATGTCTTTCTCCACCATTCCTCCACTAATATATATGGCAGTCTAACTTTTAGTTGGGGCTCCGACTTGCCAAGCTAACCCACCATTTGGTTAATTCGCCAATCTCCAACGTCGGCCTATGGTGTGGGTGCCCATGTGGGGGACACCCGTTCCATATAAGTTTGCCACCCACCAACACTTAGCCATTTCCGCATATGACTTTGTGCAGTTGTTCCTTGGCTCGTTCGTGTCATGCAGGCGCACCCTCGACTTACAGGTTAAATGCACCCAGCTCGTCTTCCCTCCATGCGCCCACACCGACTCGTGGCAACTCATCGGTTAAATGTGATCGGTTGGGGCGCCTGACCCACCAACTCATAATGATGACTCATGGGTCTCACATCCTCCCCCACCTAAAGTCATTGTCGTCCTCGCCAATTCTCCATCCCAGCAACCATCTGTCACCAATATCATCAAGCCACCTGAATTATGTGTATGGGTAATCCAGATGTGTCCACCTCTCAACCTGCTTCACGCCATAGATATGCCATTGCTCTGCAAGGAATCATGTGTTGGTACCCCTCATGTCGGTGATTAGTTGGGTAGTTAATCCAAACATGCATCGCCTCCACAAGTACTCATGCCCCTACATCATCATGACTGTCCACTGCATGCTACCTGTTAATTTGGGTCATCTCACCCCTAGATGCTTGCTCAAAATGTTGGAGACTCATTTCTATGAGCAGCTAACAATGAGCCTCTTCTCCATGACAGTCTAAGAATATGAGGAGGGAGTAGAGCCTGAAGGCTTGTTGAAGGCCCGAAAATCGGGTCAACAACAAGGGGGATACCCACCCGGTCCGGAACTTGGTTGGCAGCTCCTTATCCGTTTGGTATAGCGGGTCCGACTGGGGATAATGGGACCAGTTTCCCAATCTAAGGGGTTTGTGTGTGTGTGTAGAGTTGGATGATGCTGATCTAGGAGTATTTAAAGCTAATTTAATTCAAACTCCTGTTATAGACATTTTTGTGCCTTGCATCACTGAGCATGAAATGTCCATAATCAAGGGATCCAAAGTCCCTAAACATGTTATTCCTACCCCTAGAGGAACAAGGCCAACTAACCACAGCAGTTCACAAAAGTTCTCCACTTGAAAACACTCAAAAACAAGCTAATTCTGGATCATGTCAACTGCTCCACTGAGCATCTGTGCTGAATGTCAACTGCTCCACTGTCTACCTGCGTTGAATGTCAACTCCAACAAAGGCTACCTGCGCTGGGCGAGTTTGGACAAGTGGCAAGTTCATTCTTCAAGGTGTCAATGCCCAGGAAGCTTCCAAAATGACACTTGCATCAAGGAATTCCACTGGTGATGAGTAAGAGGTTCCAAATCTCCAAGTGGAAGCAAGAACCTCCAAGTGGACTCAAGAACTGAAAGTGGGAGAGGACACTAGTCAGCTTCATACCAGCCTCAAGCTGACTCATCCTTTCTCCAAAACTCCTATATATAGATCTCTCCTACATGAGATCAGGGAGGCTGGAATTTGGTATTTGTAAAGAATTGTTGTTGGTTTGAGATTAGAGCTATTGGGTGATTTGCTTTCAAGGAGGTGAAGAGGAGATTCCTTTCTGCTGGGAAGGTGATGCTGGATTGGGCCTCATATGGTTGTATCACTTCCTGAACTTTACTTCTTCATCAATAAAGCCATTTGAGTTTCTTCTATATGCATGTATCTCAATGATGTTTTGTTTTACTTGCATGTTTAGTTTATTCTAATCCTTAAACTAGTTATGAATGTATGCTTCTTGTAGTTTCCCTCTCTTTCCATTTTGCAGGAACTTGGTGTAGCTGGGCCAGTGAAGGAGCAAGCAGCTGGGGAGCAAGCAGAAGGAGTGAGATTGGATCAGCAAACTAGCGGAAGACATCGGTTGGTTGCATCTTTCTCCTCTATTTACATTTCATAAGGAAGAATACTTAGATAGTTTTGTCTTCTTTGTTGCTGAGGTACTATCACCCTTAGAGTGGGATAGGGGCATTCCGTATTGGATACTTTTCCCTACAACAAACTGGCGACTCCACTGGGGATCGTATCTTGTTGGTTTAGTTGTGTTTTTGCTATTCATTTCATAAACTTATAGAGTGCCGAATCGAACTGCATTTGTCTCTATCGAATGCAAAGTAGAGAGCAGCTACTCTTGTCCATGCACTGGGCTTGTTTATGATTTTAAAAGTTGATCCACAAGTTCTCTAACAGCTCTTAGTGATAGATCTTCATCCTCCTTTGAATCATCTTTTAGTTTATACCTGATTGATAGCTTTGATTTGGCCAAAAACTGTTGATTTTTGAGCAATCTGTAAGCGCAACTGCTGTGAAGGCAGTCTGCATTTCAACGTAGGTCCCGTGAAGGCTACCTGCGCTGAATGTCAAACTGACAGTGTTGAGGTTGCGCTGAACCAGTTTAGCCTTGTGCAGCTGGGGTTCTCTGCTTTCTGTTGCCCTGTTTTGATCCCTGTTTTTGCAGCCTGTTATCAATCAGTGTTCTTATCTGAAACCACCTTTCTTTGCCTCTATTCCGCCTCGGTTGTATAAAGAAACTGTATTTGTTCTTTGTGTATTTCTTACATCATTTGCAGTTTCCCATTACGAAAATGAACTAGTCTTGCTGTGGCCTCTTAGATCTAGACCTGTCATAAGTGTCATTTTGATCCTAAGAGTTAGTTTGTTTGCTGTTCATAGCTGATTGAGCTTTTGTTTTCGTCATATGGTTTGAATTTATGCATTTCTAGTGTCGAAACAAGTAAATTATAAGGTGTCTTTTGATTTTGGACTAAAAGCTTGTTTATGTTCACTTGAAATCGAATTCAAAGTTATACAACAGCTTTCTTTATGTAAAACATCAACATTAAGAAAGAGAAAAGAAATACCTGCATTGTGCATTTGCATTTTGACAGCTTGCATGTTGATTTAGGAAAAAGTGCATTAGTGTGTGCTCTATGCTCTGTGTGAAAAGATGATGTCTTTCTTTTCCCTCAGTAGTTAGGATTTTCATAAGTTGAAAAGATAGAAAAAGCTTGCTTATCATCTTTAGACTGCATTTAGGAGTTGTACCATACATCTCGTGGTGATCCATAAAGGCAAACTTCTAAACAAGATCAACCTAAAATAAATTGAATGAACATAACAACGCTTTGAAACATAACACAAACACATAGAGGTCTAAGCTAGAGACGTGTTCCGGCGTCGTTAAACGTGATATCTTACCATTGAGTGGTTGGGTGATTCCTCCACGGTGAAGCGATAAGTATCAATACAGACTTGTGCTCCCACGTACCGTCGCGTATATATTGGGAGACCCCTATAGGAATAAAGCCTTTATCCATAGGAAGCCGTGTCGACCGCCCTACTAATCGCAATGCAGTGAACACAGCATTCCCGAAGATCGACCACCCGTACCGTAAAACGTATTCTGTGGTTTTGCGAAAAGTTTGGCACACCCTCTGCCTAGATCTCCAGAGCAGTTTCTTTTGGCCTTTTTCAGACTCTATAACAGAAAAAGTCCGTCCGATCATTTGTCACTTCGGGCTCGTTAAAACATCGAAGGAGACTAGAGTCATCTTTAGCTTTTTCTCGACTCTTTAAAAGTGAAAAAGCAAGTTGTGTCTAAAGCGTCGTTAAAAATGTATTTTAAACGGAACATAATCACCTCCTATTCCTGCGTTGATCTTTAGGTTGAGAAAATGGAACACACCAACCAAGGAATTCCCCATGCTGGAAATCCTAGTCCTTTCTCCTCTTGCGGAGATGTTGGTGCGCCCCACATGGCCACATTGTCGCTTCCAGGACTGGCAATTGGGCTACCAGTCTGGCTATTCTCAACCAATGTAGTTCAGAACACCACGGTTCCTGAACAGTCGAGTCAACAGTCAGATCAGTCTAGAGCTGCCCACCAGCCTTCTACTTCTTATAACTCTTCCTCTCCTCCTTCCTCTTCGCAAGGTAGAGCCGGCAAAAGCCAAGCTCCCAAAGAGAAGAAGGAGAAGAAGAAGAGAGAGAAGAATAAGAAGGAGCCAAAGGCGACTGGGGGCAAGCAAAATATATCTGACAAAAATCCACACACAGCACTGACCGGGCCTAAATCGCCATGTGTCATATGTAGAGGAGACCACTTCCATAGAGATTGTCCCTGTATTCCCTGGATACTAAGGGACTGGTCCCCTCGTTTGCACAATTCAGGAGCATCAACCTCTGATAGCCATGTTGAATGCTTACCGTCAACTAGCGAAAGTGAAGGTTTAAGACAAAGAGGGGGAGCAAGATCCCCCTGCAGACTGTGTGAAGGCGATCACGCCATCCACCGTTGTCCCTTCTTAGACGAGGCGAAGAGAGTTTTGGAAGATCGTCTGGTTTCACCGTTACGACTTCCTCCTGGATACAAAAAACTCGTGCCAAGTCCTTCGTTAGTTGAGAACACAGCTGGCCCGCTCAAGTGGTCAGCTGAAGCGTCAGTCATTGAAAATGAACCTACTGAATCCAGACCGGACGAAAGTCCAAAGGTCGAAACGGCAGTTGACCCGGTTCTGCCTTCAGAGGTTTCATCTTCAAATGACACCGTCACTGAAGATTCATCTTCAAATGACACCCTCACTGAAGAGAATAAGGATGACACCATCCAGATTCTTTTCATCAACACAGATTCTGACGAGCATCAGGGCAATGCGCCCATTCCTTTATCGCAGGAAGGAACTTCGTCAGGGTCATATCCGGCCGTATATTCGGTCCGACCACCAAGCAACCTTGTTGTGTCCTTTGATTGGAACCAACTAGGCAGACCCCGGTTGCCAGCTAGTATACCATTCAAAATTATAGTCCAAATATACAAAATGGTAATGGCTGGCACTATCATTGATGAAGGGGCATCTGTGAGTATCCTTTCCTCTATTGCTTGGAAAGCACTGGGTTCCCCAGCGCTTTTGCCTGAGATGAGAAATCTATCGGGCTTTGATAAAGGAACCAGTCGACCATTAGGGATCCTCCCCAATGTGCCCATTACATTGAAAGGGAAGGCCGTTCAAATGAACGTGATGGTCATTCAAGGACCCTTGGATTATAACCTACTCCTTGGACGAGACTATATATATTGCATGGGAGCAATAGTCTGCTCACTCTTTAGAGTAATGTGTTTTCCACACGAAGGAAGAATGGTCAAGCTCGTAGACCAACTTTCATTTCCGGGATCACGCATCGCAAATAGTCATATACCAACCCTAAATGGTCTATTCGCTCAAGAAATGTCTCCACCCCCGGTCCATCTTCCCGATGAGTGCGAGTGATTTGGAAAGATATGAGTGGAACCCAGGGGGCATGCATCCTGGTCTGCTTCGGGCAGAGAAAACCTTAGGTATAAGGTAGGTTTCCGCGGGAGAATATGACTAGTCTGTACCCCATCCGTCTAGGAAGAGGGGTTGTTCTAGAATAAGATTCTTTTGTCAAAGTTATGTGTTTGACGGAACAGGGTCACTCACCTTTGTCTATTTCGGTAGGCATTGCTGAAGAAATGTTTTGTTTGAAAGATTAATGAGACAATCTTTGGGTAACCTGAAAGAGGTAACCTCTCTTAGTAAAACAAATGTTTTGTCTTTTGAGTAGTGTTCTTCTCTTGTCGCAAGTAGCTGTTCTCTTGCGATCTTGCAAAGAATATATTGAAAATTGGACTAGCGAGAAAACAAGTAGTTGTTCTCTTGTGATCTCGTATAGAACTATTAAAGCTAGACTAGCAAGACGACAAGTAGCTGTGAACATCCAAAGAAAAGCAGATGTAAGAAGCAGGAGAGGTAACCTTGAAATTGTATTTTATACCTGGGGGCATGCAAACCTTTTGAAATGCAAGCAAGGGGTGACTATTTATTTTTTAAATTTTTAGGTCCTCCCTTTAAACCTGTAGGTCTAACCCTTTAAACTCGTAGGATTAGCCATTTCCGAACTTGCATAACGGAAGGATCCGGAGAAAAGCGTGGTGAGATGAAGCTCCATAAAAAATAGCGATCTCCAAGGAGACATTCTTATCTTATGACTGGTATAACCGAGCAGTTTTAGCGCATAGTTCATGCTCGTTAAAAAATAAACATAAGACCGAGCAGTTTTAACACGGACTTCATGCTCGTTAAAAAATAAACATAAGCTGTGAGCAAGCTTCCCCTTAGAGTTCAAGCTCATCCAGAAAAAATGAACCGGTAAATAACCATTTGAGATCGTAAATTCATCAGCCATAAAAGCCTTGGTCGTGTTTGCACCGTCACCTCCACTTTTCATTTGGCCAATCGTTCACCTCCATTTGATTGTTTACCTATTTTGAGGAACAGCTGTGAAGAGTGATTTCACCTAGCCATCCTTGTGACACTGTCGTGATTGGAAAATTCCAACCTGTACCTGGAATCTGCTGCTATCCCTGTTTATCACTCGTTCCTCAAAATACGAGTCTTCTTTGAGCTCTTTTCATCTGACTCGTAAAATATGAAAAGTTTGCCGAGTTTTGGCCTTCCAGCTCGTTAAAGCAACCGGAAGAGCTATCCCTCCTCTAGATTTTAATCTTTTTGGACCTGAGGGATTATTGCACAAAAAGATCGAGCGCTTGTTTAGTTCGGCTCGTTAAAACTATCGAAAATTCATCCCTTCTGTATTGTTTTATACTTTTTCGGACTTAAGGGATTAGATGACGAAAAAGGAACCTTGGAGTCGACTTTACATACCTTTTCAGACTCTCTAAAAATGAAAAGGACCGAGTTATCCTTGTCATTAGACTCGTTAAAATCACTAAGTAGCGACAAACTTGTCTTTAGGCGAGAACGAGTTTCCCTATCGCTAAGCTCGTTAAAACATAGCGATGGGCTTGCCCGAAGGGCAGGTTATAGAACAAGCATATGTTATCCTCCTCAAGCTTGACAAAAATAAAGAGGTACTGGTCAGCAATGACTAGGGAAAAATTGGGAGAAACTCAAAGAAAAGCTTTGATGGTAGCAAGTCGCTCTTGAACATGACACTTTTCCTCCGTACCACAATCGGGTTGGGTTGTTTCATTCACCGGTCACATCACCATGGTCTCGCCATACCATCCATAATTGGGGTAATGCTACCAATCCATCGCATCAGTGTCACCATATGTTCAAGAGAAGTCATTCAGAAAGAGTCAACCGTGTCCCATCCACTGCCATACATTATCCTTCATCCTTTCATGACCGCCACCCTGAATCATACATCACAGATCGTTTTCACCTCCATCAAAATCATTAGCTCCGTTCCGTGTCACTGATGTGGGATTCATTAAGGCCCTCCTTTGACGGATCGCTTCTTTTCGACATCAGCTCATTATCCAAGAAGTTGATCTAGGAACACCCCCCTCAGTACTTTGAAGCTTGCATGCCTCAATGGCAAGTTTCTCACTTCCGGCGACAGGTATACATCAATGACCTTCGACCAGGAGATTTTGCGTGGTGTTCGACACCAAGTCCTTTATTCACACCACGTGAATTGTACTGCAGTACCTTGAGGGTCATTGTCATTATTGGTGATTCCTCTCGCGCTTGTTAACGGTTTTCATCATTGACCGGTAATCAAGCGACGTCTTTCCATGTTCGACTTCAGAACAATCCTCACATGGATCGACTTGTACTTAGAGTGAAGATTGAACGAGTTTGAAGACCCTGGATCTAGTTTCAGCCATCCGGGCTGCGATATATATTCAGGAAAGATAAAGACATTTTGACATGTACATCAGTGCAGCAGATGATCATCCTACTCAAAGGATGATAATTTCGCCAAAATTATCAGTCTACCATCAGACGATCGTCTGTTCTATGTACAAAAATGAATTTATAAAGCTGAGCATGGGAACGCCCGCCTCAGCTAGATCATGAAAGCAGTATGAATCATAATGTATTGTATTGTATCTTATTACAGGTCTCCTCCCAGCGATTGGATGAACTTCGGATCCTCCTAGTAAAGCATTTCACCCGATAAACGGCCTCATACTTTAGGGGGCAACTGTTATAGACATTTTTGTGCCTTTCATCACTGAGCATGAAATGTCCATAATCAAGGGATCCAAAGTCCCTAAACATGTTGTTCCTACCCCTAGAGGAACAAGGCCAACTAACCACAGCAGTTCACAAAAGTTCTCCACCTGAAAACACTCAAAAACAAGCTAATTCTGGATCATGTCAACTGCTCCACTGAGCATCTGCGCTGAATGTCAACTGCTCCACTGTCTACCTGCGTTGAATGTCAACTCCAACAAAGGCTACCTACGCTGGGCGAGTTTGGACAAGTGGCAAGTTCATTCTTCAAGGTGTCAATGCCCAGGAAGCTTCCAAAATGACACTTGCATCAAGGAATTCGACTGGTGATGAGTAAGAGGTTCCAAATCTCCAAGTGGAAGCAAGAACCTCCAAGTGGACTCAAGAACTGAAAGTGGGAGAGGACACTAGTCAGCTTCATACCAGCCTCAAGCTGACTCATCCTCTCTCCAAAACTCCTATATATAGATCTCTCCTACATGAGATCAGGGAGGTTGGAATTTGGTATTTGTAAAGAATTGTTGTTGGTTTGAGATTAGAGCTATTGGGTGATTTGCTTTCAAGGAGGTGAAGAGGAGATTCCTTTCTGCTGGGAAGGTGATGCTGGATTGGGCCTCATATGGTTGTATCACTTCCTGAACTTTACTTCTTCATCAATAAAGCCATTTGAGTTTCTTCTATATGCATGTATCTCAATGATGTTTTGTTTTACTTGCATGTTTAGTTTATTCTAATCCTTAAACTAGTTATGAATGTATGCTTCTTGTAGTTTCCCTCTCTTGCCATTTTGCAGGAACTTGGTGTAGCTGGGCCAGTGAAGGAGCAAGCAGCTGGGGAGCAAGCAGAAGGAGTGAGATTGGATCAGCAAACTAGCGGAAGACATCGGTTGGTTGCATCTTTCTCCTCTATTTACATTTCATAAGGAAGAATACTTAGATAGTTTTGTCTTCTTTGTTGCTGAGGTACTATCACCCTTAGAGTGGGATAGGGGCATTCCGTATTGGATACTTTTCCCTACAACAACTCCTAAACTAACTCTATGCTATTGTAATCTAATGAGAAACAACACATCTAATCTACGCTAACCCGGGGTGTATTTCTTCTATTATGCGATCTAAAGAGATTTCGAACAATAACTGGTAATAAAGATCATTCAGCTATCATAAGAATAGAAATCAATTAAGATAAACCATTCTGCATAAAAAGTTAAGCAAAACAGTTGTGAACAGCGTATCGCATAATAAGTTATTCATATATTAAACACAAATAAATGACTCCACCGTACAGAAGTGCCAAATGGTAACCTATATATTCATGCATTAACATATAAACAACCAAAAACTGTGTATCACTTCAAGGATATAAGCAGAAATTGGTCAAGAGATAAAAGTACCATTTATGACGAATTCTACCCATAAACTTCAAGCAAAAACGATTTATCTCTACTTGTTCTAACATCTACTAAGAGTACAAAAGTGCAACATCAGTAGCAGACATTAAAATGCAAACATTAATAAATCTCGATCCATCCATTCATCAAAACCTCCTCTGAGGGTGCAGAAGTGCATGTTCCGAGGACAAGTTTTTGACAAATTTCTGGACCCCTCTCCAAATGCAATGAGAAGGGTTAAAATACTACTTCCTAATTCTAATAATAGTATTATTACAAAATTTAGGATGCGGTTTTCAAATGACCATCCTTTTTCTAATCTAGTTAAAAGAAAAAACAACATTCTAAATAAGGCTACTTCTGAACTTGGTCCTTAAAGTTGCAAGTGTTCAACATGGGCTTGAGGAGAGTCAGCTGACTGATTTCTGCGCTGAGCTAGGCTGCGAAAACAGCATCTACGAGAGCTGGCACTACTTTTTCGGCCGCGTTTGTGATGCATTTCACCGTCATCCATTGGCTGTGCGGCTTGACCAAGTACGTCCAGTAACATTCCCAATTCAACCTGGCTTGGATTGCTCTCCCTTTTGCCTATGCTTTCTGCTTCCATTCTGCTTCTAGTTGCGATTTATTTGGTAGGTGCCCCGGGGTGGTCTCTGCGATTAAATTGGCCCTGTGTAAATTTTCATTTACATAGTCGATAAGAATGCTTGCCTGTGTAGCCGCTATCTCCACTGCTTGCTCCGCCTGCCTGATTTGATCGTCCCATTTATTAAAGAGCAATTCTTTATGATTTTCGTTTATCCTGGGTGCACCTACTCTTTTCCCTTCATCATCATCTTGCCAAGTTAAGTATTCCGTCACCCTTCTGTCACTCTGATCATAGTCACTCCGCAAGTCTACCACTTGATTGGTGATTTTATCGCTTAGCTCGCAATAGTGACTCCACTGTGATATTTTACGTCCCAACTCTTCCTGTTGCTGCAATAGCTGCTCATTTAAGCCAATAGATTCTGAAATAAATTCTGTCAGCTTAGGTTCATCTTTATGCATTTCTTGTAAAGTCTGCAATTGTTTTCCTTTCTCATCTAGACTTCTTTGATAGCCTATTTGCATCTGCTGAAAGTCTTCCTGCAGTTTCTCGAGCTATTTGGAAGCTTCAATATTAGCATTGGCTTGTTGCAACTGTTGTTGTAGCAGCTGTATCTGATCTTCTTGTTCTTTCAATAGTTGTTGAACTTCCGATGCCTTGTCAATAGTTGCAGAAGCATATGCTCTTGCAATCCGAGACAGCTTAGTTAGATTCTCAGTCGGGTTATTGTTGGGGTCTTTCCATAAGACGTCCAAATGTTCAGCATCTTGTGACAATGTATTTTCTAGTTTTCTTTTCTTCCTCTGTCTCCTTACAACTGCTTTGTGTTGGGGAATTTATTCTACTTTAAGTAGAAGTTCAGAAGGTGGAGCGATAGGAAGGCGTTCTGCTTCTGTGACACTGCTGACTATGGTCGAAACCACTTCTTGCACTACCTGTGTATTGTTCACAGGTGTTTTTGGGGCTTGGCCTTCAAGATTGATCAATTCATTGAAGGTTTCCCATTCTTTGTCCAGTTCTGTTGTGACGAGTGGTGCTTCGATGACAGGAGGGGGGACATCTCTTGGCGGGGAGGCGATAACTTGCTGTTGAGACATTGCACTTGACTGAGCTGTATCTTTAGTTGTTTCTTCGTTTTTTCCTTGGTCGTATCCAAACTCTTTAGGATGCTCAGGCACTCCTTGTGCAGCTTTGGATTTAGATCTGGAAGTGCTAGAGTTTTCACTGAGGCTAATGCTTGGAGTTGGTTCTCTAGCAGGCAGTCGCAGCTTCTCTAAAGGAATACTGGCCAGCCTTCTTTCTCTGTATAACATGAATCTTTGGAGGTCATCTGGAGACAACCTCGACCGAGCTTCCCGCAAAATTTCTTGGAGTGAGCTTCTACTCTGAAACAAATCATCAAACAAATCTTTCTTTCCATCGAATACTTTTATTTTGACGTTCGTTGTGAACTCTTGGGCAACATCATTTGGGTCAAATGGCCTTGCTGAGAATTTAAATAATTGAAGACACGTCACATTCTCCACTTCAGTGAAAGCGTATCCCACATCAAACAATGAGAAGGCCCCAAAAGCTACAGGAAATTGAGGCCATATGGCCTTCTTCTTGTCCTTTAGGTCTTTGGTCAGGCCGCCTTCTGAACAGGTTTGGTAAGCAATTTCCCAAGCCAAAAGTTTATCAGGGATATATAGAGGTAGGACATGTGGAGGTACAGTGCTTCCAAAAACTCTAATGTAGGTAAACCATTCTTCCCTGAACCATCTCGCGATGGGGATGATGTCAATTTGTGCCTCGGGAGAGCACCTCGGGGGGTCTTCATCATACATTATTCTATACAGGGGCAAAATAAGCCCGTGGCAAATCTGGTAGAAGTGAGGGATGAACTGAGAATCCCATAACACCTTATGATAAACATGGATAGGCAATGGGTCCTGGGTAGTCCATTTCCAACCCATAATGGGAAATTTAGATACATAACAAATAGAATCCATAACATATGCAGACAGGTAAAAAGGAGGATAGATCCTTTGAGACAAGGATCTTTTAGACCGGTAATTGATAACAGCCGTGTATAAATTATCAGAAAGGATCTTGGCCCAATCCACAATATCGGCGTTCGTGGCAGCATCAATCAATGGTAACCATTCGGACGAAAACTTATTGATATCAGGCATCCCAAATAACCTACAAAGCATGGCCGCAGCAAAACAATACGGAGAGGTGAGGGAACCAGTGCTGTACATACCGTTTTTGTCCTTTTTGAGCGGCTCTTCTTTTCTGGACCAATCTTTGGTAGTATCTGATAGGTCTGGGTTCTCTGCCGCAAATTTCTTAACGAATTGTGCATTGTAGGTCGCCTGTGGTTCAGGAAGATGATACATAAGCTTCAAATCTTGCGCAGCAAATGATCCGATGAGTCTGTGTCCTTGAACCTTGAATTGTCTATTGTTCATGTCTGCATTGTCAAGTATCCACTTGATCATATCTGTATATGGTAGAATTTTGGGTCTTGCTGCTATCCTGTGAAGAAATGAACACGCTAGCTCCTCTAAGGATGCCTCGGAAGAGTGTTGTGAGCCCGCGATAGCAGCAACCTTCATTATTCTAGGATTTTCCTCTTCCAGAAGCCTGTACATGCTTTCCCATGTCGATATCCCTGCATCCTTGTTACAGGCTGTATCTGTATACAAAGGCGCCATCTCCTTCGTCTTTTCCTTCGCTTCAGAGCTTTGAGCTTTATTTTTCTTTCCCATTTCTGCTTGTGTTTGGGTTTGAATCGTCTTAGCTCTTCGTTCCTGCAGATTACGAGTGAAATGGAAATGACTGATCTAGAAAGGTGATGGGAGAGTTTTTAAATGCAACAGATGTATCAGATATGCCACCTTACGTGAAGTAATTCTCTACAAAGGCACGCGTCTTTAATTCATTTAATAAGTGGCAACTAATTCATTTACTATCATTAAAAGCGCATGATTTCGAGTCAGATTATGGTAAGTGGCTTTTCTTTGAATGGCGTGCCCGAAGGATTCGTAATGAAGTGATTTATGATTTGCTTACGTAACCTCGCATATCGTGCCATCGCAAATCGCACCGTCGCAAATCGCACCATCGCAAATCGCGAGGGTGTAATATCGCAGCGATCGCAACATCGCAGATCGCAGAAGTTTGATGTTTGCCAAATCTTGTCGGCTTATTTCTGCGATATGCGATCTTGCGATTGGCGTTATCGCAGATCGGTAAATCTTTAAGTTTTTTCTTATGAGTGTTACTTTATTGCGATGCGATTTTATGCTTAACATGAGAGTCTTGCGCACACCGATATTTAAAGAGAAACGAAGGTATTTCCTATCTTTTTGCAACGCGACTTTAAAGATTTTCTCTTTATCATAGACTTCGGTTTAAAATATTCAAAAGACCTACCTAAGTTTATGATGGTAACTTTATTTTGAAGAAAGGAAACAATTGCTTTTTCTTTCTTTTTTTTAAAATTAACTAAGGGTCCCCATTCATTTAGTATTTGGACAACACTTAAATGAACAAGGGGGGGGTGTTGCTGGCCACAACAAGGCTCTCCCTCACTAATCAACTCAATCCACCTACTCGGATCCTCCTCTTCTAATCTCTGCAAGTATGCTTCCCAACCCTCCGTCTGAACATTCGGCCTCACATATTCATTGTCATCATCATCCTCCACTACCTCTAGCCTCCTAGATAGATCCAAGATGCTATCTGACAATGTCCTGATAACCTGTGATTGCTTCATAAGCTTTGCTTCTGCAATAGACAATCGCTTATAGACCTCTTCATCTCGCTTCTCATTCTCCATGTTCATCACTGTCAATTTAAACTCGGCCTTAGTCACTCCTACGATCAGAACACCGATAGGTACATCCTCTCATTTGTCTGAAATGTATAGTTTCTTCAAATGGGGAACAACCATAGCTTCAAATTGCTTCATAAACTCCATGCCAAGTATAGCCTCATAGTCATCTATCCACACTATAGTGAAATCGACCTTCCCTATCCATTCACAAACTGTCACATCCACCTTCTCAACTACACCGATCACCGAATCTGGAGGAGAATTCACTGCCTTCATTTGTGCCTGCACTGGTACAAATTTCAGTCCAATCCTTGTCACAGTATCCTCGCTCATAAAGTTGTGAGTTTCCCCACTATCCATCATAGTGAGTACAACATCACTCCCAACTTTCATTTCGACATACTCTAACTTTTTCCTTTCCGGGTCTCTTCATGAGACAGCGTCCATAGCCACTGCAGCTCCCAAAACCTACATAACCCCTACAGAAGTTTCTTCTTTCTTTTTTGCATTGGCTTGTGCTAAGGCAACCAATTTTGGTATTGAAGGATAATTCTTCACCATGTGTGGTTCCTCACATATCCAACACTTCAACGGTTTCTTTGTCTTTGTCTTATCATATGATCTCGAAGACTCCTCTTTTGTAGACTTTTCTTTCGGTTTGTCATTCTTTTTCTTCTTCTCATCAGATCCTTCGTCATAGTGTTCTACCAAGCGATCCACAACAGCAAATGCTTCTTCAAGTGTTTTTATCTTTTGCCTCTTCACTTCATTCTGCGCCCAAGGTTTCAGCCCTATGATAAAGTTGAACACATTTTCCCTTTCCCCCATGTCTAGAAGTTCCAAAACTACACTTGAGAACTCTCGCTGATAAGCTTGTAGACTCACTGTTAGCTTTATGTATTTTATCTTCATCCTTGCATCCCATGTTTTATCTTGTGGACTAAAATGAGTTTGCAAAGCCTTCTTCATTTCATCCCACGATGTAATGTCTGCAGTATTTCCATTGGCAATCTGGTCCATCCTCCTTCGCCACCACATCTTAGCATCTTTCGTCAAGAATTGAGCAGCTACCTTCACTTTGGTTTCCTCATCAGACATCCCCAAACACTCCAAGTACTATTCCATATCCCATAGAAAGTTACCAAGAGTTTTCACACTCCTTGTCCCATCATAAGAATCTGGCTCTTTGACTTTCACACGAGCCACAGCTCCACCTGAGTTGTGTCCAACAGCCCTCTTCAAAACCGCGATCTCATTCCGAGCATCATCAAGATCTTTTTGCAATTTCAAGATTTTTGCCAAACCTTGATCTCTTGCTTAACCAATCTTCTTGACTTCTTCTTCCATTTGTGTATATTGCCATTCAGTATAATCGTATCGAACCTTGAGGTCTTCAAGCTCCCCTTTCACCATTGCATATCCTTCCTCAACCTGCATGTTCTCATCCTTCATCAAAGCCATATCAGAAGCGAACTCCTCCATATGGTCCAATACCCTATCAAAGAAAGATTCACCTATCACAACATGAGGTTCTTTTGCCATCTCTGCCATCTGCCTTCTTTGTGATCTTGTATAGACCATAAACCAATCTCACCAAAGCCCTGCGGGAAAATCAGGACCTCTGATACCACTTTTCATGAAGTGCAAGTGTATCAGCTTCACTTGCAAACCCGATTCCACTAAATCAAGCTTCGATACCAACTATCACACCCTTACCCTAGTGGTACTCTTCCAATCGCACGGAGGGGGGTGCGGCACCACCGCCCGTTTTAATTTTAACAATACTCACAAGTGTGGACTATGCCTATATTTCATACTTAGTTTATTTCTCAACTTTCTAAGTATTATCTTTGTTTAGCACAATGGAAACATTCATAAAAAATTCATCATCATTATCATTTTAACATAAGTGCACAGTGGATAATAAACAGGAGGGGCAACTCCCTACAATATGAGTCTACCCAATAATAATGAAAATATTAGAATTCTTGTAAATTTACAACCGAAGAGGAACCCAAGGTTCCAAATCTTAAAATTAGCAAACTTTCAACCTAAGCCTGCACCACCATGTAGCCTTACCTTTCAACAGGCAAAGCTGCCCATGGACCACCTCCACCATTCGTCGTCGTTCAGCTGCCTCGTGTAGTGCTACCCAGTTGTGTCGCCCACCCGGCGCACATCCCGCAACTCACCTACACCGTGCCAACTGAAACACACCCTGCCCGAACTACCGCGCCAATTGTCGTTTTGTTCAGCTCGTGGAGCAATCCTACCCAGCGTGCCAAACTGTTGGGTTGACCAACTCGCAGGTCGCCTGTTCTGTCATCTCACGCACTCCTACCTGAGCTCACCCAAACTCCGTGTCAACCACCCGCGGTCGCCCGTTATATCACCTCACGCATTCCTGCCCAACTCGCTGAACGGTCGTGTTGACCAACTTGTGGGTCGCCCATTCTGTCACTCAGGGCGCCTTCGCCCGAGCTCCCCAAGTCACCGTGTGCGTTTTCCCTACGGTTAACCCATCACACTTTCGTGTGCACCTGCCCTACGTTCGGCCTGCGACCCAACCCAAGTAAGACAAACAAGTAGACATTTAAATGTCTTTCAACACACATAAGAGATCTTACAAGCAACACATTCAGTATTTACTTTTAGCCATCCACATTTATTTTGTAGCGGATTAGACACTGACCCCTTCTAGATGCATACAATCAAGAAAAGCATACAAAGCATCATATTAATAGAATGTAGGAAAAAATGTTGAAAACAACTTCGAGGGGAAAATGAGGCCATCTAGACAGATTTTCTGCAAGCTTGGACATGGTAGTTGAAGTTTAGTAAACTATAATGACTTCTGAAAAATAATCCCTAAAAAATGGAACAAGCAGTCTTAGCACACCAAAAAATTTCCATCCTGATGTACAAAATTCATAGATGCACAAAAAAAAAAAAAAAACTCCAACTAGGACACCAAGACTGAATTATGGTGATGACTTGGTACATCTGCTACTTATATCCAAACCAAGTGAAACTCAACAATTCGTAAGCCTTTATATCAAATGCGCAGGCCCAAGTATCATATTCAAAAGGTGTTGAAAAACTATATCAAATTAGGAAATATCAAACGCAACTTGGCAATTCTTGTTGACGATAACTTTTGTGCACAGGATAAATTGTTATTAATAACAACACCAAAGGAAAATCATCCTTTCAAAATAGGGATTGCATAACAATCATCGAAATAAATGCAAATTTCCTAGCATCAATGATCAAAGTACTCACCTTTGGGCAAAAGCAGACATGCATAGTCATGATAATTGTCATTTTACTTGTTCTGGGGATTGCCACATCCCATGTCATTTTGTTGGTGTCATCATAGTTGGTATTAGCACAGTATTTGAAGCAATTGTGTTTGTGTTCCTTATGCATCTGTTAGGGTCCCACCCTAACCCCCTTATTTATGTAATGGGATCACGTCATAGTCAAGAGTCAATAAAGCCCATATTAATAATTGTAAGTGGTTAATCCGCAATTAATGACAGAACCATAGTTAGTTGCAAATGGGCCGTAGTATTAGATAGATGGTAGTAATAAAACCCACGGTATTGGCCCGTGGTATTGCATGTATGAGTCATATATAAAGGATAGAGACTCCCTACGATGAGCATCGTGTCATATTTTGTAGTCGAGCTCTGCACTATTGGAGGTTGCCCCCTTGAAGAGGCAAGTGAATATTACTCTCTGAATAATAAAATCATTGCTATTCTGTGTTCTGGGTATCTTTTCTTCACATATTCTGTATTTGGGTATCATTTTGCAGGTTAAGAGCATAACAAGTGGTATCATAGCACTTTCCAGGGCCGGTGGGATCTCCATTTCTTAGCAAAAAAAAATTTTGGCTAGAGATGTGTTCCGACGTCTTTAAACCACGGGATCTGTCGTTGAGCGCATAAACCTGCGGATTTGGGGAGGCATGCACGCAGGAAATACAAGAGGTGGTCATGTCTGTTGGACTCCCTTATAACCCCTGTGGGTACCCCTTCGAGTAGTAGCGCATTAGACAGAACCGCGCACGGATTGTCTTCCACGTACCCTCTGGGTATATCGGAAGCCCCCTAGGCTCCCTTAAAACCTCTCCATAGATAAACCATCAGCCGTATTGCGGCTACAGTACACCGAGAACAGCACTCGGGGAGATTACTCGCCCGTACGATAGGGTAGTCGGGTTGTACGGCTAAGGGTACGGTCGATCCTCCTTAGTTAGAGCCCTGAAACATTGGGCCGAGTATTACTGCCAGACCCTTATGTATATTGTGATCTGTAGCACCTGACACTCCTCAAGACCATAGTTCCCTTTTCTATCGGGGGATCACATAGCATCTCTTCCAGATCCGCTTGTGCAAAGGGGTGCAGCAGCAGCAGACATCAGTCCCGCAGTCTCGAGTTCGCAAATCAGCCATTCCGATCTATTAGATCCATCAGATCCGCAGAAGCAGTCTGTTCCGCCATCAGATCCCCCATTCAGATCTCTCAGATCCACCAGATCGGAGTCGTTGTGAAGGGTTCCTATATCGGGGTATAATTTTCGCAGGACTTTTGGCCGCATTGACATTTTGAGGATCTGGCCACTGCAGTATTGATAAGGAAGGAGTAAAACTCCGTTAGGAGTTTTCAAAAAAAAAAAGGTCTGAGATGTTTCGGGCCGCTTATTGGTGATCTAGCCCATCAGAATCAGGACGACGAGCTGAGCACGGTGGTACCATTCACTTCTTAGTGAAATCTTTTTTTTAGGCGGTCCCAATTTTAAAAAAATCAGGTTGGTGTATGGTAGAAACCGGAGCTCAAGTGATGGCCAATGAAAGGATGGACAAACTTGAAGAATCAGTGCAAAACCTCCACATTCAGCTTACCGGACTATGTAGCATGGTCGAGAAAATAGTCCCGAAGAGCAAGGAGCCAGCCCACGAGGAGGCGTATAATGGCAATGAACACAATGAGGGTGAGTCTAGCCACTCTCCTCACGTCTGGCACACCCACCAACAACCCAGTCAGCGACCTCCCAAGTTGGATATGCATAAATTTGACGGTTCTCACTCGTCGGCATGGATAGCACAAATGGAGAAGTATTTCAAACTGAATCACATCTTCGATGATGAGACTCAGCTTATGTTGGGGAGCATGTACTTGGACAATGAAAGGTGGCAATGGTGGGAATGGCATCAACGTTGCACTAGACCTTTTAGGACTTGGACCAAATTCACCAAAGCTCTTCAAGACCGCTTTGACCAGGAATCATCTTTTTTGGGTCGCCTTACTAAGCTCCGACAGACTGGTACAGTGGATGAATATATTACAGCTTTTGAAGCCTTAGCCTTCCGCACTTGGGGTCTCTTAGATGTTTTCTACACGGAATGTTTTATCAGCGGTCTCAAAGAAGCTATCAAAGCCCAAGTCCTACTGCACCACCCTCCCACATGGATGGAGGCTTGCAAGGTAGCTCGTAACATGGAATGTGCATTAGCAGCCCAATACAGTCACCCAAATTTCTCCGCTAAAGGTCGCCCCTCATAGACTTACAACACGACTCAAACACTTAAGGTCCAAAAGGTGTCACCTGCGGAAATGGCCGAAAGAAGAAAGCAAGGCCTATGTTACTACTGTGATGAAAAATACTCCCCAGGTCATAAATGCAAGGAGCCCAAATTTTTTCAAATTGATGCCACTGACTACAGCTCAACAAAGGAATATCCACCACTGGAGGAACATGAGCCGCTAGAAGAAGACAACCAAAAGGACAATGTCGCTGATGAACCAGTTATTTCGTTGCATGCTTTGGCAGGAATTTCTTCCCCTCAAACTCTCAAAATCAGAGGTTTTATTAAACATCGCCCAGTAGTAGTCTTGATTGATAGTGGAAGTACACATAATTTCATCCATCAAAAAGTCGCAGAAGCAGTGCATTGTTTTGTACGAGCAGTTTCTAACTTCCAAGTTCAAATTGCGGATGGAGGCACAATGAAATGTGAAGGCTGCTGTGAAAATGTCAAACTTCAAATGGGGGATTATCAGTTGAAAACCCACATGTTTGCCATACACATGGGGGGTTGCGACATTGTCCTCGGCGCTGAATGGCTCCGCACTCTTGGGCCAATCACAATGGATTTCCAGGAGTTATATATGAGTTTTAAGCAGAACAACTACACACATACCCTCCGTGGACTCCAGGCGGGAGCCCCCTCTATCATCAGCTTGCATAGGATGGAAAAATTGTTAAAAAAGGGCAATCATGGAGTTGTAGCTCAATTTAATGCCATCCAGGCAGTCGAAACAAAGCCTCTGCCAATTCATCCTGAGATGCAACAGATTTTAAATAACCATCTGTTGGTCTTTGACAAGCCTCATGAGCTTCCACCCTCGCAAGGGGAACATGATCATAGCATCACCTTGGTTCCAGGGGCCCAACCCCCAAATGTGCGCCCATACAGATATCCGTTCACCCAAAAGAATGAAATAGAAAAAATCATCAAGGAACTTTTGGAAGCAGGTGTCATTCGTCCCAGCATTAGTCCTTATTCATCCCCAATGGTCATGGTGCTCAAGAAAGATGGGGAGTGGCGGATGTGTCCCGACTTCAGGGCCCTCAATAAGTTGACAGTCAAAGATAAATTTCCCATCCCGGTGGTTGGTGATTTTCTGGATGAACTCAATGGGGCTCAATTCTTCACTAAGCTGGATCTTCGCTCAGGCTACCACCAAATTCGCATGAAGGAAGTCGACATCCCCAAGACTGCTTTCAGAACTCATGAAGGCCATTATGAATTCCTGGTCATGCCATTTGGTCTTTGTAATGCCCCCTCTACTTTTCAGAGCCTTATGAACCACATTCTCAAACCATATCTCAGGAAATTTGTCCTTGTCTTCTTCGATGACATCCTCATCTATAGTTGCACTCGGGCCGCACATCTTCAGCATGTAGATCTACTCTTCCAACTACTCCGCAAGCATAAATTATTTGTCAAGATGTCCAAGTGTTCGTTTGGCATGGCAGAAGTAGAGTATTTGGGCCACATTGTGGGGCGTGAAGGTGTCAAGGTGGACCCCAAAAAGATCCAGGCAATGCAAGAATGGCCTCAACCTAAGACCTTGAAGAGCTTGAGAGGATTTTTCGGTCTCACAGGCTATTATCGTAAATTTGTCCGCAACTATGGTCGCATAGCGAAGCCCCTCACCCAACTCCTAAAGAAAAATTCATTCTTCTGGAATGATGAAGCACAACAAGCCTTTATAGCTCTAAAAAATGCCATGTGTTCCACTCCAGTCTTAGCACTACCTGACTTCACCAAATCTTTTGTCATTGAATGTGATGCTTCGGGTACAGGTATTGGGGCGGTCTTAATGCAGGAAGGGCGACTGTTGGCCTTCACAAGCCAACAACTCAGTGGGAGGAATCTGGGCCAATCTACCTACGAGAAGGAAATGATGGCCATCTTACATGCCGTCGAGACCTGGCGACCTTAGTTATTGGGGCGACGTTTCCAAATCCGCACAGATCATCACAGTCTTAAATATTTTTTGGAGCAACGCCTATCCTCCCCACAACAAAATAAATGGCTCGCAAAAATGCTGGGATATGATTATGAGATCATTTACAAGAAAGGGAAAGACAATAGTGTAGTAGATGCATTATCTCGCCAATTTGAGGAGGAAAGTACCCTGCTAGCAATTTCCCTCCCCATTCCAGAATGGATTCAAGAGGCTCGCAGGGAATGGTTTTCACACCCCGAGCTCTCCCAACTCATTTCTCAATTGCAGGTAGATCCAAATTCCACCAAGGGCTACTCGTGGCAGGATGATATTCTTCGCTACAAGGACAGAGTCATAATATCACCAACATCCACCCTCAAAAGTCGCATTTTGGCAGAATTGCACTCATCTCCCATTGCAGGACATTCGGGCTTTCAGAAGATGTATGCTCGCACCAGAAGATCATTTTTTTGGACAGGCATGAAAAAGGACATCCTTACTTTCGTAGCAGAATGCGATGTCTGTCAACGCCACAAAGGGGAAACCGTCAACACACCAGGCACATTACAACCATTGCCCATTCTGGCATCAATTTGGACGGAGGTTTCTATGGATTTCATTACAGGTCTTCCAAAGTCAGGGAACAAGTCAGTCATCATGGTGGTTGTGGACCGACTGTCGAAGTATGCTCATTTCTGCGCCCTACCCCACCCGTTTACACCAACTTTGGTTGCTCAATCTTTCATGGATCAGATATTTAAATTGCATGGCATGCCCACTTTTATTGTGTTCGACCGCGACCCGATCTTCACCAGTAATTTTTGGCAGAAACTCTTCAGAATACAAGGCACTCAACTAAAACTCAATACTTCCTATCATCCGCAAACCGATGGTCAAACCGAAGCCATCAACAAATGTCTAGAAACCTACCTTAGGTGTTTCACTTCAGAAAAGCAACACCTTTGGGTACAGTGGTTACCTTTGGCTGAATGGTGGTATAACACCAACTATCATGCCACCACCAAAATGACTCCCTATGAAGCAGTATATGGTCAACTCCCGCCTTCACCTACTTCGTATCTCAAGGGATGCTCAAAAGTTCAAGCAATGGATCAACTTCTACAACACCGCACAACCATGCTCGCCCATCTTCGAGAGAATCTTCATCAAGCTCAGAACCGCATGAAGCAACAGGTAGACCAGCATCGCTCAGAGCGCCAATTTCAAGAAGGGGATCAGGTCCTTTTATGGCTACAACCATATAAGCAAACATCACTCAAGGACAAGGGGTGTCAGAAACTCTCTCCCAAATTCTACGGACCATATCAAGTACTTCAGCGCATTGGAGAAGTGGCCTACAAGTTGGCCTTGCCACCTACTGCAAAAATCCATCCAGTTTTCCATGTCTCATGCCTCAAGAAAGTGATTGGGAACAATTGCAGAATTTAGACCAGTCTACCTGAATTGGACGAAGAAGGGTCCATATGGCTTCAACCCGAACAGGTCCTAGACACATGAGACAAGCAACTGCGCGGCCACATGATTAAGGAAGTCCTCGTCAAATGGAAAGACACCTCTTTGGAAGATGCAACTTGGGAACCAGCCACTATTCTTCAGTAGTTTCCGCAGCTTCAGCCTTGAAGACAAGGCTAGTCTTAAGGGGGAGGGCATGTTAGGGTCCCACCCTAACCCCCTTATTTATGTAATGGGATCACGTCATAGTCAAGAGTCAATAAAGCCCATATTAATAATTGTAAGTGGTTAATCCGCAATTAATGACGGAACCACAGTTAGTTGCAAATGGGCCGTAGTATTAGATAGATGGTATTAATAAAACCCACGGTATTGGCCCGTGGTATTGCATGTATGAGTCATATATAAAGGATAGAGACTCCCTGCGAGGAGCATCGTGTCTTATTTTGTAGTCGAGCTCTGCTCTATTGGAGGTTGCCCCCTCGAAGAGGCAAGTGAACATTACTCTCTGAATAATAAAATCAATGCTATTCTGTGTTCTGCGTATCTTTTCTTCGCATATTCTGTATTTGGGTATCATTTTGCAGGTTAAGAGCATAACAGCATCCCTTTGATGTTGGTGATCGATGCATTATTGGTGGTGTTCAGGTAAGGAAGGAAGGCTGACAATAGACAACATTGTCACTGTTCAGTTTGCCACCACAATCATTTCTTCTTTATGGTCACACTACAGAGGAACTCATCTTGCCCAATTTGGTTTCTTCTATGAGTATTATGTTTTGTTGTAAATGATTGTAGAAAAAATGAACATTCTCACAACACTTTTATCTCAACATAACACTAGCAAAGGGCAAACATGTGACAACAATCAATAAATCATTTCCAATATAAACTATAATGACCACTAAAAACATATTTCTTTTATGCTACCACCTTACAATGTTTCCTTTACAACATATAATATAATTGCTAATTTAATCTATTTAATAATACATAAATCCAAAAAAAAATATTAAACAATTGTATTCCGATTCAACAAAACCTGGCTGGGAGATTTCAGCTCCCTGATGATGATATTAAACGGGAATGAAATTTTCATTTTCGTTAATGTTTTATTAATTAAAATATCTAATCGCATTTTCCATTATCCAAATTTAATAAAACAAAAATTTAAATGCATTTTATGGTTTAAAATTTTCTGAAATTCTAAATTGGATCGCAGATTCTCAAACTTTAAAATATTAAAAAACTAAGACTTAAAGGGGCAGCATATTTTTTTATCCGTAGCAGAATTTCTTCCGCACTCCTTCGCCCTCGGGAATTTGGCCCTACTCAATCTCAATTATTAAGTTTCGCTTTAGTTAATGCCTGCACCAGAGGCCCACCATCTCCCACAGTCGCCCAGGCAAATTCGCTTTAATGAATGCGTACACTGGTGGCTAGCCGCCCCCTGCATTTCTATTTTTATTGATGCTCTCAAGTGTGATACTTATTTCAGAGTTGATTATTTCAGAGTTGATTTTGATTTATAATGAAGTGATTAATAAATGTATAATTAAATTTTTATAAATCAGTATAGATTTATTTTAAATATGAATTTAATATGAATTTAAAAGATTAAATTTTTTGTGTAAATTTTTTTAAAAAGAAAAATACAATATGTTTTTTTTCCACTGGAAAAATCCGTAAACATTTCATTAATATGAAAGATTACATATGTAGATGCATTCGCATATGCCATTGTTCACAGATATCTCTGTACATTTTACAAAAAGTTGCATGTATATGTTGTTGTTTATGTCACTGTAATTCTGCTGTGTAGTTCATGGAGTTGATGCCTTGTGGCATCCTTCTGTTACAAAAAGATTTATACAAAAAACAGTCCTATATACTGCTGCTATCATGGTGCTGTTATAAATTAGGTCGCATGTAGACCCACAGTAGGATATTGCGGGTCTATATATGGGCGATGATAAAACTTTTGTTCTTGTTGGTCCAAAATCTCGGTTATCTCCCAGTGTCCTTGTTCCATCAGCGCGGCCTCCTTGGAAAGTTTGTCAGCATCCTGGTTATGTTCCCTGTAGATGTGTGAAACAGTGATGTGATTAAAAGCCTCTTTGAGCTGTAGAACTTCATCAAGAATGACATTGAGTGTGTGCATGTGACATGTAGAGATATTATTGAACCAATTTATGATGATCTGTGAATCCCCAAATATGTTGATGCTAGTGCAATGATGGCTTAAGGCAAAATGAAGCAGGTGTCGCAGAGAAATGAGCTCAGCATAGTTGTTTGTTCCAGCACCCAATCCCGCTTTAATGTAGAAGGAGTGGTTTTCAGATAGATGCAGAATGAAACCACCCCCGCTGCTTTGTACATTGGCTGCTCCATCAAAGAATGCCCAAGGAGTACCCTGATCAATGGTGGGGGGAGGATTTGGCCTGCGGGCTTTTGGAGGAGGCGGTTCCGGCAGTTCGTTGAAGGCATGGATAATGCCTGCTTCAATAAGGGGCCAGTGTATGACCTTCTCTTCGAATATCATTTGGTTCCTAGCTTTCCAAATGGACCAATTCACTATGATGGGTAAATTTGCGGCCTTCGTGCCTTTATGGCTGTTGTCCCATTCTACCCAAGCGTTGATAAGATCAGTACCTCTCCATTCCCCCGAGTGATGTGTAAATGGTTTTATGTTGTTCCAAACGAGCTGTACTGAGTTACATCGCAGGAATAGGTGCTCTGTGGATTCACTTTCAGCTTTACATAAGACACATCTCGTCGGTCCGAATTGGGCTCTTCGCATAAGGTGATCTCCCGTAGGTACTCTGTTCCTGAGTACACACCATGTGAAGAGTTTCGAACGGGGGGAGGCTGATAGCTTCCAAATGTTATGCCACCATCTGTCTAATACTTCCAGTTTCCTCTGTTTAATTAATTGGATATATCCTTCCTTGGGAGTGTATCTTCCGCTATCCGCCAAGTGCCAAATAAGCTCGTCCGGTCCCTCAATTATTCGGACATGAGACTCCATCAGTGCCGCATAGAATTCGCGCCAAGCAGTGTGCCATCTCTGCGGGAGGTTGAGGTGTATGGCAGTCTTCCAAGCCTGATGGAAGATGTCAGATTGCTCTTGATCCGCAATCTGTGCAAAAACCCTGATGCCATTAAACCCTGATGCCATTGGCAGAAAGATAATCCACCAGAGCTTGAGGGAGCAGGTGTCTCCCCCCACTGCCGCTCCAGGGGTCTAATCCAATACGGGCTCTGCTTCCATTTCTAATTCTCCAGACTAAGTTGTTCCTGATCAGCGGGAGAGAGTGTAAAAGAGCTTTCCATATAGAAGATATGCCAGTTTTGTTCCAAGTTGGAAGCCTAGCCCAATCCATAATGTTAAGGGGCCAAATGTACTTGTGATAGGTTATGTTTGACCATAAGCTGTGGGAGGTGAGCAGAGCCCAGCCCATTTTGGCTGCCAGAGCGCTGGCAAAAGATGGGAGATCCTTCAGTCCCCAGCCCCCCCATTTCTTGGGCAGGGCAATCTTGTTCCATCCGACCCAGGCAAATGTGCGCTTATCTTTGTTACCAGCCCATAAGTATTTGGAACAGAGATGCTGAAGTTTTGAAAGGATATTTCGAGGTATCCAAGCGAGAGCCATCCAGAAGACTGGCGTGGCTTCCAGAACAGATTTGATCAGTGTTAATCTACCTGCTCTGGATAGATATCTGTAGCACCAGCATGTTATCCTTTTTTCCACTTTGGTAATCAGCCAGACCCAGTCCGCAATCTTCTGTGAGGTGGGTTTTAGCCAGTAACCAAGGTATTTTAACCCCCTGTCCAGGGGCTGAGTGGAGAAGGGGAAAGCTTGGCTAGCTGTGAAAGATTCGTTGACAGAGGTGCCCACCAATGTGATAGAAGACTTTGCCCGGTTGATCTCCATCCCTGTGGCATGAGCAAATAGCTTTAGAATCCTATTGAAGGTCGAGGTGTCTTGGATACTACCATCGAGAAGAATGAGGACATCATCAACGAACAACAGGTGAGTAAGAAAGCATTCCTCTGATATCTTAAGACCCCTGATAGTGCCTTCCCTTTTAGCAGAGATGATAAGGCGGCTTAAAGCTTCCATGATCAGGAGAAAAAGGAGAGGGGATAGAGGGCAGCCTTGTCTAAGCCCTCTCTCAGAGTGGAAGAAATGGGAGGCTGCTCCATTAATCAGGATGCTGTAGGTGGGAGATGTAATACATGCCATAATCCAATTGATGAGGGAGTGAGGAAAGCCCAGATGGATGAGAATCATCTTGATATAAAGCCAGCTAACCCGGTCAAAAGCCTTGGATAGGTCGATCTTCAGGAGTATGCTTTTAAGGCGTTTGGTCCATATGGAGTGAATGGCTTCCTGGGCAGATCCAATGGCTTCGTGGATTTGTCTGTCTTCTAAAAATGCAAATTGCTGGGGAGCAATATGCTTGGACAGGATGGGCCTGATCCTGTTGGCGATGATTTTTGATATGATTTTGTAGAGGACATTACACAGGGAGATGGGCCTGAAATCATCAAAAGATGTAGGGGAGTCTGATTTGGGGATGAGCGCAATGAAGGTGGAATTTATAGCATGATAGATCTGTCCCGAGATTCTACTCTCCTCGACCACCTTCAGTATATCTCCTCCAAGGATGTCAAAGAAAGCAATGTAGAACTCTATGGTCCAATCGTCAGGACCTGGGCTCTTTTCCTTCTGAAACCACTTGATAGTACTTTCTAGTTCTTCCATGGAGACAGGATCAGTGAGAGCCTCAGTGTCTTCATTGTTTACAAACCTGGGAAAGTGTGAGGCCACATTGATAATTTCAGCAAGGTTGGTGCCAGCAGGACTCTTGTAGATCCCTCTGAAATGTGCTGTACCAAGCTGAGAGAGTTTATTAAATGTGTCCGCCACTCCACCTTCCGGGAGAGGAAGGTTCCAGATGGTGTTTGCCACTTTCCTTCCTTTGGCGAAGTTATGAAAGAATCTTGAGTTTTCATCCCCCACTTTTAGCCACAGAGCCCTGCTCCTCAGCCTAAGCGATTCCTCCCTGAGCTTAAGTATATTTTGCTTTTGCATCTCCAATTCAACAAGTCGAGACTTGTTGTCCTCGGAGATAAACCCCAGGCTTCTCTCATCCAGAAGGGATTTTAAATCTTCTTCTACCTTAATGAGCTGCTCCTCCTCCCTAGCCTTTTTTGCCTTGGCCCACTCGATCACTATGTGTTTGAGCTCAGTCAGATTTTTGACAAAACCCCTAGCCATCGATGATTCTCTGTCAATAGGATGAGCATGCCAAAAGTCCGAGACTAATTTGGAGAAGCTTGGGTCCCGGAGCCAGAGGTGATTGAACTTAAAAGGAGCTTTTGGCTTTGGGAGGGGACCCTTGATCTCCATAAAGATTGGAGAGTGATCAGATATGCCCCCGGATCCAACCCACTGCTTGTAATGGTGTAGTTGGTGGATCAGCGGGCCTTTCATCAGAAATCGGTCAAGTCTGCGGGCCAGGGCCGCTGTCCCAACCCTCCTGTTTCTCCAAGTTGGGAGGGGGTTCTGCATGGGAATATCAACAAGATCATGCTGCTCCAGAAGGTTCCTCATAAAGGCTGAGATGGAGTCTACTTGCGCCTGGGATCCCCATGACTCACGAAACCCTAGGGAGAAATTCAGATCACCCCCCAGAATGATGCGATCCAGTGACATCAGACTCCTGCTGAGAAGCTTTCTCCAAAAGCATTCCCTCTGTTGGCTTGGACCATAAATATTGATGATGCGGAGGGAGAGCCCCAGATCCAGTGAGAAGATGTCAGCCCCCATAAAACCAAGACCCCCCCAGGAAGAGTCCAGTCTGATGGTTTTTGGATTGTATCCAATCGCCAGACCACCCGATCTACCATTGGCATCCATAGCAATGTATTTCCATCTGGGCGAAATAAGACTCAGAGAGTGGGAGATGGTCTCAGCCGGACCTAGGGTTTCTTGAAGGAGAATGACATCTGGGCAATCGACCTCAAAAATTCGTTTGAGAGCTAGTTTTTTGGGGGGACTAGCCAAACCCCTGCAGTTAAACGAGAGGCACTTCATGGAGGACCCCTCTTCGGGGGGTTTGTTGCTCTAAGGACCCCATCAATGGTGGACTGTCGGCCTGATGCGACTTCAGCACCCGCTCGTCTGATGGCTTTGTTTAAATCAGATTTCCTCCCCCTGGTGGAGGAGGAGCCTGCGCCCGAGGGAACAATGCCCAGCCCAGTCTGTGGTTCAGAGGAGTCCGGATGCAAGGTCCGAGGGCGGAGAGAATAAGGGTGGGGGGGAATTTTTTTAACAGAGGGCACAGCGGGAGGCGACGAGGGCGGAGACGAAAAGAGGGGTAGGGAGGGTGGAGCAATGGAAGGAATCAGAGGGGGCGGGGGAATGATGCATTGTGCCATAGAACATGAAAATGATGAAACAGATTCAGATGATTGTGCAATTGAGATAGAGGGAGAGATAGAATTTGTACCCGAGGCTTGTGCGGCTGCAGCAGCTGCCCGAGCCCGAGTCATCGGAGGCGATGGCGCATCCATTCTGTTCATCTCTGTACACTCCTGGGCTCCTTTGGATGTGGAGAAACCATGCGACGGTTGAGAGATGAATGGAGAGGTCCCTCTGGATGCAATGGGGGGAGATTTCGGTGAGCTGTCCGGGCGCTTGATCAATGGGCAATCCTTGTAGAGATGACCCACTTGATGGCACCTGTTGCATCGAAAGGGTACTCCTTCGTAATCCAAGATCTGTATGCGCCTGTGCTTTCCCCATTGTAGAGTAATTTTTTCCTCCAATCCTTCTCTGGTGTCAAGATGCACCAGAATTCGGGCCACTGTCTTCTTCCGAGTGTCGATGTAGGATCGATCATGATCCAAGTATGTCCCTAATGCATTTCCGATCCTTTTGAATGATTCTTCGCTCCAGTATTGTAGGGGAAGCCCCGGTAATCGAACCCATAATGGCCCTGCTGCTATTTGCTCACGCTCGGGATCGAATAACGGGCTCCATCTCTTTAGTAGTACAGGTGCTGTTTCTATATGCCAATATCTTTCGAGAACCGCGTTCGTGTGCTCTTCATTTGCAAATTGGAGGGAGAACCACCCTCGTGGGAGGACCTCAACCTCCGGCACCTGTGTGAGAAGGACTCCCCAGATTTCTTTCACCCAGCGCATCAGTCTGTCCACCGTGTATGAACGCCCCCGCACGTGCCCTACCAACACTGTGCGTGCCAGAGCCATGGTTTCTTCAAAATCCGGAGAGTTGCCGTAGATGACAGTGATGTCTTTCGTTGTAGCCCTAACACACTTCGATTTCTGCTTCTTGGTGCGGGGAGCCGACGGATGTTCAGCGAGCGGGTTTGAAACCCCGGACGGAGGGGGCCTAGATGGTTTTAGGTTAATGACCGGGGTACCGAAGGCACCAGAGGGCTTTGCCCCATTATCCGGGAGCGGCTTGGTCACATTTGCCCTCGGGGCCTCTTGATCAGGCTGGGGATCAGGCGGCGGGGATGGGATCTGGTCCAAATCTAATGTATCAGGCGATTGAGAGGCAAGGAGAAAAGCAGTGCCGGGTGAGAGAGGCGGTGCCACCAGGCCTATAGACGATGATGAGGGATCCGGCAAGGAAATCACCGGCGAGAGGTCCTGTGCGCCTGTGGCTTCCGAAAGCGGTGGAGCGAAACCCGGAGAAGCAGAACTAGGGTTAAGGAAAATGTACTGACCTTCCAACGGATCCTCAGAATAATCCACGAGGTCTGTTTCCCGTTGACTCTCCATGCCGGACAGCGACTGCAGCCTTCTGTCGATCTGTCGTCCGCTCGATACCCTAACTCCCGAGATCTGCTCCAGCCTGTGGTCCTGAAGCTGCGGTCTGCGGCTAACCTAACCCTTCGCGGCTGATTTTACCGAACACTGTCAGAGCCATCTTGATCTTTCTCCCCCATAAGAATGCTCCAGAAAAATACAATATGTTATTTTTCAGTGTTTAAATTATTTTTTTAAATGCTAAATAAAATAGATAGAGGACAAAATAAAATTTATATATATATATATATATATATATATATATATATATATATATATATAAAGTTGATATAACCATAAATTAGTTAATATAGATCTTCAAACAGGTTTTTTAAATCTTTTGTTAAAATATTTTTGAAAAGTATAAGATTTAAACATGTGATTCACATGTTGTTTTTACTTCTAATTACTGTACATCGTATTCATTTTCTTTTAATTATAGTTGATATTATTTTTCTATTTAGAACATAATTTTTATTTTTATTTTGGACAAACTTACACATCCCTTCATACTGGGTTGTAGAACAAACATAGATCCATCTTAAATAAGGATCTAACATGAGCCGAGAGGGATCCAATTTCTTCACGTGCAAATTTTTTATATAAGTCAACATTATTTAAATATTTTGTATAGTTATTTAATTTTTTTAATTTTTAGAATTTTTTTTTTTTAATTTACTTTGACCCAGATGAGCAAACTTTCAACTTTGATGACAGACACCATACTGGGCTATAGAATGAGCCTCTCGACTCAATGATAAATTAAATAGTTATTAAAATTTGATAAATATTAATCCATATGATAAATATCAAACACTTCCTAATATGTCTTAAGAATTAAAAAATTATAAAAAATAATTAATTATAATTTTGTTTTAAATTATTAATAATAGTTTAAAAAAATTAATATCACACGTGTAAAAAATATGTAATAATATTGTTAATCATGTAGATTCATCTCTACTTTATTATGGAGATTTTTAACTTATAAATATGTTTTATTACAATACCTTTAACAAATATAATACCTTTAATAAATATAATAATTTATTAATATCACATGCCCAATAATCTATAACTTATTTTATAGCCAAACTATTTTCTATATATTTAATTTTAATTTTAATTTAATAGTAGATTTTAGGCTTCTCTGATCCATATCAAGTTTACAAAAGATTTTTCGGCGTAGATCACACGAAACACCATTTGTCGACGCATTTCGAACCAATCAGTGTGGTTCATTGTCAGGACAAGTTGAAGAAACAGATCCAGCTTAGCAAGTTAAATACACAGAGCAGAGCCTCCAACGGCTAAAAAGACCAACAGCTACTTTTGACTAGGTACCGAGATCAAAACCCTTTTCAATAATTTAAGGGAAAAAAGTTACCCTAGGGGGACCAATCCCTTAAAATAAAATAAATAAAAATAATTTTATGATAATAGTTAGTTAAAAATTATTAATAAATAATTAAAATTTTACGTTAAATTAGTAAATAAAAATAATTCATGATAATAGTTAGTTAAAAATAAATAATTAAAAATTATAAGTTAAATTAGTATTAGAAGGAATTTAGTTAAAAACATGACCATTCTTATATGAATAAATGAATATAAAAGAAAGAGATGGTTAAAAATATGAATAAATAAATGAGAAAAATAATATAAGTCAACTTAAAAAATAAATAAATAAATAAAAATAAATTAAAAATAAAAATAAAAATTAAATTAAATAATAATAAAATAATAAAATTAAATTAAATAAATAAATAAAAATAAAAATAAATAAATAATAATAACAATAACAACAACAACAACAACAATAATAATAATAATTAATAAATTAGTTAAAAAAATAAAAGGGAAAAAAAAAGGAAGACTAGGTCGAGAGTGCTGGGACCCAACACCGACTGATTTTCCAGCCATCATCTCTATTGAGATTACTCGGCCTCTTTTCAATCTCAAGCGCCTCCCTAAATTTCCGATGATGGAAGTGCGAAACCTTAGCAATAACACTAGCTTCCTCAATACAAACATGATGATTGGTTTTCTCAGCATGCTCAGCTAAAGTGGAAGACTTAGTTCGCCTATGCTTAAGGTCTGCTGCATGCTCACTAATCCTTTGATTAATGGAGCGACCAGTTTCCCCAATGTAGGGGGTCCCACAGGAACAGGGGATCATGTACACACCTTTCATATCTTTAGGGTCGATAGGATCCTTCGTTGATCTGAGGGACATGCGAATGGTGTTCAGGGGCCTAAAGGTCATAGGGACACTATGCGTCCTGAGAATCCTACCAATCTTATCAGTAGTCCCCTGAACATACGGAAGATGGACACCTGGAACTCGCTCCTTCGGTTCTCTTTGAGACAACAAATTCTTGGAAGCTTTAAGGAAAGCCCTCTGACCCATGAATCTACTATAACCATTCTCAACAAAGACATCAAGGAGATGGGATTTTTCTTTCTCAAAACTCTTCTTATCCGAGATCCTTAGGGCCCGAGTAGCAAGGGTATTGAGAACACCCATCTTTTGAGCCGGGAAATGGTGGGAACTGGCATGAAGATACTGCTCAGTATGCGTTTTCTTCCGAAAAACTTGGTGGCCGAGGGAACCATCACTATTCTTAGAAATAAGAATATCGAGGAACGGAAGGCAACCATCGACCTCCTGCTCCATAGTGAACTTAATGGCAGAGGATTGATTATTGAGATGATTGAAGAAGAGATCTAATTCTTCTTGGCCGTGAGACCAGATAACATTGGTGTCATCCACATATCTTCTCCAAAGCTTTGGCAAGAGTCGGGAAGAGTTTAGAGCCTTGGACTCAAAATCTTCCATGAAAAGATTAGCAACGACAGGGGAAAGGGGTGAGCCCATGGCAACCCCACAGGTTTGCTCGAAGAACTCTCCCTCAAAACAGAAAAACGTAGAAGTGAGACAGATCTCAACTAACTTAGCAGTGTCAGGATTTGTTAGGCGGTTGATCACCTCCATGGCCTCACCAATAGGGATACAAGTGAAGAGGGAAACAACATCAAAACTAACAAGAATGTCCCTAGGGCCAAGCTTGATGTCCTTGAGCTCCTTAATGAAGGAAGCAGAGTCCTTTACGAAGGACTCCGTACGACCAACCAAGGGCTTAAGCTTTAACGCAAGGAACTTAGCAAGAAGGTAGGTAGGACCACCAATGGTGTTGACAATGGGCCTCAAGGGAGCTCCATCCTTGTGAATCTTGGGGAGACCATAGATTCTAGGCGTGATAGGGTTGCTTTCAATGAGTTTATGGTGCAGGGAACTCATTGAGCTAATGGATTTAATGGCAAGCGCCACATTCCTAGCAACCTTCTTTAATGAATTCTTAGGAAGCTTTTTGTAGCTACCACTATTATGAAGATGATCCAACATCTTGCTACGGTAATCAGCCTTGTTAAGAATGACGGCAGCACCACCCTTGTCTGCCTTTAAAACAATGATATCCTTGTTCTGGTTTAAGGATCTGAGAGCGACAGATTCTTCCTTGCTAAGGTTGCTCTTAGGGGGCTTAGCCTTTCTCAAGACAACCGCACAATCTTGCCTAATAGTGTCCTTGACCCTATCAGGTAAATCTCTGATCCCAAACTCTATGTCACAAATGATATCATCTACAGGGATTTTCTTCGGAGCTAAGGCAAAATTTAAACCTTTGCCTAAAACTTTAAAAACAGAAGGGGGAAAGGAGAAACTGGAAAGATTTATAACCCTATTATTAGAACGAGAAGAAAGGCAATGATTATAAACATCATTCCTATTATTCTCCATGCTAGAAATATTAGCATTAAAAAATGAGTACTTATTAATCGAATTATTATTATTTTTATTATTAATGAATCTATTATTATTATATTTATTATAATGATTATTATTATTGTTAATATTATTATTATAAATATTAATATTATTAATATTATTATTATGAATGTTAATATTATTATTATTGATAAAGTTATTATTATTATTCATATCAATATTACGATTAATACTATTATTACTATTATTCATATCATTATTATTACTATAGTTATTATCATTATTCATATCCTTACTATTCTTATTAATAATATTATTATTATTATACATATCATTATTATTACTTTTAATAATATAGTTATTATTCATATCATAATGATTATCATTATTAATGATGATATTATACTTATAATCAATACACATATTATCAAAATCATTAGAAGACAACGCACTCCCCGAAGGGTGACTGTCAAGGACCAACGGACGGGGAGAGGGGGTCGAGCCTTCTCTGACCCCATCAGACCTGCGAGCCAAACCGATTCCCGGTTTTGCGGTCAAGCTATGCACCAGTTCTACGGTCAAGCTATGCACCGGGGAGCTACAAACCACCGGAGAAATTGCGCTGACCAACCGGCCCGAAGGGTGACTGCAAAATACCAAAGGACAGGGAAGGGGGGCCGAGCCCTCATTGACCACCTCTGACTGGCGTGCCAAAACTACTCTAGGTTCTGAGGATGAGCTACGCACCGAGGAGCGACCAACCGACGAAGAAACCATGCTGACCAACCGGCCAGCCAAATCGACTGCGGGCTCTACAGATTTGCCATGCATCAATGGGCGACCAGAATTAGGTGAACACGATGCCACCGGATCTGAACCCACGCTGCCTGTCAAATCAATTCCGGGCTTTGCAGACATGCTATGCACTGAGGAGTGACCAAAGTTAGGTGACAATGAACCCGCTAACGTTGGATCTGAGCCCTCGCTGACCCCAACCAACCCGCCTGGTTTCAAGGACCTTCTACGCAACGAGGAAACGGAGATACCACTCGGTGAAAGCACAGAAGAAACCTCTGGATCAGAAACCTTCAGCGCAGGCATGGAAACTGAAGAAGGCATCGGTAGAGAGTTACCCACAGCCATGCTGCTGTCAAGCGATACCTGACCCATGCCTGGAAAGGAAGAGCGATCTGGATGATTGGCGCCAGAAGGAGAGCACTCATTATCACCAGAGTGATTTCCCTCAATGCAGCAACCTGGAAGAACGCTTTCCTAGGAGCCAAACCCCAATCTGCAGGTAAGGGAAGCTCGGTCATCAATAGAGCTATCAGATAACCAACTATTAAGCACTGATATTTGACCAGGAGAGATACGACTCCGAGAAGCTTCTCCCCTAGATCTATCCAGAACTGTTGAATTTCCAGCAAGCCTCTGAAACTTAGAAGCTTGATGCTGCTTCCGAATCTCTTCTAACCGAAGGGACTTCAGAGCTGAACAGGCATCTATTCTGGCCCAAAGGGAAGATGAAAACAAGTTCCCAAGATCCAGATGTAAACCCAAAAGAAACCGAGAAAGCAGATTCAGAGATTTTCTGACCCTACTGATTTCTGCCCTTATTAACGCCAAACTCGCCTTAAGGAAAACCTGATGGTTTTGGGGAGTGTTAAGGCGATGATTAATCTGGGCAAAGACAGGGATGGTGGAGGAGTCTCTGCATCTTTTAAGAAAAGCTAGATCTGTCTTCAACCTTGAAACCTGCAAGCGTGCCCGTTCAAAATGATGGACCTTGGTTGCAATGGCTTTTCCGTGCAGGGATTCAATAGTAGAGTTTAGGCTTCTGTGATCCATATCAAGTTTACAAAAGATTTTTCGGCGAAGATCACATGAAACACCATTTGTTGACACGTTTCGAACCAACCAGTGTGGTTCATCGTCAGGACAAGTTGAAGAAACAGATTCAGCTTAGCAAGTTAAATAGACAGAGCAGAGCCTCCAACGGCTAAAAAGACCAACAGCTACTTTTGACTAGGTATCGGGATCAAAACCCTTTTTAATAATTTAAGGGAAAAAAGTTACCCTAGGGGGACCAATCCCTTAAAATAAAATAAATAAAAATAATTTTATGATAATAGTTAGTTAAAAATTATTAATAAAGAATTAAAATTTTATGTTAAATTAGTAATTAAAAATAATTCATGATAATAGTTAGTTAAAAATAAATAATTAAAAATTATAAGTTAAATTAGTATTAGAAGGAATTTAGTTAAAAACAAGACCATTCTTATATGAATAAATGAATATAAAAGAAGAGATGGTTAAAAATATGAATAAATAAATGAGAAAAATAATATAAGTCAACTTAAAATAAATAAATAAATAAATAAAATAAAATAAAATAAAATAAATAAATAAATAAAAAATAATAATAATAATAATTAAGAATAATAATAATAATAATAATAAATAAATAAATAAATTAGTTAAAAAAAAAGGGAAAAAAAAGGAAGACTAGGTCGAGAGTGCTGGGACCCAACACCAACTGATTTTCCAGCCATCATCTCTATTGAGATTACTCGGCTTCTTTTCAATCTCAAGCGCCTCCCTAAATTTCCGATGATGGAAGTGCGAAACCTTAGCAATAACAATAGCTTCCTCAATACAAACATGATGATTGGTTTTCTCAGCATGCTCAGCTAAAGCGGAAGACTTAGTTCGCCTATGATTAAGGTCTGTTGCATGCTCACTAATCCTTTGATTAATGGAGCGACTAGTTTCCCCAATGTAGGGGGTCCCACAGGAACAGGGGATCATGTACACACTCTTCATATCTTTAAGGTCGATAGAATCCTTCGCTGATCTGAGGGACATGCGAATGGTGTTCAGGGGCCTAAAGGTCATAGGGACACTATGCGTCTTGAGAATCCTACCAATCTTATCAGTAGTCCCCTGAACATACGGAAGATGGACACCTGGAACTCGCTCCTTCAGTTCTCTTTGACACAGCGAATTCTTGAAAGATTTAAGGAAAGCCCTCTGACCCATGAATCTACTATAACCATTCTCAACAAAGACATCAAGGGGATGGGATTTTTCTTTCTCAAAACTCTTCTTATCCGAGATCCTTAGGGCCCGAGTAGCAAGGGTATTGAGAAGACCCATCTTTTGAGCTGGGAAATGGTGGGAACTGGCATGAAGATACTGCTCATTATGCGTTTTCTTCCGAAAAACTTGGTGGCCGAGGGAACCATCACTATTCTTAGAAATAAGAATATTGAGGAACGGAAGGCAACCATCGACCTCCTGCTCCATAGTGAACTTAATGGCAAAGGTTTGATTATTGAGATGATTGAAGAAGAGATATAATTCTTCTTGGCCGTGAGACCAGATAACATTGGTGTCATCCACATATCTTCTCCAAAGCTTTGGCAAGAGTCGGGAAGCGTTTAGAGCCTTAGACTCAAAATCTTCCATGAAAAGATTAGCAACGACAGGGGAAAGGGGTGAGCCCATGGCAACCCCGCAGGTTTGCTCGAAGAACTCTCCCTCAAAACAGAAAAACGTAGAAGTGAGACAGATCTCAACTAACTTAGCAGTGTCAGGATCTGTTAGGCGGTTGATCACCTCCATGGCCTCACTAATAGGGATGCAAGTGAAGAGGGAAACAACATCAAAACTAACAAGAATGTCCCCAGGGTCAAGCTTGATGTCCTTGAGCTCCTTAATGAAGGAAGCAGAGTCCTTTACGAAGGACTCCGTACGACCAACCAAGGGCTTAAGCTTTAACGCAAGGAACTTAGCAAGAAGGTAGGTAGGACCACCAATGGTGTTGACAATGGGCCTCAAGGGAGCTCCATCCTTGTGAATCTTGGGGAGACCATAGATTCTAGGCATGATAGGGTTGCTTTTAGTGAGTTTATGGTGCAGGGAACTCATTGAGCTAATGGATTTAATGGCAAGCACCACATTCCTAGCAACCTTCTTTAACGGATTCTTAGGAAGCTTTTTGTAGCTACCACTATTATGAAGATGATCCAACATCTTGCTACGGTAATCAGCCTTGTTAAGAATGACAGCAGCACCACCCTTGTTTGCCTTTAAAACAATGATATCCTTGTTCTGGTTTAAGGATCTGAGAGCGACAGATTCTTCCTTGCTAAGGTTGCTCTTAGGGGGCTTAGCCTTTCTTAAGATAACCGCACAATCTTGCCTAATAGTGTCCTTGACCCTATCACGTAAATCTCTGATCCCAAACTCTATGTCACAAATGATATCATCTACAGGGATTTTCTTCGGAGCTAAGGCAAAATTTAAACCTTTGCCTAAAACTTTAAAAACAGAAAGGGGAAAGAAGAAACTGGAAAGATTTATAACCCTATTATTAAAACGAGAAGAAAGGCAATGATTATAAACATCATTCCTATTATTCTCCATGCTAGAAATATTAGCATTAAAAAATGAGTACTTATCAATTGAATTATTATTATTTTTATTATTAATGAATATATTATTATTATATTTATTATAATGATTATTATTATTGTTAATATTATTATTATAAATATTATTATTATTATTATTGATAAAGTTATTATTATTATTCATATCAATATTACTATTAATACTATTATTACTATTATTCATATCATTATGATTATCATTATTAATGATGATATTATTCTTATAATTAATACAAATATTATTAAAATCATTAGAAGACAACGCACTCCCCGAAGGGTGACTGTCAAGGACCAACGGACGGGGAGAGGGGGTCGAGCCTTCTCTGACCCCATCAGACCTGCGAGCCAAACCGATTCTCGGTTCTGCGGTCAAGCTATGCACCGGTTCTGCGGTCAAGCTATGCACCGGGGAGCTACAAACCACCGGAGAAATCACGCTGACCAATCGGCCTAAAGGGTGACTGCAAAATACCAAAGGACGGGGAAGGGGGGCCGAGTCCTCACTGACCACCTCTGACTGGCGTGCCAAAACTACTCCAGGTTCTGAGGATGAGCTACGCACCTGACCAACCGACGAAGAAACCATGCTGACCAACTGGCCAGCCAAATCAACTGTGGGCTTTACATATTTTCCATGCACCGATGGGCGACCAGAATTAGGTGAACACGATGCCACTGGATCTGAACCCACGCTGCCTGTCAAATCGATTCCGGGCTCTGCAGACATGCTATGCACCGAGGAGCGACCAGAGTTAGGTGACAACGAACCCGCTAACGCTGGATCTGAGCCCTCGCTGACCCCAACCAACCTGCCTGGTTTCGAGGACCTTCTACGCAGCGAGGAAACGGAGATACCACTTGGGGAAAGCGTAGAAGAAACCTCTGGATCAGAAACCTTCAGCGTAGGCATGGAAACTGAAGAAGGCATTGGTAGAGAGTTACCCACAGCCGTGCTGCTGTCAAGCAAAACCTGACCCATGCCTGGAAAGGAAGAGCGATCTGGATGATTGGTGCTCGAAGGAGAGCACTCCTTATGACCAGAGTGATTTCCCTCAATGCAGCAACCTAGAAGAACGCTTTCCTGGGAGCCAAACCCCAATCTGCAGGTAAGGGCAGCTTGGTCATCAACAGAGCTGTCAGATAACCAACTATTAAGCGCTGAGATTTGACCAGGAGAGATACGGCTCCGGGAAGCTGCTCCCCTAGATCTATCCAGAACTGCTGAATTTCCAGCAAGCCTCTGAAACTTAGAAGCTTGATGCTGCTTCCGAATCTCTTCTAACCGAAGGGACTTCAGAGCTGAACAGGCATCTATTCTGGCCCAAAGGGAAGATGAAAACAAGTTCCCAAGATCCAGATGTAAACCCAAAAGAAACCGAGAAAGCAGATTCAGAGATTTTCTGACCCTACTGATTTCTGCCCTTATTAACGCCAAACTCGCCTTAAGGAAAACCCGATGGTTTTGGGGAGTGTTAAGGCGATGATTAATCCGGGCAAAGACAGGGATGGTGGAGGAGTCTCTGCATCTTCTAAGAAAAGCTAGATCCGTCTTCAACCTTGAAACCTGCAAGCATGCCCGTTCAAAATGATGGACCTTGGTTGCAATGGCTTTTCTGTGCAGGGATTCAATAGTAGAGTTTAGGCTTCTGTGATCCATATCAAGTTTAATCACAAAAAAAATTAATATTTTAAGTTCATATTAAATTTATATTTAAGATAAATCTATACTAATTTATATATATATATATATATATATATATATATATATATATATATATATATCATTTTATTTGGTTAATATTTAAATTCAAATTTCAATAAAATAAAACATATGCATTTTATAAACGAAATAATAAATCAATGTTATTATTATGTTTTTCAAATAAAATTAAAATTTTAAAAATAAAATTTATGTATTTTTATAAGCTAATAATTATCTTAAAAGATTTTTTTATTGAATATAATTCAAATTTTAAGAAATGATATATATAAGTATTGATTTGGATAGAGAACGTTGATTTAGAAAACTAATGTAGTTCAAATGTAAAGACAAATTATGTTTGTATAAGCATTGAAATTAGGAACATGCTTTTCAATTACACTAATGAGAACTTTACTAATCAGTAAAATTCAAATTAATAAAATTCAAACTTAAGAGTAATTTAAATTCAATATTATTGCTATAATTAAATTATATTTAAATTAGAATAGAAAAAAACTAGCTCGGGAGAAGACTTGGAGAGTCGGCGAATGAGGGAAACTATGCGACCGGCGGGCTAGGGTTTGCAGGCGGAATAGCAGGGAGGGCTGGAAGGAGCGAGTGCAGGGGAAAAGAGCAGAGAAGTCGGGGCAGAACGGAGGGAAGAACAAGAAACCATCGCACAGGAGCGTAAGTTTCTCAAGCAGCGGGTGCTGAGGGCAAATATGGAAAATCGGCAAGGGAGGGGAGAGATCCCCTCCTATAAAAACATAGTTGCAGGTGAGGCAAGCAGCAGCGGCATCCAGAATCAGGCCAGGGAGAATAATAAAGAAGCACCAGTGATGGGCAAGCTGTGGCAAATGAAGACTGGAGGAAAGTGCTTACCTAGGGCACAGAAGAAACCAAGATACGTAATACCCACCAACAAGCTGGAGGAGCACAACAGTTATATGAAAGATCATGCACTGATCTGCAAGTTCGTAGGGTATTGGCCTACTGAAAAAGAACTATACAGGTGGAGACTGAAAGGACACATAGAGCTGAAACTGGGAGCAAAAGGGTTTTTTACAACAATATTTGCGAATCTGGGGGATAAAGAAAGGGTTTTTGAGGAAGGGCCATATTTCATGAACAACGCAAGACTGTTCATGAAATACTGGGAAGAAAGATATAACCCTGATAATGAAAAGATGCTGGAAGCCCCGATCTGGGTCAGATTGTTTGGATTATCAGTGGAATTTTGGGATCCTGAGATTATGGAAGGGATAGGTAACACGATCGGGGCCTTTGTCAAGGTAGCGTAAGCAATGAAGAAAGGAAAGTATACATCTTACGCAAGATTGTGTGTTTACATGAATATAGCTGAACCTCTACTGGAATATATAGAACTGGAATATCACGATGAAGTTTGGCAACAACCATTAGATTATGAGCATATCCCCTTCAGATGCAGAAGATGTCATGAGTATGGTCACCTATATAGACAATGCCCTTCAAACAAGGAGGAAGAATACACAAGGAAAAAAGAAGAACAGCAAATGGAAGCAGAGAGAACCGAGGAAACAGACAAGGGTTTCCAACAGGTTACCAGAAAGAAGAAAACAGGTAAAGAAGGAATAAAAGCGCAGAAACAAACAAAATCATTGAGCATTGAAAGTCAGAACAAGTTCAAAATCCTCCAAGAAAACAGTGAAGAGGGTGAGGACAAAGTGGTAGGGGAAGAAGATCCAGAAAATGAACCCATAGAAATAATCAAGGAAACCAGAGAAAAAGACACAGGACCAAGAGAAATGAACGAAGGGGAAACAGCTGAAAAGATAGAATTACTAACTAACCAAACTCAAATGGAGACGGAAAGTCAGAAGGAAAACGAGGCAGAGGAAGAAATAATTATGAGACAATTAATTCAGGAATGGAAAAACCTGGACGAAAGATTCATACCAGACAGCCAAAAACAATTATATAAGGAGGCTTTTCAAAAGTATAAAGAAAGGAATGGGGAGAATATGGATAAACAGGATACTACATCAGGAGAACAGGAAAAAGGTCAGATTGGAATAGGCGGGCCTGGCAAAAGCAGCAGGAAAAGAGGGAGGAAAACAATGAATGAAACGATCCAAACAGTTGGCAAAATATTGATAAATTCAGGTAAAGTGATACCTCTGTCAGAGGTATTTTTCCACTCGTCCAAGAGTTTAAAATGATTATTATCAGCTGGAATATTAGGGGCCTGAATAGTAAGGGTAAGCAGAGATATATGAAAGAGAAACTAAAAAAAGACAGACCAAGTATCATGATCCTACAAGAGACAAAAACCACAATGCAGCAGATGGAAGAAATCATCAAAAATAGTAAACTCCAATACGAAGTCATGGGACAGGATGCAATCGGTTTAGCAGGAGGCATTGCAATATTGAGGAACCCAAATGAGATAATTTTTGAGAGCTGGACCAACATGACCAGAATCCTTACAGGCACAGGAAGAATAGTGGGGACGAAGGAAAGGGTCACCATCTCAGGGGTGTATGGTCCTCATACTCCAGGAGACAGAGAAAATTTCATTAAAAATTTGCAAGCAACTCGAAGACTACATCCGGAGAAAGCATGGATTGTAGGAGGAGATTTCAATGTAATCCGGTCCCTAAAAGAGAAAAAGGGAGGTATAAGGAAAACAGACCAATATATGGAAATGTTCAATGATATGATGGATGGTCTGAGGCTGGTTGATTTACCAACTATCAACAGAGTCTACACATGGAACAACAGGAGAGGGGGAAAGAATCAGATAGCATCCAGATTAGATCGGTTCTTAGTATCAGAAATGATTATGAACAGAGATGTATTCATAGAAGCAAAGATCATGCCATCTCTTGGCTCTGATCACTGGTCGATTAGACTGGAAGTGGATATTAAGGCTAATCTTGGCAAGAAGCCCTTCATATTTGAAGCTTTTTGGCTTAGACACCCGGAATTCTTAGAAAAAATGGAAGAATGGTGGACACAAAGCATGGTACAAGGAAGAGGAAAAATGCATACCTTCCAACTTAAACTTAAGGAGCTAAAAGGAAGGATAAAGAAATGGAACAAGGAAGACTTTGGAAATATCATGGAGGAAAAACAGAAACTGGAAGAAGAAATGGAAGCTTTGCAACAAAGGATAATAAATGAAGGGAGAACAGAGGAAAGCAGCAGAAAAGAAGGGATAATTTTAGGAAAACTGGAGGAGAGGAGGAAGCAGGAAGAAGTCTTATGGAGACAAAAATCTAGAATAAAATGGCTCAGGGAGGGGGAAAGGAACACAAGGTTTTTTCATCAAGCAATGATACAACATAGACAAAGGAACAGATTATTTTCTATCAAAAACGAGAGTGGAGAGAGGATTGTTGATCAGGAAGGGATTGAAAAAGTGTTGATGGAATATCACAAAGGAATATTGACTGAACCTCTCATGGACAGATCTGAAGCTATAAAGGAAGTTTGCACGGCCATTCCCAGGATTGTAACTGAAGACCAGAATAGAGCCCTAATGAGAGCAGCTAGTCTGGAAGAGGTGGAGGAAGTGGTGATGAGCATGAAGAAGGGAACAGCTCCAGGACCGGACAGCTTTACGGTAGATTTCTATCAAGCGGGCTGGCACTTTATGGGAAAGGAAATTCTGGAATTGATAGAAGAATCTCGCATAAACCAAAAGGTATGGCCAGCTCTTAACTCCACTTTTTTCACTTTGATTCCTAAAAACGATAATTCAGAGGATGCTAAGGGATTTAGACCCATTGCCCTCTGTAATGTTATCTACAAAATAATTGCATTTCTGATGGCCAAAAGACTGAAACCCCTGTTAGATAGTCTGATATCCCCTAAACAAACCGGTTTCGTAGAAGGTAGACAAATTCTAGATGGTCTAGTGGTTACTCAAGAAGTAATTCATTCTCTGAAAGCAAAGAAGCAAAAAGGAATGATGATTAAATTAGACCTGTCGAAAGCTTATGATAGAATCAACTGGAAATACCTGGAAGAAATTTTGGGAAGTTTCGGTTTTAGTAATAGGTGGATAAAGTGGGTTCACAGTCTTATATCAACTCCAAACTTCTCAATACTAGTCAATGGAACTCTCTCGAAAACCTTTAAGGCTTCTAGAGGAATAAGACAGGGCGATCCCCTATCTCCCTTCCTATTTATTCTCGCAGCAGAAGGTCTGGGTAGGTATCTTAAAAAAGAAAGAGCAGCAGATAAAATCAAAGGGCTAAGACTATGGGGTAATGAATTGCCAATAACCCATCAACAATTCGTTGATGATATCATGTTATTTGGGGAGCCAACTGTAAAAGAAGTGAGAAATCTGAAGAAGGTTTTGGACTTATTTGCGGAAGCATCAGGGATGGAAATCAATAAGGAAAAATCTTGCACCTTTATATTCAACACCATTGAATTAGTTAAAAGACACTTGACCAGGATGCTAGGGTTTAAGCAAGGGGAACTCCCAACGAAATACTTGGGAAACGTATTGGATTTCAACTCTAAAAGACTGAAAAACTGGCAAGGAGTCCTAGAGAAATTAAAAAACAGAGTGGCTAACTGGACCTTCAGAACCTTAAACATTGCAGGAAGGATTGTTCTAGTGAAATCGGTGTTGCAGGCAATCCCCATATATCCTCTATCGATTATGGCAGTGCCTCAAGGGGTTTGCACCAAGATCAGAGAAATCCTGAGGAAGTTCATTTGGGGAGGTTCGTCCCAACAGAAGAAGTGGGCCTTAGTATCTTGGAAACATCTGACGAAGCGAAAGGAGGAGGGAGGTTTGGGTCTGTGCGATCCAGATAAACTCAACAAGGTGCTTGGTGCAAAACTTTGGTGGCGATGGTTGAGAGGGGGCAACGACCTATGGAAGCAACTATGGAGGCACAAGTACAATATGCTAGATACTACGGAGGATATTTACCGAATGCAAGACACCCCGAAGGGCTCGGCAATCTGGGATCTAGCCAGTCAAAATTGAGATATAGTAGATAAGAACGTCTTCGGGAAATTAGAGGAGGAGGGGAAGCCAAATTCTGGGACGAGAATTGGCAACAAAGAGGGAAAATGAGCAGAATTCAAAAAATCCAGAACATACAGGATAAAATGGGAGGCAACCATATATACGTCAAAGATTACTGGAAAGAAGACGAACTGGACGGAATATGGCGGAAATGGACAACACCTGAGGAATGGGGCATCGAGATAGATCAAGATCAACAAGAAGCATTCATGGAAGAGGTAGAGTCCAGGAAAGTAAAAGCGAGAACGGGTAGGGATATCCTCAGATGGGGGAAGTCAATGAAAGGATCCTTTACGGTCAAGGAGGCGTACTATCTGGCAGATCAACAGGAAACCTCTGAAGGAAACTAAGAATGGAAGGTAATCTGGAGTAAAAACTGGTGGCCGAAAATTACCCTATTCGCATGGCTAGTAGCTAAGGACAAGATCCTGACGTGGGATAAACTTCAAAAGAAAGGTTTTAGTGGGCCTTCAAAATGTTATTTGTGCAATAGGGAAGCGGAAACTCAAGATCGTCTGTTAATCAAGTGTGTTTATGCTAGGAATCTATGGAGGGAAACCGGGAAACTATTCCAAAAACCTGAGAGGTCTCCGAAAGAAACAAATGAAGTGATTTTCCACTGGCAGAAAGAAAAATTTTCAATGTAAAGTAGTTCGAAAAGCCTGGGATCTCATAGCCGGTTTTGTGATTTGGATGGTATGGAAAGAAAGGAATCGCAGAGTCTTCCAAGACAAATCAAAAAACACGGCAGCTGTATGGAACAGAGTAGTGAACTTAACTAGAGAATCAATTCTGGTAGAGAGGTGGGATGCGGAAGACTAGAAAACGGATCAGGGTGAGGAGCAAATTCTAAAGAACCTAAACTTGAAATATGAAATGGTACGTAACAAAAAAATTGATAGATTTAATGCGAGACCTCAGAGCTATGACAAGTTTGCATACCCCAAAGACAATTTTACGAAGCTAAACTTCGACGGGGCATCGAAGGGGAATCCTGGTAATGCGGGATTCGGAGGAATCTTCCGAGACAGTCAGGGAAACACCAGATGGATCTATGCAGAGTGGGGGCGGCGAGATGACAAACAATGAGGCTGAACTATGGGCGATTCACCAAGGTTTGAGAATTGCGATTCGAAACGGCTATAGAAACCTGGAAATAGAAGGAGATTCTCAGATAGCAATTGAAATCCTAAAGAAACTGAATAACGGGAAGAACTGGGAGCAGGTCACCAATAGTTGGCGAACGGCAGGGATCGTTCAAGAAATAGCGGATCTTCTAAAAAGAATTGAATATAAAATCTTTAATCATGTAAAAAGGAATGGAAATCGAGCGGCATATTTCCTTGCGAATTGGGGTTGCAAGGGTCGAAACGGCAAAATCGACAATCAGTGGAGGACGTTGGGGCCCAACAGAGAGTGGGAGGATTTGGCCAGTATAATTAATCATGACCATGAACAAGCAACGAATGAAAATAATGAGCAAGCAACAAACGAGAATCATAGCATTCGTGCGACGGGCAGGTGAGATGGATCGGCAGGTCCAGACATTTAATGAATGTCAGACAAGGAGGGGTAAGGATATATTGGACAGGCATGTTGTAGTACAACAGAAGTGTGCGACGGCAGGAATGAAACAACCACCTTACAACAAGATAATGAATGCAAGTGATCGGAGAGGGAGAACAAGAGGTATGTCAGAATCCATAAATGGAAATGAGAGAAGGCAGATAATTGATAGGAAAGGCAGAGGGCAAAGCAACAGGTGGCAGCGGAAGGCCAAGGTGACAGGTAAGCGGAATAGAGTAAGGCCGATTATAAAGGGGCGGCAGCAAAGGTTTTGACAACGAGAAAATTGCTTAGGAGCGCAGAGAGTGAGGAGAGGAAAGGTGGTGGGAAACTATTACAGAGCGAAGTTGCGCCGAGAACTTACTAAGGTAGTCATGGAAACCAGGAAGAGAGCTAGGGTAGCAGAAGAAATGGAAGCCGAGGTAAGCAGAGACAGGGAAAGAAAAGGCAAGGCGGTAGGTAAGGAAGAGACAGCCGAGGAGATATATGAAATTTACGATGATTCTGAGGAGGAAGAGGACCAGCAAGATCAATGCAGGCGGGGTAAGGAGCGAAGCAGAAATGTTGAAGGCTGGGAGGCCCAACAAACCAGTGATGAGCAGCTCGGTCAGCAGGGAAGAAGGGTAAGGCAGAGTGGCAGTCAGAGGGGAAGAAGAGGTGCGAGAAGCGGGAGAGAACCGAGCAGCACGGGAGGCAGAGGAGCGGGAAGATACCAAGGAGAAAGGGGAGGAAGACGAGGGCAGAGGGGGAGATCGAGCAGAAAAACTAGCCGGTCGTTGGACAGGAAAATTCAGCAAGCTAAGAAGGCATATAACCAAAACACGAGCCCAAGAATTAGAAGAATTATCCAAAATATGGAGGAAGACGCCATTCAAGCTCAGTCCGATTCTGAGATGGAGGATTGGGAGTTCCTACTCCACGACCCTGGTAACACCAGGGGTAGAATGTCCTTATTTAAACAGTCCTTACATATTTACTGGGTGATGAAAAGATTGCTGGCTAAAGCTCTGGAGAAAGCCGCAATAGAGATGGCTGAACTAGCGCAAGGAGTTCCCAACTTGAGGAGGGAGCTCAGAATTATTCAGATCACCCTGGAGATGCAGGAAAAGAAGCTAGAGGAGATCCAGCAACTGATAAAGGACGGGAATCAGAATGCAAACAAGGAGACTACCCAGCGGCCAGAGACTGAAGCTGTTTAATTATAGATATGTATTAATTTTGATGGAATTGCATAGTATAGATAATTTCAGTTTGGTTCAAGTTTTAGAAGTAGGAAATCGTTATATGCATGCAAGTAGGATGAGAAACTTGAAAGACTGTTTAGTGTATTTAGCATAGATAATCAGACTATGGATCTTTTATTTTTGGTCGGCTATTAAGAACTTTAGGTGGCTTAAATACTCGGTTTCCCCAAGAGGGCGAGTGAAGGCTACCATACTTTTGATGTGTATTTTGATTTGAAGTAATAGAAAAAAAAAGAGAACCACCATAGCTTACAAAAAAAAAATTATATTTAAATTAAAAAAATAAAAATAACTATAACGCTGATTATCATTCACAATATTTATATACATACATTTTATTATAAATTAAATTTTATTAATTTTACCTTTCAATGCACTTATATGTATACGTGTAAAGGTAAATATACCTACAATGGTCAAGTTGAACAATACATTAGGTATAATGTATAGATTAATTAATTAATTTGTATAATGTTGATATTTCACATCTTATGAAAAGGATAAGAATAAAATTAACCCATTTTTTGTTTATTTTTAATAAAACATTGCCACAGTAAAAGTCGAACCTTTATTTATTTTTAATAAAACTATTCATTGCCACAGTAAAAGTCGAACCTAAACCACAAAGCGTGTCTCTTACTTTTATATAAAAGCTTTTATCACATCGTGCCAAGTGCGAACCTTCAAAACATGCCAATATTAATATGCGATTGCTCAATCTTTTTCGTGAAGCACGTTCTTGACTTACGGTGAAGTGGAACAATGAGTGTTTCTTATTTTTATGTTTATTTTGTAGGAAAAAATTCAAATAATTATATAAAATATGTAAATAATATTTGTTAATTAGATACTAGATCCAGGCGATTCCTATTTCCGCCACAGAATTTTAATTAATGCCCCCTGACATGGGGCATGATAAGGAAATATAACGCGAGAAAAAACTGGAGGAGAAAAAAAAACAGTCTCCCCCGTTATATTTCCTTATCGTGCCCCCATGTCAGGGGGCATTAATTAAAATTCTGTGGCGGAAATAGGAATCGCCCTAGATCCATATTTAAAATGAGATATAAAAGCTTTTAGGGCATTGTGCCAAGTACGAACCTTCCAATCATGCCAATATTAATGATGCAATTGCTCAATCTTTTTTAGTGAAGCACACCCTTGACTTTTAAAAGAACGACGCTGGCAGGTGGGGAGTACCGACCAAGAATCTTCACTGGCTTTTCTCTTTAAAGCGTGGAGGACGGCAATGACCGTCCACCACCCCCAGAGAAACTGTGGAGAAGAAAGGTAGGGATGGAATTTAGCTTTTTGAGTGAAAAAACCCATCATGGACTTTTATGCGATCTTTGGGATTGAGACCGTTTTTGGATATTTGGATGCTTTAGCATGCGCGTCCCTCCATGGAAAAGGTGGCTATATGAGCTCTGCTTTCCTTCGTTTGTCGTTATCACTGTTTTTCTGCAAAATCAAAGATGATAAGCCCCTTCATATGCCTTATCCCATTGTTTTGTCAAATGGCCATTCACAATTATTGTAAAAACTTTTACCTTTTTTCCTGGAACCCATGCTCTACCAATCCTGAACTGGTCAGTTGACGTTATCCATGGGGCATCCGAAAACCCCGCCGATCATCATCCTTTTGGGTTGTATTCGTCTTTGGAGTGTGCGAAGGGTCATTTTCAAGCTACTATGTGTTGCCATTGCTCGCCCAGATCCATCCCCTTTTACTTCACCACACAGGCGTGTCTTCTGGGCATATGATTGATATAATTTTATAGTGAAGTACAGAGCGCAGAGTCTTCATGGTTTCACATTTTGCTATGGAGTAGTCTACCTAGGCTGTAGAATGGCCCGTTTTCCCTCGTCTGGCTCCGGCCACCGGCAATCTCTCCGCCCTCCGCCACCATCCCCTAGCTCCGCCACCTTCTTTCTCCACCACCCTCCCTTGACAATCCTGACATTCCCTGCCATTCCCTGACAAAAAATCCGAATGCAGTTGGAGCCCCTGACATCCCCTGACCAATCGGGGATGAGCTGGAATTCATGCCGCAAAGTATTATTGCCGGTTCCAATTCGAATTGAGGAGGAAATGGTCACCCGCGCGCTGCTCACTCACATTACTCTTTGACCCGGCGCTTCCCGCTCTGTGATTCCGCTCTGCAGCTCGCCACCCAAGGACTCTTCAGCTTGCTCGTTCAAGTATCCCTCGGCTTGTTTTTAATTGTGATTAGAACAACGCACCCTGCTCCTCGTCGCCTTCCCGCAATTTCGCTGAAAAACTAAATATGCAGAGTAAGGGCCTTCAGGTGGGGGGAATAGAACACCGCCCTGTTGGATATTTCCATTCATTGCAACAACCTGCTTGTAGGCCTCTAGTGATACCATAGCGTACATGGCGAACTATTTACTTCTCCCTAAACATGTGTGGCTTTAGAAATCTTGGCCAAGTTGTTTTGACAAACTGTCACACAGTTCAATATTGGGTGAAAACCATTAAGATATTTTCTCATGGACAGTGCCGTGGAATGTCAAAATGGTTGCCTATCTTGACTTCAAATTGGACCATGTAAATATGTTTATATAGACGGTGCCGGGGCAAACGAGTCAATGAGACAATTCCATCAAATACCTTACAAAAATCGGGAAGACTCTGTTATATAACAGCCCATGGATACAGATTGTTTGTTTCAAAGCTGGACATAGAACTTCCCCCATAAATCGAAACTGAGCGAAAAATAATAATACGAATATCCAAACAGAGTAGAACAGTCAGTACGAACTCTCACAGCAATAAATATTGCCTATAATTCTTTAGTGCTTGCAAATTAGCGTAAAATTCAATATCATAAGTTGAATAGTTGAAAGATTTTGAACAAAGGTCAAATCCTTACTCCCGTGCTCTCCTAAAATGGCTTTTAGTACCAAAGGCCGACCTCTGTAACACGAGACCTACTTGCAGGATCAAAGAAAAACAGGCTTTTTAGCAAGTCCTTCAAGCGGTTTGCCAAAGAAACATCGTTTCATTTTCTTCGTTTGATGATATAGGCATCTATTTCCATTGATATAGACATCAGAACTCTTCAAGTCTTTTTGTGTGAGCATTTTTATTTTAGCACGGTCAGCATCAAGGCTGTTATATGTAAGCTTTTCAGATTTAAAAGATTGTTCTGGTTGCACTCCTATCATTCAGATTTCCAAGATTGTTTTGGTTGTTTCTTTCCTATTTTTGTAAAATAATCCCTCCTAAAGTCGTCGTTTGAATGATGCTAACAGTTCCGATGAAGCTATTAATAACATGTATTTCGTTAGAATTCCTACACCTGCGGGCACTGACACTTCAAGTTGATGCACAACTTATCCTTTCTTTGCTCTTCATACACCAATGTCAAATGTTGTTCCATTGTGTAGTTGTTGAAAATCAAAATATCATCTAAATAAAGAACTACAAACTTACTAGTGCCTAATCACATGACAGTGTGGTGTTGGTCAATTCAAACGACAAAACTAATCACTTGTACAAATTGCCTTTGGTCTAGAATGCATAGTTCCACTCGTTGCCCTCGTTGATCTTGATTACAACTATGTTACCCATGATTTTAGTTCAAATAAACCAATCACGAAATGGAATTGTTGAAATTAGAAATATTCTGCATTTTGTTAGTGAAATATAATTAGCTAAAACTGAAAAACATGTAAACAAGATTATAATAAAAATATTTAATGTATCCTCTGTTCTGTGAAAATCATCAAATTACTCTGCGAATTGGTTTTCAAGTTTCTGCCTTCTTTCCAGCAATTTTCAAAATGATAATATGCCTATGCCTATACTGGAGAGATTTTGAACAAAGGTCAAATCCTTGCTCCCATGCTCTCCTAAAATGGCTTTTAGTACCAAAGGTCGGCCTCCATAACACGAGACCTACTTGCAGGATCAAAGAAAAACAGGCTTTTTAGCAGGTCCTTCAAGCGGTTTGCCAAAGTAAAATCGTTTCATTTTCTTCGTTTGATGATATAGGCATCTATTTCCATTGATATAGACATCAGAACTCTCCAAGTCTTTTTGTGTGAGCATTTTTATTTTAGCACGGTCAGCATCAAGGTTGTTATATGTAAGCTTTTCAGATTTAAAAGATTGTTCTGGTTGCACTCCTATCATTCAGATTTCCAAGATTGTTTTGGTTGTTTCTTTCCTATTTTTGTAAAATAATCCCTCCTAAAGACGTCGTTTGAATGATGCTAACAGTTCCGATGAAGCTATTAATAACATGTATTTTGTTAGAAGTCCTACACCTGTAGGCACTGACACTTCAAGTTGATGCACAACTTATCCTTTCTTCGCTCTTCATACACCAATGTCAAATGCTGTTCCACTGTGTAGTTGTTGAAAATCAAAATATCATCTAAATAAAGAACTACAAACTTACTAGTGCCTAATCACATGACAGTGTGGTGTTGGTCAATTCAAACGACAAAACTAGTCACTCGTACAAATTGCCTTTGGTCTAGAATGCATAGTTCCACTCGTTGCCCTTGTTGATCTTGATTTGGTGATATTCACTCTTCAAGTCTCTTTGCAAAGTATCTCATACCACTCAAATTATCCATTAGATTGTCCATTCTCGTTGGAAACTTATACTTGATTGTTGTTTTATTCAATGCTTTAGAGTTTGTACACATCTTACACTGCCCATCTTTCTTCGATGTCATCAGACCTGATAACGTGCTCAGGCTCACAATCTCTCCATTAAAGCCCTTTGACAACAACTCACCAACTTGCTGATATAATTCCATGCTTTTCAATGTACTCATCTTGTGCAGTGCTTGATTTGGCAATGTCACACCTAGAATCAAGTCCATCTCATGTGCAGTCTTCCTCTTTGGTGGCAATCCATTTGGAAAGTCATTGCATGTTGTCTCTATACTCGTCGAACAACCTTTCACTTTTGCAGGGATATTCTCAAGCAACCAAGGAATTTCAAGCAACAAGAGTTCAAGCAACCAAGGAATTTCCATGATTTTCAGGGCAAAAACATCGCCTCTTTAGAGATTTAGATCTTGATAGTATAAGATATTTGTCAAATATTTTATAGTAGGTCCTTGGAACTTGTTTTAAACCATAAAGAGATGTAATCAACTTAAATACCAAATGCTCCTTAACTTGTAACCTGGAACCCCTGTGTGTAGCGTACCAAGTACCCTTTCTACTCCATTGAGGTTACGGGTATAATCTTTGGCTTTGCCGATTCAGCGGGCTTGCCAAAGGGTACAATTTCGGCAAATGCCCAAGAATTACTTGACAAGGTGCCGAGGGGTTTAACCTCAGGCCAAAGGACCAATGGGTCATGGACTCTCGGCTGAATCGTCGATGGCAAGTCGTTTACTCAAAATTTCGAGGGGTTGTCTTTTGGGCAGAACTCCGGTGCCAAATGCTGACATCGATAGGTCAACTCTCGGTTGAAATGCTGAAGTGATGAGGTATTCTCTAAGTCGAAATGCTGACATGGGGGAAACTACTCTCAGCCAAATTGCCGAATGCTAACATGGGGGAACACAAACAATATTCATTCTATTTTACCATATATCTCAACATGCCATTAATTATACTTGCATAAAAAGACACATTACTTGATGTGATTGCTAATCTGGATATTGATGTTGGGCTAATAAAGAAATTGAAGTAAAATTGCTCTAAAGCATAGAACATACCATTGTTGCCTAAAATTAACAATAAAGAACTAATAGACTAGTTTAAATCTAAGTGTCTAGCTAATAGAAGATATAAAATGAGGTGCAAGTACAACAGTGAGAGGAGTAGTAGTCTTCATTCGCATGCCAATCAAAACGCATAGGAGTGGTGACGTGAAGGGGTTTGATTTGTGTCTTGTTTGCTTCATGTTTGTAGAGTTGTGATGTAAACATACATTGTAGAAAGCCCTTTCATTCAAGTCTTGTTACACTAAAAAATGTCACCATGACTATTTACAGCTAGTATGGCTCAATCAACAGTCATGCTATCCTCTTAGGCAAGTCTTATGCCTCTGCTCTCCATGTCAAACTCCAAAAAGAGAGAAAGTCTTTTATAAATGTATTTATCTCTGGGGACGCAGGTTCTTTCAACCTTACCTGCGGGGACGCTCCCAATGTTCACAAAAGTTGCGTCTTTGGACTCTCTGTATGTAAAGGGGCAGGTGCGTCCCCCTGTAAAGGTCAAAATGCGCAAGTTTCATCTTTAAAAAGTTACTTGTGGTCATTTCTAGAGCATTCTAGAAGGTTGTTCGACGTGTATTGAGCGCCTCCAGATGGTTCATGCACTCCTACCAAAGAGGAACTTATCCCATCAATAAGGGAGCTATCCCACCAAAGAGGGGATTATCCCATTGATGGTGGACCTGATTAACTTCCTCTTAAGCACTATAAATACAGGCATTGGGCCAGAAGGAGGGGAGGTTGGAAGCTATACATTTCTAAGGGTAAATGCTGCAGGAATTAGGACTCCCATTTAGAAGCTTGTGAGGAGAGATTGCCATCTTTGCTTGTTCTATTTGGAAGTGGGTGAGCTTTGTCAAAGTAAAGGAGAACTCTTGATGGACCCTGGGAGGGACTTGCACAACACCAAGGCTCAGGTTGTATTTGTTCCTTTTGTTACCTATTAATGCAAATGAGTCCATTCTTCTCAATAACTTGTTATTTATGAGTTGTTTCATGTACTCCTTGGTCTATGTGTTAAATATGTTTTATTCTATGAGATTATCAAGTGCTATTTAATCGTTTGATTGTTAGTGTATGCAGGTTTCAAAGTGAAGGAGGAGCTCATCCAGATCAGAGGAGCTGGACTGCTACAACAGCGTTGGATTACAGGTAGGATCTAAACACTTGATTTCCCATATAGTAAATGCATGTTTAGAGAAGGATTGCTCTTGTTTGTCTTGTTTGTCACTAGAGAGTCTTAGGCTCCTAGGGAGGTTGGTTGTGTCCGCACAATCGACTCTTTCCGCCTGACAAATTGGCGACTCCGCTGGGGATTCCATTAATGTGAAAGTCTTTTCCTTTGTATGAACTTTGCTCTGAGAAAATTGGTTTATTTTTCTGGTTTTTGGCTCTGTGACTTTGTTTTTGGGTGGGTTAGCTTAGAGTTAGATTCCTTTTAGTTTTTCTTGAATTTTCCAGTAGGACGCACCCTCTGAGTATTGCACAGTGCGTCCCTGGACGCACTGTCACTGTGTGCACAGAGCGGGCCCGCACCTGTTCTAACGGGTTGCCTGCGTCCCCTGCTAAAATTTGAGAAAATTCCATTTTTTGCATTTTTTCTCTTAGATTTTGCTTTTTCTTAGTTTTTACTGCCCAGATTCATTAGTCTCTTGTCAAAGATCTTCACCTGAACTTGTTTCGATAGCATTGAGTGTTTTAGTGGATTTCATAGAAGTTTAAGCCCTAGGGTTTGATTTTTGAGTAGGTCTTGTAGTGACTTTGGCGGTAGAAGTTGTCAAGCCTTAGATCTCTCTGGTTTTGTCAACATTCTTAGAAGTCAGACCTGTCATAAAGTCTACCTGTGTGAGCAACTTACCATTGAGTTGTCTCTTTGGTAAATTTCGAAGTACTTGTTGATTAAGTCTTGAATTCCATTTTACAAAAAGAACAAAAAGATTTGAGTTTTGTTTTGACTAGTCTTTTGATTCTGCATTAGCTGGTCCTTGATTTGATTTTGGTCAAGTAAAACAACCTAGAATCATCTTTGTGAGCTTTTGCCTTGTTAGGTTTGCTTAGAGTAATTTCCTTTTTGATTTGCTTGTGAGTCAAGTTTTCATAGTTTTTATAGCTTTTAAGATTGATTTTCGTTACAATAGATTTATATGCTTTATTAAAAAGAGAAAATACAAAAACATCTCCTTTGAAAAGTTTTGTTTCAAGTAGCTTTGAAGAGTTTTGAAAGAAAAAAAGTTTTTCGTGCACGTAAGGAGTGGTCATGTTTGTATGCTTGAAAAGATAAAGAGAATTGTTTCTTTGATTGTCTTTATTAAGAAAGTTGTTTTCTATAAAATTTGCATCTCTCAACTCTCTTAGTTAAGAATTTCATTGAAAAAGGAAAAGTAGCGTAAATCATCTTAGGTGCATCTTTGTAGTGGTTTGAGTCGAGTCTACACACCATTGGTTTCACTTCCGCTACCTTTTGTCTTTAAGAAAAACCATAAAATTAACGCTTAAAGTAAAATCGACGTAGTAACTTTTATTTACTAGGGCTCTGAAACACCAATTTAGATCAGGCTAGTGTCTTGGAGTAGGTGAGTAATTAACTCTCCAAGACAACAAAACCAAACAAGTAGCTTATCTTGTGATAGAATAAATCCAATTGTCTCATTTGTACTCTGGGAAAGCTCCTCTTAAAGGAGAAGCACGAGCTCGTGTCCGAACCAGTGAGGGGATCAATCCCCCCTCGTTGGGAACGACGCCAGACACGCACGTATTACAAACGGTAAACCTCGGATTAACCATTGTCGAGGAGCCAGGGGTCACTTGTCGGTAAACCTTGGATTATTGTCAAGGAGCCGGCAAGGGGATTGAGCTTGATACTCTGCCCTTGCGTGCTGTCGGAGTTTAGACTGTTCCCCCAGGTGCATTTGTTGCGGTTGGTAACCTTAGTGACCATTATCTTTAGGATTCTACCGAGGTGACGGTGGAGGGAAGATCCCACTGTACCTGGAGCAGACGTCGGCTAGACTCACTTGGATTTTCTGGGGGGTTCACTTCACTCGAGACGGTTAAAGTGGAGGAACTTGGTCCAGTCTATTCATTAAGCAGGTTGCCGGGGTAACTGTTCCACCCGCCACTTCTGTACTGAATCCGGCGAGGTTGGATTTCATCACCAACTAGCGCTTTCGGTCTGGAAGGCTACTGTTTGTGCTTGGTTTGACGCCCTAGATTCTTTAGGCGTGTGATTCAAATTTGTTTGGTTCTTTAGAGACTTTAGGTGGTTTGATTTGAAATTTTACTTTGTTTTCGTGTGTAGTAGTTAAAAGTTTTTAGCTGTGGCGGAATTACCGAGACAGTCCCGTAGACTTCGGGGCAAGTCTCCTGAGATTGTTACCGGAACAGATTTGTTAAGAAAACTCCGTAGATCGCGGGGTGGATCTCCTGAAGACGTTCCGGGTCAGTACGAAGGGTTGAAGGTCCTTGTAACTCCTCCTAGTGGCAGTAGAGTAGGTTCACCTGAAGAAGGAGAATCTTCCTTGGTAGTCCATCCAGATTACCAAAGTTTAGAGACAGGTTATAATCCCGAAGCTGTTACAGTTTCTGAGCTTGTTGGTAGTTTTTCGTCTGCTAGTGATACAGGCGAAGAACCTGAAATATCTGAACCTGTTACTCCGACTTCTAGTGTTCCAGATTCACCGAGAATAGAAAGAGTTATCACCGAAAATCTTCCTACTGGTTTGATTGCTATAGAAGAACTTGCTCCAGAGGAAGAAATAGGCGTCTCTAACCTTGAAGATCAACTTACTATTGATCTAAGGGAGCGTGAATCTATCTTTTACAGTCCTCCTAGAAGTACTACTTGGTACCTTTCGTTAACCAATTATTTAGACAACTCAGGGGTAGGTTTTTCTACACCTCGTACTCCTTTTCCACCTGGAGGTATTTATACTCCTGTAAATATGTCTGGTCAGTCGTCCGTGTTTACTCAAAGTCCTGAATCTTTCTTACACGGCGGTCCTTCTGTTCCCACCGGGTATCAATCACTTTCTGGTACCTTTGCGGGGGCATCTCCTCAACCCGTTGATCATGGGTTATTAGCTGGAAACAGTGGTAATATACCATTGGGTGTAGGAGACATTTACATGATGTCAGGTTCAGTTCCCGTTTCCCAACCTCAAGGTGGCCAATTACCGCCTGGGGGGCAACCTCAGTTAACGCCTGGGGGGCAACCTCAAGGTACACAAATCGTGTCTGGGGGGCAACCTCAAGGTCAGTATGTACCTATGGTGCAATACATGCCTCAAGGTCAACCCCAGCCTCAATATGTACCCCAGGGTCAACCTCAGTATCAATATCAACCTCAAGGATGGCAACCTCAAGGATGGCAACCTCAAGGGTATCAACCCCAAGGGTATCAACCTCAAGGGTACCAACCTCAAGGTCAAGGTCAACCCCAGTATCAGTATTTACCTCAAGGTTATCAACCTCAAGGTCAATACTCGAGTCAAGGTTATCAACCACCTCAAGGTCAGTCATATGTTCCAAGTATGGGAACTGCACCTTACAATTATCAATCCTATCCTCAATCCGGTTATGGATCTCAGTATCCTCAACCTGTTACGGGTCAATACCCTGGAATGTTAGTGTGGGATCCATCACAGGGTCAACAGGTGTTGCAGCCAAGTATACAGTTGGTACCTCAAGCTGGACAACCCGTAGTTTCTGGTCCACCCCAGCAACCGCAACCTGTCCAGTCAAATGTTCAAACTTCTGTAACTTCGGTAGTTACTCAGCCGCCAATTGCACCTAGTACTCCATCTCAAACGGCTGCTGCAACTACCGCTACATCTACCACACTTACTTCTGGAGTATCGACGGCTCCGGTTTCTACTGTCTCTGTAACCACTCCTCAGACATCTTTACCGTTGTCTGGATCTACGATTCAAACCACGGTCCAGATGCCTGTAGGTCAGCCTGGTATAAGTACGGTTGTCACTACTCAACCTCAATTTGTTCAACCTCCGTACCAGGGACAGTACCAACATGGGCAAGCTGTCCAACAGCCGGTTTACCAGTATCAACCGTATCCTGGGTACACTTATCAACAACCTCAACAACCCCAGTACGGTCCGGTTAATCCTGGTTTTCCAGGAGGATATAATATCCCTAATGCGACTCCTGTTCCTAGTTATCCTGGATATCCTCCTCCTGGGACTGGTCTTGTGACCCAGAGTTTTAGAGATCCTAACCGGCAGTTACCGTTTATCGCAACTTTGGATTTACCAGACTTGACGCGCCTAACGAACGATCCAATTCAATATCTTCAGTTCTGGCCGCCAATGCCAAATAAGTTGCCCAGTGATATACCCAAGTTCGAAGGTAAGTCTGGAGAGGATCCGTCCAATCACGTGATGACTTACCACCTCTGGTGTGCTTCAAATTCTATCTCGGATGATTCGATCCGCTTACGTCTTTTCCAGCGTACACTCATTGGTCTCGCGGCCAAGTGGTACATTGAGTTACCACGGGCCTCTTTTTACAATTTTAGCCAGTTAGCTACCTCGTTCTTAACTCACTTTCAGTTGCCGGTCAGATACGATAACGGCACGGAGTTATTAACTTCACTAAAACAATCGACGTCCACGTATATTTCTGATCACATTCATGAGTGGAGACGTCGAAGAAGGCTAGTGAAAGTTTTTATCCCGGACCAAATCTTAGCTGAATGGTTTGTTAAATCATTATTACCGAAGATTACTGAAGATGTAGCTAAGGCCGGAGTAGTTACTGAGGAGCAAGTCATTGCTCAGGCGCAATACCTTGACTTAGTTTACACTCAGTCGGGTACGTTACACGAGAAGATTCCGGATCTTCCAAAGTCGAATCAAATCGCTGCTGCTCCTTCGGGATCTCATGCCGCTGATGGTATGATTGGTATCGTGAATACAAAGAGCAAGAAGAAGTCTTCCAAGGCTTCAACTACTCCTATTATCACTTTGCCTGATTCCCCGACAGGAGAGTCTTCTCCTGAACTTACCGCCGATATTCACGCTGTAGAGTCATCTACGGCCAAATCAAAAAACGGTGGAAAGAAGAAAGGAAAGAAGAAGGCTAAAGCAGACAAGGCTCCGAAGGAGAAAACGGAAAAGTCGGAAACCAATGACGAAAAGCGCAAACCTCGATATCCTTGTCTTATTTGTGAAGAGGATCATTTTACGAGAGATTGCCCTCATCGGGCCGAGGTTGTGAAAATAGTCAAAGGTTCTTCCTCGAATGCCAGTGAAGAACCCATTTTGATGATGTCTCATGTGAGGATTGCGACTCGATCGCAAGATTATGGTAGTAAGAATCCTGTTGATGGTAAGGAAGCAGAATCTTCTCATTCTAACCCATCAACCTCAGCTCCTGGTTCCGATCCACTACAGATCGAAAAACCTAACCCGGACTTAGTAATTAAACCGCCCGCCAAGGGTGTACTTCGAAGGTCTGCTTTCAATCCACATGCGAGAGCAGCCCAGAATTACAACATTGTTGAGGACTTAGCTGTTTCACCCTCAGCAATGTCGGCGTTAGAAGTGCTGCAATCATGCCCAGCACAACGAAAATTACTTTTGTCGGCTATCGGAGCTGTTGATGTTCAGGACCCGAACCTGATAATCTTCGATCTAGAAAATAGTACACCGCGTCTCCCCCATCAAATGGCTTTCCAAATTCCAGTGATAGTCAAAAACAGGCCTATTCATCGGACTGTGATTGATGAGGGAGCTTCTACGTGTATTATGTCGATTCAATGTTGGAGATCGCTTGGTTCTCCTTCGTTGAACCAATCCCCCACCATCCTTAAGGCCTTTGATGGCCGTGGGTTCCGTCCGTTTGGTATTCTACAGGAATTGCCTATAGGGGTAGAAGGTAAAACCGTTAGTCTGGATGTGGAAGTGGTTGATGCCCCTCTAGACTACAACCTTCTTTTGGGTCGAAGTTGGTCATATGCTATGACAGCGGTCGTTTCATCGGTCTTCAGAGTAATTAAGTTTCCACATAACGGTAAGATCGTGACTATTGATCAGCTGACATACTTTTCATCCGACCCAGCCTCTTCAGAGAGTATCCAGCATGTCGGTAAGACGACAATCCCTTATAGGGACGTTGGCGTAGGTTTAGTTAAAGATTCCGGTTTACTGGGAACTTTTCCTTCCCTCCAATCAACGCAGACCCTTCATTTGCAACAATTCATATGATTACATCAGAAAACATTATTTATGATGATCCTTGGATTGTCCCATCTGAATCTGAGATAGACTCATTCGGTGATGCTATGCCTTTGAGTCCATATGAAATTGCTTATGAAGCTGTCATGTCTTTTACCGACTCGCGTTCAACCCAAATCGACCAAATGAATGTGGTCAGTGAAGAATCACTTTTCACCTCAACCTTAGAACGGATAGCGTTTCCCGAAGTCGTGTCATCTGACGAACAACTTCGCGAAATCCTAAGTGTAGACGATCTACCATGGGAAGATCTCCATCACAGATCTTCGTTTTTACCTAAGGATGATGCTTTTGAAAATGATTTTTCATCTATCTTTACCGCTGAATATGTCAAAGACGCTCAGGATCCAACGAAACATTCTGATTCAGAGTTGAATTTAGGGAATATTTCTCGTACTATTCCCATTGATATTTCAGTGAAGCCCGGAATTGAGGAGAACATTCATATAGGTGCCGCATGTACAGAAGATGAAATCCAAACTTACAAGGCCCTATTCCAAGAATTCCGCGATGTGTTTGCCTGGTCTTACGAGGAAATGCCGGGAATCGATCCTGCCATTGTTGTTCATGAAATAAAGACCTACCCGGATGCTAAACCCGTCCGGCAACGGTTGCGTCAGATTCACCCTCGAAAAGCGGCTGCGATTAAAGCAGAAGTCGAAAAGCTGTTGAAAGCAGGTTTCATTTATCCGATCCCGTTAACGGATTGGGTATCGAATATTGTTCCGGTCAACAAGAAACAAGGAACAATAAGAATCTGTATCGACTATAGGGATATAAATCGAGCTTGTCCAAAAGACAACTATCCTACGCCTTATATCGATCAAATTATTGATGATTGTGCCGGAAGTGAAATGTTTTCCTTTATGGATGGTTTTTCGGGCTATAATCAAATCAATATTCTACCTGCCGACCAACCAAAAACGGCATTCATTTGTCCATGGGGGACATTTGCTTATTGCAAATTACCTTTTGGGCTTAAGAATGCCGGGGCCACTTTTCAACGGGCGATGTCTTATGCATTTCATGACATCAAGCACATTGTGCAACCGTATCTCGATGATTTGCCTGCTCATTCTTTACATCGAGCTGATCACCTTGTCCACTTACGAGCAATCTTTATGAGGTGTAGGCATTATCGAATTCGGTTGAATCCCCACAAGTGTGTTTTCTGTATAGAAACAGGTCGATTGCTGGGATTTGTTGTTTCAAAAGCCGGCATTCGCGTCGATCCCTCGAAGGTCGAAGCTATCATCAAATTGCCTCCTCCTTCGAGTTTGCGCCAACTCCAAAGTTTGCAAGGGAAAGCGAACTTTTTACGCCGATTCATCCCAAACTACGCCGAGGTCACTAAAGGTTTTACACGGTTGTTGAAACAGAACGCTCAATTCTTTTGGGACGAGATTGCCCAACAATCTTTTGATGCACTTAAACACGCGTTGACCCATGCACCGTTGTTGCATCCTCCCAACTACAACCAGGACTACTTCTTATACCTCGCAGCTTCGCATTCCACCATTGGAATGGTGTTAGTTCAAGAAGATGAATTCGGAGCGGAACATGTGATATATTATCTTAGTAGGACCTTAAATCCCACTGAGCTAAAATATTCGCATGTGGAGAAATTGGCCCTGGCAGCCGTTCAAGCTGTCCAGCGTTTTCGTCACTACATTCTTCTCCGTAAAACTACAGTTATTTCGGATTGCAACCCTATGATTTATATTTTGACAAAACAACTGCTAGGGGGCAAGTACTCTAAATGGATCGTTATCCTGCAAGAGTTCGACTTGGAGTTCGAGAAGTCCAAGTCTAAGAAATCCTTAGTTTTTGCGGAATTGATGTGTGATTTCCCGCGTGCTGACACAGAGACTGTGGCAGAGGAGTCCATTGCGGACGAATCTTTGTTTCTTATCAGTACTTTAGATCCGTGGTACGGGGATATAATCATCTATCTCCAAACCCAAACCTTTCGGCCTGAAGCTTCAAAGGCGGAACGTCGAAAAATTCGGTTTCAATCCCAGCAATACAAAATTATTGGAGATACACTTTATCGCCGGGGGCAGACTTAGTTTTTCGACGTTGTTTAACTCACGAAGAGGCTGAGAGGGTTTTGAATGATTGTCACTCTGGAGCATGTGGCGGTCATATGTCTGGGTATGCCACAGCTCAGAAGGTGTTGCGCGCTGGCTATTTCTGGCCGTCTATGTTTAAAGATTGTATCATTGCAGTCCGGAAGTGCCACAACTGTCAAGTGTTTGATCGCAAGATGCGCGCACCACCTGCTCCTCTCCACCCTATAATTGCCGTTGGTCCATTCGCCAAATGGGGTATCGATTTTATTACTTGTAACCCTCACTCGGCCGGGGGGCATGCGTATATCATCCTCGCGGTTGATTATTTTACTAAATGGGCCGAGGCGATGCCTACATTCGACGCAAGCGGCAAAACAGCTGCAGTTTTCGTATTCAATCATATTATAACTAGGTTTGGTGTCCCACAAGCAATCATTACTGACCATGGGAGCCATTTTCGAAACATCATGATGACTGAGCTTACAAGCCAGCTTGGTTTGCGCCACGATAGCTCTACTCCTTATTATCCGCAAGCCAACGGTTTGGTTGAGTCTATCAACAAAGTTCTGGTTATCATGATCCGACGAACCATTGGTATTCATCGGTCGAATTGGCACAACATGTTATTTTCAGCGCTATGGGCATACCGAACCTCAGTGAAAACTTCAACAGGGTTCACTCCTTTCCAGCTAGTTTATGGCTTGGAAGCTGTGTTACCCATTGAATGCGAAATCCCATCACTTCAAATGGCTGTCGAATTACTTCCAGCTACTTCCGAAGAGGAGAAACGTTTATTGTACTTAGCTAAATTAGATGAGACTCGACGTGACGCTACATTGGCAATCGAGACTCACGCGAAGCGAATGAAAGCTCAGTATGATAGAAATGTGACCCCTCGAAGTTTTTCGGAGGGAGACCTAGTGCTATTATATGATCAAGCTAACGATAAGCTAGGTGCTGGAAAATTCGTTCCTATGTGGCATGGACCCTACATTGTAAAGCGAAAGCTAGCAAAAGGGGCTTATGAGCTGGTAGATTTTGATGGGGACTCTTTGGGTAAACCCAGAAATGGACTTTACCTAAAGAGGTATTATGCTTAAATGGTGGGTATGGAGAATTTTTAGTTAGGTTAGGTTTTCTTTCTAGCTAGTATGTTTGTTAGTTTAGTCAGTGTGCTTAGCTTAGAGAGTGTGTTTTTCGTCGTTATTCTGGCTTATCTTGGTTTTACTCTTGATATTGCAGATGTCGACGCCTCTCCAAACATACATTGGATTTGCTGATGGTGCTTGTCGTAGTACACGGAATATCTCTTCCGCAGCTTGGGTTATCTATTCGCCCTCTGACGAGTTAGTTTCTATGCATGGGGTAAGCCTCGGTCAAACAACGAACAACATTGCAGAATACAGTGCAGTGGTTGAATTATTATCCGAATCTATTTCATTTGGAATTCGACGTTTGATAGTGAGGTTAGATTCTGAACTTGTTGTATTACAGCTTAATAGAGTTTATGCCATTAGAAATCCTGTGTTATTAAGGTTGTTTTTGAGAGTGCGTCTCTTGGAACGTGAATTTGATTACATTGAATATCAGCATATTCCAAGGTCTTTAAATACATTAGCAGATGCAATTGCTTCTCGAATGTTGGACAGACATTTACGATAATCATGCAAGTAAATTTAAAAACATTTCATCACATATGTTAAACAAGATAAGCCGGTAATAGTGATATATATAGATAGGAGTGTGTCAAAAAATATACATCGTCTTCGATCATAGGTTGAAAAACACCTTATGATCGGCAAAAATGATAAGTACAAAAAGTCAAAAATGTCACATGTGTCTACAAAAGTGACTAGCCAATCACTGGTGGTGCTCCCTATACGACACCACTGCACGGGCTACCTTACACAAAAATCTCCTAAACGGTCCAGGGACTGCGACTACATAGCGCTGAAGTCTGATAGGAATATCATCTATGGTAGTCTCAGGTATATCCGCCGTCAGACGCTCTAGATCCTGCTCCAACTCAGCTAGTGACTCTGCAGCCGCGTCCTGTGGGGCCGGTACCGGTGCAACTGGATGTCTCCTCTCAAAAGGCCGGAGGTTGGCTGGGCGCTGTGGACCAACATCTGCATTTTGAAAATTTTTACTGTCAGTTTTGAGACGATATATATAAAAAACAAAAAAATACATAATTTGAAAACTTGTGAAAAATAAAGTACCTCTGTCATCCCATTGTTCTCCCTGTGGAAGAACCATGTCCGGATCACCTCGAAAATCTACTCCGGCATACGGAAAGTCCTGGATCGAAAAAACCTGGTCCTCTAACCAGTGAAAATAACTATCAGAAAATCGAACAATCGCCGCGCCCTCGTCAGGATGCCGGGCCATCACCGTAACCCATCGTATCAGCTTTGGCTCCCGAGGACCCAAGATATCAACAGTGAGTTGCTGAGGGATCAGCATCGGAACTCTCTCTAAGGCAAAGCTCACGACTAGAGGCCCATATCCAAAGGTCTTCAGTCGTCCGTTCTTTGCCCTAGTCAGTTGGCTCTTCATATTAGCCGACACAGCATCACACCAGTTGAAAATGGTGCCTTGGTAACAGTCAATCGCCATCCGCATTTGGGACCCGGAAGCAATATGTAAAGCGGCTGCGCCGCAAATTCTGGTAACCGTGAAAGCTATAACTTTGAGTTCACGCAGAGAGATGTGTTTGATTTCCACGCCTTTCGCATGGTGTGCATTGGGTGTGCACCAATCTGCCCGGAGACTAGCAAGGGATTGGCCACCCGGCCTAGTCCCGGCTAGATTGAGTTGCTCGCCTCTATTTGGCAAGCCAGTGAGAAAGTATATGTCAGAGGGCTCTATCTCGAGCTGGTGCCCTCCGATGTAAAAGCATTGCTCTTGAACGTTCCATCTCTCAACCAGCCATTCCAAGAATCTTACCTGAGCCCTCATGCCAGGTATGGCCCAGTATTTATATAACCCGCATGCTTTTAGGGCATCAATGGAAGGTTGATGTTCGATTGCGGCTAAATCAACGTCCTCGTGCTCTCTTTCTCTCCAATCCAACATGGTGAGTGCCCTACACACCAAGAAACAGAGATTAGAATTAATTTGGGAAATTTTTAATGGTTGATTTTGGAGTTTGGGGTTTCAAATTCCGCGTTTTGCGGAGGACGCACCCCGCGTTTAGAACACAGGGCGTCGGGACGCAGCTGGCCTGAAGGTGGGCTGCGTCCCCCGACCTTTTTCCTGTACAGGAAAAAGTCGGGGGACGCAGGTCACCCGAAGGGCACCTGCGTCCACCGCAGAGCGCATTTTGAAACCCAAAACCCCCCAAAAATCAAAACTAAAACCTAAAATACAATTTTAATCGGATGAAATTGAAGAGTAGGATGTTGTAAAATACCTGGAAGAGACGGCGTTCGATTCTGACGGTCGGATTTTCCGCAGCGACCACGGGAAGTTTCTTGCCAAAAGCCCTTTTTTCAACCTCAACAGTAAAATGGTAAAAATGACATGGTAAAAAGTCTTTTTATAGGTTTTTTGGATGAATTTGTTCATTTTTCACCATGAAAGGATGTTTTTCGATGTATTTTTGCCTATCTTAAACAGGTATGAGTAATGTGTTGTTTTTGTGCAGGACAAAGGGATTTAGAGGGAAAAATGTCATTTTTCACGAACCAAAATATCAGAGTCATCTTTTAAGCCCTTTTCTGACTCCTAAAAAATGAAAAGATTGCCGAGCGTTTCTTTTACACTCGTTAAAACGGAATTAAAAGACGGTCCCCTTATAGCTCTTTTCTGACCGTAAAATCAGGAAAAGATTGCCGGGTTTTTGTCGTTTCAAACTCGATACGGAAATAAAACGACGTGTCCTTGATCGCTTTTTACTTTTCAGGTCAGTGGCACTAATTATGAAAGTACTCCTTGGTCGCAAGATCAAGCGGTTCCCCCAGGTATTATTTTATACTTTTTCGGGCTTGAGGGACACAAATCTACGAAAAAGTTCAACTTGGAGTCTTCTTAAGTTTTTCAGACTCTCTAAAATTGAAAAACACCGAGTTTCTCCTATACTGGGCTCGTTAAACATTTCACAGTAAAGGACCTGTTCAATTACAAACAGGAACGAACCACTCCTTCCTAGGGTTCGAATCAAAACTAGGTTGGACTCATCCGAAGGATGAGCTTATAATCAAGCATATGTTATCCTCCTCAAGCTTGTTAAAAATAAAGAGGTACTTGCCAGAAATGGTGGGGGAAAAGAGAGAAGAATGAGCCTATTTGTTACCTTTTGTCTCAAAAGAAACTTTATTACCACTCTTGAACACGACACTTTTCATTCACCTGGGTTGGGAAATCTTTTACCTCACAGTTGATCAAACCACTTTGAAAGTCTTTAACCGGGTTACAGGGATTAACTTTGAGTTATTCATCACCAAGCCATCTGTCGTGTCGTTATGTGTTCAAGAGGTCTGCAAGCAAAACTTTCATCTGCAAAATACTTGTCATCCATTTGACCATCCCTGAGTCAGTCCTTACAGCAACATTTCTTCAACTTGAACAATGATTTCGTGTTGCGGGCTTGCCTGCAACGGGTCGCTTTCTATCGACATCAGCACATTATCTAGAGAGATGACTTAGAAATCGTCAGTACCTTGAAGTCTGCATGCATCAATGGCAGGTTTCTCGCCTTTGACGTCAGTTTACATCATTGACTTTCGATCGAAGGATTCCATGAAATGTTCGACATCAACTCATTCATTCACATCTCATGGATTGTACTGGGTACTTTGAGAACCATTGACATTACTGGTGGTCTCTCTCACGCTTGTTAACAGTTTACATCATCGACTGGTAATCAAGTGGTTTCTACCATGTTCGACATCAACTCATTTATTCGCATGGCTAGAATCGTACCAATTCGGGAAGTAGAAATGAAGACCCTGGATCTAGTTTCCACCATCCAGGCTGCGAGGAGTTTTGTATTCATTATCTAAGTAGACTAATCATAAACAGATGGCTGCACCCATACTGTGTCTACAAAAGTCTATGATTATGATGTACTGCAAGATCATTCCTGTATCAGAGTAGTTAGTCTGTTAGTTAAAGTTTTAATCTGAGTATGGGAATGCCTACCTCAGTGATGATATAATCTTATACATGTATTTTGTGTTGAAAATTGCAGGTTCTGACCAGGCTCTCCATGAGATAATCCTTGAAATGATAAAGCACTTCACCCTTCCTAGATAATACAAACCCTAATCTATTACAGGCTTCGCACTTTAGGGGGCAATCTGTTACACTAAAAAATGTCACCATGACTATTTACAGTTAGTATGGCTCAATCAACAGTCATGCTATCCTCTTAGGCAAGTCTTATGCCTCTGCTCTCCATGTCAAACTCCAAAAAGAGAGAAAGTCTTTTATAAATGTATTTATCTCTGGGGACGCAGGTTCTCTCAACCTTACCTGCGGGGACGCTCCCAATGTTCACAAAAGCTGCGTCTTTGGACGCTCTGTATGTAAAGGGGCAGGTGCGTCCCCCTGTAAAGGTCAAAATGCGCAAGTTTCATCTTTAAAAAGTTACTTGTGGTCATTTCTAGAGCATTCTAGAAGGTTGTTCGAGGTGTATTGAGCGCCTCCAGATGGTTCATGCACTCCTACCAAAGAGGAACTTATCCCATCAATAAGGGAGCTATCCCACCCAAAGAGGGGATTATCCCATTGATGGTGGACCTGATTAACTTCCTCTTAAGCACTATAAATACAGGCATTGGGCCAGAAGGAGAGGAGGTTGGAAGCTATACATTTCTAAGGGTAAATGCTGCAGGAATTAGGACTCCCATTTAGAAGCTTGTGAGGAGAGATTGCCATCTTTACTTGTTCTATTTGGAAGTGGGTGAGCTTTGTCAAAGTAAAGGAGAACTCTTGATGGACCCTGGGAGGGACTTGCACAACACCAAGGCTCAGGTTGTATTTGTTCCTCTTGTTACCTATTAATGAAAATGAGTCCATTCTTCTCAATAACTTGTTATTTATGAGTTGTTTCATGTACTCCTTGGTCTATGTGTTAAATATGTTTTATTCTATGAGATTATCAAGTGCTATTTAATCGTTTGATTGTTAGTGTATGCAGGTTTCAAAGTGAAGGAGGAGCTCATCCGGATCAGAGGAGCTGGACTGCTACAACAGCGTTGGATTACAGGTAGGATCTAAACACTTGATTTCCCATATAGTAAATGCATGTTTAGAGAAGGATTGCTCTTGTTTGTCTTGTTTGTCACTAGAGAGTCTTAGGCTCCTAGGGAGGTTGGTTGTGTCCGCACAATCGACTCTTTCCGCCTGACAAGTCTAGTCTTGCTTAGCGAATGGTGACCCTAAAAAAACATGGCCAACATTCATTGGATTGCATCTGTTCATGTTGTCAAAGGAATCTTTCCTTTAAGGAATGCCTTGTTGAAAGTGAATGAGGCAAGAAGCAACATCTTAAAGGAAATGCTTGCATCCCAAATTTTTTGCATCCTTTTGACCTATTTATTTTTGTCATTATTGAGTGATTGATATTTTAGACCTCAAAAAAAGCATAAAAGAGGTTTTATATTTATATATATGTTGAATAACTTGCTAAGATTGAAATTTTGGTTTTGATGTCCTTGCATATTGTTTGACCAGATTAGTTCAAAATGGGCAAGCGAAAGAAATGGCAATATATCATGGATCTTGAGGTGCAAGATCTCAAAGGCAAAATGAATTTCTCTAATAAAGACTTGGTTTGGACAGAAATAAATAGAAAAAACAATGGTATTGATCGTGTCGTTGTAATCCCGTTACGACGAGTTGCTGACTTTATAAAAGGAGAGGAAGAAAATCCTATTGTTCTATGTAAATTCGTACGAAAAACAAAGGGTAAACCAAAAGAAAGATCTACTGCTGCATTGCAATATGATATGTGAGTATTTAAAATATATATTGTTTAGATCTTTTGAAACCACGGTTATCTTTCTTTGTATGTAATAACAATTTAAATTTTTGGTTTAGTTATTATTGTTCATTTGGCCCAGAGGACAAAAGAGGAAATCTTTCAGCTAAACAAAGGACCTCATTTGTGTAGAAAAGGGGTTGCCAATGCCACTTTATTGTGAAAGTTATGCATGAAATTCCTGATAGAGCAATATTAACTTTCAATATGTATGAACATGAAAATAGGGAAGGTTGGGCTTCTCATGGTCAATGTGACACTTCAGGTGAGACCAAGGCCTTGCTTAGGCCAAAGCTTTCGAGGGACATTGTTGCATATGTAGAGAGTTGTTTCTTTTTGGGAGTGCCTATTGATGTAGTGTATAGAACCCACATTAAGAGACATGTTGACATCAATGTGGCAGCTCGAGATAGAGATTTCTTCTTATGCAGGAAAGATATTGTAAACATAAGGTTGGCGAAGGGAAATTATCAACTTCACAAAAAGGATGAAATGAGTGTAAACCTTTGGTATCAAAAGCATCGGGAAGATTTTTTCCTTTACCAAAATCCCAATGGTGTGGATGTCCCTTTTATAATAGGGATTCAAACAAAGTGGATGTTGTAGACAATGGTCAAGCTATCGCACAATAGCTTAATAGCCATGGATTCAACATTTAACACAAACAAATATGGGGTAAGTCAGATGCCAATGATTTATTGAATATATTTATTTAAGTTGTATCCATTCAAAATGATTAATAACTTGTATTTGAATTTATGTAATGTTGAAAATGACAGTATCAGTTGTATACACTCGTGGCATTTTATTAACAACAAAGCGGGGTGCCTGTTGCATGGGTCGTGGCATTACGAAACATATCAAATGATATTGCAATATGGCTGGAGCAGCTCATGCGCAAGTGTTTCCAAACCCGTCCTGATTGGAAAGTCAATGCTTTCATGGTTGATGATGCACTGGCTGAAATCAATGCCTTGAGGTAACTTTAACATTGTCATGATATAACCAAACTTGCATCTTTTCTAAAAATATCACACTAAAATGCATTGAATATGGCAGGAGGATCACAGGTTGTGATGTGATCTTATGCGTTTGGCATGTACGGAGGGCTTGGTTGAAAAATGTCAATCGGTTGGCCACTAGTTCCATAAAAGCCAAAGAGATGTTCAGTGAGTTAGGTTTCATCATGAAACACACTCTCAATTATGAAGTGGAAGATGCAATCAATCAATTTTTTATCAAGTTTGCTGATGAAGAGAAGTTCTTAAACTATTTCAACAAGAATTGGGTCACTGGAGATAAGATTCGTAAGTAAACATTTTTTTCATATTATATGTATTTTTTTCTTTTATAAAGGTGATAGAGTGAGACTGACATCGTTCTATTTGCAATTAGGTATGTGGGTGAAAGGTTGTCGGGAGTTTTCTCATGCAAATCAGGAGACCAATAATGCTATTGAGTCATACCATTGTTACCTAAAAACAATATTTCTATCTGATAGAAGGAAAAAATGTGCCCGGAGGATGGATTGGTTATTGCATATGCTACTAACAATAGTTGAACCTTGTTATCGGTTCAAGGAAATCTTAAAATAAGAAGGATTCCTAAACAACTACAAGAGAGAAAAGCAGATAGAATCATCAGTGGAACGAGCAAGAAAAATTATGGATACTGATTGTTGTCCTCATGAGAACATAACCCGTGCTTATTAGGTGAGAAGTCAGACAGATCGAGGTAAAAAATACTTTGTCACCTGGTATCGTAAGGATTTTATAACGTGTGAATGTCCATGGTCTATCCGTGGAAACATTTGCAAGCATGTCATAAAGGTTAATTGGTTGTATTTCCAATCGGATAATTCAAATCCATTGCTTCATCAGCATGCAGAGGATAACATATGCAATGACCCACCTGAGATCAATATAGAGCCTCAAAACCATGATGAAGATGTCGATGCTACTCTTATGGCCACAAATGTTGTTGATGCAGATGCCAAGGCACTTCATTTGGCAAGGGAGGAGTTGTTTAGCTATACACATCTCATTTTAGATAACCCTCCTACTACTTTGGCGAAGACAATCCAGTTGACTGATATGCTTAAAAAAATGTTGGATGAAGCCAATAATTTGCACGTTACTGATTTTGACTTCACACTTGGATTGGAATCTCTTGATCCATCTTTGAAGAGGAAGAAGAGTTTCCTTAGCCCCACAAAGAAAAGAAGAAGCAGTAGAAAAAACAATGGTTTGGAAATTGATTTAAATGTTGATCCATCAGAATATGAACCATTTGAGTTTCGATACCTCAATAAGCAAGGACGTCATCGATCAAATAATGCCGTCTCTATGGTTCCAGGTTAGTTTCATGTGTTGAATAGAGTCATGATTTTAGATTTAAGTATTTAATCATCACTATTCTTTAACATGTGGTATGCTTATTTTTACAGCAATGCAACAATCCCCAACCATGGCGATAACCCAAGACCAAAGAGAGATGCAAGACCATCCAACTTTACTTGCCATGCCAGGTACATTTGACACTCTTTCATTATGTGTGCACATATACCTTGATGCTCTAGAAAATTTCTTTGCGATAACATTTGAAATTTTTCTAGGTAACTATAGAATAAGTGGAGAAGCATCATCTTCTACCATGACTGATCATCTACAGAAGGGCTTCAACTCTAGTGGGAATCAATGAGGTATGCACAAAGAATACAGAAGCTGGGTTATTATGGCGTCGTCAGCTGGCCCTTTATCATATGATAAGTATATTTATGTTTTCCCATTCTTATGTTGTTATAAAAATACATTTTTCATAATCTGTTCATGGACATAATGGTTCTCTTAAAGTTCATGAAACTTTGTGTTTTGACATGGAATGTTGGGTTGTTTCAGAAGGCTCTAGGTACATTGAGAACATGGGTGCCTACAAAATTTGAGGAAAGTTTGAGCCTTCATCAATGCAATATTAAAAATATGGGTGCCTGATGAGCACCGAGGAATGTTTGAGCTCTCATCAATGCAAAAGTAAAAGTTCAATTATATGCCACTACTCTCCTGAAGTTTCATGAAATTTTGAACTTTGACATGGAATGTCGAGTTAATTCACATGGCTCTGTAATTGTTCAACAAATTCAATTGTTGGTTCTTTTTATTGCAATGTTTCTGTATTTTCTCACGTAATTGGTCTAACACTGCAGACTAAGCTGTAACAACGCTGTATACACACCACAATTTGGGAATGAATTAGTGTTTTAGACATCAATCTAAATTGTTCTTCAAATATATTCTCAAATGTTAGATCTGTTATATGATCAAAACAAATATAATTTTATTTACGGTGTTCATATTTAAGAAAGAAGCTCTTGGGTTCATAGCATCTTGATGTGCAGTTTTCTGAACCTATTGCTTTTGAACCAAGTCAACCTAAAACGTGCATTCTTAGTTATTCTAATGCTTCAATTATGAACTCTGTTACCAACTGCACAACCAACTTTTCCATGAGTTCTAAAAACATGAAGCAAACAAGACACAAATCAAACCCCTTATTTGGAATTTTGAAGCCTGATTTGGTATTTTTGAAGAAGATTACAAACTTTCCCATGCCCAGGTCTAATACCACTTGAAAGCTTGGTATTGCATATTCAAGTGTCAATGTTTGATACATTGGATGCTTGTATGAATTTGTTATCTTTCCATCATGGATCTGCATATCATATATTTGTTTAGATGGACATAATGAATCACTTCTAGAGGCTATAGTTTCTTTTTTCTCCTTGTAAACAAATAAACCCTTACATCCATACCAACCAATACATTATGCATCCTGTCCATACTCTATAACCTTCAATGCTTACATAAATACAAGTTTGTAGTTTTATAAAGTACACAAATAAAAAATATGTCCATACCAACCAACACATTTGTCTCCTTTACATAAGAAATCATGGTGCTGTCCATGCTTTTGATGCCTTCCTCATGTCATTTGTGCTATAGATGATCCCTCCTCTTGTCAATTAATGACCTGAACCACTAACTTGACACTGCTTCATTGTGCACTATGACATTTTTATCTAACTTCTTCGGAAAATGAGGGACTGATGTGATTCATCTTAATGCAAAAACTTATAAGATTCGACAAACCCCTGTTCAGCGTTGAAATTGATGATAGCATTCCAAGTTATTAATTATCAATGTGTCTAATATTTTTACCCACATCTATGTAGATTTATATCAGAAAAACTTTATAATCATGATTATTTAGGGATTGCATTAAGACCAGACCTTAAATGGAAGATAACACTCATCTTTTGCATGAATGTTGAACATTCCGAAGTGCTACTCATGGACAATTTTCTTTCCATAGGTAGGCATTTGACATGAAAAAAACATTCCTTTAGTGAGAAATGAATTGACATTGATTAAATTGACTTGCTGGTTTACTTTCTTGTAGAGATATCACAAAATTGGTAATATTGTAAGACATGAATTAACCAAGTTAAACAACAAGGAACACAAATGTTGGTCAATTTATTGGTTTAAATCCTACACACTTAATTACCAATTTCCGGGTGTAGACTTGCAGGATACAAGCACTGTATATGCAGAGTTTAGGGCATTAGTGGCTTTATAACTTATGCTACAAACAAATGACAAAAAACAATTTTAGGGAAGAAAAATTTGGCTGTAAGTTCTAATAATCAAAAGCAAATAGTTTCTATTCTATTTTCTCAATCATATCTGCAATGCAAGGTAATGCCAAGTTGCCAACTCTAAGCAATCAACTAGATACTCATTCAAGCAAATTGGAAGTAAATCCCTTTTATGCAATTGGCTTAGGAACAAAACCATATAAATGTTTGATGATCTATTCAAGTGGTAAATCCAAGTTAAGAAAATCCCAATGGAGCGTTTGCCTAACCACAGGCTTTGTCCTGCCAAGCTTCTCTTCTGGACACCGTGATTGGAAAAGGTCTCCTAGAAGAATCGTAATGCTTTCAGGCTATCTACATTACACTTACATACATTTAGTAGTTATCTAACTACTCTATGCATACAAGAAAAGAAATGATCCTACCTATGTTATGGAAACTCACTTGGCTCATGCTACAACATTGAAGCTATTATGGGTTATAAATAGAAATGATAGAATGAATTTAGGGCAAGCACAACACTAGGCCAGGACGGGCATAAAACTTCATTAATCAAATCAAATGTTAGAATGATGTTTTGTTGTCATTTAAGCTAGCGGGTTGTTGTTGTGCACAGTGCCTACTGTTCAGTCAAGGTGGCAAAGGCTTAGTCTTATTGGGCTGAGCCAGGTGTAATATTTGTGAGCATGAAGTAGACATCATAGGTGAGGACCTGAATGGGATAAATTCAGAAACTGAGTCCAATGGACAAACAAATAAAAAGGCCTCTCCCAATATTGCAGAAACTATGAGGATCTTGACAGTAGAACTTCAAAGATGCAGAGCAGATAATGAAATGTTGATCAAATCTTAGGAAGAATAGAACCAATTCAAGGCTTCCATGCTGCAAAGTTTGATAGATTTTAAATATGGATTTAGATAGATTTTACTAATGGCCATTGCTAGTTAAAATTGGTCAATAATAATGGGCCTGTTTCAGTAATATTATAGATATCACGAATGATAGCAGTATGTATGTTACCGTGGAGTTAATTAATAATTTCTTATGTATTTTTGACAATTTCCCTTATTCCCCTATTTTTTGGATTTAAATTTTTTGTTTTTATTTTTTAATATATATCTTGTCACTCCCAAGTCGTGTTAATTTGAAATTTGGGAAAGCTTCTATCTCTTCCTAACACCTGCACCCCTATGTGTTCTAGAAACTCGTGCAACATAGGCCAACATTCACTTGATTTAGATTTTTCCTCATGGCAATTTTTTAGTAATCAAAATACAACACCTCCTAGATTGGAAATGGGGAATTCTCCACAAACTAGAAATAGGTATTAGTCCATCTGCCAGGCGTTCTATAACCCCAGAGATTTATTATAAGTTTATGGCATTTGGCTGTTTTTATGGAACAATGTGATTGTCCTTGAGGAAGGCCTTGATGACGTTGAGACAGGGGGGATAATTCAGAAGGAAAGATGAAAATTGAAATCTCCCAAAATAAAAAATTCTACTATATTGAAACAACATTATTCATAAATATACCGTTTAGCATACTGAGAAAAACACAGCCCCATAGATGAATTACAAAGAAGTTAAGAATGAAATTGATGAAAACGTAACAGGTTCTAGTTTCTGAAAGAGCTATGTACCAACAGTGAAAAAGCTTCTGAGCATCGGTGATTGGGTGCAATCACACTCAAATGTAGTTGTATGGTAGTCAATATACTCATGCCATCTAAAACAACTTACAACTTTCATAGATTGCATAGAATATCTCTGATTCAAATTTGTAGGTTCCAGGACTATAGGCTACAGTGAAAAAACTAGCATTGATCCATATTAAGCACGGATCTAACATGAGCCGAGATGGATCAAATTTCCTCAAGTACAAACTTATTTTAAAGTGCAAAAAAAATGTGTAATTTTTCATTGTTTAAATTGTATTTTTGAGATGACTAATTAAACATGCATAACATATTCTTTTTTCTTTTTTATTATAGCCGACATATATTTTCTATTTAGAGAATATTTTTATTTTATTTTAATAGTGACATGTGTCAACTCCAACCTGAGCACGCACACACTTACACATCGCCTTCACACTGGGCTGTAGAATGAGCCTCTTGGCTCAATAATAAAAGATAGGTTTTTTATAAGATTAGATAAGTTTTTTAATGTCTAACAAATAACCAAAAGTAAGTCAATGCGACTTTTCAGCATAAATGTTTTGATACAAAGTGGAAGTGCCAAGGTCACTCCTAGAAAAGATAAAGGCAAAAGCAAAAGCATATCTAGTCTATAAGATCTGGAAGCTCTACTGGCTCTAATGGATGAGGATTGCCAAGGAAAAAATGGTTTACCCCATGGAGGACTTTCAAACTTCAAGAATGGAATGTTGCAGTTTGCCACAGTCCAAGTATAAAGATAGATTTTCTGGGCTGCTTGACATTTAAGCTAACCAAAAAGTTTTGAACAACAAAAGAAAACAACAGAACTTAGAAAAACATCTTTGTTTTCTTTATTAACTCCGGAAAGAAAACCAAACAAAGTGGATCCGCTCTTTCGTAAACTGAATGAATAACAAAAGTAGAGGGACACTACTACTATTGCACCATCCTAATTAACTTAATTCAACCCTAATTCACTTCTAGAAAAGTGCGCCCAAGGTGCTTTCAGAAGTTTCCTAGAATAGAGAGCCTCACTCCTAGACTAATGCACACTAGTCTAAAACTGGAAACCTCATCTACCATGCACTTTTCCTATAAATTGATAACAACAATTAAAGGATAGAAACAGTGCCTAAAACAAGGATGTCTATATTTTCACTATAAGAGATGAGACAAATTGAAGAGGGAGCATGCATAAACCTCATTGACATACCATTCTAGATTTCCCACCCCAAGTAGACAACTATCTATTATCTATTGGATGAGGAGGACACATAGGTAAAGAAACCTTTCATCACTGATCAACAACCAACGAACAAATCACATAGCATATCAATATCTCTCCAGAAACAAAGATCTGAGAAGGTGTTTGGAAGGATCAGACAACATCATAATGTATTGATGATAATCACAAAATCATGAACCAGTTACTTTTCTCAAAATACATTTGTCCATGTACATGGAATATATTACATTTGTCCATAAATTTGTCTCCCATACAAAAAACTGTAATCATTGCATGTTGGGGAAAAATAAAACATTAATAGGTTCTTCTTTAGTGAAATAACCATGCTATGATAGACCCCAAAAAATGATAACAACAACCCATTCACACAATGAGGATTTATATTGATGGTGATCAATGATTTCTGTTGCAGTGGATGGTGATCCTATGTCATATTTGGCATCTACATATGTGCTTAAAAATGCTCTGGACATTATATCAGTGGACATCTTTTCAATATCTGCAGAGTGATTGATGGTAAAATGTTGAAATTGACAACTCCAATTTATTGCTTCCTTATGAAGAGGTTTTAAATTGTCCTTCTGAACCCGATATATGCCTTTCATCTGATTACATATCAACTCCGAGTTGGTGAAGACTTCAATATCATTGACATCATGTTGTTTTGCCTCTTTTAACTCTTCAACAAGGGCAATGTAATATGCCTCATTGTTTGTCATCATTCCAGGCACTTCTCTCTTTCCATGAAATAAATGATTTGCTGCCATATTGTAAAGGACGAGTTTATTAACTGCTCGACTTGGATTTGGAAAGCAATACACTTCAATGCATAAATGCCACTTTTGCACCATTTTTTACACTTCAAAAACCTGAAAAACAAATAACAATAAATTCATGTTAAACAAGTAAACAATTATCTATTTCCTAATACTCAACATGTTTTTCAATCATATATAATTAAAAAAAGTAGATAATTTGTGTTCATTTACACTACAACACTTTTAATACTGGCAACTATTCTGCAAAAAACACATTTAGCAATCACCACTTTATATAGATGAAATGCTCATTATAGGACCCAAATACATCTATGAGTTTTAAAATAAATGATACTCAAGGAAGTGAATATTTTATGCAGTTCCCTTATTTTTGGATGTGTGAATAGGAATAATTCTGATCATAGACTAATTCACATCATTCTTTGGTGTGTCTGTTGATAGTAAGTACAGATTCCCTTATTTTGGGATGTGTGAATAGATTAATTCAGATCACAGTGAACATATTGCTTCATTATTCTCAAACATTTCTGTATATTAGTCCCCTCACAAAGGTACCATTACACTAAGGTTGGAGAATTATAGTGTATTATGGTGTGTCATAAATACCATCCTGTACAGCATCATCATTTCCCAACATTCTTATTTTTGAACCCTTGAGGCTTCTTATAAAATTGTTTTGCCCATTACCCTGTTTCAATGGTTGGAAGCTTTACTGATTCAGTTTCTTTGTTCCCAGTATTTGATAGCAGAGAGTTTCAATTTCTATGTGTTTCTATGAATTTCATGGAGAAGGATTGTTAGACCAGATTAGTTAGGTTGAGTGGCCTGTATAGAGGTGATCGTAGAGAAGTTGCACTCAGAATTGCATTGAACACAAAAACTAAAACTCAAAGACCTGATTGGCATACTGAACAACAAAGGTACATCTTGTTATTCCATTGCCCACTAACTGTTGTGCAAGCTACACTGAAGACAGAGATCATATTTTCACCTAACGATTGAAAGTGCACTAACATGCCTGCAAGTTACAAAAGATGTTTTTTTTTCGAAAAATCTAATTCCGACTCGGCAAAACTGGGCGCTTAAATGTAATTTCATGCTTATTTGGCAATGTATTTATTGTGGCGAGAGAGGTAGGCACTGATTAATTAGCAATTTTTGATATCATTGTCCAGTGGTTACAATTCTCTTTATAGGAGCATTCTTTATATTGCTCACAATTTTTTGATGATTATGATCAGCTGTTACAATGTTGCTCATAAAAGCACTTTCCAAATTGCCCTTTTGCAAAAGTTGCAATTGTATCCTATGTTATACTCTACTTACATCACAATTCTAGTCTCTTACATAGGCGTGGCTTCAAGTGTGATGAAGCCTAGATAAACCTGTGATGTGGCTTGAAATTCCATGGTTGCTTGAGAATATCCCTGCAAAAGTGAAAGGTTGTTCGACGAGTATAGAGACAACATGCAATGACTTTCCAAATGGATTGCCACCAAAGAGGAAGACTGCACATGAGATGGACTTGATTCTAGGTGTGACATTGCCAAATCAAGCACTGCACAAGAATTAGGTGATGCCTCAATAATACACTGAGCCCCCTTCATATGAACTCTGAATCACACTCCCATCAAAATCCACCGGTAAAGCTTCTGTCATTTGGAAAGCACTTGAACAAGCGTTCCCTCTGCTGGGGAATGGGTTGGCATGGAAATTGGAAATGGAATCAGAGTTCAAATACAAGCTGAGTTCAAATACGAGCTGACCCCTGGGTCAGATGTGCAGGCCAACAAGACTCCCAGATGCATTGATCAATTCATTAGATTTGGAAGGAATTACTATTTCGCTGATGCTGCAGATGCTACCTCATCCTCTCTATGGCATCAGGGATAGAAAAAGGCTGACAGTCCAAGTCTGCAAGGGGATAAGGGCTCTAAGGTGGAATTCCTATATTTAGAGACTACAACAGAGTTCCATCAGGTTAAGAGATAAAGAGGATACGTTAATCTGGTCCAAAACAGTGTTCAGGGTGATACACGGATGTTGGAACACTTGGGACACAAATCTATGTTTCCTATGGGAGGTCTGGGTGGGTATTTATGATGGTGGAAATCTATTAAATTTCCATGGAAGAATCATCTTTTCATGTGACTAGCCCTTGTGAATAAGAACCTGACTTGGGGGGTCTTGAAAAAACGAACTTGGCATGGCCCTAATAGACGCACTCTGAGTAAAACTGAAGATGAAAGTTGAGTCTGAAACCATCAGCCATTTGCTTATCCACTGTCCCTTCTCAAGAGAAGTACAGGCTGATTCTTTGACTCTGAACAGAGGTCTAGGTCACTGGCAAGGAAATAATGTTGAGGATTGCTTGAAACATTGGATGGAAGACAAGTCTGTTAGGGCGCCACCTTGTGTGGTCTCTTGGGCCAAATGGCTAGCTAGGAATGCTATGCTATTGCAAAACAAAGGAGTCCCAACTTTTCAGGTAACCCACTAAATCAGGTACACATAATAATAATAATCTATTTTTAAAGTCACAACCTAACCTGTCACCAAATTGATATGGAGGGTTGTGATCAGCTGGTCAGAAAAGAAAAGAAAAACAAACACCAAAAAAACAACCTAGAATAATGACAGAAGTAAACATTAACAAATTCAAAGATGGGTGGTTTTCGTGGGGCCTGTCAAGGAAAACTTGGAGTATGTGGGGGCAGGAGGCATACTATTTATTCAGGAAAACCATATAGATTGATTTGAAGACTGCACTGGGTGAAGGTACCATTAACTGTGGAGAGATGAACCATCTATGGTTCTTGTTAAGGGTTGCTATTGAAAGAGGGGTAACACAATTGCAGATTTATGGCGATTCCAAACTTATTATTGTTGATTGATTACAAGGTGATAATGAACTTCACAAGTTTACTGCTTCTAACTGTATATGCAAAAACAAAAGAATGAAAAGAATCTTCAACTATATCTCTTTCACTCATGTATACATAGAACTAAATACCCAGTTTGATGAGTTCTCAAAAGAAGCTTGGGATATCATACCTGTAGGTACGCTTTACTGTTACATCTACTTGTTGCAGTTTGTCTTTGTTCAGTGAATACAATGGATGATAAGTCATTGTTATATGAGAAAGTGATGGAAGACTTTCATGAGGATTATAGAATGGTTATTTTTGTCAGCCAATAGGGTTTTATTGTTAAGAAACTAAGCTCATGTCAGTGTGTAGAAGAAATGTAGTAGGACTTTTATTGTAATTTATCTTGAATATGTATATGTAGGGCTTAAATCGATGAACAGTTATTTTTTAGGGTGGATACATTGGAGATCCATAGTTGGTTTGACGTTAGACTTAGACATAGTGCAGATGTTGAGTGCTGCCATACACATGCTTATGTGTATTTTCATTTTTCCTTGAAACAGAACTGAAAAGGGGTAGGGTACGTATACCTGCATAAACTTTAGCAGTTCTTTTTAGGGTGGATACATTGGAGATCCATAATCGGTTTGACATTAGACTTAGACATAGCACAGATTTTGAGTGCTGCCATACACATGCTTTTGTGTATCTTCATTAGCACTGGAGGGGGTAGGGTATACATACCTTCATAAACTTGGGCAATCAAATTGCTATGCAAAGGGGTCTCTTGTCCTATAAATAAAGGGGTCTCGTGCATCAATTTGGAGTATAGCAACGCTGTGACCTTAAAATTAGAATTTATTATTATTATAATACTAATTGTAGGAATGTTATCCCCTCCACCCGGTTTCAAATCCCATGGGAGGCATCTTTGGCCCACCGTGATAAGGCTCAAGGAGTAGGCTCCCAGACCCCTGTGGAGTGTCAGTTCTTGCTAAGTCATAAATCTCAAGTATATCTGGCTTATAGGCAGTTGGATATATTCTTGGTGTTGGTTTGATGATTGATCTTGGACCTCGCCCAAATTACTCCAACGAGTTACTGAATCACCATAGTAAAAAAGTAATAAATCAATAAACCAACGAGTCATTCCATTAAAAAATTAATCAACTACTCTCCTTAATGTTATCCGGCACAACTTCAAATCCATTAAGTCCATTTTACCATCTTAAGTTGTGACATTATTACTTTTTATTTTTTCTTTTTCTCTGTAAATTCCATGTTTGACTAAAGAGGACACCATTTTAGTAGACAATACTCAGTGGCCATGCTGTTACTCTCTTTTGTTTGAAATCCTAATCCAAAGGAGCATTATTTCACTGATAAGGTCAACGGAGTTTCCAACGTTCACCAGTTACTGTGGCCTGCCCACAAATATGGAATGAGTATCAAAATGATGAGGCTAGGTGCAAGTTCCACGCAATTTTCAACCTATAGTTACCCCCAGACGTGGCATCTAAGTTTTAATAAGTTTACTCTTCGCAGTGCAGCCCCTCAAGTGCATGTTTCTTGAAGCCAAAAAAGAGGGAAAGAAAAGCAAGAGGAGGATAGAATTAATCACCCGGTCTGCCTTATATGGTTCATTCTCCACCACTTCATAATCAAGGCTTTCCAAGCCTCCACGGCTATCCCTTGTCGGTATATGGTATCCACCATCTTCTGCTGCATCTTCTGAATGGGGTAAACGAGACCATGCTGACCGTACTGCTTCAAGTTCAAACCGACCGTTACGAATTTGGTTGGCCATTATACTACCCGAGGGCGTTCAAACTCGAGATGCTGAATCCCAAACTCCCTCGCAACCCGAAAAAAAATCGAACGTTTGAACGCATCCGTGAAGGGGGCAAACTGACATACTTGATAAAATTCTGAAGCTAAATCCGCACCAACGTGTAGAATATGCACGATAACAATTTATTAGATGCTCGAGCCGGATCAAGAATCAGATAGGCTTTTTAAATCCTTTTGGGCACCACAGATCCAACCTTCATCCGGGTTGGAGATGGGATTAATAATGGAAAACGGAAAACTTACGACAAATCCATGTCAAAATTAAAATTTAAGAACAAAATACATCACTCGAGGACGAACCAAAACAGACCCACGTGTGAGAAGGCCATGTCAAGGCCAAGCAAGCACTACCCGGATCAATTGGCATCAGAGAGGCCTCTGCCTCATCATGAACCAGGCCGGGATGTCCTCGGATTTTGCAAAGAATAAAGAAATGATGTCGGTTGAGGAATAGAAGAATACAATAGTATCGTAATTTAAGCGCTATCAGACCCCCGCCAAACAGGAAGCCTTCGCTTTGAAGTCTTGTTTGTATCTCATAGCCAACATTTCCGTCGTTCTACTGACTTTCGTGTGGTGCTAGTACAATCACATTTGCTCCCATTGCATTGCCTCGTTTTTTCGTATGTCTTATTTTATAGCTACTCCACATTGACTCTCGAAAAGTCATTGTTTCTTTGGCAAACCGCTTGAAGGACATGCTAAAAAGCCTGTTTTTCTTTGATCCTGCAAGTGGGTCTCGTGTTATGGAGGCCGGCCTTTGGTACTAAAAGTCATTTTAGGAGAGCACGGGAGCAAGGATTTGACCTTTCTTCAAAATCTTTCAACTATTCAACTTATGATATTGAATTTTACCCTAATTTGCAAGCACTAAAGAATTATAGGCAATATTTATTGCCGTGAGAGTTCGTACTGACTGTTCTACTCTGTTTGGATATTTGTATTATTGTTTTTCGCTCAGTTTCGATTTATGGGGGAAGTTCTATGTCCAGCTTTGAAACAAACAATTTGTATCCATGGGCTGTTATATAACAGAGTCTTCCCGATTTTTGTAAGGTATTTGATGGAATTGTCTCATTGACTCGTTTGCCCCAGCATCGTCTATATAAACATATTTACATGGTCCAATTTGAAGTCAAGATAGGCAACCATTTTGATATTCCACGGCACTATCCATGAGAAAATATCTTAATGGTTTTCACCCAATATTTAACTGTGTGACAGTTTGTCAAAACAACTTGGCCAAGATTTCTAAAGCCACACATGTTTAGGGAGAAGTAAATAGTTCACCATGTACGCTACGGTATCACTAGAGGCCTACAAGCAGGCCACTGCAACGAATGGAAATATCCAACAGGGCGGTGTTCTATTCCCCCCACCTGAAGGCCCTTACTCTGCATATTTAGTTTTTCAGCGAAATTAAGGGAAGGCGACGAGGAGCAGGGTGCGTTGTTCTAATCGCAATTAAAAACAAGCCAAGGGATACTTGAACGAGTGAGCTATAGAGTACCTGGGTGGCGAGCTGCAGAGCGGAATCGCGGAGCGGGAAGCGCCAGGTCGAAGAGTAATGTGAGTGAGCAGCGCGCGGGTGACCATTTCCTCCTCAATTCGAATTGGAACCGACAATAATACTCCGCGGCATGAATTCTAGCTCGTCCTCGATTGGTCAGGGGATGTCAAGCGCTCCAACTGCATTTGGATTTTTGGATTTTTTGTCAGGGAATGGCAGGGAATGTCATGACTGTCAGGGGAGGGTGGCAGAGAAAGAGGGTGGCGGAGCTAGGGGATGGTGGCGGAGGGCGGAGAGATTGCCGGTGGCCGGAGCCGGACGATTTTCCGGCCGGTGACGGAAAACGGGCCATTCTACAGCCTAGGTAGACTACTCCTTTTGCTATCATTAATTCATGCCTTTGTTCTTTCTCTCACATTATAAAGTGCAATCATTTTCAATGTCATAGTTTCACATTTTGCTATGATTAATTCATGCCGTATAATCAGGCTTGAAATTTGATGTGGTATAGGACTTAGTTTCACTTTTAAAAGTAGTATATGATGGCTCTAGTAATTATAAATATTTAATTAATGCAGTTAAATAAATTAGATATTATTATTTAAGTTTAAATATTTATTATTTTGATTAATTGTGCATGAAGTAAATGTTTTGATGACAAACATGTAACTCTCACATGTTGGGCAGTGAGGGTAGAGGGTTGCCTATCCATAACTACTACCTATCTTTAACTACTTTCTAGGAGATTTATTCTCAAGGAAGATTAAAAGAGTGTGCGTACCTCAGACAAAAGAAGAGAAAGAAGTAATACAAAAAGGCTTTCATGTTGAAATGTCAGGCACAATTTATAAGCTATGTATGGTTAAAACCAGATAGCTATGACAAGGATTGCTAGTCTTAGTGCATGTGATTAACATCTCGGGGGAGACTCAGGCTTGGAAGCAAGTTTCAAGGTTGGGAGGAAAAATTCAGCAACATCTAGTTGTTTGATCCAAATAGTCAACAATGATTAATTTCCAAAGTCAGATAAGTATTTATCACTTCTTGAATATTAATTGTATTCTTGAAACATAGTATGTATGTTGTTGATTAAATGTATTTCTGAAACAGAAGTATGTATGTTATTGATTAAAGGTATTGTTGAAACAGAATATGTTGTTGATTAAAGGTATTCTTGAAACAAAATATGTATGCTGGTGAATAAATGTATTCATGAAACAAAAGTATTTATGTTGTTGAATTAATTGTAATGTTGGAACAAAAATGGGTATACTATTAAAAGGGATTAATTAAACCAGTTTAGTAAAGGTCAAATGCTTTACCAAAAGGAATTCATAATTTGGAAGACCTAAAGAATAACTTGTATGTTCTATTAATTAGAGAAAACGGAGTTCTCGGGAGGAATTCTTCTTCTAGGGTTATAATAGGAAAACCCTCAAGAAAGAAGGGAAATCAAAATAAACAGGAATTGTTCCCAATCTGTCTAGAGACTCTACAACCCAAGGAATTACAAATCCAGAAAAATATTATATAACAGAACTATCAACAACTATTACTAAACAAACAAATAAGTTACTCTATGCTTGCCCATTTGCTGCTAGGAAAAATCAAACAATGGAAGATACACTAAATTCGGAGGATGACCATGTCCGTTAAAATATTTGAACTAGAGAGAAATTAAGAATGTAATTGTCTCATAAGAAAAACAAGTGATAACTAAAATTTTGGGAAAACCAAACCCAAAAGTACTAAACCCCAACAAGCAAGTTATCATTGTGAAGCAATATTACCAAGCTTAGGGGCAAGGGTCAAGTTCTCCTTGTGACAAATAAACTAAAATGATTGTAACACACATCAAACCAATTGAATAGGAAAAGTCGAATTTCAATTTTCAAGAAGAAGTTAGCAGGAAGAAAACTATAAATATGAACATTATATTCTTGTAACGAACATGCATATATTTATAAAAATGGAACTATGCAAAAGCACCAACCTTCTGAGGAAAAACCTAGATAGATATCAATCAATCCTAGCATAAAATCTTAAAACAGAGTTCTTAAATTATGAAGGAAGACAAATATTTAAGGACAAAGTTCTTAAAATCAGAAGGACGATTCCATATATAAACATTCATAACCTTAAAACGATAATAGAGCAGTGTGGTACTATTGTATCAAAAACAATTTACAAATTCCAGTTTAATCGCACACCCAAAATTTGAAACGACAGGTATGGAAGCCCCATTCTGCCTTGATGAAACTATTACAGTAAAAAGGGGAAAAACGACTATCATAAGTACTCTTAAACCCATGTAGCGCAATATAGCAAGATGGCCAAAGACCCATAAACCAAGAGTTTCAGAAATATGGTTTCCACATTACCCAGAGGCTGGAAGAGGAACATGTCTGCGACCCTAGAACCAGATTCTGGAAGGAAGCCTCACTCTCGAGCAACCATATTCGAGCAGGAAGAAGCCTCCAGTGAAACCTAGCAAAACACAAGAACAAATTAGCAATATTTAAGAAAAAAAACTGTAGATTTATGATATTCAAGGTTAAAAATATGAAACCCTGTACCTGGTTAGGGTAGTGATTGCAAGGCTGCTCCTTCGATGCAGAACTTATCAAACCCTCCTCTGCAATCTTGACAGATTAAAAGAAACATAATCATGGCAGAGATAAACTGTGTAATGGAATAGCTAACGAATTGCAAAGGAATGAGGTTGGACCTGTGAATAATCTGGAGCCATGGGTCGGAGCTAGAAGACTCTGCCAGAGGTAATGCAAATGCCGGAAAACATCTCTCAAGCAAACCAAAATGGTAAGTCTCCCATCATTGTTGGATCATGCATCATATTAGAGGACCATCGATGAGGGGATACTCTCGAGGTATAGTCAACAATTGTAAAGCAAAACGAAAAGTCGAGAACCCTGCTCCCGCCAACTCATGGGTAGCCAGGTCCGCTATATTAGGACTTAAATTAATAGCCATGTACTTGGATAAGGAAATATCACACTAATGTATAGTGGAACTTATATACCAATGTAGTTATATATATATATATATATATATATATATATATATATATATATTCAGTGTAAAAGCCTTCAATACAATTGTGACAGGTGTATCATTTACATTAAATGTAATGGGTATATATTTTCCTAAGTGTAGATTAGTACATTCATAAAAAAAATTACTATTCACATTATCAATGTTAGTATTTTGTTTAAAGATGTGACAAGTGGTATTAGAGCGCTCAGGTTACAAAGCTGAGACCTCTGGAAAATAAATGAATAACAACATTTGTGATGTGCACAGAAAGAGAGAAAGAAAGAAAAGCAACCAACATGAGGAGGACTGGAATTACACCCCACAGATCTGTGACAGGAACAAGACCGACATCTTTTCAAGAAGCCAATCTTGAGGTATGGGTATAGTTGGGGGAAGATCCACGCAATACCAACACTGCAATCTTGGAAACTGTGCAAGAACTGAAGGATGAGATGGCCCAGTTATGGGCAGATAATGAAAGGCTGATGCAGGAGCAGGAAAAGATTATGAAGAGTCTGTATGATAGACAGAATCAGTGACAACCAATTCCCAGTCCAGAGCACGGGAACATGACTGGTGAACAAGAATTTAAAACCGAGAATTTAGAAATAGAAGGTGGCAAAGAAAATCAGGAGGAAGAATTTGATAATGTATCAGAACACAAAACGCAAAAAAGATAGAAAATAGAATTGCAAGGAGAATTTCAGAAAATAAAACCTCCCCTCTTTGATGGTGAATAGGAAGAGGCAGCTGAAGCCTGACTTATCAATATGAATAAATACTTTTAGTTGTATGAATACGACCATAATTTAAAGGCTCACTTGGCCATCTTTCAGCTGCAAGGAAAAGCCACCCAATGGTGGGAGGAAGTTAAAACAGTGCGTGGAGTAAATGAGCAGAGCATAACTTGGGAAAATTTTCAAAAGTATTTTAAGGAGAAATATTTAACTGAAGATTTTATGACGAAAAGGAAAAAGAGTTTCACGATCTTCGATTGGGTCAAATGTCTATGGATGAGTTCATAACAAAATTTACGTCCTTGCTTCGGTATGTTCCTTACATATGGGAAGAAAAAGCGAAAGTACAATGATTTATTAGTATTGTGCCACTTTTCATGAAAGAACATCTCGATTTCAATAACCCGAAGACCATGGATGAATTTATATGAAAGGCTCAATTATGCTATCAACAAAACAAGAAAAAGGGGGATGTGGGAAAGAGATGGGCTGACAAAAAGGGGATTAAGTTTACCTCTAACAACAAGGGAAATAAGGCCATAGTCAACAAGGGACTCCATAAAGGGCAAGCAAACATAAATATGAATAGAAATTAACCCAGATTTAAACTTCCAAATGAGTCCAAGACTAATGAGTAGTCAGGCAGAATTGAAGTGGAAGTAGTAGCTAGACCTCCAGTACAGTGCTGGGGATGTGGAGGACCACATTACATAAAAAAATGTCCATACCATAAGGGAACTAATCAGGTTGCACAGATTCAAGAAGCATCAACTGTGGGAGAAGTGGCAAGAAGTATTCCTAAAATCAATGTTGCCCTTGAAGACCATCAGGCAGAATACCAACCAACCATGATAGAATTTGAAGGTAAAATATTTGACTGAACTATATCTATTTTAATTGATCCATGAGCTACTTTGAGTTATATTATTCCCAAGATAGTAGAACAATGTTGTTTGCAAGCTGTTAAGTTTAAGAATCGTTGGTTAGTACAGCTAGCCACAGGGGCAAAAACAAGGGTGATGGCCAAGGTCAACCACTGCCCCTTAATGTTAGCTAGTCAGTCTCTTATGGAAAAATTGAATGTGTTTCCCCTAGGATCATATGATATCCTAATAGGCATGGATTTGTTGGAAAAACAATGGTTTCTCATTATCCGTAAAACCAAAACTATTAACTATATGGATGAATAAGGAAAGAGGCAGGAAATTCAGGGCATACTAAGACCCCTAAAATTAAGACCAGTAACAACCTCTAAATTAGCAAAACGTATCAAAAAAGGATGTCAAATTTATGCGATACTGGTAGGATATGCTAAATCAAAGGAAAAATCTGTTTCTTTAGAAAATATACATGTGGTACAAAATTTTCCAAATGTGTTCCCTGAATAAATTCTTGGACTTCCTCCAAAGAGAGATATAGATTTCACCATTGAGTTGATTATGGGAGCTAGCCCAATATCCTGAGCTCCTTATCACATTAGTATACTGGAACTACGTGATAAAAAGTATATCCTCCAAAGTGTATCACCTCGGGGAGCCTTGGTGCTTTTCGTTAAGAAGAAGGATGGAACCTTTCGAATGTGCATGGATTACCGCCAGTTAAATAAACTAACCATCAAGAATAAATACCCTTTACCTCATATAGATGAGTTGTTTGATTAGGTGAGGGGTGCGACTGTTTTTTCAAAGATCGACCTTCGTTCAGGTTACCTTCATATTAGAATCAAGGAAGAAGATATAGCAAAAACAACCTTTAGAACTCGTTATGGGCATTACAAGTTCGTTGTGTTGCCCTTCGGGCTAACTAACACTCCCGCGACCTTCATGTGCCTCATGAACAGTATATTCCATCAGTATTTGGATAAATTTGTGTGAATTTTTATCGATGACATACTAATTTACTCTCGAAATATAGAAGAACATAAATAACATTTCCGTATTGTTTTGCAAGTTTTAAGAGAACATCAACTGTATGCCAAGTACAACAAATGTGATTTCTTTAAAGAACAAATCCAGTATCTAGGACATGTCATTACCAAGGATGGAATTGATGTGGACCCAGAGAAAATAAAAACTATAATGGAGTGGCCAGTACCAAAATATGTGGCTGATATAAGATCATTCATGGGTCTAGCTGGATACTATAGGTGATTTGTCGAAGGATTTTCCAGGGTGGCATATCCCATTACCTCTCTACAAAAGAAAGGAAAAACTTTTAAGTGGACCATGGATTGTCAAAAGAGTTTTGATCAGCTTAAACATTTACTCACCACCACGCCTATTTTGAGCATTGCAGATCCAAATAAAGATTATGTGGTTTGTACAGATGCCAGCAAGGAAGGTGTAGGTGGTGTACTAATGCAGGAGGGCAAAGTTATTGCTTATGAGTCTAGGAAACTTAAGGAGCATGGGAAAAAATATTCAGCCTATGACTTACAGCTAACAACATTCATTCATGCATTAAAGATGTGGCAACATTACTTGATGGGTAAGGAATTTATATTAATGACTAATCATCATAGTTTAACTAACTATTTTAAGTAGCCCACTATGAATGTTAGGCAAGCTCGTTGTGTCGAATTTCTAATTGAATTTGATTTTGAAATCAAACACTTGAAAGGTAAGGAGAATTGAGTCGCGAATGCCTTAAGTCGGAAGGTAAAATGTATATATGAGGTATCTTTCAGTGAAGTGCAAACTACATTTAATGAGGAGATTAAAGAGGCAGCCATGCTAGATCCAGAATATAATTTTTTATGGCAGCAAGCTAAAATTTTAAACAGCAATGAACAACAGCTGGGATATGAGGTAAAGCAAAAAGGTATACTAATTTATAAAGGGAGAATGTATGTACCTAACTAGAAAAATATTAAAAATTTAATCTTAGATGAATATCATAAAATTCTGTATGCAGGCCACCTCGGATACCAGAAGTTAATTACTGCACTTAGAAAGGAATATTTCTTGCTTGGTATGAAGAAAGAAGTAGCTAAGTATTTGGCTTGCTGTCTGGAATGTTAACAAGTCACCCAGCCGGATTTCTTCACCTGTTGCCTATTCCGGAATGGGAGTGGGAAACCATTTCCATCGATTTTATTACAGGACTACCTAAGTCTAAAAGTCAAAATGACTCAATAATGGTAGTAGCATAGTCGAAGGTCTATTTGGTTGATAAACTCGCAGGAGAGAAAGGTTCTTGGTTCGAGTGGAAGCAATGGCGGAAGATTGTAGGTTTAGGGTTGAAAATTTTAACGGCCAAAACTACCAGCTATGGAATATGCAGATGGAAGATTATCTGTATCAGAAAGATCTGTACCTACCATTGAGTAGAAATACAAAGAAGCCAACGAGTATGACAGACATAGAATGTGATATTATCGATAGAACGAAACTTGGAACAATACGGCTGTGCGTAGCGACATCAGTATCCTTTAATATTTCAAAGGAAAAGATAACAAAGGGTTTAATGTCGACATTGGCCAAACTATATGAAAAACCCTCGGCCTCAAATAAGATATTTCTTATGAAGCGTTTATTTAATATGAAGATGTCAGAAGGTGGATTTGTTATTGATCATTTAAATGAATTTAATACAGTTACCAGTCAGTTAAGTTCTATAGGGGTAACTTTTGATGATGAAGTTAGGGATTTGTTATTTCTGTGCTCCTTGCCAAAAAGTTGGAATGGTTTAGTTATGGCCATTAGTAACTCTGTCTTTGGATCTAGTACTTTAAAGTTTGATGATGTTGTCGGTGAAATCCTTAGCAAGGAAAAGCGTCAGAAAAACTCCGGTGAGACATCAAGTAATGCTTTGACTGGAGAGACTAGGGGAAGAAAAATGGAAAGAGTAAAGAGTCGAGGATATCACAGTAAGTCAAAGAAACGCAGATCCAAGTCCAGATCGGGGATAGTGTGCTGGAAATGCGGGAAGAAAGGACACCTGAAGAAAGACTGCAAGTCTTGAAAGAGAAAAGAAGGAGACGCGCATCAAGAAAACAATCATGAAGTGAATGTGACAGGTGATGTGTTTCAAGATGATTTGATTCTTTCATTAGAAAATATTATTGATGCATGGGTGGTAGATTCAGGGGCCTCATTCCATGCCACACCTGATAGGAAACATTTTCATGATTATGTTCAAGGAGATTTTGGACATGTTCGATTGGGTGATGATAAACCCTATAAAGTCATTGGAATGGGTACAATTTTCATAAAACAGTGGAATGGAAATCAAGGGCTATTGAATGAAGTAAGGCATGTTCCTGATCTAAAGAAAAATCTAATTTCAACAGGACAGTTGGGAGGTGAAGGCTATGTCACTACTTTTATAGATAAAACCTGGAAGGTCACTAAAGGAGCCCTGGTAATAGCAAAAGGATAAAATGTTGGTACATTGTATTTATGCAATGGTATTTCTAATTCTGTTAATGCTTTAACCTCTACAGGAGAAGATATTGCATTGTGGCATCATAGGATTAGGCACATGAGTGAGAAGGGGATGAAAATTCTTCACTCAAGAAAATTTTTGCCAGGTTTGAAACATGTAGATTTAAAATTTTGTGAGAATTGTGTTTATGGAAAATAGAAGAGAGTCAAATTCCTCAGTGTTGGGAAAGAAAAGAAGAGCAAAAAATTCGAGCTTGCACATACATATGTATGGGGACCTGCTTAGTTATTATCTTTCGGTGGCTCTCGTTATTATGTTATTTTTATTGATGATGCAACCAGGAAAATACCAAATCTGTGGAAAATCCCAACCCAATGAGATCTCATTGGCATTGGCCAAAACCTTGGCCAATCTAGCCAAGTGAGCCTTCACCGCTCACCTCCAGGCCTCTCTTACAATGAAGTATTCCCAGCCTTTTATAGGCTCCATTACATGCAATACCACGAACCATAATACCATGGGTACATTATACCATGTGCCCAAAACCACTACTATTTAACCAGGTCAACCTTGACTCAAACCTCGAGTCAATTTTACCTAACAATTCCCCCCTTAAACTTGACTTGGGGTTCCTTGACTAAATCCAACCAAAACCTGCTAAGTGAGACAATCCCACTCACTCTAGCCCTTACCCCCTTCAAATTTTTTACCGGGGATTTGTTAACCCGACATCCCCCTATTACCTAGGTTTAACCCAGATTTTACCGGTAATTACCGAGGGGTACGCATGCCTTACCAGGTCTTACAGCAGTATGCCCATTTACATGAAAATTAAAAATTTCACTCCATTATAATAATTTTTTTTGTTTTTTTACCCTTGTTGCTGTCTTTGTACATATGACATCAATGTCCATATAAAAAGAACCCATCTACCAAATTACATGGGTCACTAGCCATTGTAACCGCCAGTTATCTAGGCATTCTTTTCAGGTACATGGTTCATTAATTAATTAATCCACATGCACATATCCTCCTCCTCCACTGAATCTCTCATGACCCAATAATGTGCATTTTTGCTTCACAATCTATGGATTTTGATCCAAATTTGCAAACAAAAATTAATTATCTCTCTATCTATCTGGCCAATACAAACCCTTGGCAACAAAAAACATCCTTTTGAAGCCAACTTAGCTCCGATACCAGTTGTTAAGAAATTTACGACAGAGAGATAAATTATTACTGAGATTTACCAAGATTTATAGAGAGGAATAATAAAATAACCAACAACAATACACACATAGTATACACATAATATTTATTCAGTAAAACCCCAAATCCGGGGAAAAGCCCAACCCAATGAGATCTCATTAGCATTGGCCAAAACCTTGGCCAATCCGGCCAAGTGAGCCTTCATCGCTCACCTCTAGGCCTCTTTTACAATGAAGTATTCCCAACCTTTTATAGGCTCCATTACATGCAATACCATAGACCATAATACCATGGGTACATTATACCATGTGACCAAAACCACTATTATTTAACCAAGTCAACCTTGACTCAAACCCCGAGACAATTGTAACTAACACTTCATACTAGTACAATCAACTTACAAGGCTGTACAAATTGCTAAGATATTTGTGCAAACCATTTTTAGATTACACGGATTACTGAAGATTTTAATTTACGACCGCAATGTAAAATTTACATTAGTTTTCTAGAATGCTTTATTTGAAGGTTTAGGCACACAACTATATTTTAGCACTACTTGCCACCCTCAAATGGATGGACAGATAGAGTGAGTAAATCAAGTAGTAGAAGATATATTGTGAACTTACGTAATGCAACATCCATCTAAATGGGAGGATTACATACATTTGGTAGAGTTTGCTTACAACAACAGTTACCATACATCACTGCAAATGAGTTTGTTTGAAGTATTATATGGACGCAAGTGCAGGACACCCTCGCGTTGGGGCGGGCCATAGGATAAATTGATGTTAGGACCGGACATGTTAAAAGAAATGGAGGATATGGTTAAAAAAGTACGTTCCAATTTAAAGGCCGCTCAGGACTGACAAAAGAATTTTGTTGATTGAAAGAGAAGTTTCCAAGATCATGTTTATGTTCATGTACGAGTCAAGAAAAGTACATTGCAATGGAGCGGATGTGCTAAATTAGCACCCCGATTCTGCGGTCCTTTCCAAATCCTGGCTCAAATCGGACCGGTGGCCTACCAGCTTGCTTTGCCCAGCCACATATGTGTGCACAATGTTTTCCATGTTTCTATGTTAAACAAATATATATATGATCCCAAACATATAATCAATTGGCAAGATATATAGGTAATTAGATCTTAAATAAATTTTACCAAGACAAACTACCAAGGGAAAAGAACTGACTAAATTTCTTTTTGTGTAGGTCAAATTGGAAGGCGAGTTCTCTGTCGAACCCCTAGTTATACTCAATCGAAGAGAAGTAATGTTGCAGAAATGAGTTATCACCCAAGTAAAAGTGCAATGGCAGCACTTTGGGCTAGAGGAGGCCACCTGGGAGGATGAACAAGTTATGAGGGAGACTTGTCCAGATCTATTTGCAGCAGAGAAACATCGGGACGATGTTTAATCTTAGGGGGGGGAGATGTGATGTCCCCAACAATTGTAAATATTTAATTACTGCAGTTAAACAAACTGGATATTACTATTTAAGTTTAAATATTTATTATTTTGATTAATTGTGCATGAAGCAAATGTTTTGATGACAAACATGTAACTCTCACATGTCAGGTAGTTAGGGTAGGCGGTTACCTATCCCTAACTACTTCCTAGGAGATTTATTCTCAAGGAAGATCAAGAGGGTATGCGTACCTGAGACAAAAGAAGAGAAAGAAGTAATACAAAAAGGTTTTCGTGCTGAAATGTCAGACGGAGTTTATAAGCTATGTCTGGTTAAGACTAGATAGTTGTGACAAGGACTGCTAGTCTTACTGCATGTGAGAAACAACTCGGGGGGAGACTCAGGCTTGGAAGGAAGTCTCAAGGTTGGGAGGAAAAATTTGGCAACATCTAGTTGTTTGATCCAAATAGTTGACAGTGATTAATTTCCGAAGTCAGATAAGTATTTATCACTTCTTGAAGATTAATTGTATTATTGAAACATAGTATGCATGTTGTTGATTAAATGTATTTCTGAAACAGAAGTATGTATGTTGTTGATTAAAGGTATTCTTGAAATAGATTATGTATGTTGGTGAATAAATGTATTCTTGAAACAAAAGTATTTATGCTGTTGAATTAATTGTAATCTTGGAACAGAAATGGGTATACTGTTAAAAGGGATTAATTGAACCAATTTAGTAAAGGCCATATGCTTACCAAAAGAAATTCATAATCTGGACGACCTAAAGAATAAATTGTATGTTCTGTTAATTAGAGAAAACAGAGTTCTCAGGAGGAATTCTTCTTCTAGGGTTATAATAGGAAAACCCTCAAGAAAGCAGGGAAGTCAAAATAAACATGAATTGTTCTCAATCTGTCTTGGGACTCTACAACTCGAGGAATTACAAATCCAGAAAAATATTGTATAGCAGAACTATCAAAAACTATTACTGAACGAACAAATAGGTTACCCTATGCTTGGACCTTTTCTACTAGGAAAAATCAAGCAATGTAAGATACACTAAATTCGGAGGACGACCATGTCCGTTAAAATATTTGAACTAGAGAGGAATTAAAAATGCAATAAGAATGTAATTGTCTCATAATAAAAACAAGTGATAACTAAAATTTAGGGAAAACCGAACCCAGAAGTACTAAACCCCAACAAGCAAGTTATCGTTGTGAAGCAATATTACCAAGCTTAGGGGAAATGTTCGAGTTCTCCTTGTGACGAATAAACTAAAATGACTGTAACCCGGATCAAACCAATTGAATAGGGAAAGTCGAATTTCACTTTTCAAGAAGAATTTAGCAAGAAGAAAACTGTAAATTTGAACATTATATTCCTGTAATGAACATGCATATATTTGTAAAACTAGAACTGTGCAAAAGCACCAACCTTCTAAGGAAAAACCCAGATAGATATCAATCAATCCTGGCATAAAATCTTAAGATAAAGTTCTTAAATTATAAATAAATATAAATATTTAAGGACAAAGTTCTTAAAATCAGAAGGAAGATTCCATATATAAACATTCATAACCTTAAAATGATAATAGAGAAGTTTGGTACTGTTGTATCAATTTTTTTTTACAAATTCTAGTGTAATCACACACCCAGAATTTGAAACGACATGCATGGAAGCCCCATTTTTCCTCGAGGAAACTATTACAATAAAAAGGGGGAAAATGACTATCAAAAGTACTCTTAAACCCATGTAGCACAATATAGCGAGATGGCCAAAGACCCATAAACCAAGAGTTTTAGAAATACGGTTTCCACATTACCCTGAGGCTGGAAGAGGAACAAGTCTGCGACCCTAGAACCAGATTCTGGAAGGAAACCTTACTCTCGAACAACCATATTTGAGTAGGAAGAAGCCTCCAATGAAACATAGCAAAACACGAGAACAAATTAGCAATATTTAAGCAAACAAAACTGTAGATTTATGATATTCAAGGTTAAAAATATGAAACCCTGTACCTGGTTAGGGTTGTGAGTGCAAGGTTGCTCCTTCGATGCGGAACTTATCAAACACTCCTCTGCGAGCCTGACAGATTAAAAGAAAACATAATCATGGCGAAGACAAACTCTGTAATGGAATAGCTAACGGATTGCAAAGGAATGATGTTGGACCTGTGAATAATCTGGAGCCATGGGTCAGAGCTGGGTATATATTTGCCTAAGTGTAAATTACTACATTCTTGCCTAAGTGTAAATTACTACATTCATATAAAAAAATTACTATTCACATTGTCAATGTTCGTATTTTGTTTAGAGATGTGACATAGTAGCTAGCTTATTATACCTGCCCTAGGCATGGTATACCACATTCAATTTTTCCTTTGACTTGGTATTAGATTGTCTTTGACCAAAAATTTGTGATCCTTATCAATTTTTGTTATTTTTTATTATTAGTTAAATTTATTTATGTGTAAGATGATTGGTTGAGGTCTTATTATGGGTTGTTTGGTAACTGCCATTTATATTAGTTACTAATTTTTTGTTTTTCATTTTATTTCCTTTTTATTTAACTTTTTGATTTGTTTTTTTCTTTTTTTCTATTATTTCTATTTCCATGAATTATATTTTTTCACAATATTTTCAATTTACGGCGACTTATTATTATATTAATTTTTAATTAACACACATAGATATATGTATGTTAATTTAAACAATACTAGTTAATTATATTTCTTAATTTTTGGTGATGACATTTAGAATACAATATTTTATTAGTTTTTTAAAATTTTTGTAATGAAATCTGTCTTTTTATTTTTTTTTGTTTAATTAAACTATATTTAAGCTAAGCGATAGGTACTAGCTACTATGTAGCCCTTGTTATAAAGGCACTATAAGTTTTCTTTAAATTTTTTTTTGTTTTTTTTGTTTTTTTGTTTTTTTTAAAGGATATATACTAAAAATTGTCATAAGTTTTCATTAAATTAAAATTTTTATGATTTTTTTAAAAGGATATATATTAAAAAATGTCTTTAAAGGTGTAAAGATACATAGAAGGAATATAATTATTGGGAGAATTATCTTTAATTTAAAATATCCAACTATAAAAATTCATGACTCCGGTTATGTCATCATGTTAGGTTTACAGTGAAATCTATTTTTAAGCATACTGGATAATGAAATATTGAGGCTTTTGGAAGTGTCTTCTCTCACAAATTTCTTCTCATGTCACCCTAAATCTATGGCAAGTCTATTAAAATGGACTTCATTGGATGCGTCCAAGCAGGTTTGTTTTTTAATTTTAAAAAATAATTGTATTTATAAATTTAGTTAATTATTTTAAAATTGAAATAAATTTATATTAATTTTAATTTTAGATTTTGATAAATTGTATTTTGAAATATGTAGAGAGGCAAGTATAACTTCTAAGAAGGGGATGTGATCACCTTGAGTTAATATTTCATACCTATTTGCTTGGGAGTTTGATCTTTGCTCCCTTAAGATTTATTGGACATTGGCTAACCTATTCAACTTGGTGCAACTAAGTGGATTCAATTCCATGCAGTTCCTTCACTACCTCTTTGGAAGTTGAGGGGGTCATCATTCCTAAGATTATTAACAATATTTTGGAGATCAATGGGAGTGCAAAACATTTTTCACTTATTTTTTCAAGTGTCTACCATTTCTCCTGATTGTCTTAAACCAATTGAGTGATTTGTGAGTGTTTTTTCAATCATTCGCAAAAATATTCATGGAAATACATGCATTTAAAGGGCAAGTACTAATAGTCCAAAAACCAAATATGCTTCCATTCATCCAAAGTCAAAAGGAATGCTTTAATAAGACCCTTTTCTATATCTTCCTCCACACAAACACGAGTAGAATCAAGCTTGTCATGCTTTGGTTCCACTTTGTCAATAAATCTACCCAAAGTGTTGCCAATGTTGCAGGTAATGTCTTCATTCCAACATTGTACAGTAAGATGCAACAATTCAACGCAAATCAAAATACTTGAGGGATTTTCATGTCTAAAGTTGAAGTCTATTGTCCACCTATTCAAATGCATTCCTCTTGTGCTAAATAAATAAGGCCCATTCTTGATGATGAGATCATTGTCTTCTTTGGATTCAAATAGGCATGAAACCTTCTTCCACAAAAATAATTGTGAGCTTTCCTTTGATCCGTGCTTCCTAATTCCTTTGTATCCCAATTGCCATAGATTTAGGTGATGGCCAAATGCTAGTAAAATGGCTAATTCACCCATGATTTGGCAAAGCCCCAAAGCAAGCACCATATGACATGAAGAAGATGTTATTAAAAAAAACTTCAGATGTCAAATCCATGAACAAAACTATGTTGCTCACCTGGTTGTTCATGGAAGGTTCAAATCATGATTTTTAGAGCACTTAAAAAGAAAAACATAACCTTAACCATAAAAACACACATATTTAGATCTTAAAATAAGCATCGCATTTTAATTATATGTATTACCAACAAATGAATTTTTCCTTTAGATCCTCACCTCATCTCCCACTCTAACAAGATGAAACAAATATAACCTTTGCAACTTACAAATACAAGCCAATATTTCATCATCAAACTCGGTGTTTAATAAAATATGAGAATACACAATCACACCCTTGCAGGAAAATGTACTCCCGTGGTTAATCAATAGTCGTGGTGATTTCATGGATAAATTTAGATCCCATGGAACATGATTTGGTTTTTCATTGTGATAAAATTTGTGGATTAATCACCAAGCCAATCTCAGGAAGAGAAATCATCTCGAAAAAAACAAAAGTAAAAATTGGCCCGAAAATTTGCCAAGATTTTAAAAAATCACCATGTTTCAAGAAAATCAAAGGTAATATTTGCAGTGGAGCATTTTTAGAAGAAAACTCTGCCCTCAATTTTTATTTTTCCCTTGCCGCTCTCTATGAGAATTATGTAGTTTCTACCCTCACTTGATTATACATGTACCTTTTTTAGTTGCGATGATCATCATTTTTTCTACGTTTATTGGCTTTTTAGCCCATAGCCAAGTTTAATATTTGAAACACTTGTTATTTTTATTTTTATTTGGAAAGACTCTCGGTTCATGGTGTTATCACTTAGAACTATAGTTCATGTATATAAGGTTGTCCATAAGTTTCATATAAAGGTTTTCAGTTTTGTGAATAGGTTTATTGGTGTATGTCAATTTGAAATTTGAATTTCAAAAGGTGTTGATGTGAATTCGTGTAAGGAAAAAATCATTAGATACCCTCCATCATTGTTAGTTAAAGCATGTCATGTCATTAGTACTTTGCGCAGTTTTGCAGCGCATGTTTGATTGGTCAGTTTAGCTGCGAAATGATGTTTTCGTTTTTTCGCAGCGTTCTGTTTGTCAGCCATTTAGTAGCGCATCTTGTTAAGTTTGAACTGTCCGCGCTACGAAATCGGGGTTTCAGGGTTTTTTGTAGCGCTCTTCCTTTGAATGTCAAATCCGAGAGAGGTGAGTCATAGGTCCGTTCATGTTTGTCAGTTTACGTCCTCTCCAAGTCATGATAAACCATAATTCCGCCATAAGGTCCAGAGTCATGCATTTGAGTGTCAGTTTAAGGGATTTTACAAGGGATGGTTATATCATAATGGGTTTTTCATAATGTGTAAACATGATTGCTGTATGAGAAGCCCAAGTTCTTATTTAAAGGGATCATTGCAAGCGAGCCTGCACTCCAAAGTCGAGTTTGTTTTCGCGCTATAGCTACCATTAGTTCCCTGTGTGAAAATATTCAAAGCAAGATGGAAAAGAGGGAACATCGATCCGGTAAGTGTGTGAGGACAGAGCCGGAGGGGTTAGATGTTGCTCTCAGGGATGAAGGTATAGCAAGAGCCTTTCGAAATGCTGGTTGCTGGAGGTTTTGCGAAAAATTGAAGGGAGGACATGCAGAGGTGACGAAGGCTTTCGCATTAAATTTTACTGGACTGAATTCAAAGGTGTCAATGTTAGAGTTTCCTGTGTCTCCTGAAGTTATTTCCACTGTCACTGAAATTCCGAGGGGTGGCCAAGAATGGTTCAAAAACTTCAAGTTCGACATGAGTCCCTGTAAAGAGTTTTTGAAGGAACCTTATGTAGATGAAAACCTCACCAAAGCGGTGCCAAGGAGTTATATAAAAGAACATTATGCTATGCTCCTCACATGCATCCAGAAATACCTGACATGCGAGGGTAGGTACAATAAAGTTTACTCCTACCACTTCAAACTTTTTTTACATTTCACAGGTAAGGTTTCAATAGACATACCTTTCTATTTGTTCAGAAGCATTAGCAAAATGTGTGATAAAATTCAGTTAAAGAAAGATGGTTGTGAAACATCCCTGTTTCATCATGGTCTAGTAAAGTTGCTGGTATTGGATAGTTTACAAAAGATTGGAAGAGATTGGGATTCATTTGTGTTTATGGCCGGCTTCCCAAGCAAAACAGGCCTCACTCCATTGCCTGTGAGAGAAAGGGAAGAAAGGAGTGAAGAACCTACTTTGGCTGAACTTAGGAGAGAAGTGACAGACCAAAAGAAGCCTAAAACTAAGTCAAGGAAATCAGAGAAGTCTGTGGCAGCTAAAGAGACACCTGAATCATCAGTGAAGAAAACTCCTAAGCCATTATCTAAGGAGACATCTAAAGTATCAGAAAAGGAAACTCCTAAGTCATCATCTAAGGAAACACCTCAGTCATCAAAGCAGAAGATTCAGAAAAAGAAGGATGAAGCTAAATCAAGTGAAGTTGAAAAAATTTCAAGGGTGAGAACCAGAGGTCAACTAAACAAAGAGAAAGGTAAGTCAATTACTGTGGAAGAAAGCCCTATTTCAAAAGGTAGTTTAAATGACTTACTTGAAGCCATTGAACTAGAGCAAGATCAGCCAATACAGATTGAACCAATAGAATTTGAGCAAGATCACCCGGTGCAGCCAATGCATATTGACCTCACTCAGTCTTCACCCGAAAGTTCTAAAAAATCAAGGGCTTCTAAAAGGTTGAAATTTGAAGAGCCTAGTAAAGAATATGCTTTTAAGCCACGTGGACCAGTCACAAGAAGGCAAATCAAAGAAGTGGAGAAAGCGCAGAAAGAGAAGGCACCTTTAGAAGTGCCTAGGACAGAGGTACTTGAGGTTTTGACTGGAATAGTTCAAGCAGCCAAAAGTAAGAACAAGGGTAATAGGGTTATCATCAGTCAAGGTGGAAATGTTATTGCTATCAAGAAACAAGCTGGAACAACAAAAGAAGAAATACCTCAGATTAAAAATGTTTCTAAGGAAAGGGCAGTAAGATATGCAAATTATAAAAAGGCTGTAATGAAAGGCAGAACAAGTTTGATGAGTCAAACTGACTCAGTCTCTGATGCATATGTGTGGACGGTGCCAGCTCTGAAGCAGGCAAAAATCATGAAACAGATGAATACAAGCTTAAGAGCAGAAAACAAGGTTTTAAAGGAAGAAGTTAGCAGTTTGAAGATGAAGCTAGGCAAACTAGCTAATTAATCCAAGGGAAAATATGCCTTCCAAGTTTTGGTAAATTTTGGTTATCATTGTTTTGAAACTTTTTGAAGTCCTTACACCTGTGTAAAATAGCTGAAGAAATCACAGAGTTAAGTCATTATTGCTTTAAGGTTCATATGCTTAGTTTTGATTACCTACAGCAGTTTCGTAGCGCGCTACGAAACTGCTGTAGATGACTGTTTATGTGAAAAATTTGAGATTGATGCTGAGGTCAGCGAATCTTAAAGGGATGACTCGAGGCTAGCATGGAGATTATATAAAGCCATTCAGATGTTTAAAAGGTGACAGGTGTGAGTATTTAAGGAAAAGGTGAAATCTTTGTCTTTTGTTAAAGTCTTCACTTTATATCCGAATTTTTAGGGTTCTGGTAGGGTTACCGAGATTTTGAGTGGTACACCTGTTCAGTTTACAAGGTGGCCAGATCATAAGGTTTTTTCTATCATGCGTGATTATTAAAGGATTAAATGGCTTGAAGAATAATCTTTAATGCATGAAGACTAATGGGAGGCAGAGACCGTGAACATAGGGCACAGATTCTTATCAGTTGATGAATCATCCACATATCAGGCATCCGAAACTGCTCATTCAGTGAATGTTCTTCCAGCATGGCTCGGCTATCATTGAAGTGATACAGGTGTCAAATTTCAAGAAAGCATCAATGCACACGAGGAGATAGACTTGAAGTTTCAATGGGAATGGAACCCTCTGTTTTCACAGCGCAATACCTTTGTAATTAATTAGTTTGTTTAGATATGGATAAGATAATTAATGATAGGATTCCGAGCTCCCTTCATGCTTGTTGAGGAGTCTCAGGTAGTAGTATTTTGGTTTTGCTATATATAGAAATGACTCTGATGTAAAAAAGGTTGGACATTTTATACAAAAACAGAGTTATTTGGGCCAATGTAAGGCTTGTTACAGTAATAGTAAAACAATGTTGATTTCTTCTCAAGATTCTTGATGGATTATGTTGTTCAAATATAATGGTGGTGTTTTATATTATATGTTCTTTTACAGCCTTGTTATAGCACAATCACTCAGAATTCATATCTTATGCTCTGACTTCCTGTGTGTTTGGCAAGCTGTGGTTTTTGTGGAGTATGTTTGAACATTTAATGCAAAGAGCCTTGACTTCCATGTAATGACTATGTTTTTCTTGTTTACTTAGTGTATGAGACTCCATAGCCCAATGAGGACCAGTTTGATATGTATCCAACCAGCTTTTGTTTTCATGAATGAGTAAAGAGTTAGCCATCTGTTGTAGTGAAGGATTTTTATCAAGAGTCTGTGAGAGAGCCCTCTCTGACCAAAGAGGCTAATCTTTGGTCTAAAGTCTGGTTGAAAGAGTTACATGAAATCTTGCTTGGTTGCAGCCCTTAGTAGTGATTTTGTGATAACACATGGCTCAAACATTCTCATTGTGAAATTGGAGGCCCATTGCAAACAGGGTTCATCCAAATCTTGAAATCATCAATCTATCTGTTTATGATTTCACTCATAGCACTCTCAATGACACGTGACACTATCCAAATCACCAATCTCGAAAATACTAAATAATAATAACAATAAAAAGTTTACAAAATAATAATAACAATAAAAAGTTTTTCATCCTGCAGAATTTTATCCAGAAACAACGATTTATTCATTAAATATTTTTGCCAAAATGATAAAAATCTGACATCAAATCCTATTCGGTTACCAAAAAACTTAGTAATTGTTAGATAGCTAATTCTCAGGATTAACCTTGGGGTAGTTTGGGTAGTTATTGGAGTCCAAGAACTCTCGGGAACTAATTCAATTGTTTCCTATATGTATTTATATGTACAACATGTACATAATTCTTTGAGATTGATTAATATACATTTGATTTGGTTTCCAGTCTCGTGTGTTCTACAGTGGTATTAGAGTGGGTAAGATGCTCTAGCATGGCTAATTTTCTCTATCGAATAGTGGTATTAGAGCGAGCGAGATGCTCTGTTGAATGAGAGCATGGTTAATTTTCTCTATCAAATAGAATGAATCTGAGACTTCAGAGGTTAATTTGAATGTTATCAGAGCCCTGGTTGAGTTGTTTCTAAACTCCATGTATTTGAAGTCTATGGCGTAAAGGAGATGCAGAGCATGAAGGTTGTGAGGATAGTTGAATGCAACATAAGGTTAGCCCAGTGGGACACCCAAACTATTGACTCTTTGTAAGTTTTATAACTTTCTATCATTATAATGAAAGAAGATTGGAGAAATTCATTGGTATAAAGTTTTGTTTTTTAACAGATCCTTAGAAGTTAGAATACATGTTGGAGTTTTGAATGCTTGTTGTTCTCAATAAAAATTGCCAATACTGAGTTGAATACTAATAATTGTTAGGTTGTTTGCTAAACGTCTAAGTTCCATGGATCCAAGGGCCGCTTGTTATTTTAATTTTGGGAGGCTTTATTTTCATTTACTGCATCAAACGGAAGTTTACTTACATTAATCACAGTAAAATATCTAAAGGATAGTATTTGAATTTACGATATTAAACAAGTGTTTAATCACAGTAAGTAAAGTTTCTAAAGGATAATATTTACATTTATTGCAAACCGAAGTTTTTACTAAAATATTTTTGAAGGATATAAAGTTTTTACTGAAGGATTTCTAAAGAATACTTAAAATGAAAGATATATATTTTTTGGTGGTTTGAATTAAATTTTTAATTGAAGAGTGGTCAATTTTTTGGTTGTCCTGGATTTAAGAAAGAGATTTTGTCATCTTATATATTGGGTGGACGTAGATTGTAGCCGAGTGTGAAGGGGACTAAGAGATTTTGTCAGCTTATATATTGGGTGGACGTAGATTGCAGCTGAGTGTGAAGGGGACTGTGAGAACAACGAAATCTCAGACCAATGAATAACTGAGTAAGTCATTATGAAACCACTGAGTAACTAACTATGTGAAGCTTGCAGCAGAGAGAGGTATAATGTAGAAGAAGTCAGTAAGCATGGAAGAAGTAACTGACTATGCGAATCTTGCAACAGAGAGACCAGTGAGTAACTGATTATGCGAAGCTTGCAACAGAGAGAGGTATAACGTAGAAGAAGTCGGTAAGCATGGAAGAAATGACATTCACATTAAATTGTGGTGAAATTTGAAAATTATTTAAATAATAATTTCTAATGTGAATTTTGCAGTGAAATCTCAGACCAGTGAGTAACTGACTATGCGAAGCTTGCAGCAAAGAGACTGGTGAGTCACTGACTATGAGAAACTTGTAACAGAGAGAGGTATAATGTAGAGAGGTATAACGCAGAAGAAGTTGGTAAGCATGGAAGAAATGAAATTCACATTAAATTGTGGTGAAATTTGAAAATTATTTAAATAGTAATTTCTAATGTGAACGCTAAGTTTGGAGAACGTTGTGAAAGTTTTCTTTAAATTGAGAAAGGTTTAAAAAATACCCAAGAGTAAGGAGTAACTCTCAGGATGCCACCATAATGTTCACATGTAAAATTAACCATTAAAAAGATTAAAGTCAACCAAATAAAAAGTATTTTTTATGTGAAAAAAAAAACAAAAACAAAAACAAAAACAAACAAACTTTACGTAAAAGGAGCCAAGATAAAAGAAATGGTAAGGCTTGCTCCTTCCTTCTCTTATTTTCATTAAATGGAGTAATTTTGATTGGTGGCAAGTGGAGAAAAGGAGCTTCTAGGGAATGACATCAAATTTTGATTTTGTTTTTTGTTGAAGTTTAAATAACAGAGTTTTTGGATATAAAATCAAGAAGGGAAAATGACATTGTGGTTAGTGAAGATTATATAGTTATTTGGTCTATTGAAGGTCTCAAGTTCAAATCTTTATAGAGACAATTTTGAAAGATATTTTTTTAAAAGCTAATTTTGGAAGATATTTTTTGAGGTAGAGTTTATGGATATAAAATCAAGAAGGGAAAATAACATTGTGGTTGGTGAAGTTTATATAGTTATTTGGTTTATTGAATATCACAAGTTCAAATTTTTATAGAGACAATTTTGAAAGATATTTTTTTAAAAGCTAATTTTGGGAGATATTTTGGGAGGTTATGAACATGATTTTGGTTTCCATTGGTTGGCGACCCTAAGCATGTCACTATTTGATAAATTTGGAACTCATGCATATTGGATATAACTCAAAAATAAACTTGAGTTTTCATGGTATTCATTGTATGGAGAAAAGATAAAAGTTCTTAATTGTGTAGTTGCAACTATATAATCTCTTTATTCTTGAATCTTCTTTGTAAATGGGTGCATTTTTGATTGAACCCAACACTCGGTTAATTCATCGTAAATTTGTTTATATTGGGTGCATTTTCGGTGGTAGTCGACACCCCTTTTTTCAAAGTTGATTGTTGGAGAAAATGGCCAAAGTTGATGATTTGTTGCAGTTATTACGCAGTTTAATGTCATCCATAGTTCATAACAGTGTCCAAGTCAGCAAGGACATGGTTTCTCACATCCACTCCTGTTTGCAAAATGCGAAAAGCAAAATTGAATTTTTGGAGCTAGAATCCCAGTTTCAGCGAGAAGAACTGCAAAAGAAGAATTTTGAACCTATTCTTGTTCAGAATAATAGTTTGTTTGAGCCCGATCATCAGTCAAAAAATAATCAGAGTAATGCAATGGTTTCAAAAGGAAATGCAACTGAAAGTTCTTATGAGAAGCCTGATATTCCCAAAACTTTCATAAGGACATGGGAAGAGATTAGACACAATAAACACAGAACTGGTTTGGGTTACAAAGAGGATATTCTGGATGTATATTTTCACATACCATATTTTGCTAAACCAATACAATTCCGAAGCGTTGGATTTCTGGATGGTGTTGTTCCAGAATGAGTTGATGGACATATGAAAGATCAGTGTTTTGATCTTCACCCGTTTGAGCATTGTGGAAAGAGAAATCATCATACAAATAAATGTTCAAGAACGAATCTACTGCAAGAGAGAAGGTATATTTCAGATGGATTGCTTCTTGGGATTGGACCAAAACAACCAAGAAGATTTACAGGGCATGTCGAAGAATATGTTCCAGATTGATGACCAACCTTGTAGTGATGAAGATTACTTCTCACCATGTATTTGATAAGGGGGCAATAGTTGATGGTCTGCTACAGGTTTGAGTTCAAGATGTCAAGCGAGCCTGAGTCAGAGTTGAGTTGATCAAGTTTATTGAACACTTCCATGTTTGGAATTGTTCGAGGAACTACTGTGATAGTTTAAGAGTTTGTGGTCACCTTAAAACCACATTTTTGGTTTTTCTGAGAACCGCTATGAAGGTTCCAGAGTTGGTGTTGGTTGAGACCTTGAGTTCTCCCATATTGGTTTATGGTCATCCTTAAAAACCATTTCCCGAGAGACATTCAGCTCTTGGCTGAGATGCTTTTTTGCATTTTGAGCTCTCGTTATTGGAATTTGGTATATCCCTTTGGATTAAGGGGGGACTGTTAGATAGATAATCCTCAGGATTAACCTTGGGTCAGTTTGGCTAGTTATTGGAGTCCAAGAACTCCCGGGAACTAATTCAACTATTTCCTATATGTATTTATATGTACAACATGTACATAATTCTTTGAGATCAATTAATATACATTTGGTTTCCAGTCTCGTGTGTTCTACAATAATAATGATACCCAGTTCAAGAAAATGCATGTGATTCCCATCTTTTATGATTATCCAATAACTGAAGAGTATACCTATTCATCTGATAGCATGTGAAAGACTTAAAATTTATTGAGAATTTCATGGAAAAATAGAGAGATACATATTTACTTTGAAAATGTAAATCTTTTTTGGTAAATCATAATATTTGATACCGTTTTTGTAAAAATATTCAAAGATTTTGTCCAGGTTTAGTTATTGGTGGATCATTGTGTGAGACTATTTAAATTTGAAATAAATATAATCTTTTATTGTGATGATGATTTTTAGAGTAGGTAAAATTTGTATAAAAAACTGTGGGAATTATTTTGTGAAAACATTGAAATTAAATCTTCTAATTTAAATTTAAATTTAACTCAATAAAAACAAAATAAATAAATAGAAAAACACTAGTGAATGGAAAAATTTAGACCTAAATTTTTTCCCATTAAGATTAAGATCTAGGAATAAATAAACTTCAAGCTACAAAATCACAACCAGAGAAAATGTTGATGCCATGCCTCAGAGTCACTGTACTGGTATTGAGAAACATATACATAGTGCTCCCAATTGTTTCCATTCTCATGTGGTGGAATCGTCTTCCTGGGCATAGAAACAACCTCTCCTTTGCACTATTTCCATCTTGGAGAGGCTCTCAGTGATGCTACCTCTATCAGAATGGTAGAAAACGATCCCTTGTCATGTTCAACCTTCCCTAGTGGTCACATGGGGGTCGATGTTCACAAAACACCTCGACTTGAATTCTCGGGTAGGGCTGGCATTGGGAGAGGTGGGGGACTTTACCTTGTTGGTGTTCTGGAGATCAATCTGGCAAAGCATAGAGGTGGAGATCTCTGGGTAATAGCGGGGATAATGGGTTAAGCTAAAGTCTTCTACTGGTGGTGGTTTAAAACTTACCACCAACTTTGGAACTAGGCTCAAAGTAGTTCTTGGAACAATTTTGAATTTGGCTCAAAGCTAACGTCTTCTATAAAGTGGAAGTGATACTTGATGATGGTTTAAAGATGATCACAAACTAATGAAATGGATAGTAGAAACTGTGTCTTTTGTAGGTGGTGGCTTAATGCTAGCCACTAACCAAATCATGCTCATGGAACATGATCCTCTCTCTGGCTACAAGTCTAACTCTAGCACTAGTTGACTCTGGCTCTAGGCTCTAGTTTAGGGCATGGCTCATGCTTGATTGATATGACTTCAAATATGGTAGTGGACCATCAATTCACCCTTTATTAGATAAATGCTGAGAAGATAAATATGTCTCTATTGCAAGACATTTAATTACCTGAGAATGAACTTTGAGGTATGATTGATATATATTCTTAACTATTGAAGACCATTTCCAAGAAGAAATCCATCCAAGGTGAATCTTTTCTCTCACATGAGCCTTGTTTCTAGAACATCCCTTTGAATAATGAGTATGTTTACCACAATTCTCACAAGGATGAAGATCAAAACATTGATCTTTTAGGTAGCCAACACGATCACAATGTTAGTATCTGACAATATGAAGTGGTTAAGGAAGAGGAACAAGTGTTGGAGCAACTGAAGATGAATTGTCCTAAAGGAACCTAACCCTATAAAACTGGATTGGTTTGGAATAGTCGAGAATGTGAAAGTAAACATCATTTTCATATATGAGATTCCTTTGTTATTGTTGCTAATAAGTTTTTACCAAAGTTTGATGATGGGCTTGGAAGTGCAAGTTTAACCTCTGCATGCTCATGTGAAACTTTGTTAAAGTGGCCTCACTAATCTGACCAATGGATGGCTAGAGATAAGAGTTTATCTCAAACCCAAATAGATAATTTATTTCAACAAGAACCGATTTATAATGTTGACTCTTCTATTGTAGTTCATCTCTCGCGAGTTGAGAATTGGGTTGCGGAAACTCATTCTCGTCTTATGCATGTTGTATACATATTTGAATATTAGTGGGAGAGGCCTTGTTGATTTTAATTGTGTCATCAAAAATAAATTAGAGTGTTTAATAACTCAAATAATCCATAAAGTTTTCCATTTTCTTAAGCTGACATATAAGGGGTGTTGACTTTATGATAATACACCCATTTATAATGAAATTCAACAAGTAAAAGATAGATAGTTGTAGGAACAATATTGAAAATGTTGAAGGAGAATAAGAAGAGAGGAATGCTTAACCTTCCAAAAAAATGGTACTAGAGTAGTTCCACACAAATTGGTTCTACTAATCTATTCAATGTTAAGAAATATTTCTACTCACCACTAGTGCCAAAGAAATTGTATTCCATAATGATAATTGAGGAAATAACATAACCTTTCAAACCTATGATGGAGGAATGGACAACAAAACCATCAATTTATCCAACTTCTCTCTTTCTCTTAGGCAACAAATTAAGTTACTTGCACCATAGAATGACCTTTATGCATTCCCAAATTCCCCATCAACAAAATGAAAGCATTCACAAACCTTTACACAAGTTAAATATTTGGCTTGAAATCAATCTTTAAGTTAAAAGGCTAGCCTTTACAACAAATCCCAAGTCACGTAAGGACTTCATTTGGCTCTTGACCTGATCTTTTATTTTCACAAAAGCTTTGGCAAGGGATATAATAATGAAAGTAGTCCCAATTTCAATCATCCACATCCTCCCATGATTACCTAGTTGTGTATTCTTTCATGTGGTTTCAAAACTTGAGGGAGGGAACATTGCAAACTTTAGCGAAACCTACATGTATTCCATGTCTACTCCATCCCTCAATATGATATAGAACACACAAGAAATATCCCTTATCGATACTCTGTGAAAAAGCTTCGAACAATATATATCCTTGCATTTTAAAATTAACAAAGGTATCTCTCAACCTTTTAATGAGTACATGGGAAAATAGACTACATTCGAGGTATGACAATAGTATTTGAGACTACTTAAATCATTATGATGAGGTAGTGGACAATGAGATCCAAACAGTAGAACTACTTGTGGCTTTGACTATTAACCGCTTTGTTGCCACTTATGGATCCTTGATTTCCTTGATGACATAAAAAGAGAATTTAGCCTATTCTGTGCTCGAATAACACCAAGCTCTTCTAATATAATATATCTAGTAATTATCCTAAAGCAGTAATCATCATATGATCAGTCAAAGCGAAATTTGATATGGTTTGCTTAGATTGTTATTGTAAGGAGTAATAAAAGGATGTGCATGAAAAGACGTGAAAAATAATAAATAGGTGGATCTTCTGATGAAACACCCAAAAAAAATCCATAGGGCCCATCAATTGAGTGTACCAAGAGCTTGAGTGCTACATGATGTGATCGTTGTTGGCTTAGTGGGGCTTGACCCAGGTTCAGAAGTGATTTAGCCAAACAAATCTCGGTACTACTGGCCCTTTCGGCAACAGTTCGCAGAGTGCGGACTGAGGTCTCACCCGAAGTAGTATGGGAGGGTGCTAGAACCAGGTTTCCGCACCCTGGGGATGTTTGATATGAGGTGCTTAGTACGTGGTCCAACCTTCACACTTACTGCGCTACGCGCACCGGCGGGCACCCTGCATCCTACGACATTGTCTTTGCGCAGTGCTAATCGCAACGTGATCCATGTTATTTACCCAAGTCTTCCTTAGTTAGGCTCTGTTAGCTTATTACTTATATTATTTCCATATATATTCATTCATACAAGAATTTATCAATGACGCGTAGTAAATAATAGAGTAAAAATAATGCATAACATCATAATATAGATTCAAGAACAGGTGCACAAAATGAACTTCCCTTTATTAATTTTCAAATCCAAGTACAAACCCGACTCCGCCTTGCACACTCAGCTGTAGGGGTCTGCACACTCAGCTACAGACTCTACTAGGCCTCTGCGCACTCAGCTGCAGAGCCTCTTCCTACTACTAGGACCCAGTACCATTCAGATTCAACTCTAATGCTGAACCATGCCTTCACTATTCTATCTATCATCGACTTCCTTTACAACTTAGAGCCTTGCTCTATTTATACAATCCCATGGTCCGCGGACCATGGGTAGGCAGACACAACTTTACATTAAATTACAATATTTTAGGGCGGACAACCATATGACTCATCCTAGACTTCGCGCTCTGCGCCTACAATTCGTGGAGTCTTATAATACAATTGATCAAAACTTGGGCTTTGAGCCCCAACAACATGCTCGGGGGATCCCATGCCCAATAGGCCCCCAACATAATCATTGTGACTCGTCCCGAGTCACTTTGCTGGTGTGGTGATCTTGGCATGGAACCCCTCCAACTGTGCCTGTGCTGCACGAAGGTCTGCAATGCACTGTTTTGTCGTCTACTGGATCTGCGCCATTCCTTCTTCTGAATCCTCTGCATCTGACTTGTGTTTCTTCTTTTGTGCCAGCTTTTGGTGCTTGTGTTTATAGTCTCGCATCCTTGTCCGACTCCTCAGGCCACGAAGACTGTGCTTCGGTCAAGTAGTCAGAGAGTTGGCCCACTCATGTAGGGTTTCAAGTGGTTTTCGTTGACCTTGCCTGGGAAGGGTTCTCCATTGAGTTTGACTAGTTGGACTGCACCTTTGTCAGTGACCTCTTTTACCACATATGGTCCCACCCAATGCATTCTGAATTTACCTGGAAATTTTTCAAACTTGCTATCATACAGGAGCACTAAGTCATTTACCTTGAAGGTGCGCAACTTGATATAATAATCGTGCCAGGCCTTTTCATGCTGTTTTTATACCTACTAATGAAATCCAGCCAGAAAATCATTCTTCCTCAAGCTCTTGTAATTATGCGAGCCTTTCTTCCAAAGATTCGTGGTCCGTCATGCCTGTGAGTGCTACAATTCACAGACTAGAGACGATGTATTCCATCGGCATGACTGCTTCCGTACCATAGACCAAGCGGAATGGTGTATGTCCCGTCAACTTTTTGCATGTTGTCCTGTATGCCCATAACACAACAAGTATGCGCAGGTCCCAGTTGTCCCGCTGCGTGTTACATACTTTGGTCAGTGTAGTATCTAGTATTTTATTGAATGCTTCTACTATTCCATTGGCTTGTGGGTGGTATGGCGTACTTTTCTGGTGATAGACCTGGAACTCTTTTATGAGCGCGTTGATAGTTTCATTCAAGAAATGTGTCCCGTGGCCGCTCATTAAGATTTTCGGACAACAAAATCGTGTCAAAACGTTTTCAAACAAAAGCTTTGCAGTCGTAACAGCCGTGCAGTCTTTGACCGGTTGTGCTTCCGCCCATCGTGTCAGGTACTCCGTCGTGGTGATGATGTAGCATGCACCTGTCTTTCCTTGAGGTTTTATTGGGCCCATAAAGTCGATTTCCCATTTCTCAAATGGCTGAAGTGTCATTTGGGGATTTAGTGGCATCTCATCCCTTCGTGATGGCTTTCCCTTCCGTTGACATATGTCGCAGGCCCTACAGTGTGCTTTCGAATCCTGGTGCAGGGTCGGACACCATAGCCCTGCGCGAAGAATCTTTTTCATGGTCACGTGTCCTGCATAGTGTCCTCCTGCGGTGTCCCCATGTGCTTCTGCGAGGATCTGGCCTCGTTCAAATTCAAGTACATATTGTTTCAATATCTCATCGTTGCCCATCTTGTAGAGGTGCCCTATGATGACGGAAAAATTCGCCGCATGCACAACCAATTCCTTCTTCTTTTGGATTGAGTACTCATTCGGCATAGTTCCTAAAGTTAGAAAATGGATTATATCTTCAAAGTGTCCGTCCGCGACACGTACTACAAATAAATGTGCATCAGATAGTCCCTCCTCCAAATTTGTTGGTTCCTCGCCCGTCTCAATCCGCAACAAGTGGTCTAGTCCTGCATTCAAGCGTCCTAGCTTGACTATGAACTCAAAATCATATTCTTGAAATAGTAAAAGCCATCTGCATATGCGGCCCCCCAACATAGGCTTGTTCACCAGGTATTTCAATGTGGAATGGTGGTATACATCTTGAAATGTCCTCCTAGTAAATAGTGCTGATATTTTTGGAGGACGTACACCATTGTCAGCCCTTCACGCTCAGTATTAGAGTAGTTATTTTCTTCTTTGGACAATCTTCGACTTGCAAATGTGATCGGCTGATCCACACCCTCCACGCCTTCCTGTGTGAGTACAGCTCCCAACGCGATACATGACGCATCAACATGCACATGAAATTCCACGTCCCATTTCGGGAAGACCAAGATTGGCGTAGAGGCCAGTTTCCCCTTTAGGACATCCAAACTCTTCATGCAATCGTCATTCCAGCAATATGTAACATATTTTTTCAATAGCTTTTCCATCGGCATTGTTATTTGGGCATAAATTTTGATGAACTTCCTACAGTATCCAGTGTGTCCCAAGGTAGCGCACAGTTTTTTAACACTTTGCGGTGCTTCCAAATTAAGGATAATGACAATCTTCACAGGGTCCACCATTAGCCCTTATTTGTAGACCACATGTCCTAGCAGGTTTCCAAAGGGAACGAGGAATGTGCACTTCTTCAGGTTCAGTGCAATCTGGTGTCGGTGGCAAGTATCCAACATCAAACATAAGCTTGCTACATGGTGCTTAACTAATCCAAAGATAGTCCAATCATCCAGATAGACCTCCAAGAACTTGTGGATGTATTCTTTGAACGCCACCACCACTATGCACGAAAATATTGCTGGCGTGTTCTTCAGTCCAAAGGGCATAACGGTGTACTGAAAGCAGCCCCATTCTGTTGTGAAGGTCATCTTGCTCCTATCTTCTGGTGCGATCTTGATCTGATGGTATCCTGAGAACCCATCTGTGAACGAGTATGCTTCCTGGCCATCAACATTCTCTAGTACTTCATCTGTGAATGGTGTTGGGAATGGATCGTGTACACAGGCATCGTTCAACTTCCTTAGGTCTATGCATATTCTTATCTCACCCTTCTAGTTTTTTCTCGTGCACTACCATAGGGCTTAACGAATTGGATTCTTCCACTTGTTCAATAATTTTGGCTGTAAGCATCTTGTCTAGTCGTAGACCTTTTATTTATACTTTGGGTTCAAGCGGTAAGGCCGCTGCTTAACTAGCTTCGTGTCCGGTTTCAGAGTGATCTTCATCATCCCTAGGTCGCCAAATCCCTTTTAAGTTCGTGATTTTGGTGGGGAACAAGTCTTGGTATTCGCTGAGTAACTCAGCAACCTTATCTACCATAGCATCATCCCAATAGTCCCCAAGCATTGCATACTTTGGCTCCGCTTCGGTGCCAATGTTTACCTACTTTGTTTTTAGCGACGTGGTGATGTTGGGATCCTCAATTGATGGTCCTCGAACCTCGCGACAGCCTTCGGTTACTGGAATATGAATATGTCGGGGGTCGTCATCATCCTCTTCCGCCTGCACGTTATAGCATTCTAGGGCGCTGCTTAACTGGGTTGCCCATACTGGTTGAAGCATTTCCAGTGGCTCCTGTGGTATTTTGAAGATGGCAACTTTTAATGCTTGCAGCACATCATCAACAGTATCTGACCACTAGTCTTCAAATGTGAATGTTAATAAAAATCCCTCGCTCAAGACATCCCATTCGCCCGTACCATGTCAGAGTTCTGTCTTGGTATACCAATTCATGGGTATGACATCCAAGGTATGGTAGAATAAGTGTACCCATTCAGGCTGTGGTTCTTCCCCGTAGGCCTTGGTCCATTTTGCGAGGTGTGCACATGGGTCATCTCGTCCATCGTATTTGTCTTCTAACCATAGTTGCGGTTTCCCAAATCATAGGTGCATCATCCTTCTGCATCTGCACTAATCCTCAAAATTTCCATGATGTGTACCCCACCATCATGCGGGTGTTGCGCGCAGTGCCCACTTTAATGCATTGAACCACTGCTGTTCCGATACTGTGCTTTCAAATTTGTTCAGGAATTCATCCACTGCTGTCAATCTGTCATATGTCAGCAGCTCTCTTGCCTCTGTTGTCATGCAATGCAGTGATCTAACCATCATGTTGCAATTCAGCGTCGTCACTTCGTGCAACCAATTCTGCCATTGCTCTACTTCTTTGTTTGAATCCAAAGTGCAGGAGCTTCCGCGCTCCCACAAAATCCTCCCATCTGCAGTTGGATTCACCCAATCCTGGTCTCGTGCAGTTATCTTGTAAATACAATCAAGATCATCATCACTATCATCATCGTGCACTGGTTCAGTGTAGCGCGCTCCTTCGGCTAGGTCTAGTGGGACTACTACGCGTAATGACTTTTTTTCAAAGATCATTTTGCTCTTTTTCAAGTTGATGACTCCGTTCATATCGGTGGCCCAGTCTATTCCTAACAGAGTGGGATAGGGATTGTTGTCAGCAACAATCTCTATTACTTCAAAATCCGCCTGCACGCTCGTGCCTTCAATATCAACTATTACCCCTTGTAACCTCCCCATGGGAAAAATCTTTTGTTGGTTCGCCATTCGTAATTAAATAGGGGACCATTGCAACATGGGCCTGCCCATGCATTCGCATGTTTGCTTTGGTAATACATTCGCATCCGAACCCAGATCTAGAATTACCTGATCCATTTCATACTCACCAATCTGTGCCGTCAACCTCATTTCTATTCCAGTTCGCAATGCATGCTTCCCCAATTTCTGGACTACTTGCTATTCTCCTGACCCCGCACACCTGGTAATCAACTCCTGTAGTCCTTTAATTGCCTTACTGTCGCGCAACAGTTTCATGCATGTCTCTAGAAAGGCAGTGAGCATTGAAGGATCCATTCTTGGCTCTGGTTGATCCTTACTACCTATAGTGGAGGCCTCCATGAAGCTCTTCTTAGCTTCCATGAATGTCTCCTTTGCGCGTTCTAAGTGAAATTCGGATTTTGAAAATGGCGGCAAGAAATGCTAAAAATAGAAGTGCTAAAAATATCACTGCCAAAAATATCATTTTGGGAATTTCTACATGGTATCAGAGCACAGGTGATCAAGGAAGAATAGTATACAAGAAGGGAGAAGTTGAAGTTTGTGGTTTTTGAATATTGAATTGAGTTCTTATCACATCTATTTCATCGATGGTGTTTAGTGGCTTGAGACTCGGATACGCCATTGATGGTAGTTCAAATTATATAGCCTGGAAGGATCACATGGAGGCAGTATTAGAAGATAACGGTCTAAAGGACTTCATTGAACAAGAAGTCTAGAAGCCGACTAATGATACTCAACTGGCGGAATGGAAAAAGTCTGTGGCTAGAGCAAGGAGAATCCTCCTGGAGGGAGTTCGAGATCACATTGTCTCAAGCCTCCATGGGAAGGAGATTCCATTTTCGATGTGGAAAACATTGAAAGATCTTTATCAGAATAGCAGTGATTAGAGGAAGCTGGCACTGAAGGACAAACTTTGAAAGATCAAATGTGAAAAGGGTGACACGATCTCTATGTATCTAAACAAGCTCACCATATGCAGGGATGAGCTTGGAAGTGTAGGGATCATGACAGTTGATGATGACATGGTGAGTCTTGCACTCCTTAGTCTTCCTAAGAGCTGGCATAGCTACTAGGACTCGGTTAATGGAAGAGAGAAACTGCCAGATTGGGAATGACTTTGGTCAAATTTGATGCAGGAGAAGATAAGAAGAAGCACCAGAGATGGTTCTTCATCCATGGAGGATGAAGAAAATTGTGCCTTAGCGAGTAAGGCGAAGAAGGGGAAGGAGAAGGTTTCTCTTTCCAAATCCAGTTCTTCCCATGGTGGGAAGAAGTTTGAAAAATCGAAAGTGTGATGCTTTCATTGTCATGAGGTGGGCCATTTTGCTACAAATTGTCCACAGAGGAAATCCAAGAAGGGATCCGGGGAAGGATCTGAAGGTGAGGAACTTGCTTCACAGTTTGAGTTGGATTTCACACTCTTTGCATGCATGTTTTCATCCATGGTGGGAAGTGGTTGGTTTCTTGATAGTGGAGCTTCTTTCCACATGACCGACGACAAGATTTTGTTCAGTACTTTGGAGGAGAAAGATCTCCAGATAAACATAGCAATGGGTAATGATGAAAAGTATAGTGTCTCAGGTGTAGGCACAGTTATTTTTCAGAGGGTTCATGGAGCTCGCCTTACCTTGATTGACGTCAAGTATGTACCAGGACTGAAGAGAAACTTGGTGTCGATCACGATGCTGGAAGACAGAGGCTATGGTGTAGTCTTCAGTAAGGAAAAGGTTTTCCTTAGACACATCATCACTAGACAGGTGAAGCAAATCGGTTCACAGGTCAAGAACCTGTATGCTCTTGAGGTTCAAGATGCATGCAAAGCCTTGAGTAGCAAGGCAACTGATGGAGACTTGGTGGTTGAGAGGGAGGGTATATTATCTCTTAACATGCAGTGCCAGAAGAAGTCTCAGATGATGGTGGAGGAGCCATGATTGGTGCAGCAGCTTCAGGAGGTTGTGGAGTAGCCACAATAGGAGAAGCTGAGAGGAGATCGAGTAGAGACATCTACTCATGCAGATACCTCTAGTAGGGGTAAACTTCGAGCCAGGTGGGCAGAGGGATCACATGCAGCCATACCTCCAGGTAGGAGGTGGGGCAATGTGGAGTGATCGTCCCAAGGAGGAGGGGCAGGATCCTTGAGGTACCCAACCTCTTTAATTAGACTTTGCTATAGAAACCTCGATGAGGAGTAGCAGGAAATAACTAATTGGGTAGAGACAGATGCAGATGGAGCGACAAAGAGAGCTACAGTGCAAGAATCCCAAGACAACGCAGAGTTAGCAGGCTGCAGCAATGCAAAGAGCACAAGTGTGTTGCATTGGTGCAGGATGACACAGAGAGGGGTGCAACAGTGCAAGATGCATGGGGATGTTTCAGTAGCGTAGAGGTCAGAGAGGGAGAACTTGTTAGCAGCAGGTAGAGCTTCAGCATCAGAGTATGTTTCTAACCCAACAGAGAGGTTAGTTGGGAGTTTGTTTTGTTCTGAGAGTTGCTGGAGCAACCACACTTGGTAGAAGTGTTGCATGCAAAACATTCCAGAGTTACAAGATCAGGTTCGAGATGAAGCCTTTCTTTTTGAGAGGGAGCATTGAAAATGGCAACAAGAAATGCTAAAAATAGAAGTGCTAAAGATAGCACTGCTATAAATAGCAGTTTGGGTATTAGTGTTGGATTAAGCAACAAGGAATGAAAAATGGAAGTGCTAAAAATAACATTCTATTTTTAACAGTTCAGGATGGATTCCTATTTTAGTCAGTCCTTGGACTAAAAATAGGGAGTAAAATTCGAATTTGATATTAACAACAGTTTGTAAATTAATTAATTAATTCATCTTGAGTTAATTCGTTAAGGAAAATCAAACTTGAAGTCTATGTGAGGACATGCAACATTTATCTATTAATTGAGGAATTTATCCATCAGTTAAAGAGAAAAGGATGAGTTGTAATTAGTTGGCTCAGTTAACTGAGTCAAGTCCAGTTAGATTAATTTAACAGTTTGTTAAATTAATGAGAGTTCAGTTAGTTAATGCTTGCATTCATGTAACTACTATATTTCAGATAAATGAGTATTCACTCATGGATAACTCATGCATGTTAGTTCAGACAGAGACCTAGTTGAGATCAAAGAAGGGACAATGTACTATCAGTTGGATGAATATTTTTCCTATAAAGGAAGCTCATCCATGATGAGGATTTATCTCCTTCGGGACTGTGTAGTTGGATCAGAGGTTAGTGAGTGTGTGAAGAGGCCAATTCACACAAGTGGCTGCACTAGACCCCAATCAAAATTGCGCAAAGAAATATGAGGTTTGGAGGGTAGACCAAAGGTTAGATAGAGGCCTTTGACTATCTATGAGCAACAAAGGTATTGCAGAGAGCAAGATAGCTTTTGAGCTGATTCTTTTTGTAATACTGGCTATATTTCCACTTGTATGATAACACAGAGTTGGGGTTTTAGGCTGAGGCTTTCCTTGGGTAAATTCTTCTGTGTTATGTGTGATTGATTCCTTCTTATCAGTTATACGTGTTCTTATTGATGTTGCTCATGTTCGATTAAGCTTCGATAAATTGTTTGTAGAAGTAGATTAAGTGTTTTGCTTTAGTACATTGCATTACCAGGTGATCTATAGTGGGAATTTCTACATGGTATCAGAGCTAGCTGATTTGTAGAAAAATTCTACATTGGGTTCCTTTGCAGGAGCCTTGCAAACCCATGTACTTTCCTCTGGCTACTTCACCGTATCCTCTCCCGTGGCCATATCGCTTCTGAGCATCATGTTTACAGTTGGGTCCTCTTCGCACGACTCAAACCTCATCATTTGTATATTCTGAGTTGAAGGAGGCTGGAATACCCCCTTTTCATGCATCCTTGTGATAAACGTAGGCCAGTCTATTGTTTCATGATCAAGTTGCGCATAATACGAACATGATATCCTTGTCGGGTTGGTACAATTGCAGGCATAGTGTCCTGGTCCTCCGCAATTGTAACAAATTAATTGTCTACGGCCCCTTCCTGGTCCCATTCCACCTCATCCTCGACCTCGCCCCTGAAATCCAGTGCATGCCATCCCTGCATTTGGGTCAAGAGCTCATGTTTCGGTTTGCATCCTATAGGTATGGGTCCGATCCATCATTAGCTCGTAACTGTGGCAAGTGTGCTCATCATGGCCTACCGACCTGTAAAAATTAGAAAATAGTTGTTGGGGTGTCTATGTATACTTCTGCAACAAATGACAATTATCCATCATGTGTTTCCCTCCTATTTGACAGATCGCGCACCATAAAGTGGGTGCCGCACTCAACCCTACATGTGCCTCCAGTCTCAACGGCATTGGCCCTCCTCCTGTCAAGTAGTTCGCGAACACTGGATAGTGATCCTTATCATGGCCCTGGCCTTTCCTTTTTATGCACCATACTCCCTCACCCGCCTCTGGGCACGATGCCCTATCCTGCTTCAAACTCTGCATCTCCAAACACAAATTCTGTAGTTGCGCGTGATTTTTTGAACTCCCAACCCAGGGTCTTGTATCGGGGTCTCATGTAATCTCATTGCCATTTCCAACGCTTCGGCCTGGGTAGAATGTTTCTATTGTGACAATGCCATTCTCAAGTGTGGTGTCAAAGATGCTACAAACCATGCGCGATGCTGTCCATCGGTCGACGTCATATTGGCTTCACAGATCATACTCTTCAGTCGTTGATCCAGATCCTAGGGAGTCTCGCCCAGGAGCATCCCGATTTCTTTAAACCTGATGATTGATTGTGTTTCTCACTTTGGCCTGATAAATTCCCTGTTTAGTGCGTTCTGGATCTCTACTATCCTTGCATTTGGGTGGTCATTAGAGTGCTGATATACCATGTTAATGCGTGATCCTACAACGTGCTCACCAATGTAGCCTTCTTAATGTTGTCATCCGTTACACCTTGTGCTTCCCATACTGCTCTTACCACGAACTAGAATTGGTCGAGATCTTCATTCCCTACTTTGAATACTGGTAGTTTGATCACACTCGCCATACTGAACTGTGGAGGTGGTGGAGGTGGAGTAGGTGGAGATGGAGGTGAGGGAGGTGAAGTAGGTGGCGGTGTGGGTGGAAGTGGTAACTGCAGAATGCACTGCCTTATCAAACTCACCGCGCTTCTCAGAGAGACCTTCGTGAGCTCTTCCTCGCTCTCTCGCGAGGGAAAAATTAAGGGACTATTTTCTAATTCTTCGCTACTTTTGTAGATTTTCCCACTCTGCGAAGTCCCAAAAATTAATGTATTCTCATGACCTCTTTTCACACAATAGAATCTTAACCCAAGTATTCAAAGATTTAATATACTTACCTTGTGGTCCTTTGAGAAAGCGTTGTTTTGCCTCGCTATAGCTCACGGTTGTATCTACCACAAATTCAGTAATAAATCCCCCTATTATCCAATTGAGCCAATGGTCCACAACTCGCGTGATCTTATCTTCTAATGCTTCTAGTCTGCGCACTAATTCCAGAGTCCACACTATTGGTTTGTCGAGCCTACAACTTCCCTGGCTGTCGGCTAACTTCGCGATCCATTCATACAGCTCAAAAGGAAAGTATGCAAAGAAAATCTTGTGGATTTCCGTATACACGTAGCGCTCCAACCAATTTTCCTTGTATACTTGCAGAGTGTTGTTTTCCTGCGTTGCGAACTTGTTAATCTTCTTGTCCAACCACTCTTCAATTTCCTTCTTTGTTAGGTTCCAGTGGCACAACATCAGACATCCCTTATGCAGATCCTTGTCCCGGCAATGAAACCATTTTTTGTCTTAGTGGGGCCTGACCCAGTTTCATAAGTGATTTAGCCAAACAAATCCCAGTACTACTAGCCCTTTCGGCAACAGTCTGTGGAGCGCGGATTGAGGTATCACCCGAAGTAGCATGGGAGGGTGCTAGAACTAGGTTTTTGCGCCCTAGGGATGTCTAATATGAGGTGCTTAGTATGCAGCCCAACCTTTGCACTCACTGTGCTACGCGCACCGACGGGCACCCCGCGCCCTGTGATACTCTCTTTGCACAATTTAGCTGCAACGCTACCCATGTTATTTACCCAAGTCTTCCTTAGTTAGGCTTTGTTAGCTAATTACTTAGATTATTTCTAGATATAAGCATTCATACAAGCATTTATCAATGGCGTGCAACAAATAACATATTAAAGGTAATGCATAACTTCAAAATATAGATTCAAGAACAGATGCATAGAATGAACTTCCCTTTATTAACTTTCAAATCCAAGTACAAACCCTACTCTTCCCTACGCACTTAGCTGCAGGGGTCCATGCACTCAGCTGCGGACTCTACTAGGCCTCTGCGCACTCAGCTGCAGAGCCTCTTCCTACTACTGTGAGCTAGTACCCTTTAGATCCAACTCTAATCCTGAACCATGCCTTCACTATTCTATCTATCATCGACTTCCTTTACAGCTTATAGCCTTTCTCTATTTATACAATCCCATGTTTCGCGGAACATGGGTAGGCCAACACAACCTTACATTAAATTACAATATTTTAGGGCGTACAACCCTATGACTCATCCTACACTTCGCACTCTGCGCCCACAATTCGTGGAGTCTTACAATACAATTGAACAAAACTTGAGCTTTGAGCCCCAAAAACATGCTACGGGTGATGCCATGCCCAACAATCATCTAGCCTTCAACACTCCAATGTAGTTTCATTTCAACATGGTGCATTTGTTAGTAGATCTAGGACTAGTGACACCCTTTACTACATTAGGCTATAAATAGACTACACAAAGAACGCTATGACTTTCACTCAAAAGTAACAAGTAATATTTCCTCATATGAAATGTCAACCGTAATGGCCAATCATCGAGCTAGTCAAGCATAGGCCAACCACTATTGATAATTCTCTTGATGGAATAGATTGTAACTACAGTTGAACCACTTCCATACTCAATACTCAACTCACATGGAATCTCACTAATGTGGCTTTCTGCAATGCAAAGGTGTTATGCAACTAACTCACAAAATAGAAGAAGAGATAGATCAACAACTTCAAAATTAGCCTCTTTGACAGGGAAACCTCCTTTACATTACACGAATGAACAATTACTTGATGATTCAAATGAAACAACCTCCTTTCTATATATAGGATTCTAAGAGGTCACAATATAATAAGAGCCAACATAAAAATAATAATGTAAGGGCACAACAATAATAATAGTGGGCTTCTATGGGGCACAATAATAAAAATATGGGGACTATATGGGCACAATAATAACAATAAGGGGGCTATATTGACAATAACAATGATGGAATACATTAGTATTATAGGGACATAACATTCCCCTCTCATTCAAAAAAGTGTCGTCCTCAACACTTGAATAATTTTGAATGCTTCTGTATAAAATTCTCATCCTACCATGTGGAATCATCAGCGGGTAAGTCCTCCACTTTATGAGATGCTTTGAAATTGATTGATTTCCTAGCTGTCAAGTTCTTGTTTATGTGACTGCTTCAGGATCTGGTATGATTTTTCATTCCTTGTCAAGTTCTGGCAATATTGTTTAAACTGGGAGCTTGTCACCTATAACCTTCTTTGAGCATGAAACATGGAAAAATGGGTGCACTCGGGAAGATGCAAGAAGCTCCATTTTGTATGCCATAGTACCAATCTTTTGCAACACCATCTAAGGACCAAAAAAGTTGGTGATAATCTATTATCCTTCTTAGCTTGCTTGAGGGACATTTATTTGTATGGTTGTAGCCACACAAATAGCCAGTCACCTACATCAAAAATTATTTCGTTACGATGTTGATCTACCTATTGTTTCATTCTATTCTGCGCCAAAGTCAGGTTATCCTTTAAGAGATGGAGAACTTGTTGTTGATGCTTGATGTGATCTTCCATTGCTTGAACCTTTGTCCAAGACTTTTTGGAGATATGGATAAATAGATGATTTCAATGTTTGAACCTCTAGTGAACATAATTGTGAAATTACGCCTCATTGTTATTTCTTTAGAATCTTTGTCATGCCATTAGAGTTGATTATCTTTCTTAGTTTCCATGCGATACCCCTTAATTAAACTTCCTTTCCTTCCCAAAAAATCTTCAAGAAAAGTTCTTGAAAATTAAAAGCTATTATACCCAACTATTGTAACCATTCGACTCCTAGTACAACATCAGCACCACCCATTGGAATGGAAATCACTGGACTATTGAATACATACTCTCCCATAGATAGCTTTATATTATGGCACTTTCCAGAGCAATTTATGGTTCCTCCATTTACAACCATCACTTGAAACTCTGGTGCTGGATATAGGAAGCAATTCAATTCCTTGGCTACCTTACAATGAATAAAATTATGGGTACTACCCGAATCAATCAACACTATTACTTTTTTCTTCTTAATATGTCCTTCTATATTGAGAGTTTCAGGAGTGGTAATTCTTGACAATGCATTAAAAGATATGGTCGGATTCATTTCTTATTTCTATGGGGTTGGTTCCTGTTATCACTCTAGGAAACTCTCCTAGGTTGTAGATCAGAGATGCCTGGTAACATATAATCTTTAATATTGTTCTCTGAACTATTGGAATAAATGATGGTTTGGATCAAGCCAGATAACCATTTCAACTATGTTTTTTGTTATGAAACCAGCTCACAAAAATAGAGAAAATATAGATAAAAGCCTTATAATTGAGCCTCTTTGAGGGGGCAACCTCCTTTACTTACACAAATGAACAATTCTTCGATGATACAAATGACAAGACCTCCTTTCTATATATAGGAGTCTAAGGGGTCATAATATAATCAGAGCCGACATAACAATAATAATGTAAGGGCACAATAATAACAATAGTGGGCTTCTATGGGGCAAAATAGTAACAATATGGGGACTACATGGGTACAAAAATATAATAAGGGGGTTGTAATAATAACAATAAGGGGTTACACTAGTAGTATAGGGGCCTAAATTGCCCCTCTCCTTCAAAAAGTGTTGTCCTCAACGCTTGAGTATTTCTTGATGCTTCTATATAAAATTCTTGTCCTCCCATGTGGAATCTTCAGTAGGTAAGTTCTTCCACTTGATGAGATACTCTGAAATTGATCGATTTCGTAGCTGCCAGGTTCTTGTTTCTGTGACTCCTCTAGGTTCCAATATAATTTTTCCTTCCTATTCAAGTTCTGGCCATATTGTTTGAATTGGGATCTTTTGCAAATTTTGAATGAGTGGCCACACTTCTTCGTCCTTCTTCCATTCATCCCTTGTTTCGTTTATCCAATCTAGTTGGATAATAGAAATGGCGCACAAAAATGCTTCCATATCCTCATCCTTTCTTGAGAGTGCATCTGCCATGACATTTTGCTTCCCTTTTTTGTAGATGATTTCAAAGTCATAACCCAACATGTTTGTGACCCATTTTTGTTGCTCTTCAGAGAATAATATTTGTTCTAAAAAAGTATTTAATACTATCATGATCTGTTTTTACCTTGAAGTGTCTTCCCATTAGATAAGGTTGCCATTTGTCAAGTGCATGTAGTATTGCCAACATTTCCTTCTCATAAATAGCTTTCTTGAGGGACATTTGTTTGCATGTATGTAACTATAAAAATACCCAATTGCTTACATCAAAACTTCTTTAATTGCAATGTTGATCTACCTGTAGTTTCATTTGATTTTGCACCAAAGTGGCATTATCGTTTAAAAGTTGGAGAACTTGTTGTTGATGCTCGATGTGATCTTTCACTGCTTGAACCTTTTTCTTCTTGATATGTCCTTCTATCTTGAGAGTTTGAGGAGTGGTAATTTCTTCAAATGCTTTACAAGATATGGTCGGATTCATTTCTTGATGCTTGATGTGATCTTTCACTTCTTGAACATTTTTCTTCTTGATATGTCCTTCTATCTTGATAGTTTAAGGAGTAGTAATTTTGGCCAATGCATTACAAGATATGGTTGGATTCATTTCTTCTTTATCGATGTGATCTTTCATTTCATGAACCCTTTTCTTCTTGATATGTCCTTCTACCTTTAGAGTTTGAGTGGTAATTCTTGCCAATGATTTACAAGATATGGTCGGATTCATTTCTTCTTTCTCTGGGGTTGGGTCCTGGCGTATATCCTCTTCTTTTGATGTTTCTTAATCCTTTTCTTCCTCCTCTTCATACTCTATGTAAAATAACTTCTTCTTAGCACACTTATGACCTTTAGTGCATTTTCTATCACAATTGTAACAAAGCCCTTTTTCTCTTTTTTCTTCCAATTGTTGTGGTGTAAGCCTTGTAGGTTGTGGAAGGCTAGGAGAAGAAACACTTCCATAATTATAGTCATGAGTGGTGGGATTCCTTGTTTCCATAATTTCGCTTTCAATTTTTCTTGCCAACCTGAATGCCTCCTCCAATGAATCAGGTTCCCAAAAATGAACCTCATGTTGAACGTTATCCTTTAAAGTCCCTATGAAGACATCAATCCTTTGCTTATTTGGAATATAATTTACCCTTCTATTCAATTCTTTAAAGTCCTCAATGTGCTCTTCCATTGAACCCTTTTGTTTGAGATTTATCAATTGGCTAAAGAAGGCGTTTCTCTTTGTATCCTCATAATGTGCTATCATTTCCTCCGTGAAAATTGACCACGTAACAAGTGGTTTACGAGAACAAAGCCCTTTATACCATAAAAATTGATCTAGTTCTAAATATGAAGATGCAATACGTACCTTTTGTAATAGTTGCACCTCATGTAGATCGAAATATTGCTCCATCTGTAGTATCCAATTTACTGGATCATTTCCATCAAACTTCCTCATATCGCCTTTTCTTGATTTCAGGAGCTCGATCTTGAAATGATTGTAACTTTGTACTTTCAAATCTCAAAGTTCTGAAATTGTCTCCTGAAGTAGCCCTCTGAGTCCTCTTTCTAACCCTGCAAGTCTTATCAGAATTTGATTCTCCAAGAAAGAGTTATGGCCAATCTCCTAAGATGACCTGATTATATAATGTTTCAGTAGAGCAAACTTGTATGGAATATAATTCGGGGGTCTGCAAAAACCCTAACTTCCTCAGACTATATCTCCGAAAATATAGCGAGACAAGATCTGAAATTCAGAGCCGAGGTTCATACCGATTTCATCTCAAATGGGTTTTTTTTGTAGCTTCTGAAATTTTGTAGCGAAAGAGTTATAGCGAAAATACCACGATGACCTGTTTGGAGCAGCGAAACCCTAGAATCCAAAGCTCTGATACCAAATGTTATGAAACCAGCTCACAAAAAGATAGAAAATATAGATAAATGCCTTATAATTGAGCCTTTTTGAGGGGGCAACCTCCTTTAAATTACACAAATGATCAATTCTTCGATGATACAAATGACAAGACCTCCTTTCTATATATAGGAGTCTAAGGGGTCATAATATAATCAAAGCCTACATAACAATAATAATGTAAGGGAACAATAATAACAATAGTGGGCTTCTATGGGGCATAGTAGTAACAATATGGGGACTACATGGGTACAACAATATAACAAGGGGGTTGTACTAATAACAATAAGGGGTTACACTAGTAGTATAGGGGCCTAACATTTTTACTCAAGACATGCATGAACACCGTCAGCTTACAAGGCTTTAGACCACTAATGCTCAACAGTTTGTAGTTTCAATGAATGGATGGAGAATACTGACCATACCGGCAGATGCATACATAAACATAAATGAATGGCTAGCTACAGGCATCAAAAGAAAATAATGACTGTACCGACAGATGCATATATGACCACATATGAATGGCTAGCTACAGGCAGCAAAGAAGCTTGCAAATCTGATTTATCAAAGCAGAGATAAGATGATAGTTATCTGTTCTTAGACACAAAATAAAACATAAACAAATTGTTCAAGTGTAAGCTTAGAACAGAAGATAAAATGGAATATTTAACATATAACAGCAAAATAAGCTTGTATTACTAATGAATGAAGATGAGACGCTTGAGTAGCAAAGTCTCTACAGTCTCCAGAAGTTTGAACCTGTATTACATCTTACTTTCAGCTATTTATAGCCTGTTTACAATGCTCTTGAGCTCTGAGAGGCTCGGAGTCTTAATCTATTCTGATCTGTCCCTTAACCGTTTGATTCCCTCTATATCCAAGCATGGCTTGGAGGATTATTCTTCTGATAGCAGAGTAACTGCATTCAGATATTTTGGCTACACTGGCAGGATTGTTGATGCTCCATGATGTTTGTTTGATGAGTTGCGCTGGGCTATTGATGCATTGTGCTTCTTCTCGGCCTCTATGTCGGTTTGGGGAGGAGTTGTGTGTGCTGTGGCCCTTTCTATGATTTAACAATGCATACATTCTGTTAAAGCAGAACAACGCTGCCCTCTTGTGGACCTCTGTTAAAATAATGAATATTTCTGCTTTAAACAGAAAACACAGCAACGCTGAGAATTCCTGCCCCTCTCTGTCCTTTCCAGACTTCAACAGCCCTAAAAAATGATTAATTCCTTTATCGGGTCCACCCTTGGGGTTATCGCAAGTTGCATTCGGCCCGCTCCCTTTGTATTTCGTTGAACAACGAAAATACATTAAAACTGCAAAAAAACATTGAAAATGGGCCTTCCGCAGACCTCAAATTTTATCGGCGCTGCCCTGTTTCCCGTTGCATTTCATTATACAATGAAATACACAAAAATTCATTTAAAAATGGCTTTGGGGCGAACCTAAAAGATTATACATTTTGGTTTCGAAACCCATTGGGTCCAGGTCTCATCACAATTGGTGCACATATATGCAAAGGCCATGCCCCATGGTTTCCGCTGATAGCGATCCACTGATGCGATGTGGACCGTCGACCTGTGTGCATGGTCGACGGTCCATGTTGAATCGGCGATCGCTATCGCTCATTCTACACAACCTGTGTCGATACTCTACCGATACCTCTGCAGATACTTCCATTGATGCGACCCACGATATCGATCATCGGCAATCATTGATCGGCGGTGTCCAGCTTTGATTGCCACTGCTTGGGACCGCCGATTTGCGATTTTCCGCTTAGATCTGGGCCGTTGATCGGCCAGATCTAACAACAAATATGCATTCTTGGGTTTTAAGCCTGCGATAAGGGTTTTTGACTGATTTTGAAGTGTTTTAGCCTCCCGATAGTGCATTTTTTTCCCTTCCAAGGGCTCTCCTCCCTGGCTTGTTTTGATCTTGGGATGATCTTAAGCACTTTTGAAGATTCGAAGAGCATTTTTGGATCCCTTTGCATGATTTTAAGCAAACTTTGGAGACTTTTGGAGTATTTTGGATCCATTTTTGGGCAAAATGCCAACAAATCTAACACTAGCTCCTTCTGGGGATGAAAGCCTCCTTGTGAGGTTTCAAGAACTACAGATCAATGCCTTTCCTATAAAAAAACAAGATCAAATCTTCCTCCTAGTGTTGCATTAGGCATGGAGTCTATTTAGCATGAAATAAAAACTCGAAAACAACATATTTACAATACCAAGGCTTGAAAGCCTTAACTGAAATAAAGTTCGAAGAAAAACCCATTGAATGGGCCATCAAAAACATCTCCTCCTTCCTTTGATGCATTCCTTTTGAGAAAACAGTCACCAAACTGAAAATTGACCCTTTTTACCTTTCTATGAAAGGTTTCTTTCTCTTGGTCAATGTGTATATTAACCAATTCATCAAAGACTTGCAAAAGCCTATTGATTTGATCCTCTACTTCAAAAGCTTTCCAGCATTTGATATTATCAGGTAGAGATGGTCTATTTTCACCTCCTCTCTGTATGCTTTCAACCTTGGATGTTTTGATTGGGAGTTTTTGTAAACCTGCTGAATAATAAGGTCTTCTTCATACTTTGTTGTGTCATTTGTGACCTGAAAAGTTAATATGAAAGATGAATCAATGCGTTCTTGTGGGGGGGGACACAAGGACTTCACCTGTTCTTGCAGATTCCTCAGAGCAATCCCCATCAAAGAACATGTCCCAAGTCTGTGGGTCTTCTTCTTCTGTGATCTGGCAAACTGATTTTTTAAGCTGCGTAGAGGCCAACAGATATGGCTTGGTAATGTCAAGACTGAGCTTATCCATGATAGCCTTGGGAATTGAATTATGGTTGGCTCCAGTGTCTAGAGGGAAATTGTGAAGGATTTCATCATGAATAGACAGAGAAACATAGAATGATGGGGAGTTGTCTTCACAATTTTCAATCATTGGGTTGAGAATAACAGTTGGTTGGTCATCTTGCAGATTTACATAGTCAGTGGAAGCTTGGATGGTTTTAGGCTTAAGAGCCTCAAGGATAGATTTCTTGAAGGACTCATTCTTCACTGGTTCAATCAGGGGCATAGGTATTCTTAGCTTCTAGATTTCTGATTGAAAACTGAAAGAAGGGGGATTGTCAAGGCCTCTTACCTCTATGGTTGGAGCTTTGAGGATGATAGGATCAACTGCTGGTTGGTTCTACTTATTAGCTTGTTGTTATGTAGGGACAAAAACTTTATGAACAGGAGTTTCTTTGACATTATTCATCATAGACCTCAGATTATATTGGTGTTGATCTACAGTTTGTAGAATAGCTTCACCATCCCATTCTTGGCTGATCTGGCCATTGAATAATGAATTCTCATAGGCATATTTGGTTAAAAAAGTGGTGTTGCCTTTGTATTCCATACAATGGATCTCATCATCTTCCTCAAACTACTCTTCTTCCATGACTGCATTTTGAAAATGGGTCTTCACCCTTTGGTCTTCATTGGCATCTTTGTTTCTTTGCAAAATCTACAATTTCTCATTTGCTCTTCTATATGGATTTGGATTTGGAGGAGAAAAGGTATTAGGAACCCTTCCTTTCCCAGAATGCTGCTCAACCTTTAATTTGGAAACTTCAGAGGCTAATGACTCTATCATCTTGGCCATTTTATCAATCTTGGGATCTGAAGATGATGAAGGCTCGCCCCTCTGTCTTCTTCTATCAGCATTACCTTTGAGATTTTCTGTAGCCATGATGTTTGATTCTACTTCCAGGGTTGCATCTTGCATATTGGGCAAAGAAGCACATCACCTCTCTCTCAATAGTAAATAGAAGTCAGAATCAAAGGCACTGGCATATATGAGTCTAGCAGAGGTAGTGGTGGGTTTTACTTCAGCTGATATCTTGTTGTACATGCGGTTAAATCTCTTATTAAAATCAGACAACAGCTCACCATTTTTCCTCTGTAAATTCCGAAACTCAGTATGGTAGTAAAGGAGATCCTTCTTATCCCCCCAATGCTTTAGGAATGCATCATCTAAGGCCCCAATATCTGCTATAGATTCTGGGGTCAATTCCCTGAACCATTTTCTAGCCTCTCCATCTAGGCTTTGGACAAAGACTCTCATCCAGACATCATCTTCACTAACGTCTAGGTTATTAGCATAGCTATAGAATGACTCAAGATGTTCTTTAGTTGAAACACCTTCAATTCCAGTGAACTTAGGCATATACTTATGATATTCTCTAGTAAGCATAACTTTCAAAGGAGTGGGCAGTATTAGAGGTCCATACCTAGCAGCTATGATTCTTTCCATTTTGGTAGGTTCTTGTGGACCTGCCATAGCTGTGGTGGCTAAAAGAGTACTGGCAGTCTGAATGATATAGGGCTGAGGAGTGATTGATATAACTGAAGGAGTATGATGGATAGGAGGTGAGGTTTCCTTTGGGCATACAAAAGAAGGAAAACCTAAAGAATAAGGAGCTTTATGAATCTCTAAGAGTTTTTCTTCACTGCTAGTATTAGAAGCTATACTCTCAACATATATTTGTTCTATTACAGGCCTTTCTTGAAGAGACATAGGAGATTGTTTAGGTTTACCTGAACCTGATGCTCCTTTCTACAATACATTTATTTCTTTGATGATCTTTTCAAGGTCAGGTACTAGGTCAGCTTGTTACTTCTGAGGATTTCTCCGAGTATGCCTCACAAACTGAGCCAGAACTATTATGTGGAGTTGCCAAGAGGTTCGGCCTCCAATAGAGTCACCAGATAGATGATTACAACCAAAAAAGTGCCCAGAATTTTTCTATCATCAAAGCTAGATCTATGTCGTTTCCCAGGGAAGCTGAGCTTCAGTTTCCTCTCCCCGGAAACGGCGCCAATTATGTTATCACTCTAGGAAACTCTCCTAGGTTGTAGATCGGAGATGCCTGGTAACATATAATCTTCAATATTGTTCTCTGAACTATTGGAATAAATGATGGTTTGGATCAAGCCAGATAACCATTTCAACTATGTTTTTACTCAAGACATGCATGAACACCCTCATCTTACAAGGCTTTAGACCACTAATGCTCAACAATTTGTAGTTTCAATGAATGGATGGAGAATACTGGCCATACCGGCAGATGCATACATAAACAGAAATGAATGGCTAGCTACAAGAAACAAAAGAAAATACTGACTGTACTGACAGATGAATATATGACCACATATGAATGGCTAGCTACAAGCAACAAAGAATCTTGCAAATCTGATTTATTAAAGTGGAGATAAGATGACAGTTATCTGGCCTTAGACACAAAAGAAAACCTGAACAAATTGTTCAAGTGCAAGCTTAGAACATAAGAGAAAATGGAATATTGAACATATAACAACAAAAGAAGCTTGTATTACTAATGAATTGAGATGAGACGCTTGAGTAGCAAAGTCTCTACAATCTCTAGACATTTGAACTTGTATTACATCTTACTTTCAGCTATTTATAACCTATTTACAATGCTCCTGAGCTTTGAGAGGCTCAGCGTCTTAATCTAGTCTGATTTGTCCCTTAATTGTTTGATTCCCTCTATAGGCAAGCATGGCTTGGAGGATTATTCTTCTGACAACAAAGTAATTGCATTCAGATATTTTGGCTATGCTGGCAGGACTATTGATGCTCGATGATGTTTGTTTGATGAGCTGTGCTGGGCTATTGATGCGTTGTGCTTCTTCTCAGCCTCTATGTTGGTTTGGGGAGGAGTTGCGCGTGTTGTGGCCCTTTCTATGATTTAACAATGCATACATTTTGTTAAAGCAGAACAACGCTGCCCTCTTGTGGACCTATGTTAAAATAATGAATATTTCTACTTTAAACAGAAAACACAGCAGCATTGAGAATTCCCACCCCTCTCAATCCTTTCCAGACTTCAACAACCCTAAAAAATGATTAATTCCTTTATCGAGTCCACCCTTGGGGTTATCGCAAGTAGCATTTGGCCTGCTCCCTTTATATTTCATTGAACAACGAAAATACATTAAAACTGCGAAAAAAACATTGAAAATGGGCCTTTCGCAGACCTCAAATTTTATGTAGTTCACTTTCCAGACCCTTTCGGGTATAGGCTTCATCACAATCGGCGCTGTCGTGTTTCCTGTTACATTTCATTATATAATGAAATACAGTAAAATTCATTGAAAAATGGCTTTGGCGTTGACCTGAAAGATTACACATTTTGGTTCCGAAACCCATTGGATCTGGTCTCATCCCAATCGGCGCACATATATGTAAAGGCCCCAGCCCATGGTTTCCGTCGATAGTGATCCATCGATGTGATGTGGGATGTCGATCTACGTGCGCGATTGACGATACACATTGAATTGGCGATCTCTATCACTCATTCCACACAACTTGCTTTGATACTCCGCCAATACCTTCACCGATAGCGATCATCGGTGATCGTTGATTGGCGATGTCCAGCTCCGATTGCCACTGCTTGGGACTGTTGATTTGCGATTTGTCGCTTAGATCTGGGCCGTTGATCGGCTAGATCTAAAGGCAACTATGAATTCTTGGGTTTTAAGCCTGCAATAAGGGGTTTTGACTAATTTTGAAGTGTTTTAGCCTCTCGATAGTGCATTTTTTCCCTTCCAAGGGCTCTCCTCCCTGGCTTGTTTCGATCTTGGGATGATCTTAATCACTTTTGAAGATTCGAAGAGCATTTTTGGATCCCTTTACATGATTTTAAGCAAACTTTGGAGACTTTGGGATTATTTTGGATGCATTTTGGGCCAAATGCCAACAAAGCTAACAGTTCCTAGTGTATATCCTATTCTTTTGATGTTTCTTGTTCCTTTTCTTCCTCCTCTTCACAATCTATGTAAATTAATTTCTTCTCAGCACACTCATTACCTTAAGTGTATTTGCTATCACAACTGTAACAAAGCTCTTTTTCTCTTTTTTCTTCCAATTGTTGCGGTGACAACCTTGTAGGTTGTGGAAGGCTAGGGGCAGAAACACTTCCATCTTTATAGTTGTGAGTGGTAGGCTTCCTTGTTGCCATAATTTTGCTTTCAGTTTTTCTTGCCAACCTGAATGCCTTCTCCAATGAATCAAATTCCCAAAGGAAAACCTCATGTTGGATGTTATCCTTTAAATTCCCTATGAAGACATCAATCCTATGTTCCTCTCAAATATCATTTACCCTTATATTCAATTTTTTGAAGTCCTCAATGTGCTCCACCATTGAACCCTTTTGTTTGTGATTTATCAATTGGCTAAATAAGGTGTTGCTCTTTGTATCCTCATAATGTGCTATCATTTCCTTCATAAAAATTGACCAAGTGACAAGTGGTTTATGAGAACAAAGCCATTGATATGATAAAAACTGATTAGGTTCTAAATATACAGTTGCAATGCGTACCTTTTGTGTGTTTTGCACATTATGGAGATCAAAATATTACTCTATCTATAGTATCCATGTTACTGTATCCTTGCAACTAAACTTCCTCATATCGATCTTTGGAATATGGTGGGTCTTCAATCCAACATTAGAGTCTATGAAATCATGATTAATATTTATTTTTTTCTCATCATGAGTTTCCTCTACTACCTTTTCTCCATTAGGTCGCATTTCTTGTAGCAACATTTTCAAACCTTCCTTCAAAACTTCCATGTTTGCTTTTAAACCATTCTTCAAATCTTCCATGTTTGCTTTGATTTTTGATTCGATACCATATTTAAAACCTTCCATCTCTTCTTTTAAACCATTCTTCAAATCATCCATCTTAGCTTCCATTTCATTTTTGGTTACTCTTTGCGCGAGTGAAATTTGTTGCACTTGGTCTTGTAATTTTGATATATCATGTTGCATTTATTCCTCTTCTTCATGCATCATAGTAGAGATTTCTGGTTTCTTACGAGGTGTTTCCATTTTCTTACTTCGATTCATTTTCGAATCAAACAATGATATTTATGCTTCACTATGCCCCTCGAATCACTTCAAACTGATTTTTCAAACAAAACTTATGTAAAGTTTAAACAAATACACACCTTTTTCTTTCTTTGTAGGAGCTCGATGTTGAATCTGTTGTATTGCTATAAATTTGAATCTCCAAGGTCTAAAATTCAATCTCGTGGTAGTCCTCTTATTCTTCTTTCTAATTCTGCAAGTCAGACCAAATTTGGATACTTCAAGATAAAGTTATGTCCAATCTCCCACGATGACCTGATTATAGCCTAGTTTAGTAGAGTGAACTTGTATGGAGTGCCACATGTCAATTTTTTAACCTTCATCCCTGAAAAAGATACAAAAGATGCTAGTCTGTTCTCTTTTGGCCAATTTTTACAAAATTCGAATCTGATGCTCGTAGAGGAAGATATGACGATTTTCTCAAGGTCACCTATTTGACATGAAATTTTGGATCATGTAAAAATCCTAACTTCATTGGATCATATCTCGATAGTGAACCATGATCTAAAATTTTTACACGAAGTTCATCAGGATTTATTCTCCTCGTGATAAAAATTTTATCTTCTAAACCTTCGTAGAAAAAACGTTATAGTGAAAATTCCATGATGACCTGTTTGTAGCAACGAAACCATAGAATCCAAAGCTCTGATACCAAATGTTATGCAAGAAGCTCACAAAATAGAAGAAGAGATAGATCAATGACTTCAAAATTAGCCTCTTCGAGGGGGAAACCTCCTTTACATTACACAAATGAACAATTCTTCGATGATTCAAATGATAAAACCTCCTTTCTATATATAGAATTCTAAGGGGTCACGATATAATTAGAGCCGACATAAAAATAATAATGTAAGGGCACAACACTAACAATAGTGGGCTTCTATGCGACACAACAATAACAATATGGGGACTACATGGGCACAAAAATAACAATAAGGGAGCTACTCTGACAATAAAAATGAGGGAATACACTAGTATTATAGGGATCTAACAAAAGGTTTGTGGAAATCATCTTGACAAGGGTTTGATAGACTTACTCAACTACAGTAAAAGCAAAAGAGAATGAGCAAAATATTAGTGTCATGCTATATTGTGCAATAGAAATTAGTCACGTGTTACACAAATTGTGCTATCCACGTACGAGACAAACCATATTAGTGATAAGTATGGATGGAGGCATCACATTAAAGTGTCTCAATAATAGTAAATGAAATTGTTACTTTTTTAATGTAGTGGGTGGAATAGGTTGAGCATTACAATGAGACAATGGAGAATGTACAGAATGTGGAACTGACAGAAGTGCTTCGGCTCAAACGAGAAAAAATGGACAACAAATATATGAAACACTCAGGTCTATAAGAGAGAGGGATGAGAACCAACATAGAAACATTCTAAATACTGAGTAGATGTCATAAATGAGTCACACTGACCTCTAATACCATGTTAAACACACTCATGAAAATAGGCAACAATACTGAGTAGATGGCATAAAGGAGTCACACTAACCTTCAATACCATGTTAAACACACTCATGAAAATAGGCAAAATTAGATGAAACATGAGATGTATTTCATTAACAAAATACACATATTAATACATTTCACTGACCCTTAGTTTTCATCTTCCAAGAGGTCTCCTAGACTTCTACGACTGTTCAAATTCCTCCACACCAATACTAACAAATTAGATGTTCAACAAGTTAGATATCATTAACGAGCTTTTAATATATGAAATTTCAAATTTGTAATTAATAATCACTTGGTAGGTTCTAACTAGCTAAATTTCCTTCATCCAATCAATAGTTCATGAAATTTTTTTACCTTATAAAATGAAATTTTTTAGTTCATATAAATTGATGTTTGGTTAAAAGGTTAACCTTAAAATCGAGGATAGCCTAAAAGTTTACCCATCATAAAATTTTCATGTGATAGGTAATGTTAAAGTGAAATTTCAAGCTCAAATTACAACTGTATCCAACCCACATATCTAGAAGTGCCCTTTGCACTTTGGTTTGGTCAAACTTTTAGTCTATTTATACCCATCATTTGTCAGTTCTTTTTCTTATCAACTTGGTTCAATTGACTGGGATTTTATAGGGTATTGGTGGTGCTATAATTTTAGCTAAGTGAGACCAATTTGGGTATATTTAGATGTTGGTCTTCTGCTCCTATGGAATTATCAGCATTATATCATTTTGGTAGTGAATATTGGTCTTTTGTTTTTGTGACTCTGGGTTAGTTTCCCTCTGTCATAGATGCTTATTTTTGAATTGGATTCCACCCTATCTTATCTTGGTGAATGTTGATCTTTTCTTGGCTGGTATTGATCGGGTAGCCGTTCAATTCAACATTTATTGTATTAGGTCTTACGCTTTTCTCCTCATTGGGAGGTGTGGTATTGCCATTTATTTCCTGGGATTGAGGCTCAATCGATGTTATTATTTGATACGTTATCCTTTGTGGTGTATTCATTGGATATTTATTGACAAAGTGATGACTATTGTTCGGTCATCAACCTTGAGGGGCTTATGATTGGACCTTTGATGTTTAAGACAAATTGGAATTTGCATTGTGCCTGGTATATTTCCCCCACTGGTTTTTGGTTTTGGTGACCTCTTTGAATTTGTGACTTAATAATCTTCATGGAGATCTTGGATTTGTATCATCTTTGGTGGTGCATTTATCTTGCATGCATTCTCTCACCCTCTTCCACTTGTTTTCGTAGGTGATATAGATTATTATTTTATTGTGCAAAGATGGGGATAATTAGCCTCAATGTCGTGAGGAAATTTATTAGTGTTATGTAAGAGCTCCCCTCTCCTAAGGAAGTGGAACTTCTTAGTGTGCTTGAGGATGTTGAGAATTGGTATTCATGACCTTTGTCGAGTTTTATTTTTGACTGAGTTTCATTCATGCACTGAGAAGTTTCATTTTGGTTCCTCTAGTCTCATTGATTTGGATGATTCTCATTATGCTCAAGTGCACCATACTCTGCTTCCACTCTCTCATGGTAAAAAGAATAAACCAATTAAAGCTAGAGGTGAGTTGTATAAATTGACCTTTGGATTTGACATCTTTTGGGATGAGGTTGTGGGTCTTCAATGGAGGGTTTTGCTTGAGTGATGCGTTCATGCAAGATTGAAACTTTTCGATATGAATAATTGGGTTGACAATAATTGGGTGTTGGTTATCAATTATAGGCCGAAGATAAGTTTACTTTACAATGGCTTGTTTTACTTTCATTTTTTCATGTTGACGATGCCCAAAAAATTATCAATTTTGTTTAGGTCAATGCTAATAGTTTCCTATCACTTGATTCTTGGAATGTTGGCTTCAACCCATTTTGGGAGGTTCCATTAAAGAAGATGATATGGGCTAAGTTGCCTAGACTTCCTCTAGTTTTTTGGTCAAGGACAACCCTAGTGGACAAATGAATTATATTGGGAAATTTTCTTATTTGGAGGAGAGGATTTTTGGTTACATGGATAAAAGGATTATTTGGATCCTTGTGGAAGTGGATTTTTTTGGACAACTACCTATTGAGGTGGACTTAATTTGGGGTGAAAATATTTCTCGACATTGCGTTGAATATTTGGGTAGACTCTTCAAGTGATTGGTTTTTCATGAAATTGGCCACTTTCTGGTTAATTTTCCCTGTCGTTTTAGGTTTCCCCATTCTTCTAATCCAACATTGGGAATGTTTTGACTAGTGGACAAGGATGGGACTTTGATCTTTGATCAAGTATAATTTGATAAACATGGGATATTTATTCCTTCATCTCTATGTACTAAGCATGCTATTATTTCTTATAGTCATATTATTCATATTGTTAATGTCATGGAATCAATTGTGGATTCAATGGACAATTATTATGATATTATATCAAACTGGAATTCCCTTCCTTTATTTGTTTACAATTTTGTTTCTATCAATGTGGCTCCACTTCTTGATGTCGTACATGTTGTCATCCTCTGGTGGGGAGGAAGCTTTGTCCTATATCTTCTTGTGGAAATCCTTCTTTCCATGTTGGACATCATAGGACTTCTTCTATTTTTTCTTCTTTTCCCCTTTTGTGATCCTGTCCTCCATATGTGATTGATTCTGGTCCTTGGGGAGTACATGAATCCCATCACTGGGATGGGGTTGTTTCTTCTCCATTTCCTTTATCTACTATCATCAAATTTCTCTCATATATTGGTCCTCTGTTGCCTACTAATTTTGGGGGCAGTGACATTGAACTTCTGCGACTTAATCCAACTATTAACTTGGAACCTATGACTATTCACTTGATCACTTTGCTTGGGGTTTCCGTGATTATTAGTCCTTGTTTCTATTAGAATGTTACTATTAATAAGAAGCATCAAGCCAAGATGAAGTTGGTATGGTCTAATGAGATTGTTACATCTGGGGATATTGATCATTTTTGGGAGGGATATGATCCCTCACTCACTGCTCCAAGGTCGTCTTCTCATATCTAGGCTCTTATAGATTAAAGGCCCACATATTATTTTCCATTATGAAGATTATGTCTATTAATTTCAAGGGATTATAAAGTACTCTCCCTAAGACACTTAATTAGGATTCAACTTCCCTTTATTATATTACTAGAGGAGACCATGATGGATGGTTATAAGGTTTGGCCATTGTTGTTAAAGATTTTTCTTGGTTGGAATGCTTGTACATTAGATGCCATTTGTTTATCTGGAGGTTTAGCAACTATTTCGAATCCACATATGTTTTAATTTTTTTCCTATAAATAATTTGCAGGTATTTTATTATTGGGATTTACTAGGGGTTCTATGTCCCATTTTCATATTTTGAATATATATGTGCCCTATGTGGCGAGAGAGATTTTGGGACCATATGGAATGTTGTGGAATTTTGAAGGTTGGTTCTTTGATAGTGGCTGGTGATTTGAATATTAATGTGGAAGTGAAAGAGAATTTGGCTACAAGGTGTAAATTGGACTTGTTTGTGGATTATTTCAAGGACCTATTTGGTTTAAACCATTTCATGGATATATTTCCAGAGTCCATTTTACAAACCCAGAGGAATGGTAGGACTAGATTTGTTGGCATAGTGAAGAATTTGGACTGATCTTTGATCCATGAGAACTTGAGCAACTTGGTTTATTTTATTCTTGGGTTGTTCCAATGGGATTTTTGGATCATGATTTGACTATTCTTCATTGGTGTGGAGATGGTGAATGGTTGGGACTCCAATTTAATTTTAACCACTCTTGGCCTAAAAATAGGGAATTTGAGACTTTGGTGCAATCCAATTTGGAGGTTAGTATTAGCTACTAGGATACTTTGCATGTGGAATTGATCAGTAAAAAATTCAGGGTTGTCGAGAAGGTGGTTTGTTATTGGAAGAGGGTTCAAAAAAGGAAAAATTTAAAAGAATCATCTGAAATTGACAATAAGCTTTTGCTATTGGTTGACTCTTCCCATATTGATTTTTTTTGTGACTCTCAGAGGCCAATGGTTATGGATTTGGAAGGTCATAAAAGGGAGATCCTAAAAATTCATTAGGAGGAATGGTGACTTAAAAGTCAGGCCATTTCGATCACAGACGATGAAAAAAATATGTAGTTTTTTCACAACTATGCATCAAAGGGGAGGTGAGAAAACACAATTTGGGAACTAAAGGATGCTAATGGAAGAAGTATTTCTTCTCTTAGGGCTCTTCCATTGGAGGTTGTTCATCATTTTGGAGAACAATATCATGCTTGGGATGGGGTGGATATTGAAAAGAAACTATGATCCGGATCTTTTGGGGGAGCCCCCCAATATTTGAAAAATTGAAATGCCAGAAAAAGATAGGAGAACACACAGTAAACAAAACCACAAAGAATTTTTTAATTGAAATAGAGAATCACTGTAAAAACTACATTGTGGTGGACAATTTGTCCTTTTAAAAAATTCAAATTGTTACTTATAGTATTTTTTTTAGTTACAATACCATGGGTAAATTCCATGGGTGGGTAAATACCATGGGTGAATGAATATCATGGGTAGATGTCACTTAAAATGCCATGGGTGGAAGCTATTTACAATAGCATGGGTAAATTCCATGGGTGGATGTGTTGAAGAATCTAGGGCATGCATATTAAGGTGATTCTTCTTGTAACATGATAACAATTTGTGAAGTCTTTAAACAATTTATCTTAGTTTGATGTTTACTTCATTATCAGTGTTTGGTCAATTTAGTGTGATCTAAATTGCTATTTATAATGTCAATCCGGGGTTCGTAAACTGACGAAGTGAAGTGTACTATGTGTACTAGATATCCATTTCCTTAATCTTTTGTCGTTTTTGAGTTTTTAGTTTATTTTTGGATTTATCTTACCCTAATGTCTGATGGTGAGAGTGAAAGTGAAGTATGAAGTATGGGTGGTGTTGGTGGTTTCTACGGTGATTTTCTCAAATTTGAAAGTGCTCAAGAAGAAAGCTTTAAAACAACTAAACTGAAATCAATTCTTAAGAGAAAGTAAATGAATCAAAAAGTGAACTAATGACAATGGCCCAGTATCCTTGCTGCTGAAGGAAAAGAAAGCAAAAACCGAACTTAAAGCAATTCAAACCAAAAGCAAAGCAACTAATTCACACTACTTAAACTCTTCAGATCCTTTACCCTTCAGCTCAATCTACCTTGTGGGAAGTAATCATGAATAAGTCAAGCAATATTCTATCTAAATGACAAGAAATTAAATTGCATAAAAGAAACTAGTCACACTACTTTAACTCTTCTGGTCCTTTACCCTTCAGCTCAATCTACCTTGTGGGAAGCAACCATGAATAAGTTTAAGCAATATGATAACTAAATTGCAAGAAATTAAATTGCAGAAAGGAAACTAATCACACTACTTCAACTCTTCTGATCCTTTACCCTTCAGCTCAATCTACCTTGTGGGAAGCAATCATGAATAAGTTTAAGCAATATGATAACTAAATCACACTACAGTTAGTGATATTCTGATTTCTTGCTAATAGAGTCACTTCACTATAGAAAGAAACCATAAATTGATGAGCAGTATGATATCTAAATAACAAAAAAAATAAGTAAGCAAATCACAACTTGAAAAAGACAGTGCTGAAATTAAACTTCAGAAAATGAAAGTTAGCATGAAGGACAAGATGATCTCATATGCCAATAGTTATCAAAAAGATGAAAATTTGCCCGGGCTGCCTAAGAAAACCTGCAAAAAAGCACTGATCAGTTGACAGTTATAAGAAAACAGGGGTGAAAATCTAAACAACAGTAAGTTAAGAAACATCAAACAGTGTGTTATGTACAAGCTAATGATACAAGAACATAATAAAACCAAATGAAAACTTTACAAGGCTTCAGCGTGCAGGGGCCCTCTGCCACTTCCGCCGGTCAACAAGTAGTCACACGAATAAGCTCAGAAAAGTCTTATCATATATTAAAACAGCAATATGTATAAACAGTGGGGTGACAACACAACAGTTCAGAATTTACATATCAAGGAAAAACCTCCTTTACAGCGTTCATCGATGCGTTATTTATAATGACAAAATGCTGAGACTAGCTAACTAAATCCTACGCTATTAACTGTATTGCCAAAGATACGTAGATCCCTTCGGCCGAGATCTAGCGTAACTGTCATCGTGTCTATTAAATCTCTGAAGTGGTTGCTGTTAGATTCAGGTTACAGAAGTGATCTCCAGGTGTGCTGGTGTCTTCGTGAGCTAAGGACTATGCCACGTAACGTTCACGTGCTCAAAACAGAGACGTGCCACCACTGAACTCTTTGGTTGGCTCTACCTTTGACCTTCGTTGACCGTGCCCTTCCATGGATGATTTGGCTGCTTCGAAGGGACACGTTCCATGTATCCGTCGCCTGGAGCTTGCCCATGTGACTCGTTTCTTCATAGGACACTTGTAGCACAACTTTTAACAAAATAGCTGCAGAATCCTGTGCTGGCTGCGAAAACATGTGCTGGCTGCGGAAATTGACAAGTTTCCGCAGCTGCATGAAAAAGAAACTAAACCAAACAACAGTCATAAGTATAGTCAGAAAACCATGTAAAGAGATCTTTTTAAACTACAATGCAATGATTTAACAGCTAGGTGGATGCAATAAGTGGAAAAGAAAGGCTGAGAGGGTGTATAGGAAGGTGCAGGTTTGAGGCTCAACATACCCCCATTGTGAAGGTGTTGCATGTCCTCATGCAACCAAAATTGAGTTATTTCCCTCTAATCCATGTGTTCTGATGCTTCTGCAAGGACATCTAGCCCTCTTTTCTTCTTCCTTGATGCTAACATTATCCTTGGCTTCCTGACTAGGCATTTGAACTTGAGGTTAATCAATGCTCTGCTTAACTTTTTTCACTTCTTCTTCAGTTTTCTGTTTTTCTTTTGCCACAGTCCTAAATGGAGCATAGTATTATCATGGACAATCTTGTCTACTTTACTCTGCTCTTTGAGTGCTTCATTTTCTTGTATGATGTGCCTATTTAGGACTTCTAACTCAAATATTTCATGTTTCAAAGACTGAACTTGTGCATCAGGTGGCAGAGAGGTACTTGGTCCTACAGCTGATTGTTCTAAGGTTTCCAGGTAATTGTATGCCTCTTGCTGATTAGAATCTACCTCAGGTGTCTTTCTCGGCCTAAACTCAAATTCTGGTGAAGGAGGACTGCTCTCTCTTTCCAGCCGAAAAGGGCTTTCCTCACGTGGAGGACTTGACTCAATGCTTGGTTGAGTTGGAGATTTCTCAAGTGTCTCTTTATCTAAATCAATAAAGTGAGACTGTTTTTCTTTGGTTTTATTCCCCTTCCCTTTTAGCCTAGTGCTCCTTCTTAAGTATGAACTAGTACTCTTCTCTTGTGCACTCTGTTTTCCTTTTTGCTTTTTCTTGGCTATGGCAGCAGCTTGAAGATCTATTAATCTTTCTGACAGAGGTTGATAATCCTCTTCTATGGATTGCTCAGGGGATGGATAGACTTCTTGGATAGTCCTTTTGCCTTTTTCCTTCTTCTGTTTCTTACTTCTAGCTCTATCTTCTTTTCCTTTTTGGACTGTTTCTTGAATTTCTATTGTAGGGGAGTCTTGGATTGTAATGCTTTTTTCTTTCCTCCTACTTTTCCTTGGAATTTTTGGTGGACTGCTTCCAGAGGCCTCAGACGGCTCTTGGAAGTAGTTTCTTGTTAAGAATTGCTCCCATGTATCCTTAGTTTTCTTCAACTGATCCTCAATAAGAATTTTGATGAGCCCATGGTGGTAAAGATGAGGTTCAATATTGCCTACATGTTTTTGAACTGTAAAACTCATCTTTTTCAAACTTGATAGCAGAAAATGAGGCAAATTAAGAGTGTGACCGTCTATGAAATTCATCATCAGTCTGACATGATACATATACATAGAGCCAAAACGACCTTCACACGTGATAAATTTCTGAATGACTAACAATAGACTAGACCATTCCTCTTTTAATACATTAACAGGGATGCCTCTTGTGAATACAGTGGTATCCATACCTTGGTTTTGTAGCATGGTTCTCCATATTTGATCTTCCACACTTCTATTTTTAAACCACCTTTCACCCTCTTGAGGTAGGCCTGTGGCAGCTGCTACTGTGGCCTCGGTCACTGTGAATTTTAAATCTCCAACCTCCACTGTTTGTCCATTAAACGACCTTGCAAAAGCTTTGGTCACCTCCTTGTTATAGCCTTTAAACTTCTGGATAAATCGTAGCCATCTGACTTTCTTCAGCAATTCCTTAACTTGCGGATAACCCTCCAAGTATTTCGGTCCTTCCGGCTCAGCTCTCAATAATTTTCCCATTCTCTGTTTTAAATTCCACTGAGATTTCTTCTGCATGTGAGGGTTAAGAGGAAAAAAATAGCTCTGTTCAGGGTTTTGGATAGATTGTAATGATGGTAGTCAGGGTTTAGAGCAAACTATAGTGACGGCAGTTGGAAATAGAGAACAGTGAGTGAGCAGCGATAAACGAGTTCATAAAATGAAATGTGGACGCATGCAAGGAGTATGATATAAGTGGAGTATGAGTGGAGTGATAAGCGGTGGAGTAACGGCAAGATTCCTTCGAGTCGGATGACTGTGTATGATATCTTACACGTCTCAACAGACGGCTGCGGAAATTACAGCTGGGAAGAGCTGTAGCACAATAGGTCACGTCTCAAGAGTACGGGTAATAACTAGAAGTGCAGTCACATTTGAGTTCAAACTCGGAGTAATCATGAGACCGTTAGGGAGATAAATGCGAGGTGTGTGGAGTGACATCGCAGAATAAGAGTGATAGTGGGCTAATATATCAAATCATTGCACATAGAAGAGCCTGTTATGGTTTAATAACTATACATAATTATGACTTGAATTGTTATTTGATAAAGATTTTTTATCATACCTTTGGAAACTTTGTCAATTCTTGCTCAAGGCTTCTAACTAGTTTCTCTTCTTTGATATCTTGAGATGCCCCATGTCTTTAGCTCAATTACACCTGCATTTCATGATTATGGCACTAAGAGTTGATTGTATTTTTGAAAACAGAGTGATGCTGGCTGCGGAAATCATTTCTGGCTGCGGAAACGGTTCCCAGTTGTGAAACTGAGACAACACCCCCTTGTCTGCACAAAGATAGTTAGAAAAGAACTAACTGAATGAAAATAGTCTTGAAGGGGACTTTTATTGATGGAGTGAAATGGAATGAGTGAAAATGAAAATGAAGTGGAATGGAGATGAAAATGAGATGGAAATGAAGTGAAATGACAAGTGAGACGAAGTGAAGATGGAAAGAGAAGGAGAGGAGAGATTTTTTTTTTGGAAAATATAGAGTGTCAGGTGTCCTTGATTTTCACTCTATATTTTCTGCATAAGACCGCCAATCTGGGATTGGTTTTCAGGCTTATACACATTTTTTTTCTTCTTTTTTTTTTTTTTTCAAAAACTGAAAGAAACAAAGATTAGGCTGGTGGAAGAGAAGGATTCTTCTCCACCAACCTTATTGCAGAATTCTCTTGGAACATTTTGACAAACTCCTCTTTTGAAAGTGGCTTATGATAAACTTTCAATCGGTGGCCATTCACAATAAGAGGAGTCTGAAATTCATTAATGGTGTTGATTCTTACTGCTCCATTGTTAAAGACTTTATCAATCTCATATGGCCCAAGCCAATGAGTCTGAAACTTCCCTTTGAAGTCTTTAGACTTGGAATCAAACAGTAAAGCCCAATCTCCCTCTTGAAACTTTCTCTCTTTAATATATCTGTCATGCCACTTAGTTCTTTGATGTTGAACTAGATCAGTCCTTAAAATTGCATCTTGTCTGATCTCATCTAGCTCATTCAGCTGCTCCATTCTGTGCTTTTGGGCTTCTGATAGATTCATCCCCAACTGGACTGCCATCTTGAAAGTCTTGACTTGAAACTCAATGGGGAGCAAGACTTCTTTCCCATAAACAAGTTCATAGGGAGAATGTCCTATTGTGTTCCTCCATGTAGTTCTGTAGGCCCATAAGGCTTTAGGAAGCCTTTCTGCCCAATCCCTTCTGTGGAGATGAACAATTTTGGTGATGATGCTCTCAAGAACCTTGTTTGTAGATTCCACTTGACCATTTGCTTGAGGATGGTAAGGAGTAGATTTTCTGTGCTTGATTTTGTATTCTTCCATCAGCTTCTCCATCAAGTTAGATGTGAATTGACTTCCCTGATCTGTCACAATTTCTCTTGGGACACCAAAACGAGTAAAAATATCCTCAAAAAGAAATTGAACAACTGAATTTTCAGTGGCAGAAGGCAATGCCTTGGCTTCTACCCATTTAGTGACATAATCAGTGCAAACCAATATATATTTCTTTTGTCTAGATGGTGGATTAATGGGTCCAATGAAATCTAAAGCCCATTTTTCAAAGGGTTCGATGAGTACCTGTGGCTGTAATGGCATTTCATTTGAAAGAGTCGGTCTCCCAACTCTCTGGCAGCTGTCACACCTTCTGACATATTGTTTTGCATCTTTGAAGAGAGAAGGCCAATAATATCCTAAAGAAAGGATTTTATAGGCCGTCCTCTTGTCAGCAAAGTGTCCACCACATGGTTCATCATGACATGCCTTGAGGATGTCAGGCATTTCATCTTCCCGAACACATCTTCTGATCACACAATCTAGCCCTGTTTTAAACAATTCATTAGAATCCATGAATAATTTGAGCTCTCTTGAATAATTTTCCTTTTCTCATTAGGAAATAAGTGTGGAGGTAGCTTCCCTGTAACCAAATAGTTAGCAATATCTGCATACCAAGGAGTCTTAGTAGTTACTGCAAACAAATATTCATCTGGAAACTTATCCTCTACAGGAGAATCTTCGTTAGTATTTTGGATTCTAGACAAGAAATCAGCTACTGTATTTTGTTTCCCTGGTCTATCTAACACAGTAATATTGAATTCTTGTAAAAGTAAAAGCCATCTTGTAACTCTGCCATTAGTAACAGGTTTTTTCATGAGATATCTAATTGCAGAATGATTAGTATGGACAAAAGTTTCATAGCCTGTTATATAATGTCTAAACTTGTTGATTGCATGAACAACAGCGAAGAACTCTTTCTCAGTCATAGTATAATTTAACTCAGTGGGAGTCAAATTTTTACTGGTGTAGTAAATGGCATAAGGAACTAAATCCTTTTGACCCAATACAACTCCTAGGGCCGTATCTGAAGCATCTGTAGAAATATGGAAAGGAAGTTTCCAATTTGGCCCTCTCAAAATGGGTGCTTCAGATATTCTTGTTTTTAAAGTTTCAAATGTAGATTGACAATCAGGATCCCATTTGAATTCACAGTCTTTTGTAAGTAATTTGAAGAGTGGAGATGCTATTTTGGTGAAGTTTTCAATAAATCTTCTATAATATCCAGTAAATCCAAGAAAACTTCTAATATCTTTTTGACAATTTGGAATAGGCAACTTGGAGATGACTTCAACTTTTGATCTATCAACTTTAATCCCATCCCCTGAAATATGATGTCCTAAAACAATCCCTTCAGTAAACATCATAAAGCATTTCTCATGACTTAATGAAAGGTTTGTTTCTTACATCTTATAAGGACTTTTTCCAAATTCTCTAATGCCTCTTCAAATGAATTACCATAAACTGTAAAATCATCCATATAAACCTCTACACAATCATGAATTAGATCAGAAAAGATTCCTAGTACTGCCCTTTGAAATGTTGCAGGTGCATTACATAATCCAAAAGGAAGTACTCGGTAAGCAAAAGTTCCCCATGGACAAGTAAATGTGGTCTTGTCCTGATCTTCAGGTGCTACCTGAATCTGATTGTAACCCCTAAAACCATCCAAAAATGAGAAATACTTTTTGCCTGCTAAAGTATCTAATGCCTGATCAATAAAGGGTAAAGGAAAGTGATCCTTCAAAGTTGCTTTGTTCAATTATCTGTAATCAATGCAAACCCTCCATTTACCATTCTTTTTAGGTACTATAACCAAAGGAGAAACCCACCGGCTATCTGAAATTGGATAAATGAAGTTTACATTAAGTAACTTTTGGAGCTCTTCTTTCACTATCTCCCTAAGGTTTGGATTCATCCTTCTTTGAGGTTGTCTGATTGGTCTACTGTTTTCCTCAATGTAGATGTGATGAATGCAAGTCTTAGGGTCAATACCTTTCATATCGGTATACTTCCATGCAAATGCAGTAGAATGTTTTTGCAAGATTTTGGTTAGCTCTTCCTGTTGTGATTTTTCCAAGTTTTTGTTGATATTCAATGTTTTTCCTGGAAAAATCTCAATGGTGGAACTACCAAACTCTTCCATAGAGAAAAGAGACATTTGTCTAGATGATAGACACTCAATGTCAGAATCCAACTGAAATTGTGTGTGGTCATATTCTGAAGATGGTTCAAAGTTTTCTAATGTGTTCATAATTTGACTATCTTCACTGATCTCAGAAATGGTAAAGACAGGCTGTATAGTATCTTCATCATCAACCCACTCATTATCTCCTATTTCTGTAATTGCTTTTGCTGGAGGATACATATTGAACTTCTTTGTTGAATTACCATCAGAAATATACATATCCCCAGACCTACAACTGATAAAAGCATTAGCTGTGGCTAGCCAAGGTCTTCCTAAGATGAGAGGATGTCCTCCTAGATTACTCTTGGGAGTTAAAATCATGAAATCTATTGGATATTCCCAAGAGTCTAAGGAGACTGAAATGTCTTCTAATACACCATCTGGTTTAATAATTGATCGATCTACAAGTTGCAATAAAGTAGGTGTAAAAAGAAGATTAGGAAGTTTTAGCTGTTCCATAGTCTGTCTACTCATGATGTTGATAGCAGCCCCTAAATCAATCAAAGTATTTGGTATTTCTACCCCATTGATATGTGTTTTGACAATTGGACTACCGGGATCTACATACTTCTGCATAGTAATTTTTCCCATCATGATATCTGCAATTTTTCCTACCAGGTGGATTCTTCTTGTATCTCTTTGTTTCCTTCCTGGTCTTTTAAGACTCAACTCCTTTATTGTTTTCGCTAGAATAGGAATCTCTTTAATGGCTTGTAACAAGGGAATCTTGATACTGACATTCTTCAATTCATCTAGAAAATCATAGTTAGGCAACAAGATTTGTTTTTCTACCCCTTTGTCAATTTATAATCTTTCAGGAAAAGTAGGTGTGAATGAAGATGCAGGTTGCTCAACTATAGGAGTTGTTGGGGTTAACTCTTTTTCTTTTTCTTTTTGAGTGCTTGGGTTTTGAAGAGATGCTTCAAAACCTTTATTAGCTTCAAGAGAATCTTCCTCAGAAATGCTTTGCTTTTGAGCATCTATAGAAGGCTTATCTAGGACTCTACCTGATCTGAGTTGTACATCATTGAGAGGAACAATCATATAGGCAGGAAATTGTTGTCCTTCCATCATGTAAGAATTTTGAGGATTTTTGTTATTGGGGTTTGGAAATGGCTGAGAAGGAAGTTGATTTGACTTTTGTTGGAATGGAAGCAAGAGTTGAGAATTTGGATTCTGTTGAGAAGGTTGCTGTTGTTGTGGAAATGGCAATGATAGTTGTGGGTTTTGATTTGGAAGTTGTGGAGCTTGTTGGTTTTGAAAAGATGGAGGATATTGATAAAATTGAGCAAATCTCCCATAAGGATTTTGCATACCTTGTACCCATGATTGAAAAGGATTTTGAGGTTGGGACCAAGGTTGTTGCCAAGGATTCCAATTTGGTGGGGGTTGAAAATTCATATTGTTGTTAAACCCTTGATTTTGTTGCCCCTGCCAAGGTCTCCTTGCAACAAAACAGAGAGACTCGATTGTATTTGGGTCTTCTTGAAAGACAGCTTTGAGCCCAGGAATTGAAGGACAATCCTTGGTCTCATGATTCTCTGAACAGATTACACATGTTTCTACAACTTTTGCATCCAAGGGACATTCCCTTAGAGCATGTTTCTTTCTACACTTTGGGCAAAAGATGGCCAAAGCCTCGGCTTCTGCTTTTTGCTTATTGTGAATCTTAAGAGTGTCTAGTTGCACACTAAGACTCCCTAAGATGTCAGTCTTGAATTCATCAAGCATGTTGCCAATCTCAGCCCTACTTACTGATCCAGTTGCAGATTTGTTTGCTCTGATGAGAGAAGGATCTCTAGGCCCTTTTTGAGTTTTAGACTTCCCCCTTGAGAGATGGACACATAGTTCTGCTATATCATGAAGTGGAAGTTGAGATATGTCTCCTTTCCCCATCATGTTCAAAATATCTATCCATTAATCTCTAATGGCTTTTAATAGAAGGGCTTTCAAGGTCTCCTCATCTAAGTTACTCATTTTTGCTCTTTTCAGATTGTATTGGAATCTTTCAAGTAAATCCTCCAAGTTTTCATCTTCTCTTTGTACCATTTTGAATACCTCATCCTTGTGATTGGTGGGCATACAATAGTCCAGGTACCTATCCAAAAATGTTTGTTTCATATCATTCCAAGTCCTAATGGATTGAGTGAGTAATCCCATGAACCATTTCAAGGCTGCTCCTTTCAATGTTGAAGGAAACAGTTTGAGTTTTTGAGAGTCTTCCAGATAATCATAAGTTCGACACACGACCTCAAACTCAAATAGAAATGTTTCAGGGTCCTCATTTCTTAACCCATGAAAGTTTGGGAGGACAGATGGTGAGATGTTTTTCATTGTGGCTCGGGAGTCCTCATCGACTATAGGAAATCCGAATGAGTTATCTCCATCCCTATTTCCCCCAATGTTACCTCTACCTCCTCCATTATTTCCTCCTCCTCCTCTACCAAATCCACTTGCTCCTTCCTCTGTCATGGTAGTTTCCCTGGAGACTTCAGAGTCCCCTGGTTCCTCTACTAAGGGTGAACGAGAAGGAATTTCTCCCTCTTCTTCTTCAGATGATTCTACTTCTTCAATTATAATTTGTCTCTCTGTAGAAGGAAGGAAAGGATCTCTTTCTAGTTCAGATTCGATGGAAGGTGTGGGAGAGTCAACTACTGCCTCTTGAATTCCAGGAATCCTAGGGCTAGGAGTGTAAGTTGGAGATGATGGAGGTGTCTCTTGTCTATTCCTTGAAGTAGATGGAGTTGTAAAAATCGAACTCTTGGCTCTAGCTAAAAACCTTCCCCTAGAATCTCTTGCTCTATGCATGTCATTTTTTTATTTTTCTTCAAGTAGGGCTAATAATTCTCTTTCTGATCTTCCAGGTCACTCTAGGTGCAAGAAGAGAGCATACTCAAGAAACTATTAAACCAATAACTTTCTCTTTTTTGATCCTCCAGATCACACTAAGTGCAAGAGGAGAGCATACTTTGAGAGGTTATCAATTTCCCTTCCTTGAAATTTTCTTGTTTTTTTTTTAGAAATTGGCTACCTAATTTCACTTCCCCGGCAACGGCGCCAAAATGTTTGGTCAATTTAGTGTGATCTAAATTGCTATTTATAATGTCAATCCGAGGTTCGTAAACTGACGAAGTGAAGTGTACTATGTGTACTAGATATCCATTTCCTTAATCTTTTGTCGTTTTTGAGTTTTTAGTTTATTTTTGGATTTATCTTTCCCTAATGTGTGATGGTGAGAGTGAAAGTGAAGTATGAAGTATGGGTGGTGTTGGTGGTTTCTACGGTGATTTTCTCAAATTTGAAAGTGCTCAAGAAGAAAGCTTTAAAACAACTAAACTAAAATCAATTCTTAAGAGAAAGTAAATGCATCAAAAAGTGAACTAATGACAATGGCCCAATATCCTTGCTGCTGAATGAAAAGAAAGCAAAAAATGAACTTAAAGCAATTCAAACCAAAAGCAAAGAAACTAATTCACACTACTTAAACTCTTCAGATCCTTTACCCTTCAGCTCAATCTACCTTGTGGGAAGTAATCATGAATAAGTCAAGCAATATGCTATCTAAATGACAAGAAATTAAATTGCATAAAAGAAACTAGTCACACTACTTTAACTCTTCTGGTCCTTTACCCTTCAGCTCAATCTACCTTGTGGGAAGCAACCATGAATAAGTTTAAGCAATATGATAACTAAATTGCAAGAAATTAAATTGCAGAAAGGAAACTAATCACACTACTTCAACTCTTCTGATCCTTTACCCTTCATCTCAATCTACCTTGTGGGAAGCAATCATGAATAAGTTTAAGCAATATGATAACTAAATCACACTACAGTTAGTGATATTATGATTTCTTGCTAATAGAGTCACTTCACTATAGAAAGAAACCATAAATTGATGAGCAGTATGATATATAAATAACAAAAAAAAATAAGTAAGCAAATCACAACTTGAAAAAGACAGTGCTGAAATTAAACTTCAGAAAATGAAAGTTAGCAGGAAGGACAAGATGATCTCATATGCCAATAGTTATCAAAAAGATGAAAATTTGCCCGGGCTGCCTAAGAAAACCTGCAGAAAAGCACTGATCAGTTGACAGTTATAAGAAAACAGGGGTGAAAATCTAAACAACAGTAAGTTAAGAAACATCAAACAGTGTGTTATGTACAAGCTAATGATACAAGAACATAATAAAACCAAATGAAAACTTTACAAGGCTTCAGCGCGCAGGGGCCCTCTGCCACTTCCGCCGGTCAACAGGTAGTCACACGAATAAGATCATAAAAGTCTTCTCATATATTAAAACAACAATATGTATAAACAGTGGGGTGACAACACAACAGTTCAGAATTTACATATCAAGGAAAAACCTCCTTTACAGCGTTCATCAACGCGTTATTTATAATGAAAAAATGCCGAGACTAGCTAACTAACTCCTACGCTATTGACTGTATTGCCAAAGACACGTAGATCCCTTCAGCCAAGATCTAGCGTAACTGTCATCGTGTCTATTAAATCTCTGAAGTGGTTGCTGTTAGATTCCGGTTACAGAAGTGATCTCCAGGTGTGCTGGTGTCTTCGTGAGCTGAGGACTGTGCCACGTAACGTTCACGTGCTCAAAACAGAGACGTGCCACCGCTGAACTCTTTGGTTGGCTCTACCTTTGACCTTCGTTGACCGTGACCTTCCATGGATGATTTGGCTGCTTCGAAGGGACACGTTCCATGTATCCGTCGCCTGGAGCTTTCCCATGTGGCTCGTTTCTTCATAGGACACCTGTAGCACAACCTTTAACAAAATAGCTGCGGAATCCTGTGCTGGCTGCGGAAACCTGTGCTGGCTGCGGAAATTGACAAGTTTCCGCAGCTGCATGAACAAAAAACTAAACCAAACAATAGTCATAAGTATAGTCAGAAAACCATGTAAAGAGCTCTTTTTAAACTACAATGCAATGATTTAACAGCTGGGTGGATGCAATAAGTGGAAAAGAAAGGCTGAGAGGGTGTATAGGAAGGTGCAGGTTTGAGGCTCAACAATTAGTATGTGTTTGTTAACTTCATCAAACTGCTATCAAAACAAAAGAGACAAGAACACAAATGTTTTGGATTTCTTCTAGGGCCAAAACCTCTCCCTCTTGGAGAGGAAAACCCATGCGAAAATTATTCTTAGAGAGATTCCATTGACGACGAATACCAAGACCATGACCCTTGACATACTGTGCCTCTCCAAGGCAAAGATATCAATCGTCCTTTCTGTCGCTGCTGAGGTCATCCTCATTGTTGTTATATCATGATTGCTCTTGGATCATTGTTGCACTATGACTACTTCATTACTACTACAACCTTCAACAAGATCTTACTTGTTACTGAGACCATCGTTGCTGGAACATTGAGGCCTTCACAACTGTATCACCAAGACCATTTACTATTGCATCTTTCCTGTACTTTGCTACACTGAGATTAATAATACACTTTGAGATCAATATTGTGTCTGGAATGTATTCAGAGAAGGGATTATAGAGATCCCTTTTTACCGCGAGTGTATCCAGACTGAGACAATGATCACCAAATATGTGACTGAGTCTAGAATGAAGGACGCTGTGGTATACTATTATGAGATCATCAAGTTACAAGTATGCAGAGAATGACAAATCTGACTCTTCTCATTGTAATATACTCCTATGCCGAGATAGTACTACTGTAGGATTTTTTGGGTGTGGAGCATGATTATTTAGAGGCCTTTCTTTCAGCCGGATGTATACCTCAGGAAGTTTGTACACCCCTCCACGCGGGGGGGTGCAGAGGGGACTTGTGCCCCTTACGGGGGTTTGGGGGGGCCGATCCCCCCCAGTTGGGGGGTCTGGGGACCAGCGGGGGTTTCGGGGGCAGTGCCCCCGAAGCTAAAAACAGATGCAAAATTGCCTTGTAAAAGTATAGTAATTTCTAGTCAATCTAGGCCATTCATTAGGCGGATGTTCTAATGGTAGAACTTATGTTTAGTTTAGGGTTTTTTGCCCTAGAAGGCAACCCCTCTCTTTGTATGAGGGCTTTGTATTGAGGTTGTGTAATAGATGTGTATTCTCTGAGTGAGAAACAGAAAGGTGAGACTGTGAGAGAAAACAGAGGATATTACAGCAGATCTGTTGTAGGTTGTGTCTATTCATTTTTCTGGATAATAGAAAGGAAGGACTGGCTGTTCGGGGTGGACGTAGCCCAAACTGGGTGAACCACATATATCTGTGTCTCTCTAGTTTTATGCATTTTCTGTGTTTATATTTCTACAATATTCTATGTGTTCCATTGCTCTGTAATATATAATTTTCTAACAGGATTTCATCGATCCTCTTTGCCACAGGAATATGTTGTCATTGATCCCATTCATGGAGATGAATACCACCGAGGAGGAGAGTATTACCTTCTCTATTACTGTGATCATCACCGACGCTTTGGGTAGTTTGAGGTATTGTTGTTTGCTACAAGGATATCATTCTTGAGACCAACGTGATCTCTACGTCCTCATCTGAAGATTGTCTTGATTCATTTATCCAAAATAGATATGTCGAGAAAGAGACAGTGACATGCCCAGATCACATACACCCCTTTTCTGCTTTCTTCATACAAGGATACCACCTTCAGACCATAGATATGTTGAGGCTTTTAACTTACTGTGGTGACATCATACAGGGTTTCATTCACTGCTCCATGTATCGAGGTTGTGATTGCACCTAAAACCCAAACTAGGTGCAGTCAAACCTTACTACGGCTTGCCCTAACATGCAAAGATCTCAGAGGCATTTTCGAGTTCTGTCTTGCACATTTGCAGATACCCCAACATGGTATTTATAGTGGTTGTGCACTATATTTGAGCCAACCTACATCCATGAACCGATGGGTCTTTTTATCAAGCCAACATAAAATTTATCTATGTATTTAATTCATATTTTGAGCCAACCTGAAGTATTTCCTTATCACTTTTCTTGCATACTTTGGAAGGCTTGTTTTGAGGCATAGATCTTGGTCTTGGAGGGTTGTTACACTTGTTCAAGACTTATATACATTTACACAAACTCATGAAGAGTTTCTATACACATGACATGACTCTTTGACATATAAAATAAATCCTAAAGACATCAAGAAGAAGTCTTTCACCTAGTGACACTTCTTGCTCATGAAACCCATGTAGCAATATTACAAAAATAATTTATTTCCTTTCATTACATCAAATACAATGATCATGTCATTATGGAGACTGAACCTAGTTACACTTTCTTCAATAGGGTGAATACCATGGGTGGATAAATACCATGGGTGAATGAACACCATTGGTAGATGCCACTTACAATACCATGGGTGGATGAATATGATGGGTGGATTCCACTTTCCATTCAGATCATTCCTCCCCCATTAAGAAGCAATGGTCCCCATTGCATGAAGTTTCCTCCTGAAAGCCTTTTTTGAATATGAAGAGCCACTGAAGGGAAGGGTTTTGTGTGGTTAACCCATAACTGTGATGAACGAAGATCCAAGGATAGAGATACCCTATAATACTTGTGGCCAACTATGATGCTAACAGCGTGTGGCCTAGAAAATGGAATTTGATGAAGCGTGTGTTTCTGGATGACTCATAACCATGACAAATGAAGATCAGTGGATAGTGATACCCTATAATGCTTGTGACCAACTGTGATACTAACAGTGTGTGCCCTAGCAAATGGACTTCAATGACAAGGGTTTTGTGTAGATGACCCATAACCTTGGGTTTGTGGGTGACCCATAACCATGATTCTTGTCATTCTACTTGGAAAAAGTATGGTGGCTTATCTGGTAGATTCTCCTATCCAATGAGATGTTGTAAATGCTTCTTTCACATTATAGACCTATTGTTGCAACTTTGTTGATAACTTCTGCTACAGGTGATGAAATCAAATTATGTCAAAGACCCATTTGAGGTATTGAAGAGATATTCCCATTGATATAAGACACTTGAAGTTTGATGACCTATGGAGTGAGAAAATGATTCTGGAAACTCATGGTACGCGTGGTTGCGGAACGTTCTAGTCATGTGTAACTTCAATTTCTCATATCTCTCAAACTGGGAAATGAAATCAAATTCCATAGAAAACCCATTTGAGCTAATAGAAAATAATTTCAAATGAGATATTTGGAACCTTTTGAAATGCCCTGGGGATGTCGTAGCACTTGCATGAAGTTTTCTACAAAACTTTGAAACTGAAATATGCTTCAAACCCTCATTCCCATGGAGCCGTAACATGCTCTAATACCATTGATTTGAATCTTGGGGGGAGCCCCCTAAGATATGAAAAATTCAAATGCGAGAAAAAGAGAGGAGAACACATAGTAAACAAAACCACAAAGGAAATTTTTATTAAAACAAAGAATCACTATAAAATCTACATTGTGGTGGACAATTTGTCCTTTTACAAAATGCGACTTTCTACTTATAGTCTTTTTTTTTAATTACAATACCATAGTTAAATTCCATGGGTGGGTAGATACCATGGGTGAATGAACACCATGGGTAGATGCCACTTACAATACCATGGGTGGATAAATACCATGGGTAGATGAATACCATGGGTGGATGGCATTTACAATACCATGAGTAAATTCCATGGGTGGATCACACTGGCTCCACTTAGGGAGAAATATCATACCACATGGGTTTATATTGGGGGATATATATTGAGGGATATATATTGAGAAAAAAATGACATAATATATTTGGGCATATATAGGGGGTAAAGGGTTTTTATATTGGCAGGTATAAAAATGGAGCTCAAAGTTAATGAAAAAATATAAAGGGGTATAAAAAATATTAATGAAAAAATGGATACCTATAATATCTAGTGAAAGTAGGGGTTTTTTAAATTGGGAAGGTGTATTGGGTTCGTATTGGTAGGGGATTAAATAATGTGATTTTCATAGGTATTTTCCAATATGTAGTCAAATTAAGGGTATTGTTTAATATGCCATGAACACACATGTTATGTCAGAGGTTCATTGAGTGAAGCCCCCGTGGGGTGGATGAATACCATGGGTGGATAAATACCATGGTTGAATGAATACCATGGGTAGATGCCACTTACAATACCATGGGTGGATGAATACCATGGGTGAATGAATACCATGGGTAGATGCCACTTGCAATACCATGGGTGGATGCCACTTTTCATTTGGATCAAACTAGAGGTCATCTATCAATAACCCATTACATTTAATGCATAAGCCAATGAGATATTTATTAGGCTGATCACTTATGAAGAGATGGTGGGTATATTAAAGTCATTTGCTAGGGATAAGAGCCCTAGACTAGACGATTGGTCGATTGAAATTTTTCTTCATTTGATTGACATAATGGGGCTAGAATTGCTACTTGCTACTAAGGAATCTCAAACATTTGATAGAATTCCAAGTTGATGCAGGTGCATAGGCCACATAAAGAATTTAATGAAGCATGGACAAGAGCTTACCAATGTGATGGGATGGTCACATGGTAATTTTGGGAAATAAAAAAATTTTAAATGTTTTGTTAAGAAATTTTAAATATTTAATTAAGAGTGAATTTTTATTTTTTTTAGAAATAGATTGGAGAAGTTATTTTCTATTGTAAATATAGTTTTCAGTTCCCTTCTTTTGTGGAGAAGGGGAATCAATTCACATTTGTGACTCTTGGTTTCCATAGTCAGATTTTTCTTTTCGAAAATAAAAAGAATGAGTGCCTAAAAGAGGACAAGAGAGTAAATCTTTGATTCTCTGTGTAAATATAGTTCTGAAGTTTGCAAACCTGTTGGGTTGTGTTATATTCTTTCCACAACTATACCCCCAGTTAACCGCGGGGTTAGAGGGGGGGCGGAGCCCCCCCTTCGTTGCGTAATGGGGGGGTCACATGGGGTTTGAGGGGGAGGGTTAGCCCCTCTCTATGGGGTTCGGGGCAATGCATCGGGTTTTTTGGACCCTATATTAGGTGGGTGAACCTACCTATGGTTTTGTGCATGGTTTTCGCACATGGTTTTGGACGCGATGGTTTTCGGTCCATGGTATTGAATGCTTCAGCATGTATAAATATGTATTGTAACATTGAAAGGAATATAATGAAAAATCAAGCCGGTAGTCCCGGTTTTTGGATCCAGGGGAAAATCTATGTGTATATGTGTTTTATATGTTATGCTCTCGCATTGTTTATTTTCTGTTCTTAGAATTCGTATGTAGGTAATTTCTGTACGGGGTTAAAACCTACAAAACCCATATGTACTTTCAAATCTATGTGAACCAGAAGGTATTTCTCTATGAATAGCATAAATGAACAACAAATGCATTTGTGAGTTTGTATGGTTTGAGATTGAAATGAAACCATGCGATTAAACAAAATAGTTTTTAGCTTATGAACTGTTATTAATTGTAGTTTTACTCCCATGCGTTGGGCTAATTTGAGAGCTTGTAACTTGTTGAATCAATTTAGATTAAGAATTTTTACATTGTGGCTTCAATTGCTGTGTGACTTGTTCATTATCTTTTTCATTCTTGTTGTATCGGTTTCAAAGACTCATGGAGGAATTGTCACTATGTTCTGGAGTAGTGAATTTGTGGTTCTTTTTAGCAACTTGAACGTTATTAAATTGAACCAGAGTACCATGGTTTGAATATGGTCAAAACACCTTTTAGATTAGTTTTTCGATTGTCAAATTCGAACTAATGTTGCAAACTCCAGTGAAGAAAGGTAAAGTAAATTGATTACTATGTTGAGTAGCAAGTCAGGGATGTTGAGAGTTGGATTGGGAAAGTGCTGAGTCGATTCATATTCGTAGAAATGACAATACAAAAATTTGATAGTGTGCTGCCAAATCATTCTTTAGCAAATAATGCTACCAAATGATTTTGTAGTTATTGCACAATTAATTAGACAATAGAATCTATCAAATCATTTCATAGCAATCGTGAAAGAAAATTGGAGGACTATGTATCGATGTCAATTCTCCCTTTATCCTGCTCGTTGCACCAATTTGTGGTACAAGAGCAAACCTTTTCGGCATGGTTGATATTGTCTACAACATAAGAGAAGATGGATATGAGAGAAATAAGAGCACAAGGTCGAGCAGGAATAATTTTGGGTAATGCAGAGCTCATTGAAAAGATAAGGAGACTGCAAGCTCATTTAGATGACTTGGAGGTAGGAAGACAATGAGATCCTGAGGCTTGAGATGTTAGTGAACTAGAAGAAGAAGTTAAGGAAGGAGGAGGAGCACCTGATGAGGAAACTCCAAAAGTCAAATTATTGAGATCATTGTTAGACTCAAGTTCAAGACTAAATCCTGAACTATCTACCTATAATGGCAACCTAGTAGCTGAAAATTTGTTTGAATGAATAAGTGAGTTAGATAAGTATTTTGAATATGAAGAGATGGATGATGAAAAACAAGTGAATTTTACAATAACAAGGTTGAAGGGTCATGTTGCACTATGGTGGGACAATGTGTAGGCAGAAAGGAGAAAGAAGAATAAACCATTGATCAAAAGTTGGGACATGATGGTGGAAAAGATGAAGAGTAAATTCTTACCAAAATATTACCAGTTAACTCTCTAATTGCATATGCAAAACCTCAAGCAAAGGTAACTAACAGTTTAAGAATATACCAAAGAATTTTACAAAGTTAACTTGAGAGCAGGTTATGCATAAGATACTCTGGAAAAGATAACAAGGCATATTAATGGCTTAAGAATGGATATTTAGGATGAAATCAACATGATTTCTCCAAGGACCATGGAAGAAGCATACTAGTATGCCTTGAAGGTAGAAGAAAATATAGCAATAAAGCATAACTTAGGTAGAGGGCATGGTTTTTACAAAGGAAAAGGATAATCAACTAGAGAAGGAAATCCTTCTAAATAAGGTTGCATATCAAATGACACCTAAGGAAAATGAAGAAATAATGAAGCGGGTTCAAGAGTTGTTAGATAAAGGGTTGATAAGAGAGATCGTGAGCCCATGTGTTTGGCCTATGGTACTATGTCCAAATAAGGGTGGAGAGTGGAGGATGTGTACAAATTCCAGAGAAATCAAGAAGGATAAACAACCATTTTGTAGGACAACAACAGAGGAAATTTTCCAACTATTTAAGAAGAAGACCATTGAGAAATCAGTGTTGAAATTGCTTGAATTCAATCAATCTTTCCAAGTAAGATGTGATGCCAGTGCTGAACATAAGTTTGATGGAAATAGTGAAGTGGTAAATAGAAGTCTTAGAAACATATTGAGAAGTCTGGTGGGTTATCATCCCAAGAAAAGCTCAATTTGATTTCACATATAACGATTTTCCAAATAGGAGCACATGAAAAGTCCATTTCATATTTTGTATGCGATGCATCCTAGGGGAGTTTCTGAAATTCGAGATTTGGGAAGAATGGAACAAAGAAGTGTTGGTAGGCTAAATTGCTTCATTTTTATCACCTTTTCCCTTCAAAACCATAACCTTATACCTTTGTTTTAACCTTGTAAGCCTCCTTATTCCTGCACTAGTCCAAGAATCGTGCCTTTTCCTGCACTAGCTTTGTATTTCATGTTTAAGGGTTATGAATGTGCTTAATTAATAATTTTCATAGATTTTGTACCTTTAATAATCTTTGAAACTAATATTTCTCTTCCTAAAGTATTTGATAGGCAATATATTGATCATATCGTTAGCATGGCCGACTGTAGGTAGGATTCCTGTACTACTGGAAAATCCTTAACTGTCATGACAGCTCACCACCTCATGCGGACACCATGTTCCAGAACGATCAACTCGAGTCGAGCTCAGAGCGGAGAGAAAAGTCAGGGATATAGTGGAGATTGGGTCACCGGAAAATTACTTAGATTAGCATTTTGTTATAGCCAAAAGGCTTAGTATGAACTGTTATTGTTATTTTGTTATAGCCGAAAGGCTTAGATTGGAATGCTTAATGTAATTTGGTTATGGCCGCAGGCTTAAATGAATGTATAAAATATAGGATTTAGATAGAAAATGGTAGCGAGCGATAACTATAGCAAGGATATTGTAATTTCATTCTTCTATAATTTTTCTGGTATCACCCTCGTTCTGGGTTGGATTCAAACTCATGATGTACATTTGTTGATTATTAATAGAAAGGGACCGCGCCATGATTTCTCAATCTTGCATTGTAATTGTGTGTTGATTGTTGATTAAAGAGCTGAATCTTTAAGTTTCCTAAACATTGAAACGAGCTGGTTGGTTAGGGCCTAACCAACCCAACTCATTTTCCCTCGTGTTCTTCTTTTCTGATTAAGGTGTGCTATTTTTGTTTAAGGAAAAGTGTGAAGTAAATAGATGTGTTTATTCTCCTACAAAGTTTATATCTAATTTCATCGCTGTGTGAAGGATTAGTGGTGTGCATGCTCGATTTGGTTTAATTTTATAGTTTTTGTTCTTTGAAGTTTAATCTCATTTCTACCTCGATTGTGCAAGTACACATTCGTGCACTAGTGCATTTATAGTTTCGCAGGTTGATTCCGTTGGTTCATTACAGTAATAGTATTTTATTCTTATATGATTGATGAACCTTAATGAGATTCTATAGTGCGTGATTTTCATTCCAAAGTATTCTTGATATATTGAACTAAATATGTTTTTGGTAATTTGAAACTGAACGCCGTTGTGACACACTAATTTGTACCTGTACTTCATACTGTTTAGGAAAGATCAGACTTTATGTGTAATTATTCTTAAAGAGAATATTTCTGAGTTAAGAAGGTTATGAATGCATATCAGTTCGTGTGAATAACTATTACAGGATTGAAGCCTGCTGTCACAATTAGATGATCTCTTTAGATTGCATGAAGAAGTTCCTTGATTAAAGAAGAGTGCGCTTTGACTTTGGAAATTAATTCTTATTTTAGATATTAAGATTGGTTGAAGCATCTTTTGGTTTGAGGAATTTATTTTGAATTTTTATTCACCTTTGCAAGTTCTTTTCCTAAGTTAACACATTCTTTATTTTCTTATAAGAAGGATTGGAAAACTTGGTGTAGGAATTTCTGTTCCAGTACAGGAATCGATATCCTGATATAGGAACAGAGTGCTCTAGTCTTGAGGCTTAGAGCTCTTGCATGAAGACATAAATCTTCAGTACAAGTGTAAAATATACTTTCAGTACCTAAAATTTGTTCTGGTACTAGTGCAAGCACATTGCAGAAGTACAGGAATAATAGTGTAGTGCAGGAAGAAAATCCTATAAGAAGTCAAATATCTTCAAGGGTCAAATTATTAACTTAGCACATAAATACACTGAAGAAAAAGATAGATTTACATTTTCATTAGTCAAGATTGATTGCAAGAAGTTTGAGAGTTCCTTTAATTTATTTTCCTACAAGAATACTTTCTTTCACATTCCAGCACTAGAATACCTTTGGTGTAAATTTTCAGGTTACCTTTTCTTTTTCCTTTTTCTACAAGATTATAATTAAATAAGTAGGAATAGAGTTTGGAAAAGTTCATATCATTTCTGGCATTTCCTGTGCTTCGTCTCTAAGTTTACGAAACCCCCGGGTTGATAATTAAGTGTTGAAGGAGTCTTCCTAACCACAATTCCTGCACCCAACATTTTGGCGCCATTGCTGGGGAGGCGATTTGAAATTGGTAAGAAATTTCCATTTTCTGCAATAGGGGTAAGTCTGCTATTATTTTTCTGCAGTATGCTTCTATTGTTTTGAGGATTTTATGAGTGTTGATTTTTTTTATTGCAACAATTAACAGATTCTTTTTCTTTTTAAGAAATTGAATTTTTTTTTTTTGGATTTGATTTTTAAAATGAATACCTAATAAAGGTAGGGGTCTGATGCCCAATAAGAGCCAACAAAATACTGAAAAATATGAAAAATCTTCTAACGGTGATCAGAAATTTCAATTCAACATTAGTCAACCTTTACCTTCTAGAAGTTGTCCCATTGGAGGCACAAAAATGGTTGATAATGAAGATGATGCAGAGGGGACTGGCGAGAACCAGGTAAATGAAGAGCAGTCCACCTTTGGATTTCCAATAGTGAACTCAGAAGAGAATGTAAAAATGAAGAATATTTCACCTTCAACTCTTCCACACTTTCATGGTAAGGTGCATGAAGACCCAGATTCATTTCTTTTTAAGTTTGATATATTGTGTCAGAGTTATGATTATTCTTCTGATGCCTAGAAATTAAAGTTGTTTCCTACAAATCTCAAGGATTCAACCTTGCGCTGGTTCATGGGACTAGGAGGAAACACTGTAAGTTCTTGGGACCAAATGAAGAAGGTATTTTTGAATAAATATCAGGAATATTGTAAAACTAGAGAAATGCAGGACGAGATCTTCACCATTGTACAAGGTGATGATGAGACTTTGGAGGATTACTTAGAGATATTTTTGTATATACTCCAAAGGTCCAAACACAAATTTGATTTAAGTACTATTCGAACCTTGTTCCTACGAGGACTTACTGAGGATTCTAGACATAATCTGAATTTGTTAGGATAAGGAGACATTTCTCAGAAAACTTTTGAACAAATTTATGACTTGTGCAGGAAGTTCTCTAGAAATTAATCTAGATCCACTAGAGGAGGTCGAAGAAAAACTAAAAAATTGGGATCTATAGATGCTATGATCATTGGCTTGGAGAATAAAATTGAAAACATTAAAATTGAAATAATGAATACTGTTAGCAAACAAATAGACTCTTTGAAATTTCAACAAAAATTAGAAAAGGAACAAGAGTCATTGTCTATTTTTTTTCCAAAGTGTAGGAAAAAGCATCCTTTAAGAGAGTGTCCTACTGATATGAAAAGTGTTATTAAATGTATGATTTGTGCAGAGAAACATGCCACGGAGGAGTGCCCCTCCATACATGGATTAAATGTTTTACTTGAAGGAGAGCATTTTGAACTTGAGCCATTACATGCCATGGGAGCACGAAGAAATTGGCCACAGGTAAGTGCAGGTATGGCTCTTGAACCACATTTTTCTGGCTATAATGCACCTCCATATTCCTATTATAATAATAAAAATCTCTCAACATTTGCAGCACGAGAATCATTTTCATCATGGACAGTCCTCTCAACCTTGGCAACAAGGACCGAGAGGGCCAAACCATTCATATCATTCCTATCCTGCTCATATGCCATCATATCCTCCTTCCTATGCACCACACCATATGTCACAATCATCTTTTCCCTCTCTACCTTAGCAAAGTCAATCAATGCCACCATTGCCTTTGCCACCACCATTTAGACCACCTCAACTATGGGCTCAACAGGTACCAAATCCTAATAATAAGGCGGTATAACTGATTCATTCGGTTGGACCGTCTCCTCTTCCTACCTATCAAACCCTACCATTTAGGATAAATGAGCTTCAATTGAGATCGAGAAGGGTAGTTAAACTAGAAAAACAAAAACAGTCCACGGTGATTATTGAAGAGAAAAATGAGGAGGTAACTCCTGATCATTCAAAAAACAATGTCACCCTTTAGCCCATTCCTATACCTTCAGATTCACCATATTCTTCAAATTAGCCCCCCTATCCAGAGTGGTTGGTCATGGATAAGAGTGGCCTCGAGTACACTCTGGCTTTTGAATTAAGGAATCTTTGTATAAAGGCCCCTTTACTTTAGGCTATCTGATAAATTCCCATCTGTACAAAGATCAATCAAGATTTATGTCTTAAAAATTCAGGGAGGAAGAGAGTCGAACCTCGGACCATTCATTTTGTTGGTAGAGCAGCTGAGATGATGACATGATGCGTATCAATGGAGAAATACACAGATCCTGGAAACCTAGTTGTTTCTATCTAGATAGGTGATATCCTTGTCTCAATTGTATTAATAGACCTAGAGTTGGCCATCAATGTAATGATTAGGAAAACCATGGAACAACTTGGGTTGGACCATATTTGTCCTACACCCACCATGCTTGAACTTGCAGATAGATATAAAATCAAGCCCGATGGAGTATTGGATGACGTGGTTGTCTCTATATATTCATGGGAATACCCCATAGATTTCATTGTGCTTTAGCCAAAGAATCCAGTGGGAGGACATCCTTTGATTCTGGGATGACCATGGCTTGCCACGACCAATGCTTATATTGGATTTCACTTTGGTGATATGTGCATTTCACATGGAGACTCTAGGAAAAAGGTCACCTTATACCTACCTGCTAGATCTATTCGGGAACTCAAGGATACCTTATCGTTAGATTATGATAGTAGTGATGAGGAGACCCGACCCATTTCTTCGATTCAGCATCATATAGAATCCACCCAAGATGGTGAATTACAATATTTCTTGAACAATCTAGACACTATGCCTAGTTTTGATACACTTCATCAAATCTTTAGTATGGATTTTCAAGAAAAGTTTGATTCCCAACCTTCCTTATCCCATCCCGTGGTATCATTCTCCTATACTCTTGAGCCCAAGACCACTCTTGTTGAAATTAGTCTAGGAAAATCTTTACACATTAGTTTAGACCTAGATTCATCTCAGCAAGAGAAGCTTGTTACCTTGTTGCAAGATCATTTGGATGCATTCACTTGGAGTTATGAAGACATGAAAGGTATTCCTCCTGAGACTTTTACTCATCATATCTATATCCAGGAGGAAGCCCAACCTATCCAACAACCCCAGAGATAAATGAATCCCGTACTAAGAGATATTATTAAGGAGGAATTACAAAAAATCTTAGATTCTAATTTCATCTACCCCATTTCTGGCAGTCAGTGGGTCTCTCCATTAGTGATAGTCCCTAAGAAAGATGGGAGATGGTGTATTTGCATTGACTATCGAGAATTAAACAAAGCCCCTCTCAAGGATTACTTTCCCCTTCCATTCACCGATTAGGTGTTAGATACCCTTTCCGGTAAAAGGTACTTTTCATTTTTAGATGGCTTCAATGGATATAACCAAATCCTGATAGCACCCTCAGATTAAGACAAAACTACCTTAACATACCCTTAGGGTACATTTTCCTACCGAGTGCTTCCTTTTGGGTTGTGTAATGCACCTGCTACCTTTCAAAGGGATGTGTTGGCCATTTTTGCTGATGTTGAATGTATTGAGATTTATATGGATGAGTTTTTTGTGTTTGGTAACTCATTTGATGAAGCTCTTAAAAATCTAGAAAAAGTGCTTTTACGTTGCCAAGAGGCCCATATTTCTTTGAGTGATAAAAAATGTAGATTAATGTGCAAAGCATGAGTGGTTCTTGGTCATTTGGTTTCTGACAAAGGTATTCAGGTGGACCCCGCTAAAATTGAAGTCATTATTCGTCTGCCTGCACCCAAAACCCAAAGGGAAGTGAGAGGTTTCCTGGGACATGCTGGTTATTACCGGAGATTCATTGAATTTTTTTCCAAGATTGCTACCCCCCTTTTTCGATTACTAGCTAAGGATAGTGAATTCACCTGGTCCATAGCTTGCCAACAGTCATTTGAAACATTGAAGGAAAAATTAGTACAGGCACCAGTTTTGAGAGGACCAAACTAGTCCCTGCCATTTCATATTTCCTCCGATGCTTCAGACACTACTATTGGTGCAACCTTAGGACAAGAGGAGAATAAAAAATCCTATGCTATTTACTACATTAGTAAAAATTTGTCACCTGCCAAATTTAACTATACAGTGACTGAGAAAGAATTTTTAGCCGTTATTTTTTCTATTAATAAATTTAGACATTACATTACAGGATATGAAGTTTATGTGCATACTAATCATTCTGCTATAAGATATTTAATGAATAAACGTTTAACCAGTGGTAGAGTGACTAGGTGGTTTCTTCTATTACAAGAATTCAATGTTACAATTTTGACAGACTAGGAAAGTCTAATGTTGTAGCTGATTACCTTTCTAGATTAAAAAGTCCTAGTGAATTAATTCATGTTGATAATGATTTCCCTAGCAAGCGTCTTTTTGCTATGTTAGCAAAATCTCCATGGTTTGCTGACTGTTGGGTTGTGTTATATTCTTTCCACGTAGTTAACAGGGGGTTTGAAGGGCACCCGTAACCCTACTTTATTGGGTCTAGGGCAGCGCCTCAGAAAATTTTGGTTTTGGACCATATGTTAAGTTGGGTGGACCTTCCTATGGTTTTGTGCATGATTTTCGCACATGTTTTTTTGGACGCAATGGTTTTCGGTCCATGGCATTAGATGAGACGGGTTTCAGCCCATGGTATTGGAAGCTTCTGCATGTATAAATATGTATTGTAACATTGAAAGGAATATAATGAAAAATTAAGCTGGTAGTCCTGGTTTTGGGATCCAGGGGAAAATCTCCGTGTATATGTGTTTTAAGTGTTATGATCTCGTATTGTTTATTTTCTGTGTTTTAGAATTCGTATGCAGGTAATTTCTGTACGAGGTTAAAACCTACATTTGGTATCAGAGCTATTTTGGCTTCAAGGGGACACCTTTGTTGCTGAGGGGTTTCACTCGGGCCTGTGGTAGACCCTGTTCAGTGGGAGATCTGCGAGATAAATTCTGTTGGTGAAAGAAGATGGCGAGCAGTGGAAAGATAGAGATCGAGAAATTTAATGGTCAGAGTTTTGAGTTGTGGAAACTCAAGATGGAGGATCTGTTGGTGGATAAAGATCAGTGGATCGTGGTAGATCCAGGTACTAAACCAACGGGAGTGTTCGATGAAGAATGGAAGAAGTTGGATCGGAAGGCAAAGAGCAAAATACGATTGTGTGTCTCAGATTCAGTATTGCTCAATGTATCAGGGGAAGCTACGGCGAAGGCTTTTGTGGGACAAGTTAGGGACTTTGTACCAATCTAAGTCTCTGGTGAATAAATTGTTCCTGCAGAAAAAACTGTATCACCTGAGGATGTAAGATGGAGACTCAGTGACAGAGCATTTGAATGCATTTAATACTGTGGTAAGTCAGTTAGCATCTGTTGATATTAAAATTTCAGATGACGATAAGTGCATCAGTTTGTTGTGTTCTCTACCAGATTCATGGGATAGTATAGTTATTGCAATAGGTAGCAATGCAAATCTAGAAGAGGAAATCTACATGAAGCAACCTGAAGGCTTTGCAATGAAGGGTAAGAAAGAATTGGTATGCAAGTTAAAGAAGTCTCTGTATGGGTTAAAAAAGTCACCAAGGATGTGGTATCATAAATTTGATACATTTATACGGGGACTTGGCTTCACCAGAAGCAAAGCAGATCACTGTGTGTATTTTAAATTAATTGGTGACCGTGTTATTTATCTGGTCTTGTATGTGGATGATATGTTGCTGGTTGGAAATGACAAAGAAGTTATCCAGGATCTGAAGTCCAAATTGTCCTCCAAATTCGACATGAAACATCTTGGTGCTGCAAACTATATTTTGGGCATGGAAATTAAAAGAGATCGGGCAAAGAGGAAGCTCTATTTAAACCGGAGGAAGTATGTTGAGACAATACTGTAGAGGCTTAATATGCAGGATAGTAAAATGGTGAAGGTTCCTATTCCTGTAGGTGTGAGGTTATCTGCTGAACAATGTCCCAAGACACAAGAAGAGGAAGAGGATATGTCTCGTGTTCCATATGCAAGTGTAGTTGATAGCCTAATGTATGCAATGGTCTATACTAGACCAGACATTGCACATGCAGTGGGAGTATTGAGCAGGTTTATGTCAAAACCAAGAAAGGAGCATTGGACAGTAGTGAAGCGGGTTTTCAGGTATTTGAGTGGCACTAGTGATTATGGTCTGTGCTACCAAGGAAGACTAGGATTGGACAGAGTGTTGGATATTTGTGGCTTTGTTGATGCAGACTGGGCTGGAGATCTGGATCAGAGAAGATCTACAAGTGGGTATGTGTTTAACCTATTTGGAGGTGCAGTCAGTTGGATGAGTAAGAAACAATCTGCAGTGGCACTATCAACTATAGAGGTAGACTACATGGCAACCACTGATGCAAGCAAGGAAGCAGTTTGGTTGAAGAGATTGTGTTCAAGTATGGGGTTAGTACAGGAAGCTATAAGGATAGGCTGTGATAGCCAAAGTGCAATTTTCTTGGCAAAGAACCCTGCATATCATTCAAAGACAAAGCACATTGATGTTCAGTATCACTTTGTGAGGGATATGATAGAAGACAAAAAGGTGTTGCTGGTAAAGGTGGACACTTTGAAGAATACTGCAGATGCATTGACAAAATCTGTGAAAACTGAGAAGTTCTCTTGGTGTAGAGAGACAATGGGCATTTAAGGGCTGGGAAAATGACTAAGCTCTCTTGTGGCCCCCTGTGGAAAGAAAACAACAAGTGGGAGAATGTTTGGTTGTGTTATATTCTTTCCATGTAGTTAACAGGGGGTTTGAAGGGCACCCGTAACCCTAGTTTATGCGGTCCGGGGCAGTGCCATGAAAATTTTTGATTTTGGACCCTATGTTAGGTTGGGCGGACCCACCTATGGTTTTGTGCATGATTTTCGCACATGTTTTTTTGGACGTGATGGTTTTCGGTCCATGGTATTGGATGCGATGGTTTTTGGTCCATGGTATTGGACGCGATGGGTTTTGGTCCATGGTATTGGATGCTTCGGCATGTATAAATATGTATTGTAAAATTGAAAGGAATATAATGAAAAATCAAACTGGTAGTCCCGGTTTTGGGATCGAGGGGAAAATCTTTGTGTATATGTGTTTTATGTGTTATGATCTCGCATTGTTTATTTTCTGTGTTTTAGAATTTGTATGCATGTAATTTTTGTACGAGGTTAAAACCTACATTGACATAGCCAACTATTTAGTCTCCGGAAAGGCACCACCTCACTTATCCGCTCATGAAAATCAGAATATTATTTAGAAAAGTGCTTCATATTCTTGGATACAGGGAGACCTCTTTTACACTGGACTAGATTTTGTTATTCGTAGATGTGTAAGAGAGGAAGAAATGTTTGATATTTTAAAATCTACCCATGATGAACCTTGCAGTGGCCACTTCACTCACAAGTGAAATGCATATAAAATTCTATGCACTATGTATTTTTGGCCTTCTTTGTTTAAGGATGCCAAGTAATATGTTAGGTGTTGTGATAACTGTCAACAAATGGGTCAACTTGTTCAATCCAATGAAATGACTTTATGTCCTCAAGTCATGATTGAGCCCTTTGAAAAATGGGCTATTGATTTTGTAGGACCCATAAACCCCACATATTTAAATAAAAAGCATATCTTGGTTTGTACCGATTTTGTTACTAAATGGGTAGAGGCTAAAGATGTTTCTTTTGCCACTGAAAAAGTTGTTGTTGATTTTTTGTTCAATGAAATTTAGATTTGGTGTTCCTAGAGAAATTGTTTCTAACAATGGACTGCAGTTTGTTTCTAAATTGGTATAGGAAGTCATGAATCAGTACAAAATTCGGCATACGAAATCTACACCATACCACCCACAAGCAATTAGCTAGGTGGAATCCAAAAATAATGTGATCGAATCCATCCTCACCAAAATATAAACATGCACAAGAAGGATTGGGCTAGACGATTGCATGAAGCCTTATGGGCCTATCGAACCACTTGGAGGAACAACACGGGGCATACACTATATGAGTTGGTGTTTGGATAACAAGTCCTTTTTCCGATTGAATTTCAGACAAAAACTTTCAGAACTTCAGTTCAATTGGCTCTATATCTCTCGGAAACACAACAACAGTGTCTATTACAGCTAAACTAGTTGGATGAATTACAAAGTGATGATGTTCAATAGAATATTTTGTTGCAGCAGCAACGCAAGAAGTGACATGACAAGTTTATCAGGAAGAAACAGTTCCAACTAGGTGATTTGGTACTTCTCTATGACTCTAGATTTAAACATTTTAAAGTGAAGTTCCATACTTGTTGGATGGGACCATATGAGGTGATTCAAGTTTTCAACAATGGGGTTGTAGAAGTCAAAACTATTAATGGGCGAGATCATGGAAAATTTTAGGGGTGAATATTCGCCTTTAGGCGAAATTAAGGGGTTTTAAATTTTTAGTGGGCAAATATTTTGCATTATAGTACATTTTTACAAATCACCTCAAATAGCCCACCTTATTTTAAGGGAGAGGGTAAAAAAGATAAATTTAGCCGTTGAAATTAGGAGTTACAACCTTCCATTCGCCCTAATTTTCATTCGCCCTAATTTTCAAGCATAGGTTTACCATATTTATAAAAGAGGGATGGTAAATTAATAAAAATATAAATAAATGAGAGGTATGGTAAATAAATAAAACAATTTTTATTTACTCCATAAGTCACCTTATATACATGCAAGGGTGTAAAAAAGTAAAAATATAAATAAAGTGGAGGTATGGTAAATAAATAAAACCTCTTTTTATATTTAGTCCATAGCCCTCTTTATATTTATGAAGGCTTAAAAAAGAGGTTTTATTTAAGTGAATCCTATGGGCCGAATACCATATTCGTAAAAGAGGTATGGTAAATTAATAAAAATATAAATAAACAAGAGGTATGGTAAACAAATAAAACATTTTTTTTTATATTTACTCCATAAGTCACCTTATATTTACGAACACTCAAAAAATGCGTTATATTTAGGTGAAACCTATGGGAAAAATACTATGGGCCAAATACCATGGGCTAGATTATTATTAATACCATGCAAAAAAACATTATTAACCCTAATATTAGTATTAATAAAAATAAAATGGCACATGGTATTGACCCATGGTATTCACGCGGAATGTAGCCTATTTAAATGGGGGAATTAAACCAGCATAGATCCATCTTTACTCTGGATCTACAAAGCCTATATAAATGGGGGAATTAAACCAACATAGATCCATCTTTACTGTGGATCTACAAAGCGGACTCGAGAGGGATCAAATATCGTGATATGCAAACTAGCATAGAGTGAAAAAATATTTGATCCCTTTCGGGGCTTGGTGGATAAGAGTAAAAATGGATTTTGTAATTTAATGTATGTTAAACATTTTAACTTGGTTAAAATAAAAAATAAAATAAAAATCAATTATTAATTTTATTAATTTTTATAAATTACTAATAGTAATTTTTAAGCTTCAGGTTTGTGATAACCCATGGTATTGACCCATGGTAATACCATGGTATTCATGTGAGCATAAACAATTTAAAGGGGAAATTATATCATCATAGATCCATCTTAATTCTCGGTCTACCAAGTGCTCAGAGGGATAAATAGATTTCATCCCCCTAAGAGTGGTAGATGTGGAGTTAAGATGGATATAGGTTGGTTTTTATGATAATGAAGATATTAAATATACTTAGGAAATTATATTGTAAAAACATCTTAAGGTGAATGGTTAAAGCTACATTTAGTCACTTCACAAAATTTACTAAAAAATACCAATATCTCCATTAATATTGGTTTTTAACTTTTTATGATTTAACAAAAAAAATTCAAAACAATGAAACCTTATCACTCTTCCTACATCACCCTCACAGAAGATTTCTCACCATTTTTCAAACATTCTCAATATGATATCTTCATGAAAAAGTTTAGGTACTGATGTTGGATTAGTTGTTTGAAAAATAAGCTGGTTTGTACAACCTTTCATCTTCTGTGTTCTTAGTTTTGTCCTAATGATCTATAGGGGTTGGAGCCACTGTAACATATTTTCTTAAAACGTGGAGATTGTTCACCAAAAAGGAAATTAATCTACATGTTACAACACTATTAAAAAAGTGTGAGACCTATGAGAGTAGTGAATTATGCTAATAAGAGGTGAAAAAAATAATCTGAGAGTGCTGGAGGCAGCTCTAGTTATAGGGTTCAACTAAGCAAGTGACAAAGGGAAACAAGCATCCATGGAGACATAGGGAGGAGGGAGCTCCACTCCCTCCTACAGTAATATAGTAGTAAACAGAGGAAGAGGAGGGAAAAAAAAAACCTCCACAGTCCTTGGAGGTCAAGGAAGAAAACACAGAAACTCAGAAGGCGGAAGGCAACAAAACCAATGTAGATCAAGGGGCCCACGAAAAAGATAATCAGGAGGAGAAAGAGGAAGACAAAGGTCAAGGATCAGAGAATAGAGCTAAGATGGGGCCGTGTAAACCTAAGACCATAACTAAACCTCGGGTTATTCTGAATGATCCAGCTCTGGAAGCGCACAAGGATCACATGGATAACTATGCGATCATATGCAAATTTATGGGAATCTGGCCATCAGAGAAAGCGTTGTACACCTGGATAAAATACAATTGGAAACCAAAGGGGGAGTTAAATATACATCTTGGATCCAAAGGTTTTTTCACTATGGTGTTTACGAACATGGAAGACAGAGACAAATTTTTTGAAAGAGGGGCATACTTCTTTGCAGCTGCTGGTCTCTATATGCAGCCATGGATGATGGACTTTGTGCTAGAACGAGAAACCTTCACTTCGGTACCGATATGGATTCGACTATACTCCTTACCTTTAGATTATTGGATGCCAGAGTCTTTAAAAGCTATAGGCAATAAATTAGGTCATTTCTTAAAAATTTCAGAGGCAACTCTAAGGGGAAAATATACATCCTATGCCCGTATATGTGTGGAGATGGACCTATTAGGAGCCCTTCTAGATGAGGTCATTCTAGAAGTCTATGATGAGGAATGGGTTCAAGTAGTTGACTATGAACATATCCCATTCAGATGTCACAAATGTCATGAGCATGGGCATCTATCCAGAGACTATCCTCTCAATAGAAGGGAGGAAAACCTAAATACCAATAAAGGAAAAGACCAGACAGGTTTCACCAAAGTAGGAGGAAAAGGAAAAGGAGGAGGAAGGAAGACACAAAATAACCCTAGTGTGAATGATAAAACAAAAAGTTACAACAGTTTTGAGATCTTAGGAGAAAAAGAAGCTGATGGAGGGGATAAAGAGAGTACAGAGAATCAGACAGCAAGGGGGAAAGAAAAAGAGACTAGCATGGAGTACACTCAGGAACAGAATGAACACACAACAGACCCTTTGAGTACCATGGAAATAGAAAACGACTAGGAAATGACTCAAAGTGAAAGTGGTACAGAGGATCAAGATTTACAGGAGATCCTGGAAAGGGAGAACCTAGAGCTGGAAAAGTTTCTAGAATAGGGAGGCAACCTGGGAATAAACTCCATCCCTCAGGAGGACGTGGACAAGGTCCAACAGATATTCCTTAGCAAGGCACATCAAACAGCTGCAAGAGTCAAAAGAGGACATGACAACCAGGAAAACAAAGGGACTTCCTCAATAGGATTAATAACAGGAAAACTAACAAAGAATCTAGGCAAGAGGAGGGGAAGAAAAAGACAGAAATAACTACTACTAGAGTGTGGCAAACTCATGATTGATTTAGGAAGGATGAAAGACCTTTCTGGCTACTCCTTTAAAACCCCACCTTAATGAACATCACAACCTGGAACATCAGAGGACTAGGGAGTAGAAGAAAATAGAGGAATCTAGGTAAAAGAATCAAAGAGGAAAAACCTGACATAGTATTCATAAAGGAAGCAAAATTCTCAGTATAGACGATTCATGAAAAACATAGCAAATGGGTAAATAGATATGAATACCTTGAAGTTAAGGAAAATAAATCTGCTGCGGGTATTCTCACTCTCTGGGATCCACAAAAATTTGGTGTGATTGATGTGGAAGCATCCAGACATCACCTTTCTCTGATTTTCCAACCGGTGGGGGACAAACAATGTTACATGATCACCAATGTCCATAGTCTGCAACCAATGGAGGACAAACTTCGACTCCTCACAACACTGGAGGAAATGAAGAAGAGATACCCAGCTCTACCCTGGATTATTGGAGGTGATTTTAACATAACAAAATCACTCATGGAGAAGAAAGGAGAAATTAGAACACTTGGTACAGACTCAATTGCCTTCCAGAACTTCATCCCCAATATGAAATTGGTTGATGTGGAAATAAGCAATGGAATCTTCACTTGGAATAACAAAAGAGGGGGCCCTACCCAAGTGGCCTCAAAATTGGATAGATTTATGGTTTCAAAGGAACTTCTTCTCAGGGGAAGCAACATTACTGCACTCATACTACCTTTTGGGGGTTCATATCACTGGCCTATCCAATTGGAAGCTTCCCTTTTTGGCAAACCAAGGAACACCCCCTTCAGGTTTGAGAACGCTTGGCTCACACATTCAAATTTCCTCACAAACATTGAAAAATGGTGGAAGGAAGAGCTTCACCTTCAAGGTACAAAGATGTTCCTTCTTCACTATAGGCTTAAACACATTAAAGGCAGACTCAAAGAGTGGAATAAAAAGGAATTTGGTAACATCTTCAAAGCTAAAGGAGAGGTGGAAAAGAAACTAAAGGAAATAAACCAAATTCTTATCACAGAAGGCTATACAGATGAAAGGAAAGAGATGGCAGAGTCACTCCAGCAGGAGTGGGACAACAGATGCCTTCAAGAGGAAATACTCTGGAGACAGAAATCCAGAGTACAATGGATTAAAGAAGGGGAGAGAAACACCAAATTCTTTCACAGATCCACCATAGCTCATCGAAACAACAATAAAATTGTGAAAATTACAGATCAGCATGGAATAGAGAGAAATAGTCATGAAGAGATGGATAAGGTTCTACTCCAGCATTTTTAGAAAATTGCTGAGGAAACCTCGGAAGATAGATACCAGTTTACGGAAAAATTCACTCAGTACATCCCTAAATTGGTTACCAGAGAAGATAATTTCAATCTCAATAGACCAGTAACAGAGGAAGAAATTGAGGAAGCTGTGAAAGAGATGCAAAATGGGAAAGCACTAGGCCCGGATGGCTTTAATGTGGACTTTTTCAAAGCTTGTTGGAGGATAGTGAAATAGGACATCCTGGAGGTAGTGGAAGACTCTCGAAGATTTAAGAAAGTCTTAAAGGCACTCAATGAATCTTTCATAGCCTTAATCCCCAAACAAGAGAAGGCCACCTCTCCAAACCGATTTCGGCCTATATCAAATATACAAAATTATATCCAAAGTCATTTCCAACCGTCTCAAACCCCTCCTCCCAACCCTAGTGTTAGAGGAACAAATGGGCTATGTGGAAGGAAGACAAATTCTAGATAATATAATTCAAGCACATGAAATGATTCATTCACTCATTACCAACAAACAGGCAGGAATGATAATGCAGCTGGACATAGCAAAGGCCTATGACAAACTTAGCTAGTCATAAATAAGAGCAATTTTAAAAGCCTATGGCTTTGATCACAATTCGATTAAATGGGTTATGGTGCTAGTTACCATAGCTAGATGTTCAATTCTTCTCAATGGCTCTCCTTCCAAAACCTTCATGCCTTCTAGAGGTCTCATGCAAGGAGATCCTCTTTCTCCTTTCCTTTTCATTCTAATGATGGAAGGGTTAGGAAGAGCTATCAGAGCTACTAAATAAGAAGGAAGAATTCAGGGTCTGAGACACACTCAAGGTGGGGACATAGTGACACATCAACAATTTGTGGATGACACTATGCTTCAAGGCACACCCACTATCAAGGAAGCCAAAGCATTCAAACAGATTCTGAGTGAGTTTGCTAGGGAAGTAGGCACAGAAGTAAGTATCTGAGTGAGTTTGCTAGGGAAGTAGGCACAGAAGTAAGTATCACTAACTCAAAGATTTTCTTTTTCAATACAGATATTTGAATTCAAAGAAATATTTCCAGAATTTTGGGCTTTCAAAGGAATCACTGCCTGTGAAGTACTTGGGAGTTCCTCTCACTGCCAAAACGCTTCATAAGGATATCTGGGAGCCTGTTCTTAATAAGCTAAAAGATAAGATCAGTAAATGGACAAACAGAGCACTAAATCTAGTAGGGAGACTGATTCTCACTAAGGCTATCCTCCAAAGTATCCCTATCTATATGCTATCTGTCATTCCAGCACCAGTCGGTGTAATTACCAATATAAGAAACATTCTGAGAGACTTTCTCTAGGGGAAAGGTGAATAAAAGAAGAAATGGGCCCTTGTGGCATGGGACAGAGTATGCAAACCTAAGTCCCATGGTGGCTTGGGTCTTCATGACCCAGGAATTCTGAATAGAATTCTTGGTGCCAAAATCTGGTGGAGATGGCTGAAAGAAATACAAGCCCCCTGGGCAAAACTCTGGAAGCAAAAATATGCTAGCGAATGGCAAGAGAACAATCTAATCAGAATGACATGACAAGTTAAAGGTTCTGTAATTTGGAATAGGGCATGGGAGAATAGGGCCCTAGTCCAAAACTATAGTTTCTGGGAGATCAGAAATGGGAACCTGGCTTGGTTCTGGGAGGACAATTGGAAGCAAGAGAACAATCTTTGAAGTGGAGAATTAGTAGACATTCACACTGATACCATCAACGAAGGACTAAGGTGGGTCAGTGACTATTGGGACCAATCAAGGAACAATGGGAAATGGAGAACTTGGAAACTTCCAAATTACAGTGGAATGGGCATGCTGCATACTCAAGGTATAGCCCTTCAAGGTCTTTTAGACAAGAGACAAATCTTGAACTCAAACTTGAATGATCAACTAAGATGGGGAAAGAACAAGATAGGTCTCTTCCACCTTAAGGAAGCCAAAAGAATAGATGCAGGGCTTAACCTTGCAAACACTGATAAGACGTGGAAAGAAATCTGGGAAAATCCTCATTGGATGAAAGTAAAACTGTTCAAGTGGCTAGTTCAACAGGGCAAGATTCTAACATGGGATAACCTAAGAAAAAGAGGCTTTGTTGGCCCCTCAAGATGTCACTTATGCAGACAACAAGAATAAAATACAAATCATCTACTGAATAGATGCACTTTCACTATAATACTTTGGAATTGGGTTGGAGAAGTATTTGAGCAAATAGACAAAAATGTCAATGACATCACTACTACGTTGAAGAATTGGCGGAAATTTGTTTCGGACAATGAGATCATTAACTCCGCTTGGATGCTGACCCTAGGATTCATAATCTGGAATGTTTGGAAGGAGCACAACAATAGGATTTTCAAGGAGAAAGTGAGTTCGGTGAGCAGCATCCTTAAGCTAATCCTTAAACAACTCAAAGAGACTGTTCATATCCTGGGAGGTGCAGCTACTGGAAAACCCATTGGACAAAGAGAGGCCAGAATTTTGGAGAAGTTAGAGCTCAAGGTTCATCCCCCTCAGGGTTCTATGCAGATTAATAAGAAGACCTCAGCAGATAAGTCTTCTTGGCAACCCCCTTCTCATGGCTTTTTAAAATTCAACATAGACAGGCCTTCAAAAGGGAATCCGAGAGAAGCTAGTTAGGGAGGGGTCTTTGTTAGAAAATTATATATTATAGAGCAATGGAACACATAAAATATTGCAGAAATATAAACATAGAAAAATGCATAAAATAAGAGAGACACAGATATACGTGGTTCACCCAGTTTGGGCTACGTCCACGCAGAAACAACCAGTCCTTGTTTTATTATATTATCCAGTAAATTGAAGAGATACAACCTACAACAGATCCGTTGTAACACCCTCTTCTCTCTCAATCTCCTCTCTCTTCCTTACTCAGCATAAAGAGATACATAGACGCAATACAATTCCCTCATATATAGTGAGGGGTTTCCTTCTAGGGAAAAAAACCCTAAACTACACATAACTTCTACTGTCAGATCATCTGCCTAATGAACGGCCCAAATTAACTAGAAATTACTAGACTTTTACAAGGCAATTTTACATCTATTTTTAGTTTTGGGGGCGCTGCCCCAAACCCCCGCCGGGGGACTGCTGGCCCTCGAACCCCCTAGCCGAGGGGGATTAGCCCCCGTGGGGGGGACAAGTCCCCCCGGCATGGAGGGGTGTACAATCTTATTGGGGCATAAATTTGGCTAAGACCTTTGAATACAAAAGATAATCAGGCTCCACACCCAAAAATCTCCCACTTGGAGACTGATTATAGCAACTCCACCGCTGCTTGATTTGCTAGACAATGACTCCACTTTGGACTTGGCTATTTCTTATCTTCTTCATCATACTTGAAGACCAATTGAAACTGAGCAGATTCTCAGTTTCTCCTTGGTTGCAACTTTTGTTAACATATCTGCAGGATTCTGGCTAGTGTGTAACTTTTCCAGCTTCAACTGTCCATCTTCCAATGCTGACCATATGAAATAGTACTTGAGCTGTATATTTTTAGTCTTGGAATGAAATGAAGAGTTCTTTGCAAGATGTATGGCACCCTGGCTGTCACTGTATAACCTGCCCAACTCTAGCTTTTAACCAATTCATCTAGAAACCTTTGTAACCAAATCATTTCTTTACTAACCTCTATAGCTGCAACATACTCTGCTTCTATTGTTGAAAGTGCAACAACACTTTGGATTTTTGAAACCCAACTGACAGCTGTTCCACCTACAGTAAATACATATTCTGTAGTGATCCTCCTGTTATCTCTATCACCTGCCATATCTGCATCAACATATCCCTGTAGAGCAATGTTTGAAACACCAAAGCATAATGCTTGATTTGTGGTACCTCTCAAATACCTGAGAATCCACTTCACTGCCATCCAATGTTCTTTTCTTGGATTGTTCATGCACCTGCCTACAACTCCCACTGCATGTGCAATATCAGGCCTTGTGCAGACCATTGCATACAGTAAGCTTCCAACTGCTGATGCATATGGAACTTTAGACATATGAGCCATTTCTTCTTGAGTCTTGGGACATGCCTCCTTTCTTAATTTGAAATGGCTAGCCAAAGGTATACCAACTGGTTTTGCATTCTGCATATTAAACCTTTTCAACACCTTTTCTATGTACTCACTTTAAGACAATGTTAATTTGCGATTCTTCCTGTCTCTAGTTATTCTCATACCAAGGATTTGTTTTGCAACACCCAAATCCTTCATTGAAAATGAGTTTGCCACTTTTCTTTTGAGCACATTTATTTCCTGCATGTTAGAACCTGCAACAAGCATGTCATCTACATACAATAGCAATATAATATAGCTTCCATCATTTTTCCTTTTGAGATAAACACAATGATCAGATTGACATCTAGTATAACCTTGTTAAGACATAAACCTATCAATTTTTAGATACCACTGCCTTGGAGCCTATTTTAAGCCATACAAGCTTTTCTTCAACCTGCACACTAGTTTCTCCTTCCCTTTTACCTCATATCCTTGTGGCTGCTGCATATATATCTCTCCTCCAAAACCCCATGGAGAAAGGCTGTCTTTACATCTAACTGCTCAAGATGTAAATCTTTAGCAGCTACTAGACTTAGAATAGTTCTGATTGAAGTCATTTTCACAAAAGGAGAAAATATCTCATCAAAGTCTATACCCTTTTTCTGTGCAAACCCTTTCACCACAAGTCTAGATTTATACCTTTTTCTACCTCCATCTTCTTCCTTTAGCCTGTAAACCCATTTATTCTGCAATTCTGTTTTACCTGTAGGAAACCTGACTAAATCCCAAGTCTGGTTATGTGCTAAGGAGTCCAGCTCTTCTTTCATGGCTTGCTCCCACTTCTTCCTAGTTTCTACCTGCACTGCTTCTTCATAACATTCTAGTTCACCAGAATCAGTCAACAATACATAATATAATGAAGGAGAGTATCGTTCAAGGGGTCTACTTATCCTGGTAGATCTTCTAACACCAATTTCAGGCGTTTGAGGTGCTTGTTGCTATTGTGGTTATTGTTTTAGCTGTTGATCGTTATGATTTTCAGGCACCATCACTTTTCCTGTGATATCATCAAGCACTGTATATTCTCTATTTTCTTTTTCCTGTTTCTTTTCCTGCAACTGATTCTTATACAAGACCTTGTCATTGAATGTTACATCTCTACTCCTAATGATTTTGTGATTTTCATAATCATATAAGCGATAACCAAAATCATTAACACCATATCCAATAAAGGTACATTTATTTGATTTTGCCTCAATCTTTGTTCTATTTTCTTTATTAATGTGGAGAAAGGTGTTAGGACCTCATATTGTCCCTTTTTGACCATATATTTTGCTATGATGTCATCCTTTTTGACGTATATTTAAAGACCTTGTTATTGTTCTAACCCAATTATTCCAAAGGTAAACAATGTTTCTTCTCATCACTATACGTTTAATTATTTTACATATAATCACGCTATCTTCATAGTTAATCTTTGAATTTTTAGTTGTTGAACAGTTAAAGAATGATGTGCAGTCCGCGTTGCTGAAACTACTTGGAGTTTGAGAGACTATGTTGCAGTTGCTGAAACAGTAAGAATGACACGCAAATCTCGAGGCTGAAACAGTTGTGATTTGCATTCTAATTTTGACAGCAAGGGAGGAACCAGACTGATCACAAAAGGAGCTGCTACATTGGATGTAACTACCATGATCCAAAGACAACATTACTGTAACAACATTTTGTTGATAGGAAACTGATTTCCTATTTTTTTATAATTGGGTTGAAATAGAACTTACAATGTAAATCTATTGTAATAGATGTCTCCTCTTTATAAAGAGGAGACATCTACATTAGAGGGGGATGAACAGACTGCGGGGAAGGCTCAGTTGAAGGAACAGGACTAGAATCCTTTTTGTAATATGACATATTGATGGATGAATAAAATTTTGTTTCTAAACATCTCTTTCTAGTTCTTGTCTCCCGGGGAATCTTGTGAGAAGGACAGGGCCCACCTTCATCACAAGATTCACCCATTATATTTCTGCAGTGTGTTAAGTGTGTCTTTTATTCATGCCTTGTTAACAGTACTGTTTACTGAATATTATTTATAATACTCTTGCCGAAACTCTGTTTTCTTCTCAATTGATTGTTGCATTGTTTAAGTTCATTCACAGTCAATTCATGAGTGTTCCATCAGTGATTGAGTTTACAGAGTGAGTTGGCAAGCTTGATAATCAGAGGCAGGTGCTGGGGATTCCTGCTCCGGGAATAGGGTCCTATTCTCTGTTACAGCATGGCCATTACTTTCCTTTGCAGATTGATTCTTTTCCATTAGATTACTCCTTGAATGAAATTAGCATTCTTTGGTAGTTATCTGTAACAGAGTGTATTTGTTGTAACACAGAGTGGAGCTTCACTTGTTTAAAGCGAGGAGTGATTTGTTTGTACTACAACTTTTATTGCTTTTAAGATCGAGTACATATAATACGTAGTTGCCTTTGAAATAACCAGACTTCCCTGGGTTGACAATTTATGTAGCACTTGATTGTTTAATTAATAAGCAATTAAAGTGACCAACATTTTGGCGCCATTGCCGGGGAAGGCAATCATAAATTTTAAAAGCATTAATGACTTTATTTTAGATGTATAGGATGCATGAGAGGACGCAAGAAAACTAATCCTACAGGTGGCAAGGGAAAAGGCAGAGGAGGAAGGATAACTTTATTGATGACATTATCTCAAAAGCTAAAACTTCTCAGAGGTTAAGTTCTCGGAGGCCACAAACTCAACACTCTCTCCAAACGAACTACGAAACGGAGGAAGTAGTGGGACCTGAAAGGGCTGAAGAGACAGTAGAATATACTGAGGAACCAGTAGAGGACATTGAAGAACCAGTGGAAGATATTGAAGGATCAATAGAAGCTGAGGAACCAGACATTGAGGGTTCAACAGAAAGTGCTGAAGACCGGGCAAGTGCAACAGGGGAACAACCAATGGAGGGAAACAATGAAGGAATCTTTGGTGGGGGACGTGGAGGAGAAGGAAGAGGAGAGAATTCTCTCTCCACCTTGGAATTCCCTATTGGGGATCTTCCCAGAGGGACAACTCCTATGAAGAATATCCCACTCTCAACATTACCCAACTTCCATGGTTTATCATCTGAAGACCCTGATGAATTTCTTTTTGAGTATGATATATTATGTAGAAGTTATGATTATGTTACTAATGCTCAAAAGTTGAAGTTATTTCCAGCAACATTAAAGGGAAATGCACTGAGATGGTTTATGAGCCTGGGAGGCCATGTGATCACAACATGGGAGTAGATGAAGGAGAAGTTTCTGGCCAAATATCAAGATTATTGCCGGACAAGAGAAAAGAAGGAGGAACTATTCAAGATGGTTCAGAAGGAGGACGAAAATTTGGAGGATTTCGTGGAAAGACTGCAATATAATCTGCAGAGATCCGATCACCCTAATGTAAGTAAGGATATCCTTAAAACCATATTATTGAAAGGGGTACGGGATGATTGTTTAGATATGTTAAATATGCTTGGTAAAGGGGATATATCCAAGGAATCATATGATGAAATTGTTAACCTCTGTAAGAGATGTTCAAGAGGAGCTGCTAACAGATCGAAAAGCAGGGACAGTACATATTCAAGAGTCCAGAAATCAGCCAGTGGGGGAGCAACAAGAGCCGAAATAGGTAATCTACTTGAAGAATTTAAAACTGAAATGTTAAGCTCTTTTGCTTCACAGATTGATACCTTGCAGGTTAAAAAGAAGCAGGCAGAGGTAGAAGCTGCTTTGGCCATTTTCTGCCCTAAATGCAGAGAAAAACATCCACTAAGGGAATGCCCACTGGACAAGGTACCAATTTGTACCATTTGCAAGAAGGACCATGAAACACAACAATGCCCTTCTTTACCAGGAATAAAAGCAACATTACAACCACCTGAAGAAGAAGCTAAATCAGTTTATTTGATGACACAGAGGAGGCAATGGCAACCACAAGGACAAGGTACGAATTCTAATATGCTATTTAATCGTTGCAATAACTATCCTTCTTTTCAAGTAAATTACCCGCCCTTCAATCAAATGCAATACCCACCCTTTAACCAAATGAACTTCCCACCCATGCAACAAACAAACCCTCCCTTTGTAGATCCTACAATGTGGACTCCTTGGTCTCTACAACAATCTTATTTTAATCAATGGAACCCAAGCTGGAGAGCTCAGCAAATGCCGTTTCCAAACCAATTCCCTCAGTATCAGCAACCTCTCTCTCTGCCATCAGGTGCTCCGTCGAATAATCAGACAATGAGACCCCAGCTACCTGTACAACCGAACCCTAATCCTAATAATAATAATAATAAAGCTGTGCAAGTCATCGATATTCAGAACCAGCCTATATCTCCTATTTTCCCTGTGCAGTGTAATGATATCCATTTGCGGTCTGGGAGAATAGTTGAGCCTATTATTGATGATATTACTTCTTCTGACTCTGACAAAGAAGAGACAGAAAAAGATAAATCATCCAATAAGGGTGCTGAAACAGTCGAGCCACCCTCTAATAAAACTACTAAAACAGCAGAGCCACCATTCCCTGAGCGTTTAGATCTCACTAAGACACTTGAGCCCCCTGTTTTTAACCTTCTAGGGGAATTGCAGAACCTGTATGTCAAAATTCCAATTCTGCAAGCACTCAGAGATGTACAAATTTATGCCAAAACTGTTAGAGACATTTGTATCAAGAAACCTGGTAGGAAAGCTAAAGATCCTCTTACAGTTCATGTGATGGGTGCGATAGCTACTTTAATGTCAGGAAAAGCCCCTCTTCTAAAATATGGTGATCCCGGTCATCCTACAGTCACAGTACAGGATGGAAAAACTATTGTCTCACGAGTCTTGGTAGACTTAGGTGCTGCTATAAACATTATGACCCTTGAAACTGCACAGCTATTATAGTTGAAAAATGTAATTAGAGAGACACCAACTATCCTAGAGCTAGCTGACCGTTCCACAATCAAACCAGAAGGGGTCATTGAAGACCTGATCATCTCAGTTGAATCCTGGAATTACCTAGCTGATTTTGCTGTATTACAGACTAAAACAAAGTTGGGGGGGCATCCACTGATTTTAGGGAGACCCTGGCTGGCTACAACAGATGCCTTTATCAGATGTAGATCGGGCTCAATGAAAATTTCTAATGGATGTGAAACTAAGGAGCTCACTCTCTACCCTCATGCTATACCTATGATTAACAATGATAATCCTGTATGGTTAGACTATGAGGATAATGACACTCAACCCATTTTTACCATTGGACAAGCCTTAACCTTTAAAGACACCACCGAGGATGAAGTAATTAGTAATTTTATTTCTGAACCCTCCTCGGTTGCCTCTGAAACATATAATCAGTTAACTGCAATTTTGGAACCTGAAACACAACAAAACCTTAAATCTGAAAATTTATCTCAAACATCAACTGATATCTCCTCTAAGAGTATAACAATGGAAATCGAACCTAGCAAAACATTGAATATAAACCCTAACTTGACAGATGCTGAAACACAACAGTTAATGAAGTTACTTCGTGAAAATAAGGAAGCATTCACATGGGACTACACAGATATGAAGTGGATCTCTCCTGAATTATGTACCCATCATATTTATATTAAGGAAGGATCTCAACCAGTCTGTCAACCCCGGCGACGAATGAATCCCAATCTGAGGGAAATTGTCAAAGAAGAACTTCAAAAATTGCTTAATGCAGGGTTTATATACCCTATATTTGACAGTGAATGGGTTTCTCCATTAGATAGTACCTAAGAAAAACGGGAAATGGAGAGTGTGTGTAGATTATAGAGCCTTAAATAAAGCCACTCAAAAAGATCATTTACCCTTGCCATTTATTGATCAGGTGCTAGACAGTTTGTTAGGAAAGAGATTCTTTTCCTTTTTAGATGGTTTTAGTTGATATAACCAGATCAAAATTGCACCCCAAGACCAAGACAAGACCACTTTTACTAGTCCATGGGGCACTTTTGCTTATAGAGTTCTCCCATTTGGACTATGTAATGCTCCAGCAACGTTTCAAAGAGCAATGATAGGAATTTTCTCTGATATGCTTAATGACTCTATGGAGATATTTATGGATGACTTTACTCCTTATGGTGTGACTTTTGAAGATGCATTACAAAACCTTGAGAAAGTACTTAAATGTTGTATACAAGCTCATCTTTCCTTGAGTACTGAAAAATGTCATATGATGATGAATGAAGGAATTGTGTTGGGGCACTTCATTTCATTCCTTGGGATTCAAGTTGATCCATCTAAAGTGCAGGTAATTCAGACTCTTCCTATCCCTAAAACACAAACTAATGTAAGAAGTTTTTTAGGAAATGCTGGATATTACAGAATATTTATCAAAAAAAATTCTAAAAAAGCTTCTCCTTTGTTTGTGTTACTTACGAAAAATGTTGAATTTAAGTGGACTGATGATTGTCAAAAAGCATTTGATGAACTTAAGCATCAGTTGTCTACAACTCCTATTCTAAGAGGACCTGATTGGGCACTGCCCTTTCATATATCCTCTGATGCTTTAGATACTCCAATTGGAGTTGTCTTGGGTCAAGAAGAAAACATTCTTCCTTATGTTATCTATTTAATTAGTAAAAATATGACCCCTGTTGAACTTAATTACACAGTTACTGAAAAGGAATTTTTAGCAGTCATTTATGCTATTAATAAGTTTCGACATTATATTACTGGTTACCATACTTTTGTTCATACTGATCACTCGGCCATTAAGTATTTAATGAATAAATATGTTACAAATGCCCGAGTTACCAGGTGGTTATTATTACTACAAAAATTTGATATTACAATTGTAGATCGACCAAGTAAGGAAAATGTAGTTGCTGACTTCCTTTCTTGGATAAAAATTGATGATAATACTCCAATAGATGATTCCTTTCCTGATGAATACTTATTTGCAGTATCTTCTCACTCACCTTGGTATGCAGACATTGCCAATTATTTGGTTGTAGGGAAGTTACCATCACACCTGTCACATAGAGAGAAAAGAAAGATTATTCAACAAAGTGCTCGGTACAGCAGGATAAGTGGGTGCCTTTTTCATACAGGACTTGATCAGGAAATTCGGAGATGCATTAGAGAAGATGAGGTTTATGATATATTGAAGACTTGTCATGATGGCCCTTATGGAGGGCATTTTGCTGATAAGAGAACATCACACAAAATTCTCAGAATGGGTTATTATTGGCCCTCACTTTTCAAGGATGCAAAGAAATATGTCAGGGCCTGTGATAGCTGTCAGAGAATGGGTCAACCTAATCATAGAGATGAAATTCCACTAAACCCTCAGGTAATACTTGAACCCTTTGAAAGATGGGCTCTAGACTTTATAGGACCCATCAATCCTCCATCCAACCAAAGAGTTCACATATTGGTTTGTACAAATTATATGACTAAATGGGTGGAAGCTAAGGCACTTATTAGAGCTAATGAGGAATCTGTTTTAACCTTTCTATTTGAAGAAATCTTTGCTAGGTTTGGAGTGCCTAGAGAGCTAGTCACAGATGGAGGACCTCCTTTCAATTCTCATGGTTTTAAAGCTACACTTCAGAAATATCATATTAATCATAAAATGACTACACCCTACCACCCCCAAGCCAATGGTCAGGTGGAAAGTACAAATAAAGTCATAGAAGCCATTTTAACAAAAACAGTAAAGGAGAATAGAAAGGATTGGTTTCAAAGGTTGCCTGAAGCATTATGGGCTTACAGAACTACCTGGAGGAACACTACAAGTTTTTCACCTTATGAATTAGTTTATGGTAAATGTGTTGTTTTTCCTGTGGAATTTGAAATTAAAACCTTAAGAACTGCTTTAGCTATTAACCTTGACTTGACTGATGCATAGACATCTAGGTTGCAGCAGCTTCAGGAATTGGATGAAAAGAGGTTGGATGTCATCCATCAAACAAGTATGATTCAACAGCAAAGAACTAGGTGGCATGATAAAACTATTAAGCACAAGCAGTTCCAAAAAGGTAATTGGGCTCTATTGTATGATTCCCGGTTTGAAAATTTTCAAGGAAAACTACGAACAAGGTAGCTGGGACCTTATGAGGTAGATACTGTTTTTCCAAATGGAACAGTAAGGCTCCTAACAATTGATGATTCTAGAACACCATTGTTAGTGAATGGGTATCGAATCCATTTATACCAGCAACCTATTTCTAAAGAGGATTTTAAGGCCACTTGTATGGAAGATTTACATTATATCTTTTTGGGGGAGTCTGCTGCCCCTCAGTGCACCTAATCTTTGCACTATATATTTCTTAACTAATAATCCCTGTCAAGGGTTGCCATGTTACAATTTATTATTTTGTAGGTCTTAGATTCAGAGGCTGGCTGAAAAGAACAATTGTATTGCAAGCAGGATCAAGTTTCATTTTGGGAAACATTGTCATTCCACTTCAATTCATAATTCATTCCCTCACATTACCCTTCAGCAACATTTTCCTATTTTTCTTTATAGCAACATCTCTTTTTCCCTTTGCCGAAACACCAATTTTGCCCATTTTTTTCCCATTGCTGAAACACCAACTTTTCCCCATTTTCTTCGTTGTTGAAATACCAATTTCTTCATTGCTGAAACAACAAAATTTTCCATCTTTCCCTAAAAAGCACCAATCTTCCCATTTTTCCCATAATTGAGGCATCAATTCCTCTCAAAAAGGACCAATACATATCACTTTTCATTGAGAGAATCATCCATTGATCCTTATAATTGTGTTCCGTCACTACCACCTCCTGTGATTATAGAAAGCCTTTCATATAAATACCCTCATATCTCACAACCCCGTTTCATAACTATTGGTGATCTATTAGCAACAACATTATACTTTCAGCACATCAATCAAAGGTAAAACGTGAGGTATGCGTTTTTATGTGTAAATATTAAACTGTAGTTAATGAGAAGATCCCGATATGATTAACGAAATCGCCGTACATTCAAACTTATCATTTTAGCCGTAGTTGGGGGGGAATACCAAAATTTGGCAATCATTTCACGATACGCCAATCACCGTCCTTTTTTTGTCACGACCGTGTCTCGTCACCCCATCTCTGTCTTATTATGTCACAACCTCATTTGCAATATTTACTTTGTTTTGGCTGCGGTAACTCGGCTCTGCACTGTGCATTTTACTGAAACCAGTAACTATGGGAGGTAACGCTATTCGAAATGAACCTGGCTCAACATCTCTACTGGAATTACACCCAGAAGTATACCAGATTTTTCAGCAGGCAGGTTCGGTGGATTATTTCGAAGGCTCGAGGGATTTGATTCTCAGTAAGTCCTGGAATTCGCACGTAATTTAAAGGAAGGTTACTCTACTGTTCAGGGAGTGCGAATTCCAGTAACAGAGGAGGATATATCACAGGTTTCAGGTTTACCAGCCGATGACATTCGATGGTTCAGTCGTAAAAACATCATTTTGAACGCACAATAGGACTTTCTTCTACCTGGAGAGCGGGTCGAACCTAAAGGTAGGGGTGTTGCACTTCATTCATTACCACCTCCATGGCCGAGGGTTGCAGAGTTTGTCAAGCACTACCTCACCTGCAAAGGACGTTACCAGGTAGTGTACAAGCATGACTTTGTGTTGTTGAATCATTTAAGACATGGTTGTTTATTAAATATTCCATACTATCTGCTTGGGTGTCTAAAGAATATGTCACATTATTCCATGAATGCAAGGTACCCACTCCTCTCCCTCACTCACCATCATCTGGTTCAGCTTCTAATTCAGAGGGGCTTTGCCTAGTAGAATCCCCCTCCCCTTAATAACCCACCCCAGGAAGCTGCTAAAATTCCTCAACCAGAAGCCAAAAATCCCCAAGAAACTGCTAAAGTTCCTCAACCAGCAGCCGAAACTCCCCAATTAGATGCTGAAAATCATCAACAGACCCGTGGAATCTCTCAGCAAATTGAAAATCCTTTTGTACAACAACTAGGGAACATCATTGATTCCTCAGAAATTCCACCACCCACACCAGTCAATCCAACTGACCCCTCCTCCATATCTACCCCACCCCTTAACTTAGCTGAATCATCCACTCCCACTGTCCATATCCCCAGCGATGATTCAGATGATAACATCCCCATTGCTAAGCTAAAAAAGAAGAGGCAAGAAAAGGCTGCACCTCTACTAAAAAGATGAACAAGAGCCTCAATTAAAGAAGTTACTACTACTGATGACCCTCCTACCCTAAGGAAAAATGTTCATAAGAGAAAAACCATTGTTCTTCCTGCCTTTCTACCTCGAAGACAAACGAGGACGTCTTCTGAAGCAGCAACTGAGACCACCACCCCAAATTCCCCACCTATTATCCTAAAACCCCATACCCCACCACACCCCCAAGGCCCTGAATCTTTACCTTCCTCACCCTCGGGTACTGAAATGCAAAATGCTCAGGATTTTGTGACATCATTCCTTTCAGAAGACGCAGCTGCCCCACAAGAACCAGCTGTTGATTTATCAAAAGTAGACACCCAAGATGATGTACATCATGTAGCTACCCCACAAGAACTAGCTACTAACTCAACAGGTGTTACACAAGAACCACCTGCTAAGGAACAGAAAATAGACGACCTAGAGGTAGCTGTCCCACAAGAACCAACTACTGACTCAACAGGTGTTACACAAGAACCACCTATTGAGGAACAGAAAATAGATGACCTAGAGGTAGTTGTCCCACAAGAACCAACTACTAACTCAATAGGTGTTACACAAGAACCACCTGATGAGGAACAGAAAATAGACGACCTAGAGATAGCTGTCCCACAAGAACCAGCTACTGGCTCAGCAGCTGCTACACAAGAACCGCCTGCTGATGACCATGACCAGGATGCAGTCGCTACCAATCCAACAGTTGTCACACAAGAACCACCTGCTGATGATCATAAAACAGATAACCAGGATATTGTACAGAATGTAGTTGTTAGACAAGAACGAGCTACCCAGTCAGCAACTGCCATAGAAGAACCATTTGCCGATATGTAGAATTTGGATGGTTAGGATGATATAGTCGTTACAGAACTAGCTGATGATCCAGCAGTTGTCACACAAGAACCACCTGCTGAGGATGCAAATAATGAAGCTGTCACGAAACAACAATCCTTCCATCCACTAGAACCATCTACAGAGACTGCGACTGCTACAGAAGGCCCTGTCACCTTGGCCTCCCTTCTACAAGAAAACGAGTTTCTGAAATCCGAGATTGAGGTTTATAAGCAGGAGTTAATAATGGCAAAAGCCATTCCTGAGGATAGAAAGCTTAATCTGATCCCTTTGGTTGGTGACATTCAGATTAGAGCCTTTGTCTCTTTCCTGGCCAATTAGCTTATGTGGCAAAATGCCTTCCTTTCAGCAACACACAATGAAGATAATCGCCTTATGTGGATTCGATCCGAGCCACAGAATGCCGTTGTTTTTGTTGTTGAACATCATCGGTTTTTAAGGGAACCAGGAATGACCGAGCATATCAGAGAATTATAGGCAATAGTTTTAAAGGATTGTCAACAATATGTCAAGACTAAGGGAGCTCTTGCCGTACAGGAAAACAACCTATTTTGGGAACACTGCCCTAAGCAGAGAAGGGAATATCATCCCTATAACCGTCTTAATCTTTAGACAGAAATTTCACGGCTACCTACCTATGTTAAATGCATTCAACAGTGTGCCGAAAATTAGTTGGGTTATCATTTTCACTTCCCTCTTCTTTGGCTGCCAGTACAACAATATAAAGCTTACTTCAGGTTGTCCAAAAAGGAGGAGCTTGCAGCATGGCAGAGATTACAGAATGTCCAGGGTTTCAGAGATTTGGTTGATAGCACCTTCTATACTTACTGTATAAGTAATTTGCACTGTACATTCCAGTACTCCGACTCAGACTCAGAGTAGAAGTTGCATGAGGACATGCAACCCTTTCAGTTGGGGGGGATGTTAGGACCTCATATTGTCCGTTTTTGACCATATATTTTGCTATGATGTCATCCTTTTCGACTTATATTTAAAGACCTTGTTATTGTTCCAACCCAATTATTCCAAAGGTACACAATGTTTCTTCTCATCACTATACGTTTAATTATTTTACATATAATCACACTATCTTCATAGTTAATCTTTGAATTGTTAGTTGCTGAATAGTTAAAGAATGATGTGCAGTCCGCGTTGTTGAAACTACTTGGAGTTTGTGAGACTATTTTTGCAGTTGCTGAAACAGTAAGAACGATACGCAAATCTTGAGGCTGAAACAATTGTGATTTGCATTCTAATTTTGACAGCAATGGAGGAATCAGACTGATCACCGAAGGAGCTGCTACATTGGATGTAACGACCATGATCCAAAGACAACATTACTGTAACAACATTACTGTAACAACATTTTGTTGATAGGAAACTAATTTCCTATTTTTGTATAATTGGGTTGAAATAGAACTTACAATGTAAATCTGTTGTAATAGATGTCTCCTCTTTATAAAGAGGAGACATCTACATTAGAGGGGGATGAACAGACTGTGGGGAAGGCTCAGTTGAAGGAATAGGACTAGAATCATTTTTGTAATATGACATATTGATGGATGAATAAAATTTTGTTCTGAACATCTCTTTCTAGTTCTTGTCTCCTGGGGAATCTTGTGAGAAGGACAGGGCCCACCTTCATCACAAGATTCACCCATTATATTTCTACAGTGTGTTAAGTGTGTCTTTTATTCATGCCTTGTTAACAGTACTGTTTACTGAATATTGTTTATAATACTCTTGCTGAAACTCTGTTTTCTTCTCAATTGATTGTTGCATTGTTTAAGTTTATTCACAGTCAATTCATGAGTGTTCCATCAGTGATTAAGTTTACAGAGTGAGTTGGCAAGCTTGATAATCAGAGGCAGGTGCTGAAGATTCCTGCTCCGGGAATAGGGTCCTGTTCTCTGTTACAACATAGCCATTGCTTTCCTTTGCAGATTGATTCTTTTCCATTAGATTACTCCTTGAATGAAATTAGCATTCTTTGGTAGTTATCTGCAATAGAGTGTATTTGCTGTAACACAGAGTGGAGCTTCAGTTGTTTAAAGCGAGGTGTGATTTGTTTTTACTACAACTTTTATTGCTTTTAAGATTGAGTACATATAGTACGTAGTTTCCTTTGAAATAACCAGGCTTCCCTAGCTTAACAATTTATGTAGCACTTGATTGTTTAATTAATAAGGAATTAAAGTGACCAACAAAAGGCTTCACAACCAAAAGTATTTAAAAATGAGTAGTTTACCTTTTTACCTATCCATGCCTCTTCTGGAATACCACCATCCAAGGAACTTGAAGGAACTTTATTTATTAGATAAACACCAGTGTCTACAGCATCTGCCCAAAATTGTAAAGGCAATCCTGCATGCAATCTCATGCACCTTGCACACTCCATGATTGTCTTGTTCATCCTTTCTGACACACCATTTTCTTGTGGTGTTCCTGGAACTGCCTTCTCTCTGCGAATTCCATTCTCTGAACAGTACCTATCAAACTCTTTGCTGCAATATTCACCTCCATTATCTGTTCTAAGACACTTCAACCTTTTCCCTATCTCATTTTCAACGAAAGCTTTCCATTTCTTGAAAGTATCAAATACATCAAGTTTATTTCGAATACAATAAATCTAGGTTTTTCTGGTTGCATCATCAATAAAAGTAACATAATAACAAGAGCCACCAAGAGATGATACCTGAGCAGGTCCCCATACATCTGTATGCAAAACCTCTAATTTTTCGCTCTTCTTTTCTTTCCCAACTCTAAGGAATCTGACTCTCTTCTGTTTTCCATAAACACAATTTTCACAGAATTTTAAATCAACATGCTTCAAACATGGCAAAAAAATTCTTGAGTGAAGAATCTACATCCCCTTCTCACTCATGTGCCCGAGCCTATGATGCCATAATGCTGTATCTTCTCCTGTAGAGGTTAAAGCATTAACAGAATTAGAAATACTATTGCATAAGTACAATGTACCAACCTTTTCTCCTTTCGCTATTACCAGGGATCCTTTAGTGACCTTCCAGGTTTTATCTGTGAAAGTAGTTACGCAACCTTCACCTCCCAACTGCCCTGTTGAAATTAGATTTTTCTTCAGATCTGGAAAATGCCTTACCTCCTTCAGTAGCCATTGATTTCCATTCTGTTGTTTTATGAAAACTGTACCCATTCCAACGATTTTACAGGGTTTATCATCACCCAATCGAACCTGTCCAAAATCTCCTTGAACATAATCATGAAAATGTTTCTTATCAGGTGTGGCATGGAATGAGGCCCCTGAATCTACCACCCAGGCATGAATAATATTTTCTAGTGAAAGAATCAAAGCATCTTGCAACACATCACCTATTACATTCACTTCATGATTAGTTTCTTGCTGTGTGTCTCCTTCTTTTCCCTTCCGAGACTTGCAGTCTTTCTTCAGGTGTCCTTTCTTCCTGCATTTCTAGCACACTATCCCCGATCTAGACTTGGATCTACCTTTTCTTGACTTACTGCAATATCTTGAGCTCTTTCCTCTTTCCATTTTTCTTCCCCTAGTCTCTGCAGTCAAAGCATTACCTGATGTCTCATCGGAGCTTTTTTGTCGCATTTACTCGCTAAGGATTTCACCGACAACATCATCAAAGTTTAAAATACTAGATCCAAAGGCATAGTTACTAATGGCCATAACTAAACCATTCCAACTTTCTGGCAATGAGCACAGAAATAACGGAGCCCTAACTTCATCATCAAAATTTACCCCTACAGAACTTAACTAACTTGTAACTGTATTAAAATCATTTAAATGGTCTGCAACAAATCCACCTTTTGACATCTTCATATTAAATAACACTTCATAAGAAATACCTTATTTGAGGCCAAGGGTTTTTCATATAGTTTGGCCAATGCCGACATTAAACCCTTTGTCGTCGTTTCCTTTGAAATATTAAACGCTACCGACGCCGCTAGGCACAGCTGTATTGTTCCAAGTGCCTTTCTGTCGAGAATATCCCATTCTGTGTTTGTCATACTTGTTGACTTCTTTGTCTTTCCGCTCAATGATAGGTACAGATCTCTCTGATACAGATAATCTTCCATCTACATCCTCCACAGTTGGTAGTTTTGGCCGTTGAATTTTTCAACCCTAAACCTACCATCTTCTCCCATTGGTCCCACTCGAACCAGGAACCCTTCTCTCCTGCGAGTTTATCAGCCAAATAGACCTTCGGCTCTGATACCGGTTGTTAGAAAATTATATATTACAGAGCAATGGAACACATAAAATATTGCAGAAATATAAACACAGAAAAAATGCATAAAAGAAGAGAGACACATATATACGTGGTTCACCCAGTTTGGGCTACGTCCACAGAGAAATAGCCAAACCTTCTTATATTATATTATCCAGCAAACTGAAGAGATACAACCTACAACAGATCCACTGTAACAGCCTCTTCGCTCTCAATCTCCTCTCTCTTCCTTACTCAGCATACAGAGATACATAGATGCAATACAATTCCCTTATATACAGTGAGGGGTTGCCTTCTAGGGAGAAAAACCCTAAACTACACATAAATTCTACCGTCAGATCATCCACCTAATGAACGGCCCAGATTGACTAGAAATTACTAGACTTTTACAAGGAAATTTTACATCTATTTTTGGCTTCGGGGGCACTACCCCTGAACCCATGCCGGGGGACCGCTAGCCCCCGGACCCCCCAGCCAGGGGGGGATTAGCCCCCCCGCGTGGAGGGGTGTGCAATGTTCCTGGGGTATAAATTTGGCTGAGACCTTTGAATACAGAAGATAATCAGGCTCCACACCCAACAGTCTTGAGGGATGAGGAAGGAAACATACAAGTCATCTTCCACAATTATCTAGGAAAAGCAACCAACAATATGGTTGAGCTCATGGCGATGGAATTTTTCCTAGAAATACTAATGAAGCACAACATTCACAATGTCATCATTGAGGCCGACTCAGAATTAGTCATTAACTCAGTGAAGAGGATAAATGCTGGCACTACTCCTGAGAAAATCTCAGAACATTGAAGGCTTCTACAAGTCTACCAAAGAATCCAAGTGCACCTAAGAAGGCTGAGAACTCTTAGGTTGGTGCATATTTGCAGTGAAGCCAACAAAGTTGCGGACTGGCTTGCAAATGAGGGGGTATGAAACAAGCATATCGACTTGTGCTACTGGTGGGAGGAGATAACGGATGACAGGTTGAAAGAAGGATGCTCATCTAGGGCCATCAGCGACTAACAGCAACGTCAGGAAAAATCAAGAGACAAAATTTCTGAAACAAAGCCACATAGACGGGGTCTCGTTGATCTGGATTCATTATGAAATGTTATGACATATGTAAGGTCCTTTTTAGGATACAGGTCTATGTCGACCTCCTTAACCCAGGTAACAGCAAACCAACAGTCTCAGAGGGACAGACAGAAGGAGGGATCTTCATCTTCCTTTGGCCCTTGCACCGAAATCCTAATTTTCTCGGTAGGCGCAAAACCCCCGCTTGTATTCCTGTGATCGCTTTACTGCCCTCGGGGTGGTTTTTGGTTCATCGCATGCTCTTTAGGCCGGAAGCGGTTTTTCACAATCGGGAGTGATTCCACTCACCACGCGACACATGGCCAAGGGTGGGGAGGAATTACCACCCTCATCACGCGCTAACTATCGGTGCTATTAGTCTGCGCGATATGATCCCTAACCGTTGGATCAAGCGAGGACAATCCACGACCAGGATTGAACGTGCTTGTTGGTGGGTCCGATACAATGGTTATGTTTCGAGCTATTTACATGAATCGCGTGCAAATGGTGGATTTTGGGTGGTAAAAGTGATCGCCAGTTATGCCAAAAATGGACCCGATATGGTTATAAATTATGGTTTACAGGGTTCATCGGGTCCGATATGTTTGTTAAAAGGTGAGCTTGTTGGCCACTCGATATGTTTTTCATCCGCTAGATCTTTAGCCTAGGATCCAATGGTCAGTTTTGGACTGATGGTTTATGTTAGTGGGCCGTGTCCATGGGTTCACTTTGTCGTCTTGCAACCATGGATTGGGGTGGTCCTATCATATTGGTGGGCCCCACTACCGAGCTCACCGCTTGTACACTATTTCTTCTTTTTAATTGAATAGAAGGATTCAATTTTTCCTTAGCTAAAAAAAGAATTATGCTATTAAGAAATTTATATTGGGAGAGACGTAATTAAATTTTATTATTTAATTGAAGATTTCCAATTAAAATAATAATAAATCTACATTTATATATTCATATATTGATTGGAAGGATTCTCACTATGGTCACTTCTTTCAATTAGATCCCCTTCAAGCCTTTGGGATACCTAATACTTTCTTATATAATATAGTTGGGGCTTGCTACTTTTTGGCGTGTTGGAGTAAACAAACTTGATGTGTTTTTTTTTATCTCGCAGTTGGAGTCTATGGAATAAGAGAGAAATTTGATAACTTGAAAAAGGTGGTAGCTTGACAAAAGTTGTAGAGAAAACATTAATCTCTCCTACCTTGACAGAACTCATTGTCAATATCAACACCTACAATAACTTTGTTGTGGAATATTATCAAAACTAATAGAAGGATATGGAAGAGTGTATTGTAAGAACCTTGATAAACATGGCCACTGAAACTTGGAATATTGTTTGTAGGAAGAGAAAATTATGTTTCTTTTTTCCAAACATGTATGTTAGTATATTACAGTTTAATGAATATGTTTTCTTATTATCATGTATGGTTTCATACTTTAACAAAACATTCGCCAAGACTTCACAATGTTTTATTATTCAGTAAAAGATTTTCCAAGATCTTACAAGATTTTATAATTCAGTGAAATATTCTCCATCACTGTACAAGATAATATAATTTGGTGAGAGATTCACCAAAAAAATTATATATACATATTATATTATTGATAAAATCGCCTCCCATTTTTCCTATGTATCATGAGGATTAGCCCATTTATTATCCATATAAATTTAGGGTGGTTCTTAAAATTTTCCCTGGGTGAGATTCAGTTTTCCTTGTGAATGGGCATAGGCATAAAGTGAATTTTCAGCCCATCACAAAGGAAGACTTCATGCAAAAAGTGCAGCAACAGTCTGAACTTTAGTTAGTAGGTGGCTATGCCAGCTTATTGTAATCTGATTTCTTCTCTCTTGAAATAAAATTTAAAGAAAATCCAAAAAAATTATATATAATAATTAAAAGAAAAAATTAAAAAGAAAAAGAAAAAAAATTCCCTGTGATTGTGAAAATCAGTTCTACTAACATGATTGTAGAAGGATTAACCTAAAAACCAGCTTGCTGGTAGGAAGATCAGTTCTAATAAAATTGGAATGTTGCTTGATCTTTAGATGTGTTAACTGTCACCAAGAAGAAGTAGGTTCAAGTACAGGAACCAAGCCCTTATCCAAGTTTGGGATAGCTGGCACAGAAGTTTTTATTCAGGAAACACTCAATTCTCGTTGCATTTATTTTATGGATCAACACTATACAGGTAGATGTCAGGTGAAATTCTGCCCTTCTTCTATTCCCATTTTCGTAAAATAAAAATCCCCTTATTTTCTTATTTTTATCCCATAAAGTTTACCATCCCTTTCTTCAAAGAAATTTTCCCTATCCAATTTCGTATTTCCCTCTTTTCCCTTGAAAATTCTTCCCCAAAATCCCTTTTTTGATTTATCCCTCTTGGTGGTTTTGCTCTTGAATTCCTTGTCGTAATTTCCTTCCCATTCTAAAAACTTACCCTTTTTCCCACTTTTTTCCCCAATGAATCGATTGCAGGATCTGATGCGAACTCACAAATCAGATCGAAAGGCATATGTCAACACAAAATAATGGCGAATAAAACCTCCTTTGTACATTCAACACATTTTTTAATCAAACCTATGAATTATATCCTATCAGAGTTTTCTTTTGGTTCCTGTTATGTTGCAAATATCCCTGGTGCAGGAATGTGTGTTCGAGTGCAACCAAGTTTGATGCAGGCATGGGTAGTGTGAACATGTCTGAAGTGCAAGGATGCTCGGTGCAGGCATGTTTGGGGCAAGCACATCCAGTACAAGCACGTTCAGTACATGAATCCTCACTGCTAAGCGCGCCCAGTTCAAAAACATATGTTCTGGTGCAGGTACACCTGGTGCAAAAATGCACATTGAAGCTTATCTTTTGCTTCATGAAATTTTGTACAGGAAGAACAAATGTACCACCTACAGCTCATGGCATTCAGTTTGTATTATGATTAACACTTTGTTTTATCATTTACCAAATTAGGAAGAAATTGTTTAGGTACAAATATATTTTAGGTTATGAAATCTTATATTTTTAATGAGTACTAAGTACACCTTATGTGAGATCATGGAGTAAATGTGGGATGGTACGATTCTCTCGAAATTCAATACTTACCTTCCCTTGAAAAAATCATCACCTGATAATAATGGCCTTACTCCATGTCCGACCTTGTATGACCGTTATGTGGAATTATTATCTAAACTGTCACCTCTTCCAATCATCATCTCTTTCCTGTACTTGAACCAATTCACATTCACATCCGTGTAATTTTAATGATGAAGCACGACCTTTCATGAAATGGTTAATATAACAATGAGTGTATAGCTTTATCATCATTTGAGTTCTTTTTGTTGTAGTATCTTTTTAAAACTTGAGACAAAGATTGGGTGAGTTCGAACAAACAGGGCGCCTGTAAGGATTGAGCCACAATACATACAAGAGATGGAACAGACAATTGAGCATAGGAATAGTCTTGTAATATTATAGGAATCCAGGCTTCTCCTGTTTCTGCAGAAATTCGATGGATTTGACTCAACTGTGGCAATAACATTTGCCCTGACCTTTGATGGAAGTCGAGCCAAGGTTGGTTCATTAGAATTTTTAGTCACAAAATAATTCATATCTCAGGCTACATTCTTACCAGCAATAGGGGAGCAATGGTTAAAGAAGGGGAAGTTAGAAAGACACTGTGGTGCCAGTTCGTGGTCAACCCAAAGCAAAAGGTGGACTGGAAGAACGGCCTCCAACGAAACACTATGATCGGAAAGTGGAAGGATCTCATGTATGTGTTGTAGAAGTTCCTTACTTGCGAGGGCCACTACTCACTAACTTTCCTCTATCACATACACCTCCTCTTTCACTTTGAGTCCAGTAAGCTCATCAATTTCCCATATTATTTGCTCAGAAGTTTAGAAAAGATGGTGAAAGGGGTTCAAAAAGGAAAGTCCAATCAGGCTGCATATAAATTATATCACCATGGGTTGATCACAATCTTAATTAATAAAGGGTTGGAAGCTAGAAATGTGATGGGAGGAATTCTTGAAAGAGTTTCAGCGATGGAGTGCAAAGAAGTCGACTCAGAAGAAGAGTGCAGAAAATCTGACTCAAAAGAAGAGTGCATAAAATCCGTCTTAGGAGAAGAGTCTAGGGAAGTCGGTTATGAAGAGGAGTGCAGGCAAGAATGAGATATTGAAAACGATGACCCCACATCCTACTAAGACCAGGAGGTCATCCAGGAGAAGGACTACCTCTTCGAAGGCGGGTCATGCTCAATCGACCTCTCCGATATCATTGGATGAATTGCCACCTGCTTCACCAAGTAAAGATAATATTTCGGTTCTTGCTGAGGTAGCAGCTCATATAGTGGTTGATGGTGACTATGTGGAGAAGGAAGACGACACACCCTTGTCGATCCTCTTTGGCAGGATGAAGAAAAGAAAAGTGATGTCGAGTGCAAGAAAGGACCTGACAGAGGGTCAGATGGATGACAGGACACATGGTACTGAAACCCTCAATGATTTTAAAGACTAGGGTACTGAAACCCTTGGGAAGATGGATGAGCAAGGTACTGAAACCCTTGGTGCGAATGACGAGTAGGGTACTGAAACCCTCAATGATTTTGAAGAATAGGGTACTGAAGCCCTTGGTGAGATGGATGAGCAGGGTATTGAAGCCATTAATGACTTTGAGGAGCAGGGTACTAAAACCCCTGGTATATTGGATGAGCAGGGTACTAAAACCCCTGATAAAATAAAAATGCAAGGCACTGAGACCCTTAGTGACATTGAGACTCTAGGTGTTGAAACCGTTGATGATATTGCAATGCAGGAACTGAAAGGTGGCCAGGATAAACTCGACCTTGATGATGACAGCACATGTTTGGAATTGAATGCCGAGAAGTCTGCACTAGAGGAATTGGGAATGGATAACTCTGCCCTCTGTTTGAGCAGTCGAATAGAAGAGCTCAAGCAACATGTTTATGGTTTGGAGGTATTAAACCAATCCATGAAAGAGTAGAGTATAGTGCTAAAGCGAGAAAACGTAGAGCTGGCAGGAGAGGTGAAGGAGCAAAAAAGATAAGTTAAGATATGGAAATATCAAGCCTCGAAGTGTTATGAACGTCTTAAAAAGTTGACTAAGAAACTCAAAAAGGCTCGAAGCAGGAAGGCAAAGACATTGAAAGTAGGGATCAACATACAAGTTCAGAATTAAAGGGAGGCCCTTTTGTTTTGTTTTTTTTGCAACAGGTAAAGGTTGTGTGATGACCCACAACAACTTAAGGAGGGGATAATGTTGGTAGGCTAAATTGCTTCATTTTTAATCCCTTTTCCCTTCAAAACCATAACCTTAGACCTCTTTTTTAACCTTGTAAACCCCCCTATTCCCGCACTAGTCTAAGAATCGTGCCTTTTCTTGCACTAGCTTTGTATTTCATGTTTAAGGGTTATGAATGTGCTTAATTAATCATTTTCATAGATTTTTTTTAATAATCTTTGCAACTAATATTTCTCTTCGTAAAGTATTTGATAGGCAATGTATTGATCATCTCGTTAGCATGGTCGAGTGCAGGTAGGATTCCAAACACCGTTGGAAAATATTTAACTGCCGCGACAACTCACCACCTCATGTGGACACCATGTTCCAGAATGATCAACTCAAGTCAGGCTCAGAGCGGAGAGATAATTTAGGGATATGGTGGAGATTGGGTCATCGACCGAGTACTTAGATTAGCGTTTTGTTATAGCCGAAAGGCTTAGTATGATCTGTTATTATTATTTTTTTATAGCCGAAAGGCTTAGATTGGCACACTTGATGTAATTTTGTTACGTCCGTAGGCCTGAATGAATGTATAAATTATAGGATTCATATAGAAAATGGTAGTAAGCAATAGCTATATCAAGGATATTGTAATTTCATTCTTCTCTCATTTTGCTGGTATTGCCCTCGTTCTGGGTTGGATTTGAACTCATGATGTACATTTGTTGATTATTAATAGAAAGGGACCGCGCCATGATTTCTCAATCTTGCACTGTAATTTTGTGTTGATGTGTTGATTAGAGAGTTGAATCTTTACATTTCCTAAATAGGGAAACAAGCTGGTTGGCTAGGGCCCAACCAACCCAACTCGTTTTCCCTCGTGTTCTTCTTTTCCAATTAAGGTGTGTTAATTTCATTTAATGCAAAGTGTGAAGTAAATAGATGCTTTTATTCTCCTGCAAAGTTTAGATCTAATTTCATCGTTGTGTGACGGATCCATGGTGTGCATGCTCGATTGAGTTTAATTTTATAATTTCTTTTCGTCGAAGTTTAATCTCGTTTCTTCCTGGATCGTGCAAGTACGCATTCCTGCACTAGTGCATTTACAGTTTTGCAGGTTGATTTCATTGGTTCATTACAGTAATAGTCTTTTATTCTTATATGATTGATGAGCCTTAATGGGATTCTATAGTGCGTGATTTTCATTCCAAAGTATTCTTGATATCTCGAACTAAATATGATTTTGGTAATTTGAAACTGAACGTCGTTGTGACACACTAATATGTACCTGTACTTCATATTGTTTAGGAAAGATTAGACTTTATGTGTAATTTTTCTTAAAGAGAATATTCCTGAGTTAAGAAGGTTATGAATTAAGATCAATTCCTGTGAATAACTATTATAGGATTTAAGCCTTCTGTCACAATTAGATGATCTCTTTAGATTGCATGAAGAAGTTCCTTGATTAAAGAAGAGTTCACTTTGACTTTGGAAATTAATTCTTATTTTAGATATTAATATTGGTTGAAGTATCTTTTGGTTTGAGGAATTTATTTTGAAGTTTTGTTCACCTTTGCAAGTTCTTTTCCTAAATTAACACATTCTTTATTTTCTTATAAGAAGGATTGGAAAACTTGGTGTAGGAATTTTTGTTATGGTACAGGAATCAATATCCTAATACAAGAACGAAGTTCTCTAGTCCTAAGGTTTAGAGCTCCTGCATAAAGACATAAATCTTTAGTACAAGTGTAAAATATACTTCCAGTACCTAAAATTTGTTCTAGTACTAGTGCAAGCACATTGCAGAAGTATAAGAATAATAGCTTAGTGTAGGAAGAAAAATCTATAAGAAGTCAGATATCTTCAAGGGTCCAATTATTAACCTGGCACATAACTATACTGAAGAAAAACATAGATTTACATTTTCATTAGTCAATATTGATTGCAAGAATTTTGAGAGTTCCTTTCATTTATTTTCCTGCAAGAGTACTTTCTTTCACATTCCAGCACTAGAATACCTTTGGTGTAAATTGTCGGGTGATATTTTCTTTCAAGATTACAATTAAATAAGTAGGAATAGAGTTTGGAAAAGTTCATATCATTTCTGGCATTTCCTGTGCTTCATCTCTAAGTTTATGAAACCCCCGGGTTGACAATTAAGTGTTGAAGGAGTTTGCCTAACCATAATTCCTGCACCCAATACGAAGTGCTGAAGGAGAAAATTTTGCAGCAGCGATGAGTGAGTTACATGAGCGATTTAAGCAGAGGTTACAAGTTAATATCTTCAAATACAAGCAGAAAGTAGATTTAAAAATAAGAGAAGTGAACTTTGAGGTGGGAGACATGGTCTAAGATAATCTAAGAAAGGAGAGATTTGATACAGGTGGATGTTGGTGGCCACCCACCTATTCCACTTAGACCCCCACCACTGTTGCTTTCATTTTTTCAGTTTCCTTAATTGTAGCACAATTTACTATTTTTGGCATTTTTCGAGTCCTGAACTTCTGAAGCCCTTTTGATGCCCTAAATGATGTTTTTTGGGAAACCCAGGGCAAACATGAGTTGTAGACTGAGGTTTTCCACTCAAAAGTTGTAGTCCTTGGATAGATATTTCTAACGAGGTATTGTGCGCATCAAATGGAGATCGTATGCCAAATTTATGACCTCGGGTAGTTGATGTACCAATTTACCCAAAAGGGGCCCATAATTTTGGCGCTTCATCTCCTAGGGTTAGGTTTTTGTATGTTTAGGGTTTTCTATTGTTTCTCAATAATAAATCTATGCCTTTGAGCCTCATTGTAACATAGTTCAGAGGCATGTAGTCGCCACATCTCTTCTCAAAGATAAGCTACCATCGCCCAAGCTAGTTTATGTCAATTATGTTTGTAATCTTATTTCAGTATTTGATATTAATGAAATGACGTGTTATTTTGTTGCATCTCTATATTTATGGTTATATATTTAATTTGTTGCATTCCTATTTAAGTTCGGATCAAGATTTCCAAGGACGGAGTATAATCAACTTAAGATGAACAAAATAGGTCCTTGCAAGATACTTCCTAGTGACAAAGCTACATCTACAACAAACAAAGACAATGACGATGTCAATGAGAAACAATAGGTAAAAAATGCCTATGGAAAAAATATTGGAGGCTGAAATGATTTTGGACACAAGGGTTGCAAATAAGACTAGAGGGAAGGAAAATCTAGAATACTTGGTGAAGTGGAAAGGTCATATGGTTGAGGATTCTACTTGGATGAGGGTTGAGGATTCTACTTGGATGAGTGTTGCATCTCTACAAAAAGCATGTTATTTTGTAGAAGACCTTATGAGCAGGAGCTCATAAATATTTCTTTCTTGGGGAGCCCGATGCAGGTGCATAGACCGAGCACAAAATTTGATGAATTCTAGACAAGAGCTTACCAATGTCATGGGATGGTCACATGGTAATGCGGGGAAAAAAAGAAGAAGAAGAGTCTAAATGTTTTGTTAAGAAATTTTAAATATTTAATTTAGGAGTGAATTTTGATTATTTTTTAGAAATAAGTTGGAGAAGTTATTTTTTGTTGTAAATATAGTTTTCAATTCCCTTATTTTGTGGAGAAGGGGAATCGATTCACATTTGTGACTCTTGGTTGTCATAGTTAGTTTTTTCTTTTCAGAAATAAAAAGAATGAGCACCTAAAAGCTCCTGAGGGAGGAGAAGAGAGGTAATTTTTATTTTTTTGTCTAACTACAGTTCTTAAGTTTGCAGATGTGCCTGTACTCTCCAATCTTTGTGAACTAGAAGGTATTTCTATGAATGGCATAAATGAATAACAAATGGAATTGTGAGTTTGTATGGTTTGAGATTGAATCGAAACCCTATGATTAAACTAAATCGATTTCAACTTATGAATTGTTATTAATTGCAGTTTTATTCCTATGCATTGGGTTAATTTGAGAGCATGTAACTTGTTGAATTGATTTGCATTGAGAATTTATACATTGTGGCTTCAATCATTGTGTTATTTGTTCATTTATATTTAGTATTCTTGTTGTATCAGTTTCAAAGACTTATGGAGGAATTCTCACTTTGTTCTAGAGTAGTGAATGCATAGCTTTTTTTCAGCAACTTGAACGCTATTAAATTGAACTAGAGTACCATGTTTTGAATATGGTCAAAACCCCTTTTATATTGGTTTTTTCGACTGTAAAATTTGAACTAATGTTGCAAATTATGGTGAAGAAATGCAAAGTAAATTGTTTACTGTGTTGATTAGAAAGTTAAGGATGTCGAAAGTTGGATTGGGAAAGAGGCGAGTCAACATATTCCCATAAATTGTAATACAGGAATTTGACAGTGCACTACGAAATCATTTTGCAGAGAACAACACCACCAAATCATCTTGTAGTGAAAAACACTACCAAATCATTATATAGTGACTGAATAGTTAATTAGAAAACAAACACTACCAAATAATTTCGTAACAATTGTGAAAAAAAAAAGGACTATGTATCGGTGTCAAATCTCCCTTTAGCCTTCTTATTGCACCATAGATGCTTTGAACTCCACTTTTATCACATTGATATCCAAAGTTTCCAGTGCATCTTCATTTAAAGACTATCGACCCATTCCCTTATGTAACACTGTGTGCAAAATTATATCTAAGATCATTTCCTATCAGATGAAAATCACATTGTCTAATCATATTGGGCCAGAATAATTTGGTTTTCTACAACACTGTTAGATTAAGGATGCACTCATAATTGCATAGGAATCTATTAAATCAATTATGGTAAAACAAAAAGGTCTATTTTACGAAAAATTGATTTACATAAGGCATTTGTTTGTGTGGATTAGTCCTTCATGTGTATGGTTTCACATAGAATTGACCTCTTAGTTCGAGTTGTCAATTGGGTTATGGCATGTATTTCTTTTGCTAACTTTGTGATATTAATCAATGGGGTGCCATTAAATCTTTAAGGCTTCTTGGGGACTAAGGTAGGGATGTGCCTTATCGCCTCTTCTTTTCTTAATTTTCATCAAGGGTATGGGAAAATTGATATCGAAGGCACAATTCCACAGGGCCTTCTTAGGTTTGGGGCTGAAAAGGCACATTTATATCACACTTTTAATATTCATGCATGATGTTCTCCCGTTTCAGAAACTTTCAATTATGAAATGGAAGAATATGCACCGGGTCATTAGCCCATTTGGTGAGGTTATATGTCTGTATATGAACAATTCAAAATATTTAGTAATTCCTTCATTTTTTGATGAAGCTCATATATTGGAGATTGTTGGTCTGTTTAATGTGGATTGAGTGTTGATGGACTCAGGCTTGAATTATCTCGACTTCTTCCTAAAGCTAAACAATTATTGCATTAAATATTGTCATTGGCTTATTGAAAAATTTAAACACACGATGGTTAGATGGTCACATATATGGCTTTCATTGGGAGGTAGATTGATTATGGTTCAGGCGGTTCTTCAAACCATTATGGTTTATTAGTTGCATCTATATATGTTGCCTAAACATATCATCAGAAAGATCAATTTAATCATATCAAAGTTTCGATGGGTGGGTACCGAGGATGTTCATAAATTTCATTTGACTTGTCTAGAGATAATACCTCAGAGAAAGGAATATGGTGGTTGTGATATTAAGGACTTAGAAAAATTTGGTTGGCCTTTATTGATGAAAGGCTTATGGTGGGCACTATGTGGACATGGTATATGTTAGTCTATCATTAAAGAGAAGTATTTGAGGAATCAATCATTGGTGTCATGGATTAAGGAGGGAACTCGATTCCCTTGTGTTGTCTCTTACATTTGGAAGCGTTTCATGAAAGAAAGGAATTGACTATTGGGAAACATTGAATGGAAGATTGGGAATGGTGTGGGGGTTGAGATCAGTGTTGATCCCATCCGAGGATTTATTGGTGACTAGACATAATCTCAGTATATACTATCAAAGTTAGATTCAGGTAAACACTGACTTTCTTCACCTTTCATGGTCTAGTTTTCTAGATCTTGGACTTTATGGATAGCTGGCTACATATTGGGATAGGGATGTGTAGAACTTCTCTTTGGTAGACATTACATTAACTGCTAAAGATGATTATTTCTCTTGGTTTGATGCATCAGTTTAGGGACAATAGCCTCCATCATTACACTCAATGTCTAGTTGATGGTTTAGGAAGATGTTTTAGATAGTTAACTTGGAAAAACAAGTCGTTGACGTGGGACAATTTATGTCGAAGAGGTTTTAGAGGTTCACGTAGATGCATATTATGTGGATTTTATTTGGAGGATGCAATCCACCTATTTTTGAAGTGTTCATTTACTACTCAAATTTGGTTTGAAGTGTTGAACATTTTAAACATTAATGTAGTTTGGAACTCTATATCGTTGGAAGCTTGTCTAAGAAACTTGATGACTGGGTATAAGGTATAACACAAGCTTCCTTTATATATTATTTGTGGCATTTGGAAATGTTGAAACTCATTATTTTTTTAGAACTCTCCTTTGAATATAAATGGTACTTGTATAAGGATTGCTGCTTATTTTAACGAATCTAGGCCTGTGATTAGTAAATGTGCAGTGATAAACATACTTTTAATAAGTTCTTCAAGTAGATTCCCTCGAGGGTTCTTTGATGGTGTCATAAATAACAACACTTGTGGATGTGGTGCCTATATTGACATTAATCTTGGACATCATTATCACTTCTGCTGGAATGGAGGTGTTGGCACTAATACTCAAGTCGAGGTTATTGCTCTTTGGGGAGTCTTGTTCTGTGCCAAGCGACTTGATATTGAATCGATGGAAGTATTTGGTGATTCAAAGGTGGTGGTTAAGGGGGCCACAAAGTAGACAACATTCAACCCTCCACTGTTGATTACTTTATTAGAGAGAATTAAGTTGATGACTGAGCAATTTCAGGTGGTGTCATTTTCTCACATTCACAGGGAGTTAAATGGAATTGTTGACTCACTATTTAAGGTTGGGCATAATTATAATTTTGGAGGTATTTCATGCAACTCCTTCCAAAATTTCACATTCCAGGGATTCAAGAAAATCCCATGTATATAATCCAACTACTTGATTGGTTGGTGATTTGGTCTTCTTTCTTTTTTGGCTATGTGGTTGGTGGGGTGGGTGAACAAGTAGCCAGATGCATACCATTACGTGATGTGGATGTATTTATATGAATATTTTCAACAACATACTATGTATCAATCTTACTTTGTTGATGGATATCATTTCCTTTCTTTTTTTATCGTAGTCTGGATTGTTGCGATATCTTTTGGTTTTAACATGATGGTATATATATCTCTAAAGTTCAATCATTGGAGTTCTGTGAGGGTTGTAATTGGAATAGTTTCTCAATTGGTGAAGTTATCTTTCCCCTTTGGAGTGAATTACTTGGTACCAATCTAGTAATGTGTTAACGGTGCTGGAACTGCCAACATGTCAGGGGATCTCCCCTGTAAGAAGTCCCAATTAGACCTCAGACCATTTGGTGTAGAAGTCCCAGCAGTGGGTCATATGGTAATGTCTTGACCGCGATTTTGCACAGAGGTAAGTAAGATAACTCTGTTGGTAGCAAGAGTGTGACAACTATAGTAAGACAAGGAAGGTGCATGAGAGGTTCTAACACATTGAGGGTGAAGTGAGTGCGCCCCTTGGAAACATGTAATAGTACTCGACTTGGAAGGGAACACATGAGTGAAGATGCATCACAACATAGAAAGCAATTTAGCGAGCAATCCAAAGTGATGGTTAAACCGACAACACATTTCAAAAAGTTTCATACATAGTCATACAGAATAGTCCATACATGCATGCATAAACAAACAATACATATATCATTTAGAGTAAACTAGATAGCATAGAATACAATACAACATATGCATGAAACATGTTGGCTTTGTCATATTAAGAAGTGTAAGTTCCAGTCATACAATACATCCATGTCCAACCACTTGTTCCAATAGTGGAACATTATAGCCACAATCCCCTGCTCCTCTAAAGAGATGTTCTAGCTCTGCGCAGTGGAGAAGCCAAGGCTCGTTACAATAATATCCAAGCTCTCTCCAAGATAGTCTTATCGGAAGGTTGGATTACCAAAATCCTATACAATGAGTTATGAGGGACTATTTATAGCAAAGGGTGGGGTGACCCTTGACATTCCCCTTTTTGACAGTTCATCTACCCTCATGACACTTCATCTACTCTATGATTGTTACATCCAACTATCTACACTTGACTTACACTTGACAAGACGTTACATTACAATGCACATGTACCCATGTGAGAAAAAATGGCTTGAGCAAGTCATGCAAGACATCACTGACACTCGGTCCATTGTGGTGAGACCAACTCTTTGACATGTTTGTGATGGTGAAGATGGTGAGCTGATGCCAAGCCTGGTTGTCCGTGATGGTGTGCATGCCCTTCATGGTGACATCTTGCTGAAGCGAACTCTTGCCTTTGTTGCATCTGGGTGCATTGGCATGGCTCTTCCATCCAACTCGTCTGCTATCATGTGCATGGTCTTATTGGGTGCGACCGAACTAGCAACACATTGATGCATAGTGTTCATGTCGATCTTCCAGTGTGTGCTGGTGGTCATTCACATCGACTATCAACTACATGCTTAGCTCTAGTGAGACTTGCTTCTTGTCTTCACCTTGGTGAGTGTGTTGAATGGGTTGGATCGCATGCATGTGCACAATGACATGCATGTTGTTGAATCCCTTTTTTATCGGGAAATCTAGTGTCCACTTGGATCTGCTAGTCCCACTAAGACTGGTAGCTATCTTAGAAACAAACAAACTAAAACCACTTTCGTTTTCCTTTATGAAAAGTAGATAAGAGTGGAATGAAGGACACCAACCTCAGTCTTGCACTTGGTTCCTTGCTTGATTCCTCTCCTTTCTGACAGATCCTTGCCGCTTCTCCTTTGTCTACCCAGCTTCAAAGAGCACCTGTGGAATCAAAGCAGCATAATACTATCGAAGAACAGAGATCTACAATCATAAACAATATAGGACCAGATATATATTGACCACACAAATGCATATATCATAAAACATACAAGAATGTGGAGGAAAACTTGAATATCTTTATTAATAATCAAGAATAGCAGAAAGGATTACAACCAATTGTTCTGACCCAGCGTCATCCTCCATCATGAAAGCCCTTCTTTCAACTCATGAAAAGCTTAGATCACCCAACACTATGATATTCCAACATGAAACCAACAACACTTCCTTACAAGATACAAAATTCTAGCCTCTGGATCTCTGGGATGAGGGATCCATATATAGATGATTGTAGTGGGGTGAGTCAGCTTCTGGGATTCTGATTAGTGTCCTCTCTCTGATAGTTCTTGATTCCACTTGGAGATTGATGATCTCTTACTCATCCCTGGGTGAATTCAGAGAGGCAAGTGTCACAGGAGAAGTTTCTGGAAGATTCCATGATCATCCACCTCGCAACTTGACTCTGCCATTTGTCCACTTTCACACATCGCACCCCATAGAAGGGCTTTTCAGTATGCATCTCACCTCCCGTGTGCATTTAGGTTGGATGCATCGCACTTTGACCATGGAGCAGGTGAGATGGTCCAGTTTTGACCAGTTCTGAGTACTTTTTCATGGAGAACTTCTGGGAGATGATGTAATCAGCGGACTTTGTTCTTTTAGAGGATGGAACAACATCTTTAGGGACTTAGGAGCCCTTGGTTTATGGACATGTTTGATTGGGGTTGCAGTGCCCAAAAATGTCTATAACAATTGCCCCCTAAAGCATGAGGTCGTTTAATCTTTTGATGTCGGGTGAAATGCTTTATCATGAGGATCCGTAGTTTTTTCGAGCTAGAAGGTGACCTGTAATAAGATACAATACAATACATTATATTCATAATATTTTTCATGATCTAGCTGAGGCGGGCATTCCCATGCTCAGCTTTATAAATTCATTTTCATGTATATAAGACAGATAACCGTCTGTGCGTGAGACTGATGATTCTGATAGAGCCATCATCCTTTGATTCAGATGATCATCTGTGCAGCAGCAATGTACATTTGATGTCTTTATTTTCTTGAATATATCGCAGCCTGGATGGATGAAACTAGATCCAGGGTCTTCAAACTCGTTCAATCTTCACTTGGAGTACAAGTCGATCCATGTGAAAGATGTTCTGGAGTCGAACATGGAAAGACATCGCTTGATTACCAGCCAATGATGTATGTTGTTAACAGGTGCGAGAGGAATCACCGATCATGATGATGACCCTCAAGGTACTACAGTACAATTCGCGGGGTGTGAATAAGGGATTTGGCATCGAACACCACGCAAAATCTTTCGGTTGAAGGCCATTGATGTAAACCTGTCGCCAGAAGTGAGAAACTTGCCATTGAGGCATGCAAGCTTCAAAGTACTAAAAGGGTTGTTCCTAAGTCGACTTCTTGGATAATGAGCTGATGTCGACAAGAAGTGGCCCGCCGTAGGAGGGCCTTAATGAATCCCACATCTACGACACGGAACGGAGTAAATGATCTTGGAGGTGAAAACGATATGATGATACAGGGTTGAGGGTGGCGGTCATGAAAGAATGGAGCGTGAATGTATTGCAGCGGATGAGACATAGGTGAATTCTCTGAGCGACTTCTCTTGAACATACTGGCGACATTGACATGATGGATTGGTAGCATTAACCCCAAATGTGGATGGTGTGATGGACCAATAGTGATATGACCAGTGAATGGAACAACCCAACCCAACTCATATGCAGAGTGAAAGTGTCATGTTCAAGAGCGACTTGCTACCAATAAAGTTTCTTCAAGTTTTCTTCCCAATTTTTCCCCAGTCATTGCTGACTAGTACCTCTTTATTTTTGTTAAGCTTGAGGAGGATATGTTAAGTTATGGTATGTTCTATGCTTATAACAGTTTACTTCTTTTTCTTATTATATTCCACCGATTAGCAATCACATGTACATAAAGTAAAGTGCAGATAGAACATTAAACGATCGACAGAAAACAAGCCAAGACAAGAGACACAAGATGTGGTGGCTAGCCAGGGACAAACCCCACAATGTGTGGGGAAACCCTTTGATCAAATCTTCTTTTATCTTCAATAATTCAGCAGAGAGAAATAGTACAATAAATCTGATTCATATCAGCAGTAGCAAACCCTAGATCAGTAGCATCAGCATTAGCGGCTTCATTATCAAACTAGGGCAGACCATATCTCACAAACCGACCGTCGGATTGACTTCATTCCACCACCAAAAGTTTCAGCTTCCAAAGGAGGTTCAGATGAACCTACAGCATAGTTCAGATGATGAGATCTTCTAGGCCACGCAAGTCAATCTTTACTTTTGCAGTTGCAGCTTCAGTTTTAGCAGTTTCCGGCTTCAAACTAGGGCAGTCGATATCTTGCAAACCGTTCATCGGATTGACTTCATTCCACCACCAAAAGTTGCGGCTTTCAAAGGAGGTTCAGATGAACCTACAATTCAGTTCCAAAGAAGAGATCTTCTAGGCCACGCAAGTCAATCTTTACTTCTGCAGTTGCAGCTTCAGTTTCAGCAGTTTCTGACTTCAAACTAGGGCAGTCGATATCTTGCAAACCGTTCATCGGATTGACTTCATTCCATCACCAAACATTGCGGCTTTCAGAGGAGGTTCAAATGAACCTACAATGTAGTTCCAAAGAGGATATCTTCTATGCCACGCAAGTCAATCTATACTTCTGCAGTTGCAACTTCAGTTTCAGCAGTTTCTGGCTTCAAACTAGGGCAGTCGATATCTTGCAAACCGTTCATCGAATTGACTTCATTCCACCACCAAAAGTTGCGGCTTTCAGAGGAGGTTAAGATGAACCTACAATGTAGTTCCAAAGAGGATATATTCTAGACCACACAAGTCAATCTTTACTTCTGCAATTGTAGCTTCAAATTCAACAGCTTCCGGCTTCACATGTGTGAGAGAGAGAGACCCATTTCAGTGCAGTAGAGAAGAGACTCATATCTGCGCAGTAGAGAGAGAGAGAGATGTGATGAGATGATTGTGTCTAAATGAGGAAAATTCCTCTTATATTTATACACAACGTTGGTGGGTGAATAGATGCGACTGTTGGGCTTCTGAGCCTACATGAGTTGTAGGTCGGCTTGATAATAATTCCATAATCAAAATAAATTCATATCTCTATGAATACTTATCGGAATCGGATGATCTTTATATCAATCCTACACCTCTCGATGAGAGGAATCTAATGAAAATATTATCAGCCATGAATAAGATGACCCACATGAAGTTTTTCCCTGGTTGACAATTTTAACACTCCCTCTCAACCATGGAGAACTTCATCTGCAATCTGTCTATCGGTCGTTACTATTCATCCATCAAATGCACTGCCTTGTACAGCCTGACCCTTGCCCTACTCTGCTCTATTTTGCTTGTTCTGCTTTGTCTTGTTCTGCCTTGCACTGATCTGTACTATTTTGTTCTATTCTGCTTAGCTCTTGCATTGTTCTGTTCTACTCTACTTTTGTCCAAATTATAAAGAAGAAGAAATGATCGAGGATGTATCATACTGACTCAAAGTTAGTCTCAGAGTAAGAAATGATCGAGGATGTATCATACTGACTCAAAGTCAGTCTCAGAGTATGTACCACTGGTCCCAGACCAGTCTCAACCAACCCAAAGTCAGCGTCATAGTGAGTACAACTCCAATGGTCCCAGACCAATATCATCCTCCACTGACTCAAAGTCAGTCTCAGAGTATGTACCACTGATCCCAGACCAGTCTCAACCAACCCGAAGTCAGCGTCATAGTATGGTACAACTCCTACCACTGGTCCCAGACCAGTATCATTTATCCCAGATCAATGGAGGTCATCCTAGCGTAGGGAGTACGGTAGTTACAACGATGCGTCCATCGGTACTACTATGGTCCCTAACTTCATTTCCCTGCTCATTGATTAGATGAGAGGTACTTCCCATGAGTCCCAGACTGCATGGGTAGGATGCCTCGATAGGAGAACTAATCAATCCTGTCCTCACAGGAGAACACATCAATCCTGCTACAATTGCCATAGAGAACACATCAATCCAGGCCTCACAGGAGAACACATCAATCCTGCTACAATTGCCATGGAGAACACATCAATCCTGCTACAATTGCCATGGAGAACACATCAATCTAGGCCTCACAGGAGAACTAATCATCCTGCTACACAGGAGAGCGAATCATCCTGTTCCACAAGAGAGGAATCATCTTGTCCCACAAGAGAGCGAATCATCTGGCTCCAGTGTGCACCACCAGGGGAGGGTGAGTCACCCTGTGGTCATATGTTGCTCCAGTAGGAACCGCAAGCCCTCAGAGCTCCCAGAGCTCAATGTATGCAACATGCAGGACCCTTGTACAAGGATTTCTTGCCGACTCCAAGTCGTTTAGGAAAATCACAGATTAGATCTCTCCTCGGGGCTTTGACAAGGTGTATCAACCTGTACATCATCTTAATGTGATGGAGCTTCCTTGCTCATCGACTTACCATATCCCAGATGACATCTATCTGCTAGAGCAATTGACGAATACAGGATTCCTCAATAATCGAATCCCACCTCTGGTTGTTACAGAGAATCACAGTGGTATCCAATGTAAATCCAAACAGCTCACTGAAGAGCTTTCGCAACCAGACTGCCTCACACGAGGTTATGCTAGCCACAATATATCCTGCTTCGGCGGTGCTCAAAACCACCGACTTCTGCTTCCTGCTCATCCAGGATATTGAAGCAGATCCTAAGGTGAAACAATACCAGAAGTGCTCTTACGGTCCACCAGACTGCCTGCCCAATCAACATCAGTATATCCAAGTAGTCTCACATCTCCGGCAATGTATCTTAATCCATGAGAGATTGTGTCCTGAAGACATCTCAGAAGATTCCTGGCATCAATCCAGTGAGGCTCAACCAAATATGAGCTCACAATGCTAACTGCAAAACATATGTTCGGACGGAGGTTCACCAAGAACATCAATGCGAATGAGTTTTTGAAACTCAGAGGCATTTCCCAAGTCTGGTCCGACATCACTACCATAAAACTTCTAAAAGTCAAGATCCTCGAGGTAGTCACAGGCTTGCAGTCCATCATACCGAATCTTTCCAATATATTTACCACATATTTTCCTTGAGATAGGAAAATTTCCCTTGGCTTCTGCCACACTTCAAGTCCTTGGTCCTTCATTTCAAATTCAGAAGCCATCTCCCTCTTACATTTGTGAATGAGAGGGTTTGCACCTGTTAGAAAGAGGTCATCCACATACAACACCAGTATGAGAGGCTTGTCATCTTCAACCTTAAAGTAAAGGTTAGGATCAACTTCACTCCTAGTGAATCCCAGCTTCATCAAGTAGCTATTGATCCTCTCATACCATGCTCGGGGTGCTTGCTTCAGCCCATAGAGAGCCTTCTCAAAGTCGGAAGATTGATCTCCTTGCTGAGAGCCATATCTTCGTCAAAGGTGACATCATGACTAATTATGACTTCCCTTTGACTGGCTACATAGATTCTATAGCCTTTAGTATTTTCACCATAGCCCACGAAAATTCCCTTCTTTCCAGATGCTCCCAATTTATTTCTTTTCTCTTTCGGCACATGAAAGTATACAAGGCTTCCAAAAATTTTAAAATGAGAAACATCAGGTTTCTTACCGGTGAATTTTTCTTCAGGAGTCTTGGAACCCAATGCTTGATGAGGGCATCGATTTTGTACATATACGATAGTGTTTGCAGCTTCAGCCCATAGAAACTTAGGAAGAATTTGATCATGTAGCATGGCCCGGACAGCTTCCATAATTGTGCGGTTCTTCCTTTCTACCACACCATTTTGTTCAGGAGTATATGGTGTAGTAGTCTCCCTCTTGATGCCATCCTCTTTACAAAAACCATGGAACTCATTAGATTCATATTCAGTCCCATTGTCAGTTCTTAAGATCTTGATCTTCTTTTCAGTTTGATTCTCGATTAGGTCTTTGAAGTGTCGGAACCAAGGGAACACTTCATCCTTCTTTTTCAAGAAGTATATCCAGGTCTTTCGAGAATGGTCATCTGTAAAAGTGAGATGATATGAGTATCCTCCCAAGGAGTTCACAGGCATCATACCTGATATGTCTGAGTGAACTAGTTGTAATATATTGGAGGTCTTGCTTTGACTTGAAGGGAATGGTCCCCTTTTGAGCTTTCCTTCGGCACATCTCGGACATACACCTTCTTTCTCTACTTGGAATTCAGGCATCCCTGCTACCATCTGTCTTACATCGGGTAGAGCTTTGTAATGAAGGTGGGCAAACCTCCGATGCCAAAGTTTGGACTAAAGAGTTGTGTCACAAGACATGACACCTAGCGAACTTCCATCGACCTGATATAATGAATCAACACTAAACCCAAGAGTAAAGGCATCTTTAACATTATTTTTCCATATACATACCTTGCCAATGCTGAAGGTTACCTTGTAGCCTCTGTCTTCCATTGCTAAGATGGACACTAGGTTCCTTTTGAGGTCAGGTGCATTTAATACATCCTAGAATTTCTAGCCTTCTTGAATGCTTGTCCTCTTCCTTGATTCCCAGCTCTCCTCTTACCTTTGCTGTTGAATTTGTCATTCCCTTGATTCCCATCAGAGGGATTTCGAGTTGCACCACTGCATACTGTACCATGCTTCTCTAATCATGATTATCATCATGCTGCCCATGTCCATGATTTTATCCATCATAATGCTACTCAAACTAGTGTGCATCATCATCATGATATCCTATATGTCCATGATCTCATGTTGCCCTTTATGTCCATGATCTCATTCATCATGATGCTCATGATCTCATACATAGTGACTTGCTTTATCGCAAATGTAACATCGTCATTTTCTTCTAGCCTTGGGTCCAGCCTTTCCTTTTGATTTAGTCTCGGAATTATTTCTTTTCTTTGCATGAGAAGAAAAGGCAGCAGGAAGACCTTTAGGCATGGGCATTTCTTGCACTTCTTCCCTTGTTTCTTCTTGAATGCATCTAGCCATTAATTCCTAGAAACTAGGAATTACATTATAGTTCAAAAGAGTAGTCCTGAACACATACCATTCAAATGGCAATCCTCCAAGAGTTGTGAGTGCCATTTCTCTGTCAGTAATAGATTCCCCAATAAATAGGAGATCGTTCTTGATCTCGGTGATTCTTAAGAAGTATGCTTGCATACTTTCATCGTTACCCTTCTTGATTTCCCTCAACTTATTTCTAAGAAACAAAACTTGATTTGCATCATTAACTTTAAATAAACTCACCAGTCTGTCGTAGATTTCCTTGGAGGTGTCTAGATCAGAGATGTAGGCCACCAAGCGCTTGTCGATAGAGTCCCAGATGATCTTCTTTGTTTTGACTTCTCCATTTTTCATTTGTTCCAGGCAGCAGCAGATGCATTTGATGAAGGCTCAACAATATTGCCTCTTACATGGTCCAGCACTCCTCGATCTTCAAGGGTTAGATCGATAGACATCTTCCATCTGTGATAGTCAGCTTTCTCACGGAGCTTGTCTTCGGCAGGAAAGAGTGTTGAGGACCCCATAGTTCTTTTCTTGCTCTTGCTCGGGCTTTGTCTTCACCTCAGCTCTGATACCATGTTAAGTTATGGTATGTTCTATGCTTATAATAGTTTACTTATTTTTCTTATTATATTCCACCGATTAGTAATCACATTTACATAAAGTAAAGTGCAGATAGAACATTAAACGATCGACAGAAAACAAGCCAAGACAAGAGACACAAGATGTGGCGGTTAGCCAGGGACAAACCCCACAATGTGTGGGGAAACCCTTTGATCAAATCTTCTTTTATCTTCAATAATTCAGCAGAGAGAAATAGTACAATAAATCTGATTCATATCAGCAGTAGCAAACCCTAGATCAGTAGCATCAGCATTAGCGGCTTCATTATCAAACTAGGGCAGACCATATCTCACAAACCGACCGTTGGATTGACTTCATTCCACCACCAAAAGTTTCAGCTTCCAAAGGAGGTTCAGATGAACCTACAACGCAGTTCAGATGAGGAGATCTTCTAGGCCACGGAAGTCAATCTTTACTTCTGCAGTTGCAGCTTCAGTTTCAGCAGTTTCTGGCTTCAAACTAGGGCAGTCGATATCTTGCAAACCGTTCATCGGATTGACTTCATTCCACCACCAAAAGTTGTGGCTTTCAGAGGAGGTTCAGATGAACCTACAACGTAGTTCCAAAGAGGAGATCTTCTAGGCCACGCAAGTCAATCTTTACTTCTGCAGTTGCAGCTTCAGTTTCAGCAGTTTCAGGCTTCAAACTAGGGCAGTCGATATCTTGCAAACCGTTCATCGGATTGACTTCATTCCACCACCAAAAGTTGCGGCTTTGAGAGGAGGTTCAGATGAACCTACAATGCAGTTCCAAAGAGGAGATCTTCTAGGCCACGAAAGTCAATCTTTACTTCTGCAGTTGCAGCTTCAGTTTCAGCAGTTTCCGGCTTCAAACTAGGGCAGTCGATATCTTGCAAACTGTTCATCGGATTGACTTCATTCCACCACCAAAAGTTGCAGCTTTCAGAGGAGGTTCAGATGAACCTACAATGCAGTTCCAAAGAGGAGATCTTCTAGGCCACACAAGTCAATCTTTACTTCTGCAGTTGCAGCTTCAAATTCAACAGCTTCCGGCTTCACATGTGTGAGAGAGAGAGACCCATTTCAGCGCAGTAGAGAAGAGACTCATATCTGTGCAGTAGAGAGAGAGAGATGTGATGAGATGACTGTGTCTAAATGAGGAAAAGTCCTCTTATATTTATACACAACGTTGGTGGGTGAATAGATGCGACTGTTGGGCTTCTGAGCCTACATGAGTTGTAGGTCGGCTTGATAATAATTCCATAATCAAAATAAATTCATATCTCCATGAATACTTATCGGAATCAGATGATCTTTATATCAATCCTACACCTCTCGACAAGAGGAATCTAATAAAAATATTATCAGCCATGAATAAGATGACCCACATGAAGTTTTTCCCTGGTTGCCAATTTTAACAGGATAACATATGCTTTTTCTATAATTTGCCCTTCGGGCAAACCCATCGCTATATTTTAACGAGCCTAGCGACAGTGAAACTCGTTCTTGTTTGTATGGACAAGTTTGTCGCTATTCGGTTTTAACAAGTTTAAAGACAAAGATAACTCGATCCTTTTCAATTTTAGAGAGTCTGAAAAGGGACATAAAGGAAACTCCAATGATCCTTTTTCGTCATATAATCCCTTAATTCCGAAAAGTATAAAATAATACAAAAGGGATGAATTTTCGGTAATTTTAACGAATTGAACAAGACAAGCGCACGATCTTTTTGTGTAATAATCCCTCAGGTCCAAAAAGATTAAAATCTAGAGGAAGGATAACACTTCCGGTCGCTTTAACGAGCTGGAGAGGAAAATTGCTCGGCAATCTTTTCATATTTTACGAGTCAGTTGAAAAGAGCTTAAAGGAGACTCGTTTTTTGAGGAACGAGTGATAATTTCGGGTAGTAGTTGATTCCAAGTAAGGTTTGGAATTTCCCAATCACAATAGTGTCACAAGGATGGCTAACCAGTCCTTTATGCAGTACACCTTGGAATGCCTTGAACCAAAGGTGTTCAACTGGGGTGATGCAGTACTTTCTATGATCACATAACTCAACCAAAATAAAGCTCCGAAAATCAAAAATATATATAACTGTTTATGGTTCATACATAATGTTCTATAACCAGGACAAAATCGGTCAAATGACCCAAAACTCAAAATGCTAGGGGGCACCCTAGTCTAATGATGCTGGTGATAACAAGTCACCGCCTGTGCAATCATGCATAAAAGCCTAGTCCATCGACTCGGCACGCCAGTAGTATGTCGCTGCAACCTCAGGGGCAACTCGTCAGTCCTCATGTCCGGAATACCAAGAGTGAGGCCCTCGACCTGATCCTAAAATGCTAAAAGAGTCTCGGCCACATCAAGGTTGCGAAGGATAGCCCTTCCCACAGCCTCTCCTGCTAGAGCGGCAGCTGGTACTCTCAGAAGTACTGCTGGCCGAACTGGTCCAACATCTGCATGAGCACATGAGTTTTGATTAGTCCTGATAGAAAAAAGCACAAGAACATTATAAAAAGAAACAATGAACAGAGATATGGTCAGAGAATTTACCGATAACACCCCACTGCTCACCAGCCGGCAGCACCAAATTCGGGTCACCCCGGAAATCCAGTTATCGGGAAATCTAGTGTCCACTCGGATCTGCTAGTCCCACTAAGACTCGTAGCTATCTTAGAAACAAACAAATTAAAACCACTTTCATTTTCCTTTATGAAAAGTAGATAAGAGTGGAATGAAGGACACTAACCTCAGTCTTGTGGTTGGTTCCTTGCTTGATTCCTCTCCTTTCTGAATGATCCTTGCCGCTTCTCCTTCGTCTACCCAGCTTCAAAGAGCACCTGTGGAATCAAAGAAGCATAATACTATCGAAGAACAGAGATCTACAATCATAAACAATATAGGACCAGATATATATTGACCACACAAGTGCATATATCATCAAACATACAAGAATGTGGAGGAAAACTTGAATAACTTTATTAATAATCAAGAATAGTAGAGAGCATTACAACCAATTGTTCTGACCCAGCGTCATCCTCTAGCATGAAAGCCCTTCTTTCACCTCATGAAAAGCTTAGATCACCCAACACTATGATATTCCAACAAGAAACCAACAACACTTCCTTACAAGATACAAAATTCTAGCCTCTGGATCTCTGGGATGAGGGATCCATATATAGATGATTGCAGGGGGGTGAGTCAGCTTTTGGGATTATGATTAGTGTCCTCTCTCTGATAGTTCTTGATTCCGCTTGGAGATTGATGATCTCTTACTCATCCCTGGGTGAATTCAGAGAGGAAAGTGTCACAGGAGAAGTTTCTGGAAGATTCCATGATCATCCACCTCACAACTTGACTTTGCCATTTGTCCACTTTCGCCCATCGCACCCCATAGAAGGGCTTTTCAGTATGCATCGCACCTCCCGTGTGAATTTAGGTGGGATGCATCGCACTTTGACCATGGAGCAGGTGAGATGGTCCAGTTTTGACCAGTTTTGAGTACTTTTTCATGGAGAACTTCTGGGAGCTGATGTAATTAGCTGACCTTGTTCTTTTAGGGGATGGAACAACATCTTTAGGGACTTAGGAGCCCTTGGTTTATGGACATGTTTGATTGGGGCTGCAGTGCCCAAAAATGCCTATAACACCCTTGCATGCGATCAACAATAGTGCTCACCTTGTCGGCTCTATGCCAGCTGCTGGGATGGATCTATAACTTGTATGGGCGCAGTTTCATCCGTGAGTGCATGTTGTGCCACCCTGTTGTTCCTATTCCTGCTGCAACTCATTCTCTCATTTATGCAGCTCCTGTTCTTCCTTGAGTTGTTGCTTGAGCGCATGCAACTCCTTCTCTATTCTATTATCTACCTTCATGTCGCGTCGTTACCTCATATCCTAAGTCTCCAAAGTTTCTTTCAACACAAGTGGATTTGTTTGAGATTACAACTTTGTTCCACCTCTGTGTTGTCAACAACCTTCCTCTTATGTTTGTTGCATTTGATATGTTGCCTTCAACTGTTGTTGATGGTGCTGCTTGCTGTGATGTTACTGCCATCACATCTTAATGTCATTGCCTATGAACAACTTGATGTCTTCGTGAGTAAGCAAGCTCATACACACTTGATTGACTGCATCCCCAAGTGTGCTATGAAAGGTGTCTTCAACTTTGCTCTCCTAGAAACCATTGTACATGTGCTGCTGAGAGGAAGATGAACACCTGCGATACCTAGAGACATGGAAACAATCATGGCAAACAATCTGTTAGTAGAAAATGTAAATGAACTTGAGAACTGACTTGCAACATACCTGTGTGATTGATCATGAAGGTCACGCAATTTCGGCCGGGAGGTCAAGAGACTGAGTGCCAAAACCGTGCAAGGCACAGTTTGGGCTACTGAGAGGTTGAATGGCTGTTGGAACTGTGTAATACACAGTCCAGTCTAGTTGCTGACTCTTGGAATTGCGCAATGTGCAATCTCAACTGGAAATGGTTGCAAGTTCAGTAATTGCACTGCATAATTTTCTGGGCCAGCAGTCATTGTCCCTTAGATTTTCACAAAGCAAGCCTGGAGAACATCTCCTAGGAAGAAATGCACATTTTTAGAGAGGAAGGTAGAGCCTTCCCTCTCCGTATTGCGCAATGCAGTCTCGGTGAGGCAGAGTCTAGGTCAAGATTGCCCAGACTCACCGATGAGCAACTGAAAGTGAATTTGAATGTGAATGCATGGTGATTCTGAGTGTAAGCATAAGTGAATGATCGTGCATGAAAATGGTGAATGAAAGATTCAGAAAATGGAACAACATGCATGTGGGTGAGGCGAGTTGCCGAATTGGCAACCGTTTGTGAAAAACAATTTCATGCATGTGACAACAATGAGATGTTGATGAAAACTTAAACAGTTCTAGTACAAGCTAGTATGTATCAAAACGATAGCAAGTGCTCACTAAAATCAAGCAGGCAATGTTCATATGAAGTGAAATACAAAAAGCGCCAAAAATGCAACACAAGACATGGAAAGCGGGCTTACCCCAAAACAGCTGAGCTGAATGTGTTAACAACTCCTAGATGCAATGTGGGATGTTAGAGCTACAAGGATGATGTGAGGAATGAGTTTTGAAATGTTCGGTTGATGAGTTTGATAAAATCGAGGTTGTGACGCGCATGCCACAAATCTAGGGAAAACAACACTTGGTGGGACGTTTCTGAAATGATCCTTGCATGTAACCTCCAACCGCCAAAAATAGTTCCTTGAAACAAGGAATGCCTTTGCATGCTGCCTTGGGAGAAGGAGCCCATGCATGAAAGTTTTTTTTGCTCGGTCCCGGAGGGAACCGGTCAACTCAACTGCATGGAAGAGGTTGCTCAACTGCTGGGAGAAAACGCGCATCTCGATGGGAGTTGGGCTAGCTTCTCAGAAGATTTGTGCAATTTCTGGGCAGAGCAGTTGACTGCTGCCCAGATTTGCGCAAATTCTGGGTTGAGCAACCCAATTGGGAAGGATTGCGCAATTTTGGGGCCCAACAGGCTGCCAGTCAGGATTACACAATTTTTGGAGGGAAGGCTAGTTGCCCTCCAGATTTGTGCAAATTCTTGAAGGAGTTGCTCAACCTGCTACTGGACCAAGCCCGAATGAACAACTTGTGAGGGGAATGCATCAAGGTTTCATTGACAGGTTGTCTTCTTGCAAGAAAATCACTAGAGCTTGTGTACTTGACGAAGCAAGACATGCTGGTGTGAAGGTTGGTAGGGAGGCTCCAAAACGAAGCTATGGAAAAATTTTGGAGGATGGTTGTAGCCGCTACAATATAATGACAGGTTGTGGGGTCAAAATGAGAATATTGATGAATATCTAATGTTTCAATGGGAGACTATTTATGGACTTTTGAATGTTGAAGGTAAATTGAGTGCACAACAACTATCTTCATTTAGGTTATACTGTTATCATTTTGTGGAAAATAGAACTTTAGACTTATGTAAACAAATTATATTAATATAAAGCCTCTTAATTTTTTCCTTAGTTGAAAAGAAAAGTGAAATTTCAATGTTACATTGAATATATGAGATTTATCTTTGTTTCAAAAATATATTAAAAAAAATAAAGAAATATTAAAATTAAAAAAATCATGATTGTTTTTGTGAGAATATTTTTTCTTAATAATTCAAATGGTTTAAATATAAATAAATCATTTTGTATCTAATCTAATTACGAAATTGTTAATTCAAAAAAATGGAAAGTAAATATTTTCATAAAAAAATTATAAATAACCCTAAGCAAACTTAATTTAATAAATAAATAAAATAAAAAATTAATCTTCAAAATTAAATATAAATCTTTACAATTTTAAATTTAACTTTTTAAAAACACTTAAATATATATCTTTAAAGTTTCAAGGCGTAATGGACCAGATGTGAGATCAGATTTTATCTCACAACAAGAAGCTTTAGGTTGTTTCACACCAATTTTTTTTACTAGGGGTTTCTTTACATCTAATGAGTCTTAAGATTCCTAGTCAGCGGTACATCCGTCTCTCTGCCATGGTTGAAATTTTAAAGCAAAACTCCATGGATAGCATCGTGCGGAAGGCAAATTATATACTTTAATATATAAATGCCTGCAGTCACAACGCACATTGAGTGGAAGAATAAATATATTAAGGAGTGGAAGAATAAAGTTTTGCTAATAGGAATTCAGGGAAAATTAACAACGCAGATTGAGTGGAAGAATAAAGTTTTGCTAATAGGAATTCAGGAAAATTTTCCATTCCCATTGTATTGAAATGGGTTTAGTCCAAAATCATCGATCATTTTCTCTATGTCACAACCAGAATCTTTTGGTTGTTTCAAAGAAAAGAAGTTTCCTCCACGCATCATTATATCTGGTCGGCGCTAGCATATTCCTATTACGCGGTACACCTACATGGCGCAATACTTCTAAGGATGGTAAATCGAAACTTCATGGGTAGCAGAGTTTGAAGCCAAATGATGTATTTTTCTATATAAATGTCTGCAGATGGTCGACGGACTGCTTCCACACAAGAAGTTCGTCTCCGGAAGATGGTCGAGTTCTTCATACGGCTTCGACATCGACTGGGCATCCAGAAGATGGTCGAGTTCTTCAGACGGCTTCGACATCGACTTGGCATCAACATACCTTGTTTTAGAGGAGAAGATGATCTTCACACTCCCATAGAAGAAGGTCGTCCACCCACCGCTTCTAATGAAATTGGAAGTGTACAGACTGCTTCTGTCATAATGTTGTGTAACATCAAACCCAATTCGTCCATCAGAGAGTTCATGAAAACCAATGCTCCTATTGTGGACTCTATTTTAGTGCGATTCCTTCCATTACAAATTGCAATCAATGATGGTGGGGTAGTCACTCCAGAAGTCACTATAGAGACCTGTCCATGCAATTCCTGCCACTGCATTGTATTCTGGACAGTGGAAGAGCTTACCATCATGCTTGCTCTTCGGATCACTGGAACATTGAAACCACTCTCTAATTCCCTCTGTCGTGCCTCAGAAATAGCTGCCATGGCTGCAACTGACTCATTTATTTAATTACGTTTTAAAAATATTTGTTATTATATTATATATATATATATATATATATATATATATATATATATATATATATATATATTTTTTAATTGTGAATTTCCAAATTCATATCATCAAATGAATTAAAAAATTAATTATAAATATATAATTAAAAAATAAACCAAAAAATAAATCTATTTTATTTTTATGTCTCCAATTAAATTATTTTATTTTATATAATATTTTTTTTGAAATAATATTCTTTCTTTTTATATCTTTCTGTCTCCTTATATCTCACGCTGATAGGAGACATGGCCTCTCTTAGTACCTCCTCTATATACATATTAACATCACTCTCTTCTCTCCCAAAAAGGAATGCTTTGCATGCAAGATCAAATGAGTTGTTTTTGTTTTCATAATTTCCATTTCTATAAGAGGTTTGAGGTTTATTTTGTCCAGTTAATATAGTTGTTTAAATTAAAGTCATCTTTATAAGTTATTTTTTTCCAAATTAAAACATTATATTGAAAATAACATTTTGGAATTAAGAATTGCAATTGTTTTTGTTTTCATAATTTACATTTCTATAAGAGGTTTGAGGTTTATTTTGTCCAGTTAATATAGTTGTTTAAATTAAAGTCATCTTTATAAGTTATTTTTGTCCAAATTAAAACATTATATTGAAAATAACATTTTGGAATTAAGAATTTCTCTACAGAGTTGATGCATACCCATGGTACTCACATAAACTATCATTGCATTGTGCCTTTTGATAGCGTAAGAATTGTTTTAGAGTTTTACTCCATGGCTAGTAAATTTTCTATAAATTTACTTACAATATAATTATATGCTATATTTTGAAACCTATACAATATTGAAAAACATCTATAAAGCATTAAGCATATTCTTACAATTAATATGCATTGTGTCAAGTATAACTCAATCTCTATATATTCTAACTATGAACTTAACATTTTTTATTTTTTTTTTAATTTTATTTTTGTAAAAAAATTATAAAATTTAATTTTAAGTGATGTTGATGTTGATAAATTGATTAAGAAATAGTCTAATCTCATAAATAATTTTAAATTATTTTTAAATAATATAGAAATTGTTACCACATTGCAACTCAAAATAAAAAGCCACTTTAAATATAAAAAATCACTTTAGTTTTTGTTGTTGCAAAAGTATTATTTTTGAAAAATTAAAGTATATTATTTCTGTTTTTTTTTTTCCTTCTTTCATTAAACGCCAATGTATGTTTGGAATCCAAAATAGGTGACAACATAGTGTGCCCAAGATTAACATATTCTACAAGTGGGGGGTAAAAAGAAGAGAAGAACAATGTAATATAGATAAGTTTGTTTGCATTTACTTTTGAATTTTTCATAGTTGAGTTTAAGATGTAGGTCAAGGATGTATCAAACATTTAAAGTTGTGTACAATTTTTAAAGAATTTATACAAATTGCACAAATCTAATGTTTTGGTTTAATCATGTGATTTCCAAGGCATGGATATAGACTCACACTAGTCTATAGACATTGTAGGAATTTGATGTTTGGACTTGCAAGTAAAGAAAAATCTGATGATAGTAAAATATTTTCAACTGCATTCAATGTATGTTCAAATATTTTTTATTTTTATTTAATTTAAATATAACATCTTTTATTGTCAATATGATGTATTTATTTTTGAACATTTCCATTCTTTATAACATGAAGTCATCTAAACATTAATTTGTGAGGTATTCACTATGAAATTTATACTTAGTTTGTTACATTTGAGGGTTAGCTCAATTGGTCGAGTCCCCGTTGTTAAAGCACCTTTTCTATTGAGAGGTCATGGGTTCAATTCTCTCGACACTCTTAGGGTTAGGCTCATGTGGTTGACTCGATAGAAAGTGATCTCTTTGGGTGGATCTGCCTAGTACAAATATCATGTGAACATAACAATCAATGATCTTTGGGGACCATGAACCACATAGAAAAAAAAAATGTAATAATGATAATGTCTTGTTATATTGTATTAAAAACATTCTTAAGTTTGATTTACATTATATATTAATGTAATTGTTTTTTTGTAACTAGATGAATTGACAATTTGATCAGTCTTGTACTCGTGTGACACAAGATTGATTTCAACCGCTAACACCATACGTTGTTAGAAAAATATATATTACAAAGCAATGGAACACATAAGATATTGCAGAAATATAAACACAGAAAACACATAAAACAAAAGAGACAAATATACGTGGTTCACCCAATTTGGGCTACGTCCACAGAGAAACAACCAGTCCTTCTTTTTATATTATCCAACAAACTGAAGAGATACAATCTACAGCAAATCTGTCGTAATTCCCTCTTCGCTCTCAATCTCCTCTCTTTTCTTCACTCAGAATACAGATATAATAGACGCAATACAATTCCTTCATATATAGTGAGGAGTTGCCTTTTAGGGCAAAAAACCCTAAATTAAATATAACTTCTACCATCAGATCATCTGCCTAATGAACGACCCAAATTGACTAGAAATTACTAGACTTTTACAAGGCAATTTTACATCTGTTTTTAGCTTTGGGGGAGTTACCCTTGAGCCCCCGCCGGGGGACCGTTGGTCCCCGGACCCCCTAGCTGGGGGGGACTAGCCCCCCCATACCCTCGCGGGGGGACAAGTCCCCCCTGCGTGGAGGGGTGTACAATCTTCCTGGGGTATACATCTGGCTGCGACCTTTGAATACAAAAGATAATCAAGCTCCACACCCAACAATCTCCCACTTGGAGACTGATTATATCAACTCCACCGCTACTTCATTTTCTAGACAATGACTCCTCTTTGGACCTGTCTGTTTCTCATCTTCTTCATCATACTTGAAAACCAATTCAAACTGAGCAGATTCTCGGTTTCTCCCTGGTTACAACTTTTGTGAACATATTTGTAGGATTCTGGCTAGTGTGTATCTTTTCTAGCTTCAACTGTCCATCTTCCAACGCTGACCGTATGAGATGGTACTTGAGCTGTATATGTTTAGTCTTGGAATGAAATGCAGATTTCTTTCCAAGATGTATGGAACTCTGGTTATCACTGTATAACCTACCCAACTCCTGCTTCTTACCCAATTCATCCAGAAACCTTTGTAACCAAATCATTTCTTTACTAGCCTCTGTAGCAGCAACATACTCTACTTCTGTTGAGACCCAACTGATAGATGTTCCACCTATAGTGAACACATACCTTGTTGTGCTCCTCTTGTTATCTCTATCACTTGCCATATCTGCATCAACATATCCCTGTAGAGCAATGTTTGAACCACCAGAGCATAATGCTTGATTTGTGGTACCTCTCAAATACCAGAAAATCCACTTCACCGCCATCTAATGTTCTTTTCCTAGATTGTTCATGTACCTGGTTACAACTCCCACTGCATGTGTAATATCAGGCCTTGTGCAGACCATTGCATACATTAAGATTCCAACTGCTGATGCATATGTAACTTTAGACATATGAGCCATTTCTTCATGAGTCTTGGGACACACCTCCTTAATTTGAAATGGCTGGCCAAAGGTATACTAACTGGTTTTGCATTCTGCATATTAAACCTTTTCAACACCTTTTCTATGTACTCACTTTGAGACAATGTTAATTTGCGATTCTTCCTGTCTCTAGTTATTCTCATACCAAGGATTTGTTTTGTAGCACCCAAATCATTCATTGCAAATGAATTTGCCAATTTTCTTTTCAGCACATTTATTTCCTGCATGTTAGAACCTGCAACAAGCATGTCATCTACATACAATAACAATATAATATAGCTGCCATCATTTTTCCTTTTGAGATAAACACAATGATCAGAGTGACATCTAGTATAACTTTGTTCAGACATAAACCTGTCAAATTTTAGATACCACTGCCTTGGAGCTTGTTTTAAGCCAAACAAGCTCTTCTTCAACCTGCACACTAGTTTCTCTTTCCCTTTTACCTCATATCCTTGTGGCTGCTGCATATATATCTCTTCCTCTAAATCCCCATGGAGAAAGGTTGTTATTACATCTAACTGCTTAAGATGCAAATCTTCAGCTGCTACTAGACTTAGAATAGTTCTGATTGAAGTCATTTTCACAACAGGAGAAAATATCTCATCAAAGTCTATACCCTTTTTCTGTGCAAACTCTTTCACCACAAGTCTAGCTTTATACCTTTTTCTACCTCCATCTTCTTCCTTCAACTTATAAACCCATTTATTCTGCAATGCTATTTTACCCGCAGGCAACTTGACTAAGTCCCAATTCTGGTTATGTGCTAAGGAGTTCGTCTCTTCTTTCATGTCTTGCTCCCACTTCTTCCTGGTTTCTACCTGCACTGCTTCTTCATAACATTCTGGTTCACCAGAATCAGTCAACAATACATAATATAATGAAGGAGAGTATCGTTCAGGGGGTCTACTTATCCTAGTATATCTTCTGACACCACTTTCAGGTGTTTGAAGTGCTTGTTGTTGTTGTGGTTGTTGTCTTGGTTGTTGATCATTATGATTTTCAGGCACCATCACTTTTTCTGTGATCTCACCAAGCACTGTGTATTCTCTGTTTTCTTTTTCCTGTTTCTTTTCTTGGAACTGATTCTTATATAAGACCTTTTCATTGAATATTACATCTATGCTCCTAATGATTTTGTGATTCTCATAATAATATAAGCGATAACCAAAATCATTAATACCATATCCACTAAAGGTACATTTCTTTGATTTTTCCTCAAGCTTTGTTCTATTTTCTTTATTAATGTGGACAAAGGCTTCACAACCAAAAGTCTTTAAAAAAGAGTAGTTTACCTTTTTACCTGTCCATGCCTCCTCTGTAATACCACCATCCAAGGAACTTGAAGGCCCTCTATTTATTAGATAAACAGCAGTATCTACAACATCTGCCCAAAATTGTAAAGGCAATCCTGCATGCAATCTCATGCACCTTGCATGCTTCATGATTGTCCTATTCATCCTATCTAACACGCCATTTTCTTGTGGTGTTCTTGGAACTATCTTCTCTCTACGAATTCCATTAACTGAACAGTACTATCAAACTCTTTGCTGCAATATTCACCTCCATTATCTGATCTGAGACACTTCAACCTTTTTCCTGTGTCATTTTCAACCAAAGCATTCCATTTCTTGAAAATATCAAATACATCAGATTTATTTCGAATACAATAAATCTAGGTTTTTCTGGTTGCATCATCAATAAAAGTAACATAATAACGAGAGCCATCAAGAGATGATACCTGAGCAGGTCCCCATACATCTGTATGCACAAGCTCTAATTTTTCGCTCTTCTTTTATTTCCCAACTCTAAGGAATCTGACTCTCTTCTGTTTTCCATAAACACAATTCTCACAGAATTTTAAATCGACATGCTTCAAACCTGACAACAAATTTCTTTAGTGAAGAATCTACATCCCCTTCTCACTCATGTGCCTGAGCCTATGATGCCACAATGTTGTATCTTCTCCTGTAGAGGTTAAAGCATTAATAGAATTATAAATACCATTGCATAAATACAATGCACCAACCTTTCCTCCTTTCACTATTACCAAGGATCCTTTAGTGACCTTCCAGGTTTTATCTGTGAAAGTAGTTTTGCAACCTTCACCTCCCAACTGCCCTGTTGAAATCATACTTTTCTTCAGATCTGGAACATGCCTTACCTCCTTCAATAGCCATTGATTTTCATTCTATTGTTTGATGAAAACTGTGCCCATTCCAACGATTTTACAGGGTTTATCATCACCCAATCGAACTTGTCCAAAATCTCCTTCAACATAATCACGAAAATGTTTCTTATCAGGTGTGGCATGGAATGAGGCCCCTGAATCTACCACCCAGGCATCAATAATATTTTCTAATGAAAGAATCGAAGCATATTGCACCACATCACCTGTTACATTCGCTTCATGATTAGTTTCTTGCTGCGTGTCTCCTTCTTTTCCCTTTTGAGACTTGCAGTCTTTCTTCAGGTGTCCTTTCTTCCCGCATTTCCGGCACACTATCCCTAATCTGGACTTAGATCTGCCTTTTCTTGACTTACTATGATATCCTGGGCTCTTTCCTCTTTCCATTTTTCTTCCCCTGGTCTTTATAGTCAAAGAATTACCTGATGTCTCACCGGAGCTTTTTCGTCGCATTTCCTCACTAAGGATTGCACCGACAACATCATCAAACATTAAAGTACTAGATCCAGAGACAGAGTTACTAATGGCCATAACTAAACCATTCCAACTTTCTGGCAATGAGCACAGAAATAATAGAGCCCTAACTTCATCATCAAAAATTACCCCTACAAAACTTAATTGACTTGTAACTGTATTAAAATCATTTAAATGATCAGCAAAAGATCCACCTTTTGACATCTTCATATTAAATAAACGCTTCATAAGAAATACCTTATTTGAGGCTGACAGTTTTTAATATAGTTTTGCCAATGTCGACATTAAACCCTCTGTTGTCGTTTCCTTTGAAATATTAAATGCTACCGATGCCGCTAGGCACAGCCGTATTGTTCCAAGTGCTTTTCTGTCAAGAATATCCCATTATGTGTCTGTCATACTCGTTGGCTTCTTTGTCTTTCTGCTCAGTCGTAGGTACAGATCTCTCTGATATAGATAATCTTCCATCTGCATCTTCCACAGCTGGTAGTTTTGGCCATTGAATTTTTCAACCCTAAACCTACCATCTTCTGCCATTACTGCCACTCGAACTAGGAACCCTTTTCTCCTGTGAGTTTATCAGCCAAATAGACCTTCGGCTTTGATACCAGTTGTTAGAAAATTATATATTACAGAGCAATGGAACACATAAAATATTGCAGAAATATAAACACAGGAAACGCATAAAACAAGAGAGACACAGATATACGTGGTTCACCTAGTTTGGGCTATGCCCACGGAGAAATAGCCAGTCCTTCTTTTTATATTATCCAACAAACTGAAGAGATACAACCTACAACAGATCCGCTGTAACTCCTTCTTTGCTCTCAATCTCCTCTCTTTTCTTCACTCAAAATACAGATATAATAGACGTAATACCATTCCCTCATATATAGTGAGGGGTTTCCTTCTAGGGAAAAAAACCCTAAATTAAATATGACTTCTACCGTCAGATCATCTGCCTAATGAACAGCCCCCCCACACTAACCCGCGTGGAGGGGTGTACAGTCTTCGTGGGGTATACATTTGGATGAGACCTTTGAATACAGAAGATAATCAGGCTCCACACCCAACAACGTTTGGGGCCTATGCCATGTCCTCATCTTGGTAGACTAGGTTACAACAATGGGATTGAACCTTGTATCTCTTAGTTTCCATAATTTCATATTACTTCAATCACCAATTAAGCTTCTCTTTGCTTAATTATTTGTGGTTGTATAGGATACCTAATATGCCCTAGCTCTAGATGTTAGAAAATGAATTGGTGCAGATGCGAAGGTATGAAAATTAAGAGTAGAGAATGAATGTGCTCTCCCTTTCTTACGATGAGGTGAGATAGAGAGAGTATGGTACAAAGATAAAGTTATAAACTAGAAAAAAGGAAACAACAACAATGAGGATGGAAATCACAACACCTGCATTATTTCTAGCTAAAATAATAAGTGGATGTTATAGTGCCAAACAAAATATTTGTTGTAATGCTTTCAAAATGGTAGTGAGGGAATGATAGCCACCACCTTCCCCCCTATCCCTTGTATGAGTGAAATTAACAATCAACAAATCAAAAGACATTGTAGCCACTCACACCTGTTGCTATTAACTTTTAGTTCATCTCACATGGTGTAAAGATGACCTTAGTACCGAGGCACATCGCACCCTATGATTGCACGGGGTGGTGGTGTTTTATTCCCTTCCCTCCTTCCCTAATTCAGTATTATAAAAAAAAGTGTATGTTATTTAAACATTGTCTTTTTGTTAATTTCATCAAGTGTCTTCAAACAAATTATTTAGCAGTTCACTAAATAATCAATTTATTAAAGTGTTTACCTTAATACCTGAAAGTTTTCCAAGAAAAAATGTGAGTGTTATTATTGTAATGTTTAACTTCCTGTCCAGCTTCTCCCACAATGTAGTCCAAAATAAACTAAGAAATTGTGTGTCCCTGTCTAAAATGATGCTCCTTGGTATCCTAAAGTGCACCTAGATCTATCTAAACAACAAGTTATTTTCTTCTTGCTTGTTGATGGTATTTTACAAGGCATTAGAACATACATCTTGCTAAACTCTTCAATTTCCATGAAAAGGTAGTCATGTCCCTTCCGAGTTGTTGGTAAACCTCCCACAAAGTCAATATAAATGCTTTCCCAAGGATGAATGGTTATGGGAAAGGGATGATATAGACCCTATTCCTTGTTTTTTTGATACAAAGTTTGGTTGCTATATATTAATCTGAAAAAAAGAAGGAAGTTTTCCATACATAAGATGCTTCCTGAGCATTCTGAATCCAAGGAATTACAAAAAAGTTACTTTCCTTGATTCTTACTTTTGTTTTCCTGCCCCTAAGACTGCTTATGCTACTGTAGATTCTTACAAACTGCAAGCCCCAAAATTTACATCTACAAACCATGACTAATCTATGTCTATATGACTTATCTTCCTTGCAGTAGACCCTTCTGGGTCCAGGTCTGGTTCGTTCGGCTTTGCACTAGAAGAGGAGGTTGCGTCTTTGAATTTTTTATCCATCATAAACTTGAGGATGGATATCTTTTCTTCAGCATGGATGCACCTGTTATTCAAACTACTAAACTGTTCATGCAGGGAATGAACTCTATGCAAGAAGAGATTCATCTCAGCCCTGTATTTCTCATGGAGAATTCTACATTGTTCTTCAAGCCTAGCTTCCAGACTGCGCACTTGATCCTCCAGGGCTTGCTGTTGTGCACGCACCTCTTCGAATTCTGCTTGTAAGTCCCTGCAATGAAAGCACTGTTCTGGACGCTCCATTGGGTCTGGAAAATAATTGTAGGCGCTAATCAGCTTCTTATCTCGGTGCCTCTGAGGACTTTTCTTACTACTGGTGAGAGCCTCCGTTCGCGCAGTGGCAGCACCGCTCTTGAAAATGCAGATACCACTTGAGGGTATAACCTCGAGCTTGAAGAGACTATCGCGAACAGCTTGGAGAGGTGCAGCAGCTATTCCGCTCTTGAAACTGTGGATACAAATTTCTCCTGTGGGAAGATGAGTCTGAACACCAGGGGCATATAAAGACTTTTTCGGTATGCTGTGATGGGAGGAAGGTCTGCGCTTCCCAATGTTCCACCGCACCTTCCAACGCATATCTTGGCCAGGATCTAGGATCTGATGATTAGGACGATTTCCTTCTGCGTGATGCCTGATTCCCATGCTCTGAGTAGATTTCCTAATCTGGATTCTGATACAAGTCCTTTCTACCTTACCTGTACTGTCCCCTGCGCTGTTGATTTGCCTGCAGTCATGGATTCTGTTGATTACGATTCCCCTAACTTTGACTAGCTGCGTAGTTCTCATGGCAACGATTGGAAGGATGAGATGTTATTACAGCTAAGATTGCCTTTGGTACGTTCACAAGCCTTGTTGGCGAGCTTGTCAGCATCTTTATTTAGTCCACGTAATATATGGTAATATCGGACCTCCTCCAGCAAGTCGTGAAGGATCTGGTTCCTACAGTTGATTTGCTGCAGTAGGGTGTTTGGCGTGCTCTGCCTTTGCACCATGAGTTTGATGATGATTGCTGAATCGCCGAAGACTATCACCTTCTTAATTCCTATCTTGATCAGTTGGGTGAGTCCTTGGTACAAAGCCAATCCCTCTGCCCTGTTATTGGATAGTTCTCCCAGCCCCCATTCGAAATGAAGAATAGTCTCGCCATTGGCATTGCAGATAAGACCCCCTGCACCTGCTAGGCCAGGATTTGATTTTGAGGCGCCGTCAAAGAACATGTAGAACCTATTGCAATTGCTCAGCCAGAGTGCGAATTCCTCTTCCTTGAGCCTCAGTTTCCAAACGCTGCTTGTCTCCTTCGATTGTAGATTTCCTTGCCTTGGTGCCTGGATGCTGATTTTGTTTCCTTGTACATAGTTGATCAAATTTCTTTCTTCAACGCTGTAATTGGTGGCCTCGATCTTGCCTTGAGTGTGGACTATAATTGCTTCCACCGCTAAATTCTTAGCTTTGTGACACATGACTCTAGTATTGCATCCTTTGTCTTGAAATACCTTTCTGTTTCTTGCCAACCAAATTCGCCAAACAAGGGTTAAAGGTATAGTATTCCATATCCTTTGCGTTAATTTGCTCTTTTTTTCTTTCCAAGGACAATTTTTCCTCCAACTGTAGACAGTTTCTGCAATGGTTGCCTTTGGTTCCCATGTGACTTCCCCGATTGAGGCCATCTGTCTCCAGCAATCATCTGCTACCTGGCAATCTATGAACAGGTGTTGTATTGTTTCTTCTGCTTGACAGCAGTTTGGGCACCTGGACGGTCCCATAATGCCCCTTTTTTTTAAGTTTTCTGCTGTTAGAATCTTCCCTTTCAGGAGAAGCCAGAAGAAGAATTTGACTTTAGGGGGAGCTTCAGCTCTCCAAACCAATTTCCATTGACTCCATATGGCCTGTGGAAAAGCGCTGTCGCAAAGATGTTGATACCCTGCCTTGGCTGTGTATTGAGTTCCCGTGGGGTCCCAGCGATAGCCATCTTGCTTGCCTCTTTGGGTCGGAGCTTTACTGTGCAGAAGGTTCTTTAAAGCTACGACGCTTGTTTCTAGCTCTCTAGGGTAATCCGGTAGTTTCCAACCTGCCCAAGCTTGAGAATGATTTCCCCAATGCGTTATTTGAGCTAAGCACCAAATACCTCTGTCATTAAGCCAACTTATGGCAGGAGTTGCCTCTATGTTTGATCCCATAGGATGCTGTCCTAATATTCTGTCAGTGGAAAAATTTATGCTGCTCCCCCCTCCTGGAACCTTTGATATGTTTTGGGACATAAAGGGTATGAATTTCTTGCAGAGCTTCCATATTTTTGTGCTGTCTCTATTGGGAATATTGGTGTCCAAGAGTTGATGCCTTGTGCTGTTCAGATACTTGGCCTCTAGGACCGTCTTCCACCATGCTGTGGCCCCTGAAATCAGTCTCCAAATTATTTTAGCTCCAAGGGCTAAGTTCAGCAGTTTTGGAGATCTTATTCCAAACCCTCCTTTCTCATGAGGCTAAATGACGTTCTTCCAGCTAACCAGATTGAACTTTTTTTTTTTCTTTTTTTCCTCCTTGCCAGAGAAAGTGTCTAAGAGCTCTTTCCATTTTTTGATGGAAGGCCATTGGAGCTTGGTACAAAGAGAAGCGATAAATGGGAAGAGAGGCCAGACCAGATTTTAGAAGTACAAGGCGTCCTGCTGGATTTAGCCACAGAGATCCCCATTGTTGGATTTTTCTCTTTATTTTGTCAAGGATTTCATTCCATGTATCGGCCTTCAGAGGTCCCATACTCACCGGCATCCCTAGGTATGTGAAGTGGCTCCAATTTAGCTTGTATGAGACTCCTAGAGTGTTTGCAATGTTGTGGATGGTGTGATTTGTTGCGTTCCATCCATAGATGCAACTTTTTACCTGATTAACTTTCCCTCCTGAATAATCCATGAATTGATCTAGTATCTTTTTGAAGCGCCTTGCAATAGTGATGGACGCTCCTCCCATCAAGAGGGTATCATCTGCAAATTGGGAGTGATTGATGTTCTTTGTACCTTGCTCAAATTTGATGCCAGTGATTAGACCAATTCTTCGGTTGTAATCCAAGGCTTTGCTAAGAGACTCAGCCATGAGGATAAATAAGTAAGGGGACAGGGGGCAGCCTTGTCTAAGGCCTCGAGAGGATTGGAAAGCAGCACAAGGTCTACCATTGATCAGAGGGGAGATCCAAGGATTCGAAATGCAGGCTTTGATCATATTAATGAAGGAGGAGTTAAATCCCATTTTATGAAGCACTGCAAACAGAAAGGAGTGTCTAACCCTATCAAAGGCATTGGCAAGATCTAGCTTTAGGACAAATCCTTTCTCCTTTCGGCTTATGCTTGAATGTATGGCCTCTTGCACGAGAAGGATGGAATCAGAGATGTGTCTATTGGGCAGAAAGCCTCCTTGGTTTTCTGAGATCAAAGAGGAGAGATGAGGCTTGAGCCTTGTTGACAGAATTTTTGTAATTATTTTGTATGCTGAATTGCATAAGGATATGGGTCGAAATCTTGAGAAGGTAGAGGGCCTGTTTTCTTTTGGAATTAAGGCTAGATGGGTTGAGTTGGTGTATCCTCCCAGTTTTCCTTTCCGTAGAACCCATCGTATCATCTTTAGGAGATCTTTTTTGATCAGCTGCCAGTACTCTCTGTAAAAACTAATTGGAAACCCATCAGGTCCTGGAGCTTTGTCTGGGTGAAGACTCCAGATTGCTTTTTGAACTTCTTCTTCTTCTACTTCTTGCGTGAGCCTGCTGTTCGTTTCTTGGGTGACTTCTTTAGTCATGTATTGAAGTAAGCTTGAGTAGTCCTCCTCACTTTTGTCCTCTGTCAGGAGATTTTTGAAGTGAATGGTGGCTGCTTCTTTTATGGAGTCCTGGGTGTCATAGCTGTTCCCTTCACTATCTCTAATTGTACTCACAGTGTTCCTGGTCTTTCTAACTGTAGCCTGCTTATGGAAATAAGATGTATTTTTATCTCCCTCGTGCAGCCATAACTGTCTTGACTTTAACCTCCATTTGGTCTCTTCGTCCCTTATTGTTTGTCTCAGCTGGGAATACAGTCTTATCTCATTTTCTTTGGCTTGCTGGGAGAGTCCAACAACTTCAATATTTTGCTGCACTTCCTCAAGATTTTTCTTGATGTCCTTTTTAATCAACTCGGGCTCCTGGTAATTAGTCTTTGCCCAGGTTTTAAGAGCCTGTTTAGTTTGCTTCAATTTTGTTTCCCAGATATATGTCGGGGAGCCTTCCACATGCTGGGTCCAAGCCTGCCACACCGCGTCTCTAGCTGCAGGGATTCGATTCCAGAGGGAACAATATTTGAAAGGAAGAGGTCCAAGCTGGCAATGACTGTGCAAAGTGAGCGTTATTGGATAATGATCCGAGGCGGAGATGTTGAGGATGTTTGACTGGCCGGTAGAGAAGGAGGACAGATATGCGATATTGATGAGGAACCGGTCAAGCCTCTCCATGATATTGCCTGCTCCTAGTCGCCTATTGCTCCAGGTGTACCTGCGGTTCTTGGGTTTTATATCAACCAAATCTTGCTCCTGCATAATATGCTCAAGTCGGTTTCTGAATGGGTCTGGGCTGAAGTTTCCCCCTCTTTTCTCATTGGCATGCAAAACCAGATTTAAATCCCCTGCAAGAATGAGATTGTTGTCTTGGTCTTCTTCTATATTTGTTTCCAAAGTGTTCCAGCACACTTCTTTTTCCCTGTATTGATTCGGTGAATAGATGTTGTATATTTTAACAGTTGTTCCATTTTCCTTGCTTTCTAGATTAACACTGATCTAGTTCTGATGTATTTTGGCAAAGTTGCAGCTCCATTTGCTGTTGTCCCACATTGTTAGGATGCCACCCGAGGCTCCTCTTGCTTCACTGGCACAACCGCTGTAATGCTTTTGCTGATTGATGATGCTGTTGATTTCGGATTGATCTTGCTTTGTCTCTTGAATAAGGATGATTTCAGGTTTTTCACTTTGGATTAATTCCTTAAGGGCTGCTATCTTGGAGGGGTGCCCTAATCCCCTACTGTTCCAGGATAGCATTTTCATCATGATTTACCGGTAGCATGGAGAGGTGCTCGCCTCTCTTTGCCTTTGTTATTGTTTTCTTTATCCGAATGTCCAAGAATGAAGGATTCTATAGGAGTCTGAGATCCCATGGCAATATCTTTCTGTGCACTTTCTTCTCTCTGCTGTTTAGCCGATTTTCTGCCAGGCCCGTGTTTTTTGGGTATATCGTTGGGCGCTCCATGATCCTTTGATGAACTTCTGGTGATCCTAGCGGAGGGGGTGTCAGGGGAGGGCTGAGAGATATGAGGGGGAGAGGGATGAAGATGTGGATCAGATAGGGGAGGATCCTGCTCGGTTTCTTCCTCAGAGAGGGCCGCAAAAGGATTAGAAGAAGGAGGAATGGAAGGATCTGAAGGTCGGGGGGTGAGGAGGGGTGATGAGGAGGGGGCTGCTGAGAGGACGAAGAAGGGTGCTGGTGGGATGAATGAGGATGGATGGGTTGCTGGAGGGAAGGCCCAAGGGCTTCAGATTCCGAAGGTTTCAGAGGTGGAGATGTTTTTTTTCTTTTAACAGATTCCCATTGCCCTTCTTGCTCTTCTGATCCTACATTTATGATTTTAGTGCATCTATTTCCTTGTTACTAGAATTAATGGTGTAACAAAACATGAATCCTCTTATGATCCTAACTACCCGTTCTTGCATTATAGGCCATACACATACCTCTCCAAGTTGGCCATTTTCTTCCCTACACCAAATTTTCCTATAACCTTGGAGGTGTGAGTCTCTATAATTAGTTGTAGTTGCTCAACATTACTAGGAACACATAACTTATCCATATTGTAAGTAACTCATGCTAAAGATGGTAGTAAATTGTGTCATTACCATCGTACACATGACTCTGGTTCTCTAACTATTGAAATGTCTCCTTAAAGTCATCATTGTTTAACTAGACATTCATGTATGCATCATGGGTGAATGTATCCATGTGCACCTGAGTTCCCAAAGTTGTAATCTTTGATGTGGGTGGCCTTGAAAGTATGTAGCCCAACTTGTTTATGTTTCCCTTCTTATACTTTATCACTAAATGAAACTATTGTAGAAACCCCATTCACTTGTAATTCTTGTTCTGTTGTAGCTTGCTCTGTGCCTATAAGTACTGTAGTGGTTGATGATCACTATGGAATATTATATCCTTTCCCATCGGGTAATGTTTCCACTTCTTCAAAACTTGCGCCAAGCCATAGAGCTCCTTGTCATAGGTGGGGTAGTTCAAAATCACCCCATGAAATAATTCAAAATGGTATCATATAGGCCTTCCTCCTTGAGTTAAGACAACTCCCATAACATACCCACTTTGAATGCTTGTTCCAAGTTTAGTAAGAACATAATCAAGACTTGGATGATCTTCTCAAAGGCCTTCCACTACCTCTTTCCCCATGGGAAACTCTTTCCACTCATTATTAGGGTGTAGAGTGGTGCTACCACTGCTAAAAATGACACTATGGATTTCCTCAAGTGCTATGTTGCCCCAATGAAATTCTTGACCGTAGAAACATTAGTAAGCACCAACCACTTCATGATGGCCTCCTTCTTGGTAGGGTCTATCTTTAGCTCTCCTCTACCTATCACACACCCCATATACACTAAATATTGCTGTGAAAACTCACACTTCTTGAGATTTGTCTGTAGTTGGTGCTTCTTTAATATCTCTAGCACTTGCATCAAATGTGAGATAGGTTCCTCCTAGGTAGCACTATATATAGATATAACATCCAAATAGATAATAATAAATGAATCGATAAAAGGAAATAATATGTCATTCATTAACCTCATAAACATAGATGGTGCATTTCATACGAGAAAAAACATGACTAACCACTCATACAAACCTTGCTTGGTTTTGAAGGCAGTTTTCCATGTATCTTCTTCTTTGATATGAACTTGGTGATATCCTGAATTTAAGTCTAGCTTGGTGAAGTATTTGGATTTTTGCAACTGTTCCAATAAATCATCTATCCTGGGCATGGGGTACCTCTTCTTGAGTGATTTTATTTAATGCCCTATAATCAATACACATCCACCAAGTCCCATCGTTCTTTGGCACCATGATTATAACACACCCCCTATCACCCTAATAAGGAGAGGTGGTTATTGTGAAGAACTGGTTCCCAATGTTTTGCCTCTGGAATGGGATGTAAGGGTTTTGTTAATATTCTTTCCTTAAGTCATTTTGAAAAACAAAATTTACTTAGTATTCTTTTAATAGATTCCAACACAAGGTAACATTTCTGCAATTTTTTTCTTTAAACTTACACCCAAATCTTATGGAATCTAATATAGAAGTAAATCTACTATTGTATTTGTTTCTAAAATCATATCTCATAATTCAATAACAAAATGTAGCTTTTGGATTTTCTGTTCTCTCTAGTATGCTTTCTAATTTCAATATGATTATGTTTTAATTATGTGTTACGACATTCTAATATATTCCCAGTTTCATTCATTAACCATGAACCATGATGTAAATGTATCACTAAGGGGCTTTCTAGATACTAGAATTGATATCGGTCCTCAAATTTGTATATCAAATTTGGCAAGTCAAAATAAGAGTTTGAGTCTTGAAACCATGTATTACAGATAATATCACTAAAGTTCATAGTTCCTACAGATCAACATTGGATCTGCTATCTCCTGCAAAAGGATGTAGCTATCTTTTATTATTTGTAATTTAACCAGAATTTGAACGTGGAATTTTCATTAACATGCACAAACCCAAATGGTCCTACAAGTAGAATGAAAAGAGTTTAAACTTGACAATAATTAAAACATTATCTAATAAATATCAATAATAATTATAAATTCGCATGGCATTGGAAAAACCACAACTCCTATGCATGCATTTCCAAGCTTGAAAGGTCCCATCCCCTTTTTCTGTTAGGGGATTTCCCTGCACCAACAATTTTTTAGCTTAGGACTTCTTCTTTCTTCAAGAAGTTGTCCAATGGCATGAACATTCCCCACTAAGACATTATACCCTCTTGGATGGCCACAGGTGGTGCATATAAATTATAAAATGACTATCCCTACCTCATTTGAGTTGCATATTTGAAAATCCTCATTAGACCCTTTTACATCTTGCCACTTCAAAATATAGGAAATGTGAGCTTGTCCATAACTACACAAGCAGGTAAGATGAAATTAAATAAATATTAATATACTCGAGCAACAAAACCAACAATAGAATTGTAGACAAGGTACAAGTAAAAGTTAATATGAGGGAGTGCATAATGCATCTCCTATACAAGAAGATAATATAATTGTGAGAAAGTTTTGAATACATTTCACCAAATGCAACAATTAAGAACTAGAGTGACTCAATTCTCCTTTTCAAATGTTTTAGTTGCTTATGGTAGCTTGCTAGCTCTTGAACATGGTAAGTGGGTCCATGGCTAGATCGTCAATATTGGAATGCCCTTAAGCTCTTTGAAAAAAGGCTATCGGATTCCATGAAGCCAAAGAATATTACATTTATTGGTGTTCTCTTTACTTGGATCCATGTTGGTCTCATTAATGTAGGCCACCATTATTTTGGGTCCATGATTCATGATCATTATATTCAATCGAAAGCACGCCACTGTGCATGCATGAATGACTTTCTTGGTTATTTTAGGCAATTTGGTGATGTAGAGGAAATTATTAACAACTTGTCATTTAAGCCTATAAATTATCTACATGCCTGCATAATTTCCTGTATGGTAATTTAAGATAAATGTTCCTAATGTTGCTTCTTGTAATGGTTAAATCCTTCCATTGATCTCAACAATCTAACGGTTGGCTTACTCGACCCACTTTACATGTGCAAGAGACTTAGAGTATGTTTGTATTTTTGTATATTATCATAGTAGATGTGTAAATATGTAGGGGTTTAGGAGATTGCCATAATACCTAGCATTCTTCCTAGTAAAGATTAGCTTCCAAGTCTACATACATGATGTATTATTTTGCCTCATATAGCATTCACTTTCCTTGTTTAGATTTCAGATATAAATTCAATAAAAAATCATAAAACCACCAGCCACTCAAGGACTATAATACATCCTTGAGGCTCCCACATAGTTGCAACTAATATATGATTGTGAAAAACATACCTTTTGCAGCGTAAATATGGTATGTATAAATTACACTATACACATTTATGTAATGTAGGCCCAAACAATTATCCTAAATGCCAAGACTATATTTTTTTTTCTTTTGTTGTAATTAATCCAGAATCAATATCCCGCACAAGGTTCAAGATCTCTTCTCTCAGGTTTATGTTGTATGTTTCTAATGGAGCAAGGTCATATTGATTACCTGGAATACAACTTATTATCGGAAATTTCCATCTCAACATTTGAAGTTATGGTTCAACAAATTATGATAATGATACAATTATAGGTTGAGTATTAGTTTTAAGACCAATTTTGTGACATGAACCTCATTACACACAAAATATACAACAATGTAGTATTAAACCAACCAGATAAACATTCATATTCCTTACATTCCATAGCATTATATGGGCTAAAATATTATATTTATACACTATCAAGAGCATGCTTTAGAGAGGGTTGTATATTATGGCCTTCAAGGTAGGTCGACAACTCAACATTACAAATGAAACCAAAATAATCACATCAATAACCTAATATTGGTCAAATTAGCATCAATTTGGCTACATAAATGAAACCATGTTCTAAGTACATCATTAATAGAACATCAAGCTAATTAACATGAACATGAGGAAACCACGCTCAAGGACTCAGGAATAAAAAAACTATATTTTATAACATGAATTTTCATGGAATATACTAAATGGACTAGATACTTTTCTAAAAGTATGATCTGGCAACTGAGTCTATGACTTTGATTTTCTACCCAACCTTAGATCATGCAGTATTTTAGTTTTTCTTGAAGCCGAATAACCCCTTACCCATATTCTATAGCATGGAGGGAAAATTATTAACAGATTAAACTGATGTTACTTAGATGAAACATAGGCTCCAAAGGTTCACTCACTTCTACCCACCAACTAAAAACAACACTTAGCTCTACACAAGGGCCTTTAACAATTTACAAATTCCACCAATAGCTACCAATGAATTCGATGGATCCTATGTGCCCAACCCTTTCAGCCCTTTGGTTCCTACCTAAAATGACCAAACATTCCTACAATAAACACAATTGAATATGTTGGTATAGCAATGATGAATATCCTTATTAAATGGAAAATCAATGGTTGTATTAAATTATTGTCATATTAGTTTTGACTCATTTTTCTCATGTGAAATATTTGTGTACAATTTATCATCCAGAAGTTCCAACCCTTAGCTTTCATCTCTGTCAGAGATGACATGCTTCTTCCTCTAGGCCTGATTTGTGATGACCGTGATCAAATACTCATAGTTTGCTAATTCCAAATTGGGATCCATTCCACTCTGATGAATTAAGAATGAATATGCTTCTTCAAAACCATTGGCTAAAATAATTCCCTCATGAAGATGAGCATAAGTACCATAAAAAGGCTTAATCCCTTCTTCTTTCATTATATCGAAGAACTGAAGTGTGCCTCCAAGCTTACTTGTATTGCAAGATGAATTAATCATTATATCATATGTAAATGCAATTGGATGGTAGCACTATAAATCAATGCTCTCAAAAACTTTGACTACCTCTACGAATCATTTTCTATGACAAAGATTACTAAAACCGTGGTCATATAGGTCATTGAATCATGAGGGAAACTTGTGATCTCCATCATCTCAAATAGAACATGTACCTTATGCATCTGGTCATTTAGACAAAAAAATGTTATAAGTGAATGCTCTCAGACCACTATTCGCACTTACCCTTTTTTTCCAATATGAATAAAGTTGCATTGGCATGATTCTCTTCACAAAGAGTTGCAATAATATTTCATGAGCATATTGTCTAGGAAAAATCTCCAACTTATCAATCATTTCAATGAATTTATTCAACATATCCAAATCATCATTCCAGGTTGTGGTATAGGAAAATGTTTTCACAGAATAATTGCGACAAGCAAGTAACATCTCTCTCAAACTCTTCTGTAGGGTTCAATGTCCTTAGAGAAACTGAGAACATGCCCATTATAGGTTAAAGTGTTATGTATGTATCTTATTTGTAGTTTGGCCCATTGGAAAAACCTCAAGGCCAAGCTTGGGGAACTTGTTTTATTCAATACCAACTTTACCAATTCTTTATAAATTTGAATGGAAAATTTAGTTAAAGTTTCTTCCATGTCTTCTTCACCCTTTCTTTTAATACTTTGCATATTTCTCTTGCGGCTTCCTCCAACTTCCATTTCTCTTTTCCTTGGGATTTTCTATCCTAAATTTGTTAAATTCATGCAAGGCATCTTCCTCTTCTTCATTGTTTTCATCCTCGGTCGAGGCCTTCTTGAAAGTTGTGGAAGCTATATTTATTTTCCATTATGACGTTGGAGAGCTTCCCCCCATGCATTTTCATTCCCCTGCCTTCTCTTTTATTCTCTTTTCCCCCAAATCTTCCTTCTCGATGCTATGTTTTTATTCCTTGTCCAGAAAAATCAGTCTTCTCTATTTCCTTTCAATTCCACTTCCCCCTATGGTTGTTTTCCAATCTAGATCAAATCTTCTAGGCCAATAAGAGTTGATCCACATGTATCTTTGTCCCCTGATTATTTTTTTGTTTCTTTTCCTTATCATCCCTAATTTGTTTAGTGTCTTCCGACCCGAATCCTGCAGGCCAATCACCATAGTGCCACTTAACCCTCTATCTCTTGCTTTCACACCTGTTAGTTTCTATGGCTTCCACCAAACAAGTCAACATCCCAAGCAGTTTCCCCCCTAAGATCTGGAATTCATGTCCCTACAATCAACCCATACTTAATTAATTTAATTTACAATAAATGGGAATAGTAGCCAAGGCTGTCATAATGACGATGGTGACCCACATGGTGAGGTAGTTGGTCGAATGACACCTTGTTCCAATAGTTTTTGCAATTGCTTCTATAATAGACCACCTATACAACCCAATATTTGATAATAGAGAGTCAGGAAATAAATGGATCTCATGCTCCACTTCCCTCTTCGGTGGTATCTGTTATCACCTGGATTGAACCTCAGGCTGAAGGAAGGCAATGCTAGGGTAACCACAAACCACGCTTAGCCAAGTAGCTAGCCCTACTAGGCCGGGAGAGGGCTCTCTCCGTAAGGATCTCAGCCAAGATGACTAGATTAGGAAAAGGATATTAGGCTAGGTATAGTAGCAGAAGGTTTGATTTGATTTTGAAGGGGTTTTGTTGGATCAAGAGGAGCCAAACAGTTAGGGCTAGGGAATTAGGTCAAAATTGCAGGGTGTTCAATGGGGCAAGGTAGGCATAAGGTTTAGCACTCTAGGGCTTGATGGGTGAGGTTTTTTAAGAATGGTGAGAAGCTAGGAAGAGCATGTGATTACCATGGATCCTTCCTAGACTGTAGAAAACATATAATGGTGAATATTTCCCCAAAGCAGAGCAGTGATGTTATAAATTATGCCTATCAACTTGAAAACATTCACTTAGAAGCAATGAAATGATTAATGAAGTACACAAAACATTCTCTCATATGATCACAAGAGAAGAATACTGAACTAAACTTCATACCACATGGATCCCAAAGAAATAGTTGCAATTTTTATTAATCTCTTGCTAAACTGCTACAAAATGATGTACAATCAAGGCATAAGCATCCAGCTGAGTCCAACCCTTTACAATGAGAAAGAAGAAGAAGATATAGGCATTGATTCAACCTCCTCCCATCCTCAGGGGTCGAATCCCTAAGATGAGGAGCTAATCTAACCAACACTGAACAAGAAACTAGAATCTAGGCATCCTAACAACTTGCCTCTAAAAGTGAGGAAACTGATTCATTTGTGCTCAAAATGACTTTTAATATAATGAATCTACCTTCTACTACTAATTATCCATCATATTTACAAGCCAAGTCATCATTTACATTAGTAAAACATCCTCCATGAGAGAAAATCCATGATCACAGTCAAAACACAGTGAAATGGCAATCCTGTGCAAAACTTGTCCTACGCGCAACGCCACTTTCAGGTCCCTTTTGGAGGCTTTCCTGGCATCCAAATTGAGCTCATGATAGCTCATTGGAAATCTCTTCAAGTATACTTTGCAAAAATCTATAATTTCTTCATTTGAAGCTCATTTGACCCCTCAAAAGTTGATTCTCCCAAGACTACTTCTGTGTGTCCAAAAAGTGGCAGAAAGGTCATTTTTGGGGTGTTTTTTGACCTTTTGGTAGACTAGTTCTACTCCAAAATCTTAGAAAATGCATAGGGTGCATGTACTCATCGCTTTGAATCCAAAAATTCAAGCCATTTGTCCATTGGGTGTCCCTAGGAAAAGTGCAACACCAGTGGTGCTGCGCGTTGAGCCAGATTTTCTGTGTTTAGAATTTTCAAAATTTGCAAAAAACAAAAACTCCTCCAAAATTGACCAAAATTGGTGAGCAGCACCATCATAAAGTATCCTAATGAGCCAAGGAAGATTCAACAAGCAACCTAAGCCTATCCTCCTCTTTTTTTCCTTTTAGAGCCCGTCTTAGCCTTGCTTTCATCTGTTTGACCCTCATGTTGCAATTTTCTTCCTTGTCCTATAGTGGTAGGTCATGTGCCTGATGATCTGGTTGCCCCTATTTGCCTTTTGCAACATCTTCTCTAAGTGAAAATTGACTCTTTCAAGCCAAATCTCTCTATCACCCTCAATTTCTTTCTCAATTGGAGTCAAAGTGACCAATGCCTCTTCCTCTTGCATTGTTGACTTACCCTTGTCACCTTGTCCTTTTAATTTGAGAAGTTCCAGCTCCATGAGGACCTGCTTTTCACTCAGCTGCTTGTTCCCTTGTTCCAGATATGTGATGACATACTTGGCTTTGACTAAGTTGTCCATTAATGCTTGGACTTGAGCCTCCTTTTCTTGTATGATGATGTCTTTTATTGTTGCTTCATCCTGAGCCTCCAAGTCAATTGTCTCCATGCCATGATGAATATAATGCTACTCTGACTCATCATGCTTTGTCAAATCAAAGTCTCTTTCTTCCTCCTCATCATCAAGATCTTCCACCTGCATCTTTTCTTTCCCTTTGTGCAGCTGTTGCACCTGTTCCCTGCTGTGTTGATGAAGAAGGAAAAGCCCCTTCCACATCCTGTGGAGCAAGAATTTGCCTATGAGTTGATGAAGAAGGCAAGGTCTCTTCCACATCCTATGGAGAAAACACTTTCCTATCATCTGCAAACAATCTTCTTGTGCCCCTCTAGTATGTCATGTAGGTCCTGGGCACCTCAGTAGCTCTAGTCTCTTTGGCCTTCTCATCTGTCTTCACCTGAGCACTGCTAGAAGGTCCTCCTGATTCTTGGGACACTAGTGGAGGAATTTTAGGACCCCTAAAGATGTCATGAGTAATAAATGTCTCCCAAGAGATGTTGAGGAGGTTAAGATGATGAAGCACAATTATCTTGATCAGGGAATAATGATAAAGACTACTCATCTGCTAAGGGTATGGCTTTTTCTGCACAAAGTGGGCCATCTTCTCAATATTCCTAAACAATAAATAAGGGAGGTTTAACATCCTCACCTTGGTAAAATGCATGAGAAGCCTGATATGATAGGTGTATAGTCTAGAAAATACACCCTCACAAGTGAAATATTTCATGATGATTTTCATCACAGGGGCATAATTGTCTTCAAGGAACTTGAAAGGAAATAGCCTTTTTGCTTCATTTTTGTACTTGCATTTAATGTAAGGCTCATAATAGTGTTCATCCAGGTCATGTGCCTTGTACCACTTCTGCCCTACATTTGGAATCCTGGTTGCATCCGCAATAATGGAGGGTGAAACTGTAAATGTCACCCCAGCAAGAGTCACCTTGTTGTCCCGAAGATTGGCTACAAAAAGCCTGGTGAGCTCAGGGTGGTGTTGAACTCTCTCTACCTGATCACAGAACTCATAGCACCCTAGATGCTTGAAACAAGTGATAGCCAAATGAGAAGCCTGCAACTCTTTGAGGTTTGATGGCTCTTCCCTGATAATTTTGCCTCCCTTGTGTGGTTTTCTTTGATGCCTAGGTCTATCTGTTGAACTGTCACTACCAGTGTTTTCCTCCTCCTCATAGTCTCTGTCTTCTCTGTCCATGTTTGAAAATTTTGAGGCTGTGCACTCCTAGAAAGGGATGAAGGGAGTGAGCAAGAGTGATTAGGAATAATGGAATGGAAGATGACCTTGTGAGGTATTTGGTGGGCTAGGAAATGAATGGGAGGGTATGAATCATGAAAATGAGGGAGAGGGGCTTGGGTCCTTTTTTGAAGTATAGCTTGTGGGATGAAGGACAAAGGAATATAAAATGTTATGGAGTGATATAGGGGAGGGGTTCAGGGATTTAGTGATAGGTGATGGGAGAAATAATGGGGGTTAGGGTTTCTAGGGTATAATTAAGGAAGAATCTAGGGTTTCACTTTTTCCATTGTAAATTACCTTTAAAAACGTCAATTGCAAACCAATGATGAAGTACAGTGAGGAAAATTACTTGCTTGAGGGAAGAAAGGGTTATTTTTTATGTTTTTAGGTAGTTGGAGGCTTTTTGGCCCTTGCTAGCTCAACGCACAATGCCTGCTACAGGCGCGTAGCGCCCTCCTGAATGTGCAGCGCAGTGGTTTCTTACACTTCCAGAATCACCCTACGTGTAGCGCTCAGTCTGTACATGCAACGCTCCAACCTGAACTGGCAGTGCCACCTCCATTGCCCCAAACGCATAGTGCCAACCTCCCTAAGCGCAACGCCACTTCTCCTTGGCCCAAAACTCACTCAACTTCTCCTATTTTCTTCACCTTTTGACTCCTTCTTTGCCAAATGAGAATGATGAGTTTGAAAATGAAATGTGACACCTTATATAGGAGTAGATTTTGAATTTTTCATTAGAAAAACCCACTTTCTAATGTTTCTTGACCTTTTTCAAATCTCTGTTTTAATGCCTTTTCTTCATTGTTCCTTTTCAGGTGGATGATGCTCAATTTGAACTGATTTTTGCAGTGGTTCATTGTCTTGTAGCAAGGAGAGATGCCTTGGTGCAGCCGGGATCATTTATTACATAAAGTGACTTAAATTACATAAAAATATAAATTAACTCAAAATACTCTGTTTTCACCTCAAAAACATGTTTTTTGAGGTGAAAATTACATTAGTTAAAAAGATAATTGTACAGTGACTATGACTTACTAGCAATCATTCTTGATTTATTTATCATCCTCATCCCCTTGCTGCCCTTTATTTACACCTTTAAATCATGCCTTTGACCTTGGAAATGAAACCCTAAGACCTAATGAAAACATGCCCTAAGACCTAATGAAAACATGATTGCATTTTGACCATGAAACCATGATTGAATACAACCTAAAGATGGGTCAACAAGTGTACTTTATGAGGGAGAAATTAGATTTTCTGAGGAGAAAACAACCATCAGTGGATCAACTTGACATGACCTAATGAAATGATGTAAAAATTTCAGTATGGGACCCCTAAAATGAAAATGCAAAGAGCAAATTTGATCCCTGATGGAAGTATGCAGATACTGACACTAACAGTATCCCTTTAGGATCTTGGAACACACTGTTAATTGCCTGTAGAAACTTCTATATATATTTTTTTTATATTACTTAGCACCCCTTTAGTGATGACTTATCTCTCATGGACTCTTCTACTGACTTTCCTTAAAAATAACAAAACACATTTCTTACTAGAAATGATCAACATTTTGGTCTGATTAGCACTTACTAGTGAGGTCTTTGACTTTCATGCATGTTGATGATGAATGATTTTTTGTCTTTCATAAAGTGTTTCTAGTTGGATATTGGCATCAAGATTACATCCCACATGTAAATATAGGGAGTCCCAAATGCAACACCACATAGATCTAATAGAACTACATCCAATTTTATTTCTTCAATAAATTCAACTAATAACTTTGATTTTGCACTATTTGGTTATCTTTATCTTTGCCTCCTTATTTAACTATCCCAATGGATATGGGCTAGTATGGCCATGAGTCTCCAGTCCTTGTTTCTTGGCTAGATCTACTACTATGATATTTTACTGTGATCTTGAGTGAAATAGAGCATCATTTTTTGTCTTCTTGAGCTGTATCTTTATATGGAAGAGTTTGGTCATTTCATTCTCTTCATGTTGCTGAAGCCTAATTAGATTCACCTCATTCTATATTGATATACATAAAATATTCTCATCTATGTCCAAGTTGCTTTCCACTTGGTTCCTCGAATCTATGGCCATGAGATTTTTGTTCTTAAGTTCCTTTTTTTTGTTCTTTAGGTTTAGCGTTGGATGAAATTTCCAACACTTCTCCTTTGTATGCCCATTAATGTGATAGTGGTTGTAGTGGTTGCTGTGATATTTTCATTGGTGTTTCGTGAGTGTTGTATTTTTGTCTTTCCCCCTTTCCAATTATTCTTCCCCTCATTGAAAGCTTCATAGTCTATTATGAAACCAGCTCACAAAAATATAGAAAATATAGATCAACGACTTAGAAATCAACCTCTTCGAGGGGTCAACCTCCTTTACATTACACAAATGAACAATTCTTGGATGATACAAATGACAAGACCTCCTTCCTACATATAGGGGTCTAAGGGGTCCCAATACAATCAGAGCCTACATAACAATAATATTGTAGGGGCACAACAATAACAATAATGGGCTTCTATGGGACATAATAATAACAACATGGGGACTATATGGGCCCAATAATACAATAAGTGGGTTGCACTAATAACAATAAGGGGTTACACTAGTCGTATAGGGACCTAACACGCCCCTCACCTTCAAAAGGTGTTGTCCTCGGTGCTTGAGTAGTTTTGGATGCTTCTGTATAAAATTCTCATCCTCCGGTGTGGAATCTTCAGCGGGTAAGTTCTTCCACTTGATGAGATATTCTAAAAGTGATCGATTTCGTAGCTGTCGATTTCTTTTTTTTGTGACTGCTTCTGGTTCCAATATGATTTTTCCTTCCTCTTCAATTTCTGGAAATATTATTTGAATGATATCTTCTCACCTATAACCTTCTTTAAGCATGAAACATGGAAAACTGGGTGCACTCGGGAAGATGCATGAAGCTCCAATTTGTATGCCATAGTACCAATATTTTGTAACACCTTGTATGGACCATAATACTTTGGTGATAATTAATTATCATTCTTAGGTTGCTTGAGGGACATTTGTTTGTATGGTTGTAGTCATAGAAATACCCAGTCGTCTACATCAAAACTTCTTTCACTGCGATGTTGATCTGCCTATTGTTTCATTCGATTCTGCACCAAAGTGGGGTTATCCTTTAAAAGTTGGAGAACTTGTTGTTGATGCTTGATGTGATCTTTCACTGCTTGAACCTTTTTCTTCTTGATATGTCCTTCTATATTGAGAGTTTGAGGAGTGGTAATTCCTGCCAATGCATTACAAGATATGGTCAGATTCATTTCTTGATGCTCGACGTGATCTTTCACTTCTTGAACCTTTTTCTTCTTGATATGTTCTTCTATCTTGAGAGTTTGAGGAGTGGCAATTCTTGTCAATGCTTTACAAGATATGGTTGGATTCAGCTCTTCTTTCTTTGGGGTTGGTTCCTGGTGTATATCCTCTTATTTTGATGTTTCTTGATCCTTTTATTCCTCCTCTTCACAATCTATGTAAAATAATTTCTTCTCCATACACTTATGACCTTTAACTTATGTTCTATCACAACTGTAACAAAACACTTTTTCTCTTTTTTCTTCCAAAGGTTGTGGTGTAAACCTTGTAGGTTGTGGAAGGGTAGGAGAAAAAACACTTCCATATTTATAGTTGTGAGTGGTAGGATTCCTTGTTTCCATAATTCCACTTTCAAATTTTCTTGCCAACCTGAATGCCTTCTCTAATGAATCAAGCTCCCAGAGATAAACCTCATGTTGGATGTTATCTTTTAAAGTCCCTATGAAGACATCAATCCATTTCTTCTCTAGAATATCATTTACCCTTATATTCAATTTTTGGAAGTCCTCAATGTGCTCTGCCATTGAACCCTTTTGTTTGAGATTTATCAATTGGCTAAAGAAGGTGTTGCTCTTTGTATCCTCATAACGTGCTATCATTTCCTCTGTGAAAATTGACTAGGTGAAAAGTGGTTTACGAGAACAAAGCCCTCTATACCATACAAATTGATTTTGTTCTAATTATAATGATGCAATATGTACCTTTTGTAACAATTGTACATCATGCAGATCAAAATATTGCTCCATATGTAGTATCCAATTTTGCTAGATCCTTGCCATCCAACTTCCTCATATTGATTTTTCTTGATTTTAGGAGCTCAATATTGAAATGACTGTAACTTTGTAATTTCCAATCTCCAAGTTCTGAAATTGCGTCCTGTGGTAGCCCTCTAAGTCTTCTTTCCAAACCCATAAGTCTGATCAATATTGGATTCTTCAAGGAAGAGTTATACTAAATCTCCCACGATGACCCAATTATAGACTGGTTCAGTAGAGCAAACTTGTACGAAGTTCCAAGTGTCACTGTTTCAACCTTAAGACCTGCAACTAATACAAAGAAAACTATAGGCCATCCTATTTTTGTTACATTTTACGAAATTTCAATCTGATGCTTAGAGAGAAAGTTATGACGAGTTTCCCAAGGTCACCTAGTTGGAATGTAATTCGAGAGTCTGCACAAACCCTAAATGTCTTGGACCATATCTCCGAAAATATAGAAAAACAATATCTGAAATTTGGGCCTGAGCTTCACCATGAGTTTAGCTCAAATGGGTTTTAATTTCAGAGTCTGAACCTGCGTATAAAAACAATTAAAGTGAAAATTCCACGATGACCTGTTTGAGATGGAATTCTGGATCTTGCAAAAACCCTAAATTCCTCAGATCATATCTCTGAAAAGATAGTGGGAAAAGATCTGAAATTCAGACTCGAGGTTCAGAACGATTTTGTCTCAAATGGGTTTTGTTTTCTAGCTTCTAAAATGTCATAGAGAAAACATTATAGTGCAAATTCCATGATGACATGTTTGGAGCAGCGAAACCCTAGAATCCAAAGCTCTGATACCAAATGTTATGAAACCAGCTCACAAAAAGATAGAAAAGATAGATTAATGACTTAGAAATCAGCCTCTTCGAGGGGGGGAACCTCCTTTACATTATACAAATGAACAATTCTTGGATGATACAAATGACAAGACCTCATTTATATAAGGGTCTAAGGGGTCCCAATACAATCAGAGCCTACATAACAATAATATTGTAGGGGCACAACAATAACAATAGTGGGCTTCTATGGGGCATAATAATAACAACATGGGGACTATATGGGAACTATAATGCAATAAGTGGGTTGCACTAATTACAATAAGGGGTTACACTAGTAGTATAGGGACCTAACATAGTCCTTCTTCTACTTTGACCCATTTGATTTCCCTTTCTGATGGCCTACATGCTCTAGTCATTGTGCCTATACATAAGCTTCGTCCACCAATTTAGGTTTACACAACATCACTTGATTTCACAAATAGTTTTGCAGACCCCCAAAAATACTTGAGGAGTGCATTTGCGTTCTTTAGGGAGATACATAGTATTATAGCTATCATTTTAAATTATGTGGTGTACTCCTATGCAATATGTCCTTGAATTCACGTAAAGTAATGCCACTAGATCCAATGATCCTCTACATACCTGATAGCGTAAAATTGTGAATTTATAAGAGCCTTTAAATTCTCTCCCTTAGTCACTGGAGGATATCCTTTCAACCTTAATCTTTCCATGTGGATTTACCACCAGGGTAGGGCATGGCCCTCTAATTTTAGATGAGAAAATGAAATGTTATATTCTTCCTATATATGGTGAAAACTAAAATTATCTTCTAACTACTGCAACTAATGATTTAAATTCAATGGGTCAATGTAATCCCCAATTTTGAATTTTCATCTTAGGAGGTAAGCCGGATCCTTGGGATGGTGCTAAGCATAACAAATTTTTTCAATTCGAGCATTGGAGAAAATTTTGATGTGGGAGACATGAGGACTCAGGAGAATAGGAGAAATTACAGCCTTAGTGGGATGTGGGGACCACAAAAAGGAGGCATTGCAACCCCTAAAGTTAACTCACACTGATGGAGGAAGAGAGAGAAAGAAAGGAGTGCGATTTAGTGGAAAATGGGTCCACCAAGGGAGAGAGGATCAATTTCTATAAATTAGGTAGGGAGGCCACCATTTGGGTACTTTTTTATAAGTTTACAACTGGGTGTTCTGTTTGCTTGAGCTACTCATCCCAGTTAACACCTTGTTATTTAACACAAGGAGATTTCTAGTGGAGAACTCACTCTTTCTTCAGTGGACCATGAGTACCACCATAGGAGAGAAATTGGGCATTTTGGAGCCATTCTGAAGCTGGGATAGGAGTTAAATTCTTAGGTTTGCATGTGGCCAAGATGTTGGAGAAATTCACACTAGTGGGAGAGATAAGTTGTGGTGCAATAAAAATTCTAGGTAATTCAAAGAAGGTTGGGAAAGTCATTTGCTAGAGTTTTTGTGTCGTTTGTAGGTGTTGGGATCAGGATCCCCCAAGGGCAGTTTTTGGGCTAAAAACCCGTGTTTAAGTCAATTTTTGTAATATAATTGTAAAGACTCCGCATTTTGTGGTCGAGGAGCATGAAGGTGTTATGTGTCAAAAAGGGTAGTCCGCCCTTAGTTTTGTAATGTAAAGTCGGCTGTAAGAGATCTACCCATGGTCCGCAGACCATGGGATTGTATAAAAAGAGCTAAGCTCTAAGTAGTTTGAGAGACATATCATGACACATGATGGAATAGAGTCATAGTTTTGGAGCAAGAAGTCTAAGTATTGGGTTGTATTGTAGGTAGAGGCTCTGTAGTTGAGTGCGTAGAGGCGTAGGGTAGAAGTCCGCAGTTGAGTGCGCAGACCCCTGCAGCTGTGTGCACAAGGTGGACAAAGTTTGTAAACACTCGGAAGATATTAATAAAGAGAGATATTCTGCAATTTCTGTGTCCTTGTTCTATTGATGCATCTGGATATTTTATGTATGAATTTCCTTTATTATGCTTATCTGATGCGCGAACAAATGCAGTTACATTGAATAATTGAATGCAATTACAAATATCTATTTACGCAGTTTTAACCTTAAGTATTTAATGAGATAAGAAAATCACTTAGATTAATTGGGGAATCTGCATGGCACGTTGCCATAAGCAGCGCGAAAGTACCTGAGTAGCAGGTTAGGGCTGCGCGAAGGTCAATCGTACCCTTTTGCAGAGGTACGGAATGATGGAATAGAGGGCTCGTCTTGTAAGCCCTAGAGTGAAGCGACTTGCGCAAAGGCAGGAATAGAGGGAATCAAACGACATCACAACCATCTCAGGGTGCAGAAACTTGGTTCTAGCATCCCCCCATACTGATGCGGGTGAGACCTCAGTCTGCACTCCACGGGCTGATGCCGAAAGGGCCAGTATTGTAGGGATTTGTTTGGCTAATTAATGCTAAACCTGGGTCATGCCCCATCAAGCCAAAAAATGGTTCCGTTTCCAGGACCAAAATGTGCATAAGAGATGTGTGATGTCGTATCACTAGAATCCAACTAAGAAAGAGATTGGAGACTAGTTGGATAGGAAGATCCACAAATTCGTGGTGCAAGAGAACAGAAACCCGTGACTGACAAAGGAACAATGGTTGGAAAGATACTTGTATACAGAGATCCATGAGATATTTTTCTTCTCCTTCCCTATTGAGCTATATGAGTGGATCATGAAGCTAGCAGATAACCAAGGAAGGTGGAAACTTGATGATCCTATTTTTTGGACCCTGGAGCTAATACATAAATTAGAAGCATCTAAGGACAAGATCACCTGCGCTGTCGATCATTGGCTCGATTGCATCATAGGAGGATTTGTGACTGAATTCATGGTCGACACCTCAGTTAGCTACAGCGAGGTAGAGCGTCTTTCAAAGGACCACGAGGTAAGTACATGAAATCTTTGAATACTTGGATTAAAATGCTATTGTGTGAAAAACAGGTTATGCAACTACCTTGATGTTCAGAACTACGCGAAGCGGAAAAAATTATAGGAACGAAGGACAAAAGGGTCCGGAGTATAGTCCGTTGATTTCACCTCTGTGAGGTGACGAGGAAGGGATAGCAAAGGTTTCTCCATGAAGTGCTATTCAGTTAATAAGACAAGGATTCCCGCGAATACCACCTGCCCACACCACCTCCAACTTCACCACCATCACCGCCAACTTCACCTTACCACCTCCACCGCAGTTTAGCATGGAAAACGCAGTGAAGCTGCCTTTGTTCAAAGGCTTGGGGAATGAGCACCCAAACCAATTCTGGTTCGTTGTGAAAGCTGTGTGGGAAGCTCAAGGTGTTACAGATGATCATATAAAGAAGGTGACATTGGTTAGTGCCCTGCAAGATCACGCGCTAACCTGGAATATCAAGTACTCAAATGATAACCCGAATGCCGGAGTGACAGACATCCAGACAACACTGAATAGAGAGTTCAGTAGGCCTAAATCTGAGGCGCGGTCGATTGTGGGATTTAAAGAGATCATGATGCAACCAAGTGAGACGCCTTGGGAACTAGATTAGAGGTTAAAATGTACAATCCATGAAGCCAACATGAACTTGATAGATGGACAACATCGCGAGTGGTTTGTGGCTTCGCTACTGCCACTTTTAAGGGCCGCACTATCGCAGCAGAAGATAACAACTCAGGTGGAGGCCTTGGAGATTTCAATGAGACTGCATGAAACTCCGATGTAAGATCCAAACCTGGGGGTTCAGCAGATCCATGTGTAGTTGAAGAATCTATGCCTTGAGATGCAAAGTCTGAAGTAGGATAGGACGGTTCGACCAGAGGTGCGCGAGGAGGTATGGTGCCTGAAATGCAAGAGTCAGGGTCATGACAAGGACCATTGCCCGGTCTTTGCAAACTATATTGTAGGAGGAGGGCCCATGCCTTTAAGGCCAAAAGCTCAAGTAGGACCTAGCGTGGGGCCTGCACTATGGTGCGCTATCTGTCAGGTAGTAGGAAAACATGCCACAGATAACTATCATATGTTGCAGAAGTTTGTACAGACATCGTAACAGTTGTTCTGCAACTTTTGTAGGTCGATAGGGCATGATGAGCATAATTGTAGGAGTTATGAATTGATTATGGATAGAACTCCCGCCTATAAGGTTTAGGCCGAAATGCAACCCCATGACCAGAGCTCAGGGATGGCGTGGACAGGATTTCAGGGGTGAGGACAAGGTTGAGGCAAAGGAGGACCTGGTAGAGGTCAAGGAAAGTTGATTTGCTACAATTGCGGAGGACCAGGACACTATGCCCGTGATTGCACTAATCCAACACGTCCATCGTGCAAGTATTGCACGCTGTTTGATCATGAAACAAAAGACTGTCCTATGCTGATAGTTAGGATACATGACAAAGGGGCGCTACCACCTCCGCCGACTCAGAACCTGCAGATGATGAGGTCTGAGCCATGCGAAGAAGATCCAAACATAAATATAGTGCTCAGGAGTGGAATCGTGATAGGAGATGACAAAGGGAAACAACCAGAAGATAGTGCATGGGTCCACAAATCTCCCGCGAAGGAAGCGAAGTTCGATTTGGAGCGCACCCGTGAAACTTTCATGGAAGCTAAGAAGAGCTTCATTGAGGCCTCCACCTTAGGAAGCAAGGATAAGCTTGATCAGGAGATGGACCCCTCTATGCTCACAACTTTCCTAGAGACCTGTATGAAGTTACTGCGCGATAGTAAGGCCATGAAAGGGTTACAAGAGCTCATCAATAGATGCGCTGGAACCATGCTAGGTGAGCCACGTGTAGTACGAAAGATTGGCAAGCATAAAACAAGGACAGGACGGGAGATGATACTGACCTCGCAGATAGGAGAGTATGAGATGGATGAGGTCATTTTGAACTTGGGGTCAGATGTGAATGTCTTACCAAAGCAGACTTGGGAATGGATGGGGAGGCCTGTGCTGAAATGGTCTCCGATTCAGCTAAGGATGGCAAATCAGTAGAAGATCATCCCCATGGGATGGATGCAGGGGGTGACTGTGGATATTGAAGGTGCAAGCACGCTGGCTGACTTTGAAGTAATAGAGATAGTGGATGACAACAATCCCTATCCTGCGCTCCTGGGAATTGAATGGGATACTGATATGAATGGGGTAATCAATCTAAAGAAGTGGAAGATGATCTTCGAGAATAAATCGCTGCACGTAATAATACCCCTAGATCTGGCTAAAGGATCGGGCTATACTGAACCAGTCCGCGATTATGAGAGTGATGATGATCTAGACTGTATCTATAAGATAACAGCGAGAGACCAAGATTGGATAAATCCCACCATGGATGGACGAATTACATGGGATCATGAGAGTTCTTGCACTTCGGACTCCGATGAAGAGATAGAACGCTCGCAGAATCGACTACATGAAGTAACTACGCTGAATTGCAACATGATGACTCGATCGCTGCGTTGTGTGTCCTCAGAGGTAAGAAACCTACCTACTTATGATGTCCTGAATGAGGTAGATATCTTTTTGGATGCAATTGAAAGGGAGGTACCAGAAAAGCAATGCTTCCAGGCATGGGACTGGGCATTGCGCGTTATGCCCACAAGATGGTGGGGTACGCATAAAGGAAGCTTTGATGATTGGCGTGAATGTAGGAGGATGATGAGAACATGATTTGGGAAGCCTAAGATGTGAATGATAGACAAGTATGATGGGCAGGATGATCCGCATGTGCATTTGGCCAAATGGACCCAGGCTTGTGGGGAAAAGCCTCAACCAGAGTGGGTACACTTGTTCTCTCACACCCTAGATGTTGTCCCAATGAATTGGTATGTAGAAACAGAGCTCCTCCATGGTACAGGTGAGTGGGATGTTCTGCACAAGGGCTTTGTGATGAAATTTAGTTTTGAAGATGGGTTTGACTGTATTGATAAGGTGCTACAAGAAGTGAAAGCAACTATCTTTCAGATACCACAGGATCCTTTGGAACTGGTTCAGCCTAAGTGGGCTACTCATTTAAGTCGCGCGCTGGAATGCTATAGCGTGACCGCTGAAGAAGAATATGAGGATCCATGGAAAATTAACATTCCAAAAATAGAAGGTCACCGCGAGGTTAAAGGACCATAGATTGAGAACCTTGATATAACTGTGCCATTGAAAACAAAACAAGTGAACATTGGTATGGAGGCAAAACCCAAATTCGCAAAGATTGGAGACTACTAGGACAACGCGACAATTGATAAGGTTGTTGTTTTTCTCTGCGAATATCGAGACTTATTCCCTACCAAGTTTACAAATCTAAAAGGGATAATCAAGGACCTGGGAATAATGAAGATTACATTGAAACTCGACGCAAATCTGGTTAAGAAAAGACCTTACCGTCTCAATCCAAAATATAAGGAAAAGGTCCACTTAGAGCTAGACAAGATGCTCGTGGCCGGAATCATTGAGCCTATGGAAGAATATGACTAGGTAAGCCCAATGGTGGTGCAAGAGAAGAAGTAGGAGGATGAAATAAGGATATGTGTGGATCTTAGAAAGTTGAATGATGCTTGTGTGCATGATCCCTTTCTGACTCCATTCACTAATGAATTTTTGGACATTGTAGGTGGCCAGGGAGCATATTCCTTCACTGATGGGTTCTTTGGGTACCACTAGATCAAAATCGTGCTGGAGGATAGGAGCAAGACAACCTTCACGGCTAAGTGGGGTTGTTTTTAGTACACTGTCATGCCATTTGGATTAAAGAATGCACCTGTGATCTTCTCACGCATAGTTGTTGTTGCGTTCAAGGAATTTATTCATAAGTTCCTGGAGGTATATTTTGATGACTGGACTATATTTGGGCTGGTTAAACGCCATGTAGTGAGGTTGCACCTAATGCTGGATACCTGCCGAAGATACCAAATTACGCTCAATCTCAAGAAGTTTCTTTTTTGTGTTCCTTTTGGGAACCTGTTAGGGAATGTGGTTTGCAGACAGGGACTGATGGTAGATCCCGCGAAGGTAGTGGTGATATTGAACTTGGAAGAACCAAGGAGTGTGAAACAGTTGCGCGATACCCTGGGACATACAGTATACTACAGGAAGTTTATCAAAGGCTATGCCCAGATCACTGCGCCTATGGAGAAATTGTTGAAGAAGGATGTCACATTCTGCTGGAATGAAGATTGTAAGAAGAGGTTGGATATATTGAAAGAAAATATGGTCATCACACCGATTCTAGTCTTCCCGAACTAGAAGAAAGAGTTTCATGTGCATGTCGATGTGTCATGTATAGTGTTGGGAGCAGTATTGACACAGGCTGGTGGAGAAGGCTTGGACCATCCTATCATGTTTGCAAGCTAAAGATTATCCAAAGTGGAGAAGAACTATTCCACAATTGAGCACGAGGGGCTAGCTATGGTGTATGCGCTCTAGAAGTATAGGCACTACTTGCTGGGAGATCACTTTAAGATGTATATGGATCACTCTGCGCTGAAGTACCTAGTCAATAAGCCTGTGTTGGGGGGGAGAATCTGCAGGTGGCTCTTGTTGTTCTAGGAGTACGATTTTGAAGTTGTTGTGAAGCCTAGACGACTGAGCACGGGACCAGACCATCTGTCGCACATCGAAACAGGGGAGGAACCTACTAACTTGGAAGAAGGATTGCCAGACACGCAGCTATTTGTAGTGCGCGTCATGGATGGTCATTTCGAGGATATCATACACTTCCTAATGACAGGTACTGCACTGGAAGGGTACGCTCCCCAACAAAATAAGGAATTAGTGGTGCGCACGGCAGATTTCTTTGCCATTGCTGGGCATCTGTACAAGATGGGGACTGATGAGATATTGCGACGGTATGTACCTAAGTTCGAAAGAAGTAGCATCCTCACAAGCGCTCATGGGGGTGCTGCGGGAGGACATTATGTAGGAAGAGAAACCGCACAGAAGATTCTACATGCAGGGTTGTGGTGGCCAACCCTCCATCAGGACTCAAAAGCATATTACAAGGCATGCGATGTGTGTCAAAGAACCATCAAACCATTGCAGAGGGATGAGATGCCTTTGAATCCACAAATGATGTTGCAACCCTTTGAGAAGTGGGCAATAGATTTTGTGGGACCTATTCAGCCACAATGAAAGATAGGAGCAAGGTATATTATCACTGCAACAGAGTATTTGACTCATTGGGTGGAGACACAGCCTGTGAAGGATTGCACAGGCGTAATCACTGCAAAATTCCTCTTTGAGCATGTATTGACGCGATTTGGATGTCCGAAGATCTTGATGAGTGATCGCGGTATGCACTTCCTGAATGAGACGATCAACACGCTGATAGAGGAATTTCAGGTATACCACCAGAAGAGCACACCTTATCACCCACAGGCTAACGGGAAAGTGGAGGCATTCAACAAAGTGATCAAAAGCACATTGACCAAGGTTTGCAATGCTCAACGAAGTGATTGGGACCTATGCATACCTGTAGTATTATAGGCTTATCGAACGACATGCAAGAAGTTGACTGGACAAACCCCTTTTAGGCTCATCTACGGTGTTGAAGTGGTAATTCCTATGGAGTATATTGTGCCTAGTCTATGCATAGCAGTGCTCATAGGTATGACGGATCGTGGAGCCCTAGAGGAGAGGCTCACACAGCTGGATGAACTGGAGGAAGAGATATTTTTAGCTGGATTTCACCAACAGGTCCAAAAGTAGCACGAGAAGGCATGGCATGATCAACATATTAAGCTGCACACATTTAAGGTAAATGACTTGGTTTTGCTATATGATAGTAAGTTTGATAAATTTCCAGGAAAATTCAGGATGCACTGGTTAGGGCCCTATGTCATTAAGGAAATTACCGATGGAGGAGCAATATAGCTGGTTAAATTAAATGGAGAACCCTTCCCCGAAAACGTGAATGGCAGTCGTCTAAAGCCATACATCGGCGGTCTAGCCATGTGTCTAGATGAAGGTGGCATAGTCTTAGCACTCTGGGAAGCTGAAAGGAGGTGTGGGACTATAAACTACACTACACGAGTTGGGGAGCTATGCAATTGGAAGATGGTGTGAAGCAAGTAAGTGTCACTAGGTCCACGGTAATGCAGAGGGAGCTACGCTACCCAGGGAGAAATCGCATAGGTTGGATGGAAAGTGACCGTTAAAGTCGCTGTTCATAAAAAGACAGCAGAAGTGAGGCCAAATGGAGTGGGCGACTAGCATTTAAGACAAGATTTATGGCTTAGATCCTTGAAAATATTCCACCAATCCGACATTAATGAACCGATTTTGGGGGAAATGGTCGGATTTAAATTCAAAATGCCCTATAAATTACAAGTGGTTGTCCAGTAAGAAACACTTGGCATTTTTTTTATTTAGCTATTGAGCTCTCAGACGCCTATGGACCCAATGTTTTTCGAGGCTCTCAAACAGACTCCTGCATTTGCAAATTTGCCTAAGATGTCATGAGAACTGATAGAGAGTGTTATGTCATCACCCCCAGAAATTATCAATACACAGCAAGTAGTAGAAGAGCCGACACAAGAGATGGAGAAATAGGAAGAAGTAGCTGCTCTAGAAGTAGCTACCCCAGAAGTAGCCAAAGTATTGCCGGAGGTCCCTAAATCCCCGAGAACACTGAGACTGAAGCCAACCCCAACCAAAGAAACTGTAAAGGATAAGAAGGGCAAGCAGCCTGCCATACTGGTGCACACCTCGCCAAGTTGAAACCCACCAAAGCCCACTGCCGAGGAGAAAGGGAAGGCTATAAACCTAGAAGCAGAGGAGGAGGATATCAAAGACATCCCAATGGAAGATGAGGATGTGGGAGTGGAAGTAGAGGAGGTTGAAGCCCAGGGTGCGGACCCTATTACATGGTTTCCAGAGTATGTCCCTCTGCACAAGCCTAAATCCAAGGTCCTGTTAGCTACCTATACCAATAGGTTTCATATTTCATGATTGGCTATACAAGTACCAAATATGCTCTGCTTTGATCATGCAAAGATCACATATTTCCAAGGAAGTACAAGGTGTGTAAATAGATTAATGCATCCCAATTTTGATGGATGGTCCAACAGCCTAATCTGGACCATGTCATGTTTTAAATTACAGTTGTAGATTAGAGAAAGAAGTCTGTCCAAACTGTTTAATCTTGGCAGACAAGTAGTTCAGGTAGAGAAGAAAAGGCTCCCAACAGCTTAATCTGGGACCTTGGAAGAAATAAGGGTAGAAGTAGACAGAAAAACAAAAGAAAAGCCAAAAAAAAAAAAAAAGGCAAGTAAGGGTCTGCAAGTCCAAGTGCACCCTCCAAGAAGAAATAAAAAATGCTAGGCAAGTAGCTGGGTAAGTAGTTGGGGTTGCAGAAAGGTTATCTTTACCATTGCAGATGTGTTAACTATGTTTACCAAAGCAAAGTTAATCAATTGACAAGGTGTTCTTCTTCATCAAGTTGCAAGCAGGAAGCATGTCTAACCGCCCTTTTCCCCTTTTCATGTCATTTACTAACATTCCCTCATCAGTTGACATTCATGAAAGAATTATGGTTTCATGGTGGTTCTTACCCTTTTTAGAAGCCACATTTCTTGTCTAAATTCTTTTCATTTTGATCTACTCCCTAAACTAAGTAAGTTTCAAATAAACTTAGTGATTTTCCCCCCTCATTCACATCTTCCCCCATATTAACTCTAACCTTACTATGTAAATCCCCTATATTACCTTTCCCCTACTAGTATTAACACCATGGTGTATAAACCCCAAATTTTGTATAAATATCCCTCCCCTTGGCATTATAGCCATATGTTCTCTAAAAAAGGGATCAAATGACACCTGGTCATGTTGATGAACCTAAACCCTAACCCTCCTCCCCCTTTCTGAATCCATTGTTAACCCATTGCACCCCATTTGCAAACATGAACCTTGTAAAAACCTTACTTTACCCTTACCCGCTCTAAATTGCCAAATAATACACAAAAACCCATTTTTTGTGATTAACCAAGGTTTCAGCGCGTATTTGTTTTTTCAAAAAATATTGAAAAAACCTTACCAAAACACCATACCCCGATGATCCTCCGCCTAAGCGCGCATTCCGAAAATAAATATTAAATAAAGCCGTGCCTTTGCCGTATCCACCGATCATGTCATCAACCCCGACAAGCGTCCGATCGGAGCTTGATCATCCAACGGCTCTTATCACATCGGAGCAGCTCCGACGTCCGCCGTTTACCCGCCATATCTGCCGATCACATCACTGCCCCGACAGCCGTTGGATCGGGCCCTCCAGATCCGACGGTCATCGTTGATATCGGAGCGGGTCTCACATCCGACGGATATCGTCCGATGTCTGTAAAACGGTTACGTCACTCGGCAGCCACGCGTCCCCGCCACAGCCCGTCGGAGGTACGTCTGATAGATTCCCCCCCCGTACCATAAGCGGTGCGATACGAAACCGCTGGCTGTTTCCGGTTTTGATTATTCCGCCTATACTACGTCACCTCCACGTCAGACCCATGTCACCCACACCCTGCCATCGCATCAGTCCTGTTGTCCGCCCCTCCGCCGACGTGGCTGCCACCGCATCATCCCCCATGGACCAATAGCAGCTCGCCACGTCACCCGATGACGTCAACTGACGTCATCCGACCTTGACCCCACCAATGACGTCATGCTGACGTCATCCCAAAAAAGGCGCCAAATGGCCAAAAGGTCTATATTTCGGCCAAAAATCACGTTTTGCGTTCTTTTCGTTCATTTTCTACTGTTGTTTTCTGCATGCTGCTCACGTCCAAGTTACTACCAACCTGCTAAATCGACCAGGAGACCTCCAGAGCACCAATCCTGCCCGCATATACGACCTCTGCTCGCTGTTTGCCAGGTATTTCTCGTCATCTTTCCTCCGTACGCCTGGAATTGTCTATAAATCACTCAGAAAGATTAAAGGACGCTAAAACTCATAAATTCACCGGCGAGTTCCCCCTGCAGAGCCTCTATTGTCAACTACAAGGTCGAAAAACACTAGCTGAGCCTTAATTCCCGAGTTCCTATCAAAAAACTGTAAACTGCTCGCGCAATCGTGAGACAGTGGGTTAGTCCATTAAAAACCTGCCAAGAGAGACAGAGTGAGGCCAAACATTTGTCCTATTTTGCACTGTAAATAGTATTTCAATTGCTATTTACTAGAACTACTCTCTGTTCCTGATAAATTCACCTCCCTGGTAAAGAGACATTCCTCTGCACTGTCCTGCTCAATTAAAACCACTTTGCACTCAATTCAAAATCCTCCTTTGCAATGGAGACACCTGTAGTACTAAATGTTCAGCCTCTGAATGCCCCTCAAAGGAACTTGAAATGGCAAGCCTTGGCAGATATGGATTACCAAATTACAGAAGAAATGTTTATGAGCAGCAAATTCCACATTCATCTGTTGAATGAGTTGAAAGCCAAGCATGAAAATGGGACAGATATATTGGGCATATGGGACTCTTTCCTCCCTATTTTTAAGCTCCCTCAGGTCAACCAGTTCCCTGAACTAATCCACCTGTGTGCTGAACATTATGATGCTTCTCAGAGGGCTGTTGTTGACCCATCTGGTTCAGTACTTTTCTATGTTACCCCTCAAGCTATCAGAGACATGCTTTGCTTCAACCCTCAGAAGAAGTTGGTCCCTTTGTCACTAGTGAACCTGATAAAACAAGGGGCCAAACTGACAGATGCTCAAATTATCAAACTCAATCAATTATACATTAACTCTGACATGGTGATGTACCCTCCAATTGGTCATGTATATCTCAATGGGCTGGGCAGAGACCTTGCAGATATGATTAGTCCCATCTTGGGATATAATTCAATTGAGCATATTGATATAACTGTGCTGGTAATGATGTTTATGTTTGCTCCTGGCAAGTCACCAATCTGCTATGACTATGCCACCTACATATCAGACAAGATTCATGAGCAATTGATGAATTTGGCGAGAGATAGGGTATTCAGATATACCTCCTACATCTATCATTTGATTTTGTACCATCAACATGAGAGATTTCATTTTACAATCAAAAGAATGGATGCCCAGGGCAATCCTAGATCAGTGGTCTATTGGTCCTCTGTCTTCCACTCTACACCTGATTCTCCATACACTTACTGTGAATTTATTGATCAGTTCATCCATCCAGCTATGACAATGCTAATGAGCTCGCCTCCTCCAAGACTCACTGATGACATGCAGAGAATTCTTCAGCTGTCTAAATCTTACAACATTGGGGATTGGTACTTCTTCCAACACCACACTGTCATCAGGATATATGGGTGTGATTTGCCTCCATTCAGATTACCTAAGTATGTGCCTATGAGGCTATTTGCCCTAGAGTATTTTAGGCAATTTGGCCGGGTTGATGTGCTTCACTTTTCAGGAAAAGGCAAAAAAGCACAGTTGAAGGTGAAAAGCCAACTTGGCCATTTTATCTATAACGAGAGGGAGCAAGGATGGAGGGAAGCAGATAGAATGCTTGAGTCCCTTGGCCTTCAAACCAGTTTCCCATGGACACCCTATGACCCTAATCATTTTATAACAATGAGGAGGCTCAAATATAAGTTGTCTGCCTATGATCATCATAGTATCCCTCACATTGAAAAATATGCTAACCAAGACAAATGGAGGAGAGGGACCTTAGAAGAGCCTGTATCACAAGAAGAGCTAAATCAGAGGGCAGTAAAGAATCTAAGGAAGATGGCTGACCTTGAACTTTGTTCACAGGTGAGCGCACTTCCAAGCACACAAGCCAGAGCAGCTGCATCTTCCTCAACTGCCAAACAGCAAACTACCAAGGCCACTGAAAATATATCCAGCAAAGGCAAAAAAAAAGGAAATGGAGACAGAGCAACCACATCAAGAGAAGGAGCAGTCACCTCCAGTGACTCAAGAGCAGGCAGAGCAACAACAGCAACAAGAATTGCAGCAAGAAGAAGGGCAACATGACATACAGCAGCCCTTACAGCAGGAAAGAGTAGTTGATACTCCAACTTCCACTGAGCAACAGGCTCAGAACATAGTGCCTCCTAGGCCAGAAGTCACCACTGATGCCTCGGTCCTCCAAACTCCACAGAAGGAGGACTTAAGTAGAAAAAGGGATAGAGAAACTCCTCTCACTTCATCTATCAACCAGGGAGAGAAAAGACAAAGATTGAATGACTTTTCAGAGGATGACATAACAATAAGACAAGCATTGGGCATGGGCCCACCCAGCAGAGAAGCTTCAGCAAGTTCCTTCCAGCAGGAACAAGAGAGAACAATGGGAGGAGAAGTCAGCTCCTCCGGCCAGCAGAAAGAAGGTGGACTCAGTATCAAACAGCAATTTATAGACATCAAAAGGAGGAGTGATCCTATCAAGATATCGCTGTACAATCATCTGTTGAACATGGCTCCCACCAATCAGCAAAGACTCATGTCTGCCTTTGATGTAAGTGAAGGCAAAATGATTATGAGTCATTTTATGCCCACATCACTGCATCCCCAATCTGCCTCAGATTACCTCAGGACCAACCTGGAGGTCCTGGCCAAAGACATACACCCAATGGATAAAATTGAACTGCACAAACAGACTGGTGAGATGGTGTATGCCTCCTTGGCAGACAAAACATTAGAAAATTACAAGCTAGAGAGCAGCCTTAATGCCACAGCCTCACAGCTGGAATTGGAGAGGGCATCATCCCAGGTGATGGACAACAGAATAAGGTCCTTGGAAGACATAATCATTGAAATTGGGCATGATCCCAAAGATATTACAGGAATACAGGAAATTTTAAAGTTGAGGGATGCTGACATGGCTGCCTTGAGGAAGAAAATCAAACTCCCAGCTACCATTCACCCTCAGACAGATGAGGTAGCCCAACAAAGGCATGAGCAGGATACCACAGCCTTGTTGATTTCCATTTATAAGCAGCTTATGCAAGCTCAAGAGAAATTGGGAGAATCAGAGGCTACACAAGCAGCCCTGCAAGCAGCATTAAAACAAAGAGAAGAGGCTCAGACCTCTCAGCCTCCTCAGATCATCAATCTTGAGGAAACTGCTCCTATCACTGCTCCTCCTCCTCAACAGACTGAACAAACAACAACATCTACTTCAGCAGCGCCAACAACTACAGAGCAGGCCCAAAGCCTGGATATGCAAAAGTTGAAGAATGAAATCCAAATCCTGGAAGCTCAAATGACAGAGTTAAATGAGACCAGGGAAAAGTTGGCCAAGGTAAATGACAGACACGATAAATCAAAGAGAGAAGTGGCAGAAAAGGGCAGGGAAATCAAAGCCCTTAAAGACAAGATCAAAGAGCTGGAAAATGAGCTCAAACTAGACAAAATTGTAGCTGAAATTAGAGCAATGCTATGGTCCAATATTGGCCAATCAATTACCAATCAATGGCAATATATTGAGACAATTCATGAGCAATTAGAGCTCATCCCAAAGGCACAGAAGGAGGTTCACAGATCAAGAGCTTTATTAGGCAATATGCCTGAAGTGGCCACCAGAATGATCAATGTACTTAACCATAAAACAAGTTCTCAGTTAGCTACCATGGGAATTACAAACAGAACTGAGACTATCCAAATGAACAGGAGGGTTCTTAATCTGAGAAATCTGGTGCAGACATTGGAAAGAAGAACCCAGGATATGCAAACTGAGGTGAACAGGTTCATGGAAAGATTTCAGATATTACAGAACAGAGGACTCCCTAGCTTACTGAACAGCGGAGGGAAATTATTCACCCATGAACAGTATGCCAAAAGAGTGAATGCTTTTGCTTCAACTCAGGTCAATGAGAAGGCCAGCACTTCAGATGATACAGGGCCTATTACAGGACAGATTTTCTATAGTAAGATAGAAAATCTATTTTTTATAATGAATGAAATCACGCACTTGTTTGATGTGGCCCCAAATTTTTATAAATATACAGAAGCAGAGGAGACAATGGATGCAATTCTCAGGCATCAGCTCCCTACACAGGACTGGTGGACAAATGCAATACAGAAAATTTTATAAACAGTAAGGCATTCACCAAATTTTGTTTTTAAAGAAATATGAATTGTTATGTAAAGCACAGTTCAACAAAATCAGCATGCAGCATAGATTAAAGCTGAGCCAACTCAGCAGATGTATCGGCCAACAAAGCAGAAATAGAAAACCACAGGTGGCAGAGCCGAGAATACACAGCGCAGCCAAAAGTAAAGACACATTTTCAGCGTTAAAGCAAAGCGGTGCAACCGACTCAGTGACCCCCAAAGGTCAAAATATCCTCTGACAGAATTAAAGAGCAGTTATGTTGCATTCAAAGCTGCAATAACTTCTTTTCTACTTTCTGAACAAATTTATGAAGATATTTTCTCTCTCAGATGACTCAATGCCTGAGATATTTTGTATAAACATTCCTATAAAGTCCCCTTCGCATGAGCTTGCAAGGGTTGTTGTTGATTTCTCCTGAAGAAGTTCTTATGCTGTAATCCTTTCAGAAGTTAATAAAGAAAGTGATGGAATTTCTCGGAGTTCTGAAGTGTTGAATGCGTCCTGGTGTCTATTGGAAACTGCTGGATTCCTGTGTATTACACCATGCAATAAGTCCCTGTAACCCTCTCTGTTATGTATTTTGTTTGTTAAAATCCATATGTTATCTAACTTTAAATATTTAGCAACAAGGAAAAAGAATAACTTTAGGATTTATTCAATGAATACCCTGAGTTCAATCTGCGTTGTTAATGAATGTTTTCTTCAGATGCAATCTTGATAAGTGTAATTCTTAACTGCTGCACTTTCAGAATACATCTTTCACAGTGGCCTTTGTCACAGGAATTCAAGTTTGCTCCTGTGCAGCGTGTTTCACTTTCACCTCACCAGCTTAATAGAAAATTCTTAATTGCTTTCTGTTGGTTGACATACATCACCATTTAAGCTAAATTTGTTTGTCTGAAATACAATATTGGCCCTGCAGTTTGAGCACCATCAATCCTTCATTTCTAAGCACTTCACAACTCCAGACTCCATTGCCCAATGATATTTTACTCTCTAAACACTATATCATAAGACCTGAAAGAAATCCTTCAACCAAAACATAAACCAAAACCTGAGCATAATAGCTAGCCTAAAACACCATCATAACAGAGACAAATCATAAAGAGAGAGCCCTCTCTGATTACAGTTTGGCTAGAAACTGTGATCCAAAGATTGGTTAGTGGTTACCCCAGCCGTATTCCCTTGGGAGTCATAGGGAACAACCTGGGTGTTAACAGGTCCCAAAGGACATCGATGAGAATAAGACTCCCCTGCAAGCCCCCGTGCTACTAGATGAAATTTCTTTCGACGGTCCATGTTTGGCATGAGTGTCGATACTAAAGCTAGAAGACTGGGACTTGGCAGACCATGAAAAGTTCCCACACCTGGCGACTGAGCAGTCGATGTGCCACATTAGATACCAATACGGGAATGATAACATTGGAGGCATGGCTCAAGGGAGTAGAGAAGGCAGGGTTGCTCAACCTTCTCTGGTTGTGTTTCACAAAAATTGTCACTTTGACATTCTGCAATCAATATGAGTCTATCACCACTCATACTTACTTCCTTTGCAAGTCTTAAACCTCAGTTCTTCATATCAAGCTTTGAAAATAAGAGAAAGACCTTAAAAATCTCTAAAACTCTAGTTCCGCACTTTCTCTTAGCATTACCTGCGGTCCCGCACCTAATGGTCATGTCCCCTGCGAACCTGACCGCTCTATTTCTGTGTAATGGGTGCGGACCCCTGTAAAAGTCAAAAAGGTGCAAGTTTATCCTTAAAAACTCACTTTGAGTCATTTTTGGAAGCTTCTAGAAAGAATATTGAGCTGGCAAGTTCGCTTCTTGAGGGTTCATGCATCCCATACCTTAAGGAGCTAACCCCTTGATGTGAGGAGATTATCCCTTTGAAGGAGGACTCTATCCCTTCAATGGTGGACCTTTAACTTCCTTCCTTTGCACTATAAAATGAAGCATTGGGCTGGTTACTTGGGAGGTTGAAAACTGAATATTTTTGAGGGTAAATGCTATTGGACCTTAGTCTTCCTAATTGAGCTTTTGAGAGGAGAGATTACATACCTTTTGATCTCATTTGAAAGAGAGTGAGGCTTGTCAAAGTAGAGGAGATTCCTGTTTGGACCCTAGGAAGAGCTTGTATAGCATCAAGGCACCAAGGTTGTAAAGTTATTCTATTTCAAAATTAATACAATCAAGTTTATTTTTCTCAATAAGCTGTGTCTTATGGTTTATTTCATGAATTCCTTGATCATCATGATGAACATGATTTATTATATTAGCTATGCAGGTGTTATTTGATGTGTGCTTGTTTGTGATTGCAGGTTATTAAAAGGAAACTCTTTGAAGCTGTTGGAGCATGGCTGCCACAAACTAGCATTGGACTTAAGGTAGGGTCTAAAACACCTCTTAGTTTTTATTAATGAATCGCAATATGTTTAGAGAAAGGTAGATTTGATTGTCCTGCTTGTTGCTAGATATCAGTTGATACTAGGGAGATCGGTCTTGTCTGCAAGAACGATTTATCCGGCCAACAAATTGGCGACTCCACTGGGGATGGGATTTGATTGTTTAATTTTCCTTTATCTTTGATTTGAGAAACTTGATTTTTGTTTCTGGTTTTTGCTTGATGTGTGTGGGATTGGGTAGTTTGTAGGTCCTGGATTGGTTTTTTGTTTTTTAGAAATTTTTACGAGGACCGCACGTTCTGTTTGTATTATAGTGTGGCCCTCTCCACACTGTTACTTTACTGCACAGAGTGGCACCGCACCTGGTTTTACAGCAAGCCTATGGACCCTGTCAAAATTTTTGAAAATCCTAAAATCTTTTTTAGTTAAGTTTAGGTTCTTTTTATTACTTTTAGTCTTTGCCCAGTTCTGCATGTGTCCTGTCAAAAGTTTCTCGTGAGTAAGTTCCATTGGTGTTGTGTTTTGGATGAATTTCTAGAAGTTTTTGCATGCTTGGATTGGTTTTCACTCGGTCTTTGTAGTGACTTAAAGCTTAGAAGCCTAAGAAACCTTAGATCACCCTGGTATCTTTTGTCTTCTTGATAAGTCTGGCTGGTTTGTGAAATCTTCCTTTGGTGAGAAATAGATTTTGTTTCTCTTTGCAAAACTTTGAACGAACTTGGTCATAAGTTGTGAATTTCATTTTTTATAAAGAAAACATAGCTGGGTGTTTTTGATTGATTTGTTTTTCTGAACGAATTAATCCTTAGTTTACTGAATAACTAAGTAAAAACATCCTCAAAAACATTTGAAGCTTTTATTTCAATTAGTTTTTAGAAGTTAGATCTCAAGATTAGATTTTTCATAGTTTTGAGTGTGTTTTCTAGGAATTTTAGTTTCTCTTTTGAAAGAATTGTTTTCTGTAGTTTTGAGTGTGAAAAGAAAAGGGATTTATTTTGTGAGCATAATTAGTAGCTTCATTTTGAGTGTATTGAAAAAGACAAAAAAATTTTCTTTTCGGTTATATGTTGAAGGAAAGATTTGTTTTTCAAGCAATTGCATTCTCAACTCTTCCTTTAGCTAGAGATTCATTGAAAGGAAAAAGAATTGTTTATCATCTTAGGTGCATTTTTTAGTGTTTTGGAGTCGAGTCTTCACACCACAAAGTTTCATCTCCATACCTTTTGACTTAAGAAACAACCAATAAAAATAACGCTTAATTAAAATTCATCTAGCAATCTTTTTATTTCTAGCGCTCTTATCACCAATATAGATTAGCCTAGTATCTTGGAGTAGGGAGTAATTAACTCTCCAAGATAGTTAAAACAAACAAGTAACTGTATCTTACGATAGGAAATAAATCCAATTATAATTGATATAATCTGGGAAGCTCCTCTTAAAGGAGTCAATCATGAGATCATGTCCGAACCTTTGAGAAAATCAAGTCTGTCTCATTGGGAAAGATAGAAGATTTGCGCGTATTAAAAACGGTAAACCTCGGATTAACCATTGTCGAGGGGCCTGGGGTCACTTGTTGGTAAATATTGGATTAATCATGTCGAGAAGCCTTCAAGGGGATTGAGCTTTTCTACTCTGCCCTTGCGCGTAGATCGAATCGTAGATTGTTCCCCCAGTTGTATTTTTTATTGTTGGTAACCATAGTGACCATAATCTTAAGATTCTTTCCTAAGGTGACGGTGAAGGACGGGTCTCACTGTACCTGGAGTAGAGGTCGACTAGACTCACTTGGACTCTCTGGGGGGTTATCTTCACTCGAGACGGTTTTGTGAAGAAACTTGTGCCAGTCTATTTCATTAAGCAGGTTGTTGGGGTAACTAATCCAACTGCCATTTCTGTATTGAATTCTGCGACGTTGGATTTCATCACCAACTAGTGTTTTCGGTACGGAAAGTTACTGTTTGTGTGTGGTTTGAACTCTTAGATTGCTAGGCGTGTGATTCAATTGTTTGGTTCTTTAGAGACTTTAGGTGGTTTTATTGAGATTTTCTTTGTTTGCATGTGAAGTAATTAATTATTTAATCGTGGCTGAATTACCGAGACAATCCCGTAGACTTTAGGGGCAGCCTCTCGAATATACACCAAGTCAGCTTGAAGGGCTAAGAGCTCTTGTCACACCTAGTGAAAGTAGAGTTGGGTCACCAGAGGCCAGAGAATCATCTTTAATTATTCACCCTGATTATCAAGTTCCAGCAACAGAGTATATTTCTAAACCAATTTCATTTTCTGAAGTTACTAGTAGCATTTCATCTACTAGTGAATTAGTTGAGGAACCTGAAATTTCTGAACCTGAAACTGAACCTGCTGCTACTCCATCCTCAGGATTTGCTTCTCCAGTTTCTAGTGGTCCTAGTTCACCCAGGGTAGGAAGTGTCATTACCCAAAATCTTCCTTCTGGACTCATTTCTATTGAAGAACTTCTTAGTCCGGATGAAGATATATCTCTCCCTAAAAATCAACCAACTTTAGAACTTAGGGAGCGTGAATCAATCTTCTACAGTCCTTTTAGAAGTGACGCTTGGTACGTATAATTGACGAACTTTTTAGAAAATTCGGGTCTTGCTTCTTCACCACCTCGTATTCCTTTTCATCCTATGCCCAGAGGTTATTATCCTCCTTTGAATATGTCAAAACAGTCATCCATGTTTTCCCAAACTCCGGAAACATTTTTATATGGCGGTCCTTCTGTTCCTTCTAGGTATCAGTCACTTTCTGGTACTTTTTTAGGAGCGTCTCCTCAACCCATTGAACATGGGGTATCAATTGGTAATAACAGAACTCAATCGTTGAGCATATAAGAGATTCTTATGATGTCTGGTGCTATTCCAAATCCCCAACCTCAAGGTAGTCAGATACTGCCTGGGGGTCAACCTCAAGGTAGTCAGATACCGCCTGGAGGCCAACCTCAAGGTAGTCAGTTACTGCCTGGGAGGCAACCTCAAGGTAGTCAGATATCACCTGGGGGGCAAACTCAAGGACAGTACATACCTTCGAGACAATACATGCCTCAAGGTCAACCCTAGACTCGGTATATGCCTCAAGGCCAACCCCAGACTCAGTATATACCTCAAGGTCAACCCGAGTATCAGTATATACCTCAAGGTCAACTCCAGTTTCAGTACGTGCCTCAAGGTTATCAACCTCAAGGTCAGTACCCATCTCAAGGTTTCCAACCACCTTCTGGTCAACCATTTGTTCAAGGAGCTGGAAATGTACCTTTCAATTATCAGTCCTACACTCAACTTGGTTATGGTCCTCCATATGCTCAACCTGTTATGGGTCCTTACCCCGGAATGAATATGGTGTGGGATCCATCTCAAACTCAATAGATTTTGCAACCCAATGTGCAGTTGTCATCTCAACCTGGACAACCTTTGGTTTCTGGTCCAACCCAGCAACCCGTCCACCCTACCATTCAAACTTCTGCACCTGGTGTAGTTCATCAGTCTGGGCCTAGTTCGCCTCGAACTCTGCCTCAAACGACTGCTGCAACTACTGCAACTTCTGTTCAATCTACCCCACCTACTTCTGGAGTATCGACAACTCCGGTTTCTACTGTTCCTGTATCAACTCCTTAGACCTCTTTACCCCAGTCTGGACCTACAATTCAGACTTCGGTTTAGATGCCTGTAGGACAACCTGGTCAAAGTACGATTGTCACGAGTCAACCACAATTCACTTATCAACCGTACCAGGGACAGTATTAATACGGTCCTGCTGTGCAAGCCCCAGTTTATCAGTATCAACCGTATCCTGGGTATACTTATCAGCAACCTCAACCTCAACAACCCCAGTTTGGTCCAGTTAATCCTGGTTTTCTGGGAGGATATAATATTCCTAATGAAAATCCAATTCCAGGTTATCCTAGATATCCTCGTCCTCGAGCTCGTCTTGTGACCCAAGGTTTTCGAGACCTTAAATGTTAGTTACCGTTTATCGCAACTTTGGATTTACCTGACTTGTCGCGCCTTATGAACGATCCAATTTATTATCTTCCGTACTAGCCGCCAATGCCTAATAAGTTGCCCAGTGACATTCCAAAGTTTGAGGGTAAGCCAGGAGAGGATCCGTCGAATCATGTGATGACTTATCACCTCTGGTGTGCATCAAATTCCATTATAGATGATTCAATTCGCTTACGGCTTTTTCAACGCACTCTAATTGGTCTCGCGGCTAAGTGGTACATTGAGTTACCACGAAGCTCTTTTTATAATTTTAGTCAGTTAGCTACTTCATTCTTAACTCATTTTCAGTTGCCTGTCAGATATGACAATGGCACGGAATTATTAACTTCATTAAAACAGTCAACGTCTACATATATTTTAGACCATATTCATGAATGGCGACGTCGACGACGTTTAGTGAAAGTTTTTATCCCGGATCAAATCTTAGCAGAATGGTTTGTTAAATCATTATTACCTAAAATCACTGAGGATGTAGCTAAGGCAGGAGTAGTTACTGAAGAGCAAGTAATTGCTCAAGCTCAGTACCTTGACCTCGTTTATACGCAGTCGGGTACTTTACACGAAAAAATCCCCGATCTTCCCAAACAAAATCAAATAACTGCAGCTCCTTCAGGGTCTCATGCCGCTGATGGTATGATTGGTTCAGTTAGTACCAAGAGTAAGAAGAAATCTGCAAAGAATTCTTCTCCTATTATAACTTTACCAGATTCCCCGACAGGAGAAGCTTCCGCTGAAGTTCCTGCCGATATTCATGTCGTAGAATCTTCTACGGCCAAATCAAAATCCGGCGGTAAAAAGAAAGGGAAGAAGAAAAATAAACAAAACACAAAAGAGAAACCAGATAAAACTGAATCTACTGACGAGAAACGTAAACCTCGCTATCCTTGTCTCATCTGTGACGAGGAGCATTTTACAAGAGATTGTCCACATCGAGCTGAGGTTTTGAAAATCGTCAAAGGTTCTCAAACGCCTGTTGTCTTGAAGGATCCTTTTCCTAGTCAAGATAGTAAGATGATAGGTTCTTCCTCAAATGCCTCAGAAGAACCAATTATGATGATGTCCCATGTCAGGATTGTGACGCGATCGCAAGATTATGGTAGTAAGAATCCTGTTGGTGGTAAGGAACCAGAATCTTCTAGTTCAAACCCATCAACTTCAACTCCATTTGGTTTTGATCCACTACAGATCGACAGACCTAACCCAGACTTAGTAATCAAACCGCCTGCTAAAGGTATACTTCCAAATTCAGCTTTCAATCCACATGCGAGAGCTGCTCAGAACTATAACATTGTTGAAGATTTAGCTATATCCCCTTCAACAATGTCGGCTTTGGAGGTGCTGTAATCATGCCCAGCACGGCGTAAATTGCTATTGTCTACTATAGGAGCTATTGATATTCAGGATTCCAATCTTATAATCTTCGATTTAGAAAATAGTACACCTTGCTTACCCCATCAAATGGCTTTCCAGATCCCAGTGTTAGTCAAAAACAGACCTTGCTTTCAGACTGTGATTGATGAGGGAGCTTCTACGCATATTATTTCAATTCAGTGTTGGAGATTGCTTGGTTCTCCTACGCTCAATCAATCCCTGACAATTTTAAGGCTTTTGATGGCCAAGGGTTTCATCCTTTTGGCATTCTGCAGGATTTACTTATAGGGGTAGAAGGAAAAACTGTTAATCTAGATGTGGAAGTGGTTGATGCCCCTCTAGATTACAACATTCTTTTGGGTCATAGTTGGTCTTACGCTATAACTGCTGTTGTTTCATTGGTCTTTCGGCTTATTAAATTTCCTCATAATGGAAAGATCGTTACAATAGACCAGTTAAATTACTTTTCATCCGACCCAGCCTCTTCTGAGAGTATCCAACATGTCGAGAAAACTGCTATCCCTTATAAGGATGTTGGAGTGGGATTGATTAAAGATTCTGGTTTACTAGGAACTTTTTCATTTCCTCCTCCTAACGTATCACCTTCTTTTGCAACCATTCATATGATTTCATCGAACACTATTGCTTTTGATGATCCTTGGATCATACCTTTCGATTTTGAGGTGGACTCATTTGGTGATGCAATGCCCTTGAGTCCCTTTGAAGTTGCATATCAGGCGGTACAGTCGTTTTCCGACTCTAGTTCAACCGAAATTGATCCAATGAATGTGGTCCATGGGGAGTCACTTTCAATCTCAACCTCAGATTCAACAACTTTTTCTGATCCTGTTCATACTGATGAGCAGATTCGTGAACTTTTGTCTGTTGATGATTTACCATGGGGAGATCTCCATCATCGATCTTCGTTTTTACTTGAGCTTGATCATTTTGAAAATGATTTCTCATCTATTTTTACTACTGATTATGTCAAGGAACCACAGAATCCATTGCAACATCTTGATTTTGAGTTGAATTTGGGAAATATTTCTCGAACGATTCCTATTGAGATTTCAGTGAAACCCAGAATTATTGAAAACATTCATATAGGTGCTTCTTGTACGCACGAGGAAATCCAAACTTATAAAGCCCTATTTCAAGAATTTCGTGACGTGTTTTCCTGGTCATATGAAGAAATGCCAGGAATCAATCCATCAATTGTTGTCCATGAATTCAAAACTTACCCAGATGCTAAACCTATTCGGAAATTTTTGCGTTAGATACATCCAAGAAAAGTTGTTGCTATTAAAGCTGAAGTTGAGAAATTACTTCGAGCAAGTTTCATTTATCCAATTCCCTTAATGGATTGGGTATCGAATATTGTTCCTGTTAACAAAAAGCAAGGAACAATAAGAATATGTATTGATTATAGGGATATTAATCGAGCTTGTCCAAAAGACAATTATCCAACCCCCTATATCGATCAAATTATTGATGATTGTGCCGGCAGTGAAATGTTCTCCTTTATGGATGGATTTTCCGGTTACAATCAAATTAAGATACTCCCTGTTGATCAACCAAAAACGGCTTTCATTTGTCCGTGGGGGTCATTTGCTTATTGCAAGTTACCTTTTGGATTGAAGAACGCCTGAGCAACTTTTCAAAGGGCTATGTCTTACACATTTCATGACATCAAGCATATTGTGCAGCATTATCTCGATGATTTACCTGCTTATTCATTACGTAGAGCCGATCATCTCACTCATTTACGAGCCATCTTTATGAGATATAGGCATTATCAAATTAGGCTGAATCCACACAAATGTGTTTTCTGTATAGAAATGGATTGTTTATTGGGATTTGTTGTCTCAAAAGCCGGAATTCGTGTCGATCCCTCAAAGGTTGAAGTCATTGTAAAATTACCTCCACCTTCGAATCTGTGCCAACTCCAAAGTTTACAAGGGAAAGAAAACTTTTTACATCGATTCATTCCTAACTACGCCAAGATAACGAAAGGTTTTACCAGGTTGTTGAAACAAAACACTCGTTCTTTTGGGATGAGATAGCTAACAAATCTTTTGATGCACTTAAACATGCGTTGAACCATGAACCATTATTGCATCCTCCCAACTACAACCAGGACTACTTTTTGTATCTCGCCGCTTCTCATTCCACCATTGGGATGGTTTTAGTACAGGAAGATGAATTCAACAATGAACATGTGATTTACTATCTTAGTTGAACTCTGAATCCGACCAAGCTTAAATATTCGCATGTGGAGAAATTGGCCTTGGCAGTTGTTCAAGCTGTCCAAAGATTTCGTCACTACATCTTATTACGCAAAACTATAGTAATTTCTAACTATAACCCTATGATTTATATTTTGACTAAACAATTGCTAGGGGGCAAGTATTCCAAATGGATAGTTATCCTGCAGGAATTTGACTTGGAATTTGAGAAATCCAAGGCAAAGAAATCTTTGGTTTTCACGGAATTGATGTGTGACTTCCCGCGTACTTATTCCGAAACTGTGGCGGAAGAACCCATTGCGGATGAATCCTTGTTTCTTATCAGTATTGTTGATCTATGGTATGGAGATATAATTGTCTATCTCCAAACCCAATCTTTTCGGCTTAAAATCTCACGATCTCAGCGAAGGAAAATACGTTTCCAATCCCAACAGTACAATATTATTGGAGATACACTCTATTGTCGTGGAGTGGATTCTGTTTTCCACCGTTGTCTAACTCATGAAGAAGCTGAAAAGGTTCTGAATGACTGTCACTCTAGAGCGTGTGGCGGTCATATGTCTGGGTATGCCACAGCCCAAAAGATATTGCGCGCTGGTTATTTCTGGCCATCCTTATTTAAAGATTGTATCAATGCAGTCCAGAAATGCCACAATTGCCAAATTTTTGATCGAAAGATGCGTGCTCCACCTGCTCCTCTCCACCCTATAATTGCCGTCGGTCCTTTCGCAAAGTGGGGTATCGACTTTATTACATGTAACCCTCACTCGGCCGGGGGGCATGCGTATATCATCCTTGCAGTAGATTATTTTACCAAGTGGGCCGAGGCGATGCCTACATTTTCGGCAGACGGCAAAACTACTGCAATTTTCATTTTCAATCATATAATTGCTAGGTTTGGTGTTCCTCAAGCGATTATTACTAATCATGGGAGTCATTTTCAGAACATCATGATGACTGAACTAACAGATCAACTTGGCCTACGTCACGATAGCTCTACTCCATATTACCCACAGGCCAATGGTTTGGTTGAAGCAATCAATAAAGTTCTAGTCACCATGATCCAACGAATCATTGGTATTCATCGGTCGAATTGGAATAACATGTTATTTTCAGTGCTTTGGGCGTACCGAACCTCAGTCAAAACATCAACTGGTTTCACTCCTTTTCAGCTTGTTTATGGGTTGGAAGCAGTGTTACCCATTGAATGCAAAATTTCGTCATTGAAAATAGCCATAGAATTACTCCCATCCACTTCCGAAGAGGAAAAACGTTTGTTGTACTTAGCTCAGTTTGATGAGAATCGATGTGATGCTGCATTAGCAATCGAGACTCATGAAAAACGGATAAAAGCTCAGTACAATCGTAATGTTACACCTCATAATTTTTCGGAAGGAGACCTAGTTTTATTATACGATCAGGAAAACGATAAGCTAGGGGCTGGAAAATTCGTACCCATGTGGCATGGTCCTTTTGTTGTTAAGCGAAAGATGGCAAAAGGGGCCTATGAATTAGTAGATTTTGACGGTGTCTCTTTAGGTAGACCCAGAAATGGGCTTTATCTGAAAAGATATTATGCTTAGAGTTTGGTGTGGAGATTCTTGTTAGAATAGTTTCTTTCTAGTTGGTGTGTTTTAGATTAGAAAGTGTGCCTAGTTTAGAGAGTGTTTTATCATTATTCCTGCTTATCTTGGTTTTAATCTTGATATTGCAGATGTCAGTGTCTTCTCAAACATATATTGGTTTTGCTAATGGTGCTTGTCATAGTACACAGAGTTTTTCTTCCGCAGCTTGGTTTATTTATTCACCCTCTGACGAGTTAGTATCTATGCATGGGGTAAGCCTTGGTCAAACAAAAAATAACATTGCAGAGTATAGTGAAGTGATTGAGTTATTATTTGAATCCATCTCATTTGGGATTCGGAGTTTGATTGTTAGGTTAGATTCTGAACTCATTGTATTACAGCTTAACAGGGTTTATGCCATTAGAAATCCAGTATTATTAAGATTATTTTTGAGAGTTCGTCCCTTGGAACGTGAATTTGACTACATTGAATATAAACATATTCCAAGATATTTAAACACATTAGAAAATGAAGTTGCTTCTCAAATGTTAAATAAACATTTGCAATAATCAAGAAAGTAAATTTAAGAACATCCCATAAACATGTTATACAAGATAGCCAGTAATAGTGATATATCATAGCATAGAAGTGTGTCAAATATACATCGTCTTCGATCATATGTTGAAAAACACCTTATGATCGGCAAAAATGATAGCACAAAAAGATATAAAATGTCATATGAAGTCTACAAGGGCGATCATCCTATCCCTAATGATGATCACGATAAGAAACCACTGCTCGCGCCACCCTACAAAGGAACCTCCTAAAAGGTCCTGGGACCCCAATCACATAGCGATGTAGCCTAAGAGGAATATCATCTATACTATTCTCTAGGATATCTAATGTCAAGCGCTCTAGATGATGCTCCAATTCGGTTAAAGTCTCTACTGATTGGTCCTATGGGGCCGGTACCGCGGCACAGCAGGGTGTATTCTCTCATAGGGCAGGAGAGCGGCTGGTCACCATGGACCCACATCTGCATTTAAAACTTTTTACTATCTGTTTTCGATGATTTAAAAAAAAAAATTAGTTTAAAAATTTAGAAAATGTTGAAAGTGATTTTACATGAATCATCCCATTGCTCTCCTGGTGGAAGAGCCATGTCTGGATCACCACGATAATCCATCCTAGCATATGGAAAGTCCTGTATCACGAAAAGTTGGTTCTCTAACCAAAAAAAATACTCAGGTGGAAATCAGACAGCCTCTGTACCCTCCTCATGATGGCGGGCCATGACTGCAACCCAATGCATAATCCTAGGATCTCGGGGAAGTCCAGCCTCAACGGAAAGATGTTGTGGAACCAACATAGGGACCCTCTCTAGGCCAAAGCTCACAACTAAGAAACCATATCCAAAGTTCTTTAGTTGTCCGTTCTTTGCCCTAGTCAGTTGGCCTTTCACATTCGCCAACACGGCATCGCACCAGTTGAAGATGGTGCCTCGGAAGCAGTCTACTGCCATGCGCATTTGGGAACCGGTAGCTAGATGCAATGCTGTGCTCCTGCACAGTTTGGTGACAGTAAATGCAATCACTTTAAGTTCAGGACGGGTGATAGTCTTAATATCTATCCGTTTGTCCGCAGTTTGGACATTGCAAAACTCTAGTCGGAGACTAGCGACAAACTAGCCACCTGGCCTAGTCCCGAATAGAGATAATCCTTCGCCTCTCTTGGGCAAACCAGTCAGGAAATAAATGTCCTCTGACTTGATTTCGAGCCGGTGGCCACCAATTATGAAACACTGGTCCTATGTGCTCCACCTGTCAACCAACCACTGCAGAAAGTCTACCTGAGCCCTCATGCCGGGTATGGCCCAGAATTTCAATAGTCTGCATGGTCTTAATGCCTTTATTGAAGGTGGATGAAGTAATGCGGCTTGATCCACATCTTCGTGTTCCCTTTCCTTCCAAACGAGCATATTGTATATCTACATTGCAAAAAAGGTGGATTAAAACATTTTAACTTCAAAATTTTCAGGCAGAAATGAGAAAATTAGGTTTTTAAAACCGTATTTCACGGGCTCCGCACCCGCTAATTAGAGACAGTGCGTAGGTTTGCACTTTTCCTTAAGAGCAGGTGCGGGACCCCGAATTTTTCCTGTATATGAAAAGTTTGGGGTTCGCAGGAGGCACATGCTATGCCTATGGACCCCCCACGAGCAATTTTTTAACCAAAATTTTCCTTAAAAAATCAATTTTAAAGCCTTAAAATGAAAATTAAACGGTTGAAATGTAAGATAGCGATGATGTGGATTACGTGGAGAGGACGGTTCTCGATTCCAACGGTCGGATTTTCTGCAATCTTCATAGGAAGTTTTCTTACCAAAAGCTCTCACTTTTTACTCCAAAGTCAAATGGTAAAAATGAATTTACAAAAGCCCATTTTATAAGATTTTTTGAATAAATGAATTTTTAATTTGTTTATTTTTCACTTTAAAAAGGTCACTTTTGATGCATTTTTATTTATTTTAAACAGATATGAGTAATATTTTGAGTTTTTGTGCAGAATATTAGGTTTTCAGGGAGAATTGATCATTTTCAACGAAGAGCATACTTTTTCACTTTTTCAGACTCTTTCAAAAATTACGAAAAAGTGAAACATAGGAGTCCTCTTTAAGCTCTTTTCTGACTCGTAAAATATGAAAAGGTTGCCGAGTTTTTCTTTTTAAACTCATTAAAACAGAATTAAAAGGATGGTCCACTTACAGATCTTTTCTGACTGTATAAACATGAAAATATTGTCGGACTTTTGTCGTTTCGAGTTCGATGTTGGTAACAAAACGACGTGTTTTCAATCGCTTTTTTACTTTTTCAAATTGAAGGCACTAATTATGAAAAGTACTCCTTGATCATAATGATCAAGCGGTTCTCTCAAGTATCATTTTATACTTTTTTGAGCTTGGGGGACACAAATTTACGAAAAAGGACAACCATGGACTTTTCTTAAGTTTTTCTTCTGACTCCCTAAAATTGAAAAACACCGAGTTTCTCCTATACTGGACTCGTTAAAATTTAACAGTAAAGGACCTGTTCAATTTCAAACAGGAACGGACCACTCCTTCTTAGGGTTCGAATTTTAAACTAAGTTGGACTCATCCGAAGGATGAGCTTATAATCAAGCAAATGTTATCCTCCTCAAGCTTGTCAAAAATAAAGAGGTACTTGCTAGAAATGGTGGGGGAAAAGAGAGAAAAATGAACCTGTTTGTTATACTTTGTGTTTAGAAAAGCAGTTAACCACTCTTGAACACGACACTTTTTGTTCACCTGGGTTGGGAAATCCTTTGCCTAATAGTTAATCAAACCATATTGAAAGTCTTCAGCCAGTTTCTGGGTATTAGCTTTGGGTCAATTATCACCAAACCATCTGCAGTGTCGTTATGTGTTCAAGAGGTCAGTTCAAATAAACCATTCATTTGCAAAATATCTGTCATCCATTTTGACCATCCCTGAGTTAGTCCTTGCCAAAACTTGATCTATGATTTCGTGTTGTGGGCTTGCCTACGACGAATCACTTTCTATCGACTCCAACTCATTATCTAGAAAGATGATCTAGAAATTGTCAGTACCTTGGAATCTGCATGCCTCAATGGCAGGTTTCTCGCCTTTGAAGACAGGTTGCATCATTGACCTTTGATCAAAGGATTCTGTGACGTGTTCGACATCGACTCATTTATTCACATTTCATGGATTGTACTAAGTATTTTGAGGGCCATTGACATTACTGGTGGTTTCTCTCACACTAGTTAATGGTGTACATCATTGACCGGTAATCAAATGGTTTCTACCATGTTCGACTTCGACACATTCATTCACATGGATATAATCGTACTAGTTCGAGAAGCAGAAATCAAGACCCTGGATCTAGTTTCCACCATCCAGGTTGTGAGGAATTTTGTTATTCATTATACAGTGGACTATTCATAAACAGATGGTTGCGCCCATACTGTGTCTACATATGTCTATACTTGTGATGTATTACAAAATCATTCCTGTATCAGAGCAGTTTAGATAGTTTTCTAGTCAGTTTTGATCTTAGTATGGGAATGCATACCTCAGCGATGATATGTTCATATATATATATTTTGCATTGAATGTTTTTACAGGTTCTGACCCGGGTATCCATAGGAAGATCTTTGAAATGATAAAGTACTTCACTCTTCTTAGATGACGAAAACCATCCTCATCTATTATAGACTTCGCACTTTAGGGGGAAATTTGCTGCACAAAAATTGTCACTTTGACATTCTACAGGATTTACCTATAGGGGTAGAAGGCAAAACTGTTAATCTAGATGTGGAAGTGGTTGATACCCCTCTAGATAACAACCTTCTTTTGGGTCGTAGTTGGTCTTATGCTATGACTGCTATTGTTTCATCGGTCTTTCGGCTTATTCAATTTCATCATAATGGAAAGATCATTACAATAGACCAGTTAAATTACTTTTCATCCTACCCAGCCTCTTCTGAGAGTATGCAACATGTCGGGAAAACTGCTATCCCTTATAAGGATGTTGGAGTGGGATTGATTAAAGATTCTAGTTTACTAGGAACTTTTTCATTTCCTCCTCCTAACGTATCACCTTCTTTTGCAACCATTCATATGATTTCATCGAACACTATTTCTTTTGATGATCCTTGGATCATGCCTTTTGATTCTGAGGTGGACTAATTTGGTGATGCAATGCCCTTGAGTCCCTTTGAAGTTGCATATCAGGTGGTACAATCATTTTCCAACTCTAGTTCAACAGAAATTGATCCAATGAATGTGGTCCATGGGGAGTCACTTTCAATCTCAACCTGAGATTCAACAACTTTTTCTAATCCTGTTCATACTGATGAGCAGATTCATGAACTTTTGTCTGTTGATGATTTACCATGGGGAGATCTCCATCATTGATCTTCGTTTTTACCTGAGCTTGATCATTTCGAAAATGATTTCTCATCTATTTTTACCACTGATTATGTCAAGGAACCACAGAATCCATTGCAACATCCTGATTCTGAGTTGAATTTGGGAAATATTTCTTGAACGATTCCTATTGAAATTTCAGTGAAACCCCGAATTATTGAAAACCTTCATATAGGTTCTTCTTGTACAGACGAGGAAATCCAAACTTATAAAGCCCTATTTCAAGAATTCCGCGACGTGTTTGCCTGGTCATATGAAGAAATGCCAGGAATCGATCCATCAATTGTTGTCCATGAAATCAAAACTTACCCGGATGCTAAACCTATCCGGCAATGTTTGCGTCAGATACATCCAAGAAAAGCTGCTGCTATTAAAGTTGAAGTTGAGAAATTACTTTGAGCAGATTTCATTTATCCAATTCCCTTAACGGATTGGGTATCGAATATTGTTCCTGTTAACAAAAAGAAAGGAACGATAAGAATATGTATTGATTATAGGGATATTAAAGGAGCTTGTCCAAAAGACAATTATCCAACCCCCTATATCTATCAAATTATTGATGATTGTGCCAGTAGTGAAATTTTCTCCTTTATGGATGGATTTTCCGGTTACAATCAAATTAACATACTCACTACTGATCAACCAAAAACGGCTTTCATTTGTCCATGGGGGACATTTGCTTATTGCAAGTTACCTTTTGGATTGAAGAATGCTAGAGCAACTTTTCAAAGGGCTATGCCTTACGCATTTCATGACATCAAGCATATTGTGCAGCCTTATCTCGATGATTTACCTGCTATAAACCTAGAAGCAGAGGAGGAGGATATCGAAGACATCCCAATGGATGATGAGGATGTGGGAGTGGAAGTAGAGAGGTTGAAGCCTAGGGTGCGGACCCTATTACATGGTTGCCAAAGTATGTCCCTCTGCACAAGCCTAAATCCAAGGTCCCAAAGAACATCGATGAGAATAAGACTTCCCTGCAAGCCCTCGTGCTACTAGATGAAATTTCTTTCGACAGTCCATGTTTGGCATGAGTGCCGATACTAAAGCTAGAAGACTAGGACTTGGAAAACCACGAAAGGTTCCCACACCTGGCGACGGAGCAGTTGATGTGCCACATCATAGATACCAATACAGGAATGACATCATTGGAGGCGTGGCTCAAGGGAGTAGAGAAGGCAGGGTTTCTCAACCTGCTCTAGGTGCCACACTATAACCACACCTCGGTGACAGTTCTGGTCATCAAGCAACTGTTGTGCTTGGTGCATGATGGGTGTCTATGGCTGGAGGAGCTGATACCCATCATATATATGTTAATTCAAAGAATAACGCACCTGCCGTATACAGGCGAGAATCCGGCAATGATCTTTGGTGGCAAGAGTGGCGAGTAGGCTATCGTAGAATCAATGAAGGAGAAATTAAAGTTGGTGAAGAAGTCACGTAGGTACGCTATTTCTAGCATCTGCAACCCCACTGTGAAGATAGAAATTCAGATCCTTGTGGGGAAGGTGATGCGGAAGTGTTGCACCGATTAGGTGCTGACACCTGTCATTGTGCTCGCATAGTTGTGTGGGGGAGTCTAGCTTAACTGGTTTTAATACCTTCACGGAGAGTTCCTAGCGAACTGCTGTGAAGCGAAAGAGCAAGAGCCGATACCCATCACAGATATGTTGATTCAAAGAATAACGCGCCTGCCGTATACATGCGAGAATCCGACAATGATCTTTGGTAGTAAGGGTGGTGAGTAGGCTCTCGTAGAATCAATGAAGGAGAAATTCAAGTTGGTGAAGAAGTCACGTGGGTACGCTATCTCCAGCATCTGCAACCCTGTTGTGAAGGTAGAAACGTAGATCCTTATAGGGAAGGTGATGCAGAAGTGTCGCGCTGATGAGGTGCCAGCGCCTACCGTTGCGCTCGCACAGTAGTGTGAGGGAGGAGTCCAGTTTAACTGGTCTGACTACCTTCACGGAGAGTTCCTAGCGAACTGCCGCAAAGCGCAAGAGCTCAACAAGACATTCCACTATGTGTGGCTCTTGCTGTCGATTGTGCTGGTAGCATGGGAGCTACCAGAAGATAGCCAGTTCCCTTCAATCGCGCTAGACCTTCCTAAAGTAGCGAAGTACGCTTCGCTATGGGCGACCAAGGATGCGTAGTGGGTTCAGGACAACAAGATATTCTGGATCTTGATGTAAATGAATATCAATATGGCCATCAATCGCAAGCTATGATTTTCGCCCACGGTGTACGCTAACCTGCAGAGCTATGCTGAGTTCAAAGTCGATTTCCATTGAGTGTCAATCAGGGCGCGGAAGGAACCTACGCAGAAGTGGTACAACTTGCTATACCTAGCCACAAATGATGCCATTGATGCGGTGCTCAATCAATGGCCGACGAAGTGGCGCACTACCATGGACTTGGCGGTGGGTGGAAGCAAGTATGCTGCACAGAAGAAGAAGAGGAGGCCAAGATGAAAATGGCACAGCTAGTCGAGAAGAGGAAAAAGGAGGCCACTGAAAAGGCCCAGGCAGAGCAGACAGGAAAGGAGGCAGGAAAATAGATAGGTGGCACAGAGTGGGGCTCTGACAAAGGGGCGCGGTCACCTTCACTTGAGACTGAAGAAGAAGAAACATAGCAGCATGGCGCGGACCCTTAGGAGACGTTCGCCTGCATTAAGCGTCCATGAGAGCTGGAGAAGGGAGGGTCTAGAAAGAAGTCCAAGGCAACTAAGACCTCGTTGGACCTTGTCACATTGACAGAGGGTGACTTACATGATATGGGTGACACAGTCAGTGATGTCACCGTGGAGGCCCTGTAGCAATTCATGCAACAACAACAAATCATTATAGGGGCCATCCATACCGGGTTGTAGAAGTTGCAGACCTGCACATTGTAGGCTGGTACGGTGTCTACCAGCTTGGCTATCGACACTTCAGAGGCTGCCGATATGCTGTGCATGAAGGCTTCCACTGCGATAGTGCTACCGGATGGAGCACTGACCACGGAAAATGAGGCTGACAGGCCCACTGTCAGCAGCCTAAAGGGAGTTGGGTTGAACCTGGCAGTGCTTCCACACGAAGCACTCCACCTCTTGTAGGATGGAGTAATTGCAAAGCTAAGGGCCTGTGAGCATCGCGCCCTCCAGGTGATCAGTGAGCAACAGATAAACAATGAACATATGGCCCTATAGAGAAATGTTTCCATCACCGCTGAGACTGCGATGACCAACCAGAGCAAGAAGATTATGCAGGTCATGGAGGAGGCATGCAGAATGGTCCTAGAGTTGGCCATTCCAGAGGAGGAGCCAGTCGAGGTTCGCATCCACAAGTTGGCCACAGGGATGCATGACACTCAGACTAAGATGGTGTTGGTTCAGCTGGAGTTGAACCTGCAAATTAGAGAGCTTCAGTTGAGGGCCTAGCCTTCAACACCGCTAGAGGTAAAGGAACAGCGGGCGATCACTGTTATAGAAGCAATCGTAGCGGTAAAGAGTGTAGTATCAGACTGCACACTGTTGTTCAAGAAATCGTTTGAGGTCCTAACCAGCTTTCAAGAGGACCTAAACATCCAGAGGCTAGAGACGGAAGCATGCAAACTCCAACAGTGCTATGATGAAGTTAAGGGCACAACGTGAACCGTTGCATTGACATAGAGGTTAGCCAAGCTACAAGAGGCCAAGCAGCTAAAGGAACAGGTGGATGCAGCGCTACACAAGGAAGCAGTGTTGAAGGTGCAACTAAAGCCCTAGCTGGAGGAAGCTTACACAGTCATAGGAAACATTGAAGGAAAGCTTGCGACTCTGCAAGCAATGCAACAAAAGCTTCAGGCTGACATCGTAGGAGTAGTAATCGAGAAGATAGTTGAAGATGCGAAGCAGGCAGCAGCTTAGTGCATGCCTGAGGTAGAAGTTGTCTGGGTCGAGCTGGACGAGCTTCATGAAAAAATCCCCATGCCTACTGAGTGACTTGAGGGTGAGTCATGATGTTTGTGTTGGGGGCCTCTTAGGAGCGAGATCCCCCAAGGGCAGTTTTTGGGCCAAAAACCATGTTTAAGTCAATTTTTGTAATATAATTGTAAAGACTTCACATTTTGTGGTCACGGAGTGCAAAGGTGTTATGTGTCAAAAAGGGTAGTCTGCCCTTAGTTTTGTAAAGTAAAGTTGGTTGTAAGAGATCCACCCATGGTCCACGGACAATGGGATTGTATAAAAAGAGCTACGCTCTAAGTAGTTTAAGAGACATATCATGACACATGATGGAATAGAGTCATAGTTTTGGAGCAAGAAGTCTAAGTCTTGGGTTGTAGCATAGGTAGAGGCTCTGCAGCTGAGTACGAAGAGGCCTAGGGTAGAAGTCCACTACTGAGTGTGCGGATCCCTGCAGCTGTATGTGCAGGGCAGAAAGAGTTTGTAAACACTCAGAAGATATTAATAAAGAGATATATTTTGTAATTTCTGTGTCCTTATTCTATTGATGCATCTGGATATTTTATGTATGAATTTCCTTGATTATGTTTATGTGATGCGCAAACAAATGTAGTTACATTGAATAATTGAATGCAATTACAAATATATGTTTACACGGTTTTAACCTTAAGTATTTAGTGAGATAAGAAAATCACTGATTAATTGGGGAATCTGCACGGCACACTGCGATAAGCAGCGTGAAAGTACCTGAGCAGTAGGTTAGGGCTACACGAAGGTCAATCATACCCTTTTGCAAAGGTACAAAAGGATGGAATAGAGAGCTCATCTTGTAAGCCCTAGATCGAAGCGACTTGTGCGAAGTCAGGAATAGAGGGAATAAAATGACATCACAGTGATCTCAAGGCACAGAAACTTAGTTCTGGCATCCCCCAATACTACTTAGGGTGAGACCTCAGTCCGCGCTCCGCGAGCTGATGCCGAAAGGGCTAGTAGTGTAGGGATTTGTTTGGCTATTTAACTCTGAACCTGGGTTAGGCCCCCTCAAGACAATAGTAGGGTATAAACTTAGGGAATGAGGAAAGCCAAAAATTTGTCTTATGAGTCTTGCGCAAGTTGTCACTAGAAAAATCACGTAGAGATTAGGGAGTAGTCGGAGTTTGGGCTTGGGGTTTGGAGGCAGAAGGGATTTTGGTGGAAAAATTTATAGGAAATTTGTGGGAGGTTGGAGCTATATTTCTAGGGAATTCAACATCGAACCTTGGTAATGCGTAGGTAGAGAAACTAGGTTGTACAACTTTTTTTGTGGGTTTTTTGAGGGGTTCGATTGAGGCAATTCCCTTCTGGTTTTTGGAGCTACTTCTGAAGGATTAACAACTACATTTATTGGAATTTCTGAGCATTGAAGAGGGATATTACTACATTTTCCTACCATCTGCAACAATAATAATTTATGGGCCAGCACAATGATTTGGTGGGAAAATTGTGCAGTTCATGGGTAGAGATTTCAGAACCTAGGTTGGGCTCTGCTTATTATAGCAAGCCCAAATTACTCTTCCCTTGATTTCATTGTACTCATTCAACTTAAGATTTAATAAAAGACCTAGTTTTGGTGCCAATATATATGTGAATGCGATATTTATGTGTGTTTTTAATTTTGTGGGGACGTTCATGAGCATGTTTTCCTATTATTCACTATTTATTTCTAATTAGGAACATTACAATGGTATCAGAGCACAAATTTGGCTATTTGTGGGTCTAAATCATGGGAATGCCGAAACTACTATTGTTGGGAAAAAATGTTAGAGGTTGAAACACTATTCAAACATTATTCATTAGATTGAAATTGTGCCCAAAAATGTCTTAGTAGGATAAATTCCTTGAGAAATTTGAAAATTATACTAGGAATTTCGAGAGAACGGTGGAGCTACTCGAAGAATGGGCATTAGTAAGAAAAAAAATAAGAATGAGTAGTTGCATACTCGTAGGTGAATAAAATGGGGAGAACATGATTGTTGAGCAAAATTCCAGTGTCGATACAACAAAAACAAAGATTAATGGTGAAGACGATGACGAGATAAGAGGAGACATACCCATTGAGGAGGGAACTCCTCTAAATACATTCTAGCTAATTAAACATGAGGCTAACAACACACAAGAGTAGCACATGGTTACACCCAATGTGACGCAGGAGCCACCTTTGTTGGATTTTTCTTTGGTAGCCCCAATTGACACATTGGTGGAGACGGTTGAGAATACACTCATTGATGAGGTGCCATCCATTATTGAGGTATCCATTAATAATACATCCATGTCTATGACATAGTTTCAAGATGAAAAATATCTATAGCAGCATGGTAAGCACCTTGAGGAGCGCAAGATAAATGAGGATGCTATGTGTTACACTTAATTTTGTTACCATGAAAAATGATCATCTAGTTGGATCTCTCGCCATCCATCCAAGTTTCATGAAGCAGTCCCTTGCAATTCAACAACTTATATACCTTGAATAAAGTGAAAATTATAGGAAACATGGTCCATAAACCTACTTTTACTCTCATGAGCAATTTTCTAGCCAATTTCTGCACATGTGCGGTTACTGACATTGATCCCTATGCAAATGTGCACTTTGTCTGCCACTAAAAAGTGTGCATATGAATCAATAAAAAGTGAGATATAGAAGCATTTTTGGGTGAATCATTCCCAACAGAAAGCCTAAAACTCATGTTTATTTGAGCCTAACCTCATTTTTGATGGAGCTAATCCCCATTCTTCAAGAAGCCCTCATCACTCTGTTAGTGGATCTCATCCCTGGACTAAGGATCTCAAACTACTTCATTTTGGCTTATTAATCAAGCCATAGGTGGGGGAGTTGATAGAGGCTGTTGAGAATAAGTTTATGATGGAGAAATTAGGTTGGAGAGATTATCATTCTTGGAGATGATTGAGATCAATGGGAGGAGCTTCACAACATTAAGGCACAGGTTTTGTAGCTATTTTATGTTTCTGAAATGAATATAAATAAGTTCTTCTTCTCTCTGCATTGTTTAATGGATTAATTGACAAATTTTATGGATGGTTGTTGGCTTATTGGGGCCTGACCCAGGTTCAAAAGTGTTTTAGCCAAACAAATCCCACACTACCGGCATTTTCGGAAATAATCCGCAGAGCGCGGACTGAAGTCTCACCTGAGGTAGTGGGGGAGGGTGCTGGAACCAGGTTTCTCCACCCTTGGGATGTCTTGATGTGGTCTGGAGGGGTCGCGAAACAATCTGTGCCCTTGCGTCGCTCTGCACTACTGTCAGGCTTCTTTAAGCAAACATTTAACAGTAATAACTAGTGTGCGCAATCATAAGTATGCATAAATTCAAAACATAAGAAACAGATAGATTTGCGATAAAGCACACAGTGATTCATAACTTCTTATCTTTATTTATCTCCTTTTTAGTACATCTAGATCAACCTTGCACACTCAGCTACAGGGGTCCACACACACAGCTGCGGACTCTACCAGGCCTCCGTGCACACAGCTGCGGTGCCTCTATCTATCTACCAACACCCTTGACTCAGACTTACAGACACAAAGAGAATATTACCTTCATAAACCAATAACACTCCAGATCCAAAACTCAAAAACTACCTTCTAACCTTATAGCCTTGCTCTATTTATACATTCCCATGGTCCACAGACCCTAGGTAGGCCGACTCACTTTCTATTTTCTTACATTATTTTCGAGCGGACAACCCTTTGACTTGACTTATTACAATTCGTGCTCCGGATACCTCGCGGAGCCTTTACCATACTTTTACCCAAAGTTGTGCACTTTGAGCCCCAAAACTGTTACACGGGGCCTCCACTACCTAACAGGCCACCAACACAATCATCGTGACTCATCTCGAGTCACTCGGCTAGTGCAGAAATCTTTGCGTGGAGGTCATTCAACAACTTCTGTGCTTCGCTTACACTCACCACAAAATCTTTCGCCATCTGCTATACCTGTTCTACACGAGCCACGAATGTATCACTATTAGTTTCAGTTGCTTGTCCTGGTTCATATACTGCCTGCATGTGTGCAAAATTTCCCTCGATGTTGGTGGAGACCACGAATTCCTCATCAAGCTAAGGCTGGATGCATTCTTTAAGCACTGCTTCCTTCTACCAAGTGGTGTCTACTTGTGCCTTGAGAACCTAGGCCTCCCTCATTTTGGCTAATCGTTGCATGATGGCAGCCATTTGCGTAGTCCCCTGGACTTTGTCATATTCTTGTTGTAACTCCTGCACCTTTGTCTCTACCTATTGTTGCATTGGGTCTTCCTGGAGGGATGTGAGCATAAGGAGGGACTGATCCAACAATCTTGAGAAATCTTGGACAGTGAACTTTATCACTTTCAATCCTGCTTGAATTTTACCGCGGTGTTGCTCTTGAACTTTTGGGGTGTGGGTGGCTGCACCTTCAGTCTTAGCTCTGCAATTTGTAAATTTAATTCCCACTGAGCTTTCACGGCCTCCTCTTGGGCCGTACGGAATCTGGAGGCCATGTGATGAATCTTGTCAGCTATTGGAAGTTCCACTAGGACAACTAACTCTGGTACCTTACTGCAGGCCTCCGCCATGGCCTGTTCCATTTCTTGGTTGTGTGTGACCAAGTCATCGTGCTATACAGTGACCTGCTCCAGATTTGCCTTGTGCTCCATTAAGATTTGGAGAGCGTGGCCTTCCCTGGCACGGAGCTTAGTGGTTACCCCATCCTGCATTTGGTATAGGGTTTCTCTAGGAAAGGCAACCAAATTCAACTCCCAACTTCGCATGTCACCTTTGGCTTCTGCTATGACAGTGCCTGCTAGCAATATTAATGTGTTCATTGTGTGGGAGCGCACCATATGCTCAACTACAGTTGTGTCATCTGCTAGGTTTGGTATCATCCCTCCAAGGGGTCACAATTGTAATGCCTGCAACTGTACTCTGAGCTCCCCCAACACAGTTGTCTGCTCTGTCATTAGTTCCTCCAACACACTTCTAGTGACATTACATGCCAGTTTGCTACTGTCAAGAAACTATTTCTCCAATGTCTTTGATGTCTTTGTCTTTTTGCGTGTATGTGGCGAATCCTTGATGCACAGCCTCTTGGCTTGGGTTAATTTTGTGGTAAGGTCCGTGCGTTCCTATGTCTTTGTTTCCCTCTACATGTCCTGCTCCAAGGACATTTCCTGATCTTCTATGATCTCTTCAGCGATTGCTTCCTTGGTCTCCTTCTGCTGCGAAGCTGCCTTTTGTCCTTGACGCGTCCTTTCCACCATTTTACTGAGTCACAGCTAGATTTCCTTCTTTCACTACTGTGCTGCCATCCTTTCTAATGTGGCCACATTCAGGGCACACCACTCCGAAGGCCATGCTACCATTACCTCATAAATTGGATTGTCCATTGCAATGAATGGAAGCTTTACCCATGTTTGTTTTGGATCCTTCCATGCCTGGATATATAGGTTATGCATGTCTGCTTTGAATTCAGTCATGATTTGCAAATTTTTGTATACCGTTAGGGATAACCACAGTTTGTGAGTGATCCATGTCTAGATACTTGCCTCCATGAATATCCAAAACACCTTGATCTCACGAACCCTCATGGCGTCCTTTGTAGCCCAGAGCGAGTTATACCGCACGACTTTAGGTAGGTTCTTCTCAATGTTGAGAAACTGGCTACCCTGCGGCAATTCTCCTACAACTAGAAGGATTGATAGTAGCAACCATGCGTAATGGAAGGTCTTACCTTTCTCCTGGGCTTCCTTAAAATTCGTCAAAAACTCGTTGCAGAGAAACTGCGCCTAGTTGAACTGAAGCCCTTCTGCACACTACTCCGCAAGCGCAATGACAGGGGCTGGCACCTCATCTGCATAGCATTTCCTCATGAGTTTACTGGCCAATATTTGGGTGGCGACTCGCACACCTCGGTCTTTGATTCTTGCTATTACATACCTTCACTTCTACTTTTCTAGCTTATATTTAGCCTTCATTTCTTCTGCAAGACCCACATTGCCACTTGTTCCGGCTATGGCTACGGGGTCATTCCCTTGATAGGCAGGTGGGTAATTCGGTGGACTAAATCGACTGTGATGGGAATCAGTTCATCCAACCAGAGCTACCCATCATGTACCAGACATACTAATTGTTGCATAACAAAAATGGTGATGTTGTAAGCAGAACTGTTACATAATAAAAAATGGTGATGGTCGTGCGGTGATAGTGGGATATCCACCTCAGGTTAAGTAATCCCGCCTTATGCACACCCCATAACCACTTCTGCTAGAGTAATTTTTCCTCGGCCAAATGGGGGAACTTCTCGTTGTCCGCAAGATCCCAATCCTTGAACTTGATACTCGGTACTCAGCCCAGTGGTAGACCATCAAACCTTATCTCATCCAGAAGAAGCGGGGTCTGGAGTGTACTCTTCGCGGCGTCTAAGTCCTTCTGTACCTTAGTCGTCCCGTTCCATGGAGAGATATATGGTGGTAGTGAAGGTATTTGGAAAGCATCCTCCTCTTCAACATCCCGTGCTTCAATCTGGGCAATTAGGGCCTGCAAATCTTCCTCGTCCTCCTCGATTTCAGTGGTGATTGCTTTGCCCTTTTCAGCTACTGATAATTTACTGAATCTCGGTGATACTCGAACTAGCCCCATAGTCTTCTTGTCTTTCCAAGGTCGCGGTGTGCGTGGGGAATTTGGAACCTTGGGGGCCATAGCCTTTTCATCTAGCTCCTCCTAGATCCGATACAGCTCTTTCATGAATTGTGCTCAGGTTCTAGCCATGGTACTCATGGGAGGTCTGGTATTTGGGTGTTTGTTGGTCTATGCTAGCTCAAATCTCAAATATCCCAGTGTTGTCCAAGGGTTTTTATAGGAACGCGTGAATTTGAATGTAACCCTTCCCTCCACTTCCAATTCATTAATATTTTCTTAGCGGTAGATATTTTCGTATCTAGCTCGGAACTCCTGTCTTAATGACCTGCCGCCTGCTCCTTTCTGCCGTAATTCGAACTTCTTGTCATGAATAGTGATGTCAACGGTTACCTCCCAACCGTCCCACATGGCAACGTAGCCCCTTTTGTGCGACTGCGATCTTGCTAACCAACTAGCCCTGCACGAAACCTTCTTTCTGCGCAGGCCTCCCGCAGACTTGTTTATAGTCCCGCACCTCCTTTCAACTACTTGGAGCACTGAGACTATGCTTTCCACAGCTAGTCAGGTGGTCACACCCCAAGTGTGAGACTTTAGCTTCCCTACTAGCTTGGGCTACGGGCACCTTTCGAGTGCCTTCATATCCATTATCCCATCGTGCGCTATTGTATATGGTACTTTCCTCTATTGGTGCAGTCACAACCATGATAGCAGGATTGCTACTCGTTCTAGTACCATGGTAAACCTGGCCAGGCCTAGTTCCCTTATTTGCAGATTCACGTGGTTCGCTTGTGCGATGCCAATTTTCATTTTTCTGATTTCTTCATCCAACATTGCGCTTTTCCTTCTCAGCTGTACCCATTCTTCATCGATTTCGTGAATCCTTCTTCTGTTGTGCCGAATGGCTTCCTGCAACCATCGAATGCCTTGGCCCAAGACCTCACGTGTAGTCTAAACTGTAGAAGTTATGGGTTGGGGAGTTCCTTGTATCCGCTTGGTTCCATCTTGTCTTACCATTGATAAGATCATCTTTGCCCCCCTCCTTTTGTTGATGGGCTTATAAGCACTGTGAACCCTCGGTATCTGCAGATTCCCATCGGGTCGTCTTATCAGGCGGATGTTGTTCATGCTCCCCCCTATTTTCTTGCTGGCTTTGTCGCGAATAGCTAGCAGAATGCATCGCTGCGGCGAATTCAGATTTTTGGTTCTTAGTCTATTAGGCGTTTGCACAACATACACGTGCATCCTATGCCGCTGATGGATGCTCACCCTACTTTGTCCTCCAACGCGTACGCACTTCTGCCTTCTACATTCACGCCACTTTCTCCTAGTCTTTTGACGTGTATTCCTCCCTTGTACAGTTGTTGCGCACAATGCCCCCGTTTGCACACCCTGTTATTTTTGTTCCAGCGTTGCCATTTCGCAGCGGTCTATAGGTTCCTCCACATTTGGTGCACCCACATCTGTTGGCAGCTCCCTAGCTTCTATCGTTATGCACCGTAGTGATCTAACCATCATATTAAAATTTAGCATTTTTACCTCATGTAGTTGGTTCTGCCATCGCTTAACCTCTTCATCTGAGTCTGATGTGCAGGAACTGTCACGTTCCCATGAGATTCTCCCATCCGCTATCGGGTTCACCCAATCCTGATCTTACGCTGTGATTTGGTAGATGCAGTCCAGTTCATTGTCACTTTCCTCATTGCACACAGGCTCAGTGTAGCACGCCCCTTCGATGGGGTCCAATGGGACCACTACGCAGAGAGACTTTTCCTCGAATATCATTTTTCGTCTCTTTAGGTTGATGATTCCATTCATATCCGTGGCCCAGTCTATACCTAACAATGCAGGATATGGGTTACTGTTATCCACAATTTCTATTACCTCAAAATCTATTTGTGTGCTTGCACCTTCGATGTCCATTATAACTCCTTGCAGTCTCCCCATGGGCAAGATCTTCTTTTGGTTCGCCATCCGTAATTGGATAGGAGACAATTATAGTGCGGGCCTGCCCATGCGCTCCCAGGTCTATTTAGGTAGCACATTCACATCTGACCCAAAGTCTAGAACGACCTGATCCATCTCATAATCACCAATCTGGGCAGTCAACCGCATTTAATGCCTAGTGCACAAAGCATGCTTGCCTAGTTTCCGGACCATGTGCGGTTCACTCGACCCTGCGCACCTAGTTATCAACTCTTGCAATCCCTTAACTGCTTTAGTGTCTTGTAGTAGCTTCATGCATGTCTCTAAAAAGGTAGTTAGCATAGAAGTGTCCAGTTCCTACTCAGTTTGATCCTTGCTTCTGGAAGTAGAAGCCTCCGCGAAGCTCTTCTTAGCTTCCATAAATGTTTCCTTCGCGCATTCCAAATCAAACTCAAGTTGCTTTGTAGGGGCCTTGCGAACCCATGTATCCTCCTCAGGTTGCTTCCCCTTATCTTCTCCTGTAGTTGCACCACTTTTGAGCACCATGTTCATGTTAGGGTCCTCTTCGCGCAGTTTAGCCTTCATCATTTGGACGTTTTGAGTGGGAGTAACCTATAGCACCCCTTTTTCACGCATCTGTGAAATTAGTGTGGGGAAATCTACTGCTTCATGATCAAATTGGTAATAGTATGGGAAACATGTTCTAGTCGAGTTCGTGCAATCACGCGCGTAGTGCCTAGGTCCTCCACAATTGTAGCAAATTAATTGTCCACGCCCTCGTCCAGGTCCCATTCCTCCTTGTCCCCATCCATGTCCCTAGAATCCGCTGTGCGCTATTGCTGCAGCTGGATCCTAACCTCGCACCTCAGTCTACATCCTGTAAGCAGATGTCTGATCCATCAGCAACTCATAGCTTCAACAATTTCATTCATCATGGCCCATTGATCTACAGAAATTGCAAAATAGCTGCTGCGGGTGTTATCGGGAAAACTAGTGCCTATGTAGAGCTGCTAGTCCCACTAAGGCTGGTAGCTATCTTAGAAACAAACACACTAAAAACTACTTTCATTTTCCTTTATGAGAAATAGATAAGAGAAGCATAAGGAGACCAACCTCTGTCTTGTGCTTGCTTCCTCTCTCTTCTGGTAGGTCTTCGCCACTCGCTTCCTTGTATACCCAACTTCAAAGAGTACCTGTAGAATCAAAGAAGCATAACACTATCGAAGAACATAGATCTATTATCATAAACAATATAGGATCAGATGTACATTGACCACACAAATGCATAAATCATCAATCATACAAGAATGTGGAGGAAAACTTAAATAGCTTTATTGATAATCAAGAAAGAGCAAAGAGGATTACAACCAATTGTTCTGACCCAGCATCATCCTCTCAGCAAGAAAGACCTTCCTCACCTCATGAAAAGCTTAGATCACCCAACACTATGGTATTGCACCAAGAACCAACAGCACTTCCTTACAAGATACAAAATTCCAGCCTCCGGATCTCTGGGATGAGGGATCCATATATAGATGTCTGCAAGGGAGGTGAGTCAGCTTTTGACATTTGATTAGTGTCTTCTCTCTGATAGTTCTTGATTCCACTTGGAGATTGATGATCTCTTACTCATCCCTGGTCGAATTCAAAGAGGCAAGTGTCACAGGAGAGGTTTCTGGAAGATTCCATGCTCCTCCACCTTGCGGATTGACCCTGCCATTTGCCCCTTCTCGCCCATCGCACCCCATAGAAGGGCTTTTTGACATGCATCGCACCTACTGTGTGTATTCAGGTGGGATGCAATGCACTTTTCTTATGGAGCAGGTTAAATGGTCCAGTTTTGACCAATTCTGAGTAGTTTTTCATGGAGAACTTCTGGGAGATGCTGTAATCAGTTGACCTTGTTCTTTTAGGGGTTGGAACAACACCTTTAGGGACTTAGGAGCCCTTGGTTTATGGACATTTATTCTTGGGGTTGCAGTGCCCAAAAATGTCTATAACAGTTGCCCCCTAAAGCATGAGGTCGTCAATCTTTTGATGTCGGGTGAAATGCTTTATCAATAGGATCCGAAGTTTTTCCGAGCTGGAAGGCGACCTGTAATAAGGTACAATACAATAGATTATCTTCATATTATTTTCATGATCTAGCTGAGGCGGGCATTCCCATGCTCAGCTTTATAAATTCATTTTCATGTACATAGGACAGACAATCGTCTGAGTGTAGACTGATGATTCTAGTAGAGCCATCATCCCTTAGATTTGATGATTATGTGTGCAGCAATGATGTACATTTGATGTCTTTATTTTCCTGAATATAAACTAGATCCAGGGTCTTCAATCTCGTTCGATCTTCACTCAAAGCACAAGTTGATCCATGTGAGAGATGTTCTGGAGTCGAACATGGAAAGACATTGCCTGATTACCAACCAATGATGTAAGCTGTTAACAGGCGTGAGAGGAATCACTGATAATGATAATGATCCTCAAGGTACTGCAGTACAATTCACGTGGTGTGAATAAGGGACTTGGCGTCGAACACCACGCAAAATCTTTCGGTCGAAGGCCATTGATGTAAACCTGTCGCCGGAAGTGAGAAACTTGCCATTGAGGCATGCAAGCTTCAAAGTACTGAAAGGGTTGTTCCTAGATCGACTTCTTGGATAATGAGCTGATGTCGACAAGAAGCGATTTGTCATAGGAGGGCCTTAGTGAATCCCACATCAATGACATGGAATGAAGCAAATGATTTTAATGGAGGTGAAAACAATCTGGTGATATACGGCTCAGGGTGGCGGTCATGAAAGAATGGAGCGAAAATGTATTATAGTGGGTGAGACACAGGTGAATTCTCTAAGCGACTTCTCTTGAGCATATCAGCGACACTGACATGATGGATTGGTAGCATTAACCCCAAATGTGGATGGTGTGATGGAACCATGGTGATGTGACCAGTGAATGGAACAACCCAACCCGACTCGAATGCGGAGTGAAAGTGTCATGTTCAAGAGCGACTTGCTACCAATAAAGTTTCTTCAAGTTTTCTTCCCAATTTTTCTCCAGTCATTACTGACCAGTACCTCTTTATTTTTTTCAAGCTTGAGGAGGATAACATATGCTTGTTATATAATTTTCCCTTCGGGCAAACCCATCGCTATGTTTTAACGAGCCTAGCGATAGTGAAACTCGTTCTTGTCTATTATGGACAAGTTTGTCGCTATTAGGTTTTAACGAGTTTAACGACAAAGATAACTCGGTCCTTTTCAATTTTAGAGAGTCTGAAAAGGGACGTAAAGGAAACTCCAAAAATCCGTTTTTGTCATCTAATCCCTTAAGTCCAAAAAAGTATAAAATAATACAAAAGGGATGAATTTTCAGTAATTTTAACGAGCCGAACAAAACAAGCGCTCGATCTTTTTGTGTAATAATCCCTCAGGTCCAAAAAGATTAAAATCTAAAGGAGGGATAGCACTTCTGGTCACTTTAACGAGCTGGAGAGGCCAATGGCTCGGCAATATTTTCATATTTTACGAGTCAGTTGAAAAGAGCTTAAAGGAGACTCGTTTTTTGAGGAACGAGTGATAGATTCGGGTAGCAGCTGATTCCAGGTAAGGTTTGGAATTTTCCGAGCACGGCAGTGTCACAAGGATGGCTAACAAGATCACTCTTCGCAGCTGTTCCTCAAAAGGGGTAAACAATCAAGTGGAGGTGAATGATTGGCCAATACAGAGTGGACGTGATGATGAGAACACGACCAAGGCTTAAAAGGCTGAAGTACTACATTCATGATGGTTATTTACCAGAAATTGGTTCATTTTTTATTTTAAAATGAGCTTAAACGTTGGGGGAAACACTTGCTCATTGCTTATGTTTATTTTTTAACGAGCTTGAAGTCCACGTTAAAACTGCTCGATCCACTCGTATAATAAGGATGTCTCATCTAAAAATGGCATTATTTCAAAGCTTTTCCCCACATCCTTTCTTTATGCAAGTTAGGAAATGACCAATCCTATGAGTTTAAAGGGTTAGAGGGCCTATAAATTTAAAAACTAAATGGTCGCTCTTCGCTTGCATGCCAAAAGTTTTGCATGCCCCCAGGTATAGTGAAATAGAGTTTCGAGGTTACCCCTCAATTTGCAGACAAAACATTTGTTTTATCGGGAAAGGCCTACCTTTTCAGGTTACCCCTCAATTTGTAGACAAAACATTTGTTTTATCGGGAAAGGCCTACCTCTTTCAGGTTACCAAAGATTGCTCTATCTGTACCACAAAAAAAACACTTCTTCGGCGATGTCTACCGAAATAGACAAAGGTGAGTGGCGCAGATGCCTCCACTCACATAACTTTGACGAGGGAATCTTATTCTAGCCTAATCCCATTTTCCTAAATGGATGGGTGTGTCAGAATAGTCATATATCCTTCGCGGAAACCTACCCTATACTTGAAGTTTTCCTGCCGAAGTAGACCAGGGTGCATGCCCCCTGGGTTTCAATCATGTCCCCCGAATCACTCGCGCTCATCAGGAGGACGGACTAGGGATTGATGAGACATTCCTTGCGTGAAAAGACCATTCAGGGTTGGTATATGACTATTTGCTATGTGTGAACTGGGGAATGAAAGCTAGTCTACGAGCTTGACCACTCTTCCTTCATGCGGAAAACACATTACTCTAAAGAGTGAGGAGACAATGGCTCCCATGCAATAAATATAGTCTCGTCCAAGGAGTAGATTATAATCCAGGGGTCCTTGGACTACCATTACGTTCATGTGAATGGTTTTCCTTCTCAATGTTATCGGCACATCAGGAAGGATCCCTAACGGTCGACTGGTTCCTTTGTCAAAGCCTGTTAGATTTCTCATCTCAGGCAAAAGCGATGGTGAACCAAGTGCTTTCCAAGCAGTTGAGGAAAGGATACTCACAGAAGCCCCTTCATCTATGATGGTACCGGCCATAACCATTCTATATACTTGAGCAATGATTCGGAATGGTACACTGGCCGGTAAACGGGGCTGCCTAGTAGATTCTAGTCAAAGGAAACAACCAGGTTGCTTGGAGGTGGGACCGAATAGACGGCCGGGTATGACTCTGACGAACTTCCTTCCTGCGGTAAAGGAACGGGTAGACTGCCCCCATGTTCATCGGAGTCTGTGCTTACGAAGAGAATTTGAACGGTGTCGTTCTTGTTTTCTTCGGTGACTGTATCATCTGAAGATGGACCTTCTGAAGGCAAGACCGGGTCAACTGCCACCTCGACCTTTTGACTTTCATCTGGTATGGATTCAAATGGTTTATCTTCAATGATAGACGCTTCGGCTGACCACAAGGGCGTGTAAGCCGGATTTTCAACTAATGATGGACTTGGCAAGAGTTTCTTGTATCTAGGAGGAAGTTGTAACGATGAAACCGGACGGTCGTCCAAAACTCTTTTAGCTTCGTCTAAGAAGGGACAACGATGGACGGCGTGATCGCCTTCACACAATTTACAAGGAAATTTATATTTTCCTTTTTGTCTAGGGGCTTCACTTTCACTAGTTGACGGTGTATGCTCAACATGATCGTCAGAGGTTGATGACACCGGATTGTGCAAACGAGGAGACCAGTCCCTTAAGATCCGAGGGATGCAAGGACAATCTCGATGATAGTGGTCTCCTTTGCAAATGATACATGGTGATTTAGGCTTGGTCGGTGCAGTGTGTGGATTTTCGCTAGACGATGCTTGGTTACCTCTTTTCGCCTTTGTCTCCTTGTTATTCTTCTCTTTCTTCTTCTCAATTACTTGATTTTGGGCTTTACCAGTGTCATCAAGCGAAGAGGAAGGAGGAGAGGAATAATTGGACGAAGTAGAGGGTTGGGGGGTAACTCTAATATCGTTTAGTTGCTGACTTGACTCTTCAAGAATCACGGTATTTAGGTTGAGCAAGTGGTAATCAGTAAATCAATCACAGGGGTAGATCTAAGGAGGTTACTAGAGCCACCACGAGGGCAATTAGAAAGCTTGTAAATCAATCGTTTAATTCATAAACAAAACCCAGAGATTGACTGAAGCAGCGTTGATCTACTTTGCACTTGCATATAAAATGTAGTTCGAAGGCTAGTTGGCTTGACTTCAGGCTCCGTCTGTAAGTTTATAAAGTAAACAAATGTAGATGAACAAAAAATCTACTCGGTCCCGTGCGAAGTCGCCATTTTGTTATCGGGAAAACTAGTGTCTATGCAGAGCTGCTAGTCCCACTAAGGCTGGTAGCTACCTTAGAAACAAACACACTAAAAACTACTTTCGTTTTCCTTTATGAGAAATAGATAAGAGAAGAATATGGAGACCAACCTCTGTCTTGCGCTTGGTTCCTTGCTTGATTCCTCTCTCTTCTGGTAGGTCTTCGCCACTCGCTTCCTTGTCTACCGAGCTTCAAAGAGTACCTGTAGAATCAAAGCAACATAACACTATCCAAGAACATAGATCTATTATCATAAACAATATAGGATCAAATGTACATTGACCACACAAATGCATAAATCATCAATCATACAAGAATGTGGAGGAAAACTTGAATAGCTTTATTGATAATCAAGAAAGAGCAAAGAGGATTACAACCAATTGTTCTGACCCAGCATCATCCTCTCAGCAAGAAAGCCCTTCTTCACCTCATGAAAAACTTAGATCACCCAACACTATGATATTGCACCAAGAAACCAACAACACTTCCTTACAAGATACAAAATTCCAGCCTCCAGATCTCTGGGATGAGGGATCCATATATAGATGTCTGCAAGGGAGGTGAGTCAGCTTTTGAGATTTGATTAGTGTCTTCTCTCTGATAGTTCTTGATTCCACTTGGAGATTGATGATCTCTTACTCATCCCTTGTCGAATTCAGAGAGGCAAGTGTCACAGGAGAGGTTTCTGGAAGATTCCATGCTCCTCCACCTTGCGGATTGACCCTGCCATTTGTCCCTTCTCGCCATCGCACCCCATAGAAGGGCTTTTTGACATGTATCGCACCTACTGTGTGTATTCAGGTGGGATGCAACGTACTTTGCCTATGGAGCAGGTGAAATGGTCCAGTTTTGACTAGTTCTAAGTAGTTTTTCATGGATAACTTCTGGGAGATGTTGTAATCAGTTGACCTTGTTCTTTTAGGGGTTGGAACAACACCTTTAGGGACTTAGGAGCCCTTGGTTTATGGACATTTATGCTTGGGGTTGCAGTGCCCAAAAATGTCTATAACAGGGGGGATTGTATAAGTTTCTGCAATAGATGACAGTTGCCTTTGGTGTGCTTTCCTCCTACCTGACAGATTGTGCACCAGAGTGCGTGCGCTACGCTTGACCCAATTGTTCCTTTGGTCGCAATGTCCTTGGTCCCCCCACTACCAAATAATTTGTGAATATTAGACAATGATCCTTATAATGGCCCTGGCCTTTACATTTTATGCACCACACCTCTTCATGCGCCCATGACCAGGGTGCCTTATCTTGTTTCAAAATTTGAATCTCTAAGCATAGGTTTTGTAGTTGCATGTGGATTTGTTGAACTCCCAACCCCGGATCCTGTATTGGAGTTTCATGCAACCTCATCGTTATCTCTAATGCTTTAGCTTGGTTTAAGATCTTTTGCTGTGACAGCGTCATCCTCAGGTGTGGTGTCAAAGACGCCACAAACCACGCGCGATGCTACGCATTTGTCAACGTCATGTTAGCCTCATGAATTGTACTCTTCAATCTTTGATCCAAATCCCATGGGGTTTCACCTAGCAGCATCACAATCTCTTTGAACCCAATGATCGACTACATCTTCGATTTCGGCTGGATAAATTCTTTGTTCAATGCATCCTGGATCGCTACTATTCCCACATTTGGGTGATTGCTAGAGTACTTTATATACCACGTCAATGCGCAATCCTGCAGCGTGCTTACCAACGTGGCTTTTTTGATGTTATCATCTGTAACACCTTGGGCTTCCCATACAACCATTACCATGAACTAGAACTAATCTGGTTCCTCATTTCCTACGCCTCTAAATACAAGCAACTTGATCACACTTGCCATTCCAACTCTCGGGGATGGCGGAGGTGGTGTAGGTGAAGAAGGGTTTGATGTAGGTGAAGTTGCTGATGGCGTGGATGGGAGTGGTATGAGCGGAATGCGTTGCTTTATCAATCGGACCACACTTCTCGGAGAGAACCCTGCGAGTTCCTCCTCACTTTCTCGTGAGAGTGAAATAAGGGGACTGTTCTCTAATCCTTCGGTTTCTCAGTAGCCTCTTTCGCTCTGCGTTACCCTAGACATCAATGGATGCGCATAACCCATTTTTCACAAAACAACATTTTAATCCAAGTATTCAAGGATTTGATGTACTTACCCTACAGTCCTTGGAGAAAGTGTCTTTCTGCTTCGCTGTAACTCACGATTGCATCCATCGCGAACTCAGTGATAAACTCTCCTATTATTCGATCCAACTAGTGATCTACTACCTGCACGATTTTATCCTCAGATGCTTCTAGCCTGTGCACCAACTCTGGAGTCCACATAATGGGCTGATCTAGTCTGCACCTTCCCTGACTGTCAGCTAGCCTCACGATCCACTCATATAGCTCTTTTGAGAAGCACGTGAAGAAGATCTCATTGATTTCCGTGTATATGTAGCAATCCAGCCACCTATCCTCAGATATATATGGGTTTTTGTTTTCCTGTACCACGAACTCGTGAAGATTCTGATACAACCAATATTCAAGTTCTTTCTTCGTAGGGTTCCAGTGTTCCGACATTAGACATCCCTTAGGCAGATCGCATCCCAGAAACGGAACCATTTGTTGGCTTATTGGGGCCTAACCTAGGTTCAAAAGTGTTTTAGCCAAACAAATCCCACACTACCAGCCCTTTCGGAAATATTCTGCGGAGCGCGGACTGAAGTCTCACCCGAGGTAGTAGGGGAGGGTGCTAGAACCAGGTTTCCACACCCTTGGGATGTCTTAATGTGGTATGGAGGGGTCGCAAACCAATCTGCACCCTCGCATCACTCTGCACTGTTGTCAGGCTTCCGCGTAGATCCGCACTGCTACGCTTTATTATTAATGAGTTTATTATAGAATCTAATTTAAGCCTTAAGGTCTTTAAGCAAACATTTAACAGTAATTACTAGTGCACGCAATCATAAGTATGCGTAAATTCAAAAAATAAGCAACAGATAGATTTGCAATAAAGCACATAGTGATTCAGAACTTCTTATATTTATTTATCTCCTTTTCAGTACAACTAGATCTGCCCTACGCACTAAGCTGCAGGGGTCCGCGCACAAAGCTGCAGAGCTTCTATCTATCTACCAACACCCTTGACTCGAACTTACAGCTGCAAAGAGAGTATTACCTTCATAAACCCATAGCACTTTATATCTAAAACTCAAAAACTGCTTTCTAATCTTAGAGCCTTGCTCTATTTATACATTCCCATGGTCCGGAGACCTTGGGTAGGCCGACTCACTTTCTATTTTCTTACATTATTTTCAAGCAGACAACCCTTTGACCTGAATTATTACAATTAGTTCTCCGCGCACCTTGTGGAGCCTTTACCATACTTTTACCCAAAGTTGTGGGCTTCGAGCCCCAAAACCGTTACGCAGGGCCTCCGCTACCCAACAATGGTTTATGTTATTTCTATTTGTCCATTGGAATGATGTTTGTTACTAGTCTCCTTAATCACTAGTTTGAATTATTGAATCATTTATGTTGCATATGCCTTTGATCCTTTGTTGTTTCCATGTGTGCATGTCTGGATTCAATCATGGAGGAGCTTCACTAAAGCACAAAGGGGGATCTTCATCAATCATGTCGTAATAAGGTATGAATTTCCTTTCCTCACTTTGTTATCTTATAATTCAAGAAAAGATAGATTCAGGGAAGGCATTAGCTTGATTGTTTGTTTGTTACTAGGGTTCTTTGAAACCTAGGGAGATTGCTTGCATCCGTACTTGTGATTTTTCCTCATAACAAATTGGAAACTCTGTTGGGGAATGTCCTATTCTCTTCCATCTCCTTGTTTTTGATTCTCAAACTTTTTTGATAGCTTTATCTGAGTCTTGACAATTTAATAACGTTTCAGATTTTGTGATTTGTTTGGATAATTTTTTATTTTTTCTTTATGTTTATTGACCTGTGTGGTTTTTGTTCAGAAATAGAGTGCAAATCTCCACAGATTACCTTTATCAACAATGCATATACGCACTGTACTATATTGTATGCATGTGCATACTCTGAGAATTTTTGACAAAATATATTTTCCTCTCATTAAAGTCTGAATTTTTTGTTTTTTAAGGTTTCACTATACTTGTCTATGCATCCAGACAGTCTCCATGTGTTTGATCAGGTGTTATGAAGGAGCTTTCTTGATATTTTTTCATTTTCAAGGATTGAAAGGAAAGGTTTCTCAAGAATTAGTGTTTAAATGAGATGTGGTTCTTGTGCTGCATTGAAAACTGAAGTCATTTTTATTCCAGTACTGAAGTATAATCAAAATTACAGTTTAAGTGTTGATTTCATAACATTCATTCAATCTTTTTCATTTTTAGGATTTCATTGGGTGTTTTTTATTTGATTTCCTTTGGTCATTGCTCAAAGATTTGTCTTAGTTTCATAACAATTTTTGCATGTTTTTTCTTTCATTTTTGCAAAAAAAAAAATCCCACCCTGTAGTCACCGGGGGGTGGGGGCTGAATTGTGTCTGAGTGTTAATCACGTTTGAGTGTCATTGTTTTTTATCTTTGGAATTTTCACCTGATTTCCTTTACTTACACTTGATTGGTTCTATAGTTGTACTAGTGAAGAGAAATAGTCTTGTTGTTCTTTCACTGATTTGGAATCATCTTATGTTTGTTTTGAAGAATTACTTTGCATAGATTACATTTGCATGGTTAGAATTCTCATTTCATGAACAAAAATTGTTCATATATTACATTTGCATAGTGTTCATGGAAATTGTGCATAGATTAAATTTGCATAGTTTTCAAGCAAATTGTGGATAGATTACATTGCGTGGTTTGCAACTCAGAGCTTTGAATTGCAATGAAAAATTAGAAGTGGTACATTTTGGAGTTAATATTTTAAAGAAGAACCTCTTTAATTACTCTAGCTAGAATTCATCGAAATGAAGAGATTACAAATTTCATATTTGATGCATTATAGTTTTTGGTCAAGTCATGATACCATCAGTTTCACGTCCATTTACCCTTTGAGTAAATAACAACTTAATAACAGTGTTAATAAAATTCATCTTGAATTTGATGGACCAGTTTTGAGATCGGGACGGGAGAGAATAGCAAAAGTTATGGAGGTAAACAATTAGGGTTAGGGTTCTAGAACGGTTCGCCTCAGGCAGATCTGAGCCCTGGACAGGGTGCAGGGGCAGCCTGCAGCCATCTACACCAGATCAGGACAAGCGATAGTGTTGAGACAAATGGAGGACGATGGACAGAACATAGGCGGGGCTGATAGAGAAATGACAGATGAGGGTGGGAGGGGAGAGATCCCCTCCTATAAAAACGTAGTAGTAGGTGAGACAAGCAGGAATGGAGCGAATGGAGGCACGGGGAAATAAAACAAGGACACGCTAGTCATGGGGGCTTGTTGGCAAGTGGGGTTGGGTAGCAGATGCCTACCCAGAGCGACAAAAAAACCCAGGTTTGTAATCCCAAACAACAAACTTGAAGAATACAGAGGATATATGAAAGATCATGCTTTGATTTGTAAGTTTGTGGGGACCTGGCCATCTGAGAAAGATCTGGCCAAATGGATACAACAGAGATGGAAGCCTAAGGGACACATAGACCTAAAACTAGGTGCAAAGGGCTTTTTCACGGTCATTTTTGCCAATCTGGAAGATAAGGAGAGGGTTTTTGAGGAAGGACCCTACTTCTTGAACAACGCCGGTCTATTTATGAGGCACTGGGAAGAATGCTACAACCCAGACAAGGAAAAAATGCTAGCGGCACCTATATGGGTCAGGCTGTTTGGACTCCCAATTGAGTTCTGGGATCCAGAGATTCTGGAAGGTATCGGGAACTCAATCGGGACATTTGTCAAAGTAGCCGAGACCACCAGAAGAGGAAGATATACGTCCTATGCCAGGATCTGCGTATACATGAATATCACAGAACCGCTTCCGGACTATATTGAAGTGGAGTACCATGATGAGGTCTGGCAACAACTAGTGGATTACGAGCATATTCCATTCCGATGCAGAAGATGCCATGAATATGGTCATCTCTTCAAATCATGCCCTCTAAATGCAACTGGAGCATCAGTAGGAAAGGGAGAGGAAGCGAGGAAGGAGGCAGAGGCAAGCAGGGAGGACGAAGAAGGTTTTACAGAAGTTCCTATCCGAAGAAAACCTCAAAAAGGACCGATTCATCTGAAACCATCTGCTAAAGTAGTAACCCAGGAAAACCAGAACAAGTTCAGGGTATTACAAGAAGAGGAAATGGAAGCGGAAAGGGAAGACAGTGACGAAGAACCAGCAGAACCTATAAAGGTAGACAAGGGAAAAGATACAATGCAAACAAATCTGGAACATGAGAAGGAAGGTGAGAGCACAGGAAACCCTCAAGACCAGACCCAAATGGAGATAGACCCCCAGAAGGACAAAGGGAGTGAAGAGGAACAAGTCATGAAGAGACTTCTACATGAATGGAGACATCTGGATGAAAGATTCATACCAGAAGAACAAAAGCAATTATACAAAGACATGTTCCAAAAATACAAGGAGAAAGGAGGGGCAGCCATAATAAACCAACCAGAACAGTTAGGATCGCAAGGAGGACAAAGCACAGAAATGGGTAATGCAGGAAAAGGCAGAAGAAAACGAGGAAGAAGACCTATGAGTGAGACCATCCAAATGCTTGGCGAAATGCTGGTAAACTCAAGAAGAGTCATACCTCTGTCAGAGGTATTCCAACAACCCCTCAAACTGTTAAAATGATAATTACAACATGGAATATTAGAGGGATAAATAGTAAGGGGAAATAGAGATATCTGAGAGAATGATTGAAAAAAGATAAACCCAACATAATGATAGTCCAAGAAACAAATATTAGTGAACAGAAATTGAAAGAGATAATGAGCAAATTTAAACTGCAATATGAAATAATTGGTCAGGATGCCATAGGCAGTGCAGGGGGCAGTGTAGAGTGGATCTCTGATATGATCTCCACACCAAATTTCTTCATTCTTCTGAACGGAACACCAACTTCAACCTTCAATGCATCAAGAGGATTGAGGCAGGGGGACCCTCTTTCCCCATTCCTGTTCATCATTGCGGCGGAAGGACTGGGAAGATATATCAAAAAATAATTGCGGGAGAGGAAAATCAAAGGGCTACGGATATGGGGAAACAACTTGCCGATTACACACCAGCAATTCATGGATGATATCATGCTGTTCTGTGCAGTTTCTCTAAGAGAAGTAAAAAGAATAAAAGGGATCCTAGACCTCTTCATGGAAGCTTCAGGTACTCAAATCAACAAGGAGAAATCTTGCACATTCTTCTTCAACACTACCGGTAATGTCAAAACTTATCTAACAAGAATATTGGGTTTTCGTTCAAGTGACTTACCCACAAAATATCTAGGTACCCTGTTAGCCCTGAATCCTCTAAAGATGGTGAATTGGCAACAAACCATTGAGAAACTCAAGAAACGATTAGCAAACAGGTCCTTCTGATCCCTGAATATAGTAGGAAGAGCAGTTCTGCTCAAAGTGGTCTTACAAGCAATCCCAATCTACCCACTTTTAGCAACGACAACCCCCAAAGGTGCATGTGCCAAAATGGTGGAGATTCTCAAAAAATTCCTCTGGGGAGGACCGAAGCAACAAAACAAATGGGCTCTGATATCCTGGAAGGGCCTAGTAAGGAGTAAAGAAGAAGGGGGATTGGGATTCAAAGATCCATACACCCTGAACCAAGTAATGGGGGCGAAGCTCTGGTGGAGATGGATGATGGGAGGAGGAGACCTATGGAAAAGAATCTGGACGCAAAAATACAACATGCCCACAACAACAGAAGAAATCTTAAGACTTGAGGAAACACCAAGAGGCTCTACAATATGGAACCTGGCCAGTCAAAATAGAGACATAGTATCCAAGCATGTCTTCTGGGAAATTCGGAACGGAAATTCAACCAAATTCTAGGAAGAAGCTTGGCAACAAAGGGAGAAAATGAATGAGGTGCAGGGTCTCAGAAACACATGCCAGAGGGCAAAAGAGGAAGGACTGAATTATGTAAGTGAGTTCTGGAATGAAGAAAGCCAGGAGGAGTCTTGGAGAACTTGGAAGAATCCAGAAGCGTGGGATAGACATATTGACATAGAACAAAGAGAGTTGTATATAAGAGAAATGAAGTCAAGGAGAATAGCTATCAGAACAGGTCCAGATATACTGAGATGGGGTCATTCAACGAAGGGAACCTTCACGATCAAAGAAGCCTACCAACTCACCACGCAGCAGGAACAAGACGAACTGGCACCCCTATGGAAACAAATATGGCAGAGGAACTGGTGGCCAAAAGTGACTCATTTTCTATGGCTTGTATGTAAAGGACGCATTCTGACATGGGATCAGCTTCAAAAGCGTGGATTCCAAGGCCCCCCCAAATGCTGCCTATGCAAGTAGGACCAAGAAACACAAGAACATCTTCTGAATTCTTGTCCTCTAGCCCAGCAGCAATGGGAAGAAATCATAAGACTCTTTGGGGGGACAAATAGAGATCCTCATAACATCAAAGAAACTATTAAACAATGGGGGCGAGGTCAATTCACGAGCCCGATGGTTAGAAGAGCCTGGAGTCTAGTGGTAGGCATGAATATGTGGATGATATGGAAAGAAAGAAACAGGAGAATATTTCAAAACAAAGAGATGCCTCCAGAGCTGGTCTGGAAAAGAACCCAAAGTCATATAAGAGAGACTATTTTATTGGAAACTTGGAACCATGAGGATTGGAAAACGACACCTGAGGAAGAAAAGATCCTGACCAAACTTAATTTAGAACAGGGAATGGTTTCTCCCCAGAGGTGGAAAGTGCCTGAAACAAACAGCCAGAGCCCTATCCATTTCTCTCGCCCCTCTGAAGGTTTCATCAAACTAAATTTTGATGGGGCCTCCAAAGGAAACCTAGGGCCAGCAGGGCTCAGAGGCATTTTTCGGGATGGCCAAGGGTAGACAAGATGGGTGTATGCAGACCATGGAGGTATCATGAGCAATAATGAAGCAGAACTAATGGCAGTTTATCAAGGATTAAGAATAGCGATAAGAAATGGATACAACAACCTGGAAATAGAGGGCAATTCCAAACTGGTGATAGATATGATTAGGAAACTCAATAATGGTAAGACTTGGGAAAAAGTGGCGAAAAGCTGGAGGACGGCTAGCCTAATCTAGGATCTGGAAACCCTCATAAAGAGAATTGATTATAAGATCATAAAACATGTCAGAAGGGATGGTAACAAAGCAGCAGATTTCCTAGCTAATTGGGGAAGTAATGAACAAGGTGGCAAGCTGGATAGTATATGGCCGACACATTTTGAGGAGCCCAGATTGGAGCCCCTCAAAACAATCATTACCCAAGATTACCATGAGGACACGACCTCAAGTTAGCAGATATAGGTGGCCCCCGATCGGGGTGAGGGAAGTGGAGAGTACGACCAGAATGACAGCGCAGGGGAGAGGTTGGCCAGGCCGGCCACCAACTACCCTCATAATAATTCAAAGGGACGCGGTGGCATCCTGCATGCCTGAGGGAATTCTGAGGCAACGAGGTGACAGGAGAGTGGGGGAAGAGGAAGGAGGAAATGGCGGCGGAAGTGGGATGGGACGCAGGACAGGTGGGAAAGGGTTAATGAAGGTGGCTAAGGGGGAAAGAAAGATCAGTATGCAGCGAAGGAAGGTGGAGAATGGAGCTGAGCAGGAGTCGGATTCTTCAGCGGTCGAGCGAAAGTCCGGGTATGTTTTCTTAGTATCAATTCCTGCATCTCTTTCGACCATTCATAGTATGTTGGAGGAGGGGGTGAGCTAGGAATTGCTGAGGGAAGGCCACATCTAAGTGGGTCTGCAATTTACCCTATTACGCACAGTAAGGTGGTGGAGGGGGGAAATATGGGAAATGTAGAGGAAGGGGTGGTTCAAAGTGGGGCAGAGGTTTGTATGGTAAGGAAGTGCGAGGACCAGAACAATGGCTTGCCGGGGTACTGTGAGAGCTGGGCAAAGGGGCAGCCTAAGGAAGTTAAGCATGCAATCTGGGTGGGGGATAGGACAACTGAGGGCCCACCCATGTCTAGCCCAAGGGGAGAGAGACCAGGGAGTATCCAGACCAACGGGAGAAACCGGAGTGGGGAGGGCAAGCCCAGCGACAAGGATATGCAGGCATTGGGGATAAGTGTAATTTCTGATAAACTAACTTTTGATGTTGATCATTGTAAACAGGCGGCTGTAGAGGGAAAGATGGCTCGCCTGGGCAGAGGAAGGGGTTGTGGAGGAAGAGGGCAGCAAAGCCAGCCAGGCAGAAACGAACCGACGACCTCCACACCAGTATATCAGAGGCGTAGTAAGAAAACCATGAGGACGACTGTGCAAGAGGCTACCTGTGCATACAAAGAAGGAACAGACGTTGACATTCGTCAGCTCATACAGGAAATGGAAGACAATGTCATGGAAGGAGACTCTGAGCCCGAGATGGAGGAATGGGGAGATATCATCCCCGACCCAAGGCACACCAGAGGAAGGATGACACTCTACAAGAAAGCCTTGCATGTGTACTGGGTGTTGAAGCACTTACTTGCTAGGGCGCTGGAGCAGGTGGCGGGCGAAATGGCAGAAATCACCCAAGGTATGCCAAATATCAAGAAAGATATGAAAAACCTGCAAATCATCATGATTATGCAAGACAGCAAGCTGGATGAAATCCAACAACAACTGAAGAAACTATCTCCAGCACCAGGGGACTCGGCGGCAACACTGGCAAATGTGGAAGACCGAAAGGATTAATTCATGTAGTTTATAGTCTACTTATTTTTGAGGATAGCATTTTCTTTTCAATAGTATTATGTTAGGTTGGAACATGATTAGTGACTTTTGTTGCGAGGTTTACTTAGCATGGATTGAAAGACTTATTAATTTTTTCTACTGGATGGCCTATAATAATTTCAGGTGGCCAACATACTTGGTTTCCCATATGGGCAAGTTGAGGCCACCAAAATGCTGTATATGGATCAACTTGATTTTATATAAATAGAAAAAGAAAGGCACCACCGCAGCGTACAAAAAAAAAATTCATCTAGAATTTTTATTATTTTTAGGGCTATTTTACACCTACAGTAGATTAGGTTGTAGGGATTTGGAATAGGGAAGTGAGTAAAATTTCCAAAGTTGAATACAAACACTAGAATATTATGATAGGGAGATAAATCTAGTTTTTTTCATTTTTTCTCTGGGAAGCTCCCTTTACAAAGGATTCAAGCACGAGATCATACCAAACCTAGTGAAGTGATCATACCCACTTCATTGTCTATGGTACAATGATTTACATGTACTAAAATGGTGTCGAAAGGTACTTGGGGTCACTTGAAAGTAAACCTCCAATTAACCATGTTGAGGAGCTTTCAAGGTGATTGAGCTTTGTTACTCTTCCCTTATGTGTACGTCCGATCTATGACTATCCCCCTAGGTAGAATTTTTCTAGTTGGTAACCTTAGTGACCATAATCCTAGGGCTATTACCTAAGGTGACAGCAGAAGGAAGGTCTTGCCATTCTTGGAACATACAATGACTAGACTCACTTGGAATTTTTGGAGGGTAATCTTCACTCAAGATGGCATAAGTGAAGTTACTTGCACTAGATTGTTTCATTAAGAAAGTTGTTAGTGTAACTGGTTCCACTCACTCTATATACAACCACTTTTCACTTTGATTTCTGTGACATTGGATTTCATTACCAATTAGTGATTTCATTGTGAAAATCTTGTTTACATGGTCTGAATCCTTAGATATTTTTAGCAGGTGTTAATTGTTTGTTTTTAATTTTTAGTGATTTTAGGTGTGGATTTTGATTTATTCAACTATTAATATTGATATTTAATTTATCTAAGTTGAATCTAATGGAAACAATACCGAAAGTTATTGATAAAGACCTCTGTTTTAATAAGAACACTAATCCTTTCCCTAATTTTGCAAATGTTAGTCCTCCTTATATGGTTACATTGTCGCTTCTCGGATTCACGATAGGTTTACCGATACGGATGTTCTCAACTTATTTAATTCAAAATTTTCCAATTGTACAACTCAACCGAGTTTTTCACCTCAACCGAGCTCACCATCTCAACATCACCAACCTACTGTTGACCCTTTATCTTCTTCATCCAACATTTCCTCCTTCCTTTCTTCCTCTTCACTTGGTAAAATCCTTGAGGCTAGTAACCAGGTGACTAAGAAGAAGAAGAAAGGGAAGAAGAATAAGAATCAAGATAAGAAATAAGTCAACCAACCAACCATGGTTATAGGTATTGGTAATGTTGAGGAAATTTTTAAAATGCATCGTAAGCCCAAATGCCCTTGCAATATTTGTAAGGGTGACCTCTTCCTTATCAATTTTCTCGGTATTAATAAGGTTTTGGAAGTATGGTCAAATAATTCTCATCAACTTACTATTGATCCATCAACCAATGATTCTCATAATTCAGGGAAAAAGATTAAGGTCAGGTTTCCTTGTATTTTATGCAAAGTGACTCATCATAGTCATCTTTTCCCTCACATGAATGAAGCCTCAATTTTTTTTGAAAATCTTACTATTTCATAGCGACAACTTCCAACTAATTACCATAAACTTTCTCCCCATCTACCATCAGTTGACGAATTGATTGATCCAAATCCAAGTACAGTCAATCCCACTCTTCCATTGGAGAGTGAAACATGTATCACTTATATTGATGAACTATTTTTTGATCAAGTGATTGAATCGATTCCATCTTCAATTGATCCCAATCTCCCTTTAGAGAGTGAACCTCATACTTCTCAGGTTCTTCATGTTACCTTAGATTCTTCTACACATGGGGGAATTTCATCTTTTTCTTTTGAAACCAATCCAAATAATCCAACTATTTATTTTGATTGGAGTAGACTAACAGAACCTTGTCTTCCTTCTTATTAATGTGAAGGCTTATGGTAAGAATGTGCGCGCACGAATGTAGATGAAGGTGCTTCTGTCAGTATTTTATCCTCAACTTCTTGGCAAGCTTTGGGTTCCACTCAGCTTGGGCCTCTTACACAAACTTTGTTAGCTTTTAACATAACTATTAGCAAGCCTTTAGGGGTTCTTCCTAAGTTACCTATTACTCTAGAAGGTAAAATTTCTTGTATTGATCTTATGGTAGTCCAAGGTCCCTTGGATTTCAATTTTCTCCTTCGGTGAGACTATTTCTATGCCATGAAAGTTGTCGTATCGACACTTTTTGTGTGTGATGTCCTTCCCTCCCAATGGAAACATTGTGACAGTGGATCATCTTTCATTCGTTGATATTGATTCGACTACCAGCCATCTGGAACCCCTCAAAGTTGCTTATCTGCAAGTGGTACCTACCCTTCCATGGGTTAATTATGTGGCAACCTATCCCACGTTTTTAGTTAGCGATGCAAGCGAGCCTCTCACTACGACTTCTTTTGACTTAGATCTAATAATTGACGTGGTCAAAACTTCAATGGGGGAGTTTGAATACGATTTTCTTATCCCTATTGATCCCCTTGACATGTGTTCCTTCGAAAGAACTGTTCTTCTATCTAATGAAGATCTTTTTGAAGCCATGATCAAGGGGTCTCCCTTGGCATGTGTTTCTTCCAAATGGAAGCCATGATCCAATACATAAGGATAGTTCTTTTACTATGTCAACCTCATTAAAAAATGAAACAAGTGTCGTGAGGATGGTTCTTTCATTGTGTCAACCTCATTAAAAAATGAAACAACTTTCTCATGAGGATGGTTCTTTTCTTGTGTCAACCTCATTAAAAAATGTAACACATTATATGGAGCATAGTTCTTTTCTTGTTTCAAGCTTGTTAAAAAATGAAGCAACACCCTTGAGGATAATTCTTTTACTATGTCAACCTTGTTAAAAAATGAAATAGGTTCTCTGAGGATCGTTCTTTTACTATGTCAACCTTGTTAAAAAATGAAACATCTCATTATGAGCATAGTTCTTTTCATGTGTCAAGCTCGTTAAAAAATGAAACAAATCCTCCCCTAATTGAGTCAAGTTTTTCATCTGATCTCGTAAACAAGCCTTCATTACATCCACCTATTAGTAACCTGTAGTCTACTTAGGTGAATGAAATGAGTTTTGGGGGGCATGTGCCCTTGTAGTCATTATGTTGGGGGCATGATAACTTATCTCAACCACAGTTTCCTCTTTGTTTCAATCTTGTGTAAAAATGAAACCACTCTCAAGCACAATTTTCTATTTCAAGCTTGTGTAAAAATGAAACCACCCTCAAGCACAATTTTTCTTTGTTTCAAGCTTGTGTAAAAATGAAACCTATCTCGAGTCCATTTCGGTTATATTTTCAAGACTGGTTAAACTCATTAAAATCTCGAGCTTCTTTTGGTATCTTTTCATGCTCGTAAAACGTACATGAAAATGTCAAGTTCTTTCTGTATTTTCTTGCTTGTTAATTAAATTTGAAAGTCTATGATTCAAGTATATTTTTATCACTTTTCCGAACTCATTAAAACTTACAAAAAATCAAAACGATGGAGTTCACTTTATGCCCTTTTCAGACTCCTTAAAAACAAAAAGATCGTTGAGTAATTGATTGTTTGAACTTGTAAAAGTAAATGAACAACCGTCCATTTAGTATAAGTTTACCCCTTTTACGGACTAAAGCATACTATTTACGAAAAAGGTATAAATTGAATAATCATGGTCAATAGAGATCTCTTTCGCATTATTTTATCCTTTTTTGGGCTTGAGATACTAAACTTATGAAAAATAACATTGTGGAGTTTTCTTATGTTTTTCTCTTGACTCCCTAAAAATGAAAATCATTGAGCTTTACTTTCTCCGGGCTCGTTAAAATTTTAATGTAAAAGAATTGAACGAGTTTCCTTTTCATGTATTTTAAAAATCTTTAAACATGAAAACAGCACTGAGTTACCCCTTTACTAGACTCGTAAAATTAAACAATATAGGATGTGTTAAGCATGACAATACCAACCACTCCTTCTTAAGGTTCGTTAGAAATACTTTGAAGGACCCATCAGAAGGATGAGCTTACAGGACAAGAATATGTTATCCTCCTCAAGCTTGTAAAAAATAAAGAGGTACTTGGCAGTAATGATGGGGGAAAAGTGTTGTTTTGTATTTTTAAAAGGAAGTATGTCACTCTTGAACATGACACTCAGTCATTTTCATGTCAGGGTTGGGAAACTCATTTGTTACTCAGTTAATCGAACCTCATTGAAAGTATTTAGTTGGTTTTGGGTATTATCTGAGTCAAATGTTTCCAAGTCATTTTGTTGTGTCACCAATATGTTCAAGAGAAGTCTAAACCTCAGTTCAAATTACCTTGAAATTTGTAGCTTTCAACCACGTCGGCCATCCCTATGTCAATCCTTGTAAAATATTATTCAAAACTTGACATTGATTTTCATCCCATAGGCCCTCCTATGACGGGTTGCTTCATATCGACTTCATCTCATTATATAAGAAGTTGATCTAGAAACCTTCAATACCTTTAGGCCTGCATGCATTAATTGTAGGTTTCTTTCCTTCGACGTTGAGTTCTCATCATTGGCCTTTGATCAAAAAATTCTATGAGTGTTTGACTTCAGATCATCTTTTCACACTCTATAGAATATACTGACAGGGCCTTGAGGACCATTGTCATTAATGGTGATTTCTCTCGTACTTATTAATGATTCACATCATTAACCAGTAATCAAGTAGTTTCTGCCATGTTTGACTTCAAGACATCTACTCACATGGTTTTTGGGTTGTGTTATATTCTTTCCACGACTAGCCCACGTAGTTAACCAGGGGGTTAGAAGGGGGCGGAGACCCCCCTTCATTGTGCCGATTGTGGGGTGTGGGGGCGTCACAGATCGTTTCAGGGGTGCAGGTAACCCCACTCTATGGGGTCCAAATTTTGGTTTTAGTCCCTATATTAGGTTGGGCAGACCTACCTATGGTTTTGTGCATGTTTTTCACACATGGTTTTGGACGTGATGGTTTTCAGTCCATGGTATTAGATGCTTTGGCATGTATAAATATGTATTGTAACATTGAAAGAATATAATGAAAAATCAAGCTGGTAATCTTGGTTTTGGGATCAAGGGGAAAACCTCTGTGTATATGTGTTTTATGTGTTATGCTCTCACATTGTTATTTTCCGTGTTCTAGATTTCGTATACAGGTAATTTCTGTACGGGGTTAAAACCTAAGTTTGGTATCAAAGTTGTTTTGGCTTCAAGGGAACGCCTTTGTTGCTAAGGAGTTTCGCTCGGGCCTGTGGTAGACCCTGTTCAGTGGGATATATGTGGGATCAATTCTGGTGGTGAAAGAAGATGGTGAGCACTGGAAAGATAGAGATCAAGAAATTTAATGGTCAGAGTTTTGAGTTATGGAAACTCAAGATGGAGGATCTGTTCGTGGATAAAGATCAGTGGGTCGTGGTAGATCCAGGTACTAAACCAATAGGAGTGTCCGATGGAGAATGGAAGAAGTCAAATCGGAAGGCTAAGAGCACAATACGATTGTGTGTCTCAAATTCAGTATTGTTGAATGTATTAGGGGAAGCTATGATGAAGGCTTTGTGGAACAAGTTAGGGACTTTGTACCAATCTAAGTCTCTAGTGAATAAACTCTTCCTATGGAAAAAGCTGTATAACCTGAGGATGAAAGATGGAGACTCGGTGATGGAGCATCTAAATGCATTTAATATTGTGGTAAGTTAGTTATTATCTGTTGATATTAAAATTTCAGATGAAGATAAGTGCATCATTTTATTGTGTTCTCTACTAGATTCATGGGATAGTTTGGTTTTTGCAATAGGTAGCAATGCAACTGCCTTGTAGTTTGATGAAATAGTCTCATCCTTGCTGATGGAGGAGATGAGATGGAAAAATATGGAGAGCCAAAATGGTGATGCCTTGTCTGTACGAGGATGGTCCCAGAACAAAAACAAAAACAAGTCATTGAGTGGGAGATCTAAATCTAGAGGAAGATCTAAATCTCCAGGAAAACCTGTTAAGGTGGTGTGCTAGAAATGCAGAAAGGAAGGGCACTACAAAAGGGACATTAAATCTAAAGCTCCTGATAAAGGAAAGGGATCTGATGATGCTCATTCTACAAAAGCGAAAACCACCTCAGATGAAGGTGGGGATGTGTACTTGGCTTATTCAAGTACACATGTAGATCATGAGGCATGGTTGATTGACTCAGGTGCATCCTTTCACTTCACTCCCCATAGAGAGTGGTTCTGCGAGTATGAGAAATATGATGGTGGTGATATATTCTTGGGGGATGACAGGAAGGCTAGAATCGTTGGTCACAGAAAAGTAAAGTTGAAGTTGCAAGGTGGAAGGGTTAGAACACTTCCAGGTGTTCTACATATTTCTGCATTAGCCAGAAATATGATTTCTATGAGCAAGCTGGATGATGTAGGTGTAAAAACAATGTAAGAGAAGGATACCTGCAAGATGGTTTGGGGGACACTGGTATTGATGGGGGGAGTTTGGATTAGAACTCTATACAATCTACAAGGTAGAACTATTGTTGATGGGTGCAACAATTCTGTGATTCCTGAAAGTGGAGCAGAAAATCTAGTGGTCTCTAGAGAGAAGACCATGTTGTGTCCTCAAAGGCTTGGACATATTGGAGAGAAGGGCCTTCGAATATTTCATGGTAAATGTATGGTAGAAGGTATGAGTAATAGCTCTTTGGATTTTGATTTCTATGAAAATTATGTTTGTGGGTTACTGTTATCCACAATTTCAATTACCTCAAAATCTATTTGTGTGCTTGCACCTTCGATGTCCATTATAACTCCTTGCAGTCTCCCCATGGGCAAGATCTTCTTTTGGTTCGCCATCCGTAATTGGATAGGAGACAATTATAGTGCGGGCCTGCCCATGCGCTCCCAGGTCTATTTAGGTAGCACATTCACATCTGACCCAAAGTCTAGAACGACCTGATCCATCTCATAATCACCAATCTAGGCAGTCAACCGCATTTAATGCCTAGTGCACAAAGCATGCTTGCCTAGTTTCCGGACCATGTGCGGTTCACTCGACCCTGCACACCTAGTCATCAAATCTTGCAATCCCTTAACTACTTTAGTGTCTTGTAGTAGCTTCATGAATGTCTCTAAAAAGGTAGTTAGCATAGAAGTGTCCATTTCCTACTCAGTTTGATCCTTGCTACTGGAAGTAGAAGCCTCCGCGAAGCTCTTCTTAGCTTCCATAAATGTTTCCTTCGCGCATTCCAAATCAAACTCAAGTTGCTTTGTAGGGGCCTTGCGAACCCATGTATCCTCCTCAGGTTGCTTCCCCTTATCTTTTCCTATAGTTGCACCACTTTTGAGCACCATGTTCATGTTAGGGACCTCTTCGCGCAGTTTAGCCTTCATCATTTGGACGTTTTGAGTGTGAGTAACCTATAGCACCCCTTTTTCACGCATCTGTGAAATTAGTGTGGGGAAATCTACTGCTTCATGATCAAATTGGTAATAGTATGGGAAACATGTTCCAGTCGAGTTCGTGCAATCACGCTAGTAGTGCCTAGGTCCTCCACAATTGTAGCAAATTAATTGTCCACGGCCTCGTCCAGGTCCCATTCCTCCTTGTCCCAATCAATGTCCCTAGAATCCGCTGTGCGCTATTGCTGCAGCTGGATCCTAACCTCGCACCTCAGTCTACATCCTGTAAGCAGATGTCCGATCCATCAGCAACTCATAGCTTCAACAATTTCATTCATCATGGCCCATTGATCTACAGAAATTGCAAAATAGCTGCTGCGGGTGTTATCGGGAAAACTAGTGCCTATGTAGAGCTGCTAGTCCCACTAAGGCTGGTAGCTATCTTAGAAACAAACACACTAAAAACTACTTTCATTTTCCTTTATGAGAAATAGATAAGAGAAGCATAAGGAGACCAACCTCTGTCTTGTGCTTGCTTCCTCTCTCTTCTGGTAGGTCTTCGCCACTCGCTTCCTTGTATACCCAACTTCAAAGAGTACCTGTAGAATCAAAGAAGCATAACACTATCGAAGAACATAGATCTATTATCATAAACAATATAGGATCAGATGTACATTGACCACACAAATGCATAAATCATCAATCATACAAGAATGTGGAGGAAAACTTAAATAGCTTTATTGATAATCAAGAAAGAGCAAAGAGGATTACAACCAATTGTTCTGACCCAGCATCATCCTCTCAGCAAGAAAGACCTTCCTCACCTCATGAAAAGCTTAGATCACCCAACACTATGGTATTGCACCAAGAAACCAACAGCACTTCCTTACAAGATACAAAATTCCAGCCTCCGGATCTCTGGGATGAGGGATCCATATATAGATGTCTGCAAGGGAGGTGAGTCAGCTTTTGAGATTTGATTAGTGTCTTCTCTCTGATAGTTCTTGATTCCACTTGGAGATTGATGATCTCTTACTCATCCCTGGTCGAATTCAAAGAGGCAAGTGTCACAGGAGAGGTTTCTGGAAGATTCCATGCTCCTCCACCTTGCGGATTGACCCTGCCATTTGTCCCTTCTCGCCCATCGCACCCCATAGAAGGGCTTTTTGACATGCATCGCACCTACTGTGTGTATTCAGGTGGGATGCAATGCACTTTTCCTATGGAGCAGGTGAAATGGTCCAGTTTTGACCAATTCTGAGTAGTTTTTCATGGAGAACTTCTGGGAGATGCTGTAATCAGTTGACCTTGTTCTTTTAGGGGTTGGAACAACACCTTTAGGGACTTAGGAGCCCTTGGTTTATGGACATTTATGCTTGGGGTTGCAGTGCCCAAAAATGTCTATAACAGTTGCCCCCTAAAGCATGAGGTCGTCAATCTTTTGATGTCGGGTGAAATGCTTTATCAATAGGATCCGAAGTTTTTCCGAGCTGGAAGGCGACCTGTAATAAGGTACAATACAATAGATTATCTTCATATTATTTTCATGATCTAGCTGAGGCGGGCATTCCCATGCTCAGCTTTATAAATTCATTTTCATGTACATAGGACAGACAATCGTCTGAGTGTAGACTGATGATTCTAGTAGAGCCATCATCCCTTAGATTTGATGATTATGTGTGCAGCAATGATGTACATTTGATGTCTTTATTTTCCTGAATATATATCGCAGCTCGGATGGATGAAACTAGATCCAGGGTCTTCAATCTCGTTCGATCTTCACTCAAAGCACAAGTTGATCCATGTGAGAGATGTTCTGGAGTCGAACATGGAAAGACATTGCCTGATTACCAACCAATGATGTAAGCTGTTAACAGGCGTGAGAGGAATCACTGATAATGATAATGATCCTCAAGGTACTGCAGTACAATTCACGTGGTGTAAATAAGGGACTTGGCGTCGAACACCACGCAAAATCTTTCGGTCGAAGGCCATTGATGTAAACCTGTCGCCGGAAGTGAGAAACTTGCCATTGAGGCATGCAAGCTTCAAAGTACTGAAAGGGTTGTTCCTAGATCGACTTCTTGGATAATGAGCTGATGTCGACAAGAAGCGATTTGTCATAGGAGGGCCTTAGTGAATCCCACATCAATGACATGGAATGAAGCAAATGATTTTAATGGAGGTGAAAACAATCTGGTGATATACGGCTCAGGGTGGCGGTCATGAAAGAATGGAGCGAAAATGTATTATAGTGGGTGAGACACAGGTGAATTCTCTAAGCGACTTCTCTTGAGCATATCAGCGACACTGACATGATGGATTGGTAGCATTAACCCCAAATGTGGATGGTGTGATGGAACCATGGTGATGTGACCAGTGAATGGAACAACCCAACCCGACTCGAATGCGGAGTGAAAGTGTCATGTTCAAGAGCGACTTGCTACCAATAAAGTTTCTTCAAGTTTTCTTCCCAATTTTTCTCCAGTCATTACTGACCAGTACCTCTTTATTTTTTTCAAGCTTGAGGAGGATAACATATGCTTGTTATATAATTTTCCCTTCGGGCAAACCCATCGCTATGTTTTAACGAGCCTAGCGATAGTGAAACTCGTTCTTGTCTATTATGGACAAGTTTGTCGCTATTAGGTTTTAACGAGTTTAACGACAAAGATAACTCGGTCCTTTTCAATTTTAGAGAGTCTGAAAAGGGACGTAAAGGAAACTCCAAAAATCCTTTTTTGTCATCTAATCCCTTAAGTCCAAAAAAGTATAAAATAATACAAAAGGGATGAATTTTCAGTAATTTTAACGAGCCGAACAAAACAAGCGCTCGATCTTTTTGTGTAATAATCCCTCAGGTCCAAAAAGATTAAAATCTAAAGGAGGGATAGCACTTCTGGTCACTTTAACGAGCTGGAGAGGCCAATGGCTCGGCAATATTTTCATATTTTACGAGTCAGTTGAAAAGAGCTTAAAGGAGACTCGTTTTTTGAGGAACGAGTGATAGATTCGGGTAGCAGCTGATTCCAGGTAAGGTTTGGAATTTTCCAATCACGGCAGTGTCACAAGGATGGCTAACAAGATCACTCTTCGCAGCTGTTCCTCAAAAGGGGTAAACAATCAAGTGGAGGTGAATGATTGGCCAATACAGAGTGGACGTGATGATGAGAACACGACCAAGGCTTAAAAGGCTGAAGTACTACATTCATGATGGTTATTTACCAGAAATTGGTTCATTTTTTATTTTAAAATGAGCTTAAACGTTGGGGGAAACACTTGCTCATTGCTTATGTTTATTTTTTAACGAGCTTGAAGTCCACGTTAAAACTGCTCGATCCACTCGTATAATAAGGATGTCTCATCTAAAAATGGCATTATTTCAAAGCTTTTCCCCACATCCTTTCTTTATGCAAGTTAGGAAATGACCAATCCTATGAGTTTAAAGGGTTAGAGGGCCTATAAATTTAAAAACTAAATGGTCGCTCTTCGCTTGCATGCCAAAAGTTTTGCATGCCCCCAGGTATAGTGAAATAGAGTTTCGAGGTTACCCCTCAATTTGCAGACAAAACATTTGTTTTATCGGGAAAGGCCTACCTTTTCAGGTTACCCCTCAATTTGTAGACAAAACATTTGTTTTATCGGGAAAGGCCTACCTCTTTCAGGTTACCAAAGATTGCTCTATCTGTACCACAAAAAAAACACTTCTTCGGCGATGTCTACCGAAATAGACAAAGGTGAGTGGCGCAGATGCCTCCACTCACATAACTTTGACGAGGGAATCTTATTCTAGCCTAATCCCATTTTCCTAAATGGATGGGTGTGTCAGAATAGTCATATATCCTTCGCGGAAACCTACCCTATACTTGAAGTTTTCCTGCCGAAGTAGACCAGGGTGCATGCCCCCTGGGTTTCTATCATGTCCCCCGAATCACTCGCGCTCATCAGGTGGACGGACTAGGGATTGATGAGACATTCCTTGCGTGAAAAGACCATTCAGGGTTGGTATATGACTATTTGCTATGTGTGAACTGGGGAATGAAAGCTAGTCTACGAGCTTGACCACTCTTCCTTCATGCGGAAAACACATTACTCTAAAGAGTGAGGATACAATGGCTCCCATGCAATAAATATAGTCTCGTCCAAGGAGTAGATTATAATCCAGGGGTCCTTGGACTACCATTACGTTCATGTGAATGGTTTTCCTTTTCAATGTTATCGGCACATCAGGAAGGATCCCTAACGGTCGACTGGTTCCTTTGTCAAAGCCTGTTAGATTTCTCATCTCAGGCAAAAGCGATGGTGAACCAAGTGCTTTCCAAGCAGTTGAGGAAAGGATACTCACAGAAGCCCCTTCATCTATAATGGTACCGGCCATAACCATTCTATATACTTGAGCAATGATTCGGAATGGTACACTGGCCGGTAAACGGGGCTGCCAAGTAGATTCTAGTCAAAGGAAACAACCAGGTTGCTTGGAGGTGGGACCGAATAGACGGCCGGGTATGACTCTGACGAACTTCCTTCCTGCGGTAAAGGAACGGGTAGACTGCCCCCATGTTCATCGGAGTCTGTGCTTACGAAGAGAATTTGAACGGTGTCGTTCTTGTTTTCTTCGGTGACTGTATCATCTGAAGATGGACCTTCTGAAGGCAAGACCGGGTCAACTGCCACCTCGACCTTTTGACTTTCATCTGGTATGGATTCAAATGGTTTATCTTCAATGATAGACGCTTCGGCTGACCACAAGGGCGTGTAAGCCGGATTTTCAACTAATGATGGACTTGGCAAGAGTTTCTTGTATCTAGGAGGAAGTTGTAACGATGAAACCGGACGGTCGTCCAAAACTCTTTTAGCTTCGTCTAAGAAGGGACAACGATGGACGGCGTGATCGCCTTCACACAATTTACAAGGAAATTTATATTTTCCTTTTTGTCTAGGGGCTTCACTTTCACTAGTTGACGGTGTATGCTCAACATGATCGTCAGAGGTTGATGACACCGGATTGTGCAAACGAGGAGACCAGTCCCTTAAGATCCGAGGGATGCAAGGACAATCTCGATGATAGTGGTCTCCTTTGCAAATGATACATGGTGATTTAGGCTTGGTCGGTGCAGTGTGTGGATTTTCGCTAGACGATGCTTGGTTACCTCTTTTCGCCTTTGTCTCCTTGTTATTCTTCTCTTTCTTCTTCTCAATTACTTGATTTTGGGCTTTACCAGTGTCATCAAGCGAAGAGGAAGGAGGAGAGGAATAATTGGACGAAGTAGAGGGTTGGGGGGTAACTCTAATATCGTTTAGTTGCTGACTTGACTCTTCAAGAATCACGGTATTTAGGTTGAGCAAGTGGTAATCAGTAAATCAATCACAGGGGTAGATCTAAGGAGGTTACTAGAGCCACCACGAGGGCAATTAGAAAGCTTGTAAATCAATCGTTTAATTCATAAACAAAACCCAGAGATTGACTGAAGCAGCGTTGATCTACTTTGCACTTGCATATAAAATGTAGTTCGAAGGCTAGTTGGCTTGACTTCAGGCTCCGTCTGTAAGTTTATAAAGTAAACAAATGTAGATGAACAAAAAATCTACTCGGTCCCGTGCGAAGTCGCCATTTTGTTATCGGGAAAACTAGTGTCTATGCAGAGCTGCTAGTCCCACTAAGGCTGGTAGCTACCTTAGAAACAAACACACTAAAAACTACTTTCGTTTTCCTTTATGAGAAATAGATAAGAGAAGAATATGGAGACCAACCTCTGTCTTGCGCTTGGTTCCTTGCTTGATTCCTCTCTCTTCTGGTAGGTCTTCGCCACTCGCTTCCTTGTCTACCGAGCTTCAAAGAGTACCTGTAGAATCAAAGCAACATAACACTATCCAAGAACATAGATCTATTATCATAAACAATATAGGATCAAATGTACATTGACCACACAAATGCATAAATCATCAATCATACAAGAATGTGGAGGAAAACTTGAATAGCTTTATTGATAATCAAGAAAGAGCAAAGAGGATTACAACCAATTGTTCTGACCCAGCATCATCCTCTCAGCAAGAAAGCCCTTCTTCACCTCATGAAAAACTTAGATCACCCAACACTATGATATTGCACCAAGAAACCAACAACACTTCCTTACAAGATACAAAATTCCAGCCTCCAGATCTCTGGGATGAGGGATCCATATATAGATGTCTGCAAGGGAGGTGAGTCAGCTTTTGAGATTTGATTAGTGTCTTCTCTCTGATAGTTCTTGATTCCACTTGGAGATTGATGATCTCTTACTCATCCCTTGTCGAATTCAGAGAGGCAAGTGTCACAGGAGAGGTTTCTGGAAGATTCCATGCTCCTCCACCTTGCGGATTGACCCTGCCATTTGTCCCTTCTCGCCATCGCACCCCATAGAAGGGCTTTTTGACATGTATCGCACCTACTGTGTGTATTCAGGTGGGATGCAACGTACTTTGCCTATGGAGCAGGTGAAATGGTCCAGTTTTGACTAGTTCTAAGTAGTTTTTCATGGATAACTTCTGGGAGATGTTGTAATCAGTTGACCTTGTTCTTTTAGGGGTTGGAACAACACCTTTAGGGACTTAGGAGCCCTTGGTTTATGGACATTTATGCTTGGGGTTGCAGTGCCCAAAAATGTCTATAACAGGGGGGATTGTATAAGTTTCTGCAATAGATGACAGTTGCCTTTGGTGTGCTTTCCTCCTACCTGACAGATTGTGCACCAGAGTGCGTGCGCTACGCTTGACCCAATTGTTCCTTTGGTCGCAATGTCCTTGGTCCCCCCACTACCAAATAATTTGTGAATATTAGACAATGATCCTTATAATGGCCCTGGCCTTTACATTTTATGCACCACACCTCTTCATGCGCCCATGACCAGGGTGCCTTATCTTGTTTCAAAATTTGAATCTCTAAGCATAGGTTTTGTAGTTGCATGTGGATTTGTTGAACTCCCAACCCCGGATCCTGTATTGGAGTTTCATGCAACCTCATCGTTATCTCTAATGCTTTAGCTTGGTTTAAGATCTTTTGCTGTGACAGCGTCATCCTCAGGTGTGGTGTCAAAGACGCCACAAACCACGCGCGATGCTACGCATTTGTCAACGTCATGTTAGCCTCATGAATTGTACTCTTCAATCTTTGATCCAAATCCCATGGGGTTTCACCTAGCAGCATCACAATCTCTTTGAACCCAATGATCGACTACATCTTCGATTTCGGCTGGATAAATTCTTTGTTCAATGCATCCTGGATCGCTACTATTCCCACATTTGGGTGATTGCTAGAGTACTTTATATACCACGTCAATGCGCAATCCTGCAGCGTGCTTACCAACGTGGCTTTTTTGATGTTATCATCTGTAACACCTTGGGCTTCCCATACAACCATTACCATGAACTAGAACTAATCTGGTTCCTCATTTCCTACGCCTCTAAATACAAGCAACTTGATCACACTTGCCATTCCAACTCTCGGGGATGGCGGAGGTGGTGTAGGTGAAGAAGGGTTTGATGTAGGTGAAGTTGCTGATGGCGTGGATGGGAGTGGTATGAGCGGAATGCGTTGCTTTATCAATCGGACCACACTTCTCGGAGAGAACCCTGCGAGTTCCTCCTCACTTTCTCGTGAGAGTGAAATAAGGGGACTGTTCTCTAATCCTTCGGTTTCTCAGTAGCCTCTTTCGCTCTGCGTTACCCTAGACATCAATGGATGCGCATAACCCATTTTTCACAAAACAACATTTTAATCCAAGTATTCAAGGATTTGATGTACTTACCCTACAGTCCTTGGAGAAAGTGTCTTTCTGCTTCGCTGTAACTCACGATTGCATCCATCGCGAACTCAGTGATAAACTCTCCTATTATTCGATCCAACTAGTGATCTACTACCTGCACGATTTTATCCTCAGATGCTTCTAGCCTGTGCACCAACTCTGGAGTCCACATAATGGGCTGATCTAGTCTGCACCTTCCCTGACTGTCAGCTAGCCTCACGATCCACTCATATAGCTCTTTTGAGAAGCACGTGAAGAAGATCTCATTGATTTCCGTGTATATGTAGCAATCCAGCCACCTATCCTCAGATATATATGGGTTTTTGTTTTCCTGTACCACGAACTCGTGAAGATTCTGATACAACCAATATTCAAGTTCTTTCTTCGTAGGGTTCCAGTGTTCCGACATTAGACATCCCTTAGGCAGATCGCATCCCAGAAACGGAACCATTTGTTGGCTTATTGGGGCCTAACCTAGGTTCAAAAGTGTTTTAGCCAAACAAATCCCACACTACCAGCCCTTTCGGAAATATTCTGCGGAGCGCGGACTGAAGTCTCACCCGAGGTAGTAGGGGAGGGTGCTAGAACCAGGTTTCCACACCCTTGGGATGTCTTAATGTGGTATGGAGGGGTCGCAAACCAATCTGCACCCTCGCATCACTCTGCACTGTTGTCAGGCTTCCGCGTAGATCCGCACTGCTACGCTTTATTATTAATGAGTTTATTATAGAATCTAATTTAAGCCTTAAGGTCTTTAAGCAAACATTTAACAGTAATTACTAGTGCACGCAATCATAAGTATGCGTAAATTCAAAAAATAAGCAACAGATAGATTTGCAATAAAGCACATAGTGATTCAGAACTTCTTATATTTATTTATCTCCTTTTCAGTACAACTAGATCTGCCCTACGCACTAAGCTGCAGGGGTCCGCGCACAAAGCTGCAGAGCTTCTATCTATCTACCAACACCCTTGACTCGAACTTACAGCTGCAAAGAGAGTATTACCTTCATAAACCCATAGCACTTTATATCTAAAACTCAAAAACTGCTTTCTAATCTTAGAGCCTTGCTCTATTTATACATTCCCATGGTCCGGAGACCTTGGGTAGGCCGACTCACTTTCTATTTTCTTACATTATTTTCAAGCAGACAACCCTTTGACCTGAATTATTACAATTAGTTCTCCGCGCACCTTGTGGAGCCTTTACCATACTTTTACCCAAAGTTGTGGGCTTCGAGCCCCAAAACCGTTACGCAGGGCCTCCGCTACCCAACAATGGTTTATGTTATTTCTATTTGTCCATTGGTATGATGTTTGTTACTAGTCCCCTTAATCACTAGTTTGAATTATTGAATCATTTATGTTGCATATGCCTTTGATCCTTTGTTGTTTCCATGTGTGCATGTCTGGATTCAATGATGGAGGAGCTTCACTGAAGCACAAAGGGGAATCTTCATCAATCATGCCGTAATAAGGTATGAATTTCCTTTTCTCACTTTGTTACCTTATAATTCAAGAAAATATAGATTCAGGGAAGGCATTAGCTTGATTGTTTGTTTGTTACAGGGTTCTTTGAAACCTAGGTAGATTGCTTGCATCCGTACTTGTGATTTTTCCTCATAAAAAATTGGAAACTCCATTGGGGAATGTCCTATTCTCTTCCATCTCCTTGTTTTTGATTCTCAAACTTTTTTGATAGCTTTATCTGAGCCTTGACAATTTAATAACGTTTCAGATTTGGTGGTTTTTTTGGATAATTTTTTATTTTTTCTTTATGTTTATTGACCTGTGTGGTTTTTGTTCAGAAATAGAGTGAAAATCTCCACAGATTACCTTTATCAACAATGCATATACGCACTATACTATATTGTATGCATGTGCATACTCTGAGAATTTTTGACAAAATATATTTTCCTCTCATTAAAGTCTGAATTTTTGTTTTTTAAGGTTTCACTATACTTGTCTATGCATCCAGACAGTCTCCATGTGTTTGATCAGGTGTTATGAAGGAGCTTTCTTGATATTTTTTCATTTTCAAGGATTGAAAGGTAGGGTTTCTCAAGAATTAGTGTTTAAATGAGATGTGATTCTTGTGCTGCATTGAAAACTGAAGTCATTTTTATTCCAGTACTGAAGTATAATCAAAATTACAGTTTAAGTGCCGATTTCATAACATTCATTCAATCTTTTTCATTTTTAGGATTTCAATGGGTGTTTTGGACTTGATTTCCTTTGGTCATTGCTCAAAGATTTGTCTTAGTTTCACAACAATTTTTGCATGTTTTTTCTTTCATTTTTGCAAAAAAAAAAATCCCACCCTGTAGTCACCGGGGGGTGGGGGCTGAATTGTGTCTGAGTGTTAATCACGTTTGAGTGTCATTGTTTTTTATCTTTGGAATTTTCACCTGATTTCCTTTACTTACACTTGATTGGTTCTATAGTTGTACTAGTGAAGAGAAATAGTCTTGTTGTTCTTTCACTGATTTGGAATCATCTTATGTTTGTTTTGAAGAATTACTTTGCATAGATTACATTTGCATGGTTAGAATTCTCATTTCATGAACAAAAGTTGTTCATAGATTACATTTGCATAGTGTTCATGGAAATTGTGCATAGATTAAATTTGCATAGTTTTCAAGCAAATTGTGGATAGATTACATTGCGTGGTTTGCAACTCAGAGCTTTGAATTGCAATGAAAAATTAGAAGTGGTACATTTTGGAGTTAATATTTTAAAGAAGAACCTCTTTAATTACTCTAGCTAGAATTCATCGAAATGAAGAGATTACAAATTTCATATTTGATGCATTATAGTTTTTGGTCAAGTCATGATACCATCAGTTTCACGTCCATTTACCCTTTGAGTAAATAACAACTTAATAACAGTGTTAATAAAATTCATCTTGAATTTGATGGACCAGTTTTGAGATCGGGACGGGAGAGAATAGCAAAAGTTATGGAGGTAAACAATTAGGGTTAGGGTTCTGGAACGGTTCGCCTCAGGCAGACCTGAGCCCTGGACAGGGTGCAGGGGCAGCCTGCAGCCATCTACACCAGATCAGGACAAGCGAGAGTGTTGAGACGAGTGGAGGACGGTGGACAGAACACAGGCGGGGCTGACAGAGAAATGACAGATGAGGGTGGGAGGGGAGAGATCCCCTCCTATAAAAACGTAGTAGTAGGTGAGACAAGCAGGAATGGAGCGAATGGAGGCACGGGGAAATGAAACAAGGACACGCCAGTCATGGGGGCTTGTTGGCAAGCGGGGTTGGGTAGCAGATGCCTACCCAGAGCGACAAAAAAACCCAGGTTTGTAATCCCAAACAACAAACTTGAAGAATACAAAGGATATATGAAAGATCATGCTTTGATTTGTAAGTTTGTGGGGACCTGGCCATCTAAGAAAGATCTGGCCAAATGGATACAACAGAGATGGAAGCCCAAGGGACACATAGACCTAAAACTAGGTGCAAAGGGCTTTTTCACGGTCATTTTTGCCAATCTGGAAGGTAAGGAGAGGGTTTTTGAGGAAGGGCCCTACTTCTTGAACAACACCGATCTATTTATGAGGCATTGGGAAGAATGCTACAACCCAGACAAGGAAAAAAATGCTAGCGGCACCTATATGGGTCAGGCTGTTTGGACTCCCAATTGAGTTCTGGGATCCAGAGATTCTAGAAGGTATCGGGAACTCAATCGAGACATTTTTCAAAGTAGCCGAGACCACCAGAAGAGGAAGATATACGTCCTATGCCAAGATCTGCATATACATGAATATCTCAGAACCACTTCTGGACTAGATTGAAGTGGAGTACCATGATGAGGTCTGGCAACAACTAGTGGATTACGAGCAAATCCCATTTCGATGCAGAAGATGCCATGAATATGGTCATGTCTTCAAATCACGCCCTCTAAATGAAACTAGAGCATCAGTAGGTGTTATAGATATTTTTGTGCCTCGCGTCAAGGAGCAGGAAATGTCGATAATTACAGGGATCCTCAGTCCCTAAACATGTTGTTCTTACCCCTAAAATAACAAGGTCATCAATCAACAGCACTTCCAATCAGTTCTCCACCTGAAAACACTTCAGAACAGGCTTATTTTGGATCATGTCAGCAGCTTAACTGAGCTTCTGCGCTGTATTGCAACTGTCCCACTCTGTACCTGAGCTGGAAGTCAAAAACAATGAAGGCTACCTGCGCTGGGCGAGATTGGCCAAGTGGCACAGTCCTCCTGCAAGGTGTCAATTGCCCAGGAAGCTTCCAAACTGACACTTGGTTCATCAGATTCGCCTTGTGATGAGTAAGAGGTACTTGATCACCATGTGTAACCAAGGATCTCCAAGTGGACTCAAGAACTGAAGATTAACTGAAGAGGGAGAGGACACTAGTCAGCTCTATGCCAGCCTCAAGCTGACTCATCCTCTCTTCTTCTCTCCTATATATAGAGCTCTTCTATGAGGTCTAAGGGGGCTGGAATTTTGTATAAGCAAGGAGGTGCTGTTGGTATACTGCCAGGATTATTGGGTGATTGTTTTACTAGAGGTGAAGAAGAGAGTTCTTGCTGCCGAGGAGGTGCTGCTGGATTGGGGCCAACATCATTGGTTGTAACTTCCTCTGGAACCCTGTTACTTTCTATCAATAAAGTTTGCATGTTCTTCTATATACTTGTTTTACATAGATGCTTTTGTGTTTACATGTATATTTGATGCAACCTAATCCATGCTTCAATTATGATTGCTTGTATCTCGTAGTTTGCTCCCTTTTGTTGTGCAGATTCTGTGTGTAGCTGGATCGGCTTGGAGAGTAAAGAGCTGGGAACGGGATACAAAGCGAGAAGGACAAGGATCGACTAAGCGCAAGACACCAGGTTGGTTGATCCTCTTTCTATTCTCTCTGTGCTTTCATAAAGATGAACATGAAAACTTTGTCATTCAGTTGTTGCTAAAGTCTGTCACCTTTAGAAAGGGTTAGTGTCATCCGCATCGGATACTTTTCCCCACAACAAACTGGCGACTCCGCTGGGGAGATCCTAGTATCTTGTTGTTGTAGTATTTTGCTATTCATTTCTTGAAGAAAGGAGTACCGAATCGAAAAGCTTTTGACTCTATCAAAAGCGAAGTAGAGGGTTTTTCTACTCTTGCTCCTTTGCTGAGCAAATTCAAGATTTAAAGAGCTAATCTACAGATGAATCCTTACTCTTAGTGATAGATCTTTATCCTCTTGATCATCCCTTAGCCTGTACTTAACCCATAGCATTTTATTTCAGTCAAAACAGTACATTTTTGAGCTTTTTATGACCCGGAATTCTTAGCAGACGTAACTCTCGTAAGTCAGTGCAGGCTGTCCACAGGCAGTCTGCATTACAGCGCAGGTGCTCCCTTCGGGAACTGCGCTGAGAGTGAAACTGGCAGACCAGTGCCTGCGCTGGTCCAGTTGGCCTTAGTCTAGCTCAGCTCTTCCTTTGTGTCTTGGCCCTGTTTGCACTTGTTTTTGGCTGATTGCTTGCTGGTTATTGTATTTGCTGTAGACCACTTCTCCTTTACATTATTCCGCCTCAGTTGTGTGATGAAATTGTAAACGTTCTTTCAGTATTTCTTGTTTCAGTTACAATTTCCCATTGTGAAAAGCGAACCTAGTAGCTGTGGCCTCTTAGATTGCGATCTTATGAGTTAGTGTTATTGCTGTTCATAGCTGTTTTGGATTGGTTTGCTTCTCACTTTATGGTTTGAATCTATACTTTTCCTGTATTTAAAACAAGTCTTTCATAAGGTGTTCTTTTGATTGTGGACAAGCTTGTTTATTTTTACTTGAAATTTGATTCAAAAATCATACAACAGTTTCCTTTTGTTAAGCATCAACATTAAGGATAACGAAAAGAAATACATGCATTGTGCATTTTGCATTTGACTGTATGCTTGACGATTTAGGAAAATGTGCATTTTAGTGTGTGTTCTTTGATCTGTGGAAAAAGTTGTGTCTTGCTCTTTCCTCAAGTAGATTAAGGTTTTCAAAGTTGAAAGATTGAAAAGATTTTGCTTCTCATTCTTAGATTGCATATAGGAAGTTGTATATATACATCTCGTGGCGAACCTGAAAGGCAAACTGTTAAGGAAGATCAACATTAAAATAAACTCAATTTACATAACAACGCTTTGGAATTTAACGCAAACATCTAGAGGTCTAGGTAGAGACGTGTTCCGGCGTCGTTAAACATAGTGACTGTCGATCTCTACGAAGGTGGGTGATTCCTCCTGAGAGTTGGTGGCACTAACACGGATTTGAGCTCCCGCGTACCGTCGCGTATATTGGGAGACCCCTATAGGCTTTTATCCTTTATCCTTAGGAAACCGTGTCGGCCACCCTACTGATTGCGATGCAGTGAACACAGCATTCACGAAGATCGACCACCCGTACCGTAAAACGTATTCTGTGGTTTCGCGAAAGGTTTGGCACACCCTCTGCCTAGATCTCCAGAGCAGTTTCTTTTGGCCCTTTTCAAACTCTATAACTGAAAAGGTCCAACCGAGCATTTGTCACTTTGGGCTCGTTAATACATCGAAGGCGACTAGAGTCATCTTTAGCTTTTTCTCGACTCTTAAAACATGAAAAAGCAAGTTTGTGTCTAAAAGCGTCGTAAATAAAACTTATTTTAAAGCGGAACATAATCACCTGTTATTCCCACGTTGATCTTTCAGTTGAAAAGTATGGAGCCCACCAACCAAGGAAGTAACCTTGGCGGAAGTCCAAATCCCTTCTCCTCTTGGGGAGATGTTGGTGCGCCTCATATGGCTACATTGTCACTTCCAGGATTGACAATCGGCCTTCCTGTTTGGCTCTTTTCAACTAATGTTGTCCAAATCGCCACTAATCCTGAGCAGTCGAATCAACTGTCAGAACAATCTAGAACTACCCACCAGCCTTCTACCTCTTGTGATACTTCCTCTGATCCTTCATCTTCGCAGGGTAGAGCCGGCAAGAGTCAGCCTCCCAAGGAGAAGAAGGAAAAGAAGAAGAAAGGGAAGAAGCAGAAGGAGCCTCTGGCGAAGGCGACTGGGGGCAAGCAGAAGAAAACTGACAAAAACCCACACGCTGCACCGACCGGGCCTAAATCGCCATGTGTCATTTGCAAAGGGATCCATTTCCATCGTGATTGTCCTTGTATTCCCCGGATACTAAGGGACTGGTCCCCGAGGTTGCACAATCCGGTAGCATCAACCTCTGGTTGTCAAGTTGATTGCATTCCCTCAACTAGCGAGAGTGAAGGACGAAGAAGGGGACCAAGATCACCCTGCCATCCACAAATGTCCATTCTTAGATGAGGCAAAGAGAGTTTTGGAAGATCGCCCGGTGTCACCGGTGCAACTTCCGCCTGGATACCGAAAACTCGCGCCTAATCCCTCGATAGTTGAAAATCCAGTTGAACCACTCAAGTGGTCAGCTGATGTGTCAGTCATTGAGAATGAACCTACCGAATCTAGACCAGACGAAAGTCTAAAGGTCGAAACGGTAGTTGACCCGGTTCTTCCTTCAAAGGTTCTATCGTCCAATGACTCCGTCATTGAAGACCCGTCTTCAAATGACACCGTCACCGAAGTGTCGTCTTCATGTGACACCCTCACTGATGAGAACAAGGATGACACCATCCAGGTTCTCTTTATCAGCACCGACTCCGACGAGCATCCGGGCAATGCGCCCATTCCTTTATCGCAGGAAGGAACATCATCTGAGTCGTATCCGGCCGTATATTCGGTCCCACCACCAAGCAACCTGGTTGTATCCTTTGATTGGAATCAACTAGGCAGACCCCGGTTACCAGCCAGTACACCATTTAGAATCATTGTCCAGATCTATAGAATGGTTATGGCTAGTACTATCATTGATGAAGGGGCGTCTATGAGTATCCTTTCCTCTATTGCTTGGAAAGCACTGGGTTCCCCAGCGCTTTTACCTGAGTTGAGAAATCTCTCAGGTTTTGATAAAGGAACCAGTCGACCATTAGGAATCCTCCCCGATGTACCTGTTACATTGAAGGGGAAGACCGTCAGGATGAACGTGTTGGTAGTTCAAGGACCCTTGGATTATAACCTACTCCTTGGACACGACTATATTTATTGCATGGGAGCGATAGTCTCCTCACTCTTTAGAGTAATGTGTTTTCCACACGAAGGAAGGGTGGTCAAGCTCGTAGACCAGCTTTCATTTCCGGGATCTCGCATCGCAAATAGTCAAATACCAATCCTAAATGGTCTGTTCACTCAAGATTCGCCTCCGTCCCCAGTCCTCCTTCCCGATGAGCGCGAGTAATTCGGAAAGAAAGACTAGGACCCAGGGGGCATGCACCCTGGTCTGCTTCGGGCAGAAGAAACTCCGGGTATAAGGAAGAATTTCCGCAGGAGAACATGACTAGTCCGTACCCCGTCCGAAGGAAGTGGGGTTGTTCTGGAATAATGATCTTTTGTTAAAGTTATGTGTTTGGGAATCATTCACCTTTGTCTAAAAAAGTGGGCAATGCCCAAGTAGGAATTCCCTTATTGTAACAAGTAGTCACCATCTTTAAATTCAAGCCTCGCCCATCGAAACATATGTTTTGAAGGATAAGCAGGGGCAGTAAACTAAGAAGGAGACCGTATTGTTGTGACAGAGGGTAACCATCTTTGGACAACCCAATGATAGACACCGCCGAAGAAAGAGATTGATTTGCGGCAGCGAATAGAACCACTCTTCGGATAATAAGAAAGAGGCAAGCCTCCCTCGATAATACCAATGTTTTATCTTTGAGTAGTGTTCTTCTATTGTCACAATAGCTGTTTGTTAAAAGTGGGCCGACAGGAAGTCTGAGTACTGCTTAAGACCCCTTAAAATAACGAGAAGACAAGTATCGTTAGCATTAGATTAGCAAGATGACAAATAACTGTGAACACCCAAAGAAAAGCAGAAGTAGGAGAGAGGAGGGGCAACCTCGAAATTCTATCCTATACCTGGGGGCATGCAAACTTTCTGGAGTGCAAGCTAGGGGCAGTTATTTATCTGGTTTTAAGATTAGCCGTTTCCAAACTTGCATGAAAGAAAGCCTGTGGGGCAGAAGTAAAATTTGCCAAAATAAGAGCATAGCTGTAGTAAGGCATAAGCTCTATAAAAATTGGTCCTTATAGGAGGCATTCTTATGACTGGTATATCGAGCAGTTTTAGCATATAGTTCATGCTCGTTAAAAAATAAACGCGAAATTCGAGCAGTTTTAGGCCTGAATTTATGCTCGTTAAAAAATAGAAAAGTGTGAGCAAATGTTTCCCCCAGAGTTCAAGCTCATGGAAAAAATGAACCGGTAAATAACCTTTTGAGATCGTAAATTCATTAGCCATAAGAACCTTGATCGTGTTTTCATCCACCACCTCCACCGTTCATTTGGCCGATCATTCACTTCCATTGGTGTGTTTACCTCTTTTGAGAAACAGCTGCGAAGAGTGATTTCACCTAGCCATCCTTGTGACACTGCCGTGATTGGAAATTCCAACCTGTACCTGGAATCTGTAGCTATCCCTGTTTATCACTCGTTCCTCAAAAGACGAGTCTTCTTTCAGCTCTTTTCACTGACTCGTAAAATATGAAAAGTTTGCCGAGTTTTGGCCTTCCAGCTCGTTAAAATGACCGGAACGCTATCCCTCCTCTAAATTTTAATCTTTTTGGACTTGAGGGATTATTGCACAAAAGGATCGAGCGCTTGCCTGGTTCAGCTCGTTAAAAATACCGAACAGCCATCCCTTCTGTATTGTTTTATACTTTTTCGGACTTAAGGGATTAGCTGACGAAAAAGGAATTATGGAGTTGACTTTCTGTACCTTTTTAGACTCTCTAAAAATGAAAAGGACCGAGTTTTCCTTGTCGTTAGACTCGTTAAAATAATTAAATAGCGACAAACTTGTCTTTAGACGAGAACGAGTTTCCCTATCGCTAGGCTCGTTAAATCTTAGCGATGGGCTTGCCCGAAGGGCAGGTTATAGAACAAGCATATGTTATCCTCCTCAAGCTTGACAAAAATAAAGAGGTACTGGTCAGAAATGACTGGGGAAAAATTGGGAGAACATCAAAGTTTAGAGGTAGCAAGTCACTCTTGAACATGACACTTTTCCTCCGTATCACATCGGGTTGGGTTGTCTCATTCACCGGTTTCATCACCATGGTCCTCGCCACACCATCCATTCGGGGTAATGCTACCGATCCATCGCATCAGTGTCGTTATATGTTCAAGAGGGGTCATTCAGAAAGTGTCAACCGTGTCCCATCCACTACCATACATTATCCTTCATCCATTTCACGATCGCCACCCTGAATCATATGTCACAGTTTGTTTCCACCTCCACTAAATCATTAGCTCCGTTCCGTGTCATTGATGTGGGATTCATTAAGGCCCTCCTTTGACGGATCGCTTCTTGTCGACATCAGCTCATTATCCAAGAAGTCGATCTAGGAACACCCCCATCAGTACTTTGAAGCTTGCATGCCTCAATGGCAAGTTTCTCACTTCCGGCGACAGGTATACATCAATGACCTTCGACCAGAAGATTTTGCGTGGCGTTCGACGCCAAGTCCTTTATTCACGCCACGTGAATTGTACTACCGTACCTTGAGGGTCATCGTCATTATTGGTGATTCCTCTCGCGCTTGTTAACGGTTTTCATTATTGACCGGTAATCAAGCGATGTCTTTCCATGTTCGACTTCAGCGTAATTCTCACATGGATCGACTTGTACTTAGAGTGAAGATCGAACGAGTTTGAAGACCCCGGATCTAGTTTCATCCATCCGGGCTGCGATATATATTCAGGAAATATAAAAGCATTTGCCATGTACATCATTGCAGCAGATGATCATCCTCCTCAAAGGATGATAATTTTAGCGGAAGATTATCAGTCTGTCTTCAGACGATCGTCTGTCATATGTACCAAAATGTATTTATAGAAAGCTGAGCATGGGAATACCCGCCTCAGCTAGATCATGAGAATAATGATGAATGAAAGATAATGTATTGTATTGTATTGTATTACAGGGCACTCTCCTCAGCACTGGAACGAACTTCGGACCCTCTAGCTAAAGCATTTCACCCGATTAACAGCCTCATACTTTAGGGGGCAACTGTTATAGATATTTTTGTGCCTCGCGTCAAGGAGCAGGAAATGTCGATAATTACAGGGATCCTCAGTCCCTAAACATGTTGTTCTTACCCCTAAAAGAACAAGGTCATCAATCAACAGCACTTCCAATCAGTTCTCCACCTGAAAACACTTCAGAACAGGCTTATTTTGGATCATGTCAGCTGCTTAACTGAGCTTCTGCGCTGTATTGCAACTGTCCCACTCTGTACCTGCACTGGAAGTCAAAAACAATGAAGGCTACCTGCGCTGGGCGAGATTGGCCAAGTGGCACAGTCCTCCTGCAAGGTGTCAATTGCCCAGGAAGCTTCCAAACTGACACTTGGTTCATCAGATTCGCCTTGTGATGAGTAAGAGGTACTTGATCACCATGTGTAACCAAGGATCTCCAAGTGGACTCAAGAACTGAAGATTAACTGAAGAGGGAGAGGACACTAGTCAGCTCTATGCCAGCCTCAAGCTGACTCATCCTCTCTTCTTCTCTCCTATATATAGAGCTCTTCTATGAGGTCTAAGGGGGCTGGAATTTTGTATAAGCAAGGAGGTGTTGTTGGTATACTGCCAGGATTATTGGGTGATTGTTTTACTAGAGGTGAAGAAGAGAGTTCTTGCTGCCGAGGAGGTGCTGCTGGATTGGGGCCAACATCATTGGTTGTAACTTCCTCTGGAACCCTGTTACTTTCTATCAATAAAGTTTGCATGTTCTTCTATATACTTGTTTTACATAGATGCTTTTGTGTTTACATGTATATTTGATGCAACCTAATCCATGCTTCAATTATGATTGCTTGTATCTCGTAGTTTGCTCCCTTTTGTTGTGCAGATTCTGTGTGTAGCTGGATCGGCTTGGAGAGTAAAGAGCTGGGAACGGGATACAAAGCGAGAAGGACAAGGATCGACTAAGCGCAAGACACCAGGTTGGTTGATCCTCTTTCTATTCTCTCTGTGCTTTCATAAAGATGAACATGAAAACTTTGTCATTCAGTTGTTGCTAAAGTCTGTCACCTTTAGAAAGGGTTAGTGTCATCCGCATCGGATACTTTTCCCCACAACAGTAGGAAAGGGAGAGGAAGCAAGGAAGTAGGCAGAAGCAAGCAGGGAGGATGAAGAAGATTTTACAAAAGTCCCTATCCGAAGAAAACCCCAAAAAGGACTGATTCATCCGAAACCATCTGCTAAAGTAGTAACCCAGGAAAACCACAACAAGTTCAGGGTATTACAAGAAGAGGAAATGGAAGCGGAAAGGGAGGACAGTGACGAAGAACCAGCAGAACCTATAAAGGTAGACAAGGGAAAAGATACAATGCAAACAAATTTGGAACATGAGAAGGAAGGTGAGGGCACAGGAAACCCTCAAGACCAGACCCAGATGGAGATAGACCCCCAGAAGGACAAAGGGAGTGAAGAGGAACAATTCATGAAGAGACTTCTACATGAATGGAGACATCTGGATGAAAGATTCATACCAGAAGAACAAAAGCAATTATACAAAGACATGTTCCAAAAATACAAGGAGAAAGGAGGGGCAGCCATAATAAACCAACCAGAATAGTTAGGATCGCAAGGAGGACAAAGCACATAAATGGGTAATGCAGGAAAAGGCAGAAGAAAACGAGGAAGAAGACCTATGAGTGAGACCATCCAAATGGTTGGCGAAATGCTGGTCAACTCAAGAAGAGTCATACCTCTGTCAGAGGTATTCCAACAACCCCTCAAACTGTTAAAATGATAATTACAACATGGAATATTAGAGGGCTAAATAGTAAGGGGAAACAGAGATATCTGAGAGAAAGATTGAAAAAAGATAAACCCAGCATAATGATAGTCCAAGAAACAAATATTAGTGAACAGAAATTGAAAGAGATAATGAGCAAATTTAAACTGCAATATGAAATAATTGGTCAGGATGCCATAGGCAGTGCAGGGGGCAGTGTAGAGTGGATCTCTGATATGATCTCCACACCAAATTTCTCCATTCTTCTGAACGGAACACCAACTTCAACCTTCAATGCCTCAAGAGGATTGAGGCAGGGGGACCCTCTTTCCCCATTCCTGTTCATCATTGCGGCGGAAGGACTGGGAAGATATATCAAAAAAGAATTGCGGGAGAGGAAAATCAAAGGGCTACGGATATGGGGAAACAACTTGCCGATTACACACCAGCAATTCGTGGATGATATCATGCTGTTCTGTGCAGTTTCTCTAAGAGAAGTAAAAAGAATAAAAGGGATCCTAGACCTCTTCATGGAAGCTTCAGGTACTCAAATCAACAAGGAGAAATCTTGCACATTCTTCTTCAACACTATCGGTAATGTCAAAACTTATCTGACAAGAATATTGGGTTTTCGTTCGAGTGACTTACCCACAAAATATCTAGGTACCCCGTTAGCCCTGAATCCTCTAAAGATGGTGAATTGGCAACAAACCATTGAGAAACTCAAGAATCGATTAGCGAACTGGTCCTTTCGAACCCTGAATATAGCAGGAAGAGCAGTTCTGCTCAAAGCGGTCTTACAAGCAATCCCAATCTACCCACTTTCAGCAACGACAACCCCCAAAGGTGCATGTGCCAAAATGGTGGAGATTTTCAAAAAATTCCTCTGGGGAGGACCGAAGCAACAAAAGAAATGGGCTCTGATATCCTGGAAGGGCCTAATAAAGAGTAAAGAAGAAGGGGGATTGGGATTGAGAGATCCATACACCCTGAACCAAGTAATGGGGGCGAAGCTCTGGTGGAGATGGATGATGGGAGGAGGAGACCTATGGAAAAGAATCTAGACGCAAAAATACAACATGCCCATAACAACAAAAGAAATCTTAAGACTTGAGGAAACACCAAGAGGCTCTACAATATGGAACCTGGCTAGTCAAAATAGAGACATTGTATCCAAGCATGTCTTCTGGGAAATTCAGAACGGAAATTCAACCAAATTCTAGGAAGAAGCTTGGCAACAAAGGGAGAAAATGAATGAGGTGCAGGGTCTCAGAAACACATGCTAGAGGGCAAAAGAGGAAGGACTGAATTATGTAAGTGAGTTCTGGAATGAAGAAAGCCAGGAGGAGTCTTGGAGAACTTGGAAGAATCTAGAAGCGTGGGATAGACATATTGACATAGAACAAAGAGAGTTGTATATACGAGAAATGAAGTCAAGGAGAATAGCTATCAGAACAGGTCCAGATATACTGAGATGGGGTCATTCAACGAAGGGAACCTTCACGATCAAAGAAGCCTACCAACTCACCACGCAGCAGGAACAAGACGAACTGGCACCCCTATGGAAACAAATATGGCAGAGGAACTGGTGGCCAAAAGTGACTCATTTTTTATGGCTTGTATGTAAAGGACGCATTCTGACATGGGATCAGCTTCAAAAGCGTGGATTCCAAGGCCCCCCCAGATGCTGCCTATGCAAGCAGGACCAAGAAACACAAGAACATCTTCTGAATTCTTGTCCTCTGGCCCAGCAGCAATGGGAAGAAATCAGAAGACTCTTTGGGGGGACAAACAGAGATCCTCATAACATCAAAGAAACTATTAAACAATGGGGGCGAGGTCAATTCACGAGCCCGGTGGTTAGAAGAGCCTGGAGTCTAGTGGTAGGCATGAATATGTGGATGATATGGAAAGAAAGAAACAGGAGAATATTTCAAAACAAAGAGATGCCTCCAGAGCTGGTCTGGAAAAGAACCCAAAGCCATATAAGAGAAACTATTTTAGTGGAAACTTGGAACCAAGAGGATTGGAAAACGACACCTGAGGAAGAAAAACTCCTGACCAAAATTAATTTAGAACAGGGAATGGTTTCTCCCGAGAGGTGGAAAGTGCCTGAAACAAACAGCTAGAGCCCTATCCATTTCTCTCGCCCCTCTGTAGGTTTCATCAAACTAAATTTTGATGGGGCCTCCAAAGGAAGCCTAGGGCCACGAGGGCTCAGAGGCATTTTTTGAGATGGCCAAGGGTAGACAAGATGGGTATATGCAGACCATGGAGGTATCATGAGCAATAATGAAGCAAAACTAATGGTAGTTTATCAAGGATTAAGAATAGTGATAAGAAATGGATACAACAACCTGGAAATAGAGGGCAATTCCAAATTGGTGATAGATATGATTAGGAAACTAGATAATGGTAAGACTTGGGAAAAAGTGGCAAAAAGCTAGAGGACGGCTAGCCTAATCTAGGATCTGGAAACCCTCATAAAGAGAATTGATTATAAGATCATAAAACATGTCAGAAGGGATGGTAACAAAGCACCAGATTTCCTAGCTAATTGGGGAAGTAATGAGCAAGGTGGCAAGCTTGATAGTATGTGGCCGACACATTTTGAGGAGCCCAGATTGGAGCCCCTCAAAACAATCATTACCCAAGATTACCATGAGGACACGACCTCAAGTTAGCAGATATAGGTGGCCCCCGATCGAGGTGAGGGAAGTGGGGAGTACGACCAGAATGACAGCACAGGGGAGAGGTTGGCCAGGCCGGCCACCAACTACCCTCATAATAATTCAAAGGGACGCGGTGGCAACCTGCATGCCTGAGGGAATTCTGAGGCAACGAGTTGACAGGAGACTGGGGGAGGAGGAAGGAGGGAATGGCGGCGGAAGTGGGATGGGACGCAGGACAAGTGGGAAAGGGTTAATGAAGGTGGCTAAGGGGGAAAGAAAGATCAGTATGCAGCGAAGGAAGGTGTAGAATGGAGCTGAGCAGGTGTCGGATCCTTCAACGGTCGAGCGAAAGTCCGGGTATGTGTTTTTAGTCTCAATTCCTGCGTCTCTTTCGGCCATTCATAGTATGTTGGAGGAGGGGGGAGAGCTAGGAACTGCTAAGGGAAGGCCACATCTAAGTGGGTCTACAATTTACCCTATTACGCACAGTAAGGTGGTGGAGGGGGGAAATATGGGAAATGTAGAGGAAGGGGTGGTTCAAAGTGGGGCAGAGGTTTGTATGGTAAGGAAGTGCGAGGACCAGAACAATGGCTTGCCGGGGTACTGTGAGAGCTGGGCAAAGGGGCTGCCTAAGGGAGTTAAGCATGCAATCTGGATGGGGGATAGGACAACTGAGGGCCCGCCCATGTTTAGCCCAAGGGCAGAGAGACCAAGGAGTATCCAGACCAACGAGAGAAACCGGAGGGGGGAGGGCAAGCCCCGTGACAAGGATATGCAGGCATTGGGGATAAGTGTAATTTCTGATAAACTAACTTTTGATGTTGATCATTGTAAATAGGCGGTTGTAGAGGGAAAGATGGCTTGCATGGGCAGAGGAAGGGGTTGTGGAGGAAGAGGGCAACAAAGCCAGCCAGGCAGAAACGAACCGACGACATCCACACCAGTGTATCAGAGGCATAGTAAGAAAACCATGAGGACGACTGTGCAAGAGGCTACCTGTGCATACAAAGAAGGAACAGACGTTGACATTCGTCAGCTCATACAGGAAATGGAAGACAATGTCATGGAAGGAGACTCTGAGCCCGAGATGGAGGAATGGGGAGATATCATCCCCGACCCAAGGCACACCAGAGGAAGGATGACACTCTACAAGCAAGCCTTGCATGTGTACTGGGTGTTGAAGCACTTACTTGCTAGGGCGTTGGAGCAGGTGGCGGGCGAAATGGCAGAAATCACCCAAGGTATGCCAAATATCAAGAAAGATATGAAAAACCTGCAAATCATCATGATTATGCAAGACAGTAAGCTGGATGAAATCCAACAACAACTGAAGAAGCTATCTCCAGCACCAGGGGACTCGGCGGCAACACTGGCAAATGTGGATTATGACATTAAAGACCGAAAGGATTAATTCATGTAGTTTATAGTCTACTTTTTTGAGGATAGCATTTTCTTTTCAATAGTCCTATGTTAGGTTGGAACATGATTAGTGACTTTTGTTGCGAGGTTCACTTAGCATGGATTGAAAGACTTATTAATTTTTGCTATTAGATGGCCTATAATAATTTCAGGTGGCCAACAAACTTGGTTTCCCATACGGGCAAGTTGAGGCCACCAAACTGCCGTATATGGATCAACTTGATTTTATATAAATAGAAAAAGAAAGGCACCACCGCAGCGTACAAAAAAAAAATTCATCTAGAATTTTTATTATTTTTAGGGCTATTTTACACCTACAGTAGATTAGGTTGTAGGGATTTGGAATAGGGAAGTGAGTAAAATTTCCAAAGTTGAATACAAACACTAGAATATTATGATAGGCAGATAAATCTAGTTTTTTCATTTTTTCTCTGGGAAGCTCCCTTTACAAAGGATTCAAGCACGAGATCATACCAAACCTAGTGAAGTGATCATACCCACTTCATTGTCTATGGTAAAATGATTTACATGTACTAAAATGGTGTCGAAAGGTACTTGGGTTCAGTTTAAAGTAAACCTCCAATTAACCATGTTGAGAAGCTTTCAAGGTGATTGAGCTTTGTTACTCTTCCCTTATGTGTACGTCCGATCTATGACTATCCCCCTAGGTAGAATTTTTCTAGTTGGTAACCTTAGTGACCATAATCCTAGGGCTATTACCTAAGGTGACAGCAGAAGGAAGGTCTTGCCATTCTTGGAACATACAATGACTAGACTCACTTGGAATTTTTGGAGGGTAATCTTCACTCAAGATGGCATAAGTGAAGTTACTTGCACTAGATTGTTTCATTAAGAAAGTTGTTAGTGTAACTGGTTCCACTCACTCTATCTACAACCACTTTTCACTTTGATTTCTGTGACATTGGATTTCATTACCAATTAGTGATTTCATTGTGAAAATCTTGTTTACATGGTTTGAATCCTTATATATTTTTAGCAGGTGTTAATTGTTTGTTTTTAATTTTTAGTGACTTTAGGTGTGGATTTTGATTTATTCAACTATTAATATTGATATTTAATTTATCTAAGTTGAATCTAATGGAAACAATACCGAAAGTTATTGATAAAGACCTCTGTTTTAACAGGAACACTAATCCTTTCCCTGATTTTGCAAATGTTAGTCCTCCTTATATGGTTACATTGTCACTTCTCGGATTCACGATAGGTTTACCGATATGGATGTTCTCAACTTATTTAATTCAAAATTCTCCAATTGTACAACTCAACCGAGTTTTTCACCTCAACCGAGCTCACCATCTCAACATCACCAACCTACTGTTGACCCTTTATCTTCTTCATCCAACATTTCCTCCTCCCTTTCTTCCTCTTCACTTGGTAAAATCCTTGAGGCTAGTAACCAGGTGACTAAGAAGAAGAAGAAAGGGAAGAAGAATAAGAAGCAAGATAAGAAAGAAGTCAACCAACCAACCATGGTTATAAGTATTGGTAATGTTGAGGAAATTTTTAAAATGCATCGTAAGCCCAAATGCCCTTGCAAGATTTGTAAGGGTGACCGCTTCCTTATCAATTTTCCCGGTATTCCTAAGGTTTTGGAAGTATGGTCAAATAATTCTCATCAACTTACTATTGATCCATCAACCAATGATTCTCATAATTCAGGGAAAAAGATTAAGGTCAGGTTTCCTTGTAGGTTATGCAAAGTGACTCATCATAGTCACCTTTTCCCTCACATGAATGAAGCCTCAATTTTTTTTGAAAATCTTACTATTTCATAGCAACAACTTCCAACTAATTACTGTAAACTTTCTCCCCATCTACCATCAGTTGACGAATTGATTGATCTAAATCCAAGTACAGTCAATCCCACTCTTCCATTGGAGAGTGAAACATGTATCACTTATATTGATGAACTATTTGTTGATCAAGTGATTGAATCGATTCCATCTTCAATTGATCCCAATCTCCCTTTAGAGAGTGAACCTCATACTTCTCAGGTTCTTCATGTTACCTTAGATTCTTCTACACATGGGGGAATTTCATCTTTTTCTTTTGAAACCAATCCAAATAATCCAACTATTTATTTTGATTGGAGTAGACTAACAGAACCTTGTCTTCCTTCTTATTAATGTGAAGGCTTATGGTAAGAATGCGCGCACACGAATGTAGATGAAGGTGCTTCTGTCAGTATTTTATCCTCAACTTCTTGGCAAGCTTTGGGTTTCGGTCAGCTTGGGCCTGTTACACAAACTCTATTAGCTTTTAACATAGCTATTAGCAAGCCTTTAGGGGTTCTTCCTAAGTTACCTATTACTCTAGAAGGTAAAGTTTCTTGTATTGATCTTATGGTAGTCCAAGGTCTCTTGGATTTCCATTTTCTCCTTCGGTGAGACTATGTCTATTCCATGAAAGTTGTCGTATCAACAATTTTGTGTGTGATGTCCTTCCCTCCCAATGGAAACATTGTGACAGTTGATCATCTTTCATTCGTTGATATTGATTCGACTACCAGCCATTTGGAACCCCTCAAAGTTGCTTATCTGCAAGTGGTACCTACCCTTCCATGGGTTAATTATGTGGCAACCTATCCCACGTTTTTAGTTACCGATGCAAGAGAGCCTCTCACTACGACTTCTTTTGACTTATATCTAATAATTGACGTGCTCAAAACTTCAATGGGGAATTTGAATACGATTTTCTTATCCCTATTGATCCCCTTGACATGTGTTCCTTCGAAAGAACTGTTCTTCTATCTGATGAAGATCTTTTGGAAGCCATGATCAAGGGGTCTCCCTTGGCATGTGTTTCTTCCAAATGGAAGCCATGATCCAATACATGAGGATAGTTCATTTACTATGTCAACCTCATTAAAAAATGAAACAAGTCTCATGAGGATGGTTCTTTCACTGTGTCAACCTCATTAAAAAATGAAACAACTTTCTCATGAGGATGGTTCTTTTCTTGTGTCAACCTCATTAAAAAATGAAACACGTTATATGGAGAATAGTTCTTTTCTTGTTTCAATCTTGTTAAAAAATGAAACAACACCCTTGAGGATAATTCTTTTACTATGTCAACCTTGTTAAAAAATGAAATAGGTTCTCTGAGGATCGTTCTTTTACTATGTCAACCTCGTTAAAAAATGAAACATTTCATTATGAGCATAGTTCTTTTCATGTGTCAAGCTCGTTAAAAAATGAAACAAATCCTCCCCTAATTGAGTCAAGTTTTTCATCTGATCTCGTAAACAAGCCTTCATTACATCCACCTATTAGTAACCTATAGTCTACTTAGGTGAATGAAATGAGTTTTGGGGGGCATGTTCCCTTGTAGTCATTATGCTGGGGGCATGACAAATTATCTCAACCACAGTTTCCTCTTTGTTTCAATCTTGTGTAAAAATGAAACCACTCTCAAGCACAGTTTTCTATTTCAAGCTTGTGTAAAAATGAAACCACCCTCAAGCACAATGTTTCTTTGTTTCAAGCTTGTGTAAAAATGAAACCTATCTCGAGTCCATTTCGGTTATATTTTCAAGACTGGTTAAAGTCATTAAAATCTTGAGCTTATTTTGGTATCTTTTCATGCCTGTAAAATGTACATGAAAATGTCAAGTTCTTTCTGTATTTTCTTGCTCGTTAATTAAATTTGAAAGTCTGTGATTCGATTATATTTTTATCATTTTTCCGAACTCATTAAAACTTACAAAAAATCAAAACGATGGAGTTCGCTTTACGCCCTTTTCAGACTCCTTAAAAAGAAAAAGATCGTTGAGTAATTGATTATTTGAACTCGTAAAAGTAAATGAACAACCGTCCATTTAGTATAAGTTTACCCCTTTTACGGACTAAAGCATACTATTTACAAAAAAGGTATAAATTGAATAATCATGGTCAATAGAGATCTCTTTCGCATTATTTTATCCTTTTTTGGGCTTGAGATACTAAACTTATGAAAAATAACATTGTGGAGTTTTCTTATGTTTTTCTCTTGACTCCCTAAAAATGAAAATCATTGAGCTTTACTTTCTCCGGGCTCGTTAAAATTTTAATGTAAAAGAATTGAACGAGTTTCCTTTTCATGTATTTTAAAAATCTTTAAACATGAAAACAGCACTGAGTTACCCCTTTACTAGACTCGTAAAATTAAACAATATAGGATGTGTTAAGCATGACAATACCAACCACTCCTTCTTAAGGTTCGTTAGAAATACTTTGAAGGACCCATCCGAAGGATGAGCTTACAGGACAAGAATATGTTATCCTCCTCAAGCTTGTAAAAAATAAAGAGGTACTTGGCAGTAATGATGGGGGAAAAGTGTTGTTTTGTATTTTTAAAAGGAAGTATGTCACTCTTGAACATGACACTCAGTCATTTTCATGTCAGGGTTGGGAAACTCATTTGTTACTCAGTTAATCGAACCTCATTGAAAGTATTTAGTTGGTTTTGGGTATTATCTGAGTCAAATGTTGCCAAGTCATTTTGTTGTGTCACCAATATGTTCAAGAGAAGTCTAAACCTCAGTTCAAATTACCTTGAAATTTGTAGCTTTCAACCACGTCGGCCATCCCTATGTCAATCCTTGTAAAATATTATTCAAAACTTGACATTGATTTTCATCCCATAGGCCCTCCTATGACGGGTTGCTTCATATCGACTTCATCTCATTATATAAGAAGTTGATCTAGAAACCTTCAATACCTTTAGGCCTGCATGCATTAATTGTAGGTTTCTTTCCTTCGACGTTGAGTTCTCATCATTGGCCTTTGATCAAAAAATTCTATGAGTGTTTGACTTCAGATCATCTTTTCACACTCTATAGAATATACTGACAGGGCCTTGAGGACCATTGTCATTAATGGTGGTTTCTCTCGTACTTATTAATGATTCACATCATTAACCAGTAATCAAGTAGTTTCTGCCATGTTTGACTTCAAGACATCTACTCACATGGTTTTTGGGTTGTGTTATATTCTTTCCACGACTAGCCCACGTAGTTAACCAGGGGGTTAGAAGGGGGCGGAGACCCCCCTTCATTGTGCCGATTGTGGGGTGTGGGGGCGTCACAGATCGTTTCAGGGGTGCAGGTAACCCCACTCTATGGGGTCCAAATTTTGGTTTTAGTCCCTATATTAGGTTGGGCAGACCTACCTATGGTTTTGTGCATGTTTTTCACACATGGTTTTGGACGTGATGGTTTTCAGTCCATGGTATTAGATGCTTTGGCATGTATAAATATGTATTGTAACATTGAAAGAATATAATGAAAAATCAAGCTGGTAATCTTGGTTTTGGGATCAAGGGGAAAACCTCTGTGTATATGTGTTTTATGTGTTATGCTCTCACATTGTTATTTTCCGTGTTCTAGAATTCGTATACAGGTAATTTCTGTACGGGGTTAAAACCTAAGTTTGGTATCAAAGTTGTTTTGGCTTCAAGGGAACGCCTTTGTTGCTAAGGAGTTTCGCTCGGGCCTGTGGTAGACCCTGTTCAGTGGGATATATGTGGGATCAATTCTGGTGGTGAAAGAAGATGGTGAGCACTGGAAAGATAGAGATCAAGAAATTTAATGGTCAGAGTTTTGAGTTATGGAAACTCAAGATGGAGGATCTGTTCGTGGATAAAGATCAGTGGGTCGTGGTAGATCCAGGTACTAAACCAATAGGAGTGTCCGATGGAGAATGGAAGAAGTCAGATCGGAAGGCTAAGAGCACAATACGATTGTGTGTCTCAAATTCAGTATTGCTGAATGTATTAGGGGAAGCTATGATGAAGGCTTTGTGGAACAAGTTAGGGACTTTGTACCAATCTAAGTCTCTAGTGAATAAACTCTTCCTATGGAAAAAGCTGTATAACCTGAGGATGAAAGATGGAGACTCGGTGATGGAGCATCTAAATGCATTTAATATTGTGGTAAGTTAGTTATTATCTGTTGATATTAAAATTTCAGATGAAGATAAGTGCATCATTTTATTGTGTTCTCTACTAGATTCATGGGATAGTTTGGTTTTTGCAATAGGTAGCAATGCAACTGCCTTGTAGTTTGATGAAATAGTCTCATCCTTGCTGATGGAGGAGATGAGATGGAAAAATATGGAGAGCCAAAATGGTGATGCCTTGTCTGTACGAGGATGGTCCCAGAACAAAAACAAAAACAAGTCATTGAGTGGGAGATCTAAATCTAGAGGAAGATCTAAATCTCCAGGAAAACCTGTTAAGGTGGTGTGCTAGAAATGCAGAAAGGAAGGGCACTACAAAAGGGACATTAAATCTAAAGCTCCTGATAAAGGAAAGGGATCTGATGATGCTCATTCTACAAAAGCGAAAACCACCTCAGATGAAGGTAGGGATGTGTACTTGGCTTATTCAAGTACACATGTAGATCATGAGGCATGGTTGATTGACTCAGGTGCATCCTTTCACTTCACTCCCCATAGAGAGTGGTTCTGCGAGTATGAGAAATATGATGGTGGTGATATATTCTTGGGGGATGACAGGAAGGCTAGAATCGTTGGTCACAGAAAAGTAAAGTTGAAGTTGCAAGGTGGAAGGGTTAGAACACTTCCAGGTGTTCTACATATTTCTGCATTAGCCAGAAATATGATTTCTATGAGCAAGCTGGATGATGCAGGTGTAAAAACAATGTAAGAGAAGGATACCTGCAAGATGGTTTGGGGGACACTGGTATTGATGGGGGGAGTTTGGATTAGAACTCTATACAATCTACAAGGTAGAACTATTGTTGATGGGTGCAACAATTCTGTGATTCCTGAAAGTGGAGCAGAAAATCTAGTGGTCTCTAGAGAGAAGACCATGTTGTGTCCTCAAAGGCTTGGACATATTGGAGAGAAGGGCCTTCGAATATTTCATGGTAAATGTATGGTAGAAGGTATGAGTAATAGCTCTTTGGATTTTGATTTCTATGAAAATTATGTTTGTGGGAAGCAAAATCAGGTGAGTTTCCCCTCTGGTGGTAAGACAAAGAAACAGATATTAGAACTTGTGAACAGTGATGTGTTTGGACCTATGAAGGTTCCATCAATGGGTAATTCTATGTACTACGTATCATTTATAGATGACTTCTCAAGGAATACATGGATATATTTTCTTAAGAAGAAATGTGAAGTCTTTGACAGGTTTAAAGAATTTAAGGGTCTGGTGGAAAACCAGACAGAGAAGAAGATAAAGGTGTTGAGGACAGATAACAGTGGAGAGTTTTGTAGTAAGGAATTTGAAGACTTCTGTAAGAAGTGTGGTATAGCACGACAGAAGACTACTTCATACACACCTGAGAAAACTGGAGTTGCAGAAAGAATGAACAAGACGTTGATGGAAAGGGCAAGAAGCATGCTCAGTGGTGTCGGGTTAAGACAGGAATTTTGGGCAGAGGTGGTGGAGACAGCATGTTACCTGGTCAATAGATCACCTTCATAAATGTTGGAGGATAAGACTCCAAAAGAGGTATGGACTGGTAAGAAACCATCTCTTTCACATCTGATGGTATTTGGATGTGATGCATATGTACATGTTCCAAAGGAGAAATGAACCAAGTTGGATAGTAAATTTGAAAACTGCATCTTTATTAGCTATAAGGATAGTTTAAAGGGTTCTAAGCTTTGGAACCCAGTAACAAGGAAGGTTGTGTACAGTCGAGATGTGGTGTTCAGAGAGTTGAAATATGTTATTAAACGTGAAGTCCAACCAAAGGAACCTAAGAAGATAGAGTTTGAACTAAAGGAGGAAGAATCAGACTCTACAGCAGAGGAGGAATCAGAAGATCAAGAGCCACAAACTTCGGGTGTGAGAAGATTAGTTCGAGAAAGAAGGTAGCCAAAAAGTTATAGTCCATCTACTTTCTGTTCAAATTTTTCTTTATCTATTACTGATGATGATCCCAAAACTATGAAGGAAGCAGTAGATCCAGAGGATGGAAAACTCGGGAAAGAGGACATCAGAAATTTGATACATTTATACTAAGACTTGGCTTCACTAGAAGCAAATCAGATCATTGTGTGTATTTTAAATTAATTGGTGACCATGTTATTTATCTGGTCTTGTATTTGGATGATATGTTTCTGGTTGGAAATGACAAAGAAATTATCCAGGATTTGAAGACCCAATTGTCCTCCAAATTTGACATGAAAGATATTGGTGCTGCAAACTATATTTTGGGCATGGAAATTAAAAGAGATCGGACAAAGAGGAAGCTCTGGTTAAACCAGAGGAAGTATGTCGAGATAATACTGCAGAGGTTTAATATATAGGATGGTAAACCGGTGAAGGTTCCTATTCTTGTAGGTGTAAAGTTATCTGTTGAACATGTCCCAAGACACAAGAAGAGGAAAAGGACATGTCTCGTGTTCCATATGCAAGTGCAGTCGATAGCCTCAAGTATGCAATGGTCTATACTAGACCAAACATTACACATGTAGTGGGAGTATTGAGAGGGTTTATGTCAAAACTAGGAAAGGAGCATTGGACAATAGTGAAGCAGGTTTTTAGGTATTTGCGTGGCACTAGGGATTATGGTTTGTGCTACCAAGGAAGACTACGATTGGATAGAGTGTTAGATATTCATGGATTTGTTGATGCAGACTGGGCTGGAGATCTGGATCAAAGAATATCTACAAGTAGGTATGTGTTTAACCTATTTGCAGGTGCAGTCAGTCGGATGAGTAAGAAACAATCTGTAGTGACATTATCAACTATAGAGGTAGAATGCATGGAAGCCACTCATGCAAGCAAGGCAATAGTTTGGTTGTAGAGATTGTGTTCAACTATGGGGTTAGTACAGGGAGGTATAAGGATAGACTGTGACAGCCAAAGTGCAATTTTATTGGCAAAAAACCATGCGTATCATTCAAAGACAAGGCACATTGATGTTCAGTATCACTTTGTGAGGGATATGATAGAAGACAAAAAGGTGTTGCTAGTAAAGGTGGACACTTTGAAGAATAATGCAGATGCATTGACAAAATTTGTGAGCTCTGAGAAGTTCTCTTGGTGTAGAGAAACAATGGGTGTTGCAAGTCTGGATAAATGACTAAGCTCTCTTGTGGCCCCCTGTGGAAAGAAAGCAACAAGTGGGAGAATGTTGGGTTGTGTTATATTCTTTCCACAACTAGCCCATGTAGTTAACCAGGGGGATAGAAGGGGGGGCGGAGCCCCCCCTTCATTGCGCCAATTACGTAGCACAGGGGGGGGGGGGATCACAGGGGGTTTGAGGGGTGTAGGTAACCCCACTCTATGGGGTCTGGGGTAACACCCTGGAAAATTTTGGTTTTGGACCCTATATTAGGTTGGGTAGACCTACCTATGGTTTTGTGCATGTTTTTCGCACATGGTTTTGGATGCGATGGTTTCCATTCCATGGTTTTGGATGCGATGGTTTTCTATCCATGGTATTGGATGCTTCGACATGTATAAATATGTATTGTAACTTTGAAAGGAATATAATGAAAAATCAAGCTGGTAGTCCCAATTTTTGGATCCAAGGGAAAATCTCTGTGTATATGTGTTTTATGTGTTATGATCTCACATTGTTTATTTTTTGTGTTTTAGAATTCGTATGCAGGTAATTTCTGTACAGGGTTAAAACCTACAATGGTTCTATTTCGACTATGGATTGAGAGATGGAGATCAAGACCCTGGATCTAGTTTCATCCATCCAAACTATGAGGAGTTTTGTATTCATGATTATATAGAGAGTTTTATGTTTTATGGTTGCGTCCATCCTATATCTACTTTGACATGATGCATTTCCCTACTGATTCATCGAGTTATATTTACTCTGAGTATGGGAATTCCTACCTCAATGATGATTGTTATATTTCATTGTAATCCTTGATTGATTGTTGTAGGTTTCCAACCATGATCTCTGATCCAATAATTGATATGATAAAGTACTTTAGTCCTCAAAATTTTCTGACTTTGCACTTTAGGGGGAAATTTGTTACACTTAATTTTTTCACCATGAAAAATGATCATCAAATTGGATCTATTTCCATCCATCCAAGTGTCATGAAGCACTCCCTTGCAAGTCAAAAACTTATATGCCTTGAATAGAGTGAAAATTCTGGGAAACATGGTCCATAAACCTACTTTTAGCCTCCTGCGTAGTTTCGTAGCCAGTTTTTGCACATGTGCAATTACTAACATTGATCCCTACACAGATGTGTGCTCTGTCTGCCACTAAAAAGTGCGCACATGAATCAATAAAAAGTGAAAATAAAAGTTGATATCTAGAAGCATTGTTGGGCAAATCAGTCCCAACAGAAAGCCTTGAAATCATGTTTATTTGAGTCTAACCTCATTTTTGATGGGGCTAATCCCCATTCCTCAAGGAGCCCTCATCCCTTTTTAGTGGATCTCATCCTTGGGCTAAGGATCTCAAACTAATTCGTTTTGGCCTATTAATCAAGCCATAGGTGGGGGAGTTGAGAGAGGCTATTGAGAATAAGTTTATGCTAGAGAAATTAGGTTGGAGAGCTTATCATTCTTAGAGAGGATTGAGATAAATGGGAGGAGCTTCACAACATCAAGGCACATGTTTTGTATCTCTTTTATGTTTGTGAAATTAATACAAACAATAGTTTCTTCTCACTTCATTGTTTAATGGATTAATTGATGAATTTCATGGATGGTTTATGCTATTTCTATTTTTCCATTGGAATGATGTTTGTTACTAGTCTTCTTGATCACTAGTTTGAATTATTGAATCATTTATGTTTCATATGCCATTGATCCTTTGTTGTTTCCATGTGTGCAAGTCTGGTTTCAAGCATAGAGGAGTTGCATTGAAGCACAAAGGGGGATCTTCATCAAGCATGTTGTAATAAGGTATGAATTTACTTTTCTCACCTTGTTATCTTATGATTCAAGAAAAGATATATTCAGGGAAGGAATTAGCATGATTGTTTGTTTGTTACTAGGGTTCTTTGAAACCTAGGGAGATTTCTTGTGTCCGCACTTGTAATTTGTCCTCACAACACTATGCTCAATGAGCTACCTTTGATGGGATATCTAGGAATCCTATTAAGCCCATGTTGGGGGAGGATGAGAAACCACCATTGGATTCATCCATTGATGAGGAGCAGATAGATGCATCGAAAAATAGTACATTTGTAGGGCTTTTAGATAATGGCCCTCTTCAGGCATACATATATAGGACTTGCGACACAATTACATCACCTTTGCCCATTAGAGAGAGAGGTAGAGTTATATAGACAGGTCTTATGTTTTGATCATGGCAGTGGGATGAGCTGACATGAGTTGCACTGGGTGAAACACTCGCATGGTGGAGTTGCTACGTGTACAGGTATTCTTGCATTCGATCCCTCTCACAGGGTTTTATGGCGAGAGGTATTGAGATGGTACCCAATAGAGCGGGCTAGGTGTCTGGAGATATCCATGGCTGTAGTTCAATAGGGGCCTTAGGTTACTAGAAGTGCTCCAAAGACAGACTATTATTGGGATCTAGGTGGAACCTCCCACCACCACATCTATATTTTTTTTGGGGATGATAGTAGCTAGGTGTTGGATCTGATGACTGAGCACACACTTTCCTTTACATCTCCATCAAAGTTTCATTCAACACTAGTGGTAGGTTTAAGTGCCAGGGGATTAGTTAGAGTTAGTGACTTGTCATGGAATGTTGGTAATAAATGGGAGTGTAAGGTGTAAAATTTACTAAGGAAGGAGTTGGTTGGTGGAGGTGGCATTGACAAGCCACCAGATAGGGCCATGGGTGGAGATGGTGATTTCGCTCAGACATTTGTGGTACATGGATCATTGAGGAGCCACGCTATAGTGATATCACCACTGGCATATAGGGATATTTCCACCTTATTTCTCTCAAGGAGGTTTGGGAGGGGAGGTTCAACCATCGAAGGTCAGGGACGTGAGGTGATAGAGATGACGATATCGACTGGATGTGGGATGTTGCACACTAACTCAACCTCAGATCGTGGCATTCTATGGTGTATAGAGTTATGAAATGTTGAAAACCTCTTAAGTATGCCCATAGGAAATCACATACCGTCACAGAGGAGCTGGTTTTTGGCCCTATATGCCCTCTTCATGAGCAACAGGGCCCAAGGGGCTCACCTAAGGCTATTGGATGTGACCCAAAGTACCATTGAAAGGATAGGAGTTTTCTTGTTCAGTCAGATGGACGATGCATGAGTTGGCAAGTTTCGAAACAGGGATGAGATGGTCCACCACATAGATAACATATGCTTTTCCCCCTAGTCCCCACTTGAGGATATCATTATTGGGGATCTGAGTGACACACTTTCGATAGGGAATTTTGAAGCGTTTCAAGAGCATGTGGTGCACAAGATGATGGAATTTTATTACAAGAGGGCATGTAGGCTCTTAGCAATTTTGGGCTATGCCATTTGAATATTGGATGGTAGAGTTTGTTGTGTGACCATGTAGAAGTAGGTATGTGGGGTGTACATCAAATTTTTCCTTGATATATCGATCCTATACTAGTAGGGATCAAATACGAGGCACAAATGGATCCCAACAGTTGTTTGAACTATGTCATCGCAGATTTGGCTATGGGATCCAGGGGTTTAGTTGATGAGTGAATCACCCTACTTCGAGATGAGATCACAGAGAGTGATCTAGCTCATGCTTGGGTTAACACCTCGGAGGTAACTAACACTTTATCCATGTGGTGAGGTAGGTGTTCCTTGTTGTTTCTTAGGCTCATGGATAGCCATGGGGTGGGAGGTTCAAGCATTACTGAATTGTATTCGTAGGTTTGGAATAGCTTCAATCATTACCTGTATGGTGGCAGAGAGTTATAGAAGAGGAGGGACCAATATGAGCATGATGGACAACCAGTTATGATATGAGATTCGCATTGTCAACATGGTAGTTTCCTTTGTTCGATTAGCATGATATCTCAACACAAAGGCTTGGAGTTTGAGCCACATTTAGGGGTGTGTTAGTTTCTACAACGGAATATCATACAGGTCTTCCATTGGGTTTTAGTTGCACAAAGAGTATTTCCCCCCAGAGATCCATTGATGATGTTAGCACTCCTCCAGATCTCCAAGGCTGAGGAAGAGTCCAACTGAGGTAACCACAGACCAATATTTTGACTTGGTAGCTAGCCCTACCAAGCCGGAGAGGGCTCTATCCAAAGGATCATAGCCAAGAGGGCTGGATAGATTAGGGTTTTAGGCTAGGTATAGTAGCTCAGGGTTTGTTTGATTTGATTTTATTGGGGTAGTCACTGGATGAGTGATTTAGGTTAGAGAGTGAACTAGATCAAGGCAAAAGAGAATCAGAATTGCAGACATCTGAGGGGGTAAGGTAGGAAAGTTACTTTAACACTTTGTAGTATAGTGATGAAATGGTTTAGACTGATGGGATGCTAAAAAGAGCATGAAAAATCATGAATTCTTTTTAAACTGAAGAAATAAAACAAATTATGATGATTTTCCCAAAACATAGCACAGAAGATGAATTCTTCTTATCACACCTTGAAAATCAAACATATTTAAAGTGAAATCGACCATGAAAGATACAAAACATTCACACATATGTAATTGAATAGGAAATAATATCAAAATACCATGCAACAGGAATCCCACAAAAATCATTGCAACTCATCCAATATATCCCATGCCAAAGTCTGGAACATTAGTACAACATCCAATGGAATCCAACCTATAGAATGGCTAAGAAATTACATGATATAGGCCTCAAACCAACTCATACTAGCCTCAAGGGTCGAATCCATGAGAGGAGGAGTAATTACAACAAAAACTGAACTAATAGCTAGAGTGTAGGGTGGTCAAAGTGACTCATCCCTAACTTAAGTAAACTAATTCATTACTTCTCATGGAGGCCATTTAACTAATGTACTTACCCTAGGTAATAGTAAAAAATTGATAATTACATCAACCATATGCATTAAAATAGTAAACTATTGATTTCTCATAGGTAAAAATCAAATTTGGAGAAGAACAGTGAAAAACTAGGCCAACTGTCAAACGCACAGTGCCATCTTCAGACCCACTTTTGCCTGCATTCGCTGTGTCCAAATTGAGCCTAGGATAGTGCATTGGAAATATTATCCAGTATAGTTTCAAAATATTCTTTTAGTTTTCAAAATGGACCTGATTTGACCTCCAAAATGTCATTCTCCAAAGACTAGTCAAACGCGCAGTGCCTCGGCCAAAAATGAGGCAGAAACATGATTTTTTGCTTGTTTTTTACCCTTTTCACCTGCCAGTTTTGCAAACTAAGGCTGGAAACATGGTTTTATTAGATGTATTTGTCCTTATGAATCGCATGGTGGTCCCCATTTCTTCAAAAAGTGCCCCAAAAAAGTGTGCAACGCCTAGGGCGTTGCACGTTTGACCATGTTGCTGATTTCTCGGCAAGTGCGTAGCGCGAGAAGGAAGTGAGAAGAGCCGACTTCAAATAATCTTTTGAGTGCCTTCCCGAAGTCAAAATTGAGCCCATGATAGCTCATTGGAAATATATATCTCTTGGCTACACAATGGACCTATCAAGTACTGAACATGATCAAATATAGCCCCTCAAATATCAATTTTTCCAAGGCTGGTCAAAAAGTGCAGAATGAGGGTGCAAAAATGAAGTGTGATCTTTCCAAAAACTTTTTGAGGTCTTCATCAACTCAAAATTGAGTGCATGATAGCTCATTTTGTCCCTTGGAATGACTTTTTTAAAAAATGATGGAGACATGATTCTTATGAGTTGAAGTGGCCTGATACTTGCTGATATTGCCTTCCTTATGCCTCCTCTACATAGATTTCTTTGATTCCATCGAAAACCCTAGCTCAATGGGAGAGGAAATTAGGTTTTAGTGTAGGCAAAACAGAGGATTTGGGAAATTTATAGGAATGAAGGGAAATAAAGGGGATAGGGGGCTTCTAAATTATTAGGAAAATTTTGGGAGGTAGGGAGGGATGTTAGGAAGTATGGGAAATTGGAATTTCAAGGATTGAGTGAGAAAGAGGGGTCAAAAAGGGCAAAACACAGGCCTAGTCTAGAAAAGTGTAAAAAGCATAGCAATAGGCTAGGGTTTGTAGAAAAATGATGATTTTGAGGGATAGGAGTGATGGGAAGTGTTTAGGAAGGTATATTAAGGATAGGGGAAGGTGTAAGAGCATCAGGATACAAGTTTTGTTGATGATTTAACCATGAAGGTCATGAAACAAAGAAAAATGCCCTCAAAACCCTAGGAGAGGGAAATGAGAGGAATGGGCATGGGAAAAGGTCAAGGGAGGTAGATGGAGTGTACTTGAGTGAGGTTTTTTTTTTTACTAGGGCTACCATCAATGAGTAATTTTTCAAATGATGACCTAGGTGGAATGACAAAAATTTCTGAGCGAGACCCTAATATGAATATGAAAAGAGGAGTTTTGATCACTGATGGCATGATTCAAATACTGACACTAATAGATGACATGGGGCACTGCATCAATATGGAAGGATGATTAGCACATGTGGTTCCTAGTGGCCATTGACACTACTCAATGGTAGACGGTAGGAATTGGGAGTTATGAGCTTCCAATCTGGCTATGGGGTCTGATGATCCATTGGGTTAGAGGACTACCTTGTCTTTGGAGGATCATGGGGATGACAGAGATAGGATTGCATCTTCCTTTGGACAATAGGTCAGGGATCATTAAGATGATCAGTATGGGACAAGGAAGGACTTTATCACTATATTTTTGACAAGGGACTGGAAGTGGATTGGTAGAATGTGTCCTTAGTGAGGTGCCCTAGAAAGATAAACCTCCATGTAGTATATTTTCCCCTTATTGGATTTGTGGTAGGGGATTACCAGAGTGAATGAATCTATAGGAGCATGAGAGGGTCACAATTATGACTAGACCAACACAACATCCACATTATTGGGATCATTTTGAGATTAGTTTGGGACTCGAGAGCTATAGGGTTGAGTAGTTGGGTTACAGATTAGGAAGAGTGGGTTCTCATAGGGGGAGGTCACCAATATATTCCATTGGGACTTCATTCGACAACAAGAAATTCACTTCCCAAGGATCAGTCGATATAGGATAACACCTCACTTGGATGGTGATATTACTGGCAAGAGGAGTCCATGATTGACACGTCAGGACGAGATATCTATTTTATGTGACTTGGGTTGTATTTTTAGGAGTTCCCCCTTCAGGTACTAAGGATTGATTGTCTCATGGGACAACATTCGAAGGAATTGACAAGGGCTTGCCAGCATCGAGGTGCTCTTCTTATCAATAGGAGATGGGATGAATCTCACAACCCTACACCTTGGGTCTGCACATGGAGTGAGGAGTGTTTCACATTGAGTGGGATGACTTGGGTCCTTAATATATGGGGACTCCTTTATGATAGGTTAGTGCATGGATCAAGAGATGGTGAGTGGCACAATTGCGATGCTAGTATTTCTTGCACTAACAACTTGGGTCAATAAATAGGAAGAACTCTTGTTCAATCATTTCTTGAGGACAACTAATCTTTGGTGGGGAGGGTTGTAATATACCCAATTTTGATTTTTCATCTGAGGAGGTCAACGTGACCCTTGGGATGGTGCTAAGTGTAGCACAATTTTTCAATTTGGGCATTGGAGGAAATTTTGATATGGGAGACATGAGGACTTAGGAGAATAGGAGAAATTACATCCTTAGTGGCATGTGGGGACCACAAAAAGGATCCAGTTCAACCCTTAGAGATAACTTGCACTTATGGAGGAAGAAAGAGAAAAAAAGGAGTGAATGTTAGTGGAAAATGTGTCCACCAAGGGACAGAGGATCAAATTCTATAAATAAGGCAAGGAGCCCACCATTTGGGTACTTTTTCAAAAGATTAAAATTGAATATTATGTTTTCTTGAGATGTTCAACCAAGTTAACATTGTTCTATTTAGCACAAGGATATTTCTGGGTGGAGAACTCAACTCTTTCTTTGATGGACCAGAAGTGTCATTCTGGGGGAAAAATTGGGCATTTTGGAGCCATTCCAAAGCTAGGACAAGAGTTAAACTCCCTGGTCTGTGTGTGACCAAGACGCTTGTGAAATTCACACTAGTGGGAGAGAGTAGTTTTGATGCAAGATAAATTCTGGGTAATTCACAGAAGTTTGGGCAAGTAATTTGTTGGAGTTTTTGTATGCTTTGCATGGGAGAAACTCAAGGAATGATGCAGGCCGAAAATTTGTCTTATGGGTGTAGGTTTTAACGCCGTACAAAAATTCACTACATACAAATTCTAAAAGAAAAAATAAATAATGGCGAGAGCATAAAACATAAAATGTATATACACAAAGATTTTTCCCTTGGATCCAAAAACTGGGACTACGAGATTGATTTTTCATTCCATTCCTTTTAATGTTACAATAGATATATATACATGCCAAAGAATCCATTAACCTTGGATTAGAACATAACCATAGTTTCCTTAACCGGATCTACAAAATACCATGGGCAGAAAACCATCATGCCAAAAACCATGTGTGAAAACCATGCACAAAGCCATAGGTAGGTCCACCCACCTAATACAAGGTCAAAAAAAAAAATTCCCTGGGCACTGCCCCGAACCCCATAGAGGGGGGCTACTACCCCCTGCTACGTCCCGCGCAAAAAATAGAGGGTGATTTCGCCCCCCTTGCATGTGGGCCTAATCATGGAAAGAATATAACACACAGTCAACAATGGGGCCTGTGTAGGCTCTCATTGGAAAAACCACGAATAGGTTAGGGAGCAACAAGAGTTGGGGTTTGGTGTTTAGAGGGACAAGGAATTTTGGTGGATAAATTTCAAGGAAATTTGTGGGAGGTGTTGTAGCAGTTGCAACAACTCCTAAAAATTCTACCATTTCAACATTTTGGAGCCCCATTGACTAAAATTTTATCCTTGCTCTACATATTAAATTTTTTCCCCATCCTGTCAGTTGAGAAAGTTCCCTTCAACCCCTTGGAAAAGGATACATTTGCAAGATTTAAAGTTCATCTCTCCCCAAAAGTTGTAGGTTGCAAAACATATCTCGATTAAGGTAAAAAATAGTGACCTGTGACCCCTTGTGAAAAATACATGTTGACCAGCCTAGGTCACTTGGTCACACCTTAGTTATCTATGTCAAACACACACATGGCAGCAACAGAATATTAAAGATAAGCAGGAGAGTACATCTATTATTTGACAATGATATATACTTATAGTATATTTGTGTGGCCGTTGGGTTCCACATCCCAAGGTCTCTTGGACTCTCATGGTTGTTCACATTCTACACCAACCCATAGAGGATTAGGTGTCTAACATTCCCCCCCTTAATCCGAAGGGGTATGTATGAGTCCAAGAAGAGAGTTGTAATACATAATGTGCAAAAAACATGGTGGCACTAGGCTGAATATGCTCTCTGAAATGTTGGTATAAAGGGCGATGGTTTAAGGATTACCACCAACACTGGAACGCTTAGTGCAGTTCCCAAAACTCTTCCAATTCTGGCATGAAGCTCAAGTCTTCTGCTAGAGGAAGTGCTCCTGATGTTTTGAAGAGGGAAACCTTCAACCATGAAAGGGAGGTCTCACCCCGCATAAAATGGAGAACCTCAGCCTAAAAAGGTGTTAGGATATTCCGACACATAGGATATAGTTAAGTTCAACTTGGTCTAGTATAGAGTTAGGTATAGAGTTAGGTAAAGTGTCTTTCTTTACCGTTGTACATTTTGTAACTTACAATCTGACGGTCACGATATGTAGTGATCCGACGGTTCACTCTCACCTCGGTATTACCGACACTTGATCTGTGGCTTGACACCCGATTGGTCCATGAGTTCTATTTAAAGCGCATGGAGGGTCATTGTTCGGGTAATCCGTGCATGAGAGAAGCTTATGTAAATTTTCATTCTTTGATTAATAAATTGCCTGTAGTACCCACGTTGGGACAGGCCGTGGACTGTTTCCCTCTTTGAGGGTTTTAACCACGTCAAAAATACTGGTGTATTGATCTGTGATCTGGTTGTGAGCGGTGTCCTTTTGGTATTCTTTCTGAGGAACTTAACCTGTAAATTCCTACATGGTATCGGAGCCAAGTTGAGGGCCGCGTTCGTTGGTGATCCAAATCTGAAGCCGGTAGAACTGCATGCGGCTATCGTTTCCTAGATCTGCTATTTTTGACTGCTTTCGGGCCGAGAGGACTTCCTTGTTGCGTTCGGAGCATCTGTTCCAGTGAGGAACCCCTTTCGTTTCACGCGAAAAGGTTTCCGGTAGCCCTAGCTGCGTCATTTTTCAGATCGGGAGGTATACAGTGTTTTTGCAGTTTACTATTATTTTCTCTCTGCTTATTTCGGTTTTGGTTTATTTAGCCTTTTTTTTTAACCGGATCTATACCTTTCATTTTTGCGTATGCTCTTTGTCCTGCGACTTTGTGCGATCTGGGCAAATCAGAAACAGAAAGGAAGGATTTTTCTCATGCGTATGCTCTTTTCCCTGCACCTTAGTGTGATCTCGGAAAATCAGAAACATTGAGAAAAATATTTAGTTTTTCGGCTAAAGCTAACTTTGAGATTTTTTTTTTTTAAATATCTAGTTTTTTGGCTAAAGCTAACTTCGAGCCGCAAGGTTCGTTTTTCTTTGCATATTCGTGTTGGGTTTTGTGTTTTGTGTTTTGTAGGGAAAAAGAGCTTTCTCAAGGCAAGCACGCAAACCAAGGCCCCCCCCCTCTCTCTCTCTCTCTCTCTCTCTCTCTCTCTCAAATTTTTTGTAAAGATCAATTGGTTCAAAGCTATTTTAAGAGAGTAGAGGCCTTGGGTTCAAGTCTCCATTTTGTGTGTTGGAAATAATACTGAGAGGGGGGGGGGGGGGGGGGGGTGAATCAGTATTATCAGATCAGTAAAAACTTTCCAATTTCATGCTCAGAAACATATACGCGATTTCAATTAAGTGAACCCGCGTGTACACGCGACTGTGTCTAATGAAACTAGCGTATACCCAGAGATCTTATAATTCAGTTAGCTTAATCTTCAGTAAATGCATCAGAACATTATTAAGCATATTAACAGTAAACAGGTGCAGTATAACAGAACAGAACATCACACAAGAGCCACACACATGAACACCATGATATAAGGTGGAAACCCAATGTGGGTGAAAACCACCTGCTGCAATTCGTCTCTTTCTTCTTTAATGAGAAACTTCTTTTACAATGTACTGGTGCAGTCCTTTACCAGTACGTAGGCTACAACCTGCAGAGGGCTACAACCCTCTCTCATTTTCCAATTACTTCTGGAAGGGAGCTACAACCCCCTCAGCTCTTGTACTAGCTAATCCATTTACTAGTACGTAGGTGCTGACCCTACAACCTTTAGGGACCACGTTTCATCAATTTTCAGACTGGATCCAAGAGTACAAAACAAACATTACTGCAATACAATCATCAACTAAAACTTGCATCATAATTCATTAAACAACCCAATACTGAATCACTGAAACCCTGTCATCAAGAACACATAACCAAAACCAGAGCCTAGAACTTTGCAACAACCACCAGAATCAGCAGCAACCTGAATTATCAAATCTTATTATGCATACGCTACTTCACTGTACCAAAACTGCGTGTATATGCGCTTTCACCAAAGGCAACCCGCGTGCAGATCTAGAAATAGATTCTTATGCCTTCGCTGTCAGATCCGACCCTTGCCAAACGTCCCGAACAGATAACCAGCAATACCAGATCCTCTCACTTCGTCAGACACACAATACATCCTCCTTTGCCTAATGATCTTCTACTTATATAGCCTTAGGCCCTTCTCAAAACCACGGGCCAAAACCATAGTAACACAATACCATGAACTTCAAAAACTCGGGATCGACACGCCCGTCGAGACACCATGGTCCAAAACCATAGGCACAACTTCCAAGGACTAATTGCCACGGACCAAAGGTACTTTTCACATGTACGCGCTTTTACTGAAGCCAACCTGCGGGTACACGCTGATTCTCCTTAATGAACCTGCGTATATCTCTTTCTTGTCCTGCTGTACTGAGATCTGTCCTCTGATTAAGTTGCCATCACCTGTACCAACCTCTGAGCACCTGTACCAACCTCTGAGTGAGTTTCCATCAAGGACAACACTTGAATCATAATGCCAACAATCTCCCCCTTTGGACTTGATCGCAACCACCACACCAAGTCACTCTCCCCCTTTGACATCAAGGGCAATGGGCGTACTAAGATATTCTCTTCTTTGGTATACCTTCTACTGTCCATACTCCCCCTGAGTACATGCTGAAGTTTCTGATTTGGCTCCCCCTTTGTATATGCCAAGTTGTATCAATCCATCCATGCTCCCCCTGAGCAGATGCAGGTTCTAAGACCAGCAGTAACTATTTATCATAAGCCTGCAAAACCATTCCTTAAACAATAAGATGTATCATCAACTTCTAACCATAATGCCAACAATGAATTATTTGAAGAATATGCTCCCCCTGAGTGTGAGCCAACCATGTCTGAACCATTTCCTGAGTCTGTTCTGCTGCCCTTTATGCTCCCCCTGAGCCTGAGCCAACCATGACTGAACCTGGGTCTGTTTTGCTGCCCTTTCTTCATATACGCGACTTTTCAGCCTGTAACTCGCGTATATACGTGACTTGTCTTCATTATATCAGCGTATGCAAGGAATACTGAAATTCATCACTTTCAGATTCCCCTGTGTCTGTTATGTCAGCTGACTGAGTTGCCTCTGTCTTCTTCAATTCCTGGAACTGTAATGATGTATGGTCCTCTTGTTTTGAATTTTGAAATCTGCTCCTGCATTCCCTTGCTTTATGTCCATAGTTGTTGCATGTATAACACCTTACATTTTTCATGTTCCTTCTAACACAATCAATTGCTTTGTGTCCATATGCATTGCAGGCAAAGCAATATCCTCTGAAATACCTGGGATGCGATGATCTTTCTTGCACCATTCTATTTCTACATCTGGCTGCAACATGTCCAAGATTATGACATACATAACATTCAACATTATTCAGTGGAGGAAATAATCGTCTATCACGTCCATAGTTAGGAGTAAAGAATCTTCCTTGAGGAATTTCTTTCCTTGGTTGTTCCTTGTTGGGCATTTCAGATTTCTCATTAGAGTTTCTTGCCTCACCTTGTGAACTAGATTCACCTTCAACATATTCATGAAAACCAAGACCAATTTTGATAGCAGGAGACCTTTGGCTATTAAGAATATCATCCAAGACTTTAGTACTATCTTGAAATCGTAAAAGCTTATCATTTTCTTCTAGTTTACCTTTCAAGATATTTACCTCAACTTGATGTTGTTCTTCCTTTATCAGATACTGATTCCTTAGGTCTTCTTCAGCTTTTCTTCCTTCTTCCACTTGTCGCTTTAGTTTGATCACTTCATGTTCTTGATCTTCAAGAGCTTCTCTGTTCTGTTCTCTTGATTTTTTAAGATCTTCTTTTAGAGAGAGGATCTTTGATTCAAGCCTTTGAATAGTTATGCTTTGATCCTTTACTACATCCTGCAATTGCTCCCTTACCCTGGTTACTGTCTCCAATTGTTCATTCAATTTGGTAACTTCTTCAGTTTCTGCATTCTTCTTTTCATGTGCCATGAGACTTTTAATATCTTTGCTATTATTGGATGAAGCATTCTTCTTTTCACGTGCCATGAGACTTCTAATATCTTCACTATCATTGAATGAACTTGTAATATGGGTATAATAGCTTCTACCATCTTCTTCAAATATCTTTCCTTTGTTATGAGGGCATCTAGCAGCATAGTGACCAACTCTACCACATAGAAAACATTTGAAAGGTAGCTTACCTTTGAACCGTCCAGTTCCCCGTTCAAGATTCTTGACAAAATTTACCTCATCTTCTTCCTCTGACACTTCGAATGCGGCTTCTGGTGGTACCTCTTGTTGCATTTCAAAAGCAGTTAAGATCCCGTGAAGCTGTGACATGGTGATTTTCTGCACATTCTCCTTTTCTTCTATGGCAGATACTTTAGAATCAAATTTAGCAGATAGAGATCTCAAAACCTTTTCAACTAAGACAACTTCCTCAAATTCTTCACCCAGATCCCTCATACAATTCACAATCTCATCCATACGCAGGAAATAATTAGCTACGCTTTCATTATTATGCATCTTAAGAGTTTCATACCGGATTCTGAGAGTTTGAAGCTTTGCTCTTTTTACCTGATCATCTCCTTCGTAGCTTGTGACGATTTTGTCCCATATTTCCTTAGCTGATTTGAAATGCATGATCTTCATAAATTCTGATTGTGTCAAACTGCTCAATAGGACAGTAACAGCTTTGGCATTGAGCTCATATTGCTTTTTCTCTGCTGGATCTGTAGGAGTTGCTGATGGGAATTTGTATCCTCCTTCTACGATTCCCCAAATTTCTGCTCCAAGTGATTGTAGATATGCAGTGGTTCTTATCTTCCAGTGAGTAAAATTGTTCCCGTCAAAGACTGGTGGCCTGATGTGTGCCTCTCTTTCTGGATTAGCCATTCTGATGGATCTTTTCCTTCAAGCGATCAAGCTTCCTCTGAAGGACCTGCTCTGATACCAATTGTTGGAAATAATACTGAGAGGGGGGGGGGTGAATCAGTATTATCAGATCAGTAAAAACTTTCCAATTTCATGCTCAGAAACATATACGCGACTTCAATTAAGTGAACCCGCGTGTACACATGACTGTGTCTAATACAACTAGCGTATACCCAGAGATCTTATAATTCAGTTAGCTTAATCTTCAGTAAATGCATCAGAACATTATTAAGCATATTAACAGTAAACAGGTGCAGTATAACAGAACAGAACATCACACAAGAGCCATACACATGAACACCATGATATAAGGTGGAAACCCAATGTGGGTGAAAACCACCTGCTGCAATTCGTCTCTTTCTTCTTTAATGAGAAACTTCTTTTACAATGTACTGGTGCAGTCCTTTACCAGTACGCATGCTACAACCTGCAGAGGGCTACAACCCTCTCTCGTTTTCCAATTACTTCTGGAAGGGAGCTACAACCCCCTCAGCTCTTGTACTAGCTGATCCATTTACTAGTACGTAGGTGCTGACCCTACAACCTTTAGGGACCACGTTTCATCAATTTTCAGACTGGATCCAAGAGTACAAAACAAACATTACTACAATACAATCATCAACTAAAACTTGCATCATAATTCATTAAACAACCCAATACTGAATCACTGAAACCCTGTCATCAAGAACACAAAACCAAAACCAGAGCCCAGAACTCTGCAAAAACCACCAGAATCAGCAGCAACCTGAATTATCAAATCTTATTATGCATACGCTACTTCACTGTACCAAAACCGCGTGTATACGCGCTTTCACCAAAGGCAACCCGCGTGCAGATCTAGAAATAGATTCTTATGCCTTCGCTGTCAGATCTGACCCTTGCCAAACGTCCCGAACAGATAACCAGCAATACCAGATCCTCTCACTTCGTCAGACACACAATACATCCTCCTTTGCCTAATGATCTTCTACTTATATAGCCTTAGGCCCTTCTCAAAACCACGGGCCAAAACCATAGTAACACAATACCATCAACTTCAAAAACTCGTGATCGACACGCCCGTCGAGACACCATGGTCCAAAACCATAGGCATAACTTCCAAGGACTAACTGCCACGGACCAAAGGTACTTTTCACATGTACGCGCTTTTACTGAAGCCAACCTGCGGGTACACGCTGATTCTCCTTAATGAACCTGCGTATATCTCTTTCTTGTCCTGATGTACTGAGATCTGTCCTCTGATTAAGTTGCCATCACCTGTACCAACCTCTGAGCACCTGTACCAACCTCTGAGTGAGTTTCCATCAAGGACAACACTTGAATCATAATGCCAACATTGTGGGGGCGGATTTTTTCATTCCCGCACATTCGCGCACTTTGCCGGCAACTTCAACAATTTTTTTTCAAAAAGCCATAACTTCTTCATCCGGAAGCCTTTTTCAGAGCCGTTTTTTTTAAAACCGCCTATTTTTTCGAGATCTATCCATTGGAACACTTACTTTCAGCATATTCAGCTTCAGTTTTTTTTAAAAATGGAAAGTCCATGCCAAGTCATTCTTGACAGCACTAACTACTTCCAATGGGTAGCCTACATGGAAGATTTACTTAGAAGTAAAGGTCTCTTCAGAATAGCCACAGACCAAGAGAAGAAACCAAAAGATGAAGACAAGGCTGCAAAATGGGAAAATAGACAAGATCAAGCACGTGGTTTGATAGGGATGTCTATTTCTCCTGATCTTAGATTCCATATTGCAGAACTTGAGACTCCTCATGAAGCATTGGAAAAACTCGCTAAAGTTTTTGGGATTAAAAATGAAATTAGAGCCCATCAACTTGAAAATGAATTGCTTACTTTGGATCCTAATAATTTTTCTTGCATTGAAGATTTCTTGTCCAAATTCAAGACCCTTAGATATCTCTTGGAAGGTGTTAAAGTTAAGAAAGAAGATGGTAACCTTATTTATTCCATCCTTACTAAGTTGGGACCAGCCTACTCTGTATTTGTTTCCACTTTCCATTCTACAAGGGAAGCTTTCATTTGTCAAGGAAAAGACTACAAGGCCCCTTCCTTTGACTCCTTTTGTGATTCCTTAATAAGAGAACAAGAAAAACTCTTACACCTTGGTCTTCTTAATCTTGGAAACTCTTCAACGAAAGCGTTAGCCGCCCAGCAGCAACCAAATTCAAAGAATCCTAAGAAGTCATATCCTAAAAAGAATGGTCCTCAGCCTCAAAATGAAAGATCATTTCAGCAAAATGATAAGACCAATAAAAACAAATGGAAGAAAACTGATAGACATTGTAACTTTTGTAATCGAGATGGCCACTTAGAATCTAAATGCTTTAAGAAGATGGAAGCCTTGGAAGCCGCAATGAAGAAACATAACATCCATGTGGAGCATTCTTCAACTTCAACTTCAACTTCATCTTCAGGAATGGCACTTTCTGCATGTCGTTGTCAATCATCTCAGTCTGGTTATGCTTTAAATGTATCTTCTTCTTCTCATTCTCATGAGTGGCTCATTGATTCTGGAGCCTCTTATCACATGGCCAAAAACCAAGCCATGTTTTCTTCTTTAAATGATTGTAACACCAAAAATATATATGTTGGTGATGATAGATCTCTCAATGTTGTAGGGACTGGAACTGTTCATCTAGACAATGGTCAGTTTAATGATGTATTATGTGTTCCAACCTTATCCTGCAACCTTCTATCTGTATATCAGATAACTCATTCAGGTGAAGGTAAAATTGTTGAATTTTCACCTCATGATGTTGTAATCAAGGATCTAAGAGATCCTAAACAGATTCTAGCTACTGGTATTGCTGATGATTCCACAAGGTTGTATAAGTTTCACAACTTTGGGTCATCAAATCTTCCCTCAGTATTTGTTGCTCATAATGATGAAGTGAGCAAACTTTGGCATGAGCGATTTGGTCACTTAAACTATCGCTCCCTTCAGCATCTATGTAAAGAAAATATGGTGACAGGTCTTCCTATGGTATCTTGCAGAGATGGTGTTTGTTCCGGATGTGTACTCGGAAAACATCATCGGGACAGTTTTGAAAAACGTGCCTCTTGGCACGCCTCCGCCCCTTTACAGCTTTTGCACAGTGATTTATGTGGTCCACTTCCTGTTGCTTCATTCTCTGGCTGCAAGTATTTCTTAACTTTCATTGATGATTTCTCCAGACGCACTTGGGTATACTTCTTAAAACTCAAGAGTGAAGTATTTAACACATTTTTGGCCTTCAAAGCCTTTGTTGAAAAACAATCTGGACATCAAATTCTTAAGCTAAGAACTGATAATGGTGGAGAATATGTTAAAAACACATTCATCAACTTTTGCACCGAAAATGGAATTCAAATGCAACATACTGTTCCATACACTCCACAACAAAATGGTGTAGCTGAAAGGAAAAATCGCACCTTAAATGAAATGGCTAATTGTATGCTGCAATCTAAAGGACTCAGTCTTAGTTTTTGGGCCGAAGCAATTAATTGTGCAAATTATATAATCAATCGCACTCCTACTAAGGTTCTACAGAATATCACTCCAGAAGAAGCTTGGAGTTCCATTAAACCAGATGTAAGTCACTTTCGTGTTTTTGGAAGTGAAGCATGGGCCCATATTCCAGATGAAAAGCATAAAGCTTTAGAACCTAAGAGTGAGAAATGTACTTTTGTTGGATATTCTGAAGATGTAAAAGGTTATAGACTTATTCCATTTAAGTCCAAAAATGTTATCATTAGAAGAGATGTAAAATTTGATGAAAATAAATCGGCCTGCGAGCCTAGTCCGGCGGATGTGCCACCTCTTCCTGTCTCTTCTACTTTTGAAAACATTTCTTCTTCAGATGATGAAAGTGAGGATGATAATCCTCCCCCACCTTCTCAGGATCCTCAACTTCCAAGATGGGTTCGTGCTACTCGGGATGCAGCAGGTGATCTTGCCGGTGATCCTACAGATCAGCGACGTACACGTTCTCAGTTTGAAAGAGCCTCTTCTTTACTGGCTCAAGCTCCAGTAAATCATGATCCTGACACTTTTGCAGAAGCTTCAAGCCATCCACATTGGGAAGCAGCTATGAATGAAGAATATCATTCATTGATGACAAATGATACATGGGATCTTGTTCCTCTACCAAAGGGACGCAAACTTGTTAGATGTAAATGGGTTTATAGAACCAAGTATGGACCAGATGGGAAAGTTGATAAACATAAAGCTCGTCTTGTTGCTAAGGGTTTTTCACAGGTTGAAGGCATTGACTACACTAAAACCTTCTCCCCTGTTTCCAAAATGAACTCTATCCGCCTTGTTCTTTCCCTTGCTGCCTCTTTAAAATGGGAAGTCCATCAGATGGATGTTAAATCTGCCTTCTTGCATGGGGACTTGCAGGAAGAAATCTATATGGAACAACCCATTGGCTTCATACAAACAGACTCCAGCCTTGTCTGTCGACTTAAGAAATCCCTTTATGGTCTCAAGCAAGCTCCTCGAGCTTGGTATGCCAAAATGGATAGCTTTCTTTTAGAATCTGGCTTTTCTAGGTGTCATTCTGACAATACTGTCTACACCAAGAAAGTGGGCAACTCTCTTATCATCCTTGTTCTTTATGTTGATGATCTTATCCTTACTGGTAGTGATCCCAACCTTATAAACCATGTGAAGTCTAGCCTCAAAAGGAAATTTGAAATGACAGACTTAGGACACTTACACTATTTTCTCGGTCTTCAAGTCTTGCAATCCAAGGAGGGTATTTCCCTTTCCCAGTCCAAGTATGCTTGTGATATTCTTCGTCATTTTCACATGGAAGACTGTAAGCCAGCCCCTTCTCCCTTTCAGTCTGGAGTCAAACTTTCAGTCTCTTGTACTTCTCCTGAAGTTGATGCTACCTTATACCGTCAACTTGTAGGAAAACTCTTGTATTTAACCCATACTCGTCCTGACCTTTCCTTTGCTGTTGGCCTTGTTGCTCGTTTTATGCAAAACCCCCGTGAAAGTCATTGGAAAGCAACCAAAAGAATACTTCGTTATGTTCGAGGTACAGTACAATTTGGGATTCATTACAGTGCCAAAGCAGCTCCTCTATTAGTTGGTTTCACTGATTCTGATTGGGCTGGTGACCCTGATGATTGGAAGTCTACTGCCGGTTATGTCTTCACTCTTGGTTCAGGACCTATTACATGGGCTTGTAAGAAACAGGCTGCCATTTCTCTTTCGTCAGCAGAAGCAGAGTATCGTGGTGCCGTGGAAGCTAGTAAGGAAGCCTTGTGGCTTCGTCAGATCCTATCAGAGTTTGGCTTTGAGCAGCAACATCCAACCACACTTTGGTGTGATAATCAAAGTGCCATTCAGCTATGCAAAGATCCATTCCAGCATCAGCGCAGCAAACACATTGAACTACACATGCACTTCATCAGAAAGCTCATTCATGACCATGTTCTTGAAGTGCAATATTGTTCAACAGATGATCAGGTTGCAGACATCTTCACAAAGGCTCTCACAGAGGCGAAGTTCACTAAACTTCGATATATGCTTGGAGTTCAGGAAGTTGTCACTAAGGGGGGATAGGCTCTAGTGCCTCCTTCCTTCTCCTATTGTGTCATATTTGTAAATCCTTCAATCCTATCCCAAGTTGTTCTTAAGGGGGGATGTTAGGATATTCCGACACATAGGATATAGTTAAGTTCAACTTGGTCTAGTATAGAGTTAGGTATAGAGTTAGGTAAAGTGTCTTTCTTTACCATTGTACATTTTGTAACTTACAATCCGACGGTCACGATATGTAGTGATCTGACGGTTCACTCTCACCTCGGTATTACCGACACTTGATCCGTGGCTTGACACCCGATTGGTCCATGAGTTCTATTTAAAGCGTATGGAGGGTCATTGTTCGGGTAATCCGTGCATGAGAGAAGCTTATGTAAATTTTCATTCTTTGATTAATAAATTGCTTGTAGTACCCACGTTGGGACAGGCCGTGGACTGTTTCCTTCTTTGAGGGTTTTAACCACGTCAAAAATACTGGTGTATTGATCTGTGATCTGGTTGTGAGCGGTGTCCTTTTGGTATTCTTTCTGAGGAACTTACCCTGTAAATTCCTACAAAAGGGAGGTCTCAACCTGTGATGGTTTAAGGATTAGCAACAACTATGGAATGCTTAATGAAATTCCTAGAACTCTTCCGAAAATGGCAAGAAGTTGAAGTCTTTTGCTAGAGGAAGTTTCCCCAATTCTTTGAAGAGGTATCACCAACTGAAGGCATGCTTAGGGTCATCTTTGTCTCTAGCTACAACTCTGAATCTGGTGTGGCAGGCTGAGGCTCAGGATCACTTGATGTGGCTTTGAAGCTTGTAGATGACCATCATTTCCCCCCTGTTAGATACAAGGTGAGAAGATGAAGAGATCTGGACTGCAAGACTTTTCAATATTCGAGAACAATTCCTGTTGTATGAGTGAAATATTTTCTTGGTTGTTGAAGCTCATTGCCAAGAAGTGATCCATCCAAGATGAATCCTTGTTATTGCAGGAGGTTTGTTTCTAAAGCATCTATTTGAAGAATGGGTGGTTTTATGACTGTGCTTACATGGATGAAGATCAAAACAATGATCTTTCATATGGCCAACTCGGTCACAGTGTTGGAATTTCACAATCTGTTGCTGTGGAAGAGGGGTAGAGTCTGGAACAGCTGAAGGTGAAATGTCATGAAGGAATCCAACACTCTGAAACTAGATAGGCTTTAATTAATCTTGAATATGAAAGGACACATCCTTGTCATATCCAATACCAATTCTATGCTTGTTGCTGACAAGTTCTTCCCAAGGTCTGATGATGGGCTTGGGAAGTGCAAACTGAACTTCTGCATCTGCATGTAACTTTGCTGCTTTATTTGGAACTGGATCTAAATCAACTTCAACAATATTGACTTGCTACTTATGGGAGTCTGTTTCATTGTTCTAAATAGAAACAGGTTCAGAATGATGACTCCGTTGTTGTAATTCTGCTCACTGTAGCTAAGATTCAAGCTACAAAAAGTCAATTTTATCTTGTGCATCTTGTAGGCAGGCTTGAATGTCTGTGAGGGAAACTTTACTGACTTTTAATGTATCATGAATAGTAGACAATATCAGAGTTTTGAGGAACTCTAATACTTCATTGATTCTGGCCATTTTCATTGAAAAAATAAGGTGAATTTCACAAATACAGATTCTTGATCTCAAGCCATATATAAATAAGCCAAGTTGTAAAGATATATAATCAGTTCAAAATCATAATTGAATATGATTGAACATATGAAATATGCAGGCCTTCAATGTATTCAAAGCAGCATACAGTAGTTCCGGGTCGTGGAATTTCAACAGCCCCCATTCAATTTTGAACAATACAATGCCAAAGAGATTGCCTTATTTAATGCTCAACACTCAACATTCAAATGCTCATGCCAATGCACCAATACCCTAGGCAGTTCCAGGTTATTTAATAGTTGTATATTTCCTCTATAACAAGGTTCACAAAATTATTGAATTCAAGTTAAATTCTAATGCATATATCAACCTCAAACAATGGATAATATATATATAGATATATATATATATATAGATCTATACACCGTCTTTTATTCAACGCAAGCAGTTCACATCAGGCTAGAAAAATATCAACACACAAGCAACATATACCGTTTATAGATCTCGCTCTCAACACACCTTGGAAGCACGACCAAAGACACCGACTCTGAGGACCAACACTTTGCCACTGCAATCAGCTATGATATTATGAACTGCAAGGCCAAGCTCAAATGTGTGAGGTAGCAATTCCAAGCTCTTATAATTCTCCCTTCACTTTCCTTCACAATGTTATTTATGTGTGCAGTGTCTCTGACTTTGTTTCTTGCCTTCTCCCACGAGCCTCCTTTTTTTTCATAAATCCAACTACCAGACTTTCACTCCATGCTGCTCTCAAGTATAAAGAAATTGTTTCAACTATAAATCAATTCCTTGTCTTTGCCAATCACAATCTATGTAATCAACTTCTTATGTTCTATTAACAACTTGTTTCACCAGCATATCTTTGAGTGCTTTATGTCCTCAAAATGTCAACGCACCAAGGGATGCACCAAAATTAGCTCCAATACATTTTAACGCACAAAGCCAGTCAATGAACTCACTTCAATAGTCGTAATAATATTCACAACTGGAGCAAATGACTTGAATTTGTTGTTTCCTTTTATAGTTCAATAAGCATCATCCCACACAACATTCAAGCATTGTACCATATGCATCACACTGTTGCATTCAAATAGTTCAACACATATAATTGGAAGGGGATTTCCACAGAAAATGTGTATAGTTGTGTGGTTATGGGAATCACATCTCCAATATCGCCTCCTCCACGCACTCAACAAAGATGAGATTTATGATAGGTCGACTGAGGCTTTGCACTGGTGGGAAGGTGAGGAGATTCTTGTTTGTTACTTGGAAATGGTCGATTGGAGGTGTTATATATAAGATGAATCCAATGGACTTGAAGCCATTGTTCAATTTAATATCTCATTCCAAATGCTTATATTTCTTAACCAACGCATAAAACAATAATTGGTTTTGAACAACACATATTTCATGAGTTACGCACACTAGATGCCCCGACTCACCATTCCAATGGATATGAACCCAGCATATATACCAAAAAATACCAAGGAATGTGCATGGAACGTTCAAAATTCCAGGATTTTAAAGTAGGATCTTCATCGCATTCACGAGACCCAATGCAATCAACTAAGGCTCATGGCGTTCAACCAATTTTAACACAGAGACAATAAACACAACAATGGAAATATCGATATACTTACGGATTCAAGAGAAACAATAGAAAAAATGGCTACCCTTCTCTAGCCCATATGTAATTATTTGCCTATCAACTTCCCTTTCACCACAAATTCCAACAGGAGCACTTCATAAGAAGTGCATGAAAACCCTAACCTTGCTAAAAGTGTGAGAAAACTATGCAAGCAGAGTTGATTGACCGAGGTGCTTCGAATTCTACATTATAAGGACCATAATGGTATTTGGGTGGATCCCTACACCTACGAATCTCTTTTACAGGTTTTCCTCAAATTAAAGGCTCTAAGAGAAAGAAGATTAGTCCATGCCCACATTATTCAAACTGGATTTAAGCGAGATTTAGCTTTCGGTACTAAGCTTGTGATCAGATATGTCAAGTGTGGCATGAGAGTTGATGCTAGATTAGTTTTGGTCGTAATACCTGAACGAAAGGTGGTTTCATGGGCACCCACTTCCACTATGGTTCCATTGTGGTTCAACCCTTAGATCCCATTCGGAAGCTCGGTTGGGTGGGTGTGGTAACACAACTAAGGTTTGGAAATTTTACAGTGGTTCTTGTGAAGATAGGTAAGACAGGTGATTTCTTTTTTTGTGTTGCCAGATAGTGTCAGGCCAGGTTAACTCCAGAAATTAATGAGCGCAAGAAAGAACTGATGATTTTATTCATTAGCCAACTATTATTTATACATACATAAAACGGATCAATTCATCTTCTAGATGACTGTCCAGCTTCACCCATCCATTTCGGATTAGGTGTCAACATTCCCCCCCTTAATCTGAAGGGATGTTGGTGAGTCCAAGCATCGTTCTGAATCTTTCAAGATTTTCTCTTCCAAGCGCTTTGGTGAAGATGTCTGCAATTTGCTCGTTTGTGGAACAATGACGGAGATGGATTGTTTTGGCCTCAACATGATGTCGGATCAGATGATATTTAGTGTTGATGTGCTTAGTACGATCATGGAACTTTGGGTTCTTGGCCAACTTTATTGCAGAGGTGTTATCAATCATGAGTGGAGTTGATTGTATTTGTTTTACCTGCAAATCTTCAAGAATTTTCCTGAGCCACACAATTTCTTTCGTTGCTTCAGCTGCTGCCACATATTATGCTTCTGTTGTGGAATCTGCTGGTACTGATTGTTTGCGTGATCTCCAGGAGACAGCTCCTGATCCAAGACTCATAGCATATCCTGAAGTAGATACCCCAGTTTCTTTGTCTCCATCGAAGTCTGAATCAGAGTATCCAATCAAGTTGAAGTCGTCCACCTGTGTATACTTGATTCCAAGGTCTTGAGTTCCCTTCAAGTACCTTAGAACTCTTTTTGCAGCAGACCAATGTCCCTCACAAGGCTTTTGCATAAACCTGGAGAGGATTCCAACAGCAAATGAAATGTCTGGTCTGGTAGTATTGAGGTAGATGAGACTTCCTACAAGCTGTCTATACTTTGTTGCATCCTCAAATTCCTTTCCTTCAATAGATGTGAGCTTCAAGTTTTGTTCCATTGGATTAGAAAGGGGATTGCACTCTGTCATGCCAAATCTGTTTAACAAATCTCCAATGTATTTCTTTTGAGAAAGAAATATGGACTTTGGGTGTTGGGTTACTTCAATGCCAAGATAGTAATGAACATAGCCCAAATCAGTCATTTCAAAAAATTTTCCTAATTCTTTCTTTATGGATGCAATATAGCTTTCATTGTTCCCTGTCATTAAAAGATCATCTACATATACCACAAGATATACAACTGTTTTGCCAACTTTCTTGACAAATAAAGTTGCATCATCAAGATCAAAATGATTGAAGTTGAGTTTCAGAAGATGCTCAGTTAGTTTTTCATACCAGGCTCGTGGTGCTTGTTTGAGGCCATACAAGGACTTCACAAGTTTGCATACTTTATGTTCATGTCCTTTCACAGCAAATCCTTGAGGCTGGGACATAAAAACATTCTCTTTTAGATCTCCATTCAAGAATGCATTTTTTACATCCATTTGATGGACTTTCCAACCGTTCTGAGCAGCTAGTGCAAAGAGTGTCCGGATGGTGGCCCATTTTGCTATGGGAGAAAAAGTTTCCTCATAATCGACCCCTTCCTTCTGTGCAAAACCTTTTTCCACAAGCCTAGCTTTGTGCTTGTCAAGTGAGCCATCAGCTTTGTACTTGTTCTTGTAGACCCACTTGCAGTCAATTGGTTTGGTTCCAAATGGAGGATCAACCAGCTTCCAAGTGCCATTCTTTATGAGGGCATCATACTCCTTCTGCATCGCTTCTTTCCATTTATCATGAGAAGCAGCTTCTTTGAAGGAAGTTGGTTCAAAATCTGTAGACAAGTTCAATTCACAATCATAAGTAACATCCATATCAACAGGTGAATTAGAGTTATCTACATCACCTCCATCTTGTCGGTTTGAATTTCTGGTTCCTGTTTTTCCAATTTCATCAAGATGAACACTTTCAAGTGTCTTTGTCAGCCACTTTGGGGGACCTTTCTGAGATGGTCCAGGCTGTTCTATTGATTGAGTTGGGTCTGAATCAAGATTGAGTCTCCAAATTCTATCAATTACATCACTTAAAGCATCATCCGTTGTTGGAGTGTCATGCAGGGGAGATTGTTCTTCAGAAGGAGATTCCACATGTTGATCTAGTATAGGAATCCCCCCTTCAAGATGTGGAATCTGATTATCAAACTCTTGGAATGATTTCGGTTTTGTGAATCTATCCAAGCGATCAAGTTGCCGCTCAACAACACTGTCAGATTTGGATGATTCAAGAAAAATGACATCTCTAGATAAAACAAACTTTTTATTTACTTCATCATAAAGGCGGTATGCTTTAGATGTGTTTGAATACCCCAGGAAGATACACTTACGACTTCTAGCACCAAGTTTGTTTCTATGTACCTTTGGTATTAAAGCATAACAGGTGGAACCAAATATCCTGAGATGTTTTACCGAAGGAACATGTCCATACCACAATTCATAAGGAGTCTTGTTTCTTATAGCACTAGATGGACATCTATTCTTTATATATGCAGCACATAGAACAGCATCAACCCAAAACATTGTCTTTACATTTTTGAAGAAAAGCATGGATCGTACCATATTCAAAATTGTTCTGTTCATTCTTTCAGCTACACCATTCTGTTGAGGATTATAAGGTACAGTTGTTTGATGTTTAATCCCATGTTGGCGAAGATAGTGTTCAAATTCATTTGATGTATATTCTTTTCCATTATCAGTGCGAATAGACCCAATATGAGATTGTGCATCATTTTCAATCCACTTATGAAAATTCTTGAATGTTTGAAAAGCATCAGATTTGTTCTTCAATAAGTAAACCCAACACATTCTGGTGTAATCATCAATAAATGTCATGATATATTTATTTCCATTTGCAGAAGGAACAGGCATTGGACCACATAAATCTAAATGAATAAGTTCAAGCTTCCTATGTGCTCTTGAATGTGAATCTTGAAAAGACTGTTTGCTATGCTTTCCTAGAATGCAAGCATCACATTGTTTATGTTTTCTAGGAATTGTAGGCAAACCAGCAACACCATTTTTCTTCAACAAGCGAAGACTATCATAGTTTAAATGTCCAAATCTAGCATGCCATAATAAACTTGATGGAAGTGTACCTTCATCATGATGAGAACTATATGAAAAATGTTGTGCATGAGCAGAGGTTCCTTGCAGTTTAAGAAGTCTTTCTTCTTCTATACCTCTCATGACAAGTGAATGGTCAGATGCCTTTCTTACCTCAAGCTTTCCATCAAACATATGAATGGAGTGACCTTGCTAGCGGATGTGGACCAGGGACAGCAAGTTTCTCTTGAGCTGTGGGAGATATAGAACATGATCCAGAAGAAAATCTGGAAGACCAGGCAGTTTAAGCCTGATTGTGCCAAGCCCTGATGGCTTGATTTTTGACTGATCTGCAAAGTATACTGCTCCATCAACATTGTCAGTGAAATATTCAAAAAATTCTTTCCTATGAGTCATATGACAGGTTGCTCCTGAATCAAGCAACCAGTCATTTTTCGAAGAAGCAAGTGAAGCATTAAACAAGTCTTCATTTACTCCAATGTTACATTGTGCCTCAATATAGTGAGCGGATTTAGGTGCTTTACCTTTGTCTGTGTCATCAGTTTTACCTTTCGGCTGGTTTCTTCTCTGCTCAACCTTGTCCCATGGTAGCTTGCATGTAGAAGCATCATGTGATCCATTTCGTTTGCAGCGAATGCAATGCAGATTTGCCTTTTCTGCTTGAGAATGTCTGCCCCCCCTGCCTCTGAAGTATCTTCCTCTTCCTCTTCGTCCACCTCTTCCTCTTGTAGAATCTTGAGCAGGATGCTTTTCTTTGTGAGCAAGGCAAACAGTCTCTTCAGAATATTCAGGGACTGTTTTCTTTCCAAAGGCTTTTTCTCTTTCAGCAAACTTTTTCACAAGAGAGTCAAAGGTTATATCTTTAAGGTTTCCATTTGCTTGTAAAGACTCAAGATAATTGGAGTAGGTAGGATAGAGTGCTTTGAGAAAGGCAATAAGAGAGATATCCAGCTCAACCTTAGTGGATTTAATATCATGCATTATAGACTTTATTTCAGATGCAAGAGCAAGAGGATCCTTATTTTTCAGTTCAAGAGTGAAGAGTTTAATCATGAGTTGAACAACTTCAAGTGCAGAATGTGTATCATAGAGTTCTTTCAGCTTTTGTAAAGCTTCAAAGGCAGTGGAATAGGATGAAATATGACGACTTACTTCCTCATTTACAGGTGCTGCGATCAATGCATAGGCTTTGCTGTTCTTGTTTTCCCAAATGGCGAGTTCTTTGTCTGATGTGGGCTGCACAGGGTCTCTGTCTTCTTCTCCGACACACACTCCTTTCCACAGCTCATTGTAGATGAGGGTGTGTTTCACCATCCGAGACCATTCAGAATAGTTCTCCTTGCCAGTGAGAACTATTCCGACCATAGAAATGATTGAATGCATTCTGTAAAAAATATCTCTGCTAAAAAACTTCTGTTGATAAAAGACTTCTGCTGGAGAAAAAAAATTTCTTATGCCACAGCCTTATGCACTCTATTTTCTTCTAACATTTGCATCAGCATATCAGCATTTCTTATATCAGTAATATTACTATGTTTTGAGAAAAAAAGGTGCTAAGGGATCTCTTCAACATATATCACTTCAATATATATCAATGTAAAAACTGTTAAGAAAACAGCACAATATATAAAACTCCGCTCCAAGTATAAGCATGATATTGCATACTGTAATATGAGTCACATACTTTAATATGTCATAATGCTTTTGCAACATAAATTGGATGAATTCAGTCAAAACTTCGTATAAAATGATTCCAACAAATTATGTTGTCAGGTTGCGCCAAAATCCCTGTCTCAGATAACAACAGGACGAGAACATATTCAAACTTCTGCCAATTTCCAGTGGACAAGAGATCCTTCAACGACTGATAACTTAGCAAACTCAAGAAGCCCTACACCAAGCAGTAATATAGCAAATTCAACAAGACCTCTGGCTCATACAACAGTACCTCGCAATTTCCAGTGGAGAAGATCATATCATTATATATGCCAAAAGGGATATAGAGAAATGGGAAGAGCTAACATATGATTACAGGTTTTTCTCAATAGATGAACAGTTAGCTTGCTACTGTGGGTTCCCAAGATGTCGCGGAATTGTCAATATGGACGATGAGGAGCAAGTAGGGAAAATACGTGTACCGCGCCGTGAGTTGATTGCATGGAAACCTGGTGATGGTAAATGAGAACCTCAGGACAAACCACAAGATGTTTTCAAGATGTGAATGTTCCTGCTTCTATATAAACAGGTCATGATATTTACCTTCGCCTCAATTGGGCTCTATCGACGAATGATCTTTTCGCATCCATTAAATCATACAAATCAACAATTGGTCGGTAAAATTCCTTATAACAGGAGAATGGAGCAGAAGGTGATGTTATTCAATTTGAATAGCAGAGAGAGGAGAATCTATATCAATTGGAGCAGTTCTTACAATAAAACTGAGCAAAAAACTGAGGTCTCTTCTTAAAAAACTGAGCGATACCATAGTTCTTACAATAAAACGATACCACAAACGCAATCACCATTACAAAAACGCAGTTGCATTTTCACCAAAAACACAGTCATGGTTATGACAGCAGAAACGCATCAACGCATAAGGTAACGGAGCTTACATTCAACAGTGCATTCCACACTCACCGCACCATATTCTGTCATGCCAGAGGCGCTCAGGACACAGCCAGAAGCACGCAGTCTCAGGACAGAGGTGCTCAGTCTCAGGACAGAGGGCGCTCAGTGTCAAGGAATCGCTCAGGATGATGCAGCGCTCAGCAGGAGTTACACTATTTTGGGACCTGTGCTCTGATACCATGTCAGGCCAGGTTAACTCCAGAAATTAATGAGCGCAAGAAAGAACTGATGATTTTATTCATTAGCCAACTATTATTTATACATACATAAAATGGATCAGTTCATCTTCTAGATGACTGTCCAGCTTCACCCATCCGTTTCGGATTAGGTGTCAACAGATAGGTACACAAGAGAGAAGCAGTGTTTGGTAGAGGTTCTGGTTTTTTTTTTACAGTCAAAGGATTTACAAATAGGGCATAGGAATACCGAATTGAGACTTTCACAGGTCAGTGAGCCTTATAACAATAGAAGAGGGCATTAAATGTGTAGAAAATATGGCAGAGAATTAGGATCAAAATGGCAAGAATGAAATTCAGAACATGCATACCTGGTGGAGACCACAAAACCAATGGCTCAAATTGGAGCAGGACCAACAATCACCCACTCTAATACCATGTCAAACACACACATGGAAACAATAGAATATTAAAGATAAGCAAGAGTGTACATCTATTATTTGACAATGATATACATTTATAGTACATTCATGTGACCGTTGGGTTCCACATCCCAAGGTCTCTTGGACTTTCATGGCTATTCACATTCTACACCAACCCATAGAGGATTAGGTGTCCAACAATCTACCTGACCTCCAAATTTGTTACTGAGACTGACTTATGATTCTGTGACCTTTATCTCTGAGGTTTCCATGCTGCACCATAGGCGTGGACTTGACCTCAGATTTTATGACCCCTTATACCTTGCAACTCTACTACCTAAATCCTTGAGGTCGCTAGGTCACTAGGTCACAAGTCACTTGAATGCCAAATTTTTGACTAAGACTAGCCTGGGACCTGGCGACCTCTCCAAACACCACATGTGTGACCTTTTCCTATATATAACTACCCTCCCTATCACACATTTGTACATTTGGATAGAGATATCACACAACAGAGAGACTTGACAACTGGGCAAGGTGCATGACTCCTGTCCAAGTAGATGCCTCTTCCCCTTCCTTGGTAATCATTTCTTTTTCCATTTGTCCTTTTTTGACCTCCAACCATGCAGCTTCCCTTCTGGTAGGATTTTATTCGCGTTTTGGCCATTCTCAAACCCATTTCCACCCTAAATCCCTCCATACTTGTGTTATATCAATTTAAATCTTTGTTTCCCAAGCAATAAGCCTAACCCAAGCCCCATTCCCCCTGCTCTCAGTCACTTAGGTATCCAGGGTCCATTAAGGTCAAATTTCCCGTTTCAAGCTATTGTAACATTATTTGTTTTGATAAGTTATATTTTGAGATATATATATATATATATATATATATACACCGTAAAAAAGGGATAAAAGAAAAAATACACAAATGGAAACGAAAAATAGAAAAAGAGAAAAGAGAAAAAATAGAAAATAATCAAAATCCCAAAGAATAAAGCATGCTAGTTTAAACTCCACTCATGTATTTATTAATTATGTTAAATTTATTGTAAGAATGATTTCATTAAACCTAAACTAAATTTTATGTGTAAATAAATAACGACATGTCTTTGTCATTTCTCGTTAAAGTTCAAGAAATTTTCGGTGGTTGAATATCCTAACTGCAAAGATCAACAACTCTATATCCACTCTACACCCCCCTAGCCCATGCGACGTTTAATCAATGGGAGGGATGCAAAAAAGTCATCCACCCCGAAACCACCCTCACCACATGCCTTTTTCTCAACCACTTTGCACCGCCTCACTCCAAAACCATAGACCGCCCACTACCCCCACCCCCCGCGAAATTGACCTTTCTACATTCAACCAATTGTTACACCTCCGCTCCCCCCATTTTCAATCTAAACCTCGTCCACTCATATTCCATCACTTGTCACTCCCTCATACGTTGATTCTGAATCTCGTTAAAAAAATTATGTTGCAAATAAATTCTCCTCCCATGCCATTTAACAAGTATTACCCAATACAAAGATTTAGCCAACCAAAGGCTCTTCTTATTTGTTTTCTTTGAAGTTGACTAGCTTACTATCATCCCCTACCATGCCAACCAGAAATCAATCAATTGCGACAAATACTAGGCCGAACTGTTGCCCAACTTATCAACGAAGATTTCAACACTTTGCTACCTATCAGCCAATAGCAAAACCATCAACTTTTCAGGTAATTGTAGTCATTCTCACACTTCTTTTTGTAGTCATGGCTTCTAAAAAGAAATCAAATGTTATGGAAAGCCCCATGCTGCCCCCTACCATTGATTTAGATCATCAACCTTTATTCAATCAATACTTTAAAATTGCTAAAACCAACTATGAGTTTTCTCTCTATGAACTCCAAAGTTGGTTAAAACATAAATCATTGACCAAAGTGATGAAATAAACTTCTCGCAGTCATCCTTACCATAGTTCAGTATTCCATAGATCCATCATTTCCGAGATTTTGTTGTATGGTGTCATGATAGGTATATTCCTACTCAAAGAACAATAGTTTTTAAAAACAATGAAGTTCTATTTACAATTATTGTTGAGTCAATCAACCAAATGCTGCAAATTCAAAACACTAAACCTTTGCATCCATTTTCTCTAGAATCCCTCATGGACATTTGCAAAAATATTGAATTTCCCCAGAGAACCAGAATTTTTGAAACAATTTTACCAGAAGATGTCCAGTTACCTAAAACCAACCCACCTTATCAGTCATCTATGTTTCAAGAAATGACTAAGTAGATTATATCCATTGCCTCATATATGCTAGGTTATCATTTTGATTAGTGGATTGATGAGGTCTTAATGGGTTTTATGTCAGTTTTCTCCACAAATGAAAAGCCTTCTTTGATTTTCAATTACAGTGGATACTTAGCAGAGTCAATTCATGATTAGTTCATGAAATTTCCTACAGAAGGAGTGTTCAAGTATGCCTCTGTTTTAGTATACTTGTTTTTGTTTAATCAGTCAGAGAGGTTTTCTTTTCCCCTACAGAAGATGGAAAACCAAGGGAATCCACACTCAGTCATCCATTGGACTTCCCTGGTGAGGAAGAACACCACTAAATTCACATTCAATGATTTTGTATATCAATTCCTATATGTTGCTACATCTTTATTCCACATTAATGTAGAACCAAGAAATGGGACAGAGATAAGGAAAATACTTCATCTCAGTGTACATACCAAAATGGGAGATTGGTATTTATACCAAAATTATATAGATATTAGGATATATGGATGTGAGCTTCCTCCATTCAAATTACCTAAATTTGTTCCTATTCGTATATTTGCATTAGAGTATATCAGACAAATGATCAACATGGATCAACTGCATTTTGTTGTAGCAAAGAAAAAGGCTTAATTTAAGTTTAAAACTCAAGTAGGGCCCTTTATTTGTAATGCTAGAGTAGCAAGAAAGGAAGCAGAAGATCTCCTGAGACAGATGAACTTTAAGCTTAGTTTCACCTAGCCTTATGATTCCCTATGAGTAATTTCAAAACTAACGGTAGAACAAAAAACTACCCCATATACTCATATGCTTAGGCCTGAGATAGAACAATTTATAAACCAGAATGAATGGTAGGAAAACACACTTCAGGAAGTAGAGGGATAGGTTATAACATATACACCATCACAGACTCCCCTAAGAGAAGAAAAACAATATAAAAGTCCCAGAGATAGTGCTTCTCCTATGGAAACAACAACTTCAGCAAAGGAATTTAAAATTTAGAGTAAAAGGCAAAAGACAACTAGTACAAGCAATACACATTTAGAAGACTCTACCCAACAAAGCCTAATTATCCTAACAGGCCCATTCATATCATCATCTTCTAACATAGAAGAAATGGTTATAAGCTCTCCTTTATCTTCATCTAGTCCAAATGTGTCATCATCTCAGACAAGAGAATTGCAGCAGAAAGAGAAGAGTATCTTCATAGTTAATAAAGTAGAGGAATGAAGCTTTGATGGCTTCCACCTACACACAGTTTTGGAAGCAGACATCCTCTACCTAACATGGGTTACTTTTTTCCTTCGACACTGAGAAGGGAAAGATGTAAATAGCCTTTCTAGAGCCCAAAGTCACTCTTTCGAGGAATGATGATGATTATACCAAGTCTATTTTTACTTTTGATACAAATTTGATTCATCTTATTAACCAGATTGACCTACATGAACAATATGGTAAAATGATCTATTCTTTCCTTACAAGTTCTGCTATGGTATCATCAAAACTTAAACAATCATTAGACAATGTACAATCTCAGTTAAAGTTAGACAATTTTTCTTCTTCAGCAAAAGATACCAAGATCAAATCCTTAGAGGATTTAATGTAGAAATTGGGATATGATCCCACAGATGTAAAAGTAGTAGAAGAACTTATCAAGACTAAAAATGTAGACATAACTTCTCTAAGAAAATAGCTTAAGTTGTCATCTACAGAAGGTATACAAGAAAAAGAGATAGGTCAACTAGAAATAGAGAAAGAAAATATGTTCAAGATCATAATTGAACAAAATGTGCAGATTGAGAAATGGAGACTGAGATTGAAAAGATCCTAAAGGAAAAGGAACAGAAGGGAACCCCAACACCTGATATAACTTGAAAAACTAAGGAGTCAACTTGATAATTTATAGGAACAGAAACTAAAGATTGATAATGCTTATCTAGCTGAGTTGTAGAATTCATACAAGCTGACACAAAGAGTTCAATTCCTAGAAGGCCAATCTGTTATGATTGATACGATCACACATGCTAGAGAATGTATCTAGATCCAGATAAATGAATCCATCACTGAGATATGGCCTTCAATTGAAATAATCTTTGAGAAGGATGAACTAGTACAGAGGGCCAAGAAAGTCATAGAAGATGTAAAGAAAGAGTTGGGTTCAAAGCTAGGAAGAGCACATGCATTGATAAGGGTTTTGAATTCCAAAACCAAAGATGAATTGGAGGAATATGATATAGAGGACAACACAGAGACCATACTGGAAGTGAGGAGAGTTCTCACTAATAATAATTTGATGATGCAAATGGAAAATAAGTGCCATAACCTCGAATCAAGTATCCAGAGGTTTCACAGGAAATTTTTTAGTTTTACACCAAAAGGGATTGCCTGGATTATAGGGAGTGGCAGATAAATTAATTGATTTAGAAGAATATAAAACAAAATTATGTTCAATTGCAAATGATAAATCCAGGTTTGCAAAGATCAAAGGCACAATCACAATTAAAGCGTTTATTGAAGGCCTCAGTTATGATTTACTCATCAAGCATGAGATAAATCATTTATTTGTGGTAAAACCAACTTTTCGAAAATATACTAAGGTAGATAAAACTTATAGAAGATTAATCAAATACCAAATTCTAGATGAAGAAAGATGGGAAGAATCATGCAAATTGCTGAAGTAATGAGTCAACAACAGTCATCAGTAGATTCAACAATAGAATAGTAGGTTTATGAACCACATCAGCACCAGAATCCTCAAACCTAGAGACAACAACTTCAACAATTTCATTTCTCTATATTTATGTACTTTTTTTGTAGAAATAGATCTAGATATTTTTCCAATGTATCTAGATATTTTACTTCAGATAATTTGGGAACATTTTGTATAAATAATTCCCAATTAGAATTGTAAAGGGTTGCACCCTTGGGCTAATTTTATTTGAAGAAAAATTACATGTATCTGAAGTTGTCTGATACCAATAAAAGGATTATGAATTTGTTTCAAACAACTTGTTATCTCTGTGAGTTTCTTCGTGTTATTCATTCCATTCTGTTATTTCAACATGTATTTAGTTTTATGAAGAAATCTAAGTAAGATATAAATTGAATACCAGTCTATCTTAAATCTATTATGAAGTTATAATCAATTAGAAATATTAGTTTATTATATTATTTGCCTAAATAAACTCCTCTACATCAAGTAATTGTCAATTCTTCGTGAATTTAGATGCATTTTTATTGGTTAGTGAACATAATTTACTAACATTTGTCTTATGATTATTTTAAATATTCTATCTGAATACTTAAAACTCATATTTCTCTGAATTCTTCATTCCAAATATTCTAAAACTAAATTACTGTTTAGAAGTGAAGAAGCATCCCTTTCATTGTGTTGAGAGAAATTAGGACACAATATTTGTTTACATAATCTTAAAACATTGGTCTTCCACAAATTTAAAAACAACCAAAATATTTTATATTCTTTCGCATAATTGCATAACGTAGAATTATCTCGTAGGACAACATCAATTTGGCACTATTGTCGGGGAATGAAATTTGAATCTTTCTCCCTCGGACAACAATTAAGATTTTCCTTTAAGGTGAATAAAGGATTAGCTTGTTGAAATCTTTCACTTGGAGACTCCACAAGCCAAACTCGCTTCTTCCAGACATACCAAATCCCACTATGACCCTGAATTATATTCCTCATTATCATATCCAGAGAGAATTGTAAGAGAAGCTTCTTTAACAAGAAGATTAGAATCTTCCACTTCTTTTTCTATGTAATACAACCTGAAACTATTTCAGTTACTAATCCTTTTGAGCCAGTTCCAATTCCAATTCCCCCTGAATTGTCTGATCTACCCTCTAAGGTATTAGAACTTTTGTCCAAAGGAGTTGATTTATAGTCAGCCCTGCTAGTCCATCAATTGGAATCATATCAAATCCCTGAAACTTTTTCAAAAACACCTAAGTCAGAATGAGAATTATATTTACAGTCGCTTGAGTTAAAACCTACCGATTTTATATCACCTACTGTACATACTTTTGCATCTACTTATGCCAAAAACATAGTTACCGATCAAACGAGAAGGTGAACTGGTACCCGTATTTTTGAGGTAGGAAAAAATCACCTGATTTTGAAAAGTGGTGATGCCAAAATACACTTTTTTTTTTAGCATATTTTTGGCACTTTAAATTTTCGTATGTATCAAGTATGAACATTTTTTTCGATGTTAGTGATTTTCATGCTGATTTTGAAAAGTTTTGATGCAACATCAACATATTTTTTTAGAGGGCTTATTTTTGACACTTTAATTTTTTTTATGTATCAAGTGTGAACAATTTTTTTTTTTTTGTTAGTATTTTTTATCTTGATTTTCAAAAGTGTTGATCAGCATCAACCCTTTTTGTTTAGAGGGCTTAGTTTTTACACTTTAAATTTTCTAATAAATTGTGGGTGAATTTTTTTTTAAATGTTAGTGATTTTCATGTTAGTAAAAAAAGAAAAAAGAAAAAAGATTAATAATAAAAACATGACAAAAAAAAATCAAATACAAAAAAATATATATTAAAAAAAAAAACAAAAAGCCTATAAAAATGTAAAAAAAACATAAAACGTAAAAAAATAAAACATAAAGCATGACAAAAATAAAAATAATAAAAAAATGTTAGTGATAAAACATAAAAATATATAAAAAAATTTTAAAAATATAACAAAAATAAAAAACATAAAATTAATAATAATAATAAAAACTTGACAAAAAAAATAAAAAACATAGAGCATAAAACATGTTAGTAATAAAACATACAAATAAAAATAAAAAAACATGCCAAAAAAAAAATCAAATACAAATATATATATATATAAAAAAAAAAAAAAATTAAAAAAAAAAAAAACCTATAAAAATGTCAAAAAACAAAAACAAAATTAACTCGTAAAAATAAAAAAAATTGAATAAAAAATTAATGAAAAAAATAATAATAAGTAAAAAAATAAAAATAAAAAAATTTTTTTTTTCAAAAAAAAAACATAGTTTAAAGAAAAACAAATCAATCCACACAAAAAAAAAAAATCTAAAAACATTTTTTTAAGTTAAAAAATAATAATAATAATAATAATAATAACTCATTACAAAAAAAGGCTTAAAACAATTACCAAAAAAAGAAGTTTAGATAAAAATAAATAAATAAATAAATAAAAATAAGAAAAAAAATTCAATTAAAAAAAGAAATATATATATATATATATATATATTAAATAATTTAAATAAACAAAATAAAAAACAAAAAATAAAATAAAAATTTAAGAATTATTTTTTTAAATTAAAATTATAAAAATAAAGAAATAACATATTATATATATATATATATATACTAACAAAGAAGAAATTAAATTATAAATTTTTTTAAAAGAAAACACTAAAAAAAATTCAAAGCAATTAAAAAATAAAAACAACTTTAAAAAAATAATTAGAAAAAACAATTTAAAAAAAATAATATTAAAAAAAAAATTAAAAAATAAATAAATAATAAAAAACAATTAAAAAAACACAATTAAAAAAATAAAAACAATTAAAAAAAATAAAAAATAAAAACAATTTAAAAAAATAAATAATTTAAATTCAATTTAAATAAAAACCATTAAAAAGGAACCATTAAAAAAAACAATATTAAAATAAAAAAGCATTCTGCCTCCCGACCCCTCCCTCACCCCACTCCCTGTCACGCCCCTACCCTGGTGGTACTCTTCCAACCGCACGAAGGGGGGTGCGGCACCACCACCCGTTTTCTTTTTAACAATACTCACAAGTGTGGACTATGCCTAACTTTCATACTTAGTTTATTTTTCAACTTTCTAAGTATTATCTTTGTTTAGCACAATGGAAACATTCATAAAAGATTCATCATCATTATCATTTTAATATAAGTGCATAGCGGATAATAAACAGGAGGGGCAACTCCCTGCAATATGAGTCTACCCAATAATAATGATAATATAAGAATCCTTGTAAATTTACAACCGGAGAGGAACCCCAGGTTCCAGCTCTTAAAACTAGCAAACTTACAACCTCAACTTGCACCATCGTGCAGCCTTGCCTTTCACCGGGCAAAGGTGCCCACAGACCACCTCCACCATTGACCGTCATTCAACTTTCGTTCGGACCGCCCGCCGTTCAGCTGCCTCGTACAGCACTGCCCAGTCATGTCGCCCACCCAGCGCACACCCTGCAGCTCATCTATACCATGCCAACCGAAACACACCCCGCCCAAACCACAGCGCCAAACATCGTTTCATTCAGCTCCTGGGGCACTCCTGCCCAGCTCGTCAAATTACCGGGTCAACCAACTCGTGGGTCGCCCATTCTGTCACCTCGGCACTCCTACCCGAGCTTGCTCAATCTCTGTGTCAATCACCCGCGGTCGCCCGTTTTGTCACCTCGGATGTTTCTCCCCAACTCAACAAATGATCGTGTTGACCAACTTGCCCATTCTGTCACCTGGGGCACCTCCGCCCAAGCTTGTCGAGTTACCGTGTGCATTGGCCCTGCGTTTAACCCATCACACATCCGTGTGTGCCTGCCCCGTGTTCAGCCTGCGACCTGTAAGGCCCATGAGTCATCATTACGAGTTAGTGGGTCAGGTGCTCCAACCGAGTGCATTTAACCGATGAGTCAGCACAAGTCGGCGCGGGCACACGAAGGCAAGATGAGTTGTGTGCATTTAATCGACGAGTCGAGGGCAGTCCCACACGACGTGACGAGTTGACCAAACGAGCCAAGGAGCGTCGTACGAAAGTCATTTTGTGAAAATGGCTAAGTGTTGGTGAGTTTATATGGGAGGGTAGTCCTGCACATGGGTGCCCACACCATAGGCCAACATGAGAGATTGGCGAAATAACCAAATGGTGGGTAGGATTGGCAAGTCGGAACCCAAACCAAAGGTTAGGTCGCCATATATAGTAACAGAGGAATGGTGGAGAAAGACATTAGGCGATAAGCGAAATCTTCAAGTGAACGAGCTAGCAAGGTGATGTGAGCTGCAAACTTAGCGAGAATCGGGTGAAGGGCGAAGTGCAGGCAGCAGTTGGGTGGAAGCACGGAGCTAAGGAAAAACGTGAAGATGTGTAGAACCACAAAGCGGATAGACGGTGGTATCACAGGTCGGGCGGTGGTGTAACCACAGGTCGGAGGTGTGACAAACTGGTCGTAGCGAGTGGGCACATGAAGGTGTGATAGGTTAACAGTAGGGCGGGCATACAGAGGCATGACGAGTTGGCCGTAGCAGGTGGGCACGCACAGAGGTGCGATGAGTTGGTCGCAATGGGTGGGCGCGTGTGGAGGTGATGAGTTCGTTGACAAGGTGGTTTGGTGGATGGGTAGAGTGCCCGAGGTGACGAATTGGGTGACCCATGAGTTGGGCGACCCAGGAGCCGGGTGACTCAGTTGTGTAGGCGAGTGGGCAAGAGCGTGCCAGGTGGAAAGGACGGGCAACCCATGAGTCAGTGAAGTAAAGTGAGCGCGGTGTGTTGGTGGCATGGTGTAGGAAAGCCGCGGGGTGTGCGACGAGTGAGCAACATGACCAGGCAGTACTGCACGAGGCACGAAGGGTGAATGTTGGAGGTGGCCCGTGGGCACCTCTGCCTAGTGAAAGGAAAGGTTGCACAGTGGTGTAGGCCGAGGTTTTAATTTTGCTGATTTTGAGAGTTGGAACCTGGGGTTCCTCTCTAGTTGTAAATTTTTGAAAATTATGATATTGTCATTATTATTGGGCAGACTCATATTGCAGGGAGTTGCTCCTCTTGTTTATTATCCTTGTGCACTTATGTTAAAATGATAATGAAGATGAATGTTTCTGTTGTCTGAAACAAATATAATACTTAGAAAGTTGAGAAATAAACTAAGTATGAAAGTTAGGCGTAATCCACACTTGTGAGTATTGTTAAAAGGAAAATGCGTGGTGGTGTCGCACCCCCCTTCGTGCGGTTGGAAGAGTACCACCAAGGTAGGGGAATGACAAGTGGTATCAGAGCCAATTACTGATACGTTACGAAGAAGTTCAAATACTTGACATTCGTGACAGTTGATTCAAGTTTACAGGTGAAGTGGTACAATCTGAACATTGTGATAGGTGGTATCCGGGTTGATTCAGTTGAAGTTTGTGTTGTTTGAAGGTTGATGACTATTGAAGGTGAGAAGATATCGAACGCTTGTTGAATGGATGAACATGGTAAAAAGAGCTTTTCAAAAGTTGAAATACATGGGTGATTATTGGAAAGAAGAACCGCAGAAACATTATTAGGCTTTTGTACAAGAGTGGGAATCCTTGATACATCTAGGGAGAAAGATAGCAAATTTGCAGGAAGACTTGAATAATATTTATGTGAAGACTGATGAACTCAAGGGACTTGATGAAGAGATCCAGCAGGGTGATCTTCAGCTCCAAGAACTCATGAATGAGAGAGTTCGGTTGAGGAAGAAAAGCACCATGGCGAAAGCAAAAGTCAAGGAGCTCAAGGACAAGATAAAGAAGGACTTTCTTGGTAGAAAGATCATTGTGATAGAGTAGGATGAGCTCGATTACATTGACAGACTTGGGGAATATCACCGAGACATTTAGTTAGATGTTCGAAGGCTTAGTTCACTTCGTATAGAAGGAGTCAATGGGCGCTTGATTGGCGCACTTAGGCAGGGAATGATGGAGGACAAGATTGAAGGGATTCAAGAAGAACCACGATCAAATTGCTTAGATGAGCCAAGCAATGAGGTGAAGTACCTTAAGAAGGAAGTCAGGTCGAAGCACAAGTCGATAGACTCTTCTGAGGCCAAATTGTTGAAGAAGGTTGCTAAAGTAAGATGCAAGATCAAGCTGAAAAAGGATGGTGATGCCTTGAAGCTGAGTTTTGTGTAGGTGACCGTATGTGGCAAGAGATTTCAAGCTTTAGTAGACACAGAAGCTACTCATAGTTTCCTTAGTAGGAAAGCAACAAAGTCTTTTGGAAAGAAAGATGAAATGGGAAGAGAGTGGAGTGCTTTCAAAGCAGTAAAATCTACAATGAACGTTGTGATTGGTGTGATGGAGAACACTCAAGGGAGAGTGGGCTCTTGGTTTGGAAAGTTGGACTTGAGGATCGTGGACTTGGATGATCATTCTATGGTGTTGGGGCAAGACTTTTTGAAGGTTGCACAAGCCATACCAATGGTGGACTGGGACATTCTCTTGATTACAGCTGAAGGGAGAACTTTGTTGGTTCTGATGAATAGAAGGAGTTGCTTCTATGACTTTGTATCCAAAAGATCCAAATGTGAAGCATGTTGATGTGGAGCAAAGAGGACTTGGATGTATGACTCAAACAACGAAGGAAGGGAAGTTAGTAAACTTCATTGCAAGAGCTAGAAGGAAAGATGAGGGTGGAAAATCAATTTCACACATCTTGAGACACTTGACAGGAGCATCTTCTACCAAAGATCTTCACAATGGAGTTGCAGATGAAGGAAGTTCGAATACTTTTTCAGTGGCAGTGGTTGGGGAAGATTACACAGGCAGAGATCCGACTAGCATAGTGGATTTTTGCAGATATGCCATGGGAATATATGATTTTTAGTTGATGAAGGACAAGCTTGAGAAGCTTGGTTGTACACAAGAAGAGGTTGGAGTTGTGCACAAGTACTTGAAGACACAACATCAATTTAATACATGGGTGGATGAGAGTCAAGGAGGGAACTTCCTAGCCTTCCTTTCTTGATAGACAACCTTGGAGGGAGGTTGGTGGAATGACCTTGACACTTAGAAGGGTTGCACCACCTTGGCAAGGGGCCTTCGGAGGAGGCTTCTTTATTTGACAGGTTGATGATGCTGGGATGTATGCGACTGCTTAGCAGCACATTGGCATTAGCATCATGGATAACATGTTGCAAATGGGATGGGCATACCATGGACCTGAGCATGGCTTATTTTGGAAAGATTCTTGATCAAGTTGAGATTATAACAATATGCTGAGAAAAAATTGGTGCTGGCATGGAGAAGGTACATTCTCATGGGTTGAGCATGATGGTTGGATTAGCTACCCAACTAGTTTGATGACATGGGGGCATGCAGTGCGCTAAGTTTGTGTCAGATAGATGTCTTGGTTTTGAAATATGTTATGTTGGCTGGAGTATTATGCAGAGATTCACATGATGGAGACCATCGTATTACATATGTTGCAGGGATTTTTGGAATATATGGACTGACAAAAGTCATGGATCAAGTAGACTTCTTCTTTGTACATAGACCGATGGTTTATGAGACAGTGGTTGATTGACAGTCTTGGTGACAAGATGGTTGTTGGGATGGAGAATTGTTGAGGACGACAATGACTTTAAGTGGGGGTGGATGTAAGGCCCACGAGTCATCGTTACGAGTTAGTGGTTCGGGCGCTCCAACCGAGCACATTTAACTAACGAGTCAGCACAAGTTAGTGTGGGCGCACAAAGGTGAGATGAGCTGGGCACGTTTAACCAACAAGTCGAGGGTGCGCCTACACGACGCGATGAGATGACCAAACGAGCCAAGGAGGATCGCATGAAAGTGTTTTTGTGAAAATGGCTATGTTGGCGAGTTTATATGGGAGGGTGGTCCCACAAATGGGCACCCACACCATAGGCCAACATGAGAGATTAGTGAAATCACCAAATAGTGGGTTGGCTTCACAAGTTGGAGCCCCAACCAAAGGTTAGGCCACCATATATACTAACGGAGGAATGCTGGAGAAAGACATCAAGCAATAAGCGAAATATTCAAGTGAACAAGCTAGCAAGGTGATGCGAGCTACAAACTTGGTGAGAATTGGGTGAAGGGCAAAGTGCAAGCGGCGGCTGGGCCGAAGCACGAAGCCAAGGAAAAACATGCAAATGCATAGAACCACAGGGTGCACGGATGGTGGTATTGCAAGCTGGGTAATGGTGTAACTGTAGGTCGGAGGCGTGATGAACTGACCACAGTGAGCAGGCACAAGAAGGTGTGATGGGTTAACCACAGGGCGGGCACGCACGGAGATGCGACGAATTGGCTGCAGTGGGCAGGCGTGCGCGGAGGTGACACGTTGGTTGACACGATAGTTCGGTGGATGGGTGGAGCACCCGAGGTGAGGAGCTGGGTGACCCACGAGTTGGGCGACCCACGAGCTGGGTGACACGGTTGTGCAAGCAAGTGGGCAGGAGCCCGCCAAGTGGAACGGGCGAGCGACCCACGATTTGGTGAAGTAAGGTGAACGTGGTGTGTTGGTGGCATGGTGTAGGCAAGCTGCGGTGTGTGCACCGAGTGGGAGACACGACCGGGCAGCGCTACACAAGGCAGCCGAACGATGGGTGCGAGCCGAACAAAGTTTTTGAAATGTGAACAGTGGATGTGGGCCATGGGCACCTCTGCCATGAAAGGAAAGGCTACACGATGGTGCACGCCGAGGCTGTAAGTTTTCTGATTTTGAGAGTTGGAACCTAGGGTTCCTTTCCATTTGTAAATTTATGAAAATTTTGATATTGTCACTATTATTGGGCAGTCTCATATTGCAGGAAGTTGCCCCTCCTGTTTATTATCCGTTGTGCACTTATGTTAAAATGATAATAATGACGAATGTTTTACGAATGTTTCCAATGTGCTAAACAAAGATAATACTTAGAAAGTTAAGAAATAAACTAAGTATGAAAGTTAGGCGTAGTCCACACTTGTGAGTATTGTTAAAAAGAAAATGGGTGGTGGTGCCACACCCCCCTTTGTGCGGTTGGAATATTACCGCCAGGGTAGGGGCATGACATGACCCAACCTTCTTTTATACTGCCGCCCGACCTATAGTTTTGCCTGCTGCCCAACCTGATTTCTAACCTGTTAGCTTGCCCTATGGCCTTGTTGCCTACGGCTCCACTCGAAATGCTTTCACCTTGGCTCCGTGCTTTGGCCTAGCCACTGCCTACATTTCACCCTTCACCCAAGTCCACCAAGTTTGCAACTCATCTTCTCTAGCTCGCACTTCCAAGACTTGATGATTTTTCTTGATGTCTTTCTCCACCATTCCTCCACTAATATATATGGCAGTCTAACTTTTGGTTGGGGCTCCAACTTGCCAAGACGACCCACTATTTGGTTAATTTTCCAATCTCCAATGTCGGCCTATGGTGTGGGCGCCCATGTGCAGGACCGCCCTTCCATATAAGTTCACCACCTTCCAACACTTAGCCATTTCCACATATGACTTTCTGCGGTTGTTCCTTGGCTTGTTCGGTCTACTCGTTGTGTCGTGCGAGTGCACCCTCAACTCGTCGGTTAAACGCACCCAGCTCGTCTTGCCTCCGTGCACCCACGCTGACTCGTGCCAACTCGTCGGTTAAATGCGCTGGGTTGGAGCACCTGACCCACCAACTCGTAATGATGACTCGTGGGTCTTACATCCTCCCCCACCTAAAGTCATTGTCGTTCTCAGAAATTCTCCATCCCAACAACCATCTGTCACCAATATCATCAAACCATACGAACTGTGTATATGGGTAATCCAGATGTGTCCACCTCTCGACCTACGCCATAGATATGCCACTGCTCTGCAAGGAATCATGTGTTGGTACCCCTCATGTCAGTGATTAGTTAGGTAGCTAATCCTGTTAGAAATATTACAGAGCAATGGAACACATAAAATATTGCAGAAATATAAACACAGAAAACGCATAAGAAAAGAGAGACACAGATATACGTGGTTCACCCAGTTTGGGCTACGTCCACGGAGAAACAACCAGTCCTTCCTTTTATATTATCCAACAAACTGAAGAGATACAACCTACAGCAGATCAGCTGTAACACCCTCTTCACTCTCAATATCCTCTCTCTTTCTCACTCAGAATATATATCTACATAGACACAATAAAATTCCCTCATATATAGTGAGGGGTTTCCTTCTAGGGCAAAAAACCCTAAATTAAACATAACTTCTATCGTCAGATCTCCACCTAATGAACGGCCCAGATTGACTAGAAATTACTATACTTTTACAAGGCAATTTTACATCTATTCTTAGCTTCGGGGGCGCTGCCCCCGAAACCCCCCCGCGAGGAGGAGGGCTCCCCAAAGGTCACAGCCCCCCCCCCCCCCCCCCCCCCCCCCCCCCGGGGACCCCCCTGCAGCGAATATTTTATGGGCGGCAACGAACTGGGGTCCAATGTGGCAATACCTTTGAATACAGAAGATAATCAGGCTCCACACCCAACAATCTCCCACTTGGAGACTGATTATAGCAACTCCACCGCTGCTTCATTTACTAGACAATGACTCCTCTTTGGACCTGGTTGTTTCTCATCTTATTCATCATACTTGAAGACTAATTGAAACTGAGCATATTCTTAGTTTCTCCCTAGTTACGACTTTTGTTAGCATATCTGCAGGATTCTAGCTAGTGTGTATCTTTTCCAACTTCAACTCTCCACCTTCCAACATTGATCGTATGAAATGGTACTTGAGCTGTATGTGTTTAGTCCTAGAATGAAATGTTGAGTTCTTTGCAAGATGAATGGCAATTTGGCTATCACTATATAACGTGCCCATATCATGATCCTTACCCAATTCACCCATAAACCTTTGTAACCAAATCATTTCTTTACTAGCCTCTGTAGCATCAACATACTCTACTTCTGTTGTTAAAAGTTCAACAACACTTTGGATTTTTGAAACCCAACTGACAGTTGTTCCACCTACAGTAAATACATATCCTGTAGTGCTCCTCCTATTATCCTTGTCACTTGCCATATCTGCATCAACATATCCCTGTAGAGCAATGTTTGAACCACCAAAACATAATGCTTGATTTGTGGTACCTCTCAAATACCTGAGAATCCACTTCGCCGCCATCCAATGTTCTTTTCCTGGATTGTTCATGTACTTGCTTACAACTCCCACTACATGTGCAATATCACGCCTTGTGCAGACCATTGCATACATTATGCTTCCAACTACTGATGCATATGGAACTTTAGACATATGATCCATTTTTTCCTATGTCTTGGGACACGCCTCCTTACTTAATTTGAAATGGCTAGCCAAAGGTATACCAACTGGTTTTGCATTCTGCATATTAAACCTTTTCAACACCTTTTCTATGTACTCACTTTGAGACAATGTTAATTTGTGATTCTTCATGTCTCTAGTTATTCTCATACCAAGGATTTGTTTTGTAGCACCCAAATCCTTCATTGCAAATGAGTTTGCCAATTTCCTTTTGAGCACATTTACTTCCTGCATGTTAGAACTTGCAACAAGCATGTCATCTACATACAACAACAATATAATATAGTTTCCATCATTTTTCCTTTTGAGATAAACACACTGATCAGAGTGACACCTAGTATAACCTTGTAAAGACATAAACCTGTCAAATTTTAGATACCACTACCTTGGAGCCTGTTTTAAGCCATATAAGCTCTTCTTCAACTACACATTAGTTTCTCCTTCCCTTTTACCTCATATCCTTGTGGCTGCTGCATATATATCTCTTCCTCCAAATCCCCATGGAGAAAGGTTGTCTTTACATGTAACTGCTCAAGATGTAAATCTTCAGCAGCTACTGGACTTAGAATAGTTCTGATTGAAGTCATTTCAACAACAGGAGAAAATATCTCATCAAAGTCTATACCCTTTTTCTGTGCAAACCGTTTCACCACAAGTCTAGCTTTATACCTTTTTCTACCTCCATCTTCTTCCTTCAACTTGTAAACCCATTTATTCTGCAATGTTGTTTTACCTGCAGGCAACCTGGCTAAGTCCCAAGTCTGGTTATGTGCTAAGGAGTCCATCTCTTATTTCATGGCTTGCTCCCACTTCTTCCTAGTTTCTACCTGCACTGCTTCTTCATAACATTCTGGTTCACCAAAATCAGTCAACAATACATAATAGAATGAAGGAAAGTATCGTTTAGGGGGTCTACTTATCCTAGTAGATCTTCTAACACCACTTTCAGGTGTTTGAGGTGCTTGTTGTTGTTGTGGTTTTTGTTCTAGCTATTGATCATTATGATTTTTAGGCACCATCACTTTTCCTGTGATATCGTCAAACATTGTGTCTTCTCTGTTTTCTTTTTCCTGTTTCTTTTCCTGCAACTGATTCTTATACAATACCTTTTCATTGAATATTACATCTCTGCTCTTAATGATTTTGTGTTTTTCATAATAATATAAGCGATAACCAAAATCATTAACACCATATCCAATAAAGGTACATTCTTTGATTTTTCCTCAAGCTTTGTTCTATTTTCTTTATTAATGTGGACAAAGGCTTCACAACCAAAAATCTTTAAAAAAGAGTAGTTTACCTTTTTACCTATCCATGCCTCCTCTAGAATACCACCATCCAAGGAACTTGAAGGCCCTCTATTTAATAGATAAACAGCAGTGTCTATAGCATCTGCCCAAAATTGTAAAGGCAATCCTGCATGCAATCTCATGCACCTTGCACGCTCCATGATTGTCCTGTTTATCCTTTCTGACACACCATTTTCTTGTGGTGTTCTTGGAACTGTCTTCTCTCTGCGAATTTCATTCTTTGAACAGTACCTATCAAACTCTTTACTGCAATATTCACCTCCATTATCTGATCCGAGACACTTCAACCTTTTCCTTGTCTCATTTTCAACCAAAGCTTTCCATTTCTTGAAAGTATCAAATACATCAAATTTATTTCGAATACAATAAATCCAGGTTTTTCTAGTTGCATCATCAATAAAAGTAACATAATAATGAGAGCCACCAAGAGATGATACCTGAGCAGGTCCCCATACATCTGTATGCACAAGCTCTAATTTTTTTCTCTTCTTTTCTTTCCCAACTCTAAGGAATCTGACTCTCTTCTATTTTCCATAAACACAATTTTCACAGAATTTTAAATCAACATGCTTCAAACCTGGCAACAAATTTCTTGAGTGAAGAATCTGCATCCCCTTCTCACTCATGTGCCCAAGCCTATGATGCCACAATGCCGTATCTTCTCCTGTAGAGGTTAAAGCATTAACAGAATTAGAAATACCATTGCATAAATACAATGTACCAACCTTTCCTCCTTTCACTATTACCAAGGATCCTTTAGTGACCTTCCAAGTTTTATCTGTGAAAGTACTTACGCAACCTTCACCTCCCAACTGCCCTGTTGAAATCAGATTTTTCTTCAGATCTGGAACATGCCTTACCTCCTTCAATAGCCATTGATTTCCATTCTATTGTTTTATGAAAACTGTACCCATTCCAACGATTTTATAGGGTTTATCATCACCCAATCGAACCTGTCCAAAATCTCCTTGAACATAATCATGAAAATGTTTCTTATCAGGTGTGGCATGGAATGAGGCCTCTGAATCTACCACCCAGGCATCAATAATATTTTCTAATGAAAGAATCAAAGCATCTTGCAGCACATCACCTGTTACATTCGCTTCATGATTAGTTTCTTGCTGCGCGTCTCCTTCTCTTTCCTTCTGGGACTTGCAGTCTTTCTTTAGGTGTCCTTTCTTCCCGCATTTCTAGCACACTATCCCCGATCTGGACTTGGATCTGCCTTTTCTTGACTTACTGCGATATCCTAGGCTCTTTCCTCTTTCCATTTTTCTTCCCCTAGTCTCTGCAGTCAAAGCACTACCTGATGTCTCACTGGAGCTTTTTCATCGCATTTCCTCAGTAAGGATTGCACCGAAAACATCATCAAACTTTAAAATACTAGATCCAAAGACAGAGTTACTAGTGGCCATAACTAAGCCATTCCAACTTTCTGGCAATGAGCACAGAAATAACAGAGCCCTAACTTCATCATCAAAATTTACCCCTACAGAACTTAACTGATTTGTAACTGCATTAAAATCATTTAAATGGTCTGCAATAGATCCACCTTCTGACATCTTCATATTAAATAAACGCTTCATAAGAAATACCTTATTTGAGGCTGAGGGTCTTTCATATAGTTTGGCCAATGCTGACATTAAACCCTTTGTTGTCGTTTCCTTTGAAATATTAAACGCTACTGATGCTGCTAGGCACAGCCGAATTGTTCCAAGTGCATTTCTATCAAGAATGTTCCATTCTGTGTCTGTCATACTCGTCGGCTTCTTGTCTTTCCCCTCAATGGTAGGTACAGATCTCTCTGATACAGATAATCTTCCATCTACATCTTCCACAACTGGTAGTTTTGGCAGTTAAATTTTTTGACCCTAAACCTACCATCTTCTGCCATTGCTCCCACTCGAACCAGGAACCCTTCTCTCCTGCGAGTTTATCAGCCAAATAAATCTTCGGCTCTGATACTAGTTGTTAGAAAATTATATATTATAGAGCAATGGAACACATAAAATATTACAGAAATATAAACATAGAAAACGCATAAAACAAGAGAGACATAGATATACATGGTTCACCCAGTTTGGGCTATGTCCACGGAGAAACAACCAATCCTTCCTTTTATATTATCCAGCAAACTGAAGAGATACAACCTACAGCAAATCCGTTGTAACACCCTCTTCGCTTTCAATCTCCTCTCTCTTTCTCACTCAGAATATAGATCTACATAGACATAATACAATTCCCTCATATATAGTAAGGGGTTGCCTTCTAGGGCAAAAAACCCTAAATTAAACATAACTTCTACCGTCAGATCTCCGCTTAATGAACGACCCAGATTGACTAGAAATTACTATACTTTTACAAGGCAATTTTACATCTATTCTTAGCTTCAGGGGCACTGCCCCCGAAACCCCCCGCCAGGGGGGGGCTCCCAAAAGGTCGCAGCCCGCCCCCCCCGAACCCCCCTTGCAGCAAATATTTTACAGGCGGCATTTTGAACTGGGGTCCAATGTGGCAATACCTTTGAATACATAAGATAATCAGGCTCCACACCCAACAAATCCAACCATGCATCGCCTCCAAAAGAACTCATGCCCCTACATCATCATGACTGTCCACTGCATGCTACTTGTCAATTTGTGTCATCTCACCCTTAGATGCCTGCTCAAAATGTTGGAGACTCATTGCTATGAGCAACTAACAATGAGCCTCTTCTCCATGATAGTCTAAGAAAATGAGGAGGGGTAGAGCCTGAAGGCTCTCCCTCACTGATCAACTCAATCCACCTATCTGGATCCTCCTCTTCTAATCTCTACAAGTATGCTTCCCGATCCTCCGTCTAAACATTCGGTCTCACATACTCATCGTCATCATCATTCTCCACTACCTCTAGCCTCCTAGATAGATCCAAGATGCTCTCTGACAATGTCCTGATAACCTGTGACTTCTCCATAAGCTTTGCCTCTATAATAGACAATCACTTATAGACCTCTTCATCTTGCTTCTTATTCTCCACTTTCATTGCTGTCAATTTACACTCAACCTTAGTCACTCCTATGGTCAAAACACCGATAGGTACATCCTCTCATCTGTCGGAAATGTATAGTTTCTTCAAATGGGGAACAACCATAGCTTCAAATTGCTTCATAAACTCCAAGCCCAGTATAGCCTCATAGTCATCTATCCACACTATAGTCAAATCAACCTTCCTGTCCATTCACAAAGTGTCACATCCACCTTCTCAGCTACATCAATCACCGAATCTGGAGGAGAATTCACTGCCTTCATTTGTGCCTACACTGGTACAAATTTTAGACCAACCCTTCTCACAATATCCTTGCTCATAAAGTTGTGAGTTGCCCCACTATCCACCATAGTGAGTACAACATCACTCCCAACTTTCATTTCGACATAGTCTAACTTGTCCCTTTCCGGGTCTCTTCATGAGACAACCTTCGTAGCCACTGTAGCTCCCACAACCTGCATAACCCCTACATAAGTTTCTTCTTTCTTTTTCACATTGGCTTGCGCTAAGGCAGCCAATTTTGGTATTGAAGGATAATTCTTCACCATGTCTGGTTCCTCACATATCCAACACTTCAGTGGTTTCTTTGTCTTTGTCTTATCATATGATCTAGAAGACTCATCTTTTGTAGACTTTTCTTTCAGTTTGTCATTATTTTTCTTCTTCTCATCAGATCCTTCATCATAGTGTTCTACCAAGCGATCCACAACAGCAAATGCTTCTTCAAGTGTTTTTATCTTTTGCCTCTTCACTTCGTTTTACGCCTAAGGTTTCAGCCCTATGATAAAGTTGAACACCTAGTCCCTTTCCCCCATGCCTGGAGGTTCCAAAACTACACTTGAGAACTCTCGCTGATAAGCTTGTAGAGTCCCTGTTTGCTTTATGTATTTTATCTTCATCCTTGCATCCCATGTTTCATCTTGTGGACTAAAATGAGTTTGCAAAGCCTTCTTCATTTCATCCCACAAAGTAATTTCTGCAACATTGCCATTGGCAATTTGGTCCATCCTCCTTCGCCACCACATATTAGCATCTTTCGTCAAGAATTAAGGAGCTACCTTCGCTTTGGTTTCCTCATCGGACATCCCCAAACACTCCAGGTACTGTTCCATATCCCATAGAAAGTTACCAAGATTTTTCGCGCTCCTTGTCCCATCATAATAATATGGCTCTTTGACTTTCACATGAGCCACACCTCCACCTGAGTTGTGCCCAACAACCCTCTTCAAAACCACGATCTCATTTCGAGCATCCTCAAGATATTTTTGCAATTTCAATATTTCTACCAAACCTTGATCTCTTGCTTCACCAATCTTCTTGACTTCTTCTTCTGTTTATGTATATTTCCATTCAGTATAATCGTATCAAACCTTGAGGTCTTCAAGCTCCCCTTTCACCTTAGCATATCCTTCCTGAACCTGCGTGTTCTCAGCCTTCATCGAAGCCATATTAGAAGCCAACTCCTCCATACGATCCAATACCCTATCAAAGAAAGCTTCACTTGCATCCTTGCCAAATTCACCTATCACAACATGAGGTTCTTCTGCCATCTCTACCATATGCCTTCTTTGTGATGTTGTATAGACCATAAACCAATCTCACTAAAGCCCTGTAGGAAAATAAGGACCTCTGATACCACTTGTGACAAAGTGAAAGTGTATCAGCTTCACCTGCAAACCCGGTTCCACTGAATCAAGCTCTAATACGAACTGTCACGCCGCTACCTTGGTGGTACTCCTCCAACTACACAGAGGGGGGTGCAACACCACCACCCATTTTCTTTTTAACAATACTCACAAGTGTGGACTATGCCTAACTTTCATACTTTGTTTATTTTTCAACTTTCTAAGTATTATCTTTGTTTAGAACAGTAGAAACATTCATAAAAAATTCATCATCATTATCATTTTAACATAAGTGCACAATGGATAATAAATAGGAGGGGAAACTCCCTGCAATATGAGTCTACCCAATAATAATGACAATATCAGAATTCTTGCAAATTTACAACCAAAGAGGAACCCTAGGCTCCACCTCTTAAAATTAGCAAACTTACAACCTCATCTTGCACCACTGTGCAGCCTTGCCTTTCACCGAGCAGAGGTGCCCATGGACCACCTCCACCATTCAACGTTGTTCAAATTTTCTTCAGACCACCCATCATTCTGCTGCCTTGTGTAGCGCTGCCCAGTCGTGTCACCCACCCGATGCACACCCCGCAACTTGCCTACACCGTGTTAATCGAAACACACCCTGCCCGACCTACCGTGCCAACCGTCATTTCGTTCAGCTCGTGGGGCACTCCTACCTAGCTCGCAAGTCGCCTGTTCTGTCACCTCGGGCGCTCCTACTCGAGCTCGCCCAAACTACGTGTCAACCACCCGTGGTCGCCCGTTCTATCATCTTGGGCATTCCGACCCAACTCGCTAAACGGTCGTGTCGACCAGCTCACAAGTCGCCCCTTCTGTCACCAGGGGTGCCCATGCCCAAGCTCACTGAGTCACCATGTGCGCTTGCCTTGCGCTTAACCCATCACACTTCCATGTGTGCCCGCCCTGCGGTTAACCCGTCACACTTCCGTGTGCGCCCGCCCTACGTTCGGCTTTCGACCAGACCTATGGTTATATCACCGCCCAACCTACGGTTTCATCCACTGCCCAACCTGCGTTCTAACCTGTTAGCTCACCCTACGGCCTTACTGCTTGCAGCTCCACCTGAAATGATTTCGCCTTGGCTCCGTGCTTCAGGCCTAGCCACCACCTGCACTTCGCCCTTCACCTAAGTACGCCAAGTCTATTGCTCATCTTCTCTAGCTCGCGCTTCTAAGACTTGATGATTTTTCTTGATGTCTTTCTCCACCATTCCTCCTCTAATATATATGGCAATCTAACTTTCGGTTGGGGCTCTGACTTGCCAAGCCGACCCACCGTTTGGTTAATTTTCCAATCTCCAACGTCGGCCTATGGTGTGGCCACCCATTTGCAAGAACACCCTTCCATATAAGTTCACCACCTGCCAACACTTAGCCATTTTCTCGTATGAATTTCGTGTTACCATTCCTTGGCTCATTTGGTCAACTCGTCACGTCGTGCAGGCATGCCCTCGACCCACCATTAAACACACCCAACTCGTCTCGCCTCCGTGCACCCATGCCGACTCATTCCAACTCGTCGGTTAAATGCACTCGGTTGGAGCACTTGACCCACCAACTCATAACGATGACTTGTGGGTCTTACACTCCCCCTCTCTCCTCCCTCACCCAGCCACTCCCTCCCCTCTCCCCTCCTCCACCCTATCCCCACCCCACCCCCCTCCCTCACCCGGCCCCCACCCCACCCCCTCCCTGACCCGACCCCCACCCCATCCACTTCCCTCACCCCCCTCCACCTGAGCTCATCGAGTTATTGTGTGCACCCGCCTTGCAGTTAACCCGTCGCATTTCAGTGTGTGCCTGCCCTGCGACCCAACTCACGATTATACCACTACCCGACCTACAGTTTCGCCCGCTGGCCGACCTGCTTTCTAACCTGTCAACTCGCCCTACGGCCTTGCTGCCTCCGACTCCACCCAAAATGCTTTCACCTTAGCTCTGTGCTTCAGCCTAGCCACCGCCTGCACTTCACCCTTCACCCAAGTCTGCCAAGTCTGCAACTCGTCTTCTTTAGCTCGCACTTCGAAGACTTGATCATATTTATTGATGTCTTTATCCACCATTCCTTCGCTAATATATATTGCGGTCTAACTTTCGATTGGGGCTCCGACTTGCCAAGCCAACCCACCGTTTGGTTAATTTGCCAATCTCCAACGTCAGCCTATGGTGTGGGCACCCATGTGTAGGACCACCCTTCCATATAAGCTCACCACCTACCAACACTTAGCCATTTTCGCATATGACTTTCATGCGGCTAGTCCTTGTCTCGTTCGATCAGCTCGTCGTTTTGTGCGAGCGCGCCCAGCTCGTCTCACCGGTTAAACCCACCCAGCTCGTCTCGCCTCCATGCGCCCATGCCAACATGTGCCGACTCGTCCGTTAAACGCACTCGGTTGGAGCGCCTAACCCACCAACTTGTAACAATGACTTGTTGGTCTTACACTCCCCCTCCTTCTCCCCTCCCTCACCCAGCCACTCCCTCCGCTCCCCTCTCGCCTCCCCCATCCGGTCCCCACTCCATCCCCCTCCCTCACCCGGCCCCCACCCCACCTGTCACGCCCCTACACCTGTAGTAGTCTTCCAACCGCTTGTAGCAAGGTGCAGCACCACCGAACGCTTTCTTTTCACCAATACTAACATTTGTGGACTACGCCTACTTCCAATTTAACATTACTTAGCTTGTGTTTCGCAACCAAGTAAATATGCAATTATCCGTTATACTTAATGAAGCCCATACTCATTCATTATCCATAGCAATTATAACAAGAACATCAACAATTTCAACAAGTATAAAGGGGAGGGGCAACTCCCCGTAATGTGAGTCTGCCCGACAATATATTATAACCAGTCTTTCTTCAATAATACAATACAAGTAATGCTTGGCAGACTCCAAGCCAATACTTAGTTTCTTTTACAAAGCAGGCATAACAGCCTTTACAAAGAACATGTGCACGTCTTGCACGAGAGTGGGTGCTCACACGAGTCACCGAGACACTCTACCAAAACCCGGCACAAATCTGCACTTTAGAACGGCCTTGGGCGCACCTCGCCCAACCCACAACCAGCTCTAAATATCACCCAACTTGCGCACCTTAGAACTGCGCATGAGATATGCGCATCCACTATTGGACTGCGCCCTTTTCCCTTGCTCCTCCTTAGAAGTGCGAGCTCTCCAAGTGCGAGTTGTTGGATGTCCAAATGAACCTGCGCTATGGCAAATATATACGCATGCTACTATGGGTGGTGGCCCTCCAGCCGACCCCCAAACATGCTATAACGCACACCCCAAGTGCGTACATATGTGGTCGGCCTTGCCATCGTGCAAGGCTCTTCAAGCCAAGGTATAAACTCCCTTGCCTTCCACGCATTTTTCACTAAGTGTTGCAACGCTCCTCATGTATCGTCGCACTTAGCTCGTTTGTTCGTCGCTTTTCCTCCGCACGTTGGTTATGTCGCGCCCGCCCGTCGCACGCCCGTCGCACACCTATCACACGCCCACCGGGCGCGTGCGCGCGGTCACCCGGCGCCCAACCGCACCGCGGATACGAAGGCCTTACACCACCCCTCTCCCTCACCCCCCTCCACCCCTCCTCACCCCCCTCTACTCCCCCTCATCCGCTTACCCCCCTCCCCTCCCATTTGTGTCACTAGCCAACGGCCTCGTGGCCTCTGGTTGGGGGCCCAGGCCAGGAGGCGAGCAAGTTAAGGGGGTGAGCGGGAGCGGAGGGGGGTGGGGTGGGAGCCGGGTGAGGGAGGGGAGAGGGGAGGGAGGCAAGGTTCCAATTTTGTAAATGTTTTTAATTTATTTAATTGTTTATTTATTTAATTTTTTTAAAAAAGTTTTTTTTATATTGTTTTTATTTTTATTTTTTTAAATTGTTTTTTTTTAAGTTGTTTTTTTAAATTGTTTATTCTTTTTAATTTTTTAATTTATTTTAATTTAAGTTTTTTTTGTTTTTTTTGTATTTTCTTTTTTTAATTTTAATTTTAATATATATATATATATATATATATATATATATATATATATATAGATATATTAATTTAAATGTTTTTAATTTTATTTTTAAATTAATTTTTTTAATAGTTTTTAATTTTTTATTTTTTCATTATTTTGATAATTATTTAACATTTTTTTAAATGATGTTTTTATTTTAAATTTTAATTTTTTTAACTTAAAAAATAGTCTTTTTTAATTTTTATTTATATTTTCTTATATTATATACATTTAATTTTTTTTTTTGGTTCATTTTGTTTATTTTTTTTATTTTTATTTTTTATTTAAATTTTTCATTTTTACAAGTTTTTTTTTTTTTTTTTTTTTTTTACATTTTTATGGATTTTTTTTTTTTTTTTTTTTTTTTTTTTTATATATTTTATGAAATTTATTTTTTTTTTCATGAATCGTGCCCTTGCCACCCCTAGCCAGTTGGGACCTGGGTTCACTGGGAGATTTTTTTTTTAAGTTTTTAATTTTTTTAATGTTGTATTTTATTTTTGTAATTTATTTTTTATTTTTTATTTTAAAATTTAAAAAAAAAAAAATAATAATTTGGTTTTTATTTTATTTTACTCTTTTTTTTTTCTTTTTTCTTTTTTCTTTTTTTCCTTTTTTACATTGTATGGTTTATTTTTTTTTACATTTTATAGTTTTTTTTTATGTCATTACTTTATATTTTTTTATATTTAATTTTTTTGTCATGTTTTTTTTTTTTTATGTTTTGTTATATATATATATATATATATTGTAGGGTATGTGTCGATGCTTGTCTAGCAACCCAATCCCATTATGTGTAATTTGATAGTTGATTTTTAAATTTTTTTCATAATGTATCAAGTTGTCTTAGGCTAAGATTTCAAAATCGCTATAAATTTAGCATATAAAAAAAAAATTACTCTTGACGTAATAACTCTTTCATTCACGTGTTTATTTTTTAAGTTTTTTTAGTCATAATTTTTTTCCATAATGTCATGCTTAAAATATTTTGAAAATCTAAGATTGTTTTGTAGTCATAATCTTTGGTTTTAATTCAATGGTTGAACAATTGTGAAGATTTTTAATGTTTTTCTAAGTCGTGATATTTTATCTTTAATTTTATGGCTAAAAAAATTATAAATATTTTTTCTTTGCACCATGCTTGAAAATTGTTGGAATTCTAAGGTTTTTCAAAGAAGTGATATTATAAATTTAATGTCATGCTTAAAAATCGTTGGAATTTTAAGGGTTTTCAAAGACGTGATATTTTATCATTAATGTCATGCTTGAAAATCATTGGAAATTTAAATTTTTCCAGAGTCATGATATTTTGTTTTTAACATCATTAATAAAAAGTGTTGAAAATTTACCTTGAAAAAAAAAACGTTATTTCGGCATCAACACTTTTCGATTTCAAGGTGTTTTCTGCACCAAACAAAATGGCTTTTATTGTTTTTTTACTGTTATTTTTAAAAAATATTGAAAATTTACTCTGCAAAAAAAAAAAAACAAAACAAAACAAAACAAACAAACAAACATTATTCCAGCATCAACACTTTTCGATTACAAGGTGTTTTTTCATGTTTTTTTGGTATTTTTGCGCTCGAGTACCTGTTTTGAGGTAATAGTTCCCATTTGATTGGTAACTATGTTCGAAGCCGAGGACACTTTTTCTGTCTATACAAATCCTTTATTTGAAATTGAAGGAAAATTTCAACCATAAGAGCAGAAGTTAGTTATGTAATCACCATTAATAAAAGGTTTAAGAGGACTTCCTCCTACAACCACACCTCCATCTTCCTCCACAAATTCAAATTCATCTTCATCTATAACATCTTCTTCAGAATCTTCCTCATCTTCTACAAACTCATCCTCATCTTCAGATATGGCTTTTCATCCTATCATTCAAGCTAGGTATTTTGCCTTACAACTCCCTCGTCAACTTAATAATTTTACCGATGGGTATTTAAAATGTCTACCTAGGTTTAACGGAGAAATTGGTCTGTTTGTTGAAGATCACTTAGCTTCCTTTTTATATTTTGCTGATAACATGAATATTGAACATGAATATATGTATATGACATTGTTCGTTCAATCACTTGAAGGAAATGTTAGAATTTGGTTTAGGCAACTAAGAGAAAATTCTATTCCATCTTGGAATAAGTTAACAAATATCTTTGAAAATAAATGGGGGGTTAAAAATGATCCAATACATTTTTTTTACAGAATTGAAGAACTAAAAAGAAATTCTGGTGAACCAATGGTTGACTTTATAAAAATATTTAACAAATTTTATCATAAGATGCCACATGACTACTAACCACCAATATCAATAGCTAAAGTCAGATTTTCTAAAGCTTTTGATGATGATTTCGCATCCATGCTTATAGAAAGAACATCCATCACCTTAAAATACATCCAAACAAATGCCATAGAAGTTGAAGCCAATATATCAGCATAAGATAAACTTAGGGCTAAATCAGAACAGGCTGAAACAATATGAGCTAAGGAAGAAGCTTCTTCATCAAAAAGTATAAAGGAAGATCAAAATATAGATGAAATCACTTCACTTCTTAGAAACCTTTCAAATAGGATTTCAAAAATGGAGGCTCAACCTAGAACAGTTCAACAAACAACAAATAAACCTCAAGCTCCATTTAGAAGAACTACTCAACCTCAAATTTTGCAAAGACCTAATATTGATCAACAGATTGAACCTCCACTAATGAATAATGATCAGTAACATAAAGACATTGGCCCTCTGATTACAGATGACATCAATAGTTTTGATAACTCATCAGTTCAAAATGCCATTGTCCCCCTCTCTCAAAATCAATTCCCACAACAAAATCAAGAAAATTCACAAGTGTCAAAATATCAGGCCTTCTCTAAATTCTTAATTGCAGAATTAAATAGAAGATATGATTTAAGACCAAGACCAGGGTTTGGTAGACCTCCTAAAAATTCCGCTGTAAATGAACCACCAATTAACACCATTGAAACTCAAACAACAACAATTCAACCATTGAATCAATCAAATGAACCAAATTCAGTTGCTAAAACAATTTTAACTACTTTCAATGTGGAAAGGGATCTTGAAAGGTCAAAATACTTATTCCCTTATCTGAACTTTCCAAAAATCCAAGGTATAAAAATCAAGTTTCTAAATGGATTCAATCTTCAAGTGTCAATGTTGAAGGAGATGTTATAAGCTTGCAATATGAGAAACCTTAAGTAATATTTGGTCCTAGTTTAGATATGATTGATGAAAATGTACCACCTTTTTATGTCACTTTAAAAGTTCATGATTTTATGTTATACAACTGTATGTTAGATTTTGGGGCTTCCCATAATCTGATGCCTAAGGTAATCATGGATCAACTTCAATTATAGGTTACCACAGCCTATCATGATTTATATACTTTTGACTCAAAGAAGGTACCCTGCCTTGGACTTATAAGAGACTTAGTTATCACTCTAGCACAAATCCTTGTTAAGAGTGTAGTACCAGATATTGTAGTTACATATATGTCTCCTAAATTTGGCATATTATTGTTTAGATCATGTTGTGCCAAATTAGGAGGATGTCTGCAAATGGACATGTCTTATGCTACTATTCATGTATATGGAGGTGAACAACTAAGATTATACAGGGAGGTTAGATTCATCAATACTGTTTGTAGAGCTGATCAAGCAAGAAATATTCTTATTTATGCAGCTAACCAAGATTTTGGATGTTTCACACTATCATCAGATAATTTACAAAACACTCAACTTACCATTGAACAGATTGTGGATAAACCTGAGACTGTCAAAACTGATATTTGGAAATTATACTTTGATGGAGCTTTTTCAAAAGAAGGAGCTGGAGCTGGTATTGTACTTATTTCACTAGATAAAGAGAACATAACTCAATCCTATAAGTTAGAATTTGATGTTATAAATAATGTAGGAGAATATTAAGCTTTACTTCTAGGGTTGGAATTAGCTAAAAGTCTTAAAATACAAAATTTAAGTGTATTTAGTGACTCAGAGCTCATTGTTAAACAAGGAATCTTTGTCAAAAAAAACATCCCAGACTTAGATCATACATAAATGAGGTATGGGACTCAGTGGATAATTTCTTTCAGGCATTTAACATCACTACTATTCCAAGAAATGAAAATATTCATGTAGATTCTTTAGTTGTTTTAGCTAGTTCTTTTAAAATTCCTGATCAAATACAATTACAATATTAGATTCAAGTAAAATACAGACCATCAATTCCTAATAATCTTAAATATTGGAAAATTTTTGAAGATGATGAACAACTAAAGTCATTTTTTCAAGTAATTGATGAATTTTCAGTCTTACAAATCGAGGAAGAACAACTTGATGATAAAGAGCTAGATAATGAAAATGAAAATTTACAATTAAACTCAAAAATAGCTGATCATAACATCATTCAATTACCCACCAAGTTCATCCCAAAGGGCTTAATCCCTGTTGAAAAACTGTTTGACCATAATGATGTTCCAAAAAACCGCTTATTTGATTCATCTGAACAAGATATAGAAGAATTCAACATAGGATCTCAAGAAGAAACCAGAAATGTTAAAATTTGTGCATCATTACCAGAGGAAATAAAAGATAAATATCTAGCTCTCCTTAGGAGTTACAAAGATGTTTTTACTTGGTCTTATGATGAGTTAAAAAGCCATGATACATCACTCATCTAGCATAAAACTCCTTTGAAACCAAATATTAAATATTTTAAGCAAAAGTTAAGGAGAATAAATCCAATCTTGCTACCTACAATTGAAAAGGAACTTAAAAAGCTATTGGATTCGAAGATCATAGTTCCCTTAAGATATTCTGATTGGATATCAAATTTAGTTCCAGTTAGAAAGAAAAATGGTGAAATTAGATTGTGTGTGGATTTCAGGAACTTAAACAAGTCATCCTTAAAAGATAATTATCCATCACCCAAGATGGATCAATTACTTCAAAGGGTTTCTGGTTCTAATAGAATTTCTATGTTAGATGGTTTTTTTGGATACAAACAGATTATGGTGAGCCCAGATGGTAGAGGAAAGATAACATTCATAACTCCTTGGGGTACATTCATGTATGCAAGGATGCCTTTTGGACTAACAAATGCTAGATATAATTTCCAAAGAGCCATGGATTTAGCATTTGTGGTAATATTAACAAGTTTTTTGTCATTTATCTAGATGATTTAACTGTATTTTCAAATTTAGATAAAAAAACATTTAGAACACTTGAGAAAGGTTTTTGATAGGTGTAGAAAGTTTGGGATATCACTAAATCCAAAGAAGTCCTTATATGCCATTAAAGAGGACAATTACTAGGTCATATTATTTCAAAGGGAGTAGTCATTGACCCAAAAAGAGTTTCATCCATCCAAGCACTTTCATTACCAAGGAATAAAAAGGAAGTTCAAGCTTTTCTTGGGAAAATCACCTTTCTGAGGAGATTCATACCTAACTATGATGAAATAGTTAAATATATTACTAATATACTCAGAAAGGGCCATGACGTAAAATGGAAAGGTGAAGAAAGATTTTCTTTTAACAAAATTAAAAAATCCATCTCTTAAGCCCTAGTATTAGCTAGTCCAGACTATTCTAAACCCTTTAAAATAATTTCCTTTGCTTCTAAAAACACCCTAGTTTCTATCCTTTTGCAAAAAAATGAAAATGGAGATGACCAACCTATTGCCTTTTTCAGTAAAGTCATAAGAGATGCTGAATTAAAATATGACATTATTGAAAAACAAGCCTATGCCTTAGTTCAAGCCTTCAAAGCTTTCAAAGTATATTTTCTCCATTCTTCCATTATTGCCTATGTTCCAAACAGTGTTCTTAAAGTTGTCTTATCACAACCTGATATAGATGGTCGAAGAGGAAGATGGATCTCCAAGATATTATAATTTTATCTCATTATCAAAACTACAAAGTTTGTAGAGGGTTAGGGTTTAGCCAAACTATTAGCAGAATTAAATTGTAAAGTTTTGTGGATAAATTTTGTGATGCAGATTTGAGAAGAGAAGAATCCATATGAACCTTCTCCAACTGAGATGAACCCACAAGAAACTTCTCCAATAGAGGAGAATCCACAAGAACCTCCATCTTTAGCCGATGACATTACCCTTCCACTCCACATCAATGAAAAATTCCTTCTTTCTGAATGGTACACTGATATTGTGCATTTTCTTCAAAATTTTGAGTATCCACCTGGATTCACAAAAAACCAATGCAAAACCCTCAAGTTAAGGGCCATAAAATATTGCATCATCAATGAAAATCTCGATTGGAAGGATCCACTAAACATCCTTTTATTATGCTTAACAGAAAGTGAGACAGAAGGAGTTATAGATTAGTTTCATCTAGGTATTTGTGGGGGTCATTATGTTTGGAGTGCAACACCATACAAAATTTTAAGAGTTGGGTTTTATTGGCCCAAATTGTTTTCAAAATTAGGATAAAAGGTTATAGTTTTCATAGCATGTCATTTTTTTGCTAGAAAGAAAACATTATCATCACTTCCTCTAGCTCCAGTTCTAGTTGAAATACCTTTCCTACAGTGGGGATTAGACTTTATTGGGGAGATTCACCCAGCCTCTAGTAATTAGCATAGTTGGAGTTTGACTGCCACAGAAAATTTTACAAAGTGGCTAGAATCCATACCAGCGAGGAATGCTACTGATATTGTTATTATTAAATTCATTGAAGAGAACATTCTATCTAGATTTGGATATCCTCAATAAATAGTTACAGACAATGCACAGGCATTCAATGGTGTCAAAATGATTGAATTTCGCCAATATCAAATTCTTCTACATCATTCTACTCCTTATTGTCCTCAAAGAAATGGATTAGCAGAGTCATCAAAAAAATGTCTAGTCAAGGTCATTAAAAAGGTACTTTCAAATCACAAAATAAATTGGGACAACCATCTCAAGTATGCAGTCTGGGCAAATAGAATTTCACCAAAAAGATCAACAGGAAAATCACCTTTTCAACTTGTTTATGGCACCGAGGCAATTTTTCCTACACAACTAGATTTTCTTATTGTCAAATTCTTACAAGAAGAAAATGAAGAGCCTGATGATTTTTCTAGGAGAATCAATTAGATCATAGAACTTAATGAAGACAGGGATGAAGTCCAATATAAGCTTAGGAAATATCAGAACAAAATGAAAAGCTTATTTGACAGAAAGGCTAGAGAAAGGGACTTCAAGGAAGGAGATTTAGTACTAAAATGGGATGCTAGAAGAGAAGAAAAGGGAAAGCATGGAAAGTTTGACAATCTCTAGTTGAGACCTTTCAACATTGCACAGGTTAAAGGAAACAATACTTTTGTTTTGCAGAACTTAGAAGGTCAATATTCTTCATTTCCAGTCAATGGAAAATATTTGAAACACTACATTCAGTACTGAGATTGCTTTAATCATTCATCATTTGTACATTACCGGTTTGTTACATTTTTCTGCAAGTGTGATTATTTTTTCAACAAAGACTCCATTAGCCTGAGGAGAAGGCACTTGGATCTGCATGTTCTCTACATCCTACAGGAGGAAGCAGTCCCCAGTTGGACCAATGTTGTAACATTATTTGTTTTGATATATAAAAAAATACATATAAAAGATAGTGTAAAAAAAGGAATAAAAGAAAAAATACAAAAATGGAAAAGAAAAATAGAAAGAGAGAAAAGAGAAAAAAGAGAAAATAATCAAAATCCCAAAGAATAAAGCATGCTAGTTTAAATGTCACTCATTTATTTATTAATTATGTTTAATTTATTTTAAGCACGATTTGATTAAACCTAAACTAATTTTTATGTGTAAATAAATAATGACATGTCTTTGTTGTTTCTCGTTAAAGTTCACGAGGTTTTTGGCGGTTGAAGATCTCGAGCGTGGAGATCAACAGCTCCACAACTATTGAAAAATGGCAACAAGAAATGCTAAAAATAGAAGTGCTAAAAATAGCAGTTTGGGTACCATTGCTGGATTGAGCAACAGGGAATGAAAAATGAAAGTGCTAAAAATAGCATTCTATTTTTAGCAGTTCACGATGGATTCCTATTTTAGTTAGTCCCTAGACTAAAAATAGAAGTATAATTCGAATTTGAACTTAACATCTGTTTGAAAATAAATTAATTAATTCTCCATGAGTTAATTAGTTGTGAAAAATCAAACATGAAGTCTATGTGAGGACATGCAACAGTTTATCTATTAATTGAGGAAATTATCCATCAGTTAAAGAGATAAGGATGAGTTCTAATTTGAGTAGTAATTAGTTGGCTCAGTTAACTGAGTCAAGTCCAGTTATAATTGATTTCAACAGTTTGTTTAAATTAAGTAAGTTTGGTTAGTTAATGCATGCTTGCATATAACTGTTGCACTTCAGATAACTGAGGATTCTCTCATGAATAATTCATGCATGTTAGTTCAGATAGAGACCCGGTTGAGATCAGAGAAAGGACAGTGTACTATCAGTTGGATGAATGTTTTTCCTATAAAGGAAGCTCATCCATGATGAGGATTTATCTCCTTTAGGACTGCGCAATTAGATCAGAGGTTAGTGAGTGTGTGAAGAGCTCATTTCACACATGTGGCTTCACTGGAGCCCAAGAAAAATTGCGCAAAGAAATAAGAGGCTTGGAGGGCAGAGGAGAAGGTTTGAGAGAGGCCTTTGACTGTCTATGAGCAGCAGATGGATTGCAGAGAGAGAAGGATATCTTGTGGACTGATTCTTTTTGTAATCCAGACTATATTTCCTCTTGTATGATAATACAGAGTTGGGGTTTTAGGCTGAGGCTTTCCCCGGGTTATTTCTTCTGTGCTATGTGTGATTGCTTCTCATTCTCAATTATATATGTTCTTGGTTGATACTGCTCATATGTCATTAAGCTTCCGCAAAGTGTTGTAGAAGTAGATCTTGTATTGTGTTTTAGTTTATTACATAATCTGTTGATCTACAGTGGGAATTTCTACATTGTATCAAAGCAAAGGTGATCAAAGCAGAGAACAATATACACGAAGAAGAGAATTCAAAGTAAAAAATAAAAAAAAATAAAAATAAAAAAAAAATTTGGGCCCCAAGTTTTCAGAGAAGATCTAAAAACTTTTGTGAAAAAATTTCAGAAACAAATAGTATATCTGGATTCCTTGCAAAAAAAATACCCAAATTCAAAAAAAAATCGGCTGAATCGAAGTTCGGATGAGGGAGATATCGTTGATTTAAAATTAGCTCTTTTTCCAGAAAATTTCGTGACAGCGGAAAAGATGAAACAAATTGGTGTGCTAGCCAAGAACCTGTATGCACTTGAGGTACAAGATGCATGCAAAGCCTTGAGGAACAAGGAAAAGGTTATATACTTGGTGGTTGAGAGGAAGAGTACATTACCTCTCAACATGCAACGTCAAAAGAAGTCTCAGACGATTGTGGAGGAGCCACGATTGGTGAAGCAGCTTCAGGAGGTTGTGGAGCAGCCACAATTGGAGAAGCCGAGAGGAGACCGAGTGGAGGCATCCACTCATGCAGAGACCTCCAGTAGGGGATTTCGAGCTAGGTGGGTAGAGGGATCACATACAACCATACCTCCAGGTAGGAAGTGGGGCGATGTGGAGTGATCATCCCATAGAGGCTGATATAGGGGCAGGATCTTTGAGGTACCCAACCTCTTTGATTCGACTTTGCTATAGGAGCCCCGACGAGGAGTAGCAGGACTAGCTAAGTTGGTAGAGACATATGCGGATGGGGCGGCAAAGAGAGCTACAGTGCAGGAGTCCCAGGACTGTCTGTAGCTAGCAGGTTGCAACAATGCGAGAGGCACAGGAGTGTTGCACTAGTGCATGTGGCACAGAGAGGTGTGAAATGGTGTGAGATGCATGGAGTGTTGCAGTAGCTCAGATGTCAGAGAAGGAGCACTTGTCAGTAGCAGGTAGAGCTTCAGCATCAAAGTATGTTTCTATCCCAACAGAGAGGTCAGTTGGGAGTTTTTTTTTGTTTCAAGAGTTGCTGGAGCAACCACACTTAGTAGGAGTGTTGCATGCAGAACATTCCATAGGTATGGATTGGGTTCGAGTTGAAGCCTTTATTGTTGAGAGGGAGTGTTGAAAAGTGACAAAAGAAAATGCTAAAAATAGAAGTGCTAAAAATAGCAGTTTGGGTACCAGTGTTGGATTGAGCAACAGGGAATGAAAAATGGAAGTGTTAAAAATAACATTCTATTTTTAGTAGTTTAGGATGGATTCCTATTTTAGTCAGTCCTTGGACTAAAAATAGGAAGTAAAATTCGAATTTGAACTTAACAACTATTTGAAAATAAATAAATTAATTCTCCATGAGTTAATTAGTTGTGAAAAATCAAACATGAAGTCTATGTGAGGACATGCAACAATTTATCTATTAATTGAGGAATTTATCCATCAGTTAAAGAGATAAGGATGAGTTCTAGTTTTAGTAGTAATTAGTTGGCTCAGTTAACTTAGTCAAGTCCAATTATAATTGATTTAAACAGTTTGTTTAAATTAAGTAAGTTCAGTTAGTTAATGCATGCTTGCCTATAACTGCTGCACTTCAGATAACTGAAGATTCTCTCATGAATAACTTATGCATGTCAATTCAGACAAAGACCCAATTGAGATCAGAGAAGGGACAGTGTACTATCAGTTGGATGAATATTTTTCCTATAAAGGAAGCTCATCCATGATGATGATTTATCTCCTTTAGGACTGCGCAGTTAGATCAGAGGTTAGTGAGTGTGTGAAGAGGCCAATTCACACATGTGGCTTCACTGGACCCCAAGAAAAATTGTGCAAAGAAATAGGACACTTGGAGGGCAGAGGAGAAGGTTTGAGAGAGGCCTTTGATTATGTGATTAAGCTTCCGCAAAGTGTTGTAGAAGTAGATCTTGTATTTAGTTTATTACATAACCTATTGATCTACAGTGGGAATTTCTACAAAAACCACTCCGCACCCCCGTATAACCTCCGACTCTTAATCAGTGGGGGGACAGGGGGGAGGGGAAGTGGTCCAGCCCAAAACCACCCTCTCCATGTGCCTTTCGCTCAACCACTTCGCACCCCCCCACTCCAAAACCATATACAGCCGACTACCACCCCCCCAAAATCCACCTTTCTACATTCAAACAACTGTTACTCTTCTTCTCCCATTGTTTTCAAACTAAACATCATCCACTCCTATTCCGCCACTTGTCACTCCCTCATACGCCGATTCTGAAACCTGTTAAAAAAATATCGTTGCAAATAAATTCTCCTCCTGTGCCATTTAACGGGTATTACCCAATAAAAAGATTTAACAAACCGAAGGATCTTCTTATTTGTTTTATTTGAAGCTGACTAGATGACTATCATCCCCTACCCTGATGAACTAGAAATCAATCAATTGTAACCAATACAAGGCCGAACTGTTTCCCAACTTATCAATGAATATTTAAACACATTGCTACCTATCAGTCAATAGCAAAACCATCAACTTTCCAAATAATTGTTTTCACCCTTCTTTTTGCATTCATGGCATCTAAAAAGAAACAAATGTTATGGAACACCCCATGCTACCCCCTCCATTGATTTAGATCATCAACCTTTAATCAACCAATACTTTAAAATTATTGAAACCAACTATGAGTTCGATCTCTATGAACTCCATAGTTGGTTAAAACATAAATTCATTGACCAAAGTGAGGAAATAAACCTTTGGCAATCCTCCTTACCCCAGTTCAGTATTCCACAGACCCATCGTTTCTGATATTTTGTTGTATGGTTTCATGATAGGTATATTCCCACTAAAAGAGCAGTAGTTTGTAAAAACAATGAAGTTCTCTTTACCATTACTACTGAGTCAATCAACCTAATGTTGGAGATTCAAAATGCTGAACCTTTGCATCCATTTTCTCTAGAATCCCTCATGGACATTTACAAAAATCTTGACTTTCCCCAGAGAGCCAAAAATTTTGAAACCTTTTCACCAGAAGATGTCGAGTTACCTAAAACGAAGCCACCTTATCAATTATCTATGTTTCCAGAAATGACCAAGAATATTATATCCATTTCCTCATGTCTGTTAGGTTATCATTTTGATTAGTGGGTCAATGAGGTCTTAATAGGTTCTCTATCAATTTTCTCCACAAATGAAAAGCCTTCTTTGATTTTCAATTACATTGGATACTTAGCAGAGTCAATTCATGATCAGTTCATGAAATTTCCTAAATAAGGAGTTTTCAAGTATGCCTCTATTTTAGTATATTTTTTTTGTTTAATCAGTTAGAGAGGTCTTATTTTCCCCTACAGAAGATGGACAACCAAGGGAATCCACACTCAGTCATCCATTGGAATTCCCTAGTGAGGAAGAACACAACTAAATTCACATTCAGTGATTTTGTATATCAATTCCTATGTGTTGCTACATATTTATTCAATAGTTATGCAAAACCAAGAATTGGGAGAGAGATAAGGAAAATCCTTCATCTTAGTGAATAGACCAAAATGGGAGATTGGCATTTATATCAAAATTGTATAGATATTAGGATATATGGATGTGAGCTACCTCCATTCAAATTACCTAAATTTGTTCCTATTCATACATTTTCATTAGAGTATATCAGATAAATAATCAACATGGATCAACTACATTTTGTTTCAACAAAGAAAAATTCTCAATCTAAGATTAAAACTCAAGTAGGGCGCTTTATTTGTAATGCTAGAGTAGCAGGAAAGGAAGCAGAAGATCTCGTCAGATAGATGAAATTTAATCTTAGCTTCACTTGGTCTTATGATCCCCCAAGAGTAATTTCAAAACTAAGGGTAGAACAAAAAACTACCCCATATACTCAAACTCATACGCCTAAGATAGAAAAAATTATGAACTAGGATGAATGGAAGGAAAACACACTTCAGGAAGCAAAGGGACAGGTTATAACATTTGCACCATCACAAAATCCCCTAAGAGAAGAAAAATAGGATAAAATGCCCAGAGATAGTGCTTCTCCTATGGAAACAACAATTCAACATAGGAATTTAAATTTACAGTAAAAGGCAGAAGATGACTAGTACAAGTGATACACATTCAGAAGACACTACATAGTAGCACCCAGTTATTATAGCAGGCCCATTCATATCATCATCTTCTAGAAGAGCAGAAATAGTTATAATCTCTCCCTTATATTCATCCAGTGCAAATGTGTCATCATCTCAGACATGACAATTGCAATAGAAAGAGAAGAGTATCTTCACAGTTTACAAAGAAATCAAGCAGAGGAATAAAGCTATGAAGGCTTCCACTTACACATAGTTTTGGAAGCAAAAGTCCTGTACTCAACACATGCTACTTTCTACCTTCAACAATAAGAAGGGAAAGATGAAAATAACCTTTCTAAAGCCCAAAGTCACTCATCCTAGGAGTTTTGATGATTAGACCAAGTCTATTTTTACTTTTGATACAAATTTGATTCATCCTATTAACCAATGGACCTACATGAGAAATGTGGTAAAATGATCTATTCTTCCCTTACAAGTTCAACTATGAAAGCATCAAAACTTCAAAGTAATTAGACAATGTACAATCTCAATTAAAGTTAGAAAAAGTTCCTTCTTCAGCAAAAGATACCAAGATCAAATCCATAGAGGATTCAGTGATAAAATTGGCATACGATCCCACATATGTAAAAGTAGCAAAAGAACTTATCAAGACTAAAAATGCAAACATAACTGCTCTAAGAAAACAACTTAAGCTGCCATATAGAGAAGATCCATAGGAAAAAGATATAGGTCAGCTAGAAATAGAGAAAGAAAATATGTTCTCATAATTAAAAAAAATGTGCAGATTGAGAAGATGGAGACTGCTTATGAAAAGCTCCTGAAGGAAAAATAACAACAACGAACCCCAACACCTGATACAACACTAGCATCTACATCAGCCACTACAACAACAAAGGGGACTACATCTACTGATCTAGCAATAGAATTGGAAGAGGATATGGAAGATTTGTCACTTAGGGGAAAGAGGTTGAAAAAACAAGGAGCCATCTCGACAATTTTCAGGAACAAAAAATAAATATTGATAATGCTTATCTAGCCGAGTCACAGAAATCATACAAGCTAACACAAAGAGTTCAATTCATAGAAGGCCAGTTTGTTACGATTTATACTATCACACTAGAGAATGTATCTGGATCCAGATAAATGAATCCATCACTGAGATATGGCCTTTAAGTGAAATAATCTTTGAGCAAGAGGAACTAGTACAAAGGGCCAACCAAGTCATAGCAGATGTAAAGAAAGAGTTGGGTTCAAAGCTAGGAAGAGCACATTCATTGATAAGGGTTTTGAATTCCAAAACCAAAGATGAAGTGGAGGAATATGATATAGAGGACAAGACAGAGACCATACTAGAAGTGAGAAGAGTTCTCACTAAGAATAATTTGATGTTTTAGTTGGAAAATAAGTGTGATAACCTCGAATCAAGTATCCAAAGGTTTCAGGGGAAATTTTCAATTTTACACCAAAAGTGATTGCTTGGATTACAGGGAGTGGCAAATAAATTAATTGATTTAGAATAACATCAAACAAAATTATGTTCAATTGCCAATGATAAATCCAGGTTTGCAAAGATCAAAGGCACAATCACAGGTAAAGCGTTTAGTGAAGGCCTTAGTTATGATTTACTCATCAATCATGAGATAAATCATTTATTTGTGGTAAAACCAACTTTTCAAAAATATACTGAGGTAGATGAAACTTATAGACGATTAATCTAATACCATATTCCAGAAGAATAAAGATGGGAAGAATTATGCAAATTACTGAAGTAATGAGTCAACAACAGTCATCATCAGATTCCACAGAAGAATAGATAGTTTATTAGCCACATCAGCACCAGAATCCTCGAACCTAGAGACAACAACTTCATCAGTTTAATTTCTCTATATTTATGTACTATTTTTTTAGAAACAGATCTAGATATTTTTCCAATCTATCTTGATATTTTACTTTAGATAATTTGGGAACATTTTGTATAAATAATTCCCAATTCGAATTGTAAAGGGATTGCACCCGTGGGCTAAGTTTATTTGAAGCATAATTACATGTACCTGAAGTTGTCTCATATCAATAAAAGGGTTTTGAATTTGTTTCAACCAACTTGTTATCTTTGTGATTTTTCTTCATGTTATTCATTCCATTATGTTACTTCAACATGTACTTAGTTTTATGAAGAAATATGAGTAAGATATAAACTGAATATCAGTCTATCTTAAATCTCCTACAAAGTTATAATCAATTATAGAGATTAGTTTATTAGGCTATTTGTCTAAATAAACTCCTCTACATCAATTAATTTCCAATTCTTCGTGAATTTAGATTCATTTTTGTTGGTTAGGGAACATAGCTTACTAACATCCATCTTTTGATTATTTTAAATATTCTATATGAATACTTAAAACTCATATTTATCTGAAATCTTCATTCCAAATCTTTTACAGATAAATCACTGTTTAGAAGTGAAGAAGAAACCCTTTTATTATGTTGTGAGAAATTAGGACACAGTATCTATTTACATAATCTTAAAACATTGGTCTTCCACAAATTTAAAAACAACCAAAATATTTTAGATGCCCTGGCATAATTACCTAGCCTAGAATTATCTTAGAGGACAACACGAGCCATGTGTTTTTCTTTTCCAAGCTACCAAAGAGGACCAGGTTGTGCCATTAAAAATCATGATATGGCTATACCTACAACATTGCGACCTGTCAAACCTCGCAACTATGCATCCTCCACACTCTTGCGACCTCCACACCTTCACGACCTCGCAACCTACCCAGGTCTACGACTTAGTAACCTCCAATTTCCAAGTCACTGATTTTATAGTCTCACATTTCATGACCTCCTGTGCTATGTGACCAATAACGTCCTTCAAAACTAAAACCAGGCCAAAGACTTCTAATCTTATTTCCCGTGTTTCGAAGCTTGGTAAATGATATTTCTCTTGATTTATATTATTCATGTCATCACTCTTATCTTATGAATATTTGTTTGAAATGCTAGGTGACTTCAATCTAGAATGCATATCAATATCATCTTTCTCTGGAGATATGGCACCTCCAAGGGATAAGTCCTCCCTTAAGAACGTCAAGAGCAGTGCCCAAGAAGTCTCTAAAGGGCCACCACCACCCATCTACCGAGACACAACCCATCTACCGAGACACAACATGCAACATCAATAATGCCACTAAAAGTTCATGGTTTGATATGTATTCCAAGTTCTCCAAGAAGAACATTCCCCAAGATCAAGAAGACTAGAGGGTATACATTAACATCAAGAGGTTCTGGCTTCAAAAAGTGGTCGTGGATCATCCTATCTTCCCATGTGCAAAGACCATTGACTAGATATTGAAGAATACATATATAATTCGATGGGTGATAAGGAGCCACACAGGAGAGGCCTTTTCCACTATTTCTTCCACATATATTGCTTCTTATTACAAGTTATCAGAGAAGGAGGAGACCCTCAGTGCTAGGTGGAGGTCATAGTTTCTGGTGGTGAATCTAAGAACATCCTACAATCATGGTGGCAATAACCCTCTAAATTTTGGGTTAAGTCTGATCAAGTCTTGAGGACAGAGGGATTGAGGAAGGTCTACAAACATATGGTTGCGATGATGAACCAGTTGTATGGCAGGTCAGATATTGATACCTTTCTTGAAAATTGGGTACCTGTTATATACATTGTTGCTACCAAGCACAATATTTTTAACTAGACAAGCATCCTTACTTCATCACTGAAAACAAACATATAAGAAATAAAGAATCTGGAGCAAGACCAACCATCAGAATTCTATATGGAATCATACCTATTAGACTCAATGTGTACAAGATGCCTTTTTGAGGGTTGGAGTCACAACTGGACCCTGAATGTGTCAGACCCTGCGCATATGCATTAAAGGATATTTTGGGACCCACGCTATAAAGGTATGCATGAGTCCACCTCTGAGTTGTTCATCTCTCATTGTATCAATTAAAATTTGGGGAAGAGGCCCTATGTATGATCAAGAGGGCCAGAGAGATGATAACCTAAGTAGAAGATTGAGTTCCTATCTAGGAGAGAACTTTCATGAGGGACTTTGGCTCATGCAAACCTCCTCACACACTCCCCAAGTTTGTGACAAACAAGTTACTATTGCAAGAACCATGTTACCAAATGACCATAGGATTCACTAAAACAATTAATAAAGGAAATATAAATAGTTTTCCCACCTTCCCTTTCACTATTGGGACCTATAAAATTGATAGATTTAAGTAAGTAGAAGAGAATCTGAGGAGATGAAGGGATTCTATTTTGTGAATTTGAGTCACCGTAGGTATGACTCCAAGGGTGTTGGGTCCCTATAATACTAGTGATTACCCCATTACTATTGTATCTATACCCCTTATTAATATTTTTGTGGCCCTATTTCCCCCATATTGTTATTACTGTGCCCCATAGAATCCCTCTATTGTTATTTTTGTGGCTTTATATTATTATTGTTAGGTCGGCTGAATTATATTGTGACTCCTTAGACTCCTATATATAAAAAGGAGGTTTTGTCATTTGAATCATCCAAGAATTGTTCATTTATGTAATGTAAAGGAGGTTTCCCCCTCGAAGAGGCTGAATTCTAAGGTGTTGATCTATCTTTTCTATCTTTTCTTGAGCTGGTTTCATAACATTTGGTATCAGAGCTTTGGATTCTAGGGTTTTGCTGCTCCAAACAAGTCATCGTGGAATTTTCGCTATAACATTTTTTCTGCGACATTTCAGAAGTTTCAAAAAAAACCCATTTGAGAAGAAATCACGCGGAACCTTGGGTCCGAATTTCAGATCTTTTTACGATATATTTGCGGAGATATGATCTAAGGAAGTTGGTCTTTTTGCAGACTCCTGAATTACATTCCAAACAGGTGACCTGGGGAAAATCGTCATAACTTTCTTTCTGAGCATCGGATTGAAATTGCGTAAGAAAGTACAGAAAGAGAATGGACTTTAGTTTTCTTGTATATATTTTTTAGAGTCAAAGGTTGAAACAATGACATGTGGCACTTCATACAAGTTCACTCTACTGAACTAGTCTATAATCCGGTCACTGCGGGAGATTGTGCATAACTCTTTCTTGGAGAATCCAATTTGGATTAGACTAGTGGCATTGGAAAGAGGACACAGAAGGCTACTACAGATCACAATTTCAGAACTAGATGATTTGAAATTACAGAGGTACATCAGATTTAATATCAGGCTTCTACAAAGTGAAAAAAGTTGTGTAGTTTTTTTTTTAAATTTTTGCGTAAGCTTGGTTTGAAGGAATTCAAAGGGCATAGTAAAGCATTATTATCAATAATTTATGCTCCGAGGAAATAAAATGCAAACACCTAGTAAGCAACCTGAAAGCTCTAGCATGACTTATGAAGAAGAGGAAGAAATGCAACATGATATATCAAAATTACGAGACCAAGTGCAACAAGTGTCACTTGCACAAAAAGGAACAGAATCTAAGATGGATGGTTTAAAGAAAGATGTAGAAGCTAAGATGGATGGTTTAAAGAAAGGCATAGAAGCTAAGATGGACGATTTGAAGATAGATTTGAAGATAGACATGGAAGAATTGAAGAAGTTGCTATAAGAAAGGGTCACTAATGGTGAAAGGGTAGTAAAGGAAACTCATGATGAGAACAAAAGAAATGTTAATCATGATTCCATAGACTCTAATGTTGGATCGAAGACCCACCATATTCAAAAAATTGATATGAGGAAGTTTGATGGCAAGGATCCCGCAACATGGATATTACAGATGGAGCAATTCTTTGATCTCAATAATGTGCAAAACACACAAAAGGTACGTATGGCAACTTTATATTTGGAACCAAATCAGTTTGTATGGTATCAATGGCTTTGCTCTCGTAAACAATTTATCACTTGGGCAATTTTTACGGAAGAATTGATAGCACATTATGAGGATACAAAAAGCAACACTTTTTTTAGCCAATTGATAAGTCTCAAACAAAAGGGTTCAATAATGGAGCACATTGAGGAGTTCCAAAAATTGAACATAAGGGTAAAAGATATTCCAGAGGAGCATAGGATTGATGTGTTCATAGGGTCTTTAAAGGATAATATCCAACATGATGTTCGCCTTTGGGAACCTGATTCATTAGAGAAGGCATTCAGGTTAGCAAGAAAAATGGAAAGCAAAATTATGGCAACCAGGAAGCATACCACTCACAACTATAAAGGTGGAAGTGTTGTTTCCCCTAGTCTTCCACAACCTATAAGGTTGACACCAAAACAATTAGAAGAAAAAAGAGAAAAAGGGCTTTGTTACAGTTGTGATAGCAAATACACGGTCATAAGTGTGCTGAGAAGAAATTATTCTACATAGATTGTGAAGAGGAAGAAGAAAAGGAGCAAGAAAGGTCAAAAGAAGAGGATATACTCCAGGAACAAAGCCGAGATGAAGAACAAAAAATCCGACCATATCTTGTAATGCATTGGCGGGAATTACCACTCCTCAAACCATCAAGATAGAAGGACAAATCAAGAAGAAAAAGGTAATAGTGTTGATTGATTCAGGAAGCACCCACAATTTTATTCATTGTAAGGTAGCAAAAGAATTGAATTGCTTCCTATATCCAGCACCAGAGTGTCAAGTGATGATTGCAAATGGAGGAACAATAAATTGCTCTGGAAAGTGCCATAATATCAAGCTATCCATGGGAGAATATGTATTGACTAGCCCAATGCTTTCCATTCCAATGGGAGGTGCTGATGTTGTACTAGGAGTCCAATGGCTACAATCCTTGGGTACAATAGCTTTTAATTTTCAAGAACTTTTCATCAAATTTTCTATGGAAGGAAAGGAAGTTGAATTAAGGGGTATTGCAGGGAAACCAGGAAAGATAATCAGCTCTAATGGTATGACAAAGCTTCTAAAAAAGGAGCAAAGAGGTGTAATTGCACAATTATGTTCGCTAGATGTTTCCACATCGGAATCATCTATTTCTCCAGATCTCCAAAAAGTCCTGGACAATCATTCCAAGGTATTTGAGACTCCCAAAGGTCTCCCACCTATGCGTGATCATGATCATGCTATTCATCTGATTCCAGGAAGTGTTCCTCCAAACATCAGGCCGTACAGATATCCCTATGTCCAAAAGAGTGAAATTGAACGTATGGTTGCAGAAATGCTAGAGGCTGGTATAATTCAACCGAGTCAAAGTTCTTTCTCTGCTCCAGTAGTATTGGTGCACAAGAAGGATGGATCATGGCGCATGTGTCCAGATTATAGGGAGCTCAACAAGCTCACTATTAAAGATAAGTTCCCCATTCCTGTCATTGATGAATTACTGGATGAATTGCATGGATCAATTTACTTCACCAAGTTGGATCTTCGTTCAGGATATCATCAAATCAGAATGAAGATTGAAGACATTCCAAAAACAGCATTTAGAACTCATGAGGGTCATTATGAATTTTTGGTCATGCCTTTTGGCCTTACCAATGCACCTTCAACATTTCAAGGTTTGATGAATTCAATTTTCAAACCATTCCTTAGAAAATTTGTGTTAGTATTTTTTGATGATATACTAATCTACAACAAGTCTTGGAAGGATCATGTTGAACATGTTGACAGGGTGCTACAACTATTGGAGGAGAAACAATTATATGCAAAAAGATCCAAATGTTTCTTTGGAGTCCAGGAGGTGGAATATTTGGGTCATATTGTATCTCATGAAGGAGTTAAGGTAGACCCTAGCAAAATTAAAGCCATTAAGGAATGGAAAATCCCCACATCCATAAAGCATCTGCGAGGATTTCTCGGGTTGACAGGGTATTATCGCAAGTTTGTTAAGAATTATGGGAGAATAGCAGCACCTCTAACAACATTATTGAAGAAAGATGCATTTTCATGGACTCCGGAAGCAACAAAGGCCTTTGAACATCTTAAAGAGGCAATGTGCCAAGCACCGGTCTTAGCTACACCGGACTTCACAAAAACCTTTATTGTGGAATGTGATGCTTCAGGAAATGGAATTGGTGCTGTTCTAATGCAAGATGAAAGACCCATTGCTTTTGAAAGTCGTCCAATCAAGGGAAAGTTTTTAAGCAAAGCTATTTATGAGAAGGAAATGTTGGCAATACTCCATGCACTTAAGAAATGGCGACCCTACCTAATGGGAAAACACTTCAAGGTAAAAAGATTATCCTCTGAAGAGCAACAAAAGTGGGTCACAAAGATGTTGGGTTATGACTTTGAAATCATCTACAAAAAAGGGAAGCAAAATGTGGTGGCAGATGCACTCTCAAGAAAGGATGAGGATGTGGAAGCATTGTTGTGCGCCATTTCTATTATCCAACCAGATTGGATAAACGAAGCAAGGGAGGAATGGAAGAATGACGAAGAAGTGTGGGCACTTATTCGAAAGTTACAACAAGATTCCAGTACGTTTGATACATTTAGCTGGAAAAATGATTCGTTATGGTACAAAGATCGCTTATACCTCTGTAAGAATTCCCAGCTAAAACAAAAGATTCTTATGGAATTGCACACTTCTCCCTTAGGAGGGCACTCAGGATTTTTAAAAACTTACCACAGGGTTAAGAAGGAATTTTTTTGGGATGGCCTTAAATCAGATATTCAAAAGTTTGTGGCGGAATGTTTGGTTTGCCAACAAAATAAAGTTGAAACAATTAAGACACCGGGTCTATTACAACCTTTATCCATTCCAAGCCAACGTTGGGAGGAGGTTTCAATGGATTTTATCACAGGTTTACCCAAGTCTGAGGGAAAGAGTGTCATCATGGTGGTAGTTGACAGACTTACCAAGTATGCACACTTTTGTGCATTATCACATCCATTTAAAGCCAGTACAGTTTCTACTGCATTTATGGAAACAATTCAAAAGCTACATGGAAACCCAAAGATTATTGTAAGTGACAGAGATCCCATTTTCACTGGAAATTTTTGGACAGAATTATTTTCTTGTCTTGGTACTCAGTTAGCTCATAGCTCATCTTATCATCCTCAATCTGATGGGCAAACTGAGATAGTAAACAAATGTTTGGAAGGATATCTTCGTTGCTTTGTATCTGATAAACAGACACAATGGGTCAAATGGTTGCCTCTGGCTGAATGGTGGTATAACACTTCCTTCCATACAGCAACAAAAATGACCCCATTTATGGCACTTTATGGGTATCAACCACCATCCATCACATCATATTTAAGAGAAAATTCTAAGGTTCAGGCAGTGGAACATCACATCGAACATCAACAACAAGTCCTCCAACTCTTAAAGGATAACCTCGTGTTGGCACAGAATAGAATGAAACAACAGGCAGATCAACATCGCAGTGAAAGAAGTTTTGATGTAGGTGATTGGGTATTCCTACGGCTACAACCATATAAGCAAATGTCCCTCAAGCAAGCTAAGAAGGATAATAAATTATCACCAAAGTATTATGGTCCGTACAAGGTGTTGCAAAAGATTGGTACTATGGCATACAAATTGGAGCTTCCTGCAGCTTCTCGATTGCACCCAGTTTTCCATGTTTCATGTTTAAAGAAGGTTATAGGTGACAAGCTCCCAATTCAAACAATATTGCCAGAACTTGACGAGGAAGGAAAAATTATATTGGAACCGGAAGCAGTCACAGAAACAAGAACTCGACAGCTACGAAATCGATCAATTTCAGAGTATCTTATCAAGTGGAAGAACTTATCCGCTGAAGATTCCACATGGGAGGATGAAAATTTTATGCAAAAGTATCCAGAACTACTCAAGCGTTGAGGACAACACTTTTTTGAAGGAGAGGGGCATGTTGGGTCCCTATAATACTAGTGATTACCCCATTACTATTGTAGTTATACCCCTTATTAATATTTTTGTGCCCCTATTGCCCCCATATTGTTATTACTGTGCCCCATAGAATCCCTCTATTGTTATTTTTGTGGCTTTATATTATTATTGTTAGGTCGGTTGAATTATATTGTGACTCCTTAGACTCCTATATATAGAAAGGAGGTTTTTTTATTTAAATCATCCAAGAATTGTTCATTTATGTAATGTAAAGGAGGTTGCCCCCTCGAAGAGGCTGAATTCTAAAGCGTTGATCTATCTTTTCTATCTTTTCTTGAGCTGGTTTCATAACAAAGGGGGTGGTAGAAACACAATGCAAAAAGGCATGCTTCAACTAGTCATACTTGTGTAACAAACATTGTCATGAAGACAGAGTCAGGAACAAGTATAATGCTACTAGGGAACTAGGGCCAAGAAAAAAGGAAAAAAAAGGAGGACAAGTACGTCAAGCAATCACAAGAAAAAATAAGACTGCAAGGTAGGACAACCTTGCTCAAATGGAAGAGGGAGCAACAAAATAAAACGGGAAAATAGAACAGGCACAAAGGTGATGAACCAGAAGAACATTTAGATGAGAAAGAGGAATATGAAATAATGAAACCTTGGAAGAAAGAAATGTGACCTTAGCCAAGTAGAAGAAATAATTGAGGAGGAAGAGGGAAGAAGAGCTAAAGCAGTCATAGAAGTTAGGCAACCAGTAGATTAAGGATATCCAACAACAGTAAGAGGAAGAGGAAAGGAAGATAAAGTAGGAAGAGGAAGAACAATTAAAGAAAGTAGAAGATGAATGAAGGACACAAGATGAAGAGCAGAAGAAGAAGTAGGAGGAAGAAGAATCAAGAAAAGGAAAGAAAATGAAGAGTGTGAGAGGAAACAAAGGCAAGAAGAAGAACTCATAAGAAAACAAGGGCAAGAAGAAAAGGAGAGGAAAAGGATCAAAGAAGAGAAAATGAGGAAAGTTGTATAAGATAAGAGAAATAAAGAGGAAGAGGATATGAAGAGACAATAAGAAGAAATCAACAAGAAATATGGGCTCGATCTCCGACAACAACAAAAAAACCGAGATTCCGATATGCAAGTTGAGATTTCTCCATTAGATGTTCCTTCGTCCACCCCCATCGTCGGAGGACACCTGCCACTCAAAGAATTGGCCATTCCAAATGAGGCAAAGGAAGAGGTGTTATACCTCACTATACTTAATTTTAACTAGGTCAATTGTAACATTATGCAGGAAAGGAGCAAGTATTACACCAGGAACCCTACAAAGCCACTATTAATGACCACAGAAAAAGTGATCGTCCTAGATACCATGGTGAATCTTGAGATGATTATTTCAGTTTAAACTACCTTCGTGACTACAATAGAGTTAAATATGGGAAGGATGAGTAAGAAGATTGTAAATATCCAAGGCAAGCTCTACGATTTTGAAGAAAGAGTTGTGAAGGTAGAGGAACACATGAAAATATTAGAGGAGGAGAATAAATCTCTACACCTAAATCACTCAAGAAAAAAGGAGTTACAAGCATTTATCAAGGAGGAAGTAGAGACTCTAGATGAAGTCATGGTTGTGATCTATGAGGAGATGTTAAAGTTGCATCAGACCATATATTCTTTCCCGACCATACAAACTGATACTAAGGAGAAGACAACTATGCTAAAACAAGTTATCAAAGTTATTAACAGCATTCATGAGTGGAATAACAAATATCTAGGGGCACTGGAAACTATTCCCACAAAATATTGGATAACTGCCCAAAATGACAAGGCTCATATTCATGTCAAGAACCAATCACAGGATCAGCTTGGGAGGGATGTCGATAGGATTTTGGCTTCATACAAACATTTACTGAGTGGGTTGGAATATGTAATTGAAGCACATAGAGTTCCTCCATCGGGGAAGTCAAATAAATGAGGAAGCAAGAATAAGTCTTACATGAAATTCAGGCATTCCTCAATCCTTTTAGACAACAATCCTTTTAGACAAGCTTCCACCAAGGAGGACTTACAGGTGACAAAGGAGAACATTACTTAGTATGTGATAGAACCACTAAGGATATGTACCAAGATGGTAACTCTACCAAATTAGATCAAGGTCAACAAGAGCACTCTAATACCAAATTCCCTTGAGTGCCTTCAGAGATGTGATGAAGAGCAACAAAAGGTGGTCGCGGTGGCTGTTGAGTACAATATTTGATGCACATACCTTGTGGAGCAGTTGCATGTGTATGTTCCAGAATTGTCTATTACCAATTTGTTAGAATAGGACCAATTTTTTCATGCATAGAAAGATAGATTAGAGTAGAGTCTATTAGGAATATGAATGGTCATGAGGTAGTTCAGGAGTCATGGGTAGACCAAGAGTCGCCCTCTTTTTTATAAATATACCCTCGTGACACATTGTAATGGACTTGTAGCTTTGTACTCAATTTTGGTGCATATGTTTTAAGAACTTATGATCTTCTAGTGAATGCAAGGAGTAATTTTCTATTTCCACATTTGGATTTGATGGTGTTATGTGGACTTATCCCTCTTACGGATAAGAGCGATCTCCCTAAACTTCAAGGAAACCTAGTAACGAAGAACCAGGAACTGTTACCTTTCTCTAGACTATGATTGACTTAAACCAATATGATGATAGAGGTAACTTACCATTTAAACGAAATGATTGGTGAAGTCCCTTTCAAAGCTCTCATTAATCTGATCCTTGATGCTTTAGAGATCCTCCCATCACTCCCCACATCTTCTCCATGACAGAAACAAACAAGAGATCAAAGCATCCAATATATAATCATAAGAGATAAATGGACTAATTAACCAATCATATACCATAAACTGATCAATATGTAATCACAATCTATGTAGGTCATCAAGGAATCCTACAAATTATATCAACAAAGATGTAATTGAGAAAGAACAATATCCTTTATATTAATAAAATGAAGAATAGCCTTAAACTATGTAGCCTTGATGTTGCAAGTCCCTTCCCACAATCTCCAACCCTCTTCTTGAATGAATAGCCTTCCAACCTTAACCCTACAATGTAAGCCTACTTCCAAAAATCCTCTTCAATCCTCGGGCCTGGGTTATTTTTATGGGCCAAGAGTGGGAAGTTTGGGATCCATTTTCCAAGGGATGAGATCCACTAATAGTGGGATAGGGATTCCACAAATAGAGGGAGTTACTCCATGATGGGAGGGATCAGGACTGAATAGGCAACCATTCGAAGCTTGCCGTTGAGATGGATGATAACAACAATACTTCTAGACTTTACTTTTTATTTTTACATGTGTTAAGTCATGTTCATAGACCACAATGTAAGACAGTGCATCCTTATGCACAACTGCTAATTGTATTCTCTGTGTATGTGTAGGAATTAACTAAGAAACTATGCAACTGGCCAAAAATAGGGTTTTTCTACCATGGGATCTAAAAATTCCACTTTCTTTGGGATAATTTGGATTCAAAATTTGTAGGGGAATGATTTGGGACACATTTTTGGATTGCAAAATATCCAAACCGATGGTCATTTTCCCTAATGCGAAAAAATTATGTGTAACAGATTCCCCCCTAAAGTGTAAAGTCGGAAGTGATATTTGATAAATGGAGTGCTTTAGCATGCCAAGGTTTGGGTTAGAGATGTTGGAAATAATACTGAGAGGGGGGGGTGAATCAGTATTATCAGATCAATAAAAAATTTTCAATTTCATACTCAGAAACATATACACTACTTCAGTTAAGTGAACCAGCGTGTACACGCTACCGTGTCTAAAGCAACCAGCGTATAACCAGAAATCTTATGATTCAGTTAGCTTATCTTTAGTAAATGCATCAGGACATTATTAACCATATTAATAGTAAACAGGTGCAGTATAACAGAACAGATCATCACACAAAAGCCACACACATGAACACCATGATATAAGGTGGAAACCCAATGTGGGTGAAAACCACCTGCTGCAAGTCGTCTCTATCTTTCTTTAATAAGAAACTTCAGTTTACAATCTTTTGTATTGGTGCAGCCTTATACCAGTACGCAGGCTACAACCTGCAGAAGGCTACAACCTTCTCTCGTTTTCCAGACTCTCCTGGAAGGGAGCTCCAACCCCCTTTGCTCTTGTACTATCTAAGATACTAGTACGTAGGTGCTGGCCTATAATCTTCTTTCCTTCAGGTACCACTTTTCATACATTTTCAGACTGGATATTCCTGAAGCACAACATTACAATCTGAAGACAATTCATCCAATTTTCATAACAGATCATTGAAGCACAAAACAACCAATACTAGCATCATCAATCTTTGAATCACTGAACCACTAAAACCATGTCAGCACCCAGTCACCAGAATACAGAGCAAACTACAAAACTCTGCAATAACAGCCAGACCCAACTGCAACCCCAAAAATTAAGCTTCAAAAGATATACGCTACTTCAATGAAACCAACCCGCGTATACACGCGCTTTCACCAAAGACAACCTGCATACAGATCTAAAAATAATTTCTCATAACTTACAACTGTACCAGACATCAGTCATACTCAGAACATAACATTGCGTCAGTATGCAGATCTAAAAATACGCATAATCAACCATATAATAGTTCATTTCAAACCATTTGATCCCGATCTATCCTTAGATCTAGTCTCCCATCAACCAGTGTGATGTCTCCTTAGCTTAGATCAAGCAACCCAGAACCTGCATACTAGATCTCTTTCTTTATCAGATATTCAAGACTTTTTCAATTTCACTTGCCTAATGATCTTCTTCTCCTTTTATAGTCTTAGGCCTTGCTTAATACCACGGGCCAAAACCATAGTAATCCAATACCAACAACTTCAAAACTACGGATCAACACGTCTGTCGAGATACCTTGGTCAAAACATAGGCTCAAGTACCGAGGACTAACTACCACGGACCAAAAGGAAGCTTCTCGACATGTACGCTCTTTTCTGTTTATGAAACTGCATGTATACGCGACTTCGTATATAGCAAGCCTGCGTATCCGCGACTTAGAATATAGCGTACCAGCGTGTATACGCAACTTGGGCTTAAAGAACCTACGTATATGAAATTTCTCTTCATTCTTGTAGTCTGGGCTGAGATCTGTCATCAAAGAGAGTTGCCATCAAGGACAACACCTGTACCATAGCGCCACACCTGTGCCAAAATACCAACAATCTCCCCCTTTGGACTTGATGGCAACCCCAAGATCCTTAGAATCATTCTCCCCCTTTGTCATCAAGGGCAAAGGGTTGAGCTCCCCCTGAGTACATGCTGATATCTCTGCTCTGCTGTGCTGAACATGCTCCCCCTGACTGTAGGCAAGATCTGAAAAAGATGTTCTTCAAAAAGAACCAAGACTTATACATCATAAAGGACCTTCCTATCACCAAAAGACTCAATACATACATCCATACTCCCAACCAAGAGGGGATACATTAGAAATTTACATATAACAACCAATTACATTACATTATTCATCCCAGGCATAGTGGGGAAACCAACATAGGCCGTTACATGACCTTGACACCATAAAAGAGATATCACAAAAGAGATACATGACATAGAGACGAAAAATCTAGACCAAGACTTATGAAAGTCACCAGCAGCATCTGATAATCATTTTTTAGATCAGCAACCAAGATTTCCTTCTGTGCTCCTTCTCCTGAAACCAAGAGCATCTAAATGCCAACAATGCTTTATTAGACTTTAAGCTGCTCCCCCTGAAACTGTGCCTGAAGGACTCTGGCATACCCATCTCAGACCTTCTCCAACCAGAGTCTGCCCTTGCTGTTCAGAACTCCATATACGCGACTTCACCTGCATAAATCAGCGTATGTATGCGGATATCCCTTATACAACACGCGTACACCAACTTTTCTTTAGAACAGACAAGCTTCAACAGCGGGATGAAGCATCAACTACTCCCAGCTTTTGTCTGAGATATTCAAAAGTCTCCCTGGGCAGTGGTTTTGTGAGAATATCAGCAACTTGTTCTTTAGAAGAAACATACTCCAACTTGACCTTTTGTTCAAGCACTTGTTCCCGGAGGAAGTGATACTTGATTGGTATGTGCTTGGTCTTTGAGTGCATGACTGGATTCTTTGAAATGCTGATTGCACTTGTATTATCACATAAGATAGAGACAGGTGGAGTGCAAGTGATTTGAAAATCCTGCAAGGTCTGCATCATCCAAAGAAGTTGTGTGCAACAAGATGCCGCAGCCACATATTCTGATTCAGCTGTAGATAAAGCAATCGAACTCTGTTTCTTGCTGAACCAAGCTACTAATTTGGAACCCATGAAGAATGCACCACCACTTGTGCTTTTCCTGTCATCCACACTTCCGGCCCAATCTGCATCTATGTAAGCATGAAGAGTGAGATCTGTATTTCTAGGATACCATAAGCCATAGTTTTGAGTCCCTTGAAGATACTTGAAGATTCTTTTGACTGCCTGAAGATGAGTTTCCTTTGGGTTGGCTTGAAATCTTCCAACAATTCCTACTGCATGCATAATATCTGGTCGGGTACCTGTCAAATAAAGCAAACTCCCAATCATGGATCTATAAGTTGGTTGATGAACTGCTTCTGATTCATCATTTGCACTGAGGCTGCATCCTGTAACCATGGGGGTACATACTGGCTTTGAATCTTCCATGCCATACTTCTTCAAGATCTGCTTGAGGTACTTGGTTTGAGACAAGAAAATACCTCCTTCATTTTGTTGGATTTGCAATCCAAGAAAGTATGTCAATTCTCCAAGTAATGACATTTCGAATTCTTTCTGCATAACCAAGGCAAAGTTTTGACTCATAGCCTCTTCATTGCTGCCAAAGATAATATCATCTACATACACAACAAGTATTAGCAATTTGTTATTTTCAACTTTTATATAGAGATTGCTATCTGCTGATCCTTTTGAAAAACCTTGTTGGTGAAGATATTTGTCCAAACGATAGTACCAAGCCCTTGGAGCTTGTTTGAGACCATAGAGAGCCTTTTTCAATCTGCATACAAGGTTTGGATCATTCCCAAGAATGAAACCATCTGGCTACTCAATATATACTTCTTCTTCTAAGTCTCCATTCAGAAAGGCTGATTTCACGTCCATTTGAAATACCTTGAAGTTTTGAAAGCTTGAGAGAGCAAGGAACATTCGGATGGCCTCAAGTCTTGCAACAGGAGCAAAGGTCTCTTCAAAATCTATTCCTTCTTGCTGCGCATACCCTTTACAAACAAGTCTAGCCTTGTTTCTAACTACTTCTCCATTTTCATTCAATTTATTTTTGAAGACCCATTTTGTCCCTATGACATTCTTATCCTTTGGTCTAGGAACCAATTCCCAAGTGTTGTTCTTTTCGATCTGCTCAAGTTCTTCATCCATTGCTTTGACCCAACATTCATCTTTGCATGCCTCTTTCACATTTTGTGGTTCAGTGGAAGAGAGTAATGCCAAATAGCTTGAAGCTTCTGCAATTGTTCTTCTTGTTTGTACTCCTGCTTCTTTCTGCCCCACAATTTGAGATTTTGGATGATTCTTCTAAACATATCTGGATGGAGTCTTCTCTTCTATTCTTATCTGCTCCTATGGTTCTTCTTGAGGTTCTTCTTCTTCATCATTCTGTCTTTGAGGGTAACCTTCATCTTCTTCGATGTCTTCATGATGAACTTGCCTAGGAATGTATCCCTTCTCATCAACCACAACATCAATGTTGTCAACAATTCTGCCAAGTCTTTTATTGTAGCACTTGTATGCTTTGCTATGTGGAGAATAACCAAGAAGAATGCCTTCATCTACTCTTGGTTCAAGTTTGCCAAGTTGCTCATCAGTATTCTTAATATAACATTTGCTCCCAAAGATTTTGAAGTGCTTCACCGAAGGAGTCTTACCACACCAGAGCTCATGAGGAGTTTGAGTGTTGTTTACTCGGACATTTGTTTTGTTGAGAATAATAACCGCAGCATGTGCAGCTTCACCCCAGAAAGTTGTGGGAGTACCTGATTCATCAAGCATAGCACGAGCCATTTGTTGGACTGTTCTGTTCATTCTTTCCACAACTCCATTTTGCTGAGGAGTTCTAGCTGTAGAGAATTCTCTTCTTATCCCATGTTCTTCACAGAAATCGAAAAATTCATTCGAGGTAAACTCCCCACCTCTGTCAGATCTAAGGCACTTAATTTTGTGTCCTGATTCATTTTCAGCCAAGGCTTTGAAGGATTTGAATTTTTCGAATGCTTCATCTTTGTGCTTCATAAGTCCTAACCAGACAAACCTGGGGAAATCGTCAATGAATAATATCAAATATTCTTCTCCTCGAGGTGTTCTTTTTCTGAATGGACCACATGTATCTGTATGTACTAGTTCAAGAGGCATGCTAGCTGATCCTTCCTTCTCAGGAAAATTAGTTCTGGTTTGCTTTCCAAACTGACATGATTTGCATATGGTGTTGTCTGGAATTTTGATATCTGGAAGATCACGAACTACCTGATATTTGCATGCTTTCCTTATTTGTGGAAAGCTTAGATGCCCCAACCTCCGATGCCATAGCCAGTGTTCATCATCCTTGCTCAAATAGCATTGTTGTTGTTTTTCTCAAATATGTATAGATTATTTGGAGTCCTTCTTCCTTTGATCACTGTTTCACCTGTATCAAGATCACGAACACAACATCCATTTGATCTAAATATTACTTCTGTTCCTTGATCGCACATCTGACTGACACTCAGAAGATTATGCTTCAACCCATCAACATACAAAACATTTCCAGCTTTGACCTTCTCTTTCAACAGAGCAACGCCTTTTCCTTTTATGGCTGCAGAGATATCGTTTCCAAAAGAAACTTTCTTTCCCTTTTCTAATGCGGTATATGATTCACGTTTTTCTTTGTCCCCTGTCATATGCTTCGAACATCCGCTATCAATGTACCATAGACTTTCTTGACCTTCTGCATAAAAGGCTATCCCACGTCTTTCTGGTTGCGGTTCCTTTATTCTCCATGTTCTGACATTTGAGGTTTGTTCCTTCTGAGTTGTCTTCCAGAACCTGCTCCTACATTCAGAGTCTTCATGACCAAAGTTATTACAAATAGAGCATTCAACTTCATTTTCAAGAACCGAAAATTTGTTATAAGTCCTTTTCATGGTTCCAGTCATACTTCTTTTCTTTTGAGCTTCTCTAGTCATGATTGTCTTGTAGGCAACACATTGAGCTGCTTTGTGACCGAAGTTATGGCAAGAAAAACATTGGCCATTGAAGAAATTTCTGCGATAATTAGATCTATCATCCAACCGATTGTAGCTTCTATTGACATCTATTCTTGGGGCAAATTGGGAAGATTTTACCTGTGGCTGATTGTAGCTTCTGTTTGTCCTTAAGGCAGCTTGTCCCCGAATTTCTTGATAGTCTTTATTTGTTCTTGAGGTAAACTGTCCCTGATTCACCTGATGACTTTTATTTGGTCTTTGCTCGCTCCTCCTTGCTGCATCAAGATAACTTTTAGAGGTAGAAGCTTGAGATGTTTCTCCATTATATCCCAGACCTGTCTTGATTAGAGGAGAACGCTGCACATTGATAATCTCATCCAAGGTTTCAGATCCTTTAACAAATTTAAGATTAATCGCTTTTGTTTTCTCAACTTCCTTTCTAAGACAAACAATCTCACATTCCAATTTTTCAAGATGTTTTTCCTTTTCAGCCAGTTGACATTGTAGAGAATCAATAATAGCACTTTTCTCTTCTAAGCAAACTTTGAGATTATTCATTTCTTCACAAAAGCCTTCTACATCTATAGCATCCATGTAGTCATCATCTTCAAAAGCCATTAAAAGTTTATATCTATTTCCCTGTTCATCTTCGTCACTATTTGAAAGACCATCACTATCTTCATGAGTGTAATAGCTTTTCTTCTTTTCATTCTGTTTCTTGTTCCATTTAACAGGTTCCTTTCCCTTGTCATTCTTATCTTTGTGAGGACATTTGGCAGCATAATGACCTACTCTTCCACAAGCAAAGCATTTAAAAGGTAACTTACCTCTGAATCTTCCAGAACCCCTTTGAATATTTCTGACAAAATTTGATTCTTCTTCTTCATCTTCTGGCACGTGACTTGCTTCATAATAATCTTCTTTGCCTAAAGCCTTGAAAGCAGCTTCTCTTCTGTCTGATGGACCTCCCTTTCTCATTTCATAAGCAGTTAGAATTCCGTGAAGCTGAGACATAGTAAGAGTTCGTAGATTTTCCTTTTCTTCTATTGCAGACACTTTAGATTCAAATCTGGGGGACAATGATCTTAGAACCTTTTCAACCACAATAGCCTCTTTTATTTCTTCACCCAAGTTTTTCATGCAATTAACAATCTCATATACCCTAAGAAAATAGTTAGCCACACTTTCCTCATTATACATTCTGAGAGTCTCATACTTAATCTTGAGAGTTTGAAGTTTAGCACGCTTTACCTGTTCGTCTCCTTCATAGCTCGTGACAATTTTGTCCCATATTTCTTTTGCGGATTTATAGTGCATTACCTTCATGAATTCCGATTGGGATATACATCCCAATAGAGTACTGACTGCTTTCGCATTTGTTTCATATTTCTTTTTCTCGGCTGAATCTGTAGGAGTAGCTGAAGGAAAAGTGTAGCCTGTCTCTACGATGTCCCAAACTTCTGTACCAAGAGATTGAAGATAGGCAGTAACTCTTACCTTCCAATAATTGAAGTTTGTCCCATCAAAAATCGGTGGCTTGATTGATGCTTCTCTCTCGTAGTTGCTCATGATGAACGATCTACCTTCAAACGATCAAGCTTCTCTGAAGGACCTGCTCTGATACCAATTGTTGGAAATAATACTGAGAGGGGGGGGGGGGGGTGAATCAATATTATTAGATCAATAAAACTTTTTCAATTTCATACTCAGAAACATATACGCTACTTCAGTTAAGTGAACCAGCGTGTACACGCTACTGTGTCTAAAGTAACCAGCGTATAACCAGAAATCTTATGATTCAGTTAGCGTATCTTCAGTAAATGCATCAGGACATTATTAACCATATTAATAGTAAACAGGTGCAGTATAACAGAACATATCATCACACAAAAGCCACACACATGAACACCATGATATAAGGTGGAAACCCAATGTGGGTGAAAACCACCTACTGCAAGTCGTCTCTATCTTTCTTTAATAAGAAACTTCAGTTTACAATCTTTTGTACTGGTGCAGCCTTATACCAGTACGTAGGCTACAACCTGCAGAAGGCTACAACCTGCAGAAGGCTACAACCTTCTCTCGTTTTCCAGACTCTCCTGGAAGGGAGCTCCAACCCCCTTTTCTCTTGTACTAGCTAAGATACTAGTACGTAGGTGCTGGCCTACAATCTTCTTTCCTTCAGGTACCACTTTTCATACATTTTCAGACTGGATATTCCTGAAGCACAACATTACAATCTGAAGACAATTCATCCAATTTTCATAACAGATCATTGAAGCACAAAACAACCAATACTAGCATCATCAATCTTTGAATCACTGAACCACTGAAACCCTGTCAGCACCCAGTCACCAGAATACAGAGCAGACTACAGAACTCTGCAATAACAGCCAGACCCAACTGCAACCCCAAAAATTAAGCTTCAAAAGATATACGCTACTTCAATGAAACCAACCCACGTATACACACGCTTTCACCAAAGACAACCTGCGTACAGATCTAAAAACAATTTCTCATAACTTGCAGCTGTACCAGACATCAGTCATACTCAGAACATAACATTGCGTCAGTATGCAGATCTAAAAATACGCATAATCAACCATATAATGATAGTTCATTTCAAACCATTTGATCCCGATCTATCCTTAGATCTAGTCTCCCATCAACCGGTGTGATGTCTCCTTAGCTTAGATCAAGCAACCCAGAACCTGCATACTAGATCTCTTTCTTTATCAGATATTCAAGACTTTTTCAATTTCACTTGCCTAATGATCTTCTTCTCCTTTTATAGTCTTAGGCCTTGCTTAATACCACGGGCCAAAACCATAGTAATCCAATACCAACAACTTCAAAACTACGGATCAACACGTCTGTCGAGATACCTTGGTCAAAACATAGGCTCAAGTACCGAGGACTAACTACCACGGACCAAAAGGAAGCTTCTCGACATGTACGCTCTTTTCTGTTTATGAAACTGCGTGTATACGCGACTTCGTATATAGCGAGCCTGCGTATCTGCGACTTAGAATATAGCGTACCAGCGTGTATACGCAACTTGGGCTTAAAGAACCTGCGTATATGAAATTTCTCTTCATTCTTGTAGTCTGGACTGAGATCTATCATCAAAGAGAGTTTCCATCAAGGACAACACCTATACCGTAGCGCCACACCTGTGCCAAAATGCCAATAAGAGACTATAGTAGGAGACCTGAAATAATCAAACAAATGTTACAATGCAATATATAATATCATCGCTAAGGTAAGCATTCCCATACTCAAAACAAAAATGTCTCAAAGTACACTATGGAAATACATATGAAGATCCATGTCAAAAGAAAACATAGTTTGGACACAACCATGTATGGATCTAAATTTAGAATCATGAATATTTAATAACTCCATGCAGCCTAGATGGATGAATCTAGATTCAGGGTCTTGATCTCCATCTCTCGATCTGTAGTACGAATCTAGCCATGCGAGTGAATATCTCATAGTCGAACATGGTATAGAACACTTGATTACCAGTCAATGATGTGAACCATTAACAAGTGTGAGAGAAACTACTAATAATGACAATGGATCTCAAGGCACTTCCAGTACAATCTATGAGGTGTGAATAAATGTGTTGATGTCAAATACCCATAGAATCATTCAATCGAAGGTCAATCATGAGAACCTATAATCAAAGGCAAAAAACCTACCATTATGACATGAAAACCTCAAGATATTGAAGGTTTATAGATCAAATTACTAGATAATGAGCCGAATTTGATAGGAAGAAACCCATCGAAGGATTGCCTATGACACGAAACATATGTCAATTTTTGAAGAACAATGGTTTGGAGTAATCTAGGACTGACTCAGGGATGGTTGATACAACTGAAGGCTATGACTATAAAAGTAATTTGATTGAGGTTATAAGTCCAACTACAATAAAAACATATGCACGAAATCATGTTGGCTCTATTATTATTATTATAAGTGAAAGTTCCATACATACATACACCATTAACGGCCACTAGCCCCAATAGTGGAATGTTACAGTCAAGAAAACCTGCTCCTCCAAAGAAGTATACTCACTCTAGGTTATGGAGAAGCCAAGAGCCATTACAATACTCCCAAACCTTTTCTAATCCTAAGCCTAGCTAAAATCTTAGCTCCCAAAATCCTCTTCTAAGAGTTATCTTGTTCTATTTATAACAAAGGGTGGAGTTACCCTTGACATTCCCTTTCATGTCTCTTTGACTACCCTCATGACTCTTAAAATTATTTAAAAATAACTCATTACATAACATGATGAACTTTCACATTCCACTAATGACACTTGGAATTTCACTTACAACACATTTACAAATAATATTACATTTTCCACATGTACCCATGTGAGACAAAATAGGCTAGAGACAACCTAACAAGACAAAACACTATGGCTCAGAAGTTTAGGGAAAGACCAACTCAACAACCCCCACTCGGTGGTTCTCAGTCACGTACTCATGACAAGCTTGGTATTGTGAGATGATGTCCCCAAACTACTTGATGGTGTCTTTCTAATAACAAACACTTTCCTCCATAGCATCTGGGTATATGGTCTTGGAACCTGTATCCAAATCATCCTAAAGCATGTTCAGCATGGTGTTGACCATGACGGGACCACTAATGTAGTTCTTCATTTTATGTATGCTGAGCTCCAAGTCATCCATGGTGGCCTCTCGCCTTAGCTGCTCCATGTACCTATTGATCTCTAGATGGACTTCGTTCTTGTGTTTAGCCTCAGTGAGGTAACGGATTGAAGGGATCATGTGTTTTCTCACCATGACATCCAACTTCTTGCACAACCGTGAATATGAGGCTTGTATGCTGGTGACGAATGGGGTGAGCTGCTCATAGTTCTGGATCAAAATCCATACCTTTCCTTTCTCCAGCTCTTCCTAAGGCTTCATCATCCTTTGCAAGTGAAGTAGGGCCCTTTTGTACCTCATTGTCCACTCTTACACATGGGCGATGGTAGCATGTATGTCCCTGAGAGTTTGAACAAACATTTTGCTTCGCTGTTGTAAGCCATGCACATGGAAAATTTCTTTATGCAAGGTGACGAATCTGTCATAGAGCTTCTGCATGGTAGTCTCAAGTGTTTATACTTCATCAAGTATTGTTTTCCTCATCTCTGCCATTGTGGAAACTGTTCTCTGCTCTCTGAGTTGTTCTGCCTCTTACCCGGTCACCTGCAAGTTCTTTGCCATTTGTTCATTCTCGGCCAACATGAACTTAACATTAGAGCTTGTGGCTCCTGCATAGGCCAAGGTGGCATCAATAATGGTAGCTGGATGTTGTCTAACATCTGAAACTATCACCCTTTCCTTCATGAATGTAGGTGACATGTGATCATCTAGAAAGTGTTTCCTCTGCACTTGTAAAATATTCTTTTGTAACTCATTGAATGAAAGATTGTACACATCCATAACTGGATCATCATGAAGGAGAACAACCTATCCTTGCTCGCGCGAGACTTTTTCTGAAAATGGAGGTGGAGGAGACTGAGAGACGACCTCGGGTGCTCCTGGAATGAGGTTGATGTCTTTATCATGTGGCTCATCCCCAAATCTATGTTCGTCACTTCAATCACTTGCTCAATTTGTTGAGTAAGCTCTCAATCCTGCATCTGTTCACCCTCTTCTTTAGTTGTTGGTTGTTTCGATTCCTCAACTTGTATGGGTGTTGTTTTCTCCATCAATGCACCTTTCCTTTCTTCTTCCTCCTGTTTTTTCTTCTCTTCCCTTTCTCTCCTTCTCAAATCCTGCTCTTCCTTCAACTTCTTCTCTGTTTCTTGGAACTTCTATTCTACTTCCTCCCACCTCTGCTTTTATTTCTCCCTTCACTCTGCCCTCTTTTTCCGTTGTTGCCTCTTTGCCTCTACTCCCAAAGCTTCTTTCTCAGCGATAGGATTTGGTCTCATCTTGTAGCTTTTCTCAACCTCTCGGTTCTTGGATATCTTCCTCTTACCTTTTTCATGCACTAGATTGATGCTTATTGTTGTTGTTGTTGCTTCCTCCACTATTTATGTCTGCAAAGCAGTGTTCCAAGCTATGGCTATACTGACTAGCTCTTGGAGCTTGGATTCATTGTAACAGTATCTCCAAGGGTCCTCCTTGTGCCAGTGAAATGTCCCGTGGATCCATTGATAGTACAACTTCACAGAGTGGTTCTTGCAAATACGTGGGATCATATGGATTGAAGTATTTGGTACCGACTTCAATATCTCCTTAGCTTCGGCATCAAAATCTTTCAAGCTCTTAATCTCGTATAATCTAATCTTCAGAATAATAATGGACCATGGTGCCTTCTTCTTCCTATGAAACCCTGATGATAACCCTGTGGAGAGATGATATGAGACCTCCTGCATGACTATCTTGTCCATGGCATACCTTGGTAGAACATACGAAGACTCATCTCCTCCAAACACTCTAATGAAGGTGCCTCCTAGTGAGGCATACCAATCTGCAATGTTAAGTATCACCTCCATCTCTTCTTAGGACATGCAAGGTGGATCTAGCTCAAATATAAGAATGTACAACAGGATGATGAAATGGTTAGTAAGCCTTGCCATTACTCCTCAGTAGCTGCAGTCAGAAAGAAACTTGCAATAAATATTGACGACAATCTCTTTCAGTGTGCATGTCTAGCTCATGTCAGGAAATTGGTGTTGGGCACAGATTGCATCCACTAAGTATGTAGACATATAGAATCCTGCTTGCCCATCCTTGGGCAGATTCAAAGCATTAGTCACATGCACTTTCAACTGATGAGCCAACAATTCTGACCAGTTGAATGGCCTTCCATCATTCACCAATTGGTCTAATACAACTACTTAACCTTTAGGAAAGGTCTTAGTGATTTCTTGATTGTATAATCGACATGCAAAGATGATTAAGAACTTGTAGGAATTCCTGAGAGACTTTGTCTTGTAAACATGATTTAGTGTCAGTTGGAATTTTTACGACACTTTCACCCAGTGCTTGAATATATCTTTCATGTTCAGCTGGTTGTGGGTGGCATAGAAAAGTGTGTCCATGCACCTTGTCAGCTGAGGTAAATGATACATCTGATGATATTTCTCCACCATGAAGGTGGAAAGCTCTATCTCGCTGGCACTTCTCAATGTCATAGTCTCTAGATCTATGTGTGAGACAATCCACCTCATAATGTCTGCATATGGGAAGGCAGGGTACCTTCATGCAACCTTGTAAAAGCCTGACTGTTGGATACTGGTATAATCTTGTCATTCCTCTAAGTCCTCCTTGAAGTCCTCTACAAATATATCCTTGATCTGTAACATGTCAATTTGGAGCCCTTCTCAATGAATAACTGAGTTTCTGCATAAACTGGCAAGTTAATTGACACCTACTCAACTGCTTCCCCAGTACTACTCTTGACAATTTACTTTGATACAGGTCTCTTAGAAGCCATGTTAACTGTTAATTCTAGAGATATGCTCAACAAATTCTATACCTAGAGACAGAGAGGACACTCATGGCATGAAAATGTTAGCTTAAAACCAAAAGCACTCAAGACAAGATCAAGCAATAAACTGGGCAAATGTTGGGAGGGATTGTGCAATCCTAGTTCACAAAGGTGACTAGATACCTGTTGGAACTACAAATTGCACAATCCCAACAGTCAGTGAGGGAAGCTTACTGACTGGAACTGTGCAATGCACAGTTTAGTTTGGGCGCAAGCCAGCAGAGATTATGCATTGTGCAGTCTCAGTGGCTAGGATTGGGAGCCTGGCTCTTGGAGCTACAGTATGCAGTTGGATCTAGGCCAAGGCAACCTTCTCATAATTATAGAAGCCAACATTGAGGCCTTGAACTTCTAGAATGTGCAGTTCATGCAAGGGGAAGCAAGATCTGGGCAAGGGAAGTGCAGATCTACCAAAAAGGAGTGTGAAATTAGGTAGATCTGAAGGATGGTGTGATGGTGAGTGTATATTTGACTGAGTGATGATACATGAAAGTAAAACAAGTGTAGGAAACAATCAAAGTAAACGAAAATGAACCATGTGGAGAGAGTCGTCATAACGATGACAATTAGTACAAAAACCGGGTAATGCATGCGACACTTGGGAAAGGAAATGAAAAACTTAAAACAACAATTTTACAAGCTAAAAAAATTTAAAACACCAACATTCATTGAACAAAACAAGTGAAACAATGCTCTTACAGTCTAAACAAGAAAAAGCGACAGAAAAAGCAGAAAAATACTAGAAAAGAAAGACTTACCCGGAAAAGCGATGATGATCGCACTAAAGTTTCCTTGATCTCCTCGGAAATGCCAAAGATCGAGGATTGAATGTGAAAATGAGATCTAGCTACTCTGATTAAATAGATTTGGTAAATTTAGGGTTTATAGTGCGAAGGCCAAAAATCAACGAAAAAGCAACACTTGGTGGCAGTTTCCAAAATAACTCAAGTGTCTCCTCTGGGCTGCTAAAACTAGATCCCTATTTTGTAGGGATGTTTTTTCCTTTTTTCTTTTTTTTTTTTATTTTTTAGGAAAAGTTACCATGCATTTCCTGGACAGATTGCACAATTATGGGAAGGAGTTGGCAACTCACTGGCTCATGCACTGAGCAGCTTCTGCGCAAGAGGCTTCTGCATAATTTCTGAGTTGAGTGGCTCTCAGATGCCTCTCAGGCTCTGCGTAATTTCCTAGCGAAGTATGGTTGTCAACTGGATTTGTGAATTTTTGGAGCTAAGGGCTCACTGTTAGCTTGGACTGCGCAATTCCCGAGAGCAAGGATGGTTTCCCTCAAGGATTGCGTAGTTCTCTAAGGCAAGCCCGAAACTAGGTGGAAACCAAGTCAAGAGATTGACTTATGGGTTAGCAAATAAGACAAGTAAGAAAACACAAGCCATGATGTAAATATGAGGTTCAATCAAAGCACAAGTACCTGGGTCAGTGCAAGATGAGTTTCTATAATTTAGAAGGGAGGCTCCAAAAAGAAGCATAGGAAAAATTTTGGATGTTGGTTGCAGCCGCTACAACAACTCCCAATAGGAATTTCTGACATAATTCTTTCTAGTGAATATAAACGAATCTGTGACAGTGAAAAATTCTGACCTAAAAATCTCAAGGTGGTAGAATACCAAGGGTTAGGTCAGAAAGGAGAGAAAGGGACTCTTGGGTTAAAAGATCCACTATCGTAAATGGTGAATGAGGTGTTTTTCTCACTTTGTTTCCAGTAATATCTTCAATGCTAATTAACCCAGGAGGTAATCCAGTCGTAATTATCAGCTTCCTTCAAGGTGAAGGTAGCTAAGGAGTAGGAGTTATAATAGTTGAAGGTGATTTAGGTCGAGAAACTTCAGACTCACGTTCTTCTACCTCTAGTTCATTTAATTCAGTATCTGAAACTTCACCAGTATCAGATTCAATTTGAACCACTTCACTAATCTCAAGGCGAGAATGAACTAAGCCTGATTATATTTCTTGCTTTGCATTCACCTCAGTTTCTATTGTCTCATATTGTAAAACTATTGATGTTTCAGGTTCTCCTGAGGCTTTAGATCCTATTGACTTTAACCTTTCAATTTTTATCTTTTCCAATTGACTAGGTATGTATTTAGGAGGTTTACCTTACATTCTATGTGATTGCCTTGGTGATTCAGCCAAGATGAAAATTTATCACAAAATCAAATAATATTCACAATCCAATTCTAAGGTCTATAGAAAGTAAAAGCCAACACTTAACACACACTAAAAAATCCAAGGATTCAAACCACGCAAACAATATTTTCACAATGAAATCACTAGTTGGTGATGAAATCCAACGTCGCAGAAATCAAAGTGAAAAGTGGCTATAGATAGAGCAGGTGGAACCAATTATGCTAACAACATGCTTAATGTAAATGATCAAGTGCAAGTAAACTTCATTTATGAAATCTCAAATGAAGAATATCCTCCAAAAAATTCCAAGTGAGTCTAGCCAACGTCTATTCCAGGTACAACATACTTCCCCTCCACTATCACCTTGGGTAAAACCCTAAGAATATGGTCACTAAGGTTACCACGTAAAACAATTTAACCTAGGGGGGATAGTCACATACCGGATGTACACACAAGGGTAGAGTAACAAAGCTCAATCCCCATGAAAGTTTCTCAACATGGTTAATATGAGGTTTACCTCCAAGTGACTCCCAAGTACCCTTAAACATTGTTTTTAGTATGTGTAAATCACTCTACCATAGCCAATGAAGTGGGGTCAATCAATTCAACGGGTCTGATATGATATCATGCTTGACTCCTTTGTAAGGGGAGCTTCCTAGAGAAAATTTTTAGTAGATGGATTTTTCTCTCTATCACAAGATACTAATGTTTGTTTGTAGCTTTGGAAAGTTATCTCACTTCCCTATTCCAAATCCCTACAACCTAATCTACTGTAGGTGGAAAAGAGCCCTAGAACAAAAACTTTCTAGATTGATTTTATTAGTGTTGATTGTAAGAGGTTTTATTTACTAAAAGGTAATGTATGTGACATTAATGAAATTATGACCTGTCACAAATCCTAATGCAGTTGAAAATGAAAACGTAATGATTTCGCTTCATTGAAAATCTATCTAAAGTAAGGAAAGAGTCTTTCACTTTTTCAACTGAAATGTAAAAAAAATCTAAATCCCATTATATCCCTTTTCTTGAGATGAATATATTCAATTTCAAATCACCTAAATCTTGGTAACAACTTCAAACTTTCACATTTCCCAATAACACAATAAATCAAGAAATCTATCTTTTCATACAATCACTCAGAAATTTGCAAAATGCAAAAAGAAACCAATAATCAATAAAAATGAATTTTCTTAATTGAATGTTATGAATTCACTTGAAGTGTTATGAAACCAGCTCAAGAAAAGATAGAAAAGATAGATCAACACCTTAGAATTCAACCTCTTCGAGGGGGCAACCTCCTTTACATTACATAAATGAACAATTCTTGGATGATACAAATGAAAATACCTCCTTTCTATATATAGGAGTCTAAGGGGTCATAACATAATCAGAGCCGACATAACAACAATAATGTAAGGGCACAATAATAACAATAGTGGGCTTCTATGGGGCACAAGAGTAACAATATGGGCACTACATGGGTACATCAATATAATAAGTGGGTTGTACTAATAACAATAAGGGGTTACACTAGTAGTATAGGGGCCTAACATGCCCCTCTCCTTCAAAAAGGGTTGTCCTCAATGCTTGAGTAGTTCTTGATGCTTCTATATAAAATTCTTGTCCTCCCATGTGGAATCTTCAGCAGGTAGGTTCTTCCACTTGATGAGATACTCTGAAATTGATCGATTTCATAGCTGTCAGGTTTTTGTTTCTGTGACTACTCCAGGTTCCAATATGATTTTTCCTTCCTCTTCAATTTCTGGCAATATTGTTTGAATTGGGATCTTTTGCAACTTTTGAATAAGTGGCCATGCTTCTTTGTCCTTCTTCCATTCATCCCTTGCTTCGTTTATCCAATCTGGTTGGATAATAGAAATAGCACAAAACAATGCTTCCACATACTCATCCTTGAAGAGTCTTCCCATTCGATAAGGTCGCCATTTTTTAAGTGCATGTAGTATTGCCAAAATTTCCTTCTCATAAATAGCTTGCTTTAGATGTCGCAGTAAAAATACCCAATCGCCTACATCAAAACATTTTTCACTATGATGTTGATCTACCTGTTGTTTCATTTGATTTTGCACGGAAGTGGCGTTATCCTTTAAAAGTTGGAGAACTTGTTGTTGATGCTCGATGTGATCTTTCACTGCTTGAACCTCTTTCTTCTTGATATGTCCTTCTATCTTTAGAGTTTGAGGCATGGTAATTTCTTCCAATCCTTTACAAGATATGGTCGGATTCATTTCTTGACGCTCGATGTGATCTTTCACTTCTTGAACATTTTTCTTCTTGATATGTCCTTCTATCTTGATAGTTTGAGGAGTGGTAATTCCGACCAGTGAATTACAAGATATGGTTGGATTCATTTCTTCATTCTTGATGTGATCTTTCACTTCTTGCACCTTTTTATTCTTGATATGTCCTTCTATCTTAAGAGTTTGAGGAGTGGTCATTCTTGCCAATAGTTTACAAGATATGTTCTCATTCATTTCTTCTTTCTCTGGGTGGGGTCCTAGTGTATATCTTCTTCTTTTGATGTTTCTTGATCCTTTTCTTCCTCCTCTTCATATTCTATGTAAAATAATTTCTTCTCAGCACACTTATGACCTTTAGTGCATTTTCTATCACAATTGTAACAAAGCCCTTTTTCTCTGTTTTCTTCCAATTGTTGTGGTGTAACCCTTGTAGGTTGTGGAAGGCTAGGAGAAACAACACTTCCATCTTTATAGTTGTGAGGGGTACGCTTCCTGGTTTCCATAATTTTTCTTTCCACTATGTCACAAAGCCCTTTTACTCTTTCCAACTGTTGTGGTGTTGCTCTAAAGGTGTTTCTCTTTGTATCCTCATAATGTGCTATCATTTCCTCCATGAAAATTGACCACGTAACAAGTTGTTTACGAGAACAAAGCCCTTCGTACCATAAAAATTGATCTGGTTCTAAATATGAAGATGCAATACATACCTTTTGTAACAGTTGTACACCATGTAGATCAAAATATTGCTCCATCTGAAGTATCCAATTTAGCGGATCCTTGCCATCAAACTTCCTCATCTTGTTTTTTCTTGATTTTAGGAGCTCGACCTTGAAATGACTATAACTCTGTACTTTCAGATCTTTAAGTTCTGAAAATGAAATCTATAGTAGCCCTCTGTGTCTTCTTTCCAATGCCACCCGTTTGATCCAAATTGGATTTTCCAACGAAGAGTTATGCACAATCTCCCAAGATGACCTGATTATAGACCTTTCCAGAAGAGCAAAGTTGTATGAAGTGCCACGTGTACAATTTTTGATATTTGGTTCTGAAAAAGATATACAAAAAACTACAGTCCGTTCTCTTTCTGTAACTTCTTACGAAATTTCAATCTGATACCCAGAGCGAAAGTTATGACGATTTTCCCCAGGTCACCTGTTTTGAATGTAATTCAGGAGTCTACAAAAAGACCAACTTCCTTAGATCATATCTCCGAAAATATCGCGTGAAAAGCTCTGAAATTTGGATCCAAGGTTAAACGAAATTCTTTCTCAAATGGGTTGTTTTTGCGACCTCTGAAACGTCACAGAACAAAAGTTATAGCGAAAATGCCACGATGACCTATTTCGAGCAGCGAAACCCTAGAATCCAAAGCTCTGATACCAAATGTTATGAAACCAGCTCAAGAAAAGATAGAAAAGATAGATCAACGCCTTAGAATTTAGCCTCTTCGATGGGGAAACCTCCTTTACATTACATAAATGAACAATTCTTGGATGATACAAATGAAAATACCTCCTTTCTATATATAGGAGTCTAAGGGGTCATAACATAATCAGAGCCGACATAACAACAATAATGTAAGGGCACAATAATATCAATAGTGGGCTTCTATGGGGCACAAGAGTAAAAATATGGGCACTACATGGGTACATCAATATAATAAGTGGGTTGTACTAATAACAGTAAGGAGTTACAGTAGTAGTATAGGGGCCTAACATGAAGAAAAAGTACAGTTCATGAACAATTCAAAAACAGAAAGAAAAAAGAATTTTCATTTTGAAACTGCCACAAGAAGTATTTTTCACAAACAATACCTAACCTTGCAAGTCATTGATCTTTAGACACAAATCAAACTTTTGGAAAAGAGAAAACTCGACCCAAAACCTCATCTAATCGAAAGAAGAAAGATAGATAGTCAACAAGAAAAGACCAACATATCTATCTTTTGATAGATTGACCATTCATTGGATGAGACCTTACCCTAATATGCAAAAGTAAGACAATCACAAGCAAATATTTCCATAAAACTCGGCCAAGTTGACAATCATTCAAATAAGGCACAAACAAGTGTAAATTAACTGACCAAAAATTTTGACTGGATGAGGATAAAACCAAATTTTAAAAAAATTCTAGGTATGTGCACAGGTTCTAGTGGAAACCAATGCATATACACTCTATTTCTAAAAGACAGATGTGTAGATATGCACATTGTGCCTAAAAATTATGTGCGCACAACGAGGAATGTTGGAGAAAATAACAAACAAGTCAAATCCAAGACAAAATCCAAAACTTTAATATTTCTAGACACTTAAGGAAGGCTTGTACACGAGGTTCAAAGGTTCAAACAAGAAAACTAATGGAGAGTGAGAAGAGTCCCCAGTGAATTCACCAATTTATTATGTGGAATTATCCCTCTTGCGAACAAGAGTGATCTCCCTATACTTCAAAGAAACCTAGTAACAAAAAACCAGGAACTACTACATTTCTCTAGACTATGGTTGAGTTAAACCAATATGATGATAGAGGCCACTTACTGTTTAAATGAGATTATCAACGAAGTACCTTTCAAAGATATTTTTCATATGATCCTCGATGCTTTAGAGATCCTCCCATTGCTCCCCACAACTTCTCCATGAAATCCTGAAGGAGATATGCATTGATAGAAAAAAACAAGAGATCAAAGCATCCAATATATAATCATAAGAGATAAATGGACTAATTAACTAATCTTAAACCATAAATTTATCAATATGTAATCACAATCTATGTAGGTGATCAAGGAATCCTATAAATTATATCAACAAAGATGCAATTGAGAAAGAACAATTTCCGTTATATTAATAAAATGGAGAATCGCCTTACAACCATGTAGCATTGATGTTGAAAGTCCCTTCCCACAATCTCCAACCCTCTCCTTGAATGAATAACCTTCCAACATTAATCTTACAGCATAAGGCTACTTCCAATAGTCCTTTCAATCCTTAGGCCTGGGTTAGCTTTATAGGCCAAGAGTGGGAAGTTTCAGATCCATTTTCTAAGGTATGAGATCCACTAATGGTGGGATAGGGATTCCACAAAGAGAGGGAATTTCTCCATGATGGGAGGAATCAAAACTAAATAGAAAACCATTCCAAGCTTGTTGGTTGGGATAGATGCTAACAACAATGCTTCTACATTTTACTTTTTATTTTTACATGTGTTAAGTCATGTTCACAAATTACAATGTAAGATAGTGCATCCTTATGCGCATCTTCTAATGATTTTCTCTGCATATGCGCAAAAATTAACTACGAAACTTTGTGTTGTAGCATTTTTTGGTTTTGATAAGTTAGAATGAATTAGACAAAAAATGAAAATATATTTACAACATGTTAAGATAGGATGTGGATAAAAAAGAATATTGAATAAAAAATGTTAGGAAAATATTTTATAAATATGTCCATATCAAAGAAAATGTTAGGGTAGATGCCCTAAAAAAATGAAGGAAAAATAAAATGTTATGTTAGATAGAAAAGAAAAAGAAATCAACTCTGAAAGTGTTGCAAATCTAAATGCCGCTACTTTGTTCTAAATTCAGTTTGAAAAATAATAAGTTGTGTACAGTTTGTTTAGATGCCACACTAGGTTATTTTATCCAATTATATAGTTGCATCATAATTGGATTTGTTTTAAATTAATTCTCATAGGTAGAAAATAAATTGGCTCAACAGTTTAATTTGAGCCAATGGAGGGAATAAGGTATAGAGATAGATTGTTCATAAAAAGAAAATATTGGGTTGCTAGTTCAAATGCACTCTGAAAGGATAAGTAAAAATGTTAGGAATAGAAGGGTAGGTAGAAATGTGAAAGTTTGAGATGATGAAATGGTTATTTCCTAAAGATCAAAACATTACGAAACATATTGATGACGGGAGTTTGAATAACGAAAGTTTAACCTTATGTTATTTCACTCATATCCTATCATTCCATTCATTAAAACACCAAGACCCACAGCTGTCGCATCTGCCTATCATATCGCAACCCCACCGTTCATTCCCCGCTCACACGTTAAACTCCCTCCACCTCATCTCTCATCCCGCACACTCCTTCGCAATCATATGTCCCACACTCCCTTTCAGCCCTCATTCGCCGTCTGAATTTTATTGGCAGGGGGCAAAATGGGTAGTCTTTAATAATGCCTACATAAACCACAACACTTACCTTTTAGTCTTTTGGGACTAGAAATCCCAAAACCACAAACCACTCTGTCTTAACCCTAAACGCAATATCCTTCATAGCCATTTACCACCACCCACGTCACATTCTACTTCATATCTCCCATCGAATCATCTGTCGCCTATCTGTTGCCCATTCATTTATGCTCCCGTGCATTTATAACCAAATGTCCATTAATTAACCCGTTGGATAATTAATGAACTTTCAAACGTTCGGTGCCACCCTCCCACTCCATTTTTCTCTTTATAAACACTGTGTCATGCATTTCAAAGGTTACATAGTTAACTTCTATGACCAAGATTATTCTTCAAGCCCACCTGCTCAACAGCTCAGCTACTGTCCAACATTCTAGCAGCCACTTGTCCTGTTCGCAAGCACATCTTCCAGGTCCACTTGTCAGTTACCTATCTCCACTCTCGTAAATCCTTTTATCATTCTGTCATTTACAATCCGCAATTTCGTTTGACAAAATGCCTCCCAAGGGAAAAACAATCGTAGAGGTTTCAAATCCTCTAATTCACCCACAAATTGATTTCCAACATACTCCATTAGTTGACAAGGATTTCAAAATCATTGAGACTTATTCTCAATTTGATTTATTTGAAATTATTGCGGGTGGGAAGAGCAGCTAATTGACAAGAGTGATGAAATTGGGCTCTGGGAATCCCAATTACCCCACTATATTTTTCCACAAATACACAGAGCTCTAGAGTTTGTGAGAAAATGCCAAGAATCCTATGATCCCAGCGAGAGAGCCATTATCTCACCTACTGGAGAAATCCTTTGTCCCATTAATGCTGATTCAATTGAGAAAATGTTGCAAGCCCCTACCACTATACCAACTCATCCTTTTTCCCATGAAAACCTGATAGAAGCTTATAACAAACTGGACTTTACCAAGAGATCCTAGACCCTGGAACTATTTTAGCAATTGGTAGTCCTCTACCAAAGAGAAATCCCCCTTATGATTCATCTATGTTTCTTGATAGAACCAGGCATATTACTACTATCCTGTCCTATTTGCTTGGTTATCACTCTGATCAATCTATCAATGAAGCCATCCTTGGTTTCTTATCCATGTTTTCCTCTGATTCTAAGCCTATTGTTATTTATGATTTCAGTCATTTCATAGTTGAAACCATACATGAGCAATTTGTCAAATTTAACAGTGAAGAAGTATTCAAGTACACTTCAGTACTTGTGTATCTTTTTGTATATTTTCAGGGAGACAAATTCCCACTTCCTTTGTAGAAACTTGATGAAGAAGGACAACAACAATTAGTGATTTTCTGGACATCAATGGGGATGAAGGAGGAAGAAGAATTCACATACAAGTAGTTCATAGAACTATTTATTCCTCCAACCCTCAGCCTTATGAGCAGCACTCCATTACCAAGGATCGGTGAGGAGATTGTCAAAGAACTTCAGTTCATAGATCAAGCTGCAACAAGAGATTGGTATTGCTACCAAAACTACACAGAAATCATGGTTTTTGGCTGTGAGCTTCCACCCTACAAACTGATAGAGTACCTCCCTATTAGAATATTTTCACTGGATTACTTAAGGAAAAGATTGAATGTAGATGAAGTACATATTGTAGCTACCAAAAAGAAATCTGTTATGAAACCAGCTCACAAAAAGAAAGAAAAGATAGTTGAACACCTTAGAATTCAGCCTCTTCGAGGGGGCAACCTCCTTTACATTACACAAATGAACAATTCTTGGATGATTCAAATGACAAAACCTCCTTTCTATATATAAAAGTCTAAGGAGTCACAATATAACCCAGCAGAACTAACAATAATAATATAAAGCCACAAAAATAACAATAGAGGGATTATATGGGGCACAATAATAACAATATGGGGACAATAGGGGCACAACAATATTAATAAGGGATACAACTACAATAGTAATGGGGTAATCACTAGTATTATAGGGACCTAACATGCCCCCCTCCTTCAAAAAAGTGTTGTCCTCAGGGCTTGAGTAGTTCTGGATGCTTCTGTATAAAATTCTCATCCTCCCATGTGGAATCTTCAGCGGGTAATTTCTTCCACTTGATGAGATACTTTGAAATTGATCGATTTCATAGCTGTCGAGTTCTTGTTTCTATCATTGCTTCCGGTTCCAATATATTTTTCCCTTCCTTATCAAGTTCTGGCAATATTGTTTGAACTGGGAGCTTGTCGCCTATAACCTTCTTTAAACATGAAACATGGAAAACTGGGCGCACTCAAGAAGCTGCAGGAAGCTCCAATTTGTATGCCATAGTACCAATCTTTTGCAACACCTTGTACGGACCATAATACTTTGGTGATAATTTATTATCCTACTTAGCTTGCTTGAGGGACATTTTGTTTATATGATTGTAGCCATTGGAATACCCAATCACCTACATCAAAACTTCTTTCACTGCGATGCTGATCTGCCTGTTGTTTCATTCTATTCTATGCCAACATGAGGTTATCCTATAAGAGTTGGAGGAATTGTTGTTGATGTTCGATGTGATGTTTCACTGCTTGAACCTTAAAATTTTCTCTTAAATATGATGTGATGGATGGTGGCTAATATCCATAAAGTGCCATAAATGGGGTGATTTTTGTTGCTGTATGGAAGGAAGTGTTATACCACCATTCAGCTAGAGGCAACCATTTGACCCATTGTGTCTGTTTATCAGATACAAAGCAACGAAGATATCCTTCCAAACATTTGTTTACTATCTCAGTTTGCCCATCAGATTGAGGGTGATAAGATGAGCTATGAGCTAACTGAGTACCAAGACAAGAAAATAATTCTGTCCAAAAATTTCCAGTGAAAATTGGATCTCTGTCACTTACAATAATCTTTGGATTTCCTTGTAGCTTTTGAATTGTTTCCATAAATGCAGCAGAAACTGTACTGGATTTAAATGGATGTGATAATGCACAAAAGTGTGCATACTTGGTAAGTCTGTCAACTACCACCATGATGACACTCTTTCCCTCAGACTTGGGTAAACCTGTGATAAAATCCATTGAGACCTCCTCCCAACGTTGGCTTGGAATGGATAAAGGCTGTAATAGACCCAGGGTCTTAATTGTTTCAACTTTATTTTGTTGGCAAACCAAAAATTCCGCCACAAACTTTTGAATATTCGATTTAAGGCCATCCCAAAAAAATTCCTTCTTAACCCTGTGGTAAGTTTTTAAAAATCCTGAGTGCCCTCCTAAGGGAGAAGTGTGGAATTCCATAAAAATCTTTTGTTTGAGTTGGGAATTCTTACAGAGGTATAAGTGATCTTTGTACCATAACGAATCATTTTTCCAGCTAAATGTATCATATGTACTAGAATCTTGTTGTAACTTTCGAATAAGTTCCCACACTTCTTCATCACTCTTCCATTCCTCCCTTGCTTCGTTTATCCAATCTAGTTGGATAATAGAAATGGTGCACAACAATGCTTCCACGTCCTCATCCTTTCTTGAGAGTTCATTTGCCACCACATTTTGCTTACCTTTTTTGTGTTGGCATTATGGCACAGGTTTGGAGCTATGGCACAGGTGTTGTCCTTGATGGCAACTCTCTCTGGTGACAGATCTCAGTTCAGGCTTTCAAAATGAAGGAAAAGACATATACGCAAGTTCATCTAGACAAAGCCGCGTATACACACAGGTTAGACGTTGCAAAGGTGCGTATGCGTATACATGCATTTTCACGCAAGGAAAAGCGCGTACATGTTGGAGAACTTACTTTTGGACCATGGTATTTAGTCCTTGGTATTTGAACCTATGGTTTTGGACCATGGTATCTCGTCAGAAGTGTTGATCCCAAGTATTGGGTCCATGGTATTATTTTATTATGGTTTTGGACCGTGGTATTGTGAAAGGTCTAAGACTATAAAAGAGGAAGGAGATCATTTGGCAAAGGATTATCTAAATTAATTGAATATCTAATAAGTGCTAGATCTGAAATATTGGTGATTGGGGTTATGGTGCAGATCTGGATCTAAATGAAGGAGGAACCTTAGTGCAAAGAGAAGGATAAGTTCTATTGATGGGTCATAATCTTAAGGCTTGAGTAATAGTATCTTTGTATGATTTTGATCTGTTATATGTGGCGCATGCTTGATCTATAAATATGATAATCTGGGTTAATTAGTGTCTGAATATTTGAAAGAGTGAATTATCCTTTATAGATTTGTATGCATGTTCAGTGAAGCTAAGGCATGTATACACGCTAGTTCAGTGAATAGAAACAGCGTATACGTAGGTTGGTCCAAACACAGAAGCATATGCACGTAGGTTTTAGGTTATTGAAGTAGCGTACATCTCTTGAGTTGGGTTCTAGCTTCTTCTGTTTATTGTTGCAGTGTTCTAGGTTCAGAATTTGGTGTGTGGTTACTGTTATTGTGTTTTGGGTACAGCTGTCAGAGAAGTATCTACTTGATTCAGTTCTAATTGGTGAAAAGGAGATTGTTTGATGCAGAAATTCTTGATGATTGATTGATGTTCATGGATCCAGTGAGAAACTTTATGAAACGTGGTCCCTGGAAGAAAGAGAAGGTTGTAGCCTTCAGTAGACTAGCACCTACGTACTAGTATCTTGGCTAGTGCAAGAGCAAAGGGGGTTGTAGCTCCCTTCCAGGAGAAGCTAGAGAATGAGAGAGGGTTGTAGCTCTCTGCAGGTTGCAGCCTGCGTACTGGTAAAGGACTACACCAGTACATTGTAAGAAGAAGTTTCTAATTAAAAGAAGATAGAGACGAATTGCAACAGGTGGTTTTCACCCACATTAGGTTTCCATCTTATATCTTGTGTTCTTGTGTGTGATTGTCTTCAACTCTGTTTTACTATTTCTGGTTACTGTTTATTTGATTCTGATACACAGATTAATGATCAACATCTGTAAGATAAATTAAATTATAAGTCTGCATTGTATACACAGGTTTCCTTCTCTGTAGTTGCGTATATACGCGGTTTTATCTAACTGAAGTAGCGTATATGATCTGGGCTTAAAAAGAAAATAATTGACTTGATAATACTGATTCACCCCCCCTCTCAGTATTATTTCCAACATTTTGTAGATGATTTCAAAGTGATAACCCAACATCCTTGTGACCCACTTTTTTTGCTCTTCAGAGGATAATCTTTGTTCTAAAAAGTATTTAAGGCTATCATGATCCATTTTTACCTTGAAGTGTCTCCCCATTAGGTAGGGTTGCCATTTCTTAAGTGCATGTAGTATTGCCAACATTTCCTTCTCATAAATAGCTTTGTGTAAAAACTTTCCCTTGATTGGAAAACTTTCAAAAGCAATGGGTCTTTCATCTTGCATTAAAACAGCACCAATTCCATTTCCTGAAGCATCACATTCCACAATAAAGGTTTTTGTGAAGTCCAGTGTAGCTAAGACCGGTGCTTGGCACATTGCCTCTTTAAGATGTTCGAAGGCCTTTGTTGCTTCTGGAGTCCATGAAAATTCATCTTTCCTCAATAATGTTGTTAGTGGTACTGCTATTCTCCCATAATTCTTAACAAACTTGCGATAATAACCTGTCAACCCGAGAAATCCTCGCAGATGCTTTATGGATGTGGGGATTTTCCATTCCTTAATGGCTTTAATTTTGCTAGGGTCTACCTTAACTCCTTCATGAGATACAATATGACCCAAATATTCCACCTCTTGTACTCCAAAGAAACATTTGGATTTGCATATAATTGTTTCTCCTCCAATAGTTGTAGCACCCTGTCAACATGTTCAACATGATCCTTCCAAGACTTGCTGTATATTAGTATATCATCAAAAAATACTAACACAAATTTTCTAAGGAAGGGTTTGAAAATGGAATTCATCAAACCTTGAAATGTAGAAGGTGCATTGGTAAGGCCAAAAGGCACGACCAAAAATTCATAATGACCCTCATGAGTTCTAAATGATGTTTTCAGAATGTCTTCAATCTTCATTCTGATTTGATGATATCCTGAACGAAGATCCAACTTGGTGAAGTAAATTGATCCATACAATTCATCCAGTAATTCATCAATGACATGAATGGGGAACTTATCTTTAATAGTGAGCTTGTTGAGCTCTCTATAATTCGGACACATGTGCCATGATCCATCCTTCTTGTGCACCAATACTACTAGAGCAGAGAAAGAACTTTGACTAGGTTGAATTATACCAGCCTCTAGCATTTCTGCAACCATACGTTCAATTTCACTCTTTTGGGCATAGGGATATCTGTACGGCCTAATGTTTGGAGGAACACTTCCTGGAATCAGATGAATAGCATGATCATGATGACAAATAGGTGGGAGACCTTTGGGAGTCTCAAATACCTTGGAATGATTGTCCAATACTTTTTGGAGATCTGGAGAAATAGATGATTCTGATGTGGAAACATATAGAGAACATAATTGTGCAATTACACCTCTTTGTTCCTTTTTTAGAAGCTTTGTCATACCGTTAGAGCTGATTATCTTTCCTGGTTTCCCTGCAATACCCCTTAATTCAACTTCATTTCCTTCTGCAGAAAATTTCATGAAAATTTCTTGAAAGTTAAAAGCTATTGTACCTAAAGATTGTAGCCATTGGACTCCTAGTACAACATCAGCAACTCCCATTGGAATGGAAAGCATTGGGCTAGTTAATACATATTCTCCCATGGATATCTTGATATTACGGCACTTTCTAGAGCAATTTATTATTCCTCCATTTGCAACCATCACTTGACACTCTAGTGCTCGATATAGGAAGCAATTCAATTCTTTTTCTACCTTATAATGAAGAAAAGTGTGGGTACTACCTGAATCAGTCAACACTATTACCTTTTTCTTCTTGATTTGTCCTTCTATCTTGATGGTTTGAGGAGTGGTAATTCTAGTCAATGCATTACAAGATATGGTCGGATTCATTTCTTCTTTATCTAGGCTTTGTTCTTGGAGTATATCCTCTTCTTTTGACCTTTCTTGCTCCTTTTCTTCTTCCTCTTCAAAATCTATGTAGAATAATTTCTTCTCAGCACACTTATGACCTTTAGTGTATTTGCTATCACCACTGTAACAAAGCCCTTTTGCTCTTTTTTCTTCCAATTGTTGTGGTGTCAACCTTATGGGTTGTGGAAGACTAGGGGCAACAACACTTCCATCTTTATGGTTGTGAGTGGTATGCTTCCTGGTTGCCATAATTTTGCTTTCCATTTTTCTTTCTAACCTGAATGCCTTCTCTAATGAATCAGGTTCCCAAAGGCGAACATCATGTTGGATATTATCCTTTAAAGTCCCTATGAACACATCAATCCTATGCTCCTCTGGAATATTTTTTACCCTTATGTTCAATTTTTGGAACTCTTCATTGTGCTCCATTATTGAACCCTTATGTTTGAGACTTATCAATTGGCTAAAAAAAGTGTTGCTTTTTGTATCCTCATAATGTGCTGTCAATTCTTCCGTAAAAATTGCCCAAGTGATAATTTGTTTACGAGAGCAAAGCCATTGATACCATACAAACTGATTTGGTTCCAAATATAAAGTTGCAATACGTACCTTTTGTGTTTTTTGCACATTATTGAGATCGAAAAATTGCTCCATCTGTAATATCCATGTTGCGGGATCCTTGCCATCAAACTTCCTCATATCGATTTTTGGAATATGGTGGGTCTTCAATCCAACATTAGAGTCTATGAAATCATGATTAACATTTCATTTGTTCTCATCATGAGTTTCCTTTACTACCCTTTCACCATTAGTAAGCATTTCTTGTAGAAACTTTGTCAAATCTGTCTTCAAATCTTCCATGCCTGTCTTCAAATCTTCCATGCCTATCTTCAAATCGTCCATCTTAGCTTCCACGTCATTCATCTTAGTTTCTATGCCTTTCTTTAAAAAAATTCATCTTAGCTTCTACGCCTTTCTTTAAACCATCCATCTTAGCTTCCACATCTTTCTTTAAACCATCCATCTTAGATTATGTTGCTTTTTGTGCAAGTGACACTTGTTGTACTTGGTCTCGTAATTTTGATAGATCATGTTGCATTTCTTCCTCTTCTTCATGAGTCATGCTAGAGCTCTCAAGTTGCTTACTAGGTGTTTTCATTTTCTTTCCTTGGGGCATCAATTACCGATAATAATGCTTTACTATGCCCTCTGAATTCCTTCAAACTAATTTTTCAAACCAAGCATATTAAAAAAATTTGAAAAAAATTACACAACTTTTTTCACTTTGTAGGAGCTTGATATTGAATCTAATGTATCTCTAAAATTTCGAATCATCCAGTTCTGAATTTGTGATCTGTGGTAGCCCTCTGTGTCCTCTTTCTGATGCCACCAGTGTGATCCAAATTGGATTCTCCAGGGAAGAGTTATGCCAAATCTCCCACAGTGACCTGATTATAGACTAGTTCAGTAGAGCGAACTTGTATGACGTGCCATGAGTCACTGTTTCGACCTTTGGCTCTAAAAAATATATACAAGAAACTACAGTCTGTCCTCTTTTTGTACTTTCTTACGAAATTTCAATCTGATGCTCAGAGAGAAATTTGTGACGATTTTTCCCAGGTCACCTGTTTGGAATGTAATGCAGGAGTCTGCAAAAAGACCAACTTCCTCAAATCATATCTCCGTGAATATAGTGTGAAAAGCTCTGAAATTTGGACCTAAGGTTTAGCGCGATTTTGTCTCAAATGGGTTTTTTTTTTATCTTCTGAAACGTCACAGAAAAAAAGTTAAGAAAAAATGCCACGATGACCTATTTGCAACAGCGAAACCCTAGAATCCAAAGCTCTGATACCAAATGTTATGAAACCAACTCACAAAAAGAAAGAAAAGACAGTTGAACACCTTAGAATTCAGCCTCATCGAGGGGGCAACCTCCTTTACATTACACAAATGAACAATTCTTGGATGATTCAAATGACAAAACCTCCTTTCTATATATAGGAGTCTAAGGAGTCACAATATAACCCAGCCGACCTAACAATAATAATATAAAGCCACAAAATAACAATAGAGGGATTCTATGGGGCACAGTAATAACAATATGGGGACAATAGGGGCACAACAATATTAATAAGGGATACAACTACAATAGTAATGGGGTAATCACTAGTATTATAGGGACCTAACAAAATCGCAATTTAAGCTTAAAGCTCAAGTTGGTCCCTTCATTTGTAATACCAAGACAGCAAGGGAGGAACCTGATAATCTGTTAAAAGAAATGAAATTTTCTCTTAGTTTCTCTTAGTCATATGACCCATTGGGAGTCATCTCCTAACTTAGGGTGGAAAATAAGTTCACACCATATCATCATACAGCTAGGCCTAAGATAGAACAGTTCAAGAATCAGTTGCAATGGATAGAGAATACCCTCCAAGAAGCTGAGGAGCAGGCATTCTCTACATCAAATATGCAAACTCCAATTGCACAGGAAAATACAACCAAGAGAGGGAGGGAAGAACAATCTTCACCTACAACAAAGGCAACAAGCCAAGGCCTCAAGGTCTTTCACAGGAAAAAGAAACAATGGGTCTCTATGAAAATTGATTCACAGTCTGGTGAACAGTCTATACAATCTCCAACTCAATCTACCACTTCTCATGAATAGCAAATAGTCTAGATTGTTGGAGGCATTCAAGAGAATAAGGAGGAAGACATCTTCCATGTCTTTAGTGAAATCAAAAGAAAGAATGAAGAATTGAAGTTAAATACTTACACCTAGTTCTGGAAGCATTCTTCCAGCTCTCAAGCCAGGCTTCTTTCAGTCTTTAACTCTCAGAAGGGGAAGATGCAAATGGCTTTCTTGCGGGCCCAAGTTCCTCAGCCCAAAACTGCAGGACAATACTAGAAACATACTTCTTCTAAGTTTAATGTCCAGGATGGGCATCCAATTGATAAAACTGAGATTCACAAATAGACTGGACAAATGATTGCTTCAACCTTGACCAACACTACTATGAGTTTGTCAAAAATGCAAGTTACATTGGCCAACATTCAGTCACAATTAAACTTGGAGAAGGTCTCCTCATTAGCAAAGGATACCAAGATTCAATCCTTGGAAAATCTAGTGCTAAGGATGGGATATGATCCCTCAAACATAAATGTTGCAGAGGAGCTCATTAAGAAAAAGAACACTAAGGTTGTAGCTTTAAAGAAACAGTTGAAACCACTAGCATCTGAGGATCCAATAGCCAAAGAAATCGAGGAGACAGAGACTCAAAAGTCAGATATGATGAAGCTCATCATAGAACAAAATTTGCAAATAAAACAAATGGAGGAGAAAATGGAGAAATTGGTTAAGGAGAAGGAGGAAGCTATCAAGAACATTGAAACTTCAACGGATGTAGTTTCTCTTGTAGCAGTTCCCATCACCAGAGTTTCTACTACAGCCACTACATCAGCAACAGGTACAACAGAAGGAGCTGAATAGCTTACTGAAGTTGTTCAGAACCTGTCTATTCAGACAGGAGAAATCAATAAACTAAAGGATGAACTCAAAGAATTACAGATTATGTAATTTATATCAGACAGTTCACACACAACTGAAACAAACAGACTCAAAGGCCAAGTGGAAATCTTGAAGAAAGAACTCACGGATTCTTTGATAGGAAACAAGTTGGGTTTAGCAAAAGAAATTCTGTGGGAAGAAATCACAGAGGAAATCAAGGAAATTTTTCCCTCCATTAAGATAATATTCAATCAGAAAGATCTCTTGCAAAAAGCTCAGGAAGCAGTGGAATCCATAACTAGGCAACTGGAGGATATGCCAAAGAATTCCCTTGATATAATCAAATTTCTGAATTCCAAGGATGATTATGAGATTGAGAGTTAAGGATAAGCAACAAAACTTCAACAATATTAGAGGTAAAGAAGATTATCACTAAGAAATATCTCATCCTTCAGCTACAAGAAAAGTGCAGTAATGTTAAGAACATAGTTCGGAGATTTTTCAACAAGATTAAACCTTTGGTCAGCAAATGCTTACCTTCTAAGATGGTTATTAATGATAAATTGATGCCAATTGAGGATTATGTCAAGAAATTAACAGAGGTGGGCACCCATGCAGCTTCAATGGCCAACATCAAAGGATTAGCAACACCAACTCTCATAGTAAAAAAACTCAGGGATTCTTTCTTCATCATGGATGAAATCAAGCATATATTTTTGGTAAAACCCACTTTTACTAAATACACCGAGATGGATGAAATCTACAAGAGGGTAACAAAGATTTCTATCCCAAATAAGAAATGTTGGGAAGAATTAACAGATTTACTTGATTAAGGATAATTGAACAACATTCAGTTTTTGAGGGAATAGTCAGCCAACTTCAACCACTTCTCAACTTTTTGAGTAATAGTCATCAAATAGTGCCATATCATTAGACAGATTTATTTTTTATTGTGTAGATAATATATTTTTGTAAAAGCAGTTTAGGATATTTTTCATCCTACTGTTGTATAAATAACTGTCTTTACGAGTTATTAAGGGTTGCACCATTGAAGAATCATTTCTAGACATCTGATGTAATTAATCTTTCTGGATCACTAATACAAAGCAAAGGATTCTGAATTCTGTTTTACACAGTTTGTGTTTCCTGTAAGTTTTTCTAGTGTCATTCATTATTTTTTTCTTCATATACTTGTGTCTTGCAGAGATAACTAGGTAGGAATAATTGTATTTCAATTTATTACTATAATCTTTCTGAAGTGATAATCTATAAAGAGAGTGAATTAATGGACTGTTTGTTTAATTAATTCCCTCAAAATCAATAAATCATCAGCATCTTTTGTAAGCTCATGTCTATTTTCTCAAACCTTTAAACATAGTTTAAAGGTTTTCATACTTATGATTATTTAGCCTTGAGGCCTTGGCTTTAGAGCTGGAAGAATGTTTCCAGAACTGGGTGTAAGTATTTAACTTCAACCTTTTGTCCTTTCCAGAACCTTTTGTCCTTGTAGAAGGGGAGAATCCACAAGAACCTTCTCTTCAAACTGAAGAAAAGAATCCACAAGAACCTTTACCTTCAGATCAGATCAACCCTTTACATATTGATGACAAATTTCCATTTTCAGATTGGTATCAAGACATTGTAAATTTTCTGCTCCATCTTGAATTACCAACATCATTCTCCAAAGCCCAGTGTAAAACTCTTAAATTGAAAGAAGTCAAGTACTGCATCATAAATGAAAATTTGTACTCGAAAGATCCACTGAATATTTTTTTTATTATGTTTAGTAGAATTAGAAACTGAAGGAATCATTGATCAGTTTCATATAGGATTTTGTGGAGGACATTATGCTTGGAGAGCAACAAAATCATAGATTTTAAGGGGAGGATTTTATTGGCCAACATTGTTCTTGCAAGTAGGGGAAAGGGCCGGAGGTTTTGTTGCTCGTCAAATGTTTGCTGGTAAGCAGAAACTAGCAGCTCTTCCATTCATACCATCAGTAATCTCAGCACAGATGGATCCTCACAGCAACAGACTACTTCACTAAATGGGCGGAAGCAATTCCAGTAAGAAATTCTACCAATTCAGTTGTAATTAAATTCATTGAAGAAAATATCTTATCTAGGTTTCGTCGCCCAACTCAAATTGTCACAAATAATGCAGCATCATTATCTAGTGTTAAAATGATTGAGTTTTGCCAGAAATATTAGATTTTGTTACATCATTCAACTCCATACTACCCTCAAGATAATGTCCTCGCAGGGTCCTCAAATAAAAGTCTAGTGAAGGTAATCAAAAAGACCCTAGTAGACCACAAAAAGAGCTAGGACTCTCATTTAATTTATGCAGCATGGGAAAACAGAATAACTCCAAAAAGATCTGCTGGAAAATCTCCTTTTCAGTTAGTCTATGGGAAAGATGCAATTTTTCCCAACAATTTGGCTTTCCCAGTTTTAAAATTCTTGCAGGACTCAACTGATGAACCTAATGATTTTTCAAGAAGGATAAATCAGATTATTGAACTAAATGAAAATAGAGATGAAGTTCAATACAAATTGAAGAAATATCAGAAAAATATGAAAATCTTATTTGACAGAAGAGCCAGGGAAAGGGACTTCAAGGAAGGTGACCTAGTTCTAAGATGGGACTCTAGGAGGGAGGAAAAGAGAAAGCATGGCAAGTTTGATAACCTATGGTTTGGTCCTTTAGAAATTGCTGAAGTGAAGGGCAACAACACTTTTTTTCTACAAAATCTTGAGGGACTGTATTCCACTTATCCTATAAATGGAAGGTTTCTCAAACATTTCATTCAATACTAAGAAGTTGGAATATATTTCATTGTAAAAACTCCAGTTTCTTTTCCTTTTCAAGATGTCAATGAGATTTTTTAAAGCAAAGGACTCCATAGCCCGAGGAGAAGGCAAATGGATCTGCAGGTTCTCTGCACTCTATAAGAGAAATCAGTCCCCAGTTGGAGCCAATGTTGTAGCATTTTTTGGTTTTGATGAGTTAGAATAAATTAGACAAAAAATGAAAATATATTTACAAAATGTTAAGATAGGATGTGGACAAAAAACTAATATTGAATAAAAAATATTAGGAAAATATTTTGATAAATATGTCCATATCAAAGAAAATGTTAGGGTAGATGCCCTAAAAAATGAAGGCAAAATAAAATGTTAGGTTAGACAGACGCTAATAAGCAGTTAAAGGAAATGAAATTTTCTCTCAGTTTCTCTTGGTCATATGACCCATTGGGAGTCATCTCCAAACTCAGGGAGGAAAATATCACACCATATCATCGTACAGCTAGGCCTAAGATAGAACAGTTCAAGAATCAGTTGGAATGGACAAAGAATACCGTCCAAGAAGCTGAGGAGTAGGTAGTCTCTACATCAAATATGCAAACTCCAATTGTAGGGGAAAAGGTAGCCAAGAGAGGGAGGGAAGAACAATCTTCACCTAAAACAGAGGCAACAAGCCAAGGCCTCAAGGTCTTTCACAGGAAAAATAAACAAAGGGTCTCTATGAATATTGATTCACAGTCTGGTGAACAGTCTATACAATCTCCAACTCAATCTACCACTTCTCATGAACAATGGATAGTCCAAATTGTTGGAGGCATTCCAGAGAATAAGGAGGAATACATCTTCCATGTCTTTAGTGAAATCAAAATAAAGCATGAAGAATTGAAGTTAAATACTTACACCTAGTTGTGGAAGCATTCTTCCAGCTCTGAGACATCAATCCTCTACTTCTCTGGAATATCATTTTCCCTTATATTCAATTTTTGAAAGTCCTCAATGTGCTCTGCCATTGAACACTTTTTCTTTAGATTTATCAATTGGCTAAAGAATGTGTTTCTCTTTGTATTCTCATAATGTGCTATCATTTCCTCCGTGAAAATTGGCCACGTAACAAGTGGTTTACAAGAACAAAGCCTTTTATACCATAAAAATTGATCCGGTTCTAAATATGAAGATGCAATACCTACCTTTTGTAATAGTTGTACACCATGTAGATCAAAATATTTCTCCATCTCTAGTATCCAATTTACTGGATCCTTGCCATAAAACTTCCTCATCTCTCTTTTTCTTGATTTTTGGAGCTCGATCTTGAAACGACTGCAACTTTGTAATTTCGAATCTTTAGGTTCTGATATTTCAATCTGTAATAGCCCTATGAGTCCTGTTTCTAATTCCACAAGTCTGATCACAATTGGATTATCCAAGGAAGAGTTATGCCAAATCTCCCACGGTGACTTGATTATAGACTAGTTCAGTTAAGCGAAATTGTATGAAGTTCCACGTGTCACTATTTCAAACTTAGTACCTGAAACTAATACACAGAAAACTATAGTCTGTCCTCTTTCTGAAACTTCTTATGAAATTTTAATCTGATGCTCAGAACCAAAGTTATGATGATTTTCCCCAGGTCACCTGTTTGGAATGTAATTTGGGAGTCTGCAAAAACCCTAACTTCCTCAGATCATATCTCCGCAAATATAGTGAGACAAGCTCTGAAATTTGGACCCGTAGTTGATAACGATTTAGGCTCAAATGGGATTTTTTTTTTAGCTTCTGAAATGTCACAAAAAACAAATTATAGCGAAAATGCCACGATGACCTGTTTGGAGCAGTGAAACCCTAGAATCCAAAGTTTTGATACCAAATGTTATGAAACCAGCTTGCAAAAAGATAGAAAAGATAGATGTATGCCTTACAAATAAGCCTTTTTGAGGGGGAAACCTCCTTTACATTACACAAATGAACAATTCTTGGATGATACAAATGACAAGACCTCCTTTCTATATATAGGAGTCTAAGGGGTCATAATATAATCAAAGCCGACATAACAATAATAACAATAGTGGGCTTCTATGGGGCACAATAATATAATAAGGGGGTTGTACTAATAATATAGGGACTACATGGGCACAACAATAGAATAAGGGGGTTGTACTAATAACAATAAGGGTTACACTAGTAGTATAGGGACCTAACACTATCATTTACAGTCCACAGTTTCATTTGACAAAATGCCTCCCAAGGGAAAAACAATCACAGAGGTTTCAAATCCTCTAATTCACCCACAGATTGATTTCCACCATACTCCATTAGTTGACATGGATTACAAAATCATTGAGACTTATTCTCAATTTGATTTATTTGAAATTTATTGCTAGTGGGAAGAGAAGCTAATTGACCAGAGTGATGAAATTGGGCTCTGGGAATCCCAATTACCCCACTATATTTTTCCACAAATACATAGAGCTCCAGAGTTTGTGAGAAAATGCCAATAATCCTACGATCCCCGTCAGAGAGCCATTATCTCACCTACTGGAGAAATCCTTTGTCCCATTAATGTTGATTCAATTGAGAAAATGTTACAATCCCCTGCCACTATACCAACTCATCCTTTCTCCCATGAAAACCTGATAGAATCTTATAACAAACTGGACTTTACCAAGAGATCCCAAACCCTGGAACTATTTTTAGCAATTGGTAGTCCTCTACCAAATAGAAATCCCCCTTATGATTCATCTATGTTTCCTGATAGAACCATGCATATTACTACTATCTTGTCCTATTTGCTTGGTTATCACTCTGATCAGACTGTCAATGAATCCATCCTTGGTTTCTTATCCATGTTTCCCTCTGATTCTAAGCCTACAATTATTTATGATTTCAGTCATTTCATAGTTGAAACCATACATGAGCAGTTTGTCAAATTTAACACTGAAGAAGTATTCAAGTATGCTTCAGTACTTGTGTATCTTTTTATATATTTTCAGGGAGACAAATTCCCATTTCCTTTGCAGAAACTTGATGAAGAAGGACAACAATAGTCAGTGATTTTCTGGACTTCAATGGGGATGAAGGAGAAAGAAGAATTCACATACAAGCAGTTCATAGAACTATTTATTCATCCAGCCCTCAGCCTTATGAGCAACACTCCATTACCAAGGATCAGTGAGGAGATTGTCAAAGAACTTTAGTTCATAGATCAAGCTGCAATAGGAGATTGGTATTGCTACCAAAACTACACAAAAATCAGGGTTTTTGGCTGTGAGCTTCCACCCTACAAACTGCCAAAGTACCTCCCTGTTAGAATATTTGCACTGGAGTACTTGAGGCAAAGATTGAATGCAGATGAAGTACATTTTTTAGATGCCAAAAATAAATCGCAATTTAAGCTTAAAGCTCAAGTTGGTCCTTTCATTTGTAATACCAGGACAGCAGAGGAGGACGCTGATAAGCTATTAAAATAAATGAAAATTTCTCTTAGTTTCTCTTGGTCATATGACCCATTGGGAGTCACCTCCAAACTCAGGGTGGAAAATAAGTTCACACCATATCATCATACAGCTAGGCCTGAGATAGAACAATTAAAGAATTAGTTGGAATGGACAGAGAATACCCTCCAAGAAGCTGAGGAGCAATCAAATTCTACATCAAATATGCAAAATCCAATTGAAGAGGAAAATATATCCAAGAGAGGGAGGGAAGAACAACCTTCACCTACAACAGAGGCAACAAGCCAAGGCCTCAAGGTATTTCACAGGAAAAAGAAACAAAGGATCTCTATGAATATTGATTCACGGTCTGGTGAGCAGTCTATACAATCTCCAACTCAATCTACCACTTCTCATGAACAACAGATAGTACATATTGTTGACGCATTCCTGGGAATAAGGAGGAATACATCTTCCATGTCTTTAGTGAAATCAAAAGAAAGAATGAAGAATTGAAGTTAAATACTTACACCCAGTTCTGGAAACATTCTTCCAAATCTCAAGCCATGCTTCTTTTAGTCTTTGACTCTGAGAAGGGGAAGATGCAAATGGCTTTCTTGTGGGCCCAAGTTCCTTAGCCCAGAACTACAAGACAATACCAGAAACATACTTCTTTTGAGTTTAATGTCTAGGTGTGCATCCAATTGATCAAATTGAGATGCATAAATAGACTAGATAGATGATTGCTTCAACCTGGACAAACACTGCTATGCGTTTGTAAAAAATGCAGGTTACATTGGCCAACATTTAGTCACAATTAAAGTTGGAGAAGGTCTCCTCATTAGCAAAGGATACCAAGATTCAATCCTTGGAAAATCTAGTGCTAAGGATGGGATATGATCCCTCAAACATAAATGCTGCAAAGGAGCTCATTAAGAAAAAGAACACTGAGGTTGCAGCATTAAAGAAACAACTGAAACTACCAGCATCTGAGGATCCAATGGCCAAAGAAATCGAGGAGACAGAGACTCAAAAGTCAGATATGATGAAGCTCATCATAGAATAGAATTTGTAAATAAAACAAATGGAGGAGCAGATGGATAAATCGGTTAAGGAGAAGGAGGGAGCTATCATGAACATTCAAACTTCAACGGATGTAGTTTCTCTTGCAGCAGTTCCCATCACCAAAGTTTCTACTACAGCCACTACATCAACAACAGGTACAACAAAAGGAGTTGAACAACTTACTGAAGTTGTTCAGAACCTGTCCATTCAAATAGGAGAAATCAATAAACTAAAGGATGAACTCAAATAATTATGTCTTATGAAGTCTATATCAGACAGTTCACACATAACTAAAACAAACAGACTCAAAGGCCAAGTGGAAATCTTGAAGAAATAACTCACTGATTCTTTCATAGGAAACAAGTTGGGTTTAGCAAAAGAAATTATGTGTGAAGAAATCACAGAGGAAATCAAAGAAATTTGGCCCTCCATTAAGATAATATTCAATCAGAAATATCTCTTGCAAAAAGCTGAGGAAGCAGTGGAATCCATAACTAGGCAGTTGGAGGATATGCCAGAGACTGCCTTTGATATAATCAAATTTCTAAATTCCAAGGATGACTATGAGCTTGAGGACTTAAGGATAAGTGATAGAACTGCAACAATATTAGAGGTAAAGAAGATTATCACTAAGAAAAATCTCATCCTTCAGCTACAAGAAAAGTGCAGTAATGTTAACAACATAGTTCAGATATTTTTCAACAAACCTTTGGTCAGCAAATGCTTACCTTCTATGATGGTTATTAATGATAAATTGATTCCAATTGAGGATTATGTCAAGAAATTAATAGAGGTGGGCACCCATGCAGCTTCAGTGGCCAATATCAAAGGATCAGCAACACCAGCTCTCATAGTAAAAACACTCAGGGATTCTTTCTTCATCCTAGAGGAAATCAAGCATATATTTTTGCTAAAACCCACTTTTACTAAATACACCGAGATGGATGAAATCTCCAGGAGGGTAAAAAAGATTTCTAACCCAGATAAGAAACACTAGGAAGTATTAACAAATTTACTTGATTAAACAACATTCAGTTTTTGAGGGAATAGTCAGCCAGCTTCAACCACTTCTCAACTTTTTCACTGATAGTCATCAAACAATGCAAAACCAAAATAGTGCCAGATCATTAGACAATTTTATTTTTATTGTGTAAATAATCTATTTTTGTAAAAGCAATTCATGATATTTTTTGTCCTACTGTTGTATAAATAACTCTCTTCACGAGTTATTAAGGGTTGCACCCTTGAAGAAGCATTTCTATACATCTGATGTAATTAATATTTCTAGATCATTAATACAAAGCAAAAGATTCTAAATTTTGTTTTACACAGTTTGTGTTTCTTGTAATTTTTCCCTGTGTCATTCACTATGTTTTTTCTTCATATACTTGTGTCTTGCAGAGATAACTATGTAGGAATAATTGTATTTCAATTTATTCCTATAAGCTTTCTGAAGTGATAATCTATAAAGAGAATGAATTAATGGATAATTTGTTTAATTAATTCCCTCAAAATCAATAAATCATCAGCATCTTTTGTAAGCCCATGTGTATTTTCTCAAACCTTTAAACATAGTTTAAAGGTTTTCATACTTATCATTATTTATCTTTCAATTTGAAAACTATGGCAATCATATTACTTTTCTATTTCTGCTCATCATCTTAAAAGCTATTTCACTATGTAAATATTTAAAGCAGTCGTCTACTGAGAAATTAATATTATTCAAGAGGTTAGGCACATCAGTTCTATATCTGTTTCATCCATTGGTCTCCCAAATTAAAACAAAGCCCCCAAAACATTTATCTTAGATGCTCTGGCATAAGTAGCCAAAAACAGGGTTTTGTACCATGGATCAAGGAATTCCACTTTCTTTGGGATAGTTTGGATTCAAACTTTGCAAGGGAATGATTTAGGACTCATTTGTGAATAGCGAAAGATCCGAACCAATGGTCATTTTCCTAATGTGAAAAAATGATGTGTAACAGATAGAGATCTTGTATGATGGTGCCATGGATATTATCAGCTTAATGAAGTGAAAGTTCATATGAGCCTTGGAGTGTTTTCTATTCATGTGTCTTACTGTGCTGTGGGATTTATTTTGCAACAAATGGATTGTATATGTTATGCATTCATTATGATTTTGTCAGTAAACTAATTTTTTGATGTTGGCACTATATCATTGTAGACTATGCATTTACTCATGGTTTATGTGGTTATTAATTGCAAACTTATTCATGATTGGTAACTTGTCTCTTATATGTGTGTGAATCTCATTTAAGGTTTTGCTAACAATACTTTTCTTGAGGTTTATGCTTTGTAATTACATTGTTTCTATTCATGGTATATATTCTATTGGATATTCATAAGTTATTGACTTGAATTTTTTGAGGTTCCATTCATTCTCCTTTAACTGATACTCTCCCTTTTGTTCGAGGCAAACCTCAACCAGTGAGATGGAAGTTGGGCCTACATACCAAATGGGACTCCTAGACCAAAAACTGTAGAGTTTGATTGGGATCATCCTCTGGGGAGATCCCTAGCTGTTGGTGGTATATTCTAGACTGTCAATAGGAGGTTAGAGCTCTATTTCTAGGGAATTCAATAATGAATCTGGGCAATGAATACTAGTGGAGAACATGGAAAAACATTGGGGCTAATATTCGCAAGTGGGCTAATTTTCCATGTTTTTTCCAAAAACAAGATTCACCAAATTCCATATTTTCTAAAGATGATTCGCAAACATTTTATAGTATAAAATTCTTTTACCTTACAAGTTTCCAAAATTGTATAAAGAATATATATAAAAATATTAGAAATTTGCATGTTTTTACAAAGATATCAACAAAAAATTTATAATTTGCAATATGGGGGCTATTAAGATTCGCCGAGGTTTTTAAACTTTAAGACAAATTTTCATCCTTAAAATTTTCCCTAGTGGAGAAACTAGGTCATACACCTTTTTTTGTGGGTTTTCTAAGGGGTTCTATTGAGGCCAAATCCCTTCTTGGTTTTTTGGAGTTGCTTGATAAGGGGCACCAACTGGATTTATAGGAATTTTTTAGCATTGCAGAGGGGGATTCCTCCATTTTCTTTCCAGCCGCAATAGTAACAATTTTTGGTTCAACGTAGTGATTTGATGGGAAAATTTTCTAGTTTATGGGAAAAGATTTGAGAATCTGGGTTTGGCTCACTTGCTGTAGCAAGCCCAAATTATTCTTCCTTTGATTTTAAGGTAGTGATTTGATTCAAAATTTAATAAAAGGCCCAATTTTGGTGCCAATATATATTTGTATATGATATTTATGTGTGTTTGTAATTTTTTGGGGTTGTTCATGAGCATGTTTTCTTGTTATTCATTGTTTATTTCCAATTAGGAACATTATAGTAAATCTCACCTTGATATGGGTTGATGACAACCTTTTCTTCCATATTGAATAGGGATTGTGAATGGTTCATGAACACAAATTGTGTTGATCTTTTTCAGGTTCTTTCTTAGGCTCCCTCTCTATTTCTTTCTAATCTTCCAATCTTGCTTTTAATTTGATCTCCACATAAACCCCCATATTCTTTAAATAGCCTAAGGTTATTGGTCAGGGCCTCCACGAGGAAGATCGCATTATGGTTTATATTTGTGACTTGTGCTTCTAGCTACATGATCAGCTTAACCAATTTGTATCTCCTGCAACTTCCCACAATATACAAAAGAAACTTTCTCTGATACCAATATTATTTGTAAACTTTGGTGGATATTCCACTGGGCTGTTTGTTATTGTGAAAATTCTTAGTTGTTGTGCCGAAAACTCTTCACTCAACTTGTTGGTGACAAGAAAATCTAATAAAAAAAATGATGGTTGTTATTTCTCCTCAAATCTGTAGCAAAAAGTTATAAACATCCAAAATTATGGCATGCAAATACATGGGAACATATAACAACAAATATTCGTTCAACAACCCAATGGGAATAAAAGAAATTTTATTTTATTAATTTGAAATGGAAAGTTTACACTTGATGAAGAGAATGTGCAAACTTGGGTATACAGATCCCCCTCTGTGGGATGGGTCCTTTATAACTCTGCGCTTCAACTATAGCTTCATTTTTTCTCTCTCTCAGAATGTATGTTATGGGAAAAAAGAAGTGGTGATAGCTTGAACTCAAGATGGGAGCTATAATCTGACAGGATGATAATGAGGACGATGATAATGATCATGGTGAAAAATGAAGATAAAACCCCTCTATTTATAACAAAATATTGAGATAGATCTAGATCTAGAAAATAATAAAATATTATAGAATAAATCAAAATCTAGCTATTATTGATATTTTATTATATTTTTTAGAGAGGGAAAGATATTTGAAATGGTCAAATAAATTTATTTAGAAAATGGTTAAAGTAATTAACAAATAAAAAATGATTTATTAATTACTTTATGAGGATAAAGTCAAATATGAATTAGAAATAATTATTAAATAATGATTTAATAATTATCTCATGAAATAAATAGGGGATAAATATGGAATAATAAATAAATAATGATTTATTTAATTATTTTCATGGGGTTTTTTTAATTTTAATGAGAAATAATTTAGGAAAATGGTTCACTAAATTATTTCCTAAGTTGAAAGTGGGTTTTAATGTGTAAAAACCCATCCTACATGGTGTATTTCTATCAACCTAGAAGGAATTGACTAGGTGATAATATTTTGGGTGATATTAGAGTTCGTCATAATAAATCTACTAAAATATATTAGAAAATATGAAATCTACACTAGGTGCATTAATTTCTCCATAGATTTCTAGATCTATTAATTATTTTCATTGCATACGCATGCAAGGTATAATTACACAAAAAAATAGAGAAAAAATAGTACAATCACTCACATACTACAATAACAGAAGATATGAATTGGGAAACTCTTTTCGGAGAAGATGTGGTTGGAAGGTGAGGCTTCTCTAATCTCTATTTTCCTAAATGGAAATGGGTGCAAGTATAAAGAAGTGAAACATGTGGCCTATGAGTTGCTACATTGCACAAACCCCTTTATCTTCCCTCCCTCTACCCATTCTCTTATATTTATGGAAAAAATTCACTCGAATAAAATGGAACCCCTTTTCCTCCTATTGGTGCAGTTATATCAAAACCCGATAGCCTACTCTTATCGAGTCTTATAGAGTCATATTCATCATGATCATGTGGCTAGCCCTTTTTCCATAAATAATGGGGACTGACATGGCATCCTCTTGATTAATGATGGTCAAAACAAGAAGGTTGACTTCCAGATGGCATGACGTTTGAATATGGATTTTGAATGAGGTGATTCTTGCACCATTGGAAAGATATATGTGTGTAGAATAACGTTAGGAGGTGCATGATTAAGTGAAAATAATTTACCTCCAAAAAATGTCATTTGATGCTCCTATGAGTTACTTCCTCCAACTTTTCCACTCTAATAGCATCAATATGGATGAAAAATAATGCAACAATCCAACTCGAATCAATTGTATTCTCCATAACCATACTACTTCCTTCCTTACCTAAGCAACTTCCATATAATCAACTTATGTATTTGAGAGTGCCACTATAGATTGTCTCTTGATCATTTGACTGATTTCTCTTCAAAATAGGTTAAGAACATACCCACTTGTATATTTTATGTCACCCATATATCTATCCCAATCCAAATCAACAAAACCATGTATGTAGAACATTCTATCCAAGCTTGGTCTTCCTAGTTAGCACAATTCATAACTAGCAGTGCCATGCAAATAACTAAAAAATCTCTTTACTATTGTCAAATTATCCTTCTTTGGTTTCAACATATACCTTCTCGACACTCTCATTATATGTGAAATGTTTAGTAGTATAAACCATTTCATACATCAAACCTCCAATTGCACTAACATATGGAACACGAGACATGCCTTATCTCTTTTCTTGTGTCTTGGAACATTGATTAGTATATAATTTTACACATAAAAATATAGACACCTTTACTCGTTTTCATTCCTACATATTAAATCTCTGCAATATTGTCCTGACATACTTCTTTTTATTAACCAAAATTGAGCCTATTTTCTTGATACATTCTAATTTCCATGCTCAAATCAAAATATGTGACACCAATATCCTTCATTTAAATTTGGAGGACAACTCAGTTTTCATTTCTTAGATTATTTTCCTATCATTTCCAATCAATAACGTATCATCGACATACAAAACCAAATAAATAAGATTATTACAGAATAATTTGAAATACACAAAGTGATCTGCTTTGATCCTTGTGAAGGCAAGTACTAAATAGGTATCAAATTTTTGATACCATGTCCTTGGTTATTGCTTAAACCCTTACATGGACTCTTTCAGCATGCATACTAGCTCTTTCTCTCCTTTCAAAAAGAATCCTTCTAGCTTGTTCATATAGATTTATTCTTCTAGAAACCCATGTAGATATCTTGTATTTATATACATATGTTCTACTTCATTCTATTGAAGTGTGTATGGAGTGGTCTTGTGTTGTAATCTAGCGAAAATCATACATAGTTACTAGTAGACAAACATAAATTAATCACATGATAAGTATACACAAATATACAAAGATACATAGTAATGGAGAACTAGTAGAAGAGCATGGATATATCTTTATTATATGTTGAAACCAGAACTAGAACTATTACATTGTATGCATACAAACATAAAAATATAGATTGTTGAGACAATTATGCTAGTCTAACTGTCTTACCAAACATGTTACTTAGTCTATCATTAGTTAGCCTTTCATTGCATTGTGTACTTGTTAGCATGAATTTGGCTAGTTATTTGATCTGACTAGCCTCTCCAACATATTCCCCACCCTCAAAGCCTTCTTTGTTCCGAAGAAGGGGAGAGTTGGAATGTAACAAAAATTGACAAAAATAAAAAGTTCTTACATTCATAACAGTGGTCCTCAAAAGTAAAATTATAAGTATAATTATTACAATAAAATAAGATTAAGATAGAACATCTCGTGGGTCCTTTCCCTGTGCTTCTGTTATGAAACCAGCTCACAAAAAGATAGAAAAGAGAGATCCACGCCTTAGAATTCAGCCTCTTCGAGGGGGAAACCTCCTTTACATTACATAAATGAACAATTCTTGGATGATACAAATGACAAAACCTCCTTTCTATATATAGGAGTCTAAGGAGTCACAATATAATCTAGCCAACCTAACAATAATAATATAAAGCCACAAAAATAACAATAGAGGGATTCTATGGGCACATTAATAACAATATGGGGGTAATGGGGGTACAACAATATAAATAAGGGGTATAACTACAATAGTAATGGGGTAATCACTAGTATTATAGGGACCCAACATGCCCCTCTCCTTCAAAAAAGTGTTGTCCTCAACGCTTGAGTAGTTCTGGATACTTCTGCATAAAATTCTCATCCTCCCATGTGGAATCTTCAGCGAATAAGTTCTTCCACTTGATAAGATACTCTGAAATTGATCGATTTCGTAGCTGTCGAGTTCTTGTTTCTATAACTGCTTCCGGTTCCAATATAATTTTTCCTTCCTCGTCAAGTTCTGGCAATATTGTTTGAACTGGGAGCTTGTCGCCTATAACCTTCTTTAAGCATGAAACATGGAAAACTGGGTGCAATCGAGAAGCTGCAGGAAGCTCCAATTTGTATGCCATAGTACCAATCTTTTGCAACACCTTGTACGGACCATAATACTTTGGTGATAATTTATTATCCTTCTTAGCTTGCTTGAGGGACATTTGCTTATATGGTTGTAGCCGTAGGAATACCCAATCACCTACATCAAAACTTCTTTCACTGCGATGTTGATCTGCCTGTTGTTTCATTCTATTCTGTGCCAACACGAGGTTATCCTTTAAGAGTTGGAGGACTTGTTGTTGATGTTCGATGTGATGTTCCACTGCCTGAACCTTAGAATTTTCTCTTAAATATGATGTGATGGATGGTGGTTGATACCCATAAAGTGCCATAAATGGGGTCATTTTTGTTGTTGTATGAAAGGAAGTGTTATACCACCATTCAGCCAGAGGCAACCATTTGACCCATTGTGTCTGTTTATCAGATACAAAGCAACGAAGATATCCTTCCAAACATTTGTTTACTATCTCAGTTTGCCCATCAGATTGAGGATGATAAGATGAGCTATGAGCTAACTGAGTACCAAGACAAGAAAATAATCTGTCCAAAAATTTCCAGTGAAAATGGGATCTCTGTCACTTACAATAATCTTTGGGTTTCCATGTAGCTTTTGAATTGTTTCCATAAATGCAGTAGAAACTGTACTGGCTTTAAATGGATGTGATAATGCACAAAAGTGTGCATACTTGGTAAGTCTGTCAACTACCACCATGATGACACTCTTTCCCTCAGACTTGGGTAAACCTGTGATAAAATCCATTGAAACCTCCTCCCAACGTTGGCTTGGAATGGATAAAGGTTGTAATAGACCCGGTGTCTTAATTGTTTCAACTTTATTTTGTTGGCAAACCAAACATTCTGCCACAAACTTTTGAATATCTGATTTAAGGCCATCCCAAAAAAATCCTTCTTAACCCTGTGGTAAGTTTTTAAAAATCCTGAGTGCCCTCCTAAGGGAGAAGTGTGCAATTCCATAAGAATCTTTTGTTTTAGCTGGGAATTCTTACAGAGGTATAAGCGATCTTTGTACCATAACGAATCATTTTTCCAGCTAAATGTATCAGACGTACTGGAATCTTGTTGTAGCTTTCGAATAAGTGCCCACACTTCTTCGTCATTCTTCCATTCCTCCCTTGCTTCATTTATCCAATCTGGTTGGATAATAGAAATGGCGCACAACAATGCTTCCACATCCTCATCCTTTCTTGAGAGTGCATCTGCCACCACATTTTGCTTCCCTTTTTTGTAGATGATTTCAAAGTCATAACCCAACATCTTTGTGACCCACTTTTGTTGCTCTTCAGAGGATAATCTTTGTTCTAAAAAGTATTTAAGGCTATCATGATCCGTTTTTACCTTGAAGTGTCTTCCCATTAGGTAGGGTCGCCATTTCTTAAGTGCATGGAGTATTGCCAACATTTCCTTCTCATAAATAGCTTTGCTTAAAAACTTTCCCTTGATTGGACGACTTTCAAAAGCAATGGGTCTTTCATCTTGCATTAGAACAGCACCAATTCCATTTCCTGAAGCATCACATTCCACAATAAAGGTTTTTGTGAAGTCCGGTGTAGCTAAGACCGGTGCTTGGCACATTGCCTCTTTAAGATGTTCAAAGGCCTTTGTTGCTTCCGGAGTCCATGAAAATGCATCTTTCTTCAATAATGTTGTTAGAGGTGCTGCTATTCTCCCATAATTCTTAACAAACTTGCGATAATACCCTGTCAACCCAAGAAATCCTCGCAAATGCTTTATGGATGTGGGGATTTTCCATTCCTTAATGGCTTTAATTTTGCTAGGGTCTACCTTAACTCCTTCATGAGATACAATATGACCCAAATATTCCACCTCCTGGACTCCAAAGAAACATTTGGATCTTTTTGCATATAATTGTTTCTCCTCCAATAGTTGTAGCACCCTGTCAACATGTTCAACATGATCCTTCCAAGACTTGCTGTAGATTAGTATATCATCAAAAAATACTAACACAAATTTTCTAAGGAATGGTTTGAAAATTGAATTCATCAAACCTTGAAATGTTGAAGGTGCATTGGTAAGGCCAAAAGGCATGACCAAAAATTCATAATGACCCTCATGAGTTCTAAATGCCGTTTTCGGAATGTCTTCAATCTTCATTCTGATTTGATGATATCCTGAACGAAGATCCAACTTGGTGAAGTAAATTGATCCATGCAATTCATCCAGTAATTCATCAATGACAGGAATGGGGAACTTATCTTTAATAGTGAGCTTGTTGAGCTCCCTATAATCCGGACACATGCGCCATGATCCATCCTTCTTGTGCACCAATACTACTGGAGCAGAGAAAGAACTTTGACTCGGTTGAATTATACCAGCCTCTAGCATTTCTGCAACCATACGTTCAATTTCACTTTTTTGGACATAGGGATATCTGTACGGCCTGATGTTTGGAGGAACACTTCCTGGAATCAGATGAATAGCATGATCATGATCACGCATAGGTGGGAGACCTTTGGGAGTCTCAAATACCTTGGAATGATTGTCCAGGACTTTTTGGAGATCTGGAGAAATAGATGATTCCAATGTGGAAACATCTAGCGAACATAATTGTGCAATTACACCTCTTTGCTCCTTTTTTAGAAGCTTTGTCATACCATTAGAGCTGATTATCTTTCCTGGTTTCCCTGCAATACCCCTTAATTCAACTTCCTTTCCTTCCACAGAAAATTTGATGAAAAGTTCTTGAAAATTAAAAGCTATTGTACCCAAGGATTGTAGCCATTGGACTCCTAGTACAACATCAGCACCTCCCATTGGAATGGAAAGCATTGGGCTAGTCAATACATATTCTCCCATGGATAGCTTGATATTATGGCACTTTCCAGAGCAATTTATTGTTCCTCCATTTGCAATCATCACTTGACACTCTGGTGCTGGATATAGGAAGCAATTCAATTCTTTTGCTACCCTACAATGAATAAAATTGTGGGTGCTTCCTGAATCAATCAACACTATTACCTTTTTCTTCTTGATTTGTCCTTCTATCTTGATGGTTTGAGGAGTGGTAATTCCCGCCAATGCATTACAAGATATGGTCGGATTTATTTGTTCTTCATCTAGGCTTTGTTCCTGGAGTATATCCTCTTCTTTTGACCTTTCTTGCTCCTTTTCTTCTTCCTCTTCACAATCTATGTAGAATAATTTCTTCTCAGCACACTTATGACCTTTAGTGTATTTGCTATCACAACTGTAACAAAGCCCTTTTGCTCTTTTTTCTTCCAATTGTTGTGGTGTCAACCTTATAGGTTGTGGAAGACTAGGGGCAACAACACTTCCGTCTTTATAGTTGTGAGTGGTATGCTTCCTGGTTGCCATAATTTTGCTTTCCATTTTTCTTGCTAACCTGAATGCCTTCTCTAATGAATCAGGTTCCCAAAGGCGAACATCATGTTGGATATTATCCTTTAAAGACCCTATGAACACATCAATCCTATGCTCCTCTGGAATATCTTTTACCCTTATGTTCAATTTTTGGAACTCCTCAATGTGCTCCATTATTGAACCCTTTTGTTTGAGACTTATCAATTGGCTAAAAAAAGTGTTGCTTTTTGTATCCTCATAATGTGCTATCAATTCTTCCGTAAAAATTGCCCAAGTGATAAATTGTTTACGAGAGCAAAGCCATTGATACCATACAAACTGATTTGGTTCCAAATATAAAGTTGCCATACGTACCTTTTGTGTGTTTTGCACATTATTGAGATCGAAGAATTGCTCCATCTGTAATATCCATGTGGCGGGATCCTTGCCATCAAACTTCCTCATATCGATTTTTGGAATATGGTGGATCTTCGATCCAACATTAGAGTCTATGGAATCATGATTAACATTTCTTTTGTTCACATCATGAGTTTCCTTTACAACCTTTTCACCATTAGTAAGTATTTCTTGTAGAAAATTTGTCAAATCTGTCTTCAAATCTGCCATGTCTGTCTTCAAATCTGTCCTCAAATCTGTCTTCAGATCATCCATCTTAGCTTCCATGCCCTTTATCTTAGATTCCAAGCCATTTATCTTAGCATCTGTTAGCTTTTGTGAGCGTGACATTTGTTGCACTTGTTCTTGTAATTTTGATATATCATGTAGCATTTCTTCCTCTTCTTCATGAGTCATGCTAGAGCTTTCAGGTTCCTTACTAGGTGTTTGCATTTTCTTTCCTCGGGGCATCAGTTACCGATAATAATGCTTTACTATGCCCTTTGAATTCCTTCAAACCAAGCTTATGCAAAAATAAAAAAAAAAACTACACACCTTTTTTTACTTTGTAGAAGCCTGATATTGAATCTGATGTATCTCTGTAATTTCGAATCATCCAGTTCTGAAATTGCGACCTGTAGTAGCCTTCTATGTCCTCTTTCCAATGCCACTAGTCTGAACCAAATTGGATTCTCCAAGAAAGAGTTATGCCCAATCTCCCGCAGTGACCTGATTATAGACTAGTTCAGTAGAGCGAACTTGTATGAAGTGCCACGTGTCACTGTTTCAACCTTTGACTCTAAAAAATATATAAAAGAAAACTACAGTCCGTCCTCTTTCTGTACCTTCTTATGAAATTTCAATCCGATGCTCAGAAAGAAAGTTATGACGATTTTCCCCAGGTCACCTGTTTTGAGTGTAATTCAGGAGTCTGCAAAAAGACCAACTTCCTCAGATCATATCTCCGACAATATCGCGCGAAAGCTCTGAAATTCGGACCCAAGGTTCAGCGCGATTTCTTCTCAAATGGGTTTTTTTTGCAACTTCTGAAACGTCACAGAAAAAACGTTATAGCAAAAATGCCACGATGACCTGTTTGGAGCAGCGAAACCCTAGAATCCAAAGCTCTGATACCAAATGTTATGAAACCAGCTCACAAAAAGATAGAAAAGAGAGATCCACGCCTTAGAATTCAGCCTCTTCGAAGGGGAAACCTCCTTTACATTACATAAATGAACAATTCTTGGATGATACAAATGACAAAACCTCCTTTCTATATATAGGAGTCTATGGAGTCACAATATAATCCAGCCAACCTAACAATAATAATATAAAGCCACAAAAATAACAATAGAGGGATTCTATGGGCACATTAATAACAATATGGGGGTAATGGGGGCACAACAATATAAATAAGGGGTATAAATACAATAGTAATGGGGTAATCACTAGTATTATAGGGACCCAACAGCTTCTACTATTGCATTAGGAACCTCTGAAGCTGGTTGTGATGACATGTTCTCTACTTGGTCAACTTCCTCGCCTTGATATTACTATTCTGAAGTTGCAACATAGGTTGAAACACTGGGTGCATAAAAGTCATGGGTAGGCCATGGTGGACATTTTGATGCTAAAAGTGCTAATGGAGGTGGAGTTTTTCATAGAAAGGCAGTCTAATAAATTACTAGAGCGAAAATCTACAAGTACTCGTCGAAGATAGACCATTCTCGAACTGCCACTCTAGATTTAACATTGGATTCTATGAGATCATAAAAGTATTGCACATTTTATTCCATTCCTATATTCTCTACTATAATTTGAGTAAGAGGCTTGGCTTCTTCAATGCTGACGACTTGGTTAAGAATTCCATGCAAAAATTATGATGTGTAGGAATGTTTGTGATGGGATTTATTTCCCTCTCTTAACTACTCGCGGTGTTGTTGTAGTAGCTATGAATAATTTTCCCTTTCCTATTCTAGATTAGTATTGACTGTTTGTTGCATTCTATTATTTGAAGTTTGTCTCACCAGTAGCTCCTTGATAAGCATCTCTTGAGCACTTATTTTCGAATCAATAGAAGACAAGTAGGTGGGTCAATTATTCAATATATCAGTGATGGTATCTCCTCTACCCATTGCGGCTTCTATAGTTTTCTTCGCTGCTAGAAACTCGTTGTGGGCCTTCTGCAGGGCCTATGTAAAATTAGGATTTGCAACAACTATTGGTCAAGTCTTCATTTCCAACACTTTTGCATGGAGTTGGACATTCCAATCAATCAATTTTTCTACCAACTGTTGAAAAACAACAATATGATCAGAAATTTGTCTTTTGGATTAATCACATCATTAGGATCAGGTCGATGTTTTGAACCGACTAATGTGGTTCATCCTCAGGACAAGGTGAGAAATCAATCAATCTGAAAGAATAAATAAGATGGATGCATCATTTTCTAGGGTTAGCCGTTTAAAATTATCCGTTGGTGAAATCAATACTGAGGAAAGAAAAAATTATTTAAGATTAAGTGATAAAGAGATGTTTGTTAAATTATTTAATATTTAGTTAGAAACTCGCTATTATGTAATAATTAGATATTTTATTTCGATATTATAAATTAATTATCAATTTATATAATAATATTATCTAAAAATAATTAATTTATATAATATTATTTGTTAGGGGTTGACTTATTCAATATATATTTGGTTGAAAACTCACTGTTAGGAATAATTCAAAATAAAATATTTTATTTCATTATATTTTAGTAATATTTTATTAATATTATCAATACCTATAATAAGACTATTTATTAATATTATACAATTAATGTGACCATTATTAGTTAGAGGATAGCTTATCCCCCTTAAATAGGAGGAAAGCAAAGATAACTATAAAGGTTTACGAGACAAATATTAAAAGATGAATTATTATGATCCTGAAAAGCAGCAGCAATTGGTTGAAGTCATCAAACAACTACAACCAAAAGAAAAAATAATCAGGAAGAATAAGAAGGATAAAAAGCCTTCCATCAAGAGTCAAATCTGAGATGCCCTAAAAATTTTCAAGAGCATTCTTGTTGATAACATTCAGAACAAAATGTATGAAATTAATCAAAAAATTAAGCAAAATGATTATTCAGCTTCTCAACATCGGCAACACAATGGCACTGAAGTCCATTCTCACAACCAGTCAAGTCAGAATCCCACGGTAACTGAGATTGATTTGACAAATGATAATCATGTCCAATATCTGACCCATGTTTTAGGAAAGCACCATCAGTCAGACCATGAGCAGTATAAAGAAGATAAGTCTAAAAATGAACTGATCAAGAAAGATCAATCTGAGAAAAAGTAGTCTGAAAAACATTCGTCAGAATAGGACCTATCGAAACTGTCTTGGTATTTCGTGGATTGATGACTAGTGTTATACTGGTAAGAGGTATCTAAGTCATTTTTATCATAAATATTCACAATCGACACAATTCATGTCTGATGATCTTAGATAGTTTCATCGGAGAGTTTGTTCATATGAGTTATATTTTGAATTGGCCTTTGAATTATTGTGAATATCCAATTGATTTCATATCATTGGTTTAACCCCGACCGATTTTTTTCCGACTAATTATGCTTTGATTGGTTTTTCTCTAACGGATCCTATTCCCACTGATGTTTTTTAGACTACTTTTTCTTAGATTAATATTTCTGGATCAGTTCGTTTTTAGACTTATCTTCTTTAGACAGCTCATGGTCTGACTGATGTTGCACTTCTAGAACATGGGTCAGATATTGGACATGATTATCATTTTTCAAATCAATCTCAGTTACCTTGGGATTCTGACTTGACTGGTTGTGAGAGTGGACTTTGGTGCCATTGTGTTGCCACTGTTGAGAAGCTGAGCTATGATTTTGCTTAATTTTTTTATTAAATTCATACATTTTGTTCTGAATGTTGTCAACAAGAATTTTCCTAGAAATTTTTAGGGCATCTCATATTTGACTCTTACTGGAAGGCCTTTTATCCTTCTGAGCCTTCTTGATTATTTTTTCCTCTGGTTGTAGTTTTTTTATGACTTTGGCCAATTTCTGCTTCTTTTCAGGATCATCCATTTTGATTTATTTGAGCACTTTCTACTGCTGAGATGAATTTGTTTTGAATGGGGTGGTCTTAGGGCTAATAGATTCTTTGCGGGCAGACTTCTACAATAATCTAGGGAAGGGGACTGACATGTTGACTTTAAAGGGTTGAAAATATAAGGCAACCTAAAATTCTTCTTTGAATTCAATATCCTTGAAAGGGGTGATGATGTCGTGCGATGGGATGAACTACAAGTGGAATGACATAGTTAGTGTTGGATTGTCGACATAGTTCGTCAGGTATTTTGTCAATAGATGGTTGGTAGGGGAGTTCTTGAGGGTTGACTTCAACAAAGTTGTTATACAAGATATAAGTATTGTCTAGTCATAGCTATATATAGGAGTAGGGGGCAAGGGATCGAGAAATATGTTAACAGACCCTCTGTTTTTTAGAAATGTTCTTGATATTCAAGAGCCAATTTCTATAGATCTCATTAGGGCTTAGTGATTCGGGTTTCCCTGACCAACTATTGGAACAAATTCTGAATTTGTTCATGAGGGGTGTATATTTCTTAGTGATGTTGACCTACCCAATAGGTGGGCTAGACTCCATGACTATCTAAATTAACAAGGAAGGCAATTGAATGGCCTTACCATAGTTTTCGTAATCCTGGTAGTTCGAATTGACAAGGTCGACTACATGGTCTACCCAGTTTTATTCATGTATGGTATTAGCTATGTCACCGATGGCTTTGAGTATTGTGAGTTTAACATATAAGCTTTGAACAGATGAGGTGAGGCATAAGGTGAAAATTGTGCAAATACATCTGACCAATGGTTCTTGGACTTGATCAATAACCAGAACCCATGAATTTCCCCGATGCACCTCCAAGAAACTTCATGAGCCACTTATTGACATTGATTGTATTCAACACCTTAATTCCTTTGTAGGGTAGCCTAGTTATCAGGTGGATGGTGGTACCATAGATGTATTATGGCTGACCCAAACAAAGTTTTCCATTATGATACCTATTGACTAGGTATCTCACGACCTCCTCTTTCACCCCCTACAGGTCTCCGACTAGCAGTGCACCAAGAATGTCGTCAATGCTACATTTTTCTAAGAAATCAGTCTAGGCATTCCATTGATCTCCCATATTATCCCATTTAAGTTAGGATTCAAAATTATTTTCCCATGCAAGTTACTTAACCTTCACTTATTTGATGTTATCCATGCGAATTTCCAATTATGTTTTCCCGACAAGGTCAAATATTGCCTTAATTTGGGGCTCGATTGTAATCTCTTCTCCATCGAAACTGGTTTTCCACTTTTCCATGGAGAAATAATCTCGGTATTCCTATATTTGCAATCAATCAATAAGTTTAAATTCATAAATAATAGGGCTTGGTATATTAGGGATATCATCCAAGTCACAAGGGGTATCAACTTGAATTTTAGGAAAGATTTTCAGTGAACCGAGGCTCTCTTTAATTTTTGCAGTAGTGGCATTGATTGTTCCATCACTATCACTTGATCTATTCCCTCCTAAATTTCTCTTAAATTTATGATTGACTCTTTGATCATCACCATACTCGTGCATGCCTTCTACTCGCCACCTTTCCTGCAGAGTGGGCAGTAACTGTGAAATATTTTGAAATGACCTTTGTTGATCATATGAGCGTAATGGTATGTGCAAACTGTGTGTCATGTAAAAAAGGGATGGTGGTACTTGATTACTCTGGCGGATGGGTCCCTCTTTTGTATTTTGTGAGTTATTATATCAGGGTTATATGTCGGGTTCTTATACACAAATGATTTTCTGGACTGCTCCCAGATGAATAGTCGATATTTTTTTCTTGGTTTACTAAACTGTCGAATCGTACTCGATATGCTTGTTATGAGGGATGTCACTTCCGTGATCCAAGTTGATTTGTTACCTTTTTTCCTATCTATCTTTCATCTTTATAATTTTTTCATTCCGAACTTTGTTTTTCCCTTACAAAATTGTGAATATTGGGCTCCCGCTCCATAATGTTGTTTTAGTCTAGTTACCTAATACACCTTTCCTATTGTTTTTATTGGTGAACATGTTGTTATGTCAGTTATATCTATAAATATATTTTCTTAATTATTTTTATTAATTTAATTTTAATACACAAAAATGAAAAGAATTTAATAAATTAATAAATTTTAATTAACTTTATTTTTTAAGAGTTTAGTTTTTTCCATATTAACTGGTTAGCCTTTTTCATCCATTATCCTATGTCTAACCTATGCTAAGTATTACTAAGGAATAAACGTTTTAATTCAGGAACCATTAGCAAGTGATTTGAAAAGGAGCCCCTATAAGGCCTTCAATTGTATAGCTCCTGAAGGTTAGATGTCTTAAACATTGAATTGTCCTAACCATGCAATTTCGAGCTTCTTTGGCTTGCCTTTTACTTTACTGTCATATAGTAGAACTAAATTACCAACTTGAAAATGTTAAGCATGCAGGTTCCTATCATGCCATGTTTTTTTGTTCCTTATTGACCTGTTTATGCTAAAGGGCATAAAGTCAATCTTCCTCTAGTTGATGTAATTTTCTGAGTCATTTCACTTGTAACTTTGTATTATATTTTAGTATAGTCAACACGCTCTATGAGTTTGATGAATAGTGAAATGGTACAACTATGTCCTGACCATAAATAAGTTTAAATGGTGTTTCTCCTATTGACTATTTATACGATGTGTGATAGGCCCACATAACCGCTAAAACTTTATCATCCAAGTCATCTATGTCGACATTACAAATTTTCATTAAACGTCTTCAGTGTTTTGTTGATTGACTTGACAACGTCGTTAGCTTGTGGATGATACAGAGTGGTCTTATGATGTTCGATCATGAAATTAGTTGTCAATACTTGGATTGTACAATTTACAAAATGGGTTCCTTTATCATTGATAAGAACCAAGGGGTAGCCAAATTGTGTTACTATGTGCTCATATATGAATTTCGCTACAACTTCTTTAGTGAAGAATCTGACTGGCTCAAATACTTCCCACTTTGATAAATCTTTGATGGTAGTTATTATATACCTTTCTCCCATTCTCTTACCTATTTTGGGAAATGGTCTGACAAAGTCGATCACCCATATCTCAAAAGGTAGTGAAGCGATAACTAAGTGTAGTGGAATTTGGTGTTTCAATAGAGGATGGCCCATTCTTGTACATATTTTACATTTTTGTACATATTAATGATAATCATGGAATAGTGTTGCCCACCATAGTCCGGCTTGCATTATCTTCCGTGAAGTTGTTTCTCCTTGGTAGTGTCCTCCAACTCCCCCTTTGCATGTTTCTTTAATGATTTCTTCTCTTTCATGTTCTAAATCACATCTGTGAAGTACTTCATCAATTCCTAGCTTGTATAAATTTCCATTTATTAATGTGTATGGTGCTACTTTTATAGCGAGTGGATTTTTCTTATTATCTGATAGATTGTTTAGTGTTTTTTTTGTAGTTGTGATGGAACTGCTTCAATTCTGAATAGATGTGTCTATGGAAGGTCATCATCCATATCAGTGGATTCCTCTTGAAGATCAAGTTGGGATAAATTGTTGGGACCGACATTATGTTTTCCTGGTCATGCAATAACTTTCAATTCGAATTCTTGGAATAGTAAAAATCATCGACAGATTTGACCTTAATGAACTAGTTTATCCACAAGGTATTTTAACGCTTGGTGATCAGTGTAAAATATGAAAGGGTTGGGAAAGAGGTAGTGTCAATTTTTTTGCAATGTGAAATCCAATGTTAAAGCTTCGTGTCATGTCATGGAGTAGTTTCATTTAGCTTTGTTAATCTTCCAACTAGCGTAGGTGTTTGGATGGTCTATTAGTTTCTTGTCAGGTTGTGCTAGGACTACTCCAACTATAATGTTTCATGCATCGACATGTACATGGAATTATTTGGACCAGTCAGGAAACTTAAGGATTGTGGATTCAACTAATTTCTTTTTTAACAACTGGAAAGACTCATCGCATTGTCTATACCAAATAAAAGGGATGTCTTTCCTTAGAATCATGTCAATTGGAAATGCAATGTCAAAGTAATGTTAAATGAATTTTCTATAATATCATGTATGTCCTAAGAATATTTTGTTTTGTTTCTGATTTACAGGGGACTTCAGATCTAATATTACCTTGATTTTCACCATATCGACTTTGAACCCTTCCTTTGAAACCACATGGTCCAACAATGTTCCAATAGGTGTTGCAAATATGATTTTTTTATATTCAAGGACAAACGTATCTGACGACATCGCTCAAGCACCAGTCATAGCCATTGATTATGACCTTTTAGTAATGTGTACACTATCCATTCATCGAAATATACTACCATATTTTTATAGATATACTCTTGGAATGCTTTGCAAATGATTCTTGAGAATGCTACTAAGGCATACTTTAGACCAAAAGGCATTACTCTATAAGAAAAAGAGCCAAATTCAATAACAAAAGTTTTTTTCCGTGATATTCTTCTTCTATAGGTACTTTTTTATAGCCCAAGAACTTGCTAGTGAATGAATAACATTCATGTCTCACGACCTCATTTAAGATTTCATCAAAAAATGGAGTCGGGAATGGGACTATGACCGTTAATTTATTTAACCATTGATAATTGACACAAATGAGTATTATGGTAGGGTCATGCTTCTTTGGGTAAAAAACCATAGGGCTTGCCCACTCTGATGTTTCTATAGGGATAATAATACCAATGGCCAACATTCCTTCAATTTATTTTTGCACAATGAGTTTATACTTATGCATAAGCTTATAATGTCTTATTGACAGTGATGGACCTACCAACATTCAAGGGGTTCTCCCTGATATGACTTCCCAACTAGACCTCGCACCGTTTTGGATAGGAGCCCCATCTGAAATATCACCCCAATGTTTTCTAGTTAAATATTTGCCTTAGCTTTAGCTGTTAGCAAAAGAGAGAATCACTCACGTGCCTTCTACAAGCAAGTAAGTATGCTTGGTGAATGCTCAGTTACAAGTGTGTCAGGGTTCTACTACCGCAGAGGGGAAATAAAGTGAGCATATAGGAGAGAGATAATAGTACCACTCTAATAAAGACACACAAAAAGGAATTTTTTGTCTAACATCCAGCAGAATAGTCTACATGAATGCAGCGAATGTTATAAACATTGTAACACATTCTCAATAGAATAAGCACTAAAATAATCCAAATAGTTCAACTACCTTAGTAACGGTGAAAGAAAAGATGAACCATGAAAATCCACAGAATATTCTTACAAACATCCATAATCCATGTATGAAAACGTGTTGGCTATCATGGCTTCAAATATTAAGTAAAAGTTCCAATATGCATGAATACAACGAGCATCACTTACTCCAATAGTGGAGTGTTGGAGCCACTAATTTCTCCCCAAAAGTACCAAATTTCTCTTATGCCTTATGGGAGAAGCCAAGGTTAAAAGTAATTTACATGAGAAATGATGGCCTATTTATAACTTGAGGAATGACCTTTCATATCCTAATGACTCTTGACTTTCTAACTTCTAGTGTCCTTTGGACTTCTACAACCTTTGAAGTTCGAAATGACTTTTAGTATTATATTTCCTTTGGAATTCCATGACTCTTGAGTTCACATATGACTCTTGGACTTCTACTTCTTTGCCTTATACAATGATTACAATGATACATCTTGTCTTCCACATCATCATATGAAAAAACTTGAAATGTCACTATCTTGGGTTATTGAAGTTGACAATGACTCATCACATGGACTTGCTTTAATAGTGACATGGTTGCTATTGTGTCTGCGCTTTATCATCATCCACTCATGGTGCTCCCACCCTCCGAAGGGTCTTTAGTATTGGATTCTTTATGGTATTTTGATCATCAAGTTTCAGGTGTTTCCTTCGTTCTCCATTCACTTCCTTTTTGCATCCTCTTTTTCCTGATATTCCTAATGTGTGATTTCCATGAGGTCCCTCGAATACCTATTTCTGCAATCACACATGATGAGCAACTATCAGTTTGAAAATCTCCTAAACTACCATGTTTTATGCAAAATTTTCCTCTTTGTTCCTTTTTAGTGCGCTTAAAAGAGTTAAGGAAGCTAGAAGGTACAAGGGCTCACTTTGAAAGGTTGAAGAGCTGAGGAGGAGGGGCTTCAAGTCTTCAACATGCACTCATGCACCCTAAAATGAAAAGAAGTCAAGGCAGGGCTCATTTTGCAAGTCCAAAGGACAAAGGGGAAAACTTCGGGCTTCCCAAGTGCACTATGCACTCAAGGGAGAGAATAAGGGCGCATGGTGCACTCCTCAAGGTTGAAGGGTGAGGCTTCATGCCTTCGAGGTGGGATCATGTGCTTAAGAGGCCTCAAAGAGGATGCAGGGTGCACTCCTGAAGGCTAAAGGTTGGGGATTGATTTCTTTAGGGTGTCATAATGCGCTCAATCAGTTTAGGTGGGAGCATGGTGCATAGGGTAAGGTTGAAAGGTTGAGATTCTAGTCCTCAGGATGCACCAATGCACTCAAGGAGGGTGCACATCTTTGAGTCGAAGGAGTGTACTCTAGGAAGACTTAGTCATTCTTGGAGGGTTCCTTTCAGAACATTGAAGGGGTTTCATGCTTTTGGAGTGCATGCAGCTCTGTGTGACGGAGCAGGGCACACTTCTGAACAATGAAGAGTCTCCCACCAAGGCTTTAGATTGTGCTCATGCACTCTTGGCCTTAATGGGATCACTTTTCAACTGAAATTTGTCTAAGTGTGGATGATTGGTCAAGGAATGAGCAAGATGAGTTCTGGACATAAAACAAAGTGCGACACATATGAACTCATTGAGAAAACTTAAAAAAACACAACCAACAATGAATATACTTCAAAACACCACTTTATGCACATTCCCCAAATATAAACAATGAAGTGTGTGCAACTGCAACCCAAAAGTGTCATTTTATAGCCAAAAAGGTGTTGTGACCACAAAATTCATATAAGTATATTCAAATCAATCCAACTTCACTTAAGAACACTCAAGAACAATGAAAAAATATGAATCAACACAAAATGACACTTGACTACTAAAGCGAGACTTGATACGACAATGAGGTAGGCCCCAAAATTCAAACATAACAAAATTTTGGAGGGTATTGTAGCAGCGACAACAAATCTCTTCTTTATTGGTTTAGTTCCTGGAATGAGATTGATTTTCATTTCTCCCATTTCCTTGACAATTCATTTTAAATATTTATAATGCTAAGTGAATACATCTTGGTATTCATTAAGTACATCGACAAATTCAACAATTCATTTCTCTGACTAATAGTCACTAAGTTGGGTGGTTTTTAGCCGATCGTCATTGGATATGTCAACTTCACATATTTTAATCTCAATGCCCATATATTCGGATGATTTGGATTCGTTGAGATACTGTTCCCGACTTCTTCTTTTTTTATAGTCTGGTGGAAAGTCTAATTTTTCTAATTTCATGACTTATTCTTGTTTACTGACTTTACATATTGTTTGAATTCTTTTATAATTTTTAGGATTATTTTTATTCAAGAAAAAGATTTGACCATTAATATGTGGTTCTTCCATTTCTAAATGACTGGCCCTCTTTTTTTCATATGCACATGATATGTAATTAAACATTTCATTCATCGATTGGTTTTTCTATGATAAAATATTTAATTTCATGTACTGCATATTTTAAATCTGCTTCGTCTGGTTTGAGCTGAAAATCCTTGATGAATTTTTCCCTTAATTCTTTCCATTGAAGTGATTTACCATGAGCTTCTTCTAACCTATACCATTTATTTGGTAGGTCATCCAAATTGCTTGGGAACATGTGTGGCCAAACTCACTCATATTTATAACTAATCCTTCTCCATTCTGATTCGCATGTTTTAATATGAGCTACATGATCTTGTCCTACGCTAAAAGTGGGTATGTTTGTTTGTGAAAATAACTCTTTTCCTCCAAACCATTCCGTAAAATATGTTTTTGCAGTCATCCATGTTGGAAGTTGAGATGAATAGGTATCCCACCATCTTGTGGCTTGTCCTATGAAGGTTTGTACTAGACTATGCATTCTGTCATGTTCTCTAATAAACTTTGTTACTTTCTCGAAATGATTAACAAGAGACACCCTTTCTTTGAATTTAATATGTTACTGGAATCATGTGTTAAATCTGTCAGAAGTATAAAAGGTGTTTCTAACAAAATTTTCTCTCATACGGTTGGTATTTCTTTAACAAAATAACATGGATGTATTTTTGAGGTCGGAATAGCCTAAATTTTCCAACATTCTTTTTATTTGGATTCATAATTTTTAATTTTCCATTCATAAAGGTTCTTGTCAGAATTTTGTTTGATGGAAAGTGGATATCCTATTATGATTTCACCATCATCTTTTGGTTCAACGTTGTCATGATCATCGTGCAGTACTTGATAGAGTTGTTTCATTTCAACTTCTTCATCAAAAGATTTGACCCAAATCTTTCCTTCATAGGGGTATAAGTGGATAATAATATTTTTATTGTTACCTTTTAGCTTAATTCTATATTTTTCCAATGATATAGTCGCCTTCATTTTCCGTCCCCAAGGTCGGTCGACTAATGTTAGCTATGTAGGGATTCCATCAACTAAATCGATGACTTCAAAGTTACTATCAATAGGATTTCGATTACAGAATTTTGTACATGTCGAATCATCCCTATTGGTTCAATAAAACTCTAGTCGGCTAGTTTAAGGTAAGTAGTCATTCTATGCAAGTTCATTTGACCCATATTCATCCATGTTTTTCTTGGAAGAATTCTTACCTACGAACCAAAATCTAGCACAATCTGTTTAACCATATATCCATTTATTTCTAAGTCAAAGTGTGGGTCATGGTATTCTAATTGATTTCCATGTGAGAGTTGTCAAACAATTTTCCCTTTTTCTCAGTTTCCATTACAGTTTTTCAACATATTCAACAATTCTACCAAGTGAGCAACAGAATGTTCTTCTTTTAATAGTTCAAGAAATTATTCCATAATTATATCCTTATATATTCATTGATGGTTAGTTTCTTTCATAAATAATTCGACAACTTTTGACATTGTATCATTTTGTCCTTGCATATCAGGATATTTCGTCATGTTCTTGATTGGTCGAATCACTTGGTGGTCTTGATTGTTGTTATTTTTTCTTGCTCCAAACCTTGTGACTACATGAATGTTTTTGTAATTTAAAATCTCATGCTTGTTGGAAATACTTCGGGGGGGGGGTGAATCAGTGTTTCTTTTCAATTGTTTATTTTTCAGTTAAATCATTTATATGTAGAACACAGAAATAAATAACAGGAATGAATGCTTTTATTAATGTAATCTTTGCAATAAATCAAGTACAATGTATATATATAGCTTCAACGATTTTCCAAGCACCAACTTGGACTTTTTGTGAGGCTCCAACCTCTAGAGCACCAACCCTATCTTCTCAAGGCACCGACCTTGGATTTAGGAGCACCAACTCCCACACCAATCCTTCCAATTTTGAGGAACCAACCCCAAGGGCTCCAACCCTCTATTGTAAATTATCTGGATCTTTTTGGTAGTAATTCTCTACTACCAACCCTGCTGGACCTATGAGTTACTTTTGTCCTCCTGCTTCTTCCACGTCTGCCAAACCTTCAGCTTCCTCTGTTTCTTACAGTTTCACCAACCTGTAAACTTTCCTTGTTCTCTATTATATATGCCCTAATACCCCTGACCTTTGGCTTCCTTTTCACTCGCTTGATCTTTTGGCTTCCTCTGCGCTCGCTCTTCGGCTTCCTCTATCTCTTTGAATTCACCAATACTCAAAGAACGCGTTCATTCGAAAGACAGGCCGAATTACAAAAGCGTTGCATTTTAAAACCATATTAGAGATCCCACATGCCACGTCATTCCTTTAACCGCAATCGCAATCATCGTTCCTTTAATAGCAGGTCTTTTACAAGTCATTCCCATAACATACTCTTTCCTTAATCACAATTGCAGTTTTTCATAGGTTTGTACATAACACAGCGATTCTGCTACTGTCGATGGAGCGAATGCGATGTGATCTTAAGAAGCTGTTAATAACCCCATCGGGTCCATAACCTTATCGTCATCGGCGGTTTTCCATTGTTACATCTCTTCAAGACTTGCGATATGCAACGGATGCGATATTTCTTTAGGGAATATTATAATGGTGCAACGAGTCCGCATACTTATATCGCAATCGGGGTTTTAATGTGACAATAGCTTTAAAAAACTTGCGATGTGGCGGATGCGATGTTGTATTACAGCGTATTGTACTAGTCTCATGGGTCCTTATATATATCGCAATCGCAGATTTCAAGTGGCATTACTTTTTACTACATGACTTCTAATGCAGATGCGATATAACATTAAATCATGTTGTAATGGTGTAATGGGTTCACAATAATATAACGGGTCCACGCGGATGTGATATTACAATAGGGTAGTTTATAATGCACGGTCGGGTTCACACCTTATATCGCAGTCGGGGGATTCAATGTGACAAGCCTTTCATAACTTGCGATGCGGTATTCTAATAAGCTTCTTTTGATAAGTCAACCAGGTCCACAACTTCATCACAAACGACGGTTTATGGGACTTCATGAGTGAGGGACTTGAGTCATACTTTCCTACCCCCGCTCTTCCAACAGTTTTTGTTCCTGTTGGCTCTTTCCTCACCACGTGTTCCTCCTTGCTCCTTCTGATGAATTCTTCCTCTTTGTAGGACTTCTTAGGCATATATTGCATGCGCTACTCCTGATATGGATCCTCCGATGTTAACTCCTTTGATATGTTGGCTCCTCCGATATTTCATGCGATATCTTAATAAGAACAGTTTGTAATAGACTCTTACTCATGGATTGGCTTCGCTCATTGGCTTTCCTATGGCTTCACTCCTTGGCTTCTTGTTCCAGTTCCTTCATGGATCTACTCTACTTCTCCTTGGCTTCGCATCATTATTTAGTATCTAGAATATAGCCATATTGACATCAATGACAACCTAGATCAACAATCTCCCCCTTTGTTATTGATAGCAATATTCTTCTTTTCTCCCCCTTTGACATCAATGGCAAAGGAATGCACAAGCACTCCCCCTGTCAAACTGCTCTCCTTGTCATGCAACATCTTTATGAATCAACTTAAAGTGATTCTAAGGAAATAACCCCCATCTTTTGACGAAGATGTTCAAATGCTTCTTGAGGAAGAGGTTTTGTGAAAATATCAGCTATCTACTTCTTAATATTGATATATTCCAAGATGATGTTTTGTTCAGCTATTTGTTTATGAAGGAAATGATACTTGATTGGTATAAGTTTGGTCTTTGAGTGCATCACTGGGTTTTCGCTAAGGCTGATAGCACTTGTGTTATCACAATACATGGTGATTGGTTGATTTGTACCTATGTTGACATCTTTCAGAGCTTCCTTCATCCATAATATTTCAGTACAAAAATATGCGGCAGCTATATACTCAGCTTCAGCTGTAGATAGTGATATGGATGTCTTTTTTTTGTTGAGCCAAGATACTAGACAGTCTCCCAGGAAGAATGCATTTCCACTAGTACTTTTTTGATCATCGACACTTCCAACCCAATCAGCATCGGTGTATGCAGTCACAGTAAGAGTTGAGCTCTTAGGGTACCAAAGACCGAAATCAGGAGTTTCTTTCAAGTATCTGAGAATTCTTTTTACAACCATCAAATGGGATTGTTTAGGGGCTGATTGAAACCTTCCCACCATTCCTACTACTTGCATAATTTCGGGTCTTGTAGCTGTTAAGTATAGAAGGGCTCCAATTGTTGACCTGTAATGAGTTGCATATACCGGAGGGGAGTCATCATCTTTGCTTAATTTTCAATCTGTGGTCATAGGTGTGCTCGGGGGTGCACAGTCTTCCATTCCATATCTTTTAAGCATGTCTTTAAGATATTTGGCTTGAGATATGAACATGTTTGTCGTGGTTTGAGATACTTGTAGTCCAAGGAAGTAAGATAACTCTACTATCATCGACATCTCAAACTTTTTTGACATATTTTGAGCAAACTCATGGTTCATTTCATCATTATTACTAGCAAAAATCAGATCATCAACATAGACAAGTGTGACTATTAACTTATCCTCATCTGTCTTTATGTAGAGATTACTTCCTACTACCCCCTTCTTGAAGCCTTATTGTTGTATATAGCGATCCAATCTTGCATACCAAGCTCTAGGAGCTTGTTTCAACCCATATAATTCCTTTTTCAACTTACAAACAAAGTCTTTTCCTTCTACTAGATCAAACCCTTCTGGTTTTTCCATGTAGACTTCTTCCTTGAGTTCCCCATTCAAAAATGCTGATTTTATGTCCATTTGTTAGATTTTAAGTCCTTTTGAGCACAATAATGCCAAGAACATCCTAATAGCTTCCACACGAGCTACTAGTGTGAAGGTTTCTTCAAAGTCAATTCCTTCAATTTGTGAATAGCCTTTACAAACAAGCCTTGCCTTATTTCTGATGACTTTTCCATCTTCATTCATTTTGTTTTTGAACACCCACTTGGTTCCAATTATATTTTTATCCTTTGGACGAGGTACCAACTCCCATGTCTCATTCTTCTCTATTTGAGGCATTTCTTCTTCCATGGCTTTTACCCAATTAGGATCCTTACTTGCTTGAGTAAATGTTTCTGGTTCTATCATGGATAGTAAAGAAACATCATTTTTCTTTGGTGTACTTGGCATCCTTCTTCGGGTTTGCATCCCTTCATCTATATTGCCAATAATCTACTCTTCTAGGTGATATTTTTGGAGAAACTTCATCTTTAAAGGGGTTTGAGATGGTTCTTTTTCCTTGGGTTTTTCTTGATCTTTTTCTTCTTTTTCAGGTTCTTCTTCAATGAGAGGGTCAACTTCATGTTCTTAAATTTCTTTTTCTAGAAGTTCTTCATCAATCTTCAAATCAATGCTTTCCACTATTTTCCATAGTCAATTATTGTAGCACTTGTAGGCTTTTCTCCTTGTAGAATATCCAAGGAAGATCCCTTCGTCAACCCGAGAATCAAATTTTCCTGGTGAGCCATCATTTATTTTTATGAAGCACTTGCTTCCATAATCCATGAAGTATTTTACTGAGGCAGGTCTTCCTTTCCATAATTCATAGGGAGTCTTCTCATTATTTTGTCTTAATTGAGTTCGATTCAAGGTATAGATAGTTGTCCCGACTGCTTCTCTCCAGAATTTTGGCTACAAGTCAGCTGCTATTAACATTGTTCTTTCCATTTCTCGAAATGTTCGGTTTCTTCTTTCAACTACCCCATTTTTCTTGGGCATTCTAGTAGCAGAGATTTCTCTTTCGATTCCATGTTCTTTACAGAATTCATAAAATTCTTTTGATGTGAATTCACCCCCTTGATCTATTCTGAGACACTTAATCTTAGAGTCCTTTTCATTTTATACAAGACCTTTAAGATTCTTAAAACACTCAAATGCTTCGGATTTATATTTTATGAAATATACCCACATCATTCTAGTATAGTCATCAACAAATAAAGCAAAGTACCTTTCTCCTTGGAGTGTTGAAGTTCTAGTTGGTCCACATAAATCAGCATGGATGATCTCCAAAGGCTTTGATGTAGAAAACTCTTTGGTCTTGTGGCTAGTTCTAGTTTGCTTTCCATGTTGACATGGACCACATACTCCTTGATTTGGCTTGAATAACTTTGGGATGTCTTGTACTGCATTAATCTTTCTGATATTGATCAAGTTATCGAAGCTTGCATGTCCAAGTCACTTGTACCACAGCCAACTTTCATCTGTTTGACTTAATAGCATTTATCTTCTTGAATTTTGTTCAGAATGTAGATGGTGTCTAGTGTTCTAACCCCTTTCGCCACAAGTTCCCCTGAGGAAGAGTTCCTTATTTCACAGTCTTTAGTGCTAAAGACAACTTTATGTCCTTGATCATAGATTTGGCTAACACTCAGGAGATTGTGTTTGAGCCCGTTTACTAGAAAAGCATTTTGAACTTTTCCTTTTCCATTAATAAGGGTAACAGTTCCTTTTCCAGCAATTTTGGTAGATCCACTTCCAAAGGATACATTTCCTTCCTTTTTGTTTAATGGGACAAACTTCCTTTTGTCCCCAGTCATGTGTCTGGAACACCCACTATCCACAAACCAATGCTTTTCATCACTATGAGCACATAGAGCTAGACCATATTTATCCATGTTGGGATTCTCATTTTTTTCTTTTCTTCTTTTTAGGAGGCAATTTTGTTCATTGTGTCCATTATCATTACATAATGAGCAAATTTGAACAAATTTGGCCAAGGGATCAAAAGAGTTGTAGGTCTTGATTTGTCCTTGCCCTTTAAGACCATATGATTTATTTGTTTGATCCTTCAATTTTGGTGTTTCAATCTTACGGGCCATGCAATGTCTAGCTTGATGACCAAAATTTTTACAATAAAAACAATGCCCATAAAAGATATTTTTGTACCTGTTGTAATAGCCATGATTTGAATCAACATTCTTTCTTGGAGTTACTCCCTCTTCATTCTTTGGATTTGGGATGGGCCGTTGATGAAATAATATTTTGTACCTATTGTAATAGCCATAATTCGAATCAACATTCTTCCTTAGAGTTACTCTCTCTTCATTCTCTGGATCTCAGATGGGCCTTTGATGAAATAATCTTTCTTCTTTTGGGTTGCTGGAAAGTACGGCGGCATAGCTTTTCGCATTGTTCTTAGTACTTGATGATTCTCCTTTAAAACCTATTCCAGATTTGTCATGTTGAGGTTTTTGATTATTTAGGATAGTGTCAAGTATTTGAGAACTTTCCCAACCCTTCTTGACTTGCAATTCCTTCCTCAGAGATACTATTTCGGCTTCACATTCTTCACAAACTTCTTCTTTTTCTTTTAGCTTATTTTTCAAGAGGTCTTCCCCTCTTTTTGTTTCCTCGTTTTCTATCTTGAGAGATGATTTTATTTCGTAATTTCTCATTTTCTTCAATGGAACTGATTAACAATTCATCTACATTTCCTTCTAGCCCTGAATCATCATCATTTGTGAATGCCATGAATAATACTTCTTGGCTTCCAGCATGGTCATTTTCTTCATCTGATTCTGCATTACCTCCTTTGCGGTGAGGGAATTGATTAGTTGATTTATTTTTGATGACTACAAATTCATCTTCATCAAACTCATCTTGATTAGAGAAGAAATTCTTCTTATTGAACCCTTTCTTTTTGTATACCATCCTTTTAGAATTTTCCTCACCATCATTATCATGCTTATGAGGACATTTTGCAGCATAATGACCTATTTTTCCACATTTGAAACAAATAACAGGGTACTTACCTTTTAGCTTAGATCCTTTCTCTAGTCTTCGTACGAATTGCACCAATTTGGATTCAACATCGGAGTCATCACTACTGGCATTCCATTCTTTCCCCTTTTTTCATTTAGAGGCATTGAATGTTGCATCTTTGGAACTTGGGCATCCTTTTCTCATCTCATAGGCAATGAGGATTCCATGACGTTCATCCATCTTGAGAGTATCTACATCCTTCATTTCTTCTATAGCAGTTACTTTGGAGTCAAATCTGTCTGGGAGAGATCTTAAGACCTTTTGAACAATAGTTCTTTCTTCAATGTTTTCTTCCAATCCTTTAAGAGAGTTGACTACTTCAGCTACTCAGAGAAAGTATGATGCAATATCTTCTTCATCATCCATTTTCATACTTTCAAATTACCTTCTATGAGTTTTAAGCTTAGCCTTCTTAACTTTTGAGTCCCCATCGTATAAGCTAATTAGCTTATCCCATACTTCTTTGGCCGAGTTACAATTCATGACTTTCATAAATTCAGAATCAGTGATTCCACTAGTGATGGAGTTTAAGTCTTTTGCATTTGCAATGTAGGATTTCCTTTCATCTTGTTCTATTGGAAGAGTGGAAGGAGCTGTGTAATCATTTAAAACTGAATGCCAAACTTCAGGTCCAAGGGACATTAAGTAGTAGGACATTCTCTTTTTCCAAAAACCAAAATTTGTGTCGTCGAACGGAGGAGGTCTTCCTGAAACTTCTTGATTTATCATCATGACTAATAATCCTTCTTCAAGCTATTAGGCTAATATGAAGAAGCCTACTCTGATACCAATGGTTGGGAATACTGAGAGGGAGGGGGGGGTGAATCAGTATTTCTTTTCAATTCATAATTTTTATGTTAAATCATTTATATTGAGATCACTGAAATAAATAACATGAATGAATGCTTTTATTAATATAATCTTTGCAATAAATCAAGTACAATGTATATATATATAGCTTCAACCAGTTGCCAAGCACCAACTTGGACTTTTTGTGAGGCTCCAACCTCTAGAGCACCAACCCTGTCTTGTCAAGGCACCAACCTTGGATTTAGGAACACCAACTCTCAAGACACCAATCCTTTCAGTTCTTAGGCACCAACCACAAGGGCTCCAACCCTCTACTATAAATTGTCTGGATCTGTTTGGTATTAATTCTCTGTTCCCAAACCTGCTGTACATATGACTTACTTCTATCCTCCTGCTTCGTCCACGTCTGCCAGACCTTCAACTTCCTCTTTTTCTTACAATTTCACTAACTTGTAAACTTTCCTTGTTCTCTGTTATATATGCTCTGATACCCCTGACCTTTGGCTTCCTTTTCGCTCGCTTGATCTTTCGGCTTCCTCTGCACTGGCTCTTCGGCTTCCTCTATCTCTTCGAATTCACCAATACTCAAAGGACGTGTTCATTCAGAAGAGAGGTCGAATTACAGAAGTGTTGCATTTAAAACCATATTAGAGATCCCACATGCCGCGTCATTCCTTTAATTGCAGTCGCAATCGTCATTCCTTTAATCGCAGGTCTTTTACAAGTCGTTCCCATAACATACTTTGTCCTTAATCGCAATTGAAGTTTTTCGGAGGTTTGTACATAACACAGTGATTATGCTACTGCCAATGGAGCGGATGCGATGTGATCTTAAGCAGTTGTTAATAGCCCCGTCGGGTCCATAACCTTATCGCCATCGGCGGTTTTCCATTGTTACATCTCTTCAAGACTTGTGATATGTGACAAATGTGATATTTTTTTTAGGGCGTATTGTAATGGCGCAACGGGTCTGCATAATTATATCTCAATCAGGGTTTTAATGTGACAATAGCTTTTAAAAACTTGTGATGTGGCTGATGCAATGTTGTATTACAGGGTATTGTAATGGTCCCGTGGGTCTGTATATATATCACAATCGTAGATTTCAAGTGGCATTCCTTTTTAATACATGACTTCCAATGCGGATGCGATATAACATTAAATCATGTTGTAATGGTGTAACGGGTCCACAATAATATAACGGGTCCATGCGGATGCGATATTACAATAGGGCAGTTTATAATGGAGCGATCAGGTCCGCACCTTATATCGCAGTTGGGGGATTCAATGTGACAAGCCTTTCATAACTTGTGATGCAATATTCCAATAAGCTTCTTTTGATAACACAACCGGGTCCACAAATTTATCGCAAACGACAATTTGTGGGACTTCACGAGTGCAAGACTTGAGTCATACTTTCCTACCCTCGCTCTTGTGACAGTTGTTGTTCCTGTTGGCTCTTTCCTCGCTATGTGTTCCTCTTTGCTCCTTTTGATGAATTCTTCCTCTTGGCGGGACTTCTTAGGCATATATTACATGTGATACTCCTGATATGGCTCCTCCGATGTTAACTCCTTTGATATGTTGGATCCTCCGATATTTCATGCTATATCTTAATAAGAACAGTTTGTAACATACTCTTACTCATGGCTTGACTTCGCTCCTTGGCTTTCCTGTGGCTTCGTTCCTTGGCTTCTTGTTACAGTTTCTTCATGGATCTACTCTGCCTCTCCTTGGCTTCACGTCATTATTTAGTATCTAGAATATTGCCATATTGACATCAATGACAATCTAGATCAACAATGCTTGGGAACTATTTGTAATAAATTAACAAACTTTTTATTTAATATTTTCTCAATAATTTTATGGCAATCTTCCAAAGAATGATCTTCGATACCACATATATTGCAAAATCATAAATCCATTTTATCTTTAAAGGGGCATTCTATAGCAATGTTCCCTTCTTTCCAGTGAGTAGAGTAGTAAAATCTTACTTGACCTCGACCATGACCATGTCCTCTACCGTTATAGCCTGCTCATGATCCACCATAGCCTCCTCAACCTCATCCTCTTCCATCGAAGGATGGTGATTCACTAAATTGGTCAGTCGCCTGAGTATGATACAAAACATTGTAATTAGGTTTACTTTTTCCATTAAGTGGGCATTCCTGGGTGGAATGCACATTGTCTTCACAGATAACGCACCACTTTGGCTTGGAGTTTTGTATATTTTATTGGAAGTATTTAGTTGAGTGGTTAGAGGCTACTTGTAAGATATCACAATACATATCGGATTGTATTCTTCAAACATCGTGGTCAAAACAATATACAAATTTACAACTATCTTTCATGTGTCCTTCCATGTGGCAATTAGTACACTAGAGATGAGTCTTTTGGAGTGCCAGTTGCATTAGAGAATTTTGTAAATGGTCTAGTTTGGTTTCAAGTTTGTTATCAGTCAATGAGATAATTGAGAGACCTCCATCATCTTGCTCAATGTGTTGTGCTAATTTCAATGCCTCTTCACAGTTTATAACTTCATGTAGTCGAAGCAAACCTTATATTTTTTGTAGTAGACCAACCACATACCATTGAGCTAAAATATGTTCATCAATGGTATATGGAATCTGGCTCAACAAATATTTGAATCATTTTTCATACTCGCATACATATTATTTTGGTCTTTGCTTGATTTCCTTTAATTTCTGGGTTACGAGATGCTTGAAATATTGTGCTTTAAAAAATGTAAGAAAACTAGTTTTAATTTTACTTTTTTACTTAGGTTGTTTCTCTATAAGGTTCATAAACCATGTTAATTCTTGTTTTCTTAAGGTTGTAGTGAAATGTGCCATTTTATTGTCTTCATCGTTTATATCATTTGCAGTCCAGAATTTTTTGCAGACAAATCAATTCCTTTTCGGGTCTTCCTCACCTTCGTAGACAGGTATGTGGTTCAGACACATATTGATTGAAGGAGGTCATTGAGGTTGAGAAATTAGATTTAAATGGTTGTTATTATCAAAATCATCATTGGATGACATATTATTTTTTACTTATTTGTTGATGAACTTGTGATAATGATTCATCGGTCTAGCATGACTTATCTATATATTTTGTGAACTAAGTTTCTCAAGGTTGCGACTCTTCATTGAATCCTTTTGTACTTTGGGTTTCTTCAATGAATATAAGTTGCAGCAAGGGGGCTATGATCATGAAATTGGTCAATTGGAGAAGTACTTGTTCTGCTTCATTATTATTATTTGATTGATCTTGGTCATAGTTTTTTGTCTCTTGAAATTTTCTTTGTTCTTGTTCATTATACCAGACTACAAGTATTTCTGAATAATTTCTTGACTAAAGAAATTCTCTAATGTTGGAACTTGTTATTGCTATAGACAGAATCATTCTTATATTTGTACTAGAGTTATTGACTTCCATGGAGTCTACTTTCTCTCTAGGGGTTATCAGTAGACCTTCATTCTCTGTCGATGTGGACAATGGTATGCCTCTCAAATCTTCTAAGGACTTTCTTGCATCTTAGCTCTCACGCCCCCGATTCTGCATTATTTTCCTCTGGTATTATTGTTCTCTAATTTGGTCTCGTCATTGTTGTTTCTTATCCCTTGTTATTTTCTATCTATTAGTCATTTTTTATATCATCAATCACTATTTGGTCGGTTATCTTGTTGTTTTTGTTTCCTGACAATGTACTTTCTTCCTTCCATCCTTGTTAGTTACATGTACTTCTCCATATTTATTTATTTCTTTTCATTTTTCTTCTTTATTTCTTACAATTCGTTACCCCCCCCCATGCCCACCTAACTTAGTGTCAGTTCACAAAGTGGTATCCGTCATCCATGATTATTTTCTTAAGAAATAATCCCACGCTTCCTTTGTATCTTTACACCAAGCATCAGGAAATTTTCACCACTTGGTTTGATCTTTATTCCAATCGGTATTGGTTGGTATCCCTAATAGTGGTTGGTACTCAAAAATATTTCTGACACATTTTTTAAGAAGGAACTTGTGTAAAAGGGTAGGGATTGTGCAAAACAAATCGTCATGCAGGTTTTTGTAAAATCTAGTCTTAATACGTTTAATTGAATTTTTGTCTTCTACTGCTTCCTCTTTGAAATAGTATTCAAGAATCGACTCAAGCCACATCATCGTTCAACAGTTTCAATAACAGTCGGGTGTTAGTTTTGTTCGAAGGTTTTTCCATGGGCAATGTTTTCATGGTACTTCTTGATTTCGACTGGGGTACCTTTTATGAATCATTCATGTGCTTCCGTAGAGAAGTTAGCTTTGGCCTCTACAATTGTTAGATAATTTCTGCATGCATAGTTCTTTAAATAATTATTGATCTTTTCATCCCACCATAATTGTATCTCTTCTACTGCTAACATTTATGCTCATATGTTCTATGATTCAAATTCTGACTACTAGTAACAAAATCAATGTTGTAATATAACGAAAAGCATACATAGTTACCAGAAGACAAACATCAAGTAATCACATGATAAGTATAGACAAAGATGCAGGAAACACAGTAATAGAGAACCAACAAAAGAGCACAGATATGTCTTTATTATATGTCAAAACCTAGAATCATAATTGTTAACAATGTAAATGTTGAAACGGTAGTTGTACCGATTACTCGTTTTTTTTAGGTAGCAAAACAATCAACCGATTTTGAAAAGTGTTGATTCAGAAATATATATATATATATATAGATAAAAAAAAATTGAGCTTATTTTTTGACACTTTAGATTTTATGTACATTATTTTTAAAATGTTACTGATTTTCACGCTGATTTCAAAAAGTGTTGATGTAGCGTCAAGCCCTTTTTTCATAAGACTTAGTTTTTGGCTTTAAATTTTCTAATGTATTAAATGTGGATAATTATTTTCAAAATTTAACAATTTTTGAAGTAGTCATATTCTTCATATTTTTTGTTTTTCTTTTCATTTTTTTTTTATTTTTTTTGTAGTGAGATCTTTATTTTTTTGCATAGTTAAAAAAAAGGTAGACATTTTAAAGTTCTGATCTTCTATATATTTATATATTGTTAATTAATATTTCAATTCACATCAAATACTTGTCTCTAAAAAATCAAAAAAAATTAATAGTTGACATAAAAATACACATTTTGAATATAGATATAACAAAAAATTACACATTTTGAAACTTTTTTTCTAAAAATGACATGTCAAATAAACAATTTTTATAGGAAGAATTAAACAAAAAATGGTTAAAAAAACATTTTTTATGAATTTCATGTCAAAAAATACTAATAATGACAATTTTTTTCAAAAAATAATGAATCACATAAAAATTAAAGTGAAAACCACATAATACATATATTAAACATATAATAACAATAACTGAATACTTATTATTCTCATAAAATCTCAAAAATCAAAACATTACAAGTATAACTAATTAATAGTTACAAAAAATGAGCTTCGTTTCCAAACATAACTTAAATTTAATCAATAATATCATGTAATCCATACTCTTTATCTTCTAGAGTTTCATCATTGTCTTCTTTAATAATATTTTCTACTTTAGTTTGGTCATTTTCCTTTTCTGATGGATCTTTGATGTCCGCAAATATCCCAATGTATGCCTTTCTAATCATTCCATCCAATGGTGGTTGAGGTTCCTTTGCCTTTTTTTCCACACATGATTCATTAAAATCCTCTTTCCTTAATACAAATTCTTGCATTGCATCTGGAAGAAATTAAAGAGCATTAATTCTTTCCTGAATAAATTTGCACTGTATTGAGTCTTTTTCAATGGCAATGCAATTTCTTCCTTTTTCTAGCCGACATGCTAGTGTTGTACCTAATCATCAAGTACAACAGAAATAATGAAGTAAATTAGTATAAACACATAAAAATTAAAAAGGAAGATATTGAATCTCAATTCTATATAATAAAACTTACCTAAGCCTGAGAATAAATCCAAAACCCAATCTTCTTCATTGGAACATAAATCTATAAGATAGTTAATCAATTAGTATGGTTTTTGATAAATGTTAACTATCTCTCCTTTTGCTTATTTATTTTCATATGTTAGTTAATAGCATCATGAATCAATACTTATCTATGACTCTTTCCATCTACCTGATTCAGAAGCATAGTCTTATCCCTATCATCTTTTGTCCAACTTTCAACATGGGTGAGCTCACAATCACTTATAATTGGTTGATCTCCGCGGTTAATAAGATTTGACTTTTTCCTATAACACGAAATAGTAAAAGTTCAATTAAGTTGTACATAAATGATTTTTTTAACTTTAATCAAACATATAAATTCAACGTCTTACCATGTACACTGCACCCTTGAGTTTTATTTTCCCTTGAAGCTTGTCAATAACATTGCAAATTATGTCTGAATGAAATATCACAAAACTCCATAATGGTGATGTTATGAATTCTACAAATCCTACAACCACTTTGCTAAGAACTTGCTATGTATAAGGGTTACTATCATATTCAATGTTTGGGATATTGAAACCATGAGGAATATCTGCAATAACTAGGGAATAATCCCTTTTGGCCTATGAGTTTCGCAATGTATTCACAATCACCTTGTATTATTTGATATTGGATAGTCTCGAGCCCATTGCAAATGAAATGAGTAAGACTAGGATCGAGTTCAACATTACTAAGACATTGTTTTCTCAGTCTTTCGATCTTAATTTTTTCAATAAATCTTCTGAAACTATCTTTTGCTCCATTTGCATTCTTCTTCATCTTTAATGAAATAGACAAATATATGTAAAAGTTATAAAATAAAAATATTATACACATGAATAAAAATGAATGTATAAATCAACATACCATTTTAAATACAAGATAAACATATTTTACTATTGATGTAGAACTTGAATCTAGGTAGTTGCGTACAACATCATCCCAACTATATTCCTTCAATAATTTAACCATTTGTTCTTGTATTCTCATGTAAACCTTGTGACTGAATAAATAAAGTAAAAAATATTAATATAATGATATGTATAACAAATACTACGAACAACAATATGTTATATTTAAAAGAAACTTATAATGTAGAAATAATTAAAAATAATTCAACAAACTTACTTTTGAAATTCCTCACACATTCATCCAATGATAATTCCCCTGACTTCACACGAGATAATGTTATTTTGACGAGATTTTCATCCTTCACTCCTTGCAATTCTCTCCAAGGTTTGATAGTCATATCTTCTAGAAGGAGCTTCATTTGAAGACATGATTTACTGCTGCTACATATCAATGGTTTATACTTTTTAACCATCTATTTTTTAATGCTAATGTTCTCCCACATGTCAAAAATCTCATTAATCAATTCCCATGTCTCTCCTGTTCTAAATTTCAAATGGAAAATGTTATCTATACCTACGAATATTTCAAAATTTACTTTGCCACATTTTGAATTCATTTTTTCATCAATTTGATAACCTATTTCCATACAACATTCCTTTTGAAATGATAGACTAACCTTTGTCCTATCCCCACCAATTTTTTCTTCAAATTCATTATGAATAAATCTAACCCTTTGGATGAAATTCATAGACATCCTATACTCATTATCTGTATTATGATCCCATGCCAATAACTTTGCTTTTGTATCTGTTGACACCTAATCATGGGGATTGGGTGAACAGTTGTAAATAATGTAAATAATAAATAATGGAAAAGGAAGATCCATCGGGAGATGAAACTCAAGATTCACTCCCTCATTTATATAACTATGAACAATCTAAATGAATAAACACAATTTCATTTGAGTTACCTCTTGGCGTGACATGGTATCAGAGCCAGCTCCATTTTCGGCCCTCTCTGCCCTTGTAACTCCCTCTTGCCTATGTTCTACCTATTTTGCAGAACTGACACCTCTACCATACCCTGAAGCCTGAACCCATCTTACCTACACCGTCAGATGCGTTTTCTATTCCACCATTGAGTGTCGAGTCTCCAATCTCAGATGCATTTTCTATTGCACTTGGAGTAGTCTCGAAGGGTGTTCTCTATCATCCAACTCCACAGACAATGCTCGGCCTCCAAGTCTCCATACCACTGTGCTCAGCCTCCAGTGGGCCTCCATGCCTCTGCATTAAATTTGATGAATAATGTGCACTCTTTCTGCGAACATTTCAACTCTCGTAGGCCCTTCGGCAGTCCAGGGTTCAAATCTTGTAATTTTTTTGAGTAGAACAGAGATAAGACGAGCGGTGATACCTCTGGTGCAGTACGGTGATACCTCTGGTGCGGTGAACTGAATTTGTCTACCAACTCCCGATTTATATAGCTGCATTTTTTGGTAGTTATATGATAGTTGCATTTTTCTTTTTGGTGGTTTCTTACATACCACTGCATTAACACTCCATACATACCACTACATTACATACCACTCCATACCACTACAACAGATCTAACATTCGTAGGTTTGACATATGCTCTACCTTATGGTCCAAGCATACATAAAATCTCAGCTAATATTGTGTTTTTATTTGCGCTCTCCCCACCGGTTGCCATACCTGCACCACTTCCTCCCCATACCACCACTTCCTCGCAGCGAAAGCACGGCTGACCTCCATTGTGGCATCACCCTCCCAGTGTGACAGCCCCCGTGTTGTTGTATTATGGTGTGGTATCACACCACTCCATCAGACCCTAATGCCACTCCATAATCCCGACTTACCTCCTCCTCTACCATATCATAGCCTCTATCACTTAATACCTCCCCTGTTCTTAACCCTAATAGTTATAGCCCCACGCGTTAACGCCTCCCCCATATAATACCTTCACCTATATAACCCCTTCCCCATATAATCCCTTCCCCAAATATATCTCTGTTATATACATATCAAAATTATATTTTCACAGTATTGCTACTATACTACAATTTTTTTTAGCAAGAGCAGAAGTACATTTTTTTATACTATACATATTTTACAATGCATTCATTAATATCTATTATGGAGTAGATCTCACCGGTAAGGAGAACTATCTAGAATGGTTGTGGAAGATCAAATCTCATTTTTTATGAGCTGTGGAAAGGAGTGTGTGTTGGAGAAGGAGAAAAAGAACCAGAAAAGCCTAACTCAGACAAGGAATTCTCCATTTGGGAAAATAAGAATAGAAAGGCTTATGCCTTGATTGCAGCATCCATAAATGAAGAGGCGAGTAGCCATATTTTCCCATTTTCAAATGCTTTCGAAGCCTTACAAAAACTGAAGTGACTCTATGACTCACACTTTACGCTTGAAGTTGTTCAACTCATGATTAAATTGTTTAGTCTTGAATTACAAAATGATGATCCTCTTGCTCTTGCATCAGAAGTAAAATATATTATGCATGATATAAAAGTCACTAATGTTTGACCGGACATTCCTCTGAGAGCTTTGGTTAAGGCACTTTATCCCACTTACTCAAATTATCTTGAGTCATTGCAAGCAAATGGAAACCTCAAAGAAATTACCTTTGACTGCCTTGTGAATAAATTTGCTAAGAGAGAGAAATATTTTGGGAAGAAGAAAACTCCTCAGCCTTCTGAAAAGGTTGTGTGTCTTGCACATAGAGAGAATAATCTTTCTCAAGATTCTCCCAAAGGAAGAAGGAATTTCAAAGGCAGGGGGGGCAGACACTCTCAAGGAGAAAAGTCATATTTTCATTGCATACGTTGTAATAGAGATGGATCACATGATGCATCCACATGCAAGTTGCCTTGGGACAGAATTGAGCAAGAAATAAATCAACCCAAAGGTAAAACTAATGACAAAGAGAAAGGTAAAGCACCTAAATCCGCTCACTATTTTGTGGCACATTGTAATATTGGAGTAAATGAAGACTTGTTTAATGCTTCACTTGCTTCTTGGAAAAATGATTGGTTCCTTGATTCAAGAGCAACTTGCCACATGACTTTTAGAAGAGATTTTTTTTGAAGAATTTACTGAAAATGTTGATGGAGAAGTATACTTTGCAGACAAATCAAAGCTCAAGCCATCAAGGCTTGGTACAATCAAGCTTAAATTTCTTAGTCTTCTAGACTTTCTTCTGCGTGATGTTTTATATCTACCACAGATGAGGAGAAATTTGTTGTCCTTGGTCCACATCCACCAGCAAGGATACTCCATTCATATGTTTGATGACAAGGTTGAGGTAAGAAAAGCATCATATCACTCACTTGCCATGACAAGGTTAGAAGAAGAAAGACTTCTCAAGATGCAAGGTACCTCTGCTCGTACACAAAATTTCTCATACAATTCTCATTATGATGAAGGTAAATTTCCATCAAGTTTATTATGGCATGCTATATTTGGACATTTGAACTATGACAACCTTCGTTTCTTGAGGAAAAATGGTGTTACTGGTTTGCCTAAAATTCCTAGGAAACTTAAGCAATGTGATGCTTTCTTTCTAGGAAAGCATAGAAAACAGTCTTTTCATGATTCACATTCTAGAGCACATAGAAAACTTGAACTCATTCATTCAGATTTATGCGGTGTTGTGGAGGTAAATCCTCTCTGCGGACAGAGACGATCCCTACTAGCCCAGACCGGGTCTAGCAACAATCACACAATGCTATCACGCAAGTTCCTAATTGCAAATAAAAAGTGGATGGTAAGAACCTACTTGGATTCCAACGCTAGTGTTTGTAGAAGAGATGTCACCCTCGTTCCTTTGCCTTGGCCGGTCACGATCCCCACGATCTCCGTGATTGGACACCTGAACATGCAAAGAACAACACGAAAACAAGCATAAAATCTAGTAGATGCAATTATATATCAGTCAGAAAAGATATAACTCAACATCAAACATAAGACAATGAGAGTGGAACCATAATGATAGTCATCTATTATTAATAAATAACAAAGAAGAATACAACCATTGTTCTGACGTCAAATCCTCCTTTGGCTGGGTAGTCAGCTACACAAGTCTTGCAAAGCTTGTTGGGATAGGAACAAGCCTCTGTCTCTTTGGGTGACAAGAATCTCCTTACTTAGATTTGGCCTTATGGGTGCAAAGAAGGCTCTTGCAGCTTCAAACTCTCTATCACTATACTAGAACTGGAACTATTGTAACTAGCTTTCTCAAGGCATAGAGGCAAGCTTTTATAGATAGAGAAGAAAGAGATAGGATCAACCACATTATTCATGGGATTGGCTTTATCATTTGGAAACTTCCATGAAAGCTGGCAAACCACTTTCCTTTCTATGGATATTCGAAGCCAAACCATCCTAGCTCAACATAGATTCAGTTGGTGAATGGGTTGAAGAGAACCTTCGGGAGCTTGTTGGTTAAAAACTTTACTCAATTCGGATGGTGTGAGTGCGACTCTGAGACAGAGCGCCAATAGCGCGCCCTCTTTAGAGGATTTCCCTCATTGGCGCGGGCAGTAAACTGTGGACCCGTGCTAATGCAAAAAGAGTTGTTTTCATGGGTATTCTGCAAGAGATTTCTTCAGGGCATATGAGGCTCATACTTAGAGGAATATGATGCAAGTGGTTTCAGGTCATGTCACTTCTCACAGGTCCCGGAATGAGTCCTCCAGTGTGCGGGTGAGGGGTAACAGGGATGGTGACAAACGGTGACAAATTACTGTGTAACAGATGCCCCCTAAAGCATGAGGCCCGAGGGAGAGAGAGGGGTGAAATGCTTTACAAGAACATGCGTAACTGAAAACACTGCCGCCGGAGAACCTGCGTAAAGAAGTACAACTGATATCTCAAGTACATGATATGTGGTATGGGCGCAGCCATCCATAACAGAGTACATAATAATCGAGATCCAAGGTATGGGCGCAGCCATCCAGTGAAGATCGACGAATAGACTCAGGCATGGTTGCAGCCATTCAGTGAATGAGTCATGTAATGATCATAATAAGCCACAAATCGCAGCTTGGATTCCAACAGACAAAATCCAGGGTCTTGCGCTCCATCTTGACCTGAACAGAGTACAAGTTCAAGCATGTGAATACATGAGTTGGAGTCAAACATGCATGAACATCGTCTGATTACTAGTCAATGATGAAAACTGTTAACAGACGCGAGAGGTACCACCAATAATGACAATGGCCCTCAAGGTACTATAGGTACAATCTACGGCGTGCGAATCAATGAGCTGGTGTCGAACACCCGCAGAATCATTCGATCGGAGGCCAATGATGAAAACCTCTCGTCGAACACGAAGAACCTACCATTGAGGCATGCAGGCTCCAAGGCACCGGAAGGGAGTCTCTAGATCAGCTTCCTAGATAATGAGCTAAAGTCGACAGGAAGTGACCTTGATCAAATGTGGGCCATAGTGTTTCCCACATCATTAACACGAGACAAAGGAAGAATGTTGTGGTAAATCAAGATTATGTGAGGTATCAGAGGGAGGTTGTAATTCTGCAGAGGTCAACTTCTCTTGAACATATCGGCGGCACGACAGTGGACTTGGCAGTATTTGACATCAAATGAGTAGAGGTCATGATGACAAGGCAATGAGCGGATGAGAGGTCAAATAGGATCACCCAAACCCACGGAGGCAAGTGTAAAAAAAAGATGAGATATCCCCACCCAGACACGAATGCAGACAAGTGCCATGTTCAAGAGCGACATACTGCCGACACGACAATAATTATGGGTCCATTTTCCCCACCATTTTTGGCGAGTACCCTAGTTATTTTTATAAACAAGCTTGACGGGGATAGCATATGCTTGTGAGCGTCATTTCGACGGAATCTGATGTCATTAAGTTTTAACAAGTCTGACAAGGGAAGAACTCGGCATCTTTTCCTGTTTAGAGAGTCTGAAAAGACAACAGAAAAGGAAACTCCAAGGGGGTCCCTTTTCGTAAAGTTGTGTCTCCCGAGCCCGAAAAAGTATAAAACAATGCTCGAAAGAACCGCCCGACCATTACGATCGAGGAGTACTTTTCATATATAGTGACATCGACCTGAAAAAGTAAAAAAGCGATCAATATCACGTCGTTTCGTAACCATTAACAAACCTGAAACGACAAGGGTCCGACGATCTTTTCGTTTTTACACGGTCGGAAAAGGGTTTAAAGAAGACCGCCTCTTATTTATGTTTAACGAGTCAAGAGGGGTAACTCGGCAATCTTTTCATGTTTAGCGAGTCAGAAAAGAGTTGAAAGATGACTCCACAGTGAATTTTTCATGTATTTACCGAGTCCGAAAAAGTATAAAATACAACTCGTTTCACCATCGAAGTTGCGTAAAAAGACCTGTCGCTACACAAGAAGCAAGTGTAAAATCCATTTTCGACCAAAAATATATTAAAATATTCAAAAAACAACTTTTTAAACCTAAATACAAGTCAAAAAGTCTATAAATATGGTGAAAATGTAAAAAATAGAATTACTTTTACTTTTTACCTCTTGCATAGTAGTAGTGGTCCATTTGGGGAGCGAACTTCGAGTAGTGATTACCGCCAATCCGTGCAACCATTTGAGATTCCGCCAGTTCCAGGTAAGAGGCGCTTCCCTTAGCTCCATTTTCATACTCTTTTTATGCATTTTGTTCCCTGATTGAGCCTCCGCAAGGAGGATTTTAAAATTTAGGGTTGTGCCCCATTGGCGCGGGTATCCGGCACGGGTCCGCGCCAATGGGGTGATTTGCCCAAAGGTGCTGCGCCATTGGTGGGACTGTTTTAGAAACAGTCATGCCAACCGCGCGGCCTAATTTTTACCTTGAATTTTCTCATTATTTTTAAAATTTGTCCAGTTTGTAAGCCTACCAGGGTTTCAATAATGATTTATTCATCCTTGTGGGTGTAGGAAACAAGCAAAAATGGTGTTGGAATGGAAAGAACGGGAATATGATGCCGTAGATGCCTTGGCCATAGCGGATGAGGGATGTATGAATGCTTTGAGAGACTGTGGTCTCAAGAAGTTCTTCCTCACCTCTTATCTGCGAGCTCAACCGGAGCTCTTACAGTTCATAGTGGATGCTTGGGATGTTGATGACCAAGTATTTCGCTTACGAGATCAAACCTTAGAGCTGGATGTATCTGATGTGTACTTCATTACTGGGCTGTCACGGAGAGGGGCGAGCCCCGTTTTGACCGAAAGCAGGCCTTCCGAAGAGAAAATAGGTGAAGTGAAGGCTCGTGTGTGTCCAGAGGCACAATTTGGGAAAAATGGTGCCAAGGTGGATATCGCCACCATCCATGACTTGGTTCTTAGGGTGATACTGTTCACTATCACGCATGCAGCTGGGGTACAGGTGCCCCATGAGGCGAGCAAGAATCATCTGTTATTAGCGACAGAATGCCTTAGCCCCACCATTTTTGACTGGGCTACAGCGGTGACTACAAATATCAAAAGGCAGCTTACAAAGTGTAAGCGCGGGGCAGTGAAACAGTTCGGGTATGGCCCGATTGTGGTGTCGTTCTTCTTGGAACGATTACCCCTCTTCCAGTACCAGGGAGCTGTAGTGGCGGACCCATTACCATGAGAGCCTAGGATGGCTCGCTGGGCAGCATTGATGCCCAGAGGAGGAGGGGGCCAGCAGATGTTTTGGCGGCCCGAGTTCTTCATATGGCTTCGCCGTCAGCTGATCATGGTAGAGGATTGGCCATACGCGGGAACCAACTTCATGGGGGACCCAGACCTCCCACTGCCAGAGGGAGAGGAGTGGGAAGAGGAGTTATGTATGATCTTCTCTTTTTGATGTTTTATGTATTTTCATTTTTTTTTATCAATACATGCATGTTCTGATGACAGTTGTATGTATATGCAGATGTGGGCCTAGAGCGACCAGCCGGCTTGTCTCCTATAGCGCGGAGGGGCCAACCTGTAGCTGATCCTCAGGCAAGGGGTTCCGTGGGGGAAGAGCTCATGCAGAATCTCGAGGGACTCACCCAAGGGATTCCGGGTTATGCTCAATTGGCGGACGTGCCTTTTGCATATCAGAGGCACACAGTGGGGGTGCCGACCCGCATCCATCGTCTGTTGAGACGCTTGGTGCGCACAGTGACGTGCTATCATGAGCACCACCACGAATAGACTTCTAGGCTTTTTTCATGCATATTTTTTGAGGGACATGTTGTCCGAGGATGTATCAGGATGAACATGTATTATTTTTTGGACCTATGTAATGCACGCGGTGCAAAACTTTGCGACACACACATATATATACATATGCCTATGGTTTATTATTGTGCTTTTATGTGCTTGCTTGTATAATGTTTTGATTATAAATTACGCAAATGTCTATCTAATACATGATTAGCCAATGCATCAGATAATGTGTTTAATCGTCTTGGAATATGCTGGTATGTGATAAAGTCAAAATTCCTTTCTAACAATTTAACACGTAAGTACAACCTTAAAATGTGACGGTCTCTGACGGAATATCGCCCATTGAGCTGATGGACGACAAGTTGAGAGTCTAGGTTAACAAGCAATGTACGAATACCAAGATTAATTGCCTCGGCTAATAATTCAATAACAGCTCTATATTCAGCAACATTGTTTGTAGTACAGCCTAAACAGACACCTTGAAGATCTATCAACTCACCGTGACGATCGTAGATCACCCACGCTGCAGAGGACAAATTACGGGTGCTGTGGCAGGCACCATCAGCGAAACCGATGTAAGGTGCACCCGACATCTGCATAAGAAGCAAAAAGACACAATAAGGGGAAATCACACTTTCACACCAAACCGAAAACATGAAAATTCACACACACACACACACGCATGTACAAATTGAAGCTTATGAATCATGCATAGTACTTTTTCAAGTACAGCCCATTTCGGGGCTTATCAAGAGGATTACCTTCGTAGTCAACTAGCTCATATGCCCCTTTTTGCAACACTCTCTTTACAATGTAAGGGCCTAGCCACATGGGCTCGACTTTGCCTGCCCCTAGCTTGTCATTGGCTTGGTCGTATAGCAGGACTAGTTCTCCCTCAACAAAGGAACGAGGATGAATGGTATGGTCAAAATGAGTTTTGACCCTCTTCTTTTGAGCTTCGATGGCTAGAGAGGCTAAGCGACGGGTCTCGTCTAACCGTTCTAGATAAAGAAGCCGTTCCTCTACCGGAGTAGTGTTGGGAAGAAACTCGACGGCTATTTTCAACGAAGGAATTTCACATTCTATAGGAAGGGTAGCCTCCAGTCCGTAAACTAGTTGAAATGGAGTGAAACCGATGGCGTCCTTCACAGAGGTTCGGTAGGCCCACAAGGCGGGAAACAACATCAGATGCCAATTAGACTTATGCATGTCAATAGTACGTTGAAGCATCGTAACCAAAATCTTATTAACGGCTTCAACCTGGCCGTTGGACTGAGGATAGTACGGGGTCGAACTATCATGCCGTAAGCCTAGTTGGGTTGTCAGTTCGGTCATCATGTGATTACGAAAATGCTTTCCGTGATCCGTGATGATGGCATGTGTAACTCTGAACCGCGTAATAACATGATTGAACAAAATCTGGGCCGTTGAGTGACCGTCTTCAGTTAATGTGGGCATCGCCTCGGCCCATTTTGTAAAGTAATCGACGGCAATGATAATAAACCCATGCCCCCTGGCCGAGCGAGGCTTACAGGTTGTATAATCAATGCCCCATTTTGCAAAAGGGCCTACGGTCACTACAGGGTGCAGCGGGGCTGGTGGCGCACGCATCTTCCACTGGTATATCTGGCATGCATGACATGAGCGGACAGCAAGAATGCAATCCTTAAAAATGGATGGCCATAAATAACCAGCGCGAAGGATATTTTGAGCTGTGGCATATTCGGACATGTGACCACCACAGGCGCCAGAGTGGCAGTCATTCAGGACTCTCTCAGCTTCCTCGAGGGTAAGACATCGGCGGAGAACGGAGTCAACGCCGAGATGGTATAGGGTTTCCCCTATGATACGATAGGGTTGAGACTGATGGCGAATCCGCCGTCGAGCATCTTTGGATATAGCAGGGCGGAAAGAGGACGTTTGTAAATAAATGATAATATCCCCGTACCAGGGATCGAGGGTGCTGATCAGAAAAAGAGTTTCGTCCGGGATATGATCCTCTGAAAGAGAGGGTGCAGAAGGAGATGGAAAAGAACAGAGTAATTCAGCAAAGACTAGGGACTTCTTAGACTTGGCAGTAGTAAATTCCAAGTCAAACTCTAGGAGGATTACGATCCATTTTGAGTATTTGCCCCCTAGCAACTGACGTGACAAAATGTACGTCATCAGGTTGCAGTCAGAAATCACGGTCGTGGTGCGCAACAAGATATAATGCCGGAAGCGTTGGACGGCACAAACAGCGGCCAATGCCAACTTCTCGACGTAAGCGTATCGAGTTTCCGTATCCAAGAGGTTGCGGCTGAGATAATATATGACGTGCTCATTGCCATCATCATCGTCTTGCACGAGAACCATGCCGATGGTGGTATCGGCGGCGGCCAGATACAAAGTATAATCACGATGGTAATTCGGAGGTCGCAATAATGGAGCAGAAACAAGGAGACCCTTGAGATGCTCGAAAGACTCCTGAGCGATAGCATCCCAATGAAAGGGTGTATCTCGCTTTAATAACCGTGTAAAACCTTTAGCCACCTCGGCATAATTCGGAACGAATCGTCTTAGGAAATTTACTTTGCCCTGCAAGCTCTGCAACTGCTGCAAAGAAGCAGGGGGAGGAAGATTCAGAATAGCCTCGACTTTCAGGGGGTCCAGACAGATGCCCTCTCGGGAGACGATAAACCCGAGTAGTCGGCCTAATTCAACGCAGAAGACACATTTATGAGGATTGAGCCTAATACGGTAGTGTCGACAGTGGAGAAAAATTTCGCGAAGATGGGAAGGATGGTCCTGACGCTTGATGGAATGAGCTGGAAGATCATCCAGATATGGCTGTACAATGTGACGAATATCATGAAAGGCATAGGACATTGCACGTTGGAAGGTAGCGCCGACATTCTTTAAACCGAAAGGGAGCTTCTTATAGGCAAAAGTGCCCCAAGGACAGATAAAAGCCGTCTTATGTTGATCAGCGGGCGCAATATTGATCTGGTTATATCCAGAAAAATCGTCCATAAACGAGTAGATTACGATTCCTGCACACTCATCAATAAGCTGATCGATGAAAGGTGTGGGGAAGTTATCCTTAGGACAGGCGCGGTTAATGTCACAATAATCAACACAGACTCGATTAGTACCTTGCTTTTTGTTCACAGGGACTATATCAGAAACCCAATGCGTGAGTGGAATGGGGTAAATGAAACCAGCCTTGAGAAGTTTTTCAACTTCTTCTTTAATGGCTGCAGCCTTTCGGGGGTGCACAGGGCGTAGGCGTTGACGAACAGGCTTAGCACCTGGATACGTAGGTATCTCGTGCACCACTATGCTAGGGTCAATGTCGGGCATCTCTTCGTAGGACCAAGCGAAGACATCACGAAATTCGCGAAAAAGATTGGTGTAAAGTTGAACTTCCTCTGGAGTGCAAGTGACTCCAATGTGAATGTGCTCGACAATCCCTGGTTTCACAGAGATGTCGATGGGTTGGGTCTGCATAATGTTTCCCATATTGCCTTCAGAAGACACTTGATAGATTTGAATAGGTGTGTGAAGAGGCTGGAATGGGATACACGAAGCAAACCGTTCAAGACAGGCGATCATTTCCTAATGGGCAAGGAGGAACGAGGAACGGTGGTGATGATCAGACCAAGGGGGTTCCTCAAGAGACATGGTCTCTATGATGGCTTCATCGGAAGGAAATATTTCCTTTAATGAATCTGAAGCAGCATCATCTCCAAGCCAAGGGAAATGAACATACGAGTCGGGAACACCGCTCGGAGGAGCAGGTTCGGGAGGGGGAGCCGATGCAGCAACGATTTCGACGTAGTTGAGCTCGGCGGGACTCAACGGCATCATATCGCCCCAAGATTCTATCTGATTAGTGGGAGGAAGGACCCACAAATCAGAGCACACAGAAATCATATTAATAGGGGCGAGATTCGGAGGTGGAAGTGGAAAGACACCCATTAGGGCGGGATCCTTAAAGAGCCCAGCTCCCACACTCTCGAATGATTTGGAGGTATGCTCCACGAAAGGCACATTACCTTCAGAAGAAGAGGCGAAGAAGGAGAGCTGGTCCACTGTGACAATCTTCCCCTGATGAGGGAAACGAATGACACGGAAAAGGGAGGAGGCCACGACTTGCATGGCATATGTCCAGCTACGTCCGAGGAGGAGGTTGTAGGTAAGATTAGCGTCGACAACTTTGACCTCCACTTCTACCATCTTCCCTTCCAAGGAGATGGGCAAGTGTTGGAGGATACCATAAGGACGGGACTCTCTTCCATCAAAGGCTTCTAATGTTGTAGGAGACTAGCTCAGCGTCGGAGAACCAATAGCTTTCCAACAGGCAACAGACATGATGCAAGTTGAGGCACCTTCATCAATGACTTTACGATGAATCGTTTTAGTATTGATAATGACCTGTATGAGGAAAGCGATTTCGTGAGGTAGTCTCGGCATATGGCCCTCGAGGTCAAAAGAAATCAGATCCAAGTCAGCCGGGTCTATGCCACCGATGGCCGATAGTAAGGACTTCCTTTGGGAGGGTCAACTCTGGAGTACTTCTAAAGTGGACATAGCAGACAGAGCCTGAGCTAAGTCCTCAACGATGCTGTAGTGCTGGGCAGCACGAGCATTAGGGTTGTAGGAAGACTTCCGGAGTACACCTTTTGGAGGGGGTCGGATAGTCGTCTCAGTGCTAGGTCTTTCGATGTGGAGTGGACCAGAACTGGACGGAGGAGCACTGGAGGGGACCTCCGGCTCTTTCCTGGCGTGAGATGGATATTCTTTTGCTCGAGTAGTGACATGGATGGGAATTGTCCCAGCCATAAATACTTGAGAGCCGAATGAAGAAGAGGGTTGTGATGGATCTGCCACCATTTGAGTTTGCTGTGAAGGGAAAGGTTCTTTAAGCACAGCAGGGGTCCCAGGAGCACCTTTCAACAATCGACTAACTTCGGACTGCCTGGGGCAGTCTTTAGTGTAGTGATCCTCATCACAGATAAGACAAGGATACTTAGGTTTACGTTTGGCTCCTTCCTCGGGTGGAGGTTTAGGGGAGTCCTGCTTGGGTTGTTCGGATTTATTCTTGGCTTTCCCTTTCTTTTTCCCTTTCGAGGATTTATCCGCCGTGGTGGACTGAATGGCGTTAACCTCGGAGGTACTTCCAGAATTAGATTGACCCTGAGAAGTGTTTCCATTAGAAGCATTCTGTTTTTGCTTCCCAGGGTTCGCAGATGATTTCTTTGAAGATGTGTTTACAGAGCCAATAACACCATCAACAGATGGTTTTGGCGGAGCTTTGGATGTTCCGGGTCTCGGGGCGTCTGGAAAATAATCATATAAAGTACCTGAATGAGAATAAACTAAGTCGAGGTACTGAGCGTGCACGATAGCTTTCTCTTCAGTTACACAAGCTCTCATAGCAATGTCTCGCGCGATTGCAGGGACAAAGGAAGTCGTAAACCAATCAGTTAGGAGCTGATCAGGAATCCAAAATTTGATCAAGCGACGACGCCGTCTCCATTCATATATATGATCGGATATATGCGTGGTTGTGTCCTGTTTGAGAGACGTAAGGAGCTGTGTCGCTATCTCATACCGAATGGGTAACTGAAAATGAGTTAGGAATGCCATAGCCAGCGAGTTGAAATCTTGAAATGTTCCGCGATTCAACTCAATATACCACTTAGCGGCTGAGCCGGTGAGAGTCCTTTGGAAGAGGCAGAGCCAGATGGAGTCATCAAGCCATGAGCTCGATGAGCACCAAAGGTGATAGGTCATGACATGGGCTTGAGGGTCCTCACCAGCTTTGCCATCGAATTTCGGGCAATCACCGGGTATCTTAGTGGGAACTGGTGGCCAATATGGATTATGAAGAATGGGATCATTCGTCAACTTGGACACATCTGGAAGTTCCAACGTCGCTAAGAAAGGCAACTGAGGATTAAAGGACATTTGTGGCTGTGGAAGAGAGGTAGTACCAGGGTTCCAACCAGGCGGTGGTTGCCCCCATGGACTTTGTCCGGATGGGCTTGGCCCATAAGGGTTCTGCCCATAGGGATTTTGCCCATAAGGATTCTGTCCATGAGCAGACAGTTGACCCTGGGTCTGCCCCCCAGCACCCCATAGATTAGCAACTTGACCTGTAGGTGCAACGTACTGTTGCTGATAATTCTGGTAAGGAGTGACCTGCATTTGTTGATAATTTTGATAAGGGGTAAATTGAGTTTTCCCCTGGGGTTGCTGGTAACCATACGTTTGCTGAGCTCCATACTGAGCCTGATAAGAAGGTTGCGCTTGGTAAGAAGGTTGGGGTCGTGGCCCACCTTGCATTTGATAACCAATTTGAGTCTGGGGCCCAGAAGGATGTCCTTGAATAGGTTGAGCTTGGACCATCTGGCCGGAAGGTTGGCCTGGTTGGGTTTGGGACGGACCCGTTTGCCCAGAAGGATGAGCTTGCTGGGTACCAGGTTGTCCTTGAGCAACCGAGGGTTGTCCTTGCGAAACAGATGGTTGAGTGGGTTGGACGGCCGGTTGACCTTGAGGTTGGCCAGCCTGTCCAAAGGGATGACTAAGCTGGGCAGTGAGTTGGCCCTGTTGTGCAGAAGGCTGACCCCCTTGCCCAGAAGGATGACTAGGCTGGGCAGTGGGTTGGCCCTGCTGTACGTAAGGCTGCCCCCCTTGCCCAGAAGGATGACTAGGCTGGGCAGTGGGTTGGCCCTGCTGTACGTAAGGCTGCCCCCCTTGCCCAGAAGGGTACCCCTGTTGGACTGTCGGTTGACCTTGTGGAATATAAGTTTGTCCTGCTTGTCCAGAGGGATAACCCTGCTGGATACCAGGTTGACCTTGTTGGATATAAGGTTGTCCTGGTTGTCCAGACGGGTAACCTTGCTGGGTACCAGGTTGCCCCGGGTAACCAGAAGGTTGAGTCAGATAAGTAAAAGATGGACCGCCAGCGGCCGAAGGTTGTCCCTGATAGGGTTGTCCTTGTAGGCCCCCAGGTTGTCCTGGGTAAGACTGGCCATAATATTGCTGCCCTTGGGGGGTTTGCACATAAGATGGCTGGCCTTGGTTAGGCGGTCCCTGAAGCTATGCAGGCATTGCTTGGCCCCCATGGAAAGTGGTGGCGTTCCAAGCAACGGATAATGGTACCGAAACCTCAACAATAGGTTGAGTAGGCAAGGGTTGAGAAAGCTGAAGGTATTGACCAGTAGAATCGTAATAATAGAATGGACCTTGCGCATTCAGATCCTGAACAGCTTGTCCATAGGCATCATATGGCCCCCCTCCTGGGACGGGACCAGAAGAGGGTGGAGCACTTTGTGCAGGGTGGACAACTTTAGGTGTGTGTGCCGGCTGGCCGCTACTCACTTGACCGTGAGGGGGACCAGCACCAGTATTCAGAGCTGAAGACGCTGTAATGGCACTAACAACCGGAGTTGAATGTGCTACACAAACAGTTGGATTTGTCAGAACTGAAGTGACAGGTGTAGTGTGGACTTGTGAAACAAAAGATCTCGTGGTGGGAGTGATATGGGGGTCCCACATAGTCGAAGCAGGGATCCTGGCACTTACCCTATCCCTCAACAACTGGTAGCATGGGGGGAGCGGAGAAGTAGCTGGGATGGGAGTGTCGATATTCGACAACACAGGTGTCTCGCTCACTCTAGGAGATGTCTCATCCATGTGAGAGGTAGACATTGGAGACGAAACACCAGGGGGAGTAAAAGGAATATCGTCCTCTTCAGGCTCCCAGATGGGGTTCCAATGAATTTCGTAACCTTCGTCATCTGGAGCATGAGAGTTGATCGGTTGGATACTTGGGATAACAGGAAGAGTATCACTTACAACCGGTACCTCAAGAGCAACGGAAGACGGAGACCCTTGATCACTTGGAACGAGAGTCGTCGGTTCAGCCAGGATGACAAACTTCAAACAAGACCTAAGGGAATCTAACGATAAAGGACCCTACTCCAACTAACACACACAAGATCTAACCAGGTAATGTTTATCGCGGCCAAATAAATTTTAAGACGCAAGGACACAACTTGACCTTTTCATGTTTTAAGAGTCGAGAAAAGGACAAAAAGGTGACTCTAGTCGCCTTCAAATGTTTTGTGAGCCCAAAGTGACAAACTGCTCAAGTGAGCCTTTTCTTTTAAAGAGTCCGAAAAGGATCAAAAGTGACTACTCTGGAGAGACTAGGCAAAGGGTTTACCAAACAAATCCGTAAAACTGCATATACACCTTGGCAGTCATATGAAAACCAAGGACTTCCTGTACGGCAGTTAATCTTCCCGAATGCTGTGTTCGGTGCGTTACGGCTTGTAAGGCAGCAGACATAGCTTCTTGTGGATAAAGGATGATAACCTAGTGGGGTCTCCATTATATACGCGACGGTACGTGGGAGCTCAAGTCCGTGCTAGACCACTATCGAGTCACAAAAGGAGGAATCACCCAACCGTAATGTGAAACAACAGTGACTAGGTTTAACGACGCCGGAGCACGTCTCTAGCCTAGACCTCTAATCAGTGAGCGTTATGTTCCAATGCATTTTTAAGTTCATTCAGTTCATTTTATGGTTGATCTTGAATTAAGTTTCAATTTCCAGGTCCTACCGTATGTAATCTCTCACAATTCCCTAAATGCAAACTATATGCCAAAGAATATCATTTCGTTCGATGAATACTAACTACGAGAGAGTTAAGAATTTTCAAGCAAACAAAATGACCTCAAACAATCAAGAACCACTCTAATGCAGCTAATGGCAATAAATGAAACTTTTTCTTTTAGTTTTAAATCACTAATCAATGAAAAGCTTCTAATTCCAATTAACTAATTCAACGCAAAAGAGATTGTTCGTTTTCTTTTCAATGGCAAAGTGCACTAAACAAATTTTGAGAGATAATAACACCGAGTAAAAAAGACAAAATTCACTCAATGAGAATACAATCAAATCCCCAAAACACCAAGACAGTCTTTCAAACCAAGAAGAAAGGACAAAGACCTCTATGAGCTATGTGATCTAAGCCCAAACGAAGCCAAGCGAAACCCAAGCGAAAAATAAGCAAATCACTTGAATATCAAGAAAAAGCTTTGACAACTACTGAGCAAATGCAAAAGAATAATCACAAAGTTGACTGGACGATCAAAGGGGACCCAAAACACCTACAGAAGGCTTGATGCACAAAGCCACTAGATGCCCTAGGGCTAAAATGTGAAATCGATAGAAAGAGGCAAACACCCGAAGGATGAAAGTCTAAAACCAGTCAAACAAGGATCAAACACACTTCAGTAATTGAAAAAGACGCAGCAAGATACAAATCCAAGCTCAGAGGGCTCGAAAACAAGCAAACTGGAAAAGTTGACAGGCCTGGCGCGACTGTCAGGCTGTAACTCGCGCTTTTAATGGATTGGCGCGGGTTGTCTTTGAGCAACTTGCGCCAATGGCGCGACTGTAAGGCTAAAAAGCGTGCTAATCAAGTTTGCTAAATCAAAAACAAAAGCAAGCAACCTAGGGCTTGAGAACAGTATCTAGGCAAACCAGGAAGCAAGAAACAGCAAGAAATCCAACCCAGAAAGCTATCTAAGCAATCAAACGAGAAACCAAAGAGACAAGACTCCCCAGTGGAGTCACCAAATTGTTGTGGAGGTAAATCCTCTCTGCGGACAGAGATGATCCCTACTAGCCCAGACCAGGTCTAGTAACAATCACACAATGCTATCACGCAAGTTCCTAATTGCAAATAAAAAGTGGATGGTGAGAACCTACTTGGATTCCAACGCTAGTGTTCGTAGAAGAGATGTCGCCCTCGTTCCTTTGCCTTGGCCGGTCACGATCCCCACGATCTCCGTGATTGGACACCTGCACATGCAAAGAACAACACGAAAACAAGCATAAAATCTAGTAGATGCAATTATATATCAGTCAGAAAAGATATAACTCAACATCAAACATAAGACAATGAGAGTGGAACCATAATGATAGTCATCTATTATTAATAAATAACAAAGAAGAATACAACCATTGTTCTGACGTCAAATCCTCCTTTGGCTGGGTAGTCAGCTACACAAGTCTTGCAAAGCTTGTTGGGATAGGAACAAGCCTCTCTCTCTTTGGGTGACAAGAATCTCCTTACTTAGATTTGGCCTTATGGGTGCAAAGAAGGCTCTTGCAGCTTCAAACTCTCTATCACTATACTAGAACTGGAACTATTGTAACTAGCTTTCTCAAGGCATAGAGGCAAGCTTTTATAGATAGAGAAGAAAGAGATAGGATCAACCACATTATTCATGGGATTGGCTTTATCATTTGGAAACTTCCATGAAAGGTGGCAAACCACTTTCCTTTCTATGGAGATTCGAAGCCAAACCATCCTAGCTCAACATAGATTCAGTTGGTGAATGGGTTGAAGAGAACCTTCGGGAGCTTGTTGGTTAAAAACTTTACTCAATTCGGTTGGCGCGAGTGCGACTCTGAGACAGAGCGCCAATAGCGCGCCCTCTTTAGAGGATTTCCCTCATTGGCGCGAGCAGTAAACTGTGGACCCGCGCTAATGCAAAAAGAGCTGTTTTCATGGGTATTCTACAGGAGATGTCTTCAGGGCATATGAAGCTCATACTTAGAGGAATATGATGCAAGTGGTTTCAAGTCATGTCACTTCTCACAGGTCCCGGAATGACTCCTCCAGTGTGCGGGTGAGGGGTAACAGGGACGGTGACAAACGGTGACAAATCACTGTGTAACATGCGGTCCAATGCCTATTCCTTCTACAAATGGAAATAAATATATGATGACACTTATTGATGACTACACCAAAATGTGTTGGGTTTATTTATTGACAAACAAATCTTATGCTTTTCAAACATTCAAGAACTTTCATACATGGATTGAAAGTGATGCACAGTCTCATATTGGCTCTATTCACACTGATAATGTAAACAAATACACCTCAAATGAATGTAAACTATCTTCGCCAACATGGGATCAAACATCAAAAAATTGTGCCTTATAATCCCCAATAGAACGGAGTATCTGAAAGAATGAATCAGACAATCTTAAATATGGTGCGCTCCATGATGTTTTTCAAGAATGTAAAATTGATGTTTTGGGCTGATGCAGTTATGTGTTGTATATGTAAAGAATAGATTTCCATCTAATGCTATTAGAAACAAGCCTCCTTGTGAAATGTGGTATGGTCACATTCCTTTGGTAAAGCATCTCGGGGTCTTTGGTTCCACCTATTATTCCTTGATACCAAAAGTACATAGAAACAAACTTGGTGTAAGGAGTCGTAAGTGTATCTTCTTGGGGTATTCAAACACCTCCAAATCATGCCATCTTTATGATGAAGTTAATAAAAATTTATTGTATCTAGAGATGTAATCTTTCTTGAATCTTCCAAAGCTGACAATGTTGTTGAGCGGCAACTTGACCGCTTGGATAGATTCGAAAATGAAAAATCATTTCAAGAATTTGATAATCATATTCCACATCTTGAAAGGGGGACTTCTATATTGGATCAACATGTGGAATATTCTTCTGAAGCACTCTCTCCCCTTCATGAAACTCCAACCACTGATGATACTTTGAGTGATGTGATTGACAGAATTAGGAGACTGAATATTGATTTAGTCCCAACTCAATCAACTAAGTAGCCTAGACAATCTCATAAAGGTTTGCCAAAGAGGCTGACAAAGACACTTGAAAGTGTTCATCCTCATGAGGTTCGAAAGACAGGAACAAGAAATTCAACCAGGAGAAATGGAGGTGATGTAGATGATTCTGATTCACCTCTTGATATGGATGTTTCTTATGATTGTGAATTGAATTTTTCTACATATTTTGAACCAACTTCCTTCAAAGAAGTTGTTCTCATGATGAATGGAAAGAAACGATGCAAAAGGAGTATGATGCCTTGATAAAGAATGGCACTTGGAAGCTAGTTGATCCTCCATTTGGAACCAAACCAATTGGCTTCAAGTGGGTCTACAAGAACAAGTATAAAGTTGATGGCTCACTTGACAAGAAAAAATCCAGTTTTGTAGCAAAAGGTTTTGCACAGAAGGAAGGGGGTGATTATGAGGATACTTTTCTCCCACAGCAAAATGGGACACCATCCGGACACTATTTTCCCTAGTAGCTCAGAACGGTTGGAAAGTCCATCAAATGGATGTAAAAACTGCTTTCTTGAATGGAGATATAAAAGAGAATGTTTTTATGTCTCAGCTTGAAGGATTTGCTGTGAAAGGATAGGAACATAAAGTATGCAAAATTGTGAAATCCTTGTATGGCCTCAAGGAAGCACCGCAAGCCTGGTATGAAAAGTTAACTGAGTATCTTCTGAAACTCAATTTCAAACATTATGATCTTGATGATGCAACTTTGTTTTTTAATAAAGTTGGCAAAACATTTGTATATCTTGTGGTATATGTAGATGATCTTATGATGATAGGGAACAATGGGAGCTACATTACATCCATAAAGAAGGAGTTGAGGAAAGGTTTTGAAATGACTGATTTGGGCTATGTTCATTACTATCTTGGTATTGAAGTAACTCAACAACTAAAATATATATTCCTTTCTAAAAAGAGGTACATTGGAGATCTGTTGAACAGGTTTGGCATGGATGAGTGCAATCCTCTAACCACTCCACTGGAACAAAAATTAAAGCTCACATCCATTGAAGGAAAATAATTTGAGGATGCAACAAAGTATAGACGGCCTGTAGGAAGTCTCAACTACTTGACTACTACCAGACTAGACATTTCGTTTGTTGTTGGAATCCTCTCCAGGCTTATGCAAAAGCCTTGTGAGGGACATTGGTCTGCTTTAAAAAGAGTTCTAAAGTACTTGAATGGAAATCAAGACTTTGGACTCAAGTATACACAGGTGGGTGACTTCAGCTTGATTAGATACTCTGATTCAGACTTCGATGGAGACAAAGAAACTAGGGTATCTAGTTCTAGTTATGCTATGAGTCTTGGATCAAGAGTTGTCTTCTGGAGATCACGCAAACAATCAGTTCCAGCAGATTCCACAACAGAGGAAAAATATGTGGCAACAGTTGAGGCAACAAAAGAATTTGTGTGGCTCGAGAAAATTTTGGAATATTTGCAGGTAAAACAAGTACATTCGACTCCACTCATGATTAACAACACCTCTACAATAAAGTTGGCCAAGAACTCAAATTTCCATGATCGAATGAAGCACATCAATACAAAATACCATCTGATTCAACATCATGTTGAGGCCAAGACAATCCATCTAAGCCATTGTTCGACTAATGACTAGATTGTAGACATCTTCACGAAAGCGCTTGGAAGAGAAAAACTTGAAAGATTCAGAACGATGCTTGGACTCACCAACATCTCTTCAGATTAATGGGGGGAATGTTGACACCTAATCATGGGGATTGGGTGAACAGTTGTAAATAATGTAAATAATAAATAATGGAAAAGGAAGAGTCATCGGGATATGAAACTCAAGAGTCAATCCCTCATGTTTATGAACAATTTAAATGAATAAACACAATCTCGTTTGAGTAGTTACCTCCTGGCCTAACATTATCTGTTAAACCAGTATAAATGATACATTTCATTATTTCAAAAAGTGGGTCACTGGGATATTCCTCCATCAAGTTCCTTTGAGCTTCTACAAAATGGTTCCCCCAAGTACATAATATTTGTATTGAAAAATTTTTGACTTATCAAATGCTTCTTTGTTGGGAACTTGAATTGGATCAACAACAAGCACATAATAAACCACATGAGCATATGGATTATACCTCATCAATGTTTTCAAGTTGTGAACATGCAGGTGGTGTGGCTTTCTAATTTGATATTTAAATTGTCCTTCATTTGGCTTATATATGTGGATGATATTAAGTTGACATGTACGGCTACCCTCAATTAAGTTTGTCTTCGTCAACTGATGTCAAATCATATTTTGTTTTGTTTTAATAACATCGTCCTCTAAATCAGATCATGGTGTAATGGTTTTCCTGCTTCCTTTTGAATTTTCACCAGGATCTTCACTATTGTCCATGATTTTTTCAGAATGATCAACTTTTAATTTCTTCCTCCTATTGGTTATCATATTCTCTTCTACATAAGCAATTTCCTCATCATCAACTAGAAGGCAGACATTCTTGGGAATTTTTACTTTTGGTATTTTATGGCTCTTCTCCTTTCTAACATTAGTTGTAATCTCATCCTAAGTAATGGCAAAAAATTCTTTAGCTTCATCTTCAACTTCCTCATCTTCAAAAGTAACATGTCTAGCTTTGCTAGATATATCCACTATAGGCATTCTTTGTTGATCCCTTGTATGTAGTTTTGTAGCATCATGAAGTACATTTTTTTCTTGTTTGTCATATTTCCTTTTGACCCTGAGTAGAAAATACTAACAACATTCATAATATCTCGCTCTATAAAATAAATCCCCCCCAACATAGTTGAAAAACCCTCAGTAAAAATTTTTCAAATAAAATATAATATGTCAATAATAACTAAGATATAAAAAATATAATGATACAGTTACAATAACACAAAACACATAAATATAAATAACAATACTTACGATATTTTGTGTAATGTAATTAAGGATTTGTTTACATATCCTTGTAGAATCATCTGTTGTGTCATACATAGACAATGCAAAATGATATCTAATCTTGTCATGTGACTTGGGAAGTTTTGTAAGTACATAAACAACTTTAGTATCCAACATCAAGCATGTGTCTAGTACTTTTCCCAGCACCTCATAACTTCCACCATCATAAATCATACCAGCATATACATATATCTACAGATATTTTTCAACTTCTCTATCTTTGATAAACTATGCAAATTGTGTATGCTTCACTTCTTGTGATCTCTTCCAGTAAGAAAACAAGTTATTTTCCATTGGGGAGCCACTTGGTAGATTTTTAATCATTAGCTCAGGTCAAGTTCATTTAGCAATATTTTTTAGGGTCCACCTCCATCTTTAGATGATGTAACTATAAATTAATGGGTAGGTCGTGGTGGATGTGGTGATGCTAAAACTGCTAATGGAGATGGAGTTTTGCTTGGAAAGGAAGCCTAATAAATTACTAGAGAGAAAATCTGCAAGTGCTCATCGAAGATAGACCATTCTTGAACTGCCACTCTAGCTTTAACATTGGATTCTATGAGATCAGACAAGTATTGCACATTTTCTTCCACAGGTATATTCTCTATTGTTATTTGAGTAAGATTCTTAGCTTCTTCAATGCTCGCGACTTGGTTAAGAATTCCCTGCAAAAATTCTGATGCATATGAAGCCTTTTGATGGGATTTATTTCCCTCTCTTAACCACTAGTGTGTTGTTGAAGAAGCTATGAATAATTTTCCCTTTCCTGTTCTATATGAGTATTGAATGTTTATTGCATTCTATTATCTGAAGTTTGTCTCATCGGTATCTCTCTGATAAGAAGCTCTTGAGCCCTTATTTTTGAATGAATAGAAGCTAAGTAGGCAGGCCAATTATTCAATCTAGCAATGATGGTATTTCCTTTGACTAGTGTGGCTTCTAGAGATTTCTTCACTGCTAGAAACTCATTATGGGCCTTCTGCAGGGCCAATGTAAAATTGGGATTTGCAACAATTTTTAGTCGAGTCTACATTTCCAACACTTGTGCTTGGAGTTGGAAATTCTGAAATATCAATTTTCCTACCAAATTTTCAAAAACAACAAGATGATCCTCAATCTTGGCCGAAGTTGGAACTGTCTTGGCACTTGGTGGATTTATGACTAGTGTTGTACTGGTAATAGGTATCTCAGTCATTTTTATCATGTAGGTGTTCAATTGACACACTTGTTATATAATGATCTTAGAAAGTTTCATCAGAGAGAGTTTGTTCATATGAGTTATCTTTTGAATTGGCCTCTGAATTATTGTGAATGTCTGACTGATTTAACTTCAACTGATTTCATCTCATTGGTTCAGCCCCGACTAGTTTTTTTCTAACTGAGTGTGCTCTGACTAATTTTTTTTAGGCAGGTCCTATTCCAACTGGTGTTTTTCAGACAACTCTTTTTCAGATGGATCTTTCTTGATTGGTTCCTTTTTAGACTGCTCTTCTTTAGACTATTCATGGTCTGACTGATGGTGCTCTTACAAAACATGAGATAGATATTGGATATGATTATAATTTGTTAAACCAATCTCATTTACTATGGAATTCTGATGTGACTGGTTGTGAGAATGGACTTCGATGCCCTTGTGTTGCCGTTGTTGAGAAGTAGAGCTCGCATTGTGCTTAATTTTTTGATTAACTTCATACATTTTATTCTGAATGTTGTCAGCAAGAACATTCCTGGAAATTTTTAGGGCATCTAGGATTTGAATTTTGACGGAAGTACTTTTATCCTTTCGAGTCTTCTTGGTTATTTTTTCTTCTAGTTGTAGTTGTTTGGTTACTTCAACTAGTTGTTGTTGATTTTCAAGATCATCCAATTTGATTTCTTTGAGAACTTTTTTCCACTTATATGACTTTGTTTTGGACGAGGTGGTCTTAGGACTAGCATATTCTTTGCAGGCGAGCTTCTACTAAGATTCAGGGAAGGGGACTCACAAGTTGACCTTAAAGGGTTGCAAATATAAGGAAACCTAAAAAAATATCTTCGACTTCACTATCCTTCAAAGGGGTGATGATGTCATGGGATGGGTTGAAAATTACAAGTGGAATGACATAGCTAGGGTGGACTATTGACGTAGTTCGTCAAATATTTGGTTAATAGATGGTTGGTAGGGGAGTTCCTGAGGTTTGACTTTAACAAAGTTGTTATGCTAGGTATAGGTATTGTCTAGTCATATTTGGATATGGGAGTAGGTGGGAAGGGCTCGACAGATATGTTGAGGGACCCTCTATTTGTTAGAAATGTTCTTGATATTCAAGAGTCAATTCCTAAAATACCATTGGGGCTTAGCGATTGGGGTTACCCCGACCAACTATTGTAAAAAATTATGAAATTATTTATGAGGGGTGTATCTTTCTTAGTGAAGTCAACCTCCCCAATAAGTGGGCTAGACTTCATGGCTATCTAAATTGACAAGGAAGGAAATTGAATGGCCTTACCATAGTTTTGGTAGTCCTGGTAGTTCGACTTCACAAGGTCGGCTACATCGTTTGCCTAGTTGTATTCATGTCTGGAATTCACTATCTCACCGATGGCTTTGATAATTTTGAGTTTAACATCTAAGCTTCGACCGGATGAGGTGAGGCATAAGGTAAGAATTGTGAAAATACATCTGACTAGGGGGTCTTGAACTTGATTAATAAGTAGACATCATGAATTTTCCCCATTGCACCTCCAACAAACTTCCTGAGCCACTTATTTACATCGATTGTATTCAGCACCTTGCTTCCTTTATAGGGTGGCCCAGTCATCAAGTGGATGGTGGTACCATAGATGGATTTTGGTTGACACCACCAATGTTTTCCATTTTGATACCTACTAACTAGGTATTTCACGACCTCCTATTTCATCCTTTGCAAGTCTCTGACTAACGATGCACCAAGAATTTCACAAATGCTAGCTTTCTCTAAGAAACCAGTATGGGAATTCCATTGATCTCCCATATTGGCCCATTTAAGATAGGATTCAAAATTATTTTCCCATGAAATTCCCTCAATCTTCACTTATTTGATGTTATGCATGCGTATTTCTAATTATGTTTTCTCGGTATGGTCAAATCTCGCCTTAGTTCAGGGCTCAAAAGTAATCTCTTCTTCATTGGACATGTTTTTCCACTTTGCCATGAACAAATCATCTCGCTATTCCTCTATTCAGAGGCAATCAAGAATTTCAAATCTAGAAATAATAAGGCTTGGTATATCAGGGATATCTTCCAAGTCGCAAGGAGTATCAACTTGAATTTCAAGCCATATTTTCAATAAATTGGGGCACTCTTTAGTTTTTGTAGTGGCATTGATTGTGCCATCATTATCACTCGATTTATGCCCTTTGAAATGTCTCTTCAATTTATGATTGACTCTTTGATCATCACCATAATCATGCATGCCTTCTACTCGCCACCTTTCCCGTAGAGTAGGTAGTAATTGTGAAATATTTTGAAATAACCTTTGTTGATCCTATGAGCATAATGTTATGTGGAGAATGTGTGGCATTTCAAAAAGGGATGGTGGTACTTTATTACTCTGGTTGATGGGTCCCTCTCTTTTTATTTTGTGACATATTCTATCAAGTTCATATGTCGAGTTCTTATACATGAGTGATTTCCTGGAACTGCTCCCAGATGAATAGTCGATACTTTTTCCTGGTTTACTGAACTATCCAATTGTACCTGATATGCTTGTTCCACGGGATGTTGCTTCTACGATACAAGTTGGTTTGTTCCCTTGTTTTCTATCTTTCATTCATTTTTATATTGTTGTTATTTTGAACTTTGTTTCACCCTTATGAGATTGAGAAGATCGGGCTACCACTCCATAATGTTGTTTTAGTCTAGTAACCTAGTACACCTTTCCAATTGTTTTTATTAGTGAACTAGCTATTATGTTGGTTATACCTATAACTTTTTTTTTAATTATTTTTATTAATTTAATTTTAATACAAAAAAATGAAAAGAATTTAATAACTTAATAAATTTTAATTAGCTTTATTTTTTATAGTTTAGTTTTTTACATATTAATTGGTTAGCCTTTTCATCCATTGTCCTATGGCTAACTATGATAAGTATTACTAAGGAATATATCTTTTAAGTCGAGAACCATTAACAAGTGATTTGAAAAGGTGCCCCTGTAAGGTCTTCAATTGTATAGCTCCTGAAGGTCAGATCTCTTCAACAACGAATGGTCCTAACCATGGAATTTCGAGCTTCTTCGACTTGCATTTTACTTTACCGTCATATAGTAGAACTAAATTACCAACTTGAAAATGTTTAGCCTGTAGGTTCCTTTCGTGCCATGCATTTTGTTGTTCCTTATTTACCTATTGATGGTAAAGGGCATAAAGTCGATCTTCCTCTAGTTGAGGTAATTTTCTTAGTCATTCCACGTGTAACTTTGTATTAAATTTTAGTATAGTCAACACACTCTGTGCATTTGATTGACAATGAAATGGTACAACTACGTCCTGACCATAAATAAGTTTAAATGGTGTTGCTCCTATTGACTATTTATACACTATGCGATAGGCCCACAAAACCACTGGAAATTTATCATCCTAGTCATCTCTGTTGACATTACAAATTTTCATTAAACCTTTGTTCAGTGTTTTGTTGAACGACTCGACACCACCATTAGCTTGTGGATGATAAAAATTAGTCTTATGGTGTTTGATCATGAAATTCATTGTCAATACTTGGATTGTACGATTTACAAAATGGTTCCTCTATCGCTAATAAGAACCAAGGGGCAGCCAAATCATGTTACTATATATATATATATATATATATATATATATATATATATATATATATATATATAGATATATATATATATATATTTAGCTACAACGTCTTTAGTGCAGGATCTGACTAGCTCAAATTATTCCCACTTTGTTAGATATTCGACGGTAGTTATGATATATTTTTCTCTCGTCCTCTTACCTCTTTTGGGAAATGGTCAGATAAAGGTGATCGCCCATATCTCAAAAGGTAGCGAAGTGATAACTAATTGCAGTGACATTTGGTGTTTCGATAGAGGATGGTCATTTCTTTGACATACATTGCATTTTTGTCCATAATGATGATAATCATTGAATAGTGTTGGCCAGAAAAGTCTTGTTTGCATTATCTTCCATGTAATTGTTTCTCCTTGGTAGTTTCCTTCGGCTCCCCCTTTGTGTGCTTCATCAATGATTGCTTCTCTTTCATGTTCTAAAGCACATCTGTGAAGTACTTCATTAATTCCCAACTTGTATAACTATTAATTTATCAATGTGTATGATGCTACTTTTATAGAAGGTGCATTTTTCTTCTTATCTGATAGATTGTTAAGTTTTTTTTCGATATGTAAGAATTCTGCAATTTCAACAAGTTCTGATGGAACTCCTTCATTTCTGAATAGATGTGTGTATGGAAGGTTGTCATCGACATCATTCGATTCCTCCTGAGACTCAATTCAGTATAGATGGTTGGAACAACATTATTTTTTCTTGGTCATGCAATAATTTTCAATTCGAATTCTTGGAATAGTAATAATCATCAACAGATTCGACCGTGATGAACTAGTTTGTTCACAAGGTATTTTAACGCTTGGTGATCAATGTAAAATATGAAAGAGTTAGGAAATAGGTAGTGTCAAAAATTTTTCAATGTGAAATCCTTTGCTAGAGCTTCATGTTCTATCATGTAGTAGTTTTGTTTAGCTTTGTTAATCTTCCAACTAGCATAGGTGTTTGGATGGTCTATTTGTTCCTTGTCGGGTTGTGCTAAGACTACTCCAACTACAATGTTTGATGCAATGACATGTAAATGGAATTTTTTGGACCAATCGAGAAACTTAAGGATTGGAGCTTCAACTAATTTCTTTTTTAACAACTGGAAAGACTCATCGCATTCATTAGACAAAATAAAAGGGACATATTTCTTTAGAAGCCTGTCAATTGGAAACGTGATGTCAGAGTAATGTCTAATAAATTTTCTATAATATCCTGTATGTCCTAAGAATATTTTTATTTGTTTCTGATTTACAAGAGGCTTCAGATCTAAGATTACCTTGATTTTCTCCATATCTACTTTGATCCCTTCCTTTGAAACCACATGGCCCAACAGTATTCTAATAGGTGTTTCAAATATGAATTTTTTTATATTCAAGGATAAACGTATCTGATGACATTGCTCAAGTATCAGACGTAGACATTGAATATGAAATTTTAGGAATGTGTACACTATCCATTCGTCGAAATATACTATCATTGTTTTATAGATGTACTCTTGGAATGCTTTGTAAATGATTCTTAAGAATGTTGCTAGGGCATTCTTTAAACCAAAATGCATTACTCTGTAAGAAAAAGAGTTAAATTCAATAACAAAAGTTGTTTTTTCTCGGATTTATTTTGCTATAGGTACTTTTTTATAGCCCAAGAACTCATGAGTGAAGGAATAACATTCATGGCTCACAGCCTCATTTAATATTTCATCAACAAATGGATTTGGGAATGGGTCTGTGACTTTTAATTTATTTAATCCTTGATAATCGACACAAATGCATATTCTGGTGCCGCAGGTTGGCACACCCATGGTCGGTCCCGCTGCGCGCATTGATGACATAGGGACCCCCTACCTGTGAGGGGGTCGTTGGGAAAGACTAGCCCATGTTAATTTTTTATTTTAGTTTTTTATTTTGAAAATGAATCGATATTTCCTTAACTAAATGTTAATTTTTTCTTAATGGTATGGGTTTTTTGTCTAGTATCTTGCATGAACATAACAACCCAACTGACACATAACTACAAGTAAACATATGGGGGTTTAAGACCTGCGCTCTGTTGGATTTGAACTTAAGTCTACTTAGTTTCAAAAATCTCCTAAATTTCAAATTAATAAATTGAGTTGCTCCACAAGACAAAGAAAATAAATTAAAAAAAATGATTTGTCAGCATATAACAAACTATTTTCCTGAAATTCCTCGTTGAACAGTAAAATTAAAAGGGAAAATAACCTTTGACATGTGATAATATCCCGTTAAATGTGTTGTCGATGACAATGTAGCTGCTCCACAAAATCGCTCCAATCGTTTTAATGAAACCTCGAGAAGTCTTGATGTTATGTAAGGAATAGAGATAACGAAATTTATTATATAGTGGAAATTATGGAATTGTTTGATCTCTTCTTGAATGTGGTATTAAAAATAAAATTATAAAAACTTAATATATAGCTAATATTGTGATGATACAGTGATTTATTTTACATGTTGAATAAAATATATAATAAAAGTTAAAAAAAAAATATCAATTGTCTAGAAAATGTTATATAATTTAAGTAAAACATTAATTTAAGTAAAAGATTTAGTTTAATTTGAAGGAACGTATTAAAGGACTTTTTTTTGGAAAATTTGAATAGAAATTAGAGTCATAATTTTCAAGAGAAAATTTTAGTAGAAAATTTTCAATAAATTGTAGAAGAAAATTTTGGAGGGAAATACTTCAAACAAATTTTTTGGAGGGAAAATTTCAAACGAAAATTTTTGGAGGGAAACTTTGGAGGGAAATTTTCATTCTTTAATCTATATATTATCATTAGGAGAGAGTGCATTTTTATCATTCAACCTCTTTTATTTGAAAGTCATGGATTCGTCTAATAGTGAAGTTTCTTTTTGTGAAGCATCAACATCTTCGTCGCGTAACAACTCAATTCTTATTGATGAATATAACAAAAATTATTTCACTATGAATAGAGATTCAAATCTTCTACTTAGTCCTAATTCTAAGGAATATCAGGGTATCACTAACGAAGGGCAAGATGAAGATGATGAAGAATATTGTCCAAGTCATTATTTCAAAAGCATAGATGATGGTAGTGAAAATTTTCCTGCAACTGGGGATGGTAATGAATATTTTTCAAATAATGATGGGCATGCATTTCCTAACTATGTTCAAAATGATCATAGTGAGGATAATATTCCTACTAATGATGATTAAAATGATTATATAGATGATGATTAAATGATGGAGACGTTGTCAGCAAATATTGTATCTAGGAGTAGGATTAGACCTTTTCATATCAATCCAAGATGTTCTAGTTATACAAGGGGTAGAAAAGAATATCTCGCAAGAAGAAGTTATATCAGTGATCTCATTTCAAGTGAATTTTGTCAAAGGGATTTCTTGAAACATATGGATTTCAAGTTTTCATTGGAGAAAAGGAAGAGATATTTGTCAATGAATAAAAGCATGCAAAATTCATATTTAGTGGGGTTCATGCAATCTACATTGTCAAGTTATGATTATCATATTGGGTCTTTATTTATCTATAGAAAGGATTTCAAAATGTTTCATCCAATTGGTAATTTTCATCTTTCAAGAATCCAAGAAAAATTGGAAAAAGATCCCACATTTTATTCAGAAGTACGTCATAAACGAGAGTTTGGTCCATTAGCAAATACTGCAATGTCATGGATGAAAGACTTCTTTTCAAAGCATGGAGAGTGTATGCCAAATAGAGACACAATACATATTCTAGATAATTTCAAGATGAGAAATCTACAACTTCTACAAAGAATGCAAAAGGTGTTGAAGGAAATGGTCGTTTTATTACATATCAATATTTTTTCAAGATATGGAAGAAAAAAATCAACAATGTCTGTATTCCTAAGAAGACAAGGATGGGGGTTTGCAGTACATGTGCTTCTTTTTAAAAAAAAGGGATAAATGTCAAGGGGTAGAAAGAGGTAAGCTTTCATAACATTATTTTTTAAAATTGTATAGTCATCAACTATGCAAACGTATTTATTAATAGCTTTCTTCTATGTTATGTGTAGATTCCATTATCAAAGCACTTCAAGAGCGTCGCAAACAACAAACAAGTGAAAGGAAAAATTTGGACAAGCATCTAAAGAAGTGTTATGATAATCCAAATAAATATTTGGGTTTGATAATTGGTGGTATGGACCAGAAGAAAACACCTCTACCACATTTTTTTCGCACACCCAAAAATTTACAGGAGGAAAATTTTATTCAGTTTCACTTGGTCAGTTGTATGGTTTTCAATGAAAAAAAAAATCCAAGGGTTTACTTCACAATTCCAAATATTCATAATGATGCAAATATGAAAATAACCATAATTCATGATGTGCTTTAACATTGGTCTAGTAATCTTCCTGAATTTTTTTATCCACAAATGGACAACACTTGTCGTGAAAACAAAAATCATATTGTTTTTGGATATCTAAACTTGTTCAGTCGTTTTTCAGTCACATTGAGGAGGAAGGATGTTGGGAGCTTGCCATCGTTAATTGAATTTTTTAAGAAATCATACATGCCAGAGCCTATTTTCCATGTGTTGGAAGAAATTGTTGACATGCGAAGGTTTATTTTGGGATTGCATGGTGAGGAGAAATGCATTGAAAAGCTTAATGACATTAGCTTCCAACATCAATTTTGTATCAAAAAAATTGATGGGAAAACACTAATATGGGGCAAGAAGTATTCAACTACTGGAAAATGAGCGTCGTCGTCAAGTTTGGAAGTTTTGAAGTTCATTCCAAATCATCCAATATTTGCACCAAATATATTGTTATTACAATCAATTGTTGAAGTTCATAATGCACAAAGGCATAAGAGAGATATACATTATTCTAATTTCCTAAAGAAATAAAAAAATGTATTTGATATACATATGAGTACTTTGATGTTGTTGATTTAGTTTGGTGGGAGTCGTTTTTCAACAATCAGAGTGATATCATTTCAAGATCAAAAAATGAAGTTATACTTTTGAAGACTCCATTTATTTGGCCACAAAATGTGTCAAATGAACATGAGGAAAGAACCATTGTTGAACAACAACAATCTCAAGGTATTATTAATTCTTCACATGTAGAGGAAAGATAAATTTATATTGGTTCCAGAATATCTCGTGCACAAAGTGAAGCCATGGAAGACCTTTACAGGGGTTCAGTACAGGATATTAAGGAGGGTTGCATGATCGTAGTATTAGCAGATGGAGATGCACATGGTTATCCATTATGGGCTACACAGGTTATAAAGGTCATTACATAAAATGAAGATGTTGCAATTGTTGAAGTATATTGGTATGCCAAAAATAAACACCCATTCAATGGTGTGTGCAAGACAGAGATGGTAATTTATAAAAAAATGGAGGAAAGAGAAAAAGAAAGGGTACAAATATAAATCGTCGATGTACATAACTCTTAAAATAGGAGGATGTTGACATACTTGTTCATGACTTTAGTTTAACAAAGAGAGGATCTCTTCACTTTGTAGGTTTTCACCCCATATAGAAATTACCTACATACAAATTCTAAAACACAGAAAATAAACAATGCAAGAGCATAACACATAAAACACATATACGTAGAGATTTTCCCCTAGATCCAAAAATCGGGACTACCAGCTTGATTTTTCATTATGTTCCTTTCAATGTTACAATACATATTTATACATGCCGAAGCATCCAATACCATGGACCGAAAACCATCGCATCCAAAACCATGTGCAAAAATCATGCACAAAACCATAGGCAGGTCCACCCAACCTAATAGAGTGGGGTTACCTGCACCCCTCAAACCCCCATTGACTCCCCCTGCTACGCAATCGACACAACGAAGGGGGGGCTCCGCCCCCCTTCTAACCCCCCAGTTAACTACGTGGGCTAGTCGTGGAAAGAATATAACACAACCCAACATTCTCCCACTTGTTGTTTTCTTTCCATAGGGGGCCACAAGAGAGCTTAGTCATTTATCCAGCTCTGCAATGCCCGTTGTTTCTCTACACCAATAGAACTTCTCAGAGCTCATAGATTTTGTCAATGCATCTGCAGTATTCTTCAAAGTGTCCACCTTTATCAACAACACCTTTTTGTCTTCTATCATATCCCTCACAAAGTGATACTAAACATCAATGTGCTTTGTCTTTGAATGGTAAGCAGGGTTCTTTGCCAAGAAAATTACACTTTGGCTATCACAGTCTATCCTTATAGCTCTTTGTACTAACCCCATACTTGAACACAATCTCTGCAACCAAGCTACTTCCTTGCTTGCATGAGTGGCTGCTATGTATTCTGCCTCTGTTGTTGATAGTGCCACTACATATTGTTTCTTACTCATCCAACTGACTACACCTCCAAATAGGTTAAACACATACCCACTTGTAGATCTTCTTTGATCCAGATCTCTAGCCCAATCCGCATCAACAAAGCCATGGATATCCAAAACTTTTTCCAATCCTGGTCTTCCTTGGTAGCACAAACCATAATCACTAGTGCCACGCAAATACATGAAAACCCGCTTTATTGTTGTCCAATGCTCCTTCGCTGGCTTTGACATAAACCTACTCAATATTCCCACTGCATGTGCAATGTCTGGTCTAGTATAGACCATCACATGCATCAGGCTACTGACTAAACTTGCATATGGAACATGGGACATATCCTCTTCCCCTTCTTGTGTCTTGGGACACTTTTCAGCAGATAACTTTACACCTACAGGAATAGGAACCATCACCAGTTTATTATCCTACATAATAAACCTCTGCAATATTGTCTCAACATACTTCCTCTGGTTTAACCAGAGCTTCCACTTTGCCTGATCTATTTTAATTTCCATGCCCAAAATATAGTTTGCAGCACCAAGATCTTTCATGTCGAATTTGGAGGACAATTAGGTCTTCAAATCCTAGATAATTTCTTTGTCATTTCTAACCAACAACATATCATCCACATACAAGACCAGATAAATAACACGGTCACCAATTAATTTAAAATACACACAGTGATATTCTTTGCTTTTGGTGAAGCCAAGTCCTGTATAAATGTATCAAATTTCTGATACCACATCCTTGGTGATTGTTTTAACCCATATAGAGACTTATTTAACTTGCATACCAGTTCTTTCTTACCCTTCACCGCAAAGCCTTCAAGTTTCTTCATGTAGATCTCCTCTTCCGGATCCCCATGAAGAAATGTGTCTTCACATCCATCTGTTATACCTCAAAATCAAAAGCAGCAACAACAGATAAAAGTAATCTAATAGAAGCTACCTTGGCAACAGGAGAAAAAATATCACCAAAATCAATTCCCGGTACTTGGGAATAACCTTTTGCTACCAACCGAGCTTTGTATTTCTCCACCTTTCCTTCTGCATTTGTCTTCTTCTTGAACACCCATTTGCTGCCAATGGGTTTCCTTCTAGCTGGAAAATCCACCAAATCCCAAGCCTCATTTTTTTGCAAAGATTCCATTTCATCAACGATGGACTCTTTCCAGAGTTTTCCATCCTCTGAATCTACTGCTTCCTTCACAGTTATGGGATCATCATCGGTAATAGATAAAGCAAAATTGGAATAGAAAGTAGATGGATTATACCTTTCTGGCTACCTTCTTTCTCAAACTGATCTATTCACACCTGGATTTTGTGGCTCTTCATCTTCTGATTCCTCCTCTGCTGTAGAGTCTGATTCTTCCTCCTTTAGCTCAAACTCTATCTTCTCAAGTTCCTTTAGTTGGAATTCATGTTTAATAACATATTTCACCTCTCTGACCACCACATCTCAGCTGTACACAACCTTCCTTGTTACTAGGTTCCAAATCTTATAACCCTTTAAACCATCCTTATACCCAATAAAGATGCACTTTTCAGATTTACAATCCAACTTGGTTCGTTTCTCCTTTGGAACATGTACATATGCATCACATCCAAATACTCTCAGATGTGAAAGAGAGGGTTTCTTACCATTCCATACCTCTTGTTGAGTCTTATCCTCCAACGATGATGAAGGTGATTTGTTGACCAAGTAACATGTTGTCTCCACCGCCTCTACCCAGAATTCTTGTCCTAACGCAACACCACTGAGCATGCTTCTTTCCCTTTCCATCAACGTCTTGTTCATTCTTTCTGCAACTCCATTTTGCTGAGGTGTATATGGAGTAGTCTTCTGTCGTGCTATACCACACTTCTTATAGAATTCTTCAAATTCCTTACTGCAAAACTATCCACCGTTATCTATTCTCAGCACCTTTATCTTCTTCTCTATTTGGTTTTCCACCAGAGACTTAAATTCTTTAAACCTGTCAAAGACTTCAGATTTCTTCTTAAGGAAATATATCCATGTATTCCTTGAGAAGTCATCTATAAATGATACATAGTACACAGACTTACCCAGTGATGGAACCTTCACAGGTCCAAACACATCACTGTGCACAAGCTCTAATATGTGTTTCGCCCTCTTACCACCATAGGGGAAACTCACCCAATTTTGCTTCCCATATAAACAATTTTCACAAAAATCAAAATCCAAAGAGCTATTACTCATATCTTCTACCATACCTTTACCATGAAGTATTTAAAGGCCCTTCTCTCCAATGTGTCTAATATTTTGATGCCACAGCATGGTCTTCTCTCCAGAGACCACTAGATTTTCTACTCCACTTTCAGGAACCACAAAGATGTTGCAACCATCAACAATAGTGCTACCTTGCAGCTTGTACAGAGTTCCAATCCGAACTCCCAGCACTAATACCAGTGCTCCCCGAACCATCTTGCAGGTATCCTTCTCGAACACTGTTTTTACACCTGCATCATCCAACTAGCTTACAAAAATTAGATTTCTGGCTAATGCAGGAATATGTAGAACACCCGGAAGTGTTCTAACCCTTCCACCTTGCAACTTCAACTTTAATTTTCCATGACCAACAATCCTAGCCTTCCTATCATCCCCTAAGAAGACATCACCACCACCCTATTTCTCATACTCGTAGAACCACTCTCTATGGGGAGTGAAGCGAAAGGATGCACCTAAGTCAATCAACCATGCCTCATGATCTACATGTGTACTTGAAGAAACCAAGTACATATCCCCACCTTCATCTGAGGTGGTTTTCGCCTCTGCAAAAGGAGCATCATCAGATCCCTTTCCTTTGTTAGGAGCTTTAGATTTAAAGTCCCTTTTGTAGTGCCCTTTCTTTCCGCATTTCCAGTGCACCACCTTTACAGGTTTTCCTGGAAATTTAGATCTCCCACTAGATTTAGATCTCCCACTCGATGACTTATTTTTGTTTCTGTTCCGGGACCGTCCTCATATAGACAAGGAATCACCATTCTAGCTCTCCATATTTTTTCGTCTCATCTCCTCCGTCAGCAAGGATGAGACTATTTCATCAAACTGCAAGGCAGTTGCATTGCTACCTATTGCAATAGCCAGAATATCCCACGAATCGAGTAGAGAACACAACAAACTAATGCACTTATCTTCACCTGAAATTTTGATATCAACAGATGATAACTGACTTACCATAGTATTAAACGCATTCAGATGCTCTGTCACCGAGTCTGCATCTTTCATCCTCAGGTTATACATCTTTTTCCATAGGAACAGTGTATTCACTAGAGACTTAGATTGGTACAAAGTCCCTAACTTGTCCCACAAAGCCTTCGTCATAGCTTCCCCTGATACATTCAGCAATACTAAATCTGAGACACATAATCGTATTGTGCTCTTTGCCTTCTGATCCAACTTCTTCAATTATTCATTAGACACTCCCATTGGTTTAGTACCCGGATCTACCATGATCCACTGATCTTTATCCACCGACAGATCCTCCATCTTGAGTTTCCACAACTCAAAACTCTAACCATTAAATTTCTTGATCTTTATCTTTCCACGGCTCGCCATCTTCTTTCACCACCAGAATCGATCTTGCAGATCTCCCACTGAACAGGTTCTACCACAAGCTCGAGCGAAACCCCTCAACAACAAAGGTGTCCCCTTGAATCCAAAACAGCTCTGATACCAAATGTAGGTTTTAACCCCGTACAGAAATTACCTGCATACAAATTCTAAAACACAGAAAATAAACAATGCGGGAGCATAACACATCAAACACATATACACAAAGATTTTCCCCTAGATCCCAAAACCGGGACTACCAACTTGATTTTTCATTATGTTCCTTTCAATGTTACAATACATATTTATACATGCCGAAGCATCCAATACCATGGACCGAAAACCATCAGTAGGTCCACCCAACCTAATATAGGGTCCAAAACCAAAAAATTTTGGGGCACTACCTCGGACCCCATAGAGTGGGGTTACCTGCACCCCTCAAACCCCCTATGACTCCCCCCACTACGCAATCGGCGCAATGAAGGGGGGGCTCCGCCCCCCTTCTAACCCCCCGATTAACTACGTGGGCTAGTCGTGGAAATAATATAACACAACCCAACACGCTTCAGGATGATAGAGATTCTAAAGAGGTTGCTACCAGAAGAAACAATGTTGAGATGGGAGTTTGTTGAACCCAGTCGTAGATCTAGAGGACTTTTGAAACCTGAAATGGTGGGCATGCATGTTGAACCAGATGGGGCACTAATTGATGAAAGAGAAGAATATGGAACATCTTCATATGCATCAATTCATTCATCTGAAGATGTGAATTCTGATGGTGTGCAAGAACATATGAGTGATTTTAAATAATTGTCTAAGAGAGTTTATATAAATAATGTTTGCATGGTATCTTGAAATAAAATTTTTAACTTCCATATGATGTTACATGAAGTTATGAGTCATTTTTATGTTTGTTGGATTATATGTTTTAATTATGATGAATTTATTTGTTTAGAATATCCACAATGCAACAATAACTTAGAGAAATAATTTATGTTTCATTCAATCTACAAGTATTGATATTTTGATTAATTTAGTCATATAATTTATTCATAATGTCATGGTTGAAATATGTTGAAAACTTAAAGTTTTTTAATTCTATGGTTGTAAATTTGTAAAAAAAAATTATCTTTAATTTTATGGTTGAAAACAATTCGAATTTTAGGGATCTTTAATGTCATGATATTATATGTTTAACGACATGGATGAAAATTGTTGGAATTTTAATGTGTTTTGGATCCCATTAGTTTATCTTTAACGTCATTGCTAAAAAATGTTGAAATTGTACCAGAAAATAAAAATGTTATTCTACCAACAACATTAGTGTGTTTTTTTCATTTATTTTTCACAAAAAATTGGTTTTACTGTCATTTTTTAAAAATTTTGAAAATTAACCCTAAAAAAAACATCGTTCCAGAATACACACTTTTCGTTTTTGGGTTGTTTTTCATGTTTTTTGGGGGTTTTTTGGCTAGAGTTCTCGTTTTGAGTTTATAGTTCCCTTTTCAAAGTTTACATTGTTTGTTACATTGTATGCATAAAAACATATATATAGATTGTTGGGACAATTATGCTAGTCTAACTATCCGACAAAGCATGTTACTTAGTCTATCATTAGTTGTCCTTTCATTACATTGTAGGCTTGTCAGCATGCCTTGGGCTAGTCAGTTGAGCTAACTAGCTCCTCCAACACCTTGCTATCCCAATTCTTATAGGGTTCTTCGAACTCATTCCCACAAATTCCACAATTATCTTTCCTCAACACCTTAGTTTCTTCTTTGTTCAATTTTCCTCAAAATACTTAAACTCTTTGAATTTTTTCAAAGACTTCAGATTTCTACCTAAGGAAATAAATTAAAGTAACACATGCATAAACCATGTACACATGATTTTCCCTAGAAAATCCCAACCGAGGAAAAACCATGTAACACTAGATTTATTATTATTTTTGAATTAAACATAGCTAAGTCGGCCAACACCTTGGCCTCGCCCAAGTGAGCATTTTACTCAATTCTAACACACTACAATGGAGAAACCTAAAACCTTTTAAAGGATTGAACTACATATAATTACATGGGCTCAATACCAGGTGCCTGAAACCATAGTTGTTGACCTAAGAAACTTAACGCTTTGACCAGGTCAAGTTTACCTAACAATCCCCCCTTTAAACTTGAGTGGCGAAATTCATTGGATCCAATTTGAAAAAACTCACATACTCTCCTCCTCTATCACCTAGGTATGCATCTATAATTTATCGGGTGGGGTGATTTGAACTTAAATAGGAACATAACAAATTACAAATATAACCATAAATACAGAGATGCATCAGAAATAACACTTCATTTCATTAATATCAAATATTGAAATATACTTACAAACATAATGGAAATAAGACTAGCTCAGGCGATGATAGCTTATCTCCGAGAAGAGATGTGGTGGCTACTGATCCAGGTGGCTCCAGAAAGACACACAGGGCAAAGAGGCTCATTAACGCTCAAAAACCAAAGTATTCAGAATGATGTCATCCCAAGACCAGAGTGTAGATCTCATCTTCCTGATCGCAGAGGTGCGAACGATTCATCAATCCAAGTCTGGATGATGAAGTTATCGCGAAAAGAGTTTGCCTTAGTTCCTTTGAAAAAGGAGGAATTTTCTCCTAAAAATGGGTTTTTAGCCTTTATAAGACAAATTGCAATCGGAGGGTCCAAAGGGGCACACTTAAGTCAGGTGGTTAGGAACCCCCGATCAACGATCTCCGATTAATCGGAGTTGGGGGCATACTAGTTGCAATATTGGGCCTTTAGAACTTGCGATTTGCGATTGCCAATATCGGCGTCGGCGATTGGCGTCAGTGTATTCCAAGGTATCGACGAAGACCCTAGGCCATAGCGAAAGCGATATGCAATGCAATCTTAGCCATCAGATCGAAAACCGATCAACAACCAAGATTAAATCGACGATCGGGAGAACAGCGATTCCGATACCAAGGTGTGATGCGATAGCGACAACAATGCAATCTGGACCGTCTGATTGGAACAGATCAATGGTCCAGATCTAATCGGAATATCAACGATCAGAGGATCGGAGGATCAGTGATTAGCAATCGGCAATCCCCCGATATATAGGGTCGTTAACAGAGCGATATGAGATTGCGATATACCATGGACCTGATGGGTTTATGGACCCAATTGAATGAAATTTGAAGTCCGACTTTATAACTTTTCGATCAGATTTTCAATGCTTTCCATATATTTTTATTTTAAATGGGAAAAGGCCTATTTTCGAAGGTTTGTTGCATTCGCCTATCCTTCTATGAAAACAACTTCTATTCCTAAACAACAAGCCCCTATTTTTATGTGGCTTGTCCCAAACGTGTTATAAAACATGATGGATGCAGAGAGCCGAGGCTGGAGAGAGTGTGGGCAAGAGCTACAGGGCCAAAGAGCCTGTGCTAGAGAGCCCGAGAACCTGTGCTAGAGAGCCCAAGAGCCTGTGCTAGGGTGCCTGAGAACCTGAATGCCAAAGAGCAAATGAAGAGGTTGCGCCCGAAGGAAAGCCGCAGATCGAGATGGCCAGAGAAAGACAGAGATAGCTAGGTAGTGCAGCGAGTTACTCAGAGAAGCCTCAGTGCTAGAGAGCTGGAAAGCAAGAGCACCGAGAGTCACAGATCCATAGAGCGTGATCGAGGCAGTGCGAGAAGGTGAGCCAAAGAACCAGAAGGTCAGGTAGAGCCGCAGAGCTGTAGTAATGTAGCCAGAGCACTGCAAACACCAGATTACCAAAGAGCTACATTACAGATAGCCAGAGCAGTCATCTTCTTCAAATCGATGTTGTGAGATCGAAGCAAGCTTCAACACTTTTGATTACTTCGGTTTTAGATTTCGATCAGCCAGAAAATTAATGATGTAAGGGAAGCCAAAGTCCATAATGGTAACGGCCCTTCCTGCGCATCGAAAATGTGAATTGCTATTCATCATGGATTGTTTTTCTAAAGATATGAACATCCACTTCTTCAGATGGCTCGTGGTGTGAGGTATATGATTTTTTTATATACTTCTTCTTATTACATTATGTTGCACGGATCCTTGATTGATATTGAGGCAAGATCTTATTTATTATATGTTGTCATGATTCCTTGCTTGATTTGATGTGGAATCTCTTATGTGATGTACTTGTTGCCATAAATTCTTCATGTTATGCTTTGATATCCCTTGTTATGTGTTGTTGGGATACTCTTTTTGTCATCATGCATGTTTTGTTTTTGAAATCCCTTTTATGCCATGTTGGCGGGATGTTCATCATGCATGTTTTTTGTGTCATACTGATAGGAGTCTTTTGACTGAAAGTTCTGGTTGTGGAAACTCTCTTAGAGCCACTCCTGCATGAGGGAATTTTTCCTTGTATGATTGCGATATCATCTCTTTTGTACATCACCATTATTGACAGCACTTAATGCAACGGCCTACACCATCTTAACACTGGGCCCAGAGATGTAGTCCCTCCTGGACAAACTCCGTTATCAACGCTTATGTTTTCATTTGTTGATGATTGTTATATTCCTCTTCTTTTCTGCATGCAAGTGAATACATTAATGTTCTTTTAAAATGCAATTTTAACACATCAGGAAAGTAAAAGGTCTTGGAAGGGTCCTTCGTCACACCCCAGACCTGGAACAAGTGGTATTGGAGCGGTGTTTGTGTTGATGTGAATTGCAACGTGAAAAATGGAACGTGTAATGACAGAGGATGAAAGAGCGATGTGCGAGACCATGCTCGAAATTTCCAAGAAAGTGGAAATTGTGTATGAAACTCTATAGAAAGAGACAGAGGAAAAGGAGCGATTGCAGCTTTAGTTGCAAGCCACAAAAGAGGCCATGGAAGAACTAAAGTAAAACAAACAAAATCTTGAAACAGAAAATGATGAGTTGAAGATGCGTCTACATGAAGAGAAATAGGAAAAACAAAGTTTACTACGACAACTGCAAGCAAAGGACAAGGCCTTGGAAAAGCTGCAGCATGACCCATGTGAGGTAAAATGTAGTTCTCCATCTTCATGTATGTTTCCTAATGATGATTTCACTGTTTTTGAAAATCATACCACAATAATTGGCTCCAAACTGTTGAAGAGAATGGGGTATGAAGGAAAAATCTTGGGCATTAATGGCCAAGGCATTGTCAATCCCTTCAAAGTAGAAGAATTACCCCATCAAGCAGGACTTGGGTATTTCAGGAAAGAAGTTGGGGAATGTGCTGAGACAGTTAGCGAACCACCAACGACGAATGATGAGCAGCCCTCATCAGTTCTTTCCAAATCGAAAGAGAAGGTAAAAGATGTTGATTTCCTTTCGATTTCATCTTCTCATAGTATGATGTCTATTGGAGATTTGGAGATCCCAATTACAGGGACAAACATGAGGCTCCTTACAAGGATGAGGCACGAGGAGAAATAACTTGGTGTTAATAACCAAGGCATAACTCCACCTTTGGAGGTTGTGCATGAACATTGATTTGCAGGCTCGAGATACACTAAAGGAGAGTGCTCGAAGGTGTTAGATTCATTTGAGACATCGTCGAGGAAAGAGAATGATGGGAAAACATCCCCATCATCCCATGGCAGTTTCCATTGCAGGGAGAGAGCTAAGGCAAGCTCTCATCACCATACTGACATCAGAGACAACAAAGGAAGGTATAACCATTTTGATCTTCGAATGTTCATTTTGATTATGATCATGTTGTTAATAATGAATGAAGATCAAAGCATCGAAAAACATGTACCTTTTGTGGTTTACCTAACCATACCTTTTCTAAGTGTTGGAAAAGAATGGCAGCACTCAAGAGGCGTGAAAGACCCTCTCAATAGCATGAAAAGAAATAGGTTAAGCAGATATGGAGGAAGAAAACCTATTGTAGTCATTGCAACAGAAATGGCCATCAAAGAGCCACTTGCTGGAAGCTCCATCCAGAATAGCGCCTTAAAGACAAAGCGTCGATGCGTGAACTAGGTAAAGCAGTTGTTCAACAAGCAAAACCACCTCAAGGAGGTGACCCATTCACCATAATAAGTGAAAAATGGTTTCTAGACATGTTGTCATTTCATGGTCATTCTTTTGTAAATCATTTGTTGCATTTTAAAGTGTAAAAGTGATGATGTGTTTCCATCACTTGGTCAACAACAATGATGTCTGGTCATGTTTTGAGTTGTATTTTGAGTTGCATGTTAAAACTCTAAAAGTGATGTTATGTTTCCATCACTTGTCGAAATAATAGTGTTTGGCCTTATGCATGTAAGTCATGTGTTGCAGTGATGATGAGTCTTCCATCACTTTTTGAAGCAACCATGATAGGTTGGCCTTGTTGTCATAATTGAGATATTACGTCCATTTTGTTGTAAACTTGACCACCGAATATATGTTATAAACTCGTGGAAAGTATGGGACATTTGGGTCATTAGTTGGTCATATCATTCAAGCATGTAATTTGTAAAAAAATGTACTACAGGTTGCAGATGTAGCAGATGTCAGTTCGTCTTTTAAGGCTCCGAAGAACAGAGGTGAAGGAGATGGAAGTGAGACTTTTCAGGATGCTTGTGATGCAGACAAGGTACAAAGAGATTTGCAGATTATTTTCCATGCTTTTGGAGGACCAAAAGCTCCTAAGTGGGGAGGATTGATCCAGGTGGCTCCAGAAAGACACACAGGACAAAGAGGCTCATGAATGCCTGAAAATCAAGGTATTCAAAATGATGTCATCCTAGGACCAGAGTGTAGATCTCGTCTTCCTGATCATGGAGGTGCAAATGGTTCATTAATCCGAGTCTGGACAATGAAGTTATCGTGAAAAGTGTTTGCCTTAGTTCCTCTGAAAAAGGAAGCATTTTCTCCTACAAATGGGTTTTTAGCCTTTATAAGGCAAATTGAAATCGGAGGGTCCAAAGGGGCACACTTAAGTTAGGTGGACAGGAACCCCTGATCAGCGATCTCTGATTAATTGGAGTCGGGGGCATACTAGTTGCGATATCGGGCCTTTAGAACATGCGATTTGTGATTGTTGATATCGGCGATCGAAACGATTGGCATTGGCGTATGCCAAGGTATCGGCGAAGACCCCGAGTTGTAGCGATAGTGATATGCGATGCGATCTTAGCCATCGGATCGGAAACTGATCAACGGCCAAGATTAAATTGGTGATCGGGAGATCGGCGATTCCAATACCAAGGGGCGATGCGATAGCGACAGCGATGCAATTTGGACCGTCTGATTAGAATAGATCAATGGCCCAGATCTAATCGTCACATCTGTGGATCAGCGGATTAGCGATTGGTGATCCCCCGATATACAGGGTTGTTAACATAGCGATATGCGATTGCGATATAGCACAGACCCTATGGGTTTATGGACCTAATTGAATGAAATTTGAAGTCCGCTTTATAATTTTTCGATCAGTTTTTCAATGTTTTCTGTGTATTTTTAGTTTAAATGGGAAAAGGCCTATTTTCGAAGGTTTGTTGCGCCCGCCAATCCTTCTATGCAAACGGATTTTATTCCTAAACAACATACCCCGATTTTTATGCGGCCTTGTCCCAAACGTGTTATAAAACACGATGGATGCAAAGAGCCGAGGCTAGAGATAGTGTGGGCAAGAGCTAGAGGGCCAGAGAGCCTATGCTAGAGAGCCCGAGAGCCTGTGCTAGAGAGCCCGAGAACCTGTGCTAGAGTGCCCGAGAGCCTGAATGCTAGAGAGCAAATGAAGAGGTTGCGCCCAAAGGAAAGCCGCGGAACGAGACAGCCAGACAAAGATAGAGATAGCTAGGTAGTGTCGCGAGTTACTCAGAGAAGCCTGAGTGCCAGAGAGCTACAAAGCGAGAGCGCCGAGAGCCGCAGAGCCACAGAGCGTGATCGAGGCAGTGCGAGAAGGTGAGCCAAAGAACCAGAAGGTCAGGTAGAGCCGCAGAGCTACAGTAATGTATCCAAAGCACTGCAAACACCAGATTGCCAGAGAGCTACATTGCAGATAGCCGGAGTAGTCTTCTTCTTCAAATTGATGCTGTGAGATCGAAGCAAGCTTCAGAACTTTTGATTACTTCGGTTTCAGATTGCGATAAGCTAGAAAATTAACGATGCAAGGGAAGCCAAAGTCCAGAATGGTAACGGCCCTACCTGCGCATCGACAATGTGAACAATTATTCATCGTGGATTGTTTTTCTAAAGATATGAACATCCACTTCTTCAGATGGCCCATGGTGTGAGGTATATGATTTGTTTATATACTTCTTCTTATTACATTATGCTACACAGATCCTTGATTGATATTGAGGCAGGATCTTATTTATTATATGTTGTCATGATTCCTTGCTTGATTTGATGCGGAATCTCTTATGTGATGTACTTGTTGTCATAACTCTTCATGTTATGCTTTGAGATCCCTTGTTGTATGTTGTTGGGATACTCTTGTTGTCATCATGCATGTTTTGTTTTTGAAATCCCTTTTATGCCATGTTGGCGGGATGTTCATCATGCATGTTTTTTGTGTCATACTGATAGGAGTCCTTTGACTGAGAGTTCTAGTTGTGGAACCTCTCTTAGAGCCACTCCTGCATGAGGGAATTTTTCCTTGTATGATCACGACATCATCTCTTGTGTACATCACCATTATTGACAGCAGTTAATGTAACGGCCTACACCATCTTAACACCAGGCCTGGAGATGTAGTACCTCCTAGACGAACTCCATTATCAACGCTTATGTTTTCATGTGTTGATGATTTTTATATTCCTCTTCTTTTCCGCATGAAAATGAATCCATTAATGTTCTTTTAAAATGCAATTTTAACACATCACGAAAGTAAAATGTCTTAGAAGGGTCCTTCGTCACACCCCGGACCTGGTCAGCTACATGCCTCTAAACTATGTTACAATGAGGCTTAGAGGCCTATCTATTTTTGAGAAACAATTGAAAACCCTAAACATCCAAAAACCTAACCCTAAGAGATGAAGTGCCAAAACTATAGGCCCTATTTAGGTAAATTGGTACATCAACTTCCCGGGGTCATAACTTTGGCATACGATCTCTGTTTGACGCGCACAATACCTCATTAGAAATATCTATACGGTGACTACAACTTTCGAGCAACCAACACTAGGCCATGCCCCTAGTTAGTCTTGGTTTTTCCAAAAAAATGTCGTTTAGGGCCTCAAAAATGGCTTCGGAAGTTCAGGACCTGAAAAACTAGCAAAAAAAGTAAATTGTGCTACAATTAAGGAAACTGAAAAGGACAGTGGTGGGGATCCCATTGGAATAGGAAAGTGGCCACCAACATCCACCTAGATCATGGGGTATGCATTCCTAACTATGTCTCACAACCGTATACCTATTTACATGTAGTTACAAGTTTTAATTTTCAAAGTAACATTTTTGGTTATTGCTTTCCTTGCACTTATGTCGTCATTCTCTCAGTATCGCACACTTGCTCACACCATGTGCCCTTTTCATGTCTTTTCATCACAACCAATATCATGAGTTTCTTTCCATCTATGTTGGCTTTGGTATTTTCCTCTACATTTTCTTTTTGAAATAATGATCTCATGTCATCTCGAAGCAAGACCTCCATGCACTACTCACAACTCATTTGCACCTTAACTAAACAATAGAGTTCTTTCTTCACCAAGTAGAAACTTCTTCTTTTGATCCCTTTGTTTGGTTGATAACAATTGTTAAAAAAGAGAGAGACAAATAAAAAAATATAATAGGCACAAAAATAAATGCATATCATGACAAATTCATACGAGACCAACTTTCCTTGATTCACCCAATATAGACTATTTACAAGTTCTTCAATCACTTACTAATTGTTTAGCGAATAAATAGCAACTGCACATTAATTATTAATCTAATATTCATATAAAACTTGCAAACTATCATCCACTATATATCATAATACTTTATTGTTAAATGTCAATAAAGTTGCAATATTGTAGATGTTTGTTTTAAAAAAAAATACAATGTCTTTTACAAGCCACTGAAGAACTTAATTCACACTTACATAAAATTAATGATCACACTTACCTAATAAACACACTTATCTATGTAACTAAATAGAAGTTAAACTATTTTGTAAATATCTCCTTAATTAATTTTCATTTGGTTTAATCTATTTTAAGTGTATATAAATCTAACGAGTGACATTGTTTAGTGGATTGTGTTACAATTCAACCAACCTTGTTGGGGGCAATTCGAGTTCCTCATAATGACATTAAATTGTATAAAAAATTATCTAAACATATTTATATAGAAGTTGCAAACTGTTATGCAGTATATATATATCTTAATATATTATTGTTAAATATCAATAAAATTATAGTATTTTAGAAATTTGTTTTATAAATCACTAAAAAAACAAATCACATTTAAATAAGTTAATAATCACACTCATAAAATAAACACACTTATTTATATAAAAAGATTAATTATTTTAAAACTATCTCTTACTTAATTTTCATTTAATTTAATCTATTTTAATTGTGTATAAATCCAAAGAGTGACATTGTTCGCTGGATTGTGTTACCATTCAACGAACCTGGCTGGAGGCCATTCCACCTCCTCATAATGAAATTACATTATATAAAAGATAAGATTTTCTAAAACAGGAATGGAAATTTCATTTTCGATGAAATTTGACGGATCAAAAACTCTCATAGCACAAACATTGGAAATTTGAAAAACTAAAACTTAAAACGTAACTGGCAGCAAGTTTTTTTTTATCTGCAATAGTTTTTCTTCGCCCCTCTTCGTTCTCGGAATTTGGTCTCTTGGTGTTTATTTAATTTCAATTATTATATTTTTTTGGTAAGATATAATGTATTCAGTTTTTAGTTTGACTGTATATTAGTTTATTTTAACTAAAAAATTATTAATTTTGTTAAAAATTAAATTTTAATAATATTTATTTATTTATTTTAAATTTTATTGGTTTATTAATTGATCTTTTTATTACCTAATGATTGTATTTTATTATCAAATTGTATCTCACCCTATATATATACAATACCATCTTTAATTATATATCGTCAAATCTTAATCTAAATTTCCATATACAATATAATCTTCAATTATTTACCACCAAATCTTAATTTAAATCTGTACAATTTTTATTTTTATTTTTCTAAGTAAAATTAATTCTATTAAGAAGAAGAGAAGTGATTTACAGGGTGACCGAAGTCAGTACATTGCTCTGAAGAGAGCCATCATTCTAAAAAGCCAACTTAAGCCTCCTTCCAGAGGAGAAGAAACACATGACCATGTTCTAAAACCACCCATGGAGTCCCATACATCCCAAACAAAACCAGGGGATCCATTCGTCAGCAGCCAGAAGAGACCCAAAACCCAGATGACTAAGAAGCAGCCGAGGATAGCCAAAACTTGATCAAAAAGGAGGAGGATCACCTCCAGCAAAAGCATGCTACTCATCAGGCCGTTCCTCCACAATTCGGCACCAGCCGAATTCCGGTTCATCCTCAAAAGGAGCGTTGAACTGAGCAGAGGGACCGGGATCGGCAGGCTGCATCTCCGTGTCCTGAATACCTCTCCCTGGTTCCGCTCGTGCAGGCTGTGGCATCATACCAATGCCAAGCTGGAACGCAGGGGGAGGACCATCAGCAGCTCCCGAACCTCCCGTATGACTATCAGAGCCTTCCAATTGCGTGGTTTCGTAAAACACCACAGAGATGTGTGCAGTGACCCGTGGCCGATGAAGTGAACTGTTGAAAGTAAAAATGGCTGACCCAGTTGTCGAAGGTGGCCCTGGAGGCAAATTGGATACGCGGCGCCTTCCTCGCCCACTACGGGTACTCGGATAACGCCCAGTGAACAGCGCGCTAGTGGCCGACGAGTCCAAAGTGGAGTCATTGGGGGCACGCCTGGGTTGGCCTCGACGACAACCCATTCTCTGTCGAAGGTGGGCCATAATAGGAGGGGCCTCAGACGGATATTCACCAAACACCACACTAAAGCCTTGAAAGCCCACAGAGGTGGGAGAGGACCGAACGAGACAAGATGGCTTGTTCTCCCCTGTCTTCCACCCACCCCTTTCCAGGACCATGCACAGAACAGGGCCAATGTACAGGAGGTTCGAGCTAAGGGAAGAAAAATACAGAGGCCTCCTTCTAGAGCCGGATAACATAACAGAAGGAATGCGCCAACCTTGAGACTAAAAACCTCAGAGCCAACAGAGATGGAATAGGACCGAACGGGAGCGGAGAGGCAGTTTCCTTCAATGTCCCCCCCCCCTCTTTTCAAAATCTTTACGCGAAACAGGACCAATGCACCTGAGACCCGAAATCAGAGGCCACTTCCCAGAGCCCGAACTCCGGCCAGTGCCCCAGAGAGAATTAGCAAAAACCAGACACAGCGTCTCCGCTTCAGGCTCAGAATTGACAGAGAGGACCCAGCTTAACACCTCACCTAGCTGCATCGCGCTAGCATTACCCTGCCCCTCCTTATAATTGTCTGCCCTTTCTCGATTAACCCACACCATAACTGCCTCATTGATGGAGGCCGCCATCGCTTGCAGGTCACAGCGTGCGAGAGCCGAAGCCATAACAGCAGATCCTGTAGCACTTAACGGGAGAATGTAATGGCCTGCATGCCAGGCTACCCTCCCCCGATTGACATTACACTTCACGTACAAAGTGAGCAGGTGTTGAGCCGCTCGCACCACCCCTGTCCCATCACGCTGATCGCCTCCCTATTCACCCGCATCCGGGGCTGTACAATCTTTAATTATCTACCATCAAATATTAATTTAAATCTGTACATAATTACTTACTGGTCAGCTTACCAAACTGTTAAACAACACAAAAGCAGAACGTCAAGATAAATTTGTTCTACTCATCTAAAAATTGAAGAGTGACAGGATTACTGTAATAGCGATGTCAAAATTCCCAATGTGTCATACCCATTGTTTATTTAATTACGAATAAACGGATTGTAGTTTAATTTCCAAATAATTATTATTATTTGCTTAAACCTCGTGTGGAATTGTTCAATGTGTCATAGCCATTGTTTATTTAATTACCAGTAAACGAATTGTAGTTTAATTTTCAAAATAGTTATTTACTGGAACCTCGTGTGGAATTGCATATGATTTTTTATTAAATTCATCGTAGATTTATCACGCTTAAAATTAACTAGCATTTGCACCAAATGTTGCAAAAAAAACGCCGTAAGACATAAATTGAGGAGCAATACACATATTAGATATAGGTGCAGAGTCTCTATCATCTCATGTTGGAATTTTGTGATATGCAAAGGGAATGGTTTACAAGGAAAGAATAGAATGCTAAGAAATCTGCAGTGGACTTATTAAAAAAAAAGCATTATTTTCCTCTTTCATTAAAAATATTGTATTTGAATTATGATGAAAGAAAAATATTGTATTTGAATTATGATGAAAGAAAGGGAAAATCTTTTTGTCAAGAAATCTTTTTTTTCTAAAAAAGTCAAGGGAGGGTTTGATGTATTCGAAAGAAAATACTAATACACTATAAGACAGAATTAATGAGTTTCCTGTTGACTACGCTGTTATTGTAAGTAGTCTGAACAGTGACACTGATACAGGCTAGTTCAATTATAATAGACCAGAGTCCATCCGTGGAGTAGTCTTCGTTTCTGAAATATACAAATATACCCGGCACCTCAGTCGGAGGATGCAGCTCCTCACATCATGTTTCTTCTTGAAACACTCAAACGCCATGGACCTCAATGCTTCTCTTCGTCCCCCTGGTGCTCCTCTTCGTCCTCCTGGTCCCCTGCAAGTTCGGATTAAACCTCCAAACTTTTGGCCTGAAATGAGATGATAAGTTGTGCTAAAAATGGGTGAATGTCATACATTTGTTTTATAACTATAAATTCTGCTTCATCATTACAGAACCCACCCTTCAAATATTGGCATTTGCTTGTTGGAATATAGAGACATTCATGGAGTCGCAAGAGCAGAGCCAAAAGCCTCATGTCGCAATCTTCCCTGGGTTTGGGTCGGGCCATCACATCCCACTGCTCGAGCTTGCAAAGCGGCTGACTGTGTACCATGGCTTTTCTGTCACCTTCTTCACCGCCGAATGGATGGACGGCTCTCCTCACCACACCCTGCCATCTTCGTCAAGGGACATGATCCGCTTCATAGAGCTCCCTGATGTTCAGATCGAAGGGGATCGAGGCGCCTCACATTGCTGTCCTCTCTCATCCATCCACAGACGCTTGGCCTCTCTTCGCTGACGCTTGGTTTCTAAAAAGGCCGACAGACGCTTGGCCTCTCTTCGCTGACGCTTGGTTTCTAAAAAGGCCGATGATCTAATGGCTGGAGTTTATTCCATCGTCTAACAATCGATCTAAGGCCCATAACAAGACACCGCGGCACGGAGGGGAGTTCCTCTCAGAGGGAACACCTTACGGCGTAAATATTACTGTCATCAGCAGAACTAAAAAGTGTACAGACAATATTAATAAATATTAAACATCATGCAGTAACCCGGATACTAATCCATATTGTTATTACACCGTATTTAAAAAAAAAAAAAAAAAAAAAAACCAAAAACCAATTGATCCAATGATTATGGGAATGCGTTGGAGACTAATCCATACTGTTATCACACCGTATTAAAAAAAGTCAAAACCAAAACCAACTGATCCAATGATTATGATGGTACAGAGAAAGATTAAGAACATCCATTGCAACCTGAAGAATTGGCTCATTTAGAAACCGAAACACATTGAATGAGATTATTCAACCCAATAAAATTCTGTGTGTATATGCTAGAGAGGTCAGTAGACTCATCCGCTCTGTTTTTCATTATTATAGATCTATGATCTACAGAATTTTCCTCAAATAAATGATGTAGCAATTACTTTTTCATACATGAAAAGATTATGGAAAAGTTCTGAAGCACAGAAAGTCTGTAGCAGCACTGGTACTGCCTAAGTGTCCTGGAAAAAGGTTTGATCTTTCATCCTGTTCCTGTACATGTTTTTGTGTTTCATAATACCGATGAAGCAAAGACTGAAATCATGTACCCAATTAAAAAGATTCTCTTACAAAGCAACTATAAATCGTTAGCGCAATCTGATATCTTATGCCTGTTCTTGACACGCTATTGCTGCCGCGACAAGACAGGGCTTTAAGAACATCCATTGCAACCTGAAGAATTGGCTCATTTAGAAACCGAAACACATTAAATGAGATTATTCAACCCAATAAAATTCTGTGTGTATATGCTAGAGAGGTCAGTAGACTCATCTGCTCTGTTTTTCATTATTATAGATCTATGATCACAGAATTTTCCTCAAATAAATGATGTAGCAATTACTTTTTCATACATGAAAAGATTATGGAAAAGTTCTGAAGCACAGAAAGTCTGTAGCAGCACTGGTACTCCCTAAGTGTCCTGGAAAAAGGTTTGATCTTTCTTCCTGTTCCTGTACATGTTTTTGTGTTTCATAATACCGATGAAGCAAAGACTGAAATCATGTACCCAATTAAAAAGATTCTCTTACAAAGCAACTATAAATCGTTAGCGCAAGCGACAGGTGGTAGCAAGCATTTTGTAGACACCCATACCTGAGATAAACATGGTACCATATCGATGAGGCCACACACATCCTCTAATTCAATGGCCAACAAACATGCTTTCACAAGGCCACCAAGGAGTACCACCATATAGCATGAATTGGTCGGTAAGCCCCTGATTGGCGTCCGGACTCCCATTTCTAGAATCTTCTCAATGGCGTCAAATGTCAGGAGAAATTTTATTGATTGCTTCTAGTTTCCTCAAAGGATCACCTAGCCAAACTCTCTCTGCCTCTCGATTACTCCTCCAATAATTTTACCAGGGAGTGCATTAGCACCATCACAGTGATTGAAATGACAGCAAATGCTTCTTCCTCCTTTACTTCTACATTTTTACTTAAGAATGCGTAGTTCCTCCTCCTTTTACTCACTGGTATCTTTATTCTTTAGTTTTAAGGAGCAGCATTGGTACTCCTACAATATGTTGTTGCAGTCATACTTTTGAGTCTCATTGACCTATTTTTTGGTTGTTCATGGACATTAATAAAATTATCTATTTTCGTTATTTTTCTATGAAAGTCAGGCTTGAATTTTTGCATTCAAATTTCAGGGCAGGTGGTAGTTTTGAATACCACAATCCACAATTTTACATTACCTTTAAAGGGTTCCTTCATGAAAAAGGCATGTAGCTCAGTCATAGAGCATCCTGCAGGCTGGGATTTGATCTTTGGTTTGTTTCCTAGCCTGTCCAGTTTTCAGGAAGTTTTACTGTGATGAGAAAATTACAAAACAAGGGTACACAAACTGCTAAGAAGTCAATAAGCACAGAAAGGTCTAACAACCATGTAAATATATTTAGCATGATTCATGAAACAAAAAGACAGCAAATGATTTACCCCCTGAGAACCTGCCTGCCTCATTAACTTCTCTATCCAGGACTGCGGCCTCTGTCTGGGTTTCTTCCACACAGAATGTTGATAATTGTTGCAAAGACTGCCTCAACACCATGTACAGGTCTAGTAGAGGATTAATGAGAGCTTCCTTATTATCCTGGAGGAACCTTGTTACATCCCTCTGCAGAACAATTGTCCAATTCAGCTCACGCCAGTCCCTGAAGGGTTGGTGCAGCCCTCTGAAAAATCTGCAAGTATGATCTAGGAAGCAATTCTCTTTGATACATTTGCAGATTTTTATGGGTCTTCTTGCAGAACCCAAAGGGCTTTAAACGCTTGTTCAATTCTGTGGCCAAGGAATCCACTACCATTGCTTCCAATTCCTTCTGCATGGACATAAAGTGTGCCCTTTCTGCCATGTTGCTAAGAACTACTGGATAAAAATGCCAAACCACAACACTGAGGGCCTGCATGCTGGTTAAACTTAAAAGCCTGAGGAAAGGTAGAGATTTGGCTGACAAGACTTCTTTGGAGACAATCAATTGTGAAAATGACCATCCAATTAATGAGAGAGAAATTTTCTACTTGAGTTCAACCCAGATTAATTCCCTTGCAAAGGAATGCTGATCTACAAAGCATCAACAAAATACAAATGAGAGGAGAAGGAAACAACTAAAATCCAGCAGTGCTTGGAATGCAATCCGTCATTTGCAAGGGAAGCAATAATGCTTTTCTTCAGATTGTAGGTTGCTGAAAAGAAGAGAGCAATAATATTTATTTTTGCAGATTCTGCACTTCTTTCATCCTATTAAAGCAGCAAAAAAAATTAATTATCGTTTTACATTTTAAGAATAAGATATTTGGAACCCTTTCATATGATAGGTGTAATGTCTTTCAACATGCATTGGGGTTTGTAAGTTTGAGAAATTTCAATGGGCATATGCTAAAATCGGATCCTCTGTTTATTCTGATAACTAGATAAATATGTGTATGCTATTTCTAAACAAAGACGGAATTTAATACTTACAATTACCATCGTTCTTTGGTTTTGAACTCTTATCAAAGGAAAATTCAATCAATCCATATTCCTCGATCCCACTAAATCTTGTTTTAGATGTTGAGAATTGCTAATTTATTTGTTTTCACAATTGCAGCTGTAAATGCTGATGGCTTCTTAGCACGGGATATAACATTCGAAAATGCAGCAGGGCCAGGTAGTCAACAAGCGGTAGCCCTAAAAGTAGATAGTGATCACTCTGCCTTCTACAACTGTGCCTTTCTTGATCTTTCATCCTGTTCCTGTACATGTTTTTGCGTTTCATAATACCGATGAAGCAAAGACTGAAATCATGTACCCAATTAAAAAGATTCTCTTACAAAGCAACTATAAATCGTTAGCGCAATCTGATATCTTATGCCTGTTCTTGACACGCTATTGCTGCCGCGACAAGACAGGGCTTTAAGAACATCCATTGCAACCTGAAGAATTGGCTCATTTAGAAACCGAAACACATTGAATGAGATTATTCAACCCAATAAAATTCTGTGTGTATATGCTAGAGAGGTCAGTAGACTCATCTGCTCTGTTTTTCATTATTATAGATCTATGATCTACAGAATTTTCCTCAAATAAATGATGTAGCAATTACTTTTTCATACATGAAAAGATTATGGAAAAGTTCTGAAGCACAGAAAGTCTGTAGCAGCACTGGTACTGCCTAAGTGTCCTGGAAAAAGGTTTGATCTTTCATCCTGTTCCTGTACATGTTTTTGTGTTTCATAATACCGATGAAGCAAAGACTGAAATCATGTACCCAATTAAAAAGATTCTCTTACAAAGCAACTATAAATCGTTAGCGCAATCTGATATCTTATGCCTGTTCTTGACACGCTATTGCTGCCGCGACAAGACAGGGCTTTAAGAACATCCATTGCAACCTGAAGAATTGGCTCATTTAGAAACCGAAACACATTGAATGAGATTATTCAACCCAATAAAATTCTGTGTGTATATGCTAGAGAGGTCAGTAGACTCATCTGCTCTGTTTTTCATTATTATAGATCTATGATCACAGAATTTTCCTCAAATAAATGATGTAGCAATTACTTTTTCATACATGAAAAGATTATGGAAAAGTTCTGAAGCACAGAAAGTCTGTAGCAGCACTGGTACTGCCTAAGTGTCCTGGAAAAAGGTTTGATCTTTCTTCCTGTTCCTGTACATGTTTTTGTGTTTCATAATACCGATGAAGCAAAGACTGAAATCATGTACCCAATTAAAAAGATTCTCTTACAAAGCAACTATAAATCGTTAGCGCAATCTGATATCTTATGCCTGTTCTTGACACGCTATTGCTGCCGCGACAAGACAGGGCTTCATTGAGCTAAAAATGTCTGTACACAACTCTTTCTATTAAAAGGCCACAAAAAACCAAAATTTCTATGTTCTGATTATCATACTAAAGTCCTGTCTGTAATCTTTGCATCTACAGAAAAATCCACCGCATAATATATACATTATGGCGGAAGAAGTAATTTGATACTGATCTTCTCTGACCACCAATGGATCCCAATACCACAAGCCAAGATTCTAGTTTCACTTGCCTTCTGCATTACGAGGAGGAGAGGAGCTCCAATAACTGATGCAAAATATTACTCCTCAGACTTCAGAACCATCGGCAGTGGAGGCAGAGGACAATTCCTTGGCCAGAAATGTGGGCTTTTCATCACCATGCATAATCACAAGGACTTTCTCCTCTTTATCAATTTCCTAGCTTAAATCCTCCTCTTTTCCTTCAATAATTCCAGGGTTCACACGCTCTGGATCATTTGCTTCCACTTGACCACCCCCTATTTTCCACCAAAAGCACAGAAGAACCATGGATGTGAGGCCTATCAGAGCCAGCATGCCTGCAACTCCAACGAATAAATACAGGGCAGGAGAATGCCTGCAACTCCAACGAATAAATACAGGGCAGGAGAATGCCATCGCAAATGTGTCCCTTCATCATTACAGAACCCACCCTCACATCCCACTGCTCGAGCTTGCAAAGCGGCTGACTGTGTACCATGGCTTTTCTGTCACCTTCTTCACCGCCCGAATGGATGGATGGCTCTCCTCACCACACCCTGCCATCTTCGACAAGGGACATGATCCGCTTCATAGAGCTACCTGATGTTCAGATCGAAGGGGATCGAGGCGCCTCACATTGCTGTCCTCTCTCATCCATCCACATTGCTGTCCTCTCTCATCCATCCACAGACGCTTGCTGTCCTCTCTCATCCATCCAGAGACGCTTGGCCTCTCTTCGCTGACGCTTGGTTTCTAAAAAGGCCGATGATCTAATGGCTGGAGTTTATTCCATCGTCTAACTATCGATTTAAGGGCCGATAACGAGACACCGCGGCACGGAGGAGAGTTCCTCTCAAAGGGAACGCCTTACGGCGTAAATATGGAGAAAAATACACGACGTAAATATGGAGAAAAATACAAATACATATTGATGTTGCGATTGAAAGATATATGATGTAATGTTTTATGATATTTTATGATAATTATAATTAATAAAAAATTAACTAATAATTATAATTTTAAAAAATAATTTAATTTTAAAGATAGAAGTTTTTATTATGGAAAAAAGGTGTTTAAAAATGTGAATGATAAAAATATAAGTAATTATTTTTATAATATATTAAAAAAATGATATAATAGAAAATAAATTTAAGTTAATGAGCATTTAATTTATAAATGTTAAAAGATATAGTAAGTAGTGATATAGGTAAATTTTCATTTTTAAAATGTGAAGAATAAAAGTATGGGAAGTTATTTTTATAATATATTAAACGAAATCAAAACTATAATGTAATTTCTTTTTTTCTATAGGGCCAAAATGGGTCAAAGTTGTAATGACCAAAAATGGAGAATGCAAATATTTACAAACATTGTTTCTACTTGTCTTTCATTACATATATAATGTTTCAAGTGAAGATCTCAAATGCCAATTGTTTTTATTAACCATGACTTGTGAAGGGTGCTTTTTAAAGTTATAAATTAATATTCCTAAATATTTATTTCTAATCTTAAAAAAAATATATGATATCATTGTAGAATTTGACTCTGTATATTTTTTTTTCTTTAATCTCATGTTTTGAGTTTTTACCTTTTTTCTTTTACTAGTTGTTGTTTCTGATATAGGCTTTCATTTTGCTAAATCTTCATAATTTTTTTTATTTAGATTCATCTTAACTTTAGATCTATAAAGTACCGAAAGAGATTAAATCTCTTTTTATAGTAAAAGAGGTTTGTATCTCAAGAGATTTGATCTCTATGGATGAGTGGTAGATCCACCGAGGGTTAAGATGGATCTAAGTTGGTATTAATATTAATATTAGATGTTTTTTTACATGGCATGATAACAAAATTAATATTTTCAAATATTACAACTTTGATGTGGAAATATTTATGTCATTAAAAATTTTAATATATCTATACGATATGGTTTTTCCTTTTAAAGATTCATTTTACAAATATTTAATTAAAAGAAATATTAAAATATTTAGGAGTCAGATTTTTTATTCTTCGTGTTGTAGTTTTTTTCTATAATTATTTTCATTTTTGTTTTGGGTCCATATTTTTATTTATTTATTTATGATTATTAGGCAACATATTTATTAAGATATAGAAAACTGATTAGACTAAAAATTTAGTTAAATTATAAAATATAATTAGATGTTTTAGTTTATATTCAATACTTCATAACTCATATTAATTTCTGAAAATTAAAAGCTTATTTCTTATTTTATTATAAAAGCAAGAAATATCTCTATATAAAATTTCAAACCACATTAAAAAATAACATTTTATTGTACCAATTATTCAACCATTTAATCATTCTATTAAAAAAAAGAAAGGACCATTACAATTACACACGAATATGTTTGTAATTTGCTCAATTAATTTGTATAAATATCATTCTCGAATTTTATGCAAAAAAGATTAAGAATAAAAGCCAACTGTTAAGAATAAACTATTCCAATTTTTCTTTTTTAAATAGAGCTAATCATTGCCACTGTAAAAGTCGAAGCTAAACCATAAAGCGTGTTTCTTAGCTAAATAAAACTCTTATCGTATCAATCTTTTTCGTTAAACCATAAAGCGTGTTTCCTAACTCGACAAAACTTTTATCGCATCAATCTTTCAAGTGAAGCACGTCTTTGAGTTTTGAAATTACGTTGGTAGCAGGTTGCGGTGCAGAAATAAGTACCCGCTAATAATCTTCGTTGGGTTGTCTAAAAATTATGTATTTCCCTGTCTTAAAAATCATGGAAGTTATAATTATATTTTAAAAAAATCGGGTAGAGATTTTTGTAAATCTAAGTAAAAGTTGTCAAAATTCATAATTTTAACCGTTCTAGATTTTTTTAAATGCGCTGAATCCATTTCCACCATCAAAAATATGATTCAAACACTGTATTTACAAGATTTTTTGAAAATTTTTACCCGAATTCTGGCCACTTTTAACCATCTAGAGAATTCCTCCGGCTCCCTAAACGACACCATCCTCATTACCTTTTCTCATTTACCCGTGGAGTACTGCAATGACCATCAGCCACCACAGAAAATGCTGGAGAAGAAAGCAGTATGTAATGGAATTTTGCTTTTTGAGTGATACAACCCACCATGGACTTTTATTGAACTCCAACCCTTTATTGTATCTGTGGATGGCTTGGTGTGCGTCTCTCCATGGAAAAGATGGCTCTATGAGTTACTCTAAGTTATTAATTGTTATATATATATATATATGAATGATTGGCTCTATGAGTCACCCTAAGTTATTAATTGTTATATATATATATATGAATGATATATTAATATGGCAGTTAATTAAGAAAAAATTATACAAATATTGAAAATATATTAATATAAAATAAAAATACAATAATTTAGGGAAAAAATTGAATAACAGTTGTGAAACTAATAAGAATAAAAATATAGAAAAATGCAAAGAGGGAAGCTAGAGATGAAGAAAAAGTAATGTTTTTATTACAAAGTGGATGGGTAGAAAGATGTTGAAAGGTTAGGTAGATTTTCCATTTGATTTTATTTTCAAATTTATCACTTAGATAAATATGACGATTATGGTTTATAAATAAAAAAAAATTATATATTTCATGATATTTTGGTGTAATCATTTTATTATTTTTGGAACTTACCACACAAAAGTTTATTAACCAAAATTCTATTTACAATGGATTTTATGAATTCAATTATGGACCATCTTTGAATATTTCTAATTGCTAATCACTGATTTTAGCTATCTAAATTTATTTCATCTAATTAATAATTCATGGAAATTTTTTACCTTATAAAATGAAGAGGTAATAGTTTACCCATTATAAGGTTTATCTTTGTTTCAAGATGGTTTAAAGAAACAAAAAATATTAAAAATTAAATTTAGTAATGAGTTTTTTTTTAAATATATATTTTTTATTAATTAAATTCAAAGTATGTAAATAAATATTTATTTATATATTTTTTATTAATTAAATTCAAAGTATACTAGCACAACCACATTTACCAATGTGGTTGATATACGCTGATAGGCATATATCCACCACCCACCTCATTAATAATTGCTAAGTGTATTTTGTTAAAAGCTAACTATTTCTCATTAAGAGTTGTGTTTCCTCCTAAGAGGTTACATGTTCAAAACCGGAGGGGGTAGAATATGTATGCCTTTTTAGACTTAGTAGTCAAATTGTTGGGTCTCTTGTCCCATAAACAAGGGGGGCTCATACACCAATTTGGTGTCTGGCTTGGCCATGACCTTAAAATTGGATAATAATAATTGTCATTATTAATAACTATATAAATAATAATAGCCATATTATTTATTATTTATATAATTATACTTATTATATTAACATTATTTTGTATATTAATATAATATTAGTTATTACATAAAATTTTGCTAATATATTAATAATTATATTTAAAACTATAATATAATGCACGGTAACAATAACATTTAATTATTATTGATGATGATGATGATGATGATGGTTAACGTCCGTTGAGACCGAACTTGGTCTATTGGACCTAAACTTGGTCTATTGAACCTAAAGAAACAGATTATTTGGTTTGATTTAAGATTTTATTCCTATGCTCAAAAAGCTTGGAGAGAAGCCTCTCGAGCTCACGATAATTTTGACATTGTAAAAAGCTAGGAAGGTCAATATTGCAACAAAGATTATGAAACTGAAATCTTATGTGGTTGTATGTGGGGCACTCTAAGAGGAAGTGGTTTTCATCCTCGATGTTCCTATTCTCACATATATTGCAGATCCTTTCCATCCATGGTGTTTTAGAAACTGCCCAATGACCTATTTCACTATGGAGCTCATGAGAATTCATTCTTATCTTTGCTATATTAATTTTCTTCTTTGAGCTAGTTAAAATAGAGAGATATTTTTGATCTTCTAGGGTGGGGTTGATGACCTTCTTATAATAACTTAATTTTCTTTTAGCCGTTAAATCTTTCTCACACCACATTTTTTCTTTGAACTTAGAAGTAACAATGTCTTTAATGTTATTAATGTTTTGCAATGCATCATTCTCGTTGATCTCCCATTAGTCTAACCAGGCCCTCGTGTCTTTACACCACCCCTGTTTAAGCCTTAGGTGGTTTTGGTTGGAATTTAAAGCTAGCTTAGGAAGTCTATGATCTCCTATGTTATTGAGTTTGTGCTTGTATAGCAAAAGCCTAATCATAGCTAGGCTCTCGATAGGGGAAAGACCTACTTCTATAAGGAGAATAGGATAGGGTGTATTACTTTTAATTTTCAGGTTATATGTTATAAAACGCTTCTGGATTTGCTCAATATTTCTCCAGGATTCTCTAGAGATGCTGCAACCCCAAACCTCACATCCATATAAGATAACAGGAGTGACTAAAGTTTCAAAGAGGAACTTCTTTTTATCCCACATTACGAGGTTTGTCATTTTACAATTATTTTCAAGACCAAAATAAGCTTTCCACCCCCCATTAATCCTTTTCTCAATGCTATAGTTCCAGTTGAGCTTGTGATGAATATCAATTCCTAGGTACTTGTAAGAATACACTTCCTCCAAGTTATTATTGTCATACATAAAATTAGCGTAAGTGTCCTTCTTGGATTTGATAATCACAACTTTTGTTTTGTCAGTGTTAACAGTCATACCCATGGTAGAACAGAAATCCTTAAGAAGCCTGATTTTCTTATCAAGATCAAATGGGCACCTTGTGAGAAGAAAAATATCATCAGCATAGAGAAGAAGGATGACGACTATCCCAGCTAAGATTGTGCCATCACATCCTGCTTCCTCTAAATAGCCTTCGAGCTTGTCGATGTAAATGCCAAATAGGGTAGGGGAGAGGGGAAAACCTTGTTTAACTCCAATATTACAATATTACACTTAATATCTTTCGACCACCCCTCATTGCTCTTTAGCTTGGCAATTACATTCTCGTATAACCTTATAACGGCAGCTGTCAACTCGAAAGGAACCTTTAGCTCTTCTAATCTATTCCAAAGGTTGTTTCTAGGAACCGTATTGAAAGCCTTTCTAAAGTCCACAAAGCAACAAAAGAGATTGGATTTATCATTACGACATTCCTCCACAATGATCCTAAGTGTAACGAGGTGGTCTATTGTTGAGTGATGCCTTCTGAAACCCGCTTGGCCTTTAGCCCACTTACCTTCACTTTCAAGGCATATGCTCAACTTCTTTTCCAAAATACTACCATATAACTTGGCTAAGAGAGGGCTAATCATCATTGTCTGATAATTGGAGGGGTTATTTATATCCCCACTTTTAGAAATAGGGATAATGAGGCTCTCAATCCAATGTTCAGGGAACCCTTGCTTGACTGCTTGATTGAAAAGCTTGTGGATGTGGGGGATGAGGACAAGACACCCAATTTTTAAGATTTCCGCCTGGTAGCCTTCAATGTCCTTAGCTTTCCCATTAGCCAGGCGATTAAACCCAAACTCAATGTCTTCTAAAGAGAAAATTTCTTTCGTTGTGAGCAGGGTTTCCGAGTTATCCATGACATTTGGAGATTCATAGAGCTTTTTAAGATAGGAATTCCAATCGTGTAGAGCAATTTTATTATTATCTTTAGTTTTCCTAGTCAGAATCTGCCTCAAAAATTTCTTAGGAGCTCCCTTCGAGAGGTGTAAGAGATTCTCTTGTCTTTGACGAATATCCTGCTTCTTTTCCTTTTAGTTAGGGCTTTGTATATTTTTATCTTGTCCATTTTAAGAGATTCATCAACAGCTTCCTTAATTGCTCTCCTCGCACTTTTACAATCTTTGTCATACCATGGGTTGGTTTTGCTATTTATTTTATTATTTGAAACTTCAATTGAGAACTTGTTAATAGAATATGAGAGGGTTGTAGTAAAATTATGATAGAGATCTTCTATGTTGTCTATACTAGATAAAGGAAGCAAATTAGTTTTTAATTCATTTAGAAAGAGATCGTTTTTATTTTTATCAAATATTAAGTTCTTTTGGTTATAAGGATTATTTTCCATGGGATCTCTATGCATGATAAAATTGAGAGTTATAAGTAAAGGCCTATGATCAGAGTCAGGCTCGTGGTCGTTTAAGATGTCAAAATTTATTATTTCGTTGTATAACGGGAGATCGGAAATAACATAGTCTACCACGTTGCTACCAAGTCCATGGATGCAGGTCATCTTGCTGGAATTGGGCCACTTCTTTAGACCGTTGCAAATTATGAGATCTTGAGCACTACAGAGCTTGACTAGCTCCGACCCAAATAAATTTTCCCTGAGGTCTTCAGAGCTCCTTTTGTACCTACTAGCCAGAGTAGGGTCTTCATCTAACCAAAGAGGATTAGGGTTGGAATGATTGCTTAGAATAATAGCTTGGTTGCTTAAAGTTCGAGCATTAAAGTCACCTATTAAGAGGATATTACCTTCATTCCTTAGGCTAGAAATATCATTCTCTAAGCTATTGTAAGGGCTATTTTTATCTAGATTCTTCTTCTTATAGAACTTAGAATTGATGGGGGGAAATAACATATTGCTATGTAGGTCTTTCTATTATTAATGTCATTCATCTCTATCCAACTATATTGGTTGTGAGGGTCGTTTCTATAAATCCTAGCATAGGGGGAGATGTTATTCTTAATGTAACAAGTTATTCCCCCAATGCCTCTACGGGAGGATCACTTGTTCCAGGTAGACCATAACGTAAAGCCATCTATGTTAGGGACCTTAGATTCTTCGTGCTCCCAAGTTTCAACAAGCAAAATAATATCAACATCATTTGAGATCCAACTTAGCTTGGGGCCTTTGTTCCATGGAAAACCTCGACAATTCCAAGAAAGGATCCGGAGCATGTTGAATTGCTATTTATTACTATCTTTTTGGTTTCTATCTCGAATAAAGGCTTTTCTATTTCTGATTATTGCCCATTTTCCTTCCTTTCTAGCTTCTTTTACCTTTTGAACCTCCTTTCTTAATTCTGCTTGATCTTCTGGAATGAGATCTTCATTTATAAATATTCTTGTTCCTTTTAGACTTGAGGTTTTACTAAGTATGTCATACTTATGATCAGTAGAGCTCACCTTTATTCAGATTAGTCTTCCTTTATTCTCGGTTAATTTCCCCAACCTTGTTGCTTCTGTGAGACACGTTGTTTCAATTTGTAATCTATTATGTAATTTTGTCTGGGCTATGGCTAAAGTATCCTCATCTACTTCCTCTTTTAAACCGAAGATTATAAGGTTCAAGGCCCTTTTGTTACGCTCGTGGTCTAATTCTATTAATTTTTTCATTTCATCTTTAATTGGTTTGATATCTAATTTATCTACCACATTATTTAGGGTGAGGTGGCTATTAACTTTTTCTTCTAGTTCTTTAAACATGTCTTTCATTTTAAGACTCTCTAAAGTATCAACATCTCCTTATTGGGATGTTTGATTAGTATCTTGGTTTTTTTTTTCTATAATCTGCAACCTAGTCTCCATTGCCTCCATTTTATTCTCTAATAGTTCTATTTTATTTTCTATTTGTTTTTGGATCGTGTCTTGAAGAGATGGAAATTTGTTTTCCAGCATGGCTTCTAACTCTGTTTGTAGCTTGGCTTCTCTTTCTTCTCTACATTTCTCAAAAGACTCTATATACTCATAAAGGCCTTGTAGAGTAACTGTGCTAGGTTTGCCTTTGGTAATCTTTGATAGCTGTGGTGAAATATTCATTCTTGAAAATATATGAGCAAATATGTATTAGAAAAAGATAAGGAATGTGTGCACCTGATATCAGCAAACCTGATTGTAGATCGCCTGTGTAACATCCCTATCTGTAAAATATTCATTAATGAAATAGTAATTCTTTTTAAAGAAATTACGAGTTAGTTTCAACAAATTCTTGATTGTCCATAACGCTGTCAATTAAGTATGGCAGACGGGGGCGCGTATGGCGGCGTGAGAAATGGGAACTGATTTGGGAAATCAAGAAAAGGGAACGAGGAGTTGCCTGGGAGGAGGATTTTTTTTTTGGTAAGAATGAGGCGGAGGGAGAAGGCGCAGAGATCCCATAGGATTATACAGTAAGCTCTTGTTTGGTTATTTCAGCATTCGATAGTGCTTCAGTCTGAATGTGGAATACAGAATTGTTTGATTTCGAATGTACTAGCCAAGCCGACCCTTAAGGCGACAAGCGATGGCATAAATTTCGATAGTTTTCCTTTATGAAGGTTCTGTGGCAGAGGCCATGATTGTTCTCCGAATCCCTCTGCAAGATTGCAGTATGGGGCGGCTACCGAAACTCGTTTAAGGAAGGCCGTGAGCCTGTTATGTTGTTGGGATGTATAAATCATAATCTATTTGAACAAGAATGATTACCCCTGAATTTATATGATATCTCTGTAATAGAATATGAACGCAAGGATTTGATAGCGGGTTGAGTTTCCAGTGATTATTGGCCACAAAAGTTGATAATCCTATAGAAGGGTTTTCAAATATCCTTTGATGAACTGAAGTCGATTTGATTGGGGACAAATTGTATTTCTCTCCGGAGTGTGTGCGTTTATTTCCAGTTGAAGAGAGTGAATACGAGGGAGACATCACTGATGCATACGCGCAGTAATTGAGGCGATTCGGAAGGAGGAATCGAGCAAGACGAGCATGGCTGTAATATTGTGACAGAGTGGCGCCTCTCCCCACAAAGGGTGAATTGATACCTTAGTTGAAGTTGGAATGCATCCATGAATGGTTTGTCTCGCATTCTTCCTGCCCTTTCCTAATTCTCCACAAGGAAATTCTCACGCCCAGATCTAAAGATAGGTAACTGCATTCTTTAGAAAGAATTTTTGTGCATGCGTTAGAAGAATGATCATTATTATATGTTCTCTTTGTAAAGAGAATAGGCTATGCATGTGGTAATGTATAGGGTAAAGGATGGGCTAATTTATCTGTTTCTTGGTTAAAGAATACTTAAATTAGTTCATGCTTGTATCATTATTCTATGTTCTCTTTGTAAAGAGAATAGGCTATGCATGTGGTAATGTATAGGGTAAAGGATGGGCTAATTTTTCTGTATCTTGGTTAAAGAATACTTAAATTAGTTCATGCTTGTATCATTAAAAGACTATGTCCACTGCATATATTAAAAGAGGAATATTAGGATTAGCTAATGGCTCAAAGAACAGTCATCTTGATATGGTGATGTGTTCTTTGTATGTTAGCAGAACTATGATAAAATCTTGACCATTGTGTTTTATGTTTTAAAAGAAGCATGAACTTGTAAACTAATGGTTAGATCTCTTAGAGAGAGATATGCACAAGTGTGAATGAATCTACTTGAATAGATGTACTAGTTAGATAGTATGATATGCTTGCTCATGCAGATGAGTAGATGATAAAAGATCATTTGTAGAGGTTGTTTAAGGATCTATTGATATTGTAGCTAATCTTGTGCCAAGATTGTTGTCAACAGCATTGACAGGAAAAGATGGCGGTTGGTGCCAAGGATTGTATTGATTAACATTGGCAGGAAAAGGATTATTCGTCCATGCAGATGAGTTCGAGTTGCAGCATTGTCCATTGCCAGAACAATTATGCCACAAGGAATGTTGCATGTGGCGGTATGTAAATAAAAGATTACATGAACTTGTATTAGCTTTTAGCTAGCTATGTGACAGCTTAATGATAATTCATTGTAAAGATTTTAAGACAATGGTTAAGGGATGGAATCCCTTATAAACCATTGAGTGAGGGGTGAAAACCCTCACGAGCGTTTAATAAGAAGATTAAACGTTTGCTGGTTTTCACCCTACGGGGTTTCCAGGGTATTTCCGTGTTCAATGGTGTGATTGATGTGATTGCCTTTTGTGTCAGATGGATGATGTTGAATCCTTGATGTTGATGGTTCTTTATTAGATTGTATGATTATCTAATATGTTAAGGTTATCAAGAAATGGATGCATGGATTCATGAGACAGTTTATGTTATTTCAGTGATGATTAAAGATTATGCAATGCTTATGAAACTTACTGTCTTTGATGGCAATTTACTTGCACCAATGAATATTATATTTAATGGTTAATAATGAATTGAGGAGTTGTGAATTGGTTAATTACTTGTGGTAATTTGTACGAAAAATTCTAACTCCCTACTTTTTCCTGCGAGGTTATCGGGGTATGTGACAGCCTGTGCTCACAGTAGCCCGCAGGCCTGATTAGATCGGGAGCAATATTCTCGAGAGCAATGGTCATTGCAATTTTCCCTAGAGCCGCAGAGGTTTTCTGGATTCCCGGGATCTTCACTCCTCCAGTTTTGAATCGAACCGCCAGAGGTAATAGAACCATGGATTTTAGTCGAACCTGCAGAAGTAATTATTCAAAACCCATAGAAGTTTTAATCGAACCGCATTCACAACCATAGAAGTTTTAATAAAACAGTAGAGGTAATAGAACCGCAGAGGTATATATATTTGTTTTTAATCGAGCCACATTCAGAACCACCGCAGAGGCAATCTATTATGGAATGCGCGAGCCCAGAAGTTTTAATCAAACCGCATCACATCCGCGAGCCCAGAAGTTTTAATCGAACCGCATCAAAGGTATATATATTTGTTTTTAATCGAACCGCATTCGGAACCACCGCAGAGGTATATTATATTTGTTTTTAATAGAATTGTGAATATGTTTTATATATTTACTTTGAGTATATTAATAATATTAATTATATATAGACTATAATTAAACTAAATTTTTTTTTTTTTTCAGAGAGAAATCATCATATGGCCGAAGCCCGCAGATTTTTACAATATATATGGCCGAAGCCAGCAGAATTTTTTACGGCATAGCCGTTACAAATATCGTTCAAACATCTCCATAGCGTGGGGGTCATCAAATATGCGCCTCCGCAGGAATCGAACATGGCTGGGGGGTGCGAAAGCCATCCGCCCCAGCCATTACATCATGTGCATAATTAAACTAAAATATATTATAGTATTATCAGAAAGAAAGAAAGATATATATATATATATATATATATATATATATTATAAAATTTAAATTTTAGGGTTTAAATCCATATATTAATTTTTTTTGGGGGGTTTATTAACCTTTTTGTTTTAAATATTGATCTCAAGATATTAATAATTTTTAGAAGTTAATATTTTAAACCCAACAATTAATAAATTGAAGAGATTAAATTACAAATCCAAGGAATTATTGATATCATAAACCAAAGCAAATAATAAACCCCAAGTGTTTAATATTATAAACCCAATCAATTAGTAAACTCAAGGGATAAATATTATAAACCTAAAAGATAAAAAAAAAAAAAAACAAAAAATCAATATTAAAAGCACATGGGATTAATAAATCCTAACAACTAACATTTTAAATCCAATGTATTAATAAACCCTAGGAATTAATATTTTAAATTCAAGGGATTAATAAACCCAAGAGATTATTAATATTATAAACCCAAAGGATTAAATTGTAAACCCAAAGAATTATTAATATTATAAACCTAAGGGATCAATATTAAATACAAGGGATTTATAAACCTAGAAATTAATATTTTAAACCCAAGAGATTGATATTTTAAACCTAAGTGATTGATAAACCCACAAGATTATTAATATTATAAATTGAGGGAATTAATAAACCCTAGAGATTGTTAATATTATAAACCCAATCACATTAGTAAATGTGGTTGAAAAATGCGAATAAATGTTAATGTTATAAATCTAATATTAATCATAAAAAACCTATTATTATTATAATTAATAATAATTATTAATTTATATTAATTATTAATTATAAAGTAAAATATTAATCATAAAATTAATATTCATATAGATAAATATATAATAATAAAAATATTAAAAAATAACTATTATAATAAAAATATTATTATTATTATTATTATTAAATCTAAGACTTTTGTGATCCATATTGTAAATAAATGTCTTTTAGATTAATCACATCATTAAGATTGGGTCGATGTTTCAAACCAATTAATGTGGTTCATCCTTAGGATAAGGTGAAAAAATCAATCAAACTTCAAGAATAAATAGTATGGATGCATCATTGTCTAGAGTTAGTCATTGGAAACTAGTCGTTAGTGAATCAATTATTAAGGTAAACAAACTAATATTATAAAATTGTTGAATAAATAATTCCTAACAACCAATTTATAATATTATTTTATTTACCCTACTAACTAATTCACTAATAGCTAGTTTCCAACGGCTAACTCTAGGAAATCATGCATCTATGATATTTATTCTTGAAGATCGACTGATTTTTTCACCTTGTCGTGAGGATGAACTACACTAGTTGGTTCGAAATGTCCACCCAATCCTAATGATGCGATTATTCCGAAAGAAATTTATTTACAATACTACTATTATTATTAGTTAACATTATTATTTTTATTGCTAATAGAATTTAATGTCATTATTATTTAATAAATATTAATAATAATTAATTAACCATAAATAAATAAATTATTTATTAAAAATATAAATATTATTTTTTAATAATTTATATTATTTATTGTTAATAATAATAACAGTAACCATAATATTGTTAATTTAATAATAATTAATTATTATTTTATTATTATTGTTTATTTTTAATTAATAAAAAAAAAATTCTCTGTAAGGCTAATTCTATTAAAAGATACAAAAAATATAATTACAATGAGGCCCCAGCCTCAGCCGTTATAGACGATGTTCATCAAGAGTATCTAAACTACCCCATATTTGGGGAAACCAGTTTGCCATAGCAAAAAACCAAACTTGAGACCTTGACCCAACACAGAAGAACTCAGAAGAAGTTTTGACACAACACAACATGACACAGATGAAGTTATGGCATAACCGCCTTTCGATAAGACAAAAAACAAACACAACAAGTGACTTGACCAAACCAGTCAGCAGCTGAGACCTTAGTTGGCGCGTGGGTGGCAGCGGATGCCACGTGGCTTCATTTGGGTTCATCCTGGTCTGGAGTCTCCTCGACTATGTGACAAGCGTACTGATACCAGTCCTCGTCCGCTTCCGCCACGCCGCCTTCCGCCATGCCACCTGGAGGCTCCCTCGCAGGAAGATTGTCGCTCGAGTTGCTAGCCATAGCCATCAAAATAGACGCTTCAACAAAGCTGCCACCTGGCTGCCGAATGTCTTCAGCATTTCCTCCTTCTGCATGCAGTCCGCCACTCTGAATTCCCCTGCCTTCTTCCTCCGGGAGCAGCTCAGAGTCACGGCCAATTCCACGACTGCGTTCCTCCTGAAGCTGCATTTCTGAGTATCTCAAAAGAGCGCCGTGCTGCTCACTTTCTTCAGAGAAGACAATGGTAACGTTTGCAGTGATGATAGGTCTATTCAAGTTGCTCTAGAACCTGAATTGAGTTGAGTGAGGGACCAAACTGGGGGGAGAGGAAATGTGGCTGTATGAAGCCTGAAATCTCTATGCTCTGCAATTGAAGCCTGCACATGACCCCAACCACTGCGAGTGTAAGGATAATGTTTGTGAGGCGAGCTAGGAGGGGGAGGATTTTCATGGGGAGGAGAAGGTGAGGCAGGTTTGGAGATTTGTGCTGCCTGTGGGTGAGTGCTGCCACCACGAGTACCACCTTTACGACTCCTCATTCGATGATGGACCATGTCAATATGGTGGGAAGGGAATTCAGCAGGATAGAAGGTCGGGAAGGAAAGCAAAGTATGAACAGAGGGCGACTGGGCAGGATTCAGAGGGCAAAGCCTGGAATGGGAATAATGATGCCCATTTCCAAGGTCGACACAACACAGAAGCCAGCAGCGGCTCCCGGTAACAGTCCTACTGCAGGGATTTCCAGCTTGGGGTGGGCAGATACTGAGGGAAGGAGGGAAGACTGAGGGGTTGGAAGGCTCCATATCAAGGCAAACTGTGTCTGGGTCTCGGCTTGAGTGGCCATTAAATGCAGCTTGCAGGCGAGCCTGCGTTCGTTTCAGGTGGGCATAGGATGGTGCGCTGGCCACCATCTAGCTCGTCCGAACGCCGCCGATCAGTCGAGTCTCCATTAAATGCCTCGGTGGTCACCCGCATCCGGGTTAATTAATAATTAATTAATTAACATTAATTAATTTATTATTATTTATTTATTAATAAAATATAGAATATTATTTTTTTAATTTATATTAATTATTATTAATTAATTTAACCTAAGAGATTTATATTAAACCCAATTATTAATATTATAAATTTTATGAATAATATTACACCTTATGAATATGAACCTTTAGATTAATAAACCTAATGGATTGATATTATAAACCAATGGGAATTATAAACCCAAGAGATTAAGACTAAAATCCAAGGGATTATAAACTCAAGGGAATAATATTACACCCAAGAGATTAATATTATAAAACCAAGGTATCTAAATCATAGGATAAATATTGTAAACCTTAGAATTATCATGGTTTACCATGGTTGATTTTCATATTGAGACAATCTTTGTGACAATGTGTCGTTGCACCATGATTTACCATGACTATTTTTCATATGAATAAAATCTTTGTCATAATGCAATGTTGGCTCTGACATTGGACCATGGTTCACCATGATTATAAACCAAGACGATTTATATTATATCCAAGGATTGATATTATAAACCCTATGAATAATAGTAAACCTTAGGAATAAGAACCCTTCAATTAATAAACTTAATGGATTGATATTATAAAGCTAAAGGAATAATAAACCAAAGGGATTAATAGTAAAAACCCAAGGGATAATATTATAAACCCAAGGTATATAAACACTAAGATAAATATTATAAACCCTTAAATAAATATGGTTTACCATGAGCCCCAAGGTTTAGTTCGGTTGGTCGAGTTTCTGTTACTAAGTACCTCGCGTGTTGGGAGGTCATGGGGTCAAATCTCCTTGACACCCTTAGGGTTAAGCCCTGCTTGTTTGGATGGCAGGTAGATCTCTTCGAGTTGATTGACCTGGATTTTCCCATGGATGTAGCAGCCACCTAGTGTCTGTGGACCACCCATAAAAAACATGCTGACCATGGTTTACCATGGTTGATTTTCATAATGAGACAATCTTTGTCACAATACAGCATTGGACCATGGTTGGCCACTATTGATTTTCATATTAAAACAATCTTTGTCATATTGCGATGTTGGACCATGGTTGACCATGGTTGATAATGCTTAATTTTCATATTGAGATAATCTTTGTCACAATGTGACATTGGAACATGGTTGACCATGATTATAAACCCAAGGGATTTATATTAAACCGTAGGGTTAATATTATAAACCATATGAATACTATTTTTTATTAAGACATTATTTGTCATAGTGCGATATTGTACCATGGTTGACCATGATTGATTTTCATATGGAGACAATCTTTGTCACAATGAGATGTCAGACAATGACTGATTTTCATATTGAGGAAATATTTATCACAATGTGATGTTGGCCTATGGTTGACCATGATTATAAACCAAGGATATTTATACTAGACCCAAGGATTAATATTAAACACCCTATGAATAATATTATACCTGAGGAATAAGAACCATTAGATTAATAAACCCAAGGGATTGGCATAATAAACCCAAGGGAATAATAAACGAAAAGGATTAATACTAAAATCCCAACGGATTATAAACCCAAGGGAATAATATTAAAATCAAAGGATAAATGTAAGGAATATAAACTTGAAGATAAATATTAATATGGGAAACCAAATGGATTATAAATGCACGGAAAAATATTTAACCCAAGGGAACAATATTAAACCTTATCAAATAATATAAAATGAACATATAAACTCAAGGGATTAATAAACCCAAGGGATTTTTAATGTTATAAACCCAAGGGATTAAACTATAAACCCAAGGAATTATTAATATTACAAACTCGAGACACTCATAAATTGAAAAGTTTAATATTATAAACCCAAAGAATTAGTAAATCCAAGGGATAAATATTATAAACCTAAGTGATCAACAAACCCAAGGGATCAATATTAAAAACATAAAGGATTTATAAACCCAAGAATTAATATTTTAAACCTAAGAGATTGATATTTTAAACCCAAGGGATTAATAAACCCACATGATTATTAATATTATAAACTCAACCACATTAGTAAATGTGGTTGAAAAACGCCAATAAGCATTAATGGTATAAATCTAATATTAATCATAAAATTAATATTCATATTGATAAATATAATAATAATATTAAAAAATAACTATTATAACAAAAATATTATTATTATTATTAAAATTAATAATTATTATTCCTTTATATTAATAATTAATTATTAAGTTAATAAATTATTATTATAATTATTTTAAAATCAATATTGTTATAAATAATTTTTTATTTTTTTATTTTTTATCATTATTAATATTAGCTATTATTATTAGTTAATATTATTAATTTTATTGTTAATTAAATTTAATATTATTATTAATTAATTAATATTAATAATAATTAATTAATTTATATAATTGTCCAGAGCTTTTGGATAGAAGGTGATCAGATGCTCTCTTAGCGAACTCCTTGATGTGAAGTCATTAGTTCATTTACTCACCCCGATCAGGGTGATATATTGGACATGTTGAAGATATAGTCCTACCAAGCTTACAGACAAAAAAAAATCGTATAATTAAATATTAATAATAATTAATTAATAATATTACACCCTAGGAATATGAACCCTTAGATTAATAAACCCAAGGAATTGCTATTATAAATCCATGCAAATAATAAACCCAATGGATTAATAATTAAAACCCAAGGGAACAATATTATAAAGCCAAGGTATATAAACCCTGAGATAAATATTACAAACCCTAGAATTATCATGGTTGACCATTGTTGATTTTCATATAGAGACAACATTTGTGGCAATGCGACGATGTGGCATGGTTGACCATGGTTGACCATGATTGATTTTCATATGCAAAAAATCTTTATGACAATGCAATGTTGGACTATGGTTGATTTTTATATTGAGAAAATATTTGTCACAATGTGATGTTGGACCATGGTTGACCATGATTACAAACCAAGGGGATTTATAATAGACCGAAGGATTAATATTATAAACCCTATGGATAATATTAAATCCTAGGAATAAGAACCCTTAGATTAATAAACCTAAGGCATTAATATTATAAAGACAAGAGAATAATAAACGAAAGGGATTAATACTAAAAACCCAAGGGATTATAAACCCAAGTGATAAATATTATAAATCAAAGGTATATAAACTCTAAGATAAATATTATAAACACTTAAATAAACATGGTTTACCATGGTTTATTTTCATATTAAGAAAATCTTTGTCACAATGCAATTTTGAACCATGTTTGGCCATCGTTGATTTTCATATTGAAATAATCTTATCACAATGCAACATTAGACCATGGTTGACAGTGTTTTATTTTCATATTGAAACAATCTTTGTCACAATGTGACATTGGAACATGGTTGACCATGATTATTAACCTACGGGATTTATATTAAACTGTAGGATTAATATTATAAACCCTATGAATAATATTTCGTATTGAGGGAATCTTTGTTAGAATGTGACATTGGATCATGGTTGATCACAGTTGATTTTCATATTGAGACAACCTTTGTCACATTGTGGCATTGCACCATGGTTTACCATAATTTATTTTCATATGGAGACAATCTTTTTCACAATGCGACGTTGGACCATGGTTGACCATGATTATAAACCAAGGGGATTTATATTAGACCCAAGGATTAATATTATAAACCCTATGAATAATATTGTACCATATGAATACGAATCCTTAAATTAATAAACCTAAGGGAATAATAAACCAAAATGATTAATACTAAAAACCCAAGGGATGAATATTATAAGCCCAAGGTATATAAACCCAAAAATAAATATTAATATACGAAACTGAATGGATTATAAATGCACGAGAAAAATATTTAACCCGAAGGAACAATGTTAAACCCTATCGAATAATATAAATTGAACGTATGTAAACCCCAACAAAAGTATTATACACCATTTAATAAAAATGTCAGTCAATTTTTGGCTATGGTTGATTTTCATTTTGATACCATCTTTTGCGCAAAGTGACAATGGACCATTGTCAACCATTAAACCCTAACATTACTACTATAAATGTAAAGAATATTAATACATTAAAAATCATTAACAAAGTAATATAATCCATTATTACCAATACATTAATATTGATACACTATAAACCATTAATACATTATAAACCATTCATAAATTAATATTAACACATCAGTATAAACCTCAAAAATATTAAAATATTAAATGAGTTATGGTCTTTTGGGTATGTGGTATTGATAAGAAATGTTGTTGGTCCATGGTGTAGTAATATTCCCTACTTATAAATCAAAGATATATAAACACTAAGATAAATATTATAAACCCTTAAATAAACATTGTTGACCATGGTTTACCATGTTTCATTTCCATATTGAAACAATCTTTGTCACAATGTGACATTGGACTATGTTTGACCATGGTTGATTTTCATATTGAAATAATCTTTGTCACATTGCGACATTGGACCATGGTTGACCATGGTTCACAATGCTTGATTTTCATATTGGGACAATCTTTGTCACAATGTGACATTAGAACATGGTTGACCATGGTTGATTATGATTATAAACCCAAGGGATTTATATTAAACCGTAGGATTAATATTATAAATCCTATGAATAATATTTCGTATTGAGACAATATTTGTCATAATGTGACGTTAGACCATGGTTGACCATGGTTGATTTTCATCCTAAGACAATATTTGTCATATTGCGACATTACACCATGGTTAACCATGGTTAACCATGATTTATTTTCATATGTAGACAATCTTTGTCACAATGCGACGTTGGACCATGGTTTATTTTCATATTGAGAAAATATTTTTCACAATGTGACAATGGACCGTGGTTGACCATGATTATAAACTAAGGGGATTTATATTAGACCCAAGGATTAATATTATAAACCCTATGAATAATATTATGCCATAGGAATACGAATCCTTATATTAATAAACCCAAGGGAATAATAAACCAAAATGGTTAATACTAAAAACCCAAAGGATAAATATTATGAACCCAAGGTACATAAACCCCAAGATAAATATTAATACAGGAAACCGAATGGATTACAAACAAACAAGAAAAATATTTAACCCAAAGGAAGAATGTTAAACCCTATCAAATAGTATAAACTGAACATATATAAACCCCAACAAAAATATTATACATTGTTTAATAAATATGTGAGTCGATGTGTCACTATAGTTGATTTTCATTTTGATACAGTCTTTTGTGCAAAGTGATAATGGACCATTTTCAACCATTAAACCATAACATTAGTACTATAAACGTAAAAAAATATTAATACATTAAAAACCATTAACACATTAATAATACATTAATATTGATACATTATAAACAATTAATACATTATACACCATTAATAAATTTTAAACCCTTAAAAGACTCATTTATCATATTTTTATGAGTAATACGATCCAAATTTTCATCCAAAAATAATTTAACCAAGTGGTTTAGATTTCTATTAGCAAGACCGTTTACCTAAGCATGGGTTTTTACAAAATATAAATATTTATTATTACAAAATAAAACAAAAAAATATAATAATAATGTATTGAATTTTCATAGAAAATGAGTTTAGATGAATTGTTTGTTTTTATATACTATCATCTATGATGTCTCATGAATGTGAATAATCGTTAAAACAAAATAAAATAAAACTAAATTGGTATAATAATCTATGAAGAATTTTTATATTTATATGATAAATTTGGAATCAAAAACATAAAACCACATGGATTCAGTTGCAATCGAAATTCATTATAAGTGAAATATCCTTGTATTTCCATGATTGAATACAATTTTGAGGTTATATTTGAATATTTGTTTCCACTTTCCAAAGATAAAATTAAGAGGAACTTTTGTGTGGAATTTTTTCTTGAAATCAAAATATAAATATCATACAAAAATTTAATTTACAATTTAATGGTTAATTATAAAGTCATATAATTTAAAAGATAATTACATAGCTATATTAAACTATTTTTTTATTTCTTAGACAAAGAATTACTATTTACAACATTCAATGTACTTTATTCCTTTGGATTTTAACCTATAATATTTTGCAAAGAAATACATCATCATAAACATTAAACCTACTTAAACTATAAACTTAATCAAATAACTTATTCTTAGAAAAAAATTGATTATTAGTTCACCTATCCCCATATATACCTTCTATGACACAAAACACCAATTAGGGCATCTTCTTCATTTTAGAGAAGGGCATCAAGCTCAAGTAGATACCTACCTTATGATTACAATTTGACTCAGTTAATTACAAAGCTAAACATTATTTCTAAACAAACCTAAGAAAATTAATAACGAAATCCTGGTGTAGAATTACTCTGACACAAAGCACTACCAATAGGGTACCATCTTCATTACAGGGAAGTCCAGCGAGCTGCGCAGAAACTTTATATTTCATTCTCAACTAAATCCACAATTCCATTACTATTTGACTAACAATTTAACAGTTAATTACAAAACTAAGTATTATTTATAGAGAACCTTCGAATAAATTGATAATCGGTTTGCCTATCCTCGTCTGGACCTACTCCATCACAAAGCACCAATTAGGGTATCCTCTTCATTGCAAAGAAGATGAGGGAGGTGCACAAATCCTTATATTCCATTCTCAATATCATCTTCATCGAGTCAATATCTCCTTTATTAAATCATGGTTAGGAAAAGTTTTCTAAAGTTGTTTCCATTTTGAAAAAGGACTCTGCACAAGAGTGGAAAGAAACATTCGAATATAACCTCAAAAAATTGTATTCAATGATGGAAATACAACGAAATTTCACTTACAATGAACTTAGATTGCAACCAAATCCATGTGGCTTCAGCTCCTCTGGGTGTTGTGGTCTAGTTGGCTGTCTCAACCCCATTAGTTGGATGTCCCAACCGTGGCTCATCAAATATGATGTTTCTCTTTAGTGTTATGATCCATCTTAATATTCAAAAAATCTACAAGGCTAGAGAGGGTAGCAGTATGATCATTCCTAATCTTCACTTTAGGTATGATCTTTTGCTTCAACATTATGATCCATCTTAATCTTCCCTATGGAAAGCAACCGATAGAAGGCAGTCATATGATCCAAAATGTTCATGAACAAAATCTTGCTTACAAAAAACTTATTTCCTAGATATTTTGAATGCCTTTTTTTGGATCTTATTGAGCTCAAGAGGGTGTTTCATAACCCGGTGCCACATTGTTGTAGTTGATTGTGGGTAGTTTTTAATCGAGTAGGACGTTATTTTTTGGATTTTTTTTTAATGGTAACGGGTGGGCATTCGAAGAGCCTATGTGCCACATTGCTGACAACAATAGAGGATGGAAGACCTTTCATAACTATATCATGATGTTCTTTCGCATTATATGTATTAATTGTTAATGATAGATATATGGCTATTAATCGATAGTGTAGAATACTAAATTTTCATTGTAATTTTGTAAATGTTGAATTGCTGAGTTGTTTTTTTAGTTTGGTCCATCTTCACATATCTCTCCACTTCGTGTTAACCTTGATAGTAGTGATCCGGATTTAATCAGGAACGCAACAAATTACAGAGATAACCATATACACAAAGATGCAGCAGAAATAATACTTCATTTCATTAATGGAAAAATACTGAAATATGCTTACAATCAGAAATGGAAATAAATCAGCTAGGGCGATGGTAGCTTATCTCTGAGAAGAGATGTGATGGCTACATGCCTCTGAACTGTGTTACAATGAGGCTCGAAGGCCTATTTATTGTTGAGAAACAATGGAAAAACCCTTCACATTCCAAAACCTAACCCTAGGAGATGAAACGCCAAAAATGTGGGCCCCGTTTGGGGTAAATTGGTACATCAACTTCCCGGGGTCGTAACTTTGGCATATGATCTATGTTTGACGCGTACAATAGCTCGTTAGAAAGATCTATCCGAGCACTATCATTGTTGGAACGGGCTCAAGTTTAGGGCCTCAAAACGGCTCCAGAAGTTCAGGACCAGAAAAACTGCTAAAAATAGTAAGTTGTGCTACAATTAAGGAAACTGAAAATGCTGAGAAAGACAATGGTGGGGGTCCAGGTGGACTTGGCAGGTGGCCACCAATATCCACCTGGATCATTCCTCCCCCCTTAGGAAGCAATGGTCCCCATTGCGTTGAGCTCCTCCATGAGATGAGGAAACTTCTGCTGAACTTGTTCCCTGGTGAGCCACTTGCCCTGCTAAAGGAGTTGGCCTGCTTTGACAACTCGATACAATTGGATATTCTGTTGGCAAGTGTTCTTGATCTGTGTGTCCATGATCCGATCAGTTGCAGCTTGTTCCATGCAATCTGGATTTAACTCTGTGGGCTTGAGCTGTTCTGCAATGTCGGATGTGTCTAGCAATGGTGGAAAGTATGGCCGAAGGCGGTCCACGTTGAACACTGGGTGCAGGCCAAGGAATGGGGGAATGCTGAGCTCAAATGCATTGTCTCCCATAGCCTTAGTAATGGTGTAAGGACCATATTGGAGTGGTCTCAATTTCCGATAGGCTCCAGTAAGGCGTTCCTTTTGCAAATGCAACCAGACTTTATCGCCCACCTGAAACTTGTGTGGCACCCCATGTTGATCATGTCGCTGCTTGTACTTGGCATTTGATTTCTCAAGAATGTCATGGACCTGCTGGCGAATATGTTGGATGCGCTCAATGAAGCTGGTGGCCTTATCTGTTTCGGACTGGACATGAGCTGAATTCATGTGAGTAGCTGCAAGTGGCATGGCCACATCAATGGGGCATAGTGGCTGGAATCCCAAACCCACCTGAAAAGGGCTATGGCCAGTGGAGCTATGAAGAGCTCGGTTGTAGCTGTGCTGAACATAGGGGAGGTTCTCGTCCCATGTGCGTGGATGTTTTGAGTTATACATGCGCAGAATGTGCACAATCATCCTATTGACAACCTCTGTCTGGCCATCAGTTTGAGGATGGAAGGCTGTGGACTTCGTGAGTTTGGTGTCCAGCATTGACCAGAGACTGGACCAAAATGTGCTGAGAAACCGACTGTCCCGATCTGAGATGATAGACTGTGGGATCCCAAAGTGCACCCACACTCGTTCAAAGAAGAGTTTAGCAGTGGCTTCTGCTGTGATATTCTTCTTGCAGGCCATCATAATGGCCATCTTCGAGAACCTGTCGACGACCACAAAAACACAGTCATTTCCATGCTTAGTGGAAGGAAGGCCTGACATGTAATCCATGGAGATGGATTCCCAAGGTTGACTAGGGGTAGGCAACGGGGTATAGAGGTCGTGCTTCTTAATGGCCGGTTTGGCAATGGCACAGGCAGTACATGATCGGATGTACTTCCCAACATCCTGTCGAAGATTCGGCCAATAGAAATAATTTTGCAGTACTGCCACTGTTTTCTCGACCCCGAAATGCCCAGCAGCCCGACTGTAGTGTGCTTCCCAAATCATCTTGGCACGCTCGCTTGAAGGAACACAAAGGTGACCGAGGTGGCATAATAAGGCATCCTGGAGGTGAAAATCTGCAACATGCCGACCCTCCAAGAGTGTCTGGTATGTGTGGCCGAATTCTGGGTCGCTTTTGTAGAGAAGTGGCCAATCAGAAGTCTCGTGCCCACAAGAGTTGAGCACGGTGGTTAGCGCCATGATCGGTGGTCGACTGAGGCAATCTGCAACATTATTGGTGCTGCCCTTTTTATACTTGATATTCAAGTGAAACTGTTGCAGGTATGTAGACCACTTCTGATGGCGATCATTCTGCAATTTCCCTTGGGTCTGTATGAACTGCAGAGGTCGGTGGTCTGTGTGGATGACCGTTTCCTTCCCCAAAATGTAATGCTTCCATTGTCGGCAGGCCTGTACAATGGAATACATCTCTTTATCATAAGTGGGGTACTTCCGGACTGTGTCTGAAAGTGTTTCACTGTGATATGCCACTGGATGTCCATGTTGAGTAAGGACTGCCCCAATAGCATAGTCAGAGGCATCTGTCTCGACCTCAAATGGTTGTTGTAAATCTGGTAACGCGAGCACTGGTGCCGTGCAGAGGCGATCCTTCAACTCCCTGAATGCCTTCTGTTGAGATTCAGACCAAAAGAATTTTGCTTTCGCCCCGCCCTTGGTGACTTGACTCAAGGGCCAAGAAATATGAGAAAACCCCAACACAAACCTGCGGTAGAAGTTGGCAAGACCTAGAAAGCTGCGGAGCTCTGTTAGAGTGGTTGGAGAGGGCCAATCCCGAATGACTTGGATCTTGGCTGGATCGACATGCACCCCCTGTTCATCAATGATGTATCCCAGATACTGAACCTGGGTCATGCCAAAAGTGCATTTCTCCAAATTGGCACATAGCTTGTGTTGCCGCAGTGTTTGGAGAACCTGTCGGATGTGGTGGAGGTGCTCTTCCCAACTCTGGCTGAAGATCAGAATGTCATCCAAGTATACTACTACAAAGGAGTTGGTGAATGGCCACAAGATGTCATCCATTAGCCTCATAAAGGTTGCACGAGCATTCGTCAATCCGAATGGCATGACCAACCATTCGAAGAGGCCCTCCTTGGATTTGAAGGCAGTCTTCCACACATCGGAGGGTTCGATTGGTACCTGGTGATATCCTGACTTCATATCGATCTTGCTGAAATATTTCGCCCCCTTTAGTTGGTCTAGGAGGTCGTCAATCCGCGGGATCGGGTACCTATTACGGACAATGATCTTGTTCAGCGCCCGATAGTCAATACAGAGTCTCCACGTCCCATCCTTCTTCTGTACCAACACGATCGGGCTCCCACAGGGCGATGAACTCGGACGGATGTGACCTTTCTGCAGGAGCTCCTGAATCTGCCTCTTGATTTCATCGTTCTCCAGAACGGAGCGCCGATAAATTGGTCCATTGGGTAGCGGCGCACCTGGGGTCAGATCGATGGAGTGCTTGACTTGACATTGCAGAGGAACCCCTGCCGGGGAGGTGAAGATGTCCTCGTACTCCTCCACAACCTTGTCCATCTGTAGTTGTCGTGCAGAAGGACCCCGTTTGGAGGCCGCGGCCACTGTCTTCTTCTTTCCTTGAGGGCGTATCATCAGGAAAACAAATTTCCTGGTTTTGGAAATGATCTTACTGCATTGTTTCGCAGTAATCAAAGAGAGGGCGGCAGGTGGTGCTACCTCTGGTATCCTGAACAACTTATTTCCCAATGTAATAATAATAGCACGGGGCCTTGATTCATACACAGCATGTCGCTTCCACAAGTATGGTTGTCCTAGTAATACATCACAAACTTCAAGGGGAGAAATGTCACACAATACCTCATCCGTGAAGGGCTTGATGTTGTATGGAAGGCGACACTGCTGGCTCACGCGAAGATCTCGTCCTTGGTGAAGCCACCCAATGGTGTATGGTTGTGGATGTGCTGTGGTCGGTAAGCCCAACCGCTTCACGACCTCTGCCGAAATGAGGTTCTTTTGACTCCCGCTATCAACAATGAACTGTATCGGGGAGCCCTTTACCCACATCTGGGAGTGGAAGAGACGCTCCTCCTCCTCTGGATCTTCGGGTTCATTTTTCTGGATCTTTGCGGTAGCAACAATGGCGCTGGGATCCGCATCAATGATCTGCTTCCCTTTTTCAGACCCCTTATCGGGTTCTGACTCAGAGTCGGAACATGCATCTGATTCTGAAACCTTTAGCTCAGCCACCAGTGACTGCTTCGCCCGACACTCACTTGTGTTGTGAGTGGAGCTCTTATGGAACTCGCACCATTTTCCAGTGTCCTTTCTCGGCTTTGCGGCGCTGTTCTTTGCTTGCAGCTTCGGCTGGTTGTCTTGGGCTGCCCCGCCTTGGCTTTGTCCTTTGTTCTGTGGTTTAGGGGCACCTTTCCCCTGCTTTGGATTCGCAGATCCAAAGTCTCGCTTCTTTTGTTTAAACTTCTGCTCGACCTTGACGGCATATCGGTATGCTACGCCTAGCGAGGGGATGTTTAGGAATTGTATTTCTTCCTGGATGTACTTGTGCAGGCAGCCACGGTATTTGAGTATCAAATGTTGCTCCGAATCCTTGATACCCAACTTTGTGCGAAGGGTATGGAAAAGATTTGTGAACTCCGGCACGTCTTGGTCCCTTCCCTGCCACAGCGTGGTCCACTTTATGTATTCATCCTCATAGCTTCCGACAGGGTAGTACTGCTCCTTGATGGCATCCCGGAACGAATCCCAGGTGGGTGCGGCTGAAAATAGTGAGCCAGTACTTTCATCCTTCTGCTCGCAGTAGGTTTCCCACCAGTCCTTGACGTGGGGGGCTACTTTGAGAAGAACAAAAACAATCTTTTCCCGACTCGAGAATTCATGAACAGAAAAATAACCCTCTAGCAGATTTAACCATTTATCTACGGCATCTGCGTCTATCTGACCCTCGAATATGGGGATTTCAAAATTAACTTGTACCTTAAAGGGTGTGGCGTTTCCAGAGTAGCTGCTGGAAGCCGATGCGCTGCTTCTGGGTAGCCGCTGAAGGATCTGGGCAAAGCTTTCCATCATTGCGTTCCGTTGTCGCTCGAGGGCTTCTTCGAGCAAGATTTTGATGGGATCTCCTGCCCCCTCGTCTTTCTTCTCGTCCGCCATGGGAGGCCATCGGGATTTGCGAGGCTGGTCTTGCAAAGGTTCAACCAGTTCAAGCCCTAACTCCTTATATCCCGACCTTGTTGGGGACATGCAAAGAAAAACAGAGAAAAAACAGACCGCTCTGATACCACTGATCCGGATTTAATCAGGAACGCAATAAATTACAGAGATAACCATATACACAAAGATGCAGCGGAAATAATACTTCATTTCATTAATGGAAAAATACTGAAATATGCTTACAATCAGAAATGGAAATAAATCAGCTAGGGCGATGGTAGCTTATCTCTGAGAAGAGATGTGATGGCTACATGCCTCTGAACTGTGTTACAATGAGGCTCGAAGGCCTATTTATTGTTGAGAAACAATGGAAAAACCCTTCACATTCCAAAACCTAACCCTAGGAGATGAAACGCCAAAAATGTGGGCCCCGTTTGGGGTAAATTGGTACATCAACTTCCCGGGGTCGTAACTTTGGCATATGATCTCCGTTTGATGCGTACAATAGCTCGTTAGAAAGATCTATCCGAGCACTATGATTGTTGGAATGGGCAACATCGGATTCCCCAAAAAACGTCGTTTAGGGCCTCAAAACGGCTCCGGAAGTTCAGGACCCGAAAAAACTGCTAAAAATAGTAAGTTGTGCTACAATTAAGGAAATTGAAAATGCTGAGAAAGACAATGGTGGGGGTCCAGGTGGACTTGGCAGGTGGCCACCAATATCCACCTGGATCAAGTAGGCAATCAACAAATGGCAAGGTAAAATTTTAATCATATTTCGTAAAAAATAAAATTAAGTATGGTTTAAACATGTGATTTAGATATGCAAGAAAGTCAGTGCTGTCAATTTCATCCATTGATGTAGTGGCAATGACGAGAATATACTAGCATATTTCAATTTAGACCATCTGATAAAAAAAAAAAAATTAGCAAAAATATTAAAGCGACCAATTCCAAATATTAAAGTGACCAATTTCAATAGAAATACGCCTATCGAAGTAATAAATAAATAGTTAATTATTAAAATTATACATTATTTTAAATGTGTTTTTAAAATATCATCATATATTTTATATAAATATTTTAAAAATAAAAAATATAAATAAATTTATTTATTTGAGATTTAGTTATTAAACTCTTAATTCAAATTTTATAATAAAAAGAAAATTCTAAAATTAAAACCACTCAAAATTACTCTACTTAAGTTTTAGACCTAACTTTACCACAGTGATATAATTGTAACTTTGTATAACACTTAATAGACCAATTTGTGACCTCATGTTATTGTGAAAATTATCCAGTGTATTTTATCTCACAAAAGCACCTCTAGGTTGTTTCAAATCAAAGAACGTGATATGAGGTTTGATTAGATCTAATCAGTATTAAGATTCCTAATAAGTCATACATCGAGATGACGAAATTACTACCCACTTTTCCCTAAATCATATGACCTATAAGGCTGTATATCACTGCTGTGTAGCAAGGTCAGCGTTGGCCTATGGCCGCCCTTCTCCCCTCCATCGTTGAAATTTTAAAGCCAAACTTCATGGATATCATGTTGCCCAAGCCCAATGATATACTTTTCTATATAAATGTCCGCAGTCACAACATATATTGAGTGGAAGATTAAAGTTTGGTTAATCAAAATTCTGGTAAATCCCCCCTTCCCATTGTATTTTGAAATGGTTTTAGTCCTAAATCATCCATCATTTCTTTATGTCGTAACAAGATTCTTTTGATTGCTTCAATAAAAAGAAGTTTGTGGATGCATCATTATATCTGCTCCTTTCCATGATTCCTATCAAACGGTACACCTACATGATGAAGCAAAACTTGATGAATAAAAGGTTTGAAGCCAAATAATATGTATTTCTATATAAATGTGTGTTGGCACAACATAGACTCAGCATAGACCACAACATATAGTGAGTGTATATTGAGTGGAATAATAAAGTTTCATTGATCGCAAGTTCAGTAAGTTTTTCCTCTCGTACTGTATCTTGAAATGGATTTAATCCAGAATCTGCAAGTGTTGAATATAAAGCTGGTTTGTTAGTTGGGATGGTTACCATGTTTTGCTTTTGCACAATTTGACATAAGTGAAGGTGTTAGCGGGTTTGTTAATATTCCTGTTCAAGGCATTACATGCATTGGTAATTTGGCTGTTTTTGTTACAAGTCTAATAAGAGGATGACGAGATCTAGAGCTAGGTGCCAAGGATGTCCTAGACATTCTAGTACATGCTAAACTCAAGACCATAAATGGGATTAGATATGGAAATGGACTGACTACATATGCAGAAAGTCGACGAACTGCTTGTACAGAACGAGTTTGTCTCCAGAATATGATCGAGTTATTCAGAAGGTTTCGACATCGATTAGGCATTGTGTTGATCCTTTTAAGGTTCTTTCTTAGTCTCCCTCTCTGGTTCTTTCTAACCTCACAATCTCTCTTCTAATTTAACCTTCACATAGAACTCCCATCTTCTTTAAATAGCATGAGGTTATTGGTAAGGACCTCTATGAGGAAAATCACATTATCATTTATATTTGTGACTTGTGCTTCTAGCTACATGATCAACTTAACCGATCTGGATCTCCTACAACTCCCCACAATATACAAAAGAAACTTGCTCCGATACTAATATGATTTGTAAACCTTGGTGGACTTTCCAATGGGCAGATTGTTTATGTGAAAATTCTTAGTAGTTGTACCAAAAATTCTTCACTTAATTTGTTAATGATAAGCAACCCTAACAACAAAAATTATGGTTGTTATTGCTCCTCATGTCTGCGAAAAAAAGTTAGAAAACCTACAAAAAGGTGGCATGCAAATACATGGGAACATATAACAACAAATATTAGTTCAACAACTCTATGGGAATAAAAGCATTTTTATTTTATTAATTTAAAATAGAAAGGTTACATCTGATGAGGAGAATGTGCAAACTTGGGTCTATAGACCCCCCTTCGTGGGATGGGTCCTTTGTAACCCTGCGCTTCAACTATAACTTCAATTTTTCTCTCTCTCGAAATGTATGCTATGGGTTAAAGGAAGTGGTGATGGCTTGAACTCAAGATCAGAGCTCAAATCTCACATGATGATAATGAGGAGGATGAGAATGGTCATGGTGAAAAATGGAGAGAAACCCCCTCTATTTATAACAAAATATTGAGATAGATCTAGATTTAGAAAATAATAAAATATTATAAATCAAATCAAAATCTAGTTGTTATGAATATTTTATTATATTTTTTAGAGGGGGAAAGATATTCTAAATTGTCAAATACCTTTATTAGAAAATGCTAAAGTAATTAATAAACAAAAAATGGGATTAATTACTTTATGGGGATAAGTCAAATATGAATTGGAATTAATTATTAAATAATGATTTAATAATTTTTTCATGAGAGAAATAGGGGATAAATATGGAATAATAAATAAATAATGATTTATTTAATTATTCTTTTTTTTTTTTTTAAGAGAAATTATTTAGGAAAATGGTTCACTAAATTATTCCCTAAGGTGAAAGTGGGTTTTAATGTGTAAAAACTCATCCTACATGGTGTATTTCGATCAAACTAGAAGGAAATGACTAGGTGGTCATTTTTTTGTGATAATATAGTTCGTCATAATAAATCTATTAAAAATATATTAGAAAAATGAAATATACACTGTGTGTTAATTTCTCCATAGATTTATGGATATGTTAATTATTGTTCATTTCATATGCATGCAAGATATAATTACACATAAAATAGAGAAAAAATAGTACAATGAGTCACATACTACAATAATACAAAATATGACTTGGGAAACTCTTTTGGGAGAAGACCCAGTTGGAAGGTGAGGCTTATCTACTCTCTATTTTCCTAAATGGAAATGGGTGCAAGTATAAAGAAGTGTGAGTTGTGGCCTATAGGTGCTACATTGCACAAACCCCTTTATTTTCTCTCCATCTACCCATTCTTTGATATCTATGGAACAAAATTCACTCAAATAGAATGGAACCACTTTTCCTCCTAGTGGCGCAGTTATAACAAAACCTGGTAACTTACTAGTTACCGAGTTTGACTCCTTCAACTCTTAATTAGTGTTAGAATATCGACTCTTATAGATTCATATTCATCATGATCATGTGGATATTCCTTTTTCCATAAATAATGGGGGTTGACATGGTATCCTCTTGAGTAATGGTGGTCAAAACAGGAAGTTCGACTTCCAGATGGCATAAATTTTACATATTGATTCTGAATGAGTTTATTCTTACACCATTGGAAAGGTATCTGTGTGTAGAATAACATTAGGAGGTGCATGATTAGGTGAAAAAAATTTACCCCCAAAAAATGCCATTTGATGCCTCAAACTACTTCTAGAAGATTTTAGACCTCAAATTTTCAAACTCGGATTCACTAGTAAAAATGCTCCCATGAGTTCATTCCTCTAAAATTTCCACTCTAATAGAGTCAAGATGGATGAAAACTAATACAACGATCCAGCTCGAATCAAATGTAATCTCCATAACCATACTACTTCCTTCCTTGCCTGAGTAGCTTCTATATATTCAACTTATGTATTTGAGAGTGCCACTATAGATTGTCTCTTGATCATTTGACTAATTGATTTTCCAAATAGGTTAAACACATACTCACTTGTAGATTTTATGTGATCCATATGTCTAACCCAATCCAAATCAACAAAACCATGTATGTCGATCATTCTATCCAAACTTGGTCTTCCTAGTTAGCACAATTCATAACTAGTAGTGCCATGCAAATATCTAAAAAAAAATCTTTATTATTGTTGAATTCTCCTTCTTTGGTTTTGGCACATACCTTCTCAGTACTCTCATTATATGTGCAATGTTCATTCTAGTATAAACCATTGCATACATCAAACTTCCAACTAGACTAGCCTATGGAACAAGAGACATACTTTATCTATGTTCTTGTGCCTTGGAACATTGTTTAATATATAAATTTAAACATACAAATATAGAACCCTTTACTGGTTTTCATTCCTACATATTAAATCTCTGCAATATTGCCTCGACATACTTCCTTTGGTTAATCAGAGTTGAGCCTATTTTCTTGATACATTCTAATTTCCATGTTCAAAACAAAATTTGTCGCACCAAGATCCTTCATTCAAATTGAAAGGAAAACTGAGTTTTCATTTATTGGATGATTCTCCTATCATTTCCAATGAATAATGTATTATCCACATACAAAACCAAATAAATAAGATGATCACCAAATAGTTCGAAATACAAAGAGTGATCTGCTTTGCTCCTTGTGAAGCCAAGTACTAATATATAAGTATCGAATTTTTGATACAACATCCTTGGTGATTGCTTTAACCCATACATGGAATTTTTTATCACGCATACTAGCTCTTTCTTTCCTTTCACAACAAATCCTTCTAGCTTCTTCATATAGATTTCTTCTTCTAGATACCCATGTAGAGATCTTGTATGTATATCCATATGTTCTACTTCATTCTATTGAAGTGTGTATGGAGTGGTCTTCTACGTTGCTATCCCACACTTCTCATAAAGATATTCAAACTCATTCCTCAACACTTTAGTTTTCTTCTTTGTTCCATTTCCCACAAAATCATTAAACTCTTTGAATTTGTCAAAGACTTCGGATTTCTACCTAAGGAAATAAATTAGAGTAACACACACATAAACCATGTACACATGATTTTCCCTGGAAAATCCCAACTGAGGAAAAACCATGTAACATTAGATTTATTATTATTTTTGAATTAAACATAGCCAAGTTGGGAAACACCTTGGCCTTGCCCAAGTGATAATTTTTCTCAATCCCAACATATTACAATGGAGAAATCCCAAACCTTTTAAAGGATTTAACTACATATAATGCCACAGGCTCAATACCATGGGCCATAATACCAGGTGCTTGAAACCACAACTACTGACCTAACAAACTTGATGCTTTCACCAAGTTAAGTTTACCTAATAATACCCCCATTAAACTTGACTCGGGAAATTCAGTGGATCGAATCCGAAAAAGACTCAGATACTCTCCTCCTCTATCACTTAGGTATATGTCTAGACTTTATCAGTTGGGGTATGCATGCCTAACTACGTCTCACAACCATATGCCCATATACCCATTTACATGTAGTTACCAATTTTCATTTTCAAAGTAACTTTTTTTGTTATTGCTTTCCTTGCACTTATGTCGTCATTCTCTCAGTTCAGCACGCTTGCTCACACCAGGTGCTCTCCTCATGTCTTTTCATCAAAACCAATATCATGAGTTGCTTTCCATATATGTTGGCTTTCGTATTTGCCTCTACATTTTCTTTTTGAACAAATGATCTCATGTCATCTCCAAGCAAGTCGTCCATGCACTACTCACGACTCCTTTGCAGCTTGACCAAACAATATAGTTCTTTCTTCGCCAAGTAGAAACTTCTTCTTTTTGTCCCTTTGTTTGGCTCTAATAACAATTGTTAAAAAGAGGAGAAACAAATACAAAATATAATAGGCAAAAAAATAAATGCACATCATGACAAATTCATAGGAGACAAAATTTGCCTAGTTCATCCATTATGAAGTACTTGAAAGTTCTTCAATCACTTACTAATTGTTTAGTGGATATATTGGAACTCTGTGTTGATTATTAATCTGGTGTTCATATAGAACTTGCAAACTACCATGCACTATATATCCTAATACTTTATTGTTAAGTGCTAATAAAATTGTAGTATATTAGATATTTGTTTTAGAACAAAATATAATACCTTTTACAAGTCACTGAAAAAAACAAATCACATTTACATAAATTAATGATCACACTCATATAATCAACATACTTATCTATATAACTCAATAAAAACTTAATTATATTGTAACTATCTCGTTAATTAATTTCATTTGATTTAATCTATTTTAATTGTGTATAAATCCAAAGAGTAGCAACGTTCAATAAATTGTATTACAATTCAATGACCCTTACTACGGGAAATTCCAACTCCTCGTACTGACATTACATTCTATAAATTTTTTTTATCTAATTGTGTTCATATAAAACTTGCAAATTACAATATATTATATATTCTAATATTTTATTGACACTATATATTCTAATATTTTATTGTTAAGTGTCAATAAAGGTATAGTATTCTAGATTTTATTGTTAAGTGTCAATAAAGTTATAGTATTCTAGATATTTATTTTATAAATTATAAAGAAAAAAATCACATTTACATAAAAGTCATGATCACGCTCAATAAACACACTTATCTCTATAAGTAAATAAAAAAATAATTATTTTATAATTATATTTGTTAATTAATCTATTTTAATTGTGTATAAAAAATAATTATTTTATTTTTATATTGGTTAATTAATCTATTTTAATTGTGTATAAATCCAAAGAGAGGCATAGTTCGGTGGATTGTGTTACAATTAAACGAACCTAGTTGGGGGCGATTCCAGCTCTTCATAATGACATTACATCGCATAAAAGATTTTATAAAACGGGAATGAAAATTTCATTTTCGTTGAAGTTTGACTAATCAAAAACTCTCACAGCACAAACATTAAAAATTTGAAAAACTAAAACTGGCAGCATTTTATCCGCGATAGATTTTCTTCGGCGCTCGCTTTGTTCTCCGAAATTTTCCCTTGGCCCCACTCATCGCAAATATTAATGAATTCAAAGACTAAAGACCATCGCCCGTAGTTGTTTTCAATCATAGTTGTTCGCGAATTCACTTTCTTGTATTCAAAGACTAAAGACCATTCGCTCCCTCATTTCTATTTGTATGGTACGCTCTCTGATTTTGATAAGTATTTTAAAGCAGGGTTATCAAGTCTGAATTTGGATTTTAATTTTATACGATAGCATAATTTAAAAAATTAAATAAAAAAAAAAATTGATAATAGGCATGTAATGTCCTTAGTAAATCGATAATGTTTTAAGTAAGGCAGTAAAATTTAACTGTTGACTAAGGTTTTGTTTGGTAAAATTAAAATAACTATGTTGCTACTGCTGTTAATTAATTATGATAATTAATTGTTGCTACTACTGTTTAATTAAGTATGATGATTAATTGTTGTTAGTAGCTATTGAGGTAGTTGGAAAAGAAAACCTAACTACCTTCATGAAACGGTTGAGACCCCATAGGAAAAGAGGAAAAAGGTTATGCCAAGTCTGGTAGAGATCAGATGGCAGAAAGAAAAAAGAGAGTTACTCTTTGGAAACAGAAAATGCTATGTCTGGTAAAGATCAGATAGCATGTGTTTGGAAGGCGGAAGCTTCCTGAACCGCTACGTCTGGTAAGGACCAGATAGCGTGACTCTGGTATAGCCAGAGAGTTGCAGACAGTGAGGATCTGCAGAAGTGCTTGGGGGTGGAAGATCGAGGAGGATCTTCCTAAGGTCGGGTGGTTGACAAGCGCAATAAAGAGGTTTGCCTCTGTTCAGGTATGGACTACTAAGAAACTTAATAGTTATTAAGGATTTATATATATACTGTGAAATTAATTAAGGTCTATGACAGACTAGACTGTGCATGGCATTGGAAGAATTTATGTAATTATGCAGGCATTGGTAGAGATGGAAAATGTGAAACTCATTGACAACTTTTAAGAACAAGTTTCTGTGCGACTGGCAGAAGGAAGAAAAGATTAAACTAGATTTTAATTAAAAATCAGAGATTCCATACTGGAACAATTCCTGTAGCATAAGTGGCAGTTAAACGGAAAACAGAATACTGTGTATATTTATTTCAGCCTACATAGATAAATTGAAAACAATATAAATATTTGTACACAGAGATTCCAAGAATGCTACTGAGAAAATAAGGAAAACTGTAATAGATCAAAAATCGAGTCAATACGTATACTCTCTAGACCAAACAACTAATCGAAGATCGCAGGATCGTCATCTTAACAATGTGGTTTAAGAATGAATAAATCGATAACGAAAAATACTCCAGTGCTTGAAGAACAAAGGAAGGGCAGCGCCCACATCATATACATAAATGAATGATAACAGACATTTCAAACAAATCAAGAACGAGCCTATAAAGAAAAGGCCGTAGCCTGTGTGAGCATTATCGGGCAGCCAGCGAGGGCTTTCGAAGTCGAAGCCGGCAACCCGTATTCTCCAACAAGAAATAGTAACAGTAAACAAAAGAAAACATAGAGATATGTTTCTTTAATTAATTTATAGGAAAAACCTTCGAAGAGACAAGTGTATCCAGTATACGCAGCGAATAATAGAAACTTTGAACTCAGGTGAGAGTCTATCCATAATAAACCAACAATGTTTTTTTTTTAAAACATTGAACCATAAACGATTCTATGGAGAAACTCACAATACATTATCCAGCCAAAGTTCGACTAACATTAATAATTGATAACCCTCGAATATGAAACAAATTATACAGTAAAGGACGGGTATTAAACACAACCCAACTAGGGTTTCCGCCTGGTCTGTTTGGCGAAGAACCCAATTAATTTACAAAGCAACAGAGACGGGAAAACCGTTAATTTTCCTCATGGAAGGAAACCCATGAAACAACGATGGACTTCCATGCACAAGCACAGCTCAGATAGCCTGCCAAGAAGGACAACGGCTCAGTCCGTTACCCAGGGTCTTTCCTCAAATGTTAAACCACGGGAGTATACAACTCTTACCCGGAACATGGAGTGGGTATGGAAGGCAGAACAGGTCCTCCATCGAGCGCCGACCACGGCAACGAGACTCCGCACCTGAGACTCATTCAAAAAAAAAAGAACAGTATAAGATTTAACTCTGTGAAAGAAATTAAACAAAAAGAAAATGAACTGTAAATCAAGTTGATATTCACCTGGGTGAGCGGCTTACCATGACCGAGGACGGAAGGCAGAGTTCCTTCCGCACAACAGACCGCCTGATGGAAAGGTCTCCTGTGCAAAATGCAAAGCGCCAGAGAACTGTGAATGACAGAGGATCATTCTAACAATGAACTGCTAAAGAATTTTCCAAACGCATAAAAGGCTTTCAAGGCATACCACTGACCCCTGGATCGATTTCAACCATCGATCTGGACGGTTTCATCTCTGCCGTAGGATTGAACATAGAAAACCCGGGAAACAGCCATCGTATGGTAAGTTCGAGGTATGTGTCAGGCAACATTAACTCCTGGAGTCCTGAGCACGCTATAGCACATGGAGTCGACAGGCCGATCGTTCATCGTGCCAGATGGACGATGTGGAGAAGGCCAGTTGGACAAGCATCAGTTGCCCGAGTGATTCTCGGCAACATTCATTCCAGGCCAGCGTAAAGCATTAACTCGATTAAGAAACTACTATATAGCCATTCATATTCCGTAGTACCAACGATCAAATTCATATAATACCCATTGTACCGTATAAAATATTATAGACAGCCGAATGTTGATTCTCGAGATTGGAACATAGATACATTGTTAATGTTTACGTGCTATGGTTAACATAGATATGTGCTATGATTAGCATAATTATAACTTAGCACTAATACATTTCCTATGTTATGTAAATAAATTATAAATTCCTTATTGCATTTGAATGATTAATGTTAAGTTATACTATTATTAAGGTAAAAAAAAATTTACTCCTGTATTGTAGTGTTACAAGTGGTATCAGAGCCCAGGTTACAACTCTGTGACCTCGGGTTAATCATAATGGAGACAGCAATACATAAATAACCAAATTAACAAGCAAGCAAGGGGTTATTCTAATATATTGCAAATCATATCTGTTGAAATGAACTAATCTCTGTTCAGGTGACAGCAGAATGAGGAGAACGAGCAGCGCTCCTCATGGAAATATGAATCGACCAGACAACGTTACTCACCCTCAGGGAAATCCTGAGATATGGGTACAGCTGGGAGAGGAAGCCCGCAGCACTAATTTGACTATATTGGAGACAGTCCAGGAACTGAAGAACGAGATGGCCCGTTTGCGTGAGGACAACGCCAGATTAACCATGGAACAAGAAAGGATCATGAAAAGTTTATCAGATAAACAAAACCAGCACCAGCCTCATCCTAGCCCTGAGCAAACACGAGTATCAGATGAACAGGGCTATCACACCGAACAGGAGGAAACAGAGGAAAGAGCGGAGGTTCGAGGAGAGAAATCTGATAACGCCTCTGAACATCAAACCCCAAAAAGACAGCGGATAGAACTGCAAGGGGAGTTTCGGAAGATCAAGCCACCACATTTTGACGGGGAATCCGAGGAGGCCGCAGAAGCTTGGTTAATCAACATGAACAAATATTTCCAAGTCTACGAGTATGATCACCATCTTAAGGCACGGCTGGCCATTTTCCAGCTGCAGGCTAAGGCTACATTATGGTGGGAGGAAGTCAAGATGGTGTGGGGGGTGAGTGAGCAAGATGTAACTTGGGAAACTTTTCAAAGATACTTCAAGGAGAAATACTTGACTGAACGTTTCTACGATGAAAAAGCACGGGAATTTCATGATCTGCGGCTTGGGCAGCAGACCATGGATGAATTCATTACTAAATTTACATCTCTGCTTCGCTATGTACCATATATTCGGGAGGAAAAGGCAAAAGTGCAGCGGTTCGTTAGCAGCCTACCCCAGGCAATGCGGGAAAGGATCGAATTTGATAATCCAAAGACCATGGACGAAGCGATACGGAAAGCTAGAATATGTTATCAGCAGAATAAACAAAAAGGAGAAAATTCTGGGAAGCGCTGGGCAGATAAAAAAGGCAGCAGAATGACTGTGGGAGTTAAGGGAGCTCGCAACAATTTCAACAAGGGATTCTCCAAAGGGGCCAGCAATAGAAACCAGTCCAGAAACCAGCTCAGATTAAAGCCACCTAATGAATCTAAATACAGTGAGCAGCCGGGTAGAGCTAATAATGAGGGTTCAGCTAGGCCACTAGTGTAGTGCTGGGGTTGTGGCAGGCCACCCTATATTAAAAATTGCCCTCACAGAAAGGAAAGTGATCAGGTGTCCCAGGTTTATGAAGCCTCCACAGTGGGAGACGTGGCTCGGTCCATACCCAGAATAAATGTTGCCCTCGAGGATCGTCAAGCTGATTACCAGCCAACAATGATAGAATTTGAAGGTAAGATTTTTGATCGAACTGTTTCCATTTTAGTAGACCCAGGAGCTACCTTAAGCTATGTTAGTCCCAAAGTTGTGGAAAATTGTAGTTTGCAAACCATTAAGTTTAAGAATCCATGGTTAGTACAGCTTGCAACCGGGGCAAAAAGACGAGTGCTGGCTAAGGTCAGCAACTGCCCATTAAGGATAGCCGGTGAGACAATGATGATAGAATTGAATGTACTCCCTCTCGGTTTGTATGATGTGCTGATCGGGATGGATTGGCTGGAAAGGCGGTGGTCTATAATAAACTGCAAGACAAAAACAATTTCTTATCGGGACAAACTGGGAAATGAAAAGGAAATTCAGGGTATCCTGAAACCAGTGCAGATCCGGCCAATTACTGCCTCACAGCTAGCTAAAAGCATCAGGAAAAAATGTCAAATATATGCAGTACAAGTAGGATATGCCAAATCTGAAGATAAAATTGCTGCTATGGGAAGCATACCAGTAGTGCGAGATTTTACAGATGTATTTCCCGAAGAAGTACCAGGGCTGCTGCCCAAAAGAGATTTAGATTTTACCATAGAATTGGTACTCGGTGCAGCCCCAGTGTCCCGAGCACCATACCGGATGAGTGTGCCGGAATTAACAAAATTAAAAATGCAGCTGCAAGAGCTGTTAGACAAGAAGTATATCCGTCCCAGCGTATCCCCTTGGGGAGCCCCTGTACTGTTTGTTAGAAAAAAGGACGGAACCCTCCGTATGTGCATAGATTATAGACAGCTGAATAAATTGACAGTTAAAAATAAATATCCACTACCCCGCATTGATGAACTGTTTGATCAAGTGAAAGGGGCGACAATCTTTTCAAAGATCGATTTGAGGTCTGGTTATCATCAAATCAGAATTAAGGAGGAGGACATAGCCAAAACAGCTTTTCGAACCCGTTATGGGCATTACGAGTTTGTGGTACTGCCTTTCGGGTTGACCAATGCACCTGCGACATTTATGTGCCTGATGAATAGTGTATTTCATCAGTACTTGGACATAATTTTTATTGATGATATACTTATATACTCTCAGAATATTAAAGAGCATGAGGAGCATCTCAGACTCGTGTTACAGACACTACGGGAACATCAGCTATATGGTAAATTTAGCAAATGCGATTTTTATAAAGAGCAGATCCAGTATTTGGGGCATATCATCACCAAGGAAGGCATTGTTGTGGACCCTGAAAATATCAAAACCATAATGGAATGGCCAACACCAAAGGACGTGGCAGATATCAGGTCTTTCATGGGGCTGGCTGGATATTATAGACGGTTCGTGGAAGGCTTCTCCAGGGTTGCATACCCTATCACCTCCTTGCAGAAGAAAGGAAAAATATTTAAGTGGACAGCAGAATGTCAACGGAGCTTTGAACAGCTCAAATACCTGCTCACCACTGCACCTGTGCTGAGTATTGCAGACCCGGAAAAAGATTACGTAGTCTGCACAGATGCAAGCAAAGAGGGTGTAGGTGGGGTGCTGATGCAGGAAGGGAAAGTGATCGCGTATGAATCCAGAAAATTGAAAGAACATGAGTAGAAGTATTCTGCCTATGATCTGGAACTAACTGTTGTAGTACATGCACTAAAAATGTGGCGCCATTATTTGGTGGGAAGAAAATTTTTATTGATGACAGATCACCATAGCTTAACTAGCTACTTTAGTCAACCAACTTTAAACGCTAGGCAAGCTAGGTGGGTGGACTTTTTGGGTGGTTTTGATTTTGAAATCAAACACCTAAAAGGAAAAGAAAACTGGGTGGCCGATGCACTGAGCCGAAAGGTGCATTGTCTTTATGAAATTGGCATTAGTGAAGGACAGTCTACCCTTGGCAAAGAAATTAAAGAGGCTGCTGAACAAGATCAAATCTACCAACAAAAGAAGCAACTGGTGCAGAACTTAAATATCCACATAATGCAACAAGGTTATGAATTGAATGCAGCAGGCATTTTATGCTACCAGAAAATAATATATGTACCCAATCAGGGCGATATTAAGGAAAATATTCTGGATGAATATCATAAAAGTCCTTATGTGGGACATCTGGGTTATCAAAAGTTAATCACTTCGCTTCGGAAGGAATATCACTGGCCAGGTATGAAAAGAGATGTGATAGAATATCTGGTGCGATGCTTAGAATGTCAATAGGTTAAGGCTGAACATCAACACCCTGCGGGTTTGCTACAGCCATTACCTATACCAGAATGGAAGTGGGAGATTATCACCATGGACTTTATTACAGGGTTACCAAAGTCTAAGAGGAATAATGACTCTATTATGGTTGTAGTGGACAAACTTAGTAAGTCAGCCCACTTCATACCAGTTCAATCTACGTATCGTGCAGCACAAATTGCAAATGTTTTTATGCAGAACATATTTAAACTCCATGGGCTGCCAAAAACTATAATATCTGATCGCGATGTTAAATTCACATCAGCCTTTTGGAAGACCTTGTTTGAAGGTCTGGGGACTCAATTGAATTTTAGCACCGCTTATCATCCGTAGACTGACGGACAGACTGAGCGGGTGAATCAAGTGGTGGAGGACATGCTGAGGTCATATGTGATGCAACAACCCACTCGATGGGAAGAGTATTTACACCTTGTAGAGTTTGCCTATAACAATGGATATCATGCATCCTTGCGGATGAGTCCATTCGAAGTACTTTACGGCCGAAAATGTCGCACGCCATCCAGTTGGGGTGGACCAGAAGACAGACTCATGCTGGGTCCTGAAATGTTAAAAGAGATGGAAGCAATGGTTAAGAGAGTGCGGGCTAATTTAAAAATAGCTCAGGACAGACAAAAAAGTTTTGCAGATCGAAAAAGGACCTTTAGAGAGTACCAAGTGGGTGAACATGTATATGTTAGAATTCGGGCAAGGAGAAGTACTCTACAATGGAATGGTTGTGCCAAATTGGCACCCCGATTTTGTGGGCCCTTCCAGATTTTAGCACGAGTGGGGCCGGTAGCTTATCAGCTAGCCCTACCTAGCCACATCCGGATCCATAATGTTTTCCACATGTCCGTTTTAAAGAAATATGTTTATGACCCTAGACATATAATAAGTTGGCAGGATATTCAGGTAAGAAGATGTTGTAAGATAAACATAAACCAAAGATGGATTGTTAAGAAACTGCTAATCTGAATATTATGTGTTTCAGGTGGAACCGGAAGGAGAATTCCTGGTCGAGCCAGTGAACATACTAGATTGGAGAAGGGTCGAGCTGCGGAAAAGAGTCATCACCCAGGTTAAAGTGCAGTGGCAGCACTTTGGGCCAGATGAGGCCACCTGGGAAGATGAGCAGAGCATGAAAGAAGCCTATCCCGAATTGTTTCTGGATGGACAACAACATCGGGACGATGTTGAACTTCAGGAGGGGGAGATGTAATGCCCCTAGTAAATCGATAATGTTTTAAGTAAGACAGTAAAATTTAACTGTTGACTAAGGTTCTGTATGGTAAAATTAAAGTAACTATGTTGCTACTGTTGTTAATTAATTATGATAATTAATTGTTGCTACTACTGTTTAATTAAGTATGTTGATTAATTGTTGTTAGTAGCTATTGAGGTAGTGTTGAGGGCCCGGAAATCGGGTCAACAACAAGGGGGATACCCACCCAGTCCGGAACCTGGTTGGCGGCTCCTTGCCCGTTTGGTATAGTGGGTCCGACTGGGGATAATGGGACCAATTTCCCAATCTAAAAGGGTGTGTGTGTGTGTAGATTTTGATGATGCTAATCTAGAAGTAATTTTTAAGCTAATTTAATTCTAACCTCTAAACTGACTCTATGCTACTGTAATCTAACAAAAAACAACACATCTAATCTACACTAACCCAGGGTAGAATTATTCCATTATGCGATCTAAAAAGATTTCATACAATAACTGGTAATAAATATCATTCAGCTATCATAAGAATATAAATCAATTAAGATAAACCATTCTGCATAAGAAGTTAGGCAAAACAGTTGTGAACAGCATATCACATAATAAGTTATTCATATGTCAAGCACAAATAAATGACTCCACCGTACAAAAGTTCCAAATGATAACCCACACATTCATACATTAACATATAAACAACTCAGCTGTATATCACTCTAAGAATATAAGCAGAAATTCGTCAAGAGATAAAAGTACCATTTATGACTGATTTTCACTCACAAACTTCAAGCAATAACGATTTATCTCTACTTACTTCTAACGTCTACTAAGAGTACAGAAGTGCAACATCAGTAGCAGACATTAAAATGCAAACATAAATAAATCTCGATCCATCCATTCATCAAAAACCCCCTCCGAGGGTGCAAAAGTGCATGTTTCGAGGACAAGTTTTTTGACAAATTTCCGGACCCTTCTCCAAATGCCATGAGAAGGGTTAAATACTACTAGCTAACTAATCTTAATTACACAAATTTAGGAAACGGCTTCAAATGACCGCCCTTTTACTAAAACAAATTTATTTCTAAAAATTGAATCTAATTTCTAACCATTTCTGTATCTGCTCCTTAGTGCTGTAATGCAATGTTCGCCTGGAAAGAGTCGGCTGGTTGTCTTTTCCTTTTGTTCGAGCGATAAAAGTAGAAATAACAAGAGCTGGCACCTCTTTCTGACAAACTAGAAGATATTTTTGAAAACCTTCTTCTGGATGAGTGTCTTCGCTGCGTGTATACTTAGTATAACCCAGATTTCTTTCAGACTGATTGTACTGTTGCTATTTTGGTTTCCGGCCGTGTGAATGACTCAATGAGTTTGGGATTTTGTTGCCTGAACAATCTTCTATATTGAAACTTGCTTCCGTTCTTTGTTCCAGGCTTTTCTGGAGCGTCCTCCCTCTTTAGCGTCTTTCTTTTTGCTTTATCCAGTCTGAGCTTCAGGATCTTTTGTAAACGTGCTGCTTTTGTGCGCCTTTGACTCTGAGTCTTGGATAGTCTATTTCCATCAGTATCTGAGTGATACTCTGGAATCCGCGGTCCTGCTGCATGCGGTATCTATTTGTGAAGTCATCTCCTCTCTGTTCTTCTAGTATTGGCGCTTTCCCCTTTTCCTTAGATGTTTCCTGCATATAGATTTATATTAGTCGCTGCCTTACAGTTCACACAAAGGAAAAGAGAAATGACGAAAAGATTGACATGAAACCTTTAATGTTCTAATGAATGCATAATCATGACACTCATAATGACTTGACTCTTCGAAAAAAGCAACACAATCATCCTTGGATACTCAGGCGTACAATCATTAATTTCCCTTTAGGTGCGTGCTCAATTTTGGGTTTACAGATCATGCCGAGGAAACTTTGCGATGAGTGGTTTCTGCGATTCGCATCGCAGTATCGAGGATTGCGATGTCGAGAAGTGTCATCGCAGCAATTGATAGTCTCATTCATCGCAGATCGCAAATCGCAAGATCGCAGATCGCAAGATCGCATTTTCATTTGATCACTGTGTGCATGCTTATGCGACGTTGCGATATGCGACGTCGCATATCGGCCGTCGGCGATTCTTTGGGTTTTCCATTTAAGAGCGCTCTCAATGTATGCGATGCGATGGATTTCGCGTCGCTTCTTTGCAGCTTATTTATGCGCATAGGAAAACGTTTCACTCTACCTTTGCGATGCGATATAGCTTTTAGGGAGTTAAATACAAAAATTTTGATAAAAATATTTTTGGTATTTTTTGTTAAGGGTCCCCCTTTTCTTGATGTTATTGCTAATATCAAACAAAGAGGGGGGTTGTTGGTGACCACAACAATGGCGATTCACTGTGAAGAACCAGTTATCTCTGCTTTTCTATTGACCTTTCACTTCAGAAACAGAAAAATTTTCATATGTCTAAATTTTGTTATGGACAGATAGAGTAGATTACCCCTTATCCTGTCAACGATACTTTGTCTCAACCTTTTCATATTCCAATTGTCTGCTTCCTCAGGCTTAGTTCTTGCATTCACACTAGACATTACTCGGTCTTTTTAAAGATAAAATAAGGTCTTCTCTGCGTACTGGCTTTAAAATATGCTCATTTGTCGTAGGTAGAGCCTCTGCTGCCCCGCAAGCGTCCATAGCCTCGACAGGGTTACCATGTTATCCAGCAATGATCCTTTTTCCTGCTTGAGGTTATTTACAACATTTCAGAGAAAAATCCTTTTTGACACTTTTTCCTTTTTTATTCTCTAAAGAACAATGTCTTGGTTTGGTGGCCAAATTATGACACAGTCATTCACTTGATTTACACTTTTGCTGAACAAGCTGGCTCGTGATGAGACCCCTTGTCTTTTGATTGCAACAATCTTAAGTCGTTGCCCTATTTTGATAGACAGTATTGGCAAAGTCAGCAAGTTATAATATCTGTGATCATGATAAGCCGGCTCGTGATGAGACCTCTTATTCTTTGAGATACAGTGTTTTCTTGGATTGTTTCTCTGAACGCTGCGATTTCCTTTAAGCAGGGAGGAAGTCATTGTTTTTCCTTAAGAAAGCTCTGGACAACAATAATAGAGTTTTGAAAACAGCAGCTTTGCAGAGAATATTTATTTTATTATTGATGATACCTTTCATTGTGCTGATATAAAACAATTTTTTACCAAAGGTTGCTTTCATCAAAGTTTTTTGAGGTTGAAATTAACATCGTATTCAGGCTAAAGTTAATTCTATTTGTCAATAATAAAAATCAGATTTTTCGAAAAATCTTGCTACTTGTACAAGCGAAATCAAAATCTGATAGAGAATCGGTGTGCTCTTTCATGAATCCTTTTAAATGATCATTTACAACCGGTTTTATTTATAAGAAAGAGAAAAACAAAATAAAAACTAAAACTAACCTACAAAAATAGAAGAATGCTCTTCTATGGAAAATACATTTTAAGAATCTGTCCATTCACAGGCAAAGAATATCTTCTACCTGACAAATCCTGCAACACAAACGTCGATGGGCCTATGACTTCTACAATCTGAAAAGGACCAACCCACAGCTTCTGAAATTTCGTATGTTTGCCCTTTTCTTCATGAGCCTTATCCCATTTCAAAACTAAATCTCCCATCTGAAAGTTTTTTCTGGTTATGATGCTTGAGTCAAAAGAGGATTTTATTAGCGCTTGGTGGTGAGCATGGGTTTTCTTAGCTTGTTCTCGTTGTTCTTCTAGTTTGATTATTTCCATTTGTCTCAATTGTAAGGAGGAAGTAGATACTTCATCTATGTATCGCACTAGAGACAAAGAGGGAATGACTAGGTGAGTTGGAAGAAACACTTCTTTCCCATAAACTAAATTAAAGGGAGAAGTGCCGATTGAAGCTTTCTTCATGATTCTATCTGCCCATAAAGCATTTACCAGCGCTTTGTGCCAATTCTTTTGGTTTTGGTCAACCGTTCTTTTAATAATCCTGATTAGGTTCTTGTTTGTTGATTTGGCCAATCCATTACCTTGCGGATAGTAGTTGGCAGAATACTTCAGTTTGAACCCTCTTTTAACTGCAAACTCAGTCATTGTATTTCCAGAAAAGTATGAGGCATTATCAAACATTAAGGCCGTTGGCAATCCAAACCTAGCGATGATAAATTGATCTATGAATTCAATAATGTTTTCAGAATTAACTGTCTTGAGAGGAACTGCTTCTACCCATTTAGTAAAATAATCTGTTGCCGTGAGGATATACCTATGCTGCTTAGAAGAGTGAGGAACGATCTCACCTATTATGTCCAAGCCCCATTGGCTGAATGGTTGCTCGATGTTGACCGGCTGTAGTGGCATGGACGATTTCTTTTGTTTCCCTGCAGCAGTCTGGCAGACTTGGCATTTCCTTACGTGATCGTATGAGTCTTTGAACAGCGTGGGCCAATAATATCCTGCACGTAAGATTTTATGTGCAGTAGCATCTCCAGCATAGTGTCCACCTGCTGGTCCATCATGGAGTTCCTGCAAAACCTTTTCGGCTTCAGTTTTCTCAAGACACTTAAGAAGCACAGAAACGTAATTCCTTTTAAACAGAACATCATTTATGAGCTGGTATTGTTTAGCTTTCAATCTCAGAGCTCTTTTCTTGGTGTGGTCCAGGTGAGATGGAGCATACCCGTTCTTAAGATAATAAATGGTGTCAGCATATAATGATTTTGCGTCATTTAGGCTTACCTCATACGTATGTACCTCTTCAGATGAGTTCTCAGGAATTTGCGATGCTCCAGCTAACATCTTGCAGAAGCCTTGACCTCTTACGATGTTTGCTGGCTTGATCTCAAGATCATATTCTTGTAAAGCGGTAATCCAATTTGCTCTCTTTTCGCCCACATCCTTCTGTACAAGAAGGTTTCTTACCGCTGGAAATAGTACTACGACTTTGGTATGGGCTTTAAGTAAGAAAGGTCTGAAATATTTGATCGCTTTGAAAACAGCATATGCCTGTTTCTCCACGTCTGAATAATTAAGTTCAGCACCTTGTAAGTTCGAGCTAAAGAATGCGATTGGAGCTTCCGCCTTCTCTTGATTTGCTTGGGTCAAAATCGCGGCATAAGATTTCTTTGAGGCAAATGTGTATAAGATAAAAGATTCTGAAAAATTTGGGGTAGCTAAAGATGGAGCGTTAATGATAGCTTGTTTGATCAAGTTGAATGCTTCGTGCTCATCTTGACCCCATTTAAAATTTGAATTCTTTTTTATCATATTTTGTAAAGGAGAAATAATACGTGAAAAATCCGGGACAAACCTTTTTACAAAATTGATTTGTCCAAGGAAAGATTGCATGGATTTTTTGTTATGGGGCATGGATATTTCAGAAATTTCTTTGATTCTGTCAGGTTCAATGTGAATACCAGATTTTGACACTATGAATCCTAGCAATTTCCCTTCACTTAATGCGAAAAAAGATTTCTTTGGGTTAAGTGAAATTCCATACCTTAAACATCTTTGAAAGATTTGTTTCAAGTTTTTGAGATGGTCGTTTCGCTTCTTGGAGTACACTGTTATATCATCCAGGTAAATCACTACTGATTTATTGACTAAACCTTTAAATGCGATGTCCATGGCTCTCTGAAAGGTAGCGCCGGCATTGATCAGACCAAATGGCATCTTCCGATATGCATATGTGCCCCATTTGGTTCGGAATGTGGTTTTCAACTGATCATCGGGATGTACTAGCACTTGATTGTATCCTGAAAATCCATCCAGGAAAGACATTAATTCTGAGCCTGCTACTGCCTGTAATATTTGCTCCATAGGTGGGAGGGGAAAATTGTCTTTCTGACAGGCTTTGTTGAGATTCCGGAAATCAATACAGATTCTAATATCTCCGTTTTTCTTTCTAACGGGCACCATATTGGATACCCATTTGGAATGTCTGACGGGGAAAATTATTCTGGCTCTCAACAACTTATTTAGCTCAGTCTTTATCTGATTTTCTAAGTTGGGGTGGATTTTTCTGAGCTTCTGCTGGACAGGTTTTTCATTGTCAATCATAGGGATAACGTGTTGAATGATAGAAGTGTCGTATGTCTTCAGCTCATCGTAATTCCAGGCAAAAACGTTTTTGTATTGTCTCAGAAGACGGATATATGCTGATTTTTCTTCAGGGGCTAGGCCGTGGCCTAGATTAACATTTTGTGGCTTCTGATCGGTCCCTAGGTTCACTAATTCATAGTTCAGAGTAGAACTGTAGAGTTTAGCATTGGCGGACCTTTTAAACCGACTTTTCAAATCATATAAGTCTTCTAACTTAACCACAGATTTAGGTATAGCATTATCAGTGCTATTTTGTTGTATTTGGTGATCATGATGGTCTTCGTCAATTATTTGATTTGAGTAGGATCCTTCAGAAGTGAGGAAATTTACGATGTCAGGATCGTCGTTGAATACTCTCCAATTGGTGATGTTGTCAGGGATGGATGGTCTAAAGATTAATTCTATTGAGAACCTATCTGGACTAAAATCTTCGGAGGGAATAAGTCTAGAGGCTACGTTAGCTAACAGGTCTGCGCTCACATTTTGGAGTCTTGGGATTGACGAAATATTGAATGCTATGAAATGTGCAGTGAGATCTTGTACTAAAGATTTGTAGTGCTTTAAATGACTTGACAGGCAATGTATGGTGTTACGTACCTCTTTGACGACAATCTCAGAATCTCCAAAGACTTGAAGATACTTAACATTCAACCCGATTGCTTTGTATAGGCCTTGCACCAAGGTTTCGTACTCCGCTGTATTGTTTGTGCAATCGAACTCAAGTTTGCATGTAAGCATGATCTTGTTTCCGTCTGGGCTAATCAGAACGCATGCTGCTCCTACTCCCTCGTTAGATTTAGAGCCATCAAAATATAATTTCCAAAACAAAGATGTATTTACAGAATTATCTAAAAAATTAAAACACTTTGAATCATCAGTTTGGGAAAAATTTTCAACTTGGGACGAAACTGAATTTTCTAAGTAAGGTGAGGTATGAGCATTGAAATTGCCGAGGAAAGAATCTACTGAGTAATTGCCTATGATGCTGCTATTGTATGTTATGGCTTCATTTTCTCCTTCCAATTCTGTCACTATGTACTTTTGGTGCAACTCTCGTTCAACCTTTATTTGATTCGGTTTACCGTTGTAGGGTAACCACATGTGCGACCAGTCGGTTGAGAAATATCCATGGAGTTTTTCGGACCAATCCCTGCTAAGAATCAAACCATAGAATTCAGGGATATCAGCTACTAGAATGTCAATAACCTGACACACCTTCGGGTTAGACGACAATCTTATGGTCACTTGATTAAGTTCACCAATCACTTCGACTTGGGATCAATCAAGTTGAACTATGTGCACTGCGGATTTTTGTGGTTGAACATTCAATTTGGCACATATTGATCTGGGTAAAATATTCGTTGAAGCACCAGAATCGACCAAGCAATTGTGCACGTTTTTATTGAATATTTAATAAGTGAGAAGAAAAGGAGGAGTATGAGATCTTGATCTTCCTCCAATCAAGGCGATGTCATTTGGATCAATCTTATTGATCGCGTTGGTTGGAGGTCTTCCCATGTTGTGGGAAGCTACAGCTGTAAGCAAAGATGTAGTAGGCACAACATGTAATTCTTTCATCATTATTTTCTGTTGATGTTTCAATTTGCTCAACTCGTAAAGAGTGATATTAGCCCTAGTCTTTTTCATGTCATCGATAATGTTATACTCCATTTCATCTGACACTATCAGTGTTCTTGATGGAGGTGCTTGATCTGATTGGACTGGGCTAAATTGGGTTGCTTTAGCAGTTGTTTTCTTTGTTGCGACCTTATCTTTTGTTGCAGGGCTTGCGCCCTTCTGTTTAGGGGTAGTTTGGGGAGGATCAAGTTGATTTTTGCTTCTTGTGCTAACCGGAAATGCTTCTTGATCTTCTTCTTGTGGGAGGATGAAGTCCCACATTCCTTGTAGTTCCACAACTTCTTCATCATCGGTCTGCCCTTCAGTGGTATTCTCTTCTTCTTCTTCTTCTTCAGATTCGACGTTTGAGACAGCATTGGGTGGTTTCACCTCCATGGGAGGATTTCTTTTAAAAGCTCTGTAGGGCTTTTTCGAAGAAGTCTCTGCTACTTGTTTTTTTATGTCAATCATCTCATTGGACATGGCCTTTAACACTTTTTGTAATCCTTCCAAATCGAAAGGATCTTTCGTTTGTTTCTTCTTGGTGTCTTCTTTGAAAGAGATTTTCTTAGATTTGCGTTCTTCTATAGTAGATCTCTTTTCTAGGGCTACTACGCGTTTTTCTACTGCTAACGCCTCTGTCAAGTTTTCAACTAAGGTCGTCTTGTTTGCCCTATCTACGAAGATAGCCAAGTTTGATGGTAAGGCCGTGATATACCATTCACATCTTACTTCCTCGCTGGGTTGAGAAGCAGCGGGGATTTTGTTGAGGATCTTATTGAACCGTAAGTTGAAATCTTTAATGGGTTCTCTAGCCTCAGCTTTAAGATTGGATAGGTCATTGATCAACGTCGCCGTAGATCTGTCATCACCGAACTTGGTAAGGAATTGACTTTGAAAAATGTCCCAACTTGTGATGGACCCGGAAGGTAACGAAAAGTACCATGACCCGGCTGTTCCTTGCATTGTATAGGGAAAAAGCCGGACAACAGCATCCTCGTTGGTAACTCCATTGAGATTAACAGAAAGCATGAAATTATTGATATGCTCTTCAGCTAGCATGCCTGTTTCTGGATTGAATTTGGATAGCCATTTCTTAGGATGGGCCGGTATTGGGCTCAGGGGTGGAGGCATTAAAACCGCCCCAGGATTGTTCCATGGAGACTGGGCCATCGTTGAGCTGCTAGTTAATGAAAGTGCAGAAGATGATCCCTGATGCTGAGAATATGAAGATATTAAGATCTTAGATGATTGAAGAGGAAGGGTTGTGGAAGATGGATGAGTGATTTGGGATGAAGATGTGGGTGGCTGACTTCGCGGTGAGGGAGTTGAGATGGACGAAGTAGATGAAAGAGTCTCACTGTCAGACTCTGGTGGTGTTTTCCTTGCTCTTTTCCTGGTGGGGAGAGGGAGTTCACTTGGTTGTATGCCAAATTTTTCACTCTTCAATCTGGTAAGGGGATGAGCAGGGTTGTACTGCGAAGTCACGCTGCTTTGAGATTTATCAGACCTCTGAGTAAAAATAGAGAATCCCTGGAGTTTACGAATTTGAATTTCAGGGGGTTCAATGATAAGTTGGTCTGATATATTAGGGTATGTAGCAGCGGTGGATACTCGAGCGACTTCAAACTCCGGGTTTAACCGTACTGGAGAAGTCGAGGGAGTTGATGAGGGTGATTTACTCTCAGAATGGTATTTAGATTTTGATTTAGGTGCCATTCATAGTTCGGACCCTCCTTCTAGCACCAAATATGTTGAGGGCCCGGAAATCGGGTCAAAAACAAGGGGGATACCCACCCGGTCCGGAACCTGGTTGGCGGTTCCTTGCCCGTTTGGTATAGCGGGTCCAACTGGGGATAATGGGACCAGTTTCCCAATCTAAAGGGTGTGTGTGTGTGTGTAGATTTTGATGATGCTAATCTAGAAGTAATTTTTAAGCTAATTTAATTCTAACCTCTAAACTGACTCTATGCTACTGTAATCTAACAAAAAACAACACATCTAATCTACACTAACTCGGGGTAGAATTCTTCCATTATGCGATCTAAAAAGATTTCATACAATAACTGGTAATAAAGATCATTCAGCTATCATAAGAATATAAATCAATTAAGATAAACCATTCTGCATAAGAAGTTAGGCAAAATAGTTGTGAACAGCATATCGCATAATAAGTTATTCATATGTCAAGCACAAATAAATGACCCCACCGTACAAAAGTGCCAAATGATAACCCACACATTCATACATTAACATATAAATAACTCAGCTGTATATCACTCTAAGAATATAAGCAGTAATTCGTCAAGAGATAAAAGTACCATTTATGACTGATTTTCACTCACAAACTTCAAGCAATAACGATTTATCTCTACTTACTTCTAACGTCTACTAAGAGTACAGAAGTGCAACATCAATAGCAGACATTAAAATGCAAGCATAAATAAATCTCGATCCATCCATTCATCAAAAACCCCCTTCGAGGGTGCAAAAGTGCATGTTCTGAGGACAAGTTTTTTGACAAATTTCCGGACCCTTCTCCAAATGCCATGAGAAGGGTTAAATACTACTAACTAACTAATCTTAATTACACAAATTTAGGAAATGACTTCAAATGACCGCCCTTTTACTAAACAAATTTATTTCTAAAAATTGAATCTAATTTCTAACTGTTTCTGTATCTGCTCCTTAGTGCTGTAATGCAATGTTCGCCTGGAAAGAGTCGGTTGGTTGTCTTTTCCTTTTGTTCGAGCAATAATAGTAGAAATAACAAGAGCTGGCACCTCTTTCTGACAAACTAGAAGATATTTTTGAAAATCTTCTTCTGGATGAGTGTCTTCGCTGCGTGTATACTTAGTATAACCCAGATTTCTTTCAGACTGATTGTGCTGTTTCTATTTTGGTTTCCGTCCGTGTGAATGACTCAATGAGTTTGGGATTTCGTTGCCTGAACAATCTTCTGTATTGAAACTTGCTTCCGTTCTTTGTTCCAGGCTTTTCTGGAGCGTCCTCCCTCTTTAGCGTCTTTCTTTTTGCTTTATCCAGTCTGAGCTTCAGGATCTTTTGTAAACGTGTTGCTTTTGTGCGCCTTTGACTCTGAGTCTTGGATAGTCTATTTCCATCAGTATCTGAGTGATACTCTGGAATCCACGGTCCTGCTGCATGCGGTATCTATTTGCGAAGTCATCTCCTCTCTGTTCTTCTAGTATTGGTGCTTTCCCCTTTTCCTTAGATGTTTCCTGCATATATATTTATATTAGTCGCTACCTTACAGTTCACGCAAAGGAAAAGAGAAATGACGAAAAGATTGACATGAAAGCTTTAATGTTCTAATGAATGCATAATCATGACACTCATAATGACTTGATTCTTCGAAAAACGCAACACAATCATCCTTGGATACTCAGGCGTACAATCATTAATTTCCCTTTAGGTGCGCGCTCAATTTTGGGTTTACAGATCATGCCGAGGAAACTTTGCGATGAGTGGTTTCTGCGATTCGCATCGTAGTATCGAGGATTGCGATGTCGAGAAGTGTCATCGCAGCAATTGATAGTTTCATTCATCGCAGATCGCAAATCGCAAGATCGCATTTTCATTTGATCACTGTGTGCATGCTTATGCGATGTTGCGATATGCGACGCCGCATATCGGCCGTCGGCGATTCCTTGGGTTTTCCATTTAAGAGTGCTCTCAATGTATGCGATGCGATGGATTTCGCGTCGCTTCTTTGCAGCTTATTTATGCGCATAGGAAAACGTTTCACTCTACCTTTGCGATGCGATATAGCTTTTAGGGAGTTAAATACAAAAATTTTGATAAAAATATTTTTGGTATTTTTTGTTAAGGGTCCCCCTTTGCTTGATGTTATTGCTAATATCAAACAAAGAGGGGGTTGTTGGTGACCACCACAGGTAGTTGGAAAAAGAAAATCTAACTACCTTCATGAGACGGTTGAGACCCCATAGGAAAAGGGGAAAAAGGTTATGCCAAGTCTGGTAGAGATCAGATGGCAGAAAGACAAAAGAGAGTTACTCTTTGGAAACAGAAAATGCTATGTCTGGTAAAGATCAGATAGCATGTGTTTTGGAAGGCGGAAGCTTCCTGAACCGCTACATCTGGTAAGGACCAGATAGCGTGACTTTGGTATAGCCAGAGAGTTGCAGACAGTGAGGATCTGCAGAAGTGCTTGGGGGTGGAAGATCGAGGAGGATCTTCCTAAGGTCGGGTGGTTGACAAGCGCAATAAAGAGGTTTGCCTCTGGTTAGGTATGGACTACTAAGAAACTTAATCGTTATTAAGGATTTACATATATACTGTGAAATTAATTAAGGTCTATGACAGACTAGACTGTGCATGGCATTGGAAGAATTTCTGTAATTATGCAGGCATTGGTAGAGATGGAAAATGTGAAACTCATTGACAACTTTTAGGAACAAGTTTCTGTGCGACTGGCAGAAGGAAGAAAATATTAAACTAGATTTTAAATAAAAATCAGAGATTCCATACTGGAACAATTCCTGTAGCATAAGTGGCAGTTAAACGGAAAACAGAATACTGTGTATATTTATTTCAGCCTACATAGATAAATTGAAAACAATATAAATATTTGTACACAGAGATTCCAAGAATGCTACTGAGAAAATAAGAAAAACTGTAATAGATCAAAAACTGAGTCAATACGTATACTCTCTAGACCAAACAACTAATCGAAGATCGCAGGATCATCATCTTAACAGTGTGGTTTAAGAATGAATAAATCGATAACGAAAAATACTCCAGTGCTTGAAGAACAAAGGAAGGGCAGCACCCACATCATATACATAAATGAATGATAATAGACATTTCAAACAAATCAAGAACGAGCCTGTAAAGAAAAGGCCGTAGCCTGTGTGAGCATTATCGGGCAGCCAGCGAGGGCTTCCGAAGTCGAAGCCGGCAACCCGTATTCTCCAACAAGAAATAGTAACAGTAAACAAAAAAAACATAGAGATATGTTTCTTTAATTAAATTTATAGGAAAAACCTCCGAAGAGACAAGCGTATCCAGTATACACAACGAACAATAGAAACTTTGAACTCAGGTGAGAGTCTGTCCATAATAAACCAGCAATGTTTTTTTAAAAAAACACTGAACCGTAAACGATTCTATGGAGAAACTCACAATACATTATCCAGCCAAAGTTCGACTAACATTAATAATTGATAACCCTCGAATATGAAACAAATTATACAGTAAAGGACGGGTATTAAACGCAACCCAACTAGGGTTTCCGCCTGGTCTGTTTGGCACAGAACCCAATTAATTTACAAAGCAACAGAGACGGGAAAACCGTTAATTTTCCTCATGGAAGGAAACCCATGAAACAGCGATAGACTTCCATGCACAAGCACAGCTCAGATAGCCTGCCAAGAAGGACAACGGCTCAGTCCGTTACCCAGAGTCTTTCCTCAAATGTTAAACCACGGGAGTATACAACTCTTACCTGGAACATGGAGTGGGTATGGAAGGCAGAACAGGTCCTCCATCGCGCGTCGGCCACGGCAACGAGACTCTGCACCTGAGACTCATTCAAAAAAAAAGAACAGTATAAGATTTAACTCTGTGAAAAAAATTAAACAAAAAGAAAATGAACTGTAAATCAGGTTGATATTCACCTTGGTGAGCGGCTTACCATGACCGAGAGCGGAAGGTAGAGTTCCTTCCGCACAACAGACCCCCTGATGGAAAGGTCTCCTGAGCAAATTGCAAAGCGCCGGAGAACTGTGAATGATAGAGGATCATTCTAACAATGAACTGCTAAAGAATTTTCCAAACGCATAAAAGGCTTTCAAGGCATACCACTGACCCCTGGATCGTTTTCAACCATCGATCTGGACGGTTTCATCTCCGCCGTAGGATTGAACATAGAAAACCCGGGAAATAGCCATCGTATGGTAAGTTCGAGGTATGTGTCAGGCAACATTAACTGCTGGAGTCCTGAGCACGCTATAGCACATGGAGTCGATAGGTCGATCGTTCATTGTGCTAGATGGACGATGTGGAGAAGGCCAGTTGGACAAGCGTCATTTGCCCGAGTGATTCTCGGCAACATTCATTCCAAGCCAACGTAAAGCATTAACTCGATTAAGAAACTACTATATAGCCATTCATATTCCGTAGTACCAACGATCAAATTCATATAATACCCATTGTACCGTATAAAATATTATAGACAGCCGAATGTTGATTCTCGAGATTGGAACATAGATACATTGTTAATGTTTACGTGCTATGGTTAACATAGATATGTGCTATGATTAGCATAATTATAACTTAGCACTAATACCTTTCCTATGTTATGTAAATAAATTATAAATTCCTTATTGCATTTGAATGATTAATGTTAAGTTATACTATTATTAAGGTAAAAAAAAATTTACTCCTGTATTGTAGTGTTACAAGGCATTATAAAGATTTGTGTTTTTTAATTTATTTTAAATTTTGAATAATTTCTATTAATTATAAATAATATAAAAATATGGTTAATAAATTATCTAAAATATTTATTATTTATTTTTTTCCTTAAAACGCTTTTTCTCAAAACTTTGATGTCATATCTTTCTTTAATTTGAAACTAAAGAAAATTATTTATGTAGTAAATGTAAATTTATAAAATTATATTGAAAATTTGTTTATGTATAATCCTTTTATAAATAAAAACCAATCACTCATAAAATTAAACCAATTCACACATTCTTTCATATCCTCTTCTCTAAGTTTCTAAATTGAAAAACCAAATTTTTTTCTAATATCACTTTTACCTTTTCTTTTATTTTAATTTTTTAACTTTTCGTTTTCCTATATGTCATTCAACCTCTATTTATTTTTATGTTTATTTCTTTTCACAGCATCTTATCCCTCGGCTTTGATCTATTTCTGTTCAAAACATCTTATAAAATGGAATGAATAATCCTTTTGGATATGTGCCATAAAATTTCAGTCAATATAATCGAATAAATTAACCCGTATATAATTAAAAAGCATCATACGCCAAAGAATTAACAAACTGCATTGACCCCACAATTAACCCTTAATGCTACTAATCAGATTGAATTTCAGGGAATTGTTCCGCAGCCGAACGGAATGAGCGAATTTCCGTACTGTTTGCCCCAATTCAGGTAAACTTGGTAACAATATTTTAAAGTACCAAATTTATTTTCGCATTTAAATAAATAATCTAAATTATAAAATATAACAATGATTTTACTAAAAGTATAATTGCATTATGTTTATATTTTTTATTTAATGTCCAATACTTTATAAGTCAAATAAACGCTCCATTGTACCAACCATTTAATCATTCTATGGAAAAAGCATTACACTTATACACTAAAATATATACACATGTAAAAGTATATATACTTACAAGGGTAAAATTAATCATTCTATGAAAAAACCATTATACTTATACACTAAATATATACACGTACAAGTATATATACATACAAGGGTCAAATTGAATAATACATTATTTATAACGTGTAGATTGATTAATTAATTTGTATAAAGGATAATTCTCAAATTTTATGAAAAAAGATGAGAAGTAAAAGCCAACTGTTAAGAATAAACTATTCCAATATTTTTTTTTAAATAAAGCTATTCATTGCTAGTGTAAAAGTCGAAGCTCAACCATAAAGCGTGTTTCTCAGCTAAACAAAACTTTTATGGCATCAACCTTTTTCGTTAAACCATAAAGCATGTTTCCCAGGTAAACAAAACTTTTATGGCATCAATCTTTTTCGTGAAGCACGTTTTTGACTTTTTAAAGGAAGTTTGGTGGCAGGTTGCGGTGCAGAATTAAGTAGCGGCCAATAATCTTCCCTACTTTTTGTCATTAACACGTGGGGTACGGCAATAACCATCCACCACCACAGAAGCTGTTGGCACCATTACACTTATACACTAAAATATATATACATAAAAGTACATATACATACAAGGGTCAAATTTAGTAACACATTATTTATAATTTGTAGATTAAGTATAATTACATTATAAAATATGTTTATATTTTTTATTTTATTTCCAATACTTTATAAGTCAAATAGACGTTCCATTGTACCAACCATTTAATCATTCTATGAAAAAACCATTACACTTATACACTAAAATATATACACGTAAAAGTATATATAAATACAAGGGTTAAATTGAATAATACATTATTTATAATTTGTAGATTGATTAATTAATTTGTATAAAGGATAATTCTCAAATTTTATGAAAAAAGATTAGAAGTAAAAGCCAACTGTTAAGAATAAACTATTCCATTTTTTTTTTTTAAATAAAGCTATGCATTGCTACTGTAAAAGTCGAAGCGAAACCATAAAGCGTGTTTCTTAGCTCAATAAAACTTCCATCGCATCAACCTTTTTGGTTAAACCATAAAGCGTGTTTCTCAGGTCAACAAAACTTTTATCGCATCAATCTTTTTCGTGAAGCACGTTTTTGACTTTTTAAAGGAAGTTTGGTGGCAGGTTGCGGTGCAGAAATAAGTAGCCGCCAATAATCTTCACTACTTTTTGTCATTAACACGTGGGGTACGGCAATAGCCATCGACCACCACAGAAACTGTTGGAGAAGAAAGCAGGTGATGGAGTGGAATTTGGGTTTTTGAGTGATAACAACCCATTACCCACCATGGAATTTTATTGCATCTTTCGAACTGGGACCCTTTATTGGATATGTGGATGGCTCGGTGCTCTCGATCGAAAATTATATATATATATATATATAAAAGACATAGATTAATACAGTTAACAAAAAAATTATACAAAAAATTGAATATATATAGTAATATGAAATAAATGAATATAGTAAATTAAGGAAAAGATTAGATAAAAGTTTGTAATTTTCTTTACAATGAAACTAATAAATATATAGAGAAACAGAAAGAATAAGGCTAGAGATGACACCATGAAGAAAAAGTAATGCTTCTATTACACACAGTGTTAAAAGAGTGGGTATAAAGATGTTGCTGAGAGGTTAGGTAAATCTTCAATTTGATTTTATTTTTTATTTTTATTTTAGATATGACTATTATAGTTTATAAATTAAAAAAATTGTACATTTCATGATGATATTAGTGTAATCATTTTATTATTTTTGGAGCTTACTACACAAAGGTTTGATGTACTAAATATTAGTAAAAAAATTCTATTTACAATGGATTTTATGAATTTCTTCAATTATTGACGAGCTTTGAATAATTACAATTTTTAATTAACAATCACTTAGTAAATTCTAGCTAACTAAATTTCTTCAATAAATTTCTTTCATCCCATTAATAATTCATGATTTTTTTTTTACCTTATAAAATGAAAAGGGAAGTAGTTTATCCATCATAATTTTTTAACATAATAAGTAATGTGAAAGTGAAGTTTTAGTTTTAAATCGAATATATGTATTTAGCTTTGTTTAAAAAATGTGTAAAGAAATAAAAAATATCAAAATTTAAAGTTAATCATGAATTAATTTCTTTTTTAATATCTATATATATATATATAAACTCAAAATGTATAAATATATTTATTTATTAAAATTATATATAAATTTAAATGTGTTTTTAAAATACCACCATATACTTTATATAAATATTTAAAAATTAAAAAATATAAATAAATTTATTTGATTGAGGTTTTGATTATTAAATTTTTAATTCAAATTTTATAGGAAAAAAAAAACCACTCAAAATGATACACATAGCAATGTAAGTTTATATCACATTTAATAGACCAATTTGTAACCTCATGTTATTGTAAAAGTCATCCATTATATTTTATCCCACAAAAAGCATCTATAGGTTGTTTCACATTTAAGAAAAGTGATATAGGTTATTTCACATCCAAGAAAAGTGATGTGAGGTTTCATTAGATCTAATCTGTAAGGCCCACGAGGTGCAAGAGCGAGCACGGAGGTGACGAGCTGCAGCATGATGGGAACGCGTTGAAGTGCAAACGAAGAAATGCAAGCATTTGGAGTTTATAACCCATGGGTGGTCCCGGGCGAGCCGACGGGTGGGCAAACTGACGGGCGGATGAGCCAACGGGCGAGCGAGCCAACTTAGCGAAGGGCGAGCTGGCTCAAATGTATGTGGGGGCCGACGAGTTAAGGAGGGCAGACGACTTGTTATGTAGGAGTTCAGTGGGTCGGCCTAGGTTCCCCCACATGACGGACGATGTGTATACATAAGCAGTGGTGAGATGGTGGAAGGCATCATCGAACAAGCATTCAGTCAAGAAGTACGAAGTGTGAGCTACGGTGGTTCTGCGGTGAGGAGCAGGTCACTGTGTGATGAGTCCGCACGACGGGCGAATCGAAGGGTGAACGGAGGCAGTGAACCGTGCGACGAGTTCGGGCAGGGCGACACAGGCGTGTGCACCGGCCGAACGAACCGCGGTTGGGCTAAACGACCGTGCAGGGTGACTTGTGGGTGGGAGCACCCGGCAAGGAAAACGAAACGGTGAACGGTGTGTTGGGTTGTGAACGAAGGTGCGGCCATCGTGCGAAGGTGCCCGAGTTGGGTGACACGGACACAGGTAGCAACACCCAAGTTGTGCAAACAACACGGCAGCTGAACGAATGTGTTCAGGGGTAAACGACGAGGTGGGCAAGACGTGCGACGACTGTGCGGGCACGCCGACGAGTTGTGCTGAACTGAGTATCGAAAGTAGGCGTAGTCCACGATCGCAAGTATTGGTGAAAAGAAAGTGGTCAGTGGTGTCGCACCTCCTATAGTGCGGTTGGAAGAGTACCGGTAGTGTAGGGGCGTGACAAGTGGTATCAAAGTTGATGAACGACAGGAAGCTGATCCCACTGCACTAACGTGACAGGTGGTATAACTGATGATTGGGACAAAGAGCTTGATTCAGGTGAACCAGGCTTACCGATGGAAGTTGATGAGCTCAAGGAACTTGATGAGGAGATCCAGTGGAATGGTCTTAGTCTTCAAGAACTCCTGGATGAGAGAATTTGACTAAGGGAGAAAAGTGTCATGGCAGAGATCAAAGTCAAGCAGCTTGAGGATGTGATGAAGAAGGACTTTCTTGATAAGGAGGTCGTTGTAATTGAGTAAGGTGAGCTTGACTACATTGATAGACTAGGGGACTACTACCGAAACAATTAGGCAGATGTTCGAAAGCTTAGTTCGATGGAAGCAGTCAATGGGCACTTGGTTGGTGCACTTGAGCAGAATGCAATGGAGGACAAGCTTGAAGGAAGTCAAGCCGAACCAGGATCGAATTACTTAGAAGAGCCAAGCAAGGAAGTGAAGTACCTTAAGAGGGATGTCGGATTGCAACATAAGCCAATGGACACTTCTAAGGCCGAATTTCTGAAGAAGGTTACTGATATAAGACACAAGATAAAGCTGACAGAAGGAGGTAATGCCTTGAAGCTGAGTTTTGTGCAGGTGACCGTGAAGGGCGAGAGACTTGTAGCTTTGGTGGATACAGGAGCTACTCATAGTTTCCTAAGCAGGAAAGCAGAAAAGTCTTTTGGAAAGAAAGCTAAGATGGAGAGAGAGTGGAGTGCTTTCAAAGCAGTCAACTCTACCATGAAGGTTGTTATTGGTATGCTGGGGAACACTCAGGTGAGAGTGGACTCGTGGTTTGGAAAGTGGACTTGAGGATCATGGACACGGATGATCATTCTATGGTGTTGGGGCAAGATTTCCTGAAGCTTGCAGAAGCCATACCAATGGTGGACCGAGACATTATCTTGATCACAACTGAAGGGAGAACCATGTTGGTTCCGATGAATAGAAGGAGTTGCTTGGGGTATAGACCAAGGATGGCTTCTATGAATTTGTATCCAAAAGATCTGAATGTGAAGCATGAGGATGTGTAGCAAAGAGGACTTGGGTGTATGACTCAACCAACGAAGGAAGAGAAGTTAATTGACTTCGTTGCAATAGCGAAGAAGAAGGAAGGAAGTGGGAGATTGATCTCACAGATCCTGAAGCACTTGATAGAAGCATCTTCTACCAAAGATATTCACAATGGAGTTGCAGATGAAGGAAGTCCGAATACTTCTTCAGTGGCAGTGGTTGTGGAGGATTATGCAGGTAGAGATCCGGCTGGCATAGTGGAATTTTGCAGGTATGCCATGGGCATATATTCATACTTTCAGTTGACGAAAGACAAGCTTGAGAAGCTTCGGTGTACATGTGAGGAGGTTGAGGCTGTGCACAGATACTTGAAGACACAACACCAATCTGATACATGGGTGGATGAGAGTCAGGGAGGGAACTTCTTGACCTTCCTTTCTCGATAGACAACCTTGAAGATGGGTTGGTGCAGGGACCTTGGTTGGAAGGGGCTGCACCACCTTGACAAGGGGCCTTGGAGGAGGCTTCTTTAGATGATATATGGTTGGGTAAACGAGTTCACTAGACCGATTTGTAGACTTGGATGAGGATGACCGATTGTTGTGATGGATCTACCTAGTTGGACAACATGGGCAACTTGAGTAATGGACATCAGGTTGGAGACATGGAGCATGGAAGTCTTATGCAGGAGCACTTGTAGAGGTGTCACTTATGGGCATCCAATGACGAGTGCCAAGGCAAGGATGTTTTGCAGGTAGATTTGCTAATGTGGCATGGAGATGTTTTATTTATGAGCCGATGGGGATGTTGTGCAGTTGAGTACAAAAAGGCCATGGACTTGGTTGCATTTGTGAGTAGACTATGGAGCATTCCTAGTACATGGAGAGTTGAGGCATCTTGCAGAGACCTTTGGGTCGAGACATGTATGCTTGCTAGAGTGTTGGTTGGAGATGACTCATGGAGCTCATGATGACATGAGGTTGTGACTTTTGTGGACTTCATATTATGGGGGACTTAGAGGATCTAATACATTGAGGAGCTGAATTCAGGGACATTGATGCAGGATGGGGTGCATACTTTTGAGTACATGTATGGGTGTTCTTGGGAGAGTGACTTAATGTGGAGGATCGATATGAGATGCTTTGGAGTGATGGAGTTACAACGATGATGATGCCTTGGTGGCAGCACTTGGGCATGGTTTGAGCCGAGACTTAACCACTTGTTACACATGGATGAATGAGACAGGTGTATACTTGTTTCTATGGTAGACTTGAGGGATGGCACATTGTAGATATGATGGAGGTTGCTTCATGGACCTGGATGTGGCACATTGAGAGTCGGGTTTGATGAGAGGATCTCTTCATGTTGAGGATATGGATTTTACACATATGGATGATGATGTTAGATAGATGTGACTGATTTCATCCAGCACATTGATACCAAACATCATAGACAGCATGTTGCAGATGAGATGAGGACTACCTCATGGACCTAGACATGGCTTATATGAAGATGGATTCTTGATTGAGTTGATGTTGTGACAGGAGTCTGAGAAACGGCTGATGATGGCATGAGGATGTGCATTCTCATGGTTTAAGCATGACAGTTGGATTAGCTACCTGACTAGTTCAGGTCACAAGGGCTAGCAGTGTACAGAGATATGTTGGCATTATGTTGGAGTATCATGCCAAGCAGTTCACACGATGACGATACATGATGAGATCGACACGATATGTTGCAGTAAGCATGTAGCTTGAGTTGGAGGGGCCAGCCTTCCACAGTGGGAGCAGCATGTGGAGATTGCGACAGATGTGGTTGATGATCATGGATTGAGGAGACTTTCTGATGTATGACATACCAATGGTTTATATGGCATTGGTATGGATATCTTGGTGATAGATGGTTGCTAAGATGGGATATTGTCAAGGATGACAATGATTTCAAGTGGGGGAGAATGTAAGGCCCACGAGCTGTAGGAGCGAGCACGGAGGTGATGAGCTACGGCACGGTGGGAACGTGTTGAAGTGCGAACGAAGAAATGTGAGCGTTTGGAGTTTATAACTCGTGGGCAGTCCCAGGCGAGCCGACGGGCGAATGAGACAACGGGCAGGCGAGCCGACTTAACGAAGGGCGAGCTGGCTCAAACATATGGGTGGGCCGACGAGTTAAGGAGGGCGAATGACACATTATGTAGGAGTTCGGTGGGTCGGCCTGGGCGCCCCCACACGACGGATGATGTGTATACATAAGCGGCGGTGAGATGGTGGAAGGCATCATCGAACAAGCATTCGGTCAAGAAGTGCGAAGTGCGAGATGCGGTGGTTCTGCGGTGAGGAGCAGGTCGCCATGTGATGAGCCCACAGGATGGGCGAACTGAAGGGTGAACGGAGGTAGTGAATCGTGCGACGAGTTCTGGCAGGGTGACACGGGCGTGTGCACCCACCGAACGAACCGCGGTTGGGCTGAACGACTGTGCAGGGTGACTCGCGGGTGGGAGCGCCCAGCAAGGTGAACGAAACGATGAACAGTGTGTTGGGTTGTGAACGAAGGTGCGACTAGCGTGCGAAGGTGCCCAAGTTGGGTGACACGGACACGGGTTACGATGCCCAAGTTGGGCAAACGATACGACCGCTGAACGAACGCGTTCATGGGTAAACGACGAGTTAGGGAAGATGTGCGGCGACCGTGCGGGTGCGCTGACGAGCTGTGATGAATGAGTTGTGAATGTAAAATTTGGCTAAGTGTAAATTTGGGGTTTCCTCCAAGATTGTAACTTATATATGTTGATTATTTAGGTAGACTCATTATAGGGAGTTGCCCCTCCCTTTATACTGTTGTGCATTCATATGTTAATGCTTTTTATGGTGAATGTTAATGGTTTCACTGTGTATAAAGGAAAACATAATACTTGGTAAAGAAGAAAATAAACTAAGTATCGAAAGTAGGCGTAGTCCACGATCGCAAGTATTGGTGAAAAGAAAGTGGTCAGTGGTGCCGCACCTCCTATAGTGCAGTTGGAAGAGTACCGCCAGTGTAGGGGCGTGACATAATGAGTCTTAAGATTCTCAATAAGCTGTGGCTGCGGTATAGCCACACGCTGAAATTACTACCCACTTCCCCCTAAATTATATGACCTATAAGCCTGTATATAGCTGTTGCGTGGCAGGGTCAGCGTTGGCCGACGGCTGCGCTTCTCCCTTCCATAGTTGAAAATTTAAAGCCAAATTTGATGGATATCATCGTGTGGAAGCCAAATGATATACTTTTCTATATAAATTTCTGCAGTCACAACATAGATTGAGTGGAAGATTAAAGTTTTGTTTATCAGAATTCGGGTAAAATTTCCCTTCCCATGTATTTTGAAATGGGTTTAGTCCAAAATCATCCATCATTTTTTTTATGTCACAACAAGAATATTTTGATTGTTTAAGAGAAAAGAAGTTTCTGGGTGCATCATTATATCTGCTCAGTTCTAAGATTCCTATTACGCGGTACACTACGTGACACAATTACTAAGCACTTCTAAGGATGATGAAGCAAAACTTCATGGATAGAAGGTTTGAAGCAAATGATATGTATTTCTTTATAAATGTCTGTCGGCACAACATAGACTGAGCGTAGACCACAACATACACTGAGCGTAGATTGAGTGGAAGAATAAAATTTTGTTGATCGCAAGTTCAGTAAGTTTTTCCTCTCGTACTATATTTTGGAATGGGTTTACTACAGAATCTGCAATTGTTGAATATAAAGTTGGCTTGCTGGTTGGGATGGTTATCTTGTTTTTCTTTTGCACAATTTGACATAAGTGAAGTTGTCAGCGATTTGTTAATATTCCTGTTCAAGGAATTACATGCCTTGGTAATTTGGTCGTTTTTGTTACAAGTCTGATAAGAGGAAGGCTGGATCTAGAGATAAGTGCAAGGGATGTCCTAGACATTCTAGTAAGTGCCAAACTCAAGACGATAAATGGGATTGGAGATGGAAATGGACTAACTACATATACAGAAGGTCCACAAACTGCTTCTACAGAACGAGTTTGTTTCCAGAAGATGATCGATTTATTCAGAAGGCTTCGACATCGACTGGGCATCCAGAAATGGTCGAGCTATTCAGACGGATTCAACATCAACTGGGCATTGAGAAGATGGTCGAGTGTTTCAGACGACTTCAAAATCGACTGGGCATCAACATACCTTGTTTTAGAGGAGAAGAAGATCTTCAGACTCTTTCTATAGAAGAAGGCGATCTTCACATCACCTCTGCAGAAGAAGGCCCTCCACCCACCACTTCTAATGAAAATGGAACTCTTTTTATAGAAGAAGGAGGTTTTCACATTGCCTCTGCAGAAGAAGGCCCTCCACCCACCACTTCTAATGAAAATGGAACTCTTTCTATAGAAGAAGGAGGTCTTCACATTGCCTTTGTAGAAGAAGGCCCTCCACCCACCACTTCTAATGAAAATGGAATTCTTTCTATAGAAGAAGGATGTGTTCAAATCACCTATGCAGAATAAGGCCCTCCACCCACCACTTCTAATGAAAATGAAAGTGTACAACCTATTGTTTCTGTTGTAATGCTGTCAAATGGCAAACCCAATTTGTCCATCAAAGAGTTCATGAAAACCAATTCCCCTATTGTGGACTACATTTTACTATGATTTGTTCCATTACAAGATGCAGTAAATGATGGCGAGGTAGTCACTCTAGAAGTCAATATAGAGACATGCCCATGCAATCCCTGCAACTGCATCGTATTCTGGACACTTGAAGAGCTGACCATTATGCTCGCTCTTCGGATGCCTGGGACATTGAAGCCACTCTCTAATTCCCTCTGCCTCCTCCCATGTTTTACATGCCTCAAAAATTACTGCCATCGCTCCAACTGGGATAGCCTGTTGCGTGTGGAGGGCCCATTGTCCTTGGAGCAGGATGATGAAGGGCACAGAGTGAGAGTGAATGAGTCTAAGGTGGTATTTGAAATTCTCGATGATATGAGTGTCCAGTCTATCAAAGCAAACTAGCATATCTGCATCTGTATTCCAATGCATGGTGCCAGCTGTGATGTGTGGACAGAGCTACTGGTAAGATCTTTGAGGTCTAAAGATGCTAAAGGCAGAGGAGTGAGAGTCATGGCTTCGGAAGCTCTGGAAGGCTACTTGGCTAGACTGAGAGGAGATTCAACCAAAAGTGTAGAATACAACATTGTGTCATTCATAATTCCAAGGTTGTGTGAAGTGCTGATAAACCTTTTATTACCTTTCTGGTCCAGAGTGGACAGCTTTTCTAGCGTCTTGGTGCGAGAAGGATGATTAGGGATTATGTGGCAGGTAGAAAAGGAAGTGGATTCGCTGTGAACGCATTTCTAACCAAAGCTGTGGTCATGTTTGACTTCAATAACTCTCAGGTTTACCCAGTGCTAATCTTTAGGGGTGATTTTCTTGGCATCAAAACCTTATCATTTATAGTGGGTTCTGCTAATTTTCTTTGCTCTATTGGTTGGTCTATTCTTATTACATTTGAAGTTGATATTTCCCTGTTACCCTATCTGCCTATAGTGATGAAAATAGCCCTTTCTATTGTTTTGTGCATGGACTCTGCCATTATTTTAACTCGGTTTAGTTCCAATGGTTACTGGGTGCTCTCTATCGTTTTCATTATTTCGATACTCATGCTTACAATATTCGACCCTACTCCATGTGTCGTGAATTTTTAACTGGAAGCATAAAAAACTTATTTTCATGACAGTTTTAATTTCGTTATTCATTGATAGATTCCTCGTGTTGGGTCCATTCTTCGAGCTCCTAATAGCCTTGTTCGGTTTGGTCATTGTGTGGCCATTTCTTAAGTCAACGGAGAGAATATTTCTATTGGTGATATTTTTGGAGTTAGGGTGCATTCATATGGTGATTCCTATTTCCACCACAGTTTTTTAATTAATGCCCCCTCACATGCGGGGGCGATAAGGAAATATAACGCGCCTCGTCATGTCTGGAGGAGAAAAAAAACCGACGAGCCTTATATTTCCCTATCGCCCCCACATGTCAGGGGGAATTAATTAAAAAACTGTGGTGGAAATAGGAATCGCCCGTTCATATTGTGGGAGATGTGGATCATATGCGGGAATCTGGGAAATGGACAAGTGGTAATTATATACTCAATAAGAAGAATTCGCTAGAATTTATGGGGAAAAGTCCTCACGGGTGGGGACTTCTAGTGTACTCTTCTGCCTTGTTGCTCAATGCAGCTGTCCTCTTGGCTGGGTACGGTCACGGATGGAATGACGGGCATTTTGCCTGCCACAGACTATTTTGACCGTATTTAACGTTTACAATTTTCAATACCTATTTTTCTGTATAGGTTTGGAATGGTGAAAAACGTATTTTTGATAGTCAATATTTTTCCCAAAATGTTATTAATTTATATTTTGCCATTTCTTTTCCTACCGGATAAAATTCCAGCGTCCCGGCGTTGTTCGCGTTTTGGCCTCTACTGTTGGTGTTGTTGGCAACTTGGCATCTCAGTCCATCATATAAATGAGGAACCCAATTACTACGCTGTAGGTGCAGTCACGAAATCAAATATTATTCTAAGTATCATTGCGTCGTGGCATGAACGGTATTGCAAAAAAAATTAAGTTTTGTTTTATTTACGTGCATTTTTTGTATGAATGACAAGGCATGGAAGAGATGATATGAGTCCATACATGGCATAGATTGTATACAATGTGGTCCCATGGGATATTCTAGGGAATCATTATAGGAATTATTATCATTAAGGGATATTCTAGGGAATCATTATAGGAATTATTATCATTAAGGGATATTTTGGTACATCTTCGTACTTACAATCCTTATGTGAATTTCAAAAGCCGTTAAGCGTTGCAAATTTAATCAACTCCATCTATTTATTAAGTCTAAGTGATAAGAAATTTAAGTGAATTTAAGTGAAGACCTTTGTCTTTCACCTTCCTAATAATTTTTTCATCATTTAAAAAATTAAAGTGATGATAAATTTCCACAATTTTTTAATCACAATAAATTATCTCTAATTTCATACCAACATTATATATATTTCTCGAAAATATATATAATTTAGTGTTCTCATTTTCTAGAGAATTAGATAGTATATGTTCATGAATGAGACATCATAAATTTTTATCCTCTTGGTACATAAATTTTTATCTTCTTGGTATAGTGATTGAGGATTAATGTAGAAGGAAATACAATATATAGATGTGTGTGGTCGGGGTGACTTGGTTCGTTCAATTATTTTACATGTTTTCTCGTTTGCATGTGATTTGAATTTAATATAGGAATAAAAGAAGTAAAAAACAATGTTATTTATGGGACATAAGAAATGTGATGATGATGTCTAAAAATTATATGAATGATGAGTAAGTGGGTTGGAATAACATCATGGTTCTAATAACAATATCGCCAAATAACAATGAAAGAAATTTGAATGTGGTTATGTATAATAACACTTAATTTTACTATACAAAAAATTAATAGTTTTTTTGTTATGAAAATTGTTGAATTTTTTTTATAAAAAGTTGTTTTTATTTAAGTTCATAGGCAATTTTTATGGAAGATTCTTATATTTATTTATATTTTAATCTAAATCTTTATCTAATGGCCATAAATGAAAAATATTGATATATTATAGTTATCAATATTTACCTTTTTACATTTACATAATACAATAATGAAATCACGACATAAATTATCAAATAACTAATAATACCATGTGAATTTTAAAAGGTAAAAAATAAAGATTAACATATATCAATCAATTTATTAATATAACTACACCTCTTAAATTTGTCAGTTACTCATATTTAAATTATTATTAGTTATAAAAATAAATTTATTTGTATTTTAAATTAATTTAACATTAATGATTAAAAAATAATTATTCATATACAATTTTAAAATTTTTCATTAACCCATAAGAAAAATGTATATTAGCATTTATATATCAAAGCACTAAGCTTCAAACAAACTTGGAAAAAAACAAGTACATTCTTTTTTCATATTTACTTGTAGATGGAATCCCAATACATTAGTTAGTAATTTTCTTTCCTCTTTTTTTTACAAAATATATAATTTTATAGTTTTATATGTGGATAAAGGGTTTTGTGAAATCTAGGATGATATTAATATGTAAAAGTGTAGTTTAAATGTCTAATGATTTTTTTGAGTAAATTTTGTGGTCAATGGATTTGTTGGATTGTAAATTTTAGTTATGTATTCCACACAATTTAAGTGCTCCAAGGGTTTTTTAGGGCATTCAATCCATTTATGCATTCAAAGACACAATATAAATAATAATAGAAAATTACAATTTTGCCAAAAAATTTATCATCAAATTTTGAAAAAAAGGCCAAAATATAAAACAATTAAACTACACCAAATATTAAGAGAAAAAAGCATATATACATACTTTCCAATAAAAATCAAAAGTCATGCTTATGCACCATCTCCATAATTACCTATGAGATTAATGACTCTCATGACACCTCGAGTTCATGATATAGAAGATAAGTAAGGGAATGTCCTCCAACAAAGAAGGGTCCAATCACTACAAAGAAAACACCAATTAATAAAAAAATTAACAAACACACTTGGTTTTGTTCTCTTTTTAGTGGAGGTGAATAGACAAGGGAAAAATTTTAGCAATGTATTTTTTTGAGTACATAAACCTTTAATGTCTCGACAATTACATTTTCATAACACCCCTCTTCTCTCTTGATATTTTTGAGTCCTCCCACACTAAATTTTCGTAAAATACATATATTGAAAAAGATGCAACATGGTAAGGAAAACATATAATTTTCCCGATGCTTGTTATTAAGTACAACACACATGTACATCATGTTACCAAACATGCTAGTTTTAGGGTTAATATGAAACCTAAGTTTTTCTAAAATGACAATTTAAAGAGACGAGGTACTCACGTGTACAATACCATGCACACTACATTAAGCTAACATTTGATAAAAGAAATGCTAATACAATAAATAAAATAACTACATTGATTAAGTGAGACAATGTGTGATATAATAAGTTTTAAAAGAATTGTTGTGCAATGTGCACTAAACATACCATTTCTCTAGTGTTTTCTAAATAGACTATTGCATTGATGTATCTTTATACAAGGAGCATTGCATCAAGATCCCATTAAATTATTTTATCTAGAAAATGGATTTTGAAGTGTATTAAACATAGCTACACATTGGTGCATAACACAAACATATGTAACAAGGTAGGTTAAGATATTTTATAGAGTAAAACATGGTAGCAGTGTGCCTTATACCTGTCGATACGGGCACATTGGAGTAGGGCAAAAAAAAGCACCAACCGAATTATTATTTCAATTTTCCTTTAGTACTTCACACATGTTCAAGCTTCAATGTTGTCTAAAAATGTAATAATGATGGAGGAAAACATAATATAATCCTATAACATGATGTTAAGAGATCTACAATGTTCATTTATGATAAATTTAGTTTTTTAATTTTTAAAAAGTTCAAATACTATGCATTCAATCTTATTAATATTAATGTATATCCTATGATCCAAAACAATGCTAAAATATATATGGTTAAATGTATATTTTATCTTTAAATCGAATAGTATATATTAGATTATGTAAACCATAACATAAACCATATTAATTAATCTACTTTTGAGCTTTTATTGATAATATTCAATAGTTTCAATGTGTTAAACATCTTATATGTCTCGTAAGATTTACTTAGTCTTATGTCATATTTACTGTGAGTGTTCTATTCAATTTCAAACCAAGATTCAAGATTTAATAAATCATTTGTGTGTTATGTTAATTTTGTTTTTCCCTTGTGATATATATGTGAATTTTTTTAACATTATTATGTTATTGAAGGGTAATTTTTTAATTAAACTTTTATTATTGAAGTGTTAATTTATTATGATAACATCACATTTGAAGACCAAAATTTTAAACATAACTTTTCTTCACAGTAAGCATAAAGATGTAAGACTTTTGCATATAAGTGAAGTGAAGGGTACGTTTAATCTTTGCGGGGGTCTAAATCTGGATCAGACGCCAAATTGTGGGCCCCGTTTGGGTAAATTGGTACATAAATTTCCCAGGGTTGTAACTTTGGCATACAATCTCCGTTTGATGTCTACAATGATACAGATTTAAATAGGAACGCAACAAAATACAGAGATAACCATATACACACAGATGCAATGGAAATAATACTTCATTTCATTAATGTAAAATATTGAAAAATGCTTACAAACAGAAATGGAAATAAACCAGCTAGGGCGATGGTAGCTTATCTCTTAGAAGAGATGTGGCAGCTACATGCCTCTGAACTGTGTTACAATGAAGCTCGAAGGCCTATTTATTGTTGAGAAACAATGGAAAACCCTTAACATCTCAAAACTAACCCTAGAAGATGAAATGCCAAATTGTGGGCCTCGTTTTGGGTAAGTTAGTACATCAACTTCCCGGGGTCGTAACTTTGGCATACGATCTTCGTTTGACGCGTACAATAGCTCATTAGAAATATCTATCCGAGCACTACAACTTTGGGAATGGGTCTTCTAGATTTCCCAAAAAACGTTGTTTAGGGCCTCAAAACGGCTCCGGAAGTTCAGGACCCGAAAAAATGCTAAAAATAGTAAATTGTGCTACAATTACGGAAACTAAAAAACTAAAAGAGACAGTTGTGAGGGTCCAAGTGGGATAGGTGGGTGGCCACTAACATCCCCCTGGATCATTCCTCACCCCTTAGGAAGCAATGGTCCCCATTGCGTTGAGTTCCTCCATCTGCTGAACTTGGTTTGCAATCTCTGATGTGTCCAGTAATGGTGGGAAGCATGGTTGACGACGGTCCACATTGAACACTTGCTGCAGGTGAAGGAATGGAGGAATGTTGTGCTCCAAAGTATTGTTCCCCACAACCTTGGTACTACTGTAAGGACCATGTCGGAGTGTTCTGAGCTCCTGATGGGCTATTGTAAGGCGTTCTTTCTGCAAATGTAACCAAACTTTGTCGCCTACCTGAAAATTGTGTGGTACTCTTATGGATGAGGATAATTTGTTCCTGTGTTCTGTCATGACTGTATCCCTTTGTTGTTGCTTCTACGTGGAGGAACCCTTCACGGGGTATTGGATGTTGCAACGATCTTCCCCTTACTTTGGGAACAAACTAGACAGATGAATTTCCTAGTCTGGGAGATGAGCTTTCCGCCATTCTTAGCAGTGGTCAAAGAGGTGGTGGTAGGTGGGGCTACCTCCGGTATCCTGTATAATGAATTACACAAAGAAATAATGACAGCACGAGGCCTTGACTCATACACAGCATGTCGCCTCCACAAGTATGGCTGGCCTAATAATACATCACAAACATCCAGAGGTGTAACATCACACAATACCTTGTCTGTGAAGGGCTTGATGCTGTAGGGAAGGTGGCACTACTGGTGAACTTTGAGATCTCGTCCTTCGTGAAGCCACCCGATACTATATGGCTGTGGGTGTGGTGTAGTCGGTAGGCCCAACCACTTCATGACCTCTGCTGAAATTAGGTTCTTTTGGCTACCACTATCGACATTGAATTGCAAGAGCGAACCATTCACCCACATCTGTGAGTGGAAAAGATGCTCCCCCTCCTCTGGATCTTCGGGCTCATTCTTCTGGATCTTGGTGGTGGAAATATTGGCACTGGGCTCCGCATCAATGATCTGCTTCCCTTTTCCATTCCCCTTGTCGGGTTCTGACTCAGGGTCGGAACATGCATCTGATTCAGAAGCCTTCAACTCGGCCACTAGCGACTGCTTGGTACGACACTCACTTGTGTTATGAGTGGGACTCTTGTGGAAATCACACCACTTTCCGGTGTCCTTCTTCGACTTTGTGGTGTTGTTCTTTTCTTGCAGCTTCGACGGGTTGTCTTGGGTCACCCCACCTTGGCTTTGTCCTTTGGTCTTCGGATTTGCAGATCCAAAGTCTCGCTTCTTTTGTTTCAACTTCTGCTCGATTTTGACAGTGTATTGGTACACCGTGCCAAGCAAGGATATGTTCAGGAACTGCATCTCTTCCTGGATGTATCTATGTAGGCAGCCGCGGTATTTGAGTACCAGATGCAGCTCAGAATCTTTGATACCCAACTGTGTGCGAAGGGTATAAAAATTATTTGTGAACTCTGGCACATCTTGGTCCCTTCCCTGCTGCAGTGTGGTCCACTTGATGTATTTGTCCTCATAGCTCTTAACATGGTAATACTGCTCCTTGATGGCATCTCGGAATGAATCCCAAGTGGGTGCGGCTGAAAACAATGAGCCTGTACTTTCATCCTTCTGCTCGCAGTAGGTTTCCCACCAGTCCTTGATGTGGGGGGTTGCTTTGAGAAGAGTGAAAACAATCTTTTCCTGACTCAAAAATTCATGAACAGAAAAATAACCCTCTAGTAGATTTAACCATTTATCTACAACATCTGTGTCTATTTGACCCTCAAAGATGGGGATTTTAAAATTAAATTGTACCTTAAACGCTATGGTGTTTCTATAGTAGCTGTTGGAAGCCGATGCGTCGCCTTTGGGTAGCCGCTGAAGGATCTGCACAAAGTTGTCCATCATTGGGTTCCTTTGTCGCTCGAGGGCTTCTTCGAGCAAGATTTTGATAAGATCTCCTGCCCCCTCGTCTTTCTTCTCATCCGCCATGGGAGGCCGTCGGGATTTGCGAGGTTGGTCTTGCAAAGGTTCGACCAATTCAAGCCCTAACTCCTTATATCCCGACCTCGTTGGGGACATGCAAAGAAAAACAAAGAAAAAAGTAGACTGCTCTAACACCACTGATCAGAGCGGTCTGCGTTTTCTCTGTTTTTCTTTGCATGTCCCCAATGAGGTTGGGATATAAGGAGTTAAGGCTTGAACTAGTCGAACCTTTGCAAGACCAGCCTTGAAAATCCCAACGACCTCCCATGGCAGATGAAAAGAAAGACGAGGGGGTAGAAGATCCTATCAAAATCTTGCTCGAAGAAGCCCTCGAGTGACAAAGGAACGCGAAGATGGACAACTTTGCCCAGATCCTTTAGTGGCTACCCAGGGGCGACACAACGTCTTTCAACAGCTACTTTGGAAACGTCACGCCCTTTAAGGTACAAGTCAATTTTGAAATCCCCATATTCGAGGGTAAAATAGACGTAGATGCCATAGATAAATGGTTAAATCTGCTAGATGGGTATTTTTCTATTCATGAATTTTCAAGTTGGGAAAAGATTATTTTCACTCTTCTCAAAGCAGTCCCCCACTTCAAGGACTGGTGGGAAACCTACTGTGAGTAGAAGGATGAAAGTACGAGCTCACTATTTTCAGCCGCACCCACTTGGGATTCATTCCGGGATGCCATCAAGGAGCAGTACTACCTTATCAGAAGCTATGAGGAAAAATACATAAAGTGGACCACACTGCGACAGGGAAGGGACCAAGATGTGCCGGAGTTCACAAACATTTTTCATACCCTTCGCACACAGTTGGGTATCAAGGACTCTGAGCTACATTTGGTACTCAAATACCGCGGTTGCCTACACAGATACATCCAAGAAGAAATGGAGTTCCTGAACATCTCCTCGCTTGGCACGGCATACCGATACGCTGTCAAAATTGAGCAGAAGTTGAAACAAAAGAAGCGAGACTTTGGATCTACAAATCCGAATACCAAAGGACAAAGCCAAGGTGGGGTGACCCAAGACAACCTGTCGAAGCTGCAAGAAAAGAACAACACCACGAAGCCAAAGAAGGACACAGGAAAGTAGTGTGAGTTCCACAAGAGTCCCACTCATAACACAAGTGAGTGTCGGACCAAGCAGTCATTGGTGGCCGAGTTGAAGGCTTCCAAATCAGATGCATGTTCCGACCCTAAGTCAGAACCCGACAAGGGGAATGGCAAAGGGAAGTAGATCATTGATGTGGAGCCCAATGCCACTGTTGCCACCACCAAGATCTAGAAGAATGAGCCTGAAGATCCAGAGGAGGGGGAGCGAATTTTCCACTCACAAATGTGGGTGAAGGGTTCACCGTTGCAATTCATTATCGACAATGGCAGCCAAAAGAACCTCATTTCAGTAGAGGTCGTGAAGTGGTTGGGCCTACCGACTACACCACACTCTTAGCCGTACAGTATCGGGTGGCTTCACGAAGGATGAGATCTCAAAGTTCGCCAGCAATGCCGCCTTCCCTATAGCATCAAGCCCTTCACAGATGAGGTATTGTGTGATGTTACATCTCTGGATGTTTGTGACGTATTATTAGGCCAACCATACTTGTGGAGGTGACATTCTGTGTATGAGTCAAGGCCTCCATTGACTTTGCTTTCAATTCTCTTAGTTTCTCTCTTTACCTCCTCAAGAAATCCATTATTCTAAGTTGTTGATGCCCCAAGTGCCAAGCGATTTTCCCTATCCTTTGAGTGAATTTGAGGAGCTATAAAGTTCTCCTACGTTTCCTCAATGTTCCTTTGTGAATTCCATGACTATTATCACCTTACCCAAACTATCATTTGCTCACCATCCTCTTGAAATAGTGAGTCTTATTTGAATTCCAGTAAAACAAATGGTGTCTATTGATCGAGGAGGATACCTTAGGCTGGTAGGCTCAGTGCCAAATTCAAATGATGGAGGGTCAAATTCCAATGATGAAAAGCAAGGATATTGACAAACCTTTGAATATATAAACCCACATCCTTCGAAGCATGAAACCTCTCCTTGCATAGTTGGATAGACTTGATTCATATCATCAATGACAAATTTCCTATCATAAGACATCATAAAAATCATCTACATTGATTCTTCTATTGGTTAATACTTATTATGGATAGAGGAAGACAATAGTAGGTTTACACATGGAGGGTGAGTCATGACGACTCTACACCTATATCTACCTCACTCTTGTCTCCTTATATCCCACAGTCATACTAAACATCCTCTCCCCTTGTACCTCCTCTACATGCACATTAACATCATTTTCTTGCTTCCTTAACACCCCATCTAAGGGAAACTCTTGAAATAATATCAAACATTAATACATTGAATCATAATATAATATTCTTACATATGCAATGACCAATAAAGGTGTTCACCACAATGGAATGGTTTGCATGCAAGATCAAATTCATTGTTTTTATTTCATACTTGTCATTACTATGAAGGGCTTCATTTTGTGTAGTTAATATAGTTGTTTAAATTTGAAGTTATCTTTATAAGTTATTGTTGGGCTAGGTTAAAACATTATATTGAAAATAACATTTTGGAGTTAAGAGATTTCTTTGCAACTTCTAATGCATGCCCATGTTACTGACATGGACTATCATTATAATGTGATTTTTGACTGAGTAAGAAAAATCTTACTTTTGCAAGAGATTTTCTCTTAGGCCGAGGTTTTCCTCCATGACTTAGTGAAATTACTATATATATAGTAACTGATGCAATATTGAGGAACACCATCTACTAGGCATTAAGCATAAGCTTACAATTAAAGACCTTTGCATAAAGTATGATTCAATCATTTTGTAATATTATACACTCTAACTGTAAACTCCATATTGTTTCAAATTTTATTTTTATAAAAAAATCACAAAATTTAATTTCAACCTATCTTGCTGGCATGGTATCATATTAGCACAACCATATTAATAAATCTCACTATATTACAATTCTAAATAATAGTTGAACCCTGATTATTTCAATTATTATTTAATGCATTTCATAAGATATATTACATAATTATTATATAATTATCTTATATAAAATAAATCTATTACATAAACCTAAACATAATAAAACCTAATATGTAATAACCTAATCAATATCACGTTGAATATGAATTAATTTAATTTTGACCAAAAATTAAACCAACTATTTGCAAAGTCTATTTTATGAAACAAAAATAATTTATCCTTTAAAAAATTTTAATTCTATTTATTTAGAGCCTGATTGGCTCACCAAGCTTGAGTCTTATTGTGCCATCATAGCTGAAGTACAACCATCTTCAATTCATTTATGTTGTTGGCATCCATTATTGAATATGACGTTTTACAAACTAATTTCATCAATCACTTGCAAGTGGATTCGACTCATTCTACATGATGCCTCCTGTGCAGGTTTCATCAAAAGCTATTGTACACCTTCCCCTGAACCTGTACGTTGACTTTTGGCTCCAAGACATCTGTAGTAGAGTTTCTGAATGAAACTCTCTGAACTGCAAAGGCTATTCTAGTCCCAATCGATCCATGATGTATGCTTGCTAAGCTGCCATTGAAAATTAGGGCATGTATTTTAATGGTAAAGATCAGTAAAGGCCACCACCAACACCATTAAGGGATCAATGAAGATCTTTGTGCTGGAAGATCATCATTCTCCCGTAACTTACAGTTCTTAAAGCGAGACCAGCCCATCAATTATCTTATTTTTGAGTAAATTTTTGTTAAAGAATTATCTCTTATAAATACATTTGTCAATCAACTATTTTAACTTTTAACTTATCATGCATAATAACAATATTAAAATTTCCTCTAGAAACTCCAAACCTAATTGTTCCAATTACCATCCAAAAAGATGATCAAACCCTAAAGACTACCTATTCACAACTAACACAAAATCATGATGTGACCATAACAAGATGGATCTAGTGCATCACGCGACCAAAACCATATGGATCCAGTTCAATATAGTTGGAATGTCACATACATGTAATGAATTTTGTACCAACATCTAATCTATTTCACTCCCTAAAATTTGTGCAAACCTCTTATGTATTTGGGTCCATATTGTTGTAAAATGTAACTAGGTTTGGTTTTCACAATGACATGTAATTGTGACTATTGTAAATGAAGTAATGAAGAAAATAAAATTATTATTGTAAGCCTTGCTTCATGGGCTTCATGAGGAAGTGATTTTATTTGTTAGTGGCTCCCATTGAGATCCTTAGGATTTATTATTGAGTCAAAGAGTCAATGTCATGTATGAAGAGCTCTTCTTGAGAATATATAAAATGTATATGAGTCAACCTAGTGTCTAGAAAAGACCTCCAAAAATACAAGCACAATCATCTCTTGAAGTCAACCTGGGAACTGTATGAAACATTCATGTCATTCACCTCAAATAGACACAACTATTCGGTTGGACACGTCAGCTCATTTATGGAGGAAAAACTACTATAAATACCCAGCTAAGATTTTTGCATAAAGATAACTTTAGGATTCGATATCTCTGAAATTTTGGATGGGTAATTATAGTGAATAAACTTCGTAGATCTAGGTCTTTCAGTGGAGAAGACAGGTTCAAATTTTCTTCTGAAGTTTCGATGATGAGATATAGAGAACAATTCAGTGATATCTATATGCTTTTGTATGGGTATATCAGAGATAAAAGTCAGATTTGTGACACAATAAGATAGCTCGGATTACTTTATGATTTTTGAAGGATGATCACTGTCAACTACTCAGATATCTTTTCGAATGAAGAACAGTGATGGGCTCATACCTTTAGCACATTCATCAAGCAATTTAGATCTATAGCTTTGGTATCATTGCAGTAAGTAATTCAGAAGCCTCTCTGTGATTTTGTAAGAACAATAGCTGTGGAGATTTTGTGGTTCAATCTCTATTACAGTCATCAAAGAAAAGAGACTTGGTGATGAAACAGTGAAGTATACCTCTGTCTCGGTGCAGTAAAGTCTCATTGATTCATTGTAACTACAATTTGTATTATCACTGTGGTGAAGATCTCAGTGTCAAGGTAGTAGTGAAGGTCTCAGTGTCAAGGCAGCAATGAAGATCTCGGTATCAAGAATGAAGGATCTCAGTGTCAAGGCAGATCTCAGTATCCAAACAATGATGAAGATCTCAAAGAGGACTGTCAAGAGAACGTGTGTCTTGATCTTGGAGTGGCTACTAGGTCAAGGGTCTTGGTCTTGGTATTCATCAATTAGAATCTCTATAAGAAGAATATGTGCGGGTTTTCCTCTCAAAGAGATAGAGGTTTTGACCCTGGTAGAGAGCCAACATCTTGTGCTCTTGTCTCTTTTGTTTTGGTAACTATTTGATGAAGCAAGAAAACACACTCTAATAATAACAACAGAAGATTGTGTTAATAAGAAAAAGTGAAAAAGTACCTCACAAATAGTTAACATCGTGAGAAGAATCTTATTAACCTAATTGCCCTAGATTCTTCAAAATGGAATCAGAGCTAAGGTGTTGAAGTCAAAGGAAGGGCAGCCAAGAGACATTCAATGATCAAGTTTCAAGAAGGGCACCAAAGCAAGTTGAAGGTTATCAAAGAAAAGGATCAAGATCTACATTGAAGAACCAAACCCTAGATCGAAGAAGCAATCTACAAAGCAAGGTAGCTCGAAGGACCTTAAAAACAAAGATCACATCATCTTGGAGAAAATTGAAACCCTAGAAGCAGTTCTAATCTACACTACAAAAGAAGGTGAGAAGGCATTGTCATCAACTTCAAGGATATAAAACAAGCAAGGATCATCTCCTTGCCCTAGAACAAGATCATCCGAAGAAGAAAAAAATCATCCTCATCAAAATGAGCAACCTTTTCTATTAGAGGAAGAATTTCTCATTTGAAATATGATTATCCAAGAGGAAGCTCTGATACATCTTATTCAACCATCATTAAAGTGATCAAGTAGAAGAGTTTATCTTCACTTGTCAAGTAAGTATCTTTCATTCATTAATTTATTTGGTAAAATGACTTCATGGTTGCAAGGAGATCTATAAGTTGGATAGGTAATCAAAGGTCCTTGCATGGAATAAGGAGGATTTTCATAGTCCTTGTAGATAAGTGAAGTCATTAAACATATCAATGAAAAAGGTCTCCTTTGAATTCATGGGAAGGAACTCTTAAGGTCCTGTCACATAAACAATATTGGAGACATCAAAGAAGTTGGAAAAAGAATTATGAACATTACAAGAAAAGAAAGTTCATATTGCTCGAAAGGATAGGAGGAGCCAAGGAAAGGAATTCCATGGTAAGAGAGTGTAAGAAATCATTAAAATAGTCTCTCTCAATATAGGTCTCTTTATGGCTCCTCCATCCTGCATTGGTTATGTCTACAATAACATGCGGTGTGACATTATGTAAACATTAGAAACACGAACTCGTGACATCATCACGAGGATAAAAAAATTAATGGGATAAGTAAGTTACCTCATTGTACTTGTGATTTCTATGCAAGATAGAAGAAGACAAGTTGAAGGGAAAAAGTGTTGAGGACTTAAACATTTGATGGAAGCAAAATATTATGTACTTTACAAGAAATATTGTTCTTAGCTTAAGAAGGATAATAACAAGAAGAATGTAGAAGAATTCCATTTCAATGAAGAAATGGAGGAAGATGAAAGAAGGAAGAACAAGGAAGTAGAATCATTAAAAGTAAGAGCTCATGAGACCACCATAAGGAAACATGAACGACCACTGGAACACAATCTATGGTAGTCAATATAACTCTTGGTGACCTCATTAAAATATCAAATGAAAGAGTCATCTAGGACAAGTCTCATCATACATTAGTCAAAATGGAAACATCTGTTGAATAAGAATATGCGAGATCCTCAAGATTCTCTAATGGAATCCCTTTTGGAGGATTCATAGATCTAGAGTGGAAGCAAGTGTTTGATCAAGAACTCCAACTTATGGAATTCATGGAATGATGGTATGATGACATGAGAAATGAAGTAGATCAAGGGGTTGAAGATATTTTCAATCAAGGAAGCTGTTGGAAGAAGCCTAGATGACCTAAAGGTAAAATGAGTTATGTATGTTTGTATTTAATATTATAAAGTCATGTCGTATGGTTGCAAGTAACGTGGATCACTACTTTTATCTTGAGAAGAATGATCAAGGGAAAATGATCTCCTCCTCTGAAAGGATGCAGGAAGGCATAAGTCACACTAGATGCAATCAACATAATATGTCCTCATATGAAGTATTAGGTGGTTGACTACAATTAAGGAACTCTGTTTGGAAGGTCTTGGGAATGGAATATTTAAGAGGAAGAGATCGTGAGAGATGAAACCATGATAAAGGTGATCAACATCCAAAAGACCAAGATGATTTGACTAGGAAATCACCCAGAAAGATATGAAGAGTCTGATGAGAGTCTAAAAAATATGGAGACCCTTGACAATGAATATCTTTGGGAGATGTGTCAACATGTATGAAGGATGCTAATACCTACAAGAAGATTTCATGATGAAGAGTCATATTGTAAGGTACTATTTGATTTAATGTTATGTTTTGATTTCTTGAAAAATATATGGATGAGTTCATACAGGGCTATTGGAACAAGAATTGTAAGTGCAAGTAAAACTATAATTCATGTGGTGGATGGAAATTCCTGAAAGAAACATGATGAGGAAGACGTAGCCATATGACTAAGGTTCCAGATATGTATCAAGAATGCCACTTTCCATGAAGAAAGGAATGACATGACAAGCCAAGATTGAAAGTGATGGATGTTTAATGCCTTACAAGGAAGAAGCTTGACTGAATTCCATGACATCAAGAAAGGAAATTGATCAAGCAGCTGGAGGACCCACAAAGAAGAAGTTGTTGATGAAAAGAGAGTCTGCAGTTGAGAGGGAGCTCTGACAAGTCCCTAATTAAGAGGGAGCCTAGGCATGCCCCTAATCAAAGGGAGCTTAGGTACATTCCTTTACAGGAATGGACATATCTTCTCTAGTTGAGAGGGAGAGATAGATACAACATTCTTGTCTTCACTTAGGAAGAAAGAATGGAGGATTGGGTAATCATATGGCATCTGATGCTCTTTGAGGATGCATAGGGCATCCAAGATAAGAGTGGGGAAGAGGAAATATATTCTTTGAGGGTTGGGAAACCAAGATAAGAATAGTCCTAGAAAGTCATACTTAGTGAACACCTAGGTGGGTATGTACCTTGAGAGAGAATGATGAAGGTGTCTATAGTCATTGGTCTCGCCAACATTATGCTCTGATCTAATGAGAGATAGAGCTGTCAGTCAAGGCCTTTCTGTGGAAACAATGTTTGTTACTATGATGCTATACAGATGAGTTACCAATCCAATTCTTCTTACGAGATTCTTTAGATTGAGAATGACCAAGTACCATTATGAATACCTCCCCAGTTAAGAGGGAGCATTGTAAAATGTAACTAGGTTTGGTCTTCATAATGACATGTAATTGTGACTATTGTAAATGATGTAATGAAGAAAATATAATTATTATTGTAAACCTTGCTTCATGGGTTTCATGAGCAAGATATTTTATTCATTTTGGATCCTCCCTACCAACCATCCTTAGAAGCATGTCTTGCACTATCAAGTACATAAGCTTCATCCGAGTTTCAAAGGCTTTCCATCATGTGCATGTCAACTTGCTTGTTTCCCATCATAGGCTGCCTTTCCAAACTTAGGTTGTTTTTTGGCTGAGAGGTTCACTTAGAAAATTGTACAATTCTGGAGGGGAACCAACCTTCCCTCCAGAAATTGTACAATCTTGTTGGGCTGCCTGTTGAGCTCCAAAATTGCGCAATCCAGCCAGGAAGCCCTCCCTCAGAAAACTATGCAATCCAGCCAGTCACTGGGCTTCAGCCTAGAAATTGCGTACTTCTGGGAGGCAGTGACCTGCTGACCCCAGAAATTGCACAATTCTTGAGGGACATCCAACCCTGCTCAACCCAGAAGCTACGCAAATCCCTTTCCCAGACTTGTAGACTGTTGCATGTTCCTTTAGGTTGATTGGTTCCCTCCGGGACTGAGAAATCCTGATTTGCATGCATGGGCTTCTTTTCCCGAAATAGCAAAAATCAACATGCAAAAAGCATCCCTAAATTTTAGGGATTTGTTTTTAGCAGCTGGAGGTTACATGCAACTATCGTTTTAGAAACTTCCCTCCAAGTGCATCTTTTTCCCAGATTTGTGGAATGCGCATCATAAGCCTCAAAATTATTTATTCGACACTACACAGATCATTCTCCACACCGATCTAGGAGCTCTGACATCCCATAGCACATCTAGGAGTCTTCGGCATATTCAAATCAGTTATTTCAGGGTAAGTTTGATTTTCATGTCATTTGCTGCTTTTCTTTCACTTTTCGCATTTCTCTTTGTACGAATGTTGTTTTCTTGGTTTTTTTGAATGCCTACTATCGTTTTAATGTATATACATGTCCTCTTATATTCTGGATGCGATCTGTGCCTATCAGCAGTTCCCAGGTTTGAAGTGGGCATGGACACCTTCAGAAACCTCTGTGCACACTTATTGTAGATTGTTCTCTGACTGCATTTCCATGGTGTCATCACACAGTTTTCAGACCACTTTGTCACCCTGGTGTACAAAATGATATTTGAGTAGGATCCACCTTGCATTTCGCAGGCATCGATGGAGGCATTGATCGACATAGCAGATTGGTATGCCTCACCCCTTGGCACCTTGATACGGATGTACAGCATAGAGAATCCCCTGCATGTTTTCCCGAAGTTTTCCATGGACAAGCTCGTCATGCAAGAAGTGTCGTATCACATCTCAATAGGGTTTTCAGCTAGACTGCACAATAATAAGAAGGCACCTTGGCCTGCTCTTACTTTGCAGATCGGGTTATACGAGATATAGAATCTCAAGCATGTTGATGCTGAGATGAAGGAATTCAAAAGATTCAATTTTAGCACCAGAAGTTTCAAGCCGTATGACCCACATTGATTTGTAAAAGAACACTGTGCGAGAGCGTAATTTCTGTGGATCCACCGAGCATGTCATTGGCCTGAGGAAGACCCATGGAGATATTGTCACAAATTCTCCAGGCTCAATGAACTGGTCGGCATAGCTGTGGAATGGTTTGCAAAGTGACGCAAAGCATAATCTTAGAGGGCACCATCATCAACAGTAGCAGAGGGTAACAGACCTAAGCATGATAAAGGAAAAAGAAAGGTTGATGACAATGCGACAAGCGGAACGTGCAAAGGCAAAGAGATAAATAGATAATGGAGGAAATAGAGAAGGAGTTGCAAGAGATGAAGCAAAAACTTCGGGAAGAACAGGAGATGCATAGAAGAGAGAAGGAAGCACAGTAGGGAAGGACACAACAGGAGGCGTAGCATGCACAGATTGCAGAAACTGTGCCCATATAGGTTATAGACTCATTCGAGCAGCTCGCACAGAGTATATAGGGTGAACAGTCATAGGAGCAGGACTTAGCTCAAGAGATTAAACAGATGCTAGAGAAAATGGATACGGGCATGGTGCATCTAGAATTAGATTAGGATACAAACCTCATGCCTCATAACCAAGAGGTCACCCCACCGGCTTCACCAGATAAGAAAGCAGAGCTAGTCCCAAGCGATCAAGGAGACACAAATATCCTTGAAGACAATCCAAAAGTGGAGATGCACAACATATCTTTCGACGAGTCACAACACAAAGTTGTGCAATCGCATATCGTGTCTACTCCGGATGTCCACACAATTCCTGTGTAGTTTGTAGAACGAGTGATCATATCTGATGTGCACAAGCATCCAAGAGCATTGGCCGATGCTACCAGAGCATATTCTGAGGCAACAAACTTGAGTGTTCGGTTCTTGATAGCAAAGAATGAACGCATGGCTAAGGCTTTACAAGCGACCAAGTAGGGAGGAGAGCAGGTTACGTCATACGCTAGAGCAAAGTTGAAGAGAGCGATACTGGATGAAGTATCGTCCCTCAAAATAGTCATGCAGATTTTGTATTCCAAATTCGGCACCGTGCATAAGGTAGTTGTCCATCTCAATGGTTGGGATATGCTTTGTGCTAGGAGAGCACGCATCTTGTCAAATTTGCACACTACTGTTGACCGCATGCAAACATGGATAATGAGATGCAAAGGATCCCCATTGCATTTTCCAAAGATGATGAAGCCGAGGGTGGTAGAGTTGAAGGCACACATCGAGAGTCAGATTCGAAACTATGAGGAACTCCCATAGCTCATCACTAGTTTGCAGGCTTCGCATGCACAGGTATTCAGAAGCATGGATGTCATTGTACGCCTGCACATGATCCCATCTATTGGCACAATCACCAAGACGAATTTAAAGAATCAAGTCTGAACGGAGCTGGACATGTACTTTAATGAGTTGTGTGTAGCCACCAGCGCAGACTTGGAGATCAGTGCACACACTATGCATCAATATGTTTCTAGTCTGACTGCACTCAAGAGTATGATGCGCATGTTAGTAGACGAGTTGGACGAAGGTGCCAAATCAGTGTACTTGGATGCAACAAAGGCAAGAGTTCACTTTCAACAAGATGTCACCACTGAGCACATGAACACCATCATGGAATACCAAGCTTGGCATTAGTTTGCCACCATCGATCATCACAAAGATGCTGAAGAGTTTGTCTTCCCATAGTTGTCGGAGTCTTAGTGATAGCTTGGATGGCTTGCTCAAGCCTATTTTTTCTCACATGGGTACATGTGCAGATTGTAATGTAACATCTTGTAAAAGTGAAAGACCAAGTGTTGATGGTCAAATGTAACAGTCATGTAGTATTTGAAGAGTCATGAGGGTAGGTGAAGAGTCACAAGGGGAATGTCAAGGGTCACCCACCCTTTGCTATTTGTACATGCTTAGGGGGAGCCAAGCTTCATATAGGTGTATCATAGAGGAAGCTTGGATTGTATTGTAACGAGCCTTGGCTTCTCGACAGTGCAGAGCTAGTATATCTCTTTGGAGGAGCAGGCGGTAGTGACTGTAACATTCCATTGTTGGAACTAGTGGTTGGTCATAGTTACATGTATGATTGGAGCTTTCACTTTCTTAGTATAACAGAGCCAACACATTTCATGCATATGTTGTTATTGTATTTCAGTTGTCTTGGTTACACTAACAATATATGTATCTTTTCTCTTATGCAAGTATGTGTGGACTTTTCTATATATGTATGTATGAATATTATTGAGATGTGCTGTTGGTTTAACTATCACTATGGATCGTTGGTTTCCCTACCTTCCAGCTAGTGATGTATCTTTGCTCATGTGTTCCCTCCCAATCCGTGTGTTTCAATAGGTTTCCAAGGGGCGCACTTGGTCCACCTTCCGTGTGTTAGAACCCTTCATGCACCTTCCTTGGCTTGTTGTGCCGGTCACTTCCTTGCTACCAACAAGGAAATCCTGCTTGCCTCTGTGCGCAACTGCGGTCAAGGCGATACTGTACGAACCACTGCTAGGACTCCTACACCAAACAGTCCGAGGTCTAGTTGGGACTTCTTACCGAGGAGATCCCATGACATGTTGGCGGGTCCAGTACCATCAACATTTCTGGCACTAGAATGAGGGCCAGATGACAAGCTGTGCCCTTACATCCTGTTTTGAATCTTCGCATATCTGTCATGGATACTGTTAGACTCATCCCTCCACAATGTTTCTCTTATGCTAAACATCTCGACATCATGAGGGAGTTTTTTGATCTCTTGTCTGAATTCACGTATGATGGTGAAGGCGAAGTGGCTTGGCTCGAGTACTTACAAGACTTCTATGCATTTATTGATAATGTAGATGACTTCTCTGATGAAGAGGCCAGTTTCTTGCTTTCACACACACTTCACGAATCCCCACAACGATGGTGCAACAACCTGCCACCCGACAACGTGCACTCACTTGACCAGTTTTGTGATCTCATTGAATCTACTTTGCATAATTTTGATTCAGAACCTCTTGAATTTTTTTTTTTAAAACAACGTGAGACTCCGCAAGAATCACCTATGGATTTTTGGCAGTGATTTCGCGAATTGCAGTTTCAAGCTCCGAAAGTCTAGATGAAGTTTCAATATCTTTGGGACAGATTCAAATACTGTCTTAATAAATCATTCAATCCCAAGATGAAGTTGAAGTTCAAACCCCACTCAACATACTTCCGTAATGGACCTGTGCAATCACAAGCATACATAGTCACTGTCACAAGTGATTGTCCACCGCCCCCTCATTGAAATATCACTTCACTTGATCAAGCCCATTTACCGTTAGCTTAGGAGTAAGAGTAGAGTTTGTTTCTTGTCTTGTTTTCTTGCATGCATGTTTGTTTCTTGATTTATGTGTTTGTTCACTTGCTTGCTTGTTTTCTTACTCGCTCTTCTTTCGAATTTTTTCTTATGGTCTTTGCTCTTTAGTTGTTTGTTTGCTTGTTTACGTTTGTAGGTTATTTTTTCATGAAACCTTGTATGAATCTTGAAACAAGCGAGGGTAAAGTGCAAGAGGACTTGTGCAGTTATCAGTACATGGTTATCTGTTGTCCTCTCTTTGTATGTAGAACTTTTTATATTCATTCGATGATACGCTAATGGAAAATGCATTCTATTCGAACGGAACCTTGATGAAAATGCAACGCTTGCACACTAACTAGTATCACCTACTCTAGTCGGTTGTTTTAGGTTAACCCTTGTCAGCTCAGTCGAGTAGAGTAAGGTGAGGGGGGAAATCTTAACAAGTATGTTAGAGGTATATATAAAATACTTCTTTGAAGGAGAAACCTCTTCTGTTCTCAATAAGTCGGGATCCCTCTTCTGCCTCTAAATGAATAAGTGCTATGCAAAGTTTTGAAAAATGAAAATGTGAAAATTTTTGAAAAATGAAAATGAATAAGGTGAAAAAGGGAAAGGATTCCTGCGCAGAGAGGCAATGCAAGAAACTCCACCGGGGTACTGACCAGGCTCTCTAGCAGTGGAGCGATACTTGGGTTCCTGTGTGACTCCGTTGGGTCACTCTCTAGGCCTGCTGGCGGCGAAGCAACACTAGATATGAAACTTTAACTCTGACTATCATATTGGTTGTGCAACAATATACCCCTCATCCCCATTTGAAACAGCTACATTGACTTAGCTTGGAATGTGTGTTGAGACCCAGAGCATGGAAGGTGCTACATCTTTCAATCAAGCTAGTGTGGGAATCAAGATGATCAGAGAACTGAACAATACTTCCGAAGGTGTTAGACTTGATTTTCGCGAAACAAAGTTTCGTTCAGAGAGCAAGATTTTTACCAGTGTGTCGCCAAGTGTTGTAGCAGCTACAACTACCCTCCAAAATTTTTCTTTAGCTTCATTTTGGAGCCTCCCTACCAACCATCCTTAGCAGCATGTCTTGGAATGTCAAGTACATAGGCTTCATTTGAGTTTCAAATGCTTGCCAGCCTATGCATGTCAATTTTCTTGTTTCCCATCATACTAAGGCTACCTTTCCAGACTTAGGTTATTTTCTGGCTGAGAGGTTCACTCAAAAAATTGCACAATTCTGGAGGGAAACCAACCTTCCCTCCAAAAATTGCACAATCCTGCTGGGCTGCCTGCTGAGCTCCAGAATTGCGCAATCCAGCTAGGCAACCCTCCCTCAGAAAATTGCGCAATCCAGCCATTCACTGGGCTTCAACCTAGAAATTGCACAATTATGGGAGGCAGTGACCTACTAACCCCAGAAATTGTGCAATGCCTGAGGGACAGCCAGCCCTGCTCACCCCAGAAACTGCACAAATCCCTTTCCCAAACTTGGAGACTACTGCATTTGCCTTCAAGTTGATCGGTTCCCTCCGAGACTGAGCAATCCTAATTTGCATGCATGGGTCGCTTTTCCTGAAATAGGAAAAAGCAACATGCACAAAGCATCCCTAAATTTTAGGGATATATTTTTAGCAGATGGAGGAAAGATCGTTTTAGAAACTTTCCTCCAAGTGTCGCTTTTCCCCAGATTTGTGGCATGGGCATCATAAGCCTCAAACTTATTTATTCAACGCTATAGATCTCATTCCTCACACCGATCTTGGAGCTCTGACATCCCACAACACATCTAGTTGTCTTCGACACATTCGACTCAGCTATTTTTGGGTAAGTTTTCTTTTCATGTCATTTTTCCGCTTTTCAGTTGCTTTTTGTATTTTACTTTGTACGAATGCTATTTTCTTGGTTTTTTTGAACACATGTTGTCATTTTAATGTATATTAGCTCGTAGAAGCACAATTTTAGTTTTTATTTGCATCTCACTGTTGTCACATGCATGACACTGTTTGCACTAATTGTCACTATTGCGGTGACTCGTTTCACACACATGCATGCATTCCCATTTTTGGGATCTTGCATTCACTGTTTGCATGCATGATCATTTACTCTTGCTTACACTCAGTCCCACCATGCACTCAAATCTTTTCATGTTTTCAGTCGTCCGTCGGCGAGTCTGGGCTGCCTTGGCCTAAACCTTGCCTTGCCTGGACAAAAATGCGCATTTTGGGAAGTGAAGGCTCTGCCTTCCCTCCAGAAATTGCGCAAACTTGGCTAGCACTAACCTCCAGGATTGCATTGCACAATTCTGGGAGGCGGTGCCCTGCTGACCCAGAAAATTGCGCAACACAATTTCTAGGCTTGCATGCCCTTGCCAACTAAAATTTCACATTGCACAGTTTAAACCCTTAGCAATCAGGCTCAACTACGCATTGCGCAAGTCCAGCAATCAGTCAGTCTCCTGACAGCATAGATTGTGCCTTGCACAATTTTGGCAGTCAGTATCCCAGCCTCCTGGTGAAAATTGTGCAATCTTTACTGCCAATCACCCAAGTATTTTGCATGTCAATCCTCAGATTTGTTTTGGTTTTCAACTGAGAGATTTCTTGCCATGAGTGTCACTATGTCTCCAAGTATAGTAGGTGTTCGTCCATCTCTCAGCATTACAGGTACAATGGCCTCCAAGAGAGCAGGGTCAAAGGACACCATTGGAAGTGAAACTGGAGATGCAGTTAAACAAGTGTCTATGGGCCTGCCCGTTTACGAAGAAACCAAGCTGGTCATAGACAAAGAGATCAAGATGAAATGGTAGGACATGAACGATACATTCTCAGGCACATTTGAGGAAGATCTGGAAGACTGCAGGGTCTATGTCAACATCCACAAATCTGGCTTGTACCAGATTGCATGCAAGTATCCCACATTTCCATGCGCGGACATGATACATTGGATTGTCTCACACACTAATCCTGAGACAATGATGTTGGGTAGTGTCAGCGGGTCAGAGCTTGCTACCTTCAGGGAAAAGGACTATCAGGAGATATATCACTTGCCACAGCCGGTGATCGCAATGGAGAAACCCTTGAACATATGCAGTAACACAAACTCCAGAGATATCTTGAAGAGTTAGGTGAAAGAGCCAGCCAAGTTCAAAAAAACACCCAGTATGGTTTACAAGATGAAGATACTGCAGAAGGCATATCAGTACTTGGTCATCTTTGCATGCTGCCTATACGACAAAGAGAACACAGAGACCTTCCCGAAAATTTGGGTGATTGTGTTGGACGAACTGGCCAGCGAAGGAAGGCCATGCAACTGGTCTGACATGTTGGCTCTCAGGTTGAAGGAACATGTGACAAATGCCCGACATCCACCCAAAGGTCAGCAAGCAAAGATATACATGTATGCTTATATCTTGGATGTGATCTGTGCCCGTCAGCAGTTCCGAGGTTTGAAGTGGGAATGGACACCTTCAAAAACCTCTATGCACACTTATTATAGATTGTTCTCCGAATGCAGCTTCCACGGAGTCATCATAGTTTTCAGACCACTTTGTCACCCTGGTGTACAAAATGATATTTGAGCAGGATCCACCTTTCTTGTCGTAGGCAGCAATGGAGGCATTAAACAAAATAACAGATTAATATGCCTCACCCCTTGGAACCTTCATATAGATGTACAACATGGAGAAGCCCCCGCATGTTTTACAGAAGTTTTCCATGGACAACCTCGTCATGGAAGAAGTGTCGTATCACATCTCGACAGGGTTGTCAACTAGACTGCACAAGAAGAAGAAGGCACCTTGGCCTGCTCTTCCTTTGTGGATCGGGTTATACGAGATACAAAATCTCAAGCATGCCGACGCCGAGATGGAGGAATTCAAAAGATTCACTTTCGACACCATAAGTTTCAACCCGTATGACCCACATTGCTTTGTAAAAGACCACTGTGTGAGAGTGCAATTTCCTTGGTGTTGACGCTGCAAATTTTCGTTGTGCCAACAAGGGGAACCAACCCGATCACAGACCCCGATTAGATCTGCTTTCGTTTGGAATGGCTAGTTTCGACGAGTTTTAAAGGACCCTGTAAAGTCTTATAGGTGTTGAAATATTGCTCCTCGGAGGAATACTTCCATTAAATCAACAAAAGAAACAGCTAACCTATATGTATCAGATCCTATCTATACTGATTCTAACTACTTATGCTAGTCCTAACTATTCTAAACTATCCTGCAGGAGCATAATAAAAGAGATTAAACATCATACATAGATTCCAAGTCCAAATGAACCAATTACTGAATTCACAAATGAACAAGGTTGTATTAAAGCTTAATTGCAATCTACTTGTTCATACAAGAATGCACATTCCTGTTCCTACAAATAAACTTGCAACTGATGTTTAATATAGTTTCGAATTGGGGACCACTCATGAGTTAACCATGATAAAGAATTACATTCAAATAACCAAGACTAGTCATAAGCTGTATCATTATCAATATGCACAAAACAAAACACATTTATATTTATGCTAGCAACAACACCCTGATTCTAAACACATGAACGAAGAGGAAAATAAATCTGAAAAGGCTCCTTCTTGACCCAAACAGTCTTCTTTATTAGCACAATAAATCAAAAGCTGTTATGCCCAAAAAAAAGTCCTCCCTCCATCTCCGAGGGTAATACTTATGTAGGAAGAAACTGACCCTCTGTATCCCCCTGACCCTCCATCTTCTTGGCTTATTCAATATACAAATTAAAATATACGGATGTAGAACGGTCTGTCAAACTGCCAACACATTGAGGCTACATTTGCTGGGGCATTTTTATTTTCTAGGGGAAATGAAAGGATGTCGATTAAAAGAGTGTGACTGTGTGTCATCTCTTTGCACCTGTATGGAGCGGGCATTATTCCCTATTATTTCCTGAAGGAAACTAAAGACACTGCGCTCATCATCCCACATCTGGCATGATTTAAGGTGTATCTGGAGGTAATAACATCTTGATGGATCAACGCTGTCATGAGTGCTTCCACTAAACATAGAGCGTGCCTCCATTATGCACTATGGTGGTTCGTATCCCTTTCTTGCAGAGTATGTCTTTGCAATATCGACATCAGTGGTGCAAAGGTGTCGTCTTGATATAAATCGCATTTATCCATTATCGGGTCCACTCGAACTCGCCTTTCTTCTCTTGGTCCTCACCTACAGAAATAGTTCATATTAGCTATGATTATGAGAAATATGACAGACATGCCCACAAACAAACTTTGCCTTCAATCACAGTTTCCATTTAATCTCACAATGCAAAGCAACCATAATTACTAAGCCGCTAAACCTGGACCATTCATTTTATCAGATTTTCCTTTAAAAAACCCGGACCACAACACTATATTGGGACACATGGGAATACACAGGAAAACCCGTAGCCGAACCATAAGGCTAGACTTCAAATACTATGCACCTGGGTCTATAGTTATCGTCGGGTGCGCTCATCGCCCCTTCGCATATCGCATGTTGCTTTACTATCGTCGACTGCCAATTGCGATTTGTGATTGGGGGAAGCGGACCTGAAAAATATATATGTTGTGCTTAATAGTCCCGGCGGGTCCGCCATATCGCATCGCGCCTTACGTATAAACCTTGGGTTCCGCCGATTGCGATTTGCGATAGGCCGGACCCGAAAAGTATATGCGTTATGGTTAATAATTCTGGCGGGTCCGCCAATGTCGCAGAGCACCTTATGTACAAACCTTGGGTTCTGCCAATTGCGATATGCGATAGGCCAGACCCGAAAATATATATGTTGCGGTTAATGATCTCGGCGGGTCCGCCATGTCGCGAAATGTTTGAAGCTTGGGCCTATATACTGGTTGAGAGTGCCGATTGCGAGATGTGATGTGATCAGAGACTTGATCGCATCGCAGTTATTCATGGGAGATGGACCTTTAGCCTTTGCCAATGTGAAAAGCGATATGCGATGGAGGCATGCATCGAGAGATGTGTAAAGACCGAGGAAGTGTGAAAAGGGTAAGTTATGCATATTTGTATAGCATTTCTATTATCAAAGCATTGATATAGAAATAAGGACGTGATAGAAGGTTTTGAGGGTTGAGTCCATATACACCCATAGTAAAGAGTGGGGGTTGGTTATATGTGCAGGCATAGAGTACCATGAATGTTTATGAGGATTGAGAAAAGTCCCGATGAAAGAACATGAATGAAGGGCTAGACTAGGTTATAAACAAGTCATTCTGCAAAGATTTATAAAGGAGGCATGATCATTTAGCTTAGAAGACATAATTCCATGTAACAACTCCATTTAGAAATGAAAGGTCAACCGTCTAGGGGACACATTCAAATTTTCCATTAGAGCATGTTTTAATAGGGTGGTGGTTGTGGCCACCACACGTGGATCGACGGGGCGTGTCATTGGCCTGGGGAAGACCCATGGAGATATTGTCACAACTTATCTAGGCACATTGAGTCGATCCTCATAGCTGTGGAATGGTTGGAAAAGTGGCTAGAAGCAACATCTCAGAGGGTACCATCATTAGTAGGAGCAGAGGGTAACAAACCTGTGCATGACAAAGGCAAGAGAAATGTTTATGACTGCAGAAGCAGAAAAAAGCCGCAAGTTCAAAGAAAATCCACTCATGATGAAACATCCTTGGAGATTGAGGTTAAGAGGCAACATCGTGACAAGCGGGACATGCAAAGGCAAAGAGATAAATAGAGAATGGAGGAAACAGAGAAGGAGTTGCAAGAGTTGAAGCAACAACTCCGGGAAGAACAGGAGCTGTGTAGAAGAGAGAAGGAAGAGCAGCAGGGATAGACATAGCAAGAGGCGCAACATGAAAAGATTGTAGAAACTGCGCCCATATAAGTTATAGACTCATTCAAGCAGCTAGCACATAGTATAAAGGGTAAGCAGTCGTAGGAGAAGGACTTAGCTCAAGAGATTGAAAGAAGACAAAAAGGTGTTGCTGGTAAAGGTGGACACTTTGAAGAATACTGCAGATGCATTGAAAAAATTTGTGAGCTCTGAGAAGTTCTCTTGGTGTAGAGAAATAATGGGTGTTGCAGGGATGAATAAATGAAGCTCTCTTGTGGCCCCTTGTGGAAAGAAAAGAACAAGTGGGATAATGTTGGGTTATGTTATATTCTTTCCATGACTAGCCCATGTAGTTAACTGGGGGGTTAGAAAGGGGGCGGATCCCCCCCTTCCTTCCTCCGATTACATAGTGGGGGGAGTCATAGGGGATTTGAGGGGTGCAGGTAACCCTACTCTATGGGGTCTAGCGCAGCGCCCAGGAAAATTTTGTTTTAGGACCCTATATTAGGTTAGGCGGACCTACCTATGGTTTTGTGCATGATTTTTCACACATGGTTTTGGATGCGATGGTTTTCAGTCCATGGTTTTAGATGGGATGGTTTTCTGTCCATGGTTTTAGATGCGATGGTTTTCGGTCCATGATATTAGATGCTTCGACATGTATAAATATGTATTGTAACATTGAAAGGAACATAATGAAAAATCAAGCTGGTAGTCCCGATTTTAGGATCCAGGGGAAAATATCTATGTATATGTGTTTTATATGTTATGCTCTCACATTGTTTATTTTATGTGTTTCAGAATTCGTATGCAGGTAATTTCTGTACAGGGTTAAAACCTACAATAAGCAAGTCATCAGGCAACTGAAATATTGGTTAAAAGAAGCAACCAGAACGAGGAAATTGAAAGCAGAAATGGAAAATGCAGGAACACAAACATAACAATGTTCTACGAAGGATGCTGAGACTCAAACAAAGTTTCTCGAGGCTTGCCCAAAAGAAACCTAGACTGAGCAAGCTATGGGAGAAGATACTGCCATACAAACTAAGGAGACCTATATCTTTTCATAGGGAACTCAAATGACCTACCCCATTGCGGACATTGCTGTCCAAACTTATATTGAAGAAAATGTTCAAGTTGATTGTGTAATTCTAGAAGCAGCTGAAGCTGCTATGCAGACTGACCCTACGAAGACCCAGGATGCAGGGGTCCAAACAGATGAAACACCCATTTACACCCCCTTGGTTAGAGAAGCTGTTATTAGAAAATTACGTAATGAGCTGCTGATAGTTCACCAAGAACTAGCCCAACACAAGGAAAAGGTGGCCCCTCTACATGAACACCAAGGGTTAAAGAAGAAATTTGAAGCACTTACCAGGACGGAAGATGAGAATTTTGCTCAATATAAGGCTGAGCAAAAGAAGGTTGAAAAATTAGAGGGTCAATTGCAAAAAGCCAGAGAAGAAATGGAGACTGTCTATTCTCTCTATTCAGACACTCTATCTTATCGAGCTCCCGCCACCAATTATGCTTTATTTCTTATGGAAAGATACCTCCTGTTAAAATTTAAGGCCGTTAAGGCTGGTAAACTGGCAGAAATCAAAACCACTCCTGATTTTATTAAATGTTTCAGAGAACACAATGAGAAGGTTTAGCGCCTCCTTTGTGAGCTCTATATGCATAATTTTGTTTTAGAGGATGACAGGGATAATGACCCTGCCCCTTTTATAGGAGACATTCAATTTTAGGCATTCTTCTCATTTGCTGCTAATCAGCTGAAATGGGCCAAGGCTTACAACACATTCAAAAGGTGTGAGTATGGCATTGACCTATGGGTCAGAGGAGAGCCTACATAGCCATTACTCCTATCTTTCTGGCATAAGCAGTTTATGAAAAAACACGGTGTCGTAGGCAAATTGGGGTCAATCCATACTGATATCATTCAGGCCGGAAAGGAATACTTCTAGGACATTAAAGAAGAAGCCTTGGCTACATCAAGGCAAAGATGGGAAGTTTCCAGTAACACTATGAGGGGCCAAGAGTCGTTCGGATACTGTAACTTCCAAGCTGCCTCTTCTCGTTTTTATAAATATAGCAATATGATTTTAAAAATGGGGCCAGATTGGATAGGATGCCACTACAAAAACCCAATCATATGGTACCCTCCTGATCAATACCGTAGTGATTATGACTTAAAAGATCATGAGGTAACCCAGGATTTTGCTGTCCTTAAGCAAAAGAATGGTTTTAGGAATTATAGGGAGGAAGTATATCCTACTTATTCCCTCACTCAGTTGCATCTGAACTATACGCTTGCATGAGGACGTGCAACAAGGTAAGCTGGGGAGTATGTTGGGACAGGAAAAAGGTATGATTTCTCTTCATCAAATGCTTCATTTATCATTCATCCTTATAAGATTATCTCCGTTTATAGATTAAAATGAGGAAAATATCCTCTACACTTGGAAGAAACCATTTGGTGATAGAATAGGCGAATTTAGTATGAAAAACTGATTCTTTGTTATCTTTGTATGCAAAGATGTGATTGGGAAAAAGTTGTTCAGTTGGCAGAACAACACGAGGCCATAAAAGGGAAAGCCACGGCATCTGGGGCAAACAAGGAAGCGGAAGATCAATTCGAACACTCCTGTTTTATCATATGATCAGATTTTATATTGCAAAATCCTCAGGATCCCCTAATCCTGAGGATTCACTTTTATCCAAGTTTCTCTTTTATGTTATATATAGGGCTGAAAGGCAACTAGATACAGGTTCAGACTTTTAATTTGTAATTATTCTTTTTTGAAGCATAAACGTTGTTAATTCAGTGACTCTGTCAGCTGTTACTTGAAGTTAATGAAAGAAGGTTGTGTTTGATACATCTCCGTATTCTGAGTTTTTATTAAGCAGAGGCTTCTGGCGACTTTGGGCCCAGTCACAAGAATTTCCATTGCTCCTTTGTGTTATAGTTTTATATTCAGTCTTTGTAATTGATTTAATGTTCAATTATTTCATTTATTGTGAAGATTCGTGATATCGATTTATATTGTTGTTCAATTAGATTCATATTGAAGTGGTGAGATATACTTAAGTAGCGCTTTGATTGGAATGAGTGAATGTGTGTTTAATTGTTGTTCAGTTGAATAGATGTTATCATAGATCTTGAAAGACAAGACTGATTAACTTCTACAGTTTGCAACATAGAATTTTTATCATTTAGGAATCCTTTATCATTATTGTTGTTCACTTACCGATTGTTGTTCAATTACCGATTGTTGCTTGTTGTTCACTTACTATTGTTGTTCAATTGAGTAATGTAGATTGATTTGGGTTGTTATAGATTCATAGTGTTATTTGATAGTCATAGTTTCTTTACTTGATTAAGTGTGATTAGTCTCAAGCTTATTTGAATGATTCTAAGTGTAATTCTTATTTGCATTCAATTTCAATTAGGTTCAGAACAAGTTGCATAGAATTACATGGTGTGTTGTGAGCATTTCTTTCATAGATAGTTCTTTTCATAATTGTGTGAATTGAATTGAAGAATTAGCCTTTAGTGATTGCAACGATTCATCATTAGATAACCTCTAGCTTCACTGCACATACTGTGTTGGCACTCTTGAAATAGAAAGACTTACCTCAGGTTGACAACTAATGTAGCAATTAAGATTTCTTTTAAAAATACATCTTAGTGAGCCAACACAAGGCATTGCATGAATCCCAATGTGTGTTAATGAAAGCTGATGTTGAACACAAAGGAAACCACTTAATCAAATACCCATGATACTGATTTATGTTGAGCACGAGGTGACCTATTGTTGAGCCTCAAACCTGCACTCATTTACCCATCCTCCCAATAGCCTTTTCCTACTCATTTCCTTCTTTTGTCATCATTTCCTTCATCAACTTGTTCAATTCATTGCATTATAGGACTTTTTAACATGATTTGCTAATTGTGCTAATGATTGACTGTTGGTTTAGATTTTTGGTTCAAGTGCTGCAATTCCGCAGCTTATACAGGGTTTCCGCAGCCGATCTCTGATTCCGCAGCCGATCCCAGATTCCGCAGCCATTTTCTTGTTTGCTATGCTCCAGGTGTCCTCCAGAGGAAAGAGCCACATGGGCAAGTTTGTATGACTGTGTACATGGTGCGTGTGCTGTCAGCTCAGCCAAACTGGCCGTCTACACCCCTGGTCAACGCGGAGGTAACTCTGGTCAAACGGCAAGGTTGCAAACGGTGGCACGGCTATGAGTGTTCAGGTGGAACACGTAACTCACAGCTGGCCTCTTCTTTAGCCACGAAGACTGCAGGGGACAAGAATCCAATAGCGGATTTATCAACCATGATGACCATTTCCTAAATCCGTGCACGGTGCTGCTGAACGTGTCTTTTGTTGTTAGCTTAGTTAGCTTAGTTTACGCACAGAACAGTTTGTGTTCCTGTTATAAATAAAGCGTTTGCACACGCTGATTAGTTAGCTTGGAAGTTAGTCTTTTGCTGTTGTTAAACTCTGTTTCAAGACTCTTTTACATAGCGTTTACGCTCCCCACTGTATTTTGTTATGTGCTGATTTAATACCAAGAAGACAGTTCTGTTCTTACCTGCGTAGCTGATCTTTTTAATTGGTTGAAGTGGATGGAGGGCCCCTGTCTGCTACAACCATTGTACAGTAGCTTTTAAATTTATTTTCCTGCATTCCTTTTTTCTAATTTACCATGTATATTAATGTACAGTTTGATTTCTGCAATTTTGATTTCTTTTGACATGTATAATATTGTACAGTTTGAATTATGCTGCTTTACGTTTCTGTACTTTTCATGACTGATCAGTGTGTGTTTTTGCAGCTTTGTTAGGAGCCCGGGACAGTGTGCTTTTCCTTCTTTTTATCACTAGTGGCATTTGAAGTTGTCTTATCTAAACTGCTGACTTTTGCTTTGATTTTCATTAGTTTCCTTGCTTAGTTAGTTTCCTTGCCTAGTTTACTTTATCAGGTTTTGTCAAGTTGCTAATCTCTTGATGGTTCTTTTTATCATAATTCACTAACTTTTATGGGACCAAAACATCATTTAATTGCAGCTTGGTTTATTTAGTTTTAGACTCATATTGCTAATTCACTCCTAACTCTTTTTTTTACATGATCAATTTAGCTAAAGGCAGAATGTTAAGGGAGAATTAAGTAGTGTGATTTGTCACTTAATTTTTGCATTTCTTAGAGGAGTAGAGTAGTGTTCTTGCTTTCAATTGAGTTAATGTAGATGTCATTTTCATTCTTATCAGCAGTAAAGGTATTGGACTAGTGCCATTGGTCTTTTGTTTGATGCTTTACTTTCATTTGAAGCTTTAATTTCATTCCAAGTTATTGTTCAAGTTTTCTTTTTAAATTTCAAGAAGCATTTAGAAATCGCCACATACACACACATTCACTCACTTGTTTATAACTTCATCACATCCCATTAGGAAGATAAGTCAAACATGAACTAAAAACGACAAAAAGAACTAGGAAAGGCTGCTTAAGTATATATTGTACACTTCACTTCATCAGCTTATGAGCCCGGGGTTGACAATTTATGATAGCAATTTAGACAACACTAAATTGACCAAACACCTATCAATAATGAAAATAGGGCCAGGGTGCAGCTCTAGATCCACTCTCAGAGCAATTTGTTGTAGTCAATGTTATCACCCCAAGAAACTCTCCTAGTTTGTATCTCGGAGATGCTCATGAACATATAATCTTTAATGTTGTTCTCTGTACTATTGGAATAAATGATGGTTTAGATCAAGCCAGATAACCATTTCAACTATGTTTTTACCCAAGACATGCATGAACACCCCGAATAACACAAGGCTTTAGATTGCAAATGCTCAATAGTTTGTAGATTTAGTGGATAAATGGAGAATACTGACCATACTAGCAAATTGCATATATGAACACATATGAATGGCTAGTTATAGGCAACAAAGAAGCTTGCAAATCTACTATATCAAAGCAGAGATAAGATGACAGTTATCTGGCCTTAAACACAGAAGAAACATGAACAACCTGTTCAAGTGCAAGCTTAGAATAGAAGAGAAAATGGACATTGAACATATAATAGCAAAAGAAGCTTGTATTACTAAAAATGAAGATGAGAAGCTTGAGTAGCAAAGTCTCATGAGTCTCCAGAAGTTGAACCCTTATTACATCATACTAACAACTATTTATAGCCTATTTACAATGCTCCTGAGCTCTCTAGAAGGCTCAGAGTCTTAATCTTCCTAATCCATTCACTAACTGTTTGATTCCCTCTATCAGTAAGCATGGCTCGGTGGTTTCTTCTTCTGACAGAAGACTAACCATATTCAAATATTTTAAGTTGTGTTGGCAGGGATCACTCTCATGCCAGATATGCTCCATAATTGATGTTGTTGGTTCGCTGAGCTGTGCTGTCGATGCCTATGATTGGTTCTCGACCATGCTGCTCTTTAAATGTGGTTGCTAAGGATTCAATGCGTAGAGTACCGGATCATGGCTTCCTTCCTCCTTCGCGTGCACAGGATAGGCCAAAAACACGGAAACCGCATGGAAAATGAACGAAGGGCTGAGAATGGATGCTAGCCATTGGATGAAACAGATGGATGGCTGAGATTTCATGGCGGGAGGCGATGGGAAGACGGGGCAGAGTGAATATGCACCATCGGATCTCACAAATAAATGGAAGGGATCATTTGATAGGGAGTATCGGGAGATGGACGATCGGGGTAAATGAGGGCCGTTGAATCACCACCGGGTAGATCCGACGGTGATCGGGAGCAGAAGCCGCGAGAAGAATAACGCGCGGGAGAACAACGGTTTCGGGCAGTAGGCGGTTTCCTCGCACCACCTACCGGAGCTCGGCGGTATCCGTATGCAACAGCGTGATCCTGTAAGATCATGACGCATGGCAGAAAAAAACCACCACCCCTGCGGGTTAAAATGTGCGCAAGTCGCACGATCGGGGGAAGTGTCCACCATTAGATCTTGCAGTGAACGTAATCAACAACAGGGATACGAAAGGGGTTTAACGCGTGATAGAAGTAACGAAGGCCGTTGGATCGTAATGCGATCGATGGTGGAAATCAAAGCGGAGGGATAACGGGGTAGGCACAGTTATGGTGCGCGGGAGACAGTTAATTCAAGGATTGAATGAAGGCACAGGGCTTCGAAGAGTTCTGTAATAGGATGGAGGAAAGTGGGAAATGTATATTTTCATAGAAGAAACAGAGACAACGGAAAGCAGGAGCGGAGGAGAATGTAGGTTTACTAAGGATTTTGGGGAAAATAGAAACAGCGGGAGGTTAAGATGGTATGAGGAAACTGAAAGAGGAAGGAAAAAGAGACTGCTCCGAGCACCTTTCTCGGCACAAACCAACCACCAGTCCTGAATTTAACCTTTAAACACTGAAGCTATAACAGAGCTAACACTGGCTCCTTCTGGGGATGAGATCCTCCCTGTGAGGTCTCAAGAACCTATAGACCAATGCCTTCACACAAAACCAGCTTAAAAACATTTGCCTAGTATCCATTGGGCATGGAGTCAAACTAGGTCTATACTAAAACCTGTAAAAGAAAATGCTTACAATAAACACAATTACTCAAAAATTGGCCAACTAATAGGCCCTCAAAATTGTTTCTCCTGCTCTCAGCCCCTTCATCATAGAGCTGCAAAACAGGATTTATTTGATCCTCTACCTCAAAGAGTTTAGGAAATTTGAGCTTAATAGGCAAATATGGATCAAATTTCATCTCCCTTCTGTGTATTTTCCTCCTTGGATGCTCTTCATGGGAGCCTTTGTACACCTGCTGAATAACCATGTTTGCTGTGCACTTGTCTGTGTCTTTTGTGGCCTGCACAATAAATATGAATGGTAAACCAATGTTTTCTTGTGCAGGGGACACAGTGACATCATCTAATCCTTCATCTTGCTTAGAACAGTCCACATCCAAGGAGGAATTCCATGACTGTGCATCCTCTTCCTCTGTCATTCGATAATCTGCCTTTTCAATCTGTATGGAGGCCACCTGAGCAGGCATTAGAATATCAAGACTGAGATGATCAGTTTTAGCCTTGACTGTTGAATTATGCTCTGCCTCAGTGTTCAACGGGAAACTTTGAGGGATCTTCTTTTGAGCAGATAGAGGGACAAAAGATGATGGGGAGCTTTCTTCTCCCTTATTGATCACTGGGAAGGGGACAAAAGCAGGTTCGAAAATTTGCAGATCTGCATAGCCATGTGAAGATGAGCTAGCATCGAGCACAGATTCTTGGAGGATGAAGGGGTCAGCTGCTGATTGCTGCTGCTGATCAGCTTGTTGTTCTACAGCTACAACAAACTGGTAAATAGTGCCTCTGGATAATGCTTTTTTATATGCAGCTCTGGTTAAGAAAGGGGCACTGCCCTTATCTTCCAAACCATGAACCTCCTCCTCTTCTTCACATTGCACTTCTTCCATGACTACAGTTTGACAAAGGGTCTTCACCCTTTGATCTTCATTTGAATCTCCATTTCTCTGCAAAATCTGCAATTGCTTCTGTGCTTCTTTATATGGATTTGGAGCTAGAAGAGAAAAGGAACACTTAGCTCTTGCTTCTTCAGAATGCTGCTCAACCTTTAATTTGGAAACTTCAGAGGCTAATGCCTCAATCATCCTAGCTAATTCATCAATCTCAGGATCTGAGGATGATGAGGACTCTCCTCCCTGTCTTCTCCTTTCAGCATCACCTTCGAGTCTTTCTGCAGCAATGATGTTTGCTTCTACTTCAAAGGCTGCATTTTGCATATCAGCCAAAGAAGTACATCTTCTTTCTCTTAACAACAGGCAGAATTGAGAATCAAAGGCATTAGCATATGTGATCATGGCAGAAGCAGGGGTAGGTCTTATTTCAGCTGGCATTCTGCTGTACATATGATTGAATCTGATGTTGAAATCAGATAGCAGCTCACCATCTTCTCTCTGCAAGTTCCCAAATTCAGTATGATAATAGAGCAGATCTTTATTATTCCCCCAGTGCTTTAAAAATACATCATCTAAGGCCTCAATGTCTACAATAGACCTAGGGGGTAACTCTCTAGACCATTTTCTAGCTTCCCCATCTAGGCTTTGGACCAAAACCCTCATCCAGACATCCTCTTCATTGATATCCAGGTTATCAGCATAGCTGTAAAAGGACTCTAAATTCTCTTCAGCTGTTACTCCTTCTGTACTAGTAAACTTTGGCATAATTTCTTGATAATCTCCTGCAGGCATGGCATTCAAAGGGACAGGCAAGACTAGGGGTCCATACCTAGCAGCAACTATTCTTTCTATCTTTGTGGGTGCTTGCTGACCTGCCATGGCTAAGGTATATGAAAGGATACTGGTAGATTGAGTGGAATGAATCAATGAAAAGAATGATAGAAACAGAGGAATATGATGTACAAGATGGATGCTTCTTTGAACTGAGGTCCGAAAGGGAAATGAATGACCAAGGAGCTTAATGAATCTCTAAAGGTGACATTCACTAACAGAGATACATGGAACTTTTAAGGCTTACCTGATCCTGGTGCTCCTTACTGCAATATTTTCTTCTGCTGAACGATCTTCTTAGGATCAGGCACTGGTTCAGCTGATGATTTTTGAGGATTTCTCCGAGCATGCCTCACCAACTGCGCCAATACTTCAATGTGGAGTCGCCAACAGTTGGTCTTCCTCCAGTGGAGTCGCCAGATAGATGATTACAACCAGAATATGTGTCCAAACCTTGTCTATCATCAAAGCTTGGAACTGTGTCGTTCTCCTAGGGAAGCTGAGCTTCAAATCTCCTCTCCCCGGCAATGACGCCAATTAATGTTATCACCCCAAGAAACTTTCCTAGGTTGTAGCTCGGAGATGCTCAAGAACATATAATCTTTAATGTTTTTCTTTGTACTATTGGAATAAATGATGGTTTCGATCAAGCCAGATAACCATTTCAACTATGTTTTTACCCAAGACATGCATGAACACCCCCAATAACACAAGGATTTAGACTGCAAATGCTCAATATTTTGTAGATTTAGTGTATAGATGGAGAATATTGACCATACCAGCAAATTGCATATATGAACACGTATGAATGGCTAGTTATAGGAAACAAAGAAGCTTGCAAATCTACTATATCAAAGCAGAGATAAGATGACAGTTATCTGGCCTTAAACAAAAAAGAAACATGAACAACCTGTTCAAGTGCAAGCTTAGAACATAAGAGAAAATGGACATTTAACATATAACAACAAAAGAAGCTTGTATTACTAAAAATGAAGATGAGAAGCTTGAGTAGCAAAGTCACATAAGTCTCTAGAAGTTGAACCCTTATTACATCATACTAACAGCTATTTATAGCCTGTTTACAATGCTCCTGAGCTCTCTAGAAGGCTAAAAGTCTTAATCTTCCTAATCCGTTCCCTAACTGTTTGATTCCCTCTATTGGAAAGCATGGCTCGGTGGTTTCTTCTTCTGACAGAAGACTAACCATATTCAGATATTTTAAGCTGTGTTGGCAGGGAGCACTCTCGTGCCAGATATGCTCCATAATTGATTCTGTTGGTTTGCTGAGCTGTGCTGTCGATGCCTATGATTGCTTCTCGGCCATGCTGCTCTTTAAATGTGGTTGCTGAGGATTCAATGTGTAGAGTACCGGATCATGGCTTCCTTCCTCCTTCGCATGCACAGGACAGGCCAAAAACACGGAAACCGCATAGAAAATGAACGAAGGGCTGAGAATGGATGCTAGCCGTTGGATGAAATGGATGGACGGCTGAGATTTCATGGTGGGAGGCGATGGGAAGGCGGGTCGGAGTGAATATGCACTATCGGATCTCACAAATAGACGGTGGGGATCATTTGATAGGGAGTATCCGGAGATGGACGATCGGGGTAAATGAGAGCCGTCGGATCACCACCAGGTAGATCCGATGGTGATTGGGAGCAAAAGCCGCGCGGAGAATAATGCGTGGGAGAACGGAGGTTTCAGGTGGCAAGTGGTTTCACCGCATCACCTACCGGGGCTCGACGGTATCCGTATGCAACAACGCGATCCCGTAAGATCACAATGTGTGGCAGACAAAAACCACCGCCCTTGCGGGTTAACGTGTGCACAGGTCGCACGATCGGGGGAAGCATCCACCGTTAGATCTTGTGGTGAACATAATCAACAACAGGGATACGAAAGGGGTTTAAGGTGCGATAGAAGTAATAGAGACCGTCGGATCGTAATGCGATCGACGGTGGAAATCAAAGCGGAGGGATAATGGGGTAGGCGCGGTTATGGCGCGTGGGAGATAGTTAATTCGAGGATCGAATGAAGGCACAAGGCTTCGAAGAGTTCTGTAAAAGGATGGAGGAAAGTGGGAAATGCAGATTTTCATAGAAGAAATAGAGACAGCGGAAAGCAGGAGCGGAGGAGAATGTAGGTTTACTAAGGATTTTGGGGAAAATAGAAACAGCGGGAGGTTAAGATGGTATGAGGAAACTGAAAGAGGAAGGGAAAAGAGACTACTCCGAGCACCTTTCTTGGCACAAACCAACCATCAGTCCTGAATTTGACCTTTAAACACTAAAGCTATAGCAGAGCTAACAGTCAATAAGAGCAAGAATCGCCAGCAAGAAGTCAATGGAGACCTTCTCGAACCAGCACGAGCAAAGGACCAAATAGCTGATGTGATAACGAACATGACTCTGAAAACTAGGAATGGTCGACTGAAAAATATGTCAAGAGACACCGCAGAGAGGCCGACTCAAGTTTACTTCCCTTGAACAAAAGCACGACTCAACTGTGACTACATTGTAGCATATGATAACTTTGTATAAGTTTGTCATGCAGGAGGCATAAGAAAACTCTCCATATGATTGGAAGAGATAACCAATCAGAGGAGTACTAACTCAATAACAAGGTTAAGGCTCTCCTAAGTCAAACTAAAGCCCATCCCAATGGAGGAAAGACTTTATTATTTGAGTGCTTTGTTCAAGGGTGACACAACTGACTCTAGCTGCAATAAATTATGGAAATAATGTCCCGTTCCTTCTCTTTTTGGGATATATAATTTTTTTGTCTTTTTTATATTTATGAAGCCTAAAAAAGAATAAAATAAGTTATAGTACAATGGAAAGAATGAATGTCCGAATACAGATGCGCTATTTCTTGGGAGGGGAACTTTCCTATGCTCAATGTAAGGTGATGAAATTCTGCAATGACACTCAAAGGAATGTTATTTCCACGAGTAAAAAGGTGTGTCAAGTAGTTCCCTATGCTCAATGCAAGGTGATGAAATTCTGCAATGACACTCAAAGGAATGTTCTTTCCACGAGTAAAAAGGTGTGTCAAGTAGTTCCCTATGCTCAATGCAAGGTGATGAAATTCTGCAGTGACACTCAAAGGAATGTTCTTTCCACGAGTAAAAAGGTGTGTCAAGTTGTAGAGGCTAGTGATTGCAAGGTTGATTTCGTAGAAGACATGGTCAAAAGGTGGCTTAAACATGAGTCCAAGTGAATCCACCTCAAGGACAAAAGGTACAAATGGTCAAAAGGCAATGCAATAGTGTGACTTAACACAAAGGTGCCTCTAGGGTATAAAACCAGAAAATAGCGAAGAAGAAAGAGAATGAGTCTTCAATGCACAAGTAATGGCGAGACTAAAGAGGACTCCTGAGCCTAAGAAGAAAGTTCAACATGGGTGCCAAGTGACAACAGGGTACTATCTAGGGCGCCCATGATAAGGTAGGCTCTACCACACAAGTCATGACACTTCTAAACAATGAGAATGTTCCACATCATATCTTGGTGGGGTCGATCCTAAGGCCAAAATGGGAAAGGAAACTAATAAATGCATAATGCAGGTGAAAAACCTAACCTATATGCCAGTTTCGATAACCAATACCTATCAGAGTGGATCAGCCATAAAAATTTCCAAAGGAGAAGTCTTCCAAGTTTTGTAGACATAAGTAGGAACACTAGACAAGAGGTTAATACATCCCATATATAAACTTTATATAAAATATTGTGTTATAGAATACAAAACTTGAAAATGTGTACCTTATATATAAAATATGGTACAGGGAACCATGCAGCCTTGCAGCTTACACATAATAGTTCTTTAGGACAAACCCCTCGCGAGGCTCAGGCCAAGGACTCCTTTGGTAGTTAACAGTCATGGCTTCAAAAATTTCCTCTTGTGAAGGCAAATCAAACTCCAAGAAATCATGAGAACTACAAGGATCAAAAGAGGGAATTAAGGGGTCCCATGTCCTCATAGGAGGAATCACTCGGTCAACTGCCAGGACCAAGTCCCAAGAAGGAAAATAATAGTTCAAAGGATCCTTCTCAGAAGCAATTGAACATTGAGGATTGAACGCCACATAATTCACCCATGGTGGGGTAGATTCTACTTGAACACTTGGAACAAACCAAGGGGTATTCTGTAGTAAATTTGAATTAGGGTGGTGATTATTAGATGTAAGCTGATCAATAGTGACAATATTCCCATTATGAGGAAAACACGTCACTCGAAAGAGTGAAGACACCACAACATTCATAGCATAGACATAATCTCGCCCCAGTAGCATATTAAAGTCTAAAGGGCGATGAACCACCATCATATCAATAAAAACAGTCTTCCCACCTAAAGTAATAGGCAATTGAGGAAGAACACCCATAGATTCACCAAGTCTTCTATCATAGGCTAATAACTGACTATCAACTGTCAACAACTTTGGAGAACCCAAAGCTTTCCAAGTCAAAGAGGATATAATACTTGCAGAGGATCCTTCATCCACCATACATCGATAGACATTTGTGGAATTAACTCTAACCTTTATTTGGAAAGGTGAAGCTGAAGGAAGACGAGGCTCAACAAGATTATCCCAATTAAAGGAGACACTCCTAGAACTTGGAGGGGGTACATTCGAAGAAATCAAAATGCCCCGTATACCAGAAGACTATGTACTAGAAATCAAGAAGACTCTATTGTTAGGCACTTCACCTCCCAAAAGAGGAGTGTAATCAGCCAGAGATTGCACTGGCTCAACCACATTATCAACCAATGGTTGATGAGACTATTGAGAAACCATAACAGATTCAGGAGTAGAAGAAACTTCAGACTCGGACCATATCCTTTGTACCTCTGGAATACCAGGGCACAAATGAGTAAGAGGATCTCCCTTACATATCTTACAAGGGAACTTATGTTTAAAACTTCCACACCTAGGTTTCTTATCAACATCCAATTCGCCAATATGACTAGCAGTGGTTTGCAGAGAGTCCCCAACATGACTTGCAGAGGTGAATGACTCTTTCCTAAGAGAGATAGGACTTGTGCCCCTAGCCCTACTCATAGAAGCAGGTGAGTCAACATAAATATGACACACAGAGGTAGGTGACCCATTGCTAGTATGACTCACAGTGACTAGAATTATGCCCCCAGCGTGACTTGTAGTGATTGAAATCTCATCTCCAACATGACTTGCAAAGGTTGGTGATGAATTCCTAGTATGACTTGCAGTGACTAGACTTATGCCCCCAACATGACTTGCAGTGGCTTAATTCTCATCTCCAACATGACTTGCAGAGGTTGGTGATGAATTGCTAGTATGACTTGCAGTGGCTAGACTTATGCCCCGAGCATGACTTGCAGTGACTGAAGGCTCATCTCCAACATGACTTGCAGAGGTTGGTGATGAATGGATAGAACTATTCTTCTTCTTCGTCTTCCTCTTTCTCTTCTTTTTAGATCTCTTATTACAAGAGGGAGGAGAGAGAGGAATCCCAGATTTCTATTTTAAAGAATATGAACAATTAACACCCATTTGATGCCCTTGAAATAAATCATTCATCTAAGAAGCTTCAAGAACATCTGAAATATTCAGAGTGGACCACAGCCAAACTGGTAGTCCAACATTCAATCGAGGAATATTCAACGTGGCCACCAAGGGGGTACCAATGTTTCCGAAGAAAGGAAAAGCACAAGGATCCCCTTTTGGAAGGGTACCTAGGTTGGTATCCATAGGAATATTGGTCATACCAAACTTATTTGTAGATCCTTCCCTTGTGGGAATGTACAAATGACTTTCCAAGGAAGAGAGATGCACAATCAAAACCTTTGCCCTTAAGGAGGAAACTCCACAACTTTCAAAAGAAAGGTCAAAAGCCTTTCAAGACCAGTGGAGTGGTAGGTTAGTCACTCAGAATCTAAAGTCCAATAGTGACAAGATAAATCCACCTAAATCCAACTAAATACAAAGAGCAAAGAACACTCGACTATAAAGTCCCTAAAGATGCAACCAATCAAGCAACTTCCCATTATTCTGATCTGGGTGATGAGGACCAGACACCAAAATACAAGAAAGAGAAGTAAGGGACCTTCCAAAGATAGATTGGGATAATAACAGCCCAAACCTACCAGCAAAGGTAATAGAAACAGTTACACTGACCTCCAGACAAAATCCTTTTCTGGTGCAAGCACCCAAGCTTTGTAAGGGTACCCTCCAGAAGTACTGATGAATGTGATGCAACGTCTACCTCAGGTGCCACGGGATTCCCCTCCATAGCCACCTATGTGATCCATAGGAATGGCAACTATGGGCACCAATTTGTCTCAAAATCTAAGCAGAACAGTCTTGAGGCGGGATCCAACAAGTAGGAGAGGGGGTATCTCTCTTCCTTGTCTTCACTCTCCCTTGTGCTTGACTCCTAGTCACGGAGCTTTCCCGACCTTTTTGATGACACTGAATTTCACTCGTTATTGAACTTATATGTTTGATAATTTGAGTGGCCTTGGAGAGTTAACTCTCCACTCACCTATTCCAAGGCCCTAAAGAACTTAAGCTTGTTGGTGTTTGCTAATGACAAATTAAAAAGTTCTAGTTCTTTTTATTAAATCACTTGATTTTAGAGGGTTGTTCTTTAAGTCAAGGGTATGACGAGAGTGAAACTAATGATGTTTTCGACGCAAAGAAAAACCAATAGAAACTTAACTATATGCATGTAGTTATTTTCTTTCGATGAAAAGGCATTTCTATAAAGTTCTACGAATAAAATTGTACAAGAAAATTTTTCTTTTTCCAGAAAACACACTCAAAAGCTAACAACAACACTAAAATGCCTGCAATGCAAACTATCTTAATGCAAACTATAATGATGGTGCATGGATGCTCATACAAGAAGCAAAAGTGTTCCTTCACAAGATCAATGGGCTAACTTGACTATAAAGAGGGCACCAATAAAAATACAAACTTCCCTCTAAACCAAGCAAAACCAATTGAAAAAGTTCACAATTGCTCAAAACAAAAGAAACCAAAAAAACCAAAAGCTTGGAAAGAAAAAGCAAGGCTAAAACTATGTTTTTGTCTTTTTCTTTTTTAAAAAACTAAAGAAATTTTTGAGGTCATAAAAAGAACTACTAAATTTCAAAGATCAAAAAACAAGCACAAAGAGTCCTTAAGCCTTGCAAGTTATAAAACTCATTAATAAATGAAACTTGAAACGAGAAGGACTACAAACTTGTACACACTCATTTGAATAGTAGTAAAAGACTTCAGTAAACCAACGAAATGTCAAGAAAAAACTCTCAAGATTTCCAAAGAGACACTCAAAAAGGCACAAAAAACCATAAGGTCAACCAAAAAGGAAAGCAAAGAAAGCAATTTGAAATCTTGGTTATAAACAAAATCAAAACCAATTTCTTGTTATGGAAAACCAGAACATCCAAGAACTCCAGACAAAAGCCTTGAACCCAAGACCCGAACCAAAACCTTACTAAAAAATAAATCCTACGCCAACTAGGCTTTTCACTGAGAAGGAGATTTGAAATCAAAAACTTGCAAGAGAACAAAGTTCTACAGATAGTGGATGACCAGAAAATAGAAAAAGGCACAAGGAAACAAACCTAATTGAGCAAAATATTTTGACAAAAAAATTCAAAATTATGTATACACAACTATGTAAAGACAAAGAGGCATGCACACGCATTTCAAACACAAGAAACTCGCGTATACGCGAGTCTATTTGAGGAAACTAGCGTGTATACATGACTGTACTCCAAGAAAAAAGCGTATAATAGACTCAATCAAGAAAAACAAAAAATCAAGGCCTGATCCAGAAGATTAGACTTGATTCCTGGGAAGCTAATAAGTCAATGACACTATAAAAACAAACAATCAAGAAAACAAACACTGATCAAGAATAAACAACCCAAACTAGGAAAAACAAGAATGTTTTCCCCATCGTAGTTGCCAATTATGTTGCGGGTGGGAACACCCTAGGGCCTTGGGTTGAAAACCCCAACAGAGTGGAGGGCATACAACATCAACAAATGCGCAGATAGATAATTTAAATGCTTAAACTATTGAATTGGGAAGAAGTGACCTTACCCGGAGGTCCTACGTTTGGGTCAATCCTGTAGGGTCCAAACACTCTGCTTCTTCCAATGCCTTTAAAACTTGTAAATTATCCAAGCAAAGCATATACAATAGCAGTAATAGGAAGCATGTTCATGATATTCATGTTAGATCATATAAGAAAATGAACAATTACGCATTAATATAAGATTTATAAACAAATCACAACATGGATCAATGCATAAACATGATAAATATCATGAACAAAACAACATTTCTTTATTGATGTAAGCTAAATGAAAGGTGGAAAACTACAACCCGAGTCTTCCTCCAGCTCCAAGAAGAACCATCCTCCAGATCCGTCTTGTCCCGACCTCAGCAATCTTCCTCCATCAATACACACAAGGATGTCATAAGAGGGATGAAGGACATCTCAAAAGAGGAAACAAAGGTTTCCTATAACTTGGGGAGTGCAGGAGGCACAGGGATTTCTTCAGACTTGATCAGGGATCAATCAAATATAATATCAATATCTCATCTCGTCTCCCTTTAGGCCTTCCCATGGAGGTTTATTTATACTTCTCCAAATTAGTTTTTTTAGTTGGGAAACAGTTGGGCCACAGGCTGTAGTAGGTGAGTAACATGTAAAACCCATAAAATCCGCTCGAATTTAAGGAGATTTATTATTTTTAAGTGTTTTAACACATATATGTGGGTTGGGTATATATTGACCCGCGTGTACATGCTTTTAACACAGGGCAAAGTAGCGTATGGGAAATAAAACACTGTTTTTTAGAATTTGGACCAAGTCTGGAAAGGAAGGGTTGCCCTAGGCCATAACCAGAGCATCAGATATACCAAGAGTGGTAAATGGTGTCATAACAAGAGGATGTACCAAATCCCATCTGTGAAGAAGCACCATTACCTGAGGTAGACTATTTGAGTGTGTAGACAAGCAGTTCCCGCTGGCTCGCGATCTTTGTCAGTTCGAAGAGTGAAATATTTGTGTGAGATTTCTTCATCTCATCAACTATGTTATAATCCAGTGCGGGAGACATTGCCGAAGTGTCTGATGGAGTTTCTTTATCTACTACTTCCGAAATGATGGGCTTACTTTTGTTGTTTGCAGAAGTACTTTTCATTGTAGCCACATTGCTAGACTTGCTTTGAGTGTTCTGGGATGAGTTGACAGGCGGTGTGATATTTCGCAGCAAATTCTCTTTCAATTTCTACTTTGTCAACTCTTGTGCAGAGGCCTGCCCTTAGATTCTCAAGTTGTATCGTGTGTTCTACTATTGAGCCAGAGTCTCACTCAATGGTTGTTCTTAGACACTCTTATTATTAGCTGCAAAAATGTGACTAAGCCTATTCACTACATGTTTGACATTTGTAGTTTCTTCGATTGTAGCATTCTCTTCCTTCTCTTCCACCGTCTCAGCCTGCTCATCTAAAAGCACTGTATCAATTATGTGTGCAACTAGAGTGTTCATGTTGTGGTTCCATTAAGGGCATGTCTTTTCTGAATGATACTCTTGATGAAACAAAAAGTACTAATCCATGCCCATACTCTTAGTATTCAACACAACATTTCATCTCTGTGCAGACTTGGTTGACTAGTTGCTGCTACTGCCAGAGTTAGCATTCCTTCTCAGAATGTTTAATCTAGGAGGATTTCTGCTCATGGTGGTCTCGCTTGATGTTTGCTTCAATTTTTCTAGCACATTGGACAAAGACTTGATGGTGCAAGTCAAGTTCTCAAGATCAGTTGCTTCTTTCTCCTTGGCCTTACTTACGGAGGCCTGAGACCTTTTACTCGTGTATTTGGAGTCCTTTGTTGATTCATCATCTGTGATGACTCCAATCACATGCAAGTCCTTTTCAAATGCGTTTGCCTCTTCCAAATTTTCAGCCAGAGTTGCCTTCACAGTTCGTTTCATGAATTGTGAATGCTTGTTAGTAAGGAAGATGTGAAATAATCAATGGTGATGGAGTCATGAGGTTTTGTGTCTACTAGAAATCTATTCAAGATACAATTAAACCTCTGATTTAAATCTTTCACTTTCTCTTTTTTCTCCATCTTAAGACTGCCTAGCTCTCTTAAAATCATGGTAGGGGTTTTATCATCAGCAAATTTCTCAAGAAACAGTTTCTTAAAATCCCTCTAATTCTGGATCAAGTTCAGAGGAACGCTATGATACCATACAACTACTATGCCATCTAAGGTACACAGAAAAAGTCTACATGTGACATCATCATAATGTACCTCAAGCATTTGCAAATGCATGTAAAAGTTGTCTAGGTGATCCTCTGCCTTCACTGCTTTATCAGGGTTGCACTTTGTTAACAACTTCTCCAGGTGCCTCAGAATTTTGTGTAACACACCCAAAAGTGCAAGTGGGCCTTGAGTCATCCAGTCCAGATCTTGGTTCACCATGTCTTCGTCACTGTTTCTCCCCTCTTCGTCAGAATCTGATTGATCTTCTTCTTCTTCTTCTTCTTCACCGCCTAACCCGTGAAAAATATCATTCGAGAGTACCATCTTATCACTGTCACCACCATTAGAGGACAAAGGCTGCTCTAGTTTTTCTGTGATCTCTTTAGAGTCTGCTAACTCGTCAAGGGTGGCAAGAAACAAATCTTCAACTGTTGAAACCACTATCCCAATGGGGGTGGTTGGGTTCTTCTTTGGAAAATATGGAAGATTATGTACTCCGAGTATCAATCCAATAGCTCTTACAAACTTACAGGTGATAGGGCAGATGACTCAGATCTGATCGTAAGAGATCTCACAAGTGTGTGTAGTCTTGGGCTAAGAAGGATTTCCAACTTCAAGTATATGAGCAGTAAGGTCTCATTGATTCTTTGTAACTACAATTTGTATTATCACTGTGGGGAAGATCTCAGTGTCAAGGTAGTAGTGAAGGTATCAGTTTCAAGGCAGCAATGAAGATCTTGGTATCAAGAATGAAGGATCTCAGTGTCAAGGCAGATCTCAGTATCCAAACAATGATGAAGTTCTCAAAGATGACTGTCAAGAGAATGTGTGTCTGGATCTTGGAGTGGCTACTAGGTCAAGGTTCTTGGTCTTGGTATTCATCAATTAGAATCTCTATAAGAAGAATATGTGCGGGTTTCCCTCTCAAAGAGATAGAGGTTTTGACCCTGGAAGAGAGCCAACATCTTGTGCTCTTGTCTCTTTTGTTTTGGTAACTATTTGATGAAGAAAGAAAACTCACTCTAATCATAACAAGAGAAGATTGTGTTAATATGAAAAAGTGAAAAAGTACCTCACAAACAGTTATCATCGTGTGAAGAATCTTATTAAGCTAATTGGCCTAGATTATTCAAAATGGAATTAGAGCTAAGGTGTTGAAGTCAAAGGAAGGGAAGCAAAGAGACATTCAGTGATCAAGTTTCAAGAAGGGCATCAAAGCAAGTTGAAGGTTATCAAAGAAAAGGATCAAGATCTACATTGAAGAACCAAACCCTAGATCGAAGAAGCAATCTACAAAGCAAGGTAGCTCAAAGGACCTTAAAAACGAAGATCACATCATCTTGGAGAAAATCGAAACCCTAGAAGCAATTCGGATCTACACTACAAAAGAAGGGGAGAAGGCATTGTCATCAACTTCAAGGTTATAAAACAAGCAAGGATCATCTCCTTGCCCTAGAAGAAGATCATCCGAGGAAGCAGCAAATCATCCTCATCAAAAGGAGCAACCTTTTCTATTAGAGAAAGGATTTTTCATTTGAAAGAATATCATCCAAGAGGAAGCTCTAATACATCTTCTTCAACCATCATCAAAGTGATCAAGTATAAGAGTTCATCTTCACTTGTCAAGTAAGTATCTTTCATTCGTTAATTTATTTGGTAAAATGACTTCGTGGTTGCAAGGAGATCTATAAGTTGGATAGGTCATCAAAGGTCCTTGCATGGAATAAGGAGGATTTTCATAGTCCTCGTAGATAATTGAAGTCATTAAACATATCAATGAAAAAGGTCTCCTTTGAATTCATGGGAAGGAACTCTTAAGGTCCTCTCACATAAACAATATTGGAGACATCAAAGAAGCTGGAAAGAGAATTATGAACATTAGAAGAAAAGAAAGTTCATATCACTGGAAAGGATAGGAGGAGCCGAGGAAAGGAATTCCATGGTAAGAGAGAGTAAGAAATAATTAAAACAGTCTCTCTCATTATAGGTCTCTTTATGGCTCCTACATCTTGCATTGGTTATGTCTACAATAAGATGCGGTGTGACATCATGGAAACATTAGAAACAAGAACTCATAACATCATCACGAGGATAAAAAAATTCATGGGATAGGTAAGTTACCTCATTATACTTTTGATTTCTATGAAAGATAGAAGAAGACAAGTTGAAGAAATTTTTTTTTAGGACTCAAACATTTGATGGAAGTAAAATATTATGTACTTTACAAGAAAGATTGTTCTTAGCTTAAGAAGGATAATAACAAGAAGAATATAGAAGAAGTCCATTTCAACGAAGAAATGGAGGAAGATGAAAGAAGGAAGAACAAGGAAGTAGAATCATTAAAAGTAAGAGCTCGTGACACCACCATAGGGAAACATGAAGGACCGATGGAATAAAATATATGGTAGTCAATATAACTCTTGGTGACCTCATTGAAAGATCAAAGGAAAGAGTCATCCAGGACAAGTCTCATCATACATCAGTCAAAAGGGATACATCTGTTGAATAAGAATATGTGAGATCCTCGAGATTCTCTGATGGAATCATTTTCGAAGGATTCACAGATCTAGAGTGGAAGCAAGTGTTTGATCAAGAACTCAAAGTTATGGAATTCATGGAATGATGGTGTGATGTAGGTAAGTTCCCTCTGTGGACAGAGACAACCCCTCTAGCCCTAGAGTGGGTCTAGTCACAGCAAGACAAAGACAATAGCTAATTCCTTAAATAGTTATCGTTAAAGAGGCCTACCTTATACCAGTGTTTGATGAAGTCTTCGTCATGTCGCTTCAGCTATCACTTTCTTCTCCTTAATGAATGATTCACCTGAAACAACATATGAAAACGACAAAACACATAATAGAGCACAACAATGAACTATTTACTTATAGAGTCCTGGAACCATAAGCTATCAACATACATTTCATACATGATATAGGAAATAACCATTGATTGTATTAATATAAACAACAATAAATCTTACAACCACGCCTTGACGTCGCAAGCTTCCTTGAAGGGTCCGATCAGTATGTCTCCATAAGCATTCACTCTCAAAGGTCTCCCAGAAAGACTGATGACTCTCTCTCACCCAAAAGCACAAGTATGAAACTAAGGCAATCACAACAAGGCTTCCTTCTTAAAAAACCATTTCACACTATCAATCCACAACATGAAAGGCTATTCTCATACCTCACAAGATATTGTTAGGCTATCAGCAATCCAAACTGTAAGCTATCAATCCCACAAACCAAGAACTAGCTAACTAGCTAATCATAGCCATAGAGGATGATTTTATAAGAGGAGTAGCCTCCATAAATGAGGGGAGAGGAAGCTTATCTTCATGGGAGATTACTCAAAAGGCGAAACCACCATCTCAAATGAGGAGAGGCGAACTTTTTTGACCAAACAACCAGCTCTAGAACCACCCAGAAGTATTCTGTTTGAACTAATTCGCCATATCTGGGTCGTCGCGGGTCAAACACTGAGACTCAGAGACGACATCACGAGGCGTTAGTTCATTCTGGGCTATCGTCACATGCAGGATACTGATGACCTGCAACGATTTTGAACCATGGGTAAAAAGGGGGTCAACTTCAGGATCAATGAGCTTAGGCAATATTCTTGAGTAATATGGAAGATTTGGACACATATTTTGGCATATGACAAAGGGAAGATGTCATTCAGGGACTGACTCTATCCAGGATCATGGGACATAGGATCAGTGACAAAATACTGTGTAACAGATGCCCCCAAAAGCATGAAGGTCGAGAGAGTGGGAGGGTTGAAATGATTTATGAAACCATAACTAAACCGGAACACCATCGTGGAGAACCTATAAACACAAGTTCAACTGGTATCTCTGATAATGAAAGAAGTACACGTAGTTGAGGTATGGGTGCAGCCATCCAAAAGACAAATAGAACTGGTCTGTGGTATGGACGCAGCCATCCAGTCGAAAAGACCATATGAAAACATAGGTATGGTTGCAGCCATCCAAAAAGACTCAGGTATGGTCGCAGCCATCCAATCAAAAGAGTCATGTATAAATAATCCACGCAACCTAGACTTGTGTAATCTGAGCCCAGGGTCTTGAATCCCGACCTGTCCATCGTACAATTTCTAATATGCGAATAAATGTGTTGAAGTCGAGCATACTAGAAAATCACTTGATTACTAGCCAATGATGTGAACCGTTAACAAGCGCGAGAGAGACCACCAGTAATGTCAATGGTTCTCAAGGTACTACTAGTACAATCCACAAAGTGTGAAGAATGATCTGGAGTTGAACACTTGTGAAATCACCTGATTGAAGACCAATGATGCAAGCCTATCGTCAAATGCGAAGAACTTGCCATTGAGGCATGCAAGCTCCAAGGTACCCGAAAGGAGTCTCTAGATACACTTCCTGGATAATAAGTTGATGTCAACAGGAAGCGATCCATCATAGGAGGGCCATAATATTTCCCACATCAATGACGCAAGACAAAGGAACGAGATGAGGACGGATGAAACAGAGAATCAGAGGAGGATGTAAGGGTGCAAACTATAGAAGGATTAAGCTCTTGAACATATCGGCGACACAACTCTGGAATGCGGCAGCATTTTGGTACCAAGGGATCAAAGGTCATGCGGAGACAGTAGGGATCGAATGGAATGAGGCAAAATGAAGAACCCAAATCCCGAAAGGCCAATGATGAAGTGAGGATATCCCAAACCCGACAAGAAGCAAAAAAGTGTCGATGTTCAAGAGCGACAAGCTGCCGTAGGTAATCAACAAAATATTTCCAAATTTCCCCCCACCATTGCTGGCGAGTACCCCAATTATTTTTGAAACACAAGCTTGAAGGGGATAACATATGCTTGCAATATAAGTTTTTCCTTCGGACAAATCCAACCCAGTGAAATTTTAACGAGCCCTAGGGAGGAGAAGCTCGGGTCTCATCATGGTGACGAGTCCAATGTCGTCAAGGTTTAACGAGTCCAACATAGGTAAAACTCAGAGTCTTTTTTATGTTTAGAGAGTTTGAAAAAGACACGGAAAAGAAAACTCCAGATGGGTGCTTTTCGTATGTTTGTGTCTCTCGAGCCTAAAAAGGTAGAAAATTATACTTGAAAGAATCGCTTGACCATTTCAGTCAAGGAGTACTTTTCGTAAATAGTGCCTCTAGTCTGAAAAAAGTAAAAAACTTACTGGATACACGATGTTTCGCAACCATTAACGAGCTCAAAATGACAAGGGCTCGACAATATTTTCACATTTCAAGAGTCAGAAAAGAGCTTAAAGTTGACTCAGAAAGGACTTTTCGGTATTTACTGAGTATATAATTCATGGATCGATCATCACCAATGTTCGAAACACCTATCGCTGCACAAGAAAACTCAAGCATAAGATCTATCTCACAAAAATATGCGAATATAGATCAAAATCCTAATTCAAAACCCTAATGAAAACCCTAAGTTTAAAAAAGAAAAAGGCTATAAAAGGAACCCTATGATAAAAAAACGATTTACTTGTGTTTTTACTATGGTAAAAAAAAAAAAAACTTCTACCATTGCATACCTCGTGAAATTTGGCGACCGATTCCAGGAGGCTCAGGGATCCATTGCTCTTCACGCTACTTCCAGGTAAATGCCATAGCCTTACCTATGTTTTTATGCCAAAATAGGATTCAATTTCATGTTTTGAACCGTGGTTTAGAGGGATTTTTTGGATTAAAAATCCGCCTCGGTCATCGCAAGTTTCCCTCTCGGGATTGCGACGACTGAGAAATTTACACTGTGCAAAAATGGGATCGTCACAAGAGATTGATGTACACCTGCGACGACCCGAAAGTTTTTACACTGTGAAAATCGGCTCGTCGCAACTGTTTTAAGAACAGTTGCGACGAGCACCAGAACCAAAATATTTTCATTTATAATCAGTTTCAAAGGATGAAAATGGATGGATGGCATTTGACAAAGGTATGTTTGTGCATGCAGGGACAAGAAATGGCTTTCACATGGCAAGAACGTGCTCATGACAATGATGATGTGATGGGAGTGGCAGATCCTCATTCCTTGAACGTCTTGCGAAACTGTGGGTTGTTAAAATTCTTCCTAACACCACTTCTGAGAGCACAATTGGATCTCTTAGAGTACTTGATCTGAGCATGGAATCCGACAGAAGTTAAATTCATAATCCGCGAGCAAGAAATTGAGTTCGATGCCACAGATATCTACTTTTTGACTGGGTTATCACAAAGAGGGGAGAGACCTCGCATGGTGGGAACTTGGATTACTAGAGACTCTTTGGACACACTAATTGCAAGAGTGTGCCCCCGAGGAGCATGGAAATAACCAACAAGTGGAAAGATAAAAATTGCCACTGTTAGTGATTTGTCACTACAGATATTGTTGTTCAACATTACTAGAGCAGCTGTCTCACAAGCCCAGCATAAAGCAAACCAAGACTCAACTACGGTTAGCCCAAGACTGTTTGAATCCTACCATGTTTAACTGGGTGGAGGCTGTGTCTCTCAATATGAAGAGACAACTGACCAAGTGCCATTGGGGCGAGATGAAACAGTTTGGCTACGGTTCAATCTTAGTACCGCTCATGCTGGAACGAGTACCAATCCTCCAGAGACAGGATGTAGCGGTGGGATGGCCAGGACCACGACAGACACGGATTACTCGTTGGGCTCTCGTGATGCCACGAGGAGGCAGTGGCCAGCCTGTATCATGGGGTCCAGAATTTGTTGAGTGGATGAACCGTCAACAAGTTATAGTTGAGGATTGGTCGTATGCTGGGATGGACTTTAGGGGTGATCCAGACATGTTACTTCCTCCTGGCGAACAATGGGACGAGAGAGGTAAGATACTCAATTTGACCAACAAAGCTTTTGTAATTTTTTGGGTTTTTAAATATATATGTCCTAATTATTATGTTCAATCTTTGTAGATGTTGGACCTGAGAGACTCATAGGTCTATCTCCTATCGCCCGAAGGGTTGACAGGGAGATTGACTTACTGCCTCTGGGTGGAGAGGCCGAGGATGAGATAGCCCGTAACCTAGAGGGCTTAACTGAGGGAATCCCAGACTACGCAAGATTCGAGGAGATTCCCAGGCAGTACCAACAACATACCGCAGGGGTATCGAACAGGATGCACTGGCTACTTAGATGCATGGTCCAGGCAGTAGTCTGCTACAGAGAGCATAATGCATAGTAGACTTCTAGGTTTCTTTTTCTGCAGATTTTGAGAGACATGTGTCTCGCGATGTAACTGAACACACATATATTTTTTGGACACACACACACACACACACACACATATCTCTCTCTCTCTCTCTCTCTCTCTCTGTATATATATATATATATATATATATATATATATATATATATATATATATATATATATATATATATATATATATATATATATATATTGGGCGCCACGGTGTGCAACACATGATATATACCTATCTATGTTTTATTATATCTACTTATTGTGTCTGAATGCTTGCTTATGATTTTTATAAATTGCACAAATGTCTATCTAATACATGGTTTGCTAATGCATCAGTCAATGTATTTAGTCTTCTAGGAATGTGCTGATACGTGATGAAATCAAAGTTATTTTCTAATCAATGAACCCATAAAGACAACCTTAGAATATGAGGGTTACATACATCTGCATAAGAGGCAAAAGGACACAATAAACAAGAAATCACTTACACACCAAGCCAACAAGGTACATCAGCACATGGGTTCATTTTTACACAAGCTCGAACCACGGAGAACTCTGCTTGGATTTGGTTTCATGTTTACACAAGCTTGAAATGAAAAATTACGCTTGAATAAGTTTCACATGCCCCTAGCATAATGATTCAATTGAGGTACATGCCCCCCAAGCTTTATTGCATTCAACTAGGTGGATGTAATGAAGGTTCACTTTCCAGATCCAGGAAAGACTTGACTGGGATTTTATGAGATCTTAATCAAAGACTCAATTGGGGAAGGGAGTTGTTTCATTTTTTAACGAGGTTGACACAGTGAAAGAACTATCCTCAAGACATTTGTTTCATTTTTTAACGAGGTTGACACAAGATCAAGAACTCTCCTCAAGATGCCTTGATTCATTTTTTTAATGAGCTTGACACAAGACAAGGAACTATGCTCCATACTCCTTGTTTCATTTTTTAACGAGGTTGACACAAGATCACGAACTCTCCTTGGCGAAATTGTTCATGGACCATATGAGAATAGGGCTCCCAAGAGGTCTTCACTAGATGGAAGGACCACACTCCGGGAGGAATACAGGTCATTGGGTACCAATGACAGATTGGGTCCCAATGCCCCCAGTACATGATGTACTAGATCATCTGCATGATCATCAATGGAGGCAGAATGGGTAGCCACATAATTGACCTATGGCGGGGAAGGTACTGCTGGCAAACAAGAGTCAATAGGGGATGATGGTTGCAAAGGAGGTACCTGGTGACCAAAGAACAACAATTGATCTATAGTCACAATTCTTCTGTCATGTGGAAAACAAACCACACGGAAAAGCGAAGAAACAAGAGCTCCCATGACATAAATATAGTCGCGGCCAAGGAGAAGATTGAAATCCAATGCACATTGGATGATCATCATGTCTATAGAGATGGTTTTACCTCCCAAAGTAATTGGGGACTTCGAAAGGATCCCTAAGGGTTGATTGGTTCCTCCATCAAAAGCCAATAGATTCTGGGTGACAGGCACAAGCTGTGGGGAGCCCAAAGCTTGCCAAGTAGTGGAAGACATGAGGCTAACAGACGCACCTTCATCCAAGAGAGTGCCAGGTACTGCCATATTATAGGCATGTACTATGATCTGGAAAGGCACATAAGATGGGAGGTGGAAAGCATTCAAGTGACTCCAATCAAAGGAAATGACAGAACTACTTGGTGGGGTTATCATATGATTTCCCCCATGCTCTACAAGAATAGAAGAAGGACTCTCCGGAGCAACAGGGACAGGAGGGTCACTTTTTGATTCATGAGAATCTGAAGAAACCAGAAGAACATGAGCAGTATGATCATTATGCTCTTCTAGAACGGAATGAACAACTGGTAGCGAAACCAAGCCGACACTCTCTTCAACCAATGGTTGGTCGGGAACAAACATAACACAGTCAGGCTCAAGAAGAGCAGGATGGGAAAGAGATGAATCCAAGTCAATCTCTTGACCAATCAGGAGAGGATCAGAAGAAAGCCTTTGATAACCAACCGGAAGGTGGGGTTGAGGAGCTGTAAGGTTTTCCAAAACTGTGGAAGCTTTATCCATGAGAGGACAAAGGTGAAGAAGATGTTCGCCTTCACATAACCTACAGGGGAATCTAATCTTTCCTTTCTTCTTACCACTGCCAGTTGAAGGTGTAACATCGACATGATCTTCAGAGGTCGATAAGGATGGTCGAATCATATCTCGAGACCATACTTCTAAGATCCTAGAAATACCAGGACAATCTCGAAGGAAATGGTCACCCTTGCATAGCTTACAAGGAAATTTGTCCTTTCGTGGAGGATTAGAAGGTTTTTTCTACCGGAGGTGCACTTAGAGAAATAGTCACATGGTTGGCCTCTCGCTTATCTAACTTCTTCTTCGTCTTCCTCTTCTTCTTCTTAGTCTCCTGGTTACTGGATTTGGAACTTTCACGAGGTAAAGTAGGAGAGGAGGGTGAAGAATTAGGGGAAGAAGGTGAAGGTTCAACCCTAGAATCATCACGATGTGATTCAAATGAAGGAGACGACGGAACAAGAGTCGGGATGCTTGGGACCACCGAGGTTGAAAACAACCAAACAGGTAGGCCAATGGTTAACCCAGGCAGGGACAACGTTGCCATATAAGGAGCACCAACATTTCCAAAAGAAGGAAAAGGACTAGGATTCCCATCCGGGGGGAGACCTTGAATGGTAGACTATGGAAATGTTGCCATTGGAAATGACTTTGAAAGAAACATTAATTGTAACCAGGAATATTTCATGGGTAGTTAATTTTACAACATTGAAACAAAACTTTGCATTTTCATATTTTAAGAGTCAAGAAAAGGACGAACGGTGACTCTATCGCTTTCGAAGTTTAATGAGCCTAAAAGAACAAGTGCTCAGATGATCCTTTTACTTTTAAAGAGTCGAAAAGGAATAGAAGTGACTACTTTGGAAACTCTAGACAAGAGGGTTTACTAGACAAATCGTAAAACTGCAATATACACCTTGGTGATAAATGAAATAGAAATGACCAAGGACTTCCCTTATAGCAGTCAATCTTCCCGAATGCTGTGTTCAGTGCGTTACGACTTGTAAGGCGGTAGACTCAACTCCCTACGGATAATAGGATGATAACCTAGTGGGGTCTCCTAATATATACGCGATGGTACGGGGAGCACAAATACGTAGTAGTATCTATTGTATCACAAAAGGAGGAATCACCCAACCTTAGCGAAAAAAATAGGGACTAGGTTTAATGATGCTGGAACACGTCTCTAGCCTAGACCTCTAGATATGTAAGCATTAAGTTCCAATGTGTTTTTAGGTTAATTCAATGAATTTTAACAATTGATCTTGAATTAAGTTTCGATTTCAAGGCCTTACCGAATGTATTTCAACAATCTCTAGTATGCAACTACAATGAGTAAAAAATCATTCCTTTCGATGAACGACTACCTAAATGAGGGTAAGGAGTTCATTTCCAAGCGAACGAAGACAATAACAAGCAAATGCAAGAACAACAGTGCAAGAAAGTAATCCAATCAATAGGAAACACAATGCATCAATTTCCGCTTATCTCGCAACTACTATGACAAAAAATGAAAGATTTGAATTTCGCTTTTCAATTCCTAATCATAAAGAATCTACTAATGCAAACATGCTTTCATTTTCGTATACTATATGAGTGCATTTTTTTTTTTAAATTTTGGAATAAATAACAAACAAGCTAATGCATAGCCCGACTAATCAAAAGGCAAATGTAATCTATGCTTCAATAGTGAAAGGAGATCAAATCAACACAAAAAGCTAGTTTGATGACCAATCACTATGAATCAACCAGGAAGATGGGCAAGTAGCAAGAGAACAACTCCAAACAAGTCATCAAGACTATTGTGGATGTAGTTCAGAAACTTGAAAGGACAAGCAACCCAAAACCAACGAATTCTTGACAGAACCCTAAAATACCTAGGTCAAACAGTCCAAAAAGCCAAATTTCGTACAAATGGAACCAAGAAGGACATGCCTCAGTAAAGACAATAAAAACAAGCTTAAAAAGGTGAAAGAAACATCAAAGGGCAAGCTACACTGGTCTATTTAGGAGGAAGGGATGTAAAAATTAACCCTACAGGAATCGTTGCTGGTGCAACACTGATAACATGAGACGATCCCTAATCGTCGCAAGCACAACACGATCAACTGAGAAACATTGTCACAAGGGTACACCTATTCTCAGTGATGGTCCGATTTCAAGAATCGTCGCAGCTGTATGATGGGATATCCGTGACGTATAGCGAGGGTAGAGAGAACAAGAGCGATTTGTCGCAGCTGTTAGGAATTAAACAACGACGATCTCAATAAAGAGGGAAAACAAGGCAAAAATAGTGGAAAGACACTAGGCTTATCACTCAGATAGTGAGGTGGACTACCAGATCTACTCAAGTGATCCAAATCACTGATGGTTCAGTCCCAAAACAAAGAGACACTATGTAATTCAATCGAAAACAACAAGAGCAAAATCAAGAGACAACACACAAATCATTCCCTAGCAGAGTCACCAACTTGTGATGCAGGTAAGTTCCCTTTGCGGACAGAGACAACCCCTCTAGCCCTAGAGTGGGTCTAGTCATAGTAAAACAAAGACAATAGCTAATTCCTTAAATAGTTATCATTAAAGAGGCCTACCTTATACCGATGTTTGATGAAGTCTTCATCACGTCGTTTCAACTATCGCTTTCTTCTCCTTAATGAATGATTCACCTGAAACAACATATGAAAACGAAAAAACACATAATAGAGCACAACAACAAACTATCTACTTATAGAGTCAAGGAACCATAAGCTATCAACATACATTTCATACATGATATAGGAAATAACCATTGATTGTATTAATATAAACAATATTAAAGCTTACAACCATGCCTTGATGTCGCAAGCTTCCTTGAAGGGTCTGATCAGTATGTCTCCATAAGCATTCACTCTCAAAGGTCTCCTAGAAAGACTGATGACTCTCTCTCACCCAAAAGCACAAGTATGAAACTAAGGCAATCACAACAAGGCTTCCTTCTTACAAAACCATTTCACACTATCAATCCACAACATGAAAGGCTATTCTCATACCTCACAAGCTATTGCTAGGCTATCAACAATCCAAATTGTAAGCTATCAATCCAACAAACCAAGAACTAGCTAACTAGCTAATCATAGCCATGGAGGATGCTTTTATAAGAGGAGGAGCCTCCATAAATGAGGGGAGAGGAAGCTTATCTTCATGGGAGGTTACTCAAAAGGTGGAACCACCATCTCAAATGAGGAGAGGCGAACTTCTTTGACCCAACAACCAGCTCCAAAACCACCCAGAAGTATTCTGTTTGAACTAATTCGCCATATTTGGGTCATCGCAGGTCAAACACTGAGACTCAGAGACGACATCGTGAGGCGTTAGTTCATTCTGGGCTATCGTCGTAGGCAGGATACTGATGACCTGCGACGATTTTGAAACATGGGTAAAAAGGGGTCAACTTCAGGATTAATGAGCTTAGGCAATCTTCTTGAATAATATGGAAGATTTGGACACATATTTTGGCCTATGACAAAGGGAAAATGTCATTCGGGGACCGAATCTATATAGGATCAGGGGACGTGGGGTCGGTGACAAAATACTGTGTAACAGATGGTACGATGACATGAGAAATGAAGTAGATCAAGGGGTTGAAGAGATTTTCAATCAAGGAAGCTGTTGGAAAAAGCCTATATGACCTAAAGGTAAAATGAGGTATGTATGTTTGTGTTTAATATTATAAATTCATGTGGTATGGTTGCAAGTAACGTGGATCACTACTTTTATCTTGAGAATCATGATCAAGGTAAAAGGATCTCCTCCTCCGAAAGGATGCAGGAAGGCATAAATCACACTAGATGAAATCAACATAATATGTCCTCATATGAAGTATCAGGTGGTTGACTACAATTAAGGAACTCTGATTGGAAGCTCCTAGGAATGGAATATATAACAGGAAGATATCATGAGATATGCAACCATGATAAAGGCGATCAACATCCAAAAGACCAAGAATATTTGACTAGGAAATCTCTGGGAAAGATATGAAGACTTTGATGAGAGTCTGAAAAATATGGAGACCCTTGACAATGAATATCTTTGGGAGATGTGTCAACATGTATGTAGGATGTTGATACCTACAAAAAGATGTCATGATGAAGAGTCATCTCGTAAGGTACTATTTGATTTAATTTTATGTTTTGATTTCTTGACTAATATCTGTATGAGTTCATGCAGGGCTATTGGAACAAGAATTGTAAGTGCAAGTAAAACTGGCATTCATGTGGTGGATGAAAATTCCTGAAAGAAACATGATTAGGAAGAAGTACCCATATGATTAAAGTTCTAGATGTGTATCAAGAATGCCACTTTCCATGAAGAAAGGAATGACATGAAAAACCAAGAAGGAAAGTGATGGATGGTTAATTCCCTACAAGGAAGAAGCTCGACCGAATTCCATGACATCAAGAAAGGAAATTGATCAAGCAGCTGAAAGACCCACAAAGAAGAAGTTATTGATGAAAATAGAGTCCGTAGTTGAGAGGGAGATTTGAAAAGTCCCTAATTAAGAGGGATCTTGGGCATGTCCCTGATCATAGGGAGCTTGGGTACATTCCTTTACAGGAATGGGCATATCTTCTCTAGTTGAGAGGGAGAGATAGACACAACATTCTTGTCTTCACTTGGGAAGAAATAATGGAGGATTGGGTAATCATCTGGCATTCAATTCTCTTTGAGGATGTGTAGGGAATCCAAGATAAGAGTAGGGAAGAGGACCGATATTCTTTGAGGGCTGGGAACCCAAGATAAGAATATTCCTAGAAGGTCATACTTAGTGAACACCCAGGTGGGTATGTACCTTGATAGAGAATGATGAAGGTGTCTATAGTCATTGGTCTCACCAACATTATGCTCTGATCTAATGAGAGATAGAGCTGTCAGTCAAGGCCTTTATGTGGAAACAATGTTGTTTACTATGATGCTATATAGATGGGTTACCAATCCAATTCTTCTTATGATAAATTATTTAGATTGAGAATGACCAAGTACCATTATGAATACCTCCCTAGTTAAGAGGGAGCCTTGTAAAATGTAACTAGGTTCGGTCTTCATAATGACATGTAATTGTGACTATTGTAAATGATGTAATGAAGAAAATATAATTATTATTGTAAACCTTGCTTCATGGGTTTCATGAGCAAGTGATTTTATATGTTAGTGGCTCCCATTGAGAGCCTTAAGATTTATTATTGAGTCAAAGAGTCAATGTCATGTATGAAGAGCTCTTCTTGAGCATATATAAAATGTATATGAGTCAACCTAGTGTCTAGAAAAGCCCTCCAAAAAGACAAGCACAATCCTCTCTTGAAGACAAGGCACACTTATATTAAACATTTAATATTCATGGATGATGTTTTTCTCTTTCGGAAATTTCAGTTGTGGAATGGAAGAATATGCACTAAATCGTTAGCCTATCTGGTGAGGCTACAAGTTTATGTATGAAGAATTCAAAATATTTTTTGGTTTATTCATCTCCCGATGAAGCATATATAATGGAGATTGTTGGCATGTTTAGTATGGATCAAGTGTTAATGGAATAAGACATTAAGTATCTCGACTTCTTCCTAAAATTGAACAATTATGGCATTAAAGATTGGCACTGGCTTATTGAAAAATTTGAACACAAGTTGGTTATATGGTCACATATATGGTTTTCACTGGGAGGTAGATTGATTATGGTTTAGGTGTCTCTTCAAAGCATTGTGGTTTATTGGTTGCATCTCTATATGTTTCCTAAACATATCATTAGAAGGATCAATTTGATCATATCGAATTTTATATGGATGGGTATTGAGGATTTTCATAAATTTCATTTGGATGGTCTAGAGAACATATGTCATAGAAAGGAAGATGGGGGTTGGGGTATTTAGGACTTAGAAAAAATTGGTTAGGTTTTATTGATGAAAAAATTATGGCGAGCACTATCTGGAGATGGTATATGGCAACGTATCATTAGTGAGAAGTATTTGAGGAATCAATTTTTGGTGTCATGGATTAAGGATGGGGCTTGATTTCCTTATGTTGCCTCTTACATATGGAAGGGTTTCATGAAAGTCAGACATTGGATATTGGGGAACATTAAACGAAATATTATGAATGGTGTGGGGGTTGAGACCGGTCTTGATCCCATCCAAGGATTTATTGGTGACCATACATTTCCTGCTCCACTTTTAAGACATATCCATAACTATCTGAATCATATTTAGGTAAACATTAGCCTTCTTCACCCTTCATGATCTAGTTTTGTGGATCTTGGACTTTATGGAGAGCTAGCTACATATTGGGACATGTATGTTCAAACATCTCTTTGGCAGGTATTACATTAACTGATAAAGACGGTTATTTCTTTTGGGTCCTGCATCGGTTCAAGGAAAACTCTTGGTGGAGGAAGCCTCTTGGTATATTACACCTCCATCATTACACTCAACACCTAATCGATGATTTAGGAAGATTTAGGTTTGGCATATCCCACTTAAGATTAAATTTTTTAGATGGTTAACTTGGAAAAACAAGGTGTTGACATGGGACAATTTATGTCGAAGAGGTTTCAGAGGTCCAAGTAGATGCATATTATGTGGATTTGAATTGGAGGATGTGGTCCACCTATTTTTGAAGTGATCAATTGCTACTCAAATTTGGTTCAAAGTGTTGAACATTTTAAACATTAATGTAGTTTGGAACTCTATATCCTTGGAATCTTTTCTAAGGGATTGGATGACTGGGTATAAGGTAGATCACACACTTCCTTTATATATTATATGTGGCATTTGGAAATGTCGAAACTCATTTATTGTCATGAACTCTCCTCCGAATATAAATGGTACTTGTATAAGAATTTTTGCGTGTTTCAACAAATCTGAGCCTGTGATTAGTAAATGTGCGATGAGAAACATACTTCCAATAAATTCTTCAGGAAAATTCCCTTGGGGGTTCTTTGATGGTGCCACAAATAACAACACTTGTGGATGTGGTGCCTGTATTATCATTAATCATGGAAATCATTATCACTTCTATTGGAATGGAGGTGTTGGTAGTAATACTCAAGCCGAGGTTATTTCTCTTTGGGGGGTCTTATTCTGTGCAAAGTGGCTTGATATTGGGTCAATGGAAGTATTTGGTGATTATAAGGTGGTGGTTGAGTGAGCCACAAAGTGAACATCATTCAACCCTATGCTATTGATTAATTGGTTGTAGAGAATTAGGTTGATGACTAAGCAATTTTAAGTGGTGTCATTTTCTCATATTCATAGGGAGTTAAATCGAATTGTTGACTCATTATCTAAGGTTGGGCACAATTATCATTTTGGAGAGATTCCATACACCTCCTTCCAAAATTTCACTTTCGAGGGATTTGAGAAAATCCCCTTTACATAATCCAGCTATTTGATTGGTTGGTAATATGGTCTTCTTTTTTTGTTGGCTGCGTTATTAGTGGGGTAGGTGAACAAGTAGCCAGATGCAAATCACTAAGCGACATGGACACATTTATATGAATATTTTCAGGGACTTACTATGTCTCAATCTTACTTTGTCGATAGATATCACTTCCTTTGTTTTTTCTATCTTGATCAACATTGTTGCGATATGTTTTCGTTTTGATATGTTAGTATTTATCTTTAAGGTTTTTCCATTGGAGTTCTGTGAGGGTTGCAACTAAATTAATTTGTCAATTAGTGACGTTTTCTTTCGCCTATGGAGTCAATTGCTTGGTATTGACCAAGTAATGATTGGTTGTGGGGCCAAAATCAATATATTAATGAATATCTAATATTTTAATGGAAAATTGTTTTTAGACTTTTGAATGTAATATGTAGGTAGATTGAGTGCACAACAACAATTTTCATTTAAGTAATATTGTTATCATTTTATTGAAAATATAACTTTGTACTTATGTAAACAACTTATATTAATATAAAGCTTCTTTTTTCCTTTATTGGAAAAAAATGAAATTTCAAACTTACATTGAATATATAAGATTTATCTTTGTTTAAAAAAAAATGCGAGAAATAAAAAATATTAAAAAATTTAATTCAATCATAAGTTTTTCTCAAAATAGTTTTTTTTTTCTTATAAAACTATATATAGTTTTAAAAATGTTATTGAAAAGTTGACATCTATTTTATATAAATATTTATAAACTATAAATAAATCAATTTATATCAAGTTTAGTTAAATTTAGTTCTTAATTTGTTAATTCAAAATAAAAATCAATTTAGTTCTTAATTTGTTAATTCAAAATAAAAATTATAATAAAGAATTGTAAATAAACCATATGTAAACTTATTTAATAACCAAAAAAAAATCTTAACAATTAAGATAAATCTTAACAATTTTAAACCTAACTTTAAAAAACACTTAATATAAATCTTTAAAGTTTCAATGTTTTTTAAATATAAATATTTAAAGTTTCAAGCCTCCCTGCATCTAGCACTTAATGGACCGTTTGTGACCTCATGTAATTAATTGGGGTGATGTGCAAATCATCCATCAGATTTTATGTTGCAAGTTTCCACCCACTAAAATTTCAACGATGGAAGTAGAAACAGTATGATTTCCACCTTGGTACGTAGCAGTGGTTACAAACAGTACGATTTAGGAAGTGGCAAGAAATTTCGTTGTGTGACCGTACCGGCCAGGGGTTAAATTTGATGGGTGACCCTACCCGTTAAGGAATTTTTTTATGACGTTTTTATTTTTAAAATGCCCATCATATGACTTTTAAAATTTATTTGTACAAGTTTCATCTAATTTCAAATTGTACAATAAAAGAACAATAGTTGTGAAATAATTTTCAAACCAAAAACATAAATGTGCATGATTTCTCGGTTGGATACAACGACCTTTTTGGTGGCTCCCAGCCTCCCCCAACAACTGACTTTGCAGACAAGAAGTTGTGTTCAACCTCATTTCAGACAAAACCCAACAGTCTAATGCTATTTACTGCACAAACTGCTGTTGAAAGTCCAGTCCAATTTTTTTACAACAAATACAAAACAAAGCTCATTTTTTTACATAACCCACTACTCATAATTCAACTGGTTTAATATCCCACTAAAGGCAAATGGATTCAATGTATCAAGCTCTACTGAATTTCAAACATATAGAAGACTTACTGCGCAAAATTCATGGGTGTAAACCCCTTACTCAGAATTCAATCACAGTGAAATCCTGTGATACCCACTTTCCAATACAAAACCCAATACTCAAACATTCATTCAATGCGAAACCCAACAGTCAAATATATGGACAGAACTTGGACCACACTGCACAGAGGGCAGCGAAATTTCAAGTGACTGTTGTAACTGGTGAATTTGTTGATTCTCCCACACTCCTAAATTGAATAGAATGAAGTGCCCACTAAGGAGTGTGGCGGTAGTTAATAGCATAGAACCTTCACAGAAATGCAGGAACATAGAAAAAATATTCGGTTTCTGAGATTGAAACAGTAGGAGGGTACTTACCATGTGACCGTCCTCCTTAGGTGTCCACTTTGAGCAACGATCGCACCAACTCCACCTCGTCTTTGCTCTGTGAACTGGTTTGTTAAGAATAAAATCAAGCTTAGCATATTTTTTTAATGGATTATTTATTTATTTTTAAACTGCTTCAAAGAACCTTTCACAATTAATTTATAAATTGAACCAGGCTAAAGTTGACTGGGCTGCCCCGTGGAATAGTAAAGAGCTTGAACTATGTAAATGTTCAAAAAGTAGATACAATATCACCATGTACAGAAATTAAATTTTGGACAGTTTCACCAAAAGAGGTAATTGTCAAAACACCACTATTACAAACATAAAAATAAAAGCAAAAACTTTAAATATTTAAGGTTCTCCTTTCTTTAGCATCTTTCCAGATGTCAAATACCCTATCCCATGCCACCATCGATGAATCAAGCCTTGTTAGAGACACCCGCATCAAGGCATCCAATGCAACTAATGATAGCTTTGTTCTTCGGACATCCTTTATTATGTTTTGTCTTGAGAATCCTCTCTCACAAGCAACTGTACTTGCAGGAATAGTAAGTATCGCCTGCCATAATTTTGACATGTGAGGAAAATTTGTATGCAACCCTGTAACATAAAAAATCCTCCATGCATCTTTCATGGATGATCCCTCGCAATTAACACGAAGAGTGTCAACAAATGGATGCAACTCTTTCAAACAAGCATCAAAATCAAATGTAGTTTTGTTTTCTTCACTTTGATAATAAGGATGTTGTAAGTGTTGAAAAATATTTTCGAGCCAACGCTTTGAATTTCGTTCTCTGCCATGAACATCCTCTAAATAATGGCAAGGGCTAAACAATCTTGCTGAGTTGAAAAATGCAAGATCAGGGGATCTTGCATTCAAATTCTCTACGAGAGCTTGAACATAATCTTTTGCAAGTTGTTTGCAACTTTCTATTGAACCTTCAATACAAGGTTTCCATGATTGTTTTTGTATATCAACACAATCACCATATGCATGTGGAATTGCTACAAATCGTAATTCATGCTTGTGAACAAGCCCCTCCTTATCACAAATTTCTAGAAAGCCAAATTTAGAGGCATCTATAAATTTAGATAAATAACATGTGCCATCTGCAAATGTGTCACTTCTTAAAAACCACCTTTTCAAAGTGTTTACAGTGACATCTATGGCTGCCCCTAAAGAGCTGACATCAATGTACTCTTCTTGGAATTGCTTGTTCAACTTGTTTAATTCACACATTATATCTGCAAGCATATGTAAACAAAATTGTACTGAAAAGATCCTTGCCTTATGATACCATGAGTCTTTTCTTTCATTTTTCCACAATGTTAATATGGGAGGCATAAGTACAACAAGTCTTTCAATGACTTGTCCCCTTGAAAGCCATCTAACTCCATGGATTTGAAGAGCTTGAAGAGTTTCAAGTTGCATAAGTTCCTGTAGAGCAATAAGTTGACTATTTCTTTTCGTAGAATTTTGCAGCCAAGAATATACCTTATTTGCTAATTTCTCAACAAATAATAATTCAGGTATTTTTTTTGAAGCATCTGATGCAACTAAGGCTTCACGATGAGCAATGCAATGAACACCTACAAGATTAGGTACATCTTTCTTCAAGAAAGTGATAAAACCATTTTCATTACCAACCATTGAAGAAGCGCCATCTGTGGAAACTCCTATCAATCTTTCTGTTGAAAGGCCCCTTGATTCCATTAAATGTTTGATTGCATCATAAGTTGTTTTCCCTCTTCCATCGCAAACATTTATGAGCTTTAAAAACTGTGAAATTGGAGGACCCAATCCTTTTGAGTTTAAAAACGTGGCATAAACCACAAGATGTTTTTCTAAACTACGGTTTGTACTTTCATCTAACATCAATGAAAAAAAAGGGCTATCTAGCATTTTGGAAGTTCGTAGCTCTTCAAGGTACTGAGATATAGCAAAAAGGAATTCTTTTGCAGCCATGTGATTTGTATATGATGTGTACTCTTTGTTCTTTGGCATATTTGGCATGTGTAAAGACATTGTAAGCAAACAAAGAGATTCATATTTTGAAAGTGGTAGATCCTCTTGCACCATCCAATATACTAATTTCATAGTAGTGATGACTCTTTCTTTGTTCATATCATCAATGCATGCAATGTGTTCTGTAATAGACTTCACCTTCTTCTCATTTCCACATATCCACTTTGCCTGTGAGAGTTTATGAATGCTTGAATTAGCATGAACAATTATAGAATCATGCTACAATGTAGAGCAACCCGTCCCAATTCCCCATGGCCCCATTGCCTTATGCATTTCACAATATATGCATTTCACAACTGTTTTTCCTTCATGCTTTGCCTCTCTCAACCACTTATACTTAGTTTTCCACTGATCACGAAACTCTCTTTTTACTTTCATTTTTCTTTTCTTTTGGGTGTTAGGTTCTCCGTGGTGAAATTCTTCATCACTTTTTTCATTATGCTCCAAGATATCATATTCTTCATTATGCCCCAAGACATCTAAATCTTCATTTAGATCAAAATCATGATCTTCTTTATCAGGCAATGAAGCTTGAGATGTATTAGACCATCCAAATTTTTTTTGATAGAAAGTTGATTCCCTTTTTTGAAGACATTTTTTATATATAATACCTATATAATAAAAATAAAGTATTTAGTATATATGAATTTCATTTCATCAACTAAAACCATATTAAAAAAATAATCTTGCACTGGTATGCTGCTAAAAATCCCAAACGCTAAAAATAAATCTAAATAAATCATTTAATAAAATTATAAAAATACATCTTTAACAAATTCAATTAACTAATCCAACAAATGAAATTTTACAACAAAAATCCAAAACTAAACAATATAACAGAGCTGTTATCAAAAATGATATAACAAACTTTTACATGAATTGATATAAAAAACTTTTACATATACAATTTATTACAGTGAGAATGCTGGTGCGAGTTTATGTTGTTAAAAAAAGCTAACAGCCATATTTAGAAAAGCCGTAAAACGAGGAAACACATATTACCAGAAAAAAAAGCCATAAAATAAGGAAACACAGATACGAGAAAAAAACCACAAAAGCCATCAGAACTTATTTTTATATTCATAAAACGTGACAAGCGACCTTCATAAAGTTGATTTTGAAAAAAAAAAACCGAAACACTCTAAATATTTTTATTTACCCAAAAATAACTAGTAAAAGTAACACAATATCATTCATTCATATCATCGTACTGAACAGAGAGGCAGGCTACCTTATATGGATGCCAATTTCGCTAATTAAATGATATAAATTTAGAAAAAAACGCGTTTAATATAGACCGTTGCTTTAACGGACGGTTACGATTAACGTGGAGTTCGCACAGAGATCGGAGCTTTCAACGTGAGCAAACGAGTCTCGTAATATGTTTTCCTCTATTTTCTGTAGTAGGGGTTCAGGTTTTTGTCAATATATTATTTAGAGGCACCCGTGGAGGTCAGAAACTGATTAAGTTCTCAACTAGGTTCTATCCAATGTAAGTTTTATAACCTATATCAATTTCTGGATGTTTTATCGATAGTCTAACAGTAAAGGGATCGAAAACAAACAACTTGTACGTGTGGTAAATATCAAGGGTTGGATATGATCTGTTGTGACATAAATACAAGCACTTGTAACTTTCTGGTTTTGATATGGATACATCACCGAAACGCCAAAGTTCATCCAAGGTACCATGTAATTGATTCTGAATCCACTTTACTTGGCAATGAAAAGGGGACTGCGGTAACAATGAGTAAATCAAGAGGTGAAATATGGCAGGCCAGGCACGTCAGTGTTACTCATATTTAAAAAAAATATGGGAGTTGTCAATGGATGTATTATAAGTTGTCAATGTATTATAAGCTGTATGTATTATAAGAGTTTTGGAGTTTTTGGCGTTTAAACAATTTTTAGTCTAAGCTTTATTTTATTTTTTAATATATTTTTTTAACCTCAAAATGAGATATAAAATTCTCAAAATGGGATATAAAATCCTTAAAATTCTTGTTATTTGAATAAATTTTTACTAAATTTTAAACAAATTTTACCGAATTATAAACAAATTCTAGATAAATATGTAAAAACTCTATGGTAAGAGATAACATGGTATTCATCAACTTAAAAGTATGAATAGATAACAGAAATTCAAAATCCTTTCATGTAATCCCATATGTCATACTACTACTACTACTACTACTATTATTATTATTATATAAAATTGTAATTTAATTTCATAAATTAATTTAATCAATATATAAATAAATAAAATAAAAGTGTGAATAGATAACAAAAACTCAAATTTTTTTTGACATAATCCTATATGCCATAGTAATGGTACATTATTATATATATATATATATATATATATATATATATAATTGTAATTTACTTTCATAGATTAATTTTATTAATTTAAAAATAAATAAAATAAATTGTGAATAAAATATATTCAAGTCATGAGGTTTTAGAAAATGAATTTTATTAGGGTTTTGGTCTATGTGTTTAGGATTTATAGACTCACCGAAGCACAGGTATCTTTGTGTTTAGGGAGGGAGTTTTCTATGTTAAAATCTATGCAAATGAAGAGTAGAAGGGGCTTATTTTTCCATATGGAGCCCAAACTTTGCCCAAAGGATTTCGGACAAGCATTATGCCCTAAGTTCTTGAAGGGCCTAATCTAGAATTCTTTGGGGAAGTTCTTAAAGGTGGATGAGGAAAGGCTCACAAAAATAATTTTTACTTTTTCCAGGATGTGTAGAGGTGGATCTGTGGATGAGGAAAGACTCACAAATTTTTTTTTTTTTTTTGACATTTACAAATCTTGTATCCTTAGGCAAAGAAATAACCCAAAAGAAAAGGAAAAAGGACATACCCAAAAGCCAAAGGGTGGACAATTATTAGATCCCCATGACGCCAAACTAGACAAGGAAGAAAACCCATATAACACTACAAATATTATTCAACAAAATTACCAAGAAGTCATAGAGAAAATTTTGTCTCCTTGGGAAAAGAAAGAACCCAAAAGAAAAAGAAAAAAGACATACCCAAAAGCCAAAGAGTGGACAATTATTAGATCCCCATGAAGCCAAACTAGAAAAGGAAGAAAACCCATATAACACTACAAATATTATTCAACAGAATTACCAAGAAGTCATAGAGAAGAGGGGCTTCAAGCACTAAGGATCAATGGTTCCAATTTAGACCAAGGTAACAACTACTAAAACTCACCAACAAAAGAATGAGAAGTCTACATCTAAAAGAGAGGTAAGTGGCACAAAAATAATTCATGCATGAGAGAGTTGGGACTCTTGATAGAGAAATCGATGTGAATATGGAAGACCATCAAATGGCTATTGTAACTACCACTTCCAACTTTGGTGGTTGGCCAAAAGTGAAGAAAAAGAAGGGTAAAAAAGTTTAATTTGCCCAAGGAATAAAATGGTGTTCAATAACAACACGGGAATTATCAACTTACATCACCCAATATTAATATGGGGTTGTAAGACTTAACAGAAGGCATTCGAAATCAAACGAGTCCAAAGCCGCGACAGACATGATCTTGATCGAATATGGGACCAACATGTCGAGTCAATAATCTTCACGGGAATCAGCCCAGAAAATAGGCCCATCACGGATTTTGCCATCATTGTGATTTTAACTAATTCAGAGATGGAGGAAGGCAGCATCGCTAAAAACATTGCAATTCAAAAATGAAAGAAATATACTAGCAAAACAAAAGTAATGTTATAGGGATATTTGTAATAATAGTTAAAAAAATATTCTATACATTAAAAGTTAAATTCAACTATGTAAAACAGTGCTGCTCATATTTTCACAAAAAATCTGAACATGAAATAGATATTTTGGGAACATAAAATGATAATGGGTAGGAACTAGGAACAGATATTTTGGATGCATAAAATGATCATGCCTGCGCACACCAAAAAAATGGGATAAGTGTTACCCTAGATTTTCAAAAATCAGTCTAATTTCAGTTTAAGGAGATGATAAAAAATAAATGATTTTTAATAACGCTTTCATTTTCAAAACTAAAATACCATCTTGATAGCTTATTTTCTTTTCTCTTCCCATATTCTTCATTTTAATCTTTTTTAGAGCGATACCTTCCAAATTTTTCATGAATTTCTTTACCTTCAAAATATCCACCCGAGCTATGCAGAGATTTCAGCGTATAAAAACCAAACGCTATGCGATACATATCAAAGAATTCAAAATACCTGATTCACGATGCATAGATCAGCGGGGTGCTGGCCGACATCGACGTTCGAAAGACCTATCTACCATAACCCAATTCTCCCACCAATTTACACACAGACAAGCAGTGAAGATGACTCTGAGTCACAACTTACAGGCTACAGCACATCACAGATTCACAAGTGATCGGGATTCGGTGGTAAATTGACGATAAAGCTTTAAACGATGGATTATTTCCCCGCGGGCCGCGACATGACTCATTAATGGAATCTTGTACCTATTAAAGTTTACAGGTGGTAAGTTGGTAACTGGTAAGCGGTAAACCCGAAGGGCCCAATGTGAATTGAATGCGAATTGAATGCAAAATCCGCAGATCTGATAGCCATCCGATCACTGTCACACTATATTAAAAATGCCATAGGTTAAATATATATATATATATATATATATATATATATATAATTTATAATTTTTTTTTTAAACTTTTAATTTTTAAACATGCCCGTCAATATGACGGTTTTGAAAATGAATGGCAAGTTGCGCATGACGTGGAGGTTTAAAATTAAAATGTATTTTATGGGGAAAAATGCGAAATACGGGCATACGGGCATCAAATTTAACCCCTGGTACCCGCTATTAGGAATCTTAAGACTGATTACACTTTGACTTTAAGTTTGACTTTTACACTAGCCACTTGGCGCAACAGGAATCTTTATGTTGTTTCAAACCCAAAAAATTTACGTTCACGACAAAATTACAAACTACTTCTCCCTAAATCATACTGACGAAATTACTAGCCACGTCTCCCTAAATCATACTGCTTGACTATGAAATCATACGGTCTGCATACCATCGCTGCCTAGCAGTGTGGATGTTCACCGCCCTTCTTGACTATGAAATCATATGGTCTGCATACCATCGCTGCCTAGCAGTGTGGATGTTAGCCATCCTTCTCTCTTCCACGGTTGAAATCTTAAAGCAAAACTTCATGGATAGAATGGTGTGGAAGGCACATGATATACTTTTCTATATAAACGCCTACAGTCAGAATGTAGATTGAGCATAAAGATATTAGTGAGGGGAAGAAAAGAGTTTTGTCAATAGGAATTGGGGAGATTTTTCCTTCCCACTGTATTCAAATGGGTTTTCTCCACAGTCATGGATCATTTCTCTATCTCACAACCAGAATCTCTCTGTTGCTTCAAAGAAAAGAAGTTTCCTGGACGCATCCGTATATCTGCTCCGCGCTAGGATTCCTATTAAGCGGTAAACCTACATGACGCAATTACTAGGCACGTCTAAGGATGATAAATCAAAAATTCATAGATTAAGTGTAGATTGAGTGGGAGAATAAAGTTTGTTGATCGCAAGTCAGGTAAGTTTTCCCTCTCGAATGTATTTTCAAATGGGCCTACTTGGGAATCTGCAATTGTTGATCATCAAGTTAGTTTGTTGGTTGGGATGGTTTTCATGTTTTTATTTCGCACAATTTGACATAAGCGAAGGTGTGGGCTGATTTGTTGATATTCATGTTCAAGGAATTACATGCGTAGGGAATATTGTTAGTATTTAACAGCGATTCTATATGCGGAATAAAAACTTAAAGAATCGTAAAACTGGAATGGAGGTTTAATGCCCAGTAAAAATAAATTACCTTCAGCCATTGATAACGCTCTTGCTGCAAACAAAAACTTTTCTATTACGCTTCCATAGTCCACTTGCTTTCTTGACTGAAAACAGCGCTCCAGCTTCAATCCAAGCAAAAAGAAAAGAATACAGAAAGTCTGAAGGCACTTCCAAGCTCTGTTATCTTAGCTAGATGGTGTAAAAACTGAAGGGAATTGAGATACAAGCTTGGGGACCAAACAGATAAATTTATAGCCAAGCTTCCATCAAGCTTCTGATGGCTATGTGTCAGGTGTTCCACAGATCAAGGTAGAGAACTCCAGATGGAGTAATGGACCACTTCAGAAGCTCCCAACAAGAAAATTAATTAACTGCAGTTGATTTCCTTAATTTAAGGAAATTACTGCAGTTGGTTTCCAGAAATTAAGGAAAAACTGCAGTTGGCTTCCATAATTGTAGGCAGCAGTTGGTAAAAAAAATTAATGGAGATTAACATTCTCCCACTTGGTCCATAGTTCCAAATTTAATGTCTCAACTTAAAACCCATTGATAATCTGTATTAAGTAATAGATACATGAATCATGGCGATAAGTGCTCTAATGACGAGTATTATATTCCATGTATTACTATGTATTTATTCTTATTATAATTTATGTGGCAACAATTTCTTAATGAATAAACCTTATGTTTATTTTTGGTCCTTCTTAAATGAATTTTCTCAAATCAACTTAAAGTGCACATAAATATGAGAAAAAACATCACAATAATTAAGAATTTCATTAAAATAACATTGTCCATACAATGAGAAACTACATAATGGAACCAAGTCCCATATTCATTACATGATCCTTGAATTTAAACGGTGGCATGCCCTTAGTCAAAGGATCAGCGATCATCAACTCAGTGCTGTCGTGCTCAATGACCACTTTCTTTTCTTTAACATGTTCCCTTATAGCTAAATACTTAATGTCGATGTGCTTATTTCGACTCCCACTTTTGTCGTTTTTAGCCATAAAAACAGCAGCTGGATTATCACAATATATTCTCAATGGCTTAGAGATAGAATCCATAATTCTAAGCCCATAAATGTAACTCTTAAGCCATACACCATGTAAAGTAGCCTCAAAACAGGAGACGAACTCGGCTTCCATAGTGGAAGTGGCAATTAAGGTCTGCTTGGCACTCCTCCATGATACAGCTCTACCGGCCATCATAAAAATGTAACCTGATGTTGATATGTGTGAATCAACACATCCAGCAAAGTCAGAATCTGAGTAGCCAATTACTTCCAAGTTTTCCATCCGTCTATACATAAGCATGTAGCCTTTGGTTCCTTGAAGGTACCTCATTACTTTCTTTGCAGCTCTCCAGTGGTCTAAACCTGGATCACTCTGATATCGTCCCAACATTCCCACAACAATTGCAATGTCAGGTCTTGTGCAGACTTGAGCCTACATTATGCTTCTGACATAAGAAGCATATGGAATGTTCTTCATTTGTTCCCTTTCAAGGTCGTTCTTCGGGCATTGGTTCAAATTGAACCTATCACCCTTCACAATGGGAGCTACACTTGGTGAACAATCCTTCATCCGAAATCTCTCTAAAATTTTATTAATATAGGTTTCCTGTGACAGACCCAAGATGCCTCGAAATCTGTCTCTATGGATCTTAATGCCAATGACATAAGATGCCTCACCCATATCCTTCATATCAAAATTTTTAGAGAGGAATTGTTTCACCTCATGTAGCAAACCCTTATCATTGGTTGCTAGCAAAATGTCATCCACATATAAGAAAACAAATTTTACTCCCACTAACTTTCAGGTATATACATTGATCCATAATGTTTTTTACAAAACCAAAAGAAGAAATTACATTATGGAATTTCAAATACCATTGGCGGGATGCTTGTTTTAAACCATATAATGACTTCTTGAGCTTGCAAACCAATTGCTCACCATCACTAGAGGGGAATCCTTCAGGTTGTTTCATATAAACCTCCTCCTCTAGATCTCCATTAAGAAAAGCCGTTTTCACATCCATTTGTTGCAACTCCAAGTCAAAATGGGCTACTAATGCCATAATAACGTGCAAGGAATCTTTCTTAGATACAGGAGAAAAAGTCTCCGTGTAGTCGATTCCTTCTTTCTGAGTGAATCCCTTAGCAACAAGTCTTGCCTTGTATCTCTCAATGTTGCCCAATGAGTCTTTCTTTGTCTTAAAGACCCATTTACATCTAATGGCTTTTGCACCATTAGGCAACTCAATAAGATCCCAGACTTCGTTACTCTTTATGGAATTCATCTCTTCCTTCATGGCATTGTACCATACTTCTGATTCTTTGCAACTCATGGCTTGTGAAAATGACTCGGGATCATTTTCGGCTCCAATGTTGTAGTCAGATTCTTGTAGATACACAACATAATCATTAGGAATTGCTGATCTCTTTGGTCTAGTATATCTTCTTAATGTTGTACCATCATCTTCCTGAGAAGTATGTGGTTCAACTTGTTGTTCAAAAATTCTTGGCAACTCTTGAACTCCTTGATCTGCTGGAATATCGTCAGCAGCTTGTGGAACTTCAACAATTGGTTGTTCAACACCAGTTTGTACTTGAGGGGTGCTATGAACAATAACCAATCTATCACTTGAAGTGGAAGGTTGAGATTCTGAATGATCCTTCTCAGAAACTATGTTTCTGGTTTGATCGCTCCCACTGATCAAGTCATTTTCAATCTTCATTCCACAATCCTAGTGCTGTGAGATGGACAATAAAATATGTAACCTTTAGACCTTTCAACATATACAATGAAATACCCACTAATGGTCCTTGGTTCCAGCTTCTTCTCTTGTGGATTATATGTCGCAAACTCGGTTTCCAACCTTTCCATAATTCAAATGGCATTTTAGGAACCGCCTTGGTTGGAACTCGGTTTAATATATACACTGTCGTCTTAAGTGCTTTAGTCCACAAGGATTTAGGAAGATTGGAGCTGCTAAGCATACTCCGCACCATGTCCAATAATGTTCGATTTCTTCTTTCTGCTACACCATTCTGGTCGGGTGAACCAGGCATGCTGTATTTGGCAACAATCCCATGCTCTTGAAGAAATTTAGCAAATGGCCCAGGTGCTTGTCCATATTCTATGTATCTACCATAATATTCTCCACCTGTATCTGATCTCATGATCTTAATTTGCTTGCCGCATTGTTTCTCTACTTCAGCCTTAAAGATCTTAAAGGCATCTAATGCTTCGCTCTTTTTATGAAGCATGTAGAGATACATATATCGTGAGTAATCATCTATAAAGGAGATGAAGTATCTCTGACCATGTGAGTCCATGTCTGGACTACATATATTAGTATGTATGATCTCTAATATGTCCGAACTCCTATTGGCACCTTCCTTTGACTTGTTGGTCTGCTTTCCCTTTATGCAGTCCACACAAGTCTCAAAATTAGTAAAATCCAGAGTATTAAGTACCCCTTCATTTACCAATCTTTTAATTCTTTCTATGGAGATATGACCTAGTCTCCGGTGCCATAATTTAGAGGAATCTTCATTAATAACACATCTTTTAGTGCCAGTGTGAACATGCATTGAATCATAAGTGACATTGTTTTGTAAATTAATGTAGTAAAGACCATTAGACAAAATACCATTCCCAACATAATCAGATTTATAGAATAGACTGAAATATTTTTTCTGAAAAGTTTAAGGAATATATAAAAGGTACAAGCCTTGAAACTGAAATCAAGTTTCTAGAAAAACTTGGAACATAAAAGGTCTTTTCTAATTCTAAAGCAAAGCCACTACTTAAAGTTAAATAACATGTTCCTATAGCTTCCACATGCGAGCCCATCTTGTTTCCTGATAAGATGCTTTGCTCACTTCCCATTGGCTTCCTTAGGTTTTGCAAACCCTGCAAGGAATTCGAAATGTGAATTGTTGATCCAGAATCAATCCACCATGTGTTAATATTAACGTTAACCATATTAGATTCATAACAAACAAATGAGATTAAATTACCTTTGTCCGCAAGCCATTTCTGAAACTTGGCGCATTCCTTCTTCATGTGTCCCTTCTTTTTACAGAATAAACACTTGGAATCCTTCTTGATATCGGCTTGGGGAGGTACTTTACCTTTCCCTTTCCCATTGGCTTGAGATTTGCCCTTTCCACGCGTTGCCAGCATTGCACTCTCTCCCAGTTCCATCACCAGTCTCTCTTCCTCTTGAACACACATGGTCATGAGTTCATTAATTGACCATTTATCCTTATGTGTGTTGTATGAGATTTTGAAAGGTCCATATTGGTGCGAAAGGGTGTTCAGGATGTAGTGCACTAGGAAGGACTTCGATATATCAACCTCGAGTTTCTTCAATTGAGCCACAGTGTCCCTCATCTGCATGATGTGCTCGCGCACACCTTTCACACTGGTGAGCCTTAGGGATGAGAACTTCATGATTAGGGTGCTTGCTAGTGCCTTGTCTGAAGTGACGAATTGATCACCAATGGCCTTCAACAAGTCTCGGACCTTTTCATGCTGATCAACGGAACCACGAATACCAACTGATATTTTAGTCTTAATGAACATCATGCTTAGATGATTGGATCGCTCCCATCGTTCATAAAGCGTGATGTCCACTGCAGTGCTGGTATTAGTGAGTGTCGGTGGTTCATCTTTCCTAATAGCATAATCTATGTCCATCCACCCCAAATGAAGGAGAATCCTCTCCTTCCAAATCTTATAGTTATCTCCCTTAAGTTCGGGAATGTCACAACGAATTTCAAAGAAATTTGCAGGTTGTACAACTGCATCAAAATAAAAATCACATGCTTATGTTAAAATTGAGGCTTAGATAAAATTTCATGTTTTACCAATGTAAATCATGCTCAAAATTGAATCTAATGACATAAAAATTGCCTGTGGGCTAATTTTTCAATTCAAACAGATTCAATCAAACTTTATGATAAAACTTATTAATTCATAACTCCTGTGGGTAGGTTATGAAATTTTATCCTAATTAATTACATAAATATAATAAAATTCCTGTGGGATAAAATTTATTATATTTAGTCTAATTAATTACAATTTAATGTCTAAATAATCTTTATGTGATCTAACCAATCATAATATATAATTTTATTTAATTAAAGATGCTGTGGCTATTCTCTAATTAATTAAAATTATATGGATCACTAGACATTATCCATTATAAATTGGATAAACAAAAAATATATAAATATGGAAAACGGAAACAATTACCGCACCAATCAAACTCTTAAAAAGAAATTTCTTATAAAATTATAAACATTTCTTTAACCAGAGTAAAACTCATTAAAAATATATATTTAAAAAAAAAATACAATCTAACCATTCAAAATTATAATAGAAAAAAGAAAAAAAATTATCCCAACTTGGAAAGTGGGACGCAGCTTTAAACCTTTTTTATTAATACTGACCAGCCTGAACGTTAACATTGATTAGGAATTATAATTATAATTTCATTTTACAAAATTACACCTTTTATAAAATTAAACGGAGTTTTTGCAAACGCACACTAATTATGGCAGCTCTGAAAATCACAGTTGTAACATCAAATGCAGGTGAGAGGTGGTTTCATTACATACAATGCATTTCTCCAAGTGGACAAACAACGGAGCGAGTTGCATTTAATACAGTGTTTACCTTAAATAATAATAAACAGTGTCATTGTATGTGTCATTAGAACCTTTCAGAATCAGATATAACTGTAGGGTTACGGTTTGGCAGACTTTGATGCCTGGACGCAACAATACCGTGGTTTGTGTGTTTACTATTCTTCTTTAAATAGTGCTGGTGCAATGCTTGGGGATAAGAATCAATGAACCTCACAAATTCCAGCCCATTCACAGTACACATATTGTTCAAACTTCAACCCCAACACGAAAAACAGATGTAAGGAATGAAGCAATCTAAAAACGTAGCATGCGCAACATTTATATATATATATATATATATATATATATATATATATATATATATATATATATATATATATATATATATATATATATATATATATATATATATATATATATATATATATATTTTCGTTCAAAATACGCGTAGATCGGGGAGTTTCCGGAGCTTACCGAATGTAAGAACACGGTAAGACGCAAACTATGACAAATACGATATTTTCTAACAAGAAAAAGAAAGCCAGAATCATTCTCCATTCGGCTAAATGCAACTAAATTCAAATTTTCCACGGCTGAGAAAGCGAAACTATTCGGGCATGGAGAGCTTGCAATTTTGCAAGAGGGAAAAAAAATGATACAGGTCGAAAAATGCACGTTTCCAAGCGATTCCATTAATCCACAAAAATTGCTTTAAATATCATAAAAGACAGGAACTATGAGAAATACGACAGGTATTAACCAGGAAAAGAAAGTAAGATCATTCTCCTTTCGTTTAAAAGCGACTGAATTCGAATTTTCGAGGGGCGAGAAAACAAATTTCTCGGGGCATGGACTGTGATTTTCGTTATCATAACAACATAATTTTGGTAAGCAGAACACACCAAGGCAGAGATAAATGTTACGCTCTGATACCAATGTTAGTATTTAACAGCGATTCTATATGCGGAATAAAAACTTAAAGAATCGTAAAACTGGAATGAAGGTTTAATGCCCAGTAAAAATAAATTACCTCCAGCCATTGATAACGCTCTTGCTGCAAACCAAAACTTTTCTATTACGCTTCCACAGTCCACTTGCTTTCTTGACTGAAAACAACGCTCCAGCTTCAATCCAAGCAAAAAGAAAAGAATACAGAAAGTTTGAAGGCACTTCCAAGCTCTGTTCTCTCAGCTAGATGGTGTAAAAACTGAAGGGAATTGAGATACAAGCTTGGGGACCAAACAGATAAATTTATAGCCAAGCTTCCATCAAGCTTCTGATGGCTATGTGTCAGGTGTTCCATAGATCAAGGTAGAGAACTCCAGATGGAGTAATGGACCACTTTAGAAGCTCCCAACAAGAAAATTAATTAACTGCAGTTGATTTCCTTAATTTAAGGAAATTACTGCAGTTGGTTTCCAGAAATTAAGGAAAAACTGCAGTTGGCTTCCATAATTGTAGGCAGCAGTTGGTAAAAAAATTAATGGAGCTTAACAAATATAGCAGTTTTTATTACAAGTCTGATAAGGGGAAGGTTGGATCTAGAGATGGGTGCCAGGGATGCCTTGGACATTTTAGTAAGTGCCAAACTCAAGACCATAAATGGGATCAAAGATGGAAATGGACTGATTACATGTACAAAAGGTCGACAGACTGCTTCCACACAAGAAGTTCGTCTCCGGAAGATGGTCGAGTTATTCAGACGGCTTCGACATCGACTGGGCATCGAGAAGATGGTCGAGTTATTCAGACGGCTTCGACATCGACTGGGCATCGAGAAGATGGTCGAGTTCTTCAGACGGCTAGGACATCGACTGAGCATCAGCATACCTTGTTTTAGAGGAGAAGATGATCTTCACACTCCTATAGAAGAAGGTCGTCCACCCACCGCTTCTAATGAAATTGGAAGTGTATAGACTGATTCTGTCATATTGTTGTGTAACAGCAAACCCAATTCGTACATCAGAGAGTTCATGAAAACCAATGCCCCTATTGTGGACTCCATTTTAGTGTGATTCCTTCCATTACAAATTGCAATCAATGATGGTGGGGTAGTCACTGTTAACACCCAGGTTGTTCCCTTTGACTCCTGAGGGAATACGGCCGGGGTAACCACTAACCAAGCTTTGGATTACAGGTTCTAGCCAACCTGTAATCAGAGAGGGCTCTCTCTTTTAATTTTTAACTTTGTTCTTGAGGATCTTAGGCTAGTTATGAGGTGAGGGTTTGGTTTTAAATTTTGTTTTGAGTGATGTCTTTCAGTACCTAAGATGAGATCTTCAGACAGTTTTAGTCCATTGGGCAATGGAGTCTGTGGTTATAGGTTGTTTGAAATGTTTGAGTGGGATTGTTTAAACTGCAGGGCCATTTAGATATTTCATGAAACAAACTTGAAATTGTGATGATGAAATATGATTAACCAGTGGAAGGCAATTAAGAGTTTTCCACTAAGCTGGTGGTGTGAGAATGAGATGTATTGCCCTGGAGCAGGTCTGAATTCCTGAACAATGGTCACAGTGAAAATTTTAGTCTGAAGGTGCAGCAATTAAGAATTACACTCTCATAACTATAACTGAGGAAAACATTCATAACAACATAGATTGAGTTCAGGGTATTCGATGAATAAATCCTGAAACTATTCTTTTTCTGTGCTATTAAACTGTAAAACATAGAACATGAACGGATTATAAAGGGATGAAATACATAACAAAGAAGTTAAAGAAACTTATTGTGCCATGAAATATGCAAGAATCCTGTAGCTTTCAGCAAACACACCACAACGCCTCAAACAACACAGAACTTTGGAAATTCCATCAGCTCTCTGTATTAAAACTCTGAAAATTTACAGCATAGGTTCTCTTGAAGAGAAAATCAACAACCCCTGCAAGCTTATGCGAGGGGAAATATATACAATCGGTTTTACAAAAATATCTGAATCGCTGAGTCATTTGATTAATAAATAGGTTCACCAACTTTCAGAATAGCAGATAAGGAAGTTATTGCTACTCTAAATACATACTGAATACTCTTTAGTTCTGACAGAAAACTTTTTACTTTTGGAGGCCACTGAGTCGGTTGAGCGTTCTGCATTAATTATGAATGATGTGTCTTTATGGCTCTGTCGTGCGGTAGCTTTCTCGGCCCTGTCATATGTACCTATCAGCGTTGCTTTAGTGGCCGAATTGATTTTCTGAGTTGGCTCAGTCCACTCTTCCCCAATGATAGTAAATATGTCAACTATCTAGACCTGCTGCTCTGTATTTTTATGTGAAAATTTGATGAAGACCTGTGTGTTTATAGCAATAATTGTATCATGCTGGTCCACCATTCCTGTGTAGGAAACTGATGCCTCAAAATTGTGCCTAATGTTTCATCTGCCTATTTATATTTGAAGTAAGTAGGAGGCACTTCAAACAAATGTCTGATTTCATTCATAATAAAAAACAAATTTTCCACTTTCTCATAGAGGCCCTGCCCAGATGCAGGCCCTGCTTCCTCTGGGGTGCTTGATCCTGCAGTGATCTGATTGGTGGCAAATGTATTCACCCTTTTTGCATAGTTCTCATGTGATAGTAGCCTCCCTGCGCTGTTCAGTAAGCTAGGAAGGCCTCTGCTGTGTAGTGCTGTGAATTTATCAGTGAATTTGTTTACCTCTATTTGCATCTCCTGGCACCTTCTATCTAATGTCTGCACCAGATTTCTCAATGTGAGGACCCTCTTTATCAGCAAGATGGTGTTCGTTCTATTGGTGATTCCTATTGCTGCTAGCTGAGGACCTGTGCGGTTATTGAGAACATTGATCATTCTATTGGCTATCTCAGGCATAGTGCCTAGAGGTGCCCTTGCTCTTTGGCTTTCCTTGTGTGCCCTGCCTATGAGCTCCATGTGCTCATGAATAGTCTCTATGTACTGCCATTGATCTGTTATTGATTGGCCAATATTGGCCCATAAAACTTTCTTGATCTCAGCCACCACTTTGTCAAGGGTGAGCTCTTTCTCTAGCTCCTTTATCTTCTCCTTAAGAGCCTTCACTTCCCTGGTTTTCTCAGCCACAGTTTGTTTTTATTTGTCATATTTTTCATTAAGTGTGGCCAATTTTTCCTTGGCTTCATTCAGCTCTGCCATCTGGGCTTCTAGGACTTGAATCTCATTCATCAACTTCTGCATGTCAAGGCTTGGAGCGTGCCCTGATGTTGTTGCTGGTGCTGATGTTGATGGAGCTGTCTCAGCTGTCTGTACTGTGGGAGGAGTGAAAATTTGAGGGGGTTCCTCAAGGTTGATCACTTGCTGAGGGGGCTGAGATGTTTGGCCTCCTTCTTTCTGCTGTAGGGCTGCCTGTAATGCAGCCTCTGTCTCTACCAGTTCTCCCTCTGTCTGTACCAGCTGTTTATGCAATGTTAGCAGCATAGCTGCTACATCCTGGTCCTTCCTTTGCTGGGCAACCTCTTTTGTTTGAGGGTGAAGGGTTGCTGGGATCTTCACCATCTTTCTCAAAGCTGCAATATCTGCATCTCTTTCCTTTAGCAGCGCTTGTACAGCTTTGGGATCTTTTGGGTCATGCCCAAGCTCTATAATAATATCCTCCAAAGACCTGATCCTGTTGTCTTTGGCCTGAGAGGATGCCTTCTCCAACTCAAGTTGGGCAGTTGTATTGTGCAGGCTATTTTCCAACTTATGCGCTAGGTAGGTCTTGTCTGCAAGTGTTGAATAGACCATCTCACCCGTTTGCTTGTGAAGCTCTATCTGGTCCATAGGGTGGATGTCTTTTGCAAGAACCTCAAGGTTGGTCCTTATATAGTCTGCAGCTGACTGTGGCTGCAGCATGGTTGGCATGAAATGACTCATGGCCATTTTCCCCTCTGTTATGTCATATGCTGACACAAGCCTCTGTTGGTTTGTAGGGGCCATCTTAAGCAGGTGATTATAGAGTTGGAGCCTGACTGGCTCATTTCTCTTCTTGATATCAATGAATTGTTGCTTAATGCCTGATTCAGCTCTCCTTTGCTGACTTGAGGAGCTGACCTCTCCTCCAAGGGTTCTTTCTTGTTCCTGCTGAAAGGAACTGGCAGATGCCTCCATGCTTGGTGGGCCCATACCCAGTGATTGCCCAATAGGCATTTCTTCTTTGGAGAGGGGATTTAATCTCTACCTTTTCTCACCTTGATTTGTGGATGTGGTGAAGGGAGTTTCCTGCTCTCTATCCCTTTTCTTGTTTCTTTCTTCATTTTGTGGAGTTTGGAGCACCGAGGCCTCCACTATTGTTTCTTGCCTAGGAGGCATATTCTCTTGAGCCTGTTGCTCTATATTTATTGGGGGTTCAGTTGTTTCCTCTTGCTGTTTGGGCTGCTCTTTTTGCTGCTCTGCTGTAAGGGGTGGTTGCTCTTGTTCCATCTCCTTTTCTTTTCCCTTGCTGGATGCCTGATGAGTAGTTTTAGCTGCTTGCTGGTGGGCTGTAGAGGATGAGGCAGCTGCTCCAAGTTGCCTTTGATAAGAAGAGGAAACCTGCCCACAAGTTTCCAAGTCAGCTTCTTTCTCAAGATTCTTTGCTTCTCTTTGTAGTAATTCCTCTCTAGGACATGTCTCTTCTAGAGTGCCTTCTTTCCATCCTAATAGATTTTCATATTTCTCAATATGAGGCAACCTGATGTGATCATAGCTAGCCATTTTATATTTGACCCTTTTAAGACTAATGAAATGATTAGGGTCATAGGGTGACCAGAGGAAACTGGTTTGCAATCGGAGGCTCTCCAGGATCCTATCTGCTTCCTTCCATCCCTCCTCCCTTTTGTTGTAAAGAAATGGGCCTAGCTGGTTCCTGATTTTTAGTTGCACCTTCTTGTTTTTGCTGTGGAAATGGACCATGTCTGCATTTCCAAACTGTCTGAAATACTCTAAGGCAAAGAGTCTCATAGGGACATATCTTGGCAGCCTATAAGGGTTCAACTCACAGCCATATATTCTGATTACTGTATGGTGTTGGTAAAAATACCAATCACCAATGCTGTAGGCCTTTGAGAGCTGGAGTATCCTTTGCATCTCATCTGTCAATCTTGGAGGAGGGGCACCCAAAAACAAGGTCATAGCTGGATGGATAAATAGGTCTATGAATTCATAGTAGTTGTATGGTGAAAAGGAGATGTGATGAAAGACTGAAGTCCAAAATACCACAAACCTTGGGTTTCCCTGAGCATCAAACTTCTTGAGAGGAATAGGGAAGCCATCAGGTTGATAAAATAAGAACAAGTGATAGATGTATGAAGTGTATCTAAACACCTTTTCCCTTTCTAGATTCATCAATTGTTCATGAATCTTATTGGCAATGTATGCAGCATAATCATAGTGCACAGCAGGAGGCATTCCAGGGGAGAATATAGACAGCATGGCCAGAATGGTTTCATCAACATCCTCACATGACCTGTAACCCAGGACATAACTGATCAAATCCACAAGAATTTTGCCCAACTCATTGAGATATTGATTTCCTATAGGAGGGGTTCTCACAGCTTCAGAGCTTGGTTGAAAAAATAACTGATTAATCTTGATGATTTGGGCACTGGACAGCTTGCCCCCTTTCTTTAGCAAGTCCATCATGGAGAGAGGAGTTAGTGGCTTTGCAGTATGAAAGTGTAGCATCTCATTTATGGCCTCAGGGGTGATATGGAACAAAACTGAACCTGAGGGACTGAGAACAGCTCTTTGACATGGATCATAGTTGGCACAGCATCGATGGATCAAGTCTGGGAGGACATTGACTTGAGGAAGATCGAAAATGGGCAAATTGGAGTCCCAAATCCCTAGAATATCAGCTCTACTGAGGTGCTTGGCCTTCAACTCATTAAGTACATGAATGTTAAATTTGGTATTCATTGAGAATGACTCCGTCATCTGGTAGTCTCTATCACCCAGGGCTTTCCATTCTAGCTCTCTGTGTGGGGCATTCAAGGGTGGAATGTTTAGTGCTACTGGCGTTTCCATGGTTAATTAGTACTCTGAATTGTACTAGAACTTGTTTTACTGGGCAGAGCAACACAGAGCGGTATTTTTGCAGAAGTGAGGCAATTTGCAGGGGAAGCAGGGTAAATTGTGGTGAGAACAATTGAAATGCTCCCAAGAAAGTCGAATGAGCAAATGCTGGGACTAACAAAGTTGTTTTCCCGGTGAATTAGTGCAGCAAAGGTTTTAAGTTCACGAATGCGCAAACTGACTGTAAATTTATGGAAACTTGGCTCAATGCGGACTTCTGTAGGTGAATTTCGACCTTACAACTGAAGATAAATGCTGGTCACCGGGGATTTGCTGGAGGTTACAGTGTTTTTCACTCTTTTTAAGCTTGCTTTGGTAAATTATGCACAAAACCAGGTGCGGAGGGGAAATTTTGGAGAAATACCTGGTGAATTCTGGCAATAGTGACAAATGCAGGTGAATTGCAGGCACCCACGGTCTTTAAATCGAATTCTGCAGGTTGGCGGCGAAATGGTCGTAATTTGCATGCAGAGAGCAGAAACAGTTCTTTTGGCAAAAGTGTCAAAAAACGCGAATTTTGGTGAAAATATGGATATTTTGGGTTATTGGCGCTTTTTTTGGATGACGTCAGCTTGACGTCATCAGGTGGGGTCAGGTACGAAAGGGTGACGTGGCGGCGTGTGAGTGGTCCACGGGGATTGGTGAGGTGGCGGACAGGTCGGAGCGATGGCGGGCCGGGCGCTGACGCGACGCTGAGTTGGCATGACGTAGGCATGACGTGGGCGGGCGGTAAACCAAAGTGGTAAGCGGTAATTTCATACTGCTATTTGTACGGGGGTGGTATTAGCAGGCGTCCTCCCGATATAACCTGGGAACGACGCGTGGCAGTGGCCTGACGTCACCCTCTAACACTTTTCGGGAGGTAACGTCCAGACATCGGGAGCCGCCCGATATGGATATGGGCCGTCGGATGGGAAAGCCCAGATCCGACGGTCGACGGGTTATAAATCTGAAAGGATGATACGGGAGCGGGGCAGGGAATAATTTATTGTATTTCTTGAAATGCACACCCGGGCGGTACTTTGGGAACCAAAGGAATATGGGTTTTTTCAATGTTTTTGCGTTGAAACGCGCATTACAACAAAACTTTGGATAAGGGGTAAAGGTGGGTTTTTTGGTGTATATTGCAAATAGCGCGGGTTAGCGAAAATGGTGGGTTTTTACAAGGTTTCTTTACAAATAATGCGGGTAAAACAGTTCAAAGGGGTTGTAAAGGAAAAAAGGGGTAGGGTTTAGGTTATTAAACCAACGTGGGGTTAGTTTAATCCCTGATTTTGAACAAAGCATCTTGAACCAGACTTGATTCTGCACGGTTGTCCAATATTTGGACATATGGCTATAATGCCAAAGGGGAGGGAATATATATATTTTTTGGGGTTTTATACACCATGGTGTTATAGTAATAGGGAGGGGGAAACATAGGGAATTAAGTGTAGATAGAGTTAGTAGTTAGTACTGGAGGGGAATAGGAAAGGGAAGTGATATATACTAAGTTTTTAGGAAACAAACTTAGTTAGGGAGTAGATCAAAATGAAAAGAATTTTACACAAGAAATGTGGCTCTCTATGCAATATGGATCAATCCATGAATTTGATTTATCTCATGAGTAAAGGTGGTATTGGGATGTTAGCAAGGAATGTGATGGGGGATAATTAGGAAGTTAGACATGCTTCATTGTACTACTGCAAAACTGCTGAATAAGAGATCTGCAATGGCACCATGTATTTCCTTTGCTTAGGCCAGTGAAATGTCCTAAATCATGTTTCTGCAACCCCATCTACCTACCCACTCTATTGCCTAGCATTTTTTGTTACTCCAAGGAGGGTGCACTTAGACTTGCAACCCTCATGTGCCTTTTTCTTTCCCTTTGGCTTTTTCATTTGATTTTCTATCTAAGGCTAGCCTTATCACTTCCAAGGCCCCAGATTAAACAGTTGGGAACCTTCATTCTCTACCTAGCTACTTATCTGCCAAGATTGAACAGTTTGGACAGATTTCTTTCTCTAGTCTACAACAATCAATTGAAATATGGCATGACCCAGCTTAGACTGTTGGATCACCCATTCAGAAGTAGGACATCATCAACCAACTGTAGATATGTGTCTTCCACAAGAATATGAGATCTTTGCATCACCAAAGCAGATCATATTGGCCCTTCCCCTGCCAATCATGAAAAATGAAACCTATTGGTATAGGTAGCTAACAGTGGCTCCACTTGGGGATGGTTTTTCTTCTTGAAAGACCAAGAACAGTAGGTCAGACTGCCTTGGCTTTTGATTTCTTCTCAAAACTTGAAAACTTCCTCTTTGGACTTCAAAACTGGAATCTGCCACCATTGTGGAATTTGCTTGGAATAAAAGCCTTTTCCTGCTTATGTACAGAACTTCTTAAACTGAACTATTTATATGCTGAAAGAAAATAGTATATACAACTGATTATGTACAAGGGAAAAGCCATGCTATATACATGGAAAGTAATCAAAGTAGTGCTTTAACATCCGGCCATTTACAGGGCCCTCTTCAGCTTCAGTGCCATCCAGATTTTCCAAGAAATAAGTGTTATTTCCTTGTACTGCTTGAATAACAAAAGGCCCCCTCCAAAGGGAGTCAAATTTGCCATGCTTACCCTTGTCTTCTCTTCTTGAATCCCATTTAAGCACTTTATCACCAATAAAGAAATCTTCAGCCTTGGTTCTTCTATCAAAGGCTTTCTTCAGCTTCTCTTGTAGGATTTGAACTCTGTTATACACTTGATCTCTGGTTTGCTGCAAACATATAATTTGGTTTACTCTTCTTTGCATGTCATTTGGTTCAGCTTGACTTTCTTGAAGTAGCTTCATGACAGGGACCCCCAATGATGAAGGAAATTTGGCTTCCATTCCATAAACCAATTCATATGGGCTGACCCCTATAGATCTCTTGGTTGTCAGCCTGTCTGCCCACAAGGCATTAACAAGCTTCTTGTGCCAATTTTTCTTATTCTCTTCTAGTACCTTCTTGATGATGTTGATAAGACTTTTGTTAGATGATTCAGCCAACCCATTGCCTTGAGGATAGTATGCAGTAGAATGGCCCAAAGTAATGTGGAATTTGTGGCAAAAGTTCACCATCTTCTTGGATCTAAAAGCAGCAGCATTGTCTGTTATAATCTTGTCAGGACAACCAAATCTAGAAAGGATATTAATCTCAAGGAACTGAATGATAGTAGAATCATTTGCTTGTCTACATGGAACAGCTTCAATCCATTTAGTAAAGTAATCGGTGGCTATTAGAATCCATCTATGTTGGCCTGAAGATGAAGGATGAATTTCCCCAATGAAGTCCAAGCCCCATTGCTGAAAGGGTCTTTCTGTTGCAATAGGCTTTAAGGGAAGTGGTAGTAACTTTCTTTTTCCCTCAAAAACTTGACATTTGTGACATGAAGTGGTAAATTTTTTGACATCAGAGAAAACAGTGGGCCAATAGTAACCTGCCCTTAATATCTTATCCACAGTGGAATTCCAATACAAATGTCCACCACAATCACCTGCATGGAATTCTTTCATAACGTTGTTAGTTTCATCCATATTCAAACAGTTCAGCAGTATACCTTCATGATTTATCCATAGTAAATTACCATCTATAACACAGAATTTTGAAGCTTTCTTTTTAGAAATCTAGATTTGGTTCTGGACAATCCTGGGGGAGCACACATGTTTTGCAATATATAACATATATCAGAATACCACAGGGATTGTTCAAAGGCTACATTGATCTTAGGAGTCGCCAGCTCCAATTCATTGTCCAGTTGCTTAATGTCCAAGGCTTGAAAGTTTGCTTCAGACATCAATTTAGCCAAACCTTGCCCTTTTATCAGTTTTGTAGGTCTTATCTCAATGTCAAATTCTAAAATGTTGGCAATCCATTTTCCTCTTCTGCCCTCTAAGTCTTCTTGAGTGAGTATGTCTTTCACAATGGGACTTGGTACATAAGCTATAACATGGGAGTATAGGATGTAGATCCTAAAGTCTTTGATAGCTTTGACCAAGGCATAGGCTTGCTTTTCCATGATCTGATATTTCAGAGGTGCATCTCTAAGAGCTCTACTAAAGAAAGCAATAGGTTTTTCATTTCCTTGATCATCTTTCTGTAATAAGACAACAACAATGGTATGCTGGGAGGCAAAAGAAAAAATGATAAATTCTCTGTCAAATTGAGGATTTGTTAAGACTGGAGTTTGGGTAAGGGCCAATTTAATACCTTCAAAAGCTTGATTTGCTTCTACTGTCCATTTTACTTTTGAATCCTTCTTTAGCGTGTTGTTTAGTAATCTGATCAATTATGCTAAGTTTGGGATAAACCTCCTTAAAAAGTTGATCTTTCCCAAGAAGGCTTGTAATTCTTTGATGTTTCTTGGATGGGGCATTTGCAAGATGGCCTGTATTCTGTCTGGGTCAATTCTAATGCCATCCTTTGAAATGATATGACCCAACAGCTTACCTTCTTCCAATCCAAATAGAGACTTCTTAGGATTTAAGGAAATTCCATACTTCCTACATGTTATGAATATCTGTCTCAAGTGTTTCAGATGTTCTTGGTCCGATTTTGAGAAAGGTGTGAGGTCATCTAAGTAAATAACAAGGAACTCATGAATCTCTTTAGCAAAAGCAATATCCATTTCTCTCTGAAATGTAGCTCCTGCATTTTTCAATCCAAAAGGCATTTTAACATATTTGAAAGTCCCCCATGGGGTTGTAAATGCTGTTTTATCTTGATCATCAAGGTGGACTAGGATCTGATTAAAGCCTGAGAATCCATCAAGTAATGAGATTCTTGAAGCCCCTACCACTCTTTGGAGAATGTGATCCATCTTAGGTAAGGGATAATTGTCTTTGAGGGATACTTGGTTCAAATTCCTTAGATCAACACAAAGCCTAATCTCACCGGTTTTCTTTCCTTTGGGGACTAAATTTGCAATCCAGTCTGAAAACCTGATTGGTGCTATTATACCAGCTTTAAACATTTTTTGTACCTCTTTCTCAATTGAAGGGAGAAGCATTGGATTGATTCTTCTCAATTTCTGCTTGAATGGCTTTTGATTAGGCTTAAGAGGGATAGTGTGTTGGATAACAGAGGTGTCATAGGATTTTAAATCCTCATAACTCCATGCAAACACATCTTGGAACTCTTTAAAGAGGTCAATGTATTTAGGCTTCTGGTCAGGAGGTAAAGATGCAGACAATTTTATTATTTTGGGTTTTTCAGTAGTTCCAATGTTGCATTCTTCAATGGCAGCATTTTTGGTTTTCTAGGAACATCATTTGATTCAAAAATGTCCTCCAATGGAGTTAGGCCTGTTGGTAGAAAGTTCTCTTTTAGCTCTATAATTTCAGCCTCTGTACCAGCTACTTGATCAAAATGCAATTGTTCAAGTTCTTGTACTTTTTCCTTGTCAAAGTTTGTTGGACAAAGTATTTGATTTGCTGTTTTGGGTGATATTGCTGTTTGGTCCCATTCACTCAATGGTTGTGTGTCTTTCACAGAATCAACATCAATGTTCAAACCTGAAAATTCATGCTGCAAGGTTAAGAAATTATTTATCTGTGTGTCATCCTCAAATACTTGCCAGTCTTTAACATTGTTTGGGACAGAAGGTCTGTGTTTTATCTCAGCTGTGAAACAATGGTTAGGTTCAAAAGGCAGTTTTCATGTACTAGCAAATGTAGCTAAACTGTGTGCATGAAGGTTGTGGGTTCTAGCTATTTTGGTTATTTGAAATTCAGTAAAAGTTTTGAGCATTTCAATAGCAGCAGACCTGTATGACCTTAGTCTTTTGTCATTGGTGACAAAATTGCCTTTCACTTGTTGGATAATAAGGTCTGAATCTCCCATGATTGAAACTTTTGTGGCCTGCAATGATTTTACCAGTTTGAGGCCTAGCAGAAGAGCCTCATACTCTGCCATATTGTTAGTGCATCTGAAATTAAGCCTAAAAGCTCGACCTTCTGCATGATTGCTTTGTTTGTTATGAATCCACACTCCAGCTCCTGCCCCTAATTTGTTGACTGATCCATCAAACTCAAGGAACCATAGGATCTCTTGATTTAAGGGATTTTCAACATTTTCTCTATGACTTGGGATTATAAGTTGTAGTTCTTGTCTTTCGCCTGGTTTGCTTTCTAGAGTAGTTTCATCACTTGATTGCACAACCTTGATTTCTTGGGGGCTTGATTGCTCACTCATGTGTAGATCTTGTTCAAGTATGACAGATTTGTTATCACTCATTGGACTTATATCATCATTGAACAGAATGAAGGAGTCCATGTCAGAATGGACGGCATAAATAGGGAAATTTTGAGGTTTTTCTTCACTGCTCACCATGTATTTCATGAGTGACTCTTTGTATAGCCTCTTGGGTTGCCCAAAGACAGAGATGGTGGCATATGACATGTCTAATTGCATGGAACCTTGGAGTTTAGCCCCCCATGATCTTGATAACAACATTCCATATTTGGGTGGGATATCAGCAACTACAACATCCATCAAGATTGTCTTATTTGGGTATTGGACAAGGGACACACATAGATCCTTTATCAGGCCTAAACACTTAACTTGGCTGGAGTAAAATGAAAATAGGTCCTTGTATGGTCTTGTAATATCTAGATTCAACCTCTCCATGACTGATTTGGGCATCAGGTTGTGAGAGGCGCCTGATTCAAACATTGCATTGTGTAATATCTTATCATGAACATGCAAGCTGACATAAAAAGGTAAGATTCCTGTAACTGCTGTCTTTCCATCAACCTCTGGACCGAAAAGTAGTTCTGGGGTGTCATCCAATACATTGACATCATCTTTGTGGTGGGTCAGTTGAAGGGACTTCTTGATTTGTTGTTTGTAAATGTCATGCTTGGCTAGCTCTGAAAGAGGAATGGCTATCTTCAATTTTCCAATTTCAGCTTCTAAGTCAAAAGGTATTTTAGATTGGGTCTTGGTATTCTGGTTAACAACCCTTTCCTTCTCAATTGAATTCTTAGAGCTTTCTTCTTGATTTTCATTTTGATCTTGAGGTTTGTCCTTTTTACTCATCTTTTGAGAAGTATTGCTTGGATTAGGTTGCAAAGATGATGTAGCCATTGGTTGTTGATTTGAGGGAGATGCTTCAGTTATTTCTTCAACTGTTACTTCATTTGTAATTGAATCAGTTTTGTCAATTGGCTCTGTGACAACAGCCTTCTTAGGCAGTGGAGTGTCCTTTGTTTTCTCAGGCTGTGTTACATTTATTGTTCTTCTTCTCAATTTGTATTGCCTATGGACTTCAAAGATAGCTGTGTCATATCCTTGCTTGAAATCAAATGACTCACCTGATTTAGTTTGGAACTGCTTAATGTCATCATCCTTATGATCTTCTTGACTCAGAAAAACTTGCTGATCATCATTCAGGCCCATCAAATTAATATGGGTGTCATCTATCTGCTCATTTGAAGTGGATGCTTCAGTATAGTTTTCTTGGAACGGAGGTCTTATCTCTGGTTCAGAACTGGCCTTGCCAACATTAGGGTTTTGATTTCTCCTAAAATTGGGATTCCTGATAGGGTTATTTAGTGGTGCTTCCCATGATGACTTCCTCTCAACTGATTCTATTCTGTCTCCTAATCTCTGCATACCAGTGATTATTGCATCCAGTTTCTAATCCCAGCCTAAAGGCTCTTCTTTGAAGGTAGTTTTTCTCTCAGTTCTTGTCCTATTTCTCTTAGGTATCAAGTTGGCTTCTACACTGACTGCTATATCCTACATCTCAGCTAAAGTTCGGGTAGCCCTTTCTCTTAATTGGTATGCCATATCTGAATCAAACCCATTAGGAAAGGTATATAGGGCCAGATCCGGTGGGGGTCTCAAGTTTTGGGGAATAGCGTTGTAGACATTGTTAAACCGAGCACAGTAATCCAAGATAGTTTCTTGTGGACCTCTTTTGATTGTATTGTGTTCAGATAAAATATGAAGTGGGTCCTTTTTCTTCTCCCATCCATTGATAAATGTTTGATACAGGGCTTCAGGGTCAGCTATAGAGTTTACTGGAAGTGACCTAAACCATGTTCTTACATCTCCTGTTAGGCTTTGCACAAAAATTTTCATTCTAACCCCATCATCATCTATCTCATAATTTTCAAAGTAGTCCTGCATTTTCTTAGTATGTTGAAGGGCTGGATAAGAGCCAGTACCATCAAAGTATGAAATCTTGCTTTGGTAATCTTGGGGCATAGGGGCTGGATTGGCCGGTAACTGTAGTGGAGCATATCTATTAGCCATGTTTGGAAGGACAACAGGGATAATAGGGATAAATGGCACAAGTGGAGGAAAGGGGATGACAGGGGTATGTGTAGTTGATGGAGGGGTTGGAAGAATACCTTGTGAAGTGGATGAAGAACTAGTAGATTGTGGACCAGTGGTATGAGGATGTAGAGAAGCCTTAGCAGGGGTTGGAATGTCAGTTTGGAGACCTGCTTCTGAACTAGAATCTGATAAAGTCCCTTCTGATTTGTGTCTCTTAAGGATTCTTGAAATCAAGTTTGGGTTTTGAAACTCAGGTGATGGGTCAGGATCTGGGTTAGATCTTGTATAGCGAGTTTTCTTCTTAGGAGCCAGTTTCTGTGACTTCTTTTTAGGAGGACTTTCTAGGAAAATAATGATATTTGACAAGGACTGATCCGGTATACCACAAATGTATGGAAATTAAGACCAGACAAAGATTGACTGAGGTAGCTTTTATATACTTCTGCAAATGCAAAGTAGAGGTTTTTCTAAGGCTGTGTAGCTGTCATTCAAGCTTTATGTATAGTATTAAGGATCAGACAGGGGGTTATAAAGTTTATTCAGGTCCCCAGCGGAGTCGCCATTTATGTTAACACCCAGGTTGTTCCCTTTGACTCCTGAGGGAATACGGCCGGGGTAACCACTAACCAAGCTTTGGATTACAGGTTCTAGCCAACCTATAATCAGAGAGGGCTCTCTCTTTTAATTTTTAACTTTGTTCTTGAGGATCTTAGGCTAGTTATGAGGTGAGGGTTTGGTTTTAAATTTTGTTTGAGTGATGTCTTTCAGTACCTAAGATGAGATCTTCAGACAGTTTTAGTCCATTGGGCAATGGAGTCTGTGGTTATAGGTTGTTTGAAATGTTTGAGTGGGATTTTAAACTGTAGGGCCATTTAGATATTTCATGAAACAAACTTGAAATTGTGATGATGAAATATGATTAACCAGTGGAAGGCAATTAAGAGTTTTCCACTAAGCTGGTGGTGTAAGAATGAGATGTATTGCCCAGGAGCAGGTCTGAATTCCTGAACAATAGTCACAGTGAAAATTTTAGTCTGAAGGTGCAGCAATTAAGAATTACACTTTCATAACTATAACTGAGGAAAACATTCATAACAGCATAGATTGATTTCAGGGTATTCAATGAATGAATCCTGAAACTATTCTTTTTCTGTGCTATTAAACTGTAAAACATAGAACATGAACGGATTATAAAGGGATGAAATGCATAACAAAGAAGTTAAAGAAACTTATTGTGCCATGAAATATGCAAGAATCTTGTAGCTTTCAGAAAACACACCACAACGCCTCAAACAACATAGAACTTTGGAAATTCCATCAGCTCTCTGTATTAAAACTCTGAAAATTTACAGCATAGGTTCTCTTGAAGAGAAAATCAACAACCCCTGCAAGCTTATGCAAGGGGAAATATATACAATCGGTTTTACAAAAATATCTGAATCGCTGAGTCATTTGATTAATAAATAGGTTCACCAACTTTCAGAATAGCAGATAAGGAAGTTATTGCTGCTCTAAATACATACTGAATACTCTTTAGTTCTGACAGAAAACTTTTTACTTTTGGAGGCCACTGAGTCGGTTGAGCATTCTGCATTAATTCTGAATGATGTGTCTTTATGGCTCTGTCGTGCTGTAGCTTTCTCGGCCCTGTCATCTGTACCTGTCAGCGTTGCTTTAGTGGCCGAATTGATTTGCTGAGTTGGCTCAGTCCACTCTTCTCCAGTGATAGTAAATATGTCAACTATCTAAACCTGCTGCTCTGTATTTTGATGTGAAAATTTGATGAAGACCTGTGTGTTTATAGCAATAACTGTATCATGCTGGTCCACCATTCCTGTGTAGGCAACTGATGCCTCAAAATTGTGCCTAATGTTTCATCTGCCTCAGTATATTTGAAGTAAGTAGGAGGCACTTCAAACAAATGTTTGATTTCATTCATAATAAAAAACAAATTTTCCACTTTCTCATAGAGGCCCTGCCCAGATGCAGGCCCTGCTTCCTCTGGGGTGCTTGATCCTGCAGTGATCTGATTGGTGGCAAATGTATTCACCCTTTTTGCATATTTCTCAAGTGATAGTAGCCTCCCTGCGCTGTTCAGTAAGCTGGGAAGGCCTCTGCTGTGTAGTGCTGTGAATTTATCAATGAATTTGTTTACCTCTGTTTGCATCTCCTGGCACCTTCTATCTAATGTCTGCACCAGATTTCTCAATGTGAGGACCCTCTTTATCAGCAAGATGGTGTCAGTTCTATTGGTGATTCCTATTGCTGCTAGCTGAGGACCTGTGCGGTTATTGAGAACATTGATCATTCTATTGGCTATCTCAGGCATAGTGCCTAGAGATGCCCTTGCTCTTTGGCTTTCCTTGTGTGCCCTGCCTATGAGCTCCATGTGCTCATGAATAGTCTCTATGTACTGCCATTGATCTGTTATTGATTGGCCAATATTGGCCCATAAAACTTTCTTGATCTCAGCCACCACTTTGTCAAGGGTGAGCTCTTTCTCCAGCTCCTTTATCTTCTCCTTAAGAGCCTTCACTTCCCTGGTTTTCTCAGCCACAGTTTGTTTTGATTTGTCATATTTTTCATTAAGTGTGGCCAATTTTTCCTTGGCTTCATTCAGCTCTGCCATCTGGGCTTCTAGGACTTGAATCTCATTCATCAACTTCTACATGTCAAGGCTTGGAGCCTGCCCTGATGTTGTTGCTGGTGCTGATGTTGATGGAGCTATCTCAGCTGTCTGTACTGTGGGAGGAGTGACAATTTGAGGGGGTTCCTCAAGGTTGATCACTTGCTGAGGGGGATGAGATGTTTGGCCTCCTTCTTTCTGCTGTAGGGCTGCCTGTAATGCAGCCTCTGTCTCTACCAGTTTTCCCTCTGTCTGTACCAGCTGTTTATGCAATGTTAGCAGCATAGCTGCTACATCCTGGTCCTTCCTTTGCTGGGCAACCTCTTCTGTTTGAGGGTGAAGGGTTGCTGGGATCTTCACCATCTTTCTCAAAGCTGCAATATCTGCATCTCTTTCCTTTAGCAGCGCTTGTACAGCTTTGGGATCCTTTGGGTCATGCCCAAGCTCTATAATAATATCCTCCAAAGACCTGATCCTGTTGTCTTTGGCCTGAGAGGATGCCTTCTCCAACTCAAGTTGGGCAGTTGTATTGTGCAGGCTATTTTCCAACTTATGCGCCAGGAAGGTCTTGTCTGCAAGTGTTGAATAGACCATCTCACCCGTTTGCTTGTGAAGCTCTATCTGGTCCATAGGGTGGATGTCTTTTGCAAGAACCTCAAGGTTGGTCCTTATATAGTCTGCAGCTGACTGTGGCTGCAGCATGGTAGGCATGAAATGACTCATGGTCATTTTCCCCTCTGTTATGTCATATGCTGACATAAGCCTCTGCTGGTTTGTAGGGGCCATCTTAAGCAGGTGATTATAGAGTTGGAGCCCGACTGGCTCATTTCTCTTCTTGATATCAATGAATTGTTTCTTAATGCCTGATTTAGCTCTCCTTTGCTGACTTGAGGAGCTGACCTCTCCTCCAAGGGTTCTTTCTTGTTCCTGCTGAAAGGAACTGGCAGATGCCTCCATGCTTGGTGGGCCCATACCCAGTGATTGCCCAATAGGCATTTCTTCTTCAGAGAGGGGATTTAATCTCTGCCTTTTCTCACCTTGATTTGTGGATGTGGTGAAGGGAGTTTCCTGATCTCTATCCCTTTTCTTGCTTCTTTCTTCATTTTGTGGAGTTTGGAGCACCGAGGCCTCCACTATCGTTTCTTGCCTAGGAGGCATATTCTCTTGAGCCTGTTGCTCTATATTTATTGGGGGTTCAGTTGTTTCCTCTTGCTGTTTGGGCTGCTCTTTTTGCTGCTTTGCTGTAAGGGGTGGTTGCTCTTGTTCCATCTCCTTTTCTTTTCCCTTGCTGGACGCCTGATGAGTAGTTTTAGCTACTTGCTGGTGGGCTGTAGAGGATGAGGCAGCTGCTCCAAGTTTCCTTTGATAGGAAGAGGAAACCTGCCCACAAGTTTCCAAGTCAGCTTCTTTCTCAAGATTCTTTGCTTCTCTTTGTAGTAATTCCTCTCTAGGACTTGCCTCTTCTAGAGTGCCTTCTTTCCATCCTAATAGATTTGCATATTTCTCAATATGAGGCAATCTGATGTGATCATAGCTAGCCATTTTATATTTGACCCTTCTAAGACTAATGAAATGATTAGGGTCATAGGGTGACCAGAGGAAACTGGTTTGCAATCGGAGGCTCTCCAGGATCCTATCTGCTTCCTTCCATCCCTCCTCCCTTTTGTTGTAAAGAAATGGGCCTAGCTGGTTCCTGATTTTTAGTTGCACCTTCTTGTTTTTGCTGTGGAAATGGACCATGTCTGCATTTCCAAACTGCCTGAAATACTCTAAGGCAAAGAGTCTCATAGGGACATATCTTGGCAGCCTATAAGGGTTCAACTCATAGCCATATATTTTGATTACTGTATGGTGTTGGTAAAAATACCAATCACCAATGTTGTAGGCCTTTGAGAGCTGGAGTATCCTTTGCATCTCATCTGTCAATCTTGGAGGAGGGGCACCCAACAACAAGGTCATAGCTGGATGGATAAATAGGTCCATGAATTCACAGTAGCTGTATGGTGAAAAGGAGATGTGATGAAAGACTGAAGTCCAAAATACCACAGACCTTGGGTTTCCCTGAGCATCAAAATTCCTGAGAGGAATAGGGAAGCCATCAGGTTGATAAAATAAGAACAAGTGATAGATGTATGAAGTGTATCTAAACACCTTTTCCCTTTCTAGATTCATCAATTGTTCATGAATCTTATTGGCAATGTATGCAACATAATCATAGTGCACAGCAGGAGGCATTCCAGGGGAGAATATAGATAGCATGGCCATAATGGTATCATCAACATCCTCACATGACCTGTAACCCAGGACATAACTGATCAAATCCACAAGCATTTTGCCCAACTCATTGAGATATTGATTTCCTATAGGAGGGGTTCTCACAGCTTCAGAGCTTGGTTGAACGAATAACTGATTAATCTTGATGATTTGGGCACTGGACAGCTTGCCCCCTTTCTTTAGCAAGTCCATCATGGAGAGAGGAGTTAGTGGCTTTGCAGTATGAAAGTGTAGCATCTCATTTATGGCCTCAGGGGTGATATGGAACAAAACTGAACCTGAGGGACTGAGAACAGCTCTTTGACATGGATCATAGTTGGCACAACATCGATGGATCAAGTCTGGGAGGACATTGACTTGAGGAAGATTGAAAATGGGCAAATTGGAGTCCCAAATCCCTAGAATATCAGCTCCACTGAGGTGCTTGGCCTTCAACTCATTGAGTACATGAATGTTAAATTTGGTATCCATTGAGAATGACTGTGTCATCTGGTAGTCTCTATCACCGAGGGCTTTCCATTCTAGCTCTCTGTGTGGGGCATTCAAGGGTGGAATGTTTAGTGCTACTGGCGTTTCCATGGTTGATTAGTACTCTGAATTATACTAGAACTTGTTTTACTGGGCAGAGCAACACAGAGAGGTATTTTTGCAGAAGTGAGGCAATTTGCAGGGGAAGCAGGGTAAATTGTGGTGAGAACAATTGAAATGCTCCCAAGAAAGTCGAATTAGCAAATGTCGGGACTAACAATGCTGTTTTCCCGGTGAATTAGTGCAGCAAAGGTTTTAAGTTCACGAATGCGCAAACTGACTGTAAATTTATTGAAACTTGGCTCAATGCGGACTGCTGTAGGTGAATTTCGACCTTACAACTGAAGATAAATGCTGGTCACCGGGGATTTGCTGGAGGTTATAGTGTTTTTCACTCTTTTTAAGCTTGCTTTGGTAAATTATGCACAAAACCAGGTGCGGAGGGGAAATTTTGCAGAAATACCTGGTGAATTCTGGCAATAGTGACAAATGCAGGTGAATTGCAGGCACCCACGGTCTTTAAATCGAATTCTGTAGGTTGGCGGCGAAATGGTTGTAATTTGCATGTAGAGAGAAGAAACAGTTCTTTTGGCAAAAGTGTCAAAAAACGCGAATTTTGGTGAAAATATGCATATTTTGGGCTATTGGCGCTTTTTTTGGATGACGTCAGCATGACGTCATCGGGTGGGGTCGGGTACGGAAGGGTGACGTGGGGGCTTGTGAGTGGTCCACGGGGACTGGTGAGGTGGCGGACAGGTCGGAGCGATGGTGGGCCGGGCGCTGACGCGACACTGAGTTGGCATGACGTAGGCATGATGTGGGCGGGCGGTAAACCAAAGTGGTAAGCGGTAATTTCAGACCGCTATTTGTACGGGGGTACTTTGGGAACCAAAGAAATATGGGGTTTTTCAATGTTTTTGCATTGAAACGCGCATTACAACAAAACTTTGGATAAGGGGTAAAGGTGGGTTTTTTGGTGTATATTGCAAATAGCGCGGGTTAGCGAAAATGGCGGGTTTTTACAAGGTTTCTTTACAAATAATGCGGGTAAAATAGTTCAAAGGGGTTGTAAAGGAAAAAAGGGGTAGGGTTTAGGTTATTAAACCAATGTGGGGTTAGTTTAATCCCTGATTTTGAACAAAGCATCTTGAACCAGACTTGGATTCTGCATGGTTGTCCAATATTTGGACATATGGCTATAATGCCAAAGGGGAGGGAATATACATATTTTTTGGGGTTTTATACACCGTGGTGTTATAGTAATAGGGAGGGGGAAACATAGGGAATTAAGTGTAGATAGAGTTAGTAGTTAGTACTGGAGGGGAATAGGAAAGGGAAGTGATATATACTAAGTTTTTAGGAAACAAACTTAGTTAAGGAGTAGATCAAAATGAAAAGAATTTTACACAAGAAATGTGGCTCTCTATGCAATATGGATCAATCCATGAATTTGATTTATCTCATGAGTAAAGGTGGTATTGGGATGTTAGCAAGGAATGTGATGGGGGATAATTAGGAAGTTAGACATGCTTCATTGTACTGCTGCAAAACTGCTGAATAAGAGATCTGCACTGGCACCATGTATTTCCTTTGCTTAGGCCAGTGAAATGTCCTAAATCATGTTTCTGCAACCCCATCTACCTACCCACTCTATTGCCTAGCATTTTTTGTTACTCCAAGGAGGGTGCACTTAGACTTGCAACCCTCATGTGCCTTTTTCTTTCCCTTTGGCTTTTTCTTTTGATTTTCTATCTAAGGCTAGCCTTATCACTTCCAAGGCCCCAGATTAAACAGTTGGGAACCTTCATTCTCTACCTAGATACTTATCTGCCAAGATTGAACAGTTTGGACAGATTTCTTTCTCTAGTCTACAACAATCAATTGAAATATGGCATGACCCAGCTTAGACTATTGGATCACCCATTCAGAAGTAGGACAGCATCAACCAACTGTAGATATGTGTCTTCCACAAGAATATGAGATCTTTGCATCACCAAAGCAGATCATATTGGCCCTTCCCTGCCAATCATGAAAAATGAAACCTATTGGTATAGGTAGCTAACAGTCACTCCAGAAGTCACTATAGAGACCTGTCCATGCAATTCCTGCCACTGCATTGTATTCTGGACACTGGAAGAGCTTACCATCATGCTTGCTCTTCGGATGCCTGGAACATTGAAACCACTCTCTAATTCCCTCTGTCTTCTCCCCTGTCTTACCTGCCTCAGAAATCACTGCCATGGCTGCAACTTGGACAGTCTGTTGTGTGTTGAGGGCCCGTTGCCCTTGGAGCAGGCTGATGAAGGGCATAGAGTGAGACTGAGTGAGTCCAAGGTGGTGTCTGAAATCCTTGATGATATCGGTGCCGGGTCTATCAACGGAAAAGGGCATATTTGCATATGCATTCCAATGCATGGTGCCAGCTCTGATGTGTGGACAGAGCTACTGGTAAGATCTCTGAGGTCTAAAGATGCGGAAGGCAGAGGAGTCAGAGTTATGGCTTCGGAAGCTCTTGAAGGCTACCTGGGTGGACGTAGAGGAGGCTCAAGCGAATGTGTAGAATACAACATTGTGTCATTTATAATGCCAAGGTTTACTGAAGTATTAATAAACCTTTTATTAACTTTATGGTTCGGAGTGGATGGTTTCTCCAGCGCTCTGGTAGCGAGAAGGACGATTAGGGATTACGTTGCAGACAGTAAAGGGAGTGGATTCGCTGCCAATGCCTTTCTAACCAAAGCTGTGGTCAAGTCTGATTTCAATAACACTCAGGTTTGCCAAGTGCTGAGCTTTAGGGGTGATCTTCTGGGCATCAAAACCTTATCATTTATAGCGTGTTGCGTTAACTTGATTTGCTCTATTGTTTGGGCTTTTGTTGTTTCTACCACTGTATTTCCTTCTACCATTGCCATTACCCTCTCACCAGGTGGACCACTAGTCATAACCCCAGCCATTACCCCCGACTCACAGCGTGGACATGTAGCAATAACGACAGACTCACAACGTGGACATTTAGCAATAATGGCAGCCATTGGTATTGCCTTGTTCATGGAGTCTGCCATCATTTTAACTCGGCTTACTTCTATTGGTCATCGTTTAATCTATATCTGTTCCATTATTTCGATACCCCTTACTATGGTCGTCAAGCATCCTACAAATATCTATCTTCGATTAGCCCTCTTCGGTTTGGCCATTGTGTGGGGATCTTCTAACCTGGAGGATAAAATATTCCTCCTCACGTTATTTTTATTTCCATGTTCCTGGATCCTGCTTAGAATATTACCGATTACCAGTACTCCAGCAATCTTTATCTTGATTGTTCTAGCCTTGTTGTGTTCGGATATTTCTTTTCGTTATAGCCTTGGAGATAGCATACCTTGAAGAACTCTTCCCTCTGATGCGGGTAATGGGAGATGCAGATTTCGCGTGGACATATATGAGATGGGTATACGGAGCTGTTCAAACACTGGCATGGGTGAAATGAGCAGCTGGCAGTTATATTCTGAGTAAGAAGAATTCGCTAGAATTTTTCGGGAAAAGCCCTCACGGCTGGGGACTTCTACTGTACTCTTCTGCATTCTTTCTCAACACTGTCATGGCTGGAGTTCGGGGCAAGTGGGGAGAGCCATGGATATTTTCAACATGATTAAAATATCACCGAAGGCTGCTTATCCGCCTTAGTGAATTTGAAGAGTAATACTGTAAGTCTGTACCTGATAAAATATACAATTCAACTGATGCTTATTGTTTTGTCATTTTATCATTTGTTTTGTTACATTTTATGATAATTAAGTTTATAAAATAATATTGAGTTATTTAGAGAAATTCATTTAACCTTTACCCTAATTTCTTATCGTTATATTTAACATATTTTACTTATAATGTGTAACGGGATTTTTATATTAAATAATTTTAAATAATATTTTATTTTTATTTATAAAATATTAATAAAAATATGTATTTTATTTTATTTTTATAAATAAAGATCAAAATTATATAATCATAAACGATTAAAAAAAACCTAATTTTAAAAAGTTCAATATAATTAATCTGTACATTGCTTTCATTTAGATATTTTATGTACATTGTTTTTACTGAGATATTTTATTTATGTATATTGAAATATTATAACATTTCAACTCTTTATATATATATTAATTATTTAATTTATTTTTATAATTATTTTTTATAAAAGAAATTTAAATTATATTTTATTTAAAATTGAATTTACAATATGTATTTTAATTAGGTATTATCAAAATCATACAATAAAACTATTTCAAAAGTCTATCACAAACATAACATTAAAGAAATAAGAGCGTTGTAAAAAGATCACTTCAATTTTATTTTTATTTCTATATTTACATTTTTTTAATTTCATATAATTTAAATGTTTTCAAATAACGTTCTTTATCTTTTTTTTTGTGTTTTATAATTTAGCTCAATTTCTAAAGAAAAAGAACAACAATATTTCAGAAAAAGATAAGCATTGTTATGAGGTTTGTTTGCCCCCTATATGAATTTAGCAAAAAAATTAATAATAACATACAATAAAAACATACCTATCCTCATTTAAGCCTAAATGATTTACAACAATTAATATCATTACATTCATGTAGAATGAAAATATAACCCAATGTTGAAACCTACGATGACTAAGGCCAATCGTTATAGTATGAGTCAACATTGATGAAGATTATAGATAGGTCCTCTTCAAGATTGCATTGCTAGTGTTGGACATTGGATAAACCAATGCTCCCCGTGTGTTTTGTGATATGGACTAACCGCCTCTTGTGGATCCTTATCTTTGGCGATGCGATCATTGAATAACACCTGCGGGTTTGGTCTAATGGAAATCGTGATTCCCAACAGCTAGCTTCTTCATATTGAATTGCTTCCTCACTAGCCTATCCTCCTCCCTCATACTTCAAGTTACTAATTCTCATCCAAACCTTTACTCTTTGCCTCTAACCCCCAAATTGCATTAAGTTGTCATATTTATGGTCTAGATGGTCCATTTTCTCATCTAATTGGCTCAATTTAATAAGAATTTTGTTCTAATATGAACAATTTACTTCTAGAGCCATGACAATGAATGCCTTCATATGCCAATACAAATCCACAAGTTTCAAGGATTTCATCCTTTTTGATAGAAAATCCAATGTGTGAAATCCACAAGAATATTTGCTCATCTACTTTAACATTTGAAGTCACACCCCTCTATCCCTTGACTTTGCTTTCAATTCTCTTAGTTTCTCTCTTTACCTCCTCAAGAATCCATTATTCTAAGTTGTTAATGCCTCAAGTGCCAAGTGTTTTTTCCTATTCTTTCAGTGAATTTGAGGAGCTACAAAGTTCTCCTACATTTCCTCAATGTTCCTTTGTGAATTCCATGACTATTGTCGCCTTACTCAAACTATCATTTGCTCACCATCCTCTTGAAATAGTGAGTCTTATTTGAATGCTAGTAAAACAAATGGTGTCTACTGATCCAAGAGGATACCTTAGGCTAGTAGGCTCAGTGCCAAATTCAAATGATGGAGGGTCAAATTCCCATGATGAAAAGCAGGGATATTGACCAACCTTTGAACATATAAACCCACATCCTTCAAAGCATGAAACCTCTCCTTGCATAGTTTGATATACTTGATTCATATCATCAATTCCAAATTTCCTATCATAAGACATCATAAATATAATCTACATTGATTCTCACTCTTACCATAATTCTATTCGTTAATGCTTATCATGGATAGAGGAAGACAATAGTAGGATTACACATGGAGGGTGAGTCATGATGACTCTACACCTATATCTACCTCACTCTTGTCTCCTTATATCCCACAGTCATACTAAACATCCTCTCCCCTTGTACCTCCTCTACATGCACATTAACATCATTTTCTTGCTTCCTTAACACCCCATCTAAGGGAAACTCTTGAAATAATATCAAACATTAATACATTGAATCATAATATAATATTCTTACATATGCAATGACCAATAAAGGTGTTCACCGCAATGGAATGGTTTGCATGCAAGATCAAATTCATTGTTTTTTATTTCATACTTGTCATTACTATGAAGGGCTTCATTTTGTGTAGTTAATATAGTTGTTTAGATTTGAAGTTATCTTTATAAGTTATTCTTGGGCTAGTTTAAAACATCATATTAAAAATAACATTTTGGAGTTAAGAGATTTATTTGCAACTTCTAATGCATTCCCATGTTACTGACATGGGCTATCATTATAATGTGATTTTTGACCGAGTAAGAAAAATATTACTTTTGCAAGAGATTTTCTCTTAGGCCATAAGGTTTTTCTCCATGACTTAGTGAAATTAATATATATATATATATATATATATATATATATATATATATATATATATATATATATATATATATATATATATATATATATATATATATATATATATATATCTATATATATATATAGATAGTAACTGATGCAATATTGAGGAACACCATCTACTAGGCATTAAGCATAAGGTTACAATTAAAGACCGTTGCATAAAATAGGATTCAATCATTTTTTAATATTATACACTCTCTAACTGTAAACTTCATATTTTTTCAAATTTTATTTTTATAAAAAAATCACAAAATTTAATTTCAACCTATCTTGTCGGCATGGTATCATATTAGCACAACCACATTAATAAATCTCACTATATTACAGTTCTAAATAATAGTTGAACCTTGATTATTTCAACTATTATTTAATGCATTTCATAAGATATATTACATAATTATTATATAATTATCTTATATAAAATAAATATATTACATAAACATAAACATAATAAAACCTAATATGTAATAACCTAATCAATATCACGTTGACTATGAATTAATTTAATTTTGACCAAAAAATAAACTAGCTATTTGCAAACTATATTTTATGAAACAAAAATAATTTATCTTTAAAAAAAATTTAATTCTATTTATTTAGAGCCTAGTTGGTTCACCAAACTTGAGTCTTATTGTGCCATCATAGCTGAAGTACAACCATCTTCAATTCATTTATGTTGTTGTCATCCATTATTGAATACGATGTTTTACAACACTAATTTCATCAATCACTTGCAAGTGGATTCGACTCATTCTACATGATGCCTCCCGTGCAGGTTTCGTCAAAAGCTATTGTACACCCTCCCCTGAACCTGTACGTTGAATTTTGGCTCCAAGACATCTACAGTAGAGTTTCCAAATGAAACTCTCTGAACTGCAAAAACTATTCCAGTCCCAATCGATCCATGATGTATGCTCGCCAAGCTGCCATTGAAAATCAGGGCACATGTATTTCAATGGTAAAGATTAGTAAAGTCCACCACCAATGCCACTAAGGGATTAAGGAAGATCTTTGTGCAGGAAGATCATCATTCTCCCATAACTTATAGTTCATAAAGCGAGACCAACCCATCAATTATCATATTTTTGAGTAAATTTTTGTCAATTAATTTTTGTTTATAAATACATTTGTCAATCAAATATTTTAACTTTTAACTCATCATGCATAATAACAATATTAAAGTTTCCTCTAGAAACTCCAAACCTAATTTTTCCAATTACCATCCAAAAATATGATCAAACCCGAAAGACTACCTATTCATAGCTAACACAAAATCATGATTTGGTGATAACAAGATGGATCTAGTGCATCACGTGACAAAAACCATATGGATCCAGTTCAATATAGTTGACATGTCACATACATGTGATGAATTTTGTACCAACGTCTAATCTATTTTACTCCTTAAATTTTGTGCAAACCTCTTATGTATTTGGTCCATATTGTTGTAAAATGTTACTAGGTTTAGTCTTCATAATGACATGTAATTGTGACTATTGTAAATGATGTAATGAAGAAAATAAAATTATTATTGTAAGCCTTGCTTCATGGGTTTCATGAGCAAGTGATTTTATTTCTTAGTGGCTCACATTGAGAGCCTTATGATTTATTAATGAGTCAAAGAGTCAATGTCATGTATGAAGAGCTATTCTTGAGCATATATAAAATGTATATGAGTCAACCTAGTGTCTAGAAAAGCCCTCCAAAAATACAAGCACAATCCTCTCTTGAAGTCGACCTGCAAATTGTATGAAACATTCATGTCAGCTCACCTCAAATAGACACAACTATTCGGTTGGAAATGTCAGCTCATTTATGGAGGAAAAACTACTATAAATACCTAGCTAAGATTTTTGCATAAAGATAACTTTAGGATTCGACATCTCTGAAATTTTGGATGGGTAATTATAGTGAATAAACTTCGTAGATCTGGGTCTTTCGGTGGAGAAGACAGATCTGGGTCTTTTGGTGGAGAAGACAGGTTCAAATTTTCTTCTGAAGTTTCAATGATGAGATATAGAGAACAATTCGGTCATATCTATATGCTTTTGTATGGGTATATCAGAGATAAAAGTCGGATCTATGACACAATAAGATAGCTCGGATTACTTAATGATTTTTGAAGGATGATCACTGTCAACTACTCAGATATCTTTTCAAATGAAGAACAGTGATGGGCTCACACCTTTAGCACAGTCATCAAGCAATTCGGATCTATAGCTTTTGTATCATTGTAGTAAGTAATTCAGAAGCCTCTCTGTGATTTCATAAGAACAATAGCTGTGGAGATTTTGTGGTTTGATATCTATTAGAGTCATCAAGGAAAATTTGTCTCGACACAGTAAAGTCTCATTGATTTGTTGTGACTACAATTTGTATTATAATTGTGGTGAAGATCTCAGTATCAAGGCAGTAGTGAAGATCTCAGTGTCAAGGTAGCAATGAAGATATCTGTATCAAGAATGAAGGATCTCAGTGTCAAGTCAGATCTCAATATCCAAACAATGATGAAGATCTCGAAGAGGATTGTCAAGAAAACGTGTGTCTTGATCTTGGAGTGTCTACTAGGTCAAGGGTCTTGGTTTTGGTAACTATTTGATGAAGCAAGAAAACACACTCTAATAATAATAACAGAAGATTGCATTAATAAGAAAAAGTGAAAAAGTACATAAAAAATAGGTATCATCGTGAGAAGAATCTTATTAACCTAATTGCGCTAGATTCTTCAAAATGGAATTAGAGCTAAGGTGCTGAATTCAAAGGAAGGGCAGCAAAGAAACATTCAATGATCAAGTTCCAAGAAGGGCACCAAAGCAAGTTGAAGGTTATCAAAGAAAAGGATCAAGATCTACATTGAAGAACCAAACCCTAGATTGAAGAAGCAATCTACAAAGCAAGGTAGCTCGAAGGACCTTAAAAACAAAGATCACATCATCTTGGAGAAAATTGAAACCCTAGAAGTAGTTCTGATCTACACTACAAAAGAAGGCGAGAAGGCATTATCATCAACTTCAAGGTTATAAAACAAGCAAGGATCATCTCCTTGCCCTAGAACAAGATCATCCGAGGAAGCAGAAAATCATCCTCATCAAAAGGAGCAACCTTTTCTATTGGAGAAAGGATTTTTCATTTGAAAGAATATCATCCAAGAGGAATCTCTAATACATCTTCTTCAACCATCATTAAAGTGATCAAGTAGAAGAGTTCATCTTCACTTGTCAAGTAAGTATCTTTCATTCATTAATTTATTTAGTAAAATTACTTTGTGGTTGCAAGGAGATCTATAAGTTGGATAGGTCATCAAAGGTCCTTGCATGAAATAAGGAGGATTGTCATAGTCCTCGTAGATGAGTGAAGTCATTAAACATATCAATGAAAAAGGTCTCCTTAGAATTCATGGGAAGGAACTCTTAAGGTCCTCTCACATAAACAATATTGGAGACATCAAAGAAGTTGGAAAAAGAATTATGAACATTATAAGAAAAGAAAGTTCATATCACTGGAAAGGATAGGAGGAGCTGGGGAAAGGAATTCCATGGTAAGAGAGAGTAAGAAATCATTAAAATAGTCTCTCTCAATATAGGTCTCTTTATGGCTCCTACATCCTGCATTGGTTATGTCTACAATAAGATGCGGTGTGACATCATGAAAACATTAGAAACATGAACTCATGACATCATCATGAGGATAACGAAATTCATGGGATAAGTAAGTTACTTCATTATACTTGTGATTTCTATGCAAGATAGAAGAAGACAAGTTGAAGGGAAAAAGTGTTGAGGACTCAAACATTTGATGGAAGTAATATATTATGTACTTTACAGGAAATATTGTTCTTATCTTCAGAAGGACAATAACAAGAAGAATATAGAAGAAGTCCATTTCAACGAAGAAATGGAGGAAGATGAAAGAAGGAAGTACAAGGAAGTAGAATCATTAAAAGTAAGAGCTCGTGAGACCACCATAGGGAAACATGAACGATCGCTGGAACACAACCTATGGTAGGCAATATAACTCTTGGTGACCTCATTGAAAGATCAAAGGAAAGAGTCATCCAGGACAAGTCTCATCATACATCAGTCAAAAGGGAAACATCTGTTGAATAAGAATATGCGAGATCCTCAAGATTCTCTAATGGAATCCTTTTCGGAGGATTCATAGATCTAGAGTGGAATCAAGTGTTTGATCAAGAACTCCAACTTATGGAATTCATGGAATGATGGTATGATGACATGAGGAATGAATCAGATCAAGGGGTTGAGGATATTTTCAATCAAGGAAGCTGTTGGAAGAAACCTAGATGACCTAAAGGTAAAATGAGGTATGTATGTTTCTATTTAATATTATAAATTCATGTCATATGGTTGCAGGTAACGTGGATCACTAATTTTATCTTGAGAAGAATGATCAAGGGAAAATGATCTCCTCTTATGAAAGGATGCAGGAAGGCATAAGTCACACTAGATGCAATCAACATAATATGTCCTCATATGAAGTATCAGGTGGTTGACTACAATTAAGGAACTCTGATTGGAAGATCCCAGGAATGGAATATTTAAGAGGAAGAGATTGTGAGATATACAACCATGATAAATGTGATCAAAATCGAAAAGACCAAGACGATTTGACTAGGAAATCTCCCAGAAAGATATGAAGACTCTGATGAGAGTCTGAAAAATATGGAGACCCTTAACAATGGATATCTTTGGGAGATGTGTCAACATGTATGAAGGATGTTGATACCTACAGGAAGATGTCATGATGAAGAGTCATCTTGTAAGGTACTATTTGATTTAATGTTATGTTTTGATTTCTTGAAAAATATCTGGATGAGTTCATACAAGGCTATTGGAACAAGAATTGTAAGTGCAAGTAAAACTAGCATTCATGTGGTGGATGGAAATTCCTGAAAGAAACATGATGAGGAAGACATGGCCATATGACTAAGGTTCTAGATATGTATCAAGAATGCCACATTCCATGAAGAAAGGAATGACATGAAAATCTAAGAAGGAAATTGATGGATGTTTAATGCCTTACAAAGAAGAAGCTTTACTGAATTCCATGACATCAAGAAAGGAAATTGATCAAGCAGCTGAAGGACCCTCAAAGAAGAAGTTGTTGATGAAAAGAGAGTCTGCAGTTGAGAGGGAGCTTTGACAAGTCCCTAATTAAGAGGGAGATTTGGCATGTCCCTTATCAAAGGGAGCTTAGGTACATTCCTTTACAGGAATGGGCATATCTTCTCTACTTGAGAGGGAGAGATAGAAACAACATTCTTGTCTTCGCTTGGGAAGAAAGAATGGAGGATTGGGTAATCATATGGAATCTGATGCTCTTTGAGGATGTGTAGGGCATCCAAGATAAGATTAGGGAAGAAGAAATATATTCTTTGAGGATTGGGAACCCAAGATAAGAATAGTCCTAGAAGGTCATACTTAGTGAACACCTAGGTGGGTATGTACCTTGAGAGAGAATGATGAAGGTGTCTATAGTCATTGGTCTCGCCAACATCATGCTCTGATCTAATGAGAGATAGAGCTGTTAGTCAAGGCCTTTATGTGGAAACAATGTTGGTTACTATGATGTTATACAGATGGGTTACCAATCCAATTCTTCTTATGAGAAATTATTCAGATTGAGAATGACCAAGTACCATTATGAATACCTCCCTAGCTAAGAGGGAGCGTTGTAAAGTGTAACTAGGTTCGGTCTTCATAATGACATGTAATTGTGACTATTGTAAATGATGTAATGAAGAAAATATAATTATTATTGTAAACCTTGCTTCATGGGTTTCATGAGCAAGATATTTTATTTGTTAGTGGCTCACATTGAGAGCCTTAATATTTATAATTGAGTTGTTGTAGCGGCTACAACCACCCTCCAAATTTGTTCCTTAGCTTCATTTTGGAGCCTCCCTGCCAACCATCCTTAGAAGAATGTCTTGCACTGTAAAGTACATAGGCTTCAGCTAAGTTTCAAAGGCTTTCCACCCTGTGCATGTCAACTTGTTTGTTTCCCATCACAAGCTTCCTTTCCAGACTTAGGTTATTTTGTGGCTGAGAGGTTCACTTAGAAAATTGTGCAATTCTGGAGGGGAACCAACCTTCCCTCTAGAAATTGCACAATCCTGTTGGGTTGCCTACTGAGCTCTAGAATTGCGCAATCCAACCAGGCAACCCTCCCTCAGAAAACTACGCAATCCAGCCAGTCACTGGGCTTCAACCCAGAAATTGCGCAATTCTGGGAGGCAGTGACCTACTAACCCCAGAAATTGCGCAATGCCTGAGGGATAACCAACCTTGCTCAACCCAGAAGCTGTGCAAATCCCTTTCCCAGACTTGCAGACTACTACATGTTCCTTTAGGTTGATCGGTTCCCTTCGGGACTGAGCAATCCTGATTTGCATGCATGGACTGCTTTTCCCGAAATAGAAAAAATCAACATGCAAAAAGCATCCCTAAATTTTAGGGATCTGTTTTTAGTGGCTGGAGGTTACATGCAAATATTGTTTTAGAAACTTCCCTCCAAGTGTCGCTTTTTCCCAGATTTTTGGCATGTGTGTCATAAGCCTCAAACTTATTTATTCGATGCTACAGAGATCATTCCTCACACCGATCTTGGAGCTCTGACATCTCACAACACATCTAGGAGTCTTCAGCATATTTAGCTTAGTTATTTCAGGGTAAGTTTGCTTTTCATGTCATTTGTTGCTTTTTTGTCGCTTTTCATATTTCGCTTTGTACGAATGTTGGTTTCTTGGTATTTTTGAACGCCTACTATATTTTTAATGTATATTAGCTTGTAGAAGCATCGTTTCAATTTTTATTTGCATCTCACTGATGTACCATGCATGACATTGTTTTGCACTGATAGTCGTCATTGCAGCGACTTGTTTCATACACATGCATGCATTCCTATTTTCAGAATCCTGCATTCATTATTTGCATGCATGATCATTCACTCTTTCTTACCCTCAGTCTTGCCATGCATTCAAACCTCTTCATGTTTTTAGTCGCCTGTCGGCGGGTCTGGGCTGCCTTGGCCCAGACCTTACCTTGCTCAGACAAAAATGTGCATTTCGGGAAGTGAAGGCTTTGCCCTCCCTCCAGAAATTGTGCAAATCTAGCTAGCACTGAACTCCAGGCTTACATTGTGCAATTCTGGGAGGTAGTGCCCTACTGACCCAGAAAATTGTGCAATGCAGTTTCTGGGCTTGCATGCCCTTGTCAACTGAAACTACACATTGTGCAGTTTAAACCCTTAATAGGCAAGATGGAATGCGAATTGGTAAGTCCAGTAGTCAGTCAGCCTCCTGACAGTGTGGACTGTGCCTTATGAACTTTTTGCAGTTAGTCTCCCAGCCTCCCAGTGAAAATTGTACAATGGCCTCCAAGAGAGCAGGGTCAAAGGACACCGTTGGAAGTGAAACTGGAGATGCTGTTGAACAAGTGTCTATGGGCCTGCCCGTTTACGAAGACACCAAGTTGGTCATAGGTAGAGACATCAAGATGAAATGGCAGGACATCAACGATACATTCTTAGGCATGTTTGAGGAAGATCTGGAAGACCGCAGGGTCTATGTCAACATCCACAAATCTGGCTTGTATCAGATTGCATGCAGGTATCCCACATTTCCATGCACGGACATGATACATTGGATTGTCTCGCACACTAATCCTGAGACAATGATGTTGAGAAGTGTCAGTGGGATAGAGCTTGCTACCTTCAGGTTGAAGGACTATCAGGAGATGTATCACTTGCCACAGCCAGTGATCGCAATGGAGAAACCCTTCAGCATACGCAGCAACACAAACTCCAGAGATATCTTGAAGAGTTGGGTGAAAGAGCCAGCCAAGTTCAGAACAACACCCAATATGGTTTACAAGAAAAATATACTATGGAAGGCATATCAGTGCTTGGTCATCTTTGCATGCCGCTTATATGGCCAAGAGAGCACAGAGACCTTCCTGCAGAGTTGGGTGATTGCATTGGACCAACTGGCCAATGAAAGAAGGCCATGCAATTGGTCCGACATGTTGGCTCTCAGGTTGAAGGAACAAGTGATAGAAGCCCGACATCTGCCCAAAGGTCAGCAAGCAGAGATATACATGTCCGCTTATATTCTAGATGTGATCTGTGCCTGTTAGCAGTTCCTAGGTTTGAAGTGGGCATGGACACCTTCGAAAACCTCTGCACACACTTATTGTAGATTGTTCTTTGAATGCATCTGCATGGTGTAATCACATAGTTGTCAGACCACTTTGTCACCCCGGTGTACAAAATGATATTTGAGTAGGATCCACCTTGCATTTCGCAAGAAGCAATGGAGGAATTGATCGACATAGCAGATTGGTATGCCTCACCGCTTGGCACCTTGATACGGATGTACAGTGCAGAGAATCCCCCGCATGTTTTACCGAAGTTTTCCATGGACAAGCTCGTCATGCAAGAAGTGTCATATCACATCTCGATAGGGTTTTCATCTAGACTGCATAGGAAGAAGAAGGCACCTTGGCCTGCTCTTACTTTGCGGATCGAGTTATACGAGATACAGAATCTCAAGCATGTTGATGCTGAGACGGAGGAATTCAAAAGAATCACTTTCAGCACAAGAAGTTTCAACCTGTATGACCCACATTGCTTTGTAAAAGACCACTATGCGAGAGTGCAATTTCCGTGGATCCACCAGGTGTGTCATTGGCCTGAGGAAGACCCATGGAGATATTGTCGCAAATTCTCCAGGCTCAATGAGCCGGTTGACATAGCTGTGGAATGGTTTGCAAAGCGACACAAAGCAACATCTCAGAGGGCACCATCATTAATAGTAGCAGAGGGTAACAAACCTGCGCATGATAAAGGCAAGAGAAAGGTTGATGACAGTGTGACAATCTGAACGTGCAAAGGCAAAGAGATAAACAGATAATGGAGGAAACAGAGAAGGAGTTGCAAGAGATGAAGCAGAAACTCTAGGAAGAACAGGAGCTGTATAGAAGAGAGAAGGAATCGCAGCAGGGATGGACACAATAGGAGGTGCAGCATGCATAGATTCCAGAAACTGTGCCCATATAGGTTATAGACTCATTTGAGCAGCTAGTAGAGAGTATACAGGGTGAACAGTCATAGGAGCAAGACTTAGCTGAAGAGATTAAATAGATGCTAGAGAAAATGGATACAGACATGGTGCAGCCAGAGCTAGATCATGATACAGACCTCATGCCTCATAACCAAGAGGTCACCCCACCAGCTTCACCAGATACAGAAGCAGAGCTAGTCCCAAGCAATCAAGGAGACACAAATATCCTTGAAGACAATCTGAAAGCAGAGTTGCACAACATATCTTTCGACGATTCGCAACACAGAGTTGTGCAATCGTGCATAGTGTCTACTTCGGATGTCCACACATTTCCTGTGTAGTTTGCAGAACGACTAATCATATATGATGTGCGCAAGCATCCAACAGCATTAGCCGATGCTGCCAGAGCATATGCTGAGGCGACTAGGTCGAGTGTTCGATTCTTGATAGCAGAGAATGAGCGCATGGCCAAGGATTTACAAGCGGCCAAGCAGGGAGGAGAGTAGGTTATGTCATATGCTAGAGGAAAGTTGAAGAGAGCGATACTGGATGAAGTATCGTCCCTCGAAACAGTCATGCAGATGTTGTATTCCAGATTCGGAACAATGCATAAGGCAGTTGTCCATCTCAACAGTTGGCATCTGCTTTGTACTAGGAGAGCACACATCTTGTCAAATCTGCACACTGCTGTTGACCGCATGCAAACATGGATAATGAGATACAAAGGATCCCCATTGAATTTTCCAAAGATGATGAAGCCGAGGGTGGTAGAGTTGAAGGCATGCATCCAGAGTCAGATCCGAAACTATGAGGAACTCCCACAGCTTATCACCAGTTTGCAGGCTTCGCATTCATGGGTATTCAGAAGCATGGATGTCATTGTGCACCCGCACGCGATCCCATCTATTGGCACAATCACCAAGGAAAATTCAAAGAACCAAGTTCGAATAGATCTGGACATGTACTTTGACGAGTTGATGCGTGTAGCCACCAGTGTAGACTTAGAGATTAGTGCACACACTATGCATCAGTATGTTGTTGGTCCAACTACACTTAAGACTATGATGCACATCTTAGCAGACGAGTTCGATAGAGGTGCCAGATCAGTGTACTCGGATGCAACGAAGGCGAGATTTTGCTTTCAGCAGGATGTCACCATTGAGCACACGAACACTATCACAGACTACCAAGCTTGGCATCAGTTCACCACCGTCGATCATTGCGAAGATGCCGAAGAGTTGGTCTTCCCATAGTTGTCAGAGTCTTAGTGATAGCTTGCATGGCTTGCTCAAGCCTATTTTTTCTCACATGGGTACATGTGCAGATTGTAATGTAACATCTTGTAAAAGTTAAAGACCAAGTGTTGATGGTCGAATGTAACAGTCATGTAGTAGTTGAAGAGTCATGAGGGTAGGTAATGAGTCACAAAGGGGAATGTTAAGGTTCAACCCACCCTTTGCTATTTATAGAACCTCATAACTCATTGTACATGCTTTTGGGGAGCCAAGCTTCCTATAGGTGTATCGTAGAGAGAGCTTGGACTGTATTGTAACGAGCCTTGGCTTCTCCACAGTGCAGAGCTAGTATATCTCTTTGGAGGAGCAGGCGGCAGTGATTGTAACGTTCCACTGTTGGAACTAGTGGTTGGTCATGGTTGCATGTATGATTGAAACATTAAATTTCTTAATATAACAGAGCCAACACATTTCATGCATATGTTGTTATTGTATTTCAGCTGTCTTGGTTACACTAATGATATATGTATCTGTTTTCTTACGCAAGTATGTGTTGACTTTTCTATATATGTATGTATGAATCTTATTGAGATGTTCTATTTGTTTAACTATCACTATGGATCGTTGGTTTCCCTGCCTTCCAGCTGGTGATGTATCTTTTCTCATGTGTTCCCTTCCAATCTGCATGTTTCCATAGGTTTCCAAGGGGTGCACTTATTCCACCTTCCACGTGTTAGAACCCTTCATGCACCTTCCTTGGCTTGCCACGCCGGTCACACCCTTGCTACCAACAAGGAAATCCTGCTTGCCTCTGCACACAACTGCGATCAAGGCGATACCGTACAACCCACTGCTAGGACTCCTACACCAAACGGTCCGATGTCTAGTTGGGACTTCTTACCAAGGAGATCCCCTGACATGTTGGCAGGGCTAGCACCATCAAAATTTTTGGCACTAGAATGAGGGCCAGATGACAAGCTGAGCCCTTAAATCATATTTTAAATCTTCACATATCTGTCATGGATACTGTTAGACTCATCCCTCTGCAATGTTTCTCTTATGCCAAACATCTCGACATCATGAGAGAGTGCAATATTCCTAACCCAGAATATTCCTCAAACCCTAGCAAAAACTCCAACCAAATATGTGCAAATGATATAATAACCCAGAAGTGATAAAATAACAGTGGAACAACATATAATAATGTAAACCGAGAATATAAGCAGATACACAAGAAATGCAGCGAGAAATGCTAAGCCATTTTATTATACTGAGTAATAAATGAGTACAAGAGGTGATTAGACAGATGACACCTCGACTTGCACAAGGCAAGTGAAGAAATACTCTCAGAATGACAAGAATAGCCTCTCTACGTGGATGCTGTTGTTGTGCTATTGTTGCTGCTAGAAAACAAATGGTGATTTGGGGCTACTCCCCTCCTCGGAAAAAACTAAAACTCTGGATTCGGGCTCTACTCAAGAAACCCTGAAAACCCAGAAAGCTTTCCTGGAATGGCCTCACACTGATCTGCATCCTAGCTGCTCGAAAACTGTCATGCTATTGCTGCTGCTGGAAATCGAATGAGGATTTGGGGCTGCTCCCCTCCTCAGAAAAGGCTAAAACTCTAGAATCAGACTCTACTAAAAAAACCCAAAAAAACTCAGAAAGATTTTCTGAAATGGCCGACCCCTGAGAATCACCCCCTTAGGGTTCTGCACAGTTCCTCAAAGACGCTAATGAAACGACTGCTGAAATGCTGATGAAACTACTACTGGAATGCCAATGGAAATACCTTGCTTGAGCAGGCACTCGAAGTCCCCCGGGGCTAAGGGTGAGATCTCCGAACGGAGACACTCAATTCACTAAATAGTGCTGTAGACTAGCTAAACAACCAGCGTGCTCTAAGTTGAAATGACTATCACAAATTCTCATAACCGGAATGATCCCAAATGAGGGGTTTCCTCTCTATTTTATAGCCTCTGCCTCTCACAATCCCTAGGCTCACTTTCTCCTGCGTGATCCCCTTCTTGCCATGTGTTCCTTCCCTCCTACGCAATGCCTCCATGTGTCTGCATGGGCCCCATTTATGCGTCCCCCTTTAGCCCCCTTGGTTCCCCTTAAGTCACAATGTTGTGCTACCTAGGAAGTGACTTTTTATTCTAAAGTGAGTTATGTTCCCCCTTCCTCACTTTTTATTTACAAATAACTATATAAGGCAAAAATCTAACAAAATCGAATATTCCAATTAGCCATAGCTAATTAGGAATATTACAGTCTCCCCCGGAAAAATGTTGCTTGTCCTCAAGCAACTGAAGTGATGGATGTTGTAAGATCTCCTCACTCTCCCAAGTGGCATCCTCATCCGGCAAATTCTTCCACCTCACCAAGAATTCCCAGACTGTCCTGCTCCGCAACCGTCTCTCCCTAGAGTCAATGATAGCCTCCGGCTGCAATACCAAATGCCCCTCATCATTCGTGGGTGGTAGCTCATCCGTCACGATCACCTGCTGCCCCAATGCCTTCTTCAGGAATGATAAATGAAAAATGTTATGAATCTTGCTACGTTGGGGTAGCTCCAACTCATGTCCAACCTGTCCAATCCTGCGTATCACCCTGCATGGCCCATAAAAGCAGGGCTTGAGCTTCTCAGCCCCCTTCTGCTTCAGCAATGACTGTCGTATGGCTGTAATCGTAGGTAGACCATGTCCCCTACCTCAAATTGCCTCTCCACCTGACCCCTGTTGGCATACAGCTTTTGTTGGTTCTACGTTGTAGCCATGTTATCCTTGAGAGCTCGGAGGATACCCTGACTCTCTTGGGTCCAAATCTTGGCTCTAGGAGCCCTGCTATCACCAAACATCACGTCGACAAAGGATAAATGATGATACCCATATAAGGCATAGAATGGTGACATACCAATGGACATGTGATGCGAAGTATTGTAGCAGTACTCCCCCAGATGCAGCCACTTCAGCCATGCTCGCTGCTGCCCACTAACATAGTTATGCAAGTAGCCCTCCAGCCATTTGTTAACTATCTCTGTCTATACATCCGTCTATGGGTGATAGCTGGTACTTGGTGTCAACTCCATCCCCACCAATCAGAAAAGCTCCTGCCAAAACCCGCCCATGAAACAGCTGTCCCCATCACTGATGATGGTCTTTGGAAGACCATGTAGGCTGAAGATCTCCCTGAAGAACAGCTCGGCCACTTGTGCTACTATATAATGTGCGGATATGGCAAAGAAATGTGTGTACTTCATCAGTCGATCAACGACGACAAAGATACAATCCTTGCCCTGTACCATGGGCAAACCTGTGATGAAATCCATCGAAATACTCTCCCATTTCCCCTTCGGAATGGGAAGAGGCTGCAATAATCCTGTGGGACGGATCATCTCTCCCTTGTTCCTCTGGAAAACGTCACACTCCCGAATGTGTTGGAGTACATCCTCCTTGAGGCCCTTCCATGAGAACCTCTCCCTAATGGCCCTGTAGGTTTTGGTAAAACCCTGATGTCTTGCCAATGGGGAATCATGTGATGCCTGGAGTATCTTCTTCTTGAGCTGAGACCCCTCAGTCAAGAAGATCCGGTCCCTGTAATAGATGATCTCATCAACCACCCTGTACCTATCATCTGCCACCTGCCCATCCAGGACCTCACATGCAAACCTGTCCTTGGAGTACTCTACTAAGAGTCGAGCCCTCCAATCCATATCCAAGCTCATAAGAGACAACGTGGCTGGTCTACGTGAAAGGGCATCTATTACCATGTTGTTCTTACCCTTGACATACTCAATGTCAAAGTCATATGCTTGGATCTTACTGATCCACTTCTGCTGCCTCTCCTGTAGCTGCTTCTGCTCCAAAAAGAACTTGAGGCTGTTGTGATCAGTCCTCACCCTGTAGTCGATGCACATCCTCAATGTACCGTCCTTCTTCTTCACCAACACCACAGAAGAAGCAAAAGGACTCGTGCTCAGTCGAATGTGCCCAAGAGCCAGCAACTCCTAGATAGGCCACTCAATCTCATCATAGGGGGTGCTGATCATTGCCTAGATGCCCTGCTCAAGCTCGATAGTGTGCTCAAACCCCCGGTCCGGTGGCTTTCCTGGTGGAATCTCCCCAAACACTATGGCATATCGGTCAAGGATGGATTGTATCTCCGGATGTACCGTCTGCCTTGTAATCCCTTCCTCTGATGCACACAGCTCTACTACCCACTCTATGTCTCCCTTTCGGAAGACTGCCTCCATCCGATGAGCCAAAACAGTCTGAGGCGGATATGTGTGCTATCCTCATATCTTTTCATGCCTCCCTGTCTTCTCATCATACCTCTCCATCTCTAGGGTCTTCCAATTTGTCGTGACCTTCCCTAGAGTGATAAGCCACTGAGCACCCAGTATCATGTTGGTTTCCGGAATATCGACCACGAAAAAGTGGTTAGTCAATGTGTAGGTGCCCATTGTCACTGATAACTCTGGAACATAACGAGCACACATCATAGTCTGATCTCCTGGGACCAAAACTGAAAAACCCATCGAAGCTCTCTGTCTGTATACCTCTCCGCTTAACCATCTATGCATCGATGAAGTTGTGGGTGGCCCCACTGTCAACCAAAACTGATACGTGCTGGCCACGTACTATCCCTCGTACGCGTAGCGTCAGATACTTGGGAACTCCTCGCAATGCTGCAAGGGCCCCTCCGGTGGGTGAAAAAGATGCACCACCTGCTACTGGTGGTGGAGGTGGCATAGTTCCCTGTATGGCATGGTTATCTCCTACCTCCAAATCCTCCTTGTCATCCTCTTCTCCACTACTCTCGGAGAAGACCTCAATAAAATGTGCTCTACCAGCAGCACATCTATGTCCTGGTGCCCATGGCTCCTGATAGGTGAAGCACAACCGCTTCTTCTTCATCTCCCTCCTGGCATCATTGTCAAGCTGTACTCATCCTGGATTCCCCTTTGGAGGAGGAATCCTCACATCCTTCCCCTTATACTGGAAAGTCTGTCTCTGGGGGTAAGGTGTCTGGGTCTTGGGTAAGACATCCTGTAAGTCCCGGGTCTTGCTGATAGCATCCTGGAGTGTGGCTGGTTTAGTGGATCGGACTAAACCCCGAAGTGGCTCTGCTAACCCCTCAACATACATATAGACCCTTCGTGCCGTGGATAAGTCTGGCACCACCACAAAGACCCTCAAGAAATCTACAATGTAGGTCTCTGGGCTCCCTGTCTGTTTGAGCCTTGTTAGCTCAACAAACGCTGCTCTGGATCCCTCCGATCAAATCGCTCCATCAGTCTCCTGGTAAACTCGGCATATGTCGTAACCATCCCATGAAAACACCAACCCTAGGCCTCACCATCCAAATGCAATGTTTCCACCTTGATGGCCTGTGTCTTGGACATCTGGTTAAGCTAGAAATAAATGTCTAGCTTCTCCACCCAAGACTTTGCCGAACTGTTTGATGAACAATCAAACGTAGGCAAGTGGAATATACTCGCTGCACGATGGGTGTCACCATCATGGTAATGTCGGTACCCTCTATGATGGTCGCGGGGTCTACTATCCCGCTAGAGCTAAACAAAATCTCTGAATGAGAGGGCTTCCTTGAACTCCTGCCCATAGGCTTGGTACTCTGCAAAATAATATCCCACATGCTCGGGCTCCGCCTCCTGCTGGGTTGCGGCCCTCGTGTCTGCTCCTAAGAAGGTGGACATGGTAGAGCGTGTAGGGGCATGTGAGACCCCCTGCTGCGCAGTATCACGCTGCTCTGGCAAGTGATGGGATGCACCTGATCCCTCACCGATCTGAAAAACTCGTGGGCTCTCCCACTGTCTAGCCTCTACTGCCATGAATCTCTGCCCCATCACCTCAATCTGCCTCGATAGATCCTGTACTGATTTGAGGAGCATATCCACAAATCTCTTCCCGTCCTCGTCTGCCATCTGCTCTGCATCCACTACTGGCTCTCTCTGTTCCGCGTCTACCACAGTTTCCTCTTGTTCTGCGTCTAGCATAGGAACACAATCTCCCTCTCCATAGGTATTCTCCAACCTACGCCTAGTGTCTCTGTATCTCTGACCTCTGTAACAGATATAAGGTTTTCCCCCCATGTCATAGATTGCTAGCTCCACAGGCTGAGCCAGATCTATGCTCTGATACCACTATAATATTCCTAACCCAGAATATTCCTCAAACCCCAACAAAAACTCCAACCAAATATGTGCAAATGATATAATAGCCCAGAAGTGATAAAATAACAGTGGAATAACATATAATAATGTAAATTGGGAATATAAGCAGATACACAAGAAATGCAGCGAGAAATGCTAAGCCATTTTATTATACTGAGAAATAAATGAGTACAAGAGGTGATTAGACAGATGGAACCTTGACTTGCACAAGGAAAGTGAAGAAATACTCTCAAAATGACAAGAATGGCCTCTGTTCATGGATGCTGCTGTTGTGTTGTTATTGCAGCTAGAAAACAAATGATGATTTGAGGCTGCTCCCCTCCTTGGAAAAAGATGAAACTTTGGATTCGGGCTCTACTCAAGAAACCTAGAAAAACCCAGAAAGATTTCCTGAAATGGCCTCACACTGATCTGCATCCTAGCTGTTGGAAAACTGTCGTGCTGCTATTGCTTCTGGAAATCAAATGAGGATTTGGGGCTGCTCTCATCCTCATAAAAGGCTAAAACTCTAGAATTGGACTCTACTAAAAAAACCCAGAAAAACCCATAAAGCTTTTCTGAAATGACTGACCCCCGAAAATCACCCCCTTGGGGTTCTGCGCAGTTCCTCAAAGACGCTGATGAAACGGCTGCTGAAATGCTGATGAAACTACTGCTAGAATGCCAATGGAAATACCTTGCCCGAGCAGGCACTCGAAGTCCCCCGGGGCGAAGGGTGAGATCTCCGAACGGAGACACTCAATGCACTAAACAGTGCTGCAGACTAGCTAAATAGCCAGCGTGCTCTAAGTCGAAATGACTATCACAAATTCTCATAACCAGAATGATCCCTAATGAGGGGGTTCCTCTCCATTTTATATCCTTTGCCTCTCACAATCCCTAGGCTCACTTTCTCCTGCGTGATCCCCTTCTTTCCATGTGTTCCTTCCCTCCTGCGCAGTCCCTCCACGTGTCTAGGTGGGCCCCATTTCTACGTCCCCCTTTGGCCCCCTTGGTTCCCCTTAAGTCACAACGTTGTGCTACCTAGGAAGTGACTTTTTATTCTAAAGTGAGTTATGTTCCCCCTTCCTCACTTTTTATTTACAAATAACTATAGAAGGCAAAAATCAAACAAAATTGAATATTCCAATTAGCCATAGCTAATTAGGAATATTACAGAGAGTGTTTTGATCTGTTGTCGGAATTCATGTATGATGGTGAAGGTGAAGTGGAATGCCTGAGTACTTACAAGACTTCTATGAATTTATTGATAATGTAGATAACTTCTCTGATAAGGAGGTCAGTTTCTTGCTTTCACACACACTTCACGAATCCCCACAACAATGCTGCAACAACCTGCCACCCGACAACATGCACTCACTTGACCAGTTTTGTGATCTCATTGAATCTAGTTTCCATAATTTTGATTTAGAACCTCTTGACAAAAAATTGTTAAAAAAATGTGAGACTCTACAAGAATCGCCTATGGATTTTTGGCAATGCTTCTGTGAATTGCAGTTTCAAGCTTCGAAAATCTAGATGAAGTTTCAATATCTTTGGGACAGATTCGAATATTGTCTTAATAAATCATTCAATCCCAAGATGAAGTTGAAGTTCCAACCTTGCTTAGCATACTTTGGTGATGGAGTTGCACAATCACAGGCGTACACAGTCGCTATCACAAGAGACTGTTTGTTGCCCCTCATCAAACAGCTTCACCACTGTAGAGTGATGTGGGAGAGAATGCACACACATTTGTTCAACTGTCATATCCTCCCAACATCACTTCTTTGATTTTTTGCATAGATTTGGTTGTGAAGCCCATGGGTTGTCACGTGCCTTTGTTACCTCAGCCTCCGTCTTCATGTTTTGATGGATTGCACTGTCTTGTGTTCTTTCATTTCAGACTCTACACCTGTTATGAATGAGGAACAAGTCATTGACGGAGTTGGTGTTGCACAACAAACCTTCACTGTCATTTATGATGAGTATGTTTGGGAGCCTGAACATCAATCCACGCCAAAGGATGATCTCCTTCTGTTCGTGCCTCCTCTGCTTTTCCCTGACATCTTTGGTGATTCCGCCATCTTTGATTTTCCTTGTGTAAATCCACCAATGGATGCACCTATTTTTGATCATTTTCAGAATGCACTGGATGTCAAACCATCATTTGACAGTGGAGAGGACAAGTGCTTCATTGAAAATCCACTTGATTTTTCATCTATTTTTTTTTGGAAACACAGAGGATAAACATTCTTGATTCTCATCTACCCCTCTGTTTGATTTATCTGATCATGAGGATGCGACGAAATCTTTGATTTTTCTAATCATAGCTGTCGTGATCCATTTACTCTCGTATTCGATCACGATGATGATTCTATCGCTGCTGATTTTTCAAAGCCACCTGTTTATGATGATCTATCATTCGACAAAGTTGAAACCCTGTAGACTGCCGAGGCACTTCAGCTTGAGCTGATGGTTATGTCAGGCCCTTGCTGTCCTGAGGTTGGTTTCACTTCCGATTAGAAAATTGTTGAAACACCCAACGCTCCTCATCACTCTTCTATATGAATTGAAGATCAATCCCACACACAGATTTTGCTTCCTCCACTCGAACTACATGATCCGATCGCTCATGCATTGGAGGAATCTTACATTGCAAGCACATGTGCATGACGCAAGTTGTCTTTGTTTCTCTCGTTTACTTGCATGTCATAGTCAAGAGAATGTATATGCTTAAAATTTGCACACAATGTCCCACAACACCATGGTAAGTCCACGAATTTCATGTCATGTGCTTACACTCATCTATGTTTTGTGGACGCATTTAAACTCAGATTGTGTTTGTATTCATTGTTATATCTTTCAGGTTTGTAGGTTCGCGCAACTATGATGTTCGCAAACCATACCTTAACCAACATGGGTCGACCAATGCGCTAGTGGCTGCATTGGAAATATCACTTCACGTGATCAGGTCCATGCACCGTTAGCTTAAGAGTAGGAGTAGAGTTTGCTTCTTTTCTTGTTTTCTTGCATGCATGTTTGTTTTCTTGCTTGCTTGTTTGCTTACATGCTTTTCTTTTGCATTTTTTCTTATGCTTTTTGCTCTTTAGTTGTTTGTTTTCTTGTTTACGTTTGCAGGTTAGTTTTGCATGAAACTGTGTATGACTTTTGAAACAAGTGACGGCAAAGTGAAAGAGGACTTGTGCAATTATCAATACTTGGTTATCTGTTGTCCTACCTCTGTATGTAGAAATTGTTATATTCAGTCCATGATACGCTAATGGAAAATATGTTCTATTCGAAGGAAAACTTGATGAAAACACAACGCTTGCACACTAACTAGTATCACCTACTCTAGTCGGTTGTTTTAGGTTAACCCTTGTCAGATCAGTCGAGTAGAGTAAGGTGAGGGGGAAAATCTTAACAAGTATGTCAGAGGTATATATAAAATACTTCTTTGAAGGAACAACCTCTTCTGCTCTCAATAAGTCGAGATCCCTCTTTCGCCTCTAAATGAATAAGTGCTATGCAAAGTTTTGAAAAATGAAAAAGTGAAAAAAATGAAAATGTGAAAAATTTTGAAAAATGAAAATGAATAAGGTAAAAAAAGAGAAAGGCTTCTTGCGCAGAGAGGTGATGCAAGAAACTCCATTGGGGTACTGACCAGGCTCGCTGGCAGCGAAGTGATGCTTGTGTTCTTGCGTGATTCCTTCGGGGTACTATCCAAGCCTGCTCACAGTGGAGCAACAGAAGAGGTGAAACTTAAACTCTGGCTATCATATTGGTTGTGCAACAATATACCCGTCATCCCCATTCAAAATAGCTGTGTTGACTTGGCTTGGAATGTGTGCTGAGATCCAGAGCATGGAAGGTGCTACATCTTTCAATCAAGCTAGTGTGGGAATCAATATGATCAGAGAACTGAACAATACTTCTGGAGGTGTTAGAATTGCTTTTCTCGAAACAAAGTTTCGTTCAGAGAGCAGGAGTTCTACTAGTATGTCGCCAAGCATTGTAGTGGCTACAACCACCCTCCAAAATTTTTCTTTAGCTTCGTTTTGGAGCCTCCCTACCAACCATCCTTAGAAGCATGTCTTGCATTGTCAAGTACATAGGCTTCATTTGAGTTTCAAAGGCTTTCCAACCTGTGCATGTCAACTTGCTTGTTTCCCATCATAGGATGCCTTTCCAGACTTAGGTTATTTTCTAGCTCAGAGGTTCACTCAGAAAATTGCACAATTCTGGAGGGGAACCAACCTTCCCTCCAGAAATTACGTAATCCTGCTGGGCTGCTTGCTGAGCTCTAGAATTGCACAATCCAGCCAGGCAACCCTCCCTTAGAAAACTATGCAATCTAGCCATTCACTAGGCTTCAACCTAGAAATTGCGCAATTATGGGAGGCAGTGACTTGTTGACCCTAGAAATTGCGCAATGCCTGAGGGACAACAAACCCTGCTCAGCCCAGAAACTTCATAAATCCCTTTCCTAGACTTGTAGACTACTGCATCTGCCTTCAGGTTGACCAATTCCCTCCAAGACTGAGCAATCCTGATTTGCATGCATGGGTTGATTTTCCCAAAATAGAAAAAAGTAACATGCAAAAAGCATCCCTAAATTTTAGGGATCTATTTTTAGTAGTTGGAGATTACATGTAAATATCATTTTAGAAACTTCCTTCCAAGTGTCGCTTTTTCCTAGATTTGTGGCAAGGGTAGTATAAGCCTCAAACTTATTTATTCGACGCTACAAAGCTCATTCCTCACACCGATCTTGGAGATCTGACATCTCACAACACATCTAGGAGTCTTCAACACATTCGACTTAGCTATTTCCAAGTAAGTTTGCTTTTCATGTCATTTGTTGCTTTTCTGTCGCTTTTTGTATTTCACTTTGTACGAATGCTATTTGCTTGGTTTTGTTGAACTCTTGTTGTCATTTTAATGTATATTAGCTTGTAGAAGCACAATTTCAGTTTTTATTTGTATCTCACTGTTGTCGCATGCATGACACTGTTTTGCATTGATAGTCACCATTGCGGCGACTCATTTCACACACATGCATGCATTCCTATTTTCTGAATCCTGCATTCACTATTTACATGCATGATCATTCACTCTTGCTTACACTCAGTCTCGCCATGCATTCAAACCTTTTCATGTTTTCAATCGCCCGTCGGCAGGTCTAGGCTGCCTTGGCCCAGACCTTGCCTTGCCTGGACAAAAATGCGCATTTCGGGAAGTGAAGGCTCTTCCTTCCCTCCAGAAATTGTGAAAACCTAGCCAGCACTAACATCCAAGATTGCATTGCGCAATTCTAGGAGGCAGTGCCCTGCTGACCCAACAAAATTGCGCAATGCCATTTCTGGGCTTGCATGCCCTTGCCAACTGAAATTGTGTATTGTGCAGTTTAAACCCTCAACAGGCAGGCTTGACTATGCATTGTGCAAGTCTTGCAATCAGTCAGTCTCCTGACAGCTTAGATTGTTCCTTGCGTAGTTTTTGCTGTCAGTATCCCAACCTCCCAGTGAAAGTTACACAATCTTTACTACCAGTCACCCAAGGATTTTGCATTTCAGTCCTCAGATTTGTTTTTGTTTTCAACTAAGAGATTTCTTGCCATGAGTGTCGTTATGTCTCCAAGTATAGTAGGTGTTCGTCCATCTCTTAGCATTACAAGTACAATGGCCTCTAAGAGAGTAGGGTAAAAGGATATCGTTGGAAGTGAAACTAGAGATGCAGTTGAACAAGTGTCTATGGGCCTACCCATTTATGAAGAAACCAAGCTAGTCATAGACAGAGAGATCAAGATGAAATGGCAGGAAATCAACGATACATTCTCAGGCACATTTAAGGAAGATCTGGAAGACCACAGGATCTATGTCAACATCCACAAATCTGGCTTGTACCAGATTGCATGCAGGTATCTCGCATTTCCATGTGCGAACATGATACATTGGATTGTCTCACACACTGATCCTAAGACAATGATGTTGGGTAGTGTCAGCGGGTCAGAGCTTGCTACCTTCAAGGCAAAGGACTATCAGGAGATATATCACTTGCCACAGTCGGTGATCGTAATGGAGAAACCCTTGAACATACGCAGTAATGCAAACTCCAAAGATATCTTGAAGAGTTGGGTGAAAGATCCAGCCAAGTTCAGAAAAACACCCAGTATGGTTTACAAGATGAAGATATTGCGGAAGACATATCAGTACTTGGTCATCTTTGCATGCTGCCTATATGACTAAGAGAGCACAGAGACCTTCCCGAAAAGTTGGGTGATTGCGTTGGACCAACTGGCCAACGAAGGAAGGCCATGCAACTGGTTCGACATGTTGGCTCTCAGGTTGAAGGAATAGGTGACAAAAGCCCGACATCCACCGAAAGGTCAGCAAGAAAAGATATACATGCCTGCTTATATCTTGGATGTGATTTGTGCCCATCAGCAGTTCCAAGGTTTGAAGTGGGAATGGACACCTTCGAAAAACTCTATGCACACTTATTATAGATTGTTCTTTGAATGCAGCTTTTATGGAGTCATCACATAGTTGTCAGACCACTTTGTCACCCCAGTGTACAAAATGATATTTGAACAGGATCCACCTTGCATGTCGCCGGTAGCAATGGAGGCATTGATCAACATAACAGATTGGTATGCCTCACTCCTTGGCACCTTCATACATATGTACAATGCAAAGAAGCCCCCGCATGTTTTACAGAAGTTTTCCATGGACAACCTCGTCATGCAAGAAGTGTCGTATCACATCTCGACAGGGTTGTCAGCTAGACTGCATAGGAAGAAGAAGGCACCTTGGCCTGCTCTTCCTTTGCGGATCAGGTTATACGAGATACAAAATCTCAAGCATACTGACACCGAGATGGAGGAATTCAAAAGATTCACTTTCAGCACCATAAGTTTCAACCCGTATGACCCACATTGCTTTGTAAAATACCACTGTGCGAGAGTGCAATTTCCGTGGATCCACGGGGCATGTCATTGGCTTGAGGAAGACTCGTGGAGATATTGTCACAGCTTCTCCAGGCTTAATGAACTAGTCATAATAGCTGTGGAATGGTTGGCAAAGCGGCCTGAAGCAACATCTCAGAGGGCACCATCATTAGCAGGAGCAGAGGGTAACAAACCTGCGCATGACAAAGGAAAGAGAAATGTTGATGACAATGCAGAGATAGAAAAAAGCCACAAGTTTAAAGCAAATCCACTCCTAATGAAACATCCTTGGAGATTGAGGCTAAGAGGCGACAGCACAACAAGTGAGATGTGCAAAGACAAAGAGATAAATAGAAAATGGAGGAAACAGAGAAGGAGTTGCAAGAGTTGAAGCAATGACTCTCGGAAGAACATGAGTTGTGTAGAAGAGAGAAGGAAGAGCAACAGGGACAGACATAGCAGGAGGCACAACATGCAAAGATTGTAGAAACTACACCCATATAGGTTATAGACTCATCCTGGCATAGAGTATACAGGGTGAGAAGTCGCAGGAGAAGGACTTAGCTCAAGAGATTGAACATATGCTAGATAAAATGGATACATACATGGTGCAACCAGAGTTAGATTAGGATACAGACCTCATGCCTCATAACCAAGAGGTCACCCCACCGGCTTCACTAGATCTAGAAGCAAAGGTAGTCCCAAGTGACCAAGGAGACACAAATATCCTTGAAGACAATCCAGAAGTAGAGATGCACAACATATATGTCGACAAGTTGCAACACATCTTCGGATGTTCACACATCTCCTGCGTAGTTTGTAGAACGAGTGATTATATCTGATCTGCGCAAGCATCCAACAACATTGGCCAATGCTACCAGAGCATATGCCAAGGCCACCAGCTCGAGTGTTCGATTCTTGATAACAGAGAATGAGTGCATGGCTAAGGAGTTACAAGCAGCCAAGCAGGGAGGAGAGCAGGTTACGTCATCCGCTAGAGTAGAGTTGAAGAGAGTGGTATTGGATGAAGTATCTTCCCTCAAAACAGTCATGCAGATGTTGTATTCCAGATTCGACATCGTGCATAAGGTAGTTGTCCATCTCAATGGTTGGTAGCAACATTGTGCTAGGAGAGCACACATCTTGTCAAATCTGCACACTGCTGTTGATCGCATGCAGACATGGACAATGAGATACAAAAGAGCCCCATTGCATTTTACAAAGATGATGAAGCCGAGGGTGGTAGAGTTGAAGGCATGCATCCAGAGTCAGATCCGGAACTATGAGGAACTCCCATAGCGCATCACCAGTTTGTAGGCTTCGCATGTAAGGGTATTCAGAAGCATGGATGTCATTGTGCGTGTGCACACGATCCCATCTATTGGCACACTCACGATGTCATTGTGCATGTGCACACGATCCCATCTATTGGCACACTCACCGAGGCAAAGTCGAAGAACCAAGTTCAAACAGAGTTGGACATGTACTTTGATGGGTTGATGTGTGTAGCCTCCAACGAAGACTTGGAGATCAATGCAAACGCTATACATCATTATGTTGTTTGTATGGCTACACTCAATACTATGAAGCACATGTTAGCAGATGAGTTGGAAAGAGGTTCCAGATCAGTGTACTCGGATGCAACAGAGGCGAGAGTTCTCTTTCAGTAGGATGTCACCATTGAGCACACAGACACCATCACGGACTACCAAGCTTGGCATCAGTTTTCCACCATCAATCATTGTGAAGATGCCGAAGACTTGGTCTTCCCATAGTCGTCTGAGTCTTTGTGATAGCTTGCATGGATTGTTCAATTCTATTTTGTCTCACATGGGTACATGTGCAGATTGTAATGTAACATCTTATAAAAGTGAAAGACTAAATGTCGATGGTCGAATGTAACAGTCCTGTAGTAGTTGAAGTGTCATAAGGGTAGGTGAAGAGTCACAAAGGGGAATGTCAAGGGTCACCCCACACTTTTCTATTTATAGAACCTCATACCTCATTGTACAAGGTTTTGGGGAGCCAAGCTTCCTATAGGTGTATCTTAGAGAAAGCTTGGACTGTATTGTAATGAGCCTTGGCTTCTCCACAGTGCAGAGCTAGTATATATCTTTGGAGGAGCAGGCGGCAGTGACTGTAACATTCTGTTGTTCGAACCAGTGGTTCGTCATGGTTTCATGTATGATTCAAACTTTCACTTTCTTAATATAACAGATCCAGCACATTTCATGCATATGTTTTTATTGTATTTCAATTGTCTTGGTTACACTAACAATATATGTATTTGTTTGGCTAGGCATGTATGTGTGCACTTTTCTATATATGTATGTATTAATCTTATTGAGATGTGTTGTTGGTTTAACCATCACTTTGGATCATTGGTTTCCCTGCCTTCCAGCTGGTGATGTTTCTTTGCTTGTGTGTTCCCTTCCAATCTGCGTGTTTTCATAGGTTTCCAAGGGGCGCACTTATTCCACCTTCCGTGTGTTAGAACCCTTCATGCACCTTCCTTGGCTTGTCGCGCCAGTCACACCCTTGCTACCAACAAGGACATCCTTCTTTCCTCTGCGTGCAACCACTGTCAAGGCGATACCATACGACCCACTGTTGGGACTCCTACACCAAACTGTCTGAGGTCTAGTTGGGACTTCTTACCGGGGAGATCCCCTGACATGTTGGTGGGTCCAGCACCGTCAACATGAGTGAAAGAGTCAATTTTATGTATGAAGAGCTCTTCTTGAGCATATATAAAATGTATATGAGTCAACCTAGTGTCTAGAAAAGCCCTCTAAAAAGACAAGCACAGTCCTCTCTTGAAGTCGGTCTGCAAATTGTATGAACTATTCATGTCGGCTCACCTCAAATAGGCAACTATTCGGTTGGACACATCGGATCATTTAAGGAGGAAAAACTAATATAAATACCCATATAATATTTTCACATAAAGATAGGTATAGGATTCGATATCTCTGAAATTTCGGATGGGTAATTAGAGTGACTAAACTTCACAAATCTCGGTCTTTCGGTGGAGAAGATAGGCTTAGATTTTCTTCTGAAGTTTCGATGATTAGATATAGAGAACAATTTGGTGATATCTATGTGCTTTTGTATGGGTATATCAGAGATAAAAGTCAGATTTGTGACACAATAAGATAACTCAGATTACTCTATGATTTTCTAAGGATGATCACTGTCAACTACTCAGATATCTTTTCGAATGAAGAACAGTGATGGGCTCATACCTTTAGCACAACCATCAAGAAATTCAAATCTCTAGCTCTGGTATCATTGCAGTAAGTAATTTGGAAGCCTGTAGGTGATTTTGTAAGAACAACAACTGTGGAGATTCTGTGGTTCGATCTTTATTATAGTAATCAAAGAAAAGACACTTGGTGATGGAACTGTGAAGTATACCTCTGTCTTGACGCAATAAGGTCTCATTGATTTTTTGTAACTACAATTTGTATTATCTTTGTGGTGAAGGTCTCAGTTTCAAGGCAGTAGTGAAGATCTTATTATCAAGGAAATAATGAAGATCTCGATATCAAGAATGAAGAATCTCAGCACTGTCAAGGCAGATCTCAGTATCCAGACAATGATGAAGATCTCGAAGAGGACTATCAATAGAACATGTGTCTTGATCTTGGAGTGTCTACTATGTCAAGGGTCTTGGTATTGGTATTCATCAATTAGAATCTATATAAGAAGAACTTGTGCGGGTTTTCCTCTCAAAGAGTGAGAGGTTTTGACCCTGGCAGAGAGCCAACATCTTGTGTTCTTGTCTCTTTTGTTTTGGTAATTATTTGATGAAGCAAGAAAACATGCTCTAATAATAATAAGAGAAGATTGTGCTAATAAGAAAAAGTGAAAAAGTACCTCACAAATAGTTATCCTCGTGAGAAGAATCTTATTAACCTAATTAGCCTAGATTCTTCAACACATATATTTAAAGGTAACGCTCCACAAAATATATTTTTTGCATTGGATTTATTGGTATTTATAACTTGACTATTTTACAAATAGTATTTGTTGCTCATAGAGGTATGCTAAGTGATATATATATATGAAAATGGTAACCATGATAAGGCCATGCACATGCATTATTATTATTATTCTACTTACCATCCAAAAAGACGATCAAACCCTAAAATCAACCTATTCACAACTGACACAAAATCATGATGTGGCCATAACAAAAGGGATCTAACGCATAATATAACAAAAGGGATCTAATGCATAATATAACGAGAACCATATAGATTGAGTTCAAGTAAAATTAGCATGTCACATGTATGTGATAAACTTTGTACCAACCTCTAATTTCTTTCACTTCCTAAACTTTGCTCAAACCTCTTATGTATTTGGGTCCATATATTCAAATGTATTTCTCCATGAAAAATATTTTTTGAATTAGGATTTATTAGTATTTATAACTTGACTTTTTTACATGTCTGTATTTGCTACTCATGGAGGTATGCTACATGATATTATTTTTTTAGAAGAATATATGCCCATGAAAACGGTAATCATGATAAGGCCATGCACAGGCATGATATTTGTAATATGTTATTATTATTTTAATAATAATAATGATAACGAGTCTTCATTTGCAAGACGGAGTCAACTAAAAAGGGGTGACTTTCCGTATAAATAAAAGATAAATTATTTGAAATAATATAATTTTTTTCTTTATTTATGAATAATGATAATAAATTTAAATTTAAGTATTAAGGGGTTTTGCCAGTGTATTATATTAAATTTATTTACGCATAATATTTAATAATAATTATTTATTTTATTATTAATTAACAATTGAAATGTAATAAGTTTTATTATTTCAAAAAAAAAAACTAATAACATATTAATCTATACCAATTTAATTAATTTTAATTGTAACATATTTTAATAATATACTAATCTACACTAATTTTATTAATTTTAATTATAATATATTTCAACTAAATATATATTTGAGAAAAAAATAAATTGAAACACAAAAGCAATACACACTCGCAAATGAAATGTGCAATTATGTTAGAGAGCATTTTTGATATGGATTCACTTCCATGTATATTTGAGAAAAAAATAATAATTTGAAACACAAAAGAAATACACACTGACAAATGAAAAGCAACTATGTTAGAGAGTTTATTTGATATGGATTCACATCCATGACACACACACATATATAGCAATGTGAGAATTCATTATTAGTCTTTCTTTTTTTAAGTGAATAAACTATGGTGATTGGCGAATAGTTGATTGCGTATACATACATCTAAGAGATGACCATAAAAAATATACATTAGAAAATCCCTCTAAACGAATCAAAGCGTAAATAAATAGAATTAAAAAAAATAAAAATAAAGTGTTTTTGGTTTCTAATGTCCACTTTAAATTTTGGTAAAAAATGGAATATCCAAGTGTCAATACATATAGTTCAAACTAAAATCTTTTTGTTTATTTCTTCAAATGTGATAACTCCATTCCCCACACAAATGATATAGTTATAGTTGAATTATTTCTAGTTTATAATATATATAGTTATGGTTTTATTATTTCTATAGTTGTGTTATTTCTACTTTGTCATTGATATAGTTATAGTTGTATTATTTCTAATTTGTCGTTGTCAGTCTTTGATATATTATAATAAAATTGTGTTCTAGTTAACTAAAACCAATTTAAAGCGAGTGGAATGGAGGTCAAGGCAGAGAGAGAGCCCAAGCTAGATACAATGAATCAGTAGGATATGGAATTGCTGCAAGGAGGTTTTTATCTATTTCTTTTTGTCTTTTGTAATATTAGATGGTAATGCTTCAAAGGAAAAACAGTGTGATTGTAGCAAGAATAGATGGGTTTTTTGCATGGTTAGATAGACTGGACATATTCCTTTTGTGGATGGCTGTTAAAAACCTTCGATGGTCACCCGGTTTCCCTTAAGGGCAGGTTGAGACCTGCCTATGTATGTAGTATCTCTTATTTTCAGTAATAGAATACCGCCTCAGTTTACAAAAAAAGAAAACTCAGTTTACAAAAAAAAAAAAAAAAATTACAAAAGGGAATGCTTTTGGCAAGAGTTCACGGTAATATATTATATCACATCAATTTATTTAAAAAGAATTTACAAATCATCACCAACAAAAAGGATATTAATTTTTATATAAATAATTTCTTCAATTTTCAAAGATTAAAAGGTTCAACTATAACTTCTAAAAATATAAGCCCAAATTATTCTTGATATTTTACCAAAAATATTGATTTTTTTCACGAAGTAGAAGGATTACTCAACCATTATCCATGGCACTTAGTTCCTGGCTTGTGCATTCTTGCATTCTTAATTAATTTAAATATTTGATGAATTTGATTATGTAATTAATTTTAAAGTTTGAAAAAAAATTATTTATTTATTTATTTGCACTTTATAAATTATCTCTTCATACAAGATAGATTTTAAAATTAATATGGATTTTCCATAGTAATTAACACAAACATATTATTTTACACAATTTTTATTCATTATTCTTAAAATATAATAAGAATATTAACAACTTCAATTATTTCTACCAAAATGCTATATATGAGAACGGTTATATACAAAAACATTCACTATATAATAGTTTTTTTAATATTATATCCATTTTAGCTCCAAATATATTAAATGTCTAGAAAGACAATATCCCGTGTAAAGCTTTCCTCAAGTGTGGCTAGAGAGTTCGCTTGAGGTGCAAACATTATATTAATTATAATAGCAACTTTATAATAATTATATACAATGTTATGTTCTAGCAATCACATTTTATAACAACGATGGGGACGCCAACAATTGTTTCTCTCAACAAACTAACCAACCAAAGACCAAGTACCTCAATACCGACAACCTTTTTAATTCAATGACAGTACAACACTTTCTTAGCCGGTAGGTTTACTGCATAAGTAATTATCTGCAGAAGTATTTTATTCTTCCATGATTTGGCAAACCATTGATATGACGGTATAGGTTCCTGTGACGTACAAGCAGTGAAACAATGAAATGATTTTCTTCTATAATGTTAATATTATAAAATTGTAGTTTAACTTTTGGTCAAGGATAATTAATCGAGATTCAAACATTTTAATAATTATAATAGCAACTTTATAATAAATATATACAATAACAAACAAGTGTCATAAAAGTACACATATCAAATCTAAATATCTATGATGCTTAATATTTATAAATTATGTAATTCTCTATTTGTCATTTCAAAATTTTATTATGAAAACCATTTTAAATCCATTTTTCCTTCTTTTATCGTTTATTCATTTAATTTTTTAGACATAAACATAGGTGTTTGAAAAGTTTAAAACACAATGATAACTTATCTTTTCAAAAGAATGAATTGTCCTTCCAAAATATATTTGTTGGTAGTGGTAGCTCATGATGGATAAATCATGTTCCTCATGTGTGCATTCTTGCATTCTTAATTAATTCAAACATTTGATCGGATTTGATTATGTAGTTAATTTAAAGTTTGAAAAAAATAAATTTATTTATTAATTTTCACTTTAAAAAAATATCTCTTCATGCAAGATAGATTTTGAAATTAGTATGGATTTGCCATAGTAATTAACACAAACATATTATTTTACACAAATTTTAAACATTATTCTTGAAATTTAATAAGAATATTAACAACTTGAATTATTTCCACCAAAATGTTGCATATGAGAATGATTATATACAAAAACATTCACTATATGATAATTTTGTTAATATTATATCCATTTTAGCTCACAATGTATAGAGAGACAATATATTAAATGTCTAGAGAGACAAAATCCCTTTAGGTGAAAAGCTTTCCTCAAATGTGGCTAGAGGGATCGCTTGAAGTGAAAACATTATAATAATTATAATAGCAACATTATAATCATTATATACAATGTTATGTTCTTACAATCACATTTTATACTAGCAATGGGGATGCCAACAATTGTTTCTCAGCAAACCAACCAACTGGAGACCAAGTACCTAAATATTGGAAACCTTTTTAATGACAGTACAACGCTTTATCAGTTGGTAGATTTATTGCATATGTAATTATCCACGTAAGTCTTTAATTCTGCCATGATTTGGCAAACCATAGATATGACGGTACATGTTCCTATCGCATACAAGCAGTATGATGGTACAACAATACAAATGAGCTGAAATGGAAGAAGAAACAATCTTTTTGGAATAAGACTCAAGCTTTCTTAACCAATTAAACTCTAATAAAATAAAATAAAATAAATGAAATGATTTTATTCTATAATGTTAATATTATAAAACTATGGTTTATTAAAGAAGAAATGGCAATTTTGAATGCTGAAATGCATAGTATGTGATCTTTCCTTTGTTTGTTTCTCATATGTGTTCCTTTCCTATCAGAAGGTGTGTACTTGTAGTTTTTGGACATAATCTAAAATTTATAGATTCATTTATGTCATGTTATGATGCCTATGATGTATGAGGTCAAATGTCCTTAAAATGCAATCCATGATTTCTGAATCATTTGTTTCATTTTTTCTTTTGGAATTTGATGCAAAGGATTTTGATATCAGCCCTCTGTATTAATTTCCTTTTTCTGATGTTCTTCTTTTCATTCATACTACAATGACCAATATTTCTATGTGTTATGCAAATAGGCCACCAGATCTGAATGTTAAGTCAAATAAAAGAGAATTTTGTTAGAAAATTATATATTACGGAGCAATGGAACACATAAAATATTGCAGAAATATAAACATAGAAAACACATAAAACAAGAGAGACACGGATATATGTGGTTCACCCAGTTTGGGCTACGTCCACAAAGAAACAACCAATCCTTCCTTTTATATTATCCAGCAAATTGAAGAGATACAACCTACAACAGATTTGCTGTAACACCCTCTTCGCTCTCAATCTCCTCTCTCTTTCTCACTCAAGACACAGATCTACATAGACGCAATACAATTCCCTCATATATAGTGAGGGGTTGCCTTCTAGGGCAAAAAACCCTAAATTAAACATAACTTCGACCGTCAGATCTCCACCTAATGAACGGCCCAGATTGACTAGAAATTACTATACTTTTACAAGGCAATTTTACATCTATTCTTAGCTTCGGGGGTGTTGCCCTCGAAACCCCTCGCCAGGGGGGGCTTCCCAAAGGTCACAGCTGTTATGGGGAAAAATGCTTATGTAGGACGATCCTATCCACCTAAGGTGTGACAGTGCCTTAGCAACAAACAGAGATAGCTATTCTAGTATTCTTCCTTTATGAATTAAGAATGAAGAGAGATAGATGGACTAACCGGTGTCTTCTGTTTGTCCCTCGATCCGGTTTCTCTTCTCTTTGGGAGTTCCCAGCTACTTGCCTTCTCGCTTGCTCAGCTTCAACAGGTTCCTGCAAGATCACAAGAAGGGAATACTACACAACGACATAGATTCATATTCATAACTAGTTCAGGATTAGAAATAAACCAAATATGCTAATGCAATCATACATCAAAGACACATCAGCATATATGAGAAACCAAGATAGCTTTATTGATGAATAACAAGGTTCAGGAGGAGATACAACCAAGAGAGTTCCAATCCAGCATCTACCTCCCAGCGAATGAAATCCTTTCTTCACCTCCCTTCAAAGCATTAAGCACCCAATGATCTCAATCTCAAACCAACAGCAATTCTTTGCAATAACAAAATTCCAGCCTCTGGATCTCATGGAGGAGAGATCTATATATAGATGTTTGGAGAGAGGATGAGTCAGCTTGATATCTGACTAGTGTCCTCTCTCTCTGTCAGTTCTTGCTTCCACTTGGAGACTAAGAACCTCTTACTCATCACTTAGTCGAACTCAGCAAGGCAAGTGTCATGGAGGAAGATTCTGGAAGCTTCCACAGTCTTTACACCTCGCACAAAGGACTCTGCCATTTGTCATTTCACTCTCAGCGCACCCTGGTAGTGCTTCTACCTGCGTTGCAATGCAACTAGCCAGTGTAGCCTCTGCATTTCAACGCAGGCAGCTAGTGGAGCCTCTGAATTGATCCTGAATTGACTTGTTTTTGAGCCGTTTCTGGTGGAGAACTTCTGTGAATTGCTGTGGTTTGTTGGCCTTGTTCCTTTAGGGGTAGGAACAACATGTTTAGGGACTTTGGATCCCTTGGATTATGGACATTTCATGCTTATAGCTGTAAGGCACAAAAATGTCTATAACAGTTGCCCCCTAAAGTATGAGGCCGTTTATCAGGTGAAATGCTTTATTAGGAGGATCCGAAGTTCTTTCAATGCTGGGAGGAGACCTGTAATACAATACAATACAATACATTATTTTCATACTTTTTTCATGATCTAGCTGAGGCGGGCATTCCCATGCTCAGCTTTATAAATTCATTTTCATGTACATATAACAGACAATCGTCTAATGATAGACTGATGATTCTGATAGAGCCATCATCCTTTTGGTAGGATGATTATCTGTGCTGCAAAGCTGTACATTTCCATGTCTTTATTTTCTGAATATATATCGCAGCCCGGATGGATGAAACTAGATCTGGGGTCTTCAGTCTCGTCCGATCTTCACTAAGTACAAGTCGATCCATGTGAGAATTGCTCTGAAGTCGAACATGGAAAGACATCGCTTGATTACCAGTCAATGATGTAAACTGTTAACAAGCGCGAGAGGAATCACCGATAATGATGATGACCCTCAAGGTACTGCAGTACAATTCACGTGGTGTGAATAGAGGACTTGGCATCGAACACCACGCAAAATCTTTCGGTCGAAGGTCATTGATGTATACCTGTCGCCAGAAGTGAGAAACTTGCCATTGAGGCATGCAAGCTTCAAAGTACTGAAGGGGTTGTTCCTAGATCAACTTCTTGGATAATGAGCTGATGTCGACAAGAAGCGATCCATCAAAGGAGGGCCTTAATGAATCCCACATCGATGACACGGAATGGAGGAGGTGAAGACGATCTGATGACATATGATTCAGGGTGGTGGTCATGAAAGAGTATAATGTATGGTAGTGGATGGGACACAGGTGACTTCTCTGAACGACTTCTCTTGAACATATGGCGACACTGATGCGATGGATCGGTAGCATTACCCCAAATATGGATGGTATGGCGAGACCATGGTGATGTGACCGGTGAATGAAACAACCCAACCCGATTGTGGTACGGAGGAAAAGTGTCATGTTCAAGAGCGACTTGCTACCATCAAAGTTTTCTCGAGTTTCTCCCAATTTTTCCCCAGTCATTGCTGACCAGTAGCTCTTTATTTTTGTCAAGCTTGAGGAGGATAACATATGCTTGTTCTATAACTTGCCCTTCGGGCAAGCCCATCGCTATGTTTTAACGAGCCTAGCGATAGTGAAACTCGTTCTCGTCTAAAGACAAGTTTGTCGCTATTTCATGCATTTAACGAGTCTAACGACAAGGATAAATCGGTCCTTTTCATTTTTAGAGAGTCTGAAAAGATACATAAAGTTAACTCCAAAGATCATTTTTCGTCATCTAATCCCTTAAGCCCGAAAAAGTATAAAACAATACAGAAGGGATGAATTTTCGATCTTTTTAACGAGCCGAATAAAACAAGCGCTCGATCTTTTTGTGCAATAATCCCTTAGGTCCAAAAAGATTAAAATCTAGAGGAGGGATAGCTCTTCCGGTCACTTTAACGAGCTGGAAGGCCAAAACTCGGCAATCTTTTCATATTTTACGAGTCAGATGAAAAGAGCTTAAAGAAGACTCGTCTTTTGAGGAACGAGTGATAAAATGGGTAGCAGTTGATTCCAGGGAAGGATTGGAATTTCCAAATCACGGCAGTGTCACAAGGATGGCTAATGAAATCACTCTTCGCAGCTGTTCCTCAAAATGGGTAAACAATCATATGGAGGTGAATGATCGGCCAATGGAAAAGTGGAGGTGGTGGGCAAACACGACCAAGGCTTTAATGGCTGATGATGCTAAATTCACGGTGGTTATTTACCGGAATAGTTCATTTTTTAACGAGCTTAAATGCGGGTGGAAACATTTGCTCGGTCTTATATTTATTTTTTAACGAGCATGAACTATGTGCTAAAACTGCTCGGATCTTGCGTTTATTTTTTAACGAGCATGAACTGTGTGCTAAAACTGCTTGATGATGGTCTTGTTTTTGATTTTTTACCATAAATAGCTTTGTTCTTTCAACAGATAGTACTGTATCTTCGACTGCTTCATCAAACGAGTTAGAAATAAACAATATTTGCTTGAAAATGAGATTGAAACACTAATATTTTACTTTGAACTACGTGAACAGCAATTAAAAAGTGTTTTTACCTCTCATTTTACCATTTCATTTGCACTTGGTTTGTTGGAGCTTCGGAGGTGCCTCTTCCTCTTCGATTTTCATCAGCTGATTTCGGGAGATTCTGTGGACGATTCTCGGCGCCGTCTGGACTAGGTAGGAGCTAAACCCGAGCTCTTTCATTTCATGGTTTCCTTTTTGCATCCTGTGCCTCTTTTCCTGTTTTTCTGAGCCCCTGGGGTTTCATGGGTTCGTTTTTCAATCAACGCACCCTGTGCCTAGCGAAACCTACGCTGAATGTCAGTCAGCATGAAGGCAGTTTGACATTCAACACAGGTGAACCACTCCTGCAGGTGCGTTGGGCGAAAAAGAGGAACTTGTTGCACAGTTTTTGATGAAAATTTTTCCTGTTTTTTATCAAAATCAGGATCTTACTCCTTCTCTTGTGTGTTTTGCAGGGATATTTGAGCAAAATGACCCTTACATGGCGAGAACGAGAACATGAAGAAGAGGACATGATTGCCCTACATGATCCAGTTACAGTGAACGCGCTGAGGAACTGTGGCTTGCTGAAGTTCTTCCGCATCTCTAGCATGAGGCAACAGATCAACCTACTGCAATTTTTGCTCGATGCTTGGGATCCCGACCACCAAGTTTTTCAGATTAGGGGCAAGTCCATCCCCTTGACAGTGGTGGACATCTATTTCTTGACTGGTTTGTCGAGGCGAGGTGCCCCCATCTCTTTGTCAGGTTCGGTCCGGGGGAGCGATTCTGTGAGAGATTATGTCCGCCAGTATTGTAGGGATTATGTCCGCCAGTATTGTAGGGAAGGATCTCAGCCGAGTCATCGACAGGCCCCTCAGGGCTATCTTGTTTACTTTTGGTAGGATGGTCGGTAGCGCTTCGCTTCATGTAGCCAACAGGTCCTATATGTAGCATGCCTTGGAATGCCTCCAACCGAAATTGTTCAACTGGTGTGATGCAGTACTTCTGGTGATGAAAGAACAGCTGACCAAGGTAAAGACCGGAAGATTGAAGAACTTTGGGTTTGGTTCTATTTTGACCGCCTTTGCCTTGGAGAAGATACCACTGATGCAGCCTCAGTACATTGCACTTGACTTGCCTACTCCTACTGAACCACGTATGCAGAGATGGGTTGACCACATGTCTAGGCATGCCGGCCAGTCTCAGATTTCGTTTCTGTTACCTTCTTCAGGTGGTTCGATCGTCAGGAGATGGCTTATGCCGAGTATCCATATGCTGGCATGGATTTCCGGGGTGACCCAGATTTAGTACTTCCGGCTGGAGAGCAGTGGGGTGCTATTGGTAAAATCTCGGACCATATCATTGTTTATTGTTTTTGTTTATAATGTTCTTGTGCTTTATTCTATCAATACTTTAATCAAACTCATGTGTACATGCAGATGTTGGTCCTGTGGGCCCAGTAGCCCGTCCGTGAGTGCCAGCTGTCGCTCCAGCAGGAGAGGCTGCCGGGAGGGTTATTCTTCGCGATCTTGATGTGGCTGAGACTCTTTTGGTTGTGCAGGAGCAGGTCGAGAGCCTTACTCTCGGTATTCCAGATGTGAGGATTGACGAGTTTCCATTGCAGCTACAACGACATACTACTGGTGTGCCCAGACGATGGACTCGTCTCTTACGTATGATTGCACAGGCCGTGACTTGCTATCACGAGCATCATTAGACCAGGGTGCCCCCTAGCATTTTGAGTTTTTGGGTCATATGACCGATTTTGTCTTGGTTACAGAACATTATATGTAAACCATAAACAGCTATATATATTTTTGATTTTCGGAGTTTTATTTTGGTTTTATGTGATCCATATGTGAAACATTGATGATGCTTTTCTTTTTATAAATTTTGCAAATGTCTATCTAACACATAGTTTGCTAATGAGTCGGTTAATGTGTTTAAGTTTCTAGAAATGTGTTGATACTGAATAAGATCAAATTGTCTTTCCAAAATCTTAACCCTTAGGAACATGCGATAAATAGCTGGATTTCGGACAGAGTAGATACCAGTGAGTTGCAGTATTATGAGTTGTGAGTCTAGCCTGACGATTAGTCGGCGTATACCATGGGTGATGGCATCAGAGAGTAGTTCTATCAACGCGCTATACTCAGCGATGTTATTCGTTGATTGACCAATACATACACCTTTGAAACTTACTAACTCGCCACTTGGATCAAAAATGGCCTAGGCTGCGGAGGATAGGTTCCGCGAACTACGACTCGCTCCGTCGGCATATCCAACACACGGTTCCAATGGATTTGACATCTGCAATAAATGTAAAAAGTGGATTACTTAACCAAAATAAACACTTTAGCGAAAACAAAAATGTAACAAAAGCATATAGGTTACTATTAGGCATAGTAACACTTGAGGTACAACCCGTTACGAGGTTGCGCCAGTGGAATTCCATCATAATCCATTAACTCGTAGGCTCCTTTTGCTAATACCCTTTTAACAATATAGGGGCCCATCCATAAAGACTTAAATTTACCAGCTCCCAATTTATCGGATTCTTGGTCGTAAAGCAAGACCAAATCACCTTCTGAGAAGACACGGGGTTTGACATTCTTGTCGAACTGCGCCTTGACTCGTTTCTTATGGGCTTCGTTAGCCAATGCGGCATCACGACGGGTTTCATCCAATTGGATTAACTGCAAGAAACGAGCCTCTTCTTCTGAAGTTCTGGGGAGGAGATCAATTGCGAGTTTAAAAGACGAGATTTCACACTGGATTGGTAGGATTCCTTCCAGGCCATACACCAGTTGGAAAGGTGTGAATCCAGTTGCATCCTTACCGATGTTCGGTAGGCCCACAAAGCTGAGTACAGGATTAGGTGCCATCTTCTTTTGTGAACCCCAATCATCCTTCGCAGCATGCGCTTCAGGACTTTGTTGATTGCTTCAACTTGTCCGTTAGCTTGCGGATAATATGGGGTAGAGCTGTCGTGAGACAACCCTAGTTTGGCAGCTAATTCGACCATCATGTGATTGCGAAAATGCGATCCATGATCTGTGACTATAGCCTGTGGTACGCCGAATCTGGCGACTACATGATTGAAAAAGAAAAGGGCAGCTGTTTCACTAGTATTATCTGATGTAGGCATCGCCTCGGCCCATTTGGTAAAATAGTCAACCGCGACTATAATATACCCATGCCCCTCGGTCGAGGTGGGGTTACATGTCATGAAATCGATGCCCCATTTGGCGAGAGGCCCCACAGCTACTATTGGCTGTAGCGGAGCGGGTGGTCTTCTGGTTTTGCTATCAAAAATCTGACATGCATGGCAACTTCTGACTGCGGTTATGCAATCTTTGAACATGGTTGGCCAGAAGTATCCTGCTCGTAAGATTTTTTGTGCTGTAGCATATCCAGATTGATGCCCCCCACAGGTGCCTGAATGACACTCATTCAGGGCTTTTTCAGCTTCCTCATGAGTGAGGCACCTTCTCAGAACCGTATCGACACCACAACGGTAAAGTGTATCACCGACGATCATGTAGTCTTTTGCTTGGTATCGAATACGTTTTTGTTCTGAGTGTGAGGTGTTTGGCCGAAATCTTTGGGTTTGGAGATAAATGATTATATCTCCATACCACTCATCGCTTGTGGATATCAGAAACAAACTTTTGTCCACGATTGATTCTTGGGATGTTTCATCGTTGGACGACGATGGGAGATCGCATAATAATTCTGCGAAAACCAAAGCTTTCTTTGATTTGGATTTTACAAATTCCAGATCAAACTCTTGAAGGATCGCTATCCATTTTGAATATTTCCCCCCCAGCAACTGTCGCGACAATATATAAGTCATGGGGTTGCAATCTGATAGAATGGTAGTTTTCCGAAAGAGGACATAATGTCGAAATCTTTGTATCGCTTGAACAGCAGCAAGTGCTAGCTTTTCAACGTAAGAATATTTGCTTTCTGTATCATTTAAGTTTTTACTTAAATAATATATAGGATGTTCAATTCCATCGACTTCTTGAACTAAAACCATCGCAATGGTCGTATCCGCTGTAGCCAGATACAGGTTAAAGTCTCTTTGATAGTCCGGGACATACATTAATGATGCTTTTACTAGAGAATCTTTTAGAGCATCAAAGGAAGCTTGCGCCACTTGATCCCAGACAAAAGGTACATCCTTTTTCAAAAGACGAGTATAACCTTTAGCAAGTTCTGCATAATTTGGAATGAACCTCCTCAGAAAGTTTGCTTTCCCTTGGAGTTTCTGAATCTGAAGCAAATTTGAAGGTGGAGGCAATTTATGATTGCCTGAACCTTATAGGGGTCGAGACGAATCCCATCCTTGGAGACTACAAAGCCAAGTAAACGACCAGAACTGACGCAAAATACACATTTGTGTGGATTGAGTCGTATCTTGTAGTGTCGGCAACGTAGAAATATCGCTCTTAAATGCTGCGGATGATCAGTCCGCTTTCGCGAGTGAACCGGAAGGTCATCGAGGTATGGTTGAACGATGTTCTTGATGTCATGGAAGGCATAATTCATTGCCCTCTGAAACGTCGCCCCAACGTTCTTTAAACCAAAGGGTAATTTTCGATATGCAAATGTGCCCCACGGACAAATAAATGCAGTCTTTGACTGGTCCTGTGGGCGGATATTTATTTGATTATACCCGAAGAATCCATCCATAAATGAAAAGATTTCACATCCGGCGCATTCATCAATTATCTGGTCGATGAAGGGTGTAGGGTAGTTGTCTTTTGGACAAGCTTGATTTACATCCCTATAATCAACGCACACTCTAATTGTTCCTTGTTTTTTCATAATAGGGACAATATTCGATACCCAATCGGTTAGAGGAACCGGGTAGATGAACCAGCATGGAGAAGTTTTTCAACTTCTGCCTTAATGGTAGTGGCTTTCTTGGGGTGCACTTGCCTAAGCCGTTGTCTTACTGGTTTGACATCAGGATACATCTTAATTTCATGTTCAACGATACTCGAGTCGATACCTAGCATTTCATCATATGACCAAGCAAAGACATCTCTAAATTCGCGAAAAAGAGCGTTATATATTTCCAGTTCTGATGGAGAACAACATTTGCCAACATAAATATTCTCTACAACATCTGTTTTGGTTGAGATATTTATGGATATAGTCTCTTCAATATTGGATAGGTTCCACTCGGAATCCACCGTATTTACAGTATTTGATAGGAATTCAAAGACTGAAGGATGATAAAGGTCATCTTGAGTATTTTCTTCACAATCCAGAAGAAAGGAACGATGGTGGCTATCATTCCATGGTGCCCCCTCAATCAACATTGATTGTATGATTCCTTCGTCAGTTCCATGCACTCGCGACCAAGGATCTAATGGGGTACCATACTCTCTAGACCTATCTACCCAAATGCACGATGAGCGTTGATTTGGGTTCACCTCCCAAGCTAGGAACATTGATTGCTACAATATTCCCGTTGGGCTTGGGGGCAAAACCATTGCATGATCCATGTCAATATCGTCTTCTGAAACCTTTTGTGCGGAAGATATCATGTTGCAAGCTCCTACCAATGCTACTTCTCCTATATAGATTGGAGGTGGAAGCGCGAAAGTTCCCATTAATGTGGGGTCTTTCAGTAGGCCTACTCCGATATTTTGAAGCGGATGGTTGCTCCCATGGATCATTGGAATGCTTCCCGTAACTTGAGAACCATTGGGGAGGAAGTTTTGCTGGTCGATGATTGTAATCCCTCCTTGGAAAGGGAATGCAATCTTTCTAAAATAGGTCGACACGACAGCTGCCATGGCATAGATCCATGGTCTTCCTAGTAGGATGTTGTAGTCAAGGTTCCCATCAATGACTTCAACATCTATTTCTACTATTTTCCCTCCTAGTTCAACTTTCAAGTTATTCAGGATACCATATGGGGTATATGATCGTCCATCAAATGCTTTTAATGTTGTCGAAGATCGCGACAAGGTTGGAGATCCTAAAGTTTTCCAGCAACTCATCGACATAATACATGTGGATGCTCCCTCATCAATAATCGTTCGATGAACGGTTTTGTTGAGGGCTTTCACTTGAATAAGGAAAGCTAGTTGAGCCGGTAACTGAGGATCGTATCCTTTATGATCGAAGGATACAAGATTGGAATCTTTTGGGTCAACCCCACCGATAGTTGATAACAAAGCCTGCCTTTGGGATGGGCAATTCTGTAGTACTTCAAGAGTCGACATAGCGGATGGCGATTGGGCCAAATCTTCCACTATGTTATAATGCTGCGCTACCCTAGCGCGAGGATTAAATGTCGACTTGTGTACTACTCCCTTTGGCGGTTTTATTGTTAATTCAGGTATTATTGGTGGCGTTACAACTTCTGTCGAAGTTGTCGTCGAACTACTTGGTTGATCTTTATCCCTGTTGTTCGACAGCTGCGGATTCCCGTAATCTTTGTTCCTTGTCGAAATCAAAGCATCATTTTGTTGTTTTGAAACCAACAACATTAGCACTTGAGACGGGGAAGCATATCCACTATCAACCAGATTTGTTCCTGGATTTGGAAACGGATCAGTTAACACTGCTGAGGTTTTCGAACTCTTAAAGAATTTCTTAAGCTCAGCTTTGTATGGACATTCTTTCGTCCAATGATCCTCGTCACATATCTGACACCCGAAAGGGGGTTTCCTATTTCCAGGAGGGTTTGAAGAAGTTTTTTCAGGTGATGACTCATCCTGTTTCTTCTTCTTCCCTTTGTTTTGTTTCTTCTTGCTTCCTGGTTGTTTGGTTTCTTTGCCCTTATCTGTCGATACGACATTTACTTCCGAAGCAAGAATTTCGTCTTTTGCATTTTGATCTGAAACCTTACGGGCTTTCTTGGATGTAGCCTTTGTCAATTTCGTGTTTGTCGTGCCAATCACGCCATCGCCGGCGTGAGAGTCATTGTTTGATTTAGGAGGAGGAGGAATTGAGAATTCCGGTCTAGGGGCGTCAGGTATTTTGTCGTAGAGCGTGCCAGACTGAGTATAGACTAAGTCCAGATATTGCGCACGAGCGATAACTTGCTCTTCTGTTACGACTCCCCCCTTGGCCACATCTTCCGTGATGGTAGGAAGTAATGACTTTATAAACCATTCAGCTAACAGCTGATCGGGAACATATGTTTTTACCATCCTACGACGACGTCGCCACTCATGTATATGATCAGATATGTGAGTGGTCGTTGTCTGTTTGAAGTTGGTAAGGATTTCCGTTCCCGTTTCATACCTTATAGGTAATTGAAAATGGGTTAAAAAGGTTGTGGCTAAGGTACTGAAGTTGTCGAACGAAGCTCTAGGTAATTCAATATACCATTTAGCCGCTGGACCCGTTAACGTCCTATGAAAGAGGCGAAGCCTTATCGAATCATCATTTAAGGTGTTTGACGAAAACCATAGATGAAATGTCATCACGTGATTTGATGGATCTTCACCCGGATTTCCATTAAATTTAGGAATGTCTGATGGAAGTTTGTGTGGAATCGCTGGACACCAAGGGGCGTAAGCAATTGGATCGTTCGTCAAGCGGTGTAAATCAGGTAACCCTAGAGTTGCCACGAATGGTAACTGTTGGCTCAGGTTAGGTGAAGCATACGCAGGATACGATGGGATCGGCTGAGCAGTTGGTCTTTGCATACCAGCATAATGCAACTGATGCTGGTATGACTGGTAAGGTTGGTGGACAAGACCATTGTAAAATGGTTGATTTTGACCATTTTGAATGTACGGTTGTCCACTGTTTGCAAAGATCTGCTACTCAGAACCTTGGTATACTTGTTGGAATTGTGGTTGTTGGTATTGCACCAGCCACGGTTGAGAAGCCATGTGCTGTTGCGCTATACTAACCGTTGGACCAAGGTGTGGGATAATTGTACCCGTTTGGACTTGTGTCGCCCCACTAGTTGGCGATTGTGGTTGAGTCGCAGGGTCAAGGGGTTGTTGCATTACAACCTGAGAAATCTGGGGTTGACATACAACAGGCAGCGTTTGAACTTGCAACACCGTCACAATAGCTGGAGTAGTTGGGATGTTCAACATAGGTACACATTGTTGCATTGAATACACAACCCTTGGTTGTTGAGGTAGCATAGGTACCCAACCACTTGAAGCAATTCCAGTGTAACCTGAACTTTGTTGTGAACTCCCATATGGATAGCCTCCCGGAGGGGGTAATGAAAGTACATACTGCCCCCCATACGGTGGTGACCCAGCACTTAAAGGGATTGTTTGCCCTTGGGGACCGGATTGCCCAAATTGACCTCCAAACAGATCAACTTGTTGAGTTCCAACATAAGAGTTGCCGGGTATTATTCCGGAAGAACAAACAGGAACAGACCATACTATCGTAATAGCCCCTGAATGGGCTCCTTCCAGCGGTTGAGAGCTAGTTGGGATAGATGGTATGCCGGCGAACATTGTCGGAGTGACGGTAAGGAGTTCTGCTGTCGCTGTGTCAGGTGCCACAGTCCTAGATGTTGACGGTTGTTCAGACATTTTTAGTCTATCCAAGAGATTACCTAACGATTCTACAGGAACTTCCGCTGGTGGTAGACTAACTTCTGAAGAAGGAAATAGAGTGACCCCGACTCCAAAGTGAGTTGGAGTACTTGTTGAAGGGTCTTATACAATTTCTTCAATCGCAATCAGACCAGGTGGAAGATGAAGACCGTCAGGTCCGTAAAATATTTCTGGTGCCGAAGAAGGGGTGGTATCGACTGCGACAGATGTTTGAAGAGCAAGACTCCCCGGACCGGTTACTGATGGAACTGGTTCGGTAACACAAGTGTTTACTCTCAAACTGGGATCAGTATCACTGTCCCTCTGTGGCTGTTGAACTTCTTCTGTAGAGGCAGGGATTCCATAAATGTTTGGAGTAACCGGAACCTCCGATGTCGTCGGAACACTTGTTCTAACTTTAAGAGGAGATTTGGAACCGGTTAAACGAGTTCGCTTTGTCCGTACTGGTTTTGATTCCGGAGACAAAGACGGTTGACTCGTAAGCCTCAGCGAACGACGAGGTTTCAATTGACTTTCTTCCACGATTGCAGATTACTTGATCAACTAAAATAAAAGGGGAAGTTTGTTTCCGATTTGAATGAATTTTAGACGCTTTTAGACACAACTTGTTTTTTCAATTTTAAAGATTCGAGAAAAAACAAAAGATGACTCTAGTCGCCTTCGATGTTTTAACGAGCCCGAAGTGACAAATGCTCGGATGGACTTTTTCCGTTATAGAGTCTGAAAAAGGCCAAAAGGAACTACTCTGGAGATCTAGGTAGAGGGTGTGCCAAACCAATCACAAAACTACAGAATACGTTTTACGGTACGGCAGTCAATCTTCCCGAATGCTGTGTTCGGTGCATTGCGATCAATAGGGCAGTCGACATGGCTTCCTAAGGATAAAGGTTTTAAGCCTATAGGGGTCTCCCAATATATACGCGACGGTACGTGGGAGCACAATCCGTATTGGCACTTTTGGTCCCTCAGGAGGAATCACCCAACCATCAGCGAGGCCAATAGATACCAGGTTTTACGACGCTGGAACACGTCTCTATCCTAGACCTCTATGTTGTGCATTATGTTACAAAGCGTTATTAAGTTCATTCAGTTTATTTTATGTTGATCTTTCTTAGAAGTTTGCCTTTTGAGGTTCACCGCGAGATGTAGATACAACTCCTAAATGCAATCTAAAAGATGATAAGCAAATTTTATCTCTTTTTCAACAATGAAAATCCTAGCTACAAAGGGAAAATAAAGACACCATCTTTTCTCAAAGAGCAATCAGCACACTCTAAATGCACTTTTCCTAAATCAAGCATGCAAACTATCAAGATGCAAATGCACAATGCAAGTGTTTGTTTTCTTCTTTCTTAATATTGATGCCTAAAAAGAAAGCTTTTATGTACAACTTTGAATTTTCTTTTAAATGACAACTACAAACAAGTTTACTTTTTCGAAATCAGAAAGGGTAGAAGAGAATACGACACTTTACGATTTTTCGAAATGAACACTTGTTTCGACACTTCAAAGAGACAAACTCAAACCAAAAGCAAAAGTAAACGTATAATCAACTGTAAACAGCCAATGAACTCTGTCCTAAGATCACAATCAACAGATCTGAATCAAGGGCTACAGGATGACTATTTCACTCTTGCAATGGAAAACTGTAAATGACGCCACAAACACATAAAAACACTCACAGTCTCTTTGTACAAAAGGAGGCAGAATTTAGGCAGAGAAAAAGGGGTTATCAGACTGGTACCTATGCTGGTTACAGGCTGTAGAAATCAGAGATCAAAACAAGGCAAAACAGAGCAGAGAACCCCAGCTACACAAGGCCTAAGCTGGATCAGCTCACCTGTATAACAGGGAAACTGAATTTCAACGCAGGTAGCCTTCACGGGAACTGCGTTGAAATGTAGAGTCTCTTCATAGAGCCTGCGCTGAAGCAGAAATGAGAGTTCTTCTCTGGGTTCTGGGTCACGGTTTGCAATTTAATCTACAGTTTCAGGCCAAATAAAAGCAACAAGCAAGGTATAATCAAAGGGATGCTTTGAAGGAGGGCTAAGATCTATCACAAAGGATCATCAAATCATTTGTGAGTCCATTGTTCAGATCATAGACAAATCCAGTGATTGGATCAAAGCAGCAGCTGTCTACTTTGCATCTGAAAATAGCAGATGCAGTTCAATTGTTGCTCTTGAGTCTATGAAACAAACAATGATAGAAACACAAATAAAATGACTAAACATATCTCCCCAGTGGAGTCGCCAATTTGTTGTGGGTAAAAATGCCTATGCAGGACGATCCTATCCACCTAAGGTGTGACAGTGCCTTAGCAACAAACAGAGACAACTATTCTAGTATTCTTCCTTTATGAATTAAGAATGAAGAGAGATAGATGGACTAACCAGTGTCTTCCGTTTGTCCCTCGATCTGATTTCTCTTCTCTTTGGGAGTTCCCAGCTACTTGCCTTCTCGCTCGCCCAGCTTCAACAGGTTCCTGCAAGATCACAAGAAGGGAATACTACACAAAGACATAGATTCATATTCATAACTAGTTCAGGATTAGAAATAAACCAAATATGCTAATGCAATCATACATCAAAGACACATCAACATATAGGAGTAACCAAGATAGCTTTATTGATGAATAACAAAGTTCAGGAGGAGATACAACCAAGAGAGTTCCAATCCAGCATCTACCTCCCAGCGAATGAAATCCTTTCTTCACCTCCCTTCAAAGCATTAAGCACCCAATGATCTCGATCTCAAACCAACAACAATTCTTTGGAATAACAAAATTCCAGCCTCTAGATCTCATGGAGGAGAGATCTATATATAGATGTTTGGAGAGAGGATGAGTCAGCTTGAGATCTGACTAGTGTCCTCTCTCTCTGTCAGTTCTTGCTTCCACTTGGAGACTAAGAGCCTCTTACTCATCACTTAGTCGAACTCAGCAAGGCAAGTGTCATGGAGGAAGATTCTGGAAGCTTCCACAGTCTTTACACCTCGCACAAAGGACTCTGCCATTTGTCATTTCCCGCTCAGCGCACCCTGGTAGTGCTTCTACCTGCGTTGCAATGCAACTAGCCAGTGTAGCCTCTGCATTTCAACGCAGGCAGCTAGTGGAGCCTCTGAATTGATCCTGAATTGACTTGTTTTTGAGCAGTTTCTGGTGGAGAACTTCTATGAATTGTTGTGGTTTGTTGGCCTTGTTCCTCTAGGGGTAGGAACAACATGTTTAGGGACTTTGGATCCCTTGGATTATGGACATTGCATGCTTATAGTTGTAAGGCACAAAAATGTCTATAACAACAGCGCCCCCCCTGGACGCCCCCTACAGCGAATATTTTACGAGCGGCATTTCCACCCCATTTCGAACTAGGGTCCAATGTGGCGATACCTTTGAATACAGAAGATAATCAGGCTCCACACCCAACAAATTCTACATGTGTATTGATTGAATATGCCTTTGGATGAGATATCTTAACCAACTCTAATTCATGATATGCTTTAAATCATAAATATAACTATTATATCCTTCAGATGCTTTAAGATGTCCTATGCATGGACCTCTACATCAATCAAGAGGTTGTCTATAGGAGCGAAAAGATGTGGAAAATTGAATTACTCAATTTGACTAAGGAAAAAGTAAAATTGAGCCTTTATTACTACAATTTCTAACACTCCCTCTTAGCAAGAAAGGGATTTTGCACCACCCCTATCCTGCACCTATGGAATTTGAATTTTCCTCTTCACAATGCCTTTGTCAAGATATTTGCATCCTTCTCCTCAATTGGAATGTATTGTAGCATCGTAATTCTCCTCTGCATACAATCCTACAAGTGATGGTACCTTATATCAATATGCTTGGACTTGTCATGAAATATTTGATTCTCAGAGAGTTTAATACAATTTTGATTATCACAATAAACCATTGTCAGATCCATCTCCCGATTGAAAACACCCACAAGTATTTTCATCATCCATATGTCCTCACATGTTGCTTGACTTGTAGCCATGTATTTAACCTCTGCTAAGATGAGTGCCACGAACCTTTATTTCATGTTATACTAGGAAATAGCTCCGCACTCGTCATTGAAGATAGAACTTGAAGTAATTTTCTTATTTGATGGACTCCCTACCTAATCTGCATCAGTGAAGCCTTGGAACTTCACTCCATCTATCCTCATGTACCATAACGCATACTCGATTGTGCTTCTGAGGTTTCTTAGCACATGCTTTGATGCTTTCCAATACAGTGTGGTAGAATTCACCATGGCTTGATGAAACTGATTGAATGCATAGCATATGTCGGGCCTTTTATTCACTAGATACATTAAGGATCCCACAACTTGTATGTAGATGGTAGCATCTAATGTCTCTCTAGAAGAGGCATCCTCCTTCCTCCAGTTTGTAGCTATAGGAGTGTCCATAGTCTTACAATTATCCATGTGAAATATTTGAAGTATTAAGAGGAATACTTCCTTTGGCTCATAAACATCTCACCATCACCCTGCCATACTTCCAACCCAAGGAAGTAATGCATTAATCCCATGTCATTCATCTCGAATTCTCTTGCAAGGTCCTCCTTGCAAGAGTGGATCAACTGCTCATCCCCTATAAGTATAAAGTCATCAACATACAATACCATGATAAGAAACTTTCCATCTACCACAATGTGATAGAGGTTGGCATTTGATTCACTTTTAGTGAAGCCCAATCCACTGGGATATGTGCTAATCTGAGTATACCATGCTTAAGGTGCCTTTGTGAGACCATATAGGGCTCTCCTCAGTATACACACATGTGTCTCCTTGTCATATGTCTCAAATCCCTCTGGCTTCTCTATGTAAATTTCTTCCTCAACAACACCATTGAAGAAGGTGACTTTCACATCCATATGATAGATCTTCCACCTCATCTGTGAAGCTAATGCTAGAATGGTTCTTATTGAGGAATATCTTGCCACAGGAGCAAATGTCTCCTCATAGTCAACTCCCTCTACTTGCGAAAAGCCTTTGGACACAAATATGGCCTTGTACTTCTTGTTTCTCACATCAGATGCATGCTTCACTTTGTAAATCCATCTGGAACTAACTACTGGCTTTTCCTCTGGTCTCAGGACCACCTCCCATACATTGTTCTTCATGATGAAGCTATACTCCTCCACCATGGAATCAACCCACATTGATTGAGAAACTACTTCCTCAAATGAAGAAGACTCTGACTCAATGAGTTTTTTCATGAGAGCCATATACCCATTGTATCTATCTGGTGACCTCCTCTACTTGTGCAAAGATGTAGGAGCTCCCACATGCTCCTGTGCATCCTACACCAATATTTTAGCGTCTCTGGTTCTCTTCCTCCCCTCTCTAGAAGATTCTAGTTGAGTGGGTGCCTCCACTCGGCCTCCGGTGTACTCCTCTACATGTGGCTACTCCACAACATCCTGAAGCTTTGTTTGAGGCTCCTCCTCTAGATATATAAGCTCCTCCTTTGGTGGGATACTCAATTCTCGCTCTAGAAAGCATCTAATAGCCTTCTCCTCCTAAAATTTGACATCTCTCCTCACTACTGTCACCTTGAGTGAGGTAAAATACACCTTATAGTTATGTGGAGCCTCTATGTATCCTACAAAGACCCCCATCTTAGATGTAGGCTCCAATTTCTTCCTGATATCCTTGGAGACATGAAAATACATGATGTAAGTGTCCCATGTGTATGTGCCAAAGTTCTCCAACATATTGACTCTACACATTTTATGTCTTACTACTCAGTGCAGCACAAGCTTCCACCTCAGGTTTGTAGATATTTTTCACTCTAAATCCATTCTATTTCACTTGCCCAATAGCTACATCTTTGAGAAAGGGTTTCCATTTACTAAAAACTACATCATAACTTCTATCCTCCAATACAACTACATAGGTCAAATTTTTCTTCATCCCAGGTACATACATAACATCTTTCAGATGAATATGGGAGCCTAACTCCCTCTGAAAGGTTACAGTTCTGATTCCTTTGGTATTGTACCTCTCATCATCCCCAAGTTCTATGTGAAATTGGAGATCCTTCTCCTCTAGGCTACAAAAGAATCCTTTGCATCCTATAATATGGAACGAGGCACCTAAATCTAGATACTACAAACTCCCCATTATAGTGATTTCCATGCATGCAATCAGGCTGATGTCTAATTCGAATTGTGAGGCAAGTGCTTCACCTCCTTCTCCTCCTGAAGGATTCTTGTTAGACCTCTTATGAAGACACTTTGTTTCATAGTTCCCAAATTCTTGGCAGTGAAAACATTTTATCCTACTTGGGTCCTTCTTCTTGTCATTGTTCTAACTGGACTCTAGCTTGCTTTGGGCCTTCTTGCCCTTATCTTTCTTGCCTTCCCGACCAAGGAAAAATTCTCTTCCTCCTCAGCATTGGATTTTACTCCATCTCTAATGTTTGTTCGAATTTCTTCCTGCACCAAATCTATCCAAAGTCTCTCCCAATTTGGTAATTTGTCCCTTCCATTTATAGAGTCCTAGTAGTTATGTCAGGATTTTGGAAGGCCAAGGAGATATAGGCTCACTAGCTTAGAGGATGGCACATTTTCTCCTACTCCAATCTCATCTTGAACCTGAGTGAATAGAGAGAGGTAGTGTGGAATGGTTTCATTTTTCTAGTTGCAGATGTTTCTGAGCTTGTCCCTCAATGCCAATTTCCTGGCATCACTGCTATTTTTGAATAATTCAGTAAGGGTCTTCCACATAAAAAATGGAGTCTCCTTGCCATGTAAATTTGAGACTATGTGATCTCTCACACCATCTAGGATGATCCTCATCGCTTTTATGGTATCCTTCTTCCACTAGGCTAAGTGCTATGCATCCAATGTTCCTGGGTTTGCAATATTTGTTTGACTATATTCCAACACTCCATTATCATCGAGTACATCTTCTACCCTGTCCTTCCAAGCTATGAAATTTGAGGTTCCATCTAGGGTATACTCCAATCACAATCCGTTGAAAGACATTTTCCCCATAGAAGAAAACTTCTTGACTGAATCTACAAATTGAAATATCTAAAGGAAAAGATCTATTGACTAGCTTCTATTCTGATTTCAGGCATTGATACCATCTAGAAATTAATAGAAATTTGATATTGTCAATGAATCAGAACTGAAAACAAGAGATTATGTAAGTTTTCTCTACAATTATGCGGAATGGAAATCATAATTTAGAAACACGTGCAACCATGAAAACCAAAAGAACACAATGATTTACAGGGTAACCCAACAAGGAAAAACCCCTCCATTTCTTTTCATTAATCAGATGAGAATGAGAAAATATTACAATGTCTTGCTTCAATACAAAAGCACACCCTGCACTGCAAACTTGTTCTCCTGTTGATTATCCTGCTCTGGCCAACACTTAGTCAATTCAAGGACCCATCTCCCCCTTATTTCCTTGCACAATTCAAGAGAATTTGAGCTCCTAAATAATAGGGGAATTCCCTTTTTCCTTGTGCAATTCCCAAGGAATTGATCACCTACTTAATTACCAAGCCTATAAACTTAACTAGTACACAATTGATAATTACAATGTGCCTTTTCCTCCACTCTCATTAGACAATTCAAAATCCATGCATGTCTGGGATATTTTTAGTTGATCGACTAATTTAACTAAGAGATAATTGAGTTAACAACAGTTCTACTACTCAACTTACCTTCAAATGACTCAATTAATTAATTGAGCCCAGTTAACTGAGTTCAACTGAAAATAACTGAACTAGACTGCTAAACTTTAGCAATCGCTACATGAACAACTCTACTTCTAGCCTATAACTCAAATTTACTAAGTTAACTAGTAGAAAAGGTCATGTCACGCAAGTTAACTTCCATCCAAGTCATCCTGCGAATGTGAAAAATCGAATTACTCAATTTGACTAAGGAAAACGTCAAATTGAGCCTTTCTTGCTACAATTTCTAACACTATATATGGGAATAATTTTTCCAGATTTTGATATTTTATCATTTTTACATGGGAAAAATCTATGCTTATTGATACATGGGAGTATATGTTTTGGAATGTGATTATACATATGTATTAGGCATCTTAGATTTTTCATACTGCGATAATCTAGGGTTGTTCCCAACTCTTTTGTAGAGATGTTGGATCATGTTATGGTTATTTTGGTTTTGTGAATAGTAAAATATGATGAATTTTGGAAATATGTATTGGTTACTTCATTTTTAATATGAATTTTCAACGTTTTTTTCTCTCCTGAAACCAAAAAAATAATCCAAAAAGTTATGTTGTTATGTTGATTGTGGTTTGACTCAATAAACCTGGCATAGGTGATTTAAGCTCCTCCATAATGACATTTTATAAAGATTATATATTTAAAATGTCAATGAAATTTTCATTTTTGTTGAAGTTTGATGGAGAAAAAAATCTAATCGCATTCTCTGTCATCAAAGAAACAACTTTTGATGCCTTTTAATCATTTAATTTTTTTCCTGAAATTCTACATTGGTGCAGAGATTCACAAACATTAGAAAATTACTCAGAACTTGATTGGCACCAAACATTTTAGTTAGAATTTCCCCTAAATCATCAACTGCAAGAGAATTTCTTCCCCACTTCCCTTGTCCTTGGGAATTAGTCCCCACTCACTCTCGATCACAATGTTTTTTTCAAAAGAAAAAGATAGAACAACCTTCACTAATTAGAGGATGTTTACAATATAAAAAATCTTAACCCAGAGAGTCATATCAACTTGCAACCATACATGAATTTCAACCAAGAAAAAATAGCCTATACAGTAACCAAATTTAGTGCAGTACAAAGAAGGACTATAAGAAAACCCTTGTCATCCCAAAAATTTAGGGCTTGGGACCGCATGTAGGCAATCCAAGATAGGAAAGGTATTCCTAAATAAACCAACCTAGAATGCTTACATGGAAGAGAAAACATACACAGGAAAACAAAGACAAAAAATACCTTGAAACTGAACAAAAAGCAGAGGCAAGAGATCCTCAGAAATTAAATCTGAAAAGAACTAGTTCCATAGACCGAACCATTAACCAAGTATTCAAAATGCATATGCTCCGGAAAGAGTGAAAGGTTGCACTTGGAGAGAGCATCAACATCATAATTTTTTTCTTTGTATACAAGTTGGAAGGTGACTTTAGAGAAATAGGATGGTAAAGACGGATTTGTTCCATCCAATGGCATAATGCAAGGACCTCAAGCGAATTTCTCCCTTGAATCCATTAAATGATGGATAATGAGTCTTGGCAATGTCAAGTCACAAGGCACATTACAGTGTCCCCCATAGTGCCACCATTTCAGCCCTGTAGCTATTACCAAGACTCCCAAACCAACTGAAGCAGTGTGCAAAGTTGCAAGGCAAAGTTTTCACTTCAATTATAGTCACTCCTAATTAGTATATTTAAGGGAAAACTCATTTCAATTAATACAATCATATGAAGTAAATGATTATTAAATATGGATAGAGATGAATTCACCATAAATAATCAAATAATTAATTTATAATTAATATTTTATATTAATTAATAAGATTATAAAAATCATAAATTTTATTTTTATTTTAAAATATTATTATTAATTATAATAGTTGATACAATCATATAAATTAAATTATTAAGAAGCATGGATAGCGAGATAAAAGAATGATAAATATTAAAACAATTAATTTATGATGTATTTTACATTAACAAGATTAAAAAATAAATTAATTTAATTTTAATTTAATTTTAAATAATTATAATAATAATAATAATAATAATTAATATTTATGTTCATCAACCTGATGCAGGAGCATCGACATTAGCCAGCAATGTGGAGGATTGTCCACATGTTGTGGCTAATCACAATTAAATTCATTTACTGTTACCGAGAAGGATGACTTCTCAAATTGTTAGTTATTGTAATAAATAAGGCATTGTTTTATTTAGATTGGGGATAAGATTTGTTAGCTTAGGTGTGCATGAAAGCTAAGAGATAGAAGATTGCTGTTAGATCTCTTAGAAATAGAATATTATTGTTAGATTTTGTTAGAGAAATTATGGAGTTAAAAAGGGGAAAATATAATCGTGTAGGGGAGAGAGAGTGAGGCTTGGTGTGGAGCGAAAAGCTCAAAGTGTATTTTGGATTGTATCAAAACAGAGGTCATCATTACAGTGTAATCTGGCAAGGCCGAGACCCTGTATTTTATATATGAAATAATCCAGTGTTTATGCAATGCTTTGTTTATGCGGCCGTGAAGGCTTTGTATGTTGATTGTTTTTTGTTCTCCATATAATGCAATTTGCTTGTATTGTTATTAATAAACTGTAAAGAATTCTTGTGCTCAAAGCAAATCCAAGTTAATTAGAGTCCGCGAACGGAAAGGCCCATTTACACAGCGAATTGATGCCGGAACCCCCTTAGCGGAGCACTGGGCGGACTTGAAAGATTATTCAGATTGATTGTGGACCAAGTCGGGTCCGAAATTACCATCACATCGGCATATTGGCGATGACGGAGCGATATCATATTGGAACCTTTAAGCGATGAGTGCGGACCCGATATAATATATATCGGGTTGAATTGCTAGATCGGGTCCGGATCTATATCGGCAGACGCATATATGTGTATAGCGCGTCGAGCGATCGCCGACGAAATATTATTGGGCGGAGGCGGATGCGATAGAACCATTAACTGTGGCAAAGTGGAGATCGGGTCCGCAACCTCATCGGGGTCATCGGGACCGCGACATGTGTTTATGGTTGTAACAGCCGATATCGGACCTGCCGAAAAATTGCAAAGGTATATATATAATTTGAAGTCCGGGCGTTTTAAAAAAAAGCGGGTTTTTGTATGTTTCCATATAGTTTTATATATATGTGGGCGCGGGTGTAAAAAGGAGTTTTATATATATATGATTCCCATGTATTTATGATGGGTCATTCCCGATTAATGTAATATGGTGCTTGCGAGCTTTAAAGCTCGGGTGGTGGCTTCCGATGGGTGATTAAGAGCGCCGATAAAAAGGTGGCTTTGATTCCTCATATGTCCATGGTTATAAAAGGCTTAAAGCCTTAACTGCTTCCGATAAAGCCTGTAGGTTGTTAACCACAGGTCAAGGGCGATTTTTATTAAGAAAAGGGGATTTTGGGTAATATCCAAGACTACCTTTTCATCACAACTTGTCTGTAGTAAGGTTTTTATAATTTTAATTTAACTATCCACAATTATTAGGTGAGATATTCTTAACAACATATACAAGTCAAAAGCTGAGATTTATCTCCATGGTAGTTATGTTAATTTTTTTCCCCTTTTAATTAAATTGATTAATTAATAGGATTTGGGTGTGTGGTATTGATAAGTCATGGTATTAGCCCATGTTATTGTAATAAATATTATTTTTAGATTAAGATTTTTATCCTAGTCTTGAGGGTGTGGTCTAATGGTTAGTTGGGGCAGTTTGTTTTTCACAGGGTTTCAATACCTATATTTGTGTTTATCGACCATTTAATTTATATGGTTGCACAAGTTATAAAAGAATTAATAATTGAGTTAGAGAAATATATAGTTAAAAACAACCATGTCTACCTAATAGATGAAATGACTTTTTTCAAAGCATTTTTTTTGTCAATTTAATTAAAATCAAATATATGTCATTTTTCCTTTAAAATTAATAAAAAATTATGATGTTATTTTTAGTATTGTAAACAACTGTAACACAATATGTATAATATTTTCATTATAATATTCATTATTAATACTTATAATATTATGATAAATATATTTCTAGTATTTTATATACATCAATAAAATATGTATAATGCCTTGAAATTATTATTTATATACCTTAAATACATAACTTTAATATTTATAATGTCTTACCATTAATACTTATAAATAAGTTTTTTTAATCAAAGTTATTAGTTTATGATTTTTTTAAATGATTCTTTGTTTTCTTTCTTTTTCTCACTCCAAAACAACTCTCTCTTTTATGTCCTATAAATTTAAGTGTAAGTCTAATGCTTACGTATGATAAAAATCACAAGTTTTACCATGGTAAATTTCTAGAAAAAAAAATCAAGTAAGAAAATTAAGAATACTCATAATAATAATAATGTCATTTCACATAATTAATGTTTATGAATAGAGTCCGCAATAAAATTGGAAACACCATCAAATAAGAGAGATAAATTATAATAGATAGATATAATAAAAAGTACAATTTTTTAATTTCACATTTGCTTTCATAACACCTATTATGCATATCAAATTTATTTAACCTAGTTTAATTTAGCGGGTGAATAAAACCATTCCACTTTAGCTCGAAACCATCTCTAAAGATGTGTCATCAATTCACTATCTAATTTTTGATCAATTCACTATCTAATTTTTGACCAGAAATTTATTGGGAATTTTCCATGTTTATATTCAACCAGTAATGCTAATTTTTTAAGCGTAATTTAGCAGGCTGCTCCACCGTGTACGCTCTGCAACTTCGACATCACTTATCTCGAAAGGTCAAACTTAACGAACAAAATGTCAAAGTGCAATCAGTCTTAAGATTCCTAATAGCCGGTACTGTTCCACAACGAAATTTCCTGCCGCTTCCTAAATCGTACTGTTTCTACTTCCATCGCTGAAATTTTAGTGGGTGGAATAACACTATCTATCACCGTAATTAAAGGGTGGAATAAAACAAGTTTTTTTACTTATATAAAATGATGTTGGGTCAATTTTAAGGTGAAAAGTAGTCTAGAAACTTATCCATCATAAAAATTTCATGTCATACTTAATATGAAAGTGAAATTTCAAATTATATTTATATGTGAATATATGAAATTTATCTTTGTTTCAAAAATATTTGAAAAAATTAAAAAATTTAAATTTACTTTTATCTCTTTTTAAATAAATGTTTTTTTTTTTTTAATTCAAATTATATAAAATTATTTGTTTATTAAAATTATATATTTTTTATTATATTTTTAAAATGTTTTTTTTTTCTATGTTAAGACTAAACTAAGCACCCACGGGGAATTGAACCGGTGACTTATCGCAAGGAGTGCCTTAACAGTGCACCCATTCACCGTCAATCCAAAGCCCCATGGGCTATATTTTTAAAATGTTATCATAGATGTTTTATATAAATATTTTAAAAATATATATAAAATGTACATAAATTAATTTACATGGAATCTAATTATTAAATTAAATTGTAATTTTAATTTTTTAAATAAAAAACAAATTAAAAATGAAACCATAATATTTTATTTTTTTTGGATATACTTTTAGAGGTTGTTAAAAGACCTCATCAATAGAATCAAATCTAAATTTGCTAAGTTCCTTTGGGTTGATCTAATATGCGATAAGAAAATTCATTTAGTTTGTTTAGAAGTGGTCCACCCATGTGAAAGCTTGGATTTGGGGCATATAGGATATAGAATGTTTCAATAATGCTTTATTAATTAAGAATTTTTGGAGAATGTTATATGGCAAAGGAATAGAATCAAATCTAAAATTGCGAAGTTCCTTTGGGTTGATCTAATATGTGAGAAGAAAATTCATTTAGTTTGTTTACAAGTGGTCCACGCATGTGGAAGCTTGGATTTGAGGCATATAGGATATAGAATGTTTCAACAATGCTTTATTAATTAAGAATTTTTGGGAAATGTTATATGGCAAAGGTAGTTGGGGCATATAGGATATAGAATGTTTCAATAATGCTTTATTAGTCAAGAATTTTTGGAGAACGTTATATGACAAAAGCAATTGGCATAAAATTAGAAAAGAGAAATACCTAAAAATAAACAAATAATGGAACAAACTATAGAAGAGGCATCATAAAAGAAGGCAATTTCATATATTTGGAGGAGTATGATGAAGATCAACCACTAGTTATTTGGGAATATGCATTGGGAGATCAGTATGGGCTCTAGGTCGAGATAGGTTTCGATGCCATAAAATACTTGGTTGGAAATCATTCTTAATATGATTTGAGTTTTTATTTCATTAACCAGATCTGTATTGAAAGTCTTTCACTTTCTGGAACAAATTTGTGGCTCAGTGTTAGGGACCTTAACCTCGCTGAGACTTTAGCTCTGGAATGGGATCAATATACTTCACAGTTAATCCTAGAGGGGATCAATATACTTCACAATTATGCCTAGAGGGGATCATCTTATCTGAGATAAAGGATAATCTATCTTGCGATGGTATTAAGTATAAGGACCAGATCTTGGTTAACAACATTTATAACCAAATGACACAGAATCAAACATGATGGATAAATGTTTGTGGTCTCAAAAGTCCTAAAAGTTGGAGATTCCTCTAAAATTAAAATGTTTTACTTGGTTGGTTGTGCACAACAGGATTCTATTGTGGATAAGCCTCCTTAAAAGAGGATTTAAGGGGCCTATGAGATGTGTGTTATGTGTTGTAGATAAATAAGATGTAGACCATCTTTTTCTTACCTACGCATTTGTGGTCTTAGTTTGGCATGGAATAATGCAAGGGCTCAACATTATTATTGTTTGGGACATCGGTTCCATTGAGTATGGTGTTAAATAATGGTTTGAAGGTTTCAATGAATATAGAGCTTTACCTTTTTATATTCGATGGAGAATTTGGAGAAGTAGGAACTCAAAGATATTTGACCAGTTTGAGCCAATCATTAGAGGAACATGTTTGAAATTTATTGTATACTTTTTGGAGATCGAGCCAAAGAAGAAGATGTTGTCTAGATGTAATGTGCAGATTAAAGAGGTATAACCAAAGTTTTGAGTTGGTTTCCTTGATGGGACATCCAAAAATAAGGTTTATGTCAACTGGGCATATATAGTGATGAACCGAGGTACATTTTTTTATTTCAATTAGCACAATAGTGTTGGTTAGAATAATAGAGTTGAGCTTATTACTCTTTGGGAAGTCCTAATTTGTGAAAATGGCTTGATATTAGAGAGCTAGATGTATTTGGAGATTCAAAAGTGATAATTGATTAATTAATATTAATATTATTTTTGTATTAATGGAGAAAATGGTTACATTGTTGTAACGTTCTCCCTAGTTTAGGATTAGTTCCTAAAGTTTAGGGGTTTGGGTGCAACTTCCTAATTCCTAGTATTGTACTTAATGGTGTAATCTTTCATTGATGAAATAGAGTGTACGACAGTGATCTCTCTATTTTGGTGAGTGTAGTCTCCAGGTGCAGGCCACACCTGAGAGCTACATCTCTTTCTTTTCAATTCTGTTCACATTTTATCTTGGTATCAGAGCTCAGATTGGGTGAGCCTGATCTTTTGTCACCTTGTGGCTAAAGTGCCTTTGTAGCTAGCTTACCTGTGTGGTAGAATTTCCTGTGTGGCAGAATTGCCTGTGTGGCTTGAAGTGCCTTTGTGGCCGCGTGTACACAAGAGCTTTGTGCTCAATTGAGCAGGTGGATTGCAAAACACCTGGCTCAGACTCATATATATTTTTTTTTCAGAGTGAAGAGGATATTGGCGCGCTTTTTGCGCTGACAGAAGCGCCAGGAGGGGGAATTAGCATGGATTTGTTGGGATTAATCGCGCCAGAACGTCCAATTGGCGCAAAATTTAAGGAGGAAATCGCGCCAGCAAAAATACTCTAACCAATTTTTAATTGGCGTGGATTTTTCGCTCGGGATAGCGCCAACACAAACGGAATTTTTCGCACGCTGATTGAGGACGCGCCAACCTTCCTTCAAGGGGATCTGCGGGAAGCCTCAACTTCGTTTGACGGTTTACAAGGGGTGCAGATCAGCGAAGTTGCAGATCTATCTGGGAGAGGCAGATCGGATCAATTTTTTGATCAGATCGGATCTTCGGCTGTATTGTAGACGCCAAATTTGCTCGTTGGAGCGGGATTGCCATACACTGTAGATCAATGGCAGAGGTGATAGATCAATCTGACAGGTATTGTTTTTTTTGTTGTTGGGTAGATTCAGAATGAGTAATACGATGGAATCTTACCTTAACGAGTCTGGTAAACTTAATGGATCTAACTTCTCGAATTGGAAGTTTAAGATCCAGACCTTGCTCGAGGGTGCGAATGCATGGTCCATAGTTACAGGGATGAGCAGAAGCCGAACAGAGGGCCACAGGAGCAAGATTGGGAAAAACGAGAGAACAAGGCCAAAGTCTTGTTGAAGATGTCTATGAAAGACAATGTTATTGTGCACATCAGAGACTGTAAAACGTCCGCGGACATCTGGACGAAAATCAAAAGTATGTATGAGACCCAGAATACAAGCAGAGTCTTGGCACTTAAAAGCAAGCTATTTTCAATGAGGATGGACGAAAGGGAGACTGCTACTGCATTTTTTGTGCAAATTAAAGATGTGAAAGACGGATTGGGGGCCATCGGAGTGGCGGTGTCTGATGAAGACCTTTTTGCAATCACAATGAACGGGATGCGTGATGATTTTCAAACGTTCATCACTGGAGTATCAGCAAGGGAGAAAGCGCCCTCATTTGATGATCTCACTGGGATCTTGCAGCAAGACGAGGAGCGACAGCAGAACTTGAACCCCCAGAGTGATGATCTTGCGTTGATGGTGAAATGACGATCATCCAAAGGAAAGCAGTCAGAGCAGCAATCAAAGCAGAAAGGAGGAACATCACATAAGAATCTGCATTCTCATAAAGGTATGCTTGCAAATCATTCTGAAAAGAAGTGTTATTACTGTGGAAAGATAGGTCATATACAGAGAGAATGTTATAAGAAGCAGGCTGATGATGCAAAAGGGAGGCAGGCAAATACAAAGCACAGAGGATACTTTGTTGAAGAAGAAGACTTAAATCATGAATTTCGACTGTTCACAGTCGACTGTGCCCTTTCAGCAACTAATGAAGATGACATTTGGTATGTCGATTCCGGAGCATCCTCTCACATGACAGGTAAAAAGGATTTTTTTGATAGTCTTGAAGAAAGTACAAATGGATCAAAAATATATCTAGGAGATGAGAGTGGATATGAGATTAAAGGTCATGGGATGATTTCAGTTAAGTTACCAAATGGAAAAATTAGTCACCTTACAAATGTTTTATATGTACCTGGAATTAAGAAAAATATTATATCTGTATCCATGATGGCTGATCAAGATATGCAAGTCGAGTTCTTCAAGACTCATTGTGTGATAAAGGATTGCAGGAATGAAATAGTTGCAACAGGCATGCGAGTTGGAAGCCTATACAGACTGGATGCAAAAAGCATACCAAAGCAAGCCATGGTTGCAGGAGGATCGACAGCCGAACAACTCTGGCATCAGAGGTTCGGTCATTTGAATTTGCAGGACCTCATGTTATTGCAGAAGAAAGGTATGGTCGAGGGACTCCCTATCTTTCGTAATGTTCAGTTAAATTGTGATGGTTGTGCCTTAGGAAAAATGCATAGAGAACAGTTTCCTGTGCATGATAGGAGGAAGGAAACAGATGTTTTAGAACTAGTGCACACTGATGTATGCGGACCTATGCAGACAAGGTCGCTAGGAGGAGCATATTATTTTTTGTTATTTACTGATGATTGCACTAGATATTCATGGGTTTATTTGTTGAACAAGAAAAGTCAGACCTTCCAGTGCTTTATAGAATTTAAAACCTTGGTGGAAAAGCAGTTTGGTAAGAGTATAAAAATTCTCCGATCTGATCAAGGGGGAGAATACAAGCTAAAGGAATTCATGAAATTCTGCAACTCACACGGGATTGTTCAGCAGTATACAGTGCCACACACACCACAGCAGAATGGAGTTGCAGAGTGCAAAAACAGAACCTTGGTGGAGTGCGCAAGGAGCATGTTACAAGGTAAGGGTCTGTCTAATAGCTTTTGGGCAGAGGCTATTAATACTGCTGTATATTTGAAGAACAGAAGTTCTACCAGGTATCTTGGCTTCAAAACCCCTTTTGAAGCTCTATATGGATTTAAACCAGCAGTAAACCATCTAAGAGTACTTGGGTCAAAATCATTTGCCCATATACCCAAAGCTAATAGGAAGAAATTAGACCCTAAAGCAGTTAAATGCATCTTTGTTGGCTATGGCACAGAATTTAAAGCATATAAATTGTTCAATCCTGAGTCTCGTAAGACATTTGCAAGTAGGGATGTAGTGTTTCATGAATAGGTACAGGAATAGAAAGATGACGTTGGTGATGATTGGCACATTCCATTGTTGTTGGAGGAAAGCAGCGAGGATGAAAGAGAGCAGGAGCAGAAAGAAGAGCAAAAAGAAGAACAACAAGAAGGTGATAATGCAAGCCCAGCCATAGCAGAAGAAAAAAAATTTGAGGTAAGTCCCCTACCGAGGAGGTCAGGTAGGAAGACTCAATTACCATTAAAATTGAGAAACTATGCTTTGATGTCAAAGGTTTTGAACATTGTAGAACCCTCTAATTACAAAGAAGCTAGTCAATTTAAGGAATGGAGAGCTGCAATGAATGAAGAAATGGAATCAATTCTTAGAAATGATACTTGGGATTTAGTTGAGCTGCCTAAGAATAAAACACCCATAGGATGCAAATGGCTGTTTAAACCAAAAATGAATGCAGACGGAAGTATAGAAAAGTTAAAAGCTAGGCTAAAAGGATATTCATATCAGGAAGGTATAGATTTTGATGATACTTTTGCACCTGTAGCAAAGTTAAATACAATCAGAATGCTTATTGCTTTAGCTACTAAATGTAATTGGGAATTACACCAGCTTGATGTTAAATCTGCATTTTTAAATGGTGATTTAAAAGAGGAAATATACTTAGTACAGCCAGAAGGGTTTGTAAAGCAGGGGCAGGAACATCTTGTTTGCAGATTGAAAAAGGCTTTATATGGTTTAAAGCAAGCACCAAGGTCTTGGTACGAAAAGGTTGATTCCTTCTTTGTAGAGCATGGTTTCTATAGAAGTTTAAATGACCCAAATTTGTATACCAAATACAATAATCAGGGGCAGATTATTTTGATTTCTTTGTATGTGGACGACATGATTATAACAGGAAATGCAAATGATTTAATCAAGGGAATCAAAAGGCTTATGGCACAAGTTTTTGAGATGAAGGATCTTGGAAGCCTTCACTATTGTCTGGGATTAGAAGTATGCAGAGATACTGGGCAAACTTTTCTTACCCAAGGGAAGTATGCCAGAAATCTGTTGGAAAATTTTGGTATGGATCAGTGTAGATTAGTAGCGACACCTTTGCAGCAGAATCTGAAATTGAGCAGTGATGATGGCACTAAGGAGGTTGATGCCACAATGTACAGACTGCTGGTTGGCAGCTTGATATATCTTACAACAACTAGACCTGACTTGGCATACTCTGTTAGTGTATTGAGCCAATTCATGTTGAAACCGCTTGAAAGTCACTGGATAGTAGCAAAGAGCGTGTTAAGGTATCTTTGTGGTACTTTTAATTATGGTATTTTATACACTGATGTATCTGATGTTACTCTAGCAGGTTTTTCAGACTCAGACTGGGCAGGTAACCTGGATGATCAGAGGTCCATCACAGGTTACGCATTCAACATAGGCTCCAGGATCATAGCTTGGAGCAGCAAGAAGCAGAGTATTGTAGCCTTGTCTTCATGTGAAGCTGAGTATCAAGCATTATGTGCAGCAATGTGTGAAGTGATCTGGTTGAGAAGGCTCCTTAAAGATGCAGGAAAAGAACAGAAGAATCCTACTTCCATCAAAAGCGACAACCAGAGCACCATTAAATTAGCATACAATCCAATGTTTCACAAAAACACCAAACATATAGACACTCTGTTTCATTTTGTTAGAGAGAAAATACAATCAAAAGAAATCGCTGTTGAATATTGTAAAACTTGTGACAATGTGGCTGACATTTTCACAAAGCCTCTTGCACGAGTGAAATTTGAATTGTTTAGAAAGATGCTAGGAGTCCAGGAGAACCCTTTCTCCATTAAGGGGGGGAGTTAAAAATAATTAATATTATTTTTGTATTAATGGAGAAAATGGTTACATTGTTGTAACGTTCTCCCTAGTTTAGGATTAGTTCCTAAAGTTTAGGGGTTTGGGTGCAACTTCCTAATTACTAGTATTGTATTTAATGATGTAATCTTTCATTGATGAAATAGAGTGTACGAGAGTGATCTCTCTGTTTTGGTGAGTGTAGTCTCCAGGTGCAGGCCACACCTGAGAGCTACATCTCTTTCTTTTCAATTCTGTTCACATTTTATCTATTAGCACAATAGTGTTGGTTAGAATAATAGAGTTGAGCTTATTACTCTTTGGGGAGTCCTAATTTGTGAAAAATGGCTTGATATTAGAGAGCTAGATGTATTTGGAGATTCAAAAGTGATAATTGATTGGGTTCAAATGAGGTTTAACTTTGGGCTACCTTCTCTTACTCATTGGATGCATCAAATTAGAAAGTTATTTTCAGAACTTTTCAAAGATTATCCTTCTCACACATCTTAAGGGAGCAAAACCATGTGCCAAAATTCTTATCTAAGGAAGGATGTTGTGATATGTCTGGTACGATCAATTTATCTTCCTTTGACAATGGTACTTTACAAAGACCGGGTAGTATAAATTTATAAAGGATTAATGTAGACTATTTCTCAGTTTTTAGTCGGTCACAACAGATACTTAAAAAGTTATTCTTTTGATTTCGTGCAAAGAATTTTCAGATTTTTCCAGAAGGATTATTAAAGTTATGAATGTTTTTTTGAAGATAGAAAGATTTAGATAGAGAGATCTTTTGATTTGATAATCATGACCGAGTTGTATTGATGACATATGACACATTTTTTAAGGCAAAATAGTGGGGATCATAGATGTATGGGGATGAGACAGACTCTTGAATATGTAACTACTTTTCAATAATGCAAGTATGTTGGTTTTTTCTTATTGATAAACGATGTAATCTAATGATTTTAATATAAGAAATTTGATGTAATCTGATGATTTTAATATAAGAAATTTAAATTATCATTAATTTTTCTCCCTTTGTGCAAATTAGGACTTTAGCAAATAGGAATCCAAGATTGGAAGAAGAGAATATTGTTTATTAAATGAATGTCAGAAAAAACTAAAGCAAAGAATGATGGTTATTATTGAAAAATACATAATCTAATTTCATTTCAATAAATTTATAGATAAAAAAAATAACTTGGTGATTTATAAAATGTTTAAGATATTTTATTTTATATATAGTTTATTAACATCTTTGAAGTTAGTGTATTAGTACACCTTCTATCCTCTTATCTATTCAAGTGGTCCATTTCGTAATTCGATTATGGGTAGGTGCAAGTATTTGATGGTTTCTTATGATGAGATAGTGGTAATGCAAACTTGGAAAAATAGAAATATGCTACCTTGGAGAGATGATTAAAGGTACTTATGCAATAAATTTGAAGGCGTAAAATTTTGAAACGTAGGAAAATGAGTTGGCTTCGAGACTATATAGCTTTTATTTATACTAATTGTGTATAACTATGTGAATTTTGAGTATTCTCGATAATGGTATGTTATGTTTAATTCAAAGTGTAATGTATACATTTACTTTAGTGCAACCTTTGAGTATATAAATGACTGAATATTGCTATAGAAACTTGTAGAGTTTTAGAGAACATATTGTTCTTGTCGACAACTATTTTTCCAAAATTTATAAGATTATTTTTATATAATTTCTTAAATTATGAAAGTCATTATATACTTAAATTACAAGGCCATTCATTAACAAAACCTAAAAGGGTCTTAATATTATCAAATAATATTTCTTTCCTTTTTCTTTAAAATTGCAGGTCTTAATGTTCTCTAGTGCACCATTTGATTTTTACAGAATGGTTGAGGCCGCAAAAAGTTATAGCAAAAATAGACAAGGGATGTGTTTTAAGATTATGATATATGTTAAGATAAAATGTAATAAAAATGGTGAAAACTATTAATTCTTTTAGAAAATTATGTATCTAGAATCTACATAGTTAATTCTATAAGTGTATGTAGTTTCATGGTTAATGGATTTGTCTTAATTATTAAAAAAACAATGGAAAAGAAAGATGTGTGTGTGTTTTAAAAAATTTCATGTTTTGATGTATTTGCACCCAAAAGTACCATTCTCGTGTTCTTGAACCTATATGCAAAGAACCAAGTTAGGGTACATGTAGGATTACGTCCAGGAAAAAGTTTAGATTCAAAAAGGCATGTGCATGTTCCCAACACTACAAATGTGTGTGCATTTATAGCACCAACAACTCATGTGTTCTCCTAGTGCTAAAACCATGTATGTGTTTCTAGTGTTAGGAATGTGCGTGCATTTTTACAGTTAGTGACTTTGACACATGGGAAATAGTTGAGGTGGGTTTAGGGTTGGGGTGAGAGAGGGAGGTATAGAGAGGCCAAGGGGGAGAGGGAGAGAGAGAGAGAGACAAAGAGGGAGGAGGGTGGTGAAGAATGAGGTGGTGGAAAATGGTTGAGGTGGAAGGGGGGTGGGGAGGGTGAGAAATATAGAGAGAGAGAAGGGGTGGGGAGGGTGAGAAATATAGAGAGAGAGAAGGGGTGGGGAGGGTGAGAAATATATAGAGAGAGAAGGGGTGGGGAAAAATGAGTTGGTAAGTGAGGGGAGAGAGTGAGTGAGACAAGGAAAGAGGGAGAGGAAGGGATATATTTGTGGCTGACATAAGGAGGAAGAGAGTGACAAAGTTTAATGGGGTTGTTGTGAAGAAGTGGGTGAGAGAGAGAGGGGGGGGTGGGTGGGAGAAAGAGGGAGAAGATACAAGAAGAGTGAGAGATCAAGATATGATGATGGGTGGGGGGAGTGAGGAAGAGAATGAGAGGGGGAGGGAGTGAGGGAGAGAGAGTGAGAGAAGGAAAAATAGAGAAGGATAAAAGGGAAGAGAGAGGGGGGGGGGGAGGGGAGCTTGGAGGGCGATTTTTGTGAAGCACAAACTAAGGGAGAGATATAGAAATAAAAGAAGGGGGAGGCAGAGGAGGAAAAAGAGAGAGAGGAAGAGGGAGAATGATAGAGAGAGTGAGATAGAAATAGAGTTGGAGGGTAAAGAGAGAGGGAGGGAGACGAGGGAGAGAATGAAAGGGATGGTGGGGGACTAGAGAGAGATAGTGATGGCTTGATTAACTATAAAATTTGTGTAAATTTTGATTCATTTTGATTTTATATGGTTTGGTTTCATTATGATTGTATTTAAACTTTTAAACTTTTATATTGATTTGGATTCAAATTCATTCTGGTTAACATATGTTTTGGATTTATAATGACTGTAATTTTTCTTTTTATATTTTACATTGATTTAATCTATTTTGATGGTGAAGCACAAATTGTGAAATTTGGTTGTGGAGCTCTCATTTGGGTGAGAAAAACACGTAGGGGCATATTTTCTGGTTTGGTGGAGATTGTACTAACACTAGAGTTGAAGTCTTATCTCTGTGAGGCTTGTTGTACAATGCCAAGAGACTAAATTTAGAAAATATTTCCATATATGGTGATGCAAGGGTTATTATAGAATGGTCAACCAGTAACGCAAAAATTACTTCTCCAAATGTGGCTAAATGGATACTATGCATTTAGAAACTAAAAGAAACATTTTCATTCATCTCTTTTGAGCATGTTTACAGGGAGTTAAACGCCATGGTGGATACACTATCAAACCAAGGTCTAATTGCTACCCGAGGATTTTTCACTATTGTTATCTTCTTAATGGAAAGGTTCAGGATGAAGGCCCCTTCCCTATATGCTTAAGACTCTCCCAATCCTGTATATGGGAATACCTTTTCCAGATTTTGATTTTTTATCATTTTAACATGGACAAAATCTCTGCTTATTGATACATGGGAGTATATGTTTTGGAATGTGATTATATATATATTAGGAATCTTAGTATTTTCATACTACGATAATCTGGGGTTGTTCCCGTATCTTATGTAGAGATGTTGGATCATGTTATGGTGTTTTGGTTGATCAAGGAATAATGACATATGATGAATTTTGGAAATATGTATTGTGTACTTGATTTTTAATATGAAATATAAAAAGTTATGCTGTTATGTTGATTGTGGTTCAATTTAATAAACTTGGCATAGGTGATTTAAGCTCCTCCATAATGAAATTTTATAAAGATTACTATGTTGTAGGCATGGTTTATACTGGAATTGGGCTTGAGGAATTTATATTTTCAATCAAATGAATGGTTGAGATTTCAAGCCAAGTGAATATTTTTCGTCTAATCCATGATCCAATGGACAAGATGAAAGGACTATTGAAGGTTTTTTAGTTTCTTAGGTCTGCTCATGTCTTTAATTCATTAAAAAATAATTGGTGAAACATGGTGATTTAGGTGGCTCCAGAGACACACAGAGGACAAAGTGGGCTTATGGAAGCTCAAAAATCAAGGTGTTTGGATTATGCTCGAAGTAGCTTCATGTTAAATATCTCTTCATCATGATCGTGGTGGTGTGAATGGTTCATCAATCCGAGTCCGGATGAGGAAGATAGAGGCAGTAAAAGTTTTGGTTGATTTTTGCATACTGGGCAAGTTAATGGAGACACAATTTGGACTTTTTCCGGCAGACGGAATCCAACCAACTCTAGCCAGATTCTGGGCAAAATTGTTGCCTTGTTAAAATGTCTCCTTCGGCCTAAGATCCAAATTTTCAAAAATGCCATTTTGTTGTTAATAACACAAAAAATTATTTAAAAAAGGGGTGGCGGGCCACCAACCCTGCCACCTGAATCCTTCAAGGTAATTAATGACCCTCGCCCCTCTCCCCATACCACAAAATTCATAAGGAGGGTCGTTACCATGCATGCATAATAAAGGTGGGTTGACCCTTAGGATGTGTTGGCTTGTTACGGCCTGACCCAGGTTCAGAGGTGATTTATCCAAAAAAATCCCGGTACTACTGGCCCTTTTGGCAATAGTCCACGGAGCGTGGACTAAGGTCTCACCTGAAGTAGTATGGGAGGGTTCAAGAACTAGGTTTCCACACCCTGGAGATGTCTGATGAGTTCAAGTGGTTTGCAGTTCTGCCTTGCGCGCACATCGCTATGCACACTTACCCGTACCTCGCAGCCTATGATGTGGCCTTCCCACAGCCCTACTCAGGGGTCGAACGATATTATTACCAAAGCCCTTACTAGTATTCCACCGTTAGTTGATTAACTTATCTTATTTGCATGTGTAAAGTATACTTAGCAATATAAATCATTCATACAAGTGCGCGCAGTAAATAAATAGTATATTTGTAATTGATATGCAACAAGTAATAACTCAAGAACAGATACACAAAACTTGGATAAAACTTCTCTTTATTATTCTCTTCTTCGGTTACAGACTCGACTCTACCCTGCACACTCAGCTACAGGGGTCCGCGCACTCAACTGCGGACAACTAGGCCTCTGTGCACTCAGCTGTAGAGCCTTCTCCTACCCTATGACCCAAGATACACTTAGACACTTGCTTTGTGCTTCTACTTCCCTATATCATACTTCACTCTCCTTCCTTCTTACACTTAGAGCCTCACTCTATTTATACAATCCCATGGTCTGCGAACCATGGGTAGGCCGACATTACATTACAAACTAGGGTGGACAACCCTATGACTCTAACATACTTCTGTGCTCGCAATTTGCAGGGCTTTACAACATCATTCGGTCAACAAATGGGCTTTGAGCCCTAAAACATGCCGCAGGGGGATTCCATGCCCAACAGGCCCCCAACACAAACATCATGACTCGCCCTCGAGTCACTATGTTGGTGCAGCGATCTTGGCACAAAGTTCCTCCAACTATCCTCGAACTGTGCTGATGTTAGCAGTGCACTACGTCGTGGCTTGCTGAATCTCTTGCATCCTCTTTTCTGAGACCTCCGTCTTTAGAGTGCTTCTCTACATTAACATGTGCATCCCTTGTATGGGCGCCAACTTTCCTTCGATGTTTGTTGTGATAGTGAAAGCCTTGTTGATCCACGGTTGGATGCGCGCTTTGAGAGCTGCCTCCTTATGTCGCGTTGCGTCCACATGTTCCTTCAGTGCCTTGGCTTGCTATAGAGTGAGGACTACTGTCTGTGTAGTTCCTCTGACAATGTCGTTGCTGCTGAAGTTCTTGTTCCTCTGTCTCTAAGAGCTGGATGTTGGGGTCCTCCTGCAGATTTGTGAGGACCTCAAGTCTTACTCCAACAAAGTGGTACAGTCTTGCATTGCACCTCCAATTTCTTCAAATCCCATTGCAATAACGCTAGCATGCTATTCTCGGACCTCCGAGGGAGTGGAAGGCTACACCTTTAGCCACAGCATGATGATTTGAAGATTCAGCTCCAGCTAAACCTTGGTGGTTTCTTCTCTAGCCTCGCAGACTCCAGTTTCCAACTTGTGAATCCATACCTCTACTGGTAGATTTGCTGGGATGGCTAGCTTCGGGATGCATCGACAAGCATCATCTACCACCTACACCAATTGTTGGTTCTGTGACACCAATTCGTTGCGCTGCAGACTGAGCTGCTCCATGTTGATCTTTTGTTCGCTGAGAACTTGGATCGCGCAGCTCTCCCTAGCACGCAACTCTTCCGTTATCCCATCCTGTAGCAGATACAATGTCTCTCGTAGAAGGGCAACCAAATTAAGGCCAAGGTCTTTGATCATGTTAACTGCAAATTTGTCGGTCTCATTTGCTGCTACTAGGGCTCCTTCTGGTAACGCTATGATGTTTTCCATCCGTGTGCGTAGCATTTGCTCTGCTGCCAAGGATCCTGCTACGAGGTGGGTCGAAAGGGTACCCACTTGAGGGGGCCGCACCTGTAACTCCTTTAGATGCGCCCTGAGGGCCCCCAACATAGTTTGGTGCTCCTACTTTAACTCCTAAAGGGCCTCATTGGTAACATTGTGAACTGTATTTCTGATGTCATGGAGGTCACCTTTGGTTAAGGTGATCGGTTCAGTGGCCAACTTCGAGGCCTAGACCTTCTTCCGCGGTCTTGTTCTCTCTGCCATGTGTGGGCACTTTAGTTGTGTGGATGTGGTCCCTAGATCTGCACTCCCTTCTGCTGTTTCTGCTTCCTTTGCTTCCTGCCCTTGTGAGGACGTTGCTTGGCCCTCATCCACCTTCGTTGTTGCTTCTTTTGCTGCCTCTATTGTCACTGCTGCTTCTGCAGCCTTTTTCTACTCTACGGATTTCTATGTCACTTCCCACGCTACCCTTTCCTTAGTTGCGGTGTTTTCCTACCACCTTTTCTCGGCCAATTATGTGATGCACAACTTGGCATCATCCTCCTTCTTCTGCGCTGCCACCTTCTCAAGTTTTTCCAGGTCTAGGGCACACCATTCCAGAGGCCATGTCTCAAAGACAGTGAAGATGTTTTCGTCAGTGGCTATAAACGGGAGCTTTTTGCACTGCTTTATTGTATCCTTGTGTGCCCTGATGTATAGATTATACATGATGGCTTTGAATTCTGCAAAACTCTGCAGACTGATGTACACCATAGGCGACAAGTGTGGTCGCCGATTGATCCACATCCGGATGCTCATCTCCACAAGCACCCAAAATATTTTGGTGTCGCGTATCTGTTTTGCATCCTTTATGGCCCAGAGCGAAGCATACTTCATGCCTCCGATAATTCTCTATTAATGCTGGGGAATTGACTGTCCTCCGGAAGTTCCCTCGCTACAAGCATTATGAATAACAAAAACCACACGTAGTGAAAGGTTTTACCTTACTCCTGGGCTTCGCGACAATTCTACAAAAATTCCTCGCAGAGTAATTTGGACCAGTTGAATTGGACCCCCTCCATGCACTGCTTTGCTAGTGCAACCACTGGCACCGGTACCTCATCGGCACAACACTTCCTCATAACTTTGTCAGCCAGGAGTTGGGTTGCTACACGTACCCCTTTGTCCTTGATGCTAGAGATGGTGTAGCCCCTCTTCTTCTTCTCCATCTTGTATTTTGTCTTCATGGCTTCTGAAAGGGCCAAATAACTGCTCTTTCCTTCGGCTATGGTTGCGGGGTCCTTTCCTTTGTAGGGGAGCTAAGAAATGCGGTGAATGAGGTCTGCAGTGATGGGAATAGGCTCCTCTAGCCATAGATACCCATCATGCACTAGGCAGAGCAGCTGCCTGATGACAAAAATGGTGATGGGCGCGTGGTGGAAATGCGGTATCCATAGTAAGTGCAACAACTCATCCTTTTCCATACTGTGCAGCCACTTCCGTGGCTCTAACGTTGCCACCACCCGCTAAGTGTTCTACTTAATTAGGTTCCTAGTCTCTAGGTGAGGGAACTTCTCGTGGCCAGCAAGGTCCCAGTCTTCAAACTTCATTGTTGGCACGCGGCCCAGGTGCATGCCTCCAAACACTATGTCATCGGGGAGGAGCAGAATCTGGAGTGAACTCTTGATTTTGTCTAGGTCCTTTGGCACTTTAGCCTTCCCTTTTCGTGGAGGGACATACACGGGCAGTTTTTTTGCAGAGCGTATAGGTTGAGTATCCTCCTCCATATCTTCATCTTCTTCTGTTGTGATGGTCAGGGCCTGCAAATCTTCTTCTTCCTCATCTATGTCAATCGTGATAGATTTCCATTTTTCTGCCATTGATAGCTTGTTGCGTAGTGGGTTCCTCAGGGACATGCATATGGGGGCCATTGCTTGTTTATCTTTCTTGGGCCTCGGCGTTCATGGTGATTTGGGGATTTATGTCACAGCCCCAACACCTTCTAGAACATCCTCCACCATTGGGGTCTGCGCGGCCTCACCGCGGTTACCTCTTCAATCCCAAACCATCCTTAGTGGTTGTCATCGTAGCTAGGTTGTATTTTGTCACTCGCGAACTTAGGGGCTCAATTATCGCTCAGCTCTCAACGCTCGGTTATCTTCTCACTCAATTCTCAGATGACCAAGTGTTGTTCACTGGCCAACCCTTTGTGTTTTATAGCATCTTTTGAATTCGAATTCGATGGTTCCCCCCACTTTCGGGCCATTAATGCTTTCTTGGTGGCAGATTTTCCCAAATTTTGCCCATAAATCGCGTCTTAAATGCCTGTCGCCCACTCCATTCGGCCTCAAATCGAACATCCCATCGTGAATAGTGACACCAACCGTCGCTTCCAGCCAATCCATGCGGCAGCGCAGCCCTTCGTGCATGGTCGCAGACCTTGTGACGCTCTTCTTCTGCGCGCATTCCCAATATCGTGCAGCTTCTCGATAGAGTAGTTTATAGTCTCGCACTTCCTTTGAACTGCCTGAAGCGCTAAGACTATTCTTCCTGTAGCTAGTTAGGTGGTCGCACCACCCATGTGGTGCTCCATCCTATCCTTCGTCCTGGTTCACAGAGAATCCACACCATCTATTGTTGTGATCGGCATCACACACTTTACTACTCACAACGCGCTACCCTGGTCACTACGTTTGGTGATATGTGGTCCAAGCCAAGGCAGAAGACTAACCAGTTCACAGTGATAGTTCTCCCACTTGTCAGTATGATCATATGCACCTTGCCTTACCATCCTCAGTTTTTCAACGAGAAATTCTTCCTTTATTTCATCTTCCATCTTCTTGACCTCCGCGTCCATCAAAGCGCTTTTCTCCCTTAGCCATACCCGATCTTTTTCAAGTTCGCGAAGTCTAAGGTTTCCCTTGTCAGATTTCTTCCTCAAGTCTTATGTGTTCTGTTTCTTGCGGCTGTGTGATCCCTTCATTCCGGGCTTCGCAGACTTTCGTATCCATAGGTGCTACTCTGCACGGACTAGGCTTCGCATGCTCGTAAGGGATTATATCCCCTGCTTCATACTTCAGCTTCGGAAGTGCTTGCATGGTCAGGGTCTTGCACATGGTCCTATAAGCCCATATAACCACTAGTACGCACAGGTCCTAGTTAGTGTCTCACATGGTGGACCGTGTTCAGCACTTTTCATGCCTTGTTAAAAGCTTCTCTGTGTCTAATCTCTGGCACGCTTGGTCTTAGCATACTTCATCATTCGCACCCCCGTCTTGCCTGCTCCTGCTTGTTATTCATGTTTCCTATCATGAGGATAGTGTGCATTCGTGCAGGTTGCATATCATACGCCTGTACCCATCTGGAGAGGTGGGCGCGCATGTTGTTTCCCCCTTCATACCCAGCTTCCATCCACAACTGAGGCTTTTGAACTATATAAGCATCATTCTTCTGTAGTCACGCGAGTTCTCAAAACTCTTTTGATGCGTACCCCACCATCTTGCGGGCGTAGCACACAGTTCCCATTTCAGAGCGTCAAAGCATTGCTTTTCTGGCACCTATTTTTCAAATTTGTTCAGGAAGTCATCCACCATTGTCAACCCACCATACATGGGCAATTCCCTTACCTTTGTTGTCACCCAGCGTAGTGATCTTACCATCATGTTGCAATTGAGCGTGGTTACCTCGTGTAACCTATTCTGCCATCGTTCTATATCCTCATCTGAATCTGATGTGCAAGAGCTTTCGTGCTACCATGAAATCTTGCCATTTGCAGTTGGATTCACCCAATCCTGTTCTTGGGTAGTTATATTGTAGATATAGTCTAGATATTCGTCACTCTCATCGTCACCCACTGTATTCGTGTAGCGCGATCCTTCCCCAGGGTCTAAAGGTACCACTACACGCAGTGTCTTTTTCTCAAAAATCATTTTGCGCTTCTTTAGATTTATCACTCCGTTCATATCAGTGGCCCTATCTATTCCCAGTAGCACAGGATAGGGATTGATGTTATCAACAATCTCTATCACTTCAAAATCTGCAAGCACGCTCGTGCCTTCAATATCTTATTCCCTGCAATCTTCCCATCGGTAGGATCTTCTGTTGGTTAGCCATTCACAATTGAATAGGAGACCATTGCAACACTGGCCTGCCCATGCGCTCCCATGTCTGCTTTGGCAGTATGTTCACGTCCAATCCTAGATCCAAAATCACTTGATCCATTTCATATTCCTCGATTTGCGCAATCAATCTCATCTCCCTTCATGTTCGCATTGTGTACTTCTTGAGCTTCCAGACTATGCGCAGTTCTCCTGACCTAACACACCTAGTGATGAGTTCCTGCAATCCCTTCACACCCTTGTTTTTGCGTAGCCGCTTCATGCATGTCTCTAGAAAGGTAGTAAGCATTGATGGGTCCATCTTCAGTTCTATTTGGTCTTTACTGCTTGAAGTGGAGGCCTCCATGAAGCTCTTCTTAGCTTCCATGAATGTCTCCTTTGCGAAGTCCAAATTTAACCATGGTTGCTTTGTAGGAGCCTTGCAAACCCAAACACTCTCTTCAGGTTGCTTGCCCTTGTCATATCCTGTCGTAATACCACTTTGGAGCATGATGTTTACATTCAGGTCCTCTTCACGTGGCTCAAACCTCATCATTTGTAGGTTCTGAGTTGGGGTAGGCTGGAGTATTCCTTTATTGCACAACCTCGCTATCAGTGTAGGGCATTCCTCTGTCTCATGATAAAACTAGGTACAATATAAACATGATGCTCTCGTCGGATTTGTACAATTGCAGGCATAATTCCCTGGTCCTCCGCATTTGTAACAAATCAGCTGTTCGCGACCCCTTCTTGGTCCCATTCCACCTTGACCTCCTCCGCACCCCTGAAATCTAGTGCACACCATCCCTGCATTTTGATTGAGGGCTCTCGTTTCGGTCTAAACTCTATAGGCAGGAGTCTGATCCATCATCAGTTCATAACTTCTATAGGTGCGTTCATCATGGCCTACTGATCTGCAGAAATTACAGAACAATTGATTGGATGTCAGCGTATACTTTTGTAATAGGTGACAGTTATCTGTAGCGTGCTTCCCTCCTATCTAACAAATAGCACACCATAATGCAGGTGCCGCGCTTGGTCCTACTTGTGCCTCTGGTCTTAATGGCATCGGCCCTCCTCTTGCTAGGTAGTTCACGAAAACTAGACAATGGTCCTTGTCATGCCCCTAGCCTTTGCATTTTATGCACCATACCTCCTCGCACACTTCTGGGTGAGTTGTCTTGTCCTATTTCAAACTCTGCATTTCTAGACACAAATTTTTCAGTTGCACATGGATTTTTTGGACTCCTAGGCCAGGATATTGTATCGGGGTCTCGTGCAGTCTCATTTCAATCTCCAAAGCTTTGGCCTAGGTGGATAACTTCTACCCTAACGACGCGGTCCTTAGATGCGGTTTTAGTGATGCTATAAACCATGCGCAGTGTTGTCCATCCGTCAAGGTCATGTTGGCTTCACGAATCATACCCTTCAGTCTTTGATTCAGCTCCCAAGGGGCCTCGCTTGGAAGCATCAAAATTTCCTTAAACCCGATAATCGACTGTGTCTCTGACTTTGGCCTCCTAAATTCCCTATTTAGCGCAGCCTGGATATCTGCCATCCCTGCATTTGGATGGTCATTAGAATGATTAATGTACCATGTCAGTGCATGATCCTGCAGCGCGCTTACCAATGTTACCTTCTTTATATTTTCATCCACGACTCCTTGTGCTTCCCATACAGCTTTTACTACGAACCAAAATTGGTCCGGATTTTCGTTCCTTACTCCTTTGAACACTGGAAATTTTATCGCGCTCACCATATTGAACTATGGTGGTTGTGGAGGTGGTGTTAGTGGAGATGGGGGTGAATATGGTGAAACCAGTGGTGGTGTAGGTGGAGGTGGTATGCGTGGAATTCGTTGCCTTATCAGACTAATTGCACTTCTTGGTGAAACTTTCGTGAGCTCTTCCTCGCTTTCTCGCCGAGGCGAAATCAAGGGGCTAGTTTATATCTCTGCGCTACCTTTGTTTCTATAGATCCTCCCACTTCGTGTAGCCCCAAACATCAATTTATTCGCATAACCCACTTTTCACACAGTAGCATTTTAATCCAAGTGTTCAAAGATTTAATGTACTTACCTTGCAGTCCTTTGAGGAAGTGTCGTTCCACCTCGTTGTAGCTGATTGATGTGTCTACCGCGAATTCGGTGATAAACCCTCCTATAATTCGATCGTGCCAATGGTCCACAACACATGCAATCTTATCTTCCGATGCTTCTAGTCTGCGCACCAATTCTAGAGTCCACACAATCAGTTTGTCAAGCCTACACCTTCCTTGACTCTCTGCTAGTTTCGTGATCCACTCATACAACACAGAGGGGAAGGATGCAAAAAAAAATTGGTGGATTTCCGTATATAAGTAGCACTCTAACCACTGTTCCTTCGATACTCGCGGATTCCTATTTTCCTGCGCCACAAACTTGTGAATTTTTCTGTCCAACCACCCTTCAATTTCTTTATTTGTCAGATTCCAATCACACGACATCAGACATCCCTTATGCAGATCCCAGTCCCAGCAATGGAACCATTTGTTGGCTTGTTGGGGCCTGACCCAAGTTTAGAGGTGATTTAGCCAAACAAATCCTAGTACTATTGGCCCTTTCGGCAACAGTCCGCGGAGCGCGGACTGAGGTCTCGCCCGATGATCTGATAATGAGATATAAGACAATAATAAGGCATTACAGACCTATGTGCATGGATTTGTCTATGTCATTTTATGCAATGGATTGATAAGATTACGAAGTGCACAGAAAATGAATCAGTAAAACAAAACATAATAGGAAACACATAACACAACAAAATTAATAAGGAGTTCACCTAATACTCTTGGGCTACATCTCCTGGTCTAGCCTTCAGCGGCAGCCTCTCTATTATGTCTTCATCAGAGTTTGTTTTACAATAGTGAGCTCAATTTGAGCCTCACACACAATAGAATACAATAATAAGAGCTTTACTTGAACCTCTCAAGTTTTCTATGAGTACAAAAACTCCCTTAGTGCTCTCAGTCTCTATGCTAACTATGTCTCAACATTTTCTTGTAATATTGCTTGCCTATTTACTCTCTGTCTATGGCCTTTAAAGCCAACCGCGCTGCTTGTTCGTTTCATATCCTCAGCTCTTAGTCTCCCCGGCCTCTGAAACCTTTGAAATTGTCACGCTCTGTTTCCATAGTGAAAATGCATTTTAGCAGAGAAATTCCGCCAATACTTAATATATCGGACTTTAAAAGTCCTTCAATACACTTCATTCCCTATCAGGTCTGCCTATCGGTCGTTGTCGCTTATTGCAATGGCTCTATCCCTCTGTTTCATAAATACATTAAAAATCACAAAAATGCATTGAAAAAGGCTCTTCCCCGGACTTGAAATCATATGTAATAGCCTTAAGATACCTTTTCGGGTCTGACTTATCACATCGACATTCTCCCCTTCGCATTTCGTTTAATAAACGAAATTGCAAAAATGCATTAAAACATGGTTTTTGGCGGACTTCAAAATCCCTACAATCTAGCTCATAATCTCGTCAGGTCCGTCCATCGGATCGCATATACGTATATACACATACCCCCACTCTTGTGGATCTGCCGATTACAATATGACAATGCAACGTGAGCCGTCGATCTGCGTGCTTGGTCGACGGTCCTTCTTGACCTCGCCAATCGCTATTGCATCGCTTATAAGTTCCCCGCCGATCATAGTCGCAACTCTTATGTGGGCTCTGTCGATAACGCCGATAGCCACCGCCGATGGCAATCTGCCGATCGGATCTGGACCATTGATAGGCCAGATGTGACGGCTACTGTGTATCCCACTATTCTACCTCCGATAGCTCCTTTTTATTTGTTTTCACGGGTTTTGGGCCTCCCAATATTGTTTCTCTGCCCTGCTAAGGGTGTCCATATTTCAATTTTTTCGATCCTTTAAAGGATTTTGGCCCTTGGGCATGATTTTTAAAAGTTTCATGAAGACTTAGAGGGAATTCTTGGATCCATTTGGATCACGCCTTCCCACTGAAAAAGGATTTTGGACCACCAAAAGCATCAATCAAGTGAGGATATAGCTGCCTCACTTGTCCAATATCTATCCATTTTGCATTGCTAGGTTTTGAACCTTTGAGCTCAATCCTTAGGGACTCAACATCTCCTTTGTGCGTTGTCCTCACCTTCCTATCTAGAACTGTATCTTCTTGTAGGTCATTGAGGTATTCAGGCAACAGATCATCAATGGAAGGCAATTGAGTTTGCTCTTCAGGATCTTCAATTAATGAAGGTTCAAACAATCTTAAGTTTTCTGCATTTACTACTGAATAGATGTGCATGTATGCTGGCAGATCAAGGCAGAAAGCATTCTCACCAATTTTCTCAAGTACCTTAAAAGGCCCATACCTTATTGGCTTTAGTTTCTTTCCTTCACTTTGCATTCTGTCCTTACTGATATACAGCCAGACTTGATCACCAACCTGGAAGTTGTGCTCCATCTGATGTTTATCATGCCTTGCCTTGTATTTGGCTTGGTTCTTTTCCTGCTGTTCCTGCATTTCCTGGTGAATTTCTTGGATCTGTTCAATGAATCTGGTTGCTTTGTCCACACCACTGTGTCTAGCAACTGCTATGTCTTTTTCAAAGACAAAATCCAAGGGAGTCCTTGGTATGAAACCAAAACAGGTCTGAAAAGCAGATCTCTGTGTAGAAGAATGTTTAGCGCGGCTGTAAGCATGTTGCACATAACATAAGTGTTCATATCAAAGGTTGGGATGCTTGCTGCAATAACCCCTGAGCAACTAGATCACTGCCCTGTTGACTACCTCTGTTTGGCCATTTATTTGTGGATGGAAGGCTGTGCTTTTCTTCAGCCTGGTGTCCATTAATTCCCACAGACTTGACCAAAACTTCCCAATAAATCAAGAGTCTTGATCAGATGCTATGGAAGTGGCTAACCCAAAATGCACCCAAACATGCTGAAAGAACAATTTCATTGTTTATTCAGTTGTAATCTGCTTGTTACAAGGTATTACAATAGACATTTTGCTGAACCTGTCCACAATAACATATAAATAGTCATGTCCCTTTCTAGATTTTGGAAATCCCCCAACAAAGTCCATGGAAACACTTTCCCAAGGATGGGAAGGGACTGGCAGTGGAGTTTACAAGCCTAGTTTTCTATTGCTGGGTTTGCTTTTAGCACACATGGTACACCCTCTTACATATCTAGAAACTGTTTCATGCATTTTTGGCCAATAGCAGTATCTTTGTAGTTGTGCAATTATTTTTCTTACCCCAAAATGACCTGATATCAGAGAAGTATGTGCTTCCCTAATTATATTAATTCTCTCTGTTTGTGGAATGCGTAGCTTTCCCAAATGATACAACAGTCGGTCCTTAACATAGTAATCAAATTCTTCTACCTTTTTTCCATTACTTAAAGTTGCATATATGTCTTTAAAGTCTATATCTTGAGCATATTGTTCAATGTAGCTTTCATGCATTACTGAGTTATGCTTAAGTATAGTAGATGCATTTATGATTGGTCTGGACAACATATCTACAACTTTATTGTCTATGCCCTTCTTATATCTGATGACTAAATGAAACTGTTGTAGGAAACCCATCCACCTATAGTGTCTTGACTGCTGCAATTTAGTTTGTGAGTGCAAATACTGAAGTGGCTAATGATCTATATGTATTATTATTTCTTTGCCCATTAATTAATGTTTCCACTTCTTCACACTCTGAACTAATGCATGCAATTCTTTATCATATGTAGGATAATTAACTACTGCAGAATTAAAAATCTCACAATGGTGGCATATGGGTTTACCATGTTGCATCAACACTGCTCCCATGGCATAATAACTGGCATCAGTTTTGATCTCAAATGGTTGTTGAAGATTTGGCAATGCCAGTACTAGTGCTGTACTAATTTTTTCTTTCAAGGTGTCAAAGGCTTTCTGCTGTTTGCCTCCCCACTGAAACACCTTGTTCAATCCTGTCAATGCATGTAAAGGAGCTACAATTAAGGAAAAGTTAGCAATAAAATTTCCCCAATATTGTGCTTCCCCTAAGAAGCTTCTAACTTCTGTAGCAGACTTGGGCTTAGGCTAATTTACAATGACTGCAACCTTAGAGGGATTTATCTTCAATTCACCACCCCCTATGATATGACCCAAATAATTCAAAGATGCTTTACCAAATTCACATTTTGATAATTTAACATAGAGATTTTCCTTTTTCAAAACATCTAGAGTTCGCTTCACATGCTTCAAATGTTCTTCACATGTTTTACTAAATATAAGAATGTCATTCAAATACACAATTACAAAATCATCAATAAAAGGCTTGAGTACATCATTCATCACTGTCATGAAAGTGGCAGGAGCATTAGTCAAGCCAAAAGGCATAACTAGCCATTCATACAACCCTTGCTTTTTTTGAAAGCAGTCTTCCATGAATCTTTCTCTACTACTCTGACCTGATGGTAACCACTATGTAGGTCCAACTTGGAAAAGTAAATAGCCTCTTTCAGCTGATCGAATAGATCTTCAATGCGAGGAAGGGGATAACGATTCTTGATCGTTATTTATTTAGTGCTTGGTAATCAATGCACATCCTCCATGAACCATCTTTCTTCCTCACCAACATGATTGGAGATCCACATGGTGATGTGCTTGGTCTTATGAACCCTTTCTTGAGCAACTCCTGTACCTGCTTCTTGATTTCTGCATTCTCTAAAGCGAATAACCTGTACATTCCGATGTTAGGCAATGGAGCATCTTGCTGCAAATTAATATCATGTATAATTTCCCTTTTGGGTAGCAGACCTTTCGGTTCTTGAAATAAGATATCATATTCTAAAACAAATTTTTCTAAATCAGCTTGTTGTTTAGCATCACAGCCTTCAAATACATTGGTTTTATTAGGTTTCTTTTCCTTTACAACCATCAGTAAAAATTGCTTGCATGAATTTACAATTATTTTCATCTACCCTGAGTTTATGAGAATATAATTATTCTTGAGTTTATGAGCTCTTACACTGTATTTGATTCCATCTTTAATGAGTTGATACTTATTTTCAGCTCTATAGAATATGGATTTTCTATCATACGAGTAAGGACTTCCTAAAACAATTCCACATATATCCAAGGGAACAATATCTAACTCAACCTCATCCAGAAATGCTGACCCAAAATAAAACCTAAGTTTACATTGTATAATCACTTGTATTTTTGCTTTATCACATACCCAACCTAATGGATATGGCTTCTTGTGAGGTGTGGTTAGCAATCCCAATTTCTTTACAATTGCTTTAGAAATTAAGTTTACTTGTGAGCCACTATCAAACAAAGTATCAATCTTTTGATGCTTGGAAATAACTCTAATGTGAAAAAGCTCATGTCTTTTCCTCTCATTTTCTTCACTATCAATAGTTTGGGCAGAATTATTAGTAGATGCTTCAAAATTTTTACCTTTTATACCTGTGGCTGCGACTATTGTTTCATCACTTGAGTCTGACCCCAAATCTTTTTGTATGGCAGCAACAATCTTCTTCTTTTTGCCATCGAACTCCTTGGGTTTCAGCTCCAGATGCAAAGACCAACAATGTTCTTCATCATGTCCATCCTTCTTGCAGTGAGTGCATGAAGGTTTGGCCTTTTGTACAACATTTTCCTTCCTCTCTTTCCATTTCTGCTTCTTCTTTTCGTTGTTCCTGCTTGCTGTGGGTTTTGATGATCCCCAATCTCTGGGTTCACATTCTTGCCTCTAGCCTCTAGATGGGTAGCTTAGACAGATACCTCATCTATGCTAGTAGGGTTAAACATGAGAATGGTATGTCTCAAATAACTGTGTAAACCACCTATATACTTCAGGAAAGTTTCAGGTGAGTCTAAAGAAATGCATAGAATCAAAGCTCAAATTCTAAACTCTTGGGTGTAACTTTTTACACTTTGCCCTTTTAATTGGCGAAGAGTTTTCCAACTCATCATAGCTTGTTGCATATAAGCTAGTGGATATAATTGTTTTTTAATTGCATAAACAAATTCACTCCAGACAGAAAGAATTTTACCATGCTTCTTCAAGTCAGCTTGTGTTCTGCCTTCCCACCATACCAAGGCAGTTCCTCCAAGGTGTAGGCTGGCCAGCTGAATTTTACTTCTGTCTGAGTCAATATTCTGCACCTTGCAATACACATCAATCTGTCTGATCCAGTTATCTAGCTTCTCTGCATTCAACTTTCCATCATAAACAGGCAAATCAAATTTAACATATAATTTAATCAAAGTTTTTTTCTTCTTTTTATTTTCAGGGCTATCAGGAGGTGTGGACAGAGGAACCTCTTTTCCTTTCCCTTTGCCTTTAGAATGGCCATCTATAAGAGATTCTTCTATTCCTTTGTCTTTTTTGGAAGTGGAAGAACCTTCACTTCGACCTTTCTTAAATTCTCTATACATTTCTTCTACCATGGCCCTCATGGTCATGGAACTGTCCATGAACTAAGTGTTTGATTCCAAGGGAGTTTCTTCTGACATTTTCCTCTTAGGATAGACTCTACCAATTTCTAGGTTAGTTTCAACCAATCCTCCTTCTTCTAAATTAAGCTTTGATCTAGTTATCATTCACTAACAATCCAGCACAAGATTGTCTAACCTTAGAAACCTAAAGCTCTGATACCACTTGAACTGATATGAGATCTAAGACAATAATAAGGTATTACAGAACTATGTGCATGGATTTGTCTATGTCATTTTATGCAATGGATCGATAAGATTGCGAAATGCACAGACAATGAAGCAGTAAAACAAAACATAATAGTCAACACATAACATAGCAAAATTAATAAGGATTTCACCCAATACTCTTGGGCTACATCTCCTGGTCCAGTCTTCAATGGTGGCCTCTCTATTATGTCTTCAGCAGAGTTCTTTTTACAATAGTGAGCTCACTTTGAGCCTCACACACAACAGAATACAATAATAATAGCTTTAATTGAACCTCTCAAGTTTTCTATGAGTACACATACTCCCTCAGTGGTCTCTGTCTCTTTGCTAACTCTATCTCGGCATTTTCCTGCAATAATGCCTCCCTGTTTGCTCTCTGTCTGTGGCTTTTAAAGCCAACCGCATTGCCTGTTCGTTTCATATCCTCGACTCTTAGTCTCCCCAGGCTTTGAAACCTTTGAAACTGTTGCGCTTTGTTTCCACAGTGAAAATGCATTTTAATAGAGAAATTCTGCCAATACTCAATATATCGGACTTTAAAAGTCCTTCAATACACTTCATTCCCCTATCGGGTCCGCCTATTGGTCATTGTCGCTTATCGCAATGGCTCTGTCCCTCTGTTTCGTAAATACATTAAAAATTGCGAAAACACATTGGAAAAGGCTCTTCCCCGTAATTGAAATCATATGTAATAACCTTAATATACCCTTTCAGGTCTGGCCTATCGCATCGACTCTCTCCCCTTCGCATTTCTTTTAACAAATGAAACTGCGGAAATACATTAAAACATGGTGTTTGGTGGACTTCAAAATCCCCGCCATCCGGCTCATAATCTCATCGGGTCCATCCATCGGATCACATATATGTATATATACATACCCCTGCTCCTGTGGATCTGCTGATTGCTATCTGGCGATGTAACGTGAGCCGTCGATCTGCGTGCTTGATCAACGGTCCTCATTGACCCCGCCAATCGTTATCGCATCACTTATAAGTTCCCCGCTGATCGCAATCGCAACTCTTATATGGGCTCTTCTAATAGCGCCGATAGCCACCGCCAATAGCGATCCACTGATCGGATCTGGACCATTGATCGGCCAAATCCGACGGTTACTGTGTATCCCATTGTTCCACCTCTTATAACTCCTTTTTCTTCATTTTCACGAGTTTTGGGCCTCCCGATAGTGTTTCTCCGCCCTGCTAAGGGTGTCCCTCTTTCGATTTTTTGGATCCTTTAAAGGATTTTGGGCTTTTGGCATGATTTTAAAAGTTTCACGAAGACTTAGAGGGAATTATTAGATCCATTTGGATCACCTGAAGTAGTATGGGAGGGTGCTAGAACCAGGTTTCCGCACCCTGGAGATATCTGATGAGTTCAAGTGGTTTGCAGTTCGGCCCTGCGCGCACGTCACTATGCGCACTTGCACGTACCTTGCAACCTATGATGCGGCCTTCGCACAACCCTACTCGGGGACGGAATGCTGTTATTACCCAAGTCCTTACTAGTATTCCACCGTTAGTTGATTAACTTAGCTTATTTGCATGTGTAAAGTATACTTAGCAATATAAATCATTCATACAAGTGTGCAATATAAATAAATAGTATATTTTCAATTGATATCGAATGTGTAATAACTCAAGAACATATACACAAAATTTGGATAAAACTTCCCTTTATTATTCTCTTCTTCGGTTATAGACTCGACTCTGCCCTACGCACTCAACTCCAAGGGTCCATGCACTCAGCTGTAGACAACTAGGCCTCTGCACACTCAACTGCAGAGCCTTCTCTTACCCTACGACCCAAGATACAATTAGACACTTGCTCTGTGCTTCTACTTCCCTATCTCATACTTCGCTCTCCTTCCTTTTTACACTTAGAGCCTCACTCTATTTATATAATCCCATGGTCTGCGGACCATGGGTAGGTCGACATTACATTACAAACAAGGGCAGACAGCCCTATGACTCTAACATACTTCCGCACCCGCAATGCGTGGGGCTTTAGAACATCATTTGGTCAAAACATGGGCTTTGAGCCCCAAAACATGCCGTAGGGGGATTCCATGCCCAACAGGGTGCAGATCCAACCTCCAACCACGACCACATTTTAGACCAACCTGCCTTTAAAAAAAGATGCGACCATTGGAGCCGACGGTAGGTGGGATGGATGGGCCACCTAACGTGGGCCCAACCAGACCCTTATTAATTTAAAAAAAAATGTTATGTAAAAAAAGGAGGAGGTGGGGTTTGACCACCCGACCTCCTTTATAATAAACGGATCAATAACCAACCCGCCAAAAGAGTCTTTGTGAACTCTGTCCATTTTTTATTATTTAAAAAATCATCTCATCAGTGCGCCTAGGTAGCATGGAGGAACCCAGAGCTAGCACGGGAATCAAGACGACATTATTTTTTTAATTAATCTATTCGCAGGTGGAACCATGACTAAGCGAAATTTCCAGGAGGGTGAAATTTTTGCAGTGTCCAAATTGGACAAACTTTATGTCTATCTTACACCTCTCAACGACATGAACCCAATGGCACAGTAAGTTTCCTGATCTGAGTAACCAATTTGCAGAGGCCCCGGAGGAGGAAATCTTTAAGGAATCTATGGGGAATCTAAAAGATTCCTTAAGCCCTAGATTTCCACTTTCTTAGAATTCAGAAATTTGATTGTCGATTTTGCACTATTCAACGCCACAAATTTGATGGTGTGTTCAGATTTTCCATTTGCTCATTGCATTTTTTGGCCACTTTTCTAAGTGGAGTGCAGGTGTCATCATTTGACATGCGAGCAGTCATTTCCATGCGATTCGACGTCGTGAGATCGATGGCACAAACATATTCAACAATTTGACATCTTTTTCTTCAGATGTCCCTAGATGTGAGTTATATGCAGTGTGTTCATGTACTTCCTTTTCCATGCATTGTGTTGCACAGATCCCTAGTTGATGTTTGATGTGGGATCTTGTTTCTTACTTGTTTTCATGATTCCTACTTGATGTTACGTGGAATCATCTATGTGATGTACTTGTTGTCATGATTCGTCATGTTTTATTTGAGATCCCTTTGTTGATATGTTGATGGGATACTCATGTTTGCATCAAGATCCATTTTATGCCATGTTGGCAGGATGCTCATCATGCATGAGTTTATGTCATACTGATAGGAGTCCTTTTTTACTGAGAGTTCCTGTAGGGGAACATCTCCTCGAGACACTCCTGCATGAGGGAATTTTCCTTATATGATACTGACATCACCTCTATGTACATCACTACTATTGACAACATTTAATGCAGCTGCCTACACCATCTTGACATTGGGGCTCGGAGACATAGTCCCTCCTAGACGAACTCCATTCTCAACGTCTTGTTATTTTATGTTGCTGATGATTTTCATGTTCCTCTTCTTTACAACATGCAGATGTGTTCATTTGTGTTATTTTAAAAATTAAGTTTAATGCATCACGAAAGTAAAAGGTCTTGGAAGGGTCCTTTGTCACACCCGGACCTGGATCAAGTGGTATCATAGTGGTCTTTGCGTGGATGTGAATTGCAGCGTGAACAATGGAACATGCAGTGACAGAGGATGAAAAAGCGATGTACGAGACCATGCTCAAAATTTCCAAAAGGGTGGAAATAATGTATTATACTCTACAGAAAGAGACAGAGGAAAAGAAGTGATTGCAGCTTCAGTTGTGAGCCATGGAAGAGGCCCTGGAAGAACTGAAGCACAACAAAAAAAAACTTCAACAGAGAACGCTGAATTGACGATTCTTCTACATGAAGAGAAAGAGGAAAAACAGAGTTTTCTACAACAACTGCAAGCAAAGGATGAGGCGTTGGAAAAGCTGCAGTGTGACCCATGTGAGGTAAAAAGTAATTCTCTAAATTCATGTATGTGTCATGATGATGATTTCACTATTTTTGAAAATTATACCACAAGAATTGGCTCTAATCTGTTGAAAAGAATGGGTTATGAAGGAAAATTCTTGGGCCTTAATGGCCAAGGTATTGTCAACCCCATCAAACTAGAAGAATTACCGTGTCGAATAGGACTTGGGTATGTCAGAAAGGAAGTAGGGGAATGCACCGAGACAACTAGTGAACCATCAACAATAGATGATGAGAAGCCCTCATCAGTTCTTTCCAAATTGACAGAGGAGGTAAAAGATGTTGATTTCCTTTCGGTTTCATCTTCACATAGTATGATTTCTATTGGAGATTTGGAGATCCCAATTACAGTGAAAAACATGAGGCTCCTTACTAGGATGAGACACAAGGAGGAAAAAGGACTTGGTGTTAATAACCAAGGCATAACTCAACCATTGGAGGTTGTGCAGAGACCTTAATTTGTAGGATTGAGATACATCGAGGGAGAATGCTTGAAGGTGTCATATGCTTCTGAGACATTGTCAAAATTGTCGAGGAAAGAGAATGATGGGAACACATCCCCATCATCCCATGGAAGTGGCCATTGTAGGAAAGAGCTGAGGTAAGCTCTCATCGCCATACTTACACCAGAGATGGAAAGGAAAGGTATAAACACTCTCGATATTCGAATGTTCATTTCGGTTATAATCATGTTGTTAAAGATGAACGTAAATCATGGAATCGAACAAAATGTACCTTTTGTGGATTACATAACCATACATTTTCTAAGTGTTGGAAAAGAATGGAAACACACAAAAGGATGAGGCGTGAAAAACCCTCTCAACAGTAGGTAAAGCAGATCTGGAGGAAGAAGATCTATTGCAGTCATTGCGACAGAAACGGCCATAAAAGAGCCACTTGTTGGAGGCTCCATCCAGAGTAGTGCCTTTAAAACAAAGAGTCAGTGCATGAACCAAGTAAAGCAGTTGTTTGACCATCGAATGCGCCACAAGCAGACGACCCATTCACAACAATAAGTGAAAAATGGTTTCTAGATATGTTAGCTTGTAATGGTCGTGCTTTTGTAAATCATTTGTTGCATTTAAAAATGTAAAAGTGATGACGTGTTTCCATCACTTGTTAAGCAACAATAATGTCTGCTCTTGTTTTGTGTTGCATGATAAACTGTGAAAGTGATGTCGTGTTTCCATCACTTGTCAAAGAAAAAATAGTGTTTGGCCGTATTTTTGTAAATCATGTGTTGTAGTGATGATGTGTTTTCCATCACTTGTTGAAGCAACAATGATATGTTGGCCTTGTTTTCATAGCCGAGGTATTGTGCTGGGTCCCTATAATACTAGTGATTACCCCATTACTAAATTAGTTGTACCCCTTGTTATAGACATTTTTGGGCACTACAACCCCAAGCATGAAATGTCCATAAACCAAGGGCTCCTAAGTCCCTAAAAGTGTTGTTCTAACCCCTAAAGGAACAAGGTCAACTGATTACAACTTCTCCCAGAAGTTCTCCATGAAAAACTGCTCAGAATTGGTCAAAACAGGATCATTTCAGCTGCTCCATAGGCAAAGTGCATTGCATCTCACCTAAATACACTGTGTGGGTGCGTTGCATTTCAAAAAGCCCTTCTATGGGGTGCAATGGGTGAGAAGTGACAAATGGCAGTGTCATTCTGCGAGGTGGAGAGGCATGGAAACTTCCAGAAAATTCTCCTGTGACACTTGCCTCTTTGAATTCGACCAAGGATGAGTAAGAGATCATCAATCTCCAAGTGGAAGCAAGAACTATCAGAGGGAAGACACTAATCAAATCACAAGCTTACTCATCTCCCTTACAGATATCTATATATGGATCCCTCATCCCAGAGATCCAGAGGCTGGAATTTTGCATATTGTAAGTAATTGTTGTTGGTTTCTTGAGACAACATCAGATTGTTGGGTGATCTAAGCTTTGTATGAGGTGAAGAGGGGCTTCTTTGCTGAGAGAATGATGCTGGGTCAGAACAACTGGTTGTAACTCCCTTAGCTCTTTCTTGTTTATCAATAAAAGCTATTCAAGTTTTCCTCCATACTCTTGTGTCATTTATGTTTGCTGCATTTGTATGGTCAATTTACATCTGATCCTAGATTGTTTATGATTATAGATCCATGTTCTTGTATAGTGCCATGCTACTGTGATCTTACAGGTACTCTGTGAAGCTGGGCGTGCAAGGGAACAAGTAGCAAAAGAATATCAAGAGAGAGAGGAATCGAACCAGGAGATTAGCACAAGACAGAGGTTGGTCTTCTTTGTTCTTCTCTCATCTATACTTCATAAAGGAAAAACGAAAGTAGCTTTACTTTGTTTGTTTCTAAGGTAGCTATCACACCTTAGTGGGATAAGCAGTTCTGTGTAGACACTTTTCCCTGTAACACCCCTTATTAATATTTTTGTGCCCCTATTATCCCCATATTGTTATTACTGTTCCCCATAAAATCCCTTTATTGTTATTTTTGTGGCTTTATATTATTATTGTTAGGTCGGCTGGGTTGTATTGTGACTCCTTAGACTCCTATATATAGAAAGGAGGTTTTGTCATTTGAATCATACAAGAATTGTTAATTTATGTAATGTAGAGGAGGTTTCCCCCTCGAAGAGGCTGAATTCTAAGGCGTTGATCTATCTTTTCTATCTTTTTCTTGAGCTGGTTTCATAACATTTGGTATCAGAGCTTTGGATTCTAGGGTTTCGCTGCTCCAAACAGGTCATCGTGGCATTTTCGCTATAACTTTTTTTTCTGCGATGTTTCAGAAGTTGCAAAAAAAAACCCATTTGATAAGAAATCGCACTGAACCTCGAGTCCGAATTTCAGATCTGTTCACGCTATATTTGCGGAGATATGATCTAAGGAAGTTGGTATTTTTGCAGACTCCTGAATTACATTCCAAACAGGTGACCTAGGGGAAAGCATCATAACTTTCTCTCTGGGGATCAGATTGAAATAATAAGAAGGTACAGAAAGAGGATGGACTGTAGTTTCTTGTATGCATTTTTCAGATCCAAAGGTCGAAACAGTGACTCGTGGCACGTCGTACAAGTTCGCTCTACTGAACTAGTCTATAATCAAGTCACTGTGGGAGATTTCGCATAACTCTTCCTTGGAAAATCCAATTTAGGTCAGACTTATGGCATTGGAAAGAGGACACAGAGGGCTACTGAAAGTCACAAATTCAGATCTAGATGATTGGAAAGTACATAGATACATCAGAGGCAATATCGAGCTCCTACAAAGTGAAAAAAGGTGTGTAGATTTTCTTAAATTTTTGCTTAAGCCTGGTTTTAAAATTTATTTTGAAGGAATTCAAAGGGCATAGTAGAGCATTATTATTGGTAACTGATGCTCCGAGGAAAGAAAATGCAAACACCTAGTAAGGAACCTGAAAGCTCTAGCATGACTCATGAAGAAGAGGAAGAAATGCAACATGATATATCAAAATTACAAGACCAAGTGCAACAATTGTCCCTTGCACAAAAAGGAACAAAATCTAAGATGGATGGTTTAAAGAAAGGCATAGAAGCTAAGATGGATTGTTTAAAGAAAGGTGTAGAAGCTAAGATGAATGACGTGGAAGCTAAGATGGATGATTTGAAGATAGATTTGAAGACAGACATGGAAGAATTGAAGATAAATATGAATAAGTTGCTACAAGAAAGGGTCACTAATGGTGAAAGGGTAGTAAAGGAAACTCATGATGAGAACAAAAGAAATGTTAATCATGATTCCATAGACTCTAATGTTGGATCAAAGACTCACCATATTCCAAAAATCGATATGAGGAAGTTTGATGGCAAGGATCCCGCAACATGGATATTACAGATGGAGCAATTTTTCGATCTCAATAATGTGCAAAACACACAAAAGGTATGTATGGCAACTTTATATTTGGAACCAAATCAGTTTGTATGGTATCAATGGCTTTGCTCTCGTAAACAATTTATCACTTGGGCAATTTTTATGGAAGAATTGATAGCACATTATGAGGATACAAAAAGCAACACTTTTTTTAGCCAATTGATAAGTCTCAAACAAAAGGGTTCAATAATGGAGCACATTGAGGAGTTCCAAAAATTGAACATAAGGGTAAAAGATATTCCAGAGGAGCATAGGATTGATGTGTTCATAGGGTCTTTAAAGGATAATATCCAACATGATGTTCGCCTTTGGGAACCTGATTCATTAGAGAAGGCATTCAGGTTAGCAAGAAAAATGGAAAGCAAAATTATGGCAACCAGGAAGCATACCACTCACAACTATAAAGACGGAAGTGTTGTTGCCCTAGTCTTCCACAACCTATAAGGTTGACACCACAACAATTGGAAGAAAAAAGAGCAAAAGGGCTTTGTTACAGTTGTGATAGCAAATACACTAAAGGTCATAAGTGTGCTGAGAAGAAATTATTCTACATAGATTGTGAAGAGGAAGAAGAAAAGGAGCAAGAAAGGTCAAAAGAAGAGGATATACTCCAGGAACAAAGCCTAGATAAAGAAGAAATGAATCCGACCATATCTTGTAATGCATTGGCGGGAATTACCACTCCTCAAACCATCAAGATAGAAGGACAAATCAAGAAGAAAAAGGTAATAGTGTTGATTGATTCAGGAAGTACCCACAATTTTATTCATTGTAAGGTAGCAAAAGAATTGAATTGCTTCTTATATCCAGCACCAGAGTGTCAAGTGATGGTTGCAAATGGAGGAACAATAAATTGCTTGGAAAGTGCCATAATATCAAGCTATCCATGGGAGAATATGTATTGACTAGCCCAATGCTTTCCATTCCAATGGGAGGTGCTGATGTTGTACTAGGAGTCCAATGGCTACAATCCTTGGGTACAATAGCTTTTAATTTTCAAGAACTTTTCATGAAATTTTCTGTGGAAGGAAAGGAAGTTGAATTAAGGGGTATTGCAGGGAAACCGGGAAAGATAATCAGCTCTAACGATATGACAAAGCTTCTAAAAAAGGAACAAAGAGGTGTAATTGCACAATTATGTTCACTAGATGTTTCCACATTGGAATCATCTATTTCTCCAGATCTCCAAAAAGTCTTGGACAATCATTCCAAGGTATTTGAGACTCCCAAAGGTCTCCCACCTATTCGTGATCATGATCATGCTATTCATCTGATTCCAGGAAGTGTTCCTCCAAACATCAGGCCGTACAGATATCCCTATGCCCAAAAGAGTGAAATTGAACGTATGGTTGCAGAAATGCTAGAGGCTGGTATAATTCAACCAAGTCAAAGTTCTTTCTCTGCTCCAGTAGTATTGGTGCACAAGAAGGATGGATCATGGCGCATGTGTCCGGATTATAGGGAGCTCAACAAGCTCACTATTAAAGATAAGTTTCCCATTCCTGTCATTGATGAATTACTGGATGAATTGCATGGATCAATTTACTTCACCAAGTTGGATCTTCGTTCAGGATATCATCAAATCAGAATGAAGATTGAAGACATTCCGAAAAATGCATTTAGAACTCATGAGGGTCATTATGAATTTTTGGTCATGCCTTTTGGCCTTACCAATGCACCTTCAACATTTCAAGGTTTGATGAATTCAATTTTCAAACCATTCCTTAGAAAATTTGTGTTAGTATTTTTTGATGATATACTAATCTACAACAAGTCTTGGAAGGATCATGTTGAACATGTTGACAGGGTGCTACAACTATTGGAGGAGAAACAATTATATGCAAAAAGATCCAAATGTTTCTTTGGAGTACAAGAGGTGGAATATCTGGGTCATATTGTATCTCATGAAGGAGTTAAGGTAGACCCTAGCAAAATTAAAGCCATTAAGGAATGGAAAATTCCCACATCCATAAAGCATCTGCGAGGATTTCTCGGGTTGACAGGGTATTATCGCAAGTTTGTTAAGAATTATGGGAGAATAGCAGCACCTCTAACAACATTATTGAAGAAAGATGCATTTTCATGGACTCTAGAAGCAACAAAGGCATTTGAACATCTTAAAGAGGCAATGTGCCAAGCACCGGTCTTAGCTACACCGGACTTCACAAAAACCTTTATTGTGGAATGTGATGCTTCAGGAAATGGAATTGGTGCTGTTTTAATGCAAGATGAAAGACCCATTGCTTTTGAAAGTCGTCCAATCAAGGGAAAGTTTTTACACAAAGCTATTTATGAGAAGGAAATGTTGGCAATACTCCATGCACTTAAGAAATGGCGACCCTACCTAATGGGAAGACACTTCAAGGTAAAAACGGATCATGATAGCCTTAAATACTTTTTAGAACAAAGATTATCCTCTGAAGAGCAACAAAAGTGGGTCACAAAGATGTTGGGTTATGACTTTGAAATCATCTACAAAAAAGGGAAGCAAAATGTGGTGGCAGATGCACTCTCAAGAAAGGATGAGGATGTGGAAGCATTGTTGTGCGCCATTTCTATTATCCAACCAGATTGGATAAACGAAGCAAGGGAGGAATGGAAGAATGACGAAGAAGTGTGGGCACTTATTCGAAAGTTACAACAAGATTCCAGTATGTCTGATACATTTAGCTGGCAAAATGATTCGTTATGGTACAAAAATCGCTTATACCTCTGTAAGAATTCCCAGCTAAAACAAAAGATTCTTATGGAATTGCACACTTCTCCCTTAGGAGGGCACTCAGGATTTTTAAAAACTTACCACAGGGTTAAGAAGGAATTTTTTTGGGATGGCCTTAAATCAAATATTCAAAAGTTTGTGGCGGAATGTTTGGTTTGCCAACAAAATAAAGTTGAAACAATTAAGACACCGGGTCTATTACAACCTTTATCCATTCCAAGCCAACGTTGGGAGGAGGTTTCAATGGATTTTATCACAGGTTTACCCAAGTGTGAGGGAAAGAGTGTCATCATGGTGGTAGTTGACAGACTTACCAAGTATGCACACTTTTGTGCATTATCACATCCATTTAAAGCCAGTACAGTTTCTACTGCATTTATGGAAACAATTCAAAAGCTACATGGAAACCCAAAGATTATTGTAAGTGACAGAGATCCCATTTTCACTGGAAATTTTTGGACAGAATTATTTTCTTGTCTTGGTACTCAGTTAGCTCATAGCTCATCTTATCATCCTCAATCTGATGGGCAAACTGAGATAGTAAACAAATGCTTGGAAGGATATCTTCGTTGCTTTGTATCTGATAAACAGACACAATGGGTCAAATGGTTGCCTCTGGCTGAATGGTGGTATAACACTTCCTTCCATACAGCAACAAAAATGACCCCATTTATGGCACTTTATGGGTATCAGCCACCATCCATCACATCATATTTAAGAGAAAATTCTAAGGTTCAAGCAGTGGAACATCACATTGAACATCAACAACAAGTCCTCCAACTCTTAAAGGATAACCTCTTGTTGGCACAGAATAGAATGAAACAACAGGCAGATCAACATCGTAGCGAAAGAAGTTTTGATGTAGGTGATTGGGTATTCCTACGGCTACAACCATATAAGCAAATGTCCCTCAAGCAAGCTAAGAAGGATAATAAATTATCACCAAAGTATTATGGTCCATACAAGGTGTTGCAAAATATTGGTACTATGGCATACAAATTGGAGCTTCCTGCAGCTTCTCGATTGCACCCATTTTTCCATGTTTCATGTTTAAAGAAGGTTATAGGCGACAAGCTCCCAGTTCAAACAATATTGCCAGAACTTGATGAGGAAGGAAAAATTATATTGGAACCAGAAGCAGTCACAAAAACAAGAACTCAACAGCTTCGAAATCGATCAATTTCGGAGTATCTTATCAAGTGGAAGAACTTATCCGCTGAAGATTCCACATGGGAGGATGAGAATTTTATACAGAAGCATCCAGAACTTCTCAAGCGTTGAGGACAACACTTTTTTGAAGGAGAGGGGCATGTTGGGTCCCTATAATACTAGTGATTACCCCATTACTATTGTAGTTGTACCCCTTATTAATATTTTTGTGCCCCTATTATCCCCATATTGTTATTACTGTGCCCCATAGAATCCCTCTATTGTTATTTTTGTGGCTTTATATTATTATTGTTAGGTCGGCTGGGTTATATTGTGACTCCTTAGACTCCTATATATAGAAAGGAGGTTTTGTCATTTGAATCATACAAGAATTGTTCATTTATGTAATGTAAAGGAGGTTTCCCCCTCGAAGAGGCTGAATTCTAAGGCATTGATCTATCTTTTCTATCTTTTTCTTGAGCTGGTTTCATAACATATTGCATCCATCTTGATGTAAACTTGACCACCAAGTATGTGTTATAAACTCATGGCAAGTGTAGGACGCTTGGGTCAGTAGTTGGTCATGAAAGTCAAGCATGTAATTTGAAAAACAATGTACTACAGGTTGCAGAGATTGCAGGTGTCGGCTCATCAATTAAGGCTCTGAAGAAAAATGGTGAAGGAGATGGAAGCAAGACCTTCAGGATGCTTGTGATGTAGACAAGGTACAAAGAAGTTGCAGATTATTTTTCATGCTTTTGGAGGACCAAAAGCTCCTCAGTGAAGAGGATTGATCCAAGTGGCTCCAGAGACACACACACAAGACAACCAGGGCTTATGGAAGCTCAAAAATCAAAGTGTTTGGATTATGCTAGAACTAGGTTCATGTTAACGATCTCGTTGTCGTGATCGTTGTGGTGCGAACAATTCGTCAATCCAAGTCCGGATGAGGAAGATAGAGGCAGTCAAAGTTTTGGTTGACTAGGCAGGTTAATGGAGACATAATTTGGAAAGTTTCCAGCAGATGGAATCCGGCCAACTCTAGCCAAATTCTGGGCAAAATTGTTGCCTTGTTAAAATGTCTCCTTTGGCCTAAAATCCGGATTTTCAAAAATGCCATTTTGTTGTTAATAACAAAAAAAAAAATATCAAAAAAAGGGGTGGTAACCAACCAACCCCACCACCCCAATCCTTCGACGTAATTAATGACCCCCAGCCCCTCCCCCCATACCACGAAAGCCGTAAGGAAGGCCGTTACCATGCATGCACGATACAGGTGGGCTGACCCTTGTGGTGCGGACCCAACCTCCAACCACGACCACATTTTAGAACAACCTGCCTTTAAAAAAAAGATGTGACCGTTGGATCCAGTGGTAGGTAGGGTGGTCAGGCCACCCAACACGGGCCCAGCTCGACCCTTCTTAATTTTAAAAAAATTGTTATGTAAAAAAAGGAGGAGTCGGGGTTTGATCGCGTGACCTCCTCCATAATAAATGGATCAGCAACCAACCCACCAAAGGAGTCTTTGTGAACTCTGTCCATTTTTTTAATTTAAAAATTCATCTCATTAGTGTGGTGAGGCAGCATGGACGAACCAGGAGTAGGCACAAAATTCGAGACGACATTAATTTTTTTAATTAATTTATTTGCAGGTGGAACCATGACTGAGCAAAATTTCCAGGAGGGTGAAACTTTTGCAGTGTTCAAATTGGACAAACTTTATGTCGATCTTACACCTCTCAATGACACGAACCCAATGGCACAGTCAAATTCTTGATCCGTGCATCCAATTTGCAGAGGACACAAAGGAGGGAATCTTTAAGGAATCTAGGGGGAATCTAAAAGATTCCTTAAGCCCCAGATTTCCACTTTCTCAGAATTCAAAAATTTGACAGTTGATTTTACACTATTTGATGCCACAAATCTGATGGTGTGTTCAAGTTTTCCATTTGCTCATTTCATTGTTTGGCCACTTTTTTAAGTGGAGTGCAGGTGTTAGCATTCAACGCGTGAGCAATCATTTCCATGCGATTCGACGCCGTGAGATCAATGGAACAAACAACTTCAGCAGTTTGACATCCTCTTCTTCAAATGACCCTTGGATGTGAGTTATATGCAATGTGTTCATGTACTTCTTTTGCCATGCATTGTGCTACACAGATCCTTGTTTGATGTTTGATGTGGGATCTTGTTTCTTACTTGTTTTCATGGTTCCTGCTTGATGTTACACGGAATCATCTGTGTGATGTACTTGTTGTCATGATTCATCATGTTTTATTTGAGATCCATTTGTCATTGTGTTGATAAGATACTCATGTTTTCATCATGTATGTTTGCATTGAGATCCATTTTATGCCATGTTGGCGGGATGCTCATCGTGCATGAGTTTATGTCATACTGACGGGAGTCCTTTTTTACTGAGAGTTCCTGTAGGGGAACATCTCTTGGAGCCACTCCTGCATGAGGGAATTTTCCTTGTATGATAATGACATCACCTCTATGTACATTACCACTATTGACAACACTTAATGCAACAGCCTACACCATCTTGACATTGGGTCCCAGAGACGTAGCCCCTCCTGGACGAACTCTGTTATCAATGTCTTGTTATTTTATGTTGTTGATGATTGTCATGTTCCTCTTGTTTATAGCATGCAGATGTATTCATTTGTGTTATTTTAAAAATGAAATTTAACACATCATGAAAATAAAAGGTATTGGAAGGGTCCTTTGTCTCACCCGGACCTAGATCACATGGGTGTGGTTATAATTTATTAAAAAGTTATTTATAAAACGTGCCATTGGCACTAAGTTGGTGTCAATTATGTTCATTTGGAGTGGTGATTGAGTGATGATTAGTGAGAGTCTTGGTTTTTCCTCCAACTGAAATTGCATAAAGATTGGTTACCATGTTTGTTGTTTTCTTCTTTTTTCATGGACATTATGCATTAAAACAAAGTTCTAGCTCAAAACCTATGGTACAAACCTAATGATAAACCATACTACTTAGAACTACACCTAAAACCATACACTAAAGACACAACCTAAGTCATTACAAAAACCTATGCTAAAACCTAGCCCTACAAGCTATGGTGAAATCCATGTATTAAAACCATTAAACCTAAGCTCTAGACCTAAACCCTAAGTTCTAAACCATGTATTAAAAAATAAAATAAAAAGCATTTTCCTAAATCTAAACCCATTCAAGCTATTACAAAGTTTGTAGAACATTAATCAACATTGCAAAAACCATATAAAAACCCATTCAGGTTATTGCATAACATAAAAATCTATGTAATAAAAAAATAACACCATATAACGGTCCCTAACCGCTATATGTTAACCGCATGGGGACCGCATGTCATGTGAATGGTTAGTAGTTAGCCATCAGGTTAGTGCTAGGAGTTAAGTGCTCGGAACAGGCCTAAAACCGTAATTGCATTGAGACTGTAGTCAGGTGAACAGAGGAACCATCGAAGTTCACTGTAGAGTTAATGTAACTGCAATGGAATTGTTGTCGTAACAGATTGACATGTGAATGAAGGTGGATAACCACCGAAGCATCGTCAGCCGAGAACATCAGGGGCAAGCGCCTCCACGAGAACATCAGGGGCAAGCGCGGAGGTGCTTGCCTGCAGTTAGACCACGACAGTCACATGTGGGCGGTCAACCTCCTCCACCCGGTCAGCAAGCTACCAATAGTTAAGGTTTAATATAAAGTTTATAAATGGGTTTTGTTGCGTTTTTTTGGTGCATATTAATTCAATGACCATGCAACCCTATCCTAAGTGGCCTTTCATGAACAAACTGAGAGTTTTGTAACCCAAATTAGAATTGATTCATTCCAAAACTCAATGGAGGGAGTTTGAATGCATTTGGTGGGTGTTAAAAGGAATTTTTTCTCATTGAAGTGGGGGGAGAGTGATTTTGGTTTTTGTGTGCAGATTCTGGAGGTTAGACGTTGTTTTTGTTTTCAGTGTAACAGAAGCATCCGGAGTCAAAATTGGGAAACATGATACACATTGGAAAGCTGGTTCAGAGAGCTATCCTTTGACAATGACCAGAAGTTCCTGCATGCACATTTAGTTTGGTCAAATCTCTTATGTTTCAATCCTAATAAAGCGGTCGCTCATCTTGAAAGTGGACCCAGAGACGTAGTTCATTAGGGACGAACTCGTAATCAATATTGTTGTCTGGCATTGCAGTGTTTTTGTTGTTTTCATTATGATTTTTCATCTTACTTATGTTTTATCAGATGTCCTAAAGTATATCTTCTCAAGAATTTCTCTCAGTTTCCGCACTTTTAGTTAACATTCAATTCATTAATGGCTAATCAATTCTACATCAGTTTTAACTTATTATCATTTTAGATCATATAATTTGGTATTAGAGCATGTTGTGTTTGTAGAATTTTCCATTGAATGTTAACCAAGTCAAAGTTGCAACGTGGAGAAGGAATCCTTGAGCATATTGATCCAGAGATTGGAAAGCGACGAGTCGTTCATAAGTCGACCATGATAGGATCTGATGTAGGTGAAAACACTGAAACTAAGATGAGTGATGAACAATTTCAACAAGCATTCTTGACTATGAAGCAGATGTTGGGAGAACTCTACAAAGACAAGAAGGCGAGAGATGCAGCTTCATCTTCAAAGACATTGAAGAAGGGAAAAGTTAAAGGTAAGGATGATAAACCACCTTCACTTCCATCATTTCCATCATCATCATCTTCTTCTTCTTCTTCCAATGTAGAATTTGAAACATGAAAGAAACCTAAGAAAACATCTCTTTTGAAACTTGATGTGAAATTTGAGTTACCTATTTATGATGGCAAAATGAATCCTGAAAAGTTAGATAACTGGATTAAGCAGTTAGAAGTGTATTGTTGTATTCAGAACATTTCTGATGATAAAACAAAAATTCATTTAGCTACACTTAGAATGGGGGGAACAACTTTAGTCTGGCAGGAAAGTAAAACTTAGATAGATGCAAAGTGGAAAGGAAAAGTCATCTCTTCATGGTCTAAGTTTTTAAAAACTCTTAGGAAACAATTCTATCCTTTAGGATACATGTAGCAAGCTGTTATTCATTAACAGCATCTGAGGCAAGGTAAAGGGCAGAGTGTTAAGGAGTTTAGTCAGGAGTTTAGAAAGAAAGCATTGGCGCTTGGTATTTCATTGGATACACGTGAATCTTCATTAAAATACATCTGCATTTTACATTCATATTTGTAGCATACATTATTGATTTTTAATCTTGATGATTTTGATGAAGTGTGTGTTTAGGCCATACATATTGAATCAGGTGCCAGACCATTCAAGTTTTCATCGCAATCATCCAAAGAGTTGGAAAACAAAGATTCCAATGACAATAAGGGGAAGAACAATTTGAAGAGAAAGAAATCAGAGATAGCTCAGAAGGAAATACCTACTTGTTCTCATTGCCAGAGAATCGGTCATGATGAGTCTAAGTGTTGGAAACTTCATCCATAACTTAAACCCAAAAAGTTCCTTAAGGAGAAGGATGAAAAGAAGGCAGTTGAAACAATCCAGCAAGATCTAGGTTCAGATTTAGGTGATGAAAGGAGGATAACTGTTATGGTTACAATAGGTAAAACTTCTGACACTAGTTCAAGTTCGAAGACTATTGCATCTTCTTCAAACATAAATCCTTCAAATGAGGATAAAAGGGTTGAATTGTTTAACATAAAGATAACTTCTAAGCATACAAAGATAGATACAATGTTTGACAATGGATCACAAGCCAATCTAATATCTGGATATTTAGTTAAGAGTTTGGGTTTGGAAAAACGAAATCATCCAAGACCTTACCCATTAGGATGGCTAAATAAATCAACTCAGATAAAAGTCACCAAACAATGTCGATTAAGATTTTCGATTACAGCTAATTACATTGATGAAGTGGAATTATATGTGGTTCTAGTAGACATATGTGTAGTTGTCTTAGGAAGTCCTTATCTTTATGATCGTGATGCAGTATTTTACAGGAGAGAACATAAATATCCCCTTAAGAAAGGTGGGGAGGAATTTATTGTCAGGGCACATCAAAACAAAAATTACTTGAATATTGTTGCTAATCAGATGAAGCGATTAATAAGTTCAAATAAACGATTTGTAATCATGTGTGTAAAGGAACAACATAAGAGTTGACATGATGTTTGTTCAAGTTATGAGTCCCAGTTTAAAGATAGTTTGATCAAAGAGGTAGAAACTTTTCCAGTTGTATTTAAAGAAACCAAACATCCTACTCATAAGTAGGGAATACAACATGAATTACAGTTTGTGCCTAAAGCTCCTCTTCCTAATGTGACGAAGAGATGTACATGGGTTTTTTTTTGTATCTAAAACCTAAGACATTATGCATTAAAATCCAAAGTCCTATCTCTAAAACTATGGTACAAACCTAATGATAAACCATACTACTTAAAACTGCACCTAAAACCATACCCTAAAGACATAACCTAAGTCATTACAGAAACCTATGCTAAAACCTATCCCTACAAGCTATGGTGAAATCCATGTATTAAAACCATTAAACCTAAGCTCTAGACCTAAATCCTAAGTTCTAAACCATATATTAAAAAATGAAATAAAAATACTTTTCCTAAGTCTAAACCCAGTCGGGTTATTACAAAGTTTGTAAAACATTAATCAACATTGCAAAAACCATATAAAAACCCATTAGGGCTATTGTATAACATAAAAAACTATGTAATAAACAAATAAAACCATATAACAGTCCCTAACTGCCAGATGTTAACCATGCGGGGACCGCATGTCATGTGAATGGTTAGTGGTTAGCTGTTGGATTAGCGCCAGGAGTTAAGGGCTCGGAACAGACCTGAAACCGTAACTGTGTCGAGACTGTAGTCATATGAATAGAAGAACCACCAGAGTTCACCACAAAGTTAATGTAACCACAACAGAATTGTTGTCGTAATAGATTGACATGTGAATGGAGGTGGATAACCACCAAAGCATCGTCAGGCGAGACTGCCACGGGCAAGCGTGGAGGTGGAAGCCTGCGGTTAGACCACGACAGTCACATGTGGGCGGTCAACCTCCTTTACCCGATCAGTAAGCTACCAACAGTTAAGGTTTAATATAAAGTTTATAAATGGGTTTTGTTTCATTTGTTTGGTGAAAATTAATTCAATGACCATGCAACCCTATCCTAAGTGTCCTTTCATGAATAGATCGAGACTTTTGTAACCCATATTAGCACTGATTCATTACTAAACTCATTGGAGGGAGTTTGAAAGCATCTGGTGGGAGTTAAAAGGAAGTTTTTCTCATTGAAGTGGGGGGAGAGTGATTTTGGTTTTTATATGCAGATTCTGGAGGTTAGAGATTGTTATTTGTTTTCAGTGTAACAGGAGAATTCAGAGTCGGAATTGGGAACCGTGATAGGCGTTGGAAAGCTAGTTCAGAGAGCTATCCTTTGACAGTGACAAAAAATGCCTACATGAACATTCAATTTGGTCAAATCTCTGTGTAATCGACCTCTTTTGTTTCAATCCTAATAAAGTGGTCACCCATCTTGAAAGCGGACCCAAAGACATAGTCCATCAGGGATGAACTCCGTAATCAATATTTTTTATCTGATATTGCTATGTTTTTGTTGTTTTCATTACTCTTTTTCATCTTAATTATGTTTTATCAGCTGTCGTAAAGTCTCTCTTCTCAAGCAGTTCTCTCGGTTTCCGCACTTTTAGTTAACATTCAAGTCATTAATGGCCAATCAATTCTACATCAGTTTTAACTTATGATCATTTCAGATCAATATCTCATTTAAAGAAAAAAATCTAGACTATAATGTGATAATGAGGACAATTGTGTTAATATCACACTTGAGTTGTCTAGTGGTAAGGCAATTATGAAAATCTCAAGAAGGAAAATTCTGTAAGGCGGCCTTGATCATGAGACCTTATAAAAGTGCTTAAGAGACTCATTAAATAGGTTCTAAATTTTTGGGTACAAAGGTGGCTCTTCTATAAATTTTGTCAAGTGTTTGAAGAACTTGGATATGTATGCTATTTTTGAAGATTAATCATGAAGAAATGGTGATTCAGAATGTTGAAATGCATAGTATGTGATCCTTCCTTTTTTATTTCTCATATGTGTTCCTTTCCTCTCAGAAGGTGAGTATTTATAGTTGTTGGACATAATCTCAAAGTTATAGATTCATCTATGTCATGTTATGATAAACGGTGTCTATGATGTATGAGGTCAAATATCCTTAAAATGCGCTCTGTGCTCTCTAAATCATTTGTTACATATTTTATATTGGAATTTGATGTACGAGATTCTGATATTATCCCTCTGTATTAATTTCCTTTTTCTGATGTTCTTCTTTTCATTCATACTACAATGACTAATATTGTTATGCATTCTATAAATAGGCAACGATATCTGAATGTTAAGTAAAATGAAAGAGCATCATATATGTGTATTGATTGAATCTACCTTTGGATGAGATATCTGAACCAACTGCAATTCATGATATGCTTTAAATCCTAAATACCATTGTTATATCCTTTAGACACTTTAAGATGTCCTAGGCACTAACCTGTACATCAACCCTGAGGTTGTCTCTAGGAGTGACAACAAGTGGAAAATTGTTACTAAATTTGACTATGGAAAAAGTCAAATTGAGCCTTTATTGCTACAATTTCTAACACCCCCTCTTAGCAAGAAAGGGATTTTGCACCACCCCTATTCTGCACCTGTGGAATTCAAATGTGCCTCTTCACAATGCCTTTGTTAAGTTATTTGCATCCTTCTCCTTAGTTGGAATATATTGTAGCATCACAATTCTCCTCTACACATAATCTCGAAAGTGATGGTATTTGATATCAATGTTCTTGAACCTGTCATGAAATATTGGATTCTTAGAGAGTTGGATCCTTCTCCTTAGTTGGATCCATCTCCTAACTAAAAATACCCACAAGTATTTTTATCATCCATATGGCCTCACATTTTTCTTAACTTGCAGCCATGTACTCAACCTCTATTGCGTTGAGTGTCACAGACTTCTATTTCCTATTATACTAGGAAATAGTTGCAGACCCAACATTGAAGACAACACCTAAAGTACTTTTCTTGTATGATGGAGTCCCTACCTAATCTGCATCAGTTAAGCCTTGAATTTTCACTCCTCCTATACCATAACCCATACTCGGTTGGGACTTTGAGGTTTCTTAGCACATGATTTGTTTCCTTCCAATATAGATTGGTAGGCTTCACCATGGCTTGACTTGGGTGATTTACTACATAAAATATGTCAGGCCTTATGTTCACCAGATACATCAAGGATCCCCCAAGTTGTATGTAGATGGTAGCATCTACTGTGTCTACAGAAGAGGCATCCTCCTTCCTCCAATTTGTAGCTAGAGGAGTGTCCAAAAGCGTGCAATTATCCATGTGAAATATTTGAAGTATTTTAGAGGAATACTTCCCATGAATCACAAACAACTCACCATCACCCTGCCATACTTCCAACCCAATGAAGTAATGTATCATGCCCATTTCCTTCATCTTTAATTCTCTTACAAGGTCATCCTTGCAAGAGAAAATCAATTGGTCATCCCATGTAAGTGTCAAATCATCAACATACAATACCATGATAAAAAACTTGCCATCTGCGACAATGTGGTAGAAATTGGCATCTCCTTCGCTTTTTGTGAAGCCAAATCCATTGAGATATGTTTCAATCTAAGTATAACATGCTCGGGGTGCCTATTTGAGACCATATAGGGCTCTTCTGAGTCAACACACATGTGTCTCCTTATCATATGTCTCAAATCCCTTTGGCCACTCTACATAAATTTATTTCTCAACAACACCATTGAAGAAGGAAATCTTCATATCATGTTGGATTAGTGGGTCCTGACCGAGGTTCAGAGTTAGTTGTGCCAAACAAATCCCTACACTACTGGCCCTTTCGGCATTAATTCGTGGGAGCACAGACTGAAGTCTCACCCGAAGCAATATGGGGGGATGCTGGAACCAAGTTTTTGCACCCAGAGATCAACGTGATGTCCTTTTTGTGCCCTAAATTTTCCTTCATGAAAATCGATAAGCCCTTATGGCTTATCGACGTAACTTCCTTTAGTCAGCATCTAGACCTCCGTGAAGGTCTTCAACTGGCTTTTGTGGACCCTAAATAGGTGAATTAACTACTTACGCGCATCATAGATTATCCTTAACCCAATATTTATTCAGATCTTCTTAAGTGTTTGATGAATTTAACAGGAAACGATATAATATTCGTGTAAACACTTAACATAAATTGCATTCATATAAAAATATAAATCAAGTAAAGTCACGCATCAATACATCATTATTTCATAAAACCATTATTCATCCAGCATAATCGTATTCATACATAAGAAAAGAAAAGAGATAAACACAGGGATTTCTGCAATAATCTTTCTTTATTGATGTTAAGTTAAGCTTATAGACTCAAGACTTCCCTCTGCACTCAGCTGCAGGGGTCCGCGCACTCAGCTACGGACACTACTCTAGGCCTCTATGCACACAGTTGCAGAGCCTTTCTTCTTACTCTTCTGCGCTAACTTAGACTCCTTTTGTCGTACCCATAGACCACTTCTATTCTTCTATTATGCCTTAGACTCTCTAAGACACACCCATTTATACAATCCCATGGTATGCGGACCATGGACAGATCTTTAAAAAGCTGACTTAACTTACATAAAGAAGGGTAAAAACTTTTTTACTCTTCAACTATCTATGCTCTCTGTGACCACAATTTGTGGAGACTTTACATCAAAACTTGGGCATTTTCCCCATAATTAACCCAAGGGACCCCATCCCAATATCCCCCCAACACAAAGATCGTGACTCGCCCTCAAGTCACTCGGCTGGCACGAAGATATTGCTATGAAGATCTCCCTGCTCTACTTGTGCAACCACTACTTCAATCGTGCTTTGCATGGATGCTTGCTTGACTTTTTCTACCAGCTATTCTATGGCTAGTCCTGCGCTATCCTCCTTACTCTTTTGTTGTGTAAGTTGTAGGTTCGCCAACTTTTCCTGTATGTTGGCCGAGGCTATGTAGGCTTCATCCAACCAAGACCCAAACCTAGCCTTAAGGACTGCCTCATTCTTTTGTGCTGCTTCCACCTATGTAAGGAGCTGCTTCCACTCCTGCAACTTGGTGAGGCATTGTGTTGTAGCCACTGAGCGCGTCGTCACTCACAATTCATCGTATTACTGCTAAAGCTCGCGGATCTTCGTCTTTAATCTCTACATGTTGGGATCTTCATGCAGGGTCATTACTACTTCCATGGCCTGCTCAAACAACATTGTATAGTCCACTACCGTGACATCCAACATAGCTGCTCCATCCTTAACAACGACTTCGCGTTGTTCCCTAACTTCTGGCCAGGTTGAAGGTTACGACTTGAGCTCCAGTTTTGTGATTTTCATGTTCAACTCAAACTGGACTCGGGCCACTTCTGCCTTAGCATCACGCACCCCCACTGCAAGTTTCCAAATCTTAGCCTCCACTAGCACTTCCTCACGTATATGCAACTCTGGCACTGTCCTGCATGCTTCTTCCATCGTGGCCGCTAGTTGGGTGTTCTGCGCATGGATCATCTCTTTTTCTTTCAAGGCCTTTGTCTTCTCGATAAAAAATTTCTCGTTGTTCACCCGGTACTCACTGATTAGGTTGAGTGCACACAACTCCCATGCTCTTAGCTCCGTTGTGACACCTATCTGCAGCGTTTGAAGATACTCGTTGGGAAGCACTGCGAGGTTGAGGCCGATGTTATTCAGAGAACCTACGTTGACCTTATCATTGGTCACTTCTACACTCAATTATCCTTTTGGTAGCGTGACTACTCAGAGATCCATTGATCTGACCATCTTGGCAGCTTGACTGGTTCTTGGTGCCAAGCTCGTCTATGAAACAATCACCTACCCTGCACTTACCTGGATCGTGCAAGTATGAATCTGCAGGTCGCATAGATCCTGCTGAATAGTACTTAGTGATAGTTGGTGTTGTTGTTCGAATTGCTGCAACGCTTCCGTCATGGTGTCACACACCTTATGTCCGATCTCATCAAGATATCCTTATGTTAGTGTGATTGGATCCAATGATGGCTTTGTTGCTTTTGATTTCTTCCAGGGCCCTTCCTTCTCTTGTTCCCTGTACCTATTCACCTGGAATTTCATGCTCTATTCTTCGTCATTGCCACCGCCCTACTCTAACTGTTCCTCTTCCACTATCTAGGGTGAAGGGGATTTACCACTCCACTCAAAGTCATGCTGGTCTTGCTCAACCTGCTTCTTTGCAGCGCACTGCCTTTCTAGTTGGGCCTTCTTTGTCCTCTTTCCTTCGCTTCTTGGCCAATTGTTAGACTGCTTTCTTTGATGCCTCCTTCTTTTTCTTATCTGCAGAACTCCCCGTGCCTTTGCTAGTGCCTACAGCAATATCAGATGGAGAATACCAATCTGCTAGCCAACGCTTGATAGTCTCCTGAATGGCGTCATCTGTGGAAAGGTAGGGCAAATCAAACCATTTCTGTTGCAGATCCTTTCATGCCCTGATGTACACATGGTGGAAGTCTACTTTAAACTCTGTGTACTCTGATAACTTCTCAAACATAGTCGGTGACAACCATGGCTTCTGTTTTATGGCCATGCGAAGGCTCGCCTCCATCAATACCCAAAACATTTGGTCTTCCTGACCCACATGGCATCCTTTGTGGTCCAAAGGGAGGCAAATTGTCCAGCCTCCGGAAATCCTTTGTCCACGGGAAGAAATTGACTATCCTTCGCCAGATCCTAAGATACTAGCATGATGGAGAGAAACAACCACACGTAGTGGAAGGTTTTGCTCTCGTCCTAAGCCTTGCGACAACTTGCAAGGAACTCACTGCAGATGTAGCACGACCAATTGAACTACATGCCCTGCACGCACTGTGTAGCTAGCAAAATCATTGGCACTCGAACGTCGTCTACGCAACATTTTCTCATGACCTTTCAAACGAGAATCTACGTAGAAATTTTCACCTTGGGGTTAGTGATAGATGTGATGGAGTACCTGCATGGCTTCTTAACTAGCTTGAACTTCTCCTTCATCCTTTCTTCCAGGTCACACTCATTGGTTTTTCCGCCATACTCCTTGGCTGGATTTAAGCCTGAATGGGGTAGGAGCATGATCTGATGGATCAACATGTCTATGATGGGGAGAGGTGTGCTTAACCACAAACATCCATCATGTACTAGGGTCAAAAATTGCTTGATAACGATGATATTGATTTTGGAGTGGTGGTAGTGGGGCTCCCACAACAGGTTTCGCAGCCCCGAATAATTCACTCCACGAGCTCCAATGTGGTGACAATAGATTCTTTATAGTACACTCTCTTCATGTAGTTTTCTGTCTTGAGGTGGGGGAACCTCTCAGGGTCTGCCAAATGCCAGTCTTCCATTTTTAAATGGGGAACCCGCGCCAGGCGCAAAACTTCGAAGGTGATGCTCTCAGGTAACAGGGGCGTTTGGATAAGGAGCTTCTTGGCGTCTGGGTCCTTAGTGACCTTTTCCTTTCCATTTCGGAGAGATATAATCCGGAAACTTGGAGATAGGCTCCACACCCTTGAAATCTATATCCTCCACGCCCTCTTTGGCCTCCAAATCCATGACTTTCCCCTTATCCTTCGCCGACTGTTTTTCTTTCTTCTCGGCCTAGGTAGCAGAGTGCTTCCTTGGTGACTCACGCATTGACATTGGCTTCTTTTGCTTGTCTTTCTTTATTTTGGGGACTTCCTGTACTGGTATAGGTTTCAGCCTAGGTGACCTCGTCGTCGTAGGCACAGGAGTCGGAGCCTCCAAGCTCACGACTTCTGGGGTTGTCCCTTCAGAGGCAAAAATCCCTCCAGTGCTTTCATTTTCACCTAGTCCCAACATTGTGCTAAGAATAAACTGCTAGGTATCCTTGGGTAATTTATCAAACACAGAGCTAGCGACCAAATCTGCGAAAACCTGAGGATTCATAAACAATGGACAACAAAACAAAAAATTCTAAGGATGAAAATTTTTCTCTGCTAGATGGCCACGCGTAATTTATAGGTGAATTTGAATTCAAATTTGACCCTTCCCCCCAAAATTTATCCATAAATTATGATTTGGTGGCAGATCTCCAAAGATTTCAGTCTTAAATTCAGCCTTAAATTTCGCCCCCCTGCTCCCCTTAACTGTATCTTCACTGTCAAATCATGAATAGTGACTGTAACAGTCATTTTCTAGCTGTGTTGTGCGGTGTCTCCCCTCATAGCGCAACTCCCTTCACACATCGTCTGATACTATGACACAACCCTTTTCCACGCAGCCCCCTTGTTGCGTAGCTCTACAAGGTAGTGTAGTTTATAGTCCCGTTCCCCCTTACAGTTGTTACAGACATATTTGGGCACTTCAACCCAAATTTTATATGTCAATAAACTAGGGCTCTTTAACCCCTAAAAGAGTTGTTTCATACCCTAAAGGATTATGGTCAACTGATTACATCATTCCCCAAAAGTTCCACCTGAAAAACCATCCAGAATTGGCCTAAACTGGACCATACTGACTGCTCCACTGTCAAGGTGCGATGCATACTGATGAGGCCTTCTGTAGGGTGTGATGAGCGAGGATGGACAAATGTACAAGACATTTTTCCAAGTGGATGCTCATGGAATCTTGTAGAAACTTCTCCTATGACACTTGTCTCTCTGAATTCGCCTAGGGATGAGTAAGAGATCCAATAAATCTCCAAGTGGAACCAAATGCAACAAGTGGAATGACACTAATAAAAAATCCAGAGATGACTCACACCCTTGCACACATCTATAAATGGATCCTTCATCTGAGAAATCTGAAGGCTGGAATATTGTAATTTGTAAGGAAGTGCTGATAGTTTGTATTTGAGAAAGAGCATTGTATTTTTGGTGTGAGCTTGCTTTTTATGAGGTGAAGAGGGCTTTGATGTTGGGAGGATGATGCTGGATCAAACAACTGGGTTGTAATTCTCCCTTCTGCTTAATAAAGTTCTTTGAGTTTTCTTCCATATAATTGTGCACTTGTGAATGTTCTTATTTGTGAATGACATTATATGTTGATTACATTTCTGATTGTGTAATGATTATGATATAATAGATCAAGATGCTTTGACAGTGTTTTGTTACTGTGTTTCTATAGGTACTCTCCAAGCGGGATAAGTACGGAGAGGATTTGTAAGCTCTGTCAAGGGGGAGAGAGATCAAGAAAGGAGTTAAGCGGAAGATCCAGGTTGGTTCCTTTGTCTTTCTCTTATCTATTATACATAGAAGAAATCGCAAATTGCTTTAAACTGTTGTTTCTAGGGTAGTTGTCAAACCTAGAGGGCTAGTCGATCGAAAAGACACTAGTTTTCCAAGAAACAACAGCTACCTGGAGTGCTAGGACTGTGTTTCCGTCATGTAGTCATTGGGCCAGATGCCCTATGTATGGCTTCAATCGGCTTCCATTTACCCTTCTCGGAAATGGCTCTCCATTCAACTTCGTGAGCTAAACTATGCCACAATTTGTAATTTCTTTCATGACATATGGCCCCAGCTAGTGCATGTGAAAATTTCTTGGAAACTTAGTAAACTTATTATCATATAATAAGACCAAGTCATTTACCTTGAAGGTGCACAGTTTAATGTGCCGTTCATGCCATGATTTTTCACGTTCCTTCTAATCCTGCTAATGGAATCCAGCCAAAAATTGATCTTCCTTGAGTTCCATTAGATGCACAAGTCGTTCTTCTAAGGCTTCGCGGTTTTCCAATCCTGTAAAAGCTGCTATGCATAGACTAGGAATTATTTACTTGATAGGCATCACATATTCTACGCCATAGACCAATCAAAAGGGTGTTTGACCTATGATCTTCTTGCAAGTAGTCCTGTATGCCCATAATACTGCTGGTATGCGCACGTCCCAATAATTCCACTATCTGTTGTAAATCTTTGTCAACACATTCTCCAAATCCTCAACTATTCCATTGGCCTAAGGATGATATGGCATACTCTTATGATGGTAAACCTGGAACCCTTCTATTAGTGCGCTGATAATTGCATTGAGAAAATGTGTACCGCGATCACTCAACAATACCTTTGGGAAATTAAACCTGGTCAACACATATTCAAACAAAAAATTTGATGTTTTTTCCCCTGTATAGTCTTTCAAAGGTTGTTTCTCCACCCATTTGGTCAAATAATTCATTGCGGTGATGATATAGCACGCACTCGTTTTCTTTCTTGGGGGTTGAATCGGTCCTACCAAATCAATTGCCCATTTCTCAAATGGTTGCAATGATACCTGTGGATTCAGAGGCAGCTCATCCCTCCGTGGTGGCCTGCCCATTCTCTGACATGCATCACATGCCGTACAATATGCTTTATAATCTTTATGCAACTTTGGCCACCATAACCCAGTGCACAAAACCTTCTACATTGTTGCTTTCCCTATATAATTCCCTCCCGCAGCTCCTCCATGAGCTTCAGTGAGGATACTATTCCACTCAAAATCAGGCACATAACGTTGGAGTATCTCGTATGATCCAATTTTATACAAATTCCAAATAATTACTAAGAAATTTGTCGCACGCACCACCAACTCTTTCTTCTGCTGACTGGTGTATCCTTCTGGAGCTATCCCTGCAGTCAAGAAGTGGATAATATCTGTGAAGTGATTATCCACTATGCGCACTGCAAATAGCTGCGCATCAGGCAAGCCTTGCTCCAAATTAGTAGGCTCCTCTCTTGTCTCAATACGCGGCAGATGGTTTGGTCCTGCGTTCAACCTTCCTGGCTTAACAATTACCTCAAAATCATATTCTTAAAACAACAACAACCATCGGCATATTCCCCCCTTGCGAAGTAGGAAATGTTCCCTCTGCGGATAGAGGCAACCCCTCTAGCCCTAGAGTGGGTCTAGTCATAGCAAAACAAAACAACAATCAATTTCCTTAAACAGTCATCGTTGAAATCCTACCTCAACCAGTGTTCGATGAAGCTTTCGTTGTGTTGCTCTAGCTATCGTTTCCTTTTCCTCAATGAGCAATCAACTTGAAACAACACAAGAGAACAACAGAACATGTAACCGAGAACAACAATGATCTATTTACTTACAGAGTCAAGGAACCATAAGCTATCAAGTATATTTTACACAAGACATAGGAAATCATCATTGATTGTATTAAAATAAATCAAAAGCAAAGCTTACAACCAAGCCTTGACGTCGCAAGCTTTCTCGGAGGGTCCAGCCGGTATGTTTCTTCAAGCATTCACTCTCAAGAATGGATCTCCCAAATGGATGATGACTCTCTCTCTCACTCACAAGCTCTAATACAAGGCTAAGGCAATCCATAACCAAATTGCTAAACTATCAGCAATTCACACTGCAAACTTATCAAACTCACACCAAAGCTAGCTAATTTGCTTCAATCCAAAAACCAAGAACTAGCTGATCATAGCAATGGGGAGTGCTTTTATAAGAGGAGGAGCCTCCATAAAATGAGGGAGAGGGAGCTTATCTTCAAGGGAGGTTTCTCAAAATGTGGAACCACCATCCCAGAGGAGGAAAGGCGAACCAATCAGACCTAACAACCAGTTCTAGAATCACCAAGAAGGCCAACTATTTGAACTAATTCACCATATCTGGATCGTCGCAAGTCATACACTAGGGCTTAGAAACGATGTCGCAAGGAAGTAGTGAATTCAGACCAATCGTTGCAAGAAATATCTTGAGGACTTGCGCCAAGCCCTAAAATTTAACCGTTGCAGGAAACATGTGTACACTTGCGACGACATCGTGACGATATAGTTCATAACAGAGAATCATCGCAGATAGAAAGGGGTTCACTTGCGATGATGTAAAAACATAGGCAAAAGGGTCAATCTTCAGTATTAGAGAGCACTTGTTTAATCTTCTTGAATGAGTGGGAAGATATGGACATGTTTATTTGATGCATGACATAGCGGAGATGTCACTCGGGGACTGAGATGAGGTCAGTGACAAATTACTGTGTAATAGATGCCCCCTAAAGCATGAAGCCCAAGAGAGTGGGAGGGGTGAAATTCTTTACGAAATCATAACTAAACTGGAACACAATCGCGAAAAACCTATAGGTGCAAGTACAACTGATATATCTGATTGTGAAATACATGTAGTCTAGGCATGGGCGCAGCCATCCAAAAGACATATGAAACTTGGTTTGTGGTATGGATGTAGCCACCCAGTCGATAAGACCATATATAAAGATAGAGGTATGGTCGCAGCCATCCAGAAAGACTCAGGTATGGTCACAGCCATCCAATCAAAGAGCCATGTATATAATCACGAACCAATCCACACAACCCGAACATATGTAATCTTAGTCCGGGTCTTGAAACCCAACCGATTATAGTACAATTTCTAACATGCGAATATATGTGCTGAAGTCGAGCATGGTAGAAAATCGCTTGATTACCGGTCAATGATGTAAATTGTTAACAAGCGCGAGAGAGACCATCAGTGATGTCAATGGTTCTCAAGGTACTGGCGGTACAATCCACCAAGTGTGAAGAATGATCTGGAGTCGAACACTCGTGGAATCACCCGTTCGAAGACCAATGATGTAAGCCTATCGTCGAGCGTGAAGAACTTGCCATTGAGGCATGCAAGCTCCAAGGTACTGAAAGGAATCTCTAGATCGACTTCCTGGATAATGAGCTAGTGTCGACTAGTGACACTTCGAGTTCAAGAGTGACTAGCTGTCGTAGGTAACCAATGAAGATTTCCAAATTTTACCCCCACCATTGCTGGCGAATACCCCAATTATTTTTGAAAAACAAGCTTGAAGGGGATAGCATATGCTTGTGATATAAGTTCAACCTTCGGATTAATCCAACCTAATGAAATTTTAATGAGCCCTAGGGAGGAGAAGCCCGGGTCTCGTCATGGTGACGAGTCCAATGTCGTCAGGGTTTAACGAGCCTGACATAGGTAAAAATTGGAGTCTTTTTCATGTTTAGAGAGTTTGAATAAGACATGGAAAAGAAAACTCCAGGGGGGGTCCCTTTTCGTAAGTTTTTGTCTCTCAAGCTCGAAAAGGTAGAAAACAATTCTCGAGAGAACTATTTGACCATTTTGATCAAGGAGTACTTTTCGTAACTAGTGTTCCTGATCCAAAAAAGTGAAAAAGCGATTGGAGTCACGACGCTTCATAACCAAAAACAAGCTTGAAACAACAAAAGCTCGACCATATTTTTGTGTTTAAACAGTCGGAAAAGATGAAAGAGGACCGCCATTTTTATCTTCTTTTAATGAGTCGAAAAGGGAAAAACTCGGAAATCTTTGCATATTTTATGAGTCGAAAAAGCACTTAAAGAAGACTCGTGGAAAATGTCACGGTATGGACCAAGCACGTATCGACCAGAAACTGTATCTGTCGCCCTTGTTCCTGCGCAGAAAACCAAACATAAGATCCATTCGACAAAAATATACATTGTAATGTTGAAAAAACTAGGTCAAAACCCTAAAACCATAGGGAGAAATAAAAAATTACTGTAGAACCCAAGTCCTATAGTTCAAAAAACCCTAAAATTGCAAAAATAAGTTTATATAAGACCCATGGTAAATCATTATTTACATTGTTTTCTATTTTCAACCTTTGGTAATTTCTCACATACGTACCTGTGGAAACTTTGGAGCTCAATTTCGTCACCTGTGATCAACCATTTCGCGCCATACTTTCACCAAGTAAGTACATCGATCTTGCCTCTGCATTTTGATTGTTTTCAGTTCCAATTTTATGCATTTTGGGTGGTTTTACAAGGATTTTTTGTTTCACAACCATGCCCCAGTCGTCGCAGAAGTTCCCCACGGTTCATGACAATCGGGGATTTTACACACGCCACAATCAGCATCGTTGTAGGAAACACGTGTACCCCTGCAACAATCCGGAAAAAAGTGAATTGTGAAATTGAGCTGGCGCAGTTGTTTTAAAAGCAGTTTCGATGGCACAACAAACATAAAAATTTAATGTTTTACACCATCTTAGACCATAAAATCAGCCCAAATCAATTCTAATCAATTTTTATTTGCTTATGCAGGGTGCAAAAATGGTGTTTGCGTGGCAGGAGCGGATGCATGACGTCGATGATGAAAGAGGATTCAATGACCCACAATGCAGACGAGCCCTTTGAAACTGTGGGTTACTAAAATTTTTCCATACACCTCTTCTACGAGTGAAATTAGACTTGCTCGAGTTCTTGATTCACTCGTGGAACCCGACGGAGGGCAAGTTTATCATTCGAGGTCAGGAGGTTGGGTTTGATGCGACCGACATATATTTCCTTACAGGTTTATCTCGTCAAGGTGAGAGACCCCACATGGAGGGTATACGGGCTGTCGGAGAGACTCTCGACATGTTGATTGCACGAGCATGCTTGGGGGCACGCAAATCACCCACCAGTGGGAAACTTCAGATCCCAACCATGGAAGACCTAAAATTATGTGTCGTACTGTTTACGATCACGAGAGCAGTAGGCTCTCAGGCACAGCACGAGGTGACTAAGACACAACTGTGGTTGGCTCTAGATTGCCTTAACCCAACCATCTATGACTGGGCCGAGGTAGTGTCTCTAAACATGAAGAGACAACTGACCAAGTGCCAGCGAGGAGAGACCAAACAGTTTGGATATGGGTCCATCCTGGTACTAATGCTAGAGCAAGTGCCACCACTTTAGTTGCAGGACATGGATGTCTCATTGTCGAGACCACGAGAGACCCAAATCACCAGATGGGCACATGTGATGCCACGCGGAGGTGGCAGCCGGCCAGTCTCATGGGGACCCTTTTTCATGGAGTGGATGGATCGACAACAGGTTTTTGTTGAGGATTGGCCCTATGCAGGCACAGACTTTAGAGGAGATCCTGGTATGCTGCTCTCACCTGAAGAGCAATGCGACGAGAGAGGTAACACACTTGGTTAACCGCCACACTTTTTATATGTTTTTGTTTTCTAGTGTTTTTTGGATTTTTAAATGTATATGTCTTAATCATTATGTTCATTTTGCAGATGTGGGACATGAGAGACCTGTGGGAGTCTCTCCTACAACGTGGAGGGAGTAGAATAGAGAGCTGGCCCTGCCACCCCCAAGTGGTGATGCAGAGGATGAGATAGCCCAGAACCTAGAGGGTTTGACCGAGGGGTCGCAGACTACAAATGGTTTGAGGAGGTCCCACGACAGTAATAGAGGCATACTATGGGTGTATCATCCAGGGTCCACAGACTACTCAGACGAGTAGCGCAGGCAGTGGTCTGCTACAGAGAGCAGAACCCACCACAATAGATGCCTAGGTTTCTTTTTCTGCTATTTTGAGAGACATGTGTCTCAGATGTATCATGAACATATACCCTATTTTTTGACATACACATTATTTTTTCAGCACCTTGGTGCACCACACGATATATATATACTATCTATGTTTTATTACTGTGTCTGAATACTTGCATACAATGTTTGTTTGATTATAAATTGCGTAAATGTCTGTCTAATACATGATTCACCAATGCATTAGTTAACGTGTTTAATCGTCTAGGAATGTGTTGATATGTGATAAAATCAAAATTTCTTTCCAATAAGTGAACATGCAAATACAACCTTAAAATTTGAGGGTTTCTAATGGAATAACGCCCATTAAGTTGAAGAAAAACAAGTTGAGAGTCCAGATTCACAATCAGTGCACGAATATCGAGGTTAACAGCCTCGGTCAATAGTTCAATGACAGCGCTATATTCAACGACATTATTTTTGGTACACCTAGACAAACACCTTGAAGGTCTACTAACACACCGTGAGGATCGTAGATCACCCATGCCGCGGAGGAAACATTCCGGGTATTGCGACAGGCACCATCAGTGAAACTGATGTAAGGCGTACCAGACATCTGCATAATAAGTAAAAAGACACAATAAGTGGAAATAATGCCTACACACCAAGCCACACATGCACACACACTGAAAACACACGTATGTACACAACAGATGCACGAAAATTCATGCATAATATTTTTTAAGATAAAGCCCATTCTGGGGCTTATCTAGAGGGTTACCTTCATAGTCAATTAGCTCGTAGGCCCCTTTCTGCAAAATTCATTTCACAATATAAGGCCCATGCCACATAGGTTCGAATTTGCCTGCTCCCAACTTATCATTCTCTTGATCGTACAGTAGGACTAAATCTCCCTTAATGAAAGAACGAGGAGTAACAGTTTGATCGAAGTGAATTTTCACTCTTCTTCTGTGCTTCGATGACTGAAGAGGCAAGTTGACGGGTCTCGTCTAGCCACTCTAGGTAAAGAATATGTTCTTCTATCGGATTATTATTTGGGAGCAATTCGATAGCTAACTTGAGAGAAGGTATCTCACATTCAATCGGAAGGGTAGCCTCCAGACCGTAAACGAGTTGAAAAGGGGTGAATCTGGTGGCATCCTTCACTGAGGTATGGTAGGCCCATAAGGTGGAAAACAACATCAAATGCCAATTAGACTTGTGCATTCCAATGGTATGCTGAAGCATTGTGACCAACACCTTGTTGACGGCTTCGACTTGGCCATTGGCCTGAGGGTAATAAGGCGTCGAACTATCGTGACGCAAGCCTAGCTGGGTTGTTAACTCAGTCATCATATGACCATAGAAATGAGAACCGTGATTAGTGACAATAGCCTGAGGGACTCCGAATCGAGTAATTACATGATTGAATAAGAACTGAGCCACTGTCTTACCGTCATTAGATAATGTAGGCATCACCTCGGCCCATTTTGTAAAATAATCAACGGAAATGATAATATACCCATGCCCTCCGACCGAGCGAGGGTTACAGGTCATAAAATCTATGTCCCATTTAGCGAAAGGGCCTACGGTAATGACAGGGTGCAAAGGAGATGGGGGCGCATGCATCTTTCGTTGGTAAATTTGGCACGCATGATAGGAATGGATAGCGAGAATGCAATCCTTAAAAATAGAGGGCCAAAAATAACCAACGTGGAGGATCGTTTGGGCAGTAGCATAACCGAACATATGACCACCACAAGCACTAGAGTGGCAGTCATCAAAGACTCGTTCGGCTTCCTCGAATGTCAAACAGTGGCGGAGAACTAAATCAACACCGAGATGGTATAAGGTGTCCCCAATAATTCGATAAGGCTGAGAATTATGGAGAATACGTCGCCAAGCATCCTTGGACAAATTAGGATGAAAGGAGGATGTCTGGAGGTAGACAATAATGTCTTCGTACTAGGGATCGAGGGTACTGATCAAGAAAAGAGTATCATCTGGAACGCGATCGTCTAACCGAGAGGGAGCAGTAGCGGATGGTAACGAGCAAATCAATTCAGCGAAGACAAGGGATTTCTTGGACTTGGCCATAGTAAACTCCAAATCGAACTCTTGAAGGATAACAATTCATTTCAAGTATTTCCCCCCAGCAACTGACGTGACAAGATGTATGTCATCGGGTTGCAATAAGAAATCATTGTTGTCGTGCACAACAAAATATAGTGACGGAAACGTTGGATAGCGTGAACAGCTACCAAAGCGAGTTTCTCAACATAATCATATCGAGTCTCGGTGTCAAGGAGGTTGCGACTGAGATAATAGATAACATGCTCGGAACCATCATCGTCGTCTTGAACCAAAACCCTCCCAATTGTGTTGTCGGCGGCGACAAGATAAAGAATATAGTTGCAATGGTAATTAGGCGGACGCAATAAAGGAGAAGAAACAAGGAGTGCCTTGAGTTTCTCGAATGACTCTTGGGTCGTGGCATCCCAAAAAACGGAAGTATCATGCTTTAAGAGCTGTGTATAGCCTTTAGCAATCTCGGCGTAGTTTGGAATAAAACAACGTAAGAAATTGGTTTTACCTTGCAAACTCTGCAACTGTTGCAAAGAAGCAGGAGGAGGGAGATTCAGGATAGCTTCAAGTTTGAGGGGATCTAGACAAATGCCCTCTTTAGAGACGACAAACCCTAGAAGCCTACTGGATTCGACACAGAAGACACACTTATGCAGATTAAGACGAATACGGCAATGTCGACAACGAAGAAAAATCTCGCGAAGGTGGTTCGGATGGTAAGATCGGTTTACTGAATGAGCTAGGAGGCCATCCAGATATGGCTGAACAATGTGACAAATGTCATGAAATGCATAAGACATTGCTCGCTGGAAAGTAGCATCGGAATTTTTAAGGCTGAAAGGAAGCTTCTTGTAAGCAAAGGTACCCCACGGGCAGATGAAGGCAGTTTTGTGTTGATTAGCAGGCTAAATATTGATCTGGTTGTAACCAGAAAAGCCGTCCATAAAGGAGTAGATCTCACTCCCAGCACAATCATCGATGAGCTGGTCGATAAAGGGCGTAGGATAATTATCCTTTAGACATGCACGGTTGATGTCACGGTAGTCAACACAAACCCTAATAGTGCCCTACTTCTTGGTTACAGGGACAATATTAGAGACCCAGTCAGTCAGCGGGATAGGGTAAATGAACTTGGCCTTGAGAAGTTTTTCAACTTCTCCCTTAATAGCCGAAGCCTTTCTTGGGTGCATGGGGCGTAAACATTGTCGCATAGGCTTGGCACTAGGATATGTAGGGATCTCATGTACCACGATACTAGGATCAATACCGGGCATTTCTTCGTATGACCAAGCGAAAACGTCACGAAATTCTCTGAAAAGATCGGTATAAATTTGAACCTCCTCTGGAGTACAGGTAACTCCAATGTGGATATTCTCAACAATCCCTACCTTGATAGAGATGTTGATGGGCATTGTTTGCATAATGTTCCCCATATTTCCTTCAGAGAAAACTTCGTGAACTTGAATAGGCGTCTGAAGGGGCTGTGAAGGGATACAAGAAGCAAACTTCTCTAGACAGGTAGTCATGGCCCCATGGCTTGGGAGAAACGAGGAGCGATGGTGATGATCGAACTAGGGAGGCTCCTCAAAAGACATAGTATTTATAATCGCTTCATTGGAAGGAAATATCTCCTTTAATGGATTTGAAGAAACTCTACTGCCAAGCCAAGGGGATTGTACATATGTATCGAGAGGCGTGCTCGATGGAGCAGGATCGGAAGATGAAGCCAATGCAGAAACAATTCCTACATAGTTGAGCTTAGCAGGACTCAACGGCATGACGTCGCCCCAAGAGTCCATCTGATTGGTGGGAGGAAGAACCCAATGATCAGAACAGACAGAAATCATATTAATGGGGGTGACATTGGGAGGTGGGAGCGAAAAGACACCCATAAGGGTAGGATCTTTGAAGAGTCTAGCACCCACGCTTTCATAAGGAACGAAGGTATGCTCCATAAATGGTACGTTGCCATCCGAAGAAGAAGAGGCGAAGAAGGACAATTGGTCAACTGTGACAATTTTCCCTTGATGGGGAAAACAAAGGACAGGGAATAGAGATGAAGCGACAACTCGCATGGCATATGTCCAACTTTGACATAAGAGAAGATTGTAAGTCAAATTTGCGTCAACAACTTCGACCTCAACTTCAACTGTCTTCCCTTCTAGAGCAATAGGCAAACGCGGGAGGATATTGAAAGGATGAGAATTTCTTCCATTGAAGGCTTCCAAGGTATTAGGCGATTGACTCAATGTTAGGGAACCGATAGCCTTCCAACAAGAAACAAACATGATGCATGTGGAGGTGCCCTCATCAATAAAAGTACGATGAATATTCTTGGAGTTAATGATGACTTGAATGAGGAAACCAATATGATGAGGCAATCGTGGTACATGATTATCAAGATCAAAATTTATTAGATCCGAATCGGCCAGGTCAATGCCACCAATGGCTGATAGCAGAGACTTCCTTTGGGAGGGACAACTCTGGAGGACTTCCAAAGTGGATATAGCCGAAGGGGCTTGGGCTAAGTCCTCAACAATGCTATAGTGCCAGACGGAACGAGCATTAGGGTTGTAAGAAGACTTCCGGAGCACTCCTTTGGGAGGATGTCGAATAATTGACTCGGTACTAGGCCACTCAATATGGAGAGGACTAGTACTGGATGAAGGAGCACTTGAAGGGGCTTCAGGTTCCTTCCTGGCAGGTGGAGGTATTATTTCGATCACGTACTGATATGAATGGGAATAGTCCCAGCCATGAAAACTTAAGAGCCAAAAGTGGAAGAAGATTGAGGTTGATCGACCACCATTTGAGTCTTTTGCGAGGGAAAAGGCTCCTTGAGCACAGCAGGAGTTCCAGGGGTGCCTTTAAGCAAACGACCAACCTCAAACCATCTAGGACAATCTTTAGTGTAGTGATCCTCATCACAGATGAGACAAGGGTACTTGGGTTTGCATTTGGTACCTTCATCAGCCGGAGGCTTAGGAGGGTCTTGCTTTGGCGGATCGGCTTTATTCTTGCCTTTACCCTCTTTCTTACCTTTCGAAGCTTTATCTTCCGTGGTGGACTGGACGGCATTGACTTCGGAAGTTTTACCAGGATTAGATGGGGCCTGAGAAGCATTTTCATTTGGAGCAGTAGATTTTTGCTTCGCAGGGGTCGTGGAATACTTTCGAGAGGATGAATTAATGAAACCAATGACACTGTTAACGGATGGCGTCAACTGAGCCTTAGTAGTTCTGGGTCATGGAGCATCAGGAAAATAATCATACAGCGTACCAAACTAGGAATAAACCAAGTCAAGATATTGAGCACACGCAATAGCTTGCTCTTCAGTAACACATGCCCCCATAGTGATATCACAGGCTATCGGACCGAAAAATTAGGTTGTAAACCAATCAGTCAAAAGCTGATCAGAGATCTAGAACTTAATCAAACGACGATGCCTTCTCCATTCATGAATATGATCAGGGATGTGCATTTCCATGTCCCATTTCATAACGAATCGGCAACTGAAAGTGAGTAAGAAATGCCATAGCAAGTGAATTGAAATCCTGGAAAGTTCCACGAGCTAGTTCAATATACCATTTTGCGGCAGAGCTAGTGAGAGTCAGTTGGAACAGATGGATCCAGATAGAATCGTCAATCCATAAGTTAGATGAGCACCAGAGGTGATAAGTCATGACATCAGCTTGAGGATCTTCTCTAGATTTACCGTTGAACTTAGGACAATCACTGGGAATTTTAGTCAGAACCGGTGGCCAATATGGATTATGAAGGATGGGATCATTCGTCAGCTTGGACACATCAAGCAGTTCCAAAGTTGCCAGGAAAGGTAATTGAGGATTAAAGGACATCATAGGCCTCTGATAAGAGCCAGTAGTGGGGTTCCATCCAGTTCCTTATTGCCTCGATTGGTTTTTCCCAGAAGGGTTGTACCCATAGGGATTATAGGTATAACTAGATGACCCGGGTTTTGACCACCAGTAGCCCATTGATTACCAACCTAACCGACAAGAGCAGCATAAGGCTACTGAAAATTTTGATAGGGATTGACTTGCGGTTGCTGATAATTTTGATATGGAGCAGTTTGAGGCTGCCCTTGTGGTTACTGAAGTACTTGAAGACCATATTGCACCTGAGCTCCAAACTGCACCTGAGGCCCAGGCTACATTTGATAAGCGGGTTGGGTTTGAAATCCAACTTGAGTTTGGAGACCAGGTTGGGTCTGGGGTCTAGCCTGAGTCTGGGAATCGGGTGAGGATTAAGAAACAACGAGTGCGTGAGCACTCGGTTGACCAAGAGATGGATTAACTTGACCAGACGGATGTCCTTGTTGAAACTGAGGTTGACCCATTTGGCTAGAAGGATGGCCTTGTTGATACTGAGGTTGACCTATTTACCCAGAAGGTTGAGCTTGCTGGGTAATAAATTGACCTTGATGAGGTTGGCTTTTCTAACCAGAGGGTTGAGTTGGTTGAACAGTAGTTTGTCCTTGTTGATTTTGAGGCTGGCCTACTTGTCTAGAGGGTTGACGAGGCTGGACAGTAGGTTGGCCTTGCTGGATTTGAGGCTAGCCTACTTGTCTAGAAGGGTTACCTTGCTGGGCAAAGGTTTGGCCTGGTTGGATTTGAGGCTGACCTAGTTGAACAGAAGGCTACCCGAAGTAAGTAAAAGAGGAACCTGTGAAGGGCAAAGGTTGTCCCTGTAAGGGTTGTCCTTGTAGGGCAACAAGTTGTCTTGGATAATGTTTCCCTTGATACGGCTGCCCATAATACAGTTGCCCTTGATATGGTTGCCCTTGATACGACTATCCTTAATATTGGGGACCTTGAAAAGCTGAAGGCTGCTCTTGGCCACCATGATAAGTAGTACGAGCCCAGGAAACAGATAACGGAACAGAAACCTCAACCGTAGGATGAAGTGGGAGGTTCCAGTATGATAAATATGAGTCCCGCGAGGATTGTAATAATGCAACAGATTATGCAAATCTGGGTTTTGAAGAGCATACATGTATTGCTTATATGTCCACACTACTCGAATGGAACCAAAAGAGAGCGGAACACTACTGGTGGGATTAATGACTCCAGATGCCAAAGCTGAAAGACCACCACTAGTGGGACCAACAGAAGGACCAAAAACAGTGGTAACCATTGAGGATGAAGCAACACAACTAATATAAGGAGTTGTAGAGGCCACACAGATAGTAGGTATGGATGGAACAGATGTGACAGACACATTGTGAATCCGAGGTACGAAAGGTTCTGAGGTGGGGGCTATAGTATGAGACCACATAAAACTCGAATTAAGAGACAGGGAACTCATGATGTCAGACAAGGCACGATAGCGTAGGGGCAATGTCACACCAAGAGAGGTGATGCGAAAAGGCTCTGTAGAGAGAGGAATTTCGCCACTTGACATAAGATCCTCTTCACTAGTCACGGGGGTCGTCTCATCCATGTCAGAAGAAGACGTTGGAACCGAAACACCAGGGGGAGTAACCCGGAAGTCTTATTCTGAAGGTTCCCAAACTGGATTCCAATTGATATCATAAGAGTCCCCTTTTGGAGCACGAGAGTTAAGAGGTTGAACACTTGGGATAATAGGAAGGGTATCACTAACAACCGATACCTCAGAAGCGACAGGGGATGCAGAGCCTTGGTCACTTGGCATAGGAGACGGGATCGGTGATTCCGCCAGGATGATTTAACTCAAAAGTCCTGGGAAAAAGAGATAATAGAGCAGGGAAAACAAGTCTACGCAAACCAAAAAACAGTCAAGATTAACAGGGAAAATGTGAGCGTGGGCGAATAAAATTTATGAAACAGGAACAAAACTTGACCTTTTCATGTTTAAAGAGTTAAGAAAAAGGACAAAATATGACTCTAGACACCTTCGAATATTTGATGAGCCTGAAAGAAAAAGTGCTCAAATGGTCCTTTTCTTTTAAGGAGTCGAAAAGGAACAAAAGTGACTACTCTGGAGAACTAGACAAGAGGTTTACGAGACAAACCACAAAACTGCATATACACCTTGGTGATAAAATGAAAGAGAAATAACCAAGGACTTGCCATAGGCAGTCAATCTTCCAGAATGTTGTGTTCGGTGCGTTACAGTTCGTAAGGTGGCAGACATAGCTTCCTATGGATGTAGGATGATAACCTAGTGGGGTCTCCCGATATATACTCGACGGTATGGGGAGCACAAGTCCGTACTAGCAGCTATTGCATCACAGAAGGAGGAATCACCCAACCTTAAGCAAAAGCAAAAGTGACTAAGTTTAACGACGTCGGAGCACGTCTCTAGCCTAGACCTCTAGATAATGTTTGTTAAGTTCCAATGCGTTATTAGGTTCATTCAATTGATTTTAAGAGTTAATATTGAATTAAGTTTCAATTTTCAATCCCTACGGAATGTATTGCAACAATTCCTATGATGTAGCTACAATGAGTAAAAAAACCATTCATTTTGATGAACAACTACCTAAAGGAGGGTAAAGAGTTCATTTCCAAGAGAACACAAACCAAGACAAGCAAATGCAAGCACTAAGAAACACAATGCATCAATACACTAATCTGACAATGCATCGATACTACTAATGAAAGATTTAAAGTTCGCTTTCCAATTTCTCAATCATGAAAATTCAATAATGCAAATGCACTTTCACTTTCGTATGCCGTATGAATGCAATATTTTTTATTTTTTGGAATTTAAATGACAAACAAGCAAGTGTAAAACTGACTAATCCAAACAATTGTGATCTATGTTTGATAGTGCGGAAATCAAATCAATGTGAGCAACTGGTTCAACAACCAAACACTAAAGATCAATCAGAAAGACAACAAGCAGTAAAACAGCCTCAAGCAAATCAATCAGATGGTTGTGGACGAATCTTGAAAGGACGGGTAACCCAAACAAACAACTTCTTGACGAAACCTTTAAGGAGCTAGGTCACACGGTCTAAAAACACAAGACTCACTCAATGAAACCAAAGAGAAGGTACCTTAACCAAAAGCAGTCAAAACAAGTGGATGAGAAACAAGAGACAGTAGGGGACAAGCAGGACTGGGTGATTCAGGAGGTAAAGTTGTAAAAACCAACTTCTATAGGAATCATTGCGGGTCTATAACAAGCAACTTGAGACAAAAATCCAATCGTCGCAAGAATAGAGACAACAACTATGCGACGTCATCGCAGGTGTACACCTGTCTTCTGCGATGATCCGATTTCAGGAATCATCGCAACTGTATGACGGGTTAGCTACGACGTGCAGGTTTACTAAAGAGGACAGGTGTGACATCGTCGTAGCTTTTATTCTATCTTCAATGATGATATTAATTAAGGTGAAAGACAAAGTAAAACACCTAAAGGACACCAGACTGATCTTCCAAACAATAAGAGGGACTCCTAGATTGACCCAGGTAACCCAGAATACTGATGGTTTAACCCCAAAATCAAGAGACAATATATCAAAAACCAAACATGAGAAAACAAGAGAAAAACATACAGAGGACTCCCCAGTATGGTCACCAACTTGTGAAGTAGGAAATGTTTCCTCTGTGGACAGAGGCAACCCCTCTAGCCCTAGAGTGGGTCTAGTCACAACAAAACAAAACAACAATCAATTTCCTTAAACAGTCATCGTTGAAAGCCTACCTCAACCAGTGTTTGATGAAGCTTTTGTTCTGTCGCTCCAGCTATTATTTCCTTTTCCTCAATGAGCAATCAACCTGAAACAACACAAGAGAACAACAGAACACGTAACCGAGAACATCAATGATCTATTTACTTACAGAGTCAAGTAACCATAAGCTATCAAGTATATTTTACACAAGACATAGGAAATCATCATTGATTGTATTAAAATAAATCAAAAGCAAAGCTTACAACCAAGCCTTGACGTCGCAAGCTTTCTCGAAGGGTCTAGCCGGTATGTTTCTTCAAGCATTCACTCTCAAGAATGGATCTCCAAAATGGATGATGACTCTCTCTCTTACTCACAAGCTCTAATACAAGGCTAAGGCACTCCACAACCAAATTGCTAAACTATTAGCAATTCACACTGCAAACTTATCAAACTCACACTAAAACTAGATAATTTGCTTCAATCCAAAAACCAAGAACTAGCTGATCATAGCAATGGGGAGTGCTTTTATAAGAGGAGGAGCCTCCATAAAATTAGGGAGAGGGAGCTTATCTTCAAGGGAGGTTTCTCAAAAGGTGGAACCACCATCCTAGAGGAGGAAAGGCGAACCAATTAGACCCAACAACCAGTTCTAAAATCACACAGAAGGTCAATTGTTTGAACTAATTCGCCATATCTGGATTGTCGCAAGTCATACACTAGGGCTTAGAAGCAACGTCGCAAGGAAGCAATGCATTTATACCAATCGTCGTAAGAAATATCTTGAGGAAATTGTGCTGAGCCCTAAAATTCAACCGTCACAGGAAACACGTGTACACCTGCGATGACATTGTGACAATATAGTCATAGAAAGAAAGGAGTTCACTTGTGATGATGTAGAAACATAGGGAAAAGGTTCAATCTTCAGTATTAGAGCGCACTTGTTTAATCTTCTTGAATGAGTGGGAAGATATGGACATGTTTATTTTATGCATGACACAGCGGAGATGTCGCTCGAGGACTGAAATGAGGTCAGTGACAAATTACTGTGTAACACCCCGCCCAACACAGGCTTATTGACTAGATACTTCAATGTAGAATGGTCTGTGTACATCTTGAAATGTTTGCCTAGTAGGTAATGCCTGAATTTCTGGAGCATGTACACCATAGCCAACCCTTCGTGCTCTGTCATCAAATAATTATTTTTAGCCTTTGACAACTTCCTACTTGCAAACACTATAGCATGATTCATATCCCCTTCACTAGCTTGTGGCAACACTACTCCTAGCACAATACATGAGGCATCAACATGCACATGGAATTCCTTCTACCAATCCAGGAAGACCAGGATCGACGTGGTGACCATTTTTTCCTTTAATGCATCTAGGCCGTGCTGACATTCTTCATCCCAATAGAATGTAGCGTCCTTCTTCAGCAACTTTTCCATAGACACGATAATCTGGGCATAACTCTTGATGAAATTCAGATAGTATCCAGTATGGCTCAGTGTTGCGCGCAACTATTTGACACTTCTTGGCGCCTCCAAATTGACTATGACTAAGATCTTAGCAGGGTCCACCATTAATCCTTGCTTGCACACCACATGACCCAACAAAATTCCAAAAGGGACATAGAACAAACACTTCTTCAGGTTCAGCGCAATCTGATACCTTCGGCACGTATCCAACATCAAGCGCAAGCTAGCTACATGGCACTTTACTAGCCAAAACACTGTCCAGTCATCAAAATATACTTCCAAGAACTTGTGAATAAACTCCTTGAACGTCGCAATGACTACGTGCGAGAAGATCGTTGGCACATTCTTAAGTCCAAAAGGAATCACTATATACCAGACACATCCCCATTCTATCGTGAAGGTGATCTTACTCCTGTCTTCTAGCATGATCTTAATCTGATGGTACCAAAGAACCCATTAGTGAATGAGTAGGCCTCCTGCCTTCCAACATTATTCAATACTTCATATGTGAACGGTGTCGGAAAGGGATCATGGACACAGACATCGTTAAGCTTCCTAAGATCCATGCAAATCCATATCTCTCCTTTTTGCTTCTTTTCCTGGACTACCATTGGGCTAACCCATTCAGGTTCCTCCACTAGTCCAATAATGCCTGCTCCAAGCATCTTATCTAACTCTAAGCACACCTTTTCTTTATATTTGGGATTAAGGTGATATGCCCTTTGCTTAATTGGCTTCACGTCCGGCTTCAAGGTAATTCTAATTACGCCCAAGACTCCTATGATATCTTTTAGGTCTGAAAATTTTGTAGGGAACAAATCCTGATACTCTCAGAGGAGCTTGGTGACTTTATCTACTGTAGCGTTATCCCAGTAATCCCCAATATTCACACGTTTTGGCTCCGTTTCTGTGCCAATGTTTACTTGCCTAGTTGTCAGTGGCACGGTGATGTCTGGATTCAGTGGTAATCCCTCAATCTCATGGTGGCCTTCTCCTTTTGGGATGTTAATATTTCTGGGATCTTCATCCTCTCCTTCGGTGGTCATATTATAGCATTCCAACACATGGCATAGCAGGGTGCTCCAATCTAGTTGAATCAATTCCAAAGGATCCTGTGGTATTCTGAATATTGCCGCCTTAACTTCCTGCAGCACCTCGTCGATGCTTTCGAACCCATCCTCAAACCTGAAGGTCATCAAAAATCCTTCTCTTAAGATATCCCACTCGGCGGTGTCGTGGCAGAGCTCTGTCTCCAGGTACCAATTCATAGGGATTATATCCAAAGTGTGATAGAATAAATGCACCCACTCTACCTGTGGCTCTGTTCCATAAACCTTAGTCCACTTTGCTAAATGATCACATGGATCATTTCTTCCATCATATTTCTCAGTTAGCCAAACTTTTGACCGACCAAATCGCAATATCGTAATTCTTTATTTCATTAATGTAAAATACTGAAATATGCTTACAAACAGAAATGGAAATAAACTAGCTCGGGCGATGGTAGCTTATCTCTGAGGAGAGATGTGGTGGCTACATGCCTCTGAACTATCTTACAATGAGGATTGAAGGCCTATTTATTGTTGAGAAACAAAGGAAAACCCTAAACATCCAAAAACCTAACCCTAGGAGATGAAGCGCCAAACTATGGGCCCTGTTTTGGGTAAATTGGTACATCAACTTCCCAGGGTCATAACTTTTGCATACGATCTTCGTTTGACGTGCAAAATACCTCGTTAGATAGATCTATCTGAGTGATAAAAATTTGGGATGAGAAACATTAAATTGTGGACCCATGTTGCTCCTATTTTTCCCAAAAAAACATCATTTAGGGCCTCAAAACGGCTCCATAGTTCAGGACCCAAAAAACTGCTAAAAATAGTGAATTGTGCTACAATTAAGGAAACTGAAAAACTGAAAGAAACAATGGTGGGGGTCCAAGTGGAATTGGCAGGTGGCCACCAATATCCACCTTTCCATGATTTTTCTGGCCATGATTTTTTCGTCCGGGAAAAGATTACTTTCGCTCTTCTCAAAGCCGCCCCCCACGTTAAGGACTGGTGGGAAACCTACTGCGAGCAGAAGGATGAAAGTATGACATCATTGTTTACAACCGCACCCACTTGGAATTCATTCTGGAATGCCATCAAGGAGTAGTATTGCCCTGTCAAAATCTATGAGGATAAATACATAAATTGGACCACGTTACAGCAGGGAAGGGACCAAGACGTGCCAGAGTTTACCAATATTTTTCATACCCTTTGCACAAAGTTGGGTATCAAGGATTCTGAGCTGCATTTGGTACTCAAATACTGCAACTAACTACACAAGTACATCTAGGATGAGATGGAGTTCTTGGACATCTCCTCACTTGGCACGTCGTACTGATATGTTTTCAAGATCGAGCAGAAGTTTAAACAGAAGAAGTGAGACTTTGGATCTGCAAATCCAAAGCAAGGGAAAGGCACCTCCAAACTGTTGAATAAAGGACAAAGCCAAGGCGGGGTGGCCTAGGACAACTTGCCAAAGTTGCAAGCAAAGAACAACACCATGAAGCTGAAGAAGGACATGGGAAAGTGGTGTGAGTTCCATAAGAGCTCCACTCTCAACACAAGTGAGTGTCGGGCCAAACAGTCACTGGTGGCCGAACTAAAGTCTTCAGAATCAGATGCATGTTCCGACTCTGAGTCAAAACCTGATAAGGAGAATGACAAAGGGAAGCAGATTATCGGTGTAGAGCCCAACGCCACCATTGCCACCATGAAGATCTAGAAGGAGGAACCCCAAGATCTAGAGGAGGAGGAGCACCTTCCACTCCAAGATGTGGGTAAAGTGTTCCTTGCTATAGTTTATTGTCGACAACAGGAGTCAAAAGAACCTAATTTCGGCAGAGGTCTTGAAGCGGTTGGGCTTACTAACCACAACACATCCACAACCGTACACCATAGGGTGGCTTCACCAAGGATGGATCTTCGCATGAGCCAGCATTATCGCCTTCCATACAACATCAAGCCCTTCACGGATGAGGTATTGTGTGATGTTTCTCCCCTTAATGTTTTTGATGTATTATTAGGCCAACCATACTTGTGGAAGCAACATGTTTTGTATGAGTCCAGGCCTTATGTTGTTATTATTACTTTGGGAAACAAGTTGTACAGGAAACCGGAGGTAGCACCGCCTACCTCCATCTCTCTAGCTATTGCAAAACAATGCAGTAAGCTCATTTCCAAAACCGGGAAATTTGTTTTCTTGATGATATGCCCTCAAAGAAATAAGAGGATGATGGCCACGACCTCCAGACATAGCCCCTCTGCACGCCAACAATAGATGAACAAGGTCGTGGAGGAGTACAAGGACATCTTCACCTCCCTGCAAGGGTACCTCTACACTGCCAGGTCAAGCACTCCATCAATCTCACCCTAGGTGCACCACTGCCCAATGGACCAATCTATCGGTGCTCCATTTTGGAGAACAACGAAAGAAAGAGGATGATTCAAGAATTGCTGCAGAAAGGTCACATTCAACCAAGTTCATCGCCTTGTGGGAGCCCGATCAGGTTGGTACATAAGAAGGATGGGACTTGGAGAGTCTGTATTGACTATCAGGCGCTGAACAAGATCATTGTTCAGAATAGGTACCTGATCCCACGAATTGATGACCTTCTGGATCAACTGAAGGGGGGAAAATATTTCAGCAACATTGACTTGAAGTTAGGATATCACCAGTTATCAATCGAACCCTCCAATGTGTGGAATACTTCCTTCAAAGCCAAGGAGGGGCTTTTCGAATGGTTGGTTATGCCTTTCGGGTTGATGAATGCTCCTGCAACCTTCATGAGGCTAATGGATGACATCTTGCAGCCATTCACCAACTCATTTGTAGTGGTATACTTCGATGGCATCCTGATATTCAACAAGAGTTGCGAAGAACACCTCCATCACATCCGACAGGTTCTCCAAACACTGCAGGAACACAAGTTATGTGCCAATTTGGAGAAATGCACTTTTGGCATGACCCAAGTTTAGTATCTGGGATACATTATTGATGAATAGGGGGTGCATGTGATCCAGATTTAAACAAGAACGCAACAAATTACAGAGGTAACCATAAACACAAAGATGCAGTGGAAATAATACATCATTTCATTAATGTAAAATACTGAAATATGCTTACAACCAACAATAGAAATAAACCAGTGAGGGCGATGGTGGCTTATCTTTGAGAAGAGTTGTGGCGGTTATGTGCCTCTGAACTATCTTTCAATGAGGCTCAAGGGCCTTTTTATTATTGAACAATAAGAGCAAACCCTAAACAACCAAAACCCGAACCCAAGGAGATGTAACACCAAGAGTTTGTGGGCCTCGTTGGGGTGAGTTGGATAGCCAACTTCCTGGGGTTGCAACTTGGTCATATTATCTCCGTTTGATGCGCATGATAGCCCATTGGAAATATCCCTCCGAGGACTACGAAGGAAAGGATGATTTTAGACAAAGAATCATTGGGTTGTTGGGCAGTGGATTTCCCAAAAAACATCGTTTAGGGCCTCAAAACGGCTTCGGAAGTTTAGGACTCGAAAAACTACCAAAAATAGTAAACTATGCGATAATTAAGGAAATTGAAAAAATGAAAGAAGAAATGGTGGGGTTCCAAGTGGAATTGATGGGTGGCCACCAATATCCACCTATATCATTCTAGGGGTGATTTTAGGGGTGAATGTTCGCCCTTTGGCGAAATTAAGGGGTTCTAAATTTTTAGTGGGCGAATATTTTGTATCATAGTACATTTTTACAAATCACCTCAAATAGCCCACCTTATTTTAAGGGAGAGGGTAAAAAAGGTAAATTTAGCCCTTGAAATTAGGAGTTACAACCTTCCATTCGCCCATTTTCAAGAATAGGTTTTATTTAAGTGAATCCATTCGCCCATTTTCAAGAATAGGTTTTATTTAAGTGAATCCTATGGGCCAAAGGCCCAAATACCATATTTATAAAAGAGGTATGGTAAATTAATAAAAATATAAATAAATGAGAGGTATGGTAAATAAATAAGCATTTTTTATATTTACTCCATAAGTCACCTTATATACATGCAAGGGTGTAAACAAATAAAAATATAAGTAAAGTGGAGGTATGGTAAATAAATAAAAATATAAATAAACTAGACGCATGGTAAATAAATAAAACCTCTTTTTATATTTAGTCCATAACCCTCATTCTATTTATGAAGGCTCAAGAAAGAGGTTTTATTTAAGTGAATCCTATGGGCCAAATACCATATTTATAAAAGAGGTATGGTAAATTAATAAAAATATAAATAAGCGAGAGGTATGGTAAACAAATAAAACATTTTTTTATATTTACTCCATAAGTCACCTTGTATTTATGAATGGTATGGTAAATTAATAAAAATATAAATAAACAAGAGGTATGGTAAACAAATAAAACATTTTTTTATATTTACTCCATAAGTCACCTTATATTTATACTATGGGACAAATACCATGGACTAGATTGTTATTAATGCCATGCAAAAAAACATTATTAACCATAAAAATAAAAATGGCACGTGGTATTGACCCATGGTATTCACCAAAATGGCACATGGTATTGACCCATGGTATTCACTTGGAATGTAGCCTATTTAAATGGGGGAATTAAACCAGCATAGATCCATCTTTACTCTGGATCTACTAACCCCCGAGAGGTATCAAATATCGTGATATGCAAACTAGCATAAAGTGAAAAAATATTTGATCCGATCAAGAGTAAAAATGGATGTTGTAATTTAATGTATGTTAAACATTTTAGCTTGGTTAAAATAAAAAATAAAATAAAACTCAACTATTAATTTTATTAATTTTTATAAATTACTAATAGTAATTTTTAAGCTCCAGGTTTATGATAACCCATGGTATTGACCCATGGTATTCATGTGAGCATAGACTATTTAAAGGGGAAATTCTATCTTAGATCCATCTTAATTCTGGGTCTACCAAGTGCTCAGAGGGATAAATAGATTTCATCCCCCCAAGAGTTGTAGATGTGGAGTTAAGATGGATATAGGTTGGTTTTTATGATAATGAAGATATTAAATAGACTTAAGAAATTATATTGTAAAAACATCTTAAGGTGAATGGTTAAAGCATAGACATTGGACAAGTATATTTGTATACTTCTGTTTTAAATTGAAACAAATCCAGGGCTAAAAGGAATGGATTGATTGCACTAGTCATCCTTCTATAACTTTCCAACATATGTTGGAGTAAACATATTGTAATTTGGGTAATTTTTCTAATTGCAAACGGGAACATACTTGTGTATTGGCAGGGTGGTTACGAGGTCCCTAGAAGTGGAGTAAACAGATTGCAATTTGGGTAATTTTTCTAATTGCAAACAGGAACATACTTGTGTATTGGCAGGATGGTTACGAGGTCCCTAGAAGTGATGAATTTGAATTTTTCTTGGTTTTATATATAGTATTAGGTTTTTTCTCATGCTTTCTGTGAATGGCACGGGTGAATTTTATCCTACACCCACTAGGTTATCGACATGTAATTTCGGTAATTTTGATTTCAAAAGATATTTTAAAGAAATGCAATGATTTCATTTGTGTATTCAATAAACACAATATTTTATAATTGAGTAAAATATTCGCCATGCCTGGTGAGAGATTCGCCAAAAAATTATATATACATATCATATTATTGATAAAATTGCCTTCCATTTTTCCTATATACCATGGAGATTCACCCATTTATTATACATGTAAATTTAGGGGGGGTTCTTAAAATTTTCCCTGTATCATTCCCCCCCCCCCCCTTAGGAAGCAATGGTCCCCATTGCGTTGAGTTCCTCCATAAGATGAGGGAACTTCTGCTGAACCTGGTCCCTGGTGAGCCAATTGCCATGGTGAAGGAGTTGGCCTGCTTTGACAACTTGATACAGTTGGATATTCTGCTGGAGAGTGTGCTTGATCTATTTGTCCATGATCTGATCAGTTGCAGCTTGTTTGATGCAATATGGATTTAACTCTATGGGTGTGAGGTGTTCTACAATGTCGGATGTGTCTAGTAATGGTGGAAAGTATACCCAAAGGTGGTCCACATTGAACACTAGGTGTAGGCCAAGGAATGGGGGAATGCTGAGCTTAAATGCATTATCTCCCACAGCCTTGGTAATGGTGTAAGGACCATATCGGCGTGGTCTGAGTTTCCGATAGGCTCCAGTAAGGCGTTGCTTTTGCCAATGCAACCAGACTTTGTCGCCCACCTGAAACTTGTGTGGCACCCAATGTTGATCATGTCACTGCTTGTACTTGGCATTTGATTTCTCTAGAATGTCATGGACCTACTGGCGAATATGTTGGATGTGCTCAATGAAGCTGTTTGCGTTATCTGTTTCAGACTGGACATGAGCTGAATTTGCGTGAGTAGATGCAAATGGCATGGCCACATCAATGGGACATAGTGGCTGGAATCCCAAGCCAACCTCAAAAGGGTTGTAGCCAGTTGAGCTATGGAGAGCCCAATTGTAGTTGTGCTGAACATAGGGGAGGCTCTCCTCCCATGTGCGTGGATGCTTTAAGTTGTACATGCACAGAATGTGTACGATCATCTTGTTGACAACCTCTTTCTGGCCATCAATTTGAGGATGGAAAGTTGTGGACTTAGTGAGTTTGGTGTCCAGCATCGACCAGAGACTTGACCAAAATGTATTGAGGAACCTGTTGTCTCGATCTAAGATGATAGACTGTGGGATCCAAAAGTGTACCCACACTCATTCAAAGAAGAGTTTAGCAGTGGCTTATGTTGTGATATTCTTCTTGCAGGCTGCCATAATGGCCATCTTCGAGAACTTGTCGATGACCACAAAAACACAGTCGTTGCCATGCTTAGTGGAAGGAAGGCCTGACATGTAATCCATGGAGATGGATTCCCAAGGGCGACTAGGGGTAGGCAGTGGGGTATAGAGGTCTTGCTTCTTGACGGTCGGTTTGGAAATGGTGCAGGAAGTGCATGATCTGATGTACTTCCCAACATCCTATCAAATATTTGGCCAATAGAAATACTTCTGCAGTATTGCCACCGTTTTCTCGACCCCGAAATGCCCAACAACCCGACTGTAGTGTGATTCCCAAATTATCTTGGCACGCTCACTTGAAGGAACACACAGGTGACCCAGGTGGCATAAGAGGGCATCCTTGATGTGAAATTCTAGAACATGCCGACCCTCCAAGAGTGTCTAGTATGTGTGGCCGAATTCTAGGTCACTTTTGTAGAGAAGTGGCCAATCAAAAGTCTCATGCTCGCAAGAGTTGAGCACGATGGTTAATTCCATGATCGGTGGTCGACTGAGGCAATCTGCAACATTATTGGTGCTGCCCTTCTTATACTTGATATTCAAATGGAACTGTTGCATGTATGTGGACCACATCTGATGGCAATCATTCTGCATTTTCCCTTGGGTCTGTATGAACTGGAGGGGTTGGTGGGTTATGTGGATGACCATTTCCTTCCCCAAAATGTAATGTTTCCATTGTCAGCATGCCTACACAATGTAATACATCTATTTTTCATCAGTGGGACACTTCCGGACTGTGTCTGAAAGTGTCTCATTATGACATGCCACTGGATGCCCGTGTTGAGTAAGGACTCCCCCAATAGCATAGTCAAAGGCATTGGTCTCGACGTCAAATGGTTGTTGCAAGTCTGGCAATGCGAGCACTGGTGCTGAGCAGAGGCGATATTTCAAGTCTATGAATGCCTTCTATTGAGATTCAGACCAAAAGAATTTTGCTTTCGCTCCTCCCTTGGTGACTTGACTCAAGGGCCAAGTGATATGAGAAAATCCCAACACGAACCTGTGGTAGAAGTTGGCAAGACCTAGAAAGCTATGGAGCTCTGTTAGAGTGGTTGGAGAGGGCCAGTCCCGAATGACATGGATCTTGGCTGGATCCACATGCACCTGCTGTTCATCAATAATGTATCCTAGATACTGAACCTGGGACATGCAAAAAGTGCATTTCTCCAAATTGGCACATAACTTGTGTTGTCACGGTGTTTGGAGAACCTGTCGGATGTGGTGGAGGTGCTCTTCCCAGCTCTGGCTGAAGATCAAGATGTCATCCAAGTATACCACTACAAATGAGTTGGTGAATGGCTGCAATATGTCATCCATTAGCCTCATGAAGGTTGCAGGAGCATTCGTCAATCCGAAAGGCATAACCAACCATTCAAAAAGGCCCTCCTTGGCTTTGAAGGAAGTCTTCCACACATCGAAGGGTTCGATTGGTACCTGGTGATATCCTGACTTCAAATCAATCTTGCTGAAATATTTTGCCCCCTTTAGTTGGTCTAAGAGGTCATTAATTTGTGGGACGGGGTACAGAGTCTCCAAGTCAATATAGAGTCTCCAAGTCCCATCCTTCTTATGTACCAACATGATTGGGCTTCCACAGGGTGATGAACTGGGATGGATGTGACCTTTCTGCAGCAGCTCCTGAATTTGCCTCTTGATTTCATCATTCTCTATAACGGATCTCTGATAGATTGGTCCATTAGGAAGTGATGCACCTGGGGTCAAATCGATGGAGTGCTTGACCTGACAGTGCAGAGGAAACCCTACAGGGGAGGTGAAGATGTCCTCGTACTCCTCCACGACCTTGTCCATCTGTAGTAGTCGTGCGGAGGGGCCCTGTCTGGAGGTCGTTGCCATTGTCTTCTTCTTTCCTTGAGGGTGTATCATCAGGAAAATAAATTTCCCAGTTTTGGAGATGAGCTTATTGCATTGTTTTGCAGTAACCAAAGAGATGGCGGTAGGTGGTGCTACCTCCAATATCCTGTACAACTTATTTCCCAAAGTAATAATAACAGCACAGGGCCTTGATTCATACACAACATGTTGCTTCCACAAGTATGGTGGTCCTAATAGTACATCACAAACTTCAAGGGGAGCAATGTCATACAATACCTCATCTGTGAAGGGCTTGATGTTGTATGGAAGGCGACATTGTTGGCTCACGCGAAGATCTCGTCCTTGGTGAAGCCACTCGATGGTCAACGGTTGTGGATGTGCTGTGGTCAGTAGGCCTAGCCACTTTACTACCTTTGCTGAAAAGAGGTTCTTTTGTCTCCCGCTGTTGACAATGAACTATAGCGGGGATCGCTTTACTCACGTCTGGGAGTTGAAGAGATGCTCCTCCTCCTCTAGATCTTCGTGTTCCTTCTTCTGGATCTTCATGGTGGCAATAGTGGCATTTGGCTCCGCATTAATAATTTTCTTCCCTTTTTCATTCCCCTTGTCGGGTTCTAACTCAGAGTCAGAGCATGCATTTGATTTTGAAACCTTTAGCTCATCCACCAGTGACCGCCTGGCCCGAAACTCACTTGTGTTGTGAATGGAGCTCTTATGGAACTCACACCATTTTCCTGTGTCCTTATTTGGCATAGCGGCACTATTCTTTGCTTGCAGCTTTGGCAGGTTGTCTTGGGTTGCCCCGCCTTCGCTTTGTCCTTTGTTCTATGGTTTGGGGGCACCTTTCGCTTGCTTCGGATTCGTAGATCCAAAGTCTCGCTTCTTCTGTTTAAACTTTTGCTCGACCTTGATGGCATATTGGTATGTCATGCCAAGCGAGGAGATGTTCAGGAATTATATTTCTTCCTAGATGTACTTATGTAGACAACCACGGTATTTGAGTATCAAATTCTGCTCCAAATCCTTGATACCCAACTTTGTGTGAAGGGTATGGAAAATATTGGTAAACTCTGGCACGTCTTGGTCCCTTCCCTGTTGCAACATGGTCCACTTTTTGTATTGATCCTCAAAGCTTCTGACAGGGTAGTACTACTCCTTAATGGCATCCCAGAATGAATTCCAGCTAGGTACGGCTGAAAGTAGTGAGCCGGTATTTTCATCCTTCTGCTCGCAGTAGGTTTCCCACCAGTCCTTGACGTGGGGGGCTACTTTGAGAAGAGCGAAAACAATATTTTCCGGACTTGAAAATTCATGAACAGAAAAATAACCCTCTAGCAGATTTAACCATTTATCTACAACATCTGCGTCTATCTGACCCTCGAATATGGGGATTTCAAAATTAACTTGTTCCTTAATTGGCGTGGCGTTTCCAAAGTAGCTGCTAGAAGCTGATGTGTTGCCTCTGGGTAACCACTGAAGGATCTGGGAAAATTTGTCCATCATCTCATTCCTTTGTCGCTCGAGGGCTTCTTCGAGCAAGATTTTGATAGGATCTCCTGCCCCCCTCATCTTTCTTCTCATCTGCCATTGGAGGCCGTCGGGATTTGCGAGGCTGTTTTTGCAAAGGTTCGACCAGTTCAAGCCCTAACTCCTTATATCCTGACCTCGTTGGGGACATGCAAAGAAAAACAGAGAAAAACAGACCACTCTGATACCACTAATCCGGATTTAAACAAGAACACAACAAATTACAGAGGTAACCATAAACACAGAGATGCAGCGTAAAGAATACTTCATTTCATTAATGTTAAATACTGAAATATGATTACAACCAGCAATAGAAATAAACCAGCTAGGGCAATGGTAGCTTATCTCTAAGAAGAGATGTGGTGGCTACATGCCTCTGAACCATCTTACAATGAGGCTCAAGGGCCTTTTATTATTGAACAATAAGAGCAAACCCTAAACAACCAAAACCCTAACCCGAGGAGATGTAACACCAAGACTTTGTGGGACCCGCTGGGGTGAGTTGGACAACCAACTTCCCGGGGTCGCGACTTGGTCATATTATCTCCGTTTGACACATATGATAGCCCATTGGAAATATATCTCCTAGGACTACGACAGAAAAGACAATTTTATATGGAAACTTGCTTGTGGTAGATTTCCCAAAAATGTCGTTTAGGGCCTCAAAATGGCTCTGGAAGTTTAGGACCCGAAAAACTGCTAAAAATAGTAAACTGTGCTATAATTAAGGAAATTAAAAAAGTGAAAGAAGAAATGGTGGGGATCCAAGTGGAATTGGTGGGTGGCCACCAATATCCACCTAGATCAGCACGTGGATCCAGCCAAGATCCAAGTCATTCAGGATTGGCCAATTCCAACCATTCTAACAGAGCTCCGTAGCTTTCTAGGTCTTGCCAATTTCTACCGCAGGTTCGTGTTGGGATTCTCCCATATCACTTGGCCCTTGAGTCAAGTCACCAAGGGAGGAGTGAAAGAAAAATTCTTTTGGTCTAAATCTCAATAGAAGGCATTTGCAGAGTTGAAACATTGCCTCTCCTCAGCACCAGTGCTTGCATTACTAGACTTGTAACAACCATTTGAGGTCGAGATAGATGCCTCTGACTATTCTATTGGGGCAATCCTTACTAAACAAGGGCATCCAGTGGCATGTCATAGTTAGACACTTTCAGAAACAGTCCAGAAGTATCCCACTATGACAAAGAGATGTTATCCATTGTGCAGGCCTATCGACAATGGAAGCATTACATTTTGGGGAAGAAAATGGTCATCCACAAAGACCACCAGCCCCTGCAGTTCATACAAACACAAGGGAAGTTGCATAATGATCGCCATCAGATGTGGTCCACATACCTGCAACAGTTCCATTTGAATATCAAGTATAAGAAGGGCAACACCAATAATGTTGTAGATTGTCTCAGCCGACCACCAATCATGGCGTTAACCATCGTGCCCAACTCTTGTGGGCACGAGACTTCTTATTGGTCACTTCTCTACAAAAGCGACCCAGAATTTGGCCACGCATACCAGACGCTCTTGGAGGGTCAGCATGTTCCATATTTTCACCTCCAGGCTGCCCTATTATGCCACCTGGGTCACCTTTGTGTTCCTTCAAGTGAGCGTGCCAAGATGATTTGGGAAGCGCACTATAGTCGGGTTGTTGGGCATTTCGGGGTCAAGAAAACAGTGGAAGTATTGCAGAAGTATTTCTATTCGACGAATCTTCGACAGGATATTGGGAAGTACATCAGATCCTGCACTTCCTGTGCCATTTCCAAACCAACCATCAAGAAGCAAGGCCTCTATACTCTGTTGCCTACCCCTAGTCAACCTTGGGAATCCATCTCCATGGATTACATGTTGGGCCTTCCTTCTACTAAGCATGGCAATGACTATGTTTTTGTGGTCGTCGACAGATTCGCGAAGATGGCCATTATGGTGGCCTGCAAGAAGAATATCACAGTAGAAGCCATTGCTAAAATATTTTTTGAATGAGTGTGGGTACACTTTGGGATCCCACAATCTATCATCTCAGATTGGGACAACAAGTTCCTTAGTGTATTTTGGTCCAATCTCTGGTCGATGTTGGACACCAAGCTGACTAAGTCCATAGCTTTCCATCCCCAAACTGATGGCCAAATAGAGTTTGTCAACAGGATGATCGTACAAATTCTACGCATGTACAAATCAAAGCATCCATGCACATGGGATGAGAGCCTCCCCTATGTTCAAAACAGCTATAACCGAGCTCTCCACAGCTCGACTGGCCACAACCCTTTTCAGGTGGGCTTGGGATTCCAACCATTATGTACCATTGATGTGGCATGCCATTTGTAGCTACTCAGGCAGATTCGGCTCATGTCCAGTCCGAAATAGATAAGGCAAACAAATTCATTGAGCACATCCAACATATATACCATCAAGTCCACAACATTTTGTAGAAATCAAATGCCAAGTATAAGAAATGACATGATCAACATTGGGTGCCACACAAGTTTCAGGTGGGCGACAAAGTCTGGTTTCATTTGCAAAATGAATGCCTTACCGAGGCCCATCGGAAACTTAGACCACTCCGATATTGTCCTTACACCATTGCTAAGGCTGTGGGAGACAATGCATTTGAGCTCAACATTCCCCCATTCCTTGCCCTGCACCCAGTGTTCAATGTGGACCGCCTTTAGCCATACTTTCCACCATTACTAGACATATCCGACATTACATAATAGCTCACACCAACAAAGTTATATCCAAATTACATGGAACAAGCTGCAACTGATTGGATCATGGACACGCAAATCAATCACACTCGCCAGTAGAAGATCCAACTGTATCGAGTTGTCAAAGCAGGCCAACTCCTTCACCGAGGCAAGTGGTTCACCAGGGACCAAGTTCAGCAAAATTTTCCTCATCTCATGGAGGAACTCAATGCAATGGGGACCATTGCTTCCTAAGGGGGGAGGAATGATCCAGGTGGATATTGGTGGCCACCCACCAAATCCACTTGGACCCCCACCATTGTTTCTTTCAGTTTTTCAGTTTCCTTAATTGTAGCACAATTTACTATTTTTAGCAGCTTTTCATGTCCTAAACTTCCAGAGCCATTTTGAGGCCATAAACAACGTTTTTTGGGAAAAATGGGAACAACATGGGTCCATGTATTGATTTTTCTCATCCCAAAGTTGTAGTCCTCAGATAGATATTTCTAACGAGGTATTGTGTGCATCAAACGGAGATCGTATGCCAATGTTATGACCCCGGGAAGTTGATGGTGAGCTCCAGTATTGTAGCAATAATGCTACAACTCCTGGGGCTTCCTATCTCTAATTTTATCAACCCGGTAGTTCGTACAAACTTGGAAGCGACGGTGTTGTATGCACAAGTACTAGCTCTTGTCGCAGTTGTCACTTGGTCAGCTGGCACAAGTCCGCTAGGGCTCAAGCCAACTTCTATATGTTCTCAGAAGAAGCTTGCTAACTGATGGACGAAGGCTACCTCAAAGGAAACTAATCTACTTGGCAAAAATGAACTGAAAGCCAACCAAAACATGGAAACCCTAGTAAACCCTAATCTGACTAGTTTAACCTCTATGATGCAATAGTGAGAGTGCAAATGTCTAAAAATGATGCCATTACTTCTAGTGATGTGAAATGCATGAACTCAAACTACTTCCATTAAAAAGAACATTGTTTTTGTATTTTTGCTTAAGTGGATGGAGTGATTATGATTTTGTTCTTATTAGGGTTTGGTTATGCAGAGGTGGTGCGAAGGGAAGGAAAGCTTGGGAAAGGTAAGGGGGGCTAGGAGAGATCCCATGGGATCCCTAGCATCTGTTCACAGAAGTCCACAACGTTCAGATGCTCGGCAACCAAGTTTGCGGCCTCCTACAGGATGTCTGCAGGGGATCCTACAGGAAACTCAGGAATTCTACAGGAAGTCTGCTAACTTCTACAGGATGTCCTACCGTGGGAGTTTTGGGTGATGGTGAAGTGATGGAGCGGTATGGGGGAATAGGTAAGATGGAGATGGAGCTGGTGATGGCTCAGGGGTAGAGAAATAGGATGGAGAAAGAGTGCACGAAGTTGGTTGGTGGATAGAAGGCTAGAAGCAACGAAAGGTCAAGGAAATGGAGCTATGTGGGCAATGGAAGAGTTGGAAGGTAAACAGGCTGAACAGAGGTCGAGTGTATGGCTTTAGGCGTGGTTAAGACGAAGAAGAAGGAAATGGAATGATACTGAGCAGTGTAAATAAAACAAATTGCTTATTTCTTGCACCAAAACGAGAATTCATTAACCTGTGCTACCTGTGCTATTAAACCTATGAACAATAATGTAAACCGTGAAAAGAAGTCGTGCATGGAGTTGTGATGAAGGAGTATGGTTCAAGATCAAAGTGCATGGAAAGATCTATAATGAAAATGACTGTGTTGCAGCTTGCATGAAAGTAAAAAGACTGCGTTTTCTTGGTGGTTGGTGTAGACTGCACCCCAATCTCTAAACAGAGATGGCAGTGGAGGCACTCTCAACCTTTTCTTGGAGCTCCAATGAATTACAACTCTCCTAATCTAATCTAAGCAACTGAAAGTGAGTTAACCATAAGCTAATCCTACTCAATCTCATTAAAGAAATCAAATCAGCAAACTGTGCTCTTGAAATGCATGTCAAAACAAGAAAACAAAGTGCTGGAAAGAAAGGCAAATAACACTACAAGAAGAGGAGGTCTATGGCTCTCAGGTTGGGCCCTAACCTGAGAGCTATAGCTCCCTTAAAAGCTCAGAATTAGATCCAAGTTTGCTTGCCTTTATTCATAATCAAAAGTCTAATGTCATGCCAAAACTGGCTTACACAAAAACAAACACTGAGCTGTAACTCGTGCTCAGAAATTACAATAGTAATCCAAAAGTTCAAAAAGCTCCTAACATAGGCTACGGCCTGCATATTTATACATAATGAAGATCAAGCTGGCTTCCTTCATTCGTGGGGCTTGGCTGTCCAACTGAAAGTCAAACTGCTGTAAACTGCTGATCCTGTAGAACATGTTGGCTGCCTTTGAGCTCGGTGGGAAGAGCTGTTGGAGCTCAGAGTTAAGGTGAAAATTACGAGGGAAGTCATTTAAGGCTGTAGAAAACCTCCCTATAAACCTGCAATGCCACCTTTGTTGTCTCCTTGTCTCCATTTACGTGGTCTTTTGCTCTCTTTAATGCCAAAAACCTGAAATCACCATATATTAGCCACATAGATATAATGCCTGCCCTTCTTCCTACAAACAACACAAATATACTAAGAAATGAATGCATAAGTGATAAAAGATGAATGGTTCAACAAGGTAGGTAGGCCAAAATGAGCCCAAATTGTACCAAAAATTGGGGCTCATCATCACCCCCTAGCTAAAATATTTTCTCATCCTTGAGCAACTTAGTCCAAATCTTCATCCTTCATTGCTTTCACTGCTTCCCTTACATCCCAAGCCTCTGTGGTAATGTCCTCCTCGCTGATATGAAACCCAACTGTTCTGTTCACCTTTTCCCATTGTTCACTGTCATCCTTCTCTGTGCTACCTTTAGCCAATCCTAGCAGCAGTGGTGGGCTGAGTTTAAGGCCAATCCAGCTGGCCTGGAGGCTTTGCATGGATTTCTTGTAAAGGTTTACCCTTGCCAAAGCTTCCCTCATCGGAGTTGGGGTATGGTACTCTCGGATCTTCAAACTGTGTGCCAAGGTATTCCATCTGCGTGTGCATGCTTGGGCAGCAGTTTCTCCTAACAGTCTTTCCATGTCTTCAAAATGGGCTATGGCTTGGGCCTGTTGGTCCATAAATCTCAAGGAAGCTGTGGGATCAGTAGACAACTGTTGGTGTGCTGAGATGAGTGCAACCGGATCCTCTGGTTCTGCTCGAATGAACAGTGGCTTGCTCAATTCTCGGTTCATGACCGATTTTACTTCAGCTGCTCTTTGATCCTCATGGTTCAACCATGAAGCGAACGCCATCAATTGCATATCACCCAAGGCAATATTGGGATCCCAGGAGACTTCATTAGGCAAAGCCAAATTGTGGAGGTAGAACTCTGCTAATTTGGCTTTGTCTTCTGACGAACTAGTACTGCACAATTCAGAAAATTGCTGTGGGTTTTGGCTCTGAGAAATACCTCTTTGTGCCAAGGGATTTATTTGGAACTGCAGCCATTGATCTTTTAAGTACAACCCATAGGATTTTGCAGGTTGTCTGCACTGTATTGCTTCCATGGCCCAACTGGCCATGCAGTCCAACTGTGCTTCCTTTTGCTGCAGCTGTTCTTTTAGAGCTTGCACCTCAATTTGTGCTTGCTGTCCTGCTTCCTGTAGAAGTGTCATTGGCTCCTCAAGAGTGGTGGCCAGCTCCTTTTTGCCTTGTTGTTCTTCTGTGGTGTCTTTGGAGGATGTACCTGCCCCTGCCCTTAGCTCCTGTAGCTGCAATCTCAGCTTCTGGTTTTCTTCCTGTAGAAGCACACGTTGGCAACTAGCCACATGTTTAGCCATGGCGAATTCACTCCTGACCTCCTTGAGTTGTTCTTGTAAGGGACCTATGTCTGCCACACCCTTTGACTTGGCGATCTGCATCCATGTGTGGGTACAGACTCTTTCTTCCTCCAATGCAAAAAATAAGGGCACAGTAAACTTTTGCAGTATGATTTTGCCTGCCTCTATAAAAGTGTAGTAAGAACTTAGACTAGGCTGAGGGCTGGGTTCTGGTATATGTTCTTTTTCTGCCTCTTGAAGTGGCTCCAATTAACCCTCCCTTGGTGGTGATGAGGGTCCTTCCCCTTCCCTCTTCTCTGTTTCCTGTAGACGGGCCAGAGTGTCCTGTAGAACGTTTTCAGCTTCCTGTAGCCGAGTTTTTTCAGTCAATAGGTCCAACCTTTCTTGCCATTTAGTTTTCTTTGGGCTCCCCTTCTCATAAGTGACCGTGATCCTTGAGGGGGACGTTTCCTTGGGAGAAGTAGGGGGATCTTCAATAACAATCGGGCTGCTGGACGAGGGCTGTGGTTTACCTGTCTTTATTCGGAAACTTCTTCGGGCCTTAAAGTATAGAGGGGTCTCCCTCTTCCTTTTCTCTTTTGGCTTAGGTGGCGTGCTGAGGGCGGCCAGCACAGCTGCTGCCTCCCGCTCTAGGATGTCCGCCTTCTTCTCCTTGGGTTTTACTGTTGCAGGGCTTCCTGTAGAAGCTTGTTTCTCTGTTTTCGGGCTTCCTGTAGAAGCCTGTTTCTCTATTTTTGGGCTTCCTGTAGAAGCTGTTTTCGGGCTTCCTGTAGAAGCCTGTTTCTGCTTTCCTGTAGGGACAGGTGTCGCCCCTTTGGCTTGCTTTGCTGCAGGGGTTTTACCTTTTGGTTTGGTTGCGGGTGCTAATGAGGTACTTGGGCTGATGTGGACCTCTCCAGCTTTGTCCGTTCTGCTCTGCAACCTTTTCTCCCTTGCTGACAAGATGGGTGAGTCAGCTTTCTCCTCAGCATCCCTTTCCTTTTGCTTCTTCTCCCACTTTTTCTTCTGCACTGTGGTCGGGGTCCTCGGGCTTGTTTCCTTCTTTCCCTCGGCCACTGATTCTTTTTCCTCACTACTAGAGGAACCACTTTCTTCAGTCAGCATCCTTATGTCTCCATCTCTTGTCAAATTCCTAAATGATTCCCATGAGAGGGGAACCTTATATGAATGGAGCGCATCCTCCACAAGAAGTTTGATCAACCCATGGTGGGCTACCTGATCTGGTATGCCTTCTTTTAGCTTTGTGGCACACTCAATTAGAGACTGTAGCAGGAAATAAGGGATGCTCAGTTTCTGTTCTACAGGAAGATCAATCCGGTGCCTCAATTCAGTGAGCAACCGAAAGTGATACGCGTACACGATGCTATAACGACCTTCACAGGTTATATACTTCATGATTTGCAGGCTGACTTCGTTCCATGGTGGCAACAAACTTGTTCTTCGCACCCCATTTTTGTCCTCCGAGAATTCCTCCTCAGGTGGAAAGAATTCTTTCTTGGCCTGCTGGCTCAACTTCCGTTCTTCCTTATCCCACGGCAGACCCATTGGAAGTTCAGTGATTCGACTGATATATTGCGGGGTGAGCTTGAGGCTTAGGCCCCTGAAATTTACTGTGGCCAGTGTCTTGGATTTCGGCCTCAGAGCCTGCAAGAATTCTTCGGCCACTTCATCGTCGTAACCCTGCAGCTTATCACAAAAGGATATCCATTGTGCTCGTGCGAAGAGCTCCACCACCTCCTGATTTCCCCTTAACTTGGCTGAATCAGTGGGTTCTCATCTAATAAAACCACCTGGCATGATAACACAGCTTCCTTAACCAGAGGTGGTGATTGTGGAAGAAATTTGGTCTACTGAGACAGAGCGTAGAATTATGCTTCTGTCATGCACATAACCCACAAAATTTATCCCTGAGGAACTTAACACAGTTTAATTACCCTGACATCCTGTAGAATGACAGTATAGGCACAACATACAACAATTTCACCACTTTTCTATGACCAGACTGTGGACAATGATTTTACCACCTTTAATAACCAGTTGCATGAAGAGTTCAGGGTTACCTTTTTAATTTGCCACCTTTTTACGTGAGGCACCCGCTTTCCTGTAGAAACTACGTTCCTGTAGAAACAACGTTCCTGTAGAATGACAGCGTTCCTGTAGAATGACAGCGTTCCTGTAGAATGCAGCGCGGGATTTTCGGGATGACTGTAGTCGGTCTGCGCCTTGGGTGCGCTTCACAATCGTTCTGATAGCTCAAGGCTCGGCGTATCGAGCTGCGGATAGATCAGGCTAGCCACTCGAGTTCAAAACGGTGGTTGATAAATGCATGCAGGCAATCTAGCCGATTAGATTTTGAATCGGCGGAATCCGTGGCGCAAGGGGTGAGCTGGCCCCGCCGGACCATTGGGTGACGTCGTCCCCATCATTCAACTGCGCGTTCACTTGCTGCCGCATCAATTCCTGCGGATCTGCCGCCGCCTCTTTTGTTAAACTCATTTTTTCCCTGACGGGATTTCTCTCACGTGCGTGCTGCCCATTCTTTTTGTCATGGCCGCCACCCAAACGTCCAACTAGACCATTAACTGGCTGACGTGGCCGGCCACATGGCCATATGGGCGCTCAACCCATTCACCTTTACACTTAGCAATCAATCAAAGTAACATTCATGCAATCTGATGGAAGGAAGGGTCGAGACACTTACCTGTGCGGCTGCACATGATGTTTTGGTTCTTTGGACGCTGATGAGTCGATTTACCTGCTACTGGTGAACTTACACAGTCCCGGAGGTTCATGTTTGCAGGCTGCTCGATGGATTGGATGCTTTGGTTTCATGCGCCCACATTTTATTGCATATGGTCGGCGCTGTGAATGGTATCCACTCTAGCAGGCTTAACTGTTACAGGACTCCCGCGGGATGTCTTGGAACAGTTCTTCCTCCTTGGGTGCATGCTGCACGACGATGGATGGCCTCACGATCACGCTCCCGGAGCTTCTGGATGACTGTGATGAATATGGTGTGAGATCTCTAGCATTTTTATTTATTTACAATTTGCTTTTTCTTGAGAACTCATCGATCTGCTTTGCTGGTGCAGGTAACTTTGTTGCATGTCGACAAGGATGGTAGAACAAGATAACAGCAATGTGCAAGGGTGACAAAAGTGGCTTGCATGCGTCCAAACCGATCCTTAGCCATTAGATCTCCTCATGAAATGAATTCTGGGCCGTTCTGAGCTTCTACAGGAAGTTTCCTGTAGAAATACAGAGCTTCCTGTAGAAAGGCTGCGCTTCCTGTAGAAAGTCTGCATCTTCCTGTAGAAAATCTGCGTCTTCCTGTAGAAGACTCAGGCTATAATAAAATTGCACATACCTTGGAGAAAATGAGTATTCTTGGAGGAGGTGCTGGTGAGGTGTCCTGACTGCATGATAAGGACCCTTGGCTTTGAGTTGAGAGGCTTCCTCTCCTCCATAGAACACCTGCAACCTGCATGCAATTTTCACATGATAAACTTGCTGACCTTGTTTTTTCTTTTGTTTTTTTCTCTTTTTTTTTGAAAGATAGCAGGTGCGCCTCATTGAGGTTTTCACCCTTGCCATCTGCCTTAAGCACCTCAAAGAGGTTTTCACTCAAGGATCTTTTTCCAATCTCTTTTTTTTTTTTTTTTTTTTTTTTTGAAAGACAATAGGGGCACCTCAATGAGGTTTTCACCCCTATCACTTGCCTTGGGCGCCTCAGAAAGGTTTTCGCCCAAGGATCTTTATTATTATTATTTTATTTTTTATTTTGGATTCTTCAGGGTATGCCCAAAGCAGAGGCAAAACCCTTCTCTATGACCAACACTGCCTTCTCCACAGTCTTGATGAACTCTTGTCTTGAGAGAGGCTTCCTGTAGATCTTCAATCGATGCCCATTGACAAGCATGGGGATGGCTTCCTCATCAATGGTCCGAACAAGAACAGATCCATTGTCATGACATTTTTCCACTGAATATGGCCCTAGCCATCTGGTTCTCAGCTTCCCCTTGAAATCTTTGTATCTGGAGTCATACAACAAAGCCCAATCTCCCGGCTGAAATTGCTTGTCATGGAGATGTTGGTCATGCCACACCTTTCTCTGAAGTTGAACCACTTCTGAGTGAAGGAGGGCCTGCATTCGGTGCTCATCCAGTCCATTCAGCTGCAATAGCCTTTGTTGTTGTGCATGGCTGAGATCTAGATCCAGCTGAGCTGCCATCCTTAAAGTGTTGTATTCAAACTCAATGGACAACAAAGCTTTCTTCCCATAGACCAGCTCATAAGGTGTGAAGCTGGTGGTGGTCTTCCAAGTGGTGTTGTAAGCACATGTGGCTTCAACCAGGCGATCTGCCCAGTCCTTTCTGCTGCTGCTCACCACCTTAGTCAAGATCCCTTCTAATGCTCTATTGGTGACTTCTACCTGCCCATTTGCTTGAGGGTGATAGGGGGTGGAAGTCCTATGCTTGATCTTGTGATGAGCTAGTAGATCTTCAACCAGGTTGGAGGTGAACTGGCTCCCTTGATCGGTGACCAGCTCTCTTGGATAGCCAAACTTATAGAAGATGTTTTCTCTTAAGAACTCGGCCACCTTTTCTTCTGTTGCTGCTTTGATTGCTTTGGTCTCTGCCCACTTTGTCAGGTAGTCAGTGCACACAATGATGTAAGACCTTTGCCTCGAAGGAGGGTTGATTGGGCCCACAAAGTCCATACCCCACTTCTCAAATGGCTCAAGAGTCACCTGAGGTTGGAGAGGCATCTCATCCCTTTGGGTCGTTTTCCCCATTCTTTGGCATTGGTCACATTGGCTGACATATCTTCTGACATCTTGATGAAGTGTGGGCCAATAGTAGCCTGCCTGCAGGATTTTGAAGGCAATTCTCTTTGCTGCAAAATGTCCTCCACAAGGCCCATCATGACAGGTGAGGAGGATATCAAAGACTTCCTCCTCCCTTACACAACGCCTTAAGATCTGATCGGGGCCAAGCTTGAACAGATTGCCCCCGATCCAAGTAAATGAGGCACTCTTTCTGATGATTCTGCTCTTCTCTCTCGAAGATAGGTGCGGAGGGAACTGTGCTGAAACAAGGTAGTTTGCTATATCAGCAAACCATGGAGAGAGCACTGAAATAGCAAACAGATGTTCATCGGGTATCTGGTCATCCACTGTTCCATCCTCATCTGCAGACAAATCCAATCTAGATAAAAGGTCAGCGACAACATTTTCTCTACCTGGTTTGTCAACAATGGTCAAATCAAACTGCTGCAATAAAAGTAACCATCTAATAATACGAGCATTCACATCTGGTTTATTCATTAAATATCTGATTGCAGCATGGTCTGTATGTACAAAGGTTTGATAGCCAGTGATATAATGTCGGAACTTGTTCAGTGCATGGACCACAGCTAAGAATTCTTTCTCGGTTACAGTGTAATTCAGCTCAGCTTTGGACAAGTTTTTGCTAACAAAGTAAATGGCATATGGAAGTTTCTGCTCAACTTGCCCTAAAGCTGCACCTATGGCTTTGTTCGAGGCATCAGTGTGGATGTGGAAAGGTAGGGCCCAGTTTGGACCTCTCAGGATTGGGGCTGACACCAACTTGTCCTTCAATTCATTCAAAGCCCTCTGACAATCGTCAGTCCAATTAAACTCCACATCTTTTGCCAACAGGCCAAACAATGGCGAGGCTAGCTTGTTGAAGTCTTTAATGAATCTCCGGTAATATCCTGCTAATCCCAAGAAACTCCTAACATCCCTTACTTTTTGAGGAGGTGGAACCTTCTTGATGAGAGCAATTTTGTTAGGATCCACCTGTAACCCTTGGCAAGAGATGGTATGGCCTAGCACGGTCCCTTCAGTCATTAGGAATTCACATTTTTCAGGACTAAGGGACAAGTTCATCTCAATGCATTTGGTTAGGAATTTTCCCAGATTAGACAATGCTTCCTAGAAGTTGGCCCCATAAGGAGTGAAGTCATCCATGTAGATTTCCACTGCATCATGGACCAGCTCCGAGAATATGCTTAAGACAGCTCTCTGGAAGGTAGCAGGAGCATTGCATAGCCCAAAGGGAAGGACTCGATAGGCAAAGGTACCCCAAGGACAAGTGAAGGTGGTCTTATCTTGGTCTTCCGGGCTGATTTGGATTTGGTTGTACCCGCTAAACCCATCCAGGAAAGAGAAGAACTTCTTTCCTGCCAGTCCATCCAACACTTGATCTATGAAAGGTAGAGGGAAATGGTCTTTCTTGGTAGCTTTGTTCAGTTCTCGGTAGTCCACACAGATTCTCCATTTCCCATTCTTCTTGGGAACCAACACCAGAGGGGACACCCATTCACTATCTGAGATGGGGTAGATGAATCCGGCATCCAACAGTTTTTGCAATTCTTCCTTGACAATGTCCTTAAGGGCTGGATTCATTCTCCTCTGGGGTTGCCTAACCGGTTTACAATCCTCTTTGATGTATATGTGATGGGTACAGACTGAAGGATGGACTCCTTTCATCTCCTTATAGCTCCAAGCAAAAGCATCTAGGTGGCTGGCCAACAGGCTACACAGCTCCTTTTCCTGAGAAGGGGACAGGGAGGAGCTGATCTTTAACGTTCTCTCAGGGCCGAACTCCACATTCTTGACTCTGGGAGTGACAGGGTTGTTTGTACAAAGATCCACTAAGGTGCTAGCTTGGGCATCCTCCACCAATTTCTCTAAGGATAGTGCACTGGAAGGTGGATTCTGGATCAGGGTCTCGATCAAGTCATCCTCGGTTGGGGTGTCTCTTCTAGTGGTATCTAGGGTGCACAGAGGTGCTGAGTACACCTCGTCTTCCTCCCCTTCTTCCAACCAGAGTGGTAAGTCATGTTCTAAGGAGGGTTGGGCAGGAGGGTATAGGACAAGCTGCTTGGACATAGGACCATTTTTGATGGTCATATTTCCTGCACGGCAACTTATGTAAGCATCTGCAGTGGCTAACCAAGGCCTTCCCAAAATGAGAGGATATCCAGTAAGCTTTGCCTTTGGTTGCAGAACCAGGAAGTCTGCAGGGTATTCCCAAGAGTCAATAGAGACCAAGACATCCTCCACAATCCCTTCGGGAGTCACGGTGGAGCGATCTGCTAGTTGCAGTATGGTCAAGGTCTTCCTCAAGGAACCCTGAAGATTGAGTTTGAGCATGGTATCCCTGGTCATCACATTAATGGCAGCCCCCAGATCAATCAAGGTGTGAGGTATGATGCTGCCATTGATGTGGACATCTACTACAGGACTTCCAGGATCTAGGTACTTTGGGCAGATGACTTGTCCTAACATAAGGTCAGACAGTTGTCCTATGACATTGATGGTTGAGGCATCTTTCTTCCGCCTGCCTGGGTGTTTGAAACACTTTTCCTTAACTAGTTTGTTGTATATTGGCACATCCTTGATGGCTTGGAGAAGTGGTATTTTCACACACAACTGCTTGAGCTCACCCAGAAGCTCATCCTCCTCTGGGCTGGGTTGTGTGGTGGCTGTTAGTCTCTCAGGAAAGGGTGGAATAGCCTTTGGTTCACTTTCCTGTTTATCTTTGTCATCCTCTGGGGGAGGAGGTTGGTGATCCGGAAGGGTCTTTCCAGATCGAAGATTGATCTCCTGGATCTCCACAGCATAGGTAGGACATGATGTTTCCCCAGTCTATACCTGCTGGGCCTGTCTATTGTTGGGGTTCGGGTTCAGTTGAGCAGGCATTTGAGGTTGCCTTGGAGGAGCAGGAGGTAAAGGCTGAGGTTGGACTGGTGGTGGAGGCAAAATGGCAGGAGGAGTATTGTACTGGGGCCTCCACCCCGACTGAGGTGCACTCCACTGAGGCTGTGACTGGGCATGTGAATGATATGAATGAGAAGTAGGTTGAGTAGGGTACTGAGGTGGATAAGACCATGGAGGAGGCATGGACCAGGAAGGATGAGCAGGGGGACCCCAGGAAGGCATAGGAGTCGATTGGTTGGGGCTGTAATAAGCTTAAGGTGCCCCTTGCATTCCCTGCTGATAAGGTCTAGATCCTTGTGGCCTCCTTTGGTTGATGAAATAGAGAGGTTCAGTGGGGGCTTCTGTCCCTTGGTACATGGCTTTAAACCCAGGTAAGGTTGGACACTGATTTGTGGGATGGTCCTCCTCACAAACGAAACATACTTCAACCGAATGCAATGGGCATTCGTTCTTAGGGTGTCTCCTTGTGCACCTAGGGCAGAAGACAGCCAAGGCTCTCTCAGCTTCTTCTTTCTTTTGCTGGATCCTGAAGGCGTCTAGCTGCATGGCAATGGTCTGTCTCACCTCACTCTTAAGATCTTCTAATTGGTTTGCAAACTCATGTTTGGAGAAAGGGACACCAGTTGAGAGGAGATTTCCTCTACCTCGTTTCCTAGCTACCCTGGAGTGATTTCTAAACACAGTCTTGATGTCCTCATAAGGCAGTTGGTAAATGTCCCCCCCAGCTAACATGTGAAGGGTATCTAAGAGGTCTTCAGGGACTCCTCAGAGCAGGACCAACTTGAGGGATTCAGGGTCAAGTGTGCACCTGGCCCGCTTATAGCTAAGTTGGAACCTCTCCTCGTAATCTTCTAAGGACTCATCATTTCCCATAGTCATCCGAAAGATTTCTCCCTTGGTTTCCTTGGACCTACAGTAATCCCGGTACTTGGTATTGAAAGCTTGCTGCATTTGAGCCCAAGTAGTGATACTATTCCCAGGTAAGCCCATGAACCAGCGTAGTGCTGCATCCTTAAGAGTTGAAGGGAAGAGTTTCAGCTTTTGCTCATCTTCAGTATAGTCATAGGTTCTACAAAGGACAGCAAACTCAAACAGGAAGGTATCAGGGTCTTCAGTAGTCAGTCCATGGAAGTGAGGTAAAGCAGAGGGGCTAATGTTCTTCATTTTCATCTCTCCATTGGTCTCTCGGATGGGGAAGGAAACTTCTATTCTCTCATCTTCTCCTCGATTGTCAGCCATAGCTTCAGATGGAGTGGTCTCTAACTCTTCTTCTTCTATAGGATCTTTGTATATCTCAGGATGTTCACCTATAGGTTCTTCTGGGTCACTGTCACCAAAGAAGAGAGAAGGGTGACTCAGTGATGTGGTGGGGGTGTTGGGTAGGAATTTTCCTGATTTATCTCGGTTCCTATGAGGCATGAAATGAGAAGAACTTCTTTTTGATTGCTTTTGTTTTTTTTCTTGGTACCTGCAAAACTGAAACAGATTGATCTACAACTAACTATAAAGATGCAGAATTAAATTGAAAACATGGAAGAACTGGTCTACTTTGCTCAAATGAAATTGCAGGAATGGAAATGCTAATCTACGCTTGCAGAATTGAAATTGCGGAATTGAAAGGCTATTCTAGGAAAGCAGGAAATGCTAATCTATGAAAGAAGGAAATGCTAATCTATGAAAGCAGGAAATTCTAATCTATGAAAGCAGGAAATGTCTATGCTACTTTTGCAGAATGGAAATGAAGTAAACTACTCAGCAGAAGGCAAGAGTAAGAAAGTAGAAGAAAAGCAACAATTACTAATACTCTGACGCTTCCCCGGCAACGACGCCAAAAATATGGTGAACTCCAGTATTGTAGCAATAATGCTACAACTCCTGGGGCTTCCTATCTCTAATTTTATCAACCCGGTAGTTTGTACAAACTTGGAAGCGACGGTGATGTATGCACAAGTACTAGCTCTTGTCACAGCTGTCACTTGGTCAGCTGGCACAAGTCCGCTAGGGCTCAAGCCAACTTCTATATGTTCTCAGAAGAAGCTTGCTAACTGATGGACGAAGGCTACCTCAAAGGAAACTAATCTACTTGGCAAAAATGAACTGAAAGCCAACCAAAACATGGAAACCCTAGTAAACCCTAATCTGACTAGTTTAACCTCTATGATGCAATAGTGAGAGTGCAAATGTCTAAAAATGATGCCATTACTTCTAGTGATGTGAAATGCATGAACTCAAACTACTTCCATTAAAAAGAACATTGTTTTTGTATTTTTGCTTAAGTGGATGGAGTGATTATGATTTTGTTCTTATTAGGGTTTGGTTGTGCAGAGGTGGTGCGAAGGGAAGGAAAGCTTGGGAAAGGTAAGGGGGGCTAGGAGAGATCCCAGGGGATCCCTAGCATCCGTCCACAGAAGTCCACAACGTTCAGATGCTCGGCAACCAAGTTTTCGGCCTCCAACAGGATGTCTGCAGGGGATCCTACAGGAAACTCAGGAATTCTACAGGATGTCCTACCATGGGAGTTTTGGGTGATGGTGAAGTGATGGAGTGGTATGGGGGAATAGGTAAGATGGAGATGGAGCTGGTGATGGCTCAGGGGTAGAGAAATAGGATGGAGAAAGAGTGCACGAAGTTGGTTGGTGGATAGAAGGCTAGAAGCAACGAAAGGTCAAGGAAATGGAGCTATGTGGGCAATGGAAGAGTTGGAAGGTAAACGGGCTGAACAGAGGTCGAGTGTATGGCTTTAGGCGTGGTTAAGATGAAGAAGAAGGAAATGGAATGATACTAAGCAGTGTAAATAAAACAAATTGCTTATGTCTTGCACCAAAACGAGAATTCATTAACCTGTGCTACTTGTGCTATTAAACCTATGAACAGTAATGTAAACCGTGAAAAGAAGTCGTGCATGGAGTTGTGATGAAGGAGTATGGTTCAAGATCAAAGTGCATGGAAAGATCTATAATGAAAATGACTGTGTTGCAGCTTGCATGAAAGTAAAAAGACTGCGTTTTCTTGGTGGTTGGTGTAGACTGCACCCCAATCTCTAAACAGAGATGGCAGTGGAGGCACTCTCAACCTTTTCTTGGAGCTCCAATGAATTACAACTCTCCTAATCTAATCTAAGCAACTGAAAGTGAGTTAACCATAAGCTAATCCTACTCAATCTCATTAAAGAAATCAAATCAGCAAACTCTGCTCTTGAAATGCATGTCAAAACAAGGAAACAAAGTGCTGGAAAGAAAGGCAAATAACACTACAAGAAGAGGAGGTCTATGGCTCTCAGGTTGGGCCCTAACCTGAGAGCTATAGCTCCGTTAAAAGCTCAGAATTAGATCCAAGTCTGCTTGCCTTTATTCATAATCAAAAGTCTAATGTCATGCCAAAACTGGCTTACACAAAAACAAACACCGAGCTGTAACTCGTGCTCAGAAATTACAATAGTAATCCAAAAGTTCAAAAAGCTCCTAACATAGGCTACAGCCTGCATATTTATACATAATGAAGATCAAGCTGGCTTCCTTCATTCGTGGGGCTTGGCTGTCCAACTGAAAGTCAAACTGCTGTAAACTGCTGATCCTGTAGAACATGTTGGCTGCCTTTGAGCTCGGTGGGGAGAGCTGTTGGAGCTCGGAGTTAAGGTGAAAATTATGAGGGAAGTCATTTAAGGCTGTAGACAACCTCCCTATAAACCTGCAATGCCACCTTTGCTGTCTCCTTGTCTCCATTTACATGGTCTTTTGCTCTCTTTAATGCCAAAAACTTGAAATCACCATGTGTTAGCCACATAGATATAATGCCTACCCTTCTTCCTACAAACAACATGAATATACTAAGAAATTAATGCATAAGTGATAAAAGATGAATGGTTGAACAAGGTAGGTAGGCCAAAATGAGCCCAAATTGTACCAAAAATTGGGGCTCATCAGTTGACGTACCAATTTACCCAAAATGGGGCCCATAGTTGGGCGCTTCATCTCCTAGGGTTAGGTTTTTGGATGTTTATGCTTTTCCATTGTTTCTCAACAATAAATAGGCCTTCGAGCCTCATTGTAAGACAGTTCAAAGGCATGTAGCTACCACACCTCTCCTCAGAGACAAGCTACCATTGCCCAAGCTAGTTTATTTCCATTTCTATTTGTAAGCATATTTCAATATTTTACATTAATGAAATGTATTATTTTCTACGGAATCTCTGAATTTATGGTTATCTCTGTAATTTTTTGTGTTCCTTTTTAAATCTGAATCATCACTAGCTTCGGGGTCCACACTATTGGACTATCAAGCCTCCACCTTCCTTGTCCATATGCCAATTTAGTGATCCAATCGTCTAGTTCGATTGGGAAGGTGCAGAAGAAAATTTCATGTATTTCTGTGTATAAATATTTGTCCAACCACTATTATTTCATCAAGCGCATATTTCTGTTTTCTTTCGTCGTGAATTTGTGGATCTTTCTATCCAACCACTTCTCAATTTCCTTCTTTGTCGAATTCCAATGATGCGACATCACACATCTATTTATGCAGATCATGGTCCTGATAGTGGAGCCATTTGTTGGCATAGTGGGTCTTGACCCAGGTTCAGAGTTATTTGCGCCAAATAGATCCATACACTACTGGCCCTTTTGGCATCAATCCGCGGGATTGCAGACTAAAGTCTCACCTGAAGCAATATGGGGGGATGCTGGAACCAAGTTTTCACACCCAGAGATCAACGTGATGTCCTTTTTGTTCCCTAAATATGCCTTCGGGCAAATCAATAACAATAGTGGGCTTCTATGGGGCACAATAATAACAATAGTGGGCTTCTATGGGGCACAATAATAACAATATGGGGACTACATGGGCACAACAATATAATAAGGGGGTTTTACTAATACCAATAAGGGGTTACACTAGTAGTATAGGGACCTAACATGCCCCTCTCCTTCAAAAAGTGTTTTCCTCAACGCTTGAGTAGTTCTTGGTGCCTCTGTATAAAATTGTTGTCCTCACTTGTGGAATCTTCAGCGGGTAAGTTCTTCCACTTGATGAGATACTCTGAAATTGATCGATTCCGTAGCTGTTTGGTTCTTGTTTCTGGGACTGCTCCAGGTTTCAATATTAGTTTTCCTTCCTCGTCAAGTTCTAGCAATATTGTTTGAACTGGGATCTTCTGCAACTTTTTGAATGAGTGGCCACACTTATTCATCCTTCTTACATTCATTCCTTGCTTCATTTATCCAATCTAGTTGGATAATAGAAATAGAATAAAACAATGCTTCCACTTCCTCATCCTTTCTTGAGAGTGCATCTGCAACAACATTTTGCTTCCCTTTTTTGTAGATGATTTCAAAGTCACAACGCAACATATTTGTGACCCATTTTTTTTGTTCTTCTAAAGATAATCTTTGTTCTAAAAAGTATTTTAAGGCTATCATGATCCATTTTTACCTTGAAGTGTCTTCCCATTAGGTAAGGTTGCCATTTCTTAAGTTCATGTAGTATTGCCAACATTTCATTCTCATAAATAGCTTGCTTTAGATGTGGCCGTAAAAATAACTAATCGCCTACATCAAAACTTCTTTCACTGTGATGTTGATATGCCTATTGTTTCATTCGATTCTGCACCAAAGTGGCATTATCCTTTAAAAGTTGGAGAACTTGTTGTTGATGCTCGATGTGGCATTTCACTGCTTGAATATTTTTCTTCCTGATATATCCTTCTATCTTAAGAGTTTGAGGAGTGGTACTTTCTTCCAATGCATTACAAGATATGGCCGAATTCATTTCTTGATGCTCGATGTGATGTTTCACTTCTTGAACATTTTTCTTCTTGATATGTTCTTCTATCTTGAGGGTTTGAGTGGTAATTTCTTCCAATGCATTACAAGATATGGCTAGATTAATTTCTTAATGTTCGATCTGATCTTTCACTTATTGAACATTTTTCTTCTTGATATGTCCTTCTATCTTAATAGTTTTAGTAGTGGTAATTTCAGCCAATGCATTACAAGATATGGTCGGATTCATTTCTTCTTTCTCGATGTGATCATTCACTTCTTGAACCTTTTTCTTCTTGATATGTCCTTCTATATTAAGAGTTTGAGGAGTGGTAATTCTTGGCAATGCTTTACAAGATATGATCATATTCATTTCTTCTTTCTCTGGGGTTGGTTCCTGGTGTATATCCTCTTCTTTTGACATTTCTTGATCCTTTCTTTCCTCCTCTTCACAATCAATTTAAAATAATTTCTTCTCAGCACACTTATGACCTTTAATGTATTTGTTATCACAATTGTAACAAAGCCCTTTTGCTCTTTTTTCTTCCAATTATTGTCGTGTAAACCTTGTAGGTTGTGGAAGGCTAGGAGAAAAAACACTTCCATAATTATAGTCGTGAGTGGTGGGATTCCTTGTTTCCGTAATTTCGCTTTCAATTTTTCTTACCAACCTGAATGCCTTCTCCAATGATATTAGTAATAACATCAAGCAAAGGGGGACCCTTAGCCAAAAATCCAAAAAATATTGTTGTTTGAAAAATCTTTTGTATCAACTCCCTAAAATCTATATCGCGTCGCAATGGAAAAAGGAGCGCTTGCCCAAAGCGCATAAATGCACTGAAAAGGAGCGACGCGAGAACCCATCGCATCGCGCGCATTAAAAGCGTTTGAAAAGGGAGAACCTAAAGAATCGCCGACGGCCGATATGCGACGTCGCACGTCGCAATGTCGCATGAGCAGCACAAAGTGACAAAGCGAAAACCTTGCGATGTTGCGATATGCGATCTGCGACCATGCAAAGCTGCGATCTGCGATATTAGCGATATCTGCGATCTACGATAACACTTAATAACGTCGCAGCCCTCGATACTGCGATACCAATCGCAGAAAAGACTCATCGCAAGAATTCTCTGACATACACGGTAGATCCAAATTTGAACGCGCGCCTTAAGGGAAATTAATGACCGCATGCTTGAGTATCCAGAAATGATTGCATCGCATTTATCGAAGAGTCAAGTCATGATGAATGTCAGAATTATGCATTCATTAGAATTTAATGCTTTCATGTCAATCTTTTCGTCATTTCCCTTCTTCTTTGCGTAAACTGCAAGACATGCGACTGATATAAATCTATATGCAGGAAACATCTAAGGGAAGAGCGCCAATAAGACAACAGAGAGAAGATGCCTCCGTAATTGGATGCCGCATGCAGCAGAACCGCGGATTCCAGAGTATCGCCCAACAGGCACTGATGAAAATAGACTGTCCAAGACTCAGAGTCAAAGGCGCACAAAAGCAGCGTGTTTACAAAAGATCCTGAAGCTCAGACTTGGTAAAGCAGAGAAAGAAGCGCAAGAGAAGAAAGACGCTCCAGAAAAGCCTGGAACAAAGAACGGAAACAATTCTCGAAACAGGGGATTGTCCATACAGCGCGACTTCTAACTCATTGAGTCATTCGCACGACCAGAAACCGAAATAGCAACAACAAAATCAGTTCGAAAAGAAACTGGGTTGTACTAAGTGTGCGCACAGCGAATACACCCAGCTAGAGAAAGGTTTTCGAAAATATCTTCTAGTCTGATAGAAAGAGGTGCCAGTGCTTGTTGTTTCTAATTTTCAAGCTCGAACAAAAGGAAAGGACAACCAGCCGACTCTTTCAGGGCGAACAACGCATTGCTTACAGCACTAAGGAACAGATACAGAAACGGTTAGAAATTAGATTCAGTTTTTAGAAATAAATTTGTTTTTAGTAAAAGGGCGGTCATTTGAAGCCGTTCCCTAAATTTGTGTAAAATAAAATTAGTCGGTTACTAGTATTTAACCCTTCTCGTTGCATTGGAGAAGGGTCCGAAATTTTGTCAAAAAACTTGTCCTCAGAACATGCACTTTTGCACCCTCGGAGGGGGTTTTTGATGAATGGACTGATCAAGATTTATTTATGTTTGCATTTTAATACCTGCTACTGATGTTGCATTTCTGTACTCTTAGTAGGCATTAGAAGCAAGTAGAAATAGATCATTATTGCTTAAGGTCTGTAAGTTTAAAATCAGTCATAAATGGTACTTTTATCTCTTGACTAATTTCTGCTTGCATTCTTAGAGTAATATACAGCTGATGTTATTTATATTTTAATGTATGAATGAGTGGACTACCATTTGGCACTTTTGTATGGTGGAGTCATTGATTTGTGCTTAATACATGAATAACTGATTATGCGATATGCTGTTCACAACCATTTTGCTTAACTTTTTACGCAAGATGGTTCATCTTAATTGATTTATATTCTCATAATAGCTGAATAATCTTCATTACCAGTTATTCTGTGAAATCTTTCTAGATCGCATAATGGAAAAATTCTGCCCCGGGTTAATGTAGATTAGATGTATTGTTTTTGTTAGATTAAAGTAGTATAAAATCAGTTCAGAATTTAGAATTAGATTAGTTAAGGAATAATTACAGATTTTCTATTATCATTTCCTATACACACACACATCACCATTTTCTACACGCACACACACCCCTTAGAACGGGAAGCTGGTCCCGTCATCCCTAGTCGGACCCGCTACACCAAACGGGCACGGAGCCGCCAACCAGGTTCCCGACCGGGTGGGTGTCCCCCTTGTTGTTGACCCGATTTTAGGGCCCTCAACATATTTGGCGCTAGAAGGAGGGCATGAACTATGAATGGCACCTAAAGCAATATCCAAATACCATTCTGAGAGTAATACACCCTCATCAACTCCCTCGACTTCTCCAACACGGTTAAACCCGGAATTTGAAGTCGCTCGAGTATCCACCCCTACTACACATTCGAATATATCAGACCAATCTATTATTAAACCCCCCTGAAATTCAAACTTTGATTCGTAAACTCCAGGGATTCTCCATTTTTATCTAGAAGTCTGATAAATCTAAAAGCAGCATGACTTCACAGTACAACCCTGCTCATCCCCTTACCAGATTAAAGAGTGAAAAATTTGGCATACAACCAAGTGAACTCCCTCTTCCTACCAGAAAAAGAGCAAGGAAAACACCTCAAGAGTCTGACAGTAAGACTCCTTCATCCACTTCGTCCATATCAACTCCCTCACCGCGAAGTCAACCACCCACTTTTCCATTCCAACTCACTCACCCATCTTCCACAAACCTTCCTCTTCAAACATCAAAGATCTTAATTTCTTCACCTTCTCAGCATCAGGGATCAGTTTCTGCACTTCCATTAGCTAGCAGCTCCACGATGGCCCAGTCTCCATGGAATAATCCTGGGGCGGTTTTAATGCCTCCACCCCTGAGCCCTATACCGGCCCATCCCGAGAAATGGCTACCTAAATTCAATCCAGAAGCAGGTATGCTAGCCGAAGAACATATCAATAATTTCATGATTTCTATTAATCTCAACGGAGTTACTAACGAAGACGCTGTTGTCCGACTCTTCCCTTATACAATGCAAGGAACAGCCGGGTCATGGTACTTTCCGTTACCTTCCGGATCCATCACAAGCTGGGACATTTTTCAAAGTCAATTCCTCACTAAGTTTGGTGATGACCGATCCACGGCGACATTGATTAATGACCTATCTAATCTTAAGGCTGAGGCTAGAGAACCCATTAAAGATTTTAACTTATGGTTCAATAAGATCCTCAACAAAATCCCCGCTGCTTCACAACCCAGCGAGGAAGTAAGATGTGAATGGTACATCACGGCTTTACCTCCAAACTTGGCTATCTTCGTAGATAGGGCAAACAAGACCACCTTAGTTGACAACTTGACAGAAGCGTTAGCAGTGGAAAAACGCGTGGTAGCCCTAGAAAAGAGATCTGCTATAGAAGAACGCAAGTCAAAGAAGATCTCTTTCAAATAAGACACCAAGAAGAAGCAAACGAAAGATCCTTTTGATTTGGAAGGATTACAAAAAGTGTTGAAAGCCATGTCCAATGAGATGGTCGATATCAAGAAACAAGTAGCAGAGACTTCTTCGAAAAAGCCCTTTAGGACTTTTAAAAGAAATCCTCCCATGGAGGTAAAACCACCCAGTGTTGTCTCAAACGTTGAATCTGAAGAAGACGAAGAAGAAGAGAATACCACTGAAGGGCAGACCGACGAGGAAGAAGTTGTAGAACTTCAAGGAATGTGGGACTTCATCCTCCCACAGGAAGAGGATCAAGAAGCATTTCCTGTTAGCACGAGAAGCAAAAATCAGCTTGATCCTCCCCAAACTACCCCAAAACAAAAGGGCGCAAGCCCTGCAACAAAAGAAAGGGTCGTAACCAAAAAGACAACTGCTAAAGCGACCCAGCTTAGCCCAGTCCAATCTAATCAAACACCTCCATCAAGAACACTAATAGTGTCAGATGATATGGAGTATAACATCATTGATGACATGAAGAAGACTAGGGCTAATATCACTCTGTATGAATTGAGTAAACTGAAACACCAGCAGAAAATCATGATGAAATAATTACATGCTGTGCCTACTACATCTTTACCTACAGCTGTAGCTTCCCACAATCTGGGAAAGCCTCCAACCAACACGATCAATAAGATTGATCCAAATGACATCGCCTTGATTGGAGGAAGATCAAGATCGCATACTCCTCCTTTTCTTCTCACATATGAAATCTTCAACAAAAATGTGCACAATTGCTTGGTCGATTCTGGTGCTTCAACGAATATTTTACCCAGATCCATATGTGCCAAATTGAATGTACAACCTCAAAAATCCGCAGTACGCATAGTTCAACTTGATCGATCCCAAGTCGAAGTGATTGGTGAACTTAATCAGGTGACCATAAGATTGTCGTCTAACCCAAAAGTGTGTCAGGTTATCGACATTCTAGTAGCTGATATCCCTGAGTTCTATGGCTTGATTCTTAGCAGGGATTGGTCGGACAAACTCCACGGATATTTCTCAACCGACTGGTCGCACATGTGGTTACCATACAATGGTAAACCAAATCAGATAAAGGTTGAATGAGAGTTGCACCAAAAATACATAGTGACAGAACTGGAAGGAGAAAATGAAGCCATTACATACAATAGCAGCATTGTAGGCAATTACGCGATAGATTCTTTCCTAGGCAACTTCAGTGCTCATATTTCACCATACTTAGAGAATTCAGTTTTATCCCAAGTTGAAAATTTCTCCCAAACTGATGACTCAAAATGTTTTAGTTTTTTAGATAATTCTGTAAATACGTCTTTATTTTGGAAATTATATTTTGACGGATCTAAATCCAACGAGGGGGCAGGAGCAGGATGCGTTCTGATCAACCCAGATGGGGACAATATTATGCTCACATGCAGACTTGATTTCGATTGCACGAACAACACAGCGGAGTACGAAGCCTTGGTTCAAGGCCTATACAAAGCAATCAGATTAAATGTTAAGTATCTTCAAGTCTTTGGAGATTCTGAGATCGTCGTAAAACAGGTACGTAACACCATACATTGCCTGTCAAATCATTTAAAGCATTATCAATCGTTAGTTCAAGATCTCATTGCACATTTCATAGCATTCAACATCTCGTCAATTCCAAGAATTCAAAACGCAAGCGCAGGCCTGTTAGCTAACGTAGCCTCTAGACTTATCCCTTCCGAAGATTTTAGTCCTGATAGGTTTTCAATAGAATTAATCTTTAAACCGTCCATCCCTGACAACATCACCAACTGGAGAGTGTTCAACGACGATCCAGACATCGTAAGTTTCCTCACCTCTGAAGGATCTTACACAAACCAGATAATTGACGAAGACTGTCATGATCACCAAATACAACAAAGTAGCACTGATAAAGCTATACCCAAATCGGTGGTCAAATTAGAAGACTTATATGACTTGAAAAGTTGGTTCAAAAGGTCGGCTAATGCCAAGCTTTACAGTTCAACTCTGAACTATGAATCAGTCAACCTAGGAATCGACGAAAAGCCGCAAAACGTTAATCTAGGCCAGGGCCTAGCCCCTGAAGAAAAATCAGCATATATCCGCCTTCTGAGACAGTACAAAAACGTTTTTGCCTGGAATTACGATGAGCTGAAGACTTACAACACTTCTATCATTCAGCACACTATCCCTATGATTGACAACGAGAAACCTGTCCAGCAGAAGCTCAGAAAAATACACCCTAACCTAGAAAATCAGATAAAAACTGAGCTTAATAAGTTGTTGAGAGCCAGAATAATCTTCCCCGTCAGGCATTCCAAATGGGTATCCAATATGGTGCCCGTTAGGAAGAAAAACGGAGACATGAGAATCTGTATCGATTTCCGAAATCTCAACAAAGCCTGTCAGAAAGACAATTTTCCCCTCCCACCTATGGAGCAAATTCTACAGGCAGTAGCGGGCTCAGAATTAATGTCATTCCTGGATGGATTTTCAGGATACAATCAAGTACTGGTGCATCCCGATGATCAGTTAAAGACTACATTCCGAACCAAGTGGGGCACTTATGCATATCGGAAGATGCCATTTGGTCTGATCAACGCCGGAGCTACCTTTCAGAGAGCCATGGACATCGCGTTTAAAGGATTGGTCAACAAATCGGTAGTGATTTACCTGGATGATATAACAGTGTACTCCAAAAAACGAAACAACCATCTCAAAGATTTGAAGCAAATCTTTCAAAGATGCTTGAGGTATGGGATTTCGCTCAATCCAAAGAAAGCTTTCTTTGCATTAAGCGAAGGGAAATTGCTCGGATTCATAGTATCTAAATCTGGTATTCACATAGAACCCGACAGAATCAAGGAAATTTCCGAAATATCCATACCTCATAACAAGAAAGCCATGCAATCCTTCCTTGGACAGATCAATTTTGTCAAAAGATTTGTCTCAGATTTTTCACGTATTATTTCTCCCTTACAAAATATGATAAAAAAGAATTCAACTTTCAAATGGGGTCTAGACGAGCATGAAGCATTCAACTTAATTAAACAAGCCATCATCAACGCTCCATCTTTGGCTACCCCAAATTTTTCAGAGTCTTTCATCTTATACACGTTTGCCTCAGAAAAATCCTATGCTGCGATTTTAACTCAAGCAAATCAAGAAAAGGTAGAAGCCCCAATCGCATTCTTTAGCTCGAACTTACAAGGTGCTGAACTCAATTATTCTGACGTCGAGAAACAGGCATATGCCGTTTTCAAAGCAATCAAATATTTCAGACCTTTCTTGCTAAAAGCCCATACCAAAGTCATAGTACCGTTTCCAGCGGTAAGAAACCTCCTGACACAGAAGGATGTGGGCGAAAAGAGAGCGAATTGGATCACCGCCTTACAAGAATACGACCTTGAGATCAAGCCGGCACACATCGTAAGAGGTCAAGGCTTCTGCAAGATATTAGCTGGAGCATCGCAAATCCCTGAGAACTCGTCTGGAGAGGTACACACGTATGAGGTAAGCCTAAACGACGCAGAATCATTATATGCTGACACCATTTATTTTCTTAAGAACAGGTATGCTCCATCACGTCTGGATCATACCAAGAAAAGAGCTCTGAGATTAAAAGCTAAACAATACCAGCTCATAGATGATGTCCTGTTTAAAAGGAATTACGATTCTGTACTTCTTAGGTGTCTTGAGAAAACTGAAACCGAAAAGGTTTTGCAGGAACTTCATGATGGACCAGTAGGTGGACACTATGCCGGAGATGCGACTGCACATAAAATCTTGCGTGCAGGATATTATTGGCCCACGCTGTTCAAAGACTCATACAATCACGTAAGGAAATGCCAAGTCTGCCAGACTGCTGCAGGAAAACAAAGGAAACCGTCCATGCCGCTACAACCGGTCAACATCGACCAACCATTCAGTCAATGGGGCTTGGACATAATAGGTGAGATCGTTCCTCACTCTTCTAAGCAACATAAGTATATCCTTACGACAACTAATTATTTTACCAAATGGGTAGAAGCAGTTCCTCTCAAGACAGTTCATTCTGAAAACATTATTGAATTCATAGACCAATTTATCATAACTAGGTTTGGATTGCCAACGGCCTTAATGTTTGATAACGCTTGATATTTTTCTGGAAATGCTATGACTGAGTTTGCGCTTAAAAGAGGGTTCAAACTGAAATATTCTGCCAACTACTATCCGCAAGGTAATGGATTGGCTGAATCAACAAACAAGAACCTAATTAGAATTATCAAAAGAACAGTCGACCAAAACCAAAAGAATTGGCACAAAGCGCTGGTAAATGCTTTATGGGCTGATAGAATCACAAAGAAAGCTTCGATCGGAACTTCTCCCTTTAATTTAGTTTATGGGAGGGAAGTGGTTCTTCCGACTCACTTAGTCATTCCCTCTTTGTCTTTAGTGCAGTACATCGATGAAGTACCTACTTCCTCATTACAATTAAGACAAATGGAAATAATCAAACTAGAAGAACAAAGAGAACAAGCTAGGAAAACCCATGCACATCACCAAGCGCTAATAAAATCTTCTTTTGACCCAAGCATCATAACCAGGAAAAACTTTCAGATGGGTGATTTAGTTTTGAAATGGGATAAGGCTCATGAAGAAAAGGGCAAACATACGAAATTTCAAAAGCTGTGGCTTGGCCCTTTTCAGATTGTAGAAGTCGTAGGCTCGTCTACATTCGTGTTGCAGGATCTGGCAGGTAGGAGAGATTCTTTACCTGTAAATGGACTGATTCTTAAATTATATTTTCCATAGAAGAGAAATTCTTCTAATTTTGTAGGATAGATTTAGTTTTTATATTTCATTTTGTTTTGTTTTTCTCTTTTTATGAATAAAACCAGTTGTAAATGATCATGTAATAAGGATTCATGAAAAGAGCACGCTAATTCTCTATCAGATTTTGATTTCGCTTGTACAAATAGCAAAATTTTTGAAAAATCTGAATTTTATTATTAAAAAATAGAGTTAACTTCACCTTGATTACGATATTAGTTTCAACCTCAAAGAACTTTGACGAAGGCAACCTTTGGTGAAAAAATTGTTTTGTATCAGCACCATGAAAGGTATCATCAATAATAAAATAAGTACTCTCTGCAAAGCTGTTGTTTTCAAAAACTCTATTATTGTCGTCCAGAGCTTTCTTAAGGAAAAACAATGACTTCCTCCCGGCTAAAAGGGAATTGCAGCATTCAGAGAAATAATCCAAGCAAAACACTATATCTCAAAGAATAAGAGGTCTCATCACGAGTCGGCTTATCATGATCACAGATGTTATAACTTGTTGACTTTGCCAAAACTGTCTATCAAAATAGGGCAACGACTTAAGATTGTTGCAATCAAAAGACAAGAGGTATCATCACGAGCCGGCTTGTTCAGCAAAAGTGTAAATCAAGTGAATGACTGTGTCATAATTTGGCCACCAAACCAAGACATTGTTCTTTAGAGAATTAAAAAAAGAAAAGTGTGTCAAAAAGGATTTTTCTCTGGAATGTTGCGAGTAACCTCAAGTAGGAAAAAGGATCATTGTTGGATAACATGGTAACCCTGTCGAGGCTATGGACGCTTGCGGGCAGCAGAGGCTCTACCTACGACAAATGAGTATACTTTTAAGCCAGTACGCAGAGAAGACCTTATTTTATCTTTAATCAAGACCAAGTAATGTCTGGTGCGAATGCAAGAAAAAGCCTGAGGAAGCAAGCAATTGGGATGAAAAAAGGTTGAGACAAAGTATCGTTGACGAGGTGAGGGGTAATCTACTCTATCTGTTCATAACAAAATTTAGACATATAAAAATTTTGCTGTTTCGGAAGTGAACGGTCAATAGAAAAGCAGAGATAACTGGTTCTTCACAGTGAATCGCCATTGTTGTGGTCACCAACAACCCCCCTCTTCGTTTGATATTAGTAATAACATCAAGCAAAGGGGGACCCTTAGCCAAAAATCCAAAAAATATTTTTGTTTGAAAAATCTTTTGTATCAACTCCCTAAAAGCTATATCGCGTCGCAATGGAAAAAGGAGCGCTTGCCCAAAGCGCATAAATGCAGTGAAAAGGAGCGATGCGAGAACCCATCGCATCGCGCGCATTAAAAGCGTTTGAAAAGGGAGAACCTAAAGAATCGCCGACGGCCGATATGCGACGTCGCACGTCGCAATGTCGCATGAGCAGCACAAAGTGACAAAGGGAAAACCTTGCGATGTTGCGATATGCGATCTGCGACCATGCAAAGCTGTGATCTACGATATTAGCGATATCTGCGATCTACGATAACACTTAATAACGTCGCAGCCCTCGATACTATGATACCAATCGCAGAAAAGGCTCATCGCAAGAATTCTCCGACATACACAGTAGATCCAAATTTGAACGCGCGCCTTAACGGAAATTAATGACCGCATGCTTGAGTATCCAGAAATGATTGCATCGCATTTATCGAAGAGTCAAGTCATGATGAATGTCAGAATTATGCATTCATTAGAATTTAATGCTTTCATGTCAATCTTTTCGTCATTTCCCTTCTTCTTTGCGTAAACTGCAAGACATGCGATTGATATAAATCTATATGCAGGAAACATCTAAGGGAAGAGCGCCAATAAGACAGCAGAGAGAAGATGCCTCCGCAATTGGATGCCGCATGCAGCAGAACCGCGGATTCCAGAGTATCGCCCAACAGGCACTGATGAAAATAGACTGTCCAAGACTCAGAGTCAAAGGCGCACAAAAGCAGCGTGTTTACAAAAGATCCTGAAGCTCAAACTTGGTAAAGCAGAGAAAGAAGCGCAAGAGAAGAAAGACGCTCCAGAAAAGCCTGGAACAAAGAACGGAAACAATTCTCGAAACAGGGGATTGTCCATACAACGCGACTTCTAACTCATTGAGTCATTCGCATGACCGGAAACCGAAATAGCAACAGCAAAATCAGTTCGAAAAGAAACTGGGTTGTACTAAGTGTGCGCACAGCGAATACACCCAGCTAGAGAAAGGTTTTCGAAAATATCTTCTAGTCTGACAGAAAGAGGTGCCAGCACTTGTTGTTTCTAATTTTCAAGCTCGAACAAAAGGAAAGGACAACCAGCCGACTCTTTCAGGGCGAACAACGCATTGCTTACAGCACTAAGGAACAGATACAGAAACGGTTAGAAATTAGATTCAGTTTTAGAAATAAATTTGTTTTTAGTAAAAGGGCGGTCATTTGAAGCCGTTCCCTAAATTTGTGTAAACTAAAATTAGTCAGTTACTAGTATTTAACCCTTCTCGTTGCATTGGAGAAGGGTCCGAAATTTTGTCAAAAAACTTGTCCTCAGAACATGCACTTTTGCACCCTCGGAGGGGGTTTTTGATGAATGGACGGATCAAGATTTATTTATGTTTGCATTTTAATACCTGCTACTGATGTTGCATTTCTGTACTCTTAGTAGGCATTAGAAGCAAGTAGAAATAGATCATTATTGCTTAAGGTCTGTAAGTTTAAAATCATTCATAAATGGTACTTTTATCTCTTGACTAATTTCTGCTTGCATTCTTAGAGTAATATACAGCTGATGTTATTTATATTTTAATGTATGAATGAGTGGACTACCATTTGGCACTTTTGTACGGTTGAGTCATTGATTTGTGCTTAATACATGAATAACTGATTATGCGATATGTTGTTCACAACCGTTTTGCTTAACTTTTTACGCAAGATAGTTCATCTTAATTGATTTATATTCTCATAATAGCTGAATAATCTTCATTACCAGTTATTGTGTGAAATCTTTCTAGATCGCATAATGGAAAAATTCTGCCCCGGGTTAGTGTAGATTAGATGTATTGTTTTTGTTAGATTAAAGTAGTATAAAATCAGTTCAGAATTTAGAATTAGATTAGTTAAGGAATAATTACAGATTTTCTATTATCATTTCCTATACACACACACATCACCATTTTCTACACGCACACACACCCCTTAGAACGGGAAGCTGGTCCCGTCATCCCCAGTCGGACCCGCTACACCAAACGGGCACGGACCCACCAACCAGGTTCCCGACCGGGTGGGTATCCCCCTTGTTGTTGACCCTATTTTAGGGCCCTCAACAACTCCTCCACCATGGCATCAACCCACACTAGTTGAGAAACTTCTTCCTCAAACGAAGAAGGCTCTTACTCAAAGAGTTTTGTCATGAGAGACATTTACCCAATGTATATTTCTGGTGACCTCCTCTTCCTATACAAAGATGTAGGAGCTCCCACATGCTCCTGTGCATCTTGCACCAATCTATTAACTTCTCTGGTTCTCTTCCTCCGGGCCTCTCTAGAATATTATGGTTTAGTGAGTTCCTCCACTCGACCTCATGTCTTCTCCTCTGCATGTGGCTACTCCACATCATCCGGAAACTTTGTCTGAGGCTCCTCCTTTGAAGCTGGAAGCTCCTTCTCTGGTGGGATACTCAACTCTCGCTCTAGAGATAATCTCATAAACTTCTACTTATCAAATTTGACATCTCTTCCACTACTATCAACCCAAGTGAGGGAAAATACACCCTATAGTTATGTGGAGTCTTTCTGTATCCTACAAATACCCCCATCTCAGTTGTAGGCTCTAGTTTATTCCTGCTGTCATTGGAGACATCACAATACATAGAAGATCAAAATATTAAAAAATGAGATACATCTAGCTTCCTTCGAGAGAAAGCTTCTTTAGGTGTGATCATGCCAAGTATTCTATGAAGACTCTTGTTCTGAAAATAAACCGCAATGTTGCATGATTTTTCCCATAAATGTAATGATATCCCTTGATCATGCAACATGGATCTCTATGCTCCCACTATGTTTTTGTTCTTCCTTTTAGCTACCCCACGTTATTGTGGGTTATGAGGTGTTATCAATTCTCTTATAATACCCTCTTTAGCACAAAATCCTTGAAGGTGTTAGAAATAAATTCTCCTACATTGTCACTTATCAAGGCTTTCAATTTCTGACCAGTGTCCTTTTCAACCAATTCTTTTAATTTAAAAAAAATTGAGGAAACTTGACCCTTCTTCCGCATGAAGAAGATCCAACATTTTCCAGAAAATTCATCCAAAAAAATTACAGAATACCTATGTTTTGATGTAGAGGTTATATAAAATGGTCAACATAAATCAGAGTGGACTCGCTCCAAGATTTCTCCAATTTTTCTATATTAGCCCTGGAAGGTGGATTTGACATATTCCCCAATGTGCATCCCTTGCAGACATCATGCTGGTCAAGGGTACATTTCGAGAGCATTAGAGAAATTTTGAGGTCTAAAATGGGTCTCAAAACAAAAGTGTACAACCAAAATAAAATTTATAAGAACCAATGGGATTCAAGATGATGATGTCAACCATGGGGGATGATTCACCATTTTTCGAGTAAAAAGGTAAAAAGATTAAAAATTTGAAAATTTGAAAAAAAAAAAAACATTTTCAACTCATATATTCAACATATCTCCCTACGGTTTTACTCAAATTTTGAGTGAGAACACTCGTTGGATGCATAATTTAATTCCTCATCCAAGGGGTACACATGTTCCATACTTTTGATGGACCCTTCTACACGAGAAATGAGAAATACATGAAAAGTGTGACTGCAATCACACTTTTTCATGTATTTCTCATTTTTTGTGTAGCAAGTTTCATCGAAAGTGTGAAACATGGGTGCTGCTTATATGAATAATTAAATTCCACATCTTAACAAGTGTTCCCGCTCACAATTTGTGTAAAACAATATGGAGATAAGTTGAAAATACAATTTGAAAAAGTAGTCTTTTCTTTTTTCGCTCTAAAATTTGATGATGTAATCTAATCTTATTTTATTATTTCTACTATCATTTTATAATACTCGTTAGGAGGCCCATTTTAGACCTCAACTGGTGTTAATTAGTTGCATGATTTTTAAGGCTCTATGGTGTAAATGTCCCATGCGCCTGTGCAAAAGTTCTCCAAGATCTCAACTCTACACAATTTATGCCTTGTTACTTAGTGAAACACAAACTTCCACCTCAAGTTTGTAGATATTTTTCACTCTAACTCCAATATATTTCACTTTCCTGATAGCTAGTCTGAGAAATGATTTCCCTTTACTAAAAACAACATCATAGCCTCTATCCTCCAATACAGCTACAAAGATCAAATTCTTCTTCAACCGAAGTACATACATAACATATTTTAGATGAAGATGGGAGCCTAACCCCCTCTTAAAGGTTATAGTTCCAAATCCTTTGGTATTGTACCCCCCAACATCCCCAAGTTCTATTTGCATCTGGAGATCCTTCTCCTCTAGGCTACTGAATAATCCTTTACATCTTGTAATATGGAACAATGCACCTGAATCTAGATGCCACACACTCCCCATTACAATGATTTGCATTCATGCAATCAGGGTGAAGTCTAATTCAAACTATGAGGCAAGTGCTTCACCTCCTATTCTTCCTAAAGGCTTCTTGTTAGACTTCTTGTGCAGACACTTTGTTTCATAGTGCCCAAATTATTGGCAACGAAAACATTGTATCTTGCTTAGGTCATTCTTTTTGCCATTTTTCTAACTAGACTCTAGCTTGCTTTGGGCCTTCTTGCCCTTCCTAACCAATGAAAAATTATCTTCCTCCTCAGCATTAGATTTTACTCCATCTCTAGTGTTCCTTCAAATTTTTTCCCTGCACCAAATAAGACCAAATCCTCTCCCAATTTGGTAATTTGTCCCTTCCATTTACAAAGTCCTAGTAATTGTGTCAAGATTCTAAAAGGCCAAGGAGAGCTAGGCTCAATAGCTCAGAGGATGGCACATTTAATCAGGCTCCTCCAAGTTCATCTCAAACATAAGTGAATCGAGAGAGGTAGTGTGGAATGGTTTCATTTTTCTACATGCAGATGTTTCTCAGCTTATCCCTCAATTCCAATTTCTTGACATCAATGATGTTTTCAAATAATTCAGTGAGGGTCTTCAACATAGCAAATGGAGTCTCCTTGCCATGTAAATTCGAGACTATGTGGTCTCTCACACCCTATAGGATGATCCTCCTATAATTTGTGGTATCCTTCTTCCACTAGGCTTATTGTGGAAGAATATATATTTGAGTATATTCCAACACTCCGTTATCATCGAGTACAACTTCCATCATATCATTCCAAGCTATGAAATTCGATGTTTCCTCCAGCGAATACTCCAATCTCAATCCGTTGAAAGACATTTTCCCGCATAGAATAAAATTGCTTCACCGAATCTGTAAATCATAATCTATAAAGGACAAGATCTATTGACTAGTTTCTATTGTGATTTCAGGCTCTAATACCATGTATACATTAATAAAAATTTGCTACCGATGAATTCGAACTGAAAACAAGAGATCACAAATTCCTCTACAATTGTGCAGAATGTAAATCACAATTTAGAAATAAATGCAATGGCTTGAAACCATCAAAACCACAAGAACACAATGATTTACAGAGGAACCCAACTGGGAAAATCCCCTCCACCACTTTTCATTAATCAAATGAGAATGAGAAACTATTACAATGTCTTGCTTCAATCTAGAAGCACACCCTGCACTGTAAGCCTACCCTCGTGTTGATTGTCTTGATCTGGCCAACACTTGGCCAATTCAAGTCCTCATATTCCTCCTATTTCCTTGCGTAATTGTTGGTTTGATGGGGCCTGACCAAGGTTCAACTTTAACTGCACCAACCAACAAACCCTAACTTCTAGCCCTTTTGGAAACATCCTGCATAACATAGGTTGCAGTCTCACCCAAAGTAGTATTGGGGGATGCTAGAACCAAGTTTCTACATCCAGAGGCTTGTGTGATGGTTTCCTGGTATCCTTACGACTTAGATATGCCTTCGTGTAGCTCTAACCCTTTCGAACAAATAACTACTCTAAATCTATCTAAACTACTTTCAGGCCTTTGCAAAGGTACTTAATTGTACTTATCATGCATAAATATTATAGATCTACCACTTTCATGTAGTAACAAGCGTTAATTCATATAAAATATATCACAGAGTGAAGATACATAAAATTTGCAGAAGTAAATGATAAGACACAACAACATCAATTTCGGCCCAAAACGGTCTTTATTAAGCATAAATGTTCAATTACAGACTTCTTCTCCCTGCGCACTCAGTTGTAGGGGCCTGCGCACTCAGCCTGCAGAATTACCAAGGTCTCCGTGCACTCAATTGCAGGAGCCTTCCCTTTTAACCTAAGTACAGGAAACAAACATTTCCTGTCTTATCACCTTTTCCTTACAATGATTCTTCACCAAAAGTTAACTTCTAAGACTCGCTATGACTCAACTTTATATAGTTATTTCTTTACAATACCATGGTTCACAAACCATGGGCATGTCTCAAAACAACTCTATCACCTACCCAACTAAGGGACCAAAGCCCCTTTGACATCTTCTAGCTTCATGCTCCACTTCCACATTTTGCGGAGACTTTACATTCATTACAAAAGATATTACAAAATTTTCCCAAAACTTAACAACATTGACCCCAGGAACCAAATCCCAATAGGAATTGAGGAGAAATTGATATCCTAAATAATAGGGGAATTCCATATTTCCTTGCGCTATTCCCAAGGAATTGATCACCTGCTTAATTACCAAGCATGTACACTCAAATAGTATATAATTGATAATTACAATGTGCCTTTTCCTCCACTCTAGTTAGGAAATCGAATCCCATGCATGTCTAGGCTATTTTTCGATGACTGATTTGTTTAATTGAGAGATCATTGAGTTAACAACAATTCTACTACTCAACTGACCTTCAACTCACTCAATTAATTACTTGAGCTCAATTAACTAAGTTCAACTGAAAATAACTGAACTAGAGTGCTAAATTTTATCAATCACTACATGCACAACTATACTTCTAGTCTATAACTTGAATTTACTAAGTTAACTAGTAGACAAGGCTATGTCACACACGTTAACTACCATCCAAGTCACCATGCTGATGTGGAAAATCAAATTACTCAATTTGACTGAGGAAAAAGTCAATTTGAGCCTTTCTTGCTACAATTTCTAATACTGTATATTCAAACACTTTTTCTAGATTTTTATTTTTTATCATTTTGACATGGACAAAATCTATGATTATTGATACATGGGAGTATATGTTTTGGACCATGATTACATATACGTCTTAGGCATCTTAGTTTTTTCATACTGCGATAATCTCGGGTTGTTCCCGACTATTATGTAGAGATGTTGGATCATTTTATGGTTTTTTTGTTGGGTGAATAGTAAATTATGATGAATTTTGGAAATATGTATTGGTTACTTCATTTTTAATATGAATTTTTAGTGTTTTTTCTCTCGTGAAACCAAAAAAAAAACCAAAAATTTATGCTGCTACTTTTATTGTGGTTCGATTCAATAAACCTGGCGTAGGAAATTTAAGCTCCTCCATAATGACCTTTTATAAAGATGATCTATTTAAAACATTAATGAAATCTTTATTTTCATTGAAGTTTGATGGAGAAAAAAATCTAATCGAATTCTTTGTCGTCGAAGAAAAAGTTTTTGAAGCCTTTTAATCATCTAATTTTTTTTCCCAAAATTCGACATAGGTGCAGAGATTCACAAACATTACAAAATAGAAAACTACTCAGAACTTAATTGGCACCAAACATTTTAGTTAGAACTTCCCCTGAATCATCAGCCGCAGAAGAATTTCTTCCCCACTTCCCTGGTCCTTGGTAATTAGTCTCCACTTTCTCTCGATCACAAAGTTTTTTTTAGAAGAAAAAAAAACATCCTTCATTAATTAGAGGATATTTACAATATCAAAGATATTAACCCAAAGAGTTATATTCACTTGCAACCATACAGGAATTTCAGCAAAAAATAACTTGCCTAAAAAATAACCAAATTCAGTGAAGTACAAAGAAGGACTAGAAGAAAACCCCTGTTATCCCAAAAATTTAGGGCCTAGGACCACATGCAAGTAGTCGAAGATAAGAAAGGCATTCTTGAAAGAAACCATTCAAGAATGATTACTTAGAAGAGAAAACATAAAGAGGAAAACAAAGACAAAAAAACACCATGAAACCGAGCAAAAAACAGAGGCAAGAGATCTTGAGAAATTAAATCTCAAAATAACGAGTTCCATAGACCGAACCATTAACCGGGTATTCAAAATGCATATGCCCTAGAAAGAGTGAGAGGTCAAACTTGGAGAGAGCATCAACATTAGAATTTTGTTCTTTGTATACATGTTGGGAGGTGACTTCAGAGAAAGAGGTCGGTAATGACCAGATCTACTCCATCTAATTACACAACGTAGGGACGTCAAGCAAATTTATCCCTTGAATCTATTGAATGATGGATAGTTTCACCATAATCTTGTCAATGTCAAAACACAAGGCACATTGTACTGCCCCCCACAGTGCCACCATTTCAACGAAATAGTTATTGTCAAGACCCCTAAACCAGCTGAAGCGATATGCAAAGCTGCAAAGCATTTTCACAAATTTGCAAGGCGACATTTTCACTTCAGTTATAGTCACTTTTAATCAATATATTTAAGGGGAAATTCATTTCAATTAATACAATCATATGAAGTAAGTGAGCACTAAATATGGATAGACATTAATTCACCATAAATAATAAAATAATTAATTTATAATTAATATTTTATATTAAAAATGAGATTATAAAAATCATAAATTTTATTTGTATTTTAAAATATTATTATTAATTATGACAAGTTTTTCCATATGTTACAGTACCTCCGAATCAAATTTAAAGAAAAAATTATTTAATTAATAGAATCATATAAATTAAATGATTAATAAACATAGATAGCGACATCAATCGATGATAAATATTAAAACAATTAATTTATGATGTATTTTATATATTTTTTTGTGAATAAGATAAAATATATTACTGAAGGAACTAACAAATTACATTGTTTGGGTTGTGTGGGAGAGAGAGCCTGACACAAGACCCAACAGAAATGCCTGAAATGGCCATGGTATTATATTTTTTACAATGCAACCTTGGCAAAAATGGGTTTTGAGTCCTTAGGTGGAAACAATGTAGAACCCTCTTTACAACATTCTCAAAATAGAGAGTATAGAAACAGAGAGTGTAGAAAAAAGCCATAGTGAAGCAGACAAGGCCTGAGTTGTTTCCCTTCATGACAGACAGTCCTCTGCGGAGGAAGAGAAATAAAAAGGGAGTTTGTCGGGGTCATTCTTGGTTGGTGGTTACCAAATCTTTCTCTAGACTAATGGGAGTCTCTTGAGTGCTCCCCTCCTACTGTGCTATTGTGTTCAGATGACTTGTAGATGCCCCAACGACATCTTTCATGATTCTTTGAGAGCCTTCAGCAGAAAAATGGACCTTCGCCATCGACTTCTTCCTGATAATAGTGTATTGCGGTGCATCCTGAGTTATAAAACAACTGTGGTGGATGGCTTCGACATAAATTACAAACTTCTCAATCAAACTGTCAATCTTTGTTTCGAGTGCCTTGGTGCGCTCCCCCTGCTCTTGCAATGCTAGCAGCATGATGGTTTTCATTTGCCACCATGTTTTGATAGTTCACGCATAGAGGTTCTTGTGCACTCGGGTGGGAGCAGGATACAGAATCCAAGAGAAGTTAGCACCAACTTCCTCAGTTGTGACCTATCTTCTAAGTACATTAGCTTGGGCTTCTAAATCGGCAATGCATTGTTGAGCTTCAGGATTAACCAACGCCGCATAGTTTAGCGCTGTGCGCCTCACGGATGTCTCCACACAAGTAGTGGGGGGAGAACCCAATTACCACCAACGGGAGGCAGCGCGACTGTGCACACCTTCCCGACTGGATCCAGGGATGGAGCTATTCTTTGGGGCCATGAAAATAGAAGAAGGGTTGTGGAGCGAGAGGAACAAAGGAGCGAAGGACAAACAAAGAGGGATGAGGGAAGAGAGGAGAATGAGGGGGAGAAGGGAGAGGGGGGAATATATAGAGGCAAGGGAAAGGAGGGAGGTGAGGAGTGAGGAATAGGGCGGGAAGGGAAAGCGTGCAAAGATCAGATGCGAGGTGGTGGAAGAAGAGACGAGAAGAGAGGATGTGACTAGGAGGTAGCGATCACACAAGGGAGAAGGGAGGTGGTAGAGAGGGCTCTTGTATCTGGCAAGCCAAGGATGGGTCTGGGTGTGTGCACCACAAGTTTTTCCTTCCTATGATACTTGGAATTGACCTTGAAATGATGAAGGGTACACGAACAGTTATTGTTCGGTGGAGTGGTTATCTTTGACATTGATTGTTGCATAGTGCTTATGGAGGTCACTGTCCTCCAAATCTTACCAAGCTCTGGAATTCAGGCATAGGGTCCCTGCACTACCTTCATTCACTAGTCTTTCTGCTAATTTATTGCAATTCCTTCTGATGGCTTGAAAGTGGAGGCCTAATTTATTGCCATTCCTTCTGATGGCTTGAAAGTGGAGGCCTGCCATGTTGTCTATTCTTTGTTTGTTCCCATGTATTATTTTATTTAGGTGCCAATTTTCTAAAATTTTATCCACCTCGATGCCCTGCTGAAGCTTTATGCCTATCTGAGTGGCCAACGTGGAATCTCATTCCACAATTAGAGGACTGAGCTTTCGGTTGTGCGTTATGGTATTTCCATTTTCCAGGGGATGAAGTTCTACGACATTGTTTATGGTTGAAAGTATATTGCCATCATATATCCAAATTATTTCTCCTTTTGTGTTTCTAAGGACTCCTCCAAAATTGGCTTGGCCTGGATTACCTTTAAGAACAACGTCGTAGTTGAGCTTGCAAGTACCCCACTCTGGCGGCCTCTAGGTGTCTTTTTGTTTTTCATGCCTCGAACAGGGGGTGACTTCATGTACCTTGATCTCAAGGAGATCCAACATTGAGAGAATTCTCGCTTCGGAGTTAGTGGGAGGGGCCTTGGAAGTTTGAGTAGGTAGAGAAGTCACAGTTTCCCAGATTGCACTTTTGATCTTCAAAATTATGATTTCCTCCTGAGTGGAGATGCCATGAAATAATCTTGCATTGTGCTCCTTCCAATGTTCCCAATAGACCAGATCATGAATTAAATTCCATTCACAGTTAACCAAAGGATGAGAGGAGAAGGTTTATCTTCAGTTCGTGATGGTGCTTTGAAAGGAGGAGGGATCCTGATATGAGTTGTTGAAAGCCAGTAATATCCAATCCCAAAATTTGGATGTGTATGGGCATTCATTCAGTAGGTGATTGGGGGTTTCTTCTTCTTGCTGGCAGAGCAGGCCACTTGAGGGACCAATGAAACCTTTTCTTCTTAGGTTTTCCCACGTTAAAATCTTTCTGTGCATGACTAACCATAAAAAGATAGATATTTTTGGTCAGTGCTTCCTATCCCATATTGAGTTCCACTTCAGGGCTGGTTGAAGTTGATCTAGCTTGGTAATGTATATGTAGGCTTCTTTTAAATTGAAATGTCCAGTTGAATTTTTACCCCATATGATTTGATCCTCGGCAGAGTCATGGAGGATTTTTCTTTTTTGAAGTTCTGATGAGAGATTCGACCAGGCTTGATGATTCATATGGGGAGTCCAATCCTCTTGATCCAAAGAGATTCTCCATCTATCCTCTTCAACACTTGGTTTCCAGTACTAGTTGACTTTGGTCTTCCCTATATTTTTCATATCAGTCTTGATTTGGTGATATTGTTCTTGATCAAGTTCCGGCCTTTTTTTCCAAGCGTACTCCCACAAAAGAGCCTTGTTTCCGTTGCCTATTTCCCAGAAACTATGATTTTGAATGATATTCTTGTTCTCCCACGCTTGGTTTTAGATGACTGAACCTTTGATATTTTCATTTAGCCTGGTAATTGCTCGTGCGAGAGGGACAGGGTATACTTAGCTTTCCATAGTATTCCCCAAGGGGAGTTGGGGTTTGAAATCCATGTCCATAAGGTTTCTTCTCCTAGGGCCTTTCTTAGGAGGTCTATGTCTCTGAGGCAAAGGCCACCATCTATTCCTTTGCAGGTTTCTGATTTTGTTTGAAATCACTTTTGGGGTTGCAAGAGCCAAGTACAAGTAGAGCAGGATGGCATGTAAAACAAATTTGACGAAGACAAGGCGACCTACCAGATTGAGAGATCTAAAGGTCCAATTGGCAAGTCTTTTCTCCAACTTATTAATCAGGTCCTCCAAAGTGGCCCGGTAGAGTGGTATGTCTGTAAGGGGTACTCAAAGGTAAATGGAGGGGAGGGTGATGATAGGAATGACTAAGAGTGCAGCGATGTTCCTGCGAATAAGAAACGAGGTGTTAAAGAAGAACAACATGGATTTATTGGGGTAGATAATGGTTCTAAAGGCAGTAGAGAAGTCAGACATAATGGACATGAAAGAGGAAGCTTCTTTGATCATTGGGAGCCCCATAGGAAGGGTGTCATCCACAAATTGTTGGTGCGTAGAGGGGGGAGCAGAGGCATGGGGCTAGAGACCTGTGAGCTTATTATCATGCAAGGAAACAGAGGTTGAGTGGCTTAGCCCTTCAGCCATAATGATAAAGAGGAAGGGAGAGATAGGATCCCCTTGCCTGATACCCTTGAAAAGATTAAAGGGTTGCAAACGGGAACCATTCACGAGGATGGAGAAAAAAGCTCCCGACATCATTTCCATGGTCCACTTGATGTTGTCTCTGTGGAACCCAAACACTCCCATGACCTATCTCATATAATCCCAGCTAATTATGATGTATTTTTATATTAATAAGATTAAAAAAAAAATTAATTAAATTAACTTTATTTTAAATTATCATCATTATTATTATTTATGTTCATCAACTTGTCTCTAGTAAGGTTTCTATAATTTTAATTTAGCTATCAATAATTATTAGGTGAGATATTTTTAACAACATATACAAGTCAAAAGCATGGATTTATCTCCAAGGTACTTGTGTTAATTTCTTTCCCTTCTAATTAAATTGATTAATTAATAGGATTTGGGCATGTGGTATTAGCCCATGTTATTGTAATACATACTATTTATAGATTAAGATATTTATGCTAGCCTTGAGAGTGTGTCTAATGGTTAGTTGAGGTGATTTGTTTTTCACAAGTTTTTAGGTCCAATTTTGAGCAAGAATATGTATTTTAAAATTGTTCTAAAGAGACGTTTATTAAATTTATTAAAGTTTTGAAAAAAATAAATATTAAACTATATATATATATATATATATATATCTATATATATATATATATATATATATATATATATATATATATATATATATATATTCCGAAGAAGAAAATCCGTAATTTCCATTAATTCAGAAAATTACATGTTGTAGATGCTAAACGCATATGCTGTAGTGTGGGTAAACCACTTACAAAGCAATACTTCAAGAGAAGTATGCAGAAGAGCCCTCTGACAGGGCAGCAAGTAAATGGGTATGTAAACCCCAACAGGAGGATACCCCTACCCATCTCAAACAAAAATAACAGAAAAAAACAATAGCTCCTGAGGAATGTGCAGAAAATTCGAAATGGCCGCCAAGACAAGGAGGAGAGGCACGAAATGGAGGTAGCCACATCCTCCCCCACCCCCTCAAACTCTGCTCCTGAAACCGAAGAAACCAGAGGAAGATACCACCCATACATCCTCAGAAGCCAGAAGAAACCATCCAGAAACAGCCATGATGAAGCGGCACGAATCGATGCAGAGACAGACTCCACACCTCAGATCCCTCAACGCTCCATATTAACTGCAGAGGAAAGCCAGCAAGCGGCCAAAAATAGGACCCAACGCCTCAGCAAGGGAACCCATCAGGTCCCAACCAGAGCAGAGGCGGATCGATTCCGGGGGTAGAGGCGGCTAGGGCAGCCACCTCGCCCCCACGAAGAGCATCAAGAAGCCCAACAAAACCCTCGCACCCGCTCCGCGGCTCAGCACAAAAACGCCAAAGGCCAAAAACCTCTTGGTGAGACTGCCAAAGCAGAGCGGCACGGAAATTGTGCAAAAACCACCGAAAACCAGTAACTATGAACACACTCCGCCGCCTCCCAACTCAAAGCACAAAGCAAGTCACCGGAACCCTGCCGATGAACCTCAGAGCCCAAGCAGAGCAGGCCACCCACCCGGGATCGTCAGACGAAGACGAGGTAATGGACTCAGAGCCGCGCTGAGGTAAAAGAAAGAAAAGCACGTCGCAAGGGAAGAGGTCCGCAGGAATGAGGGGAGCGGAGGCCGAAGGCGAATCCCCTCCACAGGCTACAGAAACCGCAGAACTTCAAACCCCACCTGACACTGCGAACCCCGGCACAGGTATAACAAAGAATATATAAAAATTATATAAAAATAAAAAAATCTAAAAAAATGCTTCTATTTGCAAGTGTCATAATAATTTAGCCTTTATTACAATACCCTGACCCATGGCTTATCAATATCACATGCCCAAAAACCATAACTCATATCAAAACCAAAATATTTTAATTTAATTTAATTGGAATGTTACATGGTTTATATGGTGCTTATTGGGTTACAGATCTTGATGGGTGTGTGATTAGATATATCCTTTTTTGCCCCAAGGGTTACCTCCATTGATCAAGTTCTTGAAGCACCTTGCAATGGGAAGTCAATCCTCAATGCTTTTGGGTTAGGTTTTGCTAATGAGTCCTGAAGTGATCCCTTCACGTGATCTTTACATGGACATAGCGGCTAACAACCACATTGAAATAATAATAATAATGATAATAAATTTACAATTTAATTAGTTTATTGCGCGGAGGGGCTCTACAGCCTAGTATGGTGGTAGATCTAACATAAAAATGTAAATATTAAATCTAAACGTAAATGTAAATGTAATGTTTAATAAACGTAATGTTTAACATTTAACATTTTTAATCTAATGTGGGCCCTATTTAAAAACCAATCTAATTATTAGTACGTATAAACACAATATAAATTTAAAATATAAAGCAGTTTACGTACACTCAAAAAATATGTATGGTAAATAAATAAAAATATAAATAAACTAGAGGTATGGTAAATAAATACAACTTTTTTTATATTTACTCCAGAAGTGTGGTAAATAAATAAAAATATAAATGAACTAGAGGTACGGTAAATAAATAAAACCTCCTTTTATATTTATTTCATAAACATCTTTATATTTACGAAAACTCAAAAAATATGTTTTATTTAGGTGAAGCCTATGAGCCAAATACCATGGGACAAATAATTATTAATACCATGGGCCAAATACCATATTTATAAAAGAGGTATGATAGATAAATAGATATAAAAGAGGTATAAAGAGGTATGATAAATAAATAAAAGCATATCAAACAAGATTAAAAATCAACATCTAATTACATACCAAGCCTATGGGCCAAATACCATAGTAAATAAAAGAGATATGATAAATAAATATAAATATAAATAAATGAGAGGTATGGTAAATAAATAAATGAGAGGTACGGTATAATTATTTATTCATTTATTTTTTAAGTTAATAGTATTCTATTATTATTAGTATTATTTATTATTATTTTTATTCTTAATTAAACTATATATATATATATATATATATTCTTATTAATTTTTAATTTTAATTTTATTGCTATTATCTTTATTTTTTTACTTTTATTTTTTATTTATTTATTTTGATTTATTTGTTTATTAGTATTATTAATTTATTGATTTTTTTTATTTTTTATTTATTTATTTAAAAATAAATAAATAAATTAATTAATTAATTAATAAAATTATTTCTATTTTTATTATTTATCTCTTTATTTTATTATTTTACTTTATTTTTATTTATTTATTTAATTATTTATCTGTTTATTTAATTATTTTACTTTATTTTTATTTATTTATTTAATTATTTATTAATTGGTTTATTTCTATTTATTTATTTATATTTATATTTATATTTATATTTTTTATTTATATTTATTTATTTAGTTTTTTTTTAATTAATTAATTAATTTATTTTTATTTTTTATTTTTTTTATTTTTTATTTTTATTTTTATTTATTTATTTTTTACTTATTTATTTATTTATAATTTTTCGATCCATTATTTTTATTAACTCTAACTAACTTTTATATGTTATTTATAATTATACAACTTATCCCCCTTTTTCTAGCTAATTGGTAATTTTTAATTAACAAACTATACCCCTTTTTAACTAACCTTAAACACCATTTAAATTAAGTTTTATATATTTTTATTGGTCTCCTAATATAACTAATTTTGACTCTGGTCCTATAGTCAAAAGTAGCCGTTAGTCGTGATAGTCGTTGGAGGCTCTGCTCAAACTATTTAACATGCTAAGCTGGATCTGTCTCTTCAACTTGTCCTGACGATGAACCACACTAGTTGGTTCGAAACGCGTCGACAAATGTTTTATCTTGTGATTTACGCCGAAGAATTTCTCTTAAACTTGATATGGATCACATAAGCCTCAATTCAACAAATAAAACCTCTTTTTATATTTATTCCACAAACCTCTTTAAACTTAATAACACTAAAAAAATAGGCTTTATTTAGGTGACCCCTATGGGCCAAATTATTATTAATACCATACAAAAAAAACATTATTAACCTAATATTAATATTAAAATATTATGATACATTGTATGAGGAGTAGTGATGGCGGCTAGGGTTTGAAGAAGACGTGTTCAAGTTGTAGCCATAGTACCAAATCTGGAGGAGGACAGTGTCAGAGCGGCAGAGCTTCGTAGAAGAGGGCAAGTTCTGACCCTATAGATGAAAAATGTGGGGTCCAACGGGACCCCATATTATAAACAGGTAATGATGCACAAGGATAAATCTGCACTGGACGGGGTGCAGATCTCAGGGTCTGAGAAGTCAAGAAAGGAGAATTCGACCAACAAAGGAAAGCTAAACAGCGAGGGAAAAGATACCCAGAAACAAAAAGAAATCATTGGCGGCAATAGCACCGCTAACAGAGATAGGAAAAACCATTCCCCAGAGCAGGTTTGACAAGAAAATGAGCTTGAGGATGAACGATCAAGAGATAAGGAGGATCTAAACCAAGCCAAGGTAGGACATGAAGGAACAACGATGGGAAATAAAAAGAAAGAAACCTAGGGACCGTGCAAGCCCAAAGCAACTGAAACCCTATGGGTAATAATCTCTAACCCAGAACTACAGGCGTACCGAGACCACATGGCAGAACATGTAGTGATCTACAAGTTTATGGGTTTCTGGTCGATAGAACAAGCCTTGTGCTTCTGGATAAAGCAACAATGGAAACCCAGAGGGGATGTAAGACTCAACTTAGGAGCCGAAGGTTTCTTCACAGTGGTTTTCACCAATTTGGATGACAAGGATCGAATTTTTTATGGAGGCCCATATTTCTTTGCCTCGACAGGTCTTTACATGAGACCATGGAAGCCCAACTTCGCACTAGAACAAGAAACCTTCAAATAGGTACCAGTCTGGATTCACTTGTTTTCTCTACCGATTGACTACTATGAACAGGCAGCACTTGAACAGATAGGCAATAAGTTAGGCACCTTGATCAAAGCATCAGAGGCAACATTACAGAAAAGATCCACCTTCTGTGCTAGGATTTGTGTTGAGATGGATGTTTTGAGAGCTCTACATGAGGGCCCATGGTTGGAATACAGAGATGAAGTGTATTTTCAAGCCATAGACTATGAGCAGATCCCATTTCACTGTAGGAAATGTCATGAACATGGACATTTGATCAGAGAATGCCCAATGAATAGAATGACGGAGAAACCCAAGGAAAACAGAGGAGATAAGAATAAGGAGGATTTTCTTCGACCTCATACTAGACAGCGAGCAAACAAAAGACAACAAAATAAAGCAAGCACCTCCCTTAGAAGCACAAGCAATGATTTTGAGGTGTTGGAATCAGAGACGGATTCAGAGGACACCAATCTAAAGCACAAGACATTGTGAGAAAGTCAGACCACAACCACACCAGGAACAAAAGAACTCGTTTCTAATCCATCAAACAACATCCCAAATGCTCAGGGACCAACGGAAGGATTAGAAGAAGAGTCAGAGATGATGACTAGTGAAATAGGGCTAGAGGATATGGAACTGAGCGACATTCTTGAACAAGAAGGTATGGATCTACCAAACATGGTAGAAAATTGGAAAAAGAAAGGCATGGAACACATATCGGAAGAGGAGGTGAACAGAATCAACAACTTATTCATAGCAAGGCAACAAGTAGAACTGGATTTGCAGAGAAGGAGATTGGGAACAGCAAAAGGGCTAGGGGTGAGAGCTCAGGGACTGCATCAAACCACCACCAACTCAAAGCACCGGAAAAAACGAGGACGAAGGACAAACAATGAAGCATTACAAGAACTTGGTCAAATGCTCCTAAACTCAGGTAAGATGAAAGCCCTTGAGGCATTCACACTCACCTCCTAAAAATTTGTTGATTATGATAGTACTTTCATGGAATGCTAGAGGGCTAAATAGCCTAAAGAAGCAGCGGTTATTAAAGAAAAAAGTAAAAAAGGAACAACCAGATATAATTTTTTTGCAAGAAACTAAATGCTCTAGCAAAACAATGGAAAGCATCAATAAAAAATTGGGTAAACGAATGGAATACCTAGAAACAGCAAGCAATGGATGGGAAGGGGGCTTGGCCATTCTTTGGAATCCTCAGGTTCTCCAGCTTATATCTTCTGAAGCTGCTAGATCTCATATATCAATAGAAGTCCAAATGGTAGGGAATCCAGCCACCTATCTCTGCACAAATGTCTATGGCCCTCAAAAACTAGAGGCAAAATTGCTATGGCTTAGAGCTCTATCCAACTTGCAGCAAAGATATCCCCAAGAAAAAGCCATTTTCGGAAGAGATGTTAATATGATCACCTCGCTAACGAAAAAAAAGGAGGCATCAAAATGCTCAACAAGGATACTGGAGCTTTCAAAGACTTTATTAAATCATCCAAGCCAGTAGACATATTCCCTAAGAGTGGAGCATTCACATGGAACAATAAAAGAGGGGGTGATCGGAAAATCGCCTCTAGACTGGACAAGTTCGTAGTGACAAAAACCATTCTTTTGGAAGGGATTACTGTGGATTCATACATACTACCAAGTGGAGGTTCAAACCACTGGCCCATAATAATGAATGCGTCCATCCTAGGCACACCAAGGAATAAGCCCTTCATATTTGAAATGTTTTGGCTCAGTCATCCAGAGTTCACGTCAAAAATAAAACAATGGTGGAGTGAACCGATAGGTATAAGAGGTACTAATGTACATTTTCCAAGCTAAACTTAAACACATCAAAACCAGGTTAAAATCCTAGAATCAAGAAGTCTTCGGCAACATATTTAAAGAAAAAAAGAAGCTAGAGAAGCAATTAGAACAAATTCATAAGGAATGGATGCAGGGAAATATTAATCAAGAAACAATGAACATAGAATGAAAACTCATGCAGGACTGGAAAATCAGATGCCAACAGGAGGAAACTCTATGGAAGAAAAAATCTAGAATTCAATGGCTTAAGGAAGGTGAAAAGAACACTAAATTTTTTCATAGATCTGCCATTGATCACAGAAGTGCTAATAAAATATTAAGAATAAAGGACAATCACGGAACCTCGATGCAAACTCATCATGAAATCTCAAGCCTTCTTATAAATCATTTTAGCCAAATCGCTCTAGAACCCAACATTGATAGAGAGGAAGCTATTAGGGACCTATTGACTTCTATTCCCAAGCTCATCATAGAGGATCAAAACAAGGCTTTAATTCGAGCAATCACCTTGGAAGAAGTGGAAGAAGCAGTGAAAGATATGCCAAATGGTAAGGCTCCAGGACCGGATGGTTTCACCATCGACTTTTACAAAGCCTGTTGGGAAATAATCAAAACAGAGGTTTGGGAAGTGGTGGAGGATTCTCGATGCTCCTCATCCATCCTAAAATCCCTCAACTCTACGTTCATAACCCTTATTCCAAAGGAATAGGAAGAAACTACTCCATCAAAGTTTCGGCCAATTGCATTGTGCAATGTTCTGTACAAGATCATATCTAAAGTCATAGCTAACAGACTAAAACCAATTCTTCTAGGTATCATTTCGGAAGAACAATCTGGTTATGTAGAAGGGAGACAGATTATGGACAACATATTGCTAGCTCAAGAGATGATTCATACTCTCCAAACTCAGAAAAAAGCGGGCATGCTAATGCAGTTGGACCTATCGAAGGCTTATGATAAAGTCAGCTGGAACTATTTGGAGGCTATTTTGGATGCCTTTGGCTTTGCGAAGCAATGGATAATATGGATCCTAGCCTTGATTAAGTCTACCAGATTTTCCATTCTGGTTAACGGAGCTCCCACAGCCCAGTTTACACCCTCTCGAGGTTTACGACAAGGGGATCCCCTGTCCCCCTTTCTGTTTGTAATTCTAATGGAAGGTCTTAGCTGGCTTATAAGAAGAGAAAAAGAGGATGGCATTATTCAGGGACTCCAACCCCTGCCCTCAAACCCTGCAACCATGCATCAGCAGTTTGTCGATGACACAATGCTGCATGGCACACCCTCTATCAAAAAAGTTCTTGGTTTCAAAAACATTCTCAATCGCTTTAGCCTTGCCTCAGGTATGGAACTTAATCTAGCTAAGTCTTCCATATTCTTTTTTAATACACACCTTGCAGTCCAGAAAAATCTATCTACTGTCCTCGGTTTCAAAAGGCGTAACCTCCCTTCAAGATACCTAAGCATTCCGCTAACAGAAAAACCCTGACAAAAAATACATTGGGAAAAAATGATCGCCAATCTAGAGAAATGGTCTCAACATTGGACTCATAGGACCCTCAACTTTGCAGGCCGCCTAGTTCTCACCAAATCTGTCCTCCAGGTTATTCCTCAATTCATTCTTTCTATTCTCCTGGCACCTAAAGGTGTGCTTCAGAAAATCTGGCTCATCCAGAAAGCTTTTCTTTGGTCGTGTAACTCAGTGAAATAGAAGTGGTCTTTAATGGCATGGGACAATATCTGCAAACCCAAACACCTAGGTGGGTTAAATCTAATGGACCCTTACACCGTCAATCAAGCATGTGGAGCCAAGTTATGTTGGAGATGGGTAAAAGAACCAAACATACCCTGGGCCAAACATTGGAAAACAAAGTATGCTAATCACTATAGCCCACAGAATCTGATTAGGATGCAAGAACCCCCAGACGGATCTCCAATCTGGAAACTTGCAAGAACTAATCACGGCATAATTCAGGAACAGAGCTTTTGGGAAGTCTGAGATGGACAGACTGCCCTGTTCTGGGAAGATGGTTGGAAACAACTACCTAAGCTTGAAAGCCCTGATTTCCTCACCATTCATAGAAGTAACCAAGAGCTAGGGAGGATAACCGTGAATCATTACTGGAAACATAACCATGATAATCAAGCATGGAAACAGTGGATCTTCACCGATACAGAGCAGCCCAAAGAGGAGGAAAACATTATAAAAGCACTGCAAACAGAGCTGGCCAAAAGGAAAATAAGGAATGCTCATGATGCAGATCAACTACATTGGGACAAGCTCGAGGGGGGTAATTTCTCCCTCAAAGAAGCAAGAGTCTATATCGAAGAAAATGATCAAAGGTAAAAAATCAATTAAAGTTTGGGATGCGGAACTTTGGCCAAAGATTAAAACTTTCCTTTGGCTCTTGATGCACCGAAGAACTCTTACCTGGGAAAACCTTAGAAAAAAGGGTTCATAGGCCCCTCACGCTGCCCCCTGTGTGAAATTGAGGAGGAATCCATGAATCACCTCCTCAATACTTGTAAATGGATAGAAAGCCTATGGAACTGGATGGAAACCATATTTAAGAGAACGGACAGGGATAGAAACTCAATACAAGAAAGCATAGTGAATTGGCGAAGTAATTTTTCCAAAACCCAAATAGTCAATACATTATGGAAATTAATCCCTGGGTTTATAGTGTGGATGGTATGGAAAGAATGAAACAGAAGAGTGTTTCAAAATGAAGCTAAAACCATAGAGTTTATTAAAGCCACCATATTGCAAAACATGAGGGAAACGGCTCTTACCAGAGGGAAAGCAGAACAGAACAAGGATTTCTCAGTCACTGACTTACAAATTCTGCAGGCATTTGGAATTGAGACAGGATCCATCTTTGTCTCTTCTGAACCACGACAACAACAAGGCCCCTCCATGAATGCCTGGTCACCACCACCAACAGGCTTTCACAAACTCAACTTTGACGGGGCTTCTCGTGGAAATCCTGGTCTGGTAGGTATAGGAGGTGTCCTCCAAGATTACAAAGGGGAAATTCAACATATTTTTAGTCAATCATTGGGTGAAGGCACCAACAATGAGATGGAATTTGCAGCATTAGAGCAAGGGTTACAAATTCTAATTCGCCTGGGACCAGGAGCTACAATGGTGGAAGGGGATTCTCTTTTGGCTATCAATGCCGCAAGGAAAATTCAGATGGGGTCGAAACCGAGTAAGGTGATGAAGCATTGGAGGTTGGCCAAGGTCACAGAGCTCATAGTAGAGCACCTCTCAAGCCTTGACGAAATCATCCTGCAAGCAGTAAGAAGAACGGCAAACGCGGTGGCTGATTGTCTGGCCAACTATGGGATCGATCACCACTTCACCTACCCGGACACCTGTTGGCATGATGTCACATGCACAGAACTTCGAGATAAGTGTTTACATCTTTCAAGACAAGACATTCATTATAGGGAGGAGGGGTGCAGTAGTACGATGGATCACGCCTTAATAGCGAATGAAGATAGCCAACCGAAGGAACAACGGGCGACAGGCCCATGAAGTACAAGAGGAAGAGTGGGAAATCATCTACAAGGACAAAGTTCATTGAACGAGGAGGACAATCAACAAAAAATATGATCGGCACCATCAGCAAAATGCAGGGGAGGACACATGGCTTGCAACCAATAGCCTCAAGCGTGGCAGAGTTAAGGCTCTGGATACGCATCATGAGCACGAGTTGGGAAACTGTAATGGTAGTTATTAAGGCAGGAACAACACATATCCGACGGTGAAGTGGGAGATCTCAAGCCAGACCTTCCCACCCTCAGCTATATCTAAGGCATCCAGCCAAAAGATCAGAACACTGCTCTCTCCTGGCTCGCTTCTTAACAATCGCAGTGCTGCTAGGATTTTCAGTGTTTCCTCAACCTGTAATAACAATATGGTGCATGAGGGTAGTAGGAATGTCTCCACTAACCGGGACTTGCAGATAGCCCGGGAGGATTATGAAACCCAAACCACTCAGAAAGAAAAACACAAAATCGAAGCTGCGGTAATAGAGGAGGAAGAATGTTTGGATGCGCAAGCTCTGGAGATGGAAGTGGAATGGCTTTCTGATCCAAGCACAATGACTACAAGAGCAACTCAATTTGTTTGAACCCAAGGAGAAATGTGGAGAATGAAGACCATGTTGGCCAAGGCGCTCAGCATGCAGGCTGAATATATCAAAAGAGCTCACTAGGCCATCTCTCTCATTTCTACAGAGAATTTGGCTAAGCTAGATGCCATGGAGTTCAATTTCAATGCCCTAACTCAGGAAGTTAGAGTCCTTTCGCAAAAGCTGAGTGTCATCATCAGTCTCCTTAGGCACTCCATTTGTCAGGGATCCATGGCTGCGATGGAAGTCCTGGAGGAGGCAACCAACACAAGCCAGGTGAAGCACCCCACTCCTCAAAGAATTCTGCAGCCTGAGAAAATGACTGCAACGGCCGGCCCAAGTGTAGACTATGTGATTTTAAAGCTGTAATGGCTTCCCTGTTCCTGGTATCTCTTTTGGGTGTGTATCGCGATGTCGTAGCTGTAGAGGTCCTCCTGGCCCTCTTTCTTTTTGGAACTATTGTCCAACAGCCCAGGGTGATGGTCTATTTTTCTGTTTTAAACCCCTCTTTAGGCAGCCCTGCGTGGTTAGCCTCGGGTTCAGTAGATGAAGTTTCAGCTGCTTATAGTCATTTTGAGCATGCGTTGATGTTTTGGCTTTGTCTGTGCGTGTAGACCCTTTTGTATCCTATGTATTTTATGAATTAATATAAAACTGCTGATTTACACAATATATATATATATATATATATATATATATATATATATATATATATATATATATATATATATATATATATATATATATATATATATATATATATATATATTATTAAATATAATACTCATATTGATATTATTAAATTTAATAACTTTGGATTAATACAATATTAAATTTGTTATATTATAATATATATTAATATATCATGATATATATTAACTCCACATATATATGGGAGGGAAGAATAAAGACATAGAGTGATAGAGGTGGAGAGATAGGGGGAGTGACAAGGGAGAGGAGGAATGGAGAGAGAGAGAGAGAGAGAGAGAGAGAGAGAGAGAGAGAGGGAGAGACAAAGATGGATGGGGAGAGAGAGAAGGAAAGAGGGAGTGAGACAGTGAGAGCATTGGAGGGTGGAGAGAGAGAGAGAGATGGGGGAAGAGAGAGGAAGGTAGGAGAGAAAGGGAGAGAGAGGAAGGATGAGAGAGAGGAATTGCAAGAGAGGAGGAGAGAGGGAGTGAATAAGAAAGCCATGGAGAGTGAGAAGTGGAGAGAGAGGGAGGGACAAGGGAGAGAGGGGGAGAGAGGGAGGGACAAGGGAGAGAGGGAGAGAGAGGGAGTATGTTTAGTGGTGAGATAAAGGAACAAATAAAGAGAGATAGAGATAAGGGGGGTGAGAGAAGGAGAAAGGGAGGGATATAGTAACATATATATATAGAGAGAGAGAGAGAGAGAGAGAGAGGGAAGAGAGAGAGAGTGAGAGAGAGAGGATTGGAGGTAAATGAGAGAGAGAGGAATGGAGGGAAGAGAGAGAGAGAGAGAGAGAGAGAGAGAGAGAGAGAGGATTGGAGGGAAGAGAGAGAAAGAGAGAGGATTGGAGGGAAGAGAGGGAGAGAGAGAGGGAGTCAAGACTTGAGAGAGAGGAGGAGAGTGATGGGGGAAGAGAGAGGATTGGAGGGAAAAGAGAGAGAGTGATGGGGGAAGAGAGAGAGAGAGGTAGCAGAGAAAGGGAGAGATAGGAAGTACGAGAGAGCGGACTTGAGAGAGAGAGAGGATTGGAGGGAAAAGAGAGAGAGAGAGACAAGATTGGAGGGAAGAGAGAGAAAGAGAGAGGATTGGAGGGAAGAGAGGGAGAGAGAGAGGGAGTCAAGACTTGAGAGAGAGGAGGAGAGTGATGGGGGAAGAGAGAAGATTGGAATGAAAAGAGAGAGAGTGATGGGGGAAGGGAGAGAGAGGTAGGAGAGAAAGGGAGGGATAGGAAGTACGAGAGAGCGGACTTGAGAGAGAGGAGGAGAGAGGGACGGAAGAAGAAATACATAGAGAGTCAGAAGTGGAGAGAGAGAGGGAGTGACAAGGGAGAGATAGAGAGAGTGTGTGTATGTTTGGGGGTGACATAAAGAGACAAAGAAGGAGAGATGGAGAGAATGTGGGAGATAAAGAGAGAGGAGAGACGGAAGGATATAGTAACAGAGTTGGAGGCTGGAGAGAGAGAGAGAGAGAGAGAGAGAGAGAGAGAGAGAGATGGATTTGGAGGGGGATATAGGGAGGAAAGAATAAATAAATAGAGAGATAAAGGTGGAGAGAGAGAGGGAGTGATAATAAAGATGGAGAGAGAGGGAGAGAGGATAACAAGAGGGAAGAGAGATAGAAGTGGGGGAGAGGGAGAGAAGGGGAGAGAGAGAGAGGGAGGAAAGGGGGAGGGAGGGATAGATAGATAGATTGGATAAAGAGAGTGTATGTTTTGGGGGTGATATAAAGTGACAAGGGGATGTTTTGGGGTGGTATAAAGTGACAAGGGGAGATTAAGAAATAGATGGAAAGTGAAGAGAGGGAATAAGAGAGAGATGGAGAGAGAGGGAGAGACAAAGAGATTGATATATATGGAGTAAGAGAGCATGTGTGTTTGGGGGGTTGAGATAGAGAGACAAAGATGGAGATATGGAGGGAGATATATGTTGATCTGAAATTGATTGCTAGTTAATGTTGTTCTATTATCATTTCCAGATACAAAATTTTCTTTGCTTTGGTTTGCTTATCCATAAAGAATTTATCCATGAGCATGTGATTGTCAATTCATCTAACTTGGTGAAATTTATTGTTTTGCATGAACTTAAAAGCATGAATTTAAATGGCTGAACAACAACATATAAAAAAACAGTAAGCACAAATAACAGAACTCAATACACAATTTTTTGTTGAAAGAGTTCACCCCTCTTGGGCTACATCTCCTTGGTCTAGCTTCATAGTGTGGGCCTTTGTATTAGCTTCAATAGTGCTCAAATTGTTGTTACATGCATACAATGTTCTTGGAACTTGTTCCAATGAGTTTAAAACATTCAAATGAATTAGAAATGACTATTTTTTTACTCAATTTGGTTACTAGTTGCTCTGGGAATGGCCTCCAACACCCAGTGGCTCTAGGCTTCAAAAATATCCGAGTGACGAAAAACACCTATATATGACCTCTTCTACCTCTACAACATTCTCCAATGAGTTCCTAGCATACCAATTAGCCAAAAATGACTATTCTTTTTCGAAATTTGGCTGAGAATTGAGTAAGTTATGGCTCAAACAGTTTTTCCTACAAAACCTCTGCTAAATATGGAGAATTGCCAGTTAAGTCCGCCAAGTTTGGTGGAAGTTCTGGATTTTTTGGCTTCACCATAATTTCTTCCAACTTAATCAACAGATTAATTAAATGTGAATCATCATTAGGGCACACTAATCACGCTTAGTGCTGGCCCCTAGCTCCTGGTTTCAGCGGTTGGTCGCATGGGGTGGGGCTGGCCCGCAGGGCTGACTCCCACCACGCCGTCGTCAATCATAACTACGCGCTTAAATTAACGTGCTATTATAGACATTTTTGGGCACTACAACCCCAAGCATGAAATGTCCATAAACCAAGGGCTCCTAATTCCCTAAAAGTGTTGTTCTAACCCCTAAAGGAACAAGGTCAACAGATTACAGCTTCTCCCAGAAGTTCTCCATGAAAAACTGCTTAGAATTGGTCAAAACGGGATCATTTCAGCTACTCCACTGGCCAAGTGCGTTGCATCTCACCTAAATACACTGTGTGGGTGTGTTGCAATGCAAAAATCCCTTCTATGGGGTGCGATGGGTAAGAAATGACAAATGGCAGTGTCATTCCGCGAGGTGGAGAGGCAATGGAAGCTTCCAGAAACTTCTCCTGTGACACTTGCCTCTCTGAATTCAACCAAGGATGAGTAAGAGATCATCCATCTCCAAGTGGAAGCAAGAACTATCAGAGAGAAGACACTAATCAAATCATAAGCTGACTCATCTCCATTACAGATATCTATATATGGATCCCTCATCCCAGAGATCTAGAGGCTGGAATTTTGCATATTGTAAGGAATTGTTGTTGGTTTCTTGAGACAAACATCAGATTGTTGGGTGATCTAAGCTTTGTATGAGGTGAAGAGGGGCTTCCTTGCTGAGAGGTTGATGCTGGGTTAGAACAACTGGTTGTAACTCCTCTTGGCTCTTTCTTGTTTATCAATAAAAGCTATTCAAGTTTTCCTCCATGCTCTTGTGTCATTGATATTTGCTGCATTTGTATGGTCAATTTACATCTGATCCTAGATTGTTTATGATTATAGATCCATGTCTTTGTAGAGTGCTATGCTATTGTGATCTTACAGGTATTTTGTGAAGCTGGGCGTGCAAGGGAACAAGTAGCGAAAGACTATCAAGGAAGAGAGGAATCAAATCAGGAGATTAGTGCAAGACAGAGGTTGGTCTTTCTGTTCCTCTCTATCTATAATTCATAAAGGAAAAACAAAAGTAGCTTTACTCTGTTTGTTTCTAAGGCATCTGTCACACCTTAGTGGGATAGAGCAGTTCTATATAGACGCTTTTCCCTGTAACAAAATGGCAACTCCACTGGGGAAGAATTAGTTTGTTTGTTTATCATTCTTTGTTGTCTATTTCATAAACTTACAGGTAGCATTCGAATTGCATTTGCCTTAGCAAATGCAAAGTAGATAAATGCTACTTCAGTCCATCTATGGGATCTGTTTATGATTTAAACAACTGGTTCACAAACTCTCTGATTGCCCTTGTGATAGCTCTTAGATCCTCCTTAGATCTACCCCTAATTGTTGCATTACTGATTACCTTTTGCTCGACCAAAACCCATGAACTGAACTGCAAACTGTGACCCGGAACCTGAACAGAGTCTCGTTTCTGGCCCAGCGTAGGTACTGTTCAGAGAATCTGAACTTCAACGCACTTCCCAAGTGGAGAAGGTGCGCTGCATTTCAAATTCTCTGTGCTACAGGTGCACTGATCAGACTAGGCTCTGTGCAGTTTTGGTTTCTGTGATTCATTCTTTCTAGTTCTATTCCTGAATTTTGCTGCCTGTGATCAGTATATGTCTGTTTGAAACCCCCTTTCCTTGCTTTTATTCTGCCTCCTTTGTACAAAAGAACTGTAAATGTTTTTCTGTGTTTGTTGAGTCATTTTCAGTTCTCCTTTGCAAAAGTAGCGTAATCGTACTGTCGTCCTTTGATTTGAAACTGTCACAAGTGTCGATTTCAATCGTAGGAAAGAGTTTGATTGCTGTTGATGGTCGGTTATCCTGTTACTATTGTTTTTGGTCTGAATTTGTAATTTTCTAGTGTCAAGAACAAGTATTCATTTCAAAATCGTAAGGTGTTGTGATCGTCTCCATTTTTGATTTCGAAAAGAAACTTGTTGATATTTGTCGCTTGAAAAGAAATTCAGATTTGTGCATCAAATTTCTTTTTAGCATTCATATACTAAGAAAGTTGAAAATAAATACATGCATGTGCATTTGCATATAGACAGTCTGATTGGCTTGATTTAGGAAAGTGCATTTAGAGTGTTCTCTTTGCTCTTTGTGAAAATATTCTGTCTTTCTTTCCTTAGTAGCTAGGATTTTCATTGCACAAAGAAGATAAAAAGATTGTTTATCATCTTAGATTGCATTTTTAGGAATTACATCTACATCTCGCGGTGAACCTGAAAGGCAAACTTCATAAAAAAGATCAAATATAAAATAAATTCAATGAATCTAACAACGCTTTGGAACTTAACGCACAAGATTTAGAAGTCTAGGCTAGAGACGTATTCCGGCGTCGTAAAACCTGGTAACTGTTGTTCTCACTGATGGTTGGGTGATTCCTCCACTTTGAGACGATAAGTGCCAGTACGGACTTGTGTTCCCACGTACCATCGAGTATATTTTGGGAGACCCCAATAGGCTTAATCCTTTATCCATAGGCAGTCGTGTCTGCCGCACTATCGATCGCAATGCACTGAACACAGCATTCGGGAAGATTGACTGCCGTACCGTAAAAAGTATTCTGTAGTTTTGCGATTGGTTTGGTAATCCCTCTACCTAGATTTCCAGAGCAGTCCCTTTCGTTCCTTTTCAGACTCTTTAACAGAAAAGGTCCATCTGAGCACTTGTCACTTCAGGCTCATTAAAAATCAAAGGAGACTAGAGTCATCTTTTGTTTTTTCTCGACTCTTAAAAATTGAAAAAACAAGTTGTGTCAAAGCGTCTAAAATTCATTTAATTTGGAAACATACTTCCCCTTTATTTTTAGTTGATCGAGTAATCTGCAATCGTGGAAGAAAGTCAATTGAAACCCCATCGTTCGCGGAGGCTTACGAGTCAACCGTCTTTGTCTCCGGAATCGAAGCTAGTACGGACGAAGCGAACTCATTTAATCGGTTCCAAATCTCCTGTTAAATTTAGAACAACTGTTCCAACAACATCAGAGACTCGGGTTACTCCAAACATTTCTGGAATCCTTGCCTATATAGAAGAAGTTCAGCAGCCACAGAAGGACAGTAGTACTGATCCTAGTCTGAGGGTAAACACTTATGTTACCGAACTAGTTCCATTGACAACCGGTTCGGAGAGTCTTTCTCCTCAAACATCTGTCGCTGCCGATTCCATACCTTCTTCGGCACCAGAAATATTCTACGGACCTAATGGTCTACCCTTTCCACCTGGTTTAATTGCCATAGAAGAGATTGTGGAAGATCCTCCAACTAGTACTCCATCGCAATTTGGAGCTGGGATCACTCTATATCCTTCTTCATCAGAAGTTAGTCTACCGCCAGCAGAAGCTCCTGTAGAATCGCTAGGTAATCTTTTGGATAGACTAGAAATGTCTGAACAACCGTCAACATCTAGGAGTGTGTCGTCTGACACAACGACGGCAGAACTCCCTGCTATCACTCCAACAATATTCGCTGGTATACCATCTATCCCAACTAACTCTCAACCGCTAGAAGGAGCCCACTCAGGGGCCATTTCGACAGTATGGTCTGTTCCTGTTTGTTCATCCGGAATAATATCCGGAAACTCTTATGTTGAGTCTCAACAAATTGATCCGTTTGGAGGTCAATTTGGGCAGTCTGGCCCTCAAGGGCAAACCATTCCCTTGAGTTCTGGATTACCACTGTATGGGGGGCAGTATGCCCTTTCATTATCCCCTCCGGGAGGACAACCATACGGGAGTTCACAACAAAATTCGGGTTATGTTGGAATTACTTCTAGTGGTTGGGTACCAATACTACCTCAACAACCAAGAGTTGTATACTCGATGCAACAATGCTTACCTACGTCAAATATACCAACTATGCCAGATATTGTGACGGTGTTGCAAGTTCAAGCGCTGCCTGTTGTATGCCAACCTCAGGTTTCTCAGGTTGTAATGCAACAGCCCCTTGACCCTGCGACTCAACCACAATCGCCGACTGGTGGAATGATATAGGTTCAGACAGGTACAATTACCCCCCATCTTGGTCAAACTGTTAGTATCGGGCAACAGCACATGGCTTCACAACCATGGCTAGTACAATACCAACAACCGCAATTCCAACAAGTATACCAAGGTTCTGAGCAACAAATCTTTGCAAATAGTGGACAGCTGTATATTCAAAACAGTCAAAATCAACCATTTTACAATGGTCATGCCCACCAACCTTACCAAAGTTACCAGCATCAAATGCATTATGCCGGTATGCAAAGACCAACTGCTCAGGCAATCCCATCTTATCCTGGGTATGCTTCACCTAACCTGAATCAGCAGTTACCCTTTGTGGCAACTTTAGAGTTACCTGATTTAAATCGGTTAACAAACGATCCAATTGCTTACGCCCATTGGTGGCTAGCGATTCTGCATAAACTTCCATCAGATATTCCTAAATTTAATGGAAATCCGGGTGAAGATCCGTCGAATCATGTGATGACCTTTCATCTGTAGTGTTCATCAAACACCCTAAATGATGATTCGGTAAGGCTTCGCCTTTTTCAGAGGACGTTAACTGGTCCGGTGGCAAAATGGTACATCGAATTGCCTAGAGCTTCATTCGACAACTTCAGTACCCTAGCCACAACCTTTTTAACCCATTTTCAATTACCGATAAGGTACGAAATGGGAACGGGACTCCTTACCAACTTCAAACAGACAACGACCACTCACATATCTGATCATATACATGAGTGGCGATGTCGTCGTAGAATGGTAAAAATGTATGTTCCCAATCAGCTCTTAGCTGAATGGTTTATCAAGTCGTTACTACCTTCCATCACGGAAGATGTGGCAAAGGGGGGGGGTCGTAACAGAAGAGCAAGTTATCGCTCGTGCGCAATATTTGGACTTGATTTACACTCAGTCCAGCACGGTCTACGATAAAATACCTGACGCCCCTAGACCAGAATTCTCAGTTCCTCCTCCTCCTAAATCAAACAATGACTCTCATGCTGGAGATGACATGATTAGCACAACAGACACGAAATCGAAAAAGGATACATCCAAAAAGGCCCATAAGATTTCAAGTCAAAATGCAAAAGATGAACTTCTTGCCTCGGAAGTAAATGCCGTATCGATAGATAAAGGCAAAGAAACCAAACAACCAGGGGACAAGAAGAAATGCAAAGGGAAGAAGAAGAAACAGGAAGAATCATCACCTAAAAAATCTTCTGCAAACCCTCCTGGAGATAGGAAACCAAAAAATCCATGTTTTATATGCAATGAGGATCATTGGATTGCAAATTGTCCACACAGAGCTGAGCTTAAAAAATTCTTCAAGAATTCAAAAACCTCCGCAGTGTTAACTGATCTGTTTCCGAATCTAGTAACAAATCTGGTTGAGAGTGGAAATGCTTCCCCGTCTCAAGTGCTAATATTGTCGGTTTCAAAACAGCAAAATGATGCTTTGATGTCAACAAGGAACAAAGATTATGGGAATCCACAGCTGTCAAACAACAAGGATAAAGATCAACCTAGTAGTTCGACAACAACTTCAACAGAAGTTGCGCCGCCCATCATTCCTGAATTGAAAATAAAACCGCCAAAGGGAGTAGTACACAAGTCGACGTTTAATCCCCGCGCTAGAGCAGCACAACATTATAATATAGTGGAAGATTTGGCCCAATCGCCATCCGCTATGTCGACTCTTGAAGTACTACAAAATTTCCCATCCCAAAAGCAGGCTTTATTATCAGCCATTGGTGGAATAGACCCAAAGGATTCCAATCTTGTATCCTTCGATCGTAAAGGATACGATCCTCAATTACCAGCTCAACTAACTTTCCTTGTTCAAGTGAAAGCCCTCAACAAAACTGTTCATCGAACAATTATTGATGAGGGGGCATCTACATGCATTATGTCGATGAGTTGCTGGAAAACTTTAGGATCTCCAACCTTGTCGCGATCTTCGACGACATTAAAAGCATTCGACGGAAGAACATATACCCCATATGGTATTCTAAGTAACTTAAAGGTTGAACTAGGAGGGAAAACAGTAGAAATAGATGTTGAAGTAATCGATGGAAATCTCGATTACAACATCCTACTAGGAAGACCATGGATATATGTTATGGTTGCCGTTGTTTCGACCTATTTTAGGAAGATTGCATTTCCCTTCCAAGGAGGGATTACAATCGTCGATCAACAAAACTTCCTCCCCAATGGTTCTCAAGTTACAGGAAGCATCCCTATGATCCATGGAAGCCCCCATTCGCTTCAAAATATCGGAGTAGGCCTACTAAAAGATCCTATATTAATGGGAACTTTCGCCCTTCCACCTCCAATCAATCTGGCGGAAGTAGCGTCGGTAGGAACCTGCAATATGATATCTTCCAAAAAGATATCAGAAAACGATATCATGGATCATGCAATGGTTTTGCCCCCAAGCCCAACGGAAATATTGTAGCAATCAATGTTCCTAGCCTGGATGGCAAACCCAAATCAACGCTCATCAAGCGTTTGGATAGATAGGTCTAAAGAATATGGTACCCCTTCAGATCCTTGGTCGCGAGTGCATGTCACCGACGAAGGAATTGTCCAATCAATGGTAGTTGAAGGGGCACCATGGGATGATTCCCACCATCGTTCCCTTCTTCCGGATTGTGGAGAAGATACCCCTGATGACCTTTATCATCCTTCAGTTTTTGATTTTCTATCAAATACTGTAAACACGGTGGATTCCGAGCGAAACTTGTCCAACATTGAAGAGACTATCGCCATAAATATCTCGACCAAAACAGATGTTGTAGAGAATATTTATGTTGGCAAATGTTGTTCTCCTTCAGAACTGGAAATATATGACGCTCTTTTTCGTGAATTCAGAGATGTCTTTGCTTGGTCATATAGTGAAATGCCAGGCATTGACTCGAGTATCGTTGAACACGAAATTAAGATGTATCCAGATGTCAAACCAGTACGACAACGGCTACGGCAGGTGCACCCCAAGAAAGCCGTTGCCATTAAAGCAGAATTTGAGAAACTTCTCCATGCTGGTTTCATTTACCCGGTTCCTCTAACCGATTGGGTATCGAATATTGTCCCTGTTATGAAAAAACAAGGAACAATCAGAGTGTGTATCGATTATAGGGATGTAAATCAAGCTTGTCCAAAAGACAACTACCCTACACCCTTCATCGACCAGATAATTGATGAATGCGCCGGATGCGAAATCTTTTCATTCATGGATGGATTCTCCCGGTATAATCAAATAAATATCCGCCCACAGGACCAGTCAAAGACTGCATTTATTTGTCCATGGGGCACATTAGCATATCGAAAATTACCCTTTGGTTTAAAGAAAGCAGGGGCGACGTTTCAGAGGGCAACGAATTATGCCTTCCATGACATCAAAAACATCGTTCAACCATACCTCGATGACCTTCCGGCTCATTCGCGAAAGCGGACTGATCACCCGCAACATTTAAGAGCGATATTTCTATGTTGCCAACACTACAAGATACGACTCAATCCACACAAATGTGTATTTTGTGTCAGTTCTGGTCGTTTGCTTTGCTTTGTAGTCTCAAAGGATGGGATTCGTCTCGACCCATGTAAGGTCCAGGTAATCATAAATTTGCCTCCACCTTCGAATTTGCTTCAGATTCAGCAACTCCAAGGGAAAGCAAACTTTCTGAGGAGGTTCATTCCAAATTACGCCGAACTTGCTAAAGGTTATACGCGTCTTTTGAAAAAGTGAGTACCCTTTGTCTGGGATCAGGTTGCGCAAGCTTCCTTTGATGCTTTAAAAGAATCCCTAATGAAATCATCATTAATGTACGCTCCTGATTATCAAAAAAAAAATTAACCTGTATCTGGCTGCAGCAGATACGACCATCGCAATGGTTTTAGTTCAAGAAGTCAACGGAATCGAACATCCTATATATTATTTAAGTAAAAACTTAAATGATACAGAAATCAAATATTCTTACGTTGAAAAGCTAGCACTCGCAGCTGTTCAAGCGATACAGAGATTTCGACACTATGTCCTCTTTCGAAAAACTACCATTCTGTCAGATTGCAACCCCATGACTTATATATTGTCACGACAGTTGCTGGGGGGAAAATATTCAAAATGGATAGCAATCCTACAAGAGTTTGATCTGGAATTTGTAAAATCCAAGTCAAAGAAAGCTCTGGTTTTCGCAGAATTATTATGCGATCTCCCATCGTCGTCCAACGATGAAACATCCGAAGAAACAATTGTGGACGAAAGTTTGTTTCTGATATCTTCAAGCAATGAGTGGTATGGGGATATAATAATTTATCTCCAAACCCAAAAATATAGGCCAAACACCTCCCGCTCCAAACAAAAACGCATTCGATACCAAGCAAAAGACTACATGATCGTCGGTGATACACTTTACCGTCGCGGTATCGATACAGTTCTGAGAAGGTGCCTCACGCATGAGGAGGCCGAAAAAGTCCTGAATGATTGCCATTCAGGCACGTGTGGGGGGCATCAATCCGGTTATGCTACAGCGCAAAAAATCTTACGAGCAGGATACTTCTGGCCAACAATGTTTAAAGATTGCATAAACGCAGTCAGAAGTTGCCATGCTTGTCAAATTTTCGATAGCAAAACCAGAAGACCACCCGCACCTCTGCAGCCAATAGTTGTTGTTGGGCCATTCACCAAATGGGGCATCGATTTCATGACATGTAACCCCACCTCGACCGGGGGGCATGGGTATATCATAGTCGCAGTTGACTATTTTACCAAATGGGCCGAGGCGATGCCTACATTAGATAATACTGGTGAAACAGCTGCCCTCTTCTTTTTCAATCATGTAGTCGCCAGATTCGGCATACCACAAGCTATAGTCACAAATCATGGATTACATTTTCGCAATCACATGATGGTCTAATTAGCTGCCAAACTAGGGTTGTCTCATGACAGCTCTACCCCATATTATCCGCAAGCCAATGGACAAGTTGAAGCAATCAACAAGGTCCTGAAACGCATGCTGCAAAGGATGATTGTAGTTCACAAAAGAAGATGGCACCTAACCCTGTACTCAGCTTTGTGGGCTTACCGAACATCGGTAAGGAATGAAACCGGGTTTACACCTTTCCAACTGGTATATGGCCTGGAAGCAGTCTTACCAATCCAGTGCAAAATCTCGTCTCTCAAACTCGCGATTGATCTCCTCCCCGGAACTTCAGAAGAAGAAGCTCGTTTCTTGGAACTAATCCAATTGGATGAAACCCGCCGTGATGTTGCTTTGGCTAACGAAGCCCATAAGAAATGAGTCAAAGCACAGTTCGACAAAAATGTCAAACCCCGTGTCTTCTCAGAAGGTGACTTGGTCTTACTTTACGACCAAGAATCCGATAAATTGGGAGCAGGTAAATTTAAGTCTTTATGGATGGGCCCCTATATTGTTAAGTGGGTGTTAGCAAAAGGAGCCTACGAGTTAATGGATTATGACAGAATTCCACTGGTGCAACCTCGTAATGGGTTGTACCTCGAGCGTTACTATGCGTAATGGTAACCTGTATGCTTTTGTTATGTTTTTGTTTTCGCTAAAGTGTTTATTTTGGTCAAGTAATCCACTTTTTACATTTGTTGCAGATGTCAAACCTATTGGAGTCATGTGTTGGATATGCCGACAGAGCGAGTCGTAGTTCGTGGAACCTATCTTCCGCGGCCTGGGCCATTTTTGATCCAAGCGGCGAGTTAGTAAGTATCAGAGGGGTATGTATTGGTCGATCAATAAATAACATCGCTGAATATAGCGCATTGATAGAACTTCTCTCTGATGCCATCACACATGGTATACACCGACTGATTGTCAGGCTAGACTCACAACTCGTCATACTACAACTCACTGGTATCTATTCTGTCCAAAGTCTAGCTATTTATCGCATGTTCCTAAGGGTTAAGATTTTGGAAAGACAATTTGATTTTATTCAATATCAACATATTTCCAGAAACTTAAACACATTAACTGACTCATTGGCAAATTATGTGTTAGATAGACATTTGCAACATTTATAAAAAGAAGCATACCATCAATGTTTGCATTTGGATTATGTAACTTAACCAAAATAAAACTCCGAAAATCAAAAATATATATAATTGTTTATGGTTTACACATAATGTTCTGTAACCAAGACAAAATTGGTCAAATGACCAAAAAACTCAAAAATGCTAGGGGGCACCCTAGTCTAATGATGCTCGTGATAGCAAGTCACAACCTATGCGATCATGCGTAAGAGACGAGTCCATCGTCTTGGCACACCAGTAGTATGCCGCTGCAACCTCAAGGGCAGCTCGTCAGTCCTCACATCTGGAATACCAAGAGTGAGGCCCTCAACCTGCTCCTGTAATGCTGTGAGAGTCTCGGCCACATCGAGGTCGCGAAGGATAGCCCTTCCAACAGCCTCTCCTGCTGGGGCGGCAGCTGGCACTCTCAAGCGTGCTACTGGCCGAACAGGACCAACATCTGCATGAACACATGAGTTTGATTAAAGTCTTGACAGAATAAAGCACAAGGACATTATAAATGAAAAATGATAAATAGGAATATGGTCAAAGAATTTACCAATGGCGCCCCACTGTTCGCCATCCGGCAGTACTAAATCTGGATCACCCCGGAAGTCCATGCCAGCATATGGATACTTGGAATAAACCATCTCCTGACGATCAAACCACCTGAAGAAGGTATCAGAAAATGAAATCTGAGACTGACGAGCGTGCCTAGACATATGGTCAACCCATCTCTACATACGTGGTTCAGTAGGTGAAGGTAAATCGAGTGCAATATACTGCGGCTGCATCAGTGGTGTCTTTTCCAAGGAAAAGGCGGTCAAAATAGAACCATATCCAAATTTCTTCAACCTCCCACTCTTTACCTTAGACAACTGTTCTTTCATCATAAGAAGTACTGCGTCGCACCAGTTGAACACCTTCGGTTGGAGGCATTCCAAGGCATACTGCATATAAGATCGATTGGCTACATGAAGAGCCAAACCACCAGCCATTCTACCAAAAGTAAACAGAATAGTCCTAAGGGACCTGCCAGTGACGTCACGGATGATGATCTTGCCGTCTTTACTCGGTTGAGATCACTCTCTGCAATACCGGCGAACATAATTTCTCACAGATTCACCTCCTCGGGTCGAACCTAATAAAGAGATGGGGGCACCCCGCCTTGACAAGCCAGTCAAGAAATAGATGTCTACTACAGTCAAGGGGATAGATTTGCCCCTGATCTGGAACACCTAGTTGGTAGGATCCCAAGCAACGAGCAAATACTGCAGTAAGTTGATCTATTGTCTCACGCTAGAAATGCGGAAAAACTTCAGCAGGCCACAGTTCCGCAGTGCGTTTACTGTAACCGGATCATGAAGGGCAAGCATGTCCTCTTCTTCATGCTCACGTTCTTGCCATGTAATAGTCATCTTACTCCAAAGATCTCTGAAAAACAAACAAGAGAAGAGTTAGATCCTGATTTTGGTAAGAAACAGGCAAAATTTCCATCAAAACCTGTGCATTAAATTCCTTCTCTGTGCCCATAGCACCTACAGTAGTGCTCTGGGTGCGTTGCATGTCAGATGGCCATTGGACAGGCCAACATCCAACGCACCTTTCGATACACAGAGGGTGCGCTAAAGGCAGAACGAGTTTTTCAAACCCCAGAGGCTCAGAAAAACCAGGAATCAAGCTCAGAATGTAAAATGGAAAGCATGAAATGAAAGAGCTCAGGTTTAGCTCCTACCTGGTCCAGACGGCGCCGAGAATCGTCCACAGAATCTCCCAAAATCAGCTAATGAAAATCAAAGGGGGAAAGCACCTCCAAAGCTCCAACAAACCAAAGTTCAAATGAAATGGTAAAATGAGAGGTAAAAGCACTTTTCAATTACTTTTTACGTAGTTCAAAGTAAAATATTAGTGTTCTAACTCATTTTTCAAGCATATATTGTTCATTTCTGACTAGTTTGATGAAGCAATTGAAAATACAGTACAATCTTTGAAAGAACAAAGCTACTTATGGTAAAATAAAAAAGAGACCATTTCATCGAGCAGTGTTACCGCAAGGTTCAAGCTCGTTAAAAAATAAACCCGCATCGAGCAGTGTTACCGCAAGGTTCAAGCTCATTAAAAAATAAACCCGCATCGAGCAGTTTTAGCACATAGTTCAAGCTCATTAAAAAATAAACATAAGACATGAGCAAATGTTTCCCCCCGCGTTTAAGCTCATTAAAAAATGAACTATTCCCCGGTAAATAACCATCGTGAATGTAGTACTTCAGGCTTTAAAGCCTTGGTCATGTTTGCACCATCACCTCCACTTTTGCATTGGCCGATCATTCACCTCCATTTGATTGTTTACCCTTTTTGAGGAACAACTGCGAAGAGTGATCTCACTAGCCATCCTTGTAACACTGCCGTGATTGGAAAAATCCAAACCTTACCTGGAATTAGTTGCTACCCATTTTATCACTCGTTCCTCAAAAGACGAGTCTCCTTTAAGCTCTTTTCAACTGACTCATAAAATATGAAAAGATTGCCGAGCCATTGACCTCTCCAGCTCGTTAAAGGGACCAAAAGTGCTATCCCTCCTCTAAATTTTAATCTTTTTGGACCTGAGGGATTATTACACAAAAATATCGAGCGCTTGTTTTGTTCGACTCGTTAAAAGTATCGAAAATTCATCCCTTCTTTATACTTTTTCGGACTTAAGGGATTAGATAATGAAAAAGGGATTTTGGAGTTTCCTTTACGTTCCTTTTCAGACTCTCTAAAATTGAAAAGGACCGAGTTATCTTTGTCGTTAAACTCGTTAGAATTTTAATAGCGACAAACTTGTCTATAGACGAGAACGAGTTTCACTATCGCTAGGCTCGTTAAAACATAGCGATGGGTTTGCCCAAAGGGAAAATTATAGAACAAGAATATGTTATCCTCCTCAAGCTTGACAAAAATAAAGAGGTACTGGTCAGCAATGACTGGGGAATTGGGAAGACAACTTGAATAAACTTTGTTGGTAGCAAGTCGCTCTTGAACATGACACTTCCACTCCGCGTCCGAGTTGGGTTGGGTTGTTTCATTCACCGGTCACATCACCATGGTCCCATAATACCATCCAAATTTGGGGTTAATGCTACCAATCCATCACATCAGTGTCGCCGATATGTTCAAGAGAAGTCATTCAGAGAATTCACCTGCGTCTCACCCACTACCATACATTTATACTCCATTCTTTCATGACCGCCACCCTGAACCTTATATCACCAGATCGTTTTCACCTCCATTAAAATTATTTGCTCCATTCCGTGTCATTGATGTGGGATTCATTAAGGCCCTCCTGTGACGAATCGCTTCTTGTCGACATCAGCTCATTATCCAAGAAGTCGATCTAGGAACACCCCATTCAATACTTTGAAGCTTGCATGCCTCAATGGCAAGTTTCTCACTTCCGGCGACATGTTTACATCAATGGCCTTCGACCGAAAGATTTTGCGTGGTGTTCAACGCCAAGTCCTTTATTCACACCACGTGAATTGTACTGCAGTACCTTGAGGGTCATTATCATTATCTGTGATTCCTCTCGCGCCTGTTAACAGCTTACATCATTGGCTGGTAATCAGGCGATGTCTTTCCATGTTCGACTCCAGAACATCTTTCACATGGATCGACTTGTACTTCGAGTGAAGATTGAATGAGATTGAAGACCCTGGATCTAGTTTCATCCATCCAGGCTGCGATATATATTCAGGGAAATAAAGACATCAAATTTACATCATTGCTGCACAGATAATCATCCAATGAAAGGGATGATGGCTCTACCAGAATCATCAGTCTACACTTAGACGATTGTCTGTCCTATGTACATGAAAATGAGTTTATAAAGCTGAGCATGGGAATGCCTGCCTCAGCTAGATCATGAAAATATTATGAAGATAATGTATTGTATTATATCTTATTACAGGTCTCCTCCCAGCTTGAAAGAACTTGGGATCCTCATAATAAAGCATTTCACCCGACATCAAAAGATTAACGACCTCATGCTTTAGGGGGCAACTGTTATAGACATTTTTGGGCACTACAACCCCAAGCATGAAATGTCCATAAACCAAGGGCTCCTAAGTCCCTAAAAGTGTTGTTCTAACCCCTAAAGGAACAAGGTCAACAGATTACAGCTTCTCCCAGAAGTTCTCCATGAAAAACTGCTCAGAATTGAACAAAACAGGATCATTTCAGCTGCTCCACTGGCCAAGTGCGTTGCAACGCAAAAAGACCTTCTATGGGGTGTGATGGGCGAGAAATGACAAATGGCAGTGTCATTCCGCGAGGTGGAGAGGCAATGGAAGCTTCCAGAAACTTCTCCTGTGACACTTGCCTCTCTGAATTCGACCAAGGATGAGTAAGAGATCATCCATCTCCAAGTGGAAGCAAGAACTATCAGAGAGAAGACACTAATCAAATCATAAGCTGACTCATCTCCATTACAGATATCTATATATGGATCCCTCATCCCAGAGATCCAGAGGCTGGAATTTTGCATATTGTAAGGAATTGTTGTTGGTTTCTTGAGACAAACATCAGATTGTTGGGTGATCTAAGCTTTGTATGAGGTGAAGAGGAGCTTCCTTGCTGAGAGGTTGATGCTAGGTCAGAACAACTGGTTGTAACTCCTCTTGGCTCTTTCTTGTTTATCAATAAAGGCTATTCAAGTTTTCCCCCATGCTCTTGTGTCATTGATATTTGCTGCATTTGTATGGTCAATTTACATCTGATCCTAGATTGTTTATGATTATAGATCCATGTCTTTGTATAGTGCTATGCTACTATGATCTTACAGGTACTTTGTGAAGCTGGGCGTGCAAGGGAACAAGTAGCGAAAGACTATCAAGGAAGAGAGGAATCAAATCAGGAGATTAGCGCAAGACAGAGGTTGGTCTTTCTATTCCTCTCTATCTATAATTCATAAAGGAAAAACGAAAGTAGCTTTACTCTGTTTGTTTCTAAGGCAGTTGTCACACCTTAGTGGGATAGAGCAGTTCTATATAGACACTTTTCCCTGTAACACGTGCGTTGCCACATTTTTCAAGTGCCTCGCCCATGGCCCAATAGTGAGGCCTTGGTATTAGGAGGGGGAGGTCACGGGTTCAAACCCACCCTCTATCCATCCAATTTATGTTTTTGCCACATGATATCAAAATAGTTCGAAATTTACGTTTTTAACATGATATACAAATAGTTTGGAATTTACGTATTATGTGGATTTGTAATATTAAATATTTAATATATATAATATATTATAATTATAGTATAATATATAATTTAAAATAAATCATATCATATATATATATATATATATATATATATATATATATATATATATATATATATATATATATATATATATATATATATATATATATATATATATAGATATAGATATATATATAATATATATATATAGATATATATAGATATATATAGATATATATAACAAAACATAATTTCCACCTTGGAGCCAACTAGGAAACTTCACCTTCTCTGAGCCAAACTATTGATTCTGGAGATGACACTTGTCATAGTATCATTGGCTGAAACTGGAGAATATTCTTTACATGCTCACTGGGCATCCAGTCAACCCTATTCAAACTTTGACTTTGACTTTTTTTACCAAAATTTCAGAAGCTCTAACTTTTGCATACGATGTCAATTTTTTGAACCGTTCATGGTGTTGGAATCCTAGCAATGAACTCTATCTAGTCATTTAGGTCTAAATAAATTCTGAGCACTTTCAGGTTTTTAGCTAAAATACTGATCCCTGATCATTCCTCCCCACTAGAAGCCTTTTGGATCCCAAAAGCTCTCTTGAACTCTGATTATGTTGATGAGGGGATTGTTCTCTCATCCTTCCAGTCTTTATCAATTGAAATTTTCCTAATTTCATCATGTGGAGCTTTTCATAAAAACTCAAATTTTTCCTTGATTCTGACGACCATCTATTACTGTCTTTGACACTGTCATGCTACAATATTTCCGAACTTGCAGAAAAAAAATCGAATTTGTTAGGTCCCTATAATACTAGTGATTACCCCATTACTTTTGTCATTGTATCCCTTATTATCATTGTTGTGGCCCTATTGCCCCCGTATTGTTATTATTGTGCACCCCAGAAGCCCACTATTGTTGTTTATGTGGCCTTATATTATTATGGTTAGGTTGGCTTGGGTTATATGGTGACCCCTTAGACTCCTATATATAGAAAGGAGCCTTTGTCATTTGGATCATAAAAGAATTGTTCATTTATGTAATGGAAAGGAGGTTTCTCCCTCGAAGAGGCTGAATTCTAAGGCATTCATCTATATTTTCTATCTTTTTGTGAGGAGGTTTCATAACATTTGGTATCAGAGCTGTGGATTCTAGGGTTTCGCTACTCCAAAACGGTCATCGTGTCATTTTCACTATATATTTTTTTCTGCGATGTTTCAAACACTCAAAAAAAACCCATTTGGGTTGAAATCGTTCTAAATCTCGGGTCCGAATTTCAGGGTTTTTCACACTATATTTGCGGAGATATGATCTGAGGAAGTTAGCCTTTTTGCAGACTCCCGAATTACATTCCAAACAGGTGACCTGGGGAAAATAGTCATAACTTTTATTTTGAGCATTAGATTGAAATTTCGTAAGAAGTTATAGAAAGAGGATGGACCATAGTTTCCTGTGTATATTTTTCAGATCCTAAGGTCAAAATAGTGACACATGGCACTTCATACAAATTCACTCTTCTGAAAAGGTATATAATCAGGTCATCTTGGGAGATTGTGCATAAATCATTCTTGGAGAATCTAAATTTGATCAAACTAGCGGCATTAGGAAGAGGACATAGAGGGCTACTGTAAGTCACAATTTCAGAACTGGAAGATCCGAAATTACAGGGATACATCAGATTCAATATCGAGTGCCTAAAAAGTGAAAAAAGGTGTGTAATTTTTTAAATATTTGCATAAGCTTGGTTTGAAAAATTAGTTTGAAGGAATTCAAAGTGCATACTAAAGCATTATTATCGGTAATTGATGCCCCGAAGAAAGAAAACAGAAACACCTAGTAAACAACCTGAAAGATCTAGCATGACTCATGAAGAAGAGGAAGAAATGCTACATGATATATCAAAATTACGAGACCAAGTGCAACAAATGTCACTCTCACAAAAGCTAACAGAAGCTAAGATAAATGGTTTGGAATCTAAGATAAACGGTGTGGAAGCTAAGATGAAGGGCGTGGAAGCTAAGATGAATGGCATGGAAACTAAGATACAAAACATGGAAGCTAATATGGATGGCAGGGAATCTAAGATGGATGGCATGGAAGCTAAGATGGATGGCATGGAAGCTAAGATGGAAGGTATGAAAAGATTGTTACTAGAAAGGCTTCCTAATGGAAAAAAGGTAGGAGAGGAAACTCATAATGAGAACAAAAGGAATGTTAATCATGATTTGAAGAATGACAACATGGAAGATTTGAAGAAAGACATTAAAGGATTGAAGGAAGGTTTGACAAAGTTGCTACAAGAAAGGCTTCTTAATGGTGAAAATGTTGTAGAGGAAACTCATGATGAGAACAAAAGAAATGTTAATCATGATTTCATAGACTCTAACATTGGAACAAAGACCCACCATGCTCCAAAGATCGATATGAGGAAGTTTGATGGCAAGGATCCCATAACATGGATACTACAGTTGGAGCAATTTTTCGATCTCCATAATATGCAAAACACACAAAAGGTATGCATTTCAACTTTATATTTGGAACCAGACTAGTTTGTATGGTATCAATGGCTTTTCTCTCATAAACAAATTGTGACTTGGGTAATTTTTACGGACGAAATGACAGCACATTATGAGGATACGAAAAACAACACTTTTTTTAGCCAATTGAGAAACCTCAAACAAAAGGGTTCAATTAGGAAGCACATTGAGGACTTCCAAAAGTTGAATATAAGGGTAAAAAATATTCCAAAGGAGCATAGGATTGATATGTTCATAGGGACCCTAAAGGATAACATCCAACATGAGGTTCGCCTTTGGGAACCTAGCTCAATGGGGAAGTGTTATAGACACATTTGGGCACTTCAATCCCAATATTATATGTCAATAAACTAGGGCTCTTTAACTCCTAAAATATTTGTTTCATACCATAAAGGATTATGGTCAACGGATTACATCATTCCCTAAAAGTTCCACCTGAAAAACCATCCAAAATTGGCCTAAACTAGACCATACTGATTGCTCCACTATTAGGGTGTGATGCATACTGACTTCTACACTAGCCAGGTGTGATGCATACTAATGAGGCCTTCTGTAGGGTGTGATGAGCGAGGATGGACAAATTTCTGAGACAATTTGCTAAGTGGATGCTCATGGAATCTTCTAGAAACTTCTCCTATGACACTTGCCTCTCTGAATTTGCCCAGGGATGAGTAAGAGATCCAAGAAATCTCCAAATGGAACCAAATGCAACAAGTGGAATGACACTAATCAAAAACCCAGAGATGACTCACACTCTTGCACACATTTATAAATGGATTCCTCATCTAAGAGATCTGGAGGTTGGAATATTGCAATTTTCAAGGAAGTGCTAATAGTTTTTATTTGAGAAAGAGCATTGTATTGTTGGTGTGATCTTGCTTTTCATGAGGTGAAGAGGGCTTTGATGCTAGGAGGATGATGCTGGATCAAACAACTTGGTTGTAATTCTCCCTTCTACTTAATAAAGTTCTTTGTGTTTTCTTCCATATAATTGTGCACTTCTGAATGTTATTATTTTTGAATGCCATTGTATGTTCACTACATTTTTGATTCTGTAATGCTTATGATATAATAGATCAAGATGCTTTGACCGTGTTTTGTTACTGTATTTCTACAGGTACTCTCCAAGCGCGATAAGTATGGAGAGGAGTTGCAAGCTCTGTCAAGGGGGAGAGAGATCAAACAAGGAGTTAAGCGGAAGATCCAGGTTGGTTCCTTTGTCTTTCTCTTATCTATTATACATAGAAGAAATCGCATATTGCTTTAAACTGTTGTTTCTAGGGTAGCTACCAAACCTAGAGGGCTAGTCGATCGAAAAGACACTAGTTTTCCCAGAAACAAAATGGAAACTCCACTAGGGATCGAATAGATGTTTGTTTATTGTTGTTGTTTGTTCTATAAACTATAGATAGAGCCTGAAGTCAGCCAGGTAGCTTTCGCATTGCTCTTGCTCTGCAATTGCATAGTAGATGAATGCTGCTTCAGTCAATCTTTGGTTTAGTTTATGAATTAAACATTTGACTTACAAGAATTCTAGATGCCCTTTTGGTAGCTCAGTAACCTCTCAAGATCATTCCTTTGTACTTTTCTCTTTACTGTCCATCATAGCTCAGCGTTACTCACTAAAATCAGCTGCAAATTTGAGCCAAAACCCACTTCAGTTGTGCTCCCTGGCCCATCGCACTGTCTCTCACTGTAAACCAGTATGCATCACACTTCCGAAGTGTAGCAGGTGCGATGCATCCATGTTTCTGTGAAGCCCAGGTGCAATGACTGACTGAACCTATTTCCATTCTTGAAATTTGGGGGTTTTGTTCTTGTTTTTAGTTCTGTTTAGTTGATTTGCTAATTATGAACAGTACCTCATTACTGAAGCCTTCTTGCATCACATAGATCAGCCTTCATTGATTAGGATTAGTAAATGTTTTTATGTATTTGTCCATCATTTACAATCCTTTGTCAAAAAGTTTCTTAAATTGATCTGTCGTTTTGGTACAAAAAGTGTCGTCACTGTCATTTTGTGTCAAAAAGAGAAGTGTCGAGGAGTCTTCCTTCCCTGGATAGTCGATTGAACTTTTTGTCATGTACTTGATTTGATTTGTTGATAATTGAATTGTCGAAAGCATTTTCCATTCGAAATTGAAAAGTGTCATTTAGTCTTCCTTTCTATTTTGAAAAAGAAATTGTTGAAAATGTCGTTTTGAGTAAAATATTTTAGATATTTGCTACACTTAGTTTTCCTTTTTGGAAATTTTCACATTAAGGGGAACGAAAAACAAATACATGCATTTGAATTTGCATTTAGTTTGTGTGCGAAAAATGATTTAGGAAAATGCATTAGTGTGTGCTCTTTGCTCTTTGTTTGAAAGAATCGTAATTTTCTTTCCCTAGTAGCTAGGATTTTCATTACTCAAAATAAACAACGATTATTTATCATTATAGATTGCGTTTTAGGAATTTCAAATCTACATCACGTGGTGAACCATTGAAAGGAAAACTTTTAAATAAGATCAACTCTAAAATAAATTTCAATGAACTTAACAATGATTTGGAACTTAATGCAACACATCTAGAGGTCTAGGCTAGAGACGTGTTTCGGCGTCATAAAAACTAGTAACTATCGTTTTCATCGAAGGTTGGGTGATTCCTCCTCTTTGATACGACAAGTGCTAGCACAGACTTGTGCTCCCTGTACCGTCGAGTATATATTGGGAGACCACAATAGGCTTATATCCTTTATCCATAGGAAGTCGTGTCTGCCGCCTTATTGATCGCAATGCACTGAACACAGCATTCAGGAAGATTGACTGCGATACGTAAGTCTTTGGTAGTTTCTCTTTAATTTATCACTAAGGTGTATATTACAGTTTTGTGATTGGTTTGGTAATCCCTCTATCTAGATTTTCTAGAGTAGTCACTTTCATTCCTTTTCGACTCTTTAAAAGAAAAGATCCATTTGAGCACTTGTCATTTCAATCTCACTAAAAATCAAATGGGACTAGAGTCATCTTTAGCTTTTTCTCGACTCTTAAAAATTGAAAAAGCAAAGTTGTGTCAAAGCATCATTATAATTTAATAGTGGAATAACATCCCTGTTCCTTCATTGATCTTAGGTTGAGATATATGGAGACAAATCCGAGATCCACCAATCAAGGAATCCCTTTTGAGGGGAATCCTATTCCTTTTTCTTCTTGGGAAAATATTGGTGCTCTGTATATGGCCACATTGTCCCTTCTAGGAATTACAATTGGCCTGCCAGTATGGCTATTCTCAACTTCTGTGGTTCAAAATACCATGATTCCTCAGCAATTGAATCAGCGTCCAGTTAATACAGAAGTTGACCCTTCACCTTCTTCTTTGTTTGTTTCTCCCTCCCCTTCTTCCTCTTCACTTGGTGAAAGTAGTGATGCTAGTAACCAGGTGACTAAGAAGAAGAAGAAAGGGAAGGAGAAGAAAAGGAAGTCAGTTTCACAAGGGGGCAGCCATGAATCATCTGGTGAAAATCCACACATTAAATCTCCTAAACCCAAATTTCCTTGCATAATTTGTAAAGGAGACCATTTTCATCGAGATTGTCCCTGCCTTCGTCGGATCTTGAGAGAATGGTCTCCCCATCCACACTGTCTGGTGTCATCAACCTCTGGTGATCATGTTGACAGCACACTATTAACTAGTAAAAATGAAGTTCATGGACAGAAAGAAAAGGTCAAAGTTCCATGTAGGTTATGTGAAGGGAATCATTCCCTTCCTTGTTGTCCTTTTTTGGATGAAGCCAAAAGAGTCTTGCATAACCATCCTGCTTCACCGCAATGACTTCCATCTGGATACAAGAAACTCTCCCCAAGTCCTCTACTAGTTGAAACTCCAACTGACTTAACTCAAACGTCAGTCAAAACACCTATCACTGAAAGTGAATCTTCTGAATCTATACCCGACGAAAGTCAACAGGTTGACGTGATAGTTGACCTAGTTTTACCTTCAAAAGATCATACCCTTCCCGAAGAGAGTAAGAATGATACCATTCAAATTCTTTTTGTTACTTCAGAGTCTGATGAATTTGGGGGAAATCCAACCGTTCCTTCACAACAGGAGGGAAACCCCCTAATTCTCGAAAATCAAGGGATTATTTCTCCCGTTTATCCGGTACCCCCTCCAAGTAGTCTATTCACTTCCTTTGAATAGAATCGACTAGCAAGATCCCACCTTCCTTCTTATGTACCATTCCAGATCATAGTACAAATTTACAAAATGATAGTGTCTGGCACTATCATAGATGAGGGTGCGTCAGTGAGTATCCTTTCCTCAACTGCTTGGAAAGTGCTTGGTTCACCATCGCTTATGCATATTACACAAAAATTTTCAGGCTTTAACAAAGGAACCAATCGACCATTAGGGATACTTCCTAAATTACCAATAACCTTGGGAAGGAAAACCGTTCACCTGAACATGATGGTAGTCCCAGGACCATTAGATTACAATCTACTCCTTGGATGTGACTATGTTTATAACATGGAAGCTATTGTTTCAACACTCTTTCGAGTGATGTGTTTCCCACATGAAGGCAAAATTGTCACTATTGACCAGCTTTCATTTCCTGGTTCAAGCACAACTCCAAGTCAACCATCATCTGTAAATGGTCCTTATACATTAGCGGTATCTCTTCAACCTTCATTCCATCCACCTGATTGCCAGGAGTAGTTTGGTGAATGTAACGAAGCTTAGGGGCATGCACCCTTGTCTATTTGGTGGACGAACCTAGCTGAAAAGATAGGTTTCCCTGTAGGTTATGTGATTGGTTTGAGACACCATTCACCTTTGTCTATTTGGCGGATGAATCCAAGGAAGTGTTTTGTCTATTCTGTGGACGAAACCATCCTGCCTAACATGGTTTCCCTGTAGGTTGTGTGATTGGTTTGAGACACCATTCACCTTTGTCTATTTGGTGGACAAAGCGAAGGAAGTGTTTCGTCTATTCTACGGGAAAAACCATCCTACCTAACCTCAATAGGTTTCCATAAGGGCTACTTGAGACTCTCCTTTTCATCATGCTGGGGGCATGCAAACTTTTTTCAATTTCCTTTTCTAGCTTTTTAGCTTTTCTAGCTTTTTTAGTTTTGTCGTTTAGAGCTTGCATAAAAAGAAAACTAAAAACTGAGCATATGTTATCACATGGTTCAATCTCGTTAAAAAATAAACCTACCACCGAGCATAGTTCCCCCCACGGTTCAAGCTCATTAAAAAATGAACCCACCTTCGGTAAATAACCTTTGAGCCTTGGTTGTGTTCCTGCCGTCACCTCCATTCTTTTGGCTGATCATACGCTTCCACTTGATTGTTTACCTGTTTTGAGGAACAGCTGCGACGAGTGGTTTTGTTAGCCAACCTCTTCACATTGCCATGTTTTGAGAAGTTCCAAGCTTACCCGGAACCAGTTGCTACCCTAGACACCACTCATTCCTCAAAAACGAGTCTCCTTTAAACTCTTTTCAGACTCGTTAAATATGAAAAGATTGTCGAGCAATTGGCCTTTCCAGCTCGTTAAAGTGATTGGAAGTGCCATCCCTCCTATATATTTTAATCTTTTTCGGACCTGAGGGATTATCTCACGAAAAAGTTCAACCGCTTGTCTTTTTTGGCTCGTCAAAGTGATCGAAAAGTCATCCCTTTCGTATTATCTTAGTCTTTTTTGGACCTAAGGGATTACGCTACGAAAAATAAATGTTGGAGCTTCCTTTTCGTCCCTTTTGAAACTCTCTAAACATGAAAAGGACCGAGTTATCCTTGTCGTTAAACTCATTAAAAAAATAGCAACAAACTCGTCCAGACGAGACAGAGTTTCCTTTTCGTCCTTTTTCAAACTCTCTAAACATGAAAAAGACCGAGTTATATTTTTCATTAAACTCGTTAAAACAATAGCGACAAACTTGTCCACCTAGACAAGAATGAGTTTCACTATCGCTAGACTCGTTAAAACATAGCGACAGGTTTTCCCGAAGGGCAAATTATAGAACAAGCATATGTTATCCTCCTCAAGCTTGACAAAAATAAAGAGGTACTGGTCAGCAATGACTAGGGAAAAAGGGAAGAAAACTTGAATAATTTTATGGTAGCAGGTCACTCTTGACATGAAACTTTCACTCCATCACCATGATTGAGTCGGGTTGGGTTGTTCTGTTCATTGGTCGTTTCACCATTGGTCTTTCACACCATCCATTTTTGGGGTTTATGCTACCAATCCGTCTCAGTGTCACCAATATGTTCAAGAGAAGTCATTCAGTTGAGAAACCACAATCCAGTTAATGCCTCATCCACTGCAATACCTTCACCCTCCATTTTTCATGACTGTCATTCCTAAACCTTGTGTTGTCAGATTGTTTTCACCTCCAGAAAATCATTTGCTTCGTTTCGTGTCATAGATGTGGGATACATTAAGGCCCTCCTACGACGAGTCACTTCTTGTCGACATCAACTCATTATCCAAGAAGTTGACTTAAAAACAACCCTTTCAGTACTTTGAAGCTTGCATGCCTCAATGGCAAGTTTCTCACTTCCGGCGGCAGGTTGACATCAATGGCCTTCGATCGAAAGATTTTGTGTGATGTTCGACATCAGATCATATATTCACACCACGTGAATTGTACTGTAGTACCTTGAGGGTCATTATCATTATCGGTGATTCCTCTCGCGTCTGTTAATAGCTCACATTATTGGTTGGTAATTAGGCGATGTCTTTCCATGTTCGACTTCAAAACATCTCTTCACATGGATTGACTTGTACATCGGGCGAAGATTGAACGAGTTTGAAGACCCTGGATCTAGTTTCATCTATCCGAGCTGCAATATATTCAGGGACATAAAGACATTGAATGTACACAGAAGCTGCACAGATGGTCATCCAAGCCAGGGATGATGACTCTACATTTGAAGAATCACCAGTATGCAACTGCAGATGATTATCTGTTCTATGTACATGAAATGAATTTATAAAGTTGAGCATGGGAATGCCCACCTTAGCTAGATCATGAAAATTATATTATGATGATGTATTGTATTGTATCTTATATAGGTCACCTTCCAGTTCGAAACCTCGTATCCTCATGATAAAGCATTTCACTCGACATAAAAGATAATTACGACTTCATGCTTTAGGGGGCAACTGTTATAGACATATTTGGGCACTTCAACCCTAATTTTATATAACGATAAACTAGGGATTTTTAACCCCTAAAAGAGTTGTTTCATACCCTAATGGATTATGGTCAACTAATTACATCATTCCCCCAAAGTTCCACCTGAAAACCATCTAGAATTGGCCTAAACTAGACCATACTGACTCCTTCAGTGTCAGGGTGCGATGCATACTGACTTCTACACTAGCTAGGTGCGATGCATACTGATGAGGCCTTCTGTAGGGTGCGATGAGCGAGGATGGAAAAATGTCTGAGACAGTTTTCTAAGTGGATGCTCATGGAATCTTCTAGAAACTTATCCTATGACACTTGCCTCTCTGAATTCGCCTAGGGATGAGTAAGAGATCCAAGAAATCTCCAAGTGGAACCAAATGCAACAAGTGGAGTGACACTAATAAAAAACCAGAGATGACTCACACCCTTGCACACATCTATAAATGGATCCCTCATCTAAGAGATCTAGAGGCTGGAATATTGTAATTTGCAAGGAAGTGTTGATAGTTTGTATTTGAGAAAGAGCATCGTATTGTTGGTGTGATCTTGCTTTTCATGAGGTGAAGAGGGCTTTGATGCTAGGAGGATGATGCTAGATTAGACAAATGGGTTGTAATTCTCTCTTCTACTTAATAAAGTTCTTTGAGTTTTCTTCCATATAATTGTGCACTTGTGAATGTTATTATTTGTAAATGCCATTGTATGTTCATTACATTTCTAATTTTGTAATGCTTATGATATAATAGATCAAGATGCTTTGACGGTGTTTTGTTACTGTGTTTCTACAGGTACTCTCCAAGCAGGATAAGTATGGAGAGGAGTTGCAAGCTCTGTCAAGGGGGAGAGAGATCAAGCAAGGAGTTAAGCAGAAGATCTAGGTTGGTTCCTTTGTCTTTCTCTTATCTATTATACATAGAAGAAATCGCAAATTGCTTTAAAATGTTGTTTCTAGGGTTGTTGCCAAACCTAGAGGACTAGTCGATCGAAAAGACACTAGTTTTCCCAGAAACAAGAAGGCATTCAAGTTGGAAAGAAAAATGGAAAACAAAATTATGGCAACAAGGAAGCTTACCACTCACAACTATAAGGATGCAAGTGTTGTTTCCCCCATCCATCCACAACCTACAAGGTTGACACCCCAACAATTGGAAGAAAAAAAAGCAAAAGGGCTTTGTTATAGTTGTGATAGCAAATACACTAAAGGTCATAAGTGTGCCGAGAAGGAATTATTTTACATAGATTGTGAAGAGGAGGAAGAAAAGGAACAAGAAACACCAAAAGAAGAGGATATACACCAGGTACAAATCCTAGAGAAAGAAGAAATGAATCCAACCATATCTTGTAATGCATTGGCTGGAATTACCACTCCTCAAACTATCAAGATAGAAGGACATATCAAGAAGAAAAAGGTAATAGTGTTTATTGATTCGGGAAGTACCCATAATTTTATTCATTGTAAGATAGCCAAGGAATTGAATTGCTTCTTATATCCAGCACCAGAGTGTCAAGTGATGGTTGCAAGTGGAGGAACCATAAATTGCTTTGGAAAGTGCCATAATATCAAGCTATCCATGGGAGAATATGTATTGAATAGCCCAATGCTTTCCATTCCAATGGGTGGTGCTAATGTTGTACTAGGAGTCCAATGGCTACAATCCTTGGGTACAATAGATTTTAATTTTCAAGAACTTTTCATGAAATTTTCTTCAGAAGGAAAGGAAGTTGAATTAAGAGGTATCGCATGGAAACCACGAAAGATAATTAGCTCTAATGGAATGACAAAGCTTCTAAGGAAATAACAATGGGGTGTAATTGCACAATTATGTTCGCTAGAGGTTCCCACATCAAAATCACCTATTTCTCCAGATCTCCAAAAATTCTTGGACAATCATTCCAAGGTATTTGAGACTCCCAAATGTATCGCACCTATTTGTGATCAGGATCATGTTATTCATTTGATTCCAGGAAGTGTTCCTCCGAACATCAGGCCTTACAGATATCCCTATGCCCAAAAAAGTGAAATTGAACGTATGGTTGCAGAAATGCGAGAGGCTAGTATAATGCAACCTAGTCAAAGTTCTTTCTCTGCTCCAGTAGTATTGGTGCACAAGAAGGATGGATCATGGCGCATGTGTCTGGATTATAGGGAGCTCAACAAACTCACTATTAAAGATAAATTTTCCATTCCTATAATTGATGAACTATTGGATGAATTGCATGGATTTATTTACTTCACCAAGTTGGATCTTCGTTTAGGATATCATCAAATCAGAATGAATACTAAAGACATTCCGAAAACAGCATTTAGAACTCATGAGGGTCATTATGAATTTTTGGTCATGCCTTTTGGCCTTACCAATGCACCTTCTACATTTCAAGGTTTGATGAATTCCAATTTCAAACCCTTCCTTAGAAATTTTGTGTTAGTATTTTTTGATGATATACGAATCTATAGCAAGTCTTGGAAGGATCGTGTTTAATACATTGACAGGGTTCTCAACCTATTGAAGGAGAAACAATTATATGCAAAAAGTTACAAATGTTTCTTTAGAGTACAAGAGGTGGAATATCTGGGTCATATTGTATCTCACGAAGGTGTTAAGGTAGACCCTAGCAAAATTAAAGCCATTAAGGAATGGAAAATCCCCACATCCATAAGGCATCTGCGAGGATTTCTCGAGTTGATAGGGTATTACCACAAGTTTGTTAAGAATTATTGGAGAATAGCAGCACGTCTAACAATATTATTGAAGAAAGATTCATTTTTATGGACTCCAGAAGCAACAAAGGCCTTTGAACATATTAAAGAGGCAATGTGCCAAGCACCGGTCTTAGCTACGCCAGACTTCAGAAAAACCTTTATGGTGGAATGTGATGCACCAGGAAATGGAATTGGTGATGTTTTAATGCAAGAAGAAAGACCCATTTCTTTCGAAAGTCATCCAATCAAGGGAAAGTATTTACACAAAGCTATTTACGAGAAGGAAATGTTGGCAATACTACATGCACTTAAGAAATGGCGACCATACCTAATGGGAAGACACTTCAAGGTAAAAACGGATCATGATAGTCTTAAATACTTTTTAGAAAAAATATTATCTTCAGAAGAGCAACAAAAATGGGTCACAAAGATGTTGGGTTATGACTTTAAAAGCATCTACAAAAAAGGGAAGAAAAATGTTGTGGCAGATGCACTCTCAAGAAAGGATGAGGATGTGGAAGCATTGCTTTGTGCCATATCTATTGTCCAACCAGATTGGATAAATGAGGCAAGGAATGAATGGAAGAATGACGAAGAAGTGGGGGAACTCATTCAAAAGTTACAACAAGATCCCAGTGCATCTGATACATTTAGCTGGAAAAATTATTCATTATGGTACAAATATCATTTATACCTATGTAAGAATTCCCAACTAAAACAAAATATTCTTCTGAAATTGCATGCCTCTCCCTTAGGAGGGTACTCAAGATTTTTAAAGACTTACCACAGGGTTAAGAAGGAATTTTTTTTAGATGGCCTTAAATCTGATATTCAAAATTTTGTGGCGGAATGTTTGGTTTACCAACAAAATAAAGTTGAAACAATTAAGACCCCAGGTCTACTACAACCTTTATCCATTCCAAGTCAACGTTGGGAGGAGGTTTCAATGGATTTTATCACAGGTTTACCCAAATTCAAAGGGAAGAGTGTCATCATGGTGGTGTTTGATAGACTTACCAAGTATGCACACTTTTGTGCATTATCTCATCCATTTAAAGCCAGTACAGTTTCTAATGCCTTTATGGAAACAATTCAAAAGCTACATACAAACCCAAAGATTATTGTAAGCGACAAAGATCCCATCTTCACTGGAAATTTTTGGACAGAATTATTTTCTTGTCTTGGTACTTAGTTAGCTCATAGTTCATCTTATCATCCTTAATCTAATGGGCAAACTGAGATAGTAAACAAATGTTTGGAAGGATATCTTCATTGCTTTTTATCTGATAAACAGACACATTGGGTCAAATGGTTGTCTCTCGCTGAATGGTGGTATAACACTTCCTTCCATACTTCAACAAAAATGACCCCATTTATGGCACTTTATGGATATCTCCCACCATCCATCACATCATATTTAAGAGAAAATTCTAAGGTTCAAGCAGTGGAAGATCACATCGAGAATCAACAACAAGTTCTCCAACTCCTAAAGGATAACCTCACCTTTGCGTAGAATAGAATGAAACGGAAGGCAGATCAACATCGCAGCGAAAGAAGTTTTGATGTAGGTGATTGGGTATTCCTACAGCTACAACCATATAAACAAATATCCCTCAAGCAAGCTAAGAAGGATAATTTATCACCAAATTACTATGGTCCATACAAGGTGTTGCAAAAGATAGGTACAATGGCATACAAATTAGAGCTTCCTGCAGCTTCCCGAGTGCACCTAGTTTTCCATGTTTCATGCTTAAAGAAGGTTATAGGTGACAAGATCACAATTCAAACAATATTGCTAGAACTTGACGAGGAAGGAAAGATCATATTGGAACCCGAAGCAGTTAAAGAAACTATTAGAAAATTATATATTACGGAGCAATGGAACACATAAAATATTGTGGAAATATAAACATAGAAACCACATAAAACAAGACAGACATAGATATACATGGTTCACCTAGTTTGGGCTACGTCCATCCCGAATAGCCTGTCCTTCCTTTCTATTATCCAGCAAAATGAAGAGACACAACCTACAGCAGATCCGCTGTAATATCCTCTGTTTTCTCTCACAGTCTCACCTCTCTGCTTCTCGCTCAGAGAATACACATCTATTACACAGCCTCAATACAATTCCCTCATATGAAAAGAGGGGTTGCCTTCTAGGGCAAAAAACCCTAAACTAAACATAAGTTCTACCATCAGATCATCGACCTAATGAACGGCCCAGATTGACTAGAAATTACTATACTTTTACAAGGCAATTTTACATCTATTTTTGGCTTCGGGAGCACTGCCCCCGAACCCCCGCTAGGGGACTGCTGGCCCCTAGTCCCCCTAGCCAGGAGGGATCGGCCCCCCCGCGTGGAGGGGTGTACAAACTTCCTGGGGTATACATCAGGCTAAAACAAAGACCTCTGAACAATCATGCTCAACATCCAATAGAAACAAGAACTCGACAGCTACAAAATCGATCAATTTCAAAGTATCTCATCAAGTGGAAGAACTTACCCGTTGAAGATTCCACATGGGAGGATGAGAATTTTTTACAGAATCATCCAAAACTACTCAAGCATTAAGGACACCACTTTTTTGAAGGAGATGGGCATGTTAGGTCCCTATAATACTAGTGATTACCCCATTACTTTTGTTATTATATCCCTTATTGTCATTGTTATGGCCCTATTGTCCCCATATTGTTATTATTGTGCACCCTAGAAGACCACTATTGTTATTTAAGTGGCCTTATATTATTATGGTTAGGTCAGCTTGGGTTATATGGTGACCCCTTAGACTCCTATATATAGAAAGGAGGTTTTGTCATTTGGATCATAAAAGACTTTTTCATTTATGTAATGTAAAGGAGGTTGACCCCTCGAAGAGTTTGAATTCTAAGGCATTCATCTATCTTTCTATATTTTTGTGAGCTGGTTTCATAACATTTTTCTGAAAACATCTTGTTCCTACCTTGGTCAACAATCAAAGGAAATTTGGAATCTTTCTCACCTTGCACTTTGTCTCTATGGTGATTTTTAGCTTCTTTTGCCTTGTACTTTAGTCGACTCTTGCCCAAGTTTCTTTGCCATTGTAATGTGCCTTTTGGAAACCAACAATGAACATTTGTGAAACCCATGCCTTCTTTGCCAAGCTGATTTGTCCTCTTGTCTTTGACCTTTGCAACTTCTTGCATCGACACCTTGTTTTCAACACCGCTCAACACCATTGTTAGCTGCTGCAAATGTTTTTCACCTTCTTTCAAAGGCAACCTGTTATCATTCTGAAACAACTCATTACAAATATAAACATTTTTATGAAAAGTATGATTAAAAACATCTATTTGTTTGATCATTAATAATGTCAAGGTCTGACTTGCATTCACTAGCCTCTTCATTTGCCCTGCATTAACTAAAGAAATATTTAGTTTGTTGCGATGAGCTCTCACAATATACTTTACCCCATCTTTAAGAAAATGATATTTGTGCTCATAGCGATGAAACATCGCTTTCCTGTCCTACAAATATGGACTTCCCAAGATAATTCCATAAATTTCAAGTGGAACCACGTCTAACTCAACTTCATCAGCAAAGTTTGCAGTAGTAGAAATCTAAAATTCATTTCCTTGAAACCTGTAAATTGGCATCCTTAACTATCCAACCCAAACGGTATGGTTTATGATGTGGTACAGTTTCAAGTTTAAGCTCTTTAACTAAGTCTTCTGAAATTAGGTTTGCTTGTGATCCATTATCAAAGAGTGCATCAATCTTGGTATGATTTGAGATTACTCTGACAGTGAACAACTCTTCCCTTTTGTCTTCATTTGGAATGTTGTTGTAACTATTTGAGGAACTAGTACTTTCAACATGTTGACATTTCAAACTCATAGCTGTAATTTTTGTCTCATCTTCTGAATTTGACCTTAAGTCTTTTTCAGCTATAGCAACAATTTTTCCCAAGTTCTATTTGGCTTTCAATCTATCTAGTTTTAATTCTGGATAAACTTGCCAACAATGGTCTTCATCATGGCTAGTCTTTGAACAGTTTTTGCATGTGAGTTTTTCCTTCTCTTTTTTTATTCTTGCATTCTTCTTTCCCTTCCATTTTCCTCCCTTCTCTTTTTCCTTACCCTCGCTTTCCCCTTTCTCTTCTATGTTTTGTTTTCCCCTTGCCTCAAGATGCGTGGGTTGCACACATACTTCATCTAAGTTGCTTGGGTTAAACATAAGGATAGTATGTTGCAAATAGGAATGTAAACCTACAATATATCTCGAGAGTGTGTCTTGTGAATTCAAGTTTACTCCCAACAATAAATCCCTTTTCCTAAACTCTTGAGTATAATCTTGAACTATTTGACCTTTAAGCTGCCTAAAATTATGCCAACTCGTAATGACTTTTTGCATATAGGCTAAAGGATAAAACTGTCTCTTAGTTGCAGAAACAAATTCAACCCAAGTAATGGATATCTTACCTTGGATTCTCATTTCCTCTTGAGTCTTTGCTTCCCACCAAACTAGTGCAGTTCCTTCTAGCCTCAGTGAAGCCAAATTGATCTTCATTTGATCCTCTTGAAGTTTATGAATTCTGCAGTATACCTCCAACTATCGAATCCAATTGTCCAAGTTTTCTTCATTCACTTCTCCATTGTACATGGGAAGTTCGAATTTTATGTCCAATTTCAATAATGGAGTTTTTACTTTTGGGGTATTGGAATGAGTATGGGTAGTGGTGGTAGTGGAAGATGATGTTGTGTGAGATGGTGAAGATGATGAGGATGGTGGAGATGGAGGTGGCTTTCCACCATTCCCTTTTGGAATCCTTCTTCTCATCTTTTTTATCCTCTAAGCTTCCTTCTCCATGTGGAGGTTTAGAACTCTCTCCAACTATTTTGGTGTTCCTCTCTTCATAGAGGACTTTAACCATCTCAGTCAAAGTATAGAAAGCTTTCTTGAATTCTTCCTCTTCTAAAGAGGGACCACTAGGATCTCTTTCTCTAGACATAATGGCTATGGATTCAGGCTCAGAAATTTGTACTGATGCTTGTACCTCTTCAATCACTTTAGCCTCTTGTGCAATCTATGCCTCTTCTATCTCAAATAATGGATATGGAACTTGAGCTGATCCAGGTGCTACCTTGAGTGGTCCTTTGGGTGAGGATGATGCTTTCTCAGCCTTCTTCCTTCTTGTCCTAATCTCAGGACTAGCTATCAGTAGCTTCCCTTCTCCTCTCTGCAACTTCAACCTTGTAATCATAACAACAATTGCAACTATTAAACCCTTCAAGAAAATCAAGCAAGCAACCTTGTGCTCTGATACCAACTTGATCTGAAATTGATTGCTAGTTAATGTTGTGCTAGTATCATTTCCAGATATAAAATTTTCTTTGCTTTGGTTTGCTTATCCATAAAGAGTTTATCCATGAGCATGTGATTGTCAATTCATCTAACTTGGTGAAATTTAGTGTTTTGCATGAACTTAAAAGCATGAATTTAAATGGCTGAACAACAACATATAAAAACACAGCAAGCAAAAATAACAGAGCTCAATACACAAATTTTTGTTGAAGGAGTTCACCCCTCCTGGGCTACATCTCCTTGGTCCAACTTCATAGTGTGGGCTTTTGTATTAGCTTCAATAGTGCTCAAATTGTTGTTACATGCATACAATGCTCTTAGAGCCTATTCCAGTGAGTTTAAAACATTCAAATCTATCAGAAATGACTATTTGTTTACTCAATTTGGTTACCAACTGCCCTAGGAATGACCTCCAACACCTGGTGGCTGTGGGCTTCAAAAATCTTCAAGTGACCAAAAAAAACCTATAGATGACCTCTTATACCTCTACAACTTGCTCCAATGAGTTCCTAGTATGCCACTTAGCCAAAAATGACTATTCATTTTTGAAATTTGGCTGAGAATTAAGTAAGTTATGGCTGAAACAACTTTTCCTACAAAACCTCCACTAAATCTTGAGAACTACCAGTTAAGTTCATCAAGTTTGGTGGAAATTATGGATTTGGTGGCTCCGCCATAATTTACGCCAACTTAATAAACAGATTAATTAAATTCTAATCATCATTAGGCCGCACTAATCATGCTTAGCGCTGGCCCCTAGCTCCTAGTTTCGACGCTTGGTCGCATGGGGTGGGGGTTGGCCCGTAGGGCTGGCTCCTACTACCCCGCCATTGGTCATAATTGAACGCTTAAATTAACGTGCACTACCACATTTTTCAAGTTCCCCACTCATGGTCCAATGATTAGGCCTTGGTATTAGGAGGGGGAGGTCATGGGTTCAAACCTGCAATCCGCCCATCCTATTTAATATATACAATATATAATATATTATAATTATATTATAATATATAATATATAATTTAAAATAAATCATATAATACATAAATCAAGATTTTCTAAGATTAAAGGTACAATCACTGGCCAGGCTTTTATGGAAGGCCTAAGTTATGATTTATTCATCAAACATGAGATAAATCATTTATTTCTGGTTAAACCAACTTTCCAATAACTTACACAACTTTTCCCACCTTTATTCATTTAGAATTGTGAATTTAACCAATTTTCTAATATATTTTTGGAAAGTTGGTTGAACCAGAAATAAATGATTTATCTCATGTTTGATTTATTGGCAACTTCACCTTCTCTGAGCCAAACTGGCGAATATGAAGATGACACTTGTCACAGTGTCACTGGCTGAAACTAGAGAATATTCTCTGCATGCTGACTGGGCATCCAGTCAACCTTGGTCAAACTTTGACGTTGACTTTGACTTCTTTTTTAACCAAACTTTCAGAAGCTCTAATTTTTGCATATGATGTTGGTTTTCTGAACCATTCACAGCGTTGGAATCTTGGCGATGAACTCTATCCAGTCATTTAGGTCTAAAGCAATTCTGAGTACTTTCATTTTTCAAGCTAAAATACTAATTCTTGATCATATGTATAGATGGAGGGGGGAGATGGAAGAATATTTATTGCATTAGATACATTGATTCCAGTTTAGATGGTGATTTCTAATCTTATTTCATTGCTTGCACTAGATGCATTGATTTTAGTTTAAATGGTGATTTATAATCCTATTTCATTACTTGTACTAGATGCATTTATTTTAGTGTAGATGTTGATTTCTAATCCTATTTGATTGCTTTCACTAGATGCATTGATTTCAATGTAGATGATTTCTAATCCTATTTGATTTCTTGTACTAGATGCATTGATTTCAATGTAGATGGTGATTTTTCTAATAATATTTGATTGATTGCACTAGATGCATTGATTTCAATTTAGATGTTGATTTCCAATAATATTTGATTGCTTGCACTAGATGCATTGATTTCAATGTAGATGATTTCTAATCCTATTTTATTGTTTGCACTAAATGCATCGATTTTGGTGTAGATGGTGATTTATAATCCTATTTGATTGCTTGCACTAGATGCATTGATTCCAATGTAGATGTCGGGTTATAATCCTATTTGCTTACTTGCACTAGATGCATTGCTTTCAGTGTAGATGTTTGTTTATAAACCTATTTGCTTACTTGCACTAGATGCATTGATTTAAGTGTAAATGTTGATTTCTAATCGTATTTGATTGCTTGCATTAGATGCATTAATTTTAGTGTAAATGTTGTTTTCTAATCTTATTTGATTTTTTACATTAAATGCATTGATTTCAGTGTAGATGTTGATTTCTGATTTGATGTAATTGGATGTATGATGGTACATTAATTTTAAAGTAATTGGATTAATATTGTGCATTGATTTCATTGTAAGCTTACAAAATTATTGACAATGTACATTGATTTTTGTGTTATAGTATTTCAACATATTAATATTGGAGAGAAAGAGAAACAGGGTATGATGTTTACTATAATATCTCGAACTAAAAAATTAAATGGTTTAAGATTTAACATGTTCTTTTCGTAGAATCAATATGAAAAAATGACAAAAGTAACAAGGTGACAATAAGAATAGTAGAAGAAAATAGTTTGAGATTAATCATAATGAAAGACTATTTGTAATTTACTATACTCTTATTATTCACATTTTCTATCATTCAATACTATTACATTGTCACTTTACATTCAAAATTTTTATTTCATCATTTTTCATCATTAAAGTTGTTCACAATATTTATCATCTCAACATACTGAGGTAATTGGGAAAATTTAAATTAAAATGACCAGACTAATCTGAGACATATTTAGCATATTTAAAATGATTATATTTAATATTAAATGATTTTACATATTATTGATAAAATCAATCATCTATTCGTTAGATTTTCTTTGGTTGCACATTACTAAAACCAAGCTTGATCCATCTTAACTCTGAATCTAACAAGCGCCGACAGGGATAAAATCTCTCGAAGTGCAAACCTTTCCTCAATTTTTGCACTTAAAAAGGAGTTTTTCATTTCAAGAGATTTGATCCCTCTCGATGCTTAATAGATCCGGAGTTAAGATGGATCTAGGCTGGTATTATTATTTTTTTTTAGGATAAACGAGATCTTGTTCCATTTTTTTAGCAACAAGAGATCTATCATGGAGTAAGTGTTTGGTATTATGATCCATTAATGCCTATATTTGTGTTTATAATTTATGGGGTTGCTCAAGTTATAAAGAATTAAGATTTAAGTTAGAGACATATATAGTTAAAATGACATTTTTCAAAGCATTTTTCTGGTTAATTTAATCAAAATCCACTAGAGTTTTTTCGGCGTTGAATTCATTTATGCATTCAAACATGTATTTTGAACAATGAAAAATCACAAATTTATCTTAGATTCTAGTGAAAAAAACTATTTTTTCTATTATAAATTAGAATATAACTTTAAAAAATATGTAACAAAATCTTTAATCATAAAAATTTATATCTCTTTTATCATAAAAATTTAAAAAAAATAAATAAAATTTATTTTTATTTTTTTTTTAACAAGGTCGGGTACTAATATATTATAAAACAACAGCGGAGGGACAAGGTCCCAGTACATGTGGAGAGGGTAAGATCGGTGAGGGAGGTGCAAAAGGGGAGCGCAGTCCCATCCTCCAAATCACTGGTCTTGCTTCTTAGAATTTGAAATACATAGTAACTATATTGTCGGACGAACTGTCCTAACAGTAAACAAAATTTACAGAGCATAGAAAATTTTCAAAGAGATCACCAAAACTGATTAACTGAATCCTCGGGGGGCTTGTCTTTCTTATTGCTGAGCTTGGTCGAGGCTTTGCCTTGCTCGCTTTGATTCAGTGTCTTTATGAAGCTCACCGCTTCTTCCAAATATTGACATTTTTCCTTGAGCCCTTCGAACTCAGCTTTCTGCTTTTCAAACTTTTTCTTCTTGGATTTGTTTTCATTTTCCATTTCAGCCCTGAGCTCGTTAAGAGTTTTGATGAAGCGCCCAATCATGAAGCAGTTTTCCCGGCAGAGCGCGCAGCTGTTGTTATTCTCAATCTGTTCCAAAGGATTACCAGACATATTGGTAACAGAGGAGATGCTCTCCTTATCCTTAATGTTGTTCTGAGGCTGAAGTCTTCTAAACGTGATTGGGTGGGAGGCAGCAGTTCTCAAGTTCTTGACCAAATTTTCTCCCTACTTCAAAAGCCTGTAGCTGCCTAAGGAGTGCTTGGTATTCAGGCCATTGCTAGAGTAGTGTTGAAGCTAATGCCTATGGGTGATGGAGCTTTTATGAGATGGAATGAGACAACGGAGGAAAGCCAACCCAAGGGAGTGATCACAAAATCTTCTGAAGCCCACAAATCCAATGAGAGTAGGGGAGAAGGAGTGACAGGGAGACTGAAAGAAGTTCTTGGAGCGAGTAGAGGAACTGAGCAAAGGTAGGAAATGAGGCTCGACTGAAGAGGCTTGAAACACCCTGTGCATAATACTATACGGAACCATAGGAACAAACGAGAAGTTAGCCGAAAATTTGCAAAACCAAAAGAAAAACAGTGTGAAGTTGCCTCTGCTGATGCACAGAAGGGAAGAGAGGAAGCTGACGTTACTCCCTGGAAACCACCTTTGACAATCACTGTGACCTGAAGAACTTCTACTAACGCTGCTGAGATGTGTCTTCTTGTGAGGAAACCTGATCCCGGGTTGGTTCTTATAATCCTTGATGTGGAGCTCCTCGTGAACAATCCTGGTAGTGATATCATAGCTATTCATGACTAAATGAGAACCCCTGCTCTTGAAGAGACATTTACCAACTGCTGTCATGTCTTGAGGACGAAAAATATTCGGCAGAAGGATACTTGGCCTGTAGTTCTGAATAGGGGAGATTTTCTGCTCAGCTCTAGGTGGATTATCTTTGCTTTTCATGTCAGACATGTGAGGGAGGATCACCTTCTGAGTCTGCACTGTACTGATATCCCTTTTTTTAAAAATAAATGATGTAATTTCCCAATTCTTGTATAATGGACTAGATCACCATTGAAAGCTGATTATGGTATTGGTTTGTCATAGACATCATTATTTTCTCTAGTTGTCCCTACCCCTCTGTCCACCGCCTTGTTGGCTAAGGCATCTGCTACTTGATTATGAGCTCTTAACACATGTTTGTAGACAACTTTCCCAAGCAGGTTGACATTATCGTTAATTCTTTGCTTTATTTTATTCAAAGCTTGATTTTTGAAATCTCTTCCAGCTTCCATTGCCGCTATTATAATAGCAAAATCTCCAATAATGATTGGATCTTTTGCCTGAAGCTTTGTGAGGATGTTGGTGCCCATAAGCAAACCATAAGCCTCTGCCCTGTTGTTTGATAGAGTCCCCAACCCCCATTCAAACGTGGAAACTTTTTCACCTTGCTGATCGAGGACAAATCCACCCACCCCAACTCTTCCGGGGTTGTTCTTTGAGGCTCCATCAAAGAAGAGGATGTAGCTTCTTTGGTTTTTGATCCACCCCTCTATTTCCCTTTCATTGCCTCAGAGCTTCCAATTTGCCTGTTTGTTTCCAACATTCTTTGGTATATGGTTCCTAACTAGGCCATCCATGGGAATCTTTTTGTACCAATCCTTTTCTACTTGTGTCCAGCTGGTTTGATCCAGGGGTGGCATACCTTTAGAGCTGATCATTTCCGCAATTTGGGCCCAAGTTTTGGATAGAATAGTCCCTAAGCTTGGTTTTTTGCCCTTGAAGATGCACTTGTTTCTTGCCAACCAGATGTGCCAGCAAAGTGTGGAGGGGAGACACTTCCAAACACTCATGATGGCAGCCTTGTTTCGCTTGGCATAAGGGTAGCTATGAGTCCAGTTCTTGTGTAAAGGAGATAGCTGCTCAATTGACTCAATATTCAAGTCAAGGGGGCTGATAACTTGCTTCCAACACTGTCTAGCTATGGCACAGTTCAAGAAGAGGTGTTGGGTACTCTCTTCTTCTTCTTGGCAAAGAACACACATAGAAGGCCCATGAATGCCTTTTTTCCTCAAATTCTCAGCTGTAAGAATCCTCCCTTTCAGCAGGGTCCAGGCGAAAAACTTGATTTTAGGAAGGCAAGCATTCTTCCACACAACTGGCCAAAGGCTCCAATTATCATAGTTGTTATGATTACGGAGGAAGTTGTAACCAAATTTGACAGTGTAAATTCCTCCGCTAGGATCCCAAATATAACTGTCCATACTCTTTTTGTTTATTGGAGCTGAGCCATATAGCAGAGCCTTCAACTCTTCCCACTGATCAGAGAGGCGATTTGGTAGAAGAGGCTTTTTCCAAGCAATCCATATATTTTGGTCCCACTTCGAGATGGAGAATAAGGAAGATATACCTTTCTCCTCCAACCAATCATGGAGATCTCTCAGATTGTGGTTTCCTTTTAAAGGCGCTGACCCCATAATTCGATCATTCCAAATGGAAGTGTTTTCTCCGTTTCCAGGATTTCTTGAGAATTGATCTTTGATGTGGGGAATGGTTTTTTTTAATAAGCCTCTAGATTTGGGTACAAGGACGGTCCAAAATAAACTCAATAATCAGCTAGGACTTCTACCCGTTGAGATATTTAATGGCCAAGGCTTCTCCCAACCACTAATCCTGCCCATTTAGTATGCGCCAGATTAGCTTGATACCAAGAGCTTTGTTTGTTATGTTTGGGAGGCAGATGGAGATACCATATTTGAAGGGAAGAGTCACTTGATCCCACCAAACCAAATTGAAATTTTTGGAGTCCTGTCTCCCTCTTGCCAAAGGAAGCCTTTGATTATAAGCTCCATTTGCTTATGAATGCTAGCTGGAGCCAAACTTAAGGAAAACTGATAAATTGGCAAAGCTGAAAGGAGAGCTTTGATTAAAATGGTTCTACCAACCAATTTTAACCACATCATCCCCCAGCTTTGGATTTTCCCTCTCACTTTCTCGATTTGTTTATTCCAGGTCTCTGTCTTGATCCCTTGTTTGGCCAACGCTAACCCCAAATAAATGAAGTGACTCCATTTTTGCTGAACTAGGATTTACAGTTTTTGAGATATCCTTTGCATGATATTGTTTGGCACATTCCAAGTGTATATTCTACATTTTTTATTGTTCAAAAGGCCTCTAGAGGCAGCTAGGAAGTCATCTAACACCTTTTTGAACCTTCTAGCAATGATACGCGAGGCGCTCTCAATCAAGAGAGTATCGTCTGTGAAGAGAGAGTGGTTAATTTCTTTAATCCCTTGAGCAATTCTGACACCAGTATTCTCCCTTCTGATTCTCTGATTCTCCAGCTGTATGCTAAGAATTTCTGCCATAATGATATAAAGAAATGGGGAGAGCGGGCATCCCTGTCTGAAACCTCTATCGCTGCGAAAGCATCTACTGGGCCTTCCATTAATCAAAGTTGCAATCCATGGGTTGGAGATGCACACTTCAATGATCCTAATAAACTTGGCTAAAATGCCAAACTTTTGAAGAGCTGCAATAATAAAGCGATGGCAAACACGGTCAAAAGCATTAGCCATATCCAACTTTATAACCATACCCCTTTCATTATTTTGGATGCTACTGTGGAGGCTTCTTGAATGAGGATCACATTGTCAGTTATTTGCCTTTTTGGGACAAAGCCCCCTTGGTTTTCCGAGATGATACAAGGGAGGAATTTTTTTAGTCGGTTTGCCAAAATCTTAGTGATGATTTTATATGAGGAGTTACATAGTGAAATTGGCCTGAATCTATCCAAGGAGATAGGATTTGGCTCTTTGGGGATGAGGGCCAAGTGAGGAGTTTTCGTGTTTTCCCCCACTTTGTGTTTTTTGAAGACATTCTTAATCATTCGAACCAGATCTTTTTTAATTGTCTCCCAATGGCTCTTGTAGAAAGCGATATTGAATCTATCGCGGCCTGGAGCTTTTTCTGGGTGCATGCTCCAAATGGCCTCCCTTATTTCATCCGCTGTTACCTCCTTCTCAAGCTCACTGTTTTGTTGTTCACTAACCTTGCTACTAATGTGCTGAAGAAAATCAGCGCTTTCCATTTTCTACTCCCCAGTTGTGAGGAGGTTTTTAAAATGGTTATACATTGCCTCTTTTATTTCTTCTCTTCCCTTAATTTCCTAGCCCTCCAATTGGATTTTGTCAATTTGGTTGCCCGCTCGTCGAATCTTGAGGTTGTTGTGGAAAAAAGCAGTGTTCTTGTCCCCTGCTTGGATCCAAAGACATTTGATTTTTACCTCAATTCCTCCTCTTCATTTCTATTTTGCTTGTAGAGGGCCACAAACATTTCTATTTCTTGGGCTTTGTCTTGTTCAGTAGCTTGCTGACTTTCTTTTTCTTTGCTCCACTTTTCCAGCTTTTCTTGCAACTCTGATTTTTTTCTTGTCCTTGAGAGCTTCTTCTCTGGCCCACGTTTTTATTTTTTCTCTCACAATTTTGAGCTTGGTTTCCCATACATACTGTGGGGAGCCCAACATCTCTGCATTCCAACTCTCTTTTATTATATTCCTGAAGCTATCCTTGTTGTCCCAAATTTTTCTATACTTGAATGGGATCGGACCTTGATTTTCCCACTTGTCCAGGATGAGCACAACCGGCTTATGATCGGATGCCGAGGCATGCATGATTTTGCTCTTGATGGACGAGAAACTTGCTGTTATATCCTCCTGAATCAAGATTTTGTCAAGCCTTTCCTTTATGTTATGAACACCCATTCTTTTGTTGCTCCATGTGAATTTTTCGTTGCTAGGATGGATATCGAGCAACTTATGTTCAACAATAATATCCTTCAAGGCTGCTCTTGACGAATTACCAAAGCATCTACCTCCCAGCTTTTCCTTTATGTTCCGTATCAGGTTTAGATCCCCTCCCATGACTAGATTATCTATTTGAACATCTTGTACCTCTTCTTTTAATGACTCCTAGCATAATGCTTTGTCTCTATAGTGATTTGGTGATTAGATGTTGATGACCGTATATTTGACGTTTGTGCTTTTCTTTGTTAAATCTGTCATGACCCAATTGCTGTTGAGTTTTTGGCTGATAATTTTCCAGTTACATTTATTCCACAATGTACCAATGCCTCTTGAGGCCTCGTTGGAGTCTATGGCTATTCCTTCATAATTTTTTTGTGTTGCTATCAAGTTTTGAAACTCTTGGTTACTGATTTTGGTCTCTTGGATCATTATTATATCCGGTTGTTCTTGCTTTATTAGATCTCTTATTGCGTTGAGTTTTAAAGCAGAACCCAACCCCTTGCTGTTCCAAGAGACCAAGATCATTATTTACTTGGTTTATGGTGGTTCCCAACCTTGTCCTTCTACTGCGTTTTCTCCCCACTTCCTTTCTGTTTGCCAAGGAAAGTGTCCATTGGTTGTTGAGTGCCAATAGCCATATCTTTTACTGTGGCCTCATCTTTAAGTTCCTTGTTGGATTTCCTCCCGGCTTTTTTTGGCTGTTCTAGAGCATTGGTAGTTTCTTTGACTTTATTTCTAGTGAGGATTCTATCAATGGAAGGGGGGGAGGCGAGAAGCTGAGGGGTGGGGATGAGGCACTGACAGTAGCATTGGGCTGGGGAGGGGAACGAGGAGATGGGGGATCTTCCTCCAGGAGTTCAAAGGGATTAGATGACGATTCTACTGGAGGAGCAGGATTAATGGGGCTTTAGAGGAAGTAGCAGTATTTCCATGGGTTTGAGTGGGGTTCTGAGTAGCTTGTTTATTACTAGTTTTCTTCCTTTTCACTTGTTCCCAATTGTTTTCTTGGACTTTTGCATTCTCAACCGTCTCCACATCCTTTAGTTTGCTACACCTATTTGCAAAATGACCATACTCATGACATACCTTGCATTTGAAGGGGATTTTCTCGTAGTCCAGCTGTTGGATGTGCGTCCATTGATCCACCTTGAGTTTGATTGCCTCCGGAAGCCCTTTTCCCAGATCTACTTCCACGCAGATCTTGGCACAAGCATGCATGTTGTCTTTTGGTTCACATCTATCAATATACTTGCCTACCGCGTTCCCTATAGCTTTGACTGACTCATCCCCCCAACAGTGAAGAGGAAGATGCGGCAGCCTAACCCAGACCGGCACTGCGTTTGGGATGTCCATCTCAGGGTCAAAGTCCGGAGACCACCTATTCAGATACAAGCCTCTCGAGTCCATGAAGTATGGTCCATTCCTGAAAATAAGGTTCCTATCTTCTTTAGATTCAAATAAAAATGTATAGTATCCCCTTCCACAGAACCTAATGGCGATTTTCCCTTGTATGTTGGCACTCCAGTTTCTCTCCACCCATTTCTGTACTACTCTAGGGGAGGGCCACAGACTTGTAAACTGCCCAACCAGTTCCCGTTCGACCAGAGAAATAGTTGTTTTTCATGGGAGATTCGTGGGTAAGGATATCTCAGGAATGTCATCTAGCTTTTTGACGAATTTGCTTGCAACTGGCCTAGCTTTTGGGGCTCCATGATCTGCTTTTAAGGAAGCAAAAGCTGCTTCATGATTGGATTCTTCATTCGAAGGAGGAGAGCTGTCCACCGACAGGTGTGACATTGGGTAGAGGGATGCTCAGCAGCAGAAGGCTGCCAAGCCCAGTGGCAAAGCGCAGAGATCAACCCGATAAGATCAAGCCAAAGGGATGCCAGAGGGAAGGGAGGAAGCCCAGAAACAGCAGGCTACTAGGCAGGGCAGCGGCAAGAGGCAACGTGGGAGGTAGAGGCTAGGTCACAAGCACCCAAAAAAAAAATTATTACTATACCATACTTTATTACATTTAAAAAAACATAATTTATTTACAATAAAAATATTTTTTATATATATTTTATTTCAATTTATATTTTATTTAACGTATATATATATATATATATATATATATATATTTCAAATAAATCTCAATTAAAAATAGGAGTTGTCTATAATGTGACTTTTTGGGGATTCCGGTGACGGAATCCGGCGGAAGAAATTGAGGTTAAATCTTGATTTGTTGCAGTTAAAATGGTTTTTTAACTGCATATTCGGATTCAGCACCCTGAAAAACCCCTGGGACGCTTTGATTGTGCAGAAACTAGCTATCAAACTTGCGATTCCAATAAATTGTTGCCGGATTTTGACCGGAAAAACCCACCGAAAAGCTTCCAAAAAGTCTCATTATAGACAACTGCTTAAAAATATACCATCCAATTATTATTAAATTTTTTTATCGGGCAAATATCAAATCCTTACCATTTACATATACTTAAATTTAATTTGAAATCAAATCCCTACCATCTATTTATTTATAACTAAATGGAATACTCTATAATGCCAATTTTTGGGAGATGGATGTGACATTGCTATGGAAGATGGTCATAGATAACATGATAAAAATTACCGACTATCTTGATTTTCCGGCAGCTCCTTTTTCTCTGCTAGGATCGTTTGGATCTCTGAGGTCTGACAACAAACAGCGAACAGAAGCCGCTGCCACTGTCCTGCTAAGATGACTCAATTAAAGCACTGAATGAATGAAACATACCGTGTGGGGCACACTCATATTTGAGCGCGCCCAACAAAGCATTATTTCAAATTTGAAAATTGAGAGAGCTCAACAAAGCATTACATGAATGCCCATGTCGGGGAAGTTGGCTTCTTGGTGTGTTTCTTCTGGCTGCTACTAGACGATTACACCTTCAGTGTTTTCTAAATGTATACTAAATTTCTACAATATTATAGTTATTTTGTTGTTGCTCTTGCATTGATTGATTGTTGTTTTTTATGTAGGGTTAAACACTCAAGAAATGATACAGGAGGAAAGTTTTGCAATAACAGCGCCCAGCAGGGAGATGGTACTGGTGCATCAGACTCAAGCTTTTCAACGTAGTGAATGGTGCCATGGAGCCAACGTGTTGTGTGCTCGATTATTTTTTGCATATTCGGTTTCGTCGAAAGGACTTATCTACCTCCCTGGCGGCAACGATGAGCATGGCAACATTGTAGCTACTACAGAAGTTTACAATGTGGAAGAAGACGTGGACAATATTGCCTTCCATGACTCAGAACTGTGAAGAATATAGAGTTTTCATGGGGATAAAAATTATGGTAATAAGTGGAACCAACAGGGATGGATGCATCCTGCAACATACAGAAGTGCGAAAGTTTTTGATGCGGAGACGGGTACTTGGAACACGTTGGAAGACATGGGGACGTCTATTGCTTTCGTCGAGGGCCGTTTTTCCATTTATCTCCTCTGTTGCCCAGTGGTGAGATCAGATTTTTGTGAGTGGTATTAATGGTGATCCTATCTCTTACTTATTTCAACCGTCAATTAGGCAGTGAATTGCAATTGAGAACGTGGAAGGCTTTGCGGGTTGTGATAATAAGGTGCCGCAACGTTGGAGATTTGATGATTCTCTTTAAAATATTTTATTTTTAGCATCTTCAATATTCTTAATGCAGCTCATAGTTCAGTGATTCTGCTTCAGAAATGAATCGTGCGTGGATGTATAAATTTTATTGTTTCTTATTTGTAGTCCCTTCTTAGCATTTACGAATTTGAACACATTATTTTCTATTGAGTGGTTTGTTTTAGATGAAATAATATAGTTTTAATAGTTTTAATTGCCCTAAACATTTATGTTTTATTTTTCTTTCATATGAAGTGGTTAATATAATATCAAATGAGAGATCTTTCTGTTTGGAGTGCCATTGAAAATGTGCATTCAATTCTTTTTTGATATCTAGCTGAATCGGCCATGGCAGTGGTATTGTACTAGCTTTACAGCGGCCATTATCCCGCAAGAGGAGACTTGCACCCATGACGTGCACAGGGGCACAAACGACTTAGCAAACCGTTAGCTGACCACTCGACCAAACCCCTGCGAGCTAAAAATGTGCATTCAATTTTGCTAATGGTTGTGACAATTAAATTTTTTTTTTTAATAATTTTTTTTTACTTTTTTATTTATTTTTTTACTATGAATTTTTAATAGATTTTACCATTTTATTTGTTTTGTTATGATTTTTTAATAGATTTTATCATATTAGAATATTTGTGATGAATTGATAATTTACTATTTTTCCGGAGTTTCGTAACTTTAACTTAAAAATAAAGAAATTGTGATGGGATATATAGAGTTAATGAATGAATAAAAAAGTAATTGAGAAAAGTGTTTTAGTATTTTTACTTTATTAATCTCTGTTTGGAGTGCCAATGAATATGTGCATTCATCTCCACTAACTAATAGTTGTGACAATTAAAAGTTTATTTTTAATTATTTTCTTTTATTTTTTATTATTATGATTTTTTAATAGATTCTACCATTTTATTTTATTTTTATGAATTTTTAATAGATTCTACCATATTAAAATATTTGTGATGAATTGATGTTTTATCATTTTTCCAGAGTTTGGTAACTTTAATTTAAAAGGTGTGATGGGATATATAGAGTTAATGAATGAATAGAATAGTAGTTGAGAAAAGTGAAACAATGTTTTAGTATTTTTACTTTAGTAATTTCAGTTTGGAGTGCCAGTGAAAATGTGCATTCATCACTACTAACTAATCGTTGTGATAATTAAAAGTTTATTTTTAATTTTTTTCATTTTCATTTTCATTTTAATTTTTTATTATTATGAATTTTTAATAATTTCTACTATTTTTCATTTTTTGTTATGAATTTTTAATAAATTTTACCATATTAGAATATTTGTGTTATTCATCACTACATAGTTATATTTGAAATTGGACATAAAACTTAGGTTATATATATATATATATATATATATATATATCCTACTAATACTTTATAAAAAATAATAATGACACTTAAAGTCCACATTACTTGTAAATGTTATGTCACATTCCTTGATCATTTTCAACATTTACAATAAACTAATTTATATATTTTACATGGCTTGAACTACAATATAAATTGGATTTCTTCTTTCAAAAGCAAAATCTCTCCTGGCATCCCGCTCTACAAAGGATTAGCACATGTTGGCAATAGAATTTTTATGGTTGAGGTTCTAAGCTTTTTAGTTGTAAATTAAAATATCATTAATTTTTTTGCAAGCATCTAAAATTAATTATATTTTCCTCATATTTTCATAGCAATTATTTGACATGTTCCCATGGTAATAAATCATTAAAACTTAGTCTCCTACCAAGAGAAATATATGAAAATTGGATGGAAATAGCTCCTTGAATACTCAAAATTATAGAAAGAATCGTAGAAGTCCATAGACACCTCAAATTGTAACCCATGAGACGCCTCAAAGTGTAACCCATGAGACACCTCACATTATCAAAAATAATAAAAAATATAAAAATTAATTAATTATAACTTTATTTTAAATTATTTTAATATTATCAATAATTGCTCCATGGGGCACTCTACAACCCAGTATGGGGAGATGTGTGTTAAATTTCCATAAGGAAATCTATATTATCTTTAATCAAATAATGTTACAAATAAATATATGAAGTGTTGTTTCAAGATAGGGAAACTATCTTGGACACACAATCACTTGGTTGAGAGAATATCTCAACCACACACCAATCTAGGAAACAACTCCTAACTAATAGGAACAGACTCCTTTACATAGCAAGAATCACAACTGAGACAAGTAGGAATTACATTTTCCAACAAACCCCCTTAATGACTACTTGTCTCGATATCAATCTGCAAAGTCTAGTTGTGGTCAAACATAACAAGAGAATATATCGATGTCCATATAAAGGAACAACCATCCACCGGAATGCATGGGTGCCCAATCGCTACAACCGCCAGTTTAGTAGGATGTCCTTTGCATACATGGTTTTGTTAGCCATTATAATTGCACACATGTACCTATACTTGTAAAACCCCCTCCAACATCATCATCATGGGTTTTATCGGATTACCCATAACCATGCTCTGGGTTTTATCGGATAACCCTCAACCATACCACCAAGACTCTCAATCTAGCCACCAAGGCTCTGGACTGCCACCAAGGCTAAACTCAACACGAAGGCTCAACACAACCACCAAGGCTCAACTCAGCCATGAAGGCTCAACACAGCCACGAAGGCTCAAATCAGCCATGAAGGCTCTAACACAACCACAAAGGCTCAACTCAGCCACCAGGGGCCTCAGATCTTCCACTAAGGCACTCTAGCCACTATGGGCCACAAATCTGCCACTAAGGGACTCTAGCCATTAAGGCTCACAAGAGACTTGACTCAACTAGAACCAAGGTTTTCTTGGCTCACCCACAACCATGCCAAGGTTTTTGTCGACTGACCCTAAACCATTCCTATAGGAATCCTTGTTCACTTCATTCTTACACATGGTTTTTGGCTTACCACAAACCAACACAACAAAATGGTTTCCGGCTAACCAAAAACCTTCAATTACAAAGTGGTTTTAAGATTACCATGAACTTTATGGGGATACACATGCCTCATCAGGCTTACATTTCACACTCCAACTCTTGGAGTTACCAGGTAAATACTTTGCAAAGACCACTGCAAAACATCCTAGACTTGCTTACAATTAATATGTGTGACTCACAATAATAATGAGTCTGGTTTATTTCAACATATACTCCTTTACCTTATTTGTGCATCTATTGCGGCATCAACCAACTTATTCTAGAATAATACTTAAAACCTTCATCTTGAATTTTTCTAACTTCAATTAGCAATTGCTAGGGTGATAAATTCTAACTAATTGCATTTACATGTTGAGTTGATCAGGCTCAACATGTTTCACTTAAAAAACTCAAAATTTAAGAACACTAGTATGCAACATTATGGAAAAGTTGGTTTCTTGATCTTCACCCATGTAGAATGAGTTTTCCTCTTTAATCCTTCAACTCTCATAAGTTACTTCTGAAACTATGGGTTGTCATGTAGTGGGAGCACCAGATGTTATAGTATTGAATTTGAAAAATTACAGGTTACTTGTAACAGCAATGGCCCATCCATAGGGAACTGAATCATGACCAACAAGGATCTTCAATATACAATTCTGAAAAACAATGAGAGAACGAGCAAACCCTCTTGAGAAAAAAAAATGGTGCCACAGGGTGCTGCCTACTACCTATGGAATCACAACACTGCCTTGTTGATCCTTGTAGTAAATAGAACTCAGCTCAATATAAAGCTGTAATTGCCATGGTTTATTCTCCTCAATTGTGGGGTTTCGCATCAGCAGCCACACCAGCTCCATGATGAGATCAAAAAAATTAGAGAAAGGACTATCCAACACCATCCCAACAATTGATGGATCCTCTACTCCATACAGAAAGCTTTTCATAGAATAATTTTAGTTGGTATATACGGTCATCATGTATTGAATTATGTGGCCCAATATTGTCCCTTTCTGAGAGCTCATATTGATATCATCTCTGACAATCCCATCCCTAAAGCCTTTCTCTCCTCTTTTTAGCTCTTCCAGTAATCGAAAATTTCTTGGAACAATAACAATTGAGTGGTTGGCCATCAGAACCAATCTGATCTAAAAATTTGATAGTGGTGAAGACCCTCCATTCTACGCTCCTTCTCCCACTCCACGGAAAAATGTTGCTCCTACTAATGGCTCGATCGACTCATTGGTTTGACGTTGGCCCCTGAATTACTATTCTTATGCACTGTTGCTAAACCTCTGCTCTTCTCCCACTGGAGCTCCACCATTTCCGTGTCCATGTCGAGTGACTTTTGTCTAGACAATCTCTGTCGCTGCTAAAAAAAAACCATAGTCTGCATAGAAATTAATAAATTACTTCCAGCACTTCAATTTTCTTCTCCACGCCATGCCATTAAAATCCCTAACAGGTTTTGTCTTCACTCCTCCAATGAACACACAAATTCAACCCATCAAAGCGGATCAGGAGCCCTTTGACATTGTGGATGTGTAGCGAGACACCATGGATGGAAACACAAAAGGTCCCATGCATAAAGGTGGTCAAAGGAGGTCATAGTAGCCTACTCCCTCGGATCTAGAACCTCACCAGTCACCAAACCATTTTGAGAAGAAACCACGTCACGAAAATAAGCAGTGCACATAGGATTGACCTCATGGATTGTGTACTACCGTATCATCATACACCGTTGAGCTTGGCAGGCCATATCTAATGGCTCGTTTTCTGCAACTCTTTTATCACACAAGTGGAATGATCAAAAGAACAATATTGCTACTAACACGTTCACTTCCATCGATCTCGTAGGATGGCTTCCTTCACAACTTAAACCGTAGCTCTTTCTACATTCAGCAGGTCAGTCCATAATTCTCCAGCTGAAGCAGATCTCAGGGGTGAATCTCCATAACCACCGATGCCCTGGCCAATAGACAAAGCGTGATGGACAAATAAAAATTCACAAAACTTGTATTTCCCTCGGGCCAGGACGGGGGAAGGACCAGGCCCTCACAGGCTCTGATACCATGTTAAATTTCCATAAGGAAATCTATATTATCTTTAATCAAAGAATGTTACAAATAAATATATGAAGTGTTGTTTCAAGAGAGGGAAATTATCTTGGACACACAATCACTTGGTTGAGAGAATATCTCAACCACACACTGATCTAAGAAACAACTCCTAACTAATAGGAACAGAGTACTTTACATGGCAAAAATCACAACAGCGACAAGTAGAAATTACATTTTATGAATTTTTAATAGATTCTACCATTTTATTTTTTGGTTATGAATTTTTCATAGAATCTACCATATTAGAATATTTGTGTTATTCATCACTACATAGTTATATTTGAAATTTGACATAAATTTTAGGTTTTACTCATATATATATATATATATATATATATATATATATATATATATATATCTATAGGTAACAATAATAATATGACATTTAAAGTCCACATTGCTTGTAAATGCTATGTCACATTCCTTGATCATTTTTCAACATTTACAATAAACTAATTTATATCTTTTACATGGCCTGAACTACAATATAAATTGGATTTCTTCTTTCCAAAGAGAAATCCCTTGGGGCATCCCACACTACAAAGGATTAACACATGTTGGCAATATAATTTTTATAGTTGGGACTCTAAGTTTTTTAGTGGTAAATTAAAGTATCATTAATTTTTTTTTTCAATCTTCTAAAATTAATTATATTTTCCTTATAATTTCATAGCAATTACTTGAGATGTTTCCATGGTAATAAATCATTAAAACTTAGTCTCATACCAATAGAAATTTATGAAAATTGAATGGAAATAGCTCCTTGAATACTCAAAATTATAAAAATTATCTTAACCGTCCATAGACATCTCAAAGTGTACCCCATGAGACACCTCACATTATCAAAAATAATGAAAATTATAAAAATTAATTAAATTATAATTTTATTTTAAATTATTTTAATATTATTAATAATTGCTCAATAAGGCTCTCTACAACCCAATATGGGGAGATTTGTAGGGTTAGATGTTAGATGTGTGGGAGTTAAATATGCGATTTTTTTTTAAATGTAAAGTTCATAAATATATTTGGTCAAATTACATAAACAAAAAGGTTTGAGTAAATAAGTAAATATAAATTTAAAATTAATAATTAATAATTAAAGTAAATTGAGATAAAACAATAAATTTCAAAACTCATAGTTTTCCCCATGGTATTCTTCTCTAATTATTAAATTATATTAAAATTTTAAAATTAAAAAAAAAAATTAACAAAATAAATTAATAATTAATAATTAATAATTAAAATAAAAATGAGATAAAATAGTAAATTTATGGGTGGAGGTTTGTCTCCAGGTTTTCACAACTCATGGTTTTGCTTGTGATATTCTTCTCTAATGTAGCCTATTCAAATTTCTCTCAGCTAATGTGAGACATTAATTGCAATAAAAGTTTTTATCTAGAGCAAAGTTTTTATCTTTGTTACATTGTCTTCAAAGATTGTTTTTTTCTAGGTTGTTTTGTATGACAATAAACCATGGATAGTTAAGACAGAGGTATATATTTTTATTGCTTTTTATAGAGCTTATTAGGTTTTATGGTTTACAAACGAGGTTGGACTAGTGAGATTATATGTTTCAAACCATCAATATCCATACTCTAGATGTATAAGTGTCGAGAGCGATCTAAGTGCTCGAATGGATTAGATCTCTGGAGGTGAAAACATGTCCTCAAATTTTGCACTCAAATAAGATGTTTGCACTGCGAAAAAATAGATCCCTCTTGGCTACAAAGTTAAGTTGGATCTAGGCTAATATTATTAATTCTATAAAGTATTATTATATGAGTTTAACATATATATTTTTAACAAACATCTAATATTCTTAACCATGGAGATCTACTCCCCTTTACCATGGATATTCAATAAATAAACTTTGTTACAATACTATCCGCCATGGTTTACTAACACTAAATACCCAAAAATTTATAATTCATTGATGCGGGAGCATAGGACTTAGAGGGGAAAAATCTTCCAAATTATTCCAAAAATCCAAAAAAAAATCTACAGGCAAGGGAGTGGGATCCTTTAGCCTGCAATTTCTATGCTTTCTTAGTTAAAAATAGAATAAATTCTAGCAATAAATCATGCTATTTGTAACAGAGCTTTTCAAGCTTTAAATCATCCTGTAAAGCATGCTTTTCTTTGTATCGGATAAGGACCGAGAGGGCCTATCCTTAGTTATAAATAAAGAGGTAGCAAAGCTCTCAGACGGAGGAGAGAGGAGAGGGGGCGAGCGCCTTAGCATTATTTTAAAGAAAGAAAAATATTCTCTCTGCGTCTTTTATTAATGACTCTGGAATATGCATGTATGGATTAGTGGATAGTGTCAACGGTGGTGAATGGTTACTATTTCCTCACGCTGCAATTGCTGTATGTTAATCGTTGAATTCATTTCCCTTTCATTTATTGTTATACAGGCTTGATTTTATAATTGCGCATACGTCTCTGGTTGTCATAAGAACTTTGCAATTTCCATTAAGTGGTAGTAGTGGATAACTGTAAGTTATTAACCATCGTGGTTCCAAGATTACATCGGCGTAGGAAGATTCTTTAAACTGTTAGTTGTGTGCTCGGGTTACAAAGTATTCCGGTTCAAAGGGAGCACAACGTGACAAAGGGCCGAGTTCTGCATCAGGAGCCGAGATAATATAAACTGCGACACATATATATCGCTAGGTCTGTCGTTTCGGAGGTGGGAAGTTATTACTTGAGTCAACCAACGAATAGCGGAACCACCGATTTATTAAAGGCTCTTATAAGTGTATCGGGCCCGTTAATTCGAAGGGAAAAAGATTATTAGTTGAGCGATTGCGACTTATATATATATCGACCCAAAGCTAGCATAAAGGGTGGAGACATATAACCATCGCAGTGCGATATATATACGAGCCTTTGTCAATGGTAACGCCCAGCCTATAATCATCGCCGATGCGATCTCGCATCAGGCTAAGGAGCTAAGGGAGGACATAACTGTTATATATAATTATGTGTGCGTAAGCGGTTTTAGTTTATGTGGATTGCTTGCGATAGTGGGAATATGGGAGCTGAGGTGTAAATGCTGTATAACGTGGTATATATATATATATATATATATATATATATATATATATATATATATATATATATATCTATATATATATATATATATATATATATATATATAGTGTTGCATAAGTCTGTCCATTAGATATCACTTTTAAGACGTCACTAAAAAGCCATTGTTTTTTAATAAAGCACAGTAGTGGATTTTAAAAAAAAGAAATGAAATATCAGTTTAATGACTGATGTGCCCAGAGCAGAGGAAAGGGAAGTTGATCGAGATATAGAAGAGCTTGCTGGCAGATTAGGGAGATTGTCTCTAACGCCTGCACCCTCGCCATCATTAGTGGTATCAGAGCCATTAACTGACATTGAATTGAATCTCAGGAGCAGGAGAAGGATGGCTTTCAGAGTTGGAAGAGGATGAGGATGTGGTGGAAGAGGACGATCTGCTGCAAATGTTAAACTAATGGCAACCGTAGAAGAGCTGCGAGCTAGAGTGGATGCGTTAACTTCAGATAGAAATATAGATGATGGAGACATCAGTGAGCCCAAAATTGAAGTTGCTGAAGAGGAGGAAGCTGTACATGTTACTCCTAAGATGAGGTTCTTTCAGTCAGTGTTAAAATCCACAGCCAGGCCATGGAACCAATTAGTACCGGTATACCAAGGAGGACTGAATCCAGAAGAATTGGTCGACTGGATTAACAGCATGGAGAAATTCTTCGATTATGAGGAAACAAAAGATGAGAAGAAAGTAAAGTTTGTTGTCACCAAGTTAAAAGGCCATGCAGCACTCTGGTGGGATGGTGTGCAGGCAGAAAGGAAGAGACTCAGTAAGCAGCCAATCAAGAACTCGATCCGAATGGTAGCAAAGTTAAGAGGTAAGTTCTTGCCAAGTAATTATCAGCAAATGTTGTTTAGACAGATGCAAAATCTTAGACAGAAAGCTTTAACAGTAAAATAATATACAGAAGAGTTTTATAAAGTGAGCATAAGAGCTGGAGAAGCCCAAGACACAGTTGAGAAGGTGGCTAGATATATGAATGGCCTCATGATGGACATTCAGGATGAGATAAGTCTGCTGTCCCCTAAAACAGTAGAGGAACCTTATCAGATAGCGCTGAAAGCTGAGGAAAAACTCATGAGGAAGCAGTCTGCCAGAGGGAGAGGGACTTTCAGAGGAAAAGGAAATCAAGGTGGTAGAGGAGGATCTACAGCACCTAAAGAAGGAGCTAGCAGTAGCTCAACCCAGCATGCACCCACAGGAGGTGATGCAAGAGGCAGAGGGAGTTTTTCTAGAGGAAGAGGAGGCAGAGAAATAAGATGTTACAGATGTAACAAGCTGGGACATAGAGCTTTTGAGTGTCCAGAGAATGCAGACACAAAGCAGAGGAATGCAATTGTTGCTCCAGCTGAGGGAGAAATGCCAGTGGCAGCAGTAGCAGAGGAAGAAAATACACTAGAAAGAGGAGAATTTTTGGTAGTTAATAAAGTCTTGCTTAAGCAAGGAAAGGAGATGACTGAACCGCCACAAAGGAAGACTTTATTCAGGACAGTGTGCAAAGTCCAAGGGAAATGTTGCCAGATGATCATTGATAGTGGCAGCACTGATAATTTGGTCTCTACAGAAGTAGTGGAGAAATTGAAGCTGAAGATAAGGAAGCATCCAACACCTTATAGAGTGTCATGGTTGCAAAAGGGACATCAACTGTTGATAAGTGAACAGTGTGAAGTGGAATTTCAAGTGGGCAAGTACAAAGATGAAATTGTTTGTGATGTGATGCCTATGGATGTATGTCACATATTGCTTGGAAGGCCTTGGCAATATGACAGAGGAGCCATACATGATGGGAAGAGAAACACCTACAAGTTTGGAAAGGATGGTATCAATCATACATTGTTGCCTCTGCAAGAAGAAGATGAGCCGGGACAGAAGACTAATTCAAAACCCCTGTTACTTGGAAAAAAGGAATACCTGGAGTAGATGATAAGTATACAGTTGAGTCATGAAGAGGAGATCATTGATGATTTCTTGAGTTATTGGATAAATCCAGACCACCTGAATAATGTAGCTGATACTTTTGATGTGGTTACAGGGGCTGAGGAGGATGTGCAATCTTGTGAAGCTGCTACAGCACAAGAGGAAGTTCTTATGGATGCAGAAGAAGTAGATCAGTCTGTAGCACGGATAAGTGAAGCAACAATTGAGACTGTTGAACTCTGTGATTTTCAAACTGACAGTTTGTGTGTGAATGCAGGGACTATAAGTGATGATGAAATGCTGCAACAATGCCATAGAGAAATTGCATTGTTGGAATACTTGTTGAAGAATCCAAAGTATGACAGGGAGATTGCAAATGAAAGAGTTTAGTACAGTGGACAAGAGCAAGAAGGCATCATTAGAACAGATGGTGTGGAAGAAAGACTAATGGACAGTCTTATGAATTTTGCTAAGAATTCGAATCAGCATGCTGATATGCTGACAGAGGAGAAGGAGAAAACAGAGCAACCATTTGAATTATTGCCAAAAGGAGATAAGGCACAACAGCCTTATGTTTTTAATTTTAACAAGTGTTTTGTGAGTGCAGGTGATGAAGAAGACAATCCATCACTTGGAATTGTCTCGAGGGAAGAAGAACTATTGCAAAAAGAAGATAAGACAGTCATGTCTCATATGCAGAAACTTGTTTCTATGGGTGACAATAAAGATTTGGCTTGCCTAAATAGCCAAGAGAAGACTGGTATGCAGAATTTTGGAGCTACTACAATGTTAGAAGATGAGGTTACAGTGTTTGGAGGACTTGATTTGATTGAGAAAATCAATCAATATGATGATGGACAATTACTGAATAATTTCGAAGAGGAAGAAGAAGGTGGTGAGCCAAAGAATGTTGCAGAGGGTCAGGAAGTTTGGGAGGAAACAACATCTATGGCGGCAGTGGCAGCAACATCTATGGCAGCAACGACAACAGCATCTATGGTGGCAATGATAGCAACATCAATGGCGGCAACATCCATAGTGACAGCTAGAGCAACATATGGGATGACATTTATAGTGTCGGTTGAGACAACATTGATAGCAGCAGAAGAGGCACTGAAGCCTTATGGTTTTTATTCTAAAAATTGTTCTGTGAATGCAGGTATTTTCACCGGTGCTGAGGAACATTTGACTAAGTTGAGCAGTCAAATGAAGGGAAAAGAAGTTCTCTGTTCCAGAAGACAAGAGGGTGTGGATGATCGGGTGGTAGTCAGAATAGAGGCCAACATAGAAGCAAGAAATTAGCAAGTGACAGTACAGATAGAGAGAGTAAAAACTGAGCAAGCTGTCTTAACTCAGCAGACAGCAAGAAATCAACAGCTGGGAGATTTATTGGACCAAGAAATTGAAAGCATCAGAAAACTAATGATGACAGTATCCCAGAAGAGGTCAACAACAGTAAAACAAAGGAGAAGCAGCAAAAGAAAGATAGCAGAAGATTATGAAGGCTTAGTCAGTGCGGCGATGCAGCATAAAGTGTGGAGACCTGGAGAAGAACAACAAACAGAAGCAGTGACAAGTGGAAAATGGCAGCACAAGATATGGGATCCAGGGAAACATAGATCTGAACACATGATCAGGAGATCATGAAATTTTTCTACCTTGGGAGTCTGATGCGGGAGCATAGGACTCAGAGGGGAAAAATCTTCCAAATTATTCCAAAAATCCAAAAAAAAATCTACAGGCAAGGGAGTGGGATCCTTTAGCCTGCAATTTCTATGCTTTTTTAGTTAAAAATAGAATAAATTCTAGCAATAAATCATGCTATTTGTAACAGAGCTTTTCAAGCTTTAAATCATCCTGTAAAGCATGCTTTTCTTTGTATCAGATAAGAACCGAGAGGCCCTATCCTTAGTTATAAATAAAGAGGCAGCAAAGCTCTCAGATGGAGGAGAGAGGAGAGGGGGCGAGCGCCTTAGCATTATTTTAAAGAAAGAAAACTATTCTCTCTGCGTCTCTTATTAATGACTCTGTAATATGCATGTATGGATTAGTGGATAGTGTCAACGGTGGTGAATGGTTACTATTTCCTCACGCTGCAATTGCTGTATGTTAATCGTTGAATTCATTTCCCTTTCGTTTATTGTTTATACAGGCTTGATTTTATAATTGCGCATACGTCTCTCGTTGTCATAAGAACTTTGCGATTTTGATTAAGTGGAAGTAGTGGATAACTGTAAGTTATTAACCATCGTGGTTCCAAGATTACATCGGCGTAGGAAGATTCTTTAAACTGTTAGTTGTGTGCTCGGGTTACAAAGTATTCTGGTTCGAAGGGAGCACAGCGTGACAAAGGGCCGAGTTCTGCATCAGGAGCCGAGATAATATAAACTGCGACACATATATATCGCAAGGTCCGTCGTTTCGGAGGTGGGAAGTTATTACTTGAGTCAACCAACGAATAGCAGAACCACTGATTTATTAAAGGCTCTTATAAGTGTATCGGGCCCGTTAATTCGAAGGGAAAAAGATTATTAGTTGAGCGATTGCGACTTATATATATATCGACCCAAAGCTAGCATAAAGGGCGGAGACATATAACCATCGCAGTGCAATATATATACGAGCCTTTGTCAATGGTAACGCCCAGCCTATAATCATCGCCAATGTGATCTCGCATCAGGCCAAGGAGCTAAGGGAGAACATAACTGTTATATATAATTATGTGTGCGTAAGCGGTTTTAGTTTATGTGGATTGCTTGCGATAGTGGGAATATGGGAGCTGAGGTGTAAATGCTGTATAACGTGGCATATATATATATATATATATATATATATATATATAGTGTTGCGTAAGTCCGTCCATTAGATATCGCTTTTAAGACGTCACTAAAAAGCCACTGTTTGTTAATAAAGCACAGTAGTGGATTTTGAAAAAAAGAAATGAAATATCAGTTTAATGACTGATGTGCCCAGAGCAGAGGAAAGGGAAGTTGATCGAGATATAGAAGAGCTTGCTGGCAGATTAGGGAGATTGTCTCTAACGCCTACACCCTCGCCATCATTCATGTTCATATAGCATATGCTCATATCACATTTTTTCAGTTAATCAATTTAATTAAAAATAAAAAAATAACATAATATTATCAATTAAATTTAATTAAAAGAACTATATATAATTAATAAAACTAAAATTAAAAAAAAAAAAAAAACTCAAAGGCATGTTGTTAATATAACTATATATAATTAATAAAACTAAAATTAAAAAAACTCAAAATACAAATAAACTAATATTTTACTTCAGTTGGGTTATATATATATGTATGAGATAATTAGCCTTACAGTTTTTAAATAATATATTTTCAGCTTATAACCATTTATTTATAGTTAATTATATAAATAAACATTATTAGTATGGAAATAAACTTTCGATAAAAAGTAAATTCAATTACTTAAAATAAAGTTACTATGATAAAATTAAATTTAATCACTTAAAATAAAGTTACTATGTCAGATTTAAAAGAGCGCTTTCCTATAGTTTTATATCACTAAGGAAGTTTGGGAAACGGACGATCACAAACATAATATTTAAGTTTGTGAATTGTTTTTATTTTTATGATTTTCCAAATATCATGTTCCAAATTTTATAATTAAATGATATATTTAGGGAATAAAAGGATATGTTCAAATGATGTAACTATTGTATTTGGGAATATTTTTTTATTTCTTCTAAATTTATTAAGTATTTTAAAACTTGATATTAAGTATTTTGAAATTTAAATGTAAAAGTATTATATATAAACCATTAGTGTGTATATATTATTGTTATTTTTTATATTTATAAATATGTAAATGGTTTTTTTACTTATATTTTTTTTAATAGGTGTTAATAGATTAATTTTAAATATGGATAAAGAAAAATATATCAAAGTTTTTTTTAGTTATTTATTTCTAAGAATTGTTGAGTAAAATATATAAATTTAGAATCTACATAATTATATATTTCTATGAATATTAAGATGTAGTAATTATAAGAAAAAATAGTTGTGTTAGCATATAATTTTATATTATGTAATATAATCGTCTTCTTAAACTAAAACATAAACATCTTGCAAGTAATAGGTTCTTTCACATGTACACCCTCTCTTATATCCATGGAATGTGCCATAACATAATTATATATTGTACTATCAATTAGTGAATAATGTCCATGGTTTAACTTTCTAGTTAAATAATGTTCTTTATCAACCATAAAATAAAATTTTAATGTTAATTCCCAAGCCTAACCAACTGGATACATATGGGTGTCTCTGTCACTTCTAAAAAATGATTACAATAAGCATGGGTTCAATGTTGCACACTTACAACTTAAACAAGACAATATGCCTTTTCCTTTACCTTTAATACTATTGAATTTAAGACATGAGCGGAGAATACTAAGATTCTTAATTGGAATGTAGTTATTACATTTAGTTTATTTACTTTATCTTACGAATTAATAAAGTAAATACCTACATAAAAATAATAATAATAATAATAAAATACATTTATGACTAAAATGAACACCAGAAAGTAATGAAAAAATTATGAAAAGAAATAATGAAGAAATTAAGAACACTAGGTTGGAGACTTATTACACCCTTTAGTTGAAATGAATCTAAAGTATTTCAAATTTGAAAGAATTTTTATTTTTATTTTTATTTTTCAACCGTGAATGATACACTTCATAGGTTTCAAATAAGAGTACATTCACAACACTTATGTTAAGCACGTCGTGCAAGAGGCTAATTGATTGGATTTTTGCAATCATGCCCTACAAAAGGCTAATTAATGAGAATTTTTCTATCAAGACACTTTTGGAGCAAAGGGAATCGAAGTTCCGTGTCAACAAATTATAGATTCTCCATATTGTGGTAACTTATTCTCAATGAATCAAGACATATAGCCTCCACAAAGTATGAATCACCTTGGTAATACCTTTCCCTCCCTAAATTAATCGAGATAGGCATATTGCCTTAAAAATGAGTGAACTTTATTTGTTTTAAAGATTTTGTTTCTTAATTTTTTGAAAGTAAGATTTTTTTCTAGTTTTATACTTCTATATTGTGTAAGATATTTTTCTTCTATGTTATGATGGGTAAAAGAATTTTATATTCATATTTTGGAATACGAGATTTTTATTCATACTTAATGATATATTTTTATATTAAAAAGTGAAATATTTTTCTTCTGAAAGATTGATATATTGATATCATTGGAAATCCTACTGTCACAAGGAAACATGGGCTAACCATTAATCTGGTGAAGCAATATTGTATGAAAAACACTTATACTAGACAAGGTTGCTTCTGCTTCAACTTTTCCCTTTGATTGTGCTCATGAAGATTGAACAAATGTCTAGCTGGTAGTGCCATTTTCATTTTCATTCCGCTTTCACAACACAAAATCAATATCTTTATGTAATGCATTAAGTACATGGAATTTTTTTCATGTAAAATTAACATTAAACTTGGGATAAAAATTATTTAAAGTTCACAAGCCTTATTTCTTGATATATGGATTAAACCATATTATAAGGAGAATTATAATGATTGAATGAACATGAGAGAAGTTCCCATTTTAAGGAAATGACAGTGCAATTAAATACAATTAAGATTATTTAGTCCTTAAAGAGTCACTGCATCTTCCTATTTCTTTTCCATTTATAGGTTCAACATTTGAAACATGCAGTAACCTTCCATAAACCATAAAAAATACCTATCCATGGAAAATAAATTCACATAGCAAGCATTACTGCAGTACACTAGAATTCCATTGGGAGGTGTTGATTTTTCAAGCGTAATGTAGACTAGCCTAATATTTCTGAAATATTGATAATTAATTTTGATATTGATCTTCTTTTATTTCCTTCCTCCTGCAATCATTATTTCCTTCCAAGTGTCAATGTCTGCCCCTCCCAACCTCTGGCTTATCCCTCGCCCTAGGGTTTATCCTTTTACTTAGCATTTCTCTCATTTCATGCTTGATTTGCCTTAGCCTTTTCCCTGTGCCTACAACTAGAAGGTTTGTTCTGTCTTAAACCTGATCACCTCACCGTTATCAGGAAGCCTAAAGTCCATCCCTCTCAGGGTGACCCTGGCCTCCCAAAGCCATTTAGGGCCATCTCTGAGATTTTCTAAGCTGTAGTCATGCGTCCCGCGGCTGCGATACCATTCCCCACGCGACTTCACGACTTTGCAACCTCCGACGGGTTGCGACTTGCGACCACAATCTGTTGTGCGACATGCGACCAGATTTCATGCATCGCGACCTTGCATTTACTACACCACGACCTATGATCTTAGTCGCTCAGTCGCATTCTTGAAATCTGCGACCATGCGACTTGCATTCCCCACGACCTTCCTGTCACCGACTAAGTCTCCTTTTTGTTCTACGGTTTCAATTGATTGTCATGCCATCTCTCTCATCGTGGGACTATGTTTTTGACATGTCAGGTGACATTGAGCTTGAGTGCATATCCATTTCTTCTTTCGAAGACAAAATGGGCCACCCAATGGCTAAAGCTGCTCAAGGCACCTTGGGAAAAGGGGCATGTGAGGCCGATCCAGAAGAACAACCACCTTTCTTCGGAGACACTGCTTGCAACATAAGTAAAACCACCAGGCTCTCCTGGTATACGATCTATGAGGAATTTGCTAAGAAGGATATTCCAGAAACACAGGAAGACTTCCAGGTATATATCAACATCAAGAAGTCAAAATTACATAAAGTAGCGGCACATCCACCAGTATTCCCGTGCATGGAAACCATCGAATGGATCTTGAAGTGTACAAGTACAAATGACTATATGATCAGGGGTCATGATGGGGCACCCATGGCCACCATCTCTTCAGCAGACATCAACACCTACTACAGATTGCCTAAGAAGCAACAAACTTTTAACACCAAGTGGCTCGCTGGGTTCACAACCCCAACGAAAGACATCTTGAGGGATTGGTGGCAAGAACCTGCAAAATTCTGAGTCAGGATAGACCAAGCTTACAAGACAGAGGGGCTACGCAAAGTATATCATTTAATCATTGTGATGATGTGCCGGTTATATGGCAAGCCAGACTGTGATGTCTTTTTTGGCACATGGGTTCCTCTCATGTATGATGTCACCACTCAAGGAACTATTTTTAATTGGGCAAGCATCCTCTCATCGTCTTTGAGGACAAACATAGCCGCTGCCTAAAGCCCACCATTCGAGCAGCCTCTAGAATTTTATATGTCATCATACCTCCTTGATGCTGTCTGTTTGAGGTGCTACTTCGAGCACTGGAGCTGTAATTGGGACACATCAGCAACCCAACCCGTTCACTGCCTCTACAAAGTCTTCTGGGACACAACTTATAGAAGCATGTTGGATGTAATATCCGAAACATTTCTTATCCCATTATACAGCTACTGTTTGGGGAAGAACCACCTTGCATGTCACAGAGATCCATGAAGACCGTGGTCAAAGTAGCTCATTGGTTCCCCATTGATGAAGGAACAATCATCAAAGTGTTCGGTACTCATAAGCTCCTCACGCTCTTCCCAAGTTCATCATGGATAGGACACTTCTGCGAGAGGTCTGTTACCATATGACACAGGGTTTCTCGAAGGTTTTGAACAAAGGAAAGAAGAAACCATGGCCAACTTTTCCTCTCACTATTGGGGCGTATGTGATAGAAAAATTCAAACAAGTAGAAGCAGAAGATGAAGAGCTGGATGGGATCCATTTTGTGACCCTAAATTATCGAACATATGATCCCGCGAAAGTCGTAGCTGCCCATTACTAGAACATGAAATTTAGTTGGTCTTACGCCTACACCAAGAAGGACATCGAGGATGGGATTAGGAATTGGTATAACTCCACAAGGGAAATTAGCCCAAGTGAGCAGTAGGCCATAGAAGATGAGATCCTCGATGATTCACAGGAGGACGTAAGCCTCAGAGAAAGAGTTTCAACTGTGAAGAAACAATGGCACAAAACACCAAAGGGAGTCGAGGAATCAGGGAAGCGCAAAGGAAAAGAGGTTGAAGACCCCCTAAGAGAGAGCGAGGAAGAAGAAGTTACGCTCATACAAAGAAATGCCAAATTGGCAAGGAAGAAGTGAGAGTTAAAGAGGCAAAGAGAACTGGAAAGCAAACAATTTCATGACTCCGGCGACTAGAGCCAAAATGAGAAAAGGAGAAAACAAGAAGAAGAGAAAAGGCGACCGGAAGAAGAAGGGAAAGCACAGGACAAGATAGAGAGTAAAAGATAAGAAGATGAGAAAAGCAAGCAGGAAGAAGAAAAGAAAGCACAGGTTGAGATAGAGAAGAAAAGGGAAGAAGAAGTTTAAAAGCAAAAACAAGCAGAAGAAGCTGAAAAGAGAAAACAAGAGGAACACAAAAGATTAGAACAAGAACTGAAGAACATGGAGGAGGAACTAGAAAGGCAATGGGCACTAGTAGAAGGAGAAAAGAGGTAGCAGGAAGAAGAGCTTAGGATAAACAAGGAAAAGGAAGCTGAGAAAAATGAACAAGGGGAGACAAGAAAAGAAGTCGACTTTGGCTTAGGACAAGGTGAGCTTCCTCCTTTGGATGTACCTCCTGCTACTCCCCTCACTGGTGGACACCTTCCCCTCCGAGAGTTGGGCATCCTAGAAGATCAAGACGAGGAGGTCTTAGATCTAACTAAAATCACATTTGATGAAGTAAACCTCAAAATTATACAGGAGGGGAAGAAATTTTGCAACAGGAACCCAACTGACCCATTGTTAGGAACTATGGCAACGGATATCGTGCCCAATATCACGACAAATCCTCAAATGATCACCTCCATCGGCACAACTTTCGTGGCTATCACAAAACACAATGTAACCAAGATGAGTAAACAAATTGTAGACTTGCAAAATAGGCTATGTGCATCCGAGTAAAGGGCCACCATTGCAGAACAGGAGAAGAAAAGGATGGAGGAGGAAAAAGCGACACTCCACTTATTACACACAAGATCAGCAAAATTCCAAGTGGTAATCGCATCAGAAACAGAGACCCTGGGGGAGACTATGGTAGTAGTGTATCAAGAAATGGAAAAAAATACACCACACTATAACACCCATCATGACCATTAAAACTCACTCAAAAGAGAGGGTTGCCATGCTCAAAGAGGCCATGACCACTTTGCATAGAATACATGAATGGTCTGAAAAGTACTCCAAATCCCCTACAGTGGTCCCCGGGAAAGATAGGATCGCTATGAAAAATACTAGGGTCCAACTTTGTATCAAAGTTTAGTCGAGAGAAAAATTGTACAAAGATGCAGAAAGGGTGTTGGCCTCCTACCGAATGTTGTTCAGCAGTTTGGAATTAGTGATCCAACTACATGGGGCCCCCTCTATAGGAGAGATTGGACAGGTGAAAAATCAGGGGGAGATCAACAATGAAGTGCAGGCATTTGTAGAGAAATAAAGACAAGTAGCCCGTACGGGAGATATGCTGATCACAAGAGAGAATATCAAGCGTTATGTAGTAGAACCAGTGAGGCTCTACACCAAGTTGGGTACCTTGAATAATCATGTGCATGCCAAACGAAACACCCTCCTCCCGGATGCACTTGAGTGCTTACAACGACATGATGAAGGCCAGCCACAGATCTCTCCTATTGCAGCAGAATACAACATATGGCATGCTTACCTGACAGAAAAGCTTGGGCTCAACATTCCAGAACTTTCCATTTGTAGATTAGTCAATTAGGATGGTAGTCCTTTTTGTGACATTGTGTACTGCGGTAGCACATAATTCCTTGTGAATGTGAAAGGCCATGTAAAATTCCAAGAGTCATCTAGTAGATGAAAGATCATGAGGTAGCCCAAGAGTCAAGCGTATATCAAGGGTCACCCTTATCCTATAAATGTAACCTCATGCCTCATTTGCAGGGGCTTTTTGCTGAGGACTATTTTGGAGATACATATATATATTACTTGAGAGAATTGAGGTCCTTCTAATTAATACAAGAGTTGATTGTACGTCTTCACTATTGAATTCTTCAAATTTCTATGTGCTTGTGCCATGAGTATTTTCCTCACTTGACGAATCGAATGTTCCTGCAAGCTATTTGATGTGCGGTCTCCTCACATGCTGTTTCATGCTTCAAATCTAGTTTTTCTACGTATGAATGGTATTTGGCTTACTAACTCTATGCTCGTGCCAGTGAACTATTTCTTTTGGTATTAGCATAATCTGTCTTGACTGCACATTTATGTACGCTTATAAATGGTTGATTGTTGTGAACTGATTTGCAATTGTTAAGCATTATTTATCTAGTATACATAAGTCTTATCTAAAGTCCTGCTAACAATTACTTTATATAAGATTGTGTTGTTTACATTTTGGCTATTCATGGTATATATGGTACATGATATTTTTCAATTATTCTCTTTAGTTTATTAAAGCTCATACATTCGATTAAGTTCATATCCCACCTCCGTCCGAAGCTAGCTCTACAAAACTGAACGACAGTTGGGCCTACATACCTAAAGGGATCTCCAACACACACAGTGCAAGCTCTAGTTGGGAACCCACACCAGAGAGATCCCCTTGACTGTTGGTGTAAAATTCCAGCCCATCAACAGAAGTGTATAATTCACGATTAAAAAACAAAAACAAAAATTCTTTCAGATTTGAAATACTTTAGATTCATTTCACCTAAAGTGTGTAATAAGTCTCCAACCTAGTGTTCTTAATTTCTTCATTATTTATTTTCATAATTTTATTATTACTTTGTGGTGTTCATTTTAGTCATAAATGTATTTTATTATTATTATTATTTTTATGTAAGTATTAATTTTATTGATGCTTTAGATAAAGTAAATAAACTGACTATAATAACTACATTCCAATTAAGAATCTTAGTATTCTCCTAAATTTCACTCATGTCTTAAATTCATTTAGTATTAAAGGCAAGGGCATATTGTTTTGTTTAAGTTGAAAGTGTACCACATTGAACCCATGCTTATTGTAATCATTTTTTACAAGTGACACAGACACCAATATTATTCACTAGTTGATAGTACAATGTATAATTATGTTATGGCACATTCCATGGATATAAGAGGAGATGTACATGTCAAAGAACCTATTACTTGCAAGAGGCTTATTTTTGGTTTGAGAAAACCATTATATTACAGATATAAAATTATATGCTAAAAAAACTATTTTTACTTATAATTATTACATCTTTTTTTTGAACTGAAACGGTTATGAATTTTATTTACGTGGAAAAGAAGAAAGGGGACTTTGCCATGGCAGCCCCGAGTACAAAGTGAGCATCCTTCTCCTTCAGGTTTTGGATTACATCGATTTCCTGGTATATGGAAAGAGATGTTACCATTTACAATGAGCTGCCCTTTCGAGAGAGAGCATCCTTTATTCGCCATTTGATCAGCTTCACCATTCAAGATTCTGAGGATATGGTAGAACTTACAGGTGTTGAAATCTTGCAGCACTCTTTTTAATCTGCCCAGGATTTTGTTTAACACAGCGTTGCTAAAAAGATCTTCCATATTTAATTTCTTTATTAAGATCTCAAAATCTCCAAAAGCTTGCAGCTCTTTTACACCCTGATCTCTTGCTATTTGGCAGGCTTTAAGAAGGCCGTATATTTCAGCTTGGTTGTTGGATTTCTGGCCTAAACTCTAGCAAAAACAATCTTTTAGAGTCCCTTCTGTGGAGTATATGATCCCTCCTGCACCAGCAGTTCTGGGATTTCCTTTTGAGGCCCCGTCGAAGAAGACTGTGGTTATCTTTTTGGATCTCCACCAGATTGAGAAGGTGTCCTCGGGATCTCTTCTGCGCCATTCCGGATTTGCTGTTTGGGGAGTGAGAGAAAATTTTTGAGGAGCAGGCTCTAGGGGATATAGCCATCTCCTTTCTTCAGGGAGGAGAAGAGGGTCCTCTTTATGAAACTACTGTTGGGTTGCTTCCATTAGGAGGGCTTTGGCTTTAGCTGCAACCTGAAGAGGAGGGAGTTGTTGTCCATTAAAGGTTTGTTCATTACGGGCCAACCAAATCTGCCAACAGACAAATTTTGGAATGATTGTCCATACTTTGTTCCAAAAGGATTTAATAGGAATGCTTTGCGGGTATTGCTTGTTCCAATTGGCAAAGAGGTCAACTATAGAACACTGGGGAAAGGGAGGAATCTGTAGTTCGGATAGGATGAGGCCCCATGTTTCCTTCGCATAGTGACAGTCCAAGAATAAGTGTTGAGCTGTTTCTATATTTCTTCTACATAATGCGCACCTGTGAGGCCCAGCTATATTCCTCTTCTCCAGATTGTCACCTGTTAAAATTTTGTTATGCATCAATGTCCAAAAGAAAAAATTTACTTTTGGGAGGGCAAGATTGTCCCATACTCGCTTCCAGAATGCTGTGTTGTGGTTGTTGTTCCTTATTTCCTGAAGGGCTTTGTAGCCGGCTGCAGTAGTGTAAACGCCTGTCTGCCCCCATGCCCAACTATCTTTTATTTTCCGATTTTCAGGCATCTCTTCCTCCATAAGCTCGATTAATGAATTTCTCTGTGCAGATAGCCAGCCAGGAACGTCATGGAGGTCCCACCCGGCCCACTCTCCTCGTTGATCCCATACTGATAGGTCGTGAAGCCTGTTGATTCCTGCGCCCTTCATCCAGTCTCTGAGCTCTGAAATTTCATCAATCTGCTCCAATGGGTCGTGTCCCATGATTCGGTCCCTCCACAGGTCGATACGCTTGCCGTTGCCTGGAATTTTATAGAGCGAATTTTTAAAGAAAGCACTGATTTTACAACATAGAGCCCATACCTGCATACTGTTGGCAGAAGGCTCGAATTGTAGGTTGCTGAGAGACGAGTTCTGAGTGTATTTCGACTGCAGGGTTACACTGGTCGGATGCTTGGGTTCGTTAACCAGTTTCCACAAGAGTTTGCCTCCAAGCGCAAGGTTGACTAAGGATGGGTCGCCAAGGAAAATTTTAAGGATGGAAAATTTTCTTGAAGTTTAAAAACATTGGCGAATCTCACTAATCCCTAATATGCAAACTATAAAATTTGTATTGATATATTTGTAAAATTATTCAAATCTATAATGATTTTATATATAGTCTCTATATAATTTTGGCGATTTTTGAGGTAAAATAATTTTATATTCTAAAATTTGGGCGAATCATATTTTATAAAAATTGGTAATTGGCGAATCTTTTTTTGGAAAAATCAAGGAAAATTAGCCCACTGGGCGAACATTAGCCCCTAAAATTTTCCATGTGGGTCGCGGATCTGGAGGCCTCCTACTGTTGTTGGCCTTTTAACCATGTCCCAATTAACTAGATGCATATTCCTTTCGTTGCCTTTCCCACCTTGCCATAAGAAGTCTCTCAAGAGCTTAGAGGTCTGTTCCATAACATTGTTGGGGGCCAAAAGGAATGCTCCCTAATAGACTGGAAGCGTAGATAAAAGAGACTTAATTAAAATAACTTTACCTCCTTCAGAAAGCCAGAAGCCGCCCCATGCTGCTATTTATGATTTAATTTTGCAAATGATGTTTGACCAGAGTGACCTTCTATTGGGCCCATTTGTGATGGGAAGACCTAGATATTTGAATCGGTCCCATCGACTATGGCCTCTGAACCCCAGGGCATTCGAAATTCCTATTAGCTCTTGATTATCAATATTCCAGGTGTAGATTTCGCTCTTGTTTTTGTTGACCTGTGCTCCTGAGACTCTGCAATAACTTTTGAGAACTGAGTCGAAGCCTTTGGAAATTCTGAGTGAGGCGCCTCCAAGAAGAAGAGAATCGTCTACAAAGAGTGCATGGTTCAAGGGATCAACACCATGGGAGGGTTTAAGTCCAGGAAGGGTACCAGCAGATCTTTCAGCTGTAAGCTTCCTACTAAGAGAGTCAGCCATTAATATGCACAGGAAGGGGGAAAGAGGGCACCCCTGCCTGATGCCTCTCTGTGCTTGAAAGAAATTGGAAGGGCGACCATTGACTAAAGGGGCAATCCAGGGATTTCCAATACAGGCTTTTATGAGCTGGACAAAGTGAGGCGAGAAGCCAAAAGTAAGAAGAACTTTAAGGAGAAAAGAGTGATTAACTCTATCGAACGTGTTTGCCATATCTAACTTTATCACCATACCTTTCTCCTTTCTCTGCTTGCTGGTGTGGATTGTCTCCTGGACCTGGATAACATTATCAAGGATATGCCTTCCTTCCACAAATCCTCCCTGAGGACTGGAGATCAATCTTTTTAGCAGGGGCTTGATCCTATTTGCAAGGAGTTTAGCCATAATATTATATGATGCATTGCATAGCGATATAGGTATGAATCTTGTGAAATTTTTCGGGTTAGACTCTTTGGGGATTAAGGCTAAATAAGTGGAGTTGGTGCCCCCACCAATATTTGCTTTTCTCATGAAGCCTTTAATCATTTTTTGAAGATCTGCTTTGATGATGTTTCAGCATACTTCATAGAAGTGAATTGTGAAGCCGTCTGGACCAGGGGCTTTATCAGGTTCCATGGACCAGATGACTTTGATTATTTCTTCCTCCGTGACCTCACTGATGAGGTCGGCATTATCTTCAGGTCTAATCAGTTGGGGAATGTTAGAGAGGAAACCTGTTGTCTCCTCCTCACAGTCTTGAGGTTCCTCGCTGTATAATTTCCTGAAGTGGCTGTCTGCGGCCTCTTTAACTTGGGTGAAACCCTGTCTAACTTGGCCATCTACTGTTTTTATTTCTGAGATGTGGTTCCTGGACAATCGAGCTCTACATTGTCTGTGGAAGAAGGAGGTGTTCCGACCGATCCCCTGATTTTAACCACAAGCTTCTAGATTTGATTCTCCAGTATTCTTCTTCTTTTCTTAAGGCTCGTTATGTTGAGAATTGGGCCTTTGTTTCTTGCTCCAGCAGCTCTGTTGTGATCTCTTTACTTTCCATGTTATCTTTCAGATTCTCCAAAGTGTGCACTGCTTCTTTTCTTGTATTGATTGGATTGGGAGCTGGTTTTCTTATCCAGTCCTTCAACGCATACTTTGCAGCCTTGAGTTTTTGCTCCCAAACGTAGCTTGCAGATCCTGAGATAGGTTTGGTCCAAGATGCTTTCACAATGTCGATGAATCCTTCTCTATCAATCCATTGAGGATTAAAGCGAAAAGGGAGGGGCCCCAGATTTTCTTCATCTTCTAGGAGGAGCTGAATCGGCTTGTGATCTGAGGTGAGCTTGGGCAGAATTTTAGTCTTGATAATTTTTTTATTCATCATGATCGAACTTTGAACCAAAAATCGGTCCAGGCGAGCAGCTATGTGATCCGACCCAGTTCTATTGTTAGATCAAGTGAAAAGGCCGCGCACTGGGGTAAAGTCTATTAAATCCCATTGCTGTGAGAGCTCTTCGACAAAAGCCAGCATTGGATCTCTGCTGTTGGATCTACCCCTTTTCTCATTTGTTTTCAGAACTATGTTGAGGTCGCCTGCTATGATAATGTTAACTGGATTATGCTGTTCAAGGAAAGCTGAAAGGGAGTTCCAGCAATCTCGTTTTTCGGAGTATGTGACAGGAACATATAGATTAAACAAGGAGATGGACAACTTACTTGTGCAGTGTAACAGCTCCGTGAAGATCCAGTGCTGGGTTTCATGGGACTTTTTTAGCTGAAATAAGTCTTCGGTCCAGAGAGTTGCCAGCCCTCCAGAGGTTCCTCTTGAACTAACTACTTTTCCTGCACTTTTCTTCCATTTTGTTTTGCTGATATCTAGAAGAGCACCCCCTTCTATATTCGTCTCTTGGAGCATTGGGATATCTGAGGGTTCTATTTTCAGAAGGTCCATGACTGCTTCGGATTTGGATGCATTCCCCAGCCCTCTGCAATTCCAAGAGGCGAGCTTCATCATTTACTTAAGGAAGTGAGTGTGGCCTCCCTTGGAAGGCCCGGGTCTAGTGTTTCTTCCCATTGTCATTTCTATGGTGGCCTGACTACCTTGGACTTTAAGTCGCTCAGCCTCCTCTTCCCTTAACTCTTTGCGTGATTTCCTGCCTGCTCTTTTAGAAGGTCGCTCAAAGGTTTCGTCCTCTGAGGAACCTGAGCTTTCTTCTGCCTTTTTTCTTGTTACGTCAGCATATGATGGGCTGGGTGGGCTTCGTTGCTCAGGTTTAACCTGTGGAACTTCTTCGCCCTCTTTGATGGGGGATGGGTTTGCTGTGTGCTCCATATTTTCCTGAGTTGAAGTAGAAGGGTCACTCTGTGTATTTCCTGCGCCTATTTGGGTTACTTCCTTTTCTTGAATGGGCTTGAAACCGCTTGGGGCTCCGGTTGAGCTGCCTTTGCCATTTCCTTTTCTTTGTCGGGTGGTTTTTTAGACTACAGTCCACTGGTCTTCATTTATTTTGTCTGCCTGCTCCTCGATCTTTTTCTTGCAGTTCTTTGCAAAATGACCGTTTTCATGGTAGTATCTGCACTTAAATGGGATATGTTCGTAATCCAGCTCCTGAACATGGGTCCACCCGGCCACCGAGAGCTTTATTGCTTCAGGCAAACCCTCCTCTAGATCAACTTCGACGTAGATTCGGGCGCATGAGTATTGATCTTTCTTTACTGCTTGATCTATATACTTCCCTAACACATTGCCGATGATCTGAAGAGTTTTTTGGTTCCAACAGTGTAGAGGCAGATGGGGGAGTCGCACCCATACTGGAACTGCTGAGGGGATGTCCTGTGAGGGGTCGAAATCCGGGGACCATTTGTTTAGATACAACCCCTGCTGTCCCATAAAATAGGGGCCATTTCTAAAGATTAGGCTTCTGTCTTCCGAGCTCTCGAAGACGAACACATAGAATCCTTTGCCTATGAAGTAGCTTTTGACCCCTTCTTTGATCAAGGGAGCCTAGTTTCTTTGTGTCCAGTCCTCCACTGACTTGGGGGATGGCCAGAGCCCCGTAAACTGGCCTATCAACCCTTTCTCAGCTAGATTCATGGCAGCTTTGCAGATTTCTTCTTCGGGTAGAGCAACCATTGGGATGGAATCAAGCTTCTTGATGAATTTCTGCTGGCTTGCTGTGGGAGGGCGTTTCGCGCTGGCAGCGACCATGGCTTTGAACACCGCAATCTCCGGAGGTAGGGAATGGGGGGGGGGGGGGCAGAGCCCCCGCTGGGCTCCATGAAGGGCACTGCAGGGCCTTGCGAAAGATCCGCAGCCGCAAGCCTGGCAGGCAAACGCTCAAGAGATGAAGGATCCGCTACAATCCGTCAGGCACACAAGAGGTTGAATGCTCCAGCAGAGAGCCCGTTAGCCAAGGCTGGCCGGCGGCCAGAACCAGCTGCAGGGGCGGCTAGGTCTCAGAGTGCAGAAAAAATCTTGAAACATACTTTATAATTATTACATCTTAATATTCTTAGAGATCTGTAATTATGTAGATTCTAAATTTATATATTTTATTGAACAATTCTTAAAGATGAATAACCAAAAAAAATCTTGATGTAGTTTTCTTTATCCACTTTTAAAATTAATCTATCAAAAACCTTTAGAAAAAATATAACTAAAAAACCATTTACATATTTATAAATATAAAAAATAACAATAATATATACACACTTTTACATTTAAATTTCAAAATACTTAATATCAAATTTTAAAATACTCAATATAAAATAAATTTATATATATATCTATATATATATTCCCAAATACAATAGTTACCTCCTTTTTAACATATCTTTTATTCACTCAATATATCATTTAATTATAAATTTGGAGCATGGTATTTGGAAAATTATAAAAATAAAAACAATTCACAGACTTAAATATTATGTTTTCAATGTATGTTCCCCTAACTTATAAGAAAGTGCTCCTTCAAATTTGACTGTGACTTTATTTTAAGTAATTGATTTTTTTTTATTTTTTTTAATTATGAAAAGTTTATTTCCATAATAATAATGTTTATTTATATAATTAAATGGTTATAAAAGGAAAATATATTATTTAAAAATTTAAAGCTAATTATGATATATATAGGCATGCGAAAAGAAAGGCCTACGGAAGTAAAATATTAGTTTATTTGAACTGTGAGTTTTTTTAGTTTTAGTTTTAAAAAAATCTTGATGTAGTTTTCTTTATCCACTTTTAAAATTAATCTATCAAAAACTTTTAGAAAAAATATAACTAAAAAACCATTTACATATTTATAAATATAAAAAATAACAATAATATATACACATTTTTACATTTAAATTTCAAAATACTTAATATCAAATTTTAAAATACTCAATATAAAATAAATTTATATATATCTATATATATATATATTCCCAAATACAATAGTTACCTCCTTTAAATATATCTTTTATTCACTCAATATATCATTTAATTATAAATTTGGAGCATGGTATTTGGAAAATTATAAAAATAAAAACAATTCACAAACTTAAATATTATGTTTTTAATGTATGTTCCCTAACTTATAAGAAAGTGCTCCTTCAAATTTGACATAGTGACTTTATTTTAAGTAATTGATTTTTTTTTTATTTTTTTTTAATTATGAAAAGTTTATTTCCATATTAATAATGTTTATTTATATAATTTAATGGTTATAAGAGGAAAATATATTATTTAAAAATTGTAAAGCTAATTATGATATATATAGGCATGCGAAAAGAAAGGCCTATAGCCCAACGGAAGTAAAATATTAGTTTATTTGAACTGTGAGTTTTTTTAGTTTTAGTTTTATTAATTATATATAGTTATTTTAATAAGAGGGCTATAATTCAATGGAAGTAAAATATTAGTTTATTTGTATTTTGATTTTTTTTAATTTTAGTATTATTAATTATATATATAGTTATTTTAATATTAAATTTAATTGATAATAAAGGTAGATTTTTATAATTGTATATGGTGTTTTTTTTGCTATTTTGAAATCTGGTTTTTAAGATTTTAATTTTATTATTAATTATTATTGAGTAAATAGTATCTATTTAGTTTTGATATAATATTTTAAAATATTCTTAATCATATTTATAGATCAAAGATTGAGATTTATCTTCAAAGTAGTTATGCTCTTTCTTCAATTTTAATTAAATTGATTAATTGAAAAGATGTGATATGAGCATGTGCTATATGGACATGAATTACAATTTTTTGGGCATTTAGTGTTAGTAAACCATGGCGGATAGTATTGTAGCAAAGCTTATTTATTGAATATCCATGGTAAAGGGGAGTAGATCTCCATAGTTAATAATATTAGATGTTTGTTAAAAATATATATGTTAAACTCATATAATAATACTTTATAGAATTAAGGATAGTGTTGTAGCAGAACTTATTTATTGAATATCCATGGTAATGGGGAGTAGATCTCCATAGTTAATAATATTAGATGTTTGTTAAAAATATATATGTTAAACTCATATAATAATACTTTATAGAATTAATAATATTAGCCTAGATCCAACTTAACTTTGTAGCCAAGAGAGATCTAATTTGTCGTGGTGAAAACCTTTTATTTGAGTGCAAAATTTGAGGAAAGGTTTTCACCTTGAGAGATCTAATCCCTCTCGACACTTAATACATCCAGAGTTAAGATGGATCTAGGATGGTTTGAAACATATAAGCTCACTAGTTCGCTCTGTTTGTAAACCACAAAACCTAATAAGCTCTATAAAAACCAATAAAAATATACACATTTGTCTTAACTATCCCTGGTTTAATATCATACAAAACAACCTAGAAAAGCATAATCTTTGAAGTCAATGTAACAAAGTGAAAAAGTTCCCAAGATTTAACTTTGCTCTAGATAAAAACTTTTATTGCAATTAATGTTGCTAAGAGCACCTTTGAATAGCCTACATTAGAGAAGAATATCATAGGGAAAACCGTGAGTTGTGAAAACTTGGAGCTCATAAACCTCCATCCATAAATTTACTATTTTATCTCAAATTTATTTTAATTATTAATTATTAATTTCTTTTGTTTCCTAATTATTATTTTTTTAAGTTTTTATCTAATTTAATAATTAGAGAAGAATACCATGGTAAAAACCATTAGTTTTGAAATTTATTGTTTTATCTCAATTTATTTTAACTATTAATTTTTAATTTTTAAATTTATATTTATTTATTTACTTAAAACTTTTTTAATGTAATTTGACCAAATTTATTTGTGAGCCTTACATTTAAAAAATATTCACATATTTAACTCCCACTGTAATGCTTCCCGTCGGATGTAAAAAAAATGACATTTAATCATAGTAAAATAGTAAAACAGTAAATATTTTATTTTTGGTTTATATTTGATACAGTCCTCAATTTTGAGGGCATTCTTATGGAATTGCAGTGCTATTAATTGTTTCATTATATGAACTTTTAAATCAAGCTTGAGGCATTTATTTAAATCGTCTTTGGAGCTGCGTTTATGCTGGCAACTTTTCCCGGTTATCAAATTTCGGCAGTATTTGCTCCTTCTCTATGGCTTGGTCATTATTGCCCCATCCACTTGGTGCCTTGAGCGTGCATCCTGCCGGCATGCTTATATTACAGTGGCACTGGTTTAAATCTCCAGCTAGCTATGCTGATGTGGATACTTAATTCGCTTGGTACTTTCCTCCGTCCTGTCATACACGGCACGAGCAACCCGTTATGGCAGCTCCCCTCCTGGATTTCTACGCCATTTTCAACGGTGGAGATTAGGGCTCTCGAATCAACGATCTGTATCATTCCAGGTATGGGAAATACTGTTTGAGGGTTTCAATGCGGCATTCGAACCCTTTCGGGCTCATTCTGAGGGTGGTTTCCGGCTCCTACAGGTCTCTGGCGATTTGCTTTTTCCCCACAGCTCAGACTTCCCAAACAGGTCAGTTCCTGGCGGGTTCGAAGAATTCTGCCTACCGACAGTGGTCATGGTAACCTGCGCTCCCTTTTCCTTGGGTAATTGCTGTCTTGGTTACAAATTTTCATTAATATTCTTGCTCTTACTAAGTTTTGGGTGACTCCTCTGTCACAGGTGCTAGGCTATGGTATCATGACCAGCAACCAGGTGGGCGACCGGCACAGACTCCATCGCTCAAATTTCTTTCCGGGTAAGAGGCACCTGTCACAATAGATTTAAGGGGTAGAAGAATGAATCCGGAAGAAGGACCGAGCTGGTTTCCTTCTTGGCAAGCTTGCCCGAGTTATGTTTAAATCGTGGAGTCTTACTAGTTGTTTTTATTTTTATTTTTGTATAAAGCTGCAAGCCCACTCTTGTTTCTCTATAATGTATTTAGTTCTACTCAGAACAGTTCTGGCGACAGAGCCCTAGCTGGGTTGCGCCTATTATCAGACTTCTAAATGTGTATTTTGTTACAGAACCGAGGGTTATTCCCATTGTGGCTATTCACATAATGCTATAGTTTTATGACTGATATTTATTCCTCCTTTGTCAGGATAATAAATTGTATTTTATCTCCACAGTAATGTTTTATCATTAAATGGTTATGAAGATAGTTTGGTTTCTATATATAATCTTGGTCTCTATATATAATCTTGGTCTGAGTATTGGCACTCCTGTAATTAGCTGTGGAAATGATTAAGTGCTTTACCTGTTTCGTAGACTCCCTTGCAAGGTTTCGATACTTGGAACTATTTCCAGGGTTTGTTTGTTGATATCTGTTTTGTTGAATGAAGGCTACCGGTTATAATTTGGAAACCCTCTCTGGAAAACCCTACCGTACTCACACAGGTTACGACCTTTCATTTACAGAGTTATTCCACGACTATTCCGAATGTCTATTACAGTCTGAGATATATTTGTTGCATGGACGCTAGTCCTTACTAGCCACATTAACTCTGAGGTTTGTTCCACTTTCGTATTGTCCTTTTCCTGAGGCTACACCAGTAAAGAAAGAGGCCTTACGGCAATCTTTCAGGAGTTTAGCCCTGCATATGCATGCATTTACTTGCTCTTATCATTATGTTGTTTCCTAATCTGTAAAGACTATGAGAATTTATATATATATATATATATATATCTATATATATATATATATATATATATATATATATATATATATATATATATATATATATATATATATATATATATATATATATATATATACATATACATTATTTTCGGCTTAACTCCAGATGCTTTTCTATATTTTACATATGGCCATGTTTATTCAATTGTTGCCTATATTAATTCAGAATTCTTTCCTAAATACAAATTACAATCCTCTGTTTACCAAAGACATTAGAGTTTAGCGAATGTAACAATGTAAACCAAATCTGTTAATTCCTCAGTTATTTCATACCTGAACATAGGGCAAACCTCCTTAATGCGCTTGTCAACCTCCCGACCTTAGGAGGGTCCTCCTCGACCTTCCACCCCCAAGCACTCCTGCAAGACCCTTGTTGTCTGCAAGACTTCTGGCATTGCCAGACCTGCACTATCTGGTCACTACCAGACGTAGCGGTTCCAAGAAGACTTATGCTTCCCAAATATGCGCTATCTGGTCATTACCAGACTTAGCGTTCTCTGCCAGGATACAACTCACTGAGCCTCGCTATCTGGTCATTACCAGACTTAGCGTTGTTTTTTCCATCTTCTGGCTCACGGCCTCCACTATCTGGTCTTCACCAGACGTAGTGTGTGTTTTTTTCTTTTCTTTTTCCTCCCCCTACGAGAGTCTCAACCGTTTCCAGAAGGTAGTTAGGTTTTTTTATTCCCTTTTTTGACAACTGTCATATTTTAATTTTAATCCTCCTCTCATGAGGAGGCACTACAACCATTGTCAAACTGTTTTCTTTCAACAACAATTAGGAGCAAAAAAACAACAATTTAACAACAAAAAAAATTTAAACAGTATCAACAATAATAATTCCTCAATTTCACGAAACATAACCATAGTCAAACAGTTAAATTTTCTGCCTTTAATTTAAAACACTATCGCTTTACTAGGGGCATCACATCTCCCCCTCTTAAAGTTCAACATCATTCCGATGTTGTTCACCCGTAAATATCGGGATAAGCTTCCTTCATGCTCTGCTCATCCTCCCCGGTGGCCTCATCTAGCCCGAAGTGCTGCCATTGCACTTTAACCTGGGTGATGGCTCGTTTCCGCAGCACGACCCTTCTCCTATCTAGTATGCTCACTGGCTCGACCAGAAATTCTCCTTTCGGTTCCACCTGAATCACACAATATTTCGATCAGTCTCTTCCTTAGCGACCAATTTTAATTTGTGCTACTTAAGACATATTCTTACCTGAATGTCTTGCCAACTAATTATGTGCTTAGGGTCATAGACATATTTCTTTAATACTTACACATGGAAGACGTTATGGACCCGGATGTGGCTGGGCAGGGCTAGCTGATAAGCCACCGGCCCAACCCTTGCTAAAATTTGGAAGGGTCCACAAAAGCGGGGTGCCAATTTGGCGCAACCGCTCCATTGTAAGGTACTTTTCTTTGCCCGAATTCTTACATATACATGCTCTCCTACCTGATATTCTTTAAAGTTCCTCTTTCGGTCTGCAAATTTTTTTTTTCTATCTTGGGCTACCTTTAAGTTGGCCCGCACTCTCTTAACCATTGCTTCCATCTCTTTTAACATCTCAGGACCCAACATGAGTCTGTCTTCCTGTCCACCCGAACTGGATGGTGTACGGCATTTTCATCCGTAAAGTACTTTGAATGGGCTCATCTTTAAGGACACATGATATCCATTATTATATGCAAACTCCACCAGATGCAAATACTCTTCCCACCGGGTCGGTTGCTGCATCACATACGACCTCAGCATATCTTCCACCACTTGGTTCACCCGTTCAGTCTGCCCGTCGGTCTGCGGATGATATGTGGTGCTAAAATTTAGTTGAGTTCCTAAACCTTCAAACAAAGTCCTCTAGAAGGCCGATGTGAACTTAACATCGCAGTCAGATATTATAGTTTTAGGTAAACCATGGAGCTTAAATATATTCTGCATAAAGATATTTGCAATTTGTGCCGCGCGGTAAGTAGACTGTACCGGTATGAAGTGGGCTGATTTGCTGAGTTTGTCCACCACGACCATGATGGAATCATTATTCCTCTTGGATTTAGGTAACCCCGTGATAAAGTCCATAGTAATGATCTCCCACTTCCATTCTGGTATGGGTAATGGCTGTAGCAGCCCCGCAGGGTGCTGATGTTCGGCCTTAACCTGTTGACATTCTATGCATCGTGCCAGATATTCTGTTACATCCCTCTTCATGCCTGGCCAATAATATTCCTTCCGAAGCGAGGTGATGAGCTTTTGATAACCCGGGTGTCCTGCATAAGGACTTTTATGATATTCATCTAAAATCTTTTTCTTGATGTCATCTTGATTGGGTACATATATTCTTTTTCTGTAGTATAAGATGCCTGCTACATTCAGCTCATAACCTTGTTGCATTATGTGGCTGGTCAAGTTCTGCACTTGTTGTTTCTTTTGTTGATAAATTTGATCTTGCTCAGTAGCCCCTTCAATTTCTTCGCTGAGGGTAGACCGTCCTTCACTAAAGGCAATTTCATAGAGACAGTGCACCTTTCGACTTAGAGCATCAGCCACCCGATTTTCTTTTCCTTTCAGGTGTTTGATCTCGAAATCGAATCCGCTCAAGAAGTCCACCCACTGAGCTTGCCTAGCGTTTAAAGTTGGTTGGTTAAAATAGCTAGTCAGGCTGTGGTGGTCTGTCATCAATAAGAATTTCCTCCCTACTAGATAATGGCGCCACATTTTTAATGCATGCACAGCAGCAGTTAGTTCCAGATCATAAGCAGAATACTTCTGCTCATGCTCTTTCAATTTTCTAGATTCGTAGGCGATCACTTTCCCTTCTTGCATCAATACCCCTCCTACACCTTCCTTACTTGCATATGTGCAGACCACGTAATCCTTTTCCGGGTCTATTATGCTCAACACCGTGCAGTTGTGAGTAGATGTTTGAGCTGTTCAAAGCTCCGTTGACATTCTGCAGTCCATTTAAATATTTTTCCTTTTTTTTGTAAATAAGTGATAGGGTAAGAAACCCTTGAAAATCCTTCCACAAACCACCTATAATATCCTGCCAGCCCCATGAAAGACCTTATATCCGCCACATCTTTTGGTATTCGCCATTCCATTATGGTTCTTATCTTTTCGGGGTCCACCGCAATGCCCTCTTTGGTGATGATATGTCCCAAATACTGGATCTGCTCCTTATAGAAATCACATTTGCTAAACTTAGCGTACAGCTGATGCTCTCGTAGCGTTTGTAATATGAGTCTGAGGTGCTCCTCATGCTCTTTAACATTCTAGGAATATATTAGTATATCATCAATAAAAATTAATACGAACTTATCCAAGTACCAATGAAATACACTATTCATCAAGCACATAAATGTCGCAGGTGCATTGGTCAGCTCGAAAGGCAGTACCACAAACTCATAGTGTCTGTAACGGGTTCGAAAAGCGGTTTTGGCTATGTCCTCCTCCTTAATTCTGATTTGGTGGTACCCGGATCTCAAATCGATTTTTGAAAATATCGTCGCCCCTTTCACCTGATCAAACAGTTCATCGATACGTGGTAGTGGGTATTTATTTTTAACTGTCAGTTTATTCAGCTGTCGATAATCTATGCACATACGGAGAGTTCCATCCTTCTTCCTGACAAACAGTACAGGGGCTCCCCAGGGTGATACGCTGGGGCGGATGTACTTCTTGTCCAACAGCTCTTGCAGTTGCATCTTTAATTCTGTCAATTCCGGCACACTCATCCGGTATGGTGCTCGGGACACTGGGGCTGCACCAGGTACCAGCTCTATGGTAAAGTCCAAATCTCTTTTAGGTGGCAGCCCTGGTATTTCTTCGGGAAACACATTTGCAAATTCTTGCACCACTGGTATGCTTTCCAAAGTATCAACTTTATCTTTTGAATTGGCATAACCCACTTGAATTTCATATACTTGACACTTTTTCCTGATGCATTTAGCCAATTGTGAGGCGGTAATTGGCCGGATCTGCACTGGCTTCGGAATACCCTGAATTTCCTGTTTGTTTCCCAGTTCGTCCTGGTAAGAAATTGTCTTTGTTTTGCAATTTATTATGGACCACCATTTTTCTAGCCAGTCCATTCCGATCAGCACATCATATGATCCGAGAGGAAGTACGTTCAATTCTGCCGTCACTGTCTGACCTGCTATCTTCAGTGGGCAGTTGCTGACCTTGGCCAGCACTCGCCTTTTTGCCCCGGTAGCGAGCTGAACTAGCCATGGACTTTTAAACTTAACAGATTGCAAATTACAGTTTTCCACAACCTTGGGACTAACATAACTTAATGTAGCTCCTGGGTCAACTAAAACAGAAACAGTTCGATCAAAAATCTTACCTTCGAACTCTACCATCGTCGGCTGGTAATCAGCTTGACGGTCCTCGAGGGCAGCATTTATTCTTGGTATGGACCGAGCCACGTCTCCCACTGTAGATGCTTCATAAACCTAGGACACTTGATCATTACCCTTTCGATGAGGGCAGTTCTTAATATAGTGTGGCCCGCCACACCCCCAACACTGTACTGGTGGCCTAGCTGTCCCCTCGTTATCAGCTCTGCCCGATTGCTCGCTATATCTGGATTCGTTAGGTGGCTTTAATTTGAGCTGATTTTTGGGCTGGTTCCTATTGTTGGGCCCCTTGGAAAATCCCTTACTGAAACTGCCACGAGCTCCCTTGACACCCATAGTCGTTCTGCTGCCCTTTTTATCTGTCCAACGCTTCCCAAAATTTTCTCCCTTTTGTTTATTCTGCTGATAGCAAATTCTAGCTTTCCGTATCGCTTCATCCATGGTCTTTGGGTTATCAAATTCGATTCTTTCCCTCATTGTCTGGGGTAGACTGCTAACAAACCGCTGCACTTTTGCCTTTTCCTCCTGAATATACGGTACATAGTGGAGCAGAGATGTAAATTTAGTAATAAATTCATCCATGGTCTGCTGCCCAAGCCGTAGATCATGAAATTCCCTTGCCTTTTCATCATAGAAATCTTCTGTCAAATATTTTTCTTTAAAGTATCTTTGAAAAGTTTCCCAAGTTATATCCTTCCCACTCACTCCCCGCACTATCTTGACTTCCTCCCACCATAATGTAGCTTTACCTTGCAGCTGGAAAATAGCCAGCCATGCCTTAAGATTGTGATCATACTCGTAAACTTGGAAATATTTGTTCATATTAATTAACTAAGCTTCCACTGCCTCCTCAGACTCCCCATCAAAATGTGGCGGCTTGATCTTCCAAAACTCCCCCTGCAACTCTATCCGCTGTCTTTTTTAGGTTTGATGTTCAGAGGCGTTATCAGATTTCTCTCCTTCAACCTCCTCCCTTCCTTCTGTCTCTTCCTGATTAGTATGGTAACCCCGTTCTTCCGATACATGCGTTTGCTCTGGACTGAGATTCGGCTGCCGCTGCTTTTGTTTATTCGACAAACTTTTCAGGATCCTCTCCTGTTCCATAGTTAATCTGGCATTGTCCTCACGCAGGCGGGCCATCTCGTTCTTCAATTCCTGGACTGTTTCCAACATAGTCAAATTGGTGTTGCGAGCCTCCTCCCCCAGTTGCACCCATATTTCAGGATTCCCCTGAGGGTGGGTGATGTTTTCCGGCCTGTCCACATTCCTGTGAGGGGCGCTGCTCGTTCTCCTCATAATCTACTGTCACCTAAGTCAACAGATTAGTACATTTCAACAGATAAGATATGCAATAACATTTTCTGATAGCCCTTGCTTATTTATTAATTAATTTATTTATATTTCTCGTTTTTTTTTTAAACCGCTAGTTTCGCTACTATGGTTAACCCGAGGTCACAGTGTTGTAATCGGGCTCTGATACCACTTGTAATGCTTCCCGTCGGATGTAAAAAAAATGACATTTAATCACAGTAAAACAGTAAAACAATATTTTATTTTTTTTTGGTTTATATTTAATACAGTCCTCAATTTTGAGGGCATTCCTATGGAACTGCAGTGCTATTAATTGTTTCATTATATGAACTTTTAAATCAAGCTTGAGGCATTTATTTAAATCAGCTTTGGAGTTGCGTTTATGCTGGCAGCTTTTCCCGGTTATCAAATTCCGGCAGTATTTGCTCGTTCGCTATGGCTTGGTCATTATTGCCCCATCCACTTGGCGCCTGGAGCGTGCGTCCTGCCGGCATGCTTATATTACAGTGGCACTGGTTTAAATCTCTAGCTAGCTATGCTGATGTGGATACTTAATTTGCTTGGTACTTTCCTCCGTCCTGTCATACACGGCACAAGCAACCCGTTATGGCAGCTCCCCTCCTGGATTTCTACGCCATTTTCAATAGTGGAGATTAGGGCTCTCGAATCAACGATCTGTATCATTCCAGGTATGGGAAATATTGTTTGAGGGTTTCAATGCATTATTCGAACCCTTTTGGGCTCATTCTGAGGGTGGTTTCCGGCTCCTACAGGTCTCTGGCGATTTGCTTTTTCCCCACAGCTCAGACTTCCCAAACAGGTTAGTTCCTGGCAGGTTCGAAGAATTCTGCTTACCGATAGTGGTCATGGTAACCTGCGCTCCCTTTTCCTTGGGTAATTGTTGTCTTAGTTACATATTTTCATTAATATTCTTGCTCTTACTAAGTTTTTGGTGACTCCTCTGTCATAGGTGCTAGGCTATGGTATCATGACCAGCAACCAGGTGGGCGATCGGCAGAGACTCCATCGCTCAAATTGCTTTCCGGGTAAGAGGCACCTGTCACAATAGATTTAAGGGGTAGAAGAATGAATCTGGAAGAAGGACCAAGCTGGTTTCCTTCTTGGCAAGCTTGCTCGAGTTATGTTTAAATCGTGGAGTCTTACTAGTTGTTTTTATTTTTATTTTTGTATAAAGCTGCAAGCCCACTCTTGTTTCTCTATAATGTATTTAGTTCTACTCAGAATAGTTCTGGCGACAGAGCCCTAGCTGGGTTGCACCTATTATCAGACTTCTAAATGTGTATTTTGTTACAGAACCGATTCCCATTGTGGCTATTCACATAATGCTATAGTTTTATGACTGATATTTATTCCTCCTTTGTCAGGATAATAAATTGTATTTTCTCTCTGCAGTAATGTTTTATCGTTAAATGGTTATGAAGATAGTTTGGTTTCTATATATAATCTTGGTCTGAGTATTGGAGCTCCCGTAATTAGCTGTGGAAATGATTAAGTGCTTTACCTGTTTCGTAGACTCCCTTGCAAGGTTTCGATACTTGGAACTATTTCCAGGGTTTGTTCGCTGATATCTGTTTTGTTGAATGAAGGCTACTGGTTATAATTTGGAAACCCTCTCTGGCAAACCCTACCCTACTCACACAGGTTACGGCCTTTCATTTACAGAGTTATTCCACGACTATTCCGAACGTCTATTACAGTCTGAGATATATTTGTTGCATGGATGCCAGTCCTTATTAGCCACATTTGTTAGAAAAATTATATATTACGTAGCAATGGAACACATAAAATATTGCAGAAATATAAGCACAGAAAACGCAAAAAACAAGAGAGACACAGATATACGTGGTTCACCCAGTTTGGGCTACGTCCACCCCGAACAGCCAGTCCTTCCTTTCTATCATCCAGCAAAATGAAGAGACACAACCTACAGCAAATCCGTTGTAATATCCTCTGTTTTCTCTCACAGTCTCACCTCTCTGTTTCTTGCTCACAAAATACACATCTATTTCACAACCTCAAATACAATACCCTCATACAAAGAGAGGGGTTGCCTTCTAGGGCAAAAAACCCTAAACTAAACATAAGTTCTACCGTTAGATCATCTGCCTAATGAACGGCCCAGATTGACTAGAAATTACTATACTTTTACAAGGCAATTTTACATTTGTTTTTAGCTTCGGGGGCGCTGCCCCCGGGGGGGGACAAGTCCCCCCTGCAACCCCCCATGTGGAGGGGTGTACAAGACTTCCTGGGGTATACATCCGACTGAAACAAAGACCTTTGAACAATCATGCTCCACACACAACAACATTAACTCTAAGGTTTGTTCCACTTTCTTATTGTCCTTTTCCTGAGGCTACACCAGTAAAGAAAGAGGCCTTATGGCAATCTTTCAGGAGTTTAGCCCTGCATATGCATGCATTTACTTGCTCTTATCATTATGTTGTTTTCTAATCTGTAAAGACTATGAGAATTTATATATATATACATTGTTTTCGGCTTAGTTCCAGATGTTGTTCTATATATTACATATGGCCATGTTTATTCAACTGTTGCCTATATTTACGAAGATGTATTCTGGAAACTATGAGCCTGGGTTTGATTCTTATCTCTGTTTTACGGCAACTACACAGAGGATTCAATCTTGAATGATTTACGGATTTACACTTATCAAATCTTTTGTTGCCTATATTAATTCAGAATTCTTTCCTAAATACAAATTACAATCCTCTGTTTGCCAAAGACATTAGAGTTTAGCAAATGTAACAGTGTAAACCAAATCTATTAATTCCTCAGTTATTTCATACCTGAACAGAGGGAAAACCTCCCTAATGCGCTTGTCAACCTCCCGACCTTAGGAGGGTCCTCCTCGACCTTCCACCCCCAAGCACTCCTGCAAGACCCTTGTTGTCTGCAAGACTTCTGGCGCTGCCAGATTTGCACTATCTGGTCACTACCAGACGTAGCGGTTCTAGGAAGACTTCTGCTTCCCAAATATGCACTATCTGGTCATTACTAGACTTAGCGTTCTCTGCCAGGATACATCTCACTGAGCCTCGCTATTTGGTCATTACCAGACTTAGCGTTGTTTTTTCCATCTTCTGGCTCACGGCCTCCACTATTTGGTCATAGTGTGTGTTTTTTTCTTTTCTTTTTCCTCCCCCTACGAGAGTCTCAACCGTTTCCAGAAGGTAGTTAGGTTTTTTTATTCCCTTTTTTGACAATTGTCATATTTTAATTTTAATCCTCCTCTCATGAGGAGGCACTACAGCCATTGTCAAATTGTTTTCTTTCAACATCAATTAGGAGAAACAAAACAACAATTTAACAACATAATTAATTTAAACAGTAGTAACAATAATAATTACTCAATTTCACCAAACATAACCATAGTCAAACAATTAAATTTACTGCCTTTAATTTAAAACACTATCGCTTTACTAGGGGCATCACACCCACACATCTAACATCTAACACCTACATATCTAACATCTAATCCTACACATCTCCCCATACTTGGTTTAGTGCCTCATGGAGTAATTATTAATAATATTAAGATAATTTAAAATAAAGTTATAATTTAATTAATTTAATTATTTTTAATAATGTGAGGCGTCACATGGGGTACACTTTGAGATGTCTATGGACGTTTAAGATACTTTTTATAATTTTGAGTATTCAAAGAGGTATTCCTATTCAATTTTCATACATAGGAGACTAAGTTTCAATTATTTATTAACATGGAAACATGTCAAGTAATTGCTATGAAATTATGAGAAAAATATAATTAATTTTAGATGTTTGCAAAAAAATTAATGATATTTTAATTTACAACTAAAAAACTTAGAGCCCCAGCTATAGAAATTCTATTGCCAACATGTGCTAATCCTTTGTAGTGTGGGATACCATGAGGGTTTTCTCTTTGGAAAGGAAAAAGTCCAATTTATATTGTAGTTCAAACCATGTAAAAGATATAAATTAATTTATTGTAAATGTTGAAAAATATCGAGAAATGTGACATAACATTTACAAGTAATGTGGATTTTAAGTGTCATATTATTATTTTTTATAAAATATCAGAAAATTTAATTCAAATTTCAAATATAACTATGTAGTGATAAATAACACAAATGTTATAACATAATAAAATTTATTAAAAATTCATAAAAAATAAAATAATAGAATCTATCAAAAATTCAAAATTCAAAATACTTAAAAATAAACTTTTAATGGTCAACAATGAGTTAATAGAATTGAATGCACATTTTCATTAACACTCTAAACAGAAATTACTAAAATAAACATACTACTAAAACATTGGTTCACTTTTCTCAGCTACTTTTCTATTCATCCATTAACTTTATATATCCCATCCCACCTTATTTTAAGTTAAAATTACCAAAATAAAGGAAAAATGGTAAATCATCAATAACATAAAAGCATTGCCAACATGAGCAGATCTCCAATTTGATATTATATTAACAACCACTTCATATGAAGAAAAATAAAACATAAATGTATATGGTAATTAAAACTATTTAAACGATATAATTTCGTCTAAAACAAACCACTCGATAGAAAATAATGTGTTCGAATTCACAAATGCTAAGCAGGGACTACAAATAAAAAACAATAAATTTTATATATCCAGGCATGATTCATTTCTGAAGCAGAATCACTGAAGCATGAGCTGGATTAAAAATACTGAAGATGTTGAAAATAAAATATTTTAAAGAGAGAATCATCAAATCTCCAACGTTGGGGCACCTTATTAACTCAACCAGCAAAGGCTTCCACGTTCTCAATTGCAATTCACTGCCTACTTGACTGTTGAAATAAGTAAGAGATCGAATCACCATAAATACCAGTCATTTATCACGGGGAAACAGACGTGATAAATGGAAAAACTTCCCTCGACGAAAGCAATAGACGTCCAAAGATTTTTCTGAGCATCACACTTTTTCACTCGTTCCACATCGATCGCCTACAAATTCCCACTTCCAGAGAAAATTTTCTCACAACGTGTTCCAAGTACCCGTCTCCGCATCAAAAACTTTTGCACTTCTGTATGTTGCAGGATGCATCCATCCCTGTTGGTTCCACTTATTACCATAATTTTTATCCCCATGAAAACTCTATATTCTTCACAGTTTTGAGTCATGGAAGGCAATAGTGTCCACGTCTTCCTCCACATTGTAAACTTCTGTACTACCTACAATGTTATGCTCATCGTTACCGCCAGGGAGGTAGATAAGTCGTTTCGACGAAACCGAATATGCAAAAAATAATCGAGCACACAACACATCGGCTCCATGGCGCCATTCGCTACGTTGAAAAGCTTGAGTCTGATGCACCAGTACCATCTTCCCGCTGGACGCTGTTATTGCAAAACTTTCCTCCTGTATCATTTCTTGAGTGTTTAACCCTACATAAAAACCAACAATCGATCAATGCAAGAGCAACAACAAAATAGCTATAATATTGTAGAAATTCAATATACATTTCGAAAAGACTGAAGGTGTAATAGTCCAGTAGCAGCCAGAAGAAACATACCAAGAAGCCAACCTCCCCGACATGGGCATTCATGTAATGCTTTGTTGAGCGCTCTCAATTTTCAAATTTGAAATAATGCTTTGTTGGGCGCGCTCAAATTTCAAATTTGACATAGATGAGTGTGCCGCACACGGTATGTTTCATTCATTCAGTGCTTTAATTGAGTCGTCTTGGAAGGACAGTGGTGGCGGCTCCTGTTCGCTATTTGTTGTCAGACCTCAGAGATCCAAATGATCTTAGGAGAGAAAAAAGAGCTGCCAGAAAATCAAGAGAGCCGGTACTTTTTATCATGTTATCTATGACCATCTTCCAGGGCAATGTCACATCTATCTCCAAAAAGTCGCATTATAGCCCGATAACACATCGCCATTATTTTTTATTTATGTAGTCACCAAGCGCGTGCCATTATTTTTTATTTATCTAGTCACCGTGCGTGCTTTATCGGGCTATCGAGGGCGCATGTAGGGAGGCATTTAATGCCATATGGCAGGCATTAGACTACTGCTAATTAAATTCAAAGCTTTATTTCAAAACCAACAAAGCAGGCTATCACCGTAATTAATGGATGAACTGAAACCTTGCGCTCACTGCATTCTATTCGACGTTATCCACCGCTTGCGCTCTGCAACTTCGACACGTATTCCACTACATGACAAAATGTGATGTAGACCCACGCAAAAATTAAACATACCCTTCACTTCCCTTATATTCAGAATTCAAAGATATCATAGATGATAAGACCTTCCACATGTCTTGTTGCAATGTTTTTCTTCAAATCACAGTAGTGGTAAAAGCACCACTTTACCTCTTTTCCTGGAATCCATGCTCTACCAATCCTGAAGTGGTCGGTTGATATTAACCATGGCATCCAATAATTTCGTTTTCGTTTATTTATTTATAATTGAGTTGTTTTTAGTGTTTTTTCAGTGGGTTTTTCTGATTTAATTTCTCTAAAATCTGGTTAGAATTTATTGAAATCACAAGTTTGATGGTAACCTCTGCACAATCCAAGTGTCTTAGGGATTATTCAAGGTGTTGAATCCATATACAGTCAAAAAACCAGTTTAAATAATAGAAATCAAAATTTCGCCTTAATTTTTTCCATCAGATCCAGGCACTAAAAAATCCAAAAAATCACACTAAAAACAACTCTATTCTGTTGATGCCTCGAAAATCGCTGCATCAACATTGGGGATAACCACCCGGTCCGGACCTTAAAGGAAACTCCTTTTCCGTTTGGTGTGGTGGCTCCGACTGGATATAATGGGACCAGTTTCCCAATGATTGGTAAATAGGATGGATAAATGATTGATTCTGTAATATCTAATGATAATGGATGAATGATTTAATCTAAAAGTAAAATTATAAACAACTAGTCTATCCCGAGAAATCGCTGCTTTTTAGTGTAACTTTGGATGGTCTTCATTCACAAACAGGCATATAGATGACTCTTGTTGGTAAGCAAAGATGTTTATTCATATGATAATTACTAAGCCCAAATAGTTGAACAAAGCAATCAAGCAAACATTATTACACTATTCTTCATATATATCATAGACATAGATATGATTGAAAGAATAATAGTCCTCAGACATTCAATAGTGAAAGGTACAAGGATTGCTGTTAAAACACATACATATATTCAATGATAGCAAAATTTAAACGAATTCTGATTCACATAAAAATGACACAAGAGCATAGATAATAGTACCATATGTTTATTCGAGTCACTCCCAATATCAATCGCATTCAAATTCATTTTTCCAACTTAGAAACACTTCCACAAAAGGCAATAGTGCACATATCATCAAAGCTTTCTTTGTCAAAATTCAGAATACTGGCCCAGCCTTTATAAAAAAATAGATCAGAAGCACAATAGTGTGACTTCCTGATTTGAGTTTATACAAAAACTGAGGACCCTTTCCAAATGCATGAAAGGGCCTATAAATACTAATTGAGCTAACTAATTACAAAATAAAAGTGTTATTTAATTGGTACAACTATGCTATGAATATCTCCTCAAAATCAGCTTGTCTTCAGTCGGCAGCATGATTCATTGTTTCGGATGATCTCCCTTCGGCTTGAGATGGCAGATATCTATCATCGGTTGCAATTCTGGGGGGCAGCTTAGGCGAGAATTCAGTTGATATGAATATGTGGCATCTTGGATCTCGGGGATCATGCAACTGATAGCATCAGTTAAACATTTGAGAGCGGCCCTCTGACTGTATGGCTTGATTAAGAAAAACCAAAAGGTATCCCAAGTTAAACTTTGGATGCCAGCGATTAGTCTTCCTTTCTTTTCCAATTCCTAATTGCATGTTTGTTCCAAGGCTTTGGCCGATGTCAATTTTCTTGGATTACACTATGAAATCATATTAGACAAATAAAGAGTGTCGTTGACAAATTCAATTAAATTGCTAGTAGATAATCAACATATTGAGGTTTCTCTTTCTGCCTTCATTAGTTGCGTCTGCCATTCTAGGAACAAGATGTCTTTGTGTGACTCAATAATTATGGGTAGATCTGAAGCCTGTCCTTCAAGGGAGTCTTGCCAAGCAAGAAAACTGGTTAAGGTCTCATCGGCCTGTTCTAAATCTTGTCTAGCTTCAACTGATTTATCAACTATTGATGTAGTAATCTCACAAAGAGGTTCAGCCAGAGAAATGTTATGACATAGCAGTTTCAGCTGTGTAATCAATGCCTTATTGATTTGTAGAGCTTCCATTCTGAACTCTGCTACTTGAGGAAGGCTCTTGAACTTTTCTACTTTTTGTGACAGATGAGCGATTTGCTCATCCTTAGTCTTGCTCATTTGTTCGTTCATCGCCTTTAATTTGGCCACTGCTTCGGACAGTTCCTTCTGTTTCTGCACTGCACTCGAATCTATCCTCTGTTTCTCTTTGTGTAATTGCTCATTTAATTGGCTGTTTATCTTCCACTGTGTTGATAGTTGTTGTTCCAATTGTTCTATTTTCCATTGTGCTTTAGACACCTGCGACTGCAATGAATCAATCATTTGATCTTTTTCCTTAAGGAGACTGCTCACTTCCGAGGCTTTATCCATGGTGGCTGCCGAATATGCTCCGGCATACTGGGAGAGTTTCATAAGGTCATCGAAAGGGTTCAATTCCTCCTTCCACACCACATTAGCCATCTCTTTTTAATCTGGCAAAAGGGAAGATTGATCAAGTCTCCTCCTTTTCCTCTGTCTTTTCACCACAGCCCTATGTTTAGGACTGTAAAAGACGTCTAATGGTGGTATGTCTTCTATCTGTAAAACAATCTGATCAGATGGATCTTTGGGAATTATTTCCGCATCTTTACTACTGGGTAGGCCGCTGGTTCCTTCCATCAGAACCGTAGTTGTGGTTTTTTCTTGACTGACTGTCACTTGGGGTGTGTCGAATCCTTGAGAAATCTCAGGATTGTTTATAATAGAGTCAAATTGCTGCCACTCTTGAAGGATTTTGGGATCAATTTGAGTCTCTAAATCAATAACTTCACTGTCCTGCTTCTTTCCTTTCTCCTGTTCTGTTTCCTGCTCTTTTCCTTTCTCCTGTTCTTTTCCTTTCTCCTGCTCTGTTTCCTTTTCGGGAATTTTCTCTGTAGCAGGAGACTCATCAATACTCTTCTGCCTAGGCTCGCTTGACTTAGTTGTTGGTGTAGTGGCCAACAAGTCCAGAGGCAGAGTTTGCAACCTCTGTTCTCTGAGCCTATTGAATTCTACCAGTCCTTCATCATTATATTTCATCCTGGCCAATGTTTTAACCTGAGACAATGATTCTGCTGAAGAAAATAAATCATCAAATTCATCTTTTTCATGGTCAAACTTAGTAAGTTTGGCCTGTTCAAGCACATTATAGGCAACCTTCCGGGGATCGAATTGCCTGCTAGGGATGGTCGCAAGATTGAGCATATTTATTTTTCCTGCCTCCTTCTCAGCATGTTTCCAATCAAGTATGGTATAAACACCACATCTTAAAGGGAATACGGGCCATAGCTGCTTTTTGGAAGTCCTAAGAGTTTTGGACGTTCCAGCGGTTGTGATTTGGTAAGCTAATTCTCGTGCCAACAGTTTATCTGGCACATACAATGGGAGGACATGGGGTTTTGTGGCACTACCAAACACCCGTATATATGTGAATTTATCTTCCCCAAACCAATTTCCCACAGCAGTCAAGTCAATTTCTGCCTCCTTGGAAATCCTTGGGGCAAGCTTATCAAAAATAGCATAATAGATAGGCAACATGAAACCGTTACAAATTTGATACAAGTGGTCTTTATAATGTGCCTTCCATAACATTTGATGGTAGATGTGGATTGGCTTAGGGTCCTGTGGTGTCCACCTCCACCCAAGTATCAGGTATTCGGAATTAAAACAAAGCATATCCATAACATAAGCACTGTAATAGAAGGGAGGAATAGTCCTGATGGTTTTGCGTGAATTGAATCTAAAATCAAGAATTGCGGAGGCTAATTTATCAGAGAATATATTGGCCCAATCCATGACATAGCTACTAGTTGTCGCTTCCATTAAAGGAACCATTCCGATATCAAATTTTGCTTAATCATGCATTCCCCATATCCTACACATCATTTCCCCAGCGTAACAGTAAGGAGATGCTAAGGAATCCACAGAGTACTTACCCGATGATTCATGTTTGTGCTTTGCGGGATTCTGTCTCCACTGCCTAATCGGGGCTGATTCCTTCTCATTCTCCTCTGCGAATTTCTTTAGAAAATCTTTGTTGTATTTCTTTTCAGGTTCGGGCAAATGGTACATTTTCCTCAAGTCTTTAGGCTGAAATGAACCGAAAACTCTTCCATCAACTGTGCAAAAGGTCCTATTAGAAACAGGAATTTGTTCGACCACCCATTTGACCACATCAGTGTAAGGAATAATTTTCTCTCGAGCTGCTATCCTGTGTAAAAATGAGTCGGCCAAATCTTTCAGCGAGGCTTTTGATTTGCTAGTTGAGTCTGTCGTAGCTTCTTCTGACACTTCCTCCGGTTCTTTTGCCTCAATCAAATTATAGATGCTTTGCTAGCTTGTATTTCTAAGGCCGAGACATGTAGTGTCTGAAATTAGGCCCTTTTTGCTTGGTCCTGGGTCATTGGTGGGCTGGATTGTTACTGCACGGGCCGCTGCCGCAGCGGATCTCTTAGATTTCTTTCCCATTTGCTTAAAACTTGATACTTCGACGAAATTCTGCACAAGGAAGTAAACCAGCGTGATACAGAGAAATAGATAGCAAGAGCCAATATGAAAGAGTTATATCTTTTAACGAGTAATCAAAGATCGTGGTAAAATTGCCGCAGATAGAATCTAAGTGGAAAATCTCGGCATAACTGCTTCATTAATTGGCCGCTTCACCTGTCAATCATGATAAGGAGGCTTTTAAATAATCCATCATAACGTCTATTGATTCAAGCGTGGCTTAGATTTTTGGCGGTTAATCGCATTTGATGATTGGCGACGTGAAAGGGAGGGTTTTCATAATAGTCCAAAATATCGTTCAATCACCAAAGGTGATATAATGCATGCCAATCTTTAATATGCTTAGAAACACGCGCCCTAATTTAATGCATCGCAATCGGGACAGGGCTTGGGTCACTTTATTTATGCCATTGCGAAATCGCCAATCGCCAATGGAAATACGCTTTATCGCATCGGGGGATTTGAAGGTGTCACAATTAACGCATTGATTACCACAGCCGATTGCCGATAGCGATGCCTTTTATCGCATCGGAGGAATGGGGGATGCCTTATAAATGATGCGCTTTGCTTTTCCCCGATATCCGATAGCGATTTCCCTTTTCGGATCAGAGTAATTCAATGGGCCTTTATTTATGTTCCTTTTATTATTGCGATATGCGATCTTGCGATCGCTTTATCGTAATAATAAAAAGCTTTATGATTTGTTTAAAAGGCCTCTTTTATCATTGTTTAAAAGGGATATCATATTTCAGTCGGACCTTTTGATGAGGGTTTTTTCTAATAATAAGTTAATACCAATTTATTCACACATCTATGTTTAAAAGGGACCGATTTCATATTATGATTTTTTAAGAAAAAATTTATGAAATGGGGGGTTGTTGTATAGCACAACAATTGGCGATTCACTAGGAGAAACAGTTATCTCTGGGAAAAGTTAAGATATTTAAACTTTTTAATATGAAAATATTATCTGAGCGAAAAATCTAATATAACTAGGCAAGCATAAATTCTGAATGTAATGATAACTATTTCTGCTATCCTCTTCTCATGTTACAATTAAATACATTCCATGTTTCAAACTAGCCTTACTTGGTTGCTAATGATAAAACAAAAACTTTTCCAACTTAGCTTTATAATGACTCCTTTGCCATGGGTAGAGCCTTTGCTGCCAGCAAACATCTATAGTCTCGACAGGGATACATTTTAACCATTTGATCGTTCATTATCCCATCCATTTCAGAGTATAATTAAAAAGAATGAATCCAGAAATATGTTTTCATATTTTTGTATCATTTTTTATTTTTCTTTATTTTGTAAGATAAAAAGCCATTGTCCTAGTTTGGTAGCCAGCTATTTGACAATGCCATTCACTGGTGATAATTTAACTGAACAAGCTGGCTCGTGATGAGACCCCTTGTCTTATAATTATAAGCCATTACCCTATTTTGGTATGCAGTATTGGTAATGTCAGTTGAACTATTTCCCTATGATCATGGTAAGTAGGCTTGTGATAAGACCTCTTATCTTTCATCTCAAATATATTTTAGAATTACACTCTGAGTAATTATAACCCTTGATGAATGGGATGAACAATTTTCTCCTTAAGAGAAGATGGATGATAGGATAAGAGTTGAAGATGCTAAGATTGAATCAGTATCTATTTTGTATTGATAACCGTTTTCAGGCTGCTTAAAAACATTGAAATGGTTTACAGTACTTCTAATCTTTGAGAAGAGTTTACAGAAATAAAATGGGGTTTCAGAATCTAAATATACCTAATTTCCTAGAAATCTTCCTTTCGTTTAAGGCTTCCATTTTAAAAGCAAATATCATAACCATTTCTTTTGAGAAACTTTTCAATATAGTAAAGACCAATGGAAGGCTAACTTTATTCTTCTAAAATCCTAAAAATCTAAGCTATGTACAAAATTTTAGCTGGAAATTGAATATTTACAAAGGGAGAAGGGGTTACCTCCTCAATTGAAGAATTTTTTCAAGATAAGGCCGTTAACAGGAAGAGAGTCTCTCTTTCCTGATAGATCTTGCAGAATGAAAGTAGAAGGGCCTATCTTCTCATTGATTTGAAATGGTTCGAGCCACATTTTCTGGAACTTTGTGTGTTTTCCTTTATCTTCATGGGCTTTGTCCCATTTCAAAACTAGATCACCAACTTGTAATTGTTTTGAACTGGTTGAAGTTGTATCAAAAGATGACTTGATAATTTGTTGATGTTTCGCATGAATAATTCTGGCTTTTTCCCTTTCTTCTTCTAGTTTCAAAATTTGATCGTGTCTTAGTTGAATAGAAGATGAGGGACTTTCTTCAATAAACTGCACTAAAGCTAAGGATGGAAGCACTAAGTTAGCTAGTATGAAAGCTTCCTTTCCATACACTAGATTGAATGGAGAAGTGCCTATAGAAGCTTTTTGAGTTATTCTATCAGCCCATAGTGAAAATATCAAAGATTTATGCCATTTTTTTTTATTCTGTTCAATAGTTCGCTTAATAATTCTAATAAGGTTTTTATTGGTGGATTCTGCCAAACCATTGCCTTGGGGGTAGTAATTTGCAGAATACCTCAATTTAAATCCCCTTTTGATAGCAAACTCAAACATAGAATTTCCAGAGAAATAAGATGTGTTATCAAAAACAAGAGCATTCGGGACACCAAACCTGGTAATAATGAATTGATCTATGAATTCCATAATTGCCTCAGAGTTTGTTGTCTTCAAAGGAATCGCTTCAACCCACTTAGTAAAGTAATCAGTGGCAGTAAGGATATACTTATGCCATTTGGATGAATGTGGAGTGATTTTTCCAATGATGTCCAATCCCCATTGCTCAAATGGTTGCTCAATGTTGACTGGTTGCAAAGGGAAAGCTGGCTTTCTTTGTCTTCCACTGGAGGTTTGACAACTTTGGCATTTCCTTACATATTCATGAGTATCCCTGAACAAGGTGGGCCAATAGCACCCAGCATGAATGATTTTATGAGCTGTGGTGTTAGCTCCAAAATGTCCTCATGCTGGTCCATCATGAAGTTCCTACAAAAAATTTTGAGCTTCAGGTTTTTATAAGCATCTTAATAAAATTGAATCATAATTTCGCCTAAACAATACATCATCTATAATTGTAAAGTTTTTTTCTTTCAATCTAATGGCATGTTTTTTTTTATAGGAGAGATTGGAAGGAGCGTACCCATTTTTTAAATAGAAAATCAGATCTGTATATTGTGATTCAGAACCTGTGGTACTTATCTAATTGATTTCTTCAGTATCTTCTGTATTTTCAGGTTCTTGAATGTTGAATGCTCCTACTAACAACCTGCAAAAACCTTGGCCTTTGAGAATCTTTTCTGGCTTGATTTCCAAGTCATATTCTTGTAATGCTGTGACCCAATTCGCTCTCTTTTCTCCTAATTCCCTCTGAACTAGTAATTGTCTTACTGCTGAAATAGGAACTATAACTTTTGTGTGAGCTTTTAAGAGGAAGGGCCTATAGTGTTTTATGGCTTTGTACAAAGAAAAGACTTGTTTTTCAACTTCCGAATAGTTTAGTTTAGCACCTTGAAGATTTGAGCTGTAAAACGAAATTGGTGCTTCCAAGTTTTGATCATTAATTTGAGTCAACACTGCTGCATAGGATGAAGCGGATGCGAGGGTATATAGTATGAAATGATTAGAAAAATTGGGAGTGCTTAAAGCAGGGGCATTAATTATTGATTTTTTTTATGGAATCAAATGCCTCCTTTTCTGCAGATCCCCATTTAAACACCGAATTTTTCTTAATCATCATTTGCAATGGTAAAATAATCTGGGAAAAATCTGGAACAAAACGTTTAACAAAGTTAATTTGACCCAAAAATGACTGCATGGATTTTTTATTATGAGGGAATGGAATTTCAGAAATCTCTTTAATTCTGTCTGGATCAATATAGATACCATCTTTTGAAACAATGAAGCCTAAAAGTTTTCCTTGATTAAGGGAAAAAAAGGACTTCTTTGGATTAAGAGAGATACCATACTTTCTACAACGTTCAAAGATTTGTTTTAAATCATGTAAATGATTAGACCTTTTTTTGGAAAATACAGTAATATCATCTAAATAGACGACTACTGATTTATTGAGCAATCCTTTGAATGCTATGTCCATGGCTCTCTGAAATGTAGCTCCTGCATTAATGAGTCCAAAAGGCATCTTTTGGTAGGGATACGTTCCCCACTTAGTTCTGAAGGTAGTTTTAAGCCTGTCATCAGGATGAACAAGAATTTGGTTATATCTTGAAAAATCGTCTAAAAAGGATATTAGTTCTGAACCAGCTACTGAGTGTAATGTCTGCTCCATAGTAGGTAAAGGGAAGTTATCCTTTTGACTTGCCTTATTAAGATTTCTGAAATCAATACAAATCCTGATATCGCCATTTTTCTTCCTAACAGGCACCATGTTGGAAACCCAGTTTGAAGGTCTCACAGGAAAAATTATCTTAGCCTTCAAGAGTTTATTTAATTCAGCCTTTATTTGACTCTCTAGGTTAGGATGAATCTTTCTTAACTTCTTTTGCACTAGTTTTTGTTCAAAAAGCATTGGAATAGTATGTTGAACAATTGATGTATCGTATGTTTTCAAATCATCATATTTCCAAGCGAAGACATATTTGTTTCTTGTTAACAGCCTAATGAATGCTGTTCTTTCATCTAAAGAAAGTCCTAGTCCCAAATTGATGTTTTGAGGGTTCTCCTCAGTACCTAGGTTTATCAATTCAAATCTTAAGGTAGAACTCTGGAGTTTTGAATTGGTTACCCGTTTAAACCTGTCTTTAATATCATAAAGATCTTCAAGCTTGACCACTGGTTTTGGTATTGAGTTTTCCTCTTGTTTTTCTTTCATCTGAAGGTCATGATCAGTTTCATCAATGATTTGGTCATCGTAGGACTTGTCAGAAGTCAAGAAATTTAAAATGTCTTCATCATGATTGAACACTCTCCAATTGGTGACATTATCGGGAATTGATGGTCTAAAAATTAACTCTACTAAAAATCTATCCGGGCTATAATCTTCGGATGGTAGGAGTCTGGAAGCAACATTAGCTAGCAGGTCTGCTGTTGCATTCTGGGACCTAGGGATGGGAGAAATATTGAATGCTAAAAATTGTGAGATGAGTTCCTGAACCAGAGACTGATAGTGTTTGAGATGACCAGAAAGGCAATGGATTGAATTTCTAACCTGTTTAATAACAATTTCTGAATCACCAAACACTTTCAGATATTGAACTTTGAGGCCAATTTCTTTGTAGAGTCCTTGAACTAGGGCCTCATATTCAGCTGTATTGTTTGTGCATTCAAATTCAAATTTGCATGATAACATAGTTTTTTCTCCCTGAGGACTAACTAAAATACATCCTGCTCCTGAACCTTCACTAGATTTAGACCGGTCAAAATATAGTGACCAAAATAAAGAATTATCAACAATTTTATTCACAGTTTCCTCAGTAACATTAAAACATCTTGACCTATCTGTTTGTGAAAAGTTTTTGATCTGAGATGTGAAATTATTAACTGGGAAAGGAGATGGTTGGGCAGTGAAATTGCCAAAGAATGATTCGGATGAATAATTCCCCAAAATATTATTATTGAATGTTATTGGCTGGTTTTCCTTTTCAAACTTGGTAACTGTATGGGTCATGTGTTTCTCCTGATCAATCTTGATTTGATTTGGTTTTCCTTTATAAGGTAACCACATATGAGACCAATCGGTGGAAATATAACCATGGAGTTTTTCGGAGCAATCTCTACTTAAAATCAACCCATAGAATTCAGGTATATCAGCAATTAAAATATCAATTCTTTGAACCACTCTAGGATCAGCTGATAACCTAATAGTTATTGAGTTGATTTCCCCTAAAACCTGGACCTTAGTTCTATCCAGCTCTATAATATGAATTGCAGACTTTTGGGGTTCGATGTTCAGTTTTGAACAAACTGAAGCTGGCATTATGTTAGAGGAAGCCTCTGAGTCAATCAAACAGTTGTGTAGGTTTCTATTATAGATCTCATAGGTTAAGAGGAAGGGAGGAGTATAAGAATTTGATCTATTTCCAATTATGATTGCATCATTAGCTTCCACTCTACCCGAAGGTGGTTGGCCTGAATCATTAGAGGCTTTGGATAATACAACATTGGGAAGAGGTGAAGAAGGAACGACATTTAACTCCTTAAGAAGTAGCTTCTGCTGATGTTTGAGTTTGCTAAGTTCAAACATAGTAATATTCACCTTAGTCTTCTTCATATCTTCGATAATATTGTAGTCCATAGAATCTGATACTACCAATGTCTTAGATGTTGAAGGTAGATTTGAAGATGATGGTTGATTTTGGGATGGTATCGCTGAAGCTTTCTTTGTAGGAATATTTTCTTTGGTAGTAGTGGAACCTGCATTCCTTTTCTTCAAAGTTGTCTGGACAGGTTCAGGAGTACCTTTACTCCTGGTAGTCACAGGGAAAGCTTCTTGTTCGTTTTCTGTGTCGGAGGTGGGTAAAATAAAATCCCACATCCCATGGCATTCGACAGTCTCTTCTTCTTCGGGTTCCTCTGATGGCAAGACTGTTTCATATTCTTCTTCTACTTTGGGATCTGAATCGGCGTTGGATATTACATTTGGTGGTTTTGATTCAGGTTTCTTAAAATTTCTAAATTGCCTTTTTGTTGAGGTTTCAGCTACTTGCTTCTTGATTTCGACCATTTCATTTGACATAGTCTTGAGGAATTTTTGTAAACCTTCCATATCATATGGATCTTTAGGGGTTTTCTTCTTTGAATCATCCTTGAAAGAAATTTTTTTGGATTTTCTATCTTCAAGAGCAGCTTTCTTTTCTAAAGCATTAATACATTTCTCTATGGCAAGCGCCTCTTTCATGTTTTCAGCTAAAGTTGGTTTTGCAGCCTTGTCTACGAAAATGGCTACATTTGAGGGTAGGTCAGTTATATACCATTCACTTCTGATTTTCTCACTTGGTTTGAAGGCAGTTGGAATCTTATTCAAGAGCTTACTAAATCGTGAGTTGAATTCCTTAATAGGTTCTTTAGGCTCTATCCTAAGATTGGAGAGATCATTGATTAATGTGGCTAAAGATCTATCATCACCATACTTAGTAAGAAACTGTTCTTGGCAAATGTTCCAATTGGTAATGGATCTAGAGGGCAGGGAAAAATACCAAGATCTCGCTGATCCTTGAAAAGTATAAGGGAAAAGCCTAACGACAACATCTTCCTATGTCACTCCTTTCAAATTAACTGATAACATGAAGTTATTAATATGTTCTTCGACTTGTGTTCTAGCATCTAGATTAAACTTGGGTAACCATTTTTCAGGAGAATCAGGCAATGGATGTAATGGTGCAGGCATGTTGACCGCACCAGGACTATTCCATGGATCCGCCATTGAAACACCAGTAGTGGATGATATTGCTGATGAAATTCCAGATGTTTGGGAAGGAGTTGATATTGAGGATTGAATAGGTTGGGATGTTGAGGTTCCTGATCCCTGATGGACAACAATATGTAATGAAGGAGTGGATGGCTGACTTCGCACTGGGGAAGATGAGATGGAAGATGTTGATGAGAATGTTTCACTGTCAGATCCTTCAGTATTCTTTTTTTCCCTTTTCCTTTTAGGTAAAGGCAACTCAGTAGGTTTGATACCAAGCTTTCCACTCTGAAGTCTGGTGAGAGGGTGAGGTAGATTGAATTGCGAAGTCTCACTGCCTTGAGATACCTCAGATTTCTATGGTGATATCGAAAAGCCTTGAAGTTTATGGATGAGAGACTGAACTTCAGGGGACTTAGGACTTAATTGTTCTGAAGTATGGTGGGTTTGGGCAGTGGTAGTTGATTCCTCTTCTTCTCGCTTGGATACTAGAGATACAACATGCAAACGGGAGGTACGAGGTGAGGTGGAGGGAGATTTACTCTCAGAATGGATTATAGGTTTGGGTTTGCTCGCCATTCATAGTTCATGCCCTCCTTCTAGCGCCAAAAATGTTGATGCCTCGAAAATTGCTGCATCAACATCGGGGATAACCACCCGGTCCGAACCTTAAAGGCAACTCCTTTTTTTTTTGGTGTGGTGGCTCCGACTGGATATAATGGGACCAATTTCCCAATGATTGGTAAATAGGATGGATAAATTATTGATTCTCTAATATCTAATGATAATGGATGAATGATTTAATATAAAAGTAAAATTATAAACAACTATTCTATCTCGGGAAATTGCTACTTTTTAGTGTAACTTTGGATGGTCTTCATTTACAAACAGGCATATAGATGACTCTTGTTGGTAAGCAAAGATATTTATTCATATAATAATCACTAAGCCCAAATAGTTGAACAAAGCAATCAAGCAAACATTATTACACTATTCTTCATATATATCATAGACATAGATATGATTGAAAGAATAAAAATCCTCAGACATTCAATAGTGAAAGGTACAAGGATTGTTGTTAAAACACATACATATATTCAATGATAGAAAAATTTAAACGAATGCCGATTCACATAAAAATGACACAAGAGCATAGATAATAGTACCATATGTTTATCTGAGTCATTCCCAATATCAATCGCATTCAAATTCCTTTTTCCAACTTAGAAACACTTCCACAAAAGGCAATAGTGCACATATCATCAAAGCTTTCTTTGTCAAAATTCATAATACTGGCCCAGTCTTTATAAAAAAAATAGATCAGAAGCACAATAGTGCGACTTCCTGATTTGAGTTTATAAAAAAACTGAGGACCCTTTCCAAATGCATGAAAGGGCCTATAAATACTAATTTAGCTAACTAATTATAAAATAAAAGTGTTGTTTAATTGGTACAACTATGCTATGAATATCTCCTCAAAATCAACTTGTCTTCAGTTGGCAGCATGATTCATTGTTTCGGATGATCTCCTTTCGGCTTCAGCTGGCATATATCTAGCATCGGTTGCAATTCTGGGGGGCGGCTTAGGCGAGAATTCAGTTGAGCTGAATATGTGGCATCTTGGATCTCGTGGATGGTACAACTGATAACATCAGTTAAACATTTGAGTGCGGCCCTCTGACTGTATGGCTTGATTAAGAAAAACCAAAAGTTATCCCAAGTTAAACTTTGGATGCCAGCGATTAGTATTCCTTTCTTTTCCAATTCCTGATTGCATGTTTGTTCCAAGGCTTTGGTTGATGTCAATTTTCCTGGATTACACTGTGAAATCATATTAAACAGATAAAGAGTGTCGTTGACAAATTCAATTAAATTGCTAGTAGATAACCGACATCTTGAGGTTTCTCTTTCTGCCTTCATTAGTTGCGTCTGCCATTCTAGGAACAAGATGTCTTTGTGTGACTCAATAATTTTGGGCAGATCCGAAGCCTGTCCTTCAAGGGAGTCTTTCCAAGTAAGAAAACTGGTTAAGGTCTCATTGGTCTGTTTTAAATCTTGTCTAGCTTCAACTGATTTATCAACTATTGATGTAGTAATCTCACAAGGAGGTTCAACCAGAGAAATGTTATGACATAGTAGTTTCAGCTATGTAATCAATTCCTTATTGATTTGTAGAGCTTCTGTTCTGAACTCTGCTACTTGAGGAAGGCTCCTGAACTTTTCTACTTCTTGTGACAGTTGAGCGATTTTCTTATCCTTAGTCTTGCTCATTTGTTCGTTCATCGCCTTTAATTTGGCCACTGCTTCGGATAGTTCCTTCTGTTTCTGCACTGCACTCGAATCTATCCTCTGTTTCTCTTTGTGTAATTTCCCATTTAATTGGTTGTTTGTCTGCCGATGTGTTGATAGTTGTTGTTCCAATTGTTCTATTTTCCGCTATGCTTCAGACACCTGCGACTGCAATGAATCAATCTTTTGATCTTTCTCCTGAAGGAGACTGCTCACTTCCGAGGCTTTATCCATGGTGGCTGCCGAATATGCTCTGGCATACTGGGAGAGTTTCGTAAGGTCATCGAAAGGGTTCAATTCCTCCTTCCACACCACATTATCCATCTCTATTTGATCTGGCAAAAGGGAAGATTGATCAAGTCTCCTCCTTTTCCTCTGTCTTTTCACCAAAGCCCTGTGTTTAGGACTGTAAAAGATGTCTAATGGTGGTATGTCTTCTATTTGTAAAACAATCTGATCAGATGGATCTTTGGGAATTATTTCCGCATCTTTACTACTGGTTAGGCTGCTGGTTCCTTCCATCGGAACCGTAGTTGTGGTTTTTTCTTGATTGACTGTCACTTGGGGTGTGTCGAATCCTTGAGAAATCTCAGGATTGTTTATAATAGAGTCAAATTGCTGCCACTCTTGGAGGAGTTTGGGATCAATTTGAGTCTCTAAATCAATAACTTCACTGTCCTGCTTCTTTCCTTTCTCCTGTTCTGTTTCCTGCTCTTTTCCTTTCTCCTGTTCTTTTCCTTTCTCCTACTCTGTTTCCTTTTCAGGAATTTTCTCTGTAGCAGGAGACTCGTCAATACTCTTCTGCCCAGGCTCGCTTGACTTAGTTGTTGGTGTAGTGGCCAACAAGTCCAGAGGTAGAGTTTGTAACCTCTGTTCTCTGAGCCTATTGAATTCTACCAGTCCTTCATCATTATATTTCATCCTGTCCAATGTTTTAACCTGAGACAATGATTTTGCTCAAGAAAATATTTCATCAAATTCATCTTTTTCATGGTCAAACTTAGAAAGTTTGGCATGTTCAAGCACATTATAGGCAACCTTCCGAGGATTGAATTGCCTGCTAGGGATGGTCGCAAGATTGAGCATATTTATTTTTCTTGCCTCCTTCTCAGCATGTTTTCAATCAAGTATGGTATAAACACCACATCTTAAAGGGAATACGGGCCATAGCTACTTTTTGGAAGTCCTAAGAGTTTTGGACGTTTCAGCGGTTGTGATTTGGTAAGCTAATTCTCGTGCCAACAGTTTATCCGTCACATACAATGGGAGGACATGGGGTTTTGTGGCACTACCAAACACCTGTATATATGTGAATTTATCTTCCCCGAACCAATTTCCCACAGCGGCCAAGTCAATTTCTGCCTCCTCGGAAATCGTTGGGGCAGGCTTATCAAAAATAGCATAATAGATAGGCAACATGAAACCGTTACAGATTTGATACAAGTGGTCTTTATAATGTTCCTTCCATAACATCTGATGGTAGATGTGGATTGGCTTAGGGTCCTGTGGCGTCCACCTCCACCCAAGTATCGGGTATTCGGAATTAAAACAAAGCATATCCATAACATAAGCACTGTAATAGAAGGGAGGAATAGTCCTGGTGGTTTTGCATGAATTGAATCTAAAATCAAGAATTGCAGAGGCTAATTTATAACAAATTAAAACTAATTAAAATAAATAACAATTAAAAAAAAAAAAAATTGAAAACAAATATAATGAGGAAAAATTAATTAAATAGATTAAATAAATAAATAATTATTATTATTAAATTAATCATATCTGTCGGCTAAGCATCTCTATATATATAGAAAAAATAAGATCAGTCTTTCAATATTTTCATCCTGAAGATGAACCATCGTTGCTGGTTCGAAATGTCGATGGAAAAGAATCCTTATGCGATGGATCCGGAAGAGAATCTAAACAGAGGCTAATTTATCAGAGAATATATTGGCCCAATCAATGACATAGCTACTAGTTGCCGCTTCCATTAAAGGAACCATTTCGATATCAAATTTTGCTTAATCATGCATTCCCCATATCCTACACATCATTGCCCCAGCATAACAGTATGGAGATGCTATGGAATCCACAGAGTACTTACCCGATGATTCATGTTTGTGCTTTGCGGGATTCTGTCTCCACTGTCTAATCGGGGCTGATTCCGTCTCATTCTCCTCTGCGAATTTCTTTAGAAAAGCTTTGTTGTATTTCTTTTCAGGTTCGGGAAAATGGTACATTTTCCTCAAGTCGTCAGGCTGAAATGAACCGAAAACTCTTCCATCAACTGTGCAAAAGGTCCTATTAGAAACAGGAATTTGTTCGACCACCCATCTGACCACATCAGTGTAAGGAAGAATTTTCTCCCGAGCTGCTATCCTGTGTAAAAATGAGTCGGCCAAATCTTTCAGCGAGGCTTCTGATTTGCTAGTTGAGTCTGCCGTAGCTTCTTCCGACACTTCCTCCGGTTCTTCTGCCTCAATCAAATTATAGATGCTTTTCCAGCTTGTATTTCCAAGGCCGAGACATGTAGTGTCCGAAATTAGGCCCTTTTTGCTTGGTCCTGGGTCACTGGTGGGCTGGACTATTACTGCAGGGGCCGCTGCCGCAGCGGATCTCTTAGATTTCTTTCCCATTTGCTTGAAACTTGATACTTCGATGGAATTCTGCACAAGGAAGGAAACTAGCGTGATACAAAGAAATAGATAGCAAGAGCCAATATGAAAGAGTTATATCTTTTAACGAGTAATCAAAGATCGTGGTAAAATTGCCGCAGATAGAATCTAAGTGGAAAATCTCGGCATAACTGCTTCATTAATTGGCTGCTTCACCTGTCAATCATGATAAAGAGGCTTTTAAATAATCCATCATAACGTCTATTGGTTCAAGCGTGGCTTAGAGTTTTGGTGGTTAATCGCATTTAATGATTGGCGACGTGAAAGGGAGGATTTTCATAATAGTCCAAAATATCATTTAATCACCAAAGGTGATATAATGCATGCCAATCTTTAATATGCTTAGAAACAAGCGCCCTAATTTAATGCATCGCAATCGGGATAGGGCTCAGGCCACTTTATTTATTCCATTGCGAAATCACCGATGGCGATACGCTTTATCGCATTGGGGGATTTGAAGGTGTCACAATTAATGCATTGATTACCACAGCCGATTGCCGATAGCGATGCCTTTGATCACATTGGAGGAATGGGGGATGCCTTATAAATGATGCGCTTTGCTTTTCCCTGATATCTGATAGTGATTTCCCTTTTCGGATCGGAGTAATTCAATGGGCCTTTATTTATGTTCCTTTTATTATTGCGATATGCGATCTTGCGATCGCTTTATCGTAATAATAAAAAGCTTTATGATTTGTTTAAAAGGCCTCTTTTATCATTGTTTAAAAGGGATATCATATTTCAGTCGGACCTTTTGATGAGAGTTTTTTCTAATAATAAGTTAATACCAATTTATTCACACATCTATGTTTAAAAGGGACCCATTTCATATTATGATTTTTTAAGAAAAATTTTATGAAATGGGGGGTTGTTGTACAACACAACACATTCATAATCCTTGTACCCTATATTCCTCATTGAAGTGTGTCACCGAGTCATTCTCAAGCTACAGCCTACAGTGTATCACCCTTAATCACCCAGATTCATCCCCTTTTGCTTCAGCTTATAGGCTTCTCTTTTGGGCATATGATTGATGTCATCTTGTAGCGCACAGTCTTTTCTTTACACGCTGCAATCATTTTCAATGTCATCCAGGCTGAATTTAATGGGGTAAAGAACTTACTTTCACCATCAAAAAAATATTTCTAGTTGGATTATAAAAGATATATATTAATATGAAATAGATAAATACAACGAATTATAAAAAATATTGAATATATATATTAATATGAAATAGATGAGTTTGTAAAATTTCCTTTTATAAAACCAATAAAAACATAAATATACAGCAAGATGAAGCAGAAGTAATCATTATTACTATAATAGTAATAGTGAATGAATCGATTACAAGATGAAGAATGAGTAATGGTTCCATTACTATAATAGTGTTAAAAAGATAGGTAGAAAGACTATAAGAGGCCATGGAGATTTTCTATTTCATTTTAATTTTAGTTTTATTGGTTAGATATGACGATTATGATTTATAAATGAAAGAATTACATATTTTATAATATAGTTGGTATTTTGCAACTTACTGCACATAGGTTAGATGTACTAACGATAAGTTAAAATTTTCTATTTATAGTTCATTTTATGAGTTTTTTTATTTAGATTTCATTGATGAGCTTTCAATATTTGCAATTTCGAATTTCCTAATGAACTATTTTTAGTAAGTTCTAGATAGCTAAATTTCCTTCATCTAATCAATAGTTTATGAAAAAATTCTTCCTTATAACACTATTTTTTTAACTCATATAAAATGATATTGGGTCAAAAGTTTTAACCTTAAAATGAAAAATAATCTAAAACCTTACCATCATAAAATTTTCATGTCATACGTAATATGAAAGTGAAGTTTCAAACTTACATTGAATATATAATATTTATTTTTGAATATATGAGATTTATCTTTGTTAATAGAAAAATATTAAAAAATAAATTTAGTTATGATTTTTTTTTAAATAAATGTTTTTTATTTAATTCAAATTATATAAAATTATTTTTTTATTAAAATTATATACTTTTAAATATATTTTTATGTTTTATATAAATATTTTTAAAAATATAAAATGGAAATAAATTAATCTATTTAAAATTATTAAATTGTAATTTATATTTTATTAATTAAAAAAAAATTGAAAGTGAAACCACTATGCAAAATTTATGACGGCTTTTATCTAAAAGAAACCACCATGCATTATATCTAGTCAGTCTTAAGATTGTGGTACAACCACACAACAAAATTACGAGCCACTTCTCCCTAACTCATATGGCCTGTATACCACTGCTAAGTAGCATGGTAGATGTTGGCCGCCATTTTTGTTGAAATTAATGGAGCAATATGTATTATTGGAGAGAGTCTGTTCATTAGTTGTGTGTGTGTCCTAGTTTAGGAATTAGTTCCTATCTTCTAGGTGTTATCTCCAACTCTCATATTCTTATGTAAACTTATATATTCTTGATGAATAATGATCAATGTAGTTCATTCTCCATGAGGCAATCTTTAGGTGCAGCTTGCTCACCTGTGAGCTGCTATGTTTTAGAATATATTTTTATTTCTTCCATTTTTAACATGGTATCAGAGTTAGAGAGTTTTTTACGGCTGTGAGAGTGCCTAAGTGGCAATATTGTGACCTCCGGTGACTGGTGTGAAGAAGGCCTGACGAGGAGGCGAAGTGCTGTGGAATATCACGACAGAATTAAATTTTTTCTCTGAGGTAAAATTGGAGCAGCGCAGGTTTTATACCAAACAATCACGCTTCCTTAGCTTTGGAGCAATGAGGATTTGGCCTGAAAAATCACGTTGTTCACCCTTTACTCTTACGATTTCTCATCAGCGCAACCTGTCAGCACGAGTTTCCATCCAGAAATGCGTGTTGGTTGACTTTTCAATTGTTATATGTTTCTCGTGGGTCACCGGCAAGTTGTCTCGTAGATTGAGTGGGATCCGAAGGTCGATCGGTGGCCCTGTCATCGTTGATTTCTTCCCTAACTTTGGAGCAACATGGATATTGTGGGTACCGTGATATCGTGGAGTGGCACAACGGTATTGGTGAACGATGATTTCTAACACTCGTTGACTAAAGGACCCCCACCAGAGTAACCGCTGTGTGAATTGACTGCATTGTAGTGCAGTGCAACATTGGAACTGTGGCGGATCCTTGTTCGAGTGCTATGAGTGTGGAGAAAACTGTCTTCATAGATCAATAGGATCATTGGGATCACAAGATTAGTTGTGGTAGATCAATATTGTTGGTGGTTGCTTGCTGTTTTTTTTGTGTGCATCGGGAGTGGGATGAGCCGGTGACTGTGCAATAGAAGAGAGATCAATGTTCAGAGGTAGATCGTCGTTCCTCTGATTTGTGAATCACCTGGCTGCCCACATAGCATCATGGTTGATGGTGCTAAGATGTAGATTTCGAAAGTGAAACAGTAGTTGGGTATATATTAAAGCTATAGCATTTAGAGCCCTGTGTTTTCATAGATCTACACCAACGATAAGGTATATTTTAAGGAACAGATTATGACAGTGCAATTGTCAAAGCAGATCTACCTACTTAGCGATCTAACAACCATATGTTCTAGTGTACCTTTGCCTACAAGTTGCAATAGAAGAATCGAAGAACTTTCCTCTAGATCTAGAGATAGATCCATTTTTTTTATTAATTGCTAGAGATCAAAAGTTTCTTTGAGGTAGACCTGTCACGATTAATAATTAGATGGTAGAGGCGTACTTGAAAAAGAGAAATAAGCTTGATCGGTACAATTATTCTAATTGGAAATTCAAGTTGCAGACCCTGCTTGAGGGGAAAAGTGTGTGGGCAATTGCAAATGGGGATGAATGGAAGCGAATTGCAGCAGGAGGTGGAACAACTACAACAATTCAAGATTGGGAGAAGAGGGAGAACAAAGCGAATGTGTTGTTGAAATTGTTAGTTAAAGACTGCATTATCCCTCACATCAGAGTGTAAATCAACAAATGAAATTTGGACAACTCTCAAGGATTTGTATGAGATAAAGAATCCAAATCATTTATTGTTCCTGGAGAGCAAGATTATCTCCATCAAAATGGAGGAGAGTGAATCAGTCGTCACATTCATCTCTCGAATCAAGTAGATGAGAAATAATCTGGCTGATATAGGGGAGACAATATCAAACATTAATCTTGTCACATTTACCATGAATGGTATGACTGGTGCTTATCATATGTTTATTATAGGCCTGAATGCAAGGGAGAAAACTCCCAATTTCGAAGAATTCACAGGGATCTTGATACAAGAGGAAGAGAGACGGATGACTCTGAAATCCATAATTCAGATCTAGCATTAATGGAGAAGAAAAAGCCTTTGATGCAGGGTTACCCCGCTTATACCCATAGTATGCATTAAAATGCATAAACACATATGTCCGAAGTATTTAACTCACAAAGGAGTCAAATCTTCTTCCATAAATGGTTAAGGCCCTCTTTTATAGTTCCTTTATATCAGAACTCAATCACCCTGCTTAAAACCTCTTATAGGGACTTTAAACCTCTTAACAACCTTTGTAAACCCTTTGTTAACCCTTAAATCCGCATATATAACCTTTACCTTCCTTAACTTTGGTTACATATGGTTTTAACACATAAATCTCCCATTAGCGCTATTTTACCTTTTAACCCATTTACAAAGGAAATACTCCCAAAACGTACCTTTCTGCCTTGTACAACCTCTGCACACTTTCCGGTATTAACTTTATCGCAATCGGAATATTGATTCTTTCGCAGTCACATTACATATGTGCCTCATCGCAACCGATATGCGATAATAACAAATCGGACTTCAAATCCATTTAAGTGTGCCATATAACTCCATCAGGTCTGCAACTTCCAACCATTCCCGTAGCGCTCCTCCTTCTTTTTTCCGATCTCCGACTAGAGTAGTACCATAGATCTGGCTTCCCAACCAACGGTTGTGATTAAATCACTATTGATATCTCCATAGTTAAAAGGGTCATTCCAACCTCATTCCAATAGCTTCGATTAAATCTTGACCGTTGATCTGGTGATTGATCCAAAGGTCGCTTGACGGTCTTCCATCGTTGATCTAAACTTAGTATATCCAACGCTTTACATTTGTTTCAGGTTGACAATATGCAAGGGGTCTAACCACCTGATAAAGCGGTTTCTCCTCACCACCTTTGTGCTACGTGTTGAATGGTGAGTGGAATCGGGTGCTCGGCCCTCAATACCACTTACCACTCCTCGCTCGCCCGAAATACCACTCTTATATGTAAACCCACTGATGCGATATTAATTTCCTCTGTCTCCGTGATATGATCTTGTCCGTTGATCATATCGATCCAACGGCTCTTGTGTATTGAAGCCTCACTTCACCGTTCTTCCTTTTTACTAAGAATTTACGTTGTTTCCTCAGCGTTTCTCTATGGTTCGGGTTTTTCTTCAAAAGGTTCTGATCTTCCGCTTCCGCTGCTCAACTCCTCTGAGCTTAACTCCTCAGCGAATTCTTACTTTGCTATCTCTCCAGAGCTCCACTCTGTTTCCTCAATTGGATTCTAAGATCCCTTATGATTCCTCTAAATCATTCTGCTCCTCTACGTCCTTCAGAATTCTGCCTGCAACCCTGTCACAGAACCTACGAATTCACAAGTAATTCATTCATGAATACTCTTTCACACACTCACACAGTGAGGAATAAACATATATATATTTATATATAACAGTCAATTACATATCCGAGATTCTGTGTCACGCATAGGCCCGTTCTTCAATATCTGGCCTCCTCCTCTACTTTGCCCGTAGGCTTACATTTATCCCAGAAAATTCTATTGAACTAATATTGGTTCGACTCCTAAATCCTCTGTCCACTTCTACTTCAATTAATTCCTAAAAGCTCTCCTTAGTTCCTCAAATCATGGAACTGCTTAAAGAGTCCTAATTGACTTTAGACTCTTTTGTCATTATTGTCCACTCATTTTCTCATTTATTTGAGAGCATTTACAAGCATCTCACATTATCTAATTAAATCACTTAAAAGCCTAAATATTACACTAACTTGAGACTTAGGAAACTAATTTCCTTAAAACACATGACCCCCTATGTCTACTTAATTACAATAATTTTCTCTTGGGTGAATGCTCTTGCATCAGAATGCCAAAGTAGAAAATATTCATGATCCCCTAATCATGTGTCTTCTGACCTTTGTCTTCCTGGATCCCATACTTTGTTTTGTAACTGCCCAAATGCCTTGTACTTTTTCTACTGCTGCACTTCTGCTGTCTTTCGCTCCATCTTCTTCTTCTTGTCAATCAGGTTCAAGTTCTAATTGATCTTTCTTCTTGCTGCTACCATTTTCCTCTGTTTGGACCGGTTCATCATCAGTTGCCACATTTCTTCAATCGTTGTCTCCAATACATCCTTGGACTGGTCCATGTTCTGTTTCTTACTTTTGTCTCCTTCTCTTTGTTTCAGGTTGATGTTAATGTCCACTAATTCTTCAATCTACGACTGGTTACTTTCTCTTTGTAGCTGTTGGTTTACTTTTTCTTCTTCTTTTTCTCTTGTTCCAACTTTTTCTTTGCTTACTCCAACTTTTTCTTTGCTTGTTATGCTGACTTTTGATGTGACTCCTATGTTGACTGCCTCCCTTTTATCCTTACCCTCTTTCATGATTATCTCTTCTTGTATTGAATCATGACTGTCCAACATTCTCTCCAGCAATTGAGCATCTTTGTTCCATGGATTGAATTCTTCCATAGAATCTTCTTCTCTCATCTTTATTTCGCTGTTCATCTGTGCCAAATTTCCTCCAACATCTACAATAAAAACCTGCACTCACAAAACACTTGTTAAAATTAAAAACATAAGGCTTCGGTGCCTTATCTTCCTTTGGCAACAATTCAGTTTGCTGCTCCATTTCCTTTTCCTCTGTCAGCACATCAGTATGTTGATTTGAATTCTCAAAAGAACTCATGAGACTGTCAACTAGTCTCTCTTCCACATCATCTATCCTAATGATGTATTCTTGCCCTTTTCCACTATAGTGAACTCCTTTTTCTACAATCATACTGTCATACTCTAAATTTTCCAGCAAATATTCTAGCAATGCAATTTCTCTGTGATAGTTTGCAAGTGTTTCATCATCACCTCCAATCCTAAGTTCTTTTTGCTGCAATAAGTCGCTACTTCTCTCATTTAAGAGACATTATTCATCCTCCTTTGCTTCAAAGTTTTTATCTTCTGAAAGATACTGTTCCATACTTCTAACAGTTTCAATAGATTTCTCAACCTCTGCAAAACACTCTTTTATTAATGTTCTTCCTCCCAGGTTTAAATCCTTTGCAAAGGTTCCTTCCTTCTTAACATCCTTTAGTAGATGTCTTTCCTCCTCAACAGCTTCTGATGAGCCTCATAAATGGGTAATTATATGGGCTCATTTTACCTCCTAACCTAGTCAAATCAACCATTCTCTTAGCTTATTACATGATTTTCTGATTATATTTATGCTTATAGAGTGAGTTGAGTTAGTTATGATGCCATGTGGTCTAACATGTGTTTAATGCAGATTATTGATGAATTTTGGGGTCAAAGTCAAAGATCTAGTGGACAAATGGTAGTAATAACCCAAAGTGGACAAAGGAGTGGACTTATAGGAGGGAATACCCCTCATTTATTACTCATCACTTCGAATTCCCCTTCATTCAGCTCAGAGTACAAGCAACCAAGTCATGCACTAGAAGGCAGCCGAGCAAGTGGAGGATGACTGATGATTATCTTGAGTTTTGGGAGCCAAGCCTCCCTGATTTTTAGGAAGTTGTTGGTAGCTTCAATGGTATAAGTAGAGAGGCCTAGGGCCTCACTAGGGTCAGGATTTTCGTCGGATTTTTGTTGGACTTTTGTTGTACTTTGCTTATGTAAACTCTGCTCAACTTTGAGCTTATTATTTTGACAGTTTCATGTAATCTTGTTATTGCTTTGGAAATCAAGATGGAATCCTTTTTGAGTTAGCAATGAGTTACCTCAGAGGGCTGAAGCTCTTGGGTTAGGACCCAGTCCAACCAGCCAAGCTCCTCTTTACTTATATTTGTATGTTTTATTTCAGTTTGTAGATTAGGTTGTTGTTAGATGAATTTCTCTTATTGTCAAGAATAGGTTGCTTTTGATAATTCAATAGTTTGTTTCCATTTGTGCTTTCTATAGCTAGTTAAGTAGTGGTAAAGGAAAGATTCAAAAGGCTAGAATCAATGCCTTGGACTCTCTTCATCCCTTTGGGACCATGATTTGAGGCAAAGACCCTCTTACTGCCCCAGAAACACAGATTTTCATCATTCATAGTACTTCTAGTGTTTGCAGCTTTTTAGTGGTTAATAGTCTAGTTTTTCTTTACTTCAGAACTTCTTCATCATTTTCACTTCTTGGTTTACAATAGTCTTCTTTTAGGCTTTCCTTTCTTGCAGTAGTTATCGACATTTCCTTCCATAGATCACAATTTAGACTAGTTTGATGCAAAACTTTGTTTTTCTAGATGCACTTATTTCATTGCTTGCTTAATCTCATAGGTTGACTGTGATTTGTCTATGCAACAGATATCTTCTAACAGCATTTTAGCTTATCAGCCACCCCATCTTCCATCTGATCCATGCCCTACAAGTCGCCCAAGTCTCCCCTCAATTCTGCCTTAGTTTCCTGCATTTTCCACAGAATTTCTTCCTCTCCTTCAGCAAATACAATCATCTTTATCTCTCCTAATGATTCTTGGTAGACCCTAGGTGCCCTAACACCTCATTCCAACTCTCATCCACCATTTCCACCCACTCTCACACCCTCAAAATAGCCACAACTACTCTCGGCATCCTCCTGTAGGCCTCCTGTAGAACATTATTTTTCCTCCTGTAGATTTCCTGTGTCCTCCTGTAGATTTTCCTGTAGGCCTTCTTTTGAAGGCTGAGTGTGGGAAAAGCCTACAGAAGGCCACCTGAGACCTCCTAGGACCCATCCACACCATCCTACATCCTCTCAAGTCCAAAAGACACACTCCAACACCACCTATTCGCTACCACATTCACAAAAAAATAAATTACATGCATGTCAAATTCACATAAAAATACATAAAAATCCAAAAAGATGATTTTTTGATCATTTACTTCCAGAAATAGCTTAGTCAGATGTTGTTTACTTCTTTGAATAGATAATGGCATTCTTTTCATGGTTTTTATAGTGCTTTCTACAAAAGTAGGATTAGTTGGTTAATTAGGATTTACTTGGTTTTCTTTACATTTCAGTCTTTTTCCTTTCTGCAGTTAGAGTATTATCTGTAGAGTAATATTTCTCTCCTTTCATCACATATAGAGCTTCTTCTGGAATCCATAGAATTTGGCTTGAGCTCCTAGTGAGCTTGCGCCGACTGACCAAGTGACAACCTACAGTAAGAACAAGTACTTGTGCATACAACACCGTCGCTTCCAAGTTTGTTATGAAATACCGGGTTGATAAGAGTAAAGTAGGCAGCCTAGGAGTTGCAGCATTATTGTTGCAATACTAGTGCTCACCACTTTTTGCTTCACCTATTGGCATTATGGCACAGAATTGGAGCTATGGCATAGGTGTTGTCCTTGATGGCAACTCTCTCTGGTGACAGACCTTAGTTCAGGCTTTCAGAATGAAGGAAAAGACATATACGCAGGTTCACCTAGACTAAGGTGTGTATACACGCGTGATGGATGTTATAAAGGTGCGTATGCATATACACGCACTTTCACGCAAGGAAAAGCACATATATGTTGGAGAACTTACCTTTGGTTCGTGGTAGTTAGTCCTTGGTATTTGAACCTATGGATTTGGACCATGGTATCTCGTCAGAAGTGTTGATCCCAAGTATTGGGTCCATGGTATTTTCTTATTATGGTTTTGGACCGTGGTATTGTGAAAGGCCTAAGACTATAAAAGGGGAAGGAGATCATTTGGCAAAGTATTATCTGAATGAATTGAATATCTAATAAGTGCCAGATCTGAAATATTGGTGATTGGGGTTATGGTGCAGATCTGAATCTGAATGAAGGAGGAACCTTAGCGCAAAGAGGAGGATAAGTTCTATTGATGGGTCATAATCTTTAGGCTTGAATGATAGTATCTTTGTATGATTTTGATTGGTTATATGTGGCGCATGCTTGATCTATAAATTTTGGTTAACTAATGACGAATGAATTATCCTTTATAGATCTATACGCAGGTTCAGTGAAGTGAAGGCGCGTATACACGCTGTTTTGGTAAGGGAAAGAAGCGTATACGCAGGTTGTCTTTGACACAGAAGCGTATACACACAGGTTTCTGAACTATGAAGTAGCGTACATCTCTTGATTTATGTTCTAGCTGCTTCTGTTTATTGCTGAAGTGTTCTGGGTTCAGAATTGGTGTGTGGTTATTGTGTTCTGGGTACAGCTATCAGAGAAGTGTTTATTTTTGATTCAGTTTTGATTGGTGAAAAGGTGATTGATTGAAGCATAAATTCTTGATTTATGTTCATGGATCTAGTTTGAAAATTTATTAAATGTGGTCCCTGAAAGAAAGAGAAGGTTGTAGCCTTCTGTAGACCAGCACCTACGTACTAGTATCTTGGCTAGTGCAAGAGCTAAGGGGGTTGTAGCTCCCTTCCAGGAGAAGTTAGAGAATGAGAGAGGGTTGTAGCTCTCTGTAGGTTGTAGCCTGCGTACTGGTAAAGGATTGCACCAGTACATTGTAAAAAGAAGTTTCTAATTAAAAGAAGATAGAGACGAATTGCAGCAGGTGGTTTTCACCCACATTGGGTTTCCACCTTATATCTTGTATTCTTGTGTGTGTGATTGTCTTCAGATCTATTTTACTGTTTCTGGTTACTGTTTATTTGATCGTAATACAAAGATTAATGATCAACATCAGTAAGATAAACTAAATTATAAGTTTGCATTGCATACGTGGGTTTCCTTCTCTGTAGTTGCGTATATACGCAGTTTTATCTAACTGAAGTAGCATATATGATCTGGGTTTGAAAAAGAAAATATTTGACTTGATAATACTAATTCACCCCCCCCTCAGTATTATTTCCAACAATTGGTATCAGAGCCGGTCCTTTTGAAGAAGCTTGATCGCTTGAAGGAAGATCCATCATCATGAGCAACTACGAGAGAGAAGCATCAATCAGGCCACCAATTTTTTATGGGACCAACTTCGTCTATTGGAAGGTAAGAGTCACAGCCTATTTTCAATCTCTTGGTATAGAAGTCTGGGATATCATAGATACAAGGTACACTTTTCCATCAGCAACTCCTATAGATCCGGCTGAGAAGAAGAAATATGAAACAAATGCAAAGGCTGTTAATACTCTATTAGGATGTTTATCTCAATCAGAATTCGTGAAGGTTATGCAGTATAAATCCGCAAAAGAAATATGGAACAAGATTGTTCTAAGCTATGAAGGAGATGAACAGGTAAAATGAGCAAAACTTCAAACCCTTAGAATTCAGTATGAAAACCTCAAAATGCACAATGATGAAAGTGTGGCTAACTATTTCCTTCATGTAGATGAGATTGTTAATTGTATGAAAAATTTGGGTGAAGAAATAAAAGAGGCTGTTGTGGTTGAAAAGGTTCTAAGATCTTTGTCCCCTAGGTTTGAATCTAAAGTTTTTGCAATAGAAGAAAAAGAGAATCTACGAAACCTTACCATGTCACAGCTGCACGGAATTCTGACTGCTTATGAAATGAGGAGAGAAGGACCATCAGACAGGAGAGAAGCTACCTTTAAGGCTTCAGGTAAAGGAGATTACTATGAGTCAGGACACGTGTCCGAAGAAGAAGAAGAATCAATTTTTGTCAAAAACCTTCAACGGGGTGCTGGACGATTCTGAGGTAAGTTACCTTTCAAATGCTTTGCTTGTGGAAGAGTCGGTCACTATGCTGCCAAATGTCCTCATAAGGATAAGATTGACAAGGGGAAGGAACCTGTTAGATGGAACAAGAAACAATATGTAAATAAGAAAAGCTATTACACTCATGAAGACAGTGATGGACTCTCAAATAGTGATGAAGATGAACGAGGTAATAATTATAAACTTTTAATGGCTTTTGAAGATGATGATTTCATGGATGCTATAGATGAAGAAGGTATTTATGAAGAGATTTCTATACTCAAAATATGTTTAGAAGAGAAAAATGTGATTATTTATTCTCTGCATTGTCAACTGGCTGAAAGGGAAAAACATCAAGAAAAATTGGAATGTGAAATTGTTGGTCTTAGAAAAGAGATTGAGAAAACAAAAGCTCTTAATCTTAAATTTGTTAAAGGATCTGAAACTCTGGATGAGATTATCAATGTGCAGCGTTCTCCACTAATCAAGATAGGTCTGGGATATAGTGGAGAAGCATCTCAAGCATCCACCTCCAAAGGCTATCTTGATGCAGCAAGGAGGAGCGAGCAAAGGCCTAATAGAAATCATCAGGTAAATCAGGGACAATTTACCTCAAGAATGAACAAAGACTATCAGGAAAATCGGGGGCAATCTACTTTAAGGACAAACAGAATCCACAACCAGCCATAGGTAAAATCTTCCCAATTTTCCTCAAGAATGGATGTCAGTAGAAACTACAATCGGTTGGTTGATAGATTTGATAGTCGCAGGAGTTTCTTCAATGGCCAATGTTTCTCTTGCCATAACTATGGCCACAAAGCAGCTCAATATGTTGCCTATAAGAAAATCATGACTAGAGAAGCTCAAAAACAAAGAAGTATGACTGGAATCACGAAAAGGACCTATAACAACTTTTTCGCCCTTGAAAATGAAATTGAATGTTCTATTTGTAATAACTTCGGTCATGAAGATTCTGAATGCAGGAGCAGGTTTCGGAAGACAACTCAGAAGGAACAAACCTCAAGTGCCAGAACATGGAGAATGAAGGAACCACAACCAGAAAGATGCGGGATAGCTTTATATGCAGAAGGACAGGAAAATCAATGGTACATCGACAGTGGATGTTCGAAGCATGTGACAGGTGATAAAGAAAAACTTCAATCATATAGTGCTTTATAAAAAGGAAAGAAAGTTTCTTTTGGAAATGATACCCCTGCAGTCATAAAAGGAAAAGGCACTGTTCAGTTGAAAGAAAAAGTCAAAGCTGGAAATGTTTTGTATGTTGATGGCTTGAAGCATAATCTACTGAGTGTCAGTCAGATGTGCGATCAAGGAACAGAGGTAATATTTCGGTCAAATGGATGTAGTTCTCGCGATCTTGATACAGGAAAAACAGTGATCAAAGGCATAAGAACTCCAAATAATTTATACATATTTGAAGAAGGACAACAACAATGCTATTTGAGCAAAAATGATGAACACTGGTTATGGCACCGGAGGTTGGGGCATCTAAGCTTTTCACAGATAAGGAAAGCATGCAAGTATCAGGCAGTTCGTGGTCTTCCAGACATCAGAATTCCAGACAATACAATATGCAAATCATGTCAGTTTGGTAAGCAAACCAGAACTAACTTCCCTGAGAAGGAAGGATCAGCTAGCAGGCCTCTTGAACTAGTCCATACAGATGTATGTGGTCCATCTAGGAAAAGGTCACCTCGAGGAGAAGAATACTTTATATTATTCATTGACAACTTCTCCAGAATGGTTTGGATAGGACTTATGAAGCACAAAGACGAAGCCTTCGAAAAATTCAAATCTTTCAAAGCCTTGGTTGAAAACAAATCAGATCACAAAATTAAATGCCTCAGTTCTGATAGAGGTGGGGAGTTTACCTCGAATGAATTTTTTGATTTTTGTGAAGAACATGGAATAAGAAGGGAATTCTCTACAGCTAGAACTCCTCAGCAAAATGGAGTAGTGGAAAGGATGAACAGAACGGTTCAACAAATGGCTTGTGCTATTCTTGATGAGTCTGGAACTCCCGCAACCTTCTGGGGTGAAGCTGCATTTGCTATGGTTGTTATTCTCAACAAAACAAATGTCTGGGTGAACAGCACTCAAACTCCTCATGAGCTCTGGTATGGTGAGACTCCTTCGGTAAAAAATTTCAAAATATTTGGAAGCAAATGCTATATTAAGAATAATGAAGAACATCTTGGAAAGTTTGAACCTAGAGCAGATGAAGGCTTCTCCTTGGTTATTCTCCTCACAGCAAAGCATATAAGTGTTACAATAAAAGACTTGGAAGAATTGTTGACAGCATTGATGTAGTGGTTTATGAAGAAGGAAACATTCCTAGGCAAATAAATTATGAAAATATCGAAGAGGATGAAGACAATCCTTCAAATCAGACTGACGATGAAGAAGAACCTCGAGAGGCACCAGGGGAACAGATAAGGATAGAAGAGAAGACTCCGTCCAGGTACGTTCAGAAGAATCATCCAGAATCTCAAATTTTGGGGCAGAAAGAGGCAGGTATACAAACAAGAAGAACAATTGCAGAAGCCTCAAGCTATTTGGCCTTGCTCTCCTCCACTGAACCAAAAAATGTAAAAGAAGCATGCAAGGATGAATGTTGGGTCAAGGCAATGGATGAAGAACTTGAGAAGATTGAAAAGAATAACACTTGGGAGTTGGTTCCTAGACCAAAAGATAAGAATGTCATAGGGACAAAATGGATCTTCAAAAATAAGTTGAATGAAAATGGGGAAGTGATTAGAAACAAGGCCAGACTTGTCTGTAAAGGGTATGCTCAACAAGAAGGAATAGACTTTGAAGAAACTTTTTCTCTCGTTGCTAGACTTGAGGCCATCAGAATGTTCCTTGCTCTCTCTAGCTTTCAAAAGTTCAAAGTATTTCAAATGGACGTGAAATCAGCCCTTCTCAATGGAGACTTAGAAGAAGAAGTGTACATTGAGCAACCAGATAGTTTCATTCTTGGGAATGATCCAAATCTTGTATGCAGACTAAAAAAGGCTCTTTATGGTCTTAAACAGGCTCCAAGGGCTTGGTACTATTGTTTGGACAAATATCTTCATCAACAAGGCTTTTCAAAGGGATCAGAAGATAGTAATCTTTATATAAAGATTGAAAATGACAAATTGCTAATACTTGTTGTGTATGTAGATGATATTATCTTTGGCAGCAATGAAGAAACTATGAGTCAAAACTTTGCCTTGGTGATGCAGAAAGAATTCGAAATGTCATTACCTGGAGAGCTAACATATTTTCTTGGTCAACTAATCCAACAAAATGAAGGTGTATCTTTTTGACTCAAACCAGGTACCTCAAGCAGATTTTGAAGAAGTATGGCATGGAAGATTCAAAACCAGTATGTACCCCTATTGTTACAGGATGCAGCCTCAGTGCAAATGATGAAACAGCAGAAGTGCATCAACCAACCTATAGATCCATGATTGGAAGTCTACTTTATTTGATAGGTACCCGACCAGACATCATGCATGCAGTTGGAATAGTTGGAAGATTTCAGGCAAATCCTAAGGAAACCCATCTTCAGGCAGTGAAGAGAATTTTCAAGTATCTTCAAGGAACTCAAAACTATGGCTTATGGTATCCTAGAGATACAGATCTCACTCTTCATGCTTATATAGATGTAGATTGGGCTGGAAGCGTGGATGACAGGAAGAGCACAAGTGGTGGTGCATTCTTTATGGGTTCCAGATTACTATCTTGGTTCAGCAAGAAACAGAGTTCGATTGCTTTATCTACAGCGAACGCGGAATATGTGGCTATTGCATCTTGCTGCACTCAAATCCTTTGGATGATGTAGACCTTGCAGAATTTTCAAATCACTTGTACACCACCTATCTCCATCGTATGTGATAATACAAGTGTAATCAGCATTTCAAAGAACCCAGTCATGCATTCAAAGACTAAGCACATACCGATCAAGTATCACTTTCTCCGGGAACAAGTGTTGGAACAAAAGGTCAAATTGGAGTATGTTCCTTCTAAGGAACAAGTTGCTGATATTCTCACTAAACCACTATCCAGGGAAACTTTTGAATACCTCAGACAGAAGCTGGGAGTAGTTGATGCATCATCTTGCTGTTAAAACTTGTTTGTTTCAGAGAAAAATGGGTGTACGCGAGTTGCCTGAGGAGGATCCGCGTACATACGTCGGTTTGGGCAGAGACAGTCGTGTATATTGAGGCTTGATGGATATCAGTAGGGACAGGCACTGGTTGAAGATATTCTGATATGGGTCTGACAGAGACCATCCGGCACAGGTTCAGGGGGAGCAGATAAACTTCTAATGATGCATTGTTGGCATTATCTTAGAAGCTTTTGGTTCTAGTACACAGCTGTTGTTGGTTTCAGGTGGAACAAAGGCAGAGGGAGAACATAAGGAAATCTTGGTTGCCGATCTGAATGGTGATTGTCAGATGCTTCTGGTATCAGTTATTGGTGACTTTCATAAGTCTTGCTCTAGATATCTCGTCTCTATGTCATGTATCTCTTTTATGGTGTCAAGGTCATGTAACGACCTATTTTGGTTTCCCCACTATGCCTGGGATGAATATGTAATGTACTTGGTTGACGTATGTAAATTTTTGATGTATCCCCACTCGGTTGGGTGGATGATCCCCACTTGGTTGGGTGATGGATGTATGTATTGAGTCTTTTGGTGATAGGAAGGTCTTATATGATGTATAAGTCATGGTTCTTCTTGAAGAACATCTTTTTGTAGATCTTGCCTACAGTCAGGGGGAGCATGGTCAGCATAGCATGGCAGAGATTTCAGCATGTACTCAGGGGGAGCACAACCCTTTGCCCTTGATGACAAAGGGGGAGAATGACTTTGAGGATATTGGGGTTGCCATCAAGTCCAAAGGGGGAGATTGTTGGCATTATGGCACATATTTGGAGCTATGGCACAGGTGTTGTCCTTGACGGCAACTCTCTCTGGTGGTAGATCTCAGTTCAGGCTTTCAGAATGAAGGAAAAGACATATACACGGGTTCACCTAGACTAAGGCGCGTATACACGCGTGATGGACGTTACAAAGGCGCGTATGCGTATACACGCACTTTCACACAAGGAAAAGCGCGTATATGTTGGAGAACTTACCTTTGGTCCGTGGTAGTTAGTCCTTGGTATTTAAACCTATGGCTTTGGACCATGGTATCTCGTCAGAAGTGTTGATCCAAAGTATTGGGTCCATGGTATTGTCTTATTATGGTTTTGGACCGTGGTATTATGAAAGGCATAAGACTATAAAAGGGGGAGGAGATCATTTGGAAAAGTATCATCTGAATGAATTGAATATCTAATAAGTGCCAGATCTGAAATATTGGTGATTGGGGTTATGGTGCAGATATGAATCTGAATGAAGGAGGAACCTTAGCACAAAGAGGAGGATAAGTTCTATTGATGGGTCATAATCTTTAGGCTTGAATGATAATATCTTTGTATGATTTTGATCGGTTATATGTGGCGCATGCTTGATCTATAAATCTGGGTTAGCTAATGAATGAATGTTTGAAAAGAATGAATTATCCTTTATAGATCTATACGCAGGTTCAGTGAAGTGAAGGCACGTATACACGATGTTTTGGTAAGGGAAAGAAGCGTATACGTAGGTTGTGTTTGACACAGAAGTGTATACACGCAAGTTTCTGAACTGTGAAGTAGCATACATCTCTTGATTTATGTTCTAGCTGCTTCTGTTTATTGCTGAAGTGTTATGGGTTCAGAATTGCTGTGTGGTTACTGTGTTCTGGGTACAGCTGTCAGAGAAGTGTTTATTTTTTATTCAGTTTTGATTGGTGAAAAGGTGATTGATTGAAGCATAAATTCTTGATTGATGTTCATGGATCCAGTCTGAAAATTTATGAAACGTGGTCCCTGAAAGAGAGAGAAGGTTGTAGCCTTTTGTAGGCCAACACCTACGTACTAGTATCTTGGCTAGTGTAAGAGCTAAGGGGGTTGTAGCTCCCTTCCAGGAGAAGCTGGAGAACGAGAGAGGGTTGTAACTCTCTGCAGGTTGCAGCCTACATACTGGTAAAGGACTGCACCAGTACATTGTAAAAAGAAGTTTCTAATTAAAAGAAGATAGAGACGAATTGCAGCAGGTGGTTTTCACCCACATTGGGTTTCCACCTTATATCTTGTATTCTTGTGTGTGTGATTGTCTTCAGATCTGTTTTACTGTTTCTTGTTACTGTTTATTTGATCCTAATACACAGATTAATGATCAACATCAGTAAGATAAACTAAATTATAAGTTTGCGTTGCATATGCGGGTTTCCTTCTCTGTAGTTGCGTATATATGCAGTTTTATCTAACTGAAGTAGCGTATATGATCTGGGTTTGAAAAAGAAAATATTTGACTTGATAATACTGATTCAGCCCCCCTCTCAGTATTATTTCCCACATAACCTTCACCATCCTACATCCCCTCAAGTCCCAAAACCACACTCCAACACCACCTATTCACTGCCACATTCACAAACAAATAAATTACATGCATGTCAAATTCACATAAAAATGCATAAAAATCCAAAAAGATGTTTTTTTGCTCATTTACTTCCAGAAATAGTTTAGTCAGATGTTGTTTACTTCTTTGAATAGATAATGGCATTCTTTTCATGGTTTTCATAGTGCTTTATGCAAAAGTAGGATTAGCTGGTTAATTAGGATTTACTTGGTTTGCTTTACATTTTAGTCTTTTTCCTTTTTGCAGTTAGAGTAGTATCTGTAGAGTAGTCTTTCTCTCTTTTCATCACGTATAGAGCTTCTTCTGGAATCCATAGAAGTTGGCTTGAGCTCCTAGTGATCTTGAGTCAGCTGACCAAGTGACAACTTGCAATAAGAACTAGTAACTGTGCATATAGCACCGTTGCTTCCAAATTTGTTATGAACTACTGAAATCAAGCCTTTAGGTGGAGGAAATACATAAAAAGTTTTTGCTTATTTCTTAAAAAAAACACAGTCTCTCTGTTTCTCTGTTTTTCTTCAAAAATTGTTGTCTCCTTCTCCACATTTGGTTTCCCAAAGAAGCATAAACAAAATGACAGGAGGTTTTATGAGGAAGGAGCCCACCAACTCCTCCAGGCTCCATGCACATCCCCAAGTAGTGGACATATTCACAAGAGCAAATTGGATGAACTTTTTTGAGAAATTCTGAGGGTTTGATGAGGAAATTGCTCAAGAATTTGCCCACTCTTTGGTCCCTCACACCAGAACACATGCCACTGTCACCTTTAGAGGTCTTTCCATGGAGATAACCCCTGAATTTATCAGTAGGGTCACTACCCTTCCTCTTGGGTTGCCTTGGAGTAAGGATGAGAAACCAATTGGCCAGGCTGCCAAGAAAAACTTCTTCCAAAATAATGAAACCCCTATAGAGGATAAAAATGGCATTAGAAGGGCTAGCATACCATATCCTTGGGATGAGGTTAGCTACCAAATAATCAAGTATATTTCCTGTGAGGGGAGGTAAAACATTGTCTATGGTTACCACTTTAGAATCCTTCATGAATTAAGGTATGGCATGGACACTCCAACCCCTCAGAAGCTCAGCATCCCCTACTTCCTCCTGCAGTCTCTCATTGACTCTAGCATTAAAGTTCAAGCAGGAAATTTAGAGCAGCTAGCTCACCATGGGTTAATCAAAATTTTAGTGGAAGAAGCCCTCCATACATTTACACTCCCTATAGCATGGGAAATCTTCCGAAACATGACAGCTGAGGATGACATAAAGACCCTAACCTATGATATCAGTCCCACTGGCAGTGAGGAGGAAGAGCAACAAGGGGGAGAAGGTGAAGCAACTGGTGACTTAGTAGAACAAGAAGGGAAGAAGAAACTAATATAGAGGAGGAGAAAGATGAAGAAACAGAGCAAACATAGACAGAAAAAAAGGTAGAAGGAGGAGAAAAAGAGGCAGAAAAGACAGAACAAGAAGAAGTGTCCCATAAGACTCTAGAAAGAGAGACAACAACTACTCTCACTACCCTTAGTACCCCCATCAAGCCAAAACAAAAGAGGAAAAGGTAGGCCTCCATGTATTTCAGGGCTAGGAAGAGCATAACAATCAAAATAGGAAAACCCCAGCCCTCTTCAAAAGCGCCAATTATAATTGAAGATTCACCCTCTACCCAAGGAAAGGAATCCTCTTCTAAGGAACCTATCACATATGAAAGGGGGACTCCTATATCTCCTACATGGAAAGAAAAGGCAGAACTACATGACCCAAAAATAGTCTTGTAGGAGGCACAGACAGTTCTATAGGAGACACTGTCAAAACTACAGGAGACCCAAAAGCTTGAGAAAAGGGTAGAAGGACAGCCACAGGGAAAGGAGGAAGAGACAGAGCTACAAGAACCTGATCCCCAGCCCAATCTTGGTTCCTACTACAATCTTCTTGAGGGAGGAAGGATAATTCCACAAAAATTTGCAATTCCACTCTTCTTTGAATTAGAGAAAGAGAGAATAAGAACACACATATGGATGCAAATAGCCAAATCCAAGGGAGTTTAGGATATTGGCCATATGGAGAGAAAACTCAAAGAAATGGGCAGAGATTTGAGTGCTATTAGACATAGAGAAGTAATTACAAGAAACCAACTTGAAACAGAAAATGAATTACTAAGATGGCAACTGCAAGAGAAAGAGACCCAACTGGCATGCATGGCCAGCTAGTCCATGGAGGCATTGCAATGTAGAACACCAACAAAATCCTATGGCTTGTATCTCAAGAACCAATGGTTGTAATTTTAGATAAAGACTTTATCACAAAGAGGCACAATCCCTTTCCAAGATTAGAGGTAGTTTATGGACCTGTGTGACCAAAGCACATCAGAAGATAAGGCAAAGATGGCAGAATTCTACCTGCATAACATGGCCCTCATAGACATGAATGTGTGGGACCCCAATGCCTAGCTAGGGGACCTGAAACTAATGGCGATGGCCTCATGGATGAACCATGAAGAGTTAAGGGTAGTAGAAATAAGAAGGTTGATGATAAAGGAGTAGAATGAGCCATTAATGATTAGAGTTGAGCCATCAGACCCTGTTATCACCCCAAAAAACTCTCCTAGGTTGTAGCTCAGAGATGCTTGGGAACATTATAAACTCAACTTAATGTTGGAAATGGATGAATGGAAGGAATGATTCTTGTTCAAGCCAGATAACCACTTCTACTATGCTTAACCCCAAACATGCGTGAACACCCCCAGACTACAAGGCTTTAGACCACCAATTACTCGCAGTTCAGAGATTGGGTGAATATGGAGAATATTGACCACACCAATAGATGCACAAGACCTTGTGATGGCCGGCTGCAACCAGTAAAGAGGTTTGAAAATCTAATTCCCTAGTGTACAAACAGGACGACAACTCTCTGTCACTAAGTGAAAAGAAACCTTAATAACTCATTCACTGATACATACAAGACTTTAACACAGAGGTAGGATTACAGCTCCTCTAATGCCAAACATCAAGAGTTCAGGAAAAACCACATATCAGGCACAGCTTGGAACAGAATAGAAATGGAAAGTGAGCAACTAACAACAAAAGATGCTTGTATTAGCTGAAAATGAAGATGAGACGCTGCCAGTATCAAAGTAGTTATAGTCTCCAAAAGTTGAACCTTACATCAAAACAACAACCATCAACCCTGATTACATATTGTTTTTGGGTATATATAGAGTTTCATTACAAAGGCGCTCGGCCATTCTAAGTATGGAGGGGTCATAATTGACCACCAACCGCTTTAACTGCTTGATGGAGTTTCTGGTGCATTAACTTGCTTCAGTGAATAAATCTAATTTTCTCAGATGCTCTGCTGTACTAGCGGGCAGGTGGAGTGCCATGTAGAACGAAATCCCATAACTGTTAAATGCATTCACCTGCTCGGGCTCCGTCTTTTTCCTTTTCGGCCATGCTGTCCGTGGAATGTAGCTGTTGAGGAGCAAATGCGCCGGGTACTGGTAACTGGCCACCTTCGTCCTTCGGGTGCTCGAAACAATCAAGGTACGTGAACTGCAAAGTGGGTGGGACAGTTAGATGGAGGAGTAATATCGACCGTTAGATTGGGTAGATCGACAGCGGGGATTGCTTGGCAAGGAGTATTGGGAGATATGGAAGCGGAGTGGATGCAGGCCGTTGGATCTCGGGCGGACGAATCCAATGGTCACTGGGTGTCAGAGACGTGGGGGAGTTAACGGGTGGGGACAGAGGATGGGCAGTAGGTGGTATTGCCCGCACCATCGTTGAGGGTTGGGCAGTAAACGTACAAGGGAGGGCGATCCCACTTAAAGTGTGATGCGTGGCAGCGGAGGAGTGGGAAAACCACTTTTCATCACGCGTTAATGGGCTGCTACGTTATGGTTGTGGGGGGAAGCAGATGCCATTCGATCGCGTCGGAGATGATTGGACGGTGGGGTTTAGATCACATGGATTTTGTCAAATGTAACAGGGAAACGTTGGATTGGGGGTGCCAGAGATCAACGAATGCAAATGAGGGTGGCGATGGATTATGGGAGTGTGTGGTCACGTTAATACAAGCTTACGGGGTTTGGGCTTTGCACTCAGGGATTTGAGAAATAAATGTTTATCCAGGGTTTTGGAGGAAAAACAGAGGCAGCAGGGTTATGAGAGAGTTAGCGGAGTGAGGGAGAAGGAGGAAGATAACTGGTGCGAGTTCTCTTTTGAACATGGACAATATGGCTAAGCTTGAATTTGATTCTCAAAATATCAATATATGTGGCAGAGCTAACACTGGCTCCTTGTGGGGATGAGATCCTCCCTATGAGGTCTCAACAACTACAAATCATTGCCTTTCCTGTGAAAACCAAATTAGAAAAATTTCCTAGTGTTCCATTGGGCATGGAGTCTAATTGAGCCTATACTAAAACTGATAAAATAACATATTTACAACCTTAAGGCGAAGAGATCTTAAGCAACATAACTTTTTAAAAACCGTCCATTAACTGGGCCATCAAAAACTATTTCCTCTCGCATACTTTGTAGTATGAAGGTATTGTTCCCTTGGATCTGAGAAATGATAAAAGGCCCTGTCCAAAAAGCATCAAACTTCCCATGGTTGCCTTTCTTCTCTTTCAGTGCATCCCACTTCAGAACCAAATCTCCAACCTAAAAATTATCTATTTTGGCTCTTCTGTCAAAAGCTTCCTTGATCTTCTTCTGATGTGCCATGGACCTTTCAACCAGCTGTTCTCTGATTTGATGTACCTCTGCTAAATCAATGATCCTTTTTGCCATGTCTTCTTCCTCATCCTGCTCTTCTTGCAAGAAATTTGCCACAGGGAGGGTTAACTAAATTGGGAATACAACCTCAGTGCCATATACCAGCTTGAAAGGAGAATTCCCAGTGGATTTCTTGGTGGTTACTCTGTCAGCCCATAATGCATACTTGAGTTTAGAATCCCAATTCTTTTTGTTGTCTTCCAGCAGCTTTTTAATTATCCTTATCAGGATTTTGTTGGAAGATTCTGCTAGACCATTGCCTTGAGGATAATATGAGGTGGAATGAACCAACTTAATGCCCATTGAGTCACACATGTCCACCAATTCTCTTGCCCTGAAGGCTGCTGCATTGTCTGTGATCAATTTATGTGGACAACCAAATCTGGTGAAGATATTCTCTATCAAGAACTTCATGACCACATTATGGTCAGCCTTTCTGGTAGGGATGGCCTCAATCCATTTAGTGAAGTAATCTGTGGCTACTAATATCCATCTGTGCTGGCCACTGGAATGTGGATTGATTTCTCCGATGAAATCCAAGCCCCACTACTAAAAAGGGCCACTAGCATGTATGGGTTTTAAGGGAAGGGACTTCAATTGCTGCTTCCCTTCAAATATTTGGCACCTATCACATGATTTAACAAATGAAAAGACATCAGCAAACAAGGTGGGCCAAAAGTACCCAGCTCTGAGGATTTTGTGAGCTGTAGTTTTCCAATAATGATGCCCTCCACATAGGCTGGAATGAAACTGCTGCATGACTTCAATGGATTGTTCTTTGTCCAGACACCTCAAAAGAACTCCAGAAGGGTCCCTCCAGTAGAGCAGGTTTTCATGAATGCAATATTTGGCTTCCTGAGCTTAATAGTTCTGGCTTGGCTTGAACTAAGGCTTGGAGGAATTTCTAGCTTCAGCAAAAGTTGAGCTATTGTAGAGTACCAATCACAAGAAGCTAAATTTCCTGCCAATGACTGACTTTTCCCTGGTTCAGCTGTTTCTTCTTCTGTCTGACCATTCTCTGAAATTGTGCTGATGAGATTTATGTCCAGCATTCTGCAATTTTCTTCTGCCATCAGTCTGGGGAGGCCCTGACCTCTGAGCAGTTTGGTGGGATTCAATTCTATGTTAAATTCAACAAGCTTTGCAATTCATTTAGCCCTTCTTCCATCAGCATCAGGCTGCGTTAGAACATCTTTCATTGAAGCATAGGGTACATATGCAATTATCTTGGAATGCAGAAAGTAAATTTTGAAATCTTTCAAAGATTTGATAAGAGCATATGCCTGTTTTTCAATGATATCGTGCTTCAGCTCAGCGTCCCTTAATGTTTTGCTAAAAAAAGCCATTGGATGCTCTGAGCCTTCTTCATTTGCTTGCAATAAAACTGCTACAAGGGTGTCTTCAAAGGTAAATGAAAATATATGGAACTCCTTGCTATAATCTGGACTTCTTAAAGTGGGAGCTTCCATAATAGCTTTCTTAATGGACTCAAAGGATCTTCTTGCTACATCAGTCCATTTGATCTCTGACCCCTTTCTCAACATGGAGGTAATATGCTTTACAAGTTCTACAAAACTTGGGATAAACCTCCTTACAAAAATTATCTTGCCCAGAAATGACTGGATGTATTTCTTTGATCTTGGGATAGACAAGGTTTGTATTGCTCTTACTCTTTCTGGGTCAATTTTGACACCTGTAGCAGAAATAGCATGTCCTACCAGCTTGCCCTCTTCTAAAGCAAACCGTGACTTTTTGGGATTGACTGAAATCCCAAACCTTCTGCACTTCAGGAACACCTTCTTCAAATGCTGTAAATGGTCATGATGGCTGTTGGAGTACACTGTTATATCATCAAATTAGACCAGGACAAACTTATCCTTCTCTCCCACAAATGCTATATCCATAGCTCTCTAAAAGGTATCCCCAGCATTCATCAACCCAAAAGCCATCTTGGAATACATAAAAGTGCCCCAAGGAGTGGTGAATGCAGTTTTTTCTTGGTCATCTGGATGTACAACAACCTGATTATACCCTGAAAATCCATCCAGGAAAGACATCACTTTGGCTCCTGAGACTTTCTGCAGCAAATGCTCCATCTTGGGTAAAGGATAATTGTCTTTTTTAGAACATTTGTTTAAGTTTCTGAAATCAACGCAGAGCCTGATTTCTCCACTTTTCTTCCTCACCACTACCAAATTGGCTACCCATTTTGAATATCTGAGAGGGACTATGATTTTGGCAGCCAGTAATTTCTTGATTTCTTTTTCAATTAGAGGAAGGAGCAAAGGATTTATTGGTCTCAGCTTCTGCTTGAAAGGGATGGTGTCTTTCTCTAAAGGAATTTTATGCTGGATGATCTTTTTGTCATATGTTTTCAGGTCACTATATTCCCAGGCAAAGACATCAGCAAATTGCTTCATTAAATTGTAGTATTCAGCACTCTGGGTAGCAGACAGATGGGTGGATAGATTTATATATCTTGGTTGTCCTGGACTCCCTATATTATGCTTACAGACTGCAGATTGGTCTTCTTTTTGGGCAGCCTTATAAGGCACATCATTTTGGTCAAACAACTTTTCTAATGGAACCAGACCCTTAGGTATATGATTGCTGGGCAGTTGGACAATGCTATCTTTACCAATTCTGTTTCTAAGCTGGGATTGGGGATTTTCTTCCAAGGCTTCATTTTCTTGGTCAATTTGCATTTCAGAAAATTCATCAATGACTTGCAGGAACCTATTTATTTCATCATCATCTTCAAAAACTTTCCAATGCTGGACATTATCAGGCAAGGATGGTCTGTATTTCATTTGAACTTCATAAACTAGTCTGGGAGGCATGGGAGGGATAAACATGCTAGCAGACACAACAAGGGAATCGACAAGCTAATTTTTTATTCTAGGGATATATGAGATACAAAAATTATCAAAAGAATCTTTAAGTCTCCATACCTCATCTCTGTATGCTTTCAGCCTTGGGTACTTTGCTTGAAATGTTTTATTCACTGACTGAATGATAAGATTAGCATCTCCAAACACCTTTATGCTCCCGATTCCTCTGTTTTTAGCTGTATTGAGACCCAATATCAGAGCCTCATACTCTGCTATATTTTTCGTGACTTGGAAAGCCAGCTTAAAATATAGATGTATGCTTTCTTGTTCTGGATATATCAGCACCATCCCTGCCCTTGCGGTCTCCCTAGAACATGCTCCATCAAAGAACATTTCCCAAACCTAACTTCCTTGCTCTCCCTCTGCCTGATTCACTGGTTTCTTGATCTACATTGAGGCCTTCTGGGATTCTTCAATTTGGAGAATACAAGCTCCAAAATCATTGTCCACAACGTATATGGGATGATTAGAAGGATTCCTCTCATCACTGATGATGTAGGCCAGCTATGCTTCTCTGTACAATCTCCTGCTTTCACCTCCAAAGACTGGGACAGGATAAATCATTCTGTAGTGTCCCACCTAGTCTCTTGATCCACCCTCTGGACAGAAAAATGCCAAGCTTGGGAGGGACATATGCTACCATAATATCCATAATAATGCTCTTCATGGGCAACTGAGTTAGGGTAATGGCCAGGTCTTTGATTAATTCGAGGCATTTTACCTTTCTTGAATCAAATGAGAATAAGTCATGATGTGGTCTAGTGATATCAAGGCCTAACTCTTCCATGACAGCTTTAGGCATCAAATTGTGGCTGGCCCCTGTGTCTAGCAGGAAATTGTGGAGGATTTTGTCATGAATGGTCAAGGAGACATAAAATGATGGAGAATTATCATCAGCAGGTTCAGTCATTGGGCTAAGCACAACTGCAGGCTTATCATCTTGCAAATTGACGTAGTCAGTGGGGGTTTGTGAGGCTTTCAGCTCAAGAGCATCAAGGATAGGCTTTCTAAAAACTTCACTCTTTACAAGTTCTATCAGAGGCACAAATATTTTTAACTTCTGGACTTCTGATTCAAAGCTAAAAGGGGAAGGGGACTTATCAGAACCTCTTACCTCTTGAGCCGGTGCTTTTAGGATGACTGGATCAGCTGCTGGTCTTTTTTGTCTGATGTTCTGTTGCTCTGTCAGGATAGCAACTCTTTGGGCAGGATTCTCCTTGACACTATTTGCTTTTGACCTCAGATGATATCTTTGTTGCTCACCAATCTGCAGAACAGCCTCTCTGACGCACTCTTGACTGGTTTGGTCCTGCAGTAATGATTCTTCATACGCAGCCAATGTCAAAAAGGCAGCACTGCCTTTATCTTCCATACAATGAATTTCATCCTCGTCTTCAACTTGCTCCTCCTCCATAACAACGTTGTGGAAGGGAGCCTTTACTCTTTGTTCTTCATGGGCCTCTTTACCCCTCTGAATGATTTGCAACTGTTTGTTTGCTCTTCTGAATGGATTTGGATTTCTTGGAGCAAATGTGTTTGGAAGCCTTGCTTTTCTAGAGCTCTGCTCAACTTTCAGCTTAGATATCTCAGCAGCCAATGACTCTATCATTTTAGTCATCTTATCTAATTTTGGTTCTGAAGATGAAGCAGAGGGAGAAGAAGCCTCACCTCTCTGCCTCCTTCTATCAGCATGACTTTTGAGCTTTTCTGTAGCCATGATATTAGATTCTACCTCTAGAGCTACATCCTGCATTTCAGCTAGAGTGGAACATCTCATTTCTCTCAAAAGCAGGCATAAATCAGATTCAAAAGCATTAGCATAAGTGAGTTTGCTAGAGGTGGGAGTAGGCTTTACTTCAACTAGTATCTTACTATACATATGGTTAAATCTTTTATTAAAATTAGGCAATGATTCCCCATTCTCCCTCTTTAGGTTTCCAAACTCTGTATGGTAATAGAGTAGGTCTTTCTTATCCCCCCATTTCTTCAGGAACACATCATCCAATGCTTCAATGTCTGTTATGGACCTATGGGGAAATTCTCTGAACCACTTTCTAGCCTCTCCATCAAGGCTCTGGACAAACACTCTCATCCACACATCATCTTCACTGATATCTAGGTTATCAGCATAGCTATAAAAAGATTCAAGGTGTTCCTCAGCTGTTACTCCCTCTGTGCCAGTGAACTTAGGCATGTATTTCTGGTATTCTCCTACAGGCATGGAATTCAAAGGAGCAGGCAAGACCAAGGGTCCATACCTAGCAGCTATGATTCTTTCCATCTTTGTGGGAGCTTGCTGACCTACCATGACCGGGATAGGTGGAAGGATACTAGCAGCTTGAATAGTAGGAAGTAATGAAATAGATGGCAGACACCAAGGAATATGATTGACTGTATGGGAGGCTTTCTTTGGACTGAGATCCAAAGGGGAACTGACTGAACAAGGAGCTTTATGAATCTCTGAAGGTGTTTCTTTACTAACAATGCTAGGTTCTAAATCTTCAAACTGTATATCCTTATCTATAATCTTCTCTTGCAAAGATACATAAGATTTCTTAGGCTTATTTGATCCTGATGCTCCTTTCTGTGATTTTTCCTTTGCTTAGCAATCTTATCAGGGTTAGGCACTGAGTCAGCTGGTGATTTCTGAGGATTTCTTTGGGTATGCCTCACAAACTGAGCTAGAATTGTAATGTGGAGTTGCCACTAGGTTGGTCCTCTAGTAGAGTTGCCAGATAGATGATTACAACCAAAAATGTGTCCAGACTTTGTCTATCATCAAAGCTGGAGCTGTGTCATTCTCCCAGGGAAGCTAAGCTTCAATCTCCTAATCCCCAGCAACGGTGCCAATTAATGTTATCACCTCAAGAAACTCTCCTAGGTTGTAGCTCAGAGATGCTCGGGAACATTACAAACTCAACTTAATGTTGGAAATGGATGAATGGAAGGAATCATTCTTGCTCAAGCTAGATAACCACTTCTACTATGCTTAACCCCAGACATGCGTGAACACCCCCAGACTACAAGGCTTTAGACCACCAATTACTCACAGTTCAGAGATTGGGTGAATATGGAGAATACTGACCACACCAGCAGATGCACAAGACCTTGTGATGGCTGGCTGCAACCAGTAAAGAGGTCTGCAAATCTAATTCCCTAGTGTACAGACAGGATAACAACTCTCTGTCACTAAGTGAAAAGAAACCTGAATAACTCATTCACTGATACATACAAGACTTTAACACAGAGGTAGGATGACAGCTCCTCTAATGCCAAACATCAAGAGTTCAGGAAAAATCGCATATCAGGCATAGCCTAGAACAGAATAGAAATGGAAAGTGAGCAACTAACAGCAAAAGAAGCTTGTATTAGTTGAAAATAAAGACGAGACGCTGCAAGTATCAAAGTAGTTACAGTCTCCAGAAGTTGAACCTTACATCAAAACAACAACCATCAACCCTGATTACATCTTGTTTTTGGGTATATATAGAGTTTCATTACAAAGGTGCTTGGCCATTCTAAGTATGGAGGGGTCATAATTGACCACCAACCACTTTAACTGCTTGATGGAGTTTCTGGTGCATTAACTTGCTTCAGTGAATAAATCCAATCTTCTCAGATGCTTTGATGTACTAGCGGGTAGGTAGAGTGTCATGTAGAATGAAATCCCATAAATGCATTCACCTTCTCAGGCTCCGTCTTTTTCCTTTTCGGCCACGCTGTCCTTGGAATGTAGCTGTTGAGGAGAAAATGCATGGGGTATTGGTAGCTAGCCACCTTCATCCTTTAGGTGCTCGAAACAGTCAAGGTATGTGAACTGCAAAGCGGGTGGGACAATCGGATGGAGGAGTAATATCAGCCGTTAGATTGGGCGCATCAACGGCGGGGATTTCTTGGCAAGGAGTACCGGGAGATATGGAAGCGGAGTGGACACAGGCCATTGGATCTTGGGCGGATGAATCCAATGGTCACTGGATGTCAGAGACGTGTGAGAGTTAACGAGTGGGGACGGAGGATGGGCGGTAGGTGCTATTGCCCACACCACCATTGAGGGTTGGGTGGTAAACGTACAAGGGAGGGCGATCCCACTCAGAGCGTGATGCATGGTGGCGGAGGAGTGGGAAAACCATTTTTCATCGAGCGTTAATGCACCGCTAAGTTATGGTTGCAGGAGGAAGTGGATGACATCCAATCGCATTGGATATGATTGGATGGCGGGGTTTAGATCACACAGATTTCGTCGGATGTGGCAGGGAAACGCTGGATCGGGGGTGCCGGGATCAACAGATGCAAATGAGGGTGGCGATAGATTATGGGAGCGCGTGGTCACGTGAATAAAGGCTTACGAGGCTTGGGATTTGTGCTCAGGGCTTTGAGAAATAAGTGTTTATCCGGGGTTTTGGAGGAAAAACAGAGGGTGCGGGGTTATGAGAGAGTTAGCGTAGTGAGGGAGAAGGAGGAAGATAACTGGTGCAAGTTCTCTTTTGAACATGGACAATACGGCTAAGCTTGCATTTGATTCTAAAAATATCAATATATGTGGCAAAGCTAACAGACCCCATGGCACTCATCAGTACACATAACCTGCTTGCCAATAATCCTCAGATTGCCCCTAGATATATAAGTGATCAGGCAAAAGCCATAGCACACTTTGAGGATATGGAAAGGTTACTTGGGGATGACCGTGTGCATGCATGTATGAGGAGATGGAACACCTTACCACACAGTCTGCAGATTAGGGAATATCATTCCCCAATGAGGATGAAGGAGGCATTAAGGAGAGTGCCAATGTACAAGCGCTCCATGCAGAGGTTGAAGGTCAATTGGATTGGCCTCAAATTGAGTCCCCCACTGCTGCTAGGCATGTCGGAAGGTAGAAGAGAAGAAGAAGAGCAGGAGCAGTGGGAAGAGATAGACAAGAAGGTAGGATTCTATGACAAGGAAGAGGAGACCACATCAGAAGCATGGGATGTTAGGGAGGCCACCAGGGCCATAAAAGATGAGGAGATGGACTAAGTTTCTTAGAGGATAAGCAACACTTCCAGTAGGGGGTGATGATGAGCCTCATAAATGGGTAATTATATGGGCTCATTTTACCTCCTAACCTAGTCAAATCAACCATTCTCTTAGCTTATTACATGATTTTCTGATTATATATGCTTATAGAGTGAGTTGAGTTAGTTATGATGACATGTGGTCTAACATGTGTTTAATGCAGATTATTGATGAATTTTGGGGTCAAAGTCAAAGATCTAGTGGACAAATGGAAGCAATAACTCGAAGTGGACAAAGGAGAGGACTTATCAAAGGGAATTCCCCCTCATTTATTACTCTTCACTTTGAATTCCCCTTCATTCAGCTCGGAGTTCAAGCAGCCAAGTCATGCACTAGAAGGCAGCCGAGCAAGTGGAGGATGACTGATGATTATCTCGAGTTTTGGTAGCCAAGCCTCCCTAATTTTTAAGAAGCTGTTGGGAGCTTCAGTTGTATAAGTAGAGAGGCCTAGGGCCTCACTAGGGTCATGATTTTTGTCGGATTCTTTTTGGATTTTTGTTGTACTTTTGCTTATGTAAACTCTGCTCAACTTCGAGCTTATTATTTTGACAGTTTCATGTAATCTTGTTATTGTTTTGGAAATAAAGATGGAATTATTTTTGAGTTAGCACTGAGTTACCTCAGAGGGCTGAAGCTCTTGGGTTAGGGCACAATCCAACCAGCCAAGCTCCTCTTTAATTGTATTTGTACGTTTTATTTTAGTGTGTAGATTAGGTTGATGTTAGATGAATTTCTCTTATGGTAAAGAATAGGTTGCTTTCATTTGTGCTTTCTATAGATGGTTAAGAAGTGGTAAAGAAAATATTCAAAAGGCTAGCAACAGTGCCTTGGCCTCTCTTTCTCCATTTGGGACCATGATTTGAGGCAAAGACCCTCTTGCTGCCCCAAAAACACAGATTTTCCTCATTCATAAGACTTCTAGTGTTTGCAGCTTTTTAGTGGTTAATACTCTAGTTTTGCTTTGCTTCAAAACTTCTTCATCATGCTCACTTCTTGGTTTACAATAGTCTTCTTTCATGCTTTCCTTTCTTGCAACAGTTATCAACATTTCCTTCCATAGATCATAGTTTAGACTAGTTTGATGCAAAACTCCATTTTTCTAGATGCACTTATTTCATTGCTTGCTTAATCTCATTGGTTGACTATCAGTTGTCTATGCAGAAGATATCTTCTAATACTAGGTCAAATTATCATCCACCCCATCCTCCATCTGATCCATGCCCTACAGGTCACCCAAGTCTCCCCTCAATTCTGCCTTAGTTTCCTACATTTTCCATAGAATTTCTTCCTCTCTCCTTGAGCGAATCCAATCATATTTCTCTCTCCTGATGATTCTTGGTAGACCCTAGGTTCCCTAACACCTCACTCCAACTCTCATCCAATTTTTCCACCCACTCTCACACCCTCAAAACAACCAAAACTGCTCTCGGCCTCCTCCTGTAGGCCTCTTGTAGAACATTGTTTTTCCTCCTGTAGATTTCCTGAGTCCTCCTGTAGATTTTCTTGTAGGCTTTATTTTGAAGGTTGAGTGTGGGAAAAGCCTCCGGAAGGCCACTTGAGACCTCCTGGGACCCATCCATAGCATCCTACATCCTCTCAAGTCCCAAAACCACACCCTAACACCACCTATTCGTTGCCACATTCACAAACAAATAAATTACATGCATGTCAAATTCACATAAAAATACATAAAAATTCAAAAAGATGTTTTTTTGCTCATTTACTTCCAGAAATAGCTTAGTAAGATGTTGTTTACTTATTTGAATAGATAATGGCATTATTTTCATGGTTTTCATAGTGATTTCTGCAAAAGTAGGATTAGTTGGTTAATTAGGATTTACTTGGTTTGCTTTACATTTCAATCTTTTTCCTTTCTGCAGTTAGAGTAGTATTTATAGAGTAGTATTTATCTCCTTTCATCACATATAGAGCTTCTTTTGGAATCCATAGATGTTGGCTTGAGCTCCTAGTGATCTTGTGTCAACTGACCAAGTGACAACCTACAGTAAGAACTAGTACTTGTGCATACAACATCGTTGCTTCCAAGTTTGTTACAAACTACTGGGTTGATAAGAGTAAAGTAGGCAGCCCAGGAGTTGCAGCATTATTACTGCAATACTGGTTCTCACCACTTTTTGGCGCCGTTTCCAGGGAAGTGTCATAGTATTTTGTGATTACTTCTTTCTTCTATTTTCTATTGTAACATTCTGCTAATAGTTTATTTCAACAAAAGTAGACTAGTCTTTTCTTTTCCTTTAGTTCTGCATTTCCTTGCTTTCCTTTTCAATTTTGCAAATTTCATTTCAGCAAGAGGAGACTAGTCATTCTTTTCTTCAGTTCTGCATTTCTTTGCTTTCCTCTTCAATTCTACAAGTTTCATTTCAGCAAGTTCATTTCAGTTTATTTGCAATTTGTTTTGTTCAATCAATTTCAGTTTCTGCAGGTACTATCAGTGTGGAGAAAAAAACAAAAACAAACCAAAAAGATTTCCTTTCATGCCTCGTAGGAATAGAGATAACTTAGGAAATTTTTTTCCCAACACCCCCATTGCTTCACATAGCCAACCTTCTCTCTTCTTCGATGGTTGTGATCAAGAAGAACCGTTAGGTGAATAACCAGACATATTTGAAGAACCTATATGGGAAGAAGAAGAAGAAAACATTCCTTTGGAGCCAATCACTGAACACATAAATGCTAGGGGAAATGGAGAAAGAATAGAGGGTACCTTTCCCATTCGGGAGATCAATGGGGACACCAAAATGAAGAATATAAGCCCTTCTGCCTTACCTCATTTCCATGGTTTGACTACAGAAGATCGTGACACCTTTTTGTTTGAGTTTGCTATTATCTGTCGAACCTATGACTATGCAGAAGATGAGCAAAAGTGGAAATTGTTCCCTTCTACTCTCAAGGATGCAACATTGCACTGGTTCATGGGATTACCTGGCATTAGAATCATAACTTGGGCTCAGATGCAGCAAGCCTTTAACAACAAGTATTGAGACTATTGTAGGTCAAAAGATACTAAAGAAGAAATTTTCCAAATGACTATAGGAAGTGATGAGTGCCTAGACAATTATGAGGAGAGGTTCCAGCTCAGTTACAAAAGGGCTGGGTGTACACTTGACAATGAGTCTCTGAAGCTGGTCCTGCTCAGGGGAATTCAGGAAGATGTTTTAGACACCCTCCATTTACTGGCCGAGGAGAAATCTACCAACTATCCTATGAGGACATCAAGACTCTTTTTAGAAACCATTGTAGAGCAACCAGAAAGAAAGGTAGGGGGAGTCAACCCATAGCCAGTACCTCTTCCTCTACCTCATCCATTAAAGGAGAAATTGGAAACATGTTGGAAGACTTCAAGAGCGAGATGTTGCAGACTCTTGCCATGTAAATGAATACCTTGCATATCAGAAGGAAACAAGAGGAAGTAGAGAGGGCTTTGGCCATTTTTTTCCCTAGGTTCACTAGGAGGCATCCTAGGAATGAATGCCCATTGAACTCTATAGAAGTTTGTTCAGTCTATGAAGAAAATAATTCTACAGACAAGTGCCCTTCCTTACCCAGACTCAAAGTTGTATATCAAGGGGTTGAGGGAGTCACTGAACAACTCTATTACATAAACCAAAGGAGGCTGCATGGACCTAGACCATATCAGCAGGGGATGCAAGGGACATCTTAGGCATACTACAACCCCAACCAAGTCACTTCCATAACTTCTTAGGGCCCCCCTGCCCATCCTTCTTGGTCCACACCCTCTCCTTGGTCCTTCACATCTCCATATCATGCCCAACCAGCCACCCATTCATTTCAATCCTATGCTCAGCTGCATCCTCAGTGGAATGCATCTCATTGGGGGTGGAGGCCCCAATCAAAATCTCATCTTGCTCTTTTTCTTCCACCACCTGCCCAACCACAACTGTTACCTCCTGCTCCACCAAAGCAACCCCAAATGCCTGCCCATCCAAATCTGAACCTGAACAACAGATAGGCTCAACAATTATATAGTGGGGAACCATCATGCCCAACTTATGCTGTGGAGATTCAGGAAATTAACTTGTGATCTGGGAAAGTTCTCCCAGATAGCTAGCTTCCACCTAGGGAGGTTGACGAAGATAAAGGGAAAAGCGAACCTAAAGCAATTCCACCCTTTCTTGAGAGACTATCCGTGACAGTCCAGCATACCCCAAAAGAAACTGAACTCCTGGGGGAATTGAAACGTTTATGTGTGAAGATACCATTTCTCCAAGCCATAAAAGATATGTCTATCTACAATAGGTTGATCAAAGAGAAGTCTTTAGGCATTCAGGAAGGCGCAAGAGAGATGTCCTAACCATCAATGTCATAGGGCAATTGTCTGACTTGATGTTGGGGTAGGTAATTTGTCCAAAGTATCTGGACCCTGGAAGCCCAATAGTTGATGTTCACATCAATGGCATCATGATCCCACACACCCTAATTGATCTAGGAGCTGCCATTAATGTGATGACAAAGGACAAAATGCTCAAACTCAACCTCCAGGGCTCCTTGAGGAAGACCACGACCATGCTACAGTTAGTAGACTGCTCCACCGTGACCCCTAAGGGGATTGTGGAAGATGTGATGGTCTCCATTGATTCTTGGGAGTACCCTGCTGATTTCTTAGTTCTCCAGCCAAAGGAAAAGCTCACTGGGTATCCTCTCATTCTGGGAAGACCCTGGTTGGCTATTGTCGATGCCTACATCAGTTGTCGAGCTGGGAACATGACCATAAAGAACGGGCATATGTCCAAGCAGTTAATCCTATATCCTCCTGCCCAACCCTTGTTAGAACATGATCTACCTCTCTGGTTGGAGGAGGAAGATGAGGATGAAGTCTATTCTGCACTGCTTTGTGCATTAGGAATCGCCATGGGGGGAAAACAACAAGATGAGAATGATATGTTTGAAAATCTGATTCAGAATCCAACTCCTAGAGTATCACCATTAGAGGACATAGTAAGAGAAACCCAAAACAAACCCTCAACTGATCTCTGTGCAGCCGACCCCACCTCTCTCCGTGTTAAGAATATAGAGTTCGGCCCAAAAAGAACCTTGAAAATCAATCCATCCATATCCACTTCCTAGGAGAAGGAACTGTATAGCTCGCTGAGAAAACACCTAGATGCCTTTGCTTGGAGTTAATATAAGGGGATGAAGGGAGTGCACCCTTCAGTATGTACTCATCATATATACATCCAGGAGGATTGCAAGCTAGCCAGGAGGCCTCAAAGGAGGATGAATCCAACACTTAAAGATATTATTAAGGAAGAACTACAGAAATTGCTTGATGTAGGATCCATCTATCCCATCTCTAACAGTGAATGGGTCTCCCCTTTGGTGTTAGTGCCAAAGAAAAATGGTAAGTGGAGAATTTGTGTCGACTATTAGGAATTGAACAAAGCCACTAAAAAGGACCATTTTCCTTTACCTTTCATAGATAAAGTGTTAGACGGTCTGGCAAGGAAAACGTTTTCCTCTTTCCTAGATGGGTTTAGCGGGTACAATCAGATTCAAATAAGCCCAGAAGACTAAGATAAGACCGCTTTCACTTGACCTTGGGGTACCTTTGCATACTGGGTCCTTCCTTTTGGTTTGTGTAATGCTCCTGCAACTTTCCAAAGAGCGGTATTGAGTATATTCTCTGAGTTAGTTCATGATGCAGTAGAGATATACATGGATGACTTTACTCCTTATGGCTCTAACTTTCAGGAAGCCTTATCTAATCTAGGAAAAGTTCTAGATAAGTGTATTGATATGAACTTGTCCCTCAGTCCAGAAAAATGTGAACTTTTTATGACTGAAGGGACTGTGCTAGGTCATGCGATATCTCAACAAGGACTGCAGGTGGACCCCAACAAAATTGCCATCATCGAAGGGGTCCCACCTCCTCAAAAAGTGAGGGATGTCAGAAGTTTCCTAGGCTTAGCTGGGTATTCCAAAGATTCATTAAAGATTTCAGCAAGCTAGCCTCTCCTTTGTTTGGCCTCTTAGGTAAATATGTCGAGTTTATATGGTCAAAAAACTGTCAAGAAGCCCTAGATACCTTGAAGCGCAAGCTTGTGACTGCCCCAATTCTGAGAAGCCCAAACTGGGCCCTACCTTTCCACATTCACACAGATGCCTCGAACAAAGCAATAGGAGAAGCCTTGGGACAAATTGATGAAAAGTTGCCTTATGACATATACTTTATAAGCAAAAACTTATTAAAGGCCTAGTTAAACTATATGGTGACCGAGAAGGAACTCCTAGCTGTCGTGCATTCTTTGAACAAATTCAGACATTATATCACAGGCTATCAAACCTTTGTGCGCACTGATCATGCTGCAATTAGATATTTAATGAGCAAACCGGATTTAAATGCTTGCATTATTAGATGGTTGCTTTTACTGCAGCAGTTTGATTTAACCATTATTGATAAGCCTAGTAAAGAAAATGTTGTTGCTGACTTTTTGTCTAGAGTAAATTTGCCTGCAGGTGAAGAGGGAATGGTGGATGACCAGATGCCAGATGAACACCTATTTTCTATCTCATTACTTTCTCCATGGTTTGTTGATATAGCAAACTACTTGGTTTCAGCATAGTTTCCACCACACCTTTCCTCAAAAGAGAAGATCAAGATAGTAAGGAAAAGTGCCCCTTTCACCTAGATTGGGGGCAATCTCTTCAAACTTGACCCAGATCAGATCTTGAGAAGATGTGCCAGGGAGGAGGAAGTCCTTTACATCATCCTGACCTATCATGATGGGCCTTATGGAGGTCATTTTGCAGCAATAAGAACCGCCTTCAAGATACTGCAAGCAGGCTACTACTGGCCCACTCTTCATCAAGATGTGAGGAGATATACCAGCCAGTGTGATCGTCAGAGGATGGGGAAACCTACTCCAAAGGATGAGATGCGTATGCAACCTCAAGAGACCTTTGAGCCACTTGAGAAGTGGGGCATGGACTTTGTGGGGCTTATCAACCCTCCAAAGCAGAAAAAATACATCATTGTGTGCACTGATTACCTGACAAAGTGGGTAGAGACAAAATCAACCAAAGTAGTGACAGAGGAAAAAGTAGTTGAATTTTTGAGAGAAAACATATTCTACAAGTTTGGGTATCTAAGAGAATTGGTCACAGATCAAGGTAGTCAGTTTACTTCCAATCTGATTGAAGACCTGCTCACACATCATAGAATCAAGCACAGGACTTCAACCCCTTATCATCCACAAGCCAATGGGTAGGTGGAGGTCACTAACAAAGCACTAGAAGGGATCAAGACAAAGGTAGTGAGCAACAGAAGAAAAGACTGGGCAGAAAAATTAGTTGAGGCCACTTGGGCCTACAACACAAAATGGAAGACCACTACAGGATTCACACCCTATGAGATGGTCTCTGGGAAGAAGGCTTTGCTATTAATAGAATTTGAATTCAATAACCTGAGGATGGCAGCTCTGTTGGACCTAGACCTCAACCATGCATAGAAAGAAAGATTACTTCAGCTTAATGGATTGGATGAAGATAGAATGCAGGCCCTTCTCCATACAGAGTTAGTTCAACTTCAGAGAAAGATATGGCATCACAAAAATATCAAGGAGAATCAATTCCAAGAGGGATATTGGGCACTAATCTATGATTCAAGATACAAATATTTCAAGGGCAAGATGAGGACAATATGGCTGGGACCCTACACTGTGGAGAAATGCAATGACAATGGTTCAGTTTTGATCAGAACCATTGATGATGAAGCCATCCCCATGCTTGTCAATGGACATCGGTTGAATGTCTACAAGAAACCCCTCTCCAAGCGAGAGTTCATTGAAGATTTGAATAAGATAGTGATGGTAGTGGAGCATGTCTTAGCCTCCACTTCACCCACTCACTGAAGACAAAATAAATAAATAAATAAATAAGGACTCAAGTGAAAACCTCCATGAGGCGCTTGAGTCCCATCGTTGGGCTGACAATGTCTTCTAAGGCGACCTAGTGATGTCAGAAAAAAGAAGAGAGAAAAATAAGATCTCTAGGTGAAAACCTCCCTTGGAGGTGCCCAGGGTAGGCAATTAGGGTGAAAACCTCTGTGAGGCACCCTAGTTTTCAAAAAAAGAAAAAAAGAAAAAGAAAAAGAAAATTGAATTTTCAGTTGCATTGCAGGTTTGCAGGAGGACTACAGGAAGCAGCAGAAGGTGCCAAGGGAGCCCTGAAAATAACACCAGCACCTATCCTACCTTCCCACACCTTTCTCCATCATTCTTGGCATTTTTTTCACCTCACTGTGCTTCTTTTTCAAAAACTGTGTTTTCTACAGGAGGCTCCTGTAGGAATTATAGAGAGCCAAAAATGGATATAAAAGGTAGTTTGAGGGATAGGGAAGCTTCATAAAAAATCTATAAATCCTCCTGCAGTCTCCAAACCTCCTTGCCATCATTTCCAAGCCTGAATTACACCCCAAGCATCATTCTTCTTCCTTTCCAAGAAAAACACAGGAAAAAAAATTCTTCAGGAAAAGAAAAAAAACAAAAAAATAAGAAAGGGAGCAACACCCTCAACCTCACCTAAAGCCTACCTATTACCTCTCCATCTCTGGCATCATCCTCACAGCTCCAAGCATAGAGGGAAGCTAAAGTTTCAAGGGGAGAAGCAACTACAGGAGCTCCTATAGGAATTCCTGTAGCAGCTGATCCCATTCAAATCTAGCATTAGCAGCAAGAGGGTGCAAATATGAAGGTTGAAGAAGACACCTGAAGCTTAGATTCAGCTAGAGGAGAACCTGCACAAGGCACAAACACACATCAAGAAGCAGATAGCATGCAGTGAAAGAAATGAAGGCATATAGAAGAGAGAAGGAGAGCCACAACACCTCACAACAAATGCATTCGAATCCCATGTAAGTAACTAACCCGCTCTTTTGTTTGCATCTGTGTTATTAGAAGGCATGCAAAAACAATGAGGTGGTTGAGGTTGAACAAGGGAAAGGAGCCAGTTAACTTGGCCACCTTCATCTGATTGAGTCCACTCATCCAAAGATGCCACCCACACGTGCGCACAGTCAACTCAAGAAAGATGTCAAGGATATGTAGTGGAGCAAGTGTGATCTCTGATGCAATCATGAGGGATGATTATGAGGAAAGGGTCATGATGAAAAGCCAGGTGGGGACCAACAGTCTGAATATGGCCAACGTACACTTTTCCAGCTCACGCTCCATCATCGGAAATATCCATAAAAAGTAATAAATACTCTTCCCCGAGCACTCTCACCACCTTTTCCTTCATTCTCTCCTCGAAACTCTGCTCCAGAAAATCTCCACGTGCCCCCACAACCTTGTAACCATTTTTCTCCATTGATCTCTCCCATATTGCTGCTCTCGGCGTTCTCTACAAGATCACTTACAGGTTCTACAGGAGCACCTATAGGAATTCTACAGGAGGACACAACAATCTTCTATAGGAGGGCCAGTGAGTTGTTTTGAAGGGGGAAAACACGAGTTTGAGCACGATTCTCAGGCTGAGGAGGTAGGTTCCATGCATACCCCCATTGAATATCAAAATATGCAAGTAGTGGTTTAAATTCGAGGGTGAAATCAAGCCTTTAGGTGGAGGAAATACATAAAAAGTTTCTGCTTATTTCTTAAAAAAACACAGTCTCTCTATTTCTCTGTTTTTCTTCAAAAATTGTTGTCTCCTTCTCCACATTTGGTTTCCCAAAGAAGCATAAACAAAATTACAGGAGGTTTTATGAGGAAGGAGCCCACCAACTCCTCCAGGCTCCATGCACATCCCCAAGTAGTGGACATATTCACAAGAGAAAATTGGATGAACTTTTTTGAGAAATTCCGAGGGTTTGATGAGGAAATTGCTCAAGAATTTGCCCACTCTTTGGTCCCTCACACCAGAACACATGAAAATATCACCTTTAGAGGTATTTCCATGGAGATAACCCCTAAATTTATCAATAGGTTCACTACCCTTCCTGTTGGGCTACTTTGGAGTAAGGATGAGAAACCAATTGGCCATGCTGCCAAGAAAAAATTCTTTCAAAACAATGAAACCCCTATAGAGGATAAAAATGGCATTAGAATGGCTAGCATACCATATCCTTGGGATGAGGTTAGCTACCAAATAATCAAGTATATTTTCTGTGAGGGGAGGTACAACATTGTCTATGGTTACCACTTTAGAATGCTTCATGAATTAAGGTATGGCATGGAAACTCCAACCCCTCAGAAGCTCAGCATCCCCTACTTCCTCTTTTAGTCTCTCATTGACTCCAGCATTAAAGTTCAAGCAAGAAATTCAGAGCAACTAACTCACCATGGGTTAATCAAAATTGTAGTGAAAGAAGCCCTCCATACATTTACACTCCCTATAGCATGGGAAATCTTCTGAAACATGACAGCAAAGGATGACATAAAGACCCTAACCTATGATATCAATCCTACTGGTAGTGAGGAGGAAGAGAAGCAAGGGGGAGAAGGTGAAGCAACTGGTGACTTAGAAAAACAAGAAGGGAAGAAGGAAGAAACTAAGATAGAGGAGGAGAAAGCTGAAGAAACAGAGCAGGAGGAAATAGAGCAAACAGAGACATAAGGAGGAGAAAAAGAGGCAGAAAAGACAGAACGTGAAGAAGTGTCCCTTGAGACTCTAGAAAGAGAGACAGCAGCTGCTCTCACTACCCTTAGTACCCCCATCAAGCCAAAACAGAAGAGGAAAAGCCAGGCCTCCATGTATTTCACGGTTAGGAAGCGTACACGAATCAAAACAGGAAAACCCTAGCCTTCTTCAAAAGTGCCAATTATAATTGAGGATTCACCCTCTACCCAAGGAAAGGAATTCCCTTCTAAGACACCTATCACATATGAAAGGGGGACTCCTAGATCTCCTACATGGAAAGAAAAGGTAGAACTACAGGACCCAAAAAGAGTCCTACAAGAGACACAGACAGTTCTACAGGAGACACCGTCAAAACTACAGGAGACCCAAAAGCTTGAGAAAAGGGTAGAGGACAACCACAGGGAAAGGAGGAAGAGACAAAGCTACATGAACGTGATCCCCAGCCCAGTCTTGGTTCCTACTATAATCTTCTTGAAGGAGGAAGGATAATTCCACAAAAATTTGCAATTCCACTCTTCTTTGAATTAGAGAAAGAGAGAATAAGAACAAACATATGGATACAAATAGCCAAATCCAAGGTAGTTGAGGATATTGGCCATATGGAGAGCAAACTCAGAGAAATGGGCAGAGAGTTGAGTGCTATCAGACATAGAGAAGCAATTACAAGAAACCAACTTGAAACATAAAATGAATTGCTAAGAAGGTAGCTACAAGAGAAAGAGACCCAATTAGCATGCATTGCCAGCTGGTCCATGAAGGCATTGCAATGTAGAACACCAGAAAAATCCTATGGCCTATATCTCAAGGACCAATGGTTGCAATTTTAGATAAAGAATTTGGCAGAAAGAGGCACAATGCCTTTCCAATATTAGAGGCAGTTTATGGACCTGTGTGACCAATGCACATCAGAAGAGAAGGAAAAGATGGCAGAATTATACCTGCATAACATGGCCCCTCACAGACATGAATGTGTGGGACCCCAATGCTAGGCTAGGGGAGCTACAACTAATGGCCATGGCCTCATGGATGAACCATGAAGAGTTAATGGCAGCAGAAATAAGAAGGTTGATCATAAAGGAGCAGAATGAGCCATTAATGATTAGATCTGAGCCATCAGACCCCATGGCACTCATCAACACACATAACCTGCTTGCCAATAATCCTCATATTGCCCCTAGATATATAAGTGATTAGGTACAAGCCATAGCAGTCTTTGAGGATATGTAAAGGTTAATTGGGGATGATTGTGTGCATGCATGTATGAGGAGATGGAACACCTTACCACACAGTTTGCAGATCAGGGAATATCATTCCTCAATGAGGATGAAGGAGGCATTAAGGAGAGTGCCAATGTACAAGCGCTTCATGTAGAGGTTGAAGGTCAATTTGATTGGCCTCAAATTGAGTCCCCTACTGCTGCTAGGCATGTTGGAAAGTAGAAGAGAAGAAGAAGAGCAAGAGCAGTGGGAAGAGATAGACAAGAAGGTAGGATTCTGTTGGAAATAATACTGAGAGGGGGGGTGAATCAATATTATCAAATTCTTTTCAATATATCTTCATTATTTATACTTTGAATTATTCTTCAGATATTGATCATTACTTTGTATGTCAGTACCATAAAATAATGAGCATGAACAAGAAAAACAGATAGTCACACCAAGGAACACCAGATATAAGGTGGAAACCCAATGTGGGTGAAAACCACCTGCTGCAATATGTCTCCATCTTCTTTCAATTAGAAACTCCTTTTACAATGATTTTGTACTGGTGCAATCCTTTACCAGTACGCAGGCTGCAACCTGCAGAGAGCTACAACTCTCTCTTGTTTTTCCAGTCTCTCCTAGAAGGGAGCTACAACCCCCTACTTCTTTAACTTCTTTAAGGAACACGTTTCATTAATTTTCAGACTGGATCCAAGAACATCAAATAAACATCAAGTACATGTGAATCAACCAATCTCCTTATATAATCAATCCAATGAGCCACCCAAACTTCTCAGAATGTTGTAAACAAAAAACCAATACCAGCAACCTAAACCCAGAACACAACAACAAATAGAAAACAGGCAGCCAACAAATATTTCAAAACAGGTTCACAACTTCACCAATATAGGACTCCGGATACCCGCACTTCTCCTTCATTTGCGCTGCGTATACCCGCACTTCGCCTTCTTCTGTACTGCGTACCCTGCACTGTGCCTTCAGCTGCGCTACGTATGCCCGCACTGTGCCTTCTTCTGTACTGCGTACCCTGCACTGCGCCATCTTCTGTATTGCGTACTCCCGCACTCACGCTGTAGATTGCCTGCGAACCTCTGATTAGGGCCAAATTAACAGTCCTCCAATGTACCACAGACAGTCAGATCCACAGATCTGATCATGCGCCCGAGAGATCACGACTTAGCAATAGATTCGCCTTTAAATTTTACCTTGATTTAGATCTAGCTTTTAAAACCGATAACCCAAAATTCAGATCTTAAGATATTCAAATTTCAAAAGATATCTCAGCCAAGTGATCTCCTTCCCTATTTATAGTCAAGCCCTTATTCACACCATGGGACAAAACCATCAATAACCAATACAAGGGATCCAAACCGGGGTTCAATAAATTAGATCCTATACCACGGGCCAAAACCATAGGATCATGAACGACGGGCTAAATACCACGGGCCAAACATAAGAAAACCCCACGTGAGCGCGCTTCTCTGTCTTGAAGTGAGTGAACTGAGGGACCGCACCTTCTGAATGGATAACCTGTGGGAATGACCGCACTCCATGAACGACAAACCTGCGGGTCTGCACCTTTTGTACCATTCTCCTGTGAACCTTGTAATTTTCATCATTTTGAGAGCCTGAACAGAGCTTTGCCACTTGAGTGAGTTGCCATCAAGTACAACACCTGTATCATAGAGCCATACCAGAATCATAATGCCAACAATCTCCCCCTTTGGACTTGATGGCAACCTCAAAATTCTCAACGTCATTCTCCCCCTTTGACATCAAGGGCAAAGGGTTATGCTCCCCCTAAGAACATTCTCCCCTTAACTATAAACCAGATCTACAAAGGAAAGAAATTTCTTCAAGAAGAACCAGAATCCACCAAACACCATGACCATGAAAGAGATAGAGACATATTGCAGTAATATTCAGATCAGCATCCATGACCTCCTTTTGTACTTCCTCCATAATGCCAACAATGCATTATATGCTCCCCTTGAACCTGTGCCATTCCATCTTCGACCAATCTACAATCCATATGAACCTTGCGTATAACCAACATTCTCTTGAAATAGAAGAGATTCAACAACAAGATGATGCATCAACAACCCCTAGCTTTTGCCTGAGATATTCAAAGGTCTCCTTGGGCAATGGTTTGGTGAGTATATCAGCAACTTGTTCCTTAGAAGGAACATACTCCAACTTGACCTTTTGTTCAAGCACTTGTTCCTGGAGAAAGTGATACTTGATTGGTATGTGCTTGGTCTTTGAATGCATGACTGGGTTCTTTGAAATGTTGATTGCACTTGTATTATCACATAAGATGGAGATAGGTGGTGTACAAGTGATTTGAAAATCCTGCAAGGTCTGCATCATCCAGAGGAGTTGAGTGCAGCAAGATGCATCAGCCACATATTCCGCTTCAGTTGTAGACAAAGCAATCAAACTCTGTTTCTTGCTGAACCAAGATACTAATCTAGAACCCATAAAGAATGCACCGCCACTTTTGCTCTTCCTGTCATCCATGCTTCCGGCCCAATCTGCATTTGTATAGGCATGAAGTGTGAGATCTATATCTCTAGGATACCATAAGCCATAGTTTTGAGTCCCTTGAAGGTATTTGAAAATTCTCTTCACTGCCTAAAGATGAGTTTCCTTTGGATTTTCCTGAAATCTTCCAACTATTCCCACTGCATGCATGATGTCTGGTCGGGTACCTATCAAATAAAGTGGACTCCCAATCATAGATCTGTAGGTTGGTTGATGCATTGCTGCTGATTCATCATTTGCACTGAGGCTACATCCTGTGACCATGGGTGTACATACTGGTTTTGCATCTTCCATGCCATATTTGTTCAAAATCTGCTTGAGATACTTGGTTTGAGACAAGAAGATCCCACCTTCATTTTGTTGGATTTGTAATCCAAGAAAATATGTCAATTCTCCAAGCAAAGACATTTCAAATTCTTTCTGCATCACCAAGGCAAAGCTTTGACTCATAGCTTCTTCATTGCTGCCAAAGATAATCTCATATACATACACAACAAGTATTAGCAATTTGTCATTTTCAATTTTTATATAAAGATTGCTATTTGCTGATCCTTTTGAAAAACCTTGTTGATGAAGATATTTGTCCAAACGATAGTACCAAGCCCTTGGAGCTTGTTTGAGACCATAGAGGGCCTTTTTCAGTCTGCATACAAGATTTGGATCATTTCCAAGAATGAACCCATCTGGCTGCTCAATGTATACTTCTTCTTCTAAGTCTCCATTCTGAAAGGTTGATTTCACGTCCATTTGAAATACTTTGAACTTTTGAAAGCTTGAGAGAGCAAGGAACATTCGGATGGCCTCAAGTCCTGCAACAAGAGAAAAAGTTTCTTCAAAATCTATTCCTTCTTGCTGGGCATACCCTTTACAAACAAGTCTGGCCTTGTTTCTAATTACTTCCCCATTTTTATTCAACTTATTCTTGAAGATCCATTTTGTCCCTATAACATTCTTATCCTTTGGTCTAGGAACCAACTCCCAAGTGTTATTCTTTTTGATCTGCTCAAGTTCTTCATCCATTGCTTTGACCCAACATTCATCTTTGCATACCTCTCTTACATTTTGTGGTTCAGTGGAGGAGAGTAATGCCAAATAGCTTGAAGCTTCTGCAATTGTTCTTCTTGTTTGTACACCTGCTTCTTTCTGCCCCAAAATCTGAGATTCTGGATGATTCTTCTGAACGTACCTGGATGGAGTCTTCTCTTCTATCCTTATTTGTTCCTCTGATGCTTCTTGAGGTTCTTCTTCTTCATCATTCTGTCTTTGAGGTTAGTCTTCATCTTCTTCGATATTTTCATGATTTGCTTGCCTAGGAATGTATCCTTTTTCATCAACCACTACATCAATGCTGTCAACAATTCTTTGAAGTCTTTTATTGTAGCACTTATATGCTTTGTTGTGTGGAGAATAACCAAGAAGAATGCCTTCATCTGCTCTAGGTTCAAGTTTGCCAAGTTGCTCATCAGTATTCTTAATATAGCATTTGCTCCCAAAAATTTTGAAATGCTTTACCGAAGGAGTCTCACCATACCAGAGCTCATGAGGAGTTTGAGTGCTGTTTACTCGGACATTTGTTTTGTTGAGAATAACAACCGCAGCATATACAGCTTCACCCCAGAAAGTTGCGGGAGTTCCAGACTCATCAAGCATAGCATGAGCCATTTGTTGGACTGTTCTGTTCATCCTTTCCACCACTCCATTTTTCTGAGGAGTTCTAGCTGTAGAGAATTCTCTTCTTATACCATGTTCTTCACAGAAATCGAAAAATTCATTTGAGGTAAACTCCCCACCTCTGTCGGACCTGAGGCACTTAATTTTGTAACCTGATTCATTTTCAACCAAGGCTTTGAAGGATTTGAATTTTTCGAATGCTTCGTCTTTGTGCTTCAAAAGTCCTAACCAAACAAACCTGGAGAAATCGTCAATGAATAATATCAAGTATTCTTCTCCTCGAGGTGACCTTGTCCTGAAAGGACCACATACATCTGTATGGACTAGTTCAAGAGGCCTACTGGCTGATCCTTCCTTCTCAGGGAAGTTGGTTCTGGTTTGCTTACCAAACTGACATGATTTTCATATGGTGTTGTCTGGAATTTTGATATCTGGAAGACCACGAACTGCCTGATATTTGCATGCCTTCCTTATTTGTGAAAAGCTTAGATGCCCCAACCTCCGGTGCCATAACCAATGTTCATCATCCTTGCTCAAATAGCATTGTTGTTGTCCTTCTTCAAATATGTATAGATTATTTGGAGTTCTTCTGCCTTTGATCACTGTTTTCCCTGTATCAAGATCACGAACACTACACCCATTTGATCGAAATATTACATCGGTTCCTTGATCGCACATCTGACTGACACTTAATAGATTATGCTTCAAGCCATCAACATACAAAACATTTCCAGCTTTGACCTTTTCTTTCAACTGAGCAGTGCCTTTTCCTTTTATAGCTGCAAGAGTATCATTTCCAAAAGAAACTTTCTTTCCCTTTTCTAAAGCAGAATATGACTCAAGTTTTTCTTTATCACCTGTCATATGCTTTGAACATCCACTGTCGATGTACCATAAATTTTCCTGTCCCTCTTCATAAAAGGCTATCCCACATCTTTTTGTTTGAGGTTCCTTTATTCTCCATGTTCTGGTGCTTGAGGCTTGTTCCTTTGTCTGCTAAAACCTGCTCCTGCATTCAGAATCTTCATGACCGAAGTTATTGCAAATAGAACATTCAATTTCATTTTCAATAGCCGAAAAGTTGTTATAGGTCCTTTTTGTAATCCCAGTCATACTTCTTTGTTTTTGAGCTTCTCTAGTCATGATTGTTTTATATGCAACACATTGAGCTGCTTTGTGACCAAAGTTATGGCAAGAGAAACATTGTGCATTGAAAAAACTTCTGCGGTTATCAAATCTACCGGCAAAATGATTGTAATTTCTATTGTCATCCATTCTTGAAGCAAATTGAGAAGATTTTACCTGTGGCTGGTTGTAGCTTTTGTTCACCCTTATGATGGATTGCCCCTGGTTTACCTGATAGTCTTTGTTTGTTCTTGATGTAATTCGTCCCTGCTTTACCTGGTGATCTCCATTGTGCTTTTGCTCATTCCTTCTTGCAGCATCAAGATAACTCTTTGAGGTGGATGCTTGAGATGTTTCTCCATTATACTCCAGACCTATCTTGTTTAGCGGAGAACGCTGTACATTGATGATCTCATCTAGAGTTTCAGATCCTTTGAAAAACTTAAGATTAATAGCCTTTGTTTTCTCAATTTCTTTTCTAAGGCCAACAATTTCACATTCTAACTTTTCAAGAAATTTTTCTTTTTCATCAATTTGAAATTGTAGAGTATCAATAATCACATTCTTTTCTTCTATACATGTCTTGAGTCTAGAAATCTCTTCATAAAAGCTATCCACATCTATAGCATCCATGTAATCATCATCTTCAAAGGCCATTAAAAGTTTATAGTCATTACCTCGTTCATCTTCATCACTATTTTATAGACCATCACTGTCTTCATGAGTGTAGTAGCTTTTCTTATTTTCATTTTGTTTCTTGTTCCATCTAACAGGTTCCTTTCCCTTGTCGATCTTATCCTTATGAGGACATTTGGCAGCATAGTGACCTACTCTTCCACAAGAAAAGCATTTGAAGGGCAACTTACCTCTGAACCGTCCATCACCCCGTTGAAGATTTCTGACAAAATTTGATTCTTCTTCTTCTTCTGACCCATGTCCTGATTCATAGTACTCTCCTTTGCCTGAAGCCTTGAAGGCAGCTTCTCTCCTGTTAGATGGACCTCCTTTCCTCATTTCATAAGCAGTTAGAATTCCATGCAGTTGTGACATTTTAAGATGTTGTAGATTCTCCTTTTCTTCTATAGCAGAAACTTTAGATTCAAATCTAGGTGACAAAGATCTTAGAACTTTTTCAACCACAACAACCTCTTTTATTTCTTCACCCAAATTTTTCATATAATTAAAAATCTCATCCACACGAAGAAAATAGTTAGCCACACTTTCATCATTATACATCTTGAGATTTTCATACTGAATCCTGAGGGTTTGAAGTTTTGCACGTTTTACCTGATCATCTCCTTCATAGCTCAGAACAATCTTGTCCCATATTTCTTTTGCGGATTTATACTGCATAACTTTCACAAATTCTGATTGATATATACATCCTAGAAGAGTATTGACCGCCTTTGCATTTGTTTCATATTTCTTCTTCTCAGCTGGATCTGTAGGAGTAGCTGATGGAAAAGTATACCCTGTTTCTATGATGTCCCAGACTTCTATACCCAAAGATTGAAGATAGGCAGTAACTCTTACCTTCCAATATACGAAGTTTGTCCCATCAAAAATCGGTGGCCTGATTGATGCTTCCCTCTCGTAGTTGCTCATGATGATAGATCTTCCTTCAAGCGATCAAGCTCCTTCAGAAGGACCTGCTCTGATACCAATTGTTGGAAATAATACTGAGAGGGGGGGTGAATCAGTATTATCAAATTCTTTTCAATATATCTTCCTTATTTATACTTTGAATTATTCTTCAGATATTGATCGTTACTTTGTATGTCAGTACCATAAAATAATGAGCATGAACAAGAAAAACAGATAGTCACACCAAGGAACACCAGATATAAGGTGGAAACCCAATGTGGGTGAAAACCACCTGCTGCAATATGTCTCTATCTTCTTTCAATTAGAAACTCCTTTTACAATGATTTTGTACTGGTGCAGTCCTTTACCAGTACGCAGGCTGCAACCTGCAGAGAGCTACAACTCTCTCTCGTTTTCCAGTCTCTCCTGGAAGGGAGCTACAACCCCCTACTTCTTTAACTTCTTTAAGGACCACGTTTCATTAATTTTCAGACTGGATCCAAGAACATCAAATAAACATCAAGTACATGTGAATCAACCAATCTCCTTATACAATCAATCCAATGAGCCACCCAAACTTCTCAGAATGCTGTAAACAGAAAACCAATACCAGCAACCTAAACCCAGAAAACAACAACAAATAGAAAACAGGCAGCCAAAAAATATTTCAAAACAAGTTCGCAACTTCACCAATATAAACCTGCGGATACCCGCACTTCTCCTTCATCTGCGCTGCGTATACCCGCACTTCGCCTTCTTCTGTACTGCGTACCCCGCACTGTGCCTTCAGCTGCGCTACGTGTGCCCGCACTATGCCTTCTATTGTACTGCGTACCCCGCACTGCGCCTTCAACAGCGCTGCGTATATCCGCACTGTGCTGTCTTCTGTACTGCGTACCCCCGCACTCACACTGTAGATCGCCTGCGAACCTCTGATTAGGGCCAAATTAACAGTCCTCCAATGTACCACAGACAGTCAGATCCACAGATCTGATCATGCACCCGAGAGATCACGACTTAGCAATAGATTCGCCTTTAAATTTTACCTTGATTTAGATCTAGATTTTAAAACCGATAACCCAAAATTCAGATCTTAAGATATTCAAATTTCAAAAGATATCTCAGCCAAGTGATCTCCTTCCTATTTATAGTCAAACCCTTATTCACACCATGGGACAAAACCATCAATAACCAATACAAGGGATCCAAACCGGGGTTCAATAAATTAGATCCTATACCACGGGCCAAAACCATAGGATCATGAACGACGGGCTAAATACCACGGGCCAAACATAAGAAAACCCCACATGAGCGCGCTTCTCTGTCTTGAAGTGAGTGAACTAAGGGACCGCACCTTCTGAACGGATAACCTGCGGGTATGACCGCACTCCATGAACGACGAACCTGCGGGTCCGCACCTTTTGTACCATTCTCTTGTGAACCTTGTAATTTTCATCATTTTGAGAGCCTGAACATAGCTTTGCCACTTGAGTGAGTTGCCATCAAGTACAACACCTGTATCATAGAGCCATACCAGAATCATAATGCCAACAGATTCTATGACAAGGAAGAGGAGACCACATCAAAAGCATGGGATGTTAGGGAGGCCACCAGGGCCATAGAAAATGAAGAGATGGACTAAGTTGCTCAGAGGATGAGAAACACTTTCAGTAGGGGATGATGATGAGCCTTATAAATGGGTAATTATATGGGCTCATTTTACCTCCTAACCTAGTCAAATAAACCATTCTCTTAGCTTATTACATGATTTTTTGATTATATATGCTTATAGAGTGAGTTGAGTTAGTTATGATGCCATGTGGTCTAACATGTGTTTAATGTAGATTATTGATGAATTTTGGGGTCAAAGTCAAAGATCTAGTGGACAAATGGAAGCAATAACTCGAAATGGAAAAAGGATAGGACTTATAGGAGGGAATTCCCCCTCATTTATTACTCCTCACCTCTAATTCCCCTTCATTCAGCTCGGAGTACAAGCAGCCAAGTCATGCACTAGAAGGCGGTCGAGCAAGTGGAGGATGACTGATGATTATCTCGAGTTTTGGGAACCAAGCCTCCCGATTTTGTGGAAGCTGTTGGTAGCTTCAATTGTATAAGTAGAGAGGCCTAGGGCCTCACTAGGTTAGGATTCTTTTCGAATTTTTGTTGGATTTTTGTTGTACTTTTGCTTATGTAAACTCTGCTCAACTTCAAGCTTATTATTTGACAGTTTCATGTATTCTTGTTATTGATTTGGAAATAAAGATGGAATCCTTTTTGAGTTAGCACTAAGTTATCTTAGAGGGCTGAAGCTCTTGGGTTAGGGCCCAATCCAAGCAGCCAAGATCCTCTTTACTTGTATTTGTATGTTTTATTTCAATTTGTAGATTAGGTTGTTGTTAGATGAATTTCTCTTATGGTCAAGAATAGGTTGCTTTTGATGATTCAATACTTTGCTTCCATTTGTGCTTTCTATGGCTAGTTAAGCAGTGGTAAAGAAAAGATTCAAAAGGCTAGCAATAGTGCCTTGGCCTATCTTCCTTCCTTTGCGACCATGATTTGAGGCAAAGACCCTCTTGATGCCCCAAAAACACAGATTTTCCTCATTCATAGGACTTCTAGTGTTTGCAGCTTTTTAGTGGTTAATACTCTAGTTTTTCTTTGCTTCAAAACTTCTTCATCATGCTCACTTCTTGGTTTACAATAGTCTTCTTTCATGCTTTCCTTTCTTGCAACAGTTATCAACATTTCCTTCCATAGATCATAGTTTAGACTAGTTTGATGCAAAACTCCATTTTTCTAGATGCACTTATTTCATTGCTTGCTTAATCTCATTGGTTGACTGTCAGTTGTCTATGCAGTAGATATATTCTAACAATAGGTTAGCTTATTAGCCACCCCATCCTCCATCTGATCCATGCCCTGCAGGTCGCCCAAGTCACCCCTCAATTCTGCCTTAGTTTCTATCATTTTCCATAGAATTTCTTCCTCTCTCCTTGAGCAAATCCAATCATCTTTCTCTCTCTTGATGATTCTTGGTAGACCCCAGGTGCCCTAAAACCTCATTCCAACTCTCATCCACCTTTTCCACCTACTCTCACACCCTCAAAATATCCAAAATTGCTCTCGGCCTCCTCATGTAGGCCTCCTGTAGAACATTGTTTTTCCTCCTGTAGATTTCCTATGTCCTCTTGTAGATTTTCCTTTAGGATTTCTTTTGAAGTCTGAGTGTGGGAAAAACCTCCCAAAGGCCACCTTAGACCTCCTAGGACCCATCCACACCATCCTACATCCTCTCAAGTCCCAAAACCACACTCCAAAACCACCTATTCGCTACCACATTCACAAACAAATAAATTACATGCATGTCAAATTCACATAAAAATACGTAAAAATCCAAAAAGATGTTTTTTTGCTCATTTACTTCCAGAAATATCTTAGTCAGATGTTGTTTACTTCTTTGAATAGATAATGGAATTATTTTCATGGTTTTCATAGTGCTTTCTACAAAAGTAGGATTAGTTGGTTAACTAGGATTTACTTGGTTTGCTTTACATTTTAGACTTTTTCCTTTCTGCAGTTAGAGTAGTATCTGTAGAGTAGTCTTTCTCTCCTTTAATCACATATAGATATTCTTCTGGAATCCATAGAAGTTGGCTTGAGCTCCTAGTGATCTTGAACCGGCTGACCAAGTGACAACCCGCAATAAGAACTAGTACTTGTGCATACAGTACCGTCGCTTCCAAGTTTGTTACGAACTACCGAGAGCCCAGGAGTTGCAACATTATTGCTGCAATACTGGTGCTCACCAGTTTCCATGTCTGTTTCCATTGTGCCTATCATCATAGTGAACCGATGACCCTTTCCTATGTTTTCAGCGAACATAGTCTCTTCTTCAAGCTTGCCTTTAATCTCTTGTGGTTTATCTTCTCCAAGAGCTATCCTTGTCTCATCATCTGCATTATCATTCTCCTTTATGACAACTTCTATTCACTCATCCATAAAATTTTCCTTCTGTATGCAGTCAAATTCTTCTTCTTCTAAGAAGTTTTATTTGTCACCTTTTATTTCTAGATCTTCATCTACTCTGAAGATATCTTCAAAAGGCTTCTTTTCTTCTGCAATATCTGCCATCATACACAAACTATTAGTTTTAAAAATATAAGACTTTGTGGTATCACTTGATGGTTCAGCCATCATATCTCCTTGCTATTCTAAATCCTTCATATGATTAAGAAATTCTTCGATGGTCTTCTCTTCAATCTCTTCAAGCCCTTCACTTGGTTGCTTGATATCTTTCTCCAATTGCATATGAGACCTATCTATCTCATCTTCTTCCAAAACAAAATTTGGATTCTACTTGTCTTCTTCCTCTTTTATGACAATATCAGCAAATTGTCCTTCTTTACATGTTCCACCTGCAAACATACACAAATTGTCAGATTTAAAACCATGTGACCCTTTGGCCTCACTTGAAGTTTTTGTCTTCAAGTATTCATCTTCACTTTCTCCTAGAATTTCTCCCTATTTTGGTTCACAAATGGACTCTTCCATTTCCAACTCAGCTTCCTTGAGTTTTCCCCTCAACCACTTTACTTAATTTTGTTGTAGCCTTCTTTGTATCTCATGCCACTTCACTAGCTTCTTCCTCAAGACCCAACCTAGTCTCTAGCTTTCCTCTAGTATCCTCCTTACTGCACCAAGTTGTTCTTTTAACTCTTTAATCTCCTTATCAGTTTCCTCTTGACTCATCGTCTTGCCATTTGCTTTGGCATCCTCTTTCTTCATCTTTCTTCTATTGTGGCTTCTCTCTGAACCTCTGCTATTACTATCAGTAGTCATATTCTTCTCCTCTTTCTTCATGATCTCCTCACTCATTTACAATAAGCATTTGCAATAGCTAGTCCTCCTTGCTATAATGTTACCTCACTAAGCTCTCCTCACTCAGTCTTTTGGTAAGCACGGTCCTCTACCTGGAACCTCCTCTTGAGCAACACTTTTGCTCCTTTTAAGCTTTTGCAATTCCTCACTCGCTCTTGAGAACACTTCAGCTATCCTTTCTGTCCAATCTCTTGTTGGATTCTTCAGGTTCACTGCCACTTCTCCTTTAGAGTGTTTTCCTTACTCTGTTTGCAAGAACACATCTGGTTCTCCTCTCATAGTTTCTCTTGCTGTCACTTGTGCATTATTATAAAAACACACATTCTCAATTTAAAATAGAACATATTACCTCACTTTCAAGATATCAACATGATCTTGTTTCACTATTCCACCTGTACTTTGAATGGATTTCCTCTATCTCTTGCATCTGCAAGTTATGCTATACATCACCTCTGTGTGCCTTCCTTCTGACAGATTAGAATCTGATCCTTCCTTTCCTGCATATACAACTTAACACATAACTCTGCTTTTAATTCTTTCACATAGAATTTCTCTATTCTGTTTAACCCCAACGATTTTTGTTACAATTCTGCTCTGATACCAAATTGAAGTAGGGTTACCCCCACCTATACCCACAGTATGAATTAAAATGCATAAACACATCTGTCTTGGGTATTTAACTCACAAAGGAGTCAAATCTTCTTGCACAAATGGTTAAGGCCCTCTTTTACAGTTCCTTTATATCGAAACTCAATCACCCTGCTTAAAACCTCCTATCAGGACTTTGAACCTCTTTACAACCTTTCTAAACCCTTCGTTAACCCTTAAATCCACATATATAACATTTACCTTCCTTAACTTTGGTTTCATATGGTTTTAACACATAAATCTCCCATCGGTGCTATTTTCCATTTTAACCCATTTACAAAGGAAATATTCCCAAAACATACTTTTCCGCCTTGTATGACCTCTGCACACTTTCCGAGATTAACTTTATCGCAATCGGGAAATTTCTTCTTTTGCGGTCACATTACATATGTGCCTCATTGCAAACAATATGCGATAACAACATATCATACATCAAATCCATTTTATTGTGCCATATAACTCCATTGGGTCCACAACTTCCAACCATTCTTGTAGCACTCCTCCTTCTTTCCGTCGATCTCCGATTAAAGCAAGACCATAGATCTGGCTTCCCAACCAACGGTTGCGATTAAATCACTATTGCTATCACCATAGTTAAAAGGGCCGTTCCAACCTCGTTCCAATAGCTCCGATTAAATCTTGACCGTTGATCTGGTGATCGATCCAACGGTTGAGATCCTTCCCCTTTCCAAAGGTCGCTTGACTGTCTTCTGCCGTTGATATATGCTTAGTATATCCAACACTTTACATTTGTTTCAGGTTGACAATATGCAAGGGGTGTAACCACTCGATAAAGCGATTTCTCCTCACCACCTTTGTGCTATGTGTTGAATGGTGAGTGGAATCGGGTGCTCGGCCCTCAATACCACTTACCACTCCTCGCTCACCCGAAATACCACTCTTATATGTAAACCCGCCGATGCAATATTAATTTCCTCTATCTCTGCGATATGATCCTATCTATTGATCATATCGATCCAACGACTCTTGTGTATTGAAGCCTCACTTCACCGTTCTTCCTTTTTACTAAGAATTTACGCTATTTCCTCAACGTTTCTCTATGGTTCAGGTTTTTCTTCAAAAGGTTCTGATCTTCCGCTTCGCTGCTCAACTCCTTTGAGCTTAACTCCTCAACGAATTCTTACTTCGTTATCTCTCCAGATCTCCACTCTGTATCCTTAGTTGGATTCAAGGATCCATTCATGATTCCTCTGAATCATTCTCTCCTCTGCATCCTTCAGAGTTTTGTCTGCAACCCCGTTATAGAGCCTACGAATTCACAAGTAATTCATTCATGAAATACTCTTTCACACACTGACACAGTGAGGAATAAACATCTATATATTTATATATAACGGTCAATTGCATATCCGAGACTCTGTGTCTCGCACAGGCCTATTATTCCATATCGTGGCCTCCTCCTCTACTTTGACGGTAGGCTTACATTTATCCCATAAAGTTCTGTTGAAGTAATCCTGGTTCGACTCCTAAATCCTCTATCCACTTCTACTTCAATTAATTCCTAAAAGCTCTCCTTAGTTCCTCAAATCATGGAACTGCTTAAAGAGTCCTAATTGACTTTAGACTCTTTTGTCATTATTGCCCACTCATGTTCTCATTATTTGAGAGCATTTACAAGCATCTCACATTATCTAATTAAATCACTTAAGAGCCTAAATATTACATTAACTTGAGACTTAGGAAACTAATTTCCCTAAAACACATGACCCCTTGTGTCTACTTAATTACAATAATTTTCTCTTGGTGAATGCTCCTACATCAGACTTTCAGAGGGAAAGCAAGTGCAGGACAGAAAGGTGGAGGTACACCACAGAGAAATCCACCTCAAGGTATGTCTTCAACCAGAAATGATTCAGGGATCAAATGTTTTTACTGTGGTAAATCTGGTCACATTGCTAGGAATTTCCATAAGAAGAAGCTTGATGAAGGTTGACATAGACATAAGAAGCATGCAGGACACTTTGCTGATGAAGATCAAAATCAAAACCTTAGATTCTTTGTATTTGATTATGCTTTCTCTACTAAGAATGATGAAGCAAAAACTTGGTTTGTGGATTCAGGAGCTTCCAGTCACATGACAGGTAACAAGCACTGTTTCGAAAGTTTTAAAATAAACTAGCTGTGATTCTAATATCTACCTTGGTGATGACAGAGCCTACCAGATCAAAGGATATGGAGACATTTTTGTGATTTCGCGTGATGGAAAGATCATAAAATCAAGAATGTGATGTATGTACCAGGAATTAAAAAGAATTTAAATTATGTTTAAATGATTGCGTATCAGAACTTGAAGGTAGATTTTTTTAAAACCTATTGTGTCATTAAGGATTTTCTGGATAAACATAAATGGGTTGCATCTAGAATTCGAGTTGGAGGCCTGTACAAGTTGAATGTAACAAGCATACCACACCATGCTTTGTCTTCAACAACAATGACAACAAAGAATCTTTGGCACCAAAGATTTAGACACATCAATATTCCTGATTTAGTGCTACTACAAAAACAAGGCATGGTCTATGGTCTCCCTGTTTTAAAAAATGTTCATGTTGAGTGTGAAGGATGTGCCCTTGGGAAGATGCATAGGGATGATTTTGCTGCAATATTAGATACAAATAAGAGAAATATACTAGATCTTGTGCACACCGATGTTAGGATATTCCGACAGATAGGAAATAGTTAAGTACAACTTGGTCTAGTATAGAGTTAGGTATAGAGTTAGGTAAAGTGTGTTTCTTTACTATGTACATTTTGTAACTTACAATCCGACGATCAAGATATGTAGTGATCCGACGGTTCATTCTCTCCTCGGTATTACTGACACTTGATTTGTGGCTTAACACCCGATTGGTCCATGATTTCTATTTAAAGCGCATGGAGGGTCATTTGTAGGGTAATCCATCTATGAGAGAAGCATATGTAAATTTTCATTCTTTTATTAATAAATTGCCTAAAGTGGCCGCGTTGGCTCAGGCCGTGGACTGTTTCCCTCTTTGAGGGTTTTAACCACGTCAAAATACAGGTGTATTGATCTGTGATCTGTTTGTGAGTGGTGTCCTTTGGTGTTCTGTCTGAGGAACTTACCCTGTAAATTCCTACATGGTATCAGAGCTATTTGAGGGCCGCGTCCGTTGGTGATCCAAATCTGAAGCCGGTAGAACTGCATCCGACTGTCGTTTCCTAGATCCACTGTTTCTGACTGCTTTTGGGCCGAGAGGACTGCTCAGTTGTGTTAGGAGCATCTGTTCCAGTGAGGAACCCCTTTCGTTTCACGCGAAAATGTTTCCGGTAGCCCTAGCTGCGTCAATTTTAAGATCTGGAGGTATACAGTGTTTATTTGCAGTTTACAGTTATTTTCTCTCTGTTTATTTCGATTTCGGTTTATTTAGCTTTTTTATTACCGGATCTATACCTTTCATTTCTACGTATGCTCTTTGCCCTGCGACTCTGTGCGATATAGGAAAATCAGAAACAGAAAGGAAGGATTTTTCTCATGCGTATGCTCTTTTCTGCTGCGCCTTAGTGTGATCTCGGAAAATCAGAAACATTGAGGAAAATATTTAGTTTCCGGCTAAAGCTAACTTTGAGCCGCAAGGTTCATTTTTGAAAATATTTAGTTTTTCGGCTAAAGCTAACTTCGAGCTGCAAGGTTCATTTTTTTTGTATGTTCGTGTTGGGTTTTGTGTTTTTTGTTTTGTAGGGAAAAAGAGCCTTCTCAAAGCAAGCATGCAACCCAAAGCATAACCCCCCCCCCTCTCTCTCTCTCAAACTTTTTGTATAGCTCACTTGGTGCAAAGCTAATTCATGAGAGTAGAGGTCTTGGGTTCAAGTCTCCATTTTTTGGGGGCGGATTTTTTCATTTCTACACATTCCCGCACTTCGTCGGCGACTTCATCAATTTTTTTTCAAAAATCCATAACTTCTTCATCCGGAAGCCGTTTTCAAAACCGTTTTTTTGAAACGGCCTAATTTTTCGAGATCTTTCCATTGGTACACTTAGTTATAGTATCTACAGCTTCAGTTTCTATTAAAAATGGAAAGTCCATGCCAAGTCATTCTTGATAGCACTAACTACTTCCAATGGTGGTCCTATATTGTGGATTTACTTAGAAGTAAAGGTCATTACAGAATAGCCACAGGCCAAGAGACCAAACCGAAAGATGAAGATAAGGCAGCTAAATGGGAAAATAGGCAATACCAAGCACGTGGGTTGATAGGGATGTCTATTTCTCCAGATCTTAGATTCCATATTGCAGAACTTGATACTCCTGATGAAGCACTGCAACAAATTACTAAAGTCTTTAGAATTAAAAATGAACTTAAAGCCCATCAACTTGAAAATGAATTGCTTACATTGGACCCTAATAATTTTTCTTGCATTGAAGATTTTTTGTCCAAGTTCAAGACCTTTAGACTTCTCTTGGAAGGTGTTAAGGTTAAGAAAGAAGATAGTAGCCTTATCTACTCCATTCTTACTAAGTTGGGACCAGCCTATTCTGTGTTTTTTTCCACCTTCCATTCTACAAGAGAAGCCTTCATTTCGCAAGGACAAACCTACAAGTCCCCTTCCTTTGATTCCTTTTGTGATTCTTTAATAAGAGAACAAGAAAAACTCTTACACCTTGGTCTTCTTCATCTTGGAAACTCTTCTAAGAAAGCATTAGTCGCCTAGCAGCAACCAAATCCAAAGAATCCTAAGAAGTTGTATCCTAAAAAGAATGGTCCTAAACCAAACAAGGGTCCTAAGCAAGTTCAGCCTCAAAATGAAAAATCATTTCAACAAAATGATAAGACAAATAAAAACAAAGGGAAGAAGACTGATAGACATTGCAACTTTTGTAATCGAGATGGCCACTTAGAATCCAAATGCTTTAAGAAGATGGAAGCCTTGGAAGCAACAATGAAGAAGCATAACATCCATTTGGAGCAATCTTCAACTTCAACTTCATCTTCAGGAATGGCACTTTCTGCATGTGGTTGTCAAGCATCTCGGTCTGGCTATGCACTACATGTATCTTCTTCTCATTCTCATGAGTGGCTCATTGATTCTGGAGCTTCTTATCACATGGCCAAAAACAAAGCCATGTTTTCTTCTTTAAATGATTGTAACACCAAAAATATATATGTTGGTGATGATAGATCTCTCAGTGTTGTAGGGACTGGAACTGTTCATCTAGACAATGGTCAGTTTAATGATGTATTATGTGTTCCAACCTTATCCTGCAACCTTCTATCTCTATATCAGATAACCCATTCAGGTGAAGGTAAAATCGTTGAATATTCACCTCACGATGTTGTAATTAAGGACCTAAGAGATCCTAGAAAGATTTTAGCTATTGGCATTGCTGATGATTCTATAAGTTTGTATAAGTTTCACAACTTTGGGTCATCAAATCTTCCCTCAGTATTTGTTGCTCATAATGATGAAGTGAGCAAACTTTGGCATGAGTGATTTGGTCACTTAAACTATCGCTCTCTTCAGAATATACGTAAAGAAAATATGGTGACAGGTCTTCCCATGGTATCTTGCAGAGATGGTGTTTGTTCCGGATGTGTACTCGGAAAACATCATCAGGACAGTTTTGAAAAACGTGCCTCTTGGCACGCCTTAGCCCCTTTACAGCTCGTGCATAGTGATTTATGTGGTCCACTTCCAGTTGCTTCATTCTCTGGCTACAAGTCTTTCTTAACTTTCATTGATGATTTCTCCAGACGCACTTGGGTATACTTCTTAAAACTCAAGAGTGAAGTATTTAACATGTTCTTGGACTTTAAGGCCTTTGTTGAAAAACAATCTGGACATCAAATTCTTAAGCTAAGATCTGATAATGGCGGAGAATATGTTAAAAACACATTCATCAACTTTTGCACTGAGAATGGAATTCAAATGCAACATACTGTTCCATATACTCCACAACAAAATGGTGTAGCTAAAAGGAAGAATCGCACCTTAAATGAAATGGCTAATTGTATGCTTCAATTTAAAGGACTTAGTCTTAATTATTGGGCAGAAGCAATTAACTGTGCAAATTACATAATAAATCGCACTCCTACTAAGGTTTTAAAGAATATCACTCCAAAAGAAGCATGGAGCTCAAACAAACCAGATGTAAGTCACTTTCGTGTTTTTGGAAGTGAAGCATGGGCCCATATTCCAGATGAGAAACATAAAGCTTTAGAGCCAAAGAGTGAAAAATGTATTTTTGTTGGATATTCTGAAGATGTCAAAGGATATAGACTTATTCCACTTAAGTCCAAAAATTTTATCATTAGAAGAGATGTAAAGTTTGATGAAAATATATCGGCCTGCGAGCCTAATTCGGAGGATGTGCCACCTCATCCTATCTCTTCTATTTTTGAAAATATTTCTTCTTTAGATGATGAAAGCGAGGATGAAAATCCTCCACCACCTTCTCAGGATCCTCCTTCAACTCCTCAACTTCCAAAATGGGTCCGTGCTACTCGGGATGTAGCAGTTGATCTTCCGGTGATCCTACAGATCATCGATGTACACGTTCTCAGTTCGAGAGAGCCTCTTCTTTACAGGCTCAAGCTTCAGTGAATTATGATCCTGACACCTTTGCAGAAGCTTTAGGCCATCCAGATTGGGAAGCAGCTATGAATGAAGAATATCATTCATTATTGGCAAATGATACATGGGATCTTGTTCCTCTACCAAAGGGACGAAAACTTGTTAGATGCAAATGGGTTTACAGAACCAAGTATGGACCAGATGGGAAAGTTGATAAACATAAAGCTCGTCTTGTTGCTAAGGGTTTTTCACAAGTTGAAGGCATTGACTATACTGAAACCTTCTCCACTGTTGCCAAAATGAACTCTATCCACCTTGTTCTTTCCCTTGCTGCCTCTTTCAAATGGGAATTCCATCAGATGGATGTTAAATCCGCCTTCCTGCATGGGGACTTGCATGAAGAAATCTATATGGAACAACCTATTGGATTTATACAAACAGACTCCAGCCTTGTATGTCGGCTTAAGAAATCCCTTTATGGTCTCAAGCAAGCTCCTCGAGCTTGGTATGCCAAAATGGATAACTTTCTTTTAGAATCTGGCTTCTCTAGGTGTCATTCTGACAATACTGTCTACACCAAGAAAGTGGGCAAGTCTCTTATCATTCTTGTTCTTTATGTTGATGATCTTATCTTGACTGGTAGTGATCCCAACCTTATAAACCATGTGAAGTCTAGCCTTAAAAGGAAGTTTGAAATGACAGACTTAGGACACTTACATTATTTTCTCGGTCTTCAAGTCTTGCAATCCAAGGAAGGTATTTCCCTTTCTCAGTCCAAGTATGCATGTGATATTCTACGCCATTTTCACATGGAAGACTGTAAGCTAGCCCCTTCTCCCTTTCAGTCTGGAGTCAAACTTTCAGTCACTTGTACTTCTCCTGAAGTTGATGCTACCTTATACCGTCAACTTGTAGGAAAACTTTTGTATCTAACCCATACACGTCCTGACCTTTCCTTTGCCGTTGGCCTTGTTGCTCGGTTTATGCAAAACCCACATGAAAGTCATCGGAAGGCAGCTAAAAGAATACTTCGTTATGTTCGAGGTACAGTTCAGTTTGGGATTCATTACAGTGCCGAAGCAGCTCCTCTATTGGTTGGTTTCACTGATTCCGATTGGGCTGGTGACCCTGATGATCGGAAGTCTACTGCAGGTTATGTGTTCACTCTTGGTTCAGGACCTATTACATGGGCTTGCAAGAAACAAGGTGCCATTTCTCTTTCTTCAGTAGAAGCAGAATGTCATGGTGTCATAGAAGCTAGTAAGGAATCCTTGTGGCTTCGTCAGATCCTGTCAGAGTTTGGCTTTCAGCAGCAGCATCCGACTACACTTTGGTGTGATAATCAAAGTGCCATTCAGCTATGCAAAGATCCAGTCCAACATCAGCGCAGCAAACACATTGAACTGCACATGCACTTCATCAGAAAGCTCATTCACAACCATGTTCTTGAAGTGCAATATTGTTCAACAGATGATCAAGTTGCAGACATCTTTACAAAGGCTCTCATAGAGGCGAAGTTCACTAAACTTCGATTTATGGTTGGAGTTTAGGAAGTTGTCACTAAGGGGGGATAGGCTCTAGTGCCTCCTTCCTTCTCCTATTGTGTCATATTTGTAAATCCTTCAATCCTATCCCAAGTTGTTGTTAAGGGGGGATGTTAGGATATTTCGACACATAGGAAATAGTTACGTACAACTTGGTCTAGTATAGAGTTAGGTATAGAGTTAGGTAAAGTGTGTTTCTTTACTATGTACATTTTGTAACTTACAATCCGACGGTCACGATATGTAGTGATCCGATGGTTCATTCTCTCCTCGGTATTACCGACACTTGATCCGTGGCTTAACACCCGATTGGTCCATGATTTCTATTTAAAGCACATGGAGGGTCATTTGTAGGGTAATCCGTCTATGAGAGAAGCATATGTAAATTTTCATTCTTTTATTAATAAATTGCCTGAAGTGGCCACGTTGGCTCAGGCCATGCACTGTTTCCCTCTTTGAGGGTTTTAACCACGTCAAAATACTGGTGTATTGATCTATGATCTGTTTGTGAGCGGTGTCCTTTGGTGTTCTGTCTGAGGAACTTACCCTGTAAATTCCTACAACTGATATATGTGGGCCGATGCAAACAAGGTCATTAGGAGGTGCCTATTATTTTTTATTATTTGTTGAAGATTGCACAAGATTTACCTGGGTATATTTTTTGTTGAAAATGCAGCAATATGATGGAGCTTAGTGAAAAGGAGTCGCCTTCACTAAGTGGGCCCATAGGCTATTTTTGGCGCAAAGTCTATTTTTAGACTGTGTCTATTTTTAGACATATGGATCATGGTCTATGAGTTGCAGGATGCTATTTGTGGATGATTGGTCATGTTGGTAAAAATAGATGGACTTCTATTTTTAGACATATGGGTGGAGTCTATTTTTAGACTGCCAGGCTAAAAATAGAACAATCGAATATTATTAGCTCTTAATAATATTTGGACTATAAACATTATCTTATCCTCTTGGCGCACTTCATTTTGAGCTACAGATGTGGCACATGCAGCTGTCAGAAGGAAATACACTTTTCTTATGGGTTAGTTGAGCTATTGCATGATGGACTTCAGTTAGAACTCAAGTGATTGAGTTTTGGTGGAGTTGATTGAGGAGTTGATGGAGTTGTGTTCAGTTTGACTTAGTTGAACTAGTTATATTTAGTCTAACTACATAATACACTAGTGATGAGTGATGTGAATTAATTATTAATTAATTCACTAATTATTAACTCATAAATCAACTAAAGAATACATCAGTTAACCCAGTGCATGGACAGTTCAGTGGAGACAAGTGTTAGAGGTGAGTGAAAGGGCAAGACAGCTATCAGTTGTGACTATAGTTGTGCATGAGATCTTGCACAATCAATGGATTGAGTAATGCCAACGAGGATTGCGTGGTTCAGCCAAGGGAAATACAAGTTTGGATCAGCCATTCTCATCTATTCTCATGCAAGATTGCGCAGTGGAGGCAGGCAAGCAGCGGAGGAGATTTGAACTTGTGATTGATTCAGATCTGAGCTACTTTGTCTGTAACAGGTGGAGATAGTACTGAGTACTTGCGAGGAGTATTGTACTATGTATTGTTACATGTTCTCAATCATTATAATATACAGATAGTGTGGGGTTTTCAGCTGTATGCTTTCCCCGAGTTACATACTGTGTTAATGTGTGCATGCGATTGATGTTTCATTGTTTTTAATACTGCAAAATTGATGATCAACGTAGAGGAGGTTATGTATTATGCATGTATTCTGCAATAGTGTATAATCGGGATAATCTCTATAAATAAGTGTCATATTATTCAAAATTTCTACATTTTCTTAGAAAAAAGAGTCATACTTTTGAATACTTTAAAGAGTTCAGAAACATGGTTGAAAAACAGATAGGGAAGTTCATCAAAATTCTCCTCTCAGATCAAGGGGGAGAATACAAGCAGGGTGGTTTCATCAAATATTGCAAGGACCATGGGATAGTTCAACGTTTTACCAAACCCCACACTTCTCAACAGAACCCTTGTGGAGTATATATGCAACATGTTAAAAGGTAAGAACCTGTCGAATGGATTTTGGGCAAAAGCAATAAATATTGTAGTGTATTTAAAGAATAGGAGTCCAACAAAAAAGCTTTATCTTAAAACTTCACTCGAAGCTTTATTAAGTTTTAAGCCTGCACTTAATCATTTAAGAGTTTTTGGCTCAAAAGATTTTTCTCATGTTCCAAAAGAGGATAGGAAGAAACTGGATTCAAAGGCCATTAAATGCATTTTCATAAGGTGTTGTACATAGTTTAAAGCTTATAAACTATTTAATCCCTCTACTCATAAAGTGTTTGCAAGTAGAGATGTAGTATTCCATGAGCAGGTTGATGATGGAAACAGTGATAAAGGAAATGAAGGGTGGCACATGCCTTTGCTGGTGGAAGATGGAAGTGATGAAACAAGGGACAACCATGAGCAGTAGCAGCAATAGCAAGAGGAAGAATCAAGTGATGTAGGTACAGTTAGCAAGCCAAGCCCACCAAGGATGAGATAGATTTGAAGCGAGTCCACCAGTAAGGAGATCGGGTAGGAGAACTCAATTGCCAATAAGATATAGGGATCATTCTCTTATGACTAGTATCTTAAATGTTGTTGAACCCTCAAATTATAAAGAATCAAGTCAATATGATGAATGGATGGCAACCATGGAAGAGGAATATGAGTCAATACTTTAAAACAAAACCTGGGATTTAGTTGAATTGTTGGAAGGGAAAGAACCTATAGGTTGCATGTGGTTATATAAACCTAAATTTAAATTTGATGGTAGTGTAGACGAAAAAAAAGCTTGGATGGTAGCTAAAGGTTACTCATAAAGAGAAGGAATTGATTATGAGGAAACCATTGCTCCAGTAGCTAAGGTAAACACTATTAAAATGATGATATCTTTAGCTTCAAAACATCATTGGAATCTACACCAACTAGATGTGAAGTCTACATTTTTAAATGGAGAATTGAAAGAAGATGTTTATTTAAAACAACTTGGAGGGTTTATCAAACAGGGGCAGGAGCATTTAGTCTACAAGTTGAAGAAGGCATTATATGGTTTAAAATAGGCACCTAGGTCATGGTATGAAAAAATTGATTCGTTTTTCTTGTGGCATAGTTATAAGAGGAGTAAAAATGACCCAAATCTGTATATTGTGTTTGATGAAAAGGGGAAAATTGTTTTGATTTATTTATATGTGGATGATTTTATTATTACTGGAAAAGATGACGAGCTCATTAAAGAAATCAAAGTCCATATGTCATAGGTTTTTGAAATGAAAGACCTTGGAGAGTTACACTATTTTTTGGGTCTGGAAGTCTAGAGGGATTCTAGCTAGACCATTCTGTCTCAAGGAAAGTATGTCTGGAGCTTATTGAAAAAGTTCAGAATGGATCAGTACAAAGCTTCCTCAGTGCCTTTATAGTAGAATGTCAAACTTCAGAATGACGATGGTTCTAAGGAGGTGGATGCAACACTATACAGACAACTAGTTGGGAGTTTGATTTATCTAACTACAAATAAACTTGATTTACCTTTTGCAGTTAGTGCTTTCAACCACTTTATGTCAAAGCCTCTTGAGAGTCATTGGGTGGAAGAGAAAGGCGTCTTAAGGTATCTTGAAGGAACCTTGGACTTTGGTATTAAATATATTGATTCATTTGATGTTAGATTGATAGGTTTTTCATATTCAGACTGGGCCGGAAATCTGGATGGCAGACGATCCATAACAAGTTCTGCATTTAGTATTGGGCTTGGGGTCATTACATGGAGTGACAAGAAACAAAATATTGTATCCTTATCTTCAGTTGAAGCAGAGTATCAAGCAATGTGTGTAGCAACGTGTGAGGCAATTTGGTTGAGGAGACTTCTCCATGATGCCAGAGAAGAACAAAAAGATCCTACAGTTATCAGATGTGACAATCAAAGCTCAATCAAACTTGCAAACAATCTTGTGTTTCACAAAAACAAAAAGCACATTGGTACGCAGTTTCACTTTGTTAGAGAGAAGGTTCAGTCAAAAGAGATTTACATTGAATAATGTAATACTTGTGATAATGCAACAAACATTTTTAATAGGCCCCTTAGAAGAATTAAATTTGAATTATTTAGGAAGATGTTAGGAGTAATAGTGAACCCTTTCTCCATTAAGGGGGAGTGTTGAAATTAATGGAGCAATATGTATTATTGGAGAGAGTTCGTTCGTTAGTTTTGTGTGTGTCCTAGTTTAGGAATCAATTCCTATTTTCTAGGTATTAGTTCTAACTCTCCTATTCTCATGTAAACCTATATATTCTTGATGAATAATGATCAATGTAGTGCATTCTCTGTGAGGCAATCTCTAGGTGTAGCTTGCTCACCTGTGAGATGCTATGTTTCAGAATATATTTTTATTTCTTCCATTTTTAACAATTCTCCTCTCCGTTTTTAAAAGTTTAAAGCGAAGCTTTAAAATGATAGCATCATGTGGAAGCCAAATGATATACTCTTCCATATAAATGTCTACAGTCACAATGTTGATTGAGCGGAAGAATAAAGTTTTGTTAATTAGAATTTGGGTAAATTTTCCCTTCCCATTGCATTTTGAAATGAGTTTAGTCCAAAATCATCTATTTTATGCCACAACAAGAATATTTTTGTTGCTTCAAATAAAATAAATTTAATGGACACATCATTATATCCTCCGTGCTAGGATTCTTGTTATCGGGTACACCTACATGACGAAATTACTAGGCAGTATTATGCATGATAAAGCGAAACATCATGGACAACAATGTTTGAAGCCAAATGATATATTTTTCTATATAAATGTTTGAGGGAACAACATAGACTCAATATAGATTGAGCAGAAGAATAAAGTTTTGTGATCACAAATAATTATTAATTATTAATTATTAGAACATAATGAGTGAATCAAATAATTAATTATTAGAACATAATAAGTGAATCAAATAATAACTGCCAAAACATAATGAATGAATCAAATAATTAACTATTAGAACATAATGAGTGAATCAAATAAATTAATTTGTATGGGTTTATTTATTAAATTGTTAAAAAAAGAAAAAATTGAAAATGAAAACTAGCATACAAAAATTATAAATTAGTTATTTAAACTCAATATAATAATTGCTTTTTTTAATAAAAATTTCGCATGAAAATTAAATATAAATATTTTGATTTATAATAAGGGATGAGGTGTATTATAAACATATGACTTCATCATAGAATAAAACAACCAACTTAATTGGAAGAATCAAAGGATCCCACACGTGTAGGATTTCTCAGTGTAGATCAATAGATTATGCAATATACAAAAGCAAAATACAAGATCTACTTCTGCAACAAACTTTGCAGAAGCTTAATCGAATATGAGCAAGATCAAATAGAACACATATAACTTATAATGAGAAAGCAATCACACATGAACACAGAAGAATACTATGGGGAACGCCTCAGTCTAAAACCCCGATCTCTGTAATATCATACAAGAGGAAATATGTTCAGATTACACAAAGCTTCAGCTCACAAGCCATCCAACTCTCAGTGCAATCGAACAATACAGCCCACAGACTGAATAGACATAACATATGTCTTCCTCCAGCCCCCCAAGCCCCCTATTTCCTTGCGTAGTTTCTCTTGGGGTCCAATGCCGCCATCTGTGTGAATTGGCCTCATCGCACAACCATCAAACTCAAAAGTAACTGTGCAATCTCCAAGGAATGAATTCCTTCTACATGCAAGAGATATCCTCCAAGGAATATTCCTACAACTGATAGTACATTGTCCCATCACCTGATGTCAACTGGGTCTCTAACTGAACTGACATGCATGAGTTATTTATGAGAGAATATTCAGTTACTTGAAATGCAGCAGTTTCATGCATGGATGCATTAACTAAATGAACTCACAATTAATTCAACAAACTCTTTGAACTAATCTAACTGGACTTAACTCAAATAACTGAGCTAAATAATTACAACTCAAAGTACAACTCATCCTGATCTCCTTAATCAAGGGATAACTTCCTCAATCAATGGAGAAACTGTTGCATGTCTTCACATAGACTTCATGTTTGATTTCCTACAACTAATTAACTCAAGATGAATTAATTAATTATTTTACAAACATCTGCTAAGATCAAATTCGATTTTTACTTCTCAATTTTAGTTCAGGGACTAACTAAAATTGGAAGGTATCCCGAAATTCTATTTATAGTAGTGCTATTTTTAGCACTTCTATTTTTAGCATTTCTTGTTGCTATTTTCAACACTCCCTCTCAAAAATAAAGGGATTATCAGAAACCCCAATCCTGTCTCTATGGAACTTGAACTTGCATTTTGACAATGCCTTCGTCAAAATATTTGCATCCTATTCCTCGGTCGAAACATACAGCAACAACATGATCCTCTTGACCACACAATATCGAATATGGTGATACCGAATATCAATGTGCTTGGACCTGTCATGAAAATGGATTCTCAGAGATTTTGGTACAACTCTGATTGTCGCAGTAGATCACAGTTGGATCCATCCTCTGACCAAACAATTCCACTATAATATTCCGAATCCAGATGGCCTCACATGCAGCCTGACTAGCAACCATGTATTCAGCCTCTGCTGAGCTAAGTGCAACTGACCTCTGTTTCCTGATGTACCAGGAAACTGCAGCTGAACCAAGGCTGAAGATTCCTCCAGAAGTGCTTTTCTGGTCTAATGGAATCCCTGCCCAATCTGCATATGTGAAGCCCTGAAGCTTCACTCCCTCTGTCCATCTGTACCACAATCCAAACTAACATGTGCCTCTGAGGTATCTCAACACATGCTTCACTACCTTCCAAAATAGCTTGGTAGGCTAAACCATAGCTTGACTCAGTTGGTTCACCGCAAAGCATAAGTCTGGTCATGTGTTCACTAGATACATAAGCGAACCCACAAGCTGCTGATAAACAGTAGTAGCTACTACCTCACCTAAAGTAGCATCATCCTTCCTCCAGTTCCCAGCTAGAGGAGTCTGCATGGGTTTGCACTTCTCCATATGGAACTGCCCGAGGATCTCATTGGCATACTTGCCTTGAGACACAAAAACTTCTCCATCTCTCTGCCACACTTCCATGCCTAGAATGTAGTGCATAGGACCCATGTCTTTCATTTCAAACTCTCTTGCAAGGTCCTCCTTGCAAGACTAGATCAACTGATCATCACCTCTCAAAATCAGATCATTGACATAAAGAATAATGATCAATGGCTTACCTTCTACCATGATGTCGTAAAGGTTCGCATCTGCTTCACTCTTAGTGAAGCCCAACCCGGTGAAATAGTTGTTGATCCTGGTGTACCAAGCACGGGGTGCTTGCTTTAGCCCATACAGAGCCCTCTTGAGTCGGCACACATGTGACTCACAATTGAAGGTCTCGAAACCTTCTGGCTGCTCAATGTACACCTCCTCCTCAATCTTCCCATTGAGGAATGTTGTCTTCACATCCATCTGATGGATCCTCCAACCCATCTGAGCTGATAGTGCCAACATCAATCTGATAGATGAGTACCTTTCTAGATGAGCAAAGGTCTCTCGTAGTCGATCCCCTCGACCTGTGAGAAACCACAGGTAACAAACCTCGCCTTATGTTTCTCAACACTGCCATCAGTTGCCTGCTTTACCTTATAAAGCCATCTGGAACTCACCACCGACTTGTCTTGAGGTCTTGGGACAACATCCCAAACACATTTATGAACGATGGAGTTGTACTCCTCCACCATTGCATCAACTCAGATTAGTTGCTGCACTGCCTCCTCAAATGAAGAAGGCTCAGACTCTACACACTCCCCAACTAGGGCCATGTAACTAGTGTACCGCTTGGGCAACCTCCTCTATCTGCACTGAGAAGATGGCTATCCCACATTCTCCTGTGCATCCTACATCAACCTGTCAGCTTCCCTTGAGCATTTCCACCCATCTCTGAAAGACTTAGCATGAGTGGATGTCTCCACTCCCAGATCCTCTGCATACGGCTGCTCCACATCAATCCGAGGCTCCTCCTCCTTAGGAACTGAAAGTTCCTCATCTGCATGCAACTTGAGCTCCCTCTTAAGTGATACTCGCATGGCTTTCTACTCGTCGAACTTCAGATCCCTGCGTACCACAGTCCTCTGACTGGCAGGCAGGAACACCTGATAGTTGTGGGGTGTATCCATGTACCCCACAAGTATTCCCAACTCAGCTGTTGGATCTAGCTTCTTTTAGGCATCTTTGGTCACATGGCAGTAAACCGATGATCCAAAGATTCAGAAGTGACTCACATCTGGTCGCTTTCCAGAATAGGTCTCCGTAGGTGTCTTCATTCACAGTATACGATGTGGGCTTCTGTTTTGCAAGCATATTACTGTATTGCATGCCTCAGCCCACAAATGTACTGGTAGGCTTTGGTCATGCAACATCACTCGAGCTACTCCCACAATCGATCTATTCTTCCTTTCGGCCACCCCATTCTGCTGTGGGTTATGGGGTGCTGTCAACTCCCGTTTAATTCCTTCTACAACGCAAAAGTCCTTAAACTACTGGGAGACATAATCTTCACCATTGTCGCTACGCAAGGCTTTTATTTTCTTTCCAGAGTCTTTCTCTACCAAGGCTTTAAACTCACAAAACCTCAAGAAGGTCTGATCCTTCTTTTTCATAAAGTAGCTCCAACATCTACGATAAAAATCATCAACAAAAATAACATAGTACCTTTGTTTAGTGGTGGAGGCCATAGAGAATGATCCACAAACATCTGAGTGAACTTGCTCAAGGATTTCTCCAGCTCTACTATCTTGATCCAAAAAGGAAGATTTTGCATACTTACCCAAGGTACGACCTTTGCATGTATTCGTCTGCTCTAGTTTTTCCTTGGGAAGTCTGGTAGAAATCTTATGCATGATCTTTAGGGCTCCATGGTGCAAGTGGCCCAATCTTCTATGCCATAGCTTGCCAACATCTTGGCTCTGCACCATCTCAGCTTTGGAACTCAATGCAGCACAATCGTCTACCTCCAACTTGTAGAGATTCTTAACTCGAATCCCTATCCTCTTGGTCTGTCTAGTACTGAAATGCCTTAGGAATACCCTTCCTTTACTAAAGACTACATCATAGACTTTATCTTCTAGCATAGAAACGGACACAAGATTCTTCTTTAGACCTGGTACATACTTTACATCAGTTAGGGTGAGGGGAGCTCCATGCTCCCTCTAAAACAAAACTGTACCTTCACCTAAAACATGGTAATTTCCATCATTGCCCATCTCCATTCGCATTTGGAGATCCTTCTCCTCCAAGGTACTGAAAAGATTCTTGTCACCTGACATGTGGAATGAAGCTCCACTGTCTAGGTACCAAACAAATCCCACCATGGATGAAACCATGCATGTGATAAGAGAGAAATTCAACTCAAACTGTGAGGCCAGTGCCTCACCATCAGATCCCTTAGAGGATCCCTTCTTGGATTTCTTCCGTGGACAATTCGTAGCATAATGGCCCACTTCATGACAATGAAAGCATCGCACTTTCGATTTGTCAAACTTCTTCCCACCATGGGAAGAACTGGATTTGGATTGGGACACCTTCCCTTTCCCCTTCCTCACCTTACTCGCTAAGGCTAGATTTTCCTCATCATCTTGCTTTGATGAGGATCCATCTCTGGTGCTTCTTCTTATCTCCTCCTGCATCAGATCCGACCAAAGTCATTCCCAATCTAGAAGTTTTTCTCTTCCATTTATTGAGTCTTGGTAGCTATGCCAACTCTTAGGAAGACCGAGGAGTGAAAGACTCACCATGTCATCATCGACTGTCGTGATCCCTACGCTTCCAAGATCATCCCTGCAGGTGGTGAGCTTGTTCAGATATGTAGAGATCGTGTCTCCCTTTTCACACTTGATTTTCTGAAGCTTGTCTTTCAGCGCCAGCTTCCTCTGATCGTTGTTGTTCTGATATAGATCTTTCAATGTTTTCCACATCAAAAATGGTGTCTCCTTCCCATGGAGACTTGAGACTACGTGGTCTTGAACTCCCTCCAGAAGGATTCTCCTTGCTCTAGCCACACATTTCTTCCATTCATGCCAATTCTATAGCATTAGCCGCTGTGGACTTGGGGACTTCTTGATCAACGAAGTACTTTAGACCATTATCCTCTAATATTGTTTCCATACGATCCTTCCGGGCTATATAATTTGAGCTGCCACCAAGGGCATACTCGAGTCTTAAACTGTTGAATGCCATTGGTGAAATTGAGATGTGATAAGAACTCAATTTCTATAGTCAGGAACCTCAAACTTCGAACTTCTCCCTTCTTGTATAATTTTCTCTCCTTTGATCACCTTTGCTCTGATACCATGTAGAATTTCTCATTGTAGATCAATAGATTATGCAATATACAAAAGCAAAATACAAGATCTACTTCGACAACAAACTTTGCGGAAGCTTAATCGAATATGAGCAAGATCAAATAGAACACATATAACTGAGAATGAGAAAGTAGTCACACATGAACATAGAAGAATACTCTAGGGAAAGCCCCAGCCTAAAACCCCGATCTTTGTAATATCATACAATTGGAAATATGTTCAGATTACATAAAGCTTCAGCTCACAAGCCATCCAGCTCTCAGCACAATCGAACAATACAACTCACATGATAAATAGACACAACATATGTCTTCCTCCAGCCCTCCAGGCCTCCTATTTCCTTGCACAGTTTCTGTTGGGGTCCAATGCTATCACCTGTGTGAATTGGCCTCATCACACAAACATCAAACTCAAAAGTAACTGTGCAATATCCAATGAATGAATTCCTTCTGCATGCAAGAGATATCCTCCAAGGAATATTCCTGCAACTGATAGTACACTGTCCCATCACCTGATCTCAACTGGGTCTCTGACTAAACTGACATGCATGAGTTATTTATGAGAGAATATTCAGTTATCTGAAGTGCAACAATTATATCCATGCATGCATTAACTAACTGAACTCATAGTTAGTTCAACAAGCTATTTGAACTAATATAACTGGACTTAACTCAGATAGTTGAGCTAACTAATTACAACTCAAAGTACATCTCATCCTGATCTCCTTAATCAAGGGATAACTTCCTCAATCAATGGAGAAATTGTTGCATGTCTTCACATTGACTTCATGTTTGATTTCCTACAACTAATTAACCCAAGATGAATTAATTAATTATTCTACAAACAGATGCTAAGATCAAATTCGAATTTTACTTCTCAATTTTAGTTCAAGGACTAACTAAAATCGGAAGGTATCTCGAAATTCTATTTATAGCAGTGCTATTTTTAGCACTTCTATTTTTAGAATTTCTTGTTGCTATTTGCAACAACAAGATGTTTGGCTCTGGAACAAAGTGCAAGATAGAAGGGAGAGTCAATTAGAGCCATTTGGGTTTGCCATTGTGTAGAGCTTGAAGGCAGAGGCAAGCCAATCGAACTAGCCTAGTCGAGAACGGGAGATGACCCATATGGAAGGAGGGACGAATCACGGTAGGGGAGTAGGGTGGCCTAAAGGGGTCATCAAGTTTTGTATTGGTTTTCTTTTTACGTTCTCTGGATTTTGTCTTTGACATTTGGTTGGACTAAGCGATTGTCTTGGGGAATTTTTGTACATATACATTGTAATAAAAGAAGGTCGAAGGGTTGTTTCCATTGAAATTGTGCATGATTATGATGATGATGTTATCTTGCATATGATGTTCATGATTTATGTTAATGGAAGATGATGTGACAATACTACTAATACTCTATGTTTAATGGATTCCACACATTAATAATAATATAGAGAACAACATGGATAATACATTGTGAGGCATAATTTGGGTTAAGTAACACTGTACCACTCTTGGCAGTTGTAAACTATGTTAGTTCCACACACTCGAGGGATCATGATTTGCCCAAGATATGCATTGTAACTGTAGGAGGCCCCGAGGTTGTGATAGATGATATCAAAGTTGATACTCACTTTATACCAAGAAGAGTTAGAGGAGTTAGTAGTGTTTCTCTTCTACCACCCACAGGTGGTGTTAGAACAAAGGTCGAAGGAAGATTGCATAGATAAGTTTCCTTTTGTTTGCAGGTTATTGGGGGAAGGTACTTCTATAATCAATTTCCAAGTGGGTAAAATGGTTATGGTTATGGTTCTTGGTATAGGTTGCAATTGGGAAATATGAAATGAGCTTGCTGAGAGCTCATTTGGGAAGAATCTAGTCACAATGATGAGCACTAGGTCAAACCTAGTGGACCAAGATGAGGTGGCATTATCTAAAAAGGTCAAGGATCTTGAAATGACCTTGGCACAAATGGTCAAAGGAATGGAAGGCCATGGAAGGAGATTAACGAACTCCAAGTAGAGATTCACGAAGTTAAGGAGATCATTGAGTCAGGGTCTTACTCCAATGAATTTGGAGTTGAGACTAGCCCAAGATGATTGAATGAAGGACTTGGAATACTAGGTGAAGTCACTTGTGGCACTCCCAAGAGACTAGGCTGATACTATTACAATATTTAAGTATGTTTTAGGGAATAGTTCAAGAAGTTCATATATGAAGGTGAAGCTAAATAACTAGGAATATATGATGGGACAAGAATTGCTAAGGTACTTGGAAGATTCTTTTGGGATGTGGAACAAATGTTAGAGAAAATGAAAGGTTGTTCTAAAGATACAAAGTTGAATGCAACAACCATGTATCTCATAAGAACAACGAAACTTTGGTGGAGGACCAGAGTTGAGGACTTAGTAGCAAGTAACATCAAAGACATAATTGAGACATGGATGGAGTTTAAAGAGGCATTGTATGCATAGTTTGGGCCAAGGAATCAAGAATGGGTGGCAAGGGATCACCTAAGGGAGTTAAAGCATACTGGTAAGATCCAGATTTATATCAAAGAATTATCAAGTCTTATGTTAGATCTTAGAGATATGCAAGAGAAGGACATGTTATACCACTTTTTCAATAGTCTCCAACCATGCACAAAGAAGGAAGTTATGAAACACGGAGTCCAATCTATTACAACAACCATCACCACAACAAATAAACTTGTTTATTACCAGAAACATGGTAAGGATAAGAAGGAAATGCAGAGTGATAAGAGAAAGAAGAAGAAGAAGGACTAAGTGTTATCGGGAAATCTAGTGTCCATGCAGAGCTGCGAGTCCCACTAAGACTGGTAGCTATCTTAGAAACAAACAAACTAAAACTACTTTCGTTTTCCTTTATGAGAAGTAGATAAGAGGGGAAAAAAGGAGACCAACCTCTGTCTTGCGCTTGGTTCCTTGCTTGATTCCTCTCCCTTCTGATAGATCTTTGCCACTCACTTCCTCGTCTACCCAGCTTCAAAGAGCACCTGTGGAATAAAAGCAGCATAACACTATCCAAGAATAGAGATCTACTATCACAAACAATATAGGACCAGATATATATTGACCACACAAATGCATATATCATCAATCATACAAGAATGTGGAGGAAAACTTGAATAGATTTATTAATATCAAGAATAGCAAAGAGGATTACAACCAATTGTTCTGACCCAGCGTCCTCTCAGCAAGAAAGCCCTTCTTCACCTCATGAAAAGCTTAGATCACCCAACACTATGATGTTACACCAAGAAACCAACAACACTTCCTTACAAGATACAAAATTCCAGCCTCTGGATCTCTGGGATGAGGGATCCATATATAGATGATTGCAGGGAGGTGAGTCATCTTCTGAGATTTGATTAGTGTCCTCTCTCTGATAGTTCTTGATTCCACTTGGATATTGATGATCTCTTACTCATCCCTGGGCGAATTCAGAGAGGCAAGTGTCATAGCAGAAGTTTCTGGAAGATTCCATGTCGAACCACCTTACAAACTGGCTCTGCCATTTGTCCACTCTCGCTCATTGCACCCTGAAGAAGAGCTATCCAGTATGCATCGCACCTTTTACTCTGGGCAGGTGGGATGCATCGCACCTTCTGCACTGGGCAGTCTGTATGGTCCAGATTTGACCAGTTCTGAGCAGTTTTCTGTGGATAACTTCTAGGAGATGATGTAATCAGCTGACCTTGTTCCTTTAAGGTGTGAAACAACACTTTTAGGGACTTAGGATCCCTTGGTTTATGGACATATATGATTGGGTTGTAGTGCCCAAAAACGTCTATAACAGTTTCCCCCTAAAGCATGAGGTCATTAATCTTTCGATGTCGGGCGAAATGCTTTATCATGAGGATTCTAAGTTTTTTCGAGTTGGAAGGCGACCTGTAATGAGATACAATACAATACATTATCTTCATAATATTTTCATGATCTAGCTGAGGTGGGCATTCCCATGCTCAGCATTATAAATTCATTTTCATGTACATAGGACAGACAATTGTCTGTGTACAGACTGATGATTCTGGTAGAGCCATCATCCCTTAGATTGGATGATTATCTATGCAGCAATGATGTACATTTGATGTGTTTATTTTCCTGAATATATATCACAGCCCAAATGGATGAAACTAGATCCGGGGTCTTCAATCTCGTTCAATCTTCACTCAAAGTACAAGTCGATCCATGTGATAGATGTTCTGGAGTTGAACATGGAAAGACATCGCCTGATTACTAGCCAATGATGTAAGTTGTTAACAGGCGCGAGAGGAATCACCGATAATGATGATGACCCTCAAGGTATGACAGTACAATTCACGTGGTGTGAAAAAGGGGCTTGGTGTCGAACACCACGCAAAATATTTTGGTCGAAGGCCATTGATGTAAACCTGTCATCGGAAGTGAGAAACTTACTATTGAGGCATGCAAGCTTCAAAGTACTGAAAGGGTTGTTCCTAGATCGACTTCCTGGATAATGAGCTGATGTCGACAAGAAGTGATCCGTCGTAGGAGGGCGTTAATGAATCCCACATCTACGACACAGAACAGAGCAAATGATTTTAATGGAGGTGAAAACGATTTGATGATATAAGGTTTAGGGTGGCGGTCATGAAAGAATGGAGCGTGAATGTATTGTAGTGGATGAGACACAGGTGAATTCTCTGAGCGACTTCTCTTGAACATACCAGCGACACTGACAGATGGATTGGTATCGTTAACCCCAAATGTGGATGGTGTGATGGACCAATGGTGATATGACCAGTGAATGGAATGACCCAACCCGACTCGGATGCGGAGTGAAAGTGTCATGTTCAAGAGCGACTTGCTACCAATAAAGTTTCTTCAAGTTTTCTTCCCAATTTTTCCCCAGTCATTGCTGACCAGTACCTCTTTATTTTTTTCAAGCTTGAGGAGGATAACATATGCTTGTTCTATAATTTTCCCTTCGGGCAAACCCATCGCTATGTTTTAACGAGCCTAGTGATAGTGAAACTCGTTCTTGTCTGTATGGACAAGTTTGTCGCTATTCGGTTTTAACGAGTTTAACGACAAAGATAACTCGGTCCTTTTCAATTTTAGAGAGTCTGAAAGGGATGTAAATAAAACTCTAATAATCCTTTTTCATCATATAATCCCTTAAGTCCGAAAAAGTATAAAATAATACAAAAGGGATGCATTTTCGTTAATTTTAACAAGCCGAACAAAACAAGCGCTTGATCTTTTTGTGTAATAATCCCTCAGGTCCAAAATTATTAAAATCTAAAGGAGGGATTGCACTTCCAATCACTTTAACGAGCTGGAGAGGCTAATTGCTCGGCAATATTTTCATATTTTATGAGTTAGATGAAAAGAGCTTAAAGGAGAATCGTTTTTCGAGGAACAAGTGATAAATTCGGGTAGCGGCTGATTCCAGGTAAGGTTTTGAATTTTCCAATCACGACAGTGTCACAACGATGGCTAACAGGATCACTCTTCGCAGCTGTTCCTCAAAGAGGGTAAACAATCAAATGGAGGTGAATGATCGGCCAAAACAGAGTGGAGGTGATGATGAGAACACAAACCAAGGCTCAAAGTTTGATGATAATGCATTCACGATGGTTATTTACCGGAAATTGGTTCATTTTTTAATGAATGAGCTTAAACTCTGGGGGAAACATTTGCTCATTTCTTATGTTTAATTTTTAACGAGCTTGAACTCCACATAAAAGCTGCTCGATCCAGTCATATAATAAGGATGTCTCATCTAAGATGCCATTTTTTATGAGCTCGCACCTTACAAAGCTTTGCCCCACATCCTTTCTTTATGCAAGTTAGGAAACAACCAATCCTACAAGTTTAAAGGGTTAGAGGACCTACAAATTTAAAAAATAAATGGTTGCTCTTTGCTTGCATGCCAAAAGGTTTGCATACCCCCATTTATAGCGAAAAATTTCCAGGTTACCAAAGATTGTTCCATCCGCACTGCAGACAAAACACTTCTTCGACGATGTCTACCGAAATAAACAAAGGTGAGTGGCGCAACTTGCCTCCACTCACATAACTTTGACGAAGGAATCTTATTCCAATCTAATCTCATAAACCAGTCATATATCCTTCGTGGAAACCTACCCTATGCCCAAGGTTTTCCTGCCGAAACAGACCAGGGTGCATGCCCCCTAGGTTTCAGTCATGTCCTCCCAAATCACTCGCGCTCATCAGGTGGACGGACTGGGGATTGATGAGACATTCCTTGCGTGAAAAGACCATTCAGGGATGGTATTGACTATTTTCTATGTGTGAGCCAGGGAATGAAAGCTGGTCTACGAGCTTGACCACTCTTCCTTCATGCGGAAAACACATTACTCTAAAGAGCGAGGAGACAATGGCTCCCATGCAATAAATATAGTCACGTCCAAGGAGTAGATTATAATCTAGGGGTCCTTGGACTACCATTACGTTCATGTGAATGGTTTTCCTTCTCAATGTTATCGACACATTGGGAAGGATCCCTAACGATCGACTGGTTCCTTTGTCAAAACCTGTTAGATTTCTCATCTCAGGCAAAAGCGATGGCGAACCAAGCGCTTTCCAAGTAGTTGAGGAAAGGATACTCACATAAGCCCCTTCATCTATGATGGTACCGACCATGACCATTCTGTATATTTGTGCAATGATTCGAAATGGTACACTAGCCGATAAATAGGGTATGCCTAGTAGATTCCAATCGAAGGAAACAACTAGGTTGCTTGGAGGTGGGACCGAATAGACGGCCAGATATGACTCTGACAAACTTCCTTCCTGTGGTAAAGGAACGGGTAGACTACCCCCATGTTCATCGGAGTCTGTGTTTACGAAGAGAATTTGAACGGTGTCGTTCTTGTTCTCTTCGGTGACTGTATCATCTAAAGATGGACCTTCTGAAGGCAAGACGGGGTCAACTGTCGCCTCGACCTTTTGACTTTCGTTTGGTGTGAATTCAGATGGTTTATCTTCAGTGATAGACGCTTTGACTGACCACAATGGTGTGTCAGTCAGATTTTCAACCAGTGATGTACTTGGCAAGTGTTTCTTATATCCAGGAGGAAACCGTAGCGGTAAAACCGAACGGTCGTCCAAAAATATTTTAGCCTTGTCTAGGAAGGGACAACGGTGGACGGCGTGATCGCCTTCACACAGTTTATAAGGGAATTTACTTTTCCTTTTTTGTCCCGACAATTCCCTTTCACTAGTTGACGGTTTACTTTCAACATGATCATCAGAGGTTGTTGACACCAGATTGTGCAAACGAGGAGACTGGTCCCTTAAGATCTGAGGGATGCAAGGACAATCTCGATGATAGTGATCTCCTTTGCAAATGACACATGGAGATTTAGGCTTTGACAATGCAGTGTGTGGATTTTCACTAGATGATGCCTGGTTGCCCCTTTTCGCCTTTGGCTCCTTCTTCTTCTTCTCGTTCTTCTCCTTCCCCTTCTTCTCCTTCTTAGTTACTTGATTTTAGCTTTACTAGCTTCATCAAGCGAAGAGGAAGGAGGAGAGGGAGAATCGGACGAAGTAGAAGGTTGGGGGGTAGCTTTGGTATCGTCTAGTTGCTTACTTGATTGCTCAGGAATCACGGTGTTCTGAACGACAGAGGTCGAGAAGAGCCATACGGGCAGGCCGATTATCAATCCTGGAAGCGACAATGTAGCCATATGGGGTGCACCAACATCTCCCTAAGAGGAGAAAGGACTAGGATTTCCTCCAAGGGGAAATCCTTGGTTGGTGGACTCCTTTTTTCTCAACCTAAGACCAACTTAGGAAAGGTGACATTTATTCCGATTAAAATAAATTTTAGACGCTTTGAAACAAATTGTTTTTTCAATTTTTGAGAGTCGAGAAAAAACAAAAGATGACTCTAGTCGCCTTCGATTTTTAATGAGCTTGAAGTGACAAGTGCTTAGATGGACCTTTTCCTTTAAGGAGTCTGAAAAGGAACGAAAGAGACTACTTTGGAAGTCTAGACAGAGGGATTACCAAACCAATCGCAAAACTGTATAATACTTTTTACGGTACGACAGTAAATCTTCCCGAATGCTGTGTTCAGTGCATTGCGATCGATAGGGCGGCAGACACAGCTTCCTATGGATAAAGGATATAGCCTATTGTGGTCTCCCAATATATACTCGACGGTAAGTGGGAGCACAAGTCCGTACTGGCACTTGTCGTCTCAAGGTGGAGGAATCACCCAACCAGCAATGAAAACAATAGTTACCAGGCTTTACGATGCCGGAATACGTCTCTAGCCTAGACTTCTAAATGTTGTGCGTTAGGTTCCAAAGCGTTTTTAGATTCATTAAATTTATTTTACAGTTGATATTGTTTAAGAAATTTTCCTTTCAGGTTCACCGCGTGATGTAGATATACAATTCTTAAAATGCAATCTAAGATGATAAACAATCATTTAATCTTATTTTTGCAATGAAAATCATAGCTACTAAAGAAAGAGAGATGATATTCTTTCAACATAGAGCAGAGAGCACACACTATATGCACTGTCCTAAATGAAACCAACAAATAGTCTAAATGCAAACACATGCATGTATTTGTTTTCAGCCTTCTTAATGTGTGAATGATAAAAAGAAAGCTAAGCACAAATCTGAATTATTTTTCAAAGTGACATTACTAACAAGCTTCTTTTCAAGACCAAATGAAGACAATGACGACACTTTGCGATTTGGAATTCAAAAATTGCTTTCAACACTTGAAAAACTATTAATTCAAATCAAATACAAGAGTAACAGTGTAATCGACTATCAAGAACAATCAGATTCTCTTCTATGACTGAAAACGACACTTGCGACACTTCCAAATCAAGAAACGACAGTTCAATTACGCTACTTCTTTGTAAAAGAGAACTGAAAATGGCTCACAATACATAAAAACATTTACAGTTCTTTGCAAAATGGAGGTGGAATAATGGCAAGGAAGGGGGTTTCCACAGAGGTATACTGACTACAGACAGCAAAACTCCTGAATAGAGCTGAAAAAAGTGAAGAAAAACCAAAGTCTGGAGGCAAAATTAACCTTCTCTGACCATCGCCGTTGTTACACAGGGATTCCAGTATGCATCCCACCTACTGCACATGGGAAGTGCGATACATACTGATATCCTTGAAGAGAGGGTGCGATGGTACAGTGCGAGACTTTTGATCCAGTTCTTGATCACAGTTTGCATCACAGTTCAGGGATTTAGGCCGAGCAAGTGATAATCAGTAAATAAATCACAGGGGTAGATCTAAGGAGGTTACTAGAGCCACCACAAGGGAAATTAGGATGTTTACAAATGAATTGTTCAGTTTATAAACAAAACCTGGAGATAGACTAAAGCAGCATTGATCTACTTTGCACTTGCATAGAAAATGCAATTCGAAGGCTTGCTGGCTTGACTTCAGGCTCCGTCTGTAAGCTTATAAAACGAACAAATATAGAAAAGTAAACAAGTTATTAGCTCCCCAACGAAGTCGCCATTTTATTATCAGGAAATCTAGTGTCCATGCAGAGCTGCTAGTCCCACTAAGACTGGTAGCTATCTTAGAAACAAACAAACTAAAACTACTTTTGTTTTCCTTATGAGAAGTAGATAAGAGGGGAACAAAGGAGACCAACCTCTGTCTTGCGCTTGGTTCCTTTCTTGATTCCTCTCCCTTCTGATAGATCTTTGCCACTCGCTTCCTCATCTACCTAGCTTCAAAGAGCACCTATGGAATCAAAGCAGCATAACACTATCCAAGAATAGAGATCTACTATCACAAACAATATAGGACCAGATATATATTGACCACACAAATGCATATATCATCAATCATATAAGAATGTGGAGGAAAACTTGAATAGCTTTATTAATATCAAGAATAGCAAAAAGGATTACAACCAATTGTTCTGACCCAGCATCATCCTCTCAGCAAGAAATCCCTTCTTCACCTCATGAAAAGCTTAGATCACCCAACACTATGATGTTACACCAAGAAACTAGTAGCACTTCCTTACAAGATACAAAATTCCAGCCTCTGGATCGTTGGGATGAGGGATCCATATAGATGATTGCAGGGAGGTGAGTCAGCTTCTAAGATTTGATTAGTGTCCTCTCTTTGATAGTTCTTGATTCCATTTGGAGATTGATGATCTCTTACTCATCCTTGGGCAAATTCAGAGAGGCAAGTGTTATAGGAGAAGTTTCTGGAAGATTCCATGTCGAACCACCTTGCAAACTGTCTCTGCCATTTGTCCACTCTCGCTCATCACACCCTGCAGAAGAGCTATCCAGTATGTGTCGCACCTTTTACTCTGGGCAGGTGGGATGCACCGCACCTTCTGCACTGGGCAGTCTGTATGGTCCAGATTTGACCAGTTCTGAGCAGTTTTCTGTGGAGAACTTCTGGGAGATGATGTAATCAGCTGACCTTGTTCCTTTAGGGTGTGAAACAACACTTTTAGGGACTTAGGAGCCCTTGGTTTATGGACATATATGATTGGGGTTGCAGTGCCCAAAAATGTCTATAACACTAAGAGAAATCAAAGACTTCCAAATATGGAAAACTAGCAAGTGTAGCCAAAGAGACGAAGCCCATATATTGTTGGATCTACAGAGATGATCAGTTGGCAAGAATTTTCCCAATCAAGCATAAGGTGGTTTCTTTGGAGTAGCAAGATGCAGTTAAGTTTGGGATGTTGCAGGTACTAGGGGTATTATCTTCCCATAAGAAGAAAGTGGAAAGTAAGGGTAAGGAGAGAACCCAGTTGGATTTTGTTCTATTAGAACTAGGAGGTATCTAGGTGACAACAATAATGGATAGTGGGGCTACCCACAACTTTGTGAAGGAAGAAGTCACAATAAAACTTGGTATTAGGGTCAGGCCTAATACGGCCTTTTTCAAGGCTATCAAATATTAAGATATGTGAGTGATTGGCTTGATAGATAATGTGCCTATCTACATAGGTGATTAGTAGGTTAGGTTGGTATCCCTACATTATGGTGATGAGATGTGTAACCTAAGTTAAAAAATGAGAGATGTGACATTAGGAGCACATGTTCTAGAGGTTGCAGTCAATTAGATCATCTTAAGGGACTTCATCGTGATGACGATATTCAATGGGAGATGATTGGAGGGTTGTACCTAGATTATTTTCACGATGGTAATAACTCTGAGTGGGGGAGGATGTTAGGAACTAGAGTTAGGTGAATATTTAAAAAAGGTCTATCCCATAGGTGACATCCCCATTACCAGATTTGTGACAAAAATAATGCAATACATGTGACAAAAGAGGATATTGGGCAAGAGTGCACCAACACAATTTGTTAAAAAACCAACAATTGTGGTTTCCATTGGGTGTGTGTGGGAAGATTTGTGGCACAATGGATGTTGGTGACCAAGCACCCAACTTTGCCTAATGATGGGAGAGGATTCCTAAGACGACATCATGAGGAGAAAAATGGGCACCCAAAGACATGGACCAAAACACCCCTAAATGAGCAACCACACAGTGGACGAGGTTGGCCTGAGATGAGTTAGATCGAGGAAGGGTGCTTTAGTGGAATGATGTGTTGGAATTATGATATAGATTTGGCACTTTAACATAGGTGTTGTCCTTGATGGCAACTCACATAGATGACAGATCACAGTTCAGGCTCACATAATGAAGAAAGAGAGGTATACGCAGCTTCCCCATTGACCAAGCCGCGTGTACACGTGGGTTCGTAGGCCAAAAGCCATGTATAGCGTACACACGCACTTTCACGGAAGGAAAGGTGCGTACATGTTGAAAAAATTAGTTTTGGTTCGTGGTATTTGTTCCATGGTATTTTGATCCATGGTATTGGTCCAAGGTATCTTGTCCGAAGTGTTAACCCCAGGTATTTGGTCCAAGGTATTGATTCTAAGTGGTTTTGGACCACGATATTGAGTAAGGCCTAAGACTATAAAAGGAGGAGAAGATCATTAGGCAAAGGCACTCATGAATTGAATATCTAATAAAGAGCAAGATCCAGAATATAGGTTATTGGGTTATGGTGCACAACTGGATCTGAATCAAGGACGAATCTGAGCACTTGATGAAGGATAAGTTCTATTGATGGGTCAAGATCTTAAGGCTTGAAGAGAAGTATCATTGTGTGGTTTTGATCTTTTATCTGAATAACTGGCGCATGTTGTAATCTGTAAATATGATGATCTAGGTATAACTGATGTCTGGAATTGTTGTAAAGTTTAAATCATCATTTACAGATTTGTACGCAGGTTCACTTTAGCAAAGGCACGTATACACACTAGTTGTGCATATCAAAACAACGTATACGCAGGTTAGCATTGAGAAAGCGCATATGTACGCAGGTTTGATACATTGAAGTAGCGTATACTTAATAAAAGATGCTTTAGCTACTTCTGTTTGCTATTGTAGTGTTCTGGGTTCTAGCTTGGATTCTGGTTACTGTTACTGTATTCTGGTTACAACATTCTGAGAAGTGATTGATTGATTCAGTTTTGGTTGGTGCAAAGGAGATTGATTGATGTAGATATATTTGATGTTTGATTGATGTTATTGATGAATCCAGTCGGAAAATTTATGAAACGTGGTCCCTGGAAGAAAAGAGAAGGTTGTAGCCTTCTGCAGGTAGAAGCTTGCGTACTAGTATAAGACTACACCAGTACAAAAATTGTAAAAAGAAGTTTCTTATTAAAAGAAGATAGAGACGATTGCAGCAGGTGGTTTTCACCCACATTGGGTTTCCACATTATATCTTGTGTTCATGTATGTGATTGTATGTTCTGTTTTTACTGCACCTGGTTACTGTTTATATGGTTCTGATGCACAGATTAAAGATCAACATATGATGAATTAACTAAGTTATAAGTTTGAAGGGTATACGCTAGTTGCCTTAAATACAATTGCGTATACACGCAAGTTTGATTAACTGAAGTAGCATATATACATCTGAAATGAAATATTATTGACTTGCTAATACTGATTCACCCCCCCCAGTATTATTTCCAATATGATCATGGACTGAGTCCCCAAGATGAATAGCTAAAATTGTCACTTGGAAAACACAACTCAGCACAAGACAAAATTTGGCATTGGCTAAGAAGACTTGGGAAAGATATGGAAAATGCACCAAAGACAAGACGAGTAGAGGGCATCAGCCAAGAGGAAATAAGTTGAGGGTGGCTAAGATGGAATGGCATTAGCATGACCCAAGGCACCTAATACCTAGGTAATGTAACCTACACAAAGGGGTGGAATATTAGAACATAACCCACATGAAGGAAGGGGCAAGTTGTATGGACTTGTGACTCAAAACATGGAATGAACCAACCAAAGAACCAAATGGGAAGAACCAAAGAATCTCATACAAGTTGTTTGGAGAAGGAAAGAAGTGATAGATGGAAGGGAGAGCCAAGTATAATTGTTTGGGCCCAGGGTCATGCAGGGCATTAAGGCAAAGATGAGACAATTGAAGCAACCCACCCGAGAAGGGGAGACAACCCATCTTGAAGGAGGGATGACCCACAGTAGGGGAGTAGGGTGGTTGGTGGGGTCATCAAGTTTGGTATTGATTTTCTTTGTACATTCTATGTATTTTCTCTTTGATATTTGGTTGGAAAGAGCCATTGTATTGAGGAATTATTTTACATATACATTTTAATAAACGAAGGTGGTTGGAAGGTTTTTTCCACTAAAGTTGTGCATGATTATGATGATGATGTTATCTTGCATATGATGTTTATGATTTTTATTAATTGAAGATTATGTTACAATGTTATTACTATTTTATGTTTTATGGATTCCACAAATTAATACAATATAGAGAACAACATGTGTAATACATTGTGAGGTGTAGTCTGGGTGAAGCAACACCATAACACTCTAGGTAGTTGTGAAACACAATAATTCCACAGATTCAAGGGATCACAGTGTGCCTAAGAGGTTCCTTGTGACTCTAGGAGGCCCTAGGGTTGTGACAGGTGGCATCAGAAATGATAACCACTTTATACCAAGAAGAGGGAGAGGAGATGGAAGTGTTTCCCTCTTACCACCCACAAGTGGTATTAAAGCAAATGTATCTTCTATTTGTAGGTTATTAGGAGAAGGGGATTTTGTAATTGATTTCCAGGTGGGAAAAAGTGTTTTGGCTATTGGTTCTTCGTACAAGTCACAATTGGAAAATATGAAGTGAGCATAACAAGACCAAATTCCAGAAGAACTAGGTCACAACGATGAACATTAAGTCTAACCTAGTCAACCAAAATGAGGTGGAATTATCTAGGAAGGTCAAGGATCCTGAAATTACCTTTGCACAGATGGTCGAATGAATGGAAGGTCATGGGAAGGAGTTTTAGGAACTCCAAGTACAGACTTAGGATATTAAGGAGATCATTGAGTTAGGGTCCTACTCCATTGAATTAGCAATGAGACAAGCCAAAGATCAAGAAGATTGGATGAAGGAATTAGAATTTTAGGTGAAGTCACTTACGACACTCACATGAAACTAGGTTCATTCCATTGTTTGATGATTTTTTAAGTTTGACCAACTTCAACAAACCAAATCCTAGAATCTCATTATCACAATGAGATAGTGAGGTTGTGTGCTAAAAACTTTTCAGTTTCAAGTTTATGTTTTGTGTTTTATGTCTTATTTTTGTGTTTTATAATGTAGAAATAAACAAAAGAAAATTTACATCAGAAAGTAAAAGGAAGATATATACATGAAATATAGATCATTTACAATTGAAATGAGGTAACTAAGTAAAAGAACAAAAATGAAAATATAAATCAGATTTAAAATAAGTAGCGAGCTAGTCAAAATTTGGGCTAATAGGCCCTAAATTATATACAGCATAAGATGTGACCTTCGACAAAGCATAATGAGAAAATTGTTGAAAATAAATAATAAAAAAAATATATATGCAAAGAAATAAAGTTGTACTAAATAATGGCCAGTTTTATTAATTGATAAAGAGTACAACCAAATCTTGAAGGAAAGCTTTTGTAAAATCTTATGACCAATCTTATCACAAAATACTGCAATGCAAAAATAATCATATACAATAGATCGAGGACAAACGAGAATGACAACAAATTAAAATCCTTCATGCAAATATGAGTATGGGTAGCTTGCTTTCTAAAAAATGGATAGTTGTTAGCACTAGTAAAAATAACTAGACCTTCAAGAAACAATAAATAAATAAAAAATACTCAAGATACTTGAATATTTCCTTAGAAATCTTGATAAAGTTACCTAGTCTCTCACCTCTTAGTGAAATAAGATTTCTGTCACCATCAGGATTACCCTCTAGCTTGTAAGAAATTAAAATAAGGATCAGAGTTCTTATTTATAGTAGCCATAAATATTTTCTATGTATTGAATTTGTTGAAAAATAATAAAATTATTAAGCAGCGCAACAACAAGGGTGGTTTTTCTCCCAGAGGAGAGTTTTCATCCAAAAATATCTTGTGTCATCTTGTGCATGTTTATTTGGTTTTTTTATGGTTTTCATGTGTTCATCATGGTATAGCTACATATTCATATCTATTATTTACTAATTTGTTTAGTGCATTATATGATATGATCTATTGTTGGGTTAATGTATGTTGTGATTCAGTAATTGGAAAAAAGTTTAAAAATTAATAAACATTGTCACTACTGATTCACCTCCCCCTCGTAGTAGTGATCACATTTCCAACAATTGGTATCAAAGCCAGTGCCTTTGTTGCAGCTTCACCGCTGGAAGGTAGATCATGGGAAATCAAGGAGATTGTGTTGCAGATAGAGTTCCTATTCTTCATGGATCAAATTATACTCTATGGAAGGTGAGATTGGAAGCATACTTCATTGATCTTGATGACAATGTTTTGCTCTCATTAGAATATAATAAGTATGATGAATCCAATGAGGAAGACAAGAAGATAATTTTGAAGGCCCTATTAGATCACGATGCTCAGACGCATGGCCTATCATTGATTATTTGAAGGTTATGCAAGTGTTGGAGAAGATGTGGAGTAGTTTGATGGCTTTGGTGTCAGTGCAGTTGATGGATGGTATTTAAGTCAACCTAGCTTGATTTGTGATGATGATGGAGTTGTGACAGTGGTTGTTTGGAGTGTTGTAGTGGCTACAAAGGGTCCTTGAGATCTTATAGAAGGTTGTTAATCAATGGATCAAGTTTGGACAGCTTCTGAGCTAAGGAAATTTGATTTTAACCATCCTCTTCCCCAAACGCATGGATCTAATCCTATGCATACAGTTGAATGGATCCAACCGCATGGAGCTAAGCCTATGCATACATTTGAAGGGATTCAACCGCATGGAAGAAGAATTATCCATGTTGTTTCAACCTAAATTATGTAGAATTATGCATGTGGTTGTGTCTTGAACAAGAAATTTCTCTCGATTCCTCATGCACTTTACAAATTTCTCTGATTTCCTTACGCACTTTATGAATTTCTCTGATTGCCTCGTGTATATTGAAGTGTTAATTCATATTTTAATTGTTGTAGGTGTAATCTAACTTCTAGAAGATGGTTAAAAAGAAGAATATTCATTGTTAAGGGAAGTTAGTGGCTAGATTAAGTCAAGGACTAATGACCATACCACTTCCAACATATGAATATACCTTGACTACAGAATGGTAATTATTGATTTAACATTTACAAAATATTACAAATAGATGGAGATCACGAGGTCATTGTTTGGTTCTCTTTAGACGAAAAAGTGATGTTTGTGTGATATTGGAGAGTGTGAGTGAGAGAAGAGTTGTGTGTGCAAGTTGGGCAAGGAATTCTACATAAAATATTCAACTATTCATAGCGATAGGAAATGGCAGTAGAAGTATGATTCAGGTAGGATTTTATGCAACAATATGGTTATGGAGTAAGAAATTATTGTAGATCACTTCCTATATGATTTATCATTATATTTTCATCAAATTATATTTTATGTATGTAGCATGTATTATTGAAGGGGTTCTACAGTGCTTGAGTGAGTTGTGTAGAATTGTTTCAGTGATGTTGTTATGATAGTTTGACCCTATATTGCTAGAAATTGTTGTGTTGTTCTAGTTGAGCAGTGCATATTGACCACAAACTGATAATGAATGAAACAAGGGTCATGTAGAAGAGAGGTGTGGGGGCTCCACAAAATTTAGTAGAAACAACATATTTCTTTATGAGTCCAATTGGAGTTGGGCAAGGCTCATTGGTCATGGTGACTTCCAGCATATTACGGTTCATAAAGTCATGAGAAGAGGATTGTAACACCCTCCTCCCACATTTATCTAATCTAACTGGTCCACCAGGGTAAACAACTAATGAAGAGTTACTATGAAACGATTCAACACCCTTGGTATAGTTAAGGAAGTGGAATCGACAAAACAAAACCAGACTAACCTTCCTTAGGAGTTGCAGAACCTTTAGGAGCCAACCAACTCGTCCAGGTGTCCAACCCTTAAGATAACTTGATGTTTTTATGAACTAGATGCCCAGTCACTCCCATGCCAATCCCTCCATGCATCTGAAACCCTCCAGTCACTCCCGCAACAAGTATCCCATGCGACCATGGCCTTATTTAGGCAGTTCTGTGCCAACAACCCCAGATTCTGAGCCACTTTTTCAGGGCCAGGACTCAGGCCTCTGCCCATAACTTTATGAAACTTCTAGAAATGATAAATAACAAGATGAAAAGGCCTGTAATGTAAAAATTAAACAAGGAACTGACCTGACAAAGCCTAGACATGGCAGGAATTTCGTCAAACACATCATGAACATGTAATATATAGGTCATAACAACAAATTTGAACATAGAGACTTCATAATTATATGATATTTGTCAAAAAGGACTGATGCCCACTCATAGTAGCTGCATTATCATCTATTAGGTCATACATTCGTTATTCATTAATTTACTAATCAAAACATGATGAGAGCCATGACTAAGATATGTCATTAAACCATGCTTACAACCAACTTATAACCAGTAGAATAACAATGATAGAACAACCATTAAAGCCACATAATAACAAGTACATTTACACATAAACCATAAGAGGAAATTAATTCTTATTAACATATGCAAAATACAACGAATTTAGGGACTTCCATGTACCACCCGACCATATATTGGGTGGAAAAAAATCTTTCTTTCACCAAATCACCCTCATGCCATATTCCAGGCATGAATGTAGCACTTACAACAAAACAACTAGGGCTTCCTCGAGCTTTACTGCAATCCACCAAGGGATTCTTAGGCTCATGCCCTCATCTATACAACCAGGCATTACCACAATCCCGCTAAGGGATTCTTAGGCACAAACAAGAAACATACACTACCAAGCTTTACCATAATCCCACCATATATCAATCTAGGGATAACTAGGCCTATAAAAGCATGGATGCCTCCAAATCTCTCCATCTAAACCGTGAGGAATTTGTTTGTCTCCACCTCTAGGCTTTATCATATATCTCGCAATTCACTGGTCGAGGATTCATATGCCTAATGAGGATCCACCCTCTAGGATTTACTAATATATCCAGCAATTCATTAGTCAAGGATTTCTAGGCCCAATGAGGGTATACACAATCAGGCTTTACTGCAATCCCACCTTCACTAGTCCAGAGATTCCTAGGCCTTTTGTTTCTGCCTTGAGACCACCCCACTTAGTTTAAAAACATCTGGATAGCCATGTCAACCAAATAAGAGAAGCCCCATCACACCATGGCTATTCGGAAATGGCAAGACAAAGCCGAAAACCACTGTCACACCTGCACAAACCCATGACAATGACAAGAAAATAACCAAGTACACACATGTATGTATCATGAATGCCAAAACTAGCAAGGAAATCATACATGCAACTTGATAATTGCAAGTAATCTCATTGTAGCCTCTAGATACCACTCCTCCTTGCTTGATCTTTGCTTCCCTTTTCTTTCTTTGTCCTTCCTTAGCTTTCCTTCCTCAAATTCTCGAGTGCTCCAAGAATGCTTTAAGTTTCCAAGATTATGAGAGCAAGAGTAGAGAGAAAGCTCGAAGCTAAAATTGAAAAAAAGTTGTGAAATAATCCTCAGAAGCCTTTTTATCAATGAGGCCTCTATTTTCTTCAATTTCCATTATTCTGCCTTCATTTTCCTCCTCACATGCACCCTGTGACCTTTCACCTTCCTTTTCTCCTAATTTCCTTTATTTTCATAAATACAATACAAATTAATGCCTCTTGCTTTTTCAAAGCCTTTTCCATTACCTTTGCCAATTTCCCCTTAGCCATAATAAACCAAATGAAGATATGCTAGGATGTTTTTCCCAACAATCAACTTGGAGTAAGTGTCCCATGACCTTGGTCTTATTTTTCCTTTATTAACTTTATTACATGCATTTTTAACCTGGGGTTCTTACAAACCCCTCCCCTTAGGGGAACATTATCTTCGGTGTTCAATGACACCTATAACCAACAAGATCACTACAAAGCAAAACATACTACCCATGGAGCTTTATAAATTAGCTCGATGCAGTATTTAAAATGAACAACCTATTGAAAAGAAAACCATCTTGACAAACATAACAACATGACACCCATACCACTTATTGGAGCTTTATAACACAATTCATTGCATTATTTACATCCATATACATATATACATATACCAAAACTGCTTTGCCTCAACCGAAAAACAAGGAAGGATATTGTTGGGCATGAAATACCCCCCAAGGCGTGTTTTGGGGCTCAAAGCCCAAGTTTTGACCCAATCTTGTTGTAAAGCTCCTCGAATTGTGGGCACGGAGCGCGAAAAGTATGATAGAGTCACAGGGTTGTCCACCCTAGTTTTGCAATGTAATCTCGGCTGGATAGACCTACCCATGGTCTGCAGACCATGGGATTGTATAAATAGAGCGAGGTCGGTAAAGGGAGGAAGTAGAGGAATAGGATGAGAGGCTAAGAAAGCAAGTGTAAAGTGTGTCTTTGGGTTGTAGAGTAGGAGAAGACTCTACAACTGAGTGGACATAGGCCTAGTAGTTCGTAGCTAAGTGCGTGGAGCCCTGCAGCTGAGTGCGCAGGGCAGAGTCGAGTCTGTAACCAAGGAAGGAATTAATAAAGAGAGGTTTTATCATAATTATGTGTATCTGTTCTTGGGTTAATGTAAGTTTGATATAATTTGCAAATATACTATTTATTTACTGTGTGCACCTGTACGAATGGTTTATGTTGTTAAGTATAACTTAAAGCATGCAAGTAGGCTAAGATAATCAACTAACATTGGAATACTAGTAAAGTCTTGGGTAATAACGCAGAGCGCGACATTCAGCCCCTCGGTAGGGCTGTGCGGAGGTAGTATATCAGGCTACGAGGTACAGGAAAGTGCGCGAAGCAACATGCATGCAGGGTCACCCGCAGACCACTTGAAATCATAACACATCTCTAGGGTGCGGAAACCTGGTTCTAGCACCCTCCCATACTACTTCGGGTGAGAACTCAGTCCACGCTTCGCGGATTGTTGCTAAAAGGGCTAGTAGTACCAAGATTTGTTTGGCTAAATTAACTCTGAACTTGGGTTAGGCCCCAATAAGCCAGAAAATGGTTCTGTTGCCAGGATCAGGATCTGCATAGGGGATGTCTGATGTCGTATCACTGGAATCTGACAAAGCAAGGAATTAAAGAGTGGCTAGATAGAAAGATTCACGATTTCGTGGTGTAGGAAAACAAGAATCCACGAGTATCAAATGAAGAGTGATTAGATTTCTACTTATATACGGAAATCCACAAAATTTTCTTTGCATCCTTCCCCTCTGAGTTGTACGAGTGTATCACGAAGTTAGTAGAAAGTTAGGGAAGGTGTAGGCTTGACAAACCTATTGGGTGGACACCAGAGTTGGTGCGTAGACTGGAAGCATCGAAAGATAAGATCACGCGCACTGTGGATCACTGGCTCGATCAAATTATAGGGGGATTTATCATCAAGTTCATGGTAGATACTTCATTCAACTATAGCGAGGCAGAACGACACTTCCTCAAAGGACCGCGAGGTAAGTACATTAAATCTTTAAACAGTTGGATTAAAATGCTACTATGTGAAAAGCGCGTTACGCGAATAAATTTATGTTTGGGGCTACGCGAAGTGGGAGTATCTGCAAAAATGAGGGTAGCGCAGAACTAGAAACTAGCCCCTTGATCTCAACTCTGCAAGAAAGCAAGGAAGAGCTCACGAAGGTCTCACTAAGAAGTGCGATCAGTATGATAAAGTAGCGAATTCCGGGCATACCACTTCCACCTACACCACTACTAGTTTCACCATCTTCACCCTTGTCTTTGCCCACACCACCTCCGCCACCACCACAGTTCAATATGGCAAGCATGATAAAATTGCTGGTGTTCAAAGGAGTAGGGAATGAAGATCCGGACCAGTTTTGGTTCGTGGTAAGGGCTGTATGGGAAGCACAGGGAGTCATGGATGACAATATAAAGAAAGAAACATTGGTCAGTGCTTTGTAGGATTACGCACTAACTTGGTACATTAAGCACTCCAATGACAATCCAAACACAGGGATCATGGATATCCAAGCTGCGCCAAATAGGTAATTTAGTAGGCCAAAATCAGAGACACAATCGATTATTGGATCTAAGGAAATCACGATGCTTCCAGGCGAGACCCCTTGGGAGCTGGATCAGAGACTTAAGGGTATGATTCGTGAAGCCAACATGACCTTGACGGATGGGCAACACCGTGCATGGATTGTAGCATCACTAACTCTGCATCTAAGGAACGCACTGTCATAGCAGAAGCTATCCATTCAGGTCAAGGCCTTGGAGATCGCAATGAGACTGCATGAGACCCCGACACAAGATCATAACCTAGGAGTTCAATAGATCCATGCATAGTTTAAAATCTTGTGCCTTGAGATGCAGAGTTTGAAACAAGACAAGACAACTTCCCCAGAAGCGCGTGAGGAGGTATGGTGTGTAAAGTGCAAGGGCTAGGGACATGACAAGGACCATTGTCTGGTCTTCATGAATTACCTAGCGGGAGGAGGACCAATGCCATTGAGACCAGAGGCATAAGAATAACCGAGCGCAACACCTACATTATGGTGTGTGATTTGTCAGATAGGAGGGAAGCATGCTATAGATAACTACCATCTATTACATAAGCATATGCAGAGTTCCCAACAATTATTATGTAATTTCTGCAGGTCAGTAGGCCATGATGAGTGCACCTGTAGAAGTTATGAACTGATGATGGATCAAAATCCTACCTATAGAGTTTGTATCGAAACACAGGCCCTCGATCAAAATGTAGGGATGGCGGGCACTGGATTTCAGGGGCGCGCACGAGGTCGAGGTGGAATGGGACCAGGAAGAGGTCACAGACAACTGATATGTTACAATTGCGGAGGATCGGGGCATTATGCATGCAATTGTATAAATCCGACGAGACCATCATGCTTATATTATACCTAGTTTGATCATGAGATGGAGGACTGTCCCACGCTGATAGCAAGGCTATGCGATAAAGGAACACTCCAACCTCCCCCGACTCAAAACCTACAAATGATGAGGTCTGAGCCATGCGAGGAAGGCCCGAATGTAAATATCGTGCTCTAAAGTGGTATCATGACAGAAGATGACAAAGGCAAGCAGCCCGAAGAAAGTTCCTGGGTTTGCAAGGCTCCAACAAAGGAACCAAAATTTGATTTGGAGTGCGCTAAGGAGACATTCATGAAAGCTAAGAAGAGCTTCGAGGAGGCCTCCATTTCAGGTAGTAAAGACAAATTGGAACCAGATATGGACCCATCAATGCTCACTACCTTTTTGGAGACATGCATGAAGCTACTATGCGACAACAACGCTGTGAAGGGGCTGCAAGAACTCATAACTAGATGTGTTGGGACCGTTACTGGAGAACTGGGCATAGTTCGAAAGCTCGGGAAGCACACAAGAAGAACAAGAAGAGAGATGAGGTTGACTGTGCAGATCGGGGAATATGAAATGGATCAAGTGATTTTGGATCTAGGATCAGATGCGAATGTCTTGCGAAAGCAAACATGGGAATGCATGGGTAGGCCTACGCTGCAATGGTCTCTTATTCAATTGCTAATGGCAAACCAACAAAAGATCCTACCTATGGGAAGATTATAGAGAAAAATGGTAGATATCAAAGGAGTGAGTGTGCTTGTAGATTTCAAAGTGATAGAGATTGTTGATGACATCAATCCCTATTCCGCACTACTGGGAATAGATTGGGCCACTAACATGAATGGAGTGATAAATATAAAGAAGCGCAAGATGATTTTTGAGAAAAAGTCACTGCGTGTAGTGGTACCTTTAGAACCTATGGAAGGATCGCGCTACACAAAGCCGGTGTGCGACTACGACAGTGAAAATGATCTAGACTGTATCTATAAGATAACTGTGCAGGAGCAGGACTGAGTAAATCCAACAACGGATGGGAGGATCTCGTGGGAGCGTGAAAACTCCAGCACCTCAGATTCGGATGAGGAGATAGAACGATGGCAAAACTAGTTACACGAGGTAACCATGCTCAACTGCAACATCATGATAAAGTCACTGCGCTGCGTGGCAACAGAGGTAAGAGACCTGCCTATGTATGATGGGTTGAGCAAGGTGGATGATTTCCTAAACAAATTTGAAAAATAAGTGCCATAATAGCAACGGTTCGGTGCTCTGAAATGGGTATTGTGCGCTACGCCCGCAAGGTGGTGGGATACGCACCAGCAAAATTTTGAAGACTGGTGTGGATGGAGAAGGATGATGCGCCTATGATTTGGGAAGCCTCAGATGTGGATGAAAGCCAAGTATCATGGATGAAACAGCCCGCGCACCCACCTATCCAGATGGGTACAGGAATATGGTGCGCAACCTGCATGAAGGCACACCATTCGCACTATAGGAAACACGATCGGTGAGCAAGAATGGGCAAGGCAATGGCACAAACGAAGACTAGGAAGTATTGTAAGACCAATCATGAAGAGGCATATTCACTCAGAAGCCTTTGAAAAAGTGTGCAAAGTATTGAACAGGGTCCACAATGTGAAATGGATTGACTGGGACCTACACGTACCAGCGGTTCTATGGGCATATAGGACCACATGCAAGAACCTAACCACGCAGGCACCACCAAGGCTGGAATATGAGATGAACGTTGTAAGCCCTCTAGTACTTGAACAACCTAATCCAACACTGGTAGGGATGACAGCTCGCGAAACCTTAGAAGCTAAAATCCAATAGGAAAACCTTAAACTCTAACAACTTGAAGAAGATAGGGTACGGTTATGAAAGAAAAGTGCGTTGGCGGACGTGGAAGTCAAGAAGCTGGAGGACGAGATAAAGGAAGAGTTTCTCACCAAAAAGCCTAGGATGGTAAGGCAAGGTGAATGCGATCATACTAATAATTTTGAGAACTATCGCAGTGAATTGATTAGTCTGATGCCATGGCTTGGACCACATATTGCTAAGCATAGTGACTAGGGTAGCACATTGCAATTGGTGAAGTGCGCAATTCCAACCAAAACAATACAAAGTGGGGATTCTCCAAGATCCATGATGAAGGATAGGATGGAACTCCACACGAGTGGTGCGACCACCTGACTAGCCAAGGAAAGGACAGTTTTAGCGCTCTAGGTAGTTGGAAGGGAGCGCGGGACTATAAACTATTCTTCCCGGGAGCTGTGCAGTAATGGAGATGCACGCAGAAGAAAAGAGTCACAATGTTCGTGACCGCGCATGGGGGTTGGCTACCATGTGGGTTGGCCAGAAAGTGATCGTTGAAGTCACTAGTCATGACGGGATGCTCAACTTGAAGCTAAATGGAGCGGGTGACAGGTATTTAAGATGCGATTTATTGGCAAGATTTGGGAAAATCTGCCGCTAAGAAGGAAGTAATGAACCGGAATTTGGGGGAGGTTGAATTAAAATTCAAAAAGCACTATAAAATACAAAGGACTTCCCAACAAACAACACTTGGTCATTTTCAAATTGAGCAATTGAGCAAAACCATGAATGTTGTGAGCTGAGCGTTGATTGAGCCCCTGAATTCATGAGTGACATATTGCAGCACAGATACAATGACAACAACTAAGGATGGTATGGGGATAGCAGAAGTGACCGCCGAGGAGGCCACGCAGGCCCTAACTGTGGGGGATGTTCCAGAAGGTGTCGGGATTGTGGCAGAGATCCCAAAATCACCATGCACACCAAGACCCAAGAAGGATAAACAAGCAATGGCTATCGTACGCGTGTCCCCGCGTAACCCGTTGCGTAGCAAACTATCGATGGAGGAGAAATGGAAAGTTGTCACTATAGAAATAGATGAAGAGGAATAAGATTTACAGGATCTTACCATCATAGAAGAAGAAGATGAAGGCATAGAAGTGGATACCCAACCTAGGCACTTTCAAACAAACTACCCGCCTATGTCCTCCCACGAAAAGGGAAGGCCAAAGTGCCCAAGGACCTGGACGAGACCAAGATTTCGCTCCAGACCTCGCTCCTCCCGGATGGCATTATGTTTGAAGGTATGCACCTGGGCCGCGTGCCAACCATGAAATTCGAAGATTGGGACCTCATTGACCATGAGAAGTTCCCTCACCTTGAAACCGGAAACCTCATGAAGCAGATCACTACGGGGGTGGTGACAACATTAGAGCCATAGGAGTGGTTGCGCGGAGTGGGGAATGCCGAGCTGCTGAACCTACTTTGGGTGCTGCATTTCCACTACACCCCAATAACCATTTCCATTATTAGGCAGCTACTCTGCCTAGTGCATGATGGGTGCTTATGGCTGGAGGAGCCTATCCCCATCACAACAACTTGATTCATCACGTCTCCCAGCTTCCATACAAAGGAGAAGACCCTGTGTCCATATCAGAAGGGAAGGGCAGTGATTTGGCCATCGCGGAGCCATGAAGAATAAGTACAAGCTGGAAAAGAAGAAGAGGGGCTACACCATCTCGAACATCAAGGACAAAGTAGTACGCGTGGCAACCCAAAACCTCACAGGAAAAGTTATGCGAAAGTGTTGTGTGGACGAGGTACCTGCATTGGTGGTCGCAATGGCTAAGCAATGCGTGGAGGGGGTCCACTTTAATTAGTCTGAATTCCTTTGCACAAAATTTTTAGAGAATTTTGGCGAAGCCTGGGAGCAGGGTAAAACCTTCCACTATGCATGGTTGTTGCTATCCATAGCGCTCGTAGCAAGGAATTTCCAGAGGATAGTCAATTCCCCATAATTAAAAAAGATTTACCGGAGGCCACGAAGTACGCTTCGCTCTAGGAAACGAAGGATGCTACAAGGATACGTGACAGCAAGATCTTCTGGGTGCTCATGGAGCTGAACATCCGAATGTGGATAAACTGTAAGTTGTGGTTGTCGCCCACAGTTTACAACAATCTGCATAGTTTTGCAGAATTTAAGGTAGACATACATAATATATTTATCAAGGCGTACAAGGATCCAATGAAGTAGTGGACAAAGCTACCCTTTGTAGCCACTGACAACACCATTTCCAATGTCTTGGAGGCATGGCCTCTAGAATGACGCACCCCAGACATTGCAAAACTCAAGAGATCGATAGCACAAAACAAGAAAGACAATGCCAAGTTGCGCATCGCATAGTTGGCCGAAAAACGACGGAAGGAAACAATAGCAGCTGAAGAGTGGGCAACGCAGGAAGTGGCACAGAAAGTAGCTAAGCAAGAAAAGGCCGCAGCAGCATAGGTAGTAGCCGTGAAGGCGAGCGAGGGCCAAACAACACCTTCACAGGGGCAGGAGGCAGAGGAAGCAGAAACAACGAAAAGAAGCACTGACCCACGAACTGCGTCCACATAGTTGAAGCACCAACACCCAGCAGAATGGGAAGGATTGTAGAAGAAGGTCAAGGCTTCGAAATTGTCCATTGACCCGATCACCCTAATCGAGGGTGATTTGCATGACATCGGCGAGACGGTGCGCGATGTCACAAATGAGGCTCTCCAGGATTTCATGCAGGAGCACAAGATTGTGTTGGGGGCCCTCAGAGCGCAGTTGCAGGACTTACAGGCATGCCCCCCACAGGTTGGTACCCTTTCAACTGACCTCGCAGTCGGATCCACGGTAGCAGATCAAATGTTGTGCGCACGGATGACAAACACAATAATGTTGCCGGAAAGGGCTCTAGCGACATCAAATGAGGTCAACAGGTTTTCGGTTATCACAATGAAAGGTCTTAGTGTTAATATAACTACCCTTCCACGAGAGACATTATATCTATTGCAGGATGGGATAACAGCAGATCTTCGCATTAGGGAGAGTCGCATGCTCCAAGTCCTCAACGTGCAAAAGATAAATATGGAACAACTCAGCTTGCAACACGATGAATTGATGTTGCAAAATCAACAACTGGTGTAGGTGATAGACAACGCTTGCTAAAGGGTCCTAGAGCTAGCCATCCCAGCAGATATACCAATGGAGGTGCAGATCCACAGGTTAGCAACAGGAGTCCATGAGGCTAGGGAAGAAATGACAAAGGTTTATCTGAAGCTGAATCTTAAGATCGCCAAGCTGTGGTTACAAGCGCAACCATCCACTCCCCCGGAAGTCAGAGAACAACACACTAGTGCTATCACAACGAGATTGCAGGAAATCGGAGGTGCAATGCGATATTGCACCAACATGTCGGAAGAATCACTAGAGGCCCTCACAACTCTGCAGGAGGACCCCAACATCCAGCGCTTAGAGACAGAGGCAAGAGAACTCTAACAATAGTATGAAAATGTCTGAGGAACTGCACAGACGATGGTCCTCACCTAGAGGCTTGCACGGATGCAGCAGGCAAGCAACAACTCAGTGCGTTGCTAACCTCCGTGTAGTTCAAGAACAGTTGGAGGGTCTCTACGCAAAGATCACTGCATCGACAAAGTGACTCAAGGGCGAGTCACAATGCTTGCTATGGGGGTCTGTTGGGCATGGAATCCCCCCCAAGGCATGTTTTGGGGCTCAAAGCCCAAGTTTTGACCCAATCTTGTTGTAAAGCTCCGCGAATTACGGGTGCGAAGCATGAAAAGTATGATAGAGTCAGAGGGTTGTCCACCCTAGTTTTGTAATGTAATTTCAATTGGATAGACCTACCCATGGTCCGCAGACCACGAGATTGTATAAATAGAGCGAGGCTCTAAGTGTAAAGGGGGGAAGTAGAGAAATAGGAAGAGAAGCTAAGGAATCAAGTGTAAAGTGTGTATTTGGGTCGTAGAGTAGGAGAAGACTCTACAGCTGAGTGTGTAGAGGCCTAGTAGTCCGTAGCTGAGTGCGCGGACCCTTACAACTGAGTGTGCAGGACAGGGTCGAGTCTGTAATCGAGGAAGGAATTAATAAAGAGAAGTTTTATCATAATTCTGTGTATCTATTCTTGGGTTAATGCATGTTTGATATAATTTGCAAATATATTTTTTATTTACAACGCGCACCTGTATGAATGGTTTATGTTGTTAAGTATAACTTAAAGCATGCAAGTAGGCTAAGATAATCAACTAAAATTGGAATACTAGCAAAGTCTTGGGTAATAACACAGAGCGCGACTTTCAACCCCTCGGTAGGGCTACGCTAAGGTAGTATATTAGGCTGCGAGGTATGGGAAAGTGCGCAAAGCAACCTACGCACAAGGTCAAACCGTGGACCACTTGAACTCATCAAACATCTCCAGTGTGCGGAAACATGGTTCTAGCACCCTCCCATACAACTTTGGGTGAGACCTCAGTCCACGCTTCGCAGACTATTACCGAAAGGGTGAGTAGTACCGAGATTTGTTTGGATAAATTAACTCTGAACCTAGGTCAGGCCCCAATAAGCCAACAGATACATAGCCGACATATGATCAACCATCTCCCATGTAGCTTCATTGGGCCCAAAGTGCTTCCACTACACTTTAACCTACTCGAATGCTCGGTTTCGGAGCATGAGCATCTTTCTCTGCAAAATAAACTGAGGTTCGAACTGGAATTCTCCTTCTATATCCACCTCCAATACATACCAATCAATAACGTGATCAACACCCTTTACATATCTTTTAAGCAATGAAATATGGAAAACATCATGGACTTTCACCATTGGAGATGGTGCAAGTCTGTAGGCCATTGGTCCAATCCTGTCAAGGATCTCTAAAGGCCCAAAATACTGAGGTTCTAACTTTTCACATGACCTGATCCTCAAGGAGATCTTCTTGGGCTTGATGCGCAAATACACATGTTCCCCAACTTGAAACTCCTTAAACAACCTGTGTTGATCTGCATAACTTTTATGCATGTCCTATGTTGCCTTTAGATTCTTCTTGATAACTTTCAATTCATGTTCCATCTCTACCAACATGTTTGGTCCTATCAAAACTGTGTTCAATGGATCACTTTGAGTAACAGGAGTATTACAACTCCAACCATACAGTGCTTCAATAAGACTCATCCTTTGTGACTATTGATACACGTTATTGTAAGTAAACTGAAATAATGGAAGAAGCTCTTCCCACTTCCACTGTTGAAGCATCACATACATCCTCAAAATGTCCTCCAGTATTTTGTCGACCCTCTTTATCTATCATTTCATCTACGGATGATAAGCTATGCTAAAGGCAAACTATGTCCCCAAACCTACAAACAACTCCTTCCAAAACTTGGAAGTGAACTTATCTTTCCTATCTGACACAATCTTCTTCAGTACACCATGCAACCCTATTCTATCTTTGATGAAGACCTGTGCTACATCACTAGTTGAATAAGTATACTTTACTCGAATGAAGTGTGCTACCTTTGTCAACTTGTCCACCACAATCATGATGGAATCCTGTTGTCTAGAAGTCCTTGGAAAACCTGTAATGAAATCCATGGAAATTACCTCCCATTTCCACTCTGGAATTAGAATTGGCTGTAGTAGACCACCTAGATGTTTACACTCTGCTTTTACCCATTGACAATCTAAGCACCTAGCCACAAACTCTGCCACTTCCCTCTTTAGATTCTGCCAATAATAGAACTTCTTCACTACTATGAATGTCTTTTGATATCCTGGGTGATCGGAATAAGGTTTAACATGAAATTTCCTCAAGATAAGATTCTTTAGCTCACTATTGTCCAACATATATATGACTCCCTAGCTTCATGCCACATCTTTCTAGAGTTGATAGACATCAACCCACTATCATGATCTTCCTTTACATTATTCCGATCAAAGATGTCCCACCACTTGCACCTAAAAATAGCACATTGGAACGAAGAGAAGTCCACTTGAATGATCTCTTGTATCTTTCCAACATAACCTGTCCCCTACACTAGGTTTTAATCGTGTTGGCCAGCACAACTAGATTGGTCAAACTCAACTTCCACTCTATAGCCTTGTATCATGCCTCCATCATCAACATAATCCATGCAAAAATTATGTCTATATTCCCCCATAGATGGGAACAAATGCACCTATAAAAAAGTGAAAAAATCACAGTGTCATGTGTCTAATAACCCAAACACAATTTAAAGGTGCAATATGAAGTTGTTATAATTCACATTGTACAACAAAATTGTTGTGCCCAGCTGAGTAGACTTTGACTTGTTGCCAAGTCTAAAGAGAGGGGTGGTAGAAGCATATTTTAGGCTTTCGAATAAGGTATAAGTGATATTAGCATCATCCCCTAACTCATCGTTATAGAATGCATATAACAACATTTCCTCCATGGCAGTGGTATCGCGTAAGTAATCATCCATACCAACCTCCATTTGATTGCCTTGATTGCCAGCTTGTGATGAAGAACTACTATTGTTGTAGTCATTCCTAATTAGTGAATCTGGACATAGTGGGAATTGAATAGGTGGTTGATTCAACCATTCTCTGTATGCTTCCTATCTTATTCTTGCTCTCAATGCAACGTTCTCTTGAGTTGACATTATAATGGGGTGATCTGGAAAATGGTAGGTGGGTCTCTCATCACCACTAGAATCATAATTTCAAAAAATATTAAACGTCATTAGTACAATATCAATGATATTATTAAACACGTCAATGCAATTAGTTTGTTGAAATTACTTTATACCAAACAATTATTACCATTTTTGATCTAGGACTGTGGCTAGAAGATGTCATGTTCCAATTAGCAGGGTGAAGAGGCTATCCATTTTCATATACCGATTTCTTGTGATATATAGCTCCTGATAAGAGCTTCGATGTTTTCGAAAACATGGAGTAATCTTTTTTTGCATCTGAACTCAACTCTGAATAAGTTACTGCAAATTTGGATACATTTTTATTCAAATTGACATGGATTAAAAAACCAAAAACTTAATTAAATAATCGAAATAGAAATACAATCTGAACTTATTGGAGATGGAAAGGGAGAACTCTTTGAAGGAATTTGATAAAAAATATGGAACGATATGGAATTTGAAGAATTTTCCATTTGATATTATTGATATTTTGTCCCTTCATACGAGAAAAATCAGAAATAAAAATTTGTGTGCATATCCAAAATTAATCTCGACAACCATATAATAACAATCTGAATTTCATTATAGTTTTCAAACCATTTTTCAAGAATAAGGTGACTTTAAGTGGAAAACGTATACTATGAACTACTCTAATTCATGTGGATGCATCCTAAAGGATAATTTGAGATTAATATGTCATTTTATGTGAAATTAAAATTTCATATAGCTTTTAAACCAAAATGGTACACTTATCATAACAAAGTGCACCGATGCGTTTAAAAAATTAATAGCACTAGGGCGTTAAAATAATACCTGCACCTATTTTTGGCATTCCAAAAAACATATGTTATCATATCGATGTTCTTCCACAAAAACACACCAATGCGTTTCAAAAAACATAGTACCGCTACACACTTGTTTCCCGATTTTAAAAAATAAAAATGAATTCAACCAAATTGGTGCTCTTATAACAAGTACAACACCAATGATTTTAAATAGAAATCGCATTGTTGTGTTAAAAAAATTAATCACACCATTTCAAGATTTCGAAAACAAAAAAAAAAATTGTATCATGTTGGTGCATTGAAAAAATTTACAACCTTAGCAATGTCGGTGCGCTTCTTTTACAAACGCAATGGTGTGCTTCTATATCGAACGCACCGATGTGCGAAGCAATTGAAGAAAAAAATGTTTTGTTTTTGTTTTTGTTTTTTGTTTTGTTTTGTTTTTCTTTTTATTCTTTTTTAATTCAAATATGAGTGGCAATTGATCTTTCAAAATCTAATTTCGTATAGTCTTTTAAATAGTAAAAATTTATTCTCCATTTCATTATTTTACTCAAAAATTCAAGTGAGTGATTTGCAAGAGAGGCATAGCAGGGGCATTGTGAAACAAAAACTACTTTGGAGCAACATAACTATTTAAATGATTGGAAGTTGAAAGGTATGATGATTCACTCAAAAACCTACATAGTAAAAATTTTAAATTTTATTGTTTATTTTACTAGTAAATTTTTTTACAATTTTGGTTAGGGTTTAATTAAAAGATATATCATTTGCAAGAGAGACATACTAAGAGCACTGTGGAGCTGCAAAATATTTTGGATCATCTAAAATATTAGAAGTTGAAAGGTATGGTGATTCACTCAAAACCCTAGATAGAAAAAATCTTAAATTTTACTGTTAAAATATTTTACAGTTTCTGTTAGATTTATTCATAAGTCAAAAAAATAATTTAAAACCCTATATGATAAAAAAATTACTTAGATTTTACTAGTAAAAACATTTACGATCTGCTTTCCTATTTAAATTTAATTAAAATTTAGACAAAAAACAAAATATGTCAATACTTACCTTAAACCCTTTCTTCCTCCAAAATTTCATATTAGGGTTTAAATTCTTCTACCACTTCGCAATTAGGGCTTTTCAATTTAGGGATTTTAGATTTAATGGATTTGTGTACTTACTATATATAGGGTGTTTGACATGTAAAGTAGGAGAATAAATTATTTAATTAAATCCAAACCCTATCAGACCTCTCTGTTATTTTTAAAAACAATTATATATTCAGTAGTTCACCCTCTATAATATAATGCACCCATGCTCCCTGTGTAATACAATGCACCGACACATCTCTTCCAAATAACACAATTAACTCATTTCTGTGCTTTTATCCTTACAAATCGTACAATAATAATTTAAAATTATCTTTAAAAATCAATTTTCCATGATGGTGCTGAACAATTAAATGTTTGGTGCATTTAATTTTCTAAACACACCAGTGTGTTTAATGTTCTAAACACACTAGTGCGTTTGTTTAGATAAATGCACCGGTTACCAAAGTTTTTTTCGCTAAAAATTATTTGATTGATCTGTAAAATATATTTAATAGCTTCTATATAAAATGATATAGATTGTATATTGATAAAAAAAAGTCTCACGAGGTCTCAAGTAACAAAAATATTGATCGACACAATGATAATACATAAAAAAAAATAAAAAGAAAAGGCAAGTTCTTTGTAAATTCTTTACAAAATTAATATGTTTGATTTATATGTAAGTTTAACTAATATGTATTGGTTGGTGTGTATCATGCAAAACCGTAAAATGAACAAGGTCGATAAGATTATTTCTATTCTAAGTGCAGATAGCATAAAATCCTGATAGAAAAATTGCAGAATGATGAATTAGGTGAATGAAAAAATACCATTCAATATGAGTTTTTTTCATTAATAATATACTTAAGAATATTATATAACATGTTTCAAACAATCTATTAATTCATATATGTTTAATTTTCTACAGGGAGCAACAACAAAGGAAAATATCAATGTCGTTCTAAGAAAAGAAAAATTATAGAACATGTAAATGAGGATGAATTGGTCCTTAGCTCATCTGGAATGGTGCCGGAGGTTAATGAAAGGGGGGAATTTTTTTACAAAACTATGAGGGATCTAGTGGAACGAAGATACAGATGCACTTTCCACTTACAATACAAAAATCAATCCAATGATTCTAAGAACCAAATTATATCTAAACCACAAGAAGTGTTTCTAGAGAAATGGTCAATGAGACATGTTAGACTTGCAATAGCAAGAACATACAACAACAAAAAATAATCATTCAAAAGGTAATATTCCTAGTTGTATAATTTTTTTTTGTAGAATTTTATGTATATATTACTACAAACCATTCATTTATTACTTTTTTCGTGAAGATTAAGAAAAGCCGAAATGACCAATGCGTTGATATTCGAAACATGCCAGTAGGAATGTCCAAAAAAGTGTATAAGGAGATGGTCAAAGAAATGGACATAATTGCATCACAGGAGGAGTCATCTCAACAACAACATGCTTCAAATATATGTAATTATGATTGACTTTGTAGATATAAAAAATTAATTTAGCATTAAATATTAATTTTCAAATATTTCCTTACAGAAAAGAAAACAAGATGGAACTCATTCATCACATAAAACAGGACAGCAAGGAAGAAAATGGTTGATTAAATGTTTTCCCAAAACAATGCAACCAGGTGTTTTTTTACCCATATGTGGTGGATAGGAATTGGTGGTTAGTATTAAGACACGACCCTAGATCAAAACATATTTTTGAGAACAACAGTGTTATCATGCCAAGCGAGGAACATAATTAGGGTGATGACAATGGAGAGTGATATGTACTTGTGTTATTTCATCATTTATACTATTTTTGTATGATTTTGTTGTCATTATTTTATTAATTAAATTATTTTTTATTCGTCTTGTTGACATTTTATAATATAATTTGTAAGATTCATCTTTAGAGAGAGAAATTTCTAATTTAAATTGGTAAGAGTTGCTTTAAATATTAAATTAAATTGCTTGAAAATCTCATAACTTTAGTAATAAATTAAATTTTATAAAAATACAATTTTTTAAATTATATTAAATCTAAATTAACTGTGCCGAGAGGTGCTCTGCAACTCAGTATGGGAGAGGTGTTGTCACGTAACGCTACATTTAAAAATACTAAAATAATAATTTAAATAACAAATTAAGAATAATAATAAAAAAGAAATTAACGTTGACCATAATTACAATACTTCAATTTACACCTTAATCTTATATAACTTTATATAGAGATATAAAGTAACCAAAAGTATAAAAAAACAAAAATAGCTTTTATTATGAGGAAGAAATGTAATGATTAAAAAATGATAATTTACATTTTTTTTTTAAGAAACAGGTAGTATTTTCATTATATTGACTCGAAATGGGTCAAGTCCCTTACAAAATTCAGATTTATTCTTTCTGCAACTTCCATCAAATTACATTGGATAGGGAGCTTCTTGCTACCACAATTATTTACATATATTCATATGGAAAAACTATAACTACATATTCTCCAAAAAACACCACTATATTCTATACATTGATATTGAATATATATAAATTAAGACGGATTCAGTCAGCTGCTACCAGGTTCAGCTTCTTCACCTGCAGGATCGTCCACAAAAGTGGGCAGTTCCTCTACATTATTCTCTTCTTCTTCTAGATTCGGTGTATCAATAACAACCTCGACATTATCAGCAGTGATGGTCGTTGAGTCCCAAACCCTGAAAAATTCCTTTAAGACCCCCACCATCATTGTTTCCACCTTAATTTTGATGTTGTCCAACTTTTGTTGAACACTCTGTTAACACTAAGGTTGTTCCCAAAAGTTGTAAGAAAGGGAATACGGCTGAGGTAACCACATACCAATCTTTTAGATGCAGGTTCTAGCCAATCTGCATCCAGAGAGGGCTCTCTCTTTATAATTTAGCTTTGTTTTAAGGTATATTAGGCTAGTTATGAAGTACAAGGGTTTGTTTGATTTTTGGATGGTGATATTCAATAGAACAGGGGTGTAAATCTGAGAAGTTCAGTCCATTGGGCTAATGGAGTCTATGAGGATGAACTGCTGGATATGGTTTCTTTGACAGAGGGTGGTACTACAGAGCAAGGTAATCAATCATGGAACAATTTATAAGCTAGAATCAGATGGGATGGAGTTAGTGGGTGAAGGGAAATTAAGAATCCTTCATCATGTAGACAGAGGGAAAGTGAATGATTATTGCTAGGGAGCAGTTAAGAATTCCTTAGCTAATATTCAAGATGTAAGAACCAGGGGAAACAGGAGCAATTAAGAATTCTTGTTTATGCTAATTCTGAAGAAAACATTAATAATAACAGAGATTGAACACAGAGTGTAAACAAACAAATTCTGAGTTATTCTTTTTCTCTATTATTCAGATCATGAAACATATATGATATAGTAAACACAGAAACTGAAAACACAAGTAAGAGGGACTTATTGATCCATAAGATGATTCAAGAATTTTGTAACAAGTCCTCTGCCATCAATTCCACATCCAGAGAGTCCAGCAACAATGGATTCCAGCAGCTTTTGTATTCAGAAGGTTTTCAGAGTTACAACGTAGTCTAAGAAATGTATCACCAACCCCAAATACTTCGCTTGGGGAGGTATTTGTACAAAAGTGTTTACAAAATATCTCAAAGAGATAATATCTAGTAATAACTCATTCTACCTACTTTATAGGAGAAGTAAATGATCTTGAAAATAGGGAGAAATAAATGAAGAAGTAAATGCTGTTGTGCTGGCTGCTCAGTTGGTGAGATGTGTTGACTGTAAGCTCGGTGAGTCAGCTGGTGGCTGTTTCCACTGATATTCCACGTTGCTGCCTCAGCTTTCTCGGGCGTATTTAATTTTGATTTGATAGACTGTTGCCCCACATGACTCTTATCCGTTCCTATTCTCCGCTTTATGGTATCTGTTGTATCCTGGGTAAAACAAAAGTTGAAACATGCCTATAGGATTTCCAACATGCTTTGCCACCACTGCTCTTCTGGTAAATTATGTCTTTGTAGCTTTCTCAAAGTCTCATCAGCATCTGTGTACCTGAAGAAGTTAGGCTGGACTGTAAAAAGATGTTTCACTTCATGCTCAATATAAAATAGATTTTCCAAGTTGTTGTAGAGAGTTTGGCCAGATGGAAGGGCCTTCTTTGCTGAAGTACTTGATGATGCATTTACTTTTTGCTTCCCAACAAACTTGGCGAGCCCCTTTCATGCAAAACTCCAAATCTTTCTATAAAAGAGTCTATCTCCACTTGCATATCCTGGCACCTCCTTTCCAGATTCTGCATCAGGGTTCTCTTGGTTAGAACTCTTTTGATTGTTAGGATGGTTCCTGTCCTGTCTCTGATGTCCAGTGCTGCTAGTTCTTCACTGGTCTTAGTGTTCAAAAAATGGATTAGCCTGTTGGCCTGTTCGGGCATATGTCCCAATAGAGTTCTGGCCTTTTGAATTTCCACTTGGGCTACTGCTATCAAGTCAATCTGCTCATAAATAGTTTGAATAGATCTCCATACATTACTAATGGATTGACTGATGTTAGCCCACAAAATGCCTTTGATTTCTCCCAGAGGCTTATCTAAAGAGAGGTCCTTTTCCAATGCTTTTACCCTGTTCTCTAATGCTTTCACCTCTCTTGTCTTTTCTGCCATAGTCATTTTGGATTTGTCATAACTCACTTCTAATTTTTCCAATTTCTCTTTGGCTTCTTTCAATTCTGATACTTGGAGTTTTAATTCCTCCATGGCTTTTATTAACTCCTCTGTGGTCATGGTAGTGTTGCTGCCTGCTGCTATTGTTGTTGCTGAAGTACCTGTGGTGATTGTTGCTGTTGCTGATGTTGGAGGGGCAGTTGTGACTGTTGGAGCTACTTCAGGTGGCTGGGAGGTTGACTCTCCCTGCTTCTCTCTTATTTCTTTCTCCAATGCCTGCTCTGTCTCACTTAGTCTCTCATTCATTTTCATAAGCAGGTCCATCATGTCCTCCTCTGCTTTTTGTTGTACAACCTCTGTAGTTTGTGGATGCATAGTAGTAGGCAGTTTCAATTGTTTCCTGAGGGTAGCAATATCGTCTTCCTTCTTCTTCATCAATGCTTTTATTCCTTTGGAATCCTTGGGATCATGTCCTATCTCGATGATAATATCTTCCAAGGACCTTATTCTATTGTCTTTGGCTAAAGAAGATGCCTTCTCCAAATCTAGTTGGGCAGATGTGTTGTTCAATGAGTTCTACAATTTATAAGCCAACATTGCCTTATCTGCCAATGTAGAGTAGACCATCTCTCCAGTTTGCTTATGCAGCTCAATCTGGTCCATAGGATGAATGTCTTTGGCAAGGACCTCCAGATTTGTTCTAATGTAGTCAGCTGCTGACTGTGGCTACTGCACTTTAGGCTTAAAGTGGCTCAAGATCATTTTTCCTTCTTTAATGTCATATGCAGACATTAACCTTTGCTGGTTGGCGGGGGTCATCTTGAGAAGCTGATTATAAAGTTGCAGCCTCAGTGGGTCATTCCGGGCTTTTATCTCTGTGAATATCTTTTTGATTTTAGAGCCCTTCTTGCTTTGTGGCTTTGTGGAGGAAACTTCCACACTATGCTGCCTTTCTAGGTCCTGCCTATGAGAGCTGGTGGATGTTTCTATTACCAGGGAGATCTGTGGGCTGGTTGCCCTCTCGCCTCTTAGGCTTTCTATGGTTTCCTCAATAATTTCCTCTTCAGGTAGAGGATTTATTCTTTGCCTTTTTGCCCCTGGTTGCTCTGCTAGTCCACTTACAAGTGTGGCCTCTTCTTTGTCTCTTTTCCTGCCCCTTTCCTCATTTAGAGGAGTCTGTAATGCTGGTATCTCTGGTGCTTTGGTCTGGACAGGAGGAATTTTCCCTTGGCCCTGTTCCTTTGATGTTGCTGGCTGATCTGTCATTATGTGCTACTCTGTATCTAGCACTTCTTTTCCCTTTGATGTCCCTGTAGCTGGTGTAGTGCTTTCTTGGGCAGGTTGCTGTGAAGTTCCAGCAGATGATGTACCCACTCCGGTTTGCTGAGGCAGCTTGAAAAATACCTGTCCAAAAGAGTCCAGGTCAAGAGTATTTTCTAAATTTTTCATAGCTTGCTCCATTTTCTCTTGCTCAGTAAGATCTTCTATTAATATGCCCTCTACCCACTCATCTTGATTATAAAATTGCTCTATTTCAGGGATCCTACAATGTTTATAGGCTGATAGCCTGTTTTTTACTTTTCTTTCACTGATAAAGCCATTTGGGTCATAGGGTACCCACCAAAAGCTCTTCTTTAATTTGAGTTGTTCCCCCAATATTTTATCAGCATCTTCCCATGCTTCCCTTTTGTTAATGATAAAGGGGCCTAATTGGTTCCTTATCCTCAGCTGAGCTTTTTTCTTCGCATTGTAAAAATGAGTTAAATCTGCATTACTAAGTTGCCTGAAATAGTCTAGAGCAAACAGTCTCATGGGCACATACTTGGGCAGCTTATAAGGGCACAGCTCACAGCCATATATCCTGATCTCAGTGTGATTCTGGTAAAGGTACCAGTCACCTATTCTGTAATTTTTGGAGAGCTGTAAAATCTTCTGCATATCACCAGAGAGTCTAGGAGGAGGAACTCTCATCAGTAGAGAGGAAACCAGATGTATGAACAAGTCAATGAATTCACAGTAGGTATAAGGGGAGTCATGGACATTGTGGAAGACTGAGGTCCAAAAGATTACAAACCTCTGCTCTCCTTTAGAATCCAATTTTATGATGGGAAACTGAAAATTGTTTGTTTGGAAATACAGGAACATATGATATATATAAGAGGTATACTTGAAGACTCCTTCTCTGTCTAGACTCAAGAATTGGTCATGGATCTTGTTGGCAATGAAAGTAGCATAGTCATATTTGACAGCAGGGGGCTGTCCTGGAGTAAATATGGACAACAAAACTAGGGTGGTCTCATCAACATATTCACTTGTCTTGAATCCCAGGACATAGGATATCATATCAATGATGAATCTTCCAGCTTTATTGAACCAGACATGTAGAAAGGGAGGTGGGAATTTGGGCTGGCAATCTGGTCTCATAAATGTTTGAGCAATGCAGGTTATCTCTGAGTTTGGCATTTTAGGGCCCTGCTCAAGCAAGAATCCCATAGAAAGAGGAGCCAGAGGCTGAATGGGTTTGAAGTGTAACATCTCATTTATGGCCTCAGGAGTTATATAAAAGAGAATAGTTCCAGATGGAGTCTTGACTGCTCTTTGGGCAGGTTCATAATTGGCACAGCATAGGTGGATTATATCAGGGAAAACATTGACTGAGGGGAGGTAGTAGATGGGAAAGTTGGATTCCCATATTCCATAGAGGTTAGAGTTACTTAGGTGACTGTTCCTGATTTCACAAAATGCTTGGAGGTGGTTTTGGTCACCAGTTAAGTCTTGGATTTGAAAATCTCTATCAGCCAGGGGTAACCACTCCAGGTCTTTATGAGGTGCATTGAGGGGCGCGACATTGAGGGCCACGGGAGCTTCCATTATTCAATTCTCTGTGTTTTTAAGCTGGAGGTCAAGTTTATGTGGGAAAAACAGGCAAAATGGGAGTTCTGGTGAATTTCAGTGGGCTAATAGACTGTTCTGTTCTTGAATTTGGCTCTCACAGGTATAATTTTACTGAGGAAAACTAAAAACACAGGTTCGGAAGGCGGAATAAGGTAAATACCTGTGTTTTTGGATGCGTACGAGAGTAATTTGCAGGTTAATTGACGAGCAGCAGTAGGAGACTGGTCTTTGCTGGTCGGGGTGGCGGATTGTAGCTCGCGCAGCTGCTTGGACGTTAATTTGTATGCAACAGTTTTGTAAAAACAACGAATAGAAATGAGCGAAAATGACACTTTCACGGGTTTTTTAACAAAATTTTGGCTTCGCGGGCTTTTGGCGCTTTTGGGTTGGCTGACGTCAGCATGACGTGATGTTTTGTTGCGACGCAGGGTACGGAGGCTGACGTGGCGATGACGTGGAGCTGACGTGGTGGATGACGTGGCGATGACATCAGCGGGGGGGTCAGGGGGAGGGCGGTAAGCGGTATTGGCCTGCACCACTTATCGGCCAAGGTGGTATCGGGTGGATGGGCTGCGAGCATACCGGGAGGGCGCCGCGTGTCCCACGTATGGTGGGAATACCACCGTTCCCCGGGCGTTAATCTTCGGTGTGGAGGGGTGCCGCGATATGATCGTGGGCCCCGGATCTAACAGCTGGCAGTCAACAGAGCTGGCGTTGAGGTACGGCGTGGGACCTGCGTATATAAACAGTGTTTTTAAACATATCAGGGTGATTATGATTGGCTGTCGGGGTGCTTAAGCTATTAATTAACCAGGCGTTAATTAATTTTTCAATATTTGCACAGGGAGGGTTGTTATATGGTTCCGGATGAACCATTAATTCCCTTTGTAAATAACATATGGCCGTAATCGACCGGGGGCGGGATTATTAAACATTTTGGGGTTTTTATATGTTTATATAATACGGGCAGGGGGAATAACCATAGGGAGTTATATACTAATGTTTAGTAGTTAATATGGGTTTGTAACAGAAAATGCTAAGTTATAAAGTAAAAAACTTAGGCTTAGGGAGCAAGAGGATTTTTACACAAGAAATGTGGTTTCTTTGCATTAAGCAGGAATGCTATTTTCCTCAGGCCTTTCATGAAATGGAGTGATTTAAGAGTATTGAGCAGATCCCAATCTCTTTAGGGGGAGGTTAGTAAGTGTTTTTTGGGAGAAGTGTGAAGGGAAGTTAGACATGCATCATTTGATCTGTCACCACATAGTTTCCATGGTATTTTTGATAGTAATAAGATAAATCACCTTTGAAAGACAAAATTACTCATAAGCCTGCTTTTGCAACATCAAAACTGCCTACCCAGCCTATTATACCTAACATTTTTTCTTCCTTTTTCCTTGGGTGCATTTAAACTAGCAAACCCTTACTTTCTTCTTTTCTTTTAACTGCCATCCTATCTAAGTCTGCCCTTATTTCTTCCAAGGGCTCAGATTTAGCTGTTGAGCTCCTTTGCTTCTCTAACTATCTATCTACCAAGCTTGAATTGTTTGGACAGATTTTGTTCTCTATCTCTAAAACAAGAAATTTAAACATGAACTGGCCAAGATTAAGCTGTTTGGCCATCCATCGACTGTGGCAAGAGTCAACTAATTGCACACAATGAAATTCTTTGCAAAAATAGAATAGTAGTGGCATTTTGGACTAGCACACTTTCCTGGTCTTCTTCATTTAGGGTTCATTTCCTTTCTTTTGACCATTTCATTCTTTTTTCCCTTTGATCTTTCTTTTAGGGCATACCCTCTTTTCATTTTTTAATTTTTTGATTTTTTCAAAATATGGAACCTTTGCAGCATGGAAAGGATGAACATATTTGGGATTTTACCAATCAATCATGAAATATGACACCTATTGGTATAGGAGCATAACACACTCAAAACATCTATGCATATGCCTTCCATGGTTTTCTGCACTGATTCCAAGTCTTTGCCCAAACCAGATAATTGTGTGTAAATAAAAATCATGTTTTCATTCAATTCCTTGACAATATACTTAATTACTTTTTTACAATAGCTCTCCACCAAATTCTCAACACTTCCATACGACGCGCCATGACCAGTCCATGAGCTACTAGGCCCTGAACCTCCCCCACTGCCATTTTGCGTAGAGGACATCTTTGTAGCTATACACCTTTGAGCAATGAAAATATTTTGATTAATTGACCGAAGCTAGCTAATGTATATAACAACCTAATCAATCCCAACATTCCTCCCAATATTTTCCTTGATTAATGCATGACAATGCAGGGTCTTATCAATGCCTATTCCTTCCACATTTTCCACCACTAGAAACCAAAATCATAATACGATGGTTCCTTCATCCCTAATAGAATTATTTATGTTACAAATTCCAGCGAGTAACCGTTGCCTCAACACCCTCCTGTTCTTTAACATGTGCTTTAACTCACCACCTACTAACCTTGAAACCAAGACATTGTGAAGGTACCTCGGAGAGCTGGCCTTCTTAACTACCATCTTGCAAAGGCACCTCAGGGAGTTGGCCTTCTTAACTGTCGTCTTAATTCTCTGACAACCCGTACCACCACGATACAATGTCATCTTGATGCATTCATTCATGGGATGTGACATGAAGAATTGTGATGGTTTAAGCAAATTCGACCATGTTCTAATAACACCCCCGCGTTGGCCTGACCATACGCTAGATGGTTATTGTCACACAACATGTGGAACAATTGAACTTTTACAATTTTTTTAACAGATATATAATCCTTTTCATAATTGAAGAGGTTTCATATTCTAGGAGAGTGACATTCTCGAGAAGCTTAATACATTTTTGGATGATCATCATGGAATCACCAACTATATACAAAGTTTTGATACCATTATCCAAACTTATTTTCAATCCTTTCCAAAGTGAAAAGGGCTTCTGTATGATTATTGGTCGTGATGTCAAGACCCCATGCATACTTTACTTCTATTTTTTCTTCGAGGTTGATGATTACCCCCCGCGGCTCCAGCCTCCTAAAAAAAATTATAATTTACTTTTTACTACAAGGAAGAAATGTAATTTTTTCACATGACAAGAAATAATATTATTGATATGACATTATGTGTAATTAATTCAATGTTCCATTTACATGTGATATTTAAAACAAAAATATATTTATAACAAAAAATATTTTACTTATAAGTAAAATATTTCAATGTCCATATTAAATAACATAATTTTATAGATACTTTACATAGAGAAAAGTAAAGTAATTTAAATTGAAAATTTTCTTATATTTTCACTTTAGCTAGAAAGATTGAGATAATTCTTATTCCATTAATAGTTTCTTTCTAATTTAATGTATGAGAGATATTTGTAATTTTTTCAATGTTTAATATGGAGTTGATATGTAATATTTTAGAAAACATTAATAATAAAAATAATTAAATGTATACATACATGAAAAAATTATGAGAGGGCATATTTTAACATTTTAATGTGGAGAACGTGAATTATAAATAAAATATTTCAATGTCAAATACATATATATTATACTAGCCTAGATCCATCTGAACTTTGGATCTACCAAGCGCCTAGAGGGATGAAATATATTTTCACTCTAAAAGATGTTTGCATCTCAAGATTGGATTTGATCCCTCTAGACACTTGGTAGATGCAGAGTTAAGATGGATTTAAGCTACAAGTTCTAAAAATTGCGACTCAAGTTTTTTAAATTTAACAATAGATTGAATTTTATAAACCAATATTGAATTAGTTAAATTGTATTTTTGAATAATTTATTATTAATAATATTTTATATTAAAAATTGAATGTGTTACGCATTTTCATCTTATTAAGAACCAACTAAATTATTTTACTTTTAATTATTTTTTCCTTGTCAGTATTGGAATATTTTACTAATTAAGTTAGATTGAATATCAATGAACTATCTAAACAATAGAAAAATATTTATCGTAATTTTACAATCATAGTTTCAACCATACTAAAATTTGTAATTTATAAATATATCCTTGCATTTTTCTTTTAAGTAAGTCGCTTTGCATGCAATTTCATATATAAAAGTTTGATATAAGGTCACCAATACATAATTTATAATAAATATTATTTAATAGAAATAAACATCATGATGATAACCATCTAACAATTATAACATCATCTAACATACACATTCGAATTTACTACCATCATCTAATTATATACACCTCTTGCTTATATAAATTCCATTAGCTAGCACAAAAATATAATAGTCTAATAGGACATCATCATCGTTATCACATCTAATAAAACACAAACATTGCAATATAACAACATCACCACACACATCCTCAAATTAATATAAATCTCATGTCAAATAACTATTATCACATACACATCTATCTGCAAGCACATTAAATGAACATATCTAACATGACCTAGCAATATACACATCAAAACCAACATATAAATTAATTACATAAACATGAACAAAATAAATTCACCATATATATATATATAAGTCAAATAACTACATCAAGTCAAATAAGTGCAATCAAATATCTGATAAAATAGACATAGTGCTAGGCTGGTTTGCAGTAGAAAACGATGGATGGTCAACTACTGCATGATCATAATTTGTCAAACTCAGCTGAGGTAGAAAAGGAGGTGGTTGGTCTTCATGAATAGAAGATGATGGATAGCCAACTACACATGTTCCGTCAACGCGATTTGACAAACTCTAAGGTGGAGGAGGAGGTGGTTGGTTTGCTCTGTCAGGAGAAACATGAGGCACATCCTCTAGCTCTGGAATCTCATCATTTGGTGACTGAGGAGGTGTACTACCAGATGGATCATCAAAACCATGAAGATCATGATCTGATGGGGTTGTACTACCAGAAGAATCATGTGTTAGAAAATTATATATTACGGAGCAATGGAACACATAATATATTGCAGAAATATAAACACAGAAAACACATAAAACAAGAGAGACACAGATATACGTGATTCATCCAGTATGGGCTACGTCCACCTTGAATAGCCAGTCCTTCCTTTCTATTATCCAGCAAAATGAAGAGACACAACCTACAGCAGATCCGCTGTAATATCCTCTGTTTCCTCTCACAGTCTCACCTCTCTGCTTCTTGCTCAGAGAATACACATATATTACACAGACTCAATACAATGCCCTCATACAAAGAGAGGGGTTGCCTTCTAGGGAAAAAAACCCTAAAATAAACATAAGTTCTATCATCAGATCATCTGCCTAATGAACGGCCCAGATTGACTAGAAATTACTATACTTTTACAAGGCAATTTTACATCTGTTTTTAGCTTCGGGAGCACTACCCCTGAAACCCCCCTGCTAGGGGGGGCCTCCCCAAAGGTCGCAGCCGCCCCCTTGGACCCCCATGTAGTGAATATTTTACGGGCGGCTTTCGAACAGGGGTCCAATGTGGCGATACCTTTGAATACAGAAGATAATCAAGCTCCACACCCAACATCATGACCACCACCCTCATCATTGTGATCATGATCATCACCCTTAATCATCATCATCACTACCCTCATCTAATGTATCTATCGTTGCATGATGTTTTCTTGCATCCCTCATCGTTGTTAGTAACCTAATAGCTCCGATGATATGACGAATAAGAGACATCATTACTTGCGGATAGTTCCTGTACATACCCATGAAACTAGGATCTGTGGTGATATCTCAAGGCCTCACAAGGTAGACTTCTACATCAAACAAAACTTTGGCCAATCTATCGTAGTAGTCCATCCAAACTCGCAGACTAGCCCTACGACGTTAGACACTCACACTACCATGAGGATGTGCCTCACCCTCTTCAACCTCGCCTATCTCCTCATCTACTTCGACATCTGGTGGGGGAGGAGGCATGTCCCATCAAATGTGCCAATTTCTACAAAATATATAGTACAAAAAAATAATTAGACAATTTCATTAAACAATTTAATAAAACAAGTTAAAGAATGTGCTAGAATAAATTTTATTCTAATTCATTAAAACAAGAAAATGAAACTAGATTAATTGAAAGAAAACACTAGTATTACCTATATCATCTAGAGGCTCAACCGCTGAGAAGAAGATGTTGAGAAACCCTCTCCAATCAATCCCAACAAACAAAAAAATCAATGTGACAAATGCATGGCAATCCTCACTTCCTAGTAGCACTGGTGCCTCGGGATAAATTGTGGTAGGAAACTACGGCAAGCCCCTCTTTGGCATCATCTGTCTCCACATGCCCATTTGGACCTCAGTGATTGGCCTAGGATGGCCACAATCAAATGTAGGGCTCATCTTTGGAAACCTGTCAAGAAATAAACAAAAAATATCATAAGTGAAAGGGAAGGTCTCCCTTCCATGTCTCAGTGCACGACATATATCTAAAGCCATGCAAAACTGCCTCAAAAAAATGGCAGACCATTTGATGCAACATGGCCGCATCTGAATGAAAGAATCAACATAATTTAAAAGAGGGAAACTAATGTGCTACCCATCACTACTAGAGTGTGCAATGTTTGTGACTAATAACAAGAGTCACTTAACCTCCTTTACAAAAAATGAAGAAATCTTTAGCTGTCTACCATGGACTTGAAAATATGATGGATGGATCGCATGAGGCTTGACATATTTCTGAGTGTATGCAAGTTGACTCTTATCTGAAACACTATGGGGGGACATCAGGGAACTGGGGAAAATCCTCCATAGTGCAGTGATAAATTATATGTCCTCCTTAGTGGGGCTATACCATGCCCTAGGACCAACATGGAAAGTTTGCCCCTGGGCACTCCATTAATGGATCAAATGCACCAATAAAACAAAGTGTGCCTTCACGAACGTAGCCTCCTCATAGTACTTGAGGAGGCCTACATTACTCAAGAGCATTCAAGTCATTGCAATAATAGGGTGAGGTTATAAATCACTCTCCCTCTCTCTGGTCTGTCGTGTTCAAACCATATCGTATGGGTCTGCCTGCTGCTCGTACAACTGTTGTTGTTCCCTCTGTTGACGTCTTTGCTAAATGATTAACATATAAAATACAACAACCTCATACATAAAATACATTTTTTTATTAAATAAAACATGTATTTATAAATATGGAAACATAACTTTCAATTAAAAAAAATCACAGGTGCACACAAAACACAGTCATGCACCGGCGTCGGTGCACTTTCAACTATAACCGCACCGCTATCTGTGTGCACATAGGTATGACGCACCACTGTTGGTTCACAAATTTAACTTTTGATAGTGGTGTGGCACATTTGTGCATTGGTGCGCACATATAACCTTTTTGTACTAGTATAAAATATTCAGGTTATCAAACGCACCAAGCTACAACTATGTTTTTAAATAATTTTTTGTAGTGCGTTTGGTAAAGATAAACACAATAGGTGTGACGCATCGATGTAAAATCTGTCATATCTTTCCTATTTTACTTTCATTTGAAAAATGCACTGCAACAACTGCGGTGCATTATGTTCATGCACCAACATGTGGTGCGCTCTGTAATTTACAGGGCACACTGGCAATGATTTTTTTATTTTTCAAAAGTAGTGGAAAAATTAACCTAATTTTCAATTCTAATCCTATAAAAAATTAAATTACAAATAAACGTAGACATTAGCTCGATATTTGGTCATAGGGGAGGCATTCTCGACATGCAATGGAGAAAAAAAAAATTAACAAAGTTTGAAAAAATTGGAAACTCAAATAGTGAGCACAGTACAAAGAGATGGTGAGAAAGAGAAGCATCAAAGTCAGGGCTCTTGCATGTGGAAAGAGTGGCACTAGTGCATCAGAGCTCTCCCACACTGTAGATGATAAAAGAAAAAATTACAGATGGGAGGGTTTTCTTATTTAACCCTCCTTCGTTGCGTTTAGCTAACCGCATCAGGGTGGGATATATCCAAAATCATAGGGTCGTTTTTTTTTTTTTTTAATTTAAAAATATCGTGGTGCATTTCGCGAGATGCCTCGAGACGTTTTATACATGTACCACACCAATGTTGTGGTTTTATTATAGTAAGGCTCTATTTTTAGAAATAAAAAATGCTTAGCGGTGGTCTTTAGAAGAAGTCCTAGGGTGTTTTAGTACATTTACCACACTAGAGATTCATTGGTAAATATCCCCGCATTTTTCTAAAATTTAAAACTATAGTGATCCTCCTTAGTGTTATGCACCGGGTCATTTTTCCACATGAAGGACACTGGTGCTATCTATTGTTAAAGCACCGTTGTGTTGCGTTATTTACCGCACTGTGTTTTTCTATTTTATAAAAAAAAATCCACAGTGCACCATGTTATATGAAGGATCGATGCTTGTATGTATAGTAAAGCACTAGTGCATTTTTATATTTTATACGCACCATCCAAAAAACATCCACCTACTCACCTCTGCTAGTGACCTCCACCAGAAACGAATTGTTGGGTTATTTTTATAGGGGCTTCTATAAAAACCTCTACTAGAAGGTCTGTTCCTTATAGTGTTAATCACATACCCACTTGTAAATTTTATGTGATCCATATCTCTAGCCCAATCCAAATTAAAAAACCATGTATGTCAAACATTCTATCCAAAATTTATCTCCCTTGTTAGCACAATCCATAACTCGTAGTACCATGAAAATATTTGAAAACTCTCTTTATTATTGTCAAATTCCCCTTCTCTCATTTTGACATATACCTTCTCAATACTCTCATTATATATGCAATGGCCAATTTAGTATAAACCATTGGATACATCAAAATTCCAACTGAACTAGCATAGGGAACATGAGACATGCCTTATCTATTTTCCTGTGTCTTGGAACATTAATCAATAGATAAATTTACACCTACAAATATAGGCACCTTTATTGGTTTGCATTCCTACATATTAAATCTCTGTAATATTTTCTTGACATACTTCCTCTGATTAACTAGAGTTGAACCTATTTTCTTAATACATTATTATTTCCATGCTCAAAATAAAATTTGCAGTACCAAGATCCTTCATGTCAAATTGAGAGGACAATTGAGTTTTCATTTCTTGGATGATTTTCCTATAATTTCCAATTAATAACGTATCATTGACATACAAAACCAAATAGATAAGATGATCACCAAATAATTTGAAATACACAAAGTGATCTTTTTTGCTCTTTGTGAAGTCAAGTACTAATATAGAGGTATCAAATTTTTGATACCACATCCTTGGTGATTGCTTTAATATACATGGACGTTTTTAGTGTACATACTAGTTGTTTCTTTCCTTTCACAACAAATCCTTCTAGCTTCTTCATATATATTTCTTCTTCTAGATACTCATGTAGAGATGTTGTATTTAAATCCATATGTTCTACTTCATTCTATTAAGGTGTGTATGGAGTAGTCTTATGCCTTGTTATCCCACACTTCTTATAGAGTTCTTTGAATTCATTCCCACAGATTCTCCACAATTATCTTTCCTCAACATCTTAGTTTTCTTCTCAGTTCAACTTTCCACAAAATCCTCAAAATATTTGAATTTGTCAATTATTTTGGATTTCTACCTAAAGAAATAAATTAAAGTAACTCACACATAAACCATGCGCACGCGATTTTCCCTAGAAAATCCACAACGAGGAAAAGCCATGTAACATTAGATATATTACTATTTTTGAATTAAACATGGCCAAGTCGGCCAACACCTTGGCCTCAATAAGTGAGATTTTCGCTCAATTCTAGAACATTACAATGGAGAAACCCCAAACCTTTTAAGGGATTTAACTACATATAATTCCACGGGCTCAATACCACGGGCTACAATACCAGGTGCTTGAAACCACAACTTCACTTAGCAAGCTTGACGCTTTCACCATGTCAATTTTACCTAAGAAACCCCTTTAAACTTGAGTAGCAAAATTGGGTGGATCCAATCCATAAAAATCTCGCATACTCTCCTCCTCTATCACTTAGTTATACATCTAGAATTTATTAGTCGGGGTACACATGTCTAACTACGTCTCACAACCGTACACCCATTTACATGTAGTTACACATTTTCATTTTCAAAGTAACTTTTTTGGTTATTTTCTTCCCTGCACTTATGTCGTCATTCTCTCATGTCCACACACTTGTTCACACTAGGTGCTCTCCTCATGTCTCTTCATCACAACCAATATCATGAGTTGCTTTCCATCTATGTTGGCTTTGGTATTTGCCTCTACATTTTTTTTTAATTAGTGATCTCATGTCATCTCTAAGCAAGTTGTTCATGCACTACTCACGACTACTTTAATTAGGGGAATTTTGAGGTCTAAAATGGGCCTCCTAACGAAATTATAAAATAATAGGGGAAATAATAAAATAATATTAGAATACATCATCAAATTTTAGAGGGAAAAAATAAAAAACTATTTTTTCAACTCATATTTTCAATTTATCTCCCTATGGGTTTACTCAAATTTCGAAAGGCAACACTCGTTGGATGCAAAATTTGATTCATCATCCATGGAGTACCCATGTTGCATGCTTTTGATGGATCTTGCTACACGAAAAATGAGAAATACATGAAAAACGTGATTGCAATCACATTTTTTCATGTATTTCTCATTTTTCATGTAGCAGGGTACATCAAAAGTATGCAACATGGGTATTCTTTGGATGAAAAATTAAATTTTGCATCCAACGAGTACTCATGCTCGAAATTTGAGTAAAAACTTAAGGAGGTAAGTTTAAAATCTGAGTTGAAAAAGTAGTTTTATTATTTTATTATTTTTTGATCTTTTTACCTTTTTACTCCAAAAATAGTGAATCATCCCCCATGGTTGACATCATCATCTTGAATCCTATTGGTTCTTATAAAGTATTTTTTTGTTGTACATTTTTCTTAGGAGGTCCATTTTATACCTCAAAATTCGAATGGCGGCTTGACCAAAAAATAGTTTTATTTCTTCACCAATTCTTTTTGTGTCTTTGTTTGGTTCTCATAACAATTGTTGAAAAAAAGGAGAGACAAATAAAAAATATAATAGGCACAAAAATAAATGCACATCATGACAAATCCGTAGAAGAAAAAATTTGCTTAGTTCACCCAATATGGGCTACTTGGTGGTTCTTCAGTCATTTACTAATTATTTATTAGATAAATATTTAGTAGATAAATAGAACATGTGCATTGATTATTAATTTAGTGTTCATATAAAAATTACAAATTACCACGCACTATATATCCTAATACTTTATTGTTACATGTCAATAAGATTGTAATATTCTAGATATTTGTTTTAGAACAAAATATAATATCTTTTACAAGTCACTAAATAAACACATGCTTATTTATATAACTAAAGAAAAAATTAATTATTTTGTAACTATCTCCTTAATTAACTTTCTTATGTTTTAATCTATTTTAATTGTGAATAAATCAATAGAGTGACATTGTTTAGTGGATTGTGTTGCAAGTCAATGAAGCTGGCTGGGGGGAATTCCAACTCCTCTTAATGACATTACATTGTATAAAAGATTATCTAAAACAAGAATGGAAACTTCATTTTGATTAAGTTTGACTAATAAAAAACTTTAATAGAACAAACATTAAAATTTTGAAAAACTAAAACTTAAAACATAATTGCTAGCAAGTTCTTTATCTGCAATAGATTTTCCTCGGCACTCTCTTCGTTCTCGAATTTTGGCCCCTTGGCCCCCCTCAATCTCAATCATGAAGTTTCACTCTAATGAATTCAAAGACTAAAGACCATCGCCCATGGTTGTTCTCAATCATTGAGTTTCAAGGTGCTAACGGTGCTGGACCCACCAACATGTCAGGGGATCTCCCTGGTATTAAGTCCCAACTAGATCTCAGATCATTTGGAGTAGGAGTCATAACAGTGGATAGTACCGTATCACCTTGACTGTGGTTGTGCGCAGAGGTAAGTAAGATTTCCTTCTTGGAACCAAGGGTGTGACCTTGTAGCAAGTCAAGGAAGGTGCATGAAAGGCTCTAACACATGGAAGGGGGAATAAGTGCGCCCCTTAGAAGCCTATGATAACAAGCAACTTGAAATGGAACACACGAGAAGAGAGACATCACAAGATGGAAAGCAGGATAGCCGATGATCCAAAGTGATGGGTTATACCGACAACACGCTTCGATAAGATTCATACAAACACATATATAATAGTCCATACATACATGCGTAAATTACAACTGCATACATCATTAGAGTAACCAGGATAGCCGAACTACAATACCAACATATGCATGAATTTTTTTGGCTTTGCTATATTAAAAGAGTGAAAGATGCAATCATATATACAACCATGACAACCACTAGCCCTGATAACACAACATTACAGTCACTACCATCTGCTCCTCCAAAGATATGTACTATCTCTGCACTATGGAGAAGCCAAGGCTCGTTACAATACACTCCAAGATTTCTCTAAGCTATAACTCTAAGAATCTTGGCTCCCAAAATTTTGTACAATGAGTTATGAGGTTCTGTTTATAGCAAAGGGTGGGGTGACCATTGACATTCCCCTTTGTGACTCTTCAACTTACACATGATTGTTACATTGTACTATTGACACTTGGTCTTTCACTTTACAACATGTCTACAATACAATCTGAACATGTACCTATGTGAGACAAATATGGGCTTCAGTAAGTCATTCAGGACATCACTAAGACTCAGGCAGATGTGGGAAGACTAACTCTTTGACAAAATCTCGATGATAGATGGTGGGGAACTAATTCCAAGCTTGATAGTCTGTTATGGTGTCTGCGTACTCTGTGGTGACATCCTTCTGAAAGCAAACTCATGCTTCTGTTACATCCAGGTACATTGATTTGGCACCTTTGTCCAACTCGTCAGATAGCATGTGCATCATGGTCTTCAGTGCAGCCGGACCAACGACATATTGATGCATAGTGTCTGCACTCATCTGCAAGTCTGTACTGATGGCTATGCGTATCAACTGATCAAAGTACATGTACAAATCTAGTCAGACTTGGATCCTTTTCTTCATCTCGGTGAGTGTGCAAATGGATGGGATCACATGCGTGCACACAATGCCATCCATGCTCCTGAAAAATCATCAATGTGAAGCTTGTAAGCTGGTGATGAGTTGTGGGAGTTACTCATAGTTCTGGATTTGACTTTGGATGCATGCCTTCAACTCTAATGCATTTGGCTTAATCATCTTTGGCAAGTAAAATCGAGATCTCTTGTACCTCATTGTCCATATTTTCATGTGATCGACATTAGTGTGTATGTCTGACAAGATGTGGTGCTCTCTTAGCATAATGTTGTTCCCAACCTTTGAGATGGACAACTAACTTATGCACGGTGAAGAACTTGAAGTACAACTTCTGCATGACTGTCTCAAGAGAAGATACTTCATCAAGTATCACTTTCCTCAACTATGGTCTGGCAGATGCTGTAATGTGCTCTTCTCCCTGCTTGGCTGCTTATAGCTCCTCAGCCATGTGCTCTTTCTCAGCTATCAAGAATATAACACTTGAGCTGGTGGCTTCGTCATATGCCTTGGTAGCATCAGTCAATGCAGCTAGATTCTTACGCACATCGGACATGATCACTTGTTCTTCAAACTGCACAGGAGATACATGGACATCCGAAGTGGGCACTCTACGCAATTATGCAATTTTGTGATGTGACTCGTTGAAAGATATGTTGCACACATCTGCTTCTGGATTGTCCTTAAGGATTTCAGTGTCTCCTTGATCGCTTGGGACTTGCTCTACTCCTGGATATGGTGAAGTCGGTGGGGTGACCTCTTGGTTTTGAGGCATGAGGTCAATATCCTGATCTAACTCTGGATGAACTACATCTGTGTCCATTTTCTCTAGCATTTGTTCAATCTCCTGAGAAAAGCCTTGCTCCTGTGACAACTCACCCTGTCTGCTATGTGCCAACTACTCAAATGAATCAATAACTTGTATGGTCACAATTTCATCAATGTGTGCATGTTGCACCTCTTGCTATTCATGTTCCTGTTGCACTTCTTCTCTCTTCTACATAGCTCTTGTTCTTCCCTTAATTGTTGCTTCAACTCCTGCAAATCCTTTTCTACTTCCTCCAACTTCTTCTTCTCCCTCTGTCTTTGCGCGATCCTCCTCTCGCACTATCGTTTTTTTTCCTCAATATCCAAATATACTCTTAACACAAGTGGATCTACTTTGAACTTGTAGCTTTGCTCCACCTCTGTGTTGTCGGTAACCTCCATGTTGCTTTTGTTAAGCGCAGGTCTACTGCCCTCTTCTGCTACTGATGATGCTGCTCTCTAAGATGCTGCTGCCTTTTGCACTGCTAAAGACTCTACAACTATCCTGACCAGTTCATTGAGCCTTGAGAAGTTATAGCAGTATCTCCATGGGTCTTCCTCAGGCCAATGACATGCCCCGTGGATCCAAGGATGATACACTTTCACACAGTGGTCCTTCACTAAGAAATGTGGATCATATGGATTGAAACTTTTGGTGCCGAAGGTGAACCTCTTGAATTCCTTTGTCTCAGCATCAACATGCTTGAGATTATGAATCTCATACAACCTGATCCGTAAAGGAAGAGCGAGCCAAGGTGCCTTCTTCTTCCTATGCAGTCTCGCTGACAACCCTGTCGAGATGTGATATGCGACTTCTTGCATGACCAACTTATCCATGGAAAAATTTGGCAAAACATGCATACCCTTCTCCATGTTGTATATCCAAATGAAGGTGACAAGGGGTGAGGCATACTAATCTGCTATGTCAACCAATGCCCCCATCGATTCCTGTGACATGCAAGGTGGATTCTGCTCAAAGATCATCCTGTACAACAGCGTGACAAAGTGGTCTGATAGCTGTATTATAAATCCACGGAAGCTGCATTCGAAGAAAAACTTGCAATAGGTGTGCACAAAGGTTTTTGAAGGTGTCCATGCCCAACCCAAGCCTGGGAATTGCTGATGGGAAAAAATTTCATCAAGTATTTGAGAGGACATGAAAATTTTCGCTTGCTGACCCTTGGGTAGATGTCGGGATTCTGTTACTTTTCCCTTTAGTTGAAGATCCAGCATGTTGGGTCAATTGAAAGATCTTCCTTTGTTTTCCAGCTGATGCAACACAATCAGCCAACGCCGCGAGAACGTTCTTGTACTCTCTTGGCCATATAAGTGACATGCAAAGATGGCCAAGAGATGATAAGCCTTCTGCAATATCCTTGTTTTGTACACTTTGTTGGGTGTTGTCCTAAACTTAGAATGCTCTTTCACCCAACTCTTCAAGATGTCTCTTAAGTTTGCACTACTGCTAGGCCTGGTGAAGGGTGCATCCACTGTGACCACCAACTGTGGTAAGTGATACATCACCTGAAAGTCCTATGCCCTAAAGATAACAAGTTAATTTCCAATGACACTCGTCAACACCATTATATCTAGATCAGTATGCGAGACAATCTAGTGGATCATGCATGTGCATGGAAACGTGGGATACCTGCATGCAATCTAATACGAGCTAGACTTGTGTATGTTGGCATAGAATGTATAATTGATGTCCTGCCATTTCATCTTGATTTCCTTGTCTATGAAAAAATTAGTGTCTTCATAGATGGGCAAGATCATAGACACTTTCTTGACCGCATCTTTAGTTTCCCTCTCAATGGTGTCCTTTGACCTACTCTCTTGGAAGCCATTATACTTGTACTGATGAGAGACTGATGAACACCTGTGATACCTAGAGATAGAGAAAAACTCATCGAAATAAAACCTCCAGATGAAAACCAAAAGCAACTTGAGGACTGACATGAAATACACTCAGGTGATTGACTGGAAGGTTTGCACAATTTTCACCAAGAGGCTAGGAGACTGACTACCAAAACTGTGTAGAACATAGTCCGAACTATCAGTGGTCTTACTGACTACTAAAACTGTGAAAAGAACAGTATAGCTTGGCCTACTGAGGACTAAAACTGCACAATGCACAATTTCAGTCAGCATGACTACAACCTGGTAAAACTGCATTGCACAATTCCAGGGGCCAAAAGGGAACTGCCTCTCGGAATTGTGTAGAGAAAGAATGGGAGGTTAGTGTGAGGTAATATTTGAATTATTCCTAAAAAGAATGTAGAGCATTCACTCTTAGAAATGCGCAGTGCAAGCTGAGCAAGGCAAGGTTCGGGCCAAGGCAACCCAGACCCGCCAACGGGCGACTGAAAACATGTAAAGACTGAATGAATGTGCGAACCTATGTGCAGACATGAGTGAATGAACATGCATACAATCAATGAGTGCAGGATTTAGTAAACATGAAAACAAGTAAGTGTGTGAAGTGAGTCACTGCAACAATGACCATCAGCGCATAAACAATATCATGCATGCGACAACAGTGAGATGCAATGGAAAGCTTGAAAGAGTGCTTCTACAAGCTTACATGTGTTAAAACAATAACAAGATTTCAACAAAACCATGTAATCAACACTCACAAAAACCGAAATATAAAAGGCGACAGAAAAGGAGTAAAAGACATGAAAAGTGGACTTACCTGAAAATAACTGAGCTGAATGTGTTGAATGCTCCTAGATGCGATGGGGCATGCTAGAGATCCAAGATCAAAGTGAAGAAGGAGCTCTAAAGCATCAAATAAATAGCTTTGATGGGATTGAGGTTTATGATGTGCATGCCACAAATCTAGGAAAAAGCGACATTTGGCGAGAGGTTACTAATGGCTTTTGCATGTAACCCCTAGCTGTTAAAAATATATCCCTAAAATATAAGGATGATTTTTTCTTTTTTCTTTTTTGGGAAAAATCATCCCATGCATGCAATGCAATATTTCTCAGTCTTCGAGGGAACTGATCAACTTGGGAGCACATGCAACAGACTGCAAGCCCTAGAGTGTTTTCTACCCAGTTTCTAGGCTGAGTGGCTCTAGCTTCCCCTCAGGCTCTGTGAAATTTCTGGACTGAAGCCAAGGCAACTAACCAGAACTGTGTAAATTTTGAGATCAAGCCCAGTTATGGGTTGCTCTGTGCAATTTTCAGAGGGAAGGTTTCCTGCTTTCTCTGCGCATTTATGGAGAATAGTAGGCTGGCTCAATGCTCTGCACAATTCTGGAGAGCAAGGTTGGTTTGCCTCCAGTTTAGTGAAATTCTACAAGTGAGCACTACAACCGGATAATGAGCAAGTCACAGGATGCCATCTTGTGAGTGAAAGGCAAACAATCTAGCAAACACAAGCTAATAAGGCACAAAAACTCAACTGAAGCATAAGTATCTATCATTGCAAGACATGCTGCTAAGGATGGTTGGTAGGGAGGCTCCAAACGAAAGCTAAGGAAAACCTTTAGAGGAGTGTTGTAGCTGCTACAACACTTGGTGACACACTGGTAGAACCCCAGCTCTTTGAATGGACCTTGTTTCGTGAAAATCAAGTCTAACTCCTTCGGAAGCATTGTTTGATTCTCTGATCATCGTGGTTTCCACACTATCTTGATTGAAAGATGTAGCACCTACCATGCTCTTGATCGATTAGCACACATTCCCAGCCAAGTCAACTTAGTTGTTTCGATTGGGGATGAGGGGTATATTGGTGCACAAGTAATATCACTGTCAGAGTTTAAGTTTCATCTCTAGTGTTGCTCTGCTGCCAACAGGCCTGGATAGTACACCAACGGAGTGATGTAGGAACACAAGCATCGCTCCGCTACCAGCAAGCCTAGTCATTACCCTGGTGGAATTACTTACATCACCTCTCTATGCAGGAAGCCTTTCTCTTCTTTCGCCTTTTTTTTTTTTCAAAATTTTTCACATTTTCATTTAATTTTTTATTTTTTCATTTTTCAAGAACTATGCATATGCACTTATTTATTTTAGAGGTGGAAGAGGGATCTTGACTTATTGAGAGCAGAAGAGGTTGTTCCTCTAGAGAAGTATGTTATGTATACCTCTGACATACTTGTTAAGGTTTTCCCCCTCACCTTACTCTACTTGACTGAGCTGACAAGGGTTAACCCAAAAACAACCGACTATAGTAGGTGGTACTAGTTAGAGCACAAGCATTGTGTTTTCACCAAGATTCACTTCGAACATAATGTATTTTCCATTTGTGTATCATTGAATGAAGACAACAAGTTCTACATAAAGAGAGAGGACAACAGATAACCAAGTGTTGGTAGTTGTACAAGTCCTCTTGTACTTTACCCTCCTTATCTTTAGAGTCGTACATGGTTTCATGTGAAACTAACCTACGGATGTAAACAAGCAAAAAAAACAATAAAGAAAAGAGAAGAAGAAAATTCTTAAGAAAAGTAGGCAAGCAAGAAAACAAACAAACGAAGCAAGAAATAAAACATGCATGCAAGCAAATAAAACATAAATCAAACACTACTCCTACTACTAAGCTAACAGTGCATGGTTATGATCACATGAACTGATATTTCTAATGCAGTTACCGGTGCATTGGTTGATCCATGTTGGTGAAGGCATGGTTCACAAACAACATAATCACGCGAACCAAAAAACATGAAAGATATAACAATGAAGACCAACACACTTCGAGTTTAAATGCGTCTATAGAAAGGAAAAAAGTGAAATCACACAACATACACTCTGTGGACTTACCATGGTGTTGTGAAACACTGCATGCAGATGATAAGCATATGCACTCTCTTGAATGTGATAGACAAGAAAACATGAGAAAAAGAGACAAATTATGTCTTGCAAGTGTGCTTGCTGTATATGATTCCTCCAATGCATGAGTGATGGTATCATGTGATTTAGGTGGAGGAAGCGAAACCAATGTGTTTTGATTGATCGTCAATGCATACAGATGACTGATGAGGAGCCTTGGTTAGTTCAACAATTTCCTGGTCGGAAGCGAAACCATCCTCAGGACAGCGAGGGCCTAACATAACAATTAGCTCAGGCTGAACTACCTCGATAACCTACGGGGTTTCAACTTCATCGACGGATAGATCATCATAAACATGTGGCTTTGAAAGATCAACAACGATTGAATCAACATCGTGATTGAATACGGGAGTAAATAGATCACGACAGCTACGATAAAAAAAATCAATGAGTTCATCGACATCCTCATGGTCTGATGAATCATACAAAGGGGTAGATGAGAAAAAAGTAAATGAATAATCAAGCATATTTTCAATGAAGAATTTGTCCTCTTTGCTATCAAATGATGGAATGTCATTGGGTGTGTTCTGCAAATGATTGGAAGTAGATGCATCGGTGGATGGATTTACACAAGGAAAATCAGAGATAGTAGAATCACCAAAGATGTCAGGAAAAAGTGGAGGAGGTATAGATAGAAGGAGGTCATCCTTCGTCGCGGGATGATGCTCAGATCCCTAGTCATACACATCGTAAATGACATCACAGGTTGGTTGTGCAACATCAACTCTGTCAATATCTTGATCCTCATTCACAATGTGTGTAAAGTCCGAAACATAAGAGCCTAAGACAATGCAATCTAAAGGATCAGCAGAATGCAGAGATGGAGGTTGAGGTAACAAGTGCATATGACAACCCATGGGCTTCCTAACCAAATCTTCACAGAAATTAAGAGTAGTGGGGGTGGAAGCATGTACCAACTAAATAAACATGTGTGCACACTCTCCCACATCACTCTACAGGGTTGGAGCAGTTTGATAAGGGGAAGGTGGATAATCACTTGTGATAGTGATGGTGTCTGCTTGTGATTGCGTAGCCCCATCACCGAAGTATGCTGAGAGGGGTTGAACTTTTTCTTCACTTTGGTACAGATTGATTTGTGACAACAATATTCAAATCTATCAATAAGATATTGGAATTTCATCTGACCTTTCAGAGCTTCAAACATGAGTATATGGATGTGCTTCCAAAAATCCATAGGTGATTCATGCGAGGCCTTCCATTGTTTTAACATTTTTTTGTTAAGAGGTTCAGGATCAAAATGATGGAAAACAAATTTGATTAGATCACTGAACTGCTTAAATGAGTGCATGCAATTGTGAGGTAGGTTGTGGCACCATCATTCCAGGGATTCACAAAGTGTGTATGCAAGCAGCATGTTGACCTCTACTTCATCAAAATCTTCCTCATTCCCCAAGAATGTAAGGAAGTCATTTAAGTGCTTAGGACAGGCCACTTCGCCTTCACCATCATACGTGATTTCAAACAAGTGATCAAAAAAGTCCTTCATGACTTTAAAGGGATGTGCATTGGACAAACATCATGGAGGGTTAACTACATCAATATCCATGATAGATGTGAAAAGATTTAAAACAGGATGTGAGTACTCAACTTATCCTCTGGCACTCCTAGCGCCAGAAATGTTGACAATGCTGGACCTGCCAACACGTAAGGAGATCTCCTCGGTAAGAAGTTCCAACTAGACCTTAGACTGTTTGGAGTAGGAGTCCCAGTAGTGGGTAGTATGGTATCTCCTTGACTGTGGTTGCGCACAGAGGTAAGTAATATGTCCTTGTTGGAAGCAAGGGTGCGACCTTGTAGCAAGTCAAGGAAGGTGCATGAAAGGCTCTAACGCATGGAAGGGGGAATGAGTGGGCCCCTTAGAATCTTGTGATAGCACGTAGCTTGAAAGGGAACACACAAGTAGAAAGACATCATGGGATGGAAAGAAGGATAGCCAACGATCCAAAGTGATGGGTTATACCAACAACATGCTTCGATAAGATTCATACAAACACATACAGAATAGTCCATACATACATGCATAAATTACAGCTACATACATCATTAGAGTAACCAAGATAGCCAAACTACAATAACAACATATGCATGAAACATGTTGGATCTGTTATATTCAAAGAGTGAAAGAGCCAATCATACATACAACCATGACAACCGCTAGCCTCGATAGAGGAACATTACAGTCATTGTTGCCTGCTCCTATGTACTAGTTCTGCACTGTGGAGAATACAAGGCTCATTACAACACACTCCAAGCTTTCTCTAAGCTATACCTATAGGAAGCTTGGCTCCCAAAATCCTGTACAATGAGTTATAAGGTTCTATTTATAGCAAAGGGTGGGGTGACCCTTAAAATTCCCCTTTGTTTCTCTTCAACTACCCTCATGACCCTTCAAATTACACATGACTGTTACATTCTACTATTGACACTTGGTCTTTCACTTTACAACATGTTTACAATATAATCTACACATGTACCCATGTGAGACAAAATGGGCTTGAGTAAGCCACGCAAGGCATCAATAATACTCAGACAGACGTGGGAAGACTAAATCTTCGACATTCTTCTCAATGATCGACGGTGGCAAACTGATGCCAATCTTGGTAGTCTATTATTGTGTCCACATACACTATGGTGACATCCTTTTGAAAGCGAACTCTTGCTTTTGTTGCATCCAGGTACACTGTTTTGGCACCTCTGCCCAACTCATCAAATAGCATGCGCATCATGGTCTTGAGTGTAGTTGGATCACCAACATGTTGATGCATAGTTTCTACACTCATCTGCAAGTCTGTGTTGATGGCTATGCACATCAACTAATCAAAGTACTTGTACATCTCTAGTCGGACTTGGTTCTTTGTCTTTGCCTTGGTGAGTGTGCCAATGGATGGGATTGCATGCGTGCACAAAATTCCATCCACACTCTTGAACACTCATGCATGTTAGGCCTATAATATGGTGATGAGTTGTGGGTGTTCCTCATAGTTCTAGATCTGACTCTGGATATGTGCCTTCAACTCCACTACCTTTGGTTTCATTGTCTTTGGCAAGTGCAATGGAGCTCCCTTGTACCTCATTGTCCATATTTGCATGTGATTGACAACAATGTGTAAGTCTGACAAGATGCTTGCTCTCCTAGCACGACGCTGCTTCCAACCGTTGAGATGGACAATTGACTTATGTATGGTGATGAACCTAAAGTACAACTTCCACGTGACTGTCTCGAGAGATAATACTTTATCAAGTATCTATTTCCCCAACTCTGCTCTGGAAAATGCTGTAACTTGCTCTTCTCTATGCTTGGCTGCTTGTAACTCCTTAGCCATGTGCTCATTCTTAGCTATCAAGAATCTAACACTCGAGCTGGTGGCTTTGGCATATGCCTTGGTAGCATCAGCCAAAGTGGCTGGATGCTTGCGCACATCAGACATGATCACTCCTTCTTCAAACTGCACAGGAGATACATGGACATCTGGAGTGGGAACTCTACGTGATTGCACAACTTTGTGCTGTGAATCATCGAAAGATATGTTGTGCACATCCACTTACAAATTATCCTAAAGGATTTTAGTGTCTCCTTGATCGCTTGGGACATGCTATACTCCCGGATTTGGTGAAGCCAGTGGGGTGACCTCTTAGTTTTGAGGAATGAGGTCAATATCCTAATCTAACTTTGGCTGAACAACATTCGTGTCCATCTGTTCAATCTCCTGAGGAAAGTCCTGCTCCTATGACTGCTCACCCAATCTGCTATGTGCCAACTTCTCGGATGAATTAATAACTGTATGTCCGTAGTTTCATCGATGTGGGCATGTTGCACCTCCTGTTGTTCATGTTCCTGCTGCACTGCCTTCTCTCTTTTGTGCGGCTCTTGTTCTTCCCTTAACTGTTGCTTCAACTCTTGCAAATCATTTTCTTCTTCCTCCAACTTATTCTTCTCCCTCTGTCTTTCCACGATCCTCCTGTCACGTTGTCGCCTCTTTACCTCAATATCCAAATATACTCTTAACACAAGTGAATATGCTTTGAACTTGTATCTTTTTTCCCCCTCCGCGCTATCGGCAACCTCCCTTTGTCAAGCGCAGGTCTGCTACCCTCTTTTTCTGTTGATGATGCTGCTCTCTGAGATTTTGTTACCTTTTGCACTGCTAAAGACTCTACAACTATGTTGACTAGTTCATTGAGCCTTAAGAAGTTATAGCAGTATCTCCATGGGTCTTCCTTAGGCCAATGACATGCCCCGTGGATCCAAGGATGATACACTTTCTCACAGTGGTCCTTCACTAAGAAATGCGAGTCATATGGATTGAAACTTCTAGTGCCAAAGGTGAACCTCTTGAATTCCTCTGTCTCAGCATCAACATGCTTGAGATTATGAATCTCATACAACCCAATCCGTAAAGGAAGAGCAAGCCAAGGTGCCTTCTTCTTCCTATGCAGTCTCGCTAACAACCCTGTCGAGATGTGATATGCGACTTCTTGCATGACCAACTTATCCATGGAAAAATTTGGCAAAACATGCAGAGCCTCATTCACATTGTACATCTGGATGAAGGTGCCAAGGGGTGAGGCATACCAATCTGCTATGTCAACCAATTCCTCCATCGATGCCTGCAACATGCAAGGTGGATCCTGCTCAAAGATCATCCTATACAATGAGGTGATGAAGTGGTCTCATAGTTGTATTATAAATCCACGGAAGCTGCATTTGGAGAACAACTTGCAATAGGTGTTCACAAAGGATTATTAAGGTGTCCATGCCCAACCCAAGCCTAGGAACTGCTGACAGGCACAGATTGCATCAAGTATGTAAGTAGACATGAAACATTTTTCTTGTTGACCCTTGGGTGGATGTCGGGCTTCTGTTAATTATCCCTTCAATTGGAGAGCTAACATGTCAGACCAATTGAAAACTCTTCCTTCATTTTCTAGCTGATCTAACACAATCACCCAAATATGCGGGAATGTTTCTTAACTCTCTTGGCCATATAAGCGACATGCGAAGATGACCAAGAGTTGATAAGCCTTCTATAATATCCTTGTCTTGTACACTTTGTTGGGTGTTGTCCTAAACTTAGATGGCTCTTTCACCTAGCTCTTCAAGATGTCTCTTGAGTTTGCACTATTGTTGGGCCTGGTGAAGGGTGCATTCATTGTGACCACCAACTGCGGTAAGTGATACATCACTTGAAAGTCCTATGCCCTGAAGGTAGCAAGTTATGTTCCACTAACACTGCTCAACACCATTGTCTCTAGATTAGTATGTGAGACAATCTAGTGGATCATGTTCATACATGGAAATGTGGGATACCTGCATGCAATCTGGTACAAGCCAGACTTGTGTATGTTGACATAGAATCTACGGTCCTCTAGCTTCTCCTCGAAGGTGTTTGAAAATAAGTCATTGATGTCCTTCTGTTTCATCTTGATTTCATTGTCTATGAACAACTTAGTGTCTTCATAGATGGACAAGCTCATAGACACTTGCTTGACCACATCTCCAGTTGTGCTCTCAACAGTGTCCTTTGACCCTTCTCTCTTGGAAGCCATTGTACCTGTATTGTAGAGATACTGTTGAACACTTGTGATACCTAGAGACATAGCAACACTCATGGCAAGCAAACCATCAGTTGAAAACCAAAAGCAACTTGAGGACTGACATGCACAAAACCTAGCTGACTGACTGGAAGACTTGTGCAATTTTCACTAGGATCCCAGGATACTGACTGCCAGAAATACATAGAAAAAAGTTTGGATTGTTAGTTGGCTAACTGACTGCTAAAACTATGCAAAGCAAAGTCTAGCTTGGGCTGCTGAGGACTGAAATTGCACAATGCGTAGTTTTAGTCAAGATGAATGTAACCTGGTAAAACTACATTGTGCAATTCCGGGGGCCAATGGTGCACTACCTCTCAGAATTTTGTAGAGAAAGCCTTGGAGTGCAGTGTGAGGAAATATCTACATAATTCCTGGGAGGAAAGTGGAGCCTTCACTCTTAGAAATGTGCAGTGCAAGCCGAGCAAGGCAAGGTTCGGGCCAAGGCAACCCAAACCCACCGACAGGCAACTGAAAACATGTAAAGACTGAATGTATGTGTGAAGTTGGGTGCAGACATGAGTGAATTAAAATGCATGCAATCATTGAGTGTAGGATTTAATAAACGGGAAAACATGTAAGTGTGTGAAGCGAGTCACCGCAATGATGACTGTCAGTGCATAAACAGTGTCATGCATGCGACAACAGTAGGATGCAATGGAAAAATCAAAACAATGCTTCTACAAGCTAACATGCATTAAAATGAGAGAAAGCATTCAACAAAGCCAAGAAAACATCACTCACACAAACTAAAATAGAAAAAGTGATAGAAAAGCAGAAAAAGACATGAAAAGCAGACTTACCCAGAAAAAGTTGAGCTGAGTGTGCTGAATGCTCCTAGATGTGATGGGGGATGCCAGAGCTCCAAGATCAAAGTGGAGAATGGGTTCTGAAGCGTCGAATAAATAGTTTTGATAGGATCGAGGTTTATGACACACATGCCACAAATCTAGGAAAAAGCGACACTTGGTGGGAGGTTTCTAAAACGACTTTTGCATGGATGCTTTTTTCTTTTTTTCTTTATGATTTTTTGTGAAAAAGGAGCCCATGCATGAAAATAAATATTGCTCAGTCCCGGAGGGAACTGGTCAACTTGGGAGCACATGCAACAAACTACAAGCCCTGGAGTGACTTCTACGCAGTTTCTAGGCTGAGTGGCTCTAGCTGGCCCTCAGGCTCTGCGCAATTTCTAGACTGAAGCCAAGGCTGTCAACCAGATCTGCGCAAATTTTTAGAGCAAGCCCAGTGATGGGTTGCTCTACGCAATTTTTAGAGGGAAGGTTGTCTGCTTGCTCTACGCATTTTTGGAGAGAAGCAGGCTACCTTGATGTTCTATGCAATTCTAGAGAGCAAGGTTGGTTTCCCTCCAGTTCTGTGCAATTCTGCAAGTGACCAAAATAGCCAAATAATGACCAAGTCATGGGATGTTAGCTTCTAGGTGGAAGGAAAACAAGCTAGAAAACACAAGCTTATAAGCCACATAATCTCAACTGAAGCATAAGTACATGTCAATGCAAGACATGCTGCTAAGGATGGTTGTGTTATACAGAATTTATACCTAAGGATAAGTACACCTTCCCTGAGTGGGTAGTTACAATTAGAACAATAGAAGTAAATATGTTTAACCTTTTCCTACAATAGACAGATAAGATAAAGGAACCTACTTGTGATCCTTTGCTTCCTTTGATCTCCTTTGAATTGCTCCCGTTGCTCCCGCTCAAATTGAATTTGCTCAATTGGTACCTGTCAACATAAACAAAAGATGACAACAATCAAAGCATATGATCTATCTACTGTAAACAAATGGAATAAACAATATTTTAACATACATTCATCATAGGTATAGACAAAATTATTTGAAAAGGAACAAACAACTTTATTGATTTATAGAAGGAGAAGTTACACCCAATGTGGTTCGATCCCGTGTCACTGATCTAGCTTAGTCCAAACCCTCATCACACCAATATCACATCAATCCAGCAACATAACATTACTTGAAAATGGTTTCAAGTCTCAAACCAACAATATTTCTCTATAATATCCAAATTCTAGCCTCCAGATCACTATGATGAGTGGTCAATTTATAGGGAAATGCAAGTGGTTTTGTCATAATAGGGCATTGGATGGTTTTATGTAATTAGATAGTTAGTTTCCATGGAGAAAGGTATGAGAGGATAGAGGGTTAAATGATCCATAGCCTATCCAAAATTGAGCTCATAGGATGAGATAAGAGTTGGGCATCCTTCTAGAATGCTCTAGAATCAAGGAATATTCCCAAAATCCTATGTCAATTTCACTCATCCTCACCCAACGTAGGCTAAAGTGGGCCTAAGTGCTATGCAATGCAGGTCTGAATGGGCCTACCTACTATGCAGAGTAGTTTCCCCTGACCAAGGCTGCGTTGGTGTCCCAAAGAGGCATTTCAGCAGGGTTTCAAACTAGGAAACTTTCATGGATGAAAACATTCAATATGATGACTTGTCTAGGGTATGTAGCAACTAAAATTAGGGTTTGATGAGCCCTATTTGTATTGATCTGATTGTCGGGAGTGATGTGCCCAAATAGACCTGTAACAGCTGACCCCTAAAGCATGAAGTCGAAAATGATAATGTTGAGTGATATGCTTTATGATGTGATGAGGAGGATCTGAAGCAGATGGTGACCTGCATCAATTACAATACATAATATCATGATATCTTTGATTTTTTCATGAATTGCTGAGGGAAGGCATACCCATACTCAACATATAAACTTTTCATTACATGTACATAAATCAGATAGTTGTCTACAGATATAGACCCATGATAGGATGACCATCTGTGTAAATCCATCATACAGATGATTTAGTACTCTCCTGAAATCGCAGCCCGGATGGATGAAACTAGATCCAAGGTTTTCTATCTCGTCCAATCATTTGCTCAAGTACGAGTCTAACCATTTGAAAATGTGATCTGAAGTTGAACATGGGAAGACACTGTCTGATTACCAACCAATGATGTAAGTTGTTAATAGACGCGAGAGAAATCACCGATAATGATAATGATTCTCAAGGTACTACAGTACATTTTGCATGGTTTGAATAGATTTTTTGATGTCAAATACCATGCAAAGTCTTTCGGTTGAAGGCCTGTGATGTCAACCTATCGCTAGAAGCAAGAAACTTGCCATTGATGTATGCAAGCCTCAAGGTACTGGAAGGGTGTTTGTAAGTCAAGTTCCTGGATAATGTGCTGATATCAACAAGAAGTGACTCTGTTGGGTCCCTATAATACTAGTGATTACCCCATTACTATTGTAGTTATACCCCTTATTTATATTTTTGTTCCCCTATTACCCCCATATTGTTATTTATGTGCCCCATAGAATCCCTCTATTGTTATTTTTGTGGCTTTATATTATTATTGTTAGGTAGGCTGGATTATATTGTGACTCCTTAGACTCCTATATATAGAAAGGAGGTTTTGTCATTTGTATCATCCAAGAATTGTTCATTTATGTAATGTAAAGGAGGTTGCCCCCTCAAAGAGGCTGAATTCTAAGGCGTTGATCTATCTTTTCTATCTTTTCTTGAGCTGGTTTCATAACATTTGGTATCAGAGCTTTGGATTCTAGGGTTTCGCTGCTCCAAACAGGTCATCGTGGAATTTTCGCTATAACTTTTTTTCTGTGACGTTTCAGAAGTCGCAAAAAAAACCCATTTGAGAAGAAATCGCGCTGAACCTTGGGTCCGAATTTCAGAGCTTTTCGTGCAATATTTGCGGAGATATGATCTGAGGAAGTTGGTCTTTTTGCAGACTCCTGAATTACATTCAAAACAGGTGACCTGGGGAAAATCGTCATAACTTTCTCTCTGGGGATCGGATTGAAATTTCGTAAGAAGGTACAGAAAGAGAACGGACTGTAGTTTCTTTTGTGTGTGTTTCAAATTCAAAGGTTGAAACAGTGACTCGTGGCATGTCGTACAAGTTCGTTCTACGGAACCAGTCTAAAAGCAAGTCACTGTGGGAGATTTCACATAACTCTTCCTTGGAGAATCCAATTTGGCTCAGACTTGTGGCATTGGAAAGAGGACATAGAAGGCTACTACAGGTAGTAATTTCAGAACTGGATGATCTGAAATTACAGAGATACATCAGATTCAATATCAGGCTTCTATAAAGTGAAAAAAGGTGTGTAGTTTTTTTTTTAATTTTTGTGTAAGCTTGGTTTAACGGAATTCAAAGGGCATAGTAAGCATTATTATCGGTAACTGATGCCCCGAGGAAAGAAAATGCAAACACCTAGTAAGGAACCTGAAAGCTCTAGCATGACTCATGAAGAAGAGGAAGAAATGCTACATGATATATCAAAATTACAAGAACAAGTGCAACAAATGTCACGCTCACAAAAGCTAACAGAAGCTAAGATAAGTGGCGTGGAATCTAAGATAAATGGCGTGGAATCTAAGATAAAGGGCATGGAAGCTAAGATGGATGATTTGAAGATAGATTTGAAGAGAGACATGGCAGATTTGAAGATAGATTTGAAGACAGACATGGAAGAATTGAAGAAGTTGCTACAAGAAAGGGTCACTAATGGTGAAAAGGTAGTAAAGGAAACTCATGATGAGAACAAAAGAAATGTTAATCATGATTCCATAGACGCTAATGTTGGATCGAAGAATCACCATATTCCAAAAATCGATATGAGGAAGTTTGATGGCAAGGATCCCGCCACATGGATATTACAGATGGAGCAATTCTTCGATCTCAATAATGTGCAAAACGCACAAAAGGTACGTATGGCAACTGTATATTTGGAACCAAATCAGTTTGTATGGTATCAATGGCTTTGCTCTCGTAAACAATTTATCACTTGGGCAATTTTTACGGAAGAATTGATAGCACATTATGAAGATACAAAAAGCAACACTTTTTTTAGCCAATTGATAAGTCTCAAACAAAAGGGTTCAGTAATGGAGCACATTGAGGAGTTCCAAAAATTGAACATAAGGGTAAAAGATATTCCAGAGGAGCATAGGATTGATGTGTTCATAGGGTCTTTAAAGGATAATATCCAACATGATGTTCGCCTTTGGGAACCTGATTCATTAGAGAAGGCATTCAGGTTAGCAAGAAAAATGGAAAGCAAAATTATGGCAACCAGGAAGCATACCACTCACAACTATAAAGACGGAAGTGTTGTTTTCCCCTAGTCTTCCACAACCTATAAGGTTGACACCACAACAATTGGAAGAAAAAAGAGCAAAAGGGCTTTGTTACAGTTGTGATAGCAAATACACTAAAGGTCATAAGTGTGCTGAGAAGAAATTATTCTACATAGATTGTGAAGAGGAAGAAGAAAAGGAGCAAGAAAGGTCAAAAGAAGAGGATATACTCCAGGAACAAAGCCTAGATGAAGAACAAATAAATCCGACCATATCTTGTAATGCATTGGCGGGAATTACCACTCCTCAAACCATCAAGATAGAAGGACAAATCAAGAAGAAAAAGGTAATAGTGTTGATTGATTCAGGAAGCACCCACAATTTTATTCATTGTAGGTAGCAAAAGAATTGAATTGCTTCCTATATCCAGCACCAGAGTGTCAAGTGATGATTGCAAATGGAGGAACAATAAATTGCTCTGGAAAGTGCCATAATATCAAGCTATCCATGGGAGAATATGTATTGACTAGCCCAATGCTTTCCATTCCAATGGGAGGTGCTGATGTTGTACTAGGAGTCCAATGGCTACAATCCTTGGGTACAATAGCTTTTAATTTTCAAGAACTTTTCATCAAATTTTCTACGGAAGGAAAGGAAGTTGAATTAAGGGGTATTGCAGGGAAACCAGGAAAGATAATCAGCTCTAATGGCATGACAAAGCTTCTAAAAAAGGAGCAAAGAGGTGTAATTGCACAATTATGTTCGCTAGATGTTTCCACATTGGAATCATCTATTTCTCCAGATCTCCAAAAAGTCCTGGACAATCATTCCAAGGTATTTGAGACTCCCAAAGGTCTCCCACCTATGCGTGATCATGATCATGCTATTCATCTGATTCCAGGAAGTGTTCCTCCAAACATCAGGCCGTACAGATATCCCTATGTCCAAAAAAGTGAAATTGAACGTATGGTTGCAGAAATGCTAGAGGCTGGTATAATTCAACCGAGTCAAAGTTCTTTCTCAGCTCCAGTAGTATTGGTGCACAAGAAGGATGGATCATGGCGCATGTGTCCAGATTATAGGGAGCTCAACAAGCTCACTATTAAAGATAAGTTCCCCATTCCTGTTATTGATGAATTACTGGATGAATTGCATGGATCAATTTACTTCACCAAGTTGGATCTTCGTTCGGGATATCATCAAATCAGAATGAAGATTGAAGACATTCCGAAAACGGCATTTAGAACTCATGAGGGTCATTATGAATTTTTGGTCATGCCTTTTGGCCTTACCAATGCACCTTCAACATTTCAAGGTTTGATGAATTCAATTTTCAAACCATTCCTTAGAAAATTTGTGTTAGTATTTTTTGATGATATACTAATCTACAGCAAGTCTTGGAAGGATCATGTTGAACATGTTGACAGGGTGCTACAACTATTGGAGGAGAAACAATTATATGCAAAAAGATCCAAATGTTTCTTTGGAGTCCAGGAGGTGGAATATTTGGGTCATATTGTATCTCATGAAGGAGTTAAGGTAGACCCTAGCAAAATTAAAGCCATTAAGGAATGGAAAATCCCCACATCCATAAAGCATCTGCGAGGATTTCTTGGGTTGACAGGGTATTATCGCAAGTTTGTTAAGAATTATGGGAGAATAGCAGCACCTCTAACAACATTATTGAAGAAAGATTCATTTTCATGGACTCCGGAAGCAACAAAGGCCTTTGAACATCTTAAAGAGGCAATGTGCCAAGCACCGGTCTTAGCTACACCGGACTTCACAAAAACCTTTATTGTGGAATGTGATGCTTCAGGAAATGGAATTGGTGTTGTTCTAATGCAAGATGAAAGACCCATTGCTTTTGAAAGTCGTCCAATCAAGGGAAAGTTTTTAAGCAAAGCTATTTATGAGAAGGAAATGTTGGCAATACTCCATGCACTTAAGAAATGGCGACCCTACCTAATGGGAAGACACTTCAAGGTAAAAACGGATCATGATAGCCTTAAATACTTTTTAGAACAAAGATTATCCTCTGAAGAGCAACAAAAGTGGGTCACAAAGATGTTGGGTTATGACTTTGAAATCATCTACAAAAAAGGGAAGCAAAATGTGGTGGCAGATGCACTCTCAAGAAAGGATGAGGATGTGGAAGCATTGTTGTGTGCCATTTCTATTATCCAACCAGATTGGATAAACGAAGCAAGGGAGGAATGGAAGAATGACGAAGAAGTGTGGGCACTTATTCGAAAGCTACAACAAGATTCCAGTACTTCTGATACATTTAGCTGGCAAAATGATTCGTTATGGTACAAAGATCGCTTATACCTCTGTAAGAATTCCCAGCTAAAACAAAAGATTCTTATGGAATTGCACACTTCTCCCTTAGGAGGGCACTCAGGATTTTTAAAAACTTACCACAGGGTTAAGAAGGAATTTTTTTGGGATGGCCTTAAATCAGATATTCAAAAGTTTGTGGCGGAATGTTTGGTTTGCCAGCAAAATAAAGTTGAAACAATTAAGACACCGGGTCTATTACAACCTTTATCCATTCCAAGCCAACGTTGGGAGGAGGTTTCAATGGATTTTATCACAGGTTTACCCAAGTCTGAGGGAAAGAGTGTCATCATGGTGGTAGTTGACAGACTTACCAAGTATGCACACTTTTGTGCATTATCACATCCATTTAAAGCCAGTACAGTTTCTACTGCATTTATGGAAACAGTTCAAAAGCTACATGGAAACCCAAAGATTATTGTAAGTGACAGAGATCCCATTTTCACTGGAAATTTTTGGACAGAATTATTTTCTTGTCTTGGTACTCAGTTAGCTCATAGCTCATCTTATCATCCTCAATCTGATGGGAAAACTGAGATAGTAAACAAATGTTTGGAAGGATATCTTCGTTGCTTTGTATCTGATAAACAGACACAATGGGTCAAATGGTTGCCTCTGGCTGAATGGTGGTATAACACTTCCTTCCATACAGCAACAAAAATGACCCCATTTATGGCACTTTATGGGTATCAACCACCATCCATCACATCATATTTAAGAGAAAATTCTAAGGTTCAGGCAGTGGAACATCACATCGAACATCAACAACAAGTCCTCCAACTCTTAAAGGATAACCTCGTGTTGGCACAAAATAGAATGAAACAACAGGCAGATCAACATCGCAGTGAAAGAAGTTTTGATGTAGGTGATTGGGTATTCCTACGGCTACAACCATATAAGCAAATGTCCCTAAAGCAAGCTAAGAAGGATAATAAATTATCACCAAAGTATTATGGTCCGTACAAGGTGTTGCAAAAGATTGGTACTATGGCATACAAATTGGAGCTTCCTGCAGCTTCTCGATTGCACCCAGTTTTCCATGTTTCATGTTTAAAGAAGGTTATAGGTGACAAGCTCCCAATTCAAACAATATTGCCAGAACTTGACGAGGAAGGAAAAATTATATTGGAACCGGAAGCAGTCACAGAAACAAGAACTCGACAGCTACGAAATCGATCAATTTCAGAGTATCTTATCAAGTGGAAGAACTTATCCGCTGAAGATTCCACATGGGAGGATGAGAATTTTATGCAGAAGTATCCAGAACTACTCAAGCGTTGAGGACAACACTTTTTTGAAGGAGAGGGGCATGTTGGGTCCCTATAATACTAGTGATTACCCCATTACTATTGTAGTTATACCCCTTATTTATATTGTTGTGCCCCTATTACCCCATATTGTTATTTCTGTGCCCCATAGAATCCCTCTATTGTTATTTTTGTGGCTTTATATTATTATTGTTAGGTCGGCTGGATTATATTGTGACTCCTTAGACTCCTATATATAGAAAGGAGGTTTTTTCATTTGTATCATCCAAGAATTGTTCATTTATGTAATGTAAAGGAGGTTGCCCCCTCGAAGAGGCTGAATTCTAAGGCATTGATCTATCTTTTCTATCTTTTCTTGAGCTGGTTTCATAACAGACTCATCGTAGGAGGGCCTTGATGTATCCCCCATCAACAACACAAAATGAGTGTAATGATTTTGAAGACAGAATGTGACTAACGACACAATGTTCAGGAATGGTGGTCATGAAAATGAAGGTTTATGAGTATTTCAAAGGATGAAGTTTACTAAGTGAGTTCTCTTGAACATGTCGGTGACCCTAAATGAATTGGCAGCATTGACCCAAAACGAATGTGATGGATGGTGTGATAGACCATAGGTATGATAACCATCAAGAAGATAACCCAACCCAAATAGCCACAGAGATGAAGTGAAAGTGTCATGTTCAAGAGCGACTTGCTACCATAAAGTGACTTATCCCTTTTCCCATTTTCCCAAGTCATTGTTGACCAGTACCTCTTTATTTTTTTAAACAAGCTTGAGGAGGATAACATATGATTGTAGTATAATTCCACCCTTCACGTGAATCCATTGTTATGTGATGTTTTAATGATTCTAGTGAAGTTGAAACTTGGTCTTGTCATGATGGACAAGTTTGTTACTATTTGATGTTTTAACAAGTTTAACGACAATGAGAACTCGGTCCTTTTCATGTTTAGAGAGTTTGAAAAGGGACTTGAAAAGGGACAAAAAGAAAACTCCACAAGTTATTTTCTGTAAATTTGTCTCTCAAGTAAGAAAAAATGTAAAATAATACAAGAGAGAACCTATTGAACATGTTCGATCAACGTATTCCTTTTTCTTAAGTAATCTATCTCAGTGCAGAAAAAAGGTTAAACTTATACTGAGTAGATGTCGTTTCCAATCCATTTACGAGCTGAAAAGGACAAGCGCTCAACAATATTTTCATATTTCGAGAGTTTGAAAAGAGCTTACAGAGGACTCTAGGAGGTTTCCTTTTTTGATGTTTAACAGAGCTCGAAAAAGAGATAAAAGTATGCTCTATGGTCAAAATTACATTTTATGATCATGCACGTCAAATTCACTATGTCAGCTGTAAACTTGCTCAAAGAACCACCAAATGGATTAAACATACCTGTTTCATTGGTAAAAATAGATAAAAACTATAGTTTATTCATTTACTGAATATGAAATAATCATAAAACAAGAATTTACCAAGTCATTTTACAATTTGACATTTACCATTCAGTTTTGTGCTCTGAACTAGTTTTTACCTCAAATTTTAGCAGTTGATTGTGGGAGCTTTTGTGGATCATTCTTTGTGCCGTCAAGACCAGGTAGGAGATATACCTCTTCTCTTTCATTTAAGGTCATTCTTTTTCAATTTCAGCCAAAATGTTTAGGGTTTTAGGGTCCCTAGGGTAAATATACCAGGCCCTGGGATCGGCGCACCCCAATGCTTCGAAAATTGCACTACAGTGCAGTCAAGTAGAAGGGGAACTGCTCTACAGCGCACTATCTCAAGACCAGGAGTGCGCTAGGTGAAGTTTAGAAATTGTTTTCATCATTTCTACCCAAAATATCTTTAGTTTTTTTCATGAAATGGATCCTAACTAAGCATATGGTGTGATTTCAGACTTTGATCGGATCAGAATGGCTATCACTTGGTGTGAAAGAGAACATGAGGAACAAGATATGGTTTCCCTAAATGATCCTAGTACTATTGAGGCCCTTAGAGATTTTTGGTTACTCCAATATTTTAGGTTATCCAGGATGAGGCAATAGTTAGAACTATTGCAATTCTTGGTTCATTCATGGGATCCAGCGGAACAGGTTTTTCACATACGGGACAAAGTGCTCCCTATAATGATATTTACTTCCTCACAGGATTTTCGAGACGTGGTACCCCTATTTCTCTTTTAGGTTCTTCTTGTGGGGGTGAATCAGTGAGGGACTACATTCTACAATTATGTCGGCCAAGTACACAGTCTAGCAAAGATGGAAAGATAAACATCAAGGATGTTTATGATATTCCCTTGCGAACATTCCTCTTTACTATCGCAAAGTTGTCAGGTAGCGCAATAATTCATGTTGCGAATAGATCATACATGCAGTATGTGCTCGAGTGTCTCGAGCCAACTATGTTCAACTGGTGTGAGGCAATATTCTCTTTGATGAAAGAGAATTTGACTAATGTATAGAGTGGTAAGATGAAAAATTTCAGCTATGGATCAATCTTAATCACTTTTACTTTGGAGAGAATTCCATTAATTCAACCTCAGCATGTGACGCTGAGTTTATCTGGTCCTAGATATCTATGAATGTAGAGATGGGTAGAGTTGATGGCTAGACATGATGGTCAGTCATCAATCTCATTTTCTACCGCATTCCTCAATTGGCTCCGTTGACAACATATTGTCATCGAGGACGATCCATATGTAAGGATGGATTTTCGTGGAGATCCAGAATTGAGATTACTAGTGGGTTCTCAATGGGGTGCTATAGGTAAATTTTTTTGACCATGTATTTTTTATTTTTTTGAGTTTTTACATGTTTTTTGATGTTTCCAAGACTAAACTAAAAATGTTATCATGTATACATATATTGGCATTGTTCGACCAATGGGTCATCAACAGGAGGCAGGTGAACCAGTGAGGAGAAGTGTCGAAAGAGCAGTTCTCCAAGATTTGGATCTGATCGAGACACTGGCGAAGTTGCAGGATCATATAGAGGGGTTAAATCTCAATATACCTGATGTTCGGATCGGGGAGTTACCGATGAGACTATAACGCCATACTATTGGTGTACCTATCCATTGGATGAGGCTATTGCGCATGATAGCTCAGGCAGTGACCTGTTATCACGAGCATCATTAGATCTACCTAAGATCATTTACTGTATGCATTTTGAGGTTTTGAGGTCAGATGACCAACATTTCTGGGACACAATTTTTTGTAAAAACTTTGAACATCTATATATTTTACTTTTAGTTTTTTTGTATGGTTATGTGTAATCCTATTCAAATGTTGATGTGAATTGAAAATGTACTCTTTACATATGTTGTAAATGTCTGTTTAACACATAATTCACTAAAAAATAAGTCAATGTGTTGAAATGTGTTGATAATGAATGTAATCAAAATGTCTTTCCAAGAGATGAAGTCTAAGGAAAATACGATAAATAGTTGGATTTCGGACGGTATAAACATTCGTAATTTGTGGTACAACAAGTTGTGAGTCTAGCCTAATGATGATTCGGCGAATTCCAAGCGAAATGGCATTAGAGAGGAGTTTGATCAATGTGCTATACTCAGCGATATTGTTTGTAGAACGACTGATTCAAATCCCTTGAAAACTCACTATCTCACCACTTGGAGCGAATATGGCCCATGCTGCAAAATATAGGTTTTGTGTACTATGGCTAGCACCATCACCATAACCAACAAATGGTTCCAAAGATTCCAACATCTGCAACAAATGCAAAGCGTATTAATAACCACATAAAAACTCTAAAAGTCACACTGTGACACACACACACAATAAAAGCATATATACAGTGTTTTTACTATGCATAATCAAGCAAAGTAACGTTTAAGATACAACATGTTTCGGGGTTGTGACAATGGAATTCCATCATAATCAACCAACTCATGAGCGCCTTTTTCCAAAACACGGTTGACAATGTAGGGGCCCATCCATAGTAGTTAAAATTTTCCTGCTCCTAATTTATCGGCTTCCTGATCATAAAGAAAGACCAGGTCTCCTTTTGAGAATATGCGAGGCTTGAAATTGTAGTCAGATTGCACCTTAATTCATTTCTTATGTGCTTCATTGGCCAATGCAGCTTCAAGACGTGTTTCATCTAGATGGATGAGTTCTAAGAAACGTGTTTCCTCATCAAAAGTGTCAGGTAACTGTAAGTCAATTGCGAGTTTTAGTGATGAAATTTCACATTTTATTCGCAAGATTGCCTCCAGACCATACACCAATTAGAAAGGTGTGAATCCAATTGTGTTTCTTATCGAGGTTCGATAAGCCCACAAAGCTTAGTACAGGATCAAATGCCAATTTTGTTTGTGAACTCCTATCATTCGTTGAAGCATTTGCTTAAGGATTTTATTGATGGCTTAAACTTGTCCATTAGCCTGTGGATAATAGGGAGTAGAACTGTCATGCGAAAATCCTAACTTGGCAGTTAATTCAGTCATCATGTGATTGAGAAAATGTGAACCATGATCTGTAACTATGGCTTGTGGTACACCAATCTGTGCAACGACATTGTTGAAGAAAAAAAGTGCAGTTGTCTCACCACTATTGTTTAATGTAGGCATCACCTCGGCCCATTTCGTAAAATAGTCAATGACGACAATAATATACCCATGACACCCCACCGAGTGAGGGTTACATGTCATGAAATCAATGCCCCATTTTGCAAATGTTCCAACAGTGACAACAAGGTGCAGTGGTGCAGATGGTAATCAAGTTTTACGATAAAAAATATGGCATGCATGACAACTTTTGACAGAAGTAATGCAATTGTTAAATATGGTAGGCAAGAAGTAACCAACACAGAGAATCTTCTGTGCAGTAGCATAACCAGATAAATATCCACCACAAGCACCAGAATGGAAATCATTTAGAACTTTCTCATCTTCCTCATCTGTGAGGAACCTCGTATCGATACCGCAACGGTAAAGGGTGTCGCAAATGATCAGGTAACCTTTGGCTTGATATCAAATACGTCCCTATTGTGAGCGAGAGGTATTGAGCCGGAAAGTTTGGGTTTGGAGATAGATTATTATATCTCCATACCACGGTTCAGATGATGAGATTAGAAACAGAGAATCATCTGGAATTGATGGTTCCATTTTTGAGTCGATGGCGGTAGAGGGAAGGTGGTAGAGGGAAAGTCACAAAGAAGCTCGACAAAAACTAGATATTTCTTTGACTTGGATTTGATGAATTCCAAATCAAATTCCTGCAAAATGGCAATCCATTTTGAATATTTTCCCCTAGTAATTGACGTGATAACATGTATGTCGTAGGGTTGCAATCTGAAATGACAGTGGTCTTCCAGAGCAAGATATAATGGCGAAATCTTTGTACAGCTTGAAGGGTAGACAAAGCTAGCTTTTCAATGTAAGAATATTTAACTTCTGTATCATTGATATTACGACTCAAATAATAGACCCGATGTTCAATCCCATCTTCTTCTTGGACTAAAACCATATCAATGGTTGAATTTGCAGTGTTGAGATACAGGAAATAGTCATTCTGATAATTAGGGGAATACATTAGTGATGCTCAGATCAGGGTAACTTTGGGAGCATCAAAGGAAGCTTGCGCAACCTGGTCCCAATGGAAGGGAATTCCCTTTTTCAAAAGATGAGTGAAACCTTTAGTCATTTCAGCATAGTTGGGAATGAATCTCCTTAGAAAGTTAGCCTTCCCTTGGAGTTTCTGTAACTCAAGTAAGTTGGAAGGTGGAGGTAGATCAAGAATTGCCTTAACCTAAAAGGGGAAAATTGAATTCCTTCTTTAGACATTATGAAACAAATAAAATGACTAGAACCAACACAGAACACATATTTATGTGGATTGAGTCAAATTTTGTAGTGACGACACCGCAAAAAGATGGCTCTCAAATGTTGTGGGTGATCAGCTTGTTTTCGTGAATGAGAAGGTAAATCATTTAGATAGGGTTGAACAATGTGTTTGATGTCATGGAAGGCATAATTCATTGCCATCTAAAAAGTTGCTCCAACGTTCTTCAAACCAAAAGGGAGTTTCCTATATGCGAATATGCCCAAGGGACAAATAAAGGTAGTTTTATATTGGTCTTCTGAGTAGATATTGATCTGATTATAGCCAAAAAAGCCATCCATAAATGAAAATATTTCACATCCATCACATTCATCAATTATCTGGTCGATAAAGGGAGTGGGATAGTTTTCTTTTGAACAAGCATGATTAACATCCCTATAATCAACACACACTTGTATTGTTCCTTGTTTCTTCATGATAGGAACAATATTGGAAACCCAATCGGTAAGAGGAACAGGGTATATGAAACCAACATGCAAAAGTTTTTCAATTTCTACTTTTATGGCAGCTGCCTTCTCTGGATGAACAGGTTGGAGGAATTGTCATACTAGCTTGACATCAGGATACATTCTAATGTCATGTTCAACTATACTAGAATCAATACCTAGAATTTTCTCATATGAACAAGCAAATATATCATGAAATTCATGAAAAAGAGCACAGTAAGTTTCAAGTTCTGATGGAGAACAATATTTTCCAACATGGATGTTTTCTACAATTCCAGGTTTGGTTGAAATATCGATAGAAATGGTTTCTTTGATATTTGATAAGTTTCGTTCGGAATCGATTGTGTCTATAAATACAGAATTCAAAAGGAAATCAACGATTGAAGGGTGATTTAGTTCATTTGGAATATCTTCTATGTGATTCGAAAGATGGGATCAATGATGATAATCTGCCCATGTTTCTTCTTCTATCATCATTGATTGGATGATTCCTTCATCAGTAGAAAATGTACATGAAAAAGGATAAGAGGAAGTACCATATTCTAATGAATGGTCAACCCATACAATTGGTGATGATGGATTTGGATTTTCTGCGCAAGCCAAAAAGATTGATTTTTATGCGAGCTCAGTTGGGCTTAGCAACATGGTTTCATTACGCATATCAACTTCAAAATTATTGGAAATCTTCCATGAGTCAGATGAAGTGGAAGATATCATGTTACAGGTCTCAACTTTTGCAACTTCCGCCATTTGTGATGGTGATGGTAGTGAAAAGGTGCCCATTAGGGAAGAATCTTTGAAGAGACCTACTCCAATGTTCTGAAGAGATAGCGGAGGTCTGTGAACTAATGAAACACTTCTAGTTGCCTGTGAACTAGAGGCAAAGAAGGCGAGTTGATCAATTACTGCGATTCCACCTTTATGAGGGAAAGCGATCATATGAAAGTATGTCGAAACCACAGCATCCATAGCGTAAACCCATGTTCTTTCTAGTAAAATATTGTATTCAAGGGGTCCGTCAACGACCTCAACTTCAACAATTATAGTTTTGCCCCCTAGTTCTATTTGCAGGTTACTTAAAATTCCACAAGGTGTGTAAGTGCGACTGTCAAAATCTTTTAACGTCGTAGGTGATCGTGACAAAGGTGGTGAGCCAAGTGTTTTCCAGCAATTCATTAACATGATACAAGTAGATGCACCCTCGTCAAAAATGGTTTGGTGAATGAGTTTATCCAAAGCATTTACTTGGATCAAGAATGCTAACTATACTAGTAATTTTGGCGTATAACCCGCATGGTTAAAAACCATGAGATTGGAATCCATTGGATCAATTCCACCAATTGCTGACAATAAAGCATGCTTTTGGGAGGAAAATTTTTGAAGTACCTCAAGCGTCGACATAGTAGAAGGTGATTGAGCCAAATCTTCTACTGTGTTATAATTTTGTTATGCTCGAGCTCGAGGGTTGAATGTAGATTTATGAACAACTCCCTTAGGCAATTTTATTGTTAACTATAGTGCAATGGGTGGTGGAATGGAATCAAATGAAGTCAAAGTCAAATTATTTGTTTGATATATAGCCTGGTTATTTGACGACGATGGTGGATTACCGTAATCTTTACTTCATGTGGTCACCAAAAAATCAGTCTTAGGCTTAGTGGTGGATAGAATAAGCACTTGTGAAGTGGAAGCATGATCTATAGCAACTAAATGAGTCTATGGGTTTGGAAAAGGGTCTTTCAACACAACGGATGTACTAGAAGTCTTAAGAAGTTTTGAGACTTCAGAGCAGTGAGGACAATCTCACTTAAAGTGCTCATCATTACAAATTAAACATGGGTAGTGAGGTTTCCTAGCTGGAGAAGAGGAATCAAATGATTTCTCTTTAGGGGGAGAATTTTGTTTCTTTTTGGTTTTCCCCTTTTTCTTGCTTCTAGGTTTCTTTTCATTTTTACCTTTTTTAGATGACACAACTGTCATGTGGAAAGAGTCAATTTTGCGGACAAAACCGACCTCCCTAGAAAACAAGGCTTTTCTAGTGACAAACAAAACAATCAAGCACTATCTTTCCCTAAATATGCATTTAAAATAAAAGCAACCAGGTGTTTAAGGCTTACCTTTAGTCCAACGTTGTTTGTAGTAGCCAAGCCTCTTCGATCCAGATGAGCTCCTTCTCCTCGAATCCTGCATACACTAACAAGCAAACGATTACATAGCACCTGAATAACTCATATAATAAAACATATTCATCATAAAGACCAAGGAGTTTATGAAACAAATTATATATAACAACTTGTTGAGAAAAATAAACTTAATTGTATTAATTGGAAACAAAAGAAACCTTACAACCAATGCCTTGGTGTTCTGCAGGTCCCTCCCAAGGTCCAGCAAGAGTTCTCCTCTACTTTGATCAGCTCACCCACTTCCAAATGAAGCTAAGAAAGGATTGAAATCTCTCCTCTCAAGCTCTATAAGGGAGTCCTAATTTCAGCAGCATCTATCCTTAGGAATGTTCAACTTTCAACCTCCTTTGCCTCTGGCCCAATGCCTATATTTATAATGCTTTGGAGGAAGTTAAACAGGTCCACCATCAATGGGATAAGCCCCTCTTTCAAAGGGATAGCTCCCTTCTTCATGGGATAAGTTCCTCTTTCATTGGGATGCATGAACCATCTAGAGGTGCTCAATCCACGTCAAACCATCTTCTAAAATGCTCTAGAATCGACCGCAAGTAAGTTTTTTGAAGTCAAACTTGCGCCTTTTGACTTTTACAGGGGTACGCACCCACCCCTTTACAGACAAAGCATACAAGTACGCAGGTATTATGTACTTGAGGTGTGTGCCCGCAGGTAAGAGTAAGAGAAAGTGCAGAACCAGAGTTATATTGATTTTTTAAAGGCTTTCTCCCTTTCTTGGAGTTTGACATGAGGAGCAGAGGTATAAGACTTGCCAAGGAGGATAGTATGGTTATTGATGGATCCATACTGACTGCAAATATTCATGGTGACAAATTTTAGTGTAACAGATTGCCCCTAAAGTGCGAGGTCTGTAGTAGATCAGGTTTTTATATCATCTAGGAAGGGTGAAGCACTTTATCATTTCGAGGATTATCTTGTGGAGAGCCCAGTCGGAACCTGCAAATATTCAACACAAAATACATATATGAGATCATATCATCGCTGAGGTAGGCATTCCCATACTCAGATCAAAAACTTAACTAACAAACTAACTACTGCTCTGATATAGGAATGATTTCGCAATACATCATAATCATAGACACATGTAGACACAGTATGGACGCAGCCATCTATTTATGATTAGTCTACTGTATAATGAATACAAAACTCCTTGCAGCCTGGATGGCGGAAACTAGATCCAGGGTCTTCATTTCTGCTTCCCGAAATAGTACGATTCTATCCATGCGAATAAATGAGTTGATATCAAACATGGTAGAAACCACTTGATTACCAGTCAATGATGTAAACTGTTAACAAGTGTGAGAGAGACCACCAGTGATGTCAATGGTTCTCAAAGTACCCAGTACAATCCATGAGATGTGAATGAATGTGTTGATGTCGAACATGTCACAGAATCCCTTGATCGAAGGTCATTGATGAAACCTGTCGTCAAAGGCGAGAAACCTGCCATTGAGGCATGCAGATCCCAAGGTACTGATGATTTCTAGATCATCTTTCTAGATAATGTGCTGATGTCGATAGAAAGCGACCCGTCATAGGCAAGCCCACAACACGAAATCATAGATCAAGTTGAAGAAATGTAGCTGTAAGGACTAACTCAGGGATGGTGAAGATGGATGACAGATATTTTGCAGATGAATGGCTTATTGGTAGTGACCTCTTGAACACATAACGACACAACAGATGGCATAGTGACAATTGACCCAAAGTTAATACCCAGAAACCGGCTAAAGACTTTCAATGTGGTTTGATCAACTGTTAGGCAAAGGATTTCCCAACCCAGGTGAATAAAAGTGTCGTGTTCAAGAGTGGTTACAAAGTATGACAAATAAGCTCATTTTCCTCTCTTTTCCCCCACCATTTACAACCAATGCCTTGGTGTTGTGCTGGTCCCTCCCAGGGTCTAGCAAGAGTTCTCCTCTACTTTTATCAGCGCACCCACTTCCAAATGAAGCTAAGAAAGGAATGTGATCTATCCTCTCAAGCTCTATAAGGGAGTCCTATTTTCAACAGCATCTACCCTTAGGAATGTTCAGCTTTCAACCTCCTTTGCCTCTGGCCCAATGCCTGTATTTATAATGCTTTGGAGGAAGTTAAACAGGTCCACCATCAATGGGATAAGCCCCTCTTTCAAAGGGATAACTCCCCTCTTCATGGGATAAGTTCCTCTTTCATTGGGATGCATGAACCATCTAGAGGCACTCAATCCACGTCAAACCATCTTCTAGAATGCTCTAGAATCGACCGCAAGTAAGTTTTTTGAAGTAAAAATTGCGCCTTTTGACTTTTATAGGGGTACGCACCCACCCCTTTACAGACAGAGCATACAAGTACGCAGGTATTATGTACTTGAGGTGCGTGCCCGCAGGTAAGAGTAAGAGAAAGTGCGGAACCAGAGTTATATTGATTTCTTAAAGGATTTCTCTCTTTTTTGGAGTTTGACATGAGGAGCAGAGGTATAAGACTTGCCAAGGAGGACAGTATGGTTATTGATGGAGCCATGCTGACTACAAATAGTCATGGTGACAAATTTTAGTGTAACAGATTGCCCCCTAAAGTGCGAGGTCTGTAGTAGATTAGGGTTTTATATCATCTAGGAAGGGTGAAGCACTTTATCATTTCGAGGATTATCTTGTGGAGAGCCCAGTCGGAACCTGCAAATATTCAACACAAAATACATATATGAGATCATATCATCGCTGAGGTAGGCATTCCCATACTCAGATCAAAAATTTAACTAACAAACTAACTACTGCTCTGATATAGGAATGATTTCGCAATACATCATAATCATAGACACATGTAGACACAGTATGGACGCAGCCATCTGTTTATGATTAGTCTACTGTATAATGAATACAAAATTCCTCGCAGCCTGGATTGTGGAAACTAGATCTAGGGTCTTCATTTCTACTTCCCGAAATAGTACGATTCTATCCATGCGAATAAATGAGTTGAAGTTGAACATGGTAGAAACCACTTGATTACCAGTCAATGATGTAAACTGTTAACAAGTGTGAGAGAAACCACCAGTGATGTCAATGGCTCTCAAAGTACCTAGTACAATCCATGAGATGTGAATGAATGTGTTGATGTCGAACATGTCATAGAATCCCTTGATCGAAGGTCATTGATGTAACCTGTCACCAAAGGTGAGAAACCTGCCATTGAGGCATGCAGATTTCAAGGTACTGATGATTCCTAGATCATCTTTCTAGATAATGTGCTGATGTTGATAGAAAGCGACCCGTTGCAGGCAAGCCCACAACATGAAATCATAGATCAAGTTGAAGAAATGTAGCTGTAAGGACTGACTCAGGGATGGTGAAGATGGATGACAGATATTTTGCAGATGAATGGCTTATTGGCAGTGACCTCTTGAACACATAACGACACAACAGATGGGTTAGTGACAATTGACCCAAAGTTAATACCCAAAAACCGACTAAAGACTTTCAATGTGGTTTGATCAACTGTTAGGCAAAGGATTTCCCAACCTAGGTGAATAAAAGTATCGTGTTCAAGAGTGGTTACAAATTATGACAAATAGGCTCATTTTCCTCTCTTTTCCCCCACCATTTTTGGCAAGTACCTCTTTATTTTTTACAAGCTTGAGGAGGATAACATTTGCTTGATTATAAGCTCATCCTTCGGATGAGTCCAACTTAGTTTAGATTCGAACCCTAAGAAGGAGTGGTTCGTTCATGTTTGTAATTGAACAGGTCCTTTACTGTGAAATTTTAATGAGTCCAGTATAGGAAAAACTTGGCGTTTTTCAATTTTAGAGAGTCTAAAAAAACTTAAGAAGACTCCAGGGTTGACCTTTTTCGTAGATTTGTGTCTCCCAAGCACGAAAAAGTATAAAATAATACTTGAGAGAACCGCTTGATCTTTACGACCAAGGAGTACTTTCATGATTAGTGTCTCTGATCTGAAAAGTAGAAAGCAATCAAGGACACGTCGTTTTATTTCCAATATCGAATTTGAAATGTCAAAAAATCCGGCAATCTTTTCATGTTTTTACGGTCAGAAAAGAGCTGTAAGTGGACCGTCTTTTAATTCCGTTTTAACGAGTGTAAAAGAAACACTCGGCAATCTTTTCATGTTTTAGGAGTCAGAAAAGGGCTTAAAGATGACTCTAAGGTTTCACTTTTTCGTAAGTTTTAACGAGTTCGAAAAAATGATAAAAATGTACTCATGGTTTTCACTTTTTCGTAAGTTTTAATGAGTTAGAAAAAATGATAAAAATGTACTCATATGTCCAACTTTCAATTTAATTTACGAGCAGGAAAAGACGGAAAAAACTCGTCATTTTCATTTATTTTACGAGAATGAAAAATAGCAAAATAATCTCGAGATTTTCATGAGTTTAACGAGTCTTGAAAATAACTGAAATTGACTCGAGATAGGTTTCATTTTTACAAAAGCTTGAAACAAAGAAAAATTGTGCTTCAAAGTAGTTTCATTTTTACACAAGCTTGAAACAGAGAAAAAACTGTGCTTGATGCCCCCTAAGCATAACTGCTAGAGCGCATGCCCCCCCAGCTTCATTTCATTCAACTAGTTGGATGAAATGATGGTTGAGTTACGAGATCATTGAAAGACTCGACCTAAAACTGTAAGAAAAGATGCAAAAACTAAAATAACTAACCTAAATATACACCTTAACATTTATGAGATCTAGTCAAACTCTCGACTCAATTAGAGGAGGATTTGTTTCATTTTTTAATGAGCTTGACACAGGAAAAGAACTATGCTCATATTCGGTTTCATGTTTACGCAACCTTGAAACGAAAAACTATGCTTGTTATAAGTTCGCATGCCCTCAGCATAATGACGCAAATCGAGGTACATGCCCCCCAAGCTTCATTGCATTCAACTAGGTGGATGAAATGAAGGTTTACTTTCAAGATCTTGGAAAGACTCGAGGGAGTTGTTTCATTTTTTAGTGAGGTTGACACAGGAAAAGAACCATCCTCAAAACCCTTGTTTTATTTTTTAAATGAGCTTGACACAAGATAAGGAACTATGCTCATAACTACAATCTACCTAACAAGGAACTATACTCTAAAAACCTTGATTCATTTTTTAACGAGCTTGACACAATACAAGGAACTATGCTCTAAAATCCTTGATTCATTTTTTAACGAGCTTGACACAAGACAAGGAACTACGCTCATGACTACTCTCTACAATCTACCTATATAACCTATCCTTGTTTCATTTTTTAACGAGGTTGACACAAGAAAAGAACTATCCTCACGACACCCTGTTTCATTTTTTAACGAGGTTGACATAGGAACAAAACTATCCTCACAACACCCTGTTTCATTTTTTAATGAGGTTGACACAGGAACAAAACTATCCTCACAACACCCTGTTTCATTTTTTAACGAGGTTGACACAGGAACAAAACTATCCTCACAACAGCCTATTTCATTTTTTAACGAGGTTGATATAGGAAAAACTATCCTCGCATTCACTGATCATGGCTTCCAACTAGAAGAAAGACATGTCAATGGACACACCTTGATCATGGCTTCCAAAAGGTCTTCATCAGAAGGAAGAATAGTTCTTTGGAAGGAACACATGTCAAGGGACTCAAAAGGGATAAGAACATCGTGTTCAAGTAATCCCATAGAGTTGTCCATGTCAATTACCGGATCTAAATCAAAGGAAGATGAGCAAATAGTGGGCTCACTTACATCGGTAACTGAAAACATGGGACCAGTTGCCACATAATTAACCTGTGGTGGGGTAGATACCACTTTAGACTCAGGAACATTTAAGGGTGTCATATTATTGGTAGTTGAAACAAGACTAGGGAACGAAAGCTGGTCTACAGTCACAATATTTCCATTGTGAGGGAAAGACATCACACGAAAGAGTGTCGATACGACAGCTTTCATTGCATAAACATAGTCTCGCCCAAGGAGTAAATTGAAATCCAAGGGACCTCGAACTACCATAAGATCAATACAGACAGTTTTACCTTCCAAGGTAATGGAAAAATTAGGAAGGATCCCTAAAGGTTCACTAATGGTTCTGTTAAAAGCTTTTAGATTCTGCGTAATAGGTGCAAGCTGAGGGGAACCCAAAGCTTTCCAAGCAGTTGAGGATAAAATACTAACAGAAGCACCTTCATCTACCTGTGTGCGATGCATGTCCCTACCACCAGCCTTGACAATGATTTGGAAAGGGATGGAGGAAGGAAGACGAGGTTCTGTCAGTCTATTCCAATCAAAGGAAAAGACCTCAATACTTGGAGGGGGTTCTGTAGAAATAGGTGAAATGCCCCCCGGCGTAGAAGAATCTGATGTAACAAAAAGAACCTGAGCAGTATGAAGTTCACTCTCTAGAGGGAAAGTGGGATCGACTGAATGTGAAATTGAATCGACCACTTGATCAACTAATGGATCATCAACCTGAGTGACATGAGTTTCACTCTCCAATGGAAGAGTGTGATCGACTGTAATTGAAGTTAGATCAATCACTCCGTCAGTTGACGGTAGGTTGGGAGAAAGTTTACGGTAACCAGTTGGAAATTCTTGCTGTTGAACAGTAAGGTTTTCCAACAATTTTGAGGCTTCATCCATGTGAGGGAAAATGTGAGTTTGATGACTCCCTTTGGATAACTTACAAGGAAACCTAACTTTACCCTTTTTCCCAGGAACCTGACTATCACTGGTTGATGGATCAATGGAAAGTTGATGAGATTTTTCTGACCATACTTCCAAGACCTTTGGAATACGAGCACAATTGACAAGGAAGTGGTCACCCTTACAAAGCCTGCAAGGGTATTTGGGTTTACGATGCATGTTGGAGGTTTCCTCAACACAACTAACACTTACAACCATGGTTGGTTGGTTGGCTTCTTTCTTATCTTGCTTCTTCTTCTTCTTCTTCTTCCCTTTCTTCTTCTTCTTAGCCACCTGGTTACTAGCATCGAGGCTTTTACCAAGCGAAGAGGAAGAAATGGAGGAAGAAAAATTAGGTGAAGAGGGTAAAGGGTCAACAGAAGGTTGGTGATGTTGAGATGGTGAACTCTGTTGAGGTGAAGCATTCAGTTGAGGTGGAACAATTGGAGTATTTGGGGCCAACGAAGTTGAAAATAACCATATCGGTAATCCTATTGTAAATCCAGGTAATGACAAAGTAGCCATATAAGGAGGACCAACATTTCCAAAGAAAGGAAAAGTACTAGGATCCTCGTTAAGAGGGGTTCCTAGGTTGGTAAATTCCGGAACAGTTGCCATTATATTCAACTTCAGTGAATTTTATTAACAATTTATAACTAAAATTAACAATTCACGATTCACACCTATGGTCTCTAAAAGTAAAAACAAACAAATTAACACGCACTATCAAATCTAGGAGTCAAACCACACATAAACAGTAACTTTCCGTACTAAAAACACTAGTTGATGATCAAATCCAACGTCGCATAGTTCAATACAGAAATGGTAGTTGGAACAGTTACCCTGGCAACCTGCTTAATGAATAGACTGGACCAAGTTCCTCCAATTTAACCATCTCGAGTGAAGTAAACCCCCCAGAAAATCCAAGTGAGTCTAGCCGATGTCTGCTCCAGGTACAGTGGGATCTTCCCTCCACCGTCACCTTAGGAAGAATCCTAAAGATAATAGTCACTAAGGTCACCAACAGCAACAAATATACCTGAGGGAACAGTCTACGATCCGATACGCACGCAAGGGCAGAGTAACAAGCTCAATCCCCTTGTCGGCTCCTTGACAATAATCCAAGGTTTACCGACAAGTGACCCCAGGCTCCTCGACAATGGTTAATCCGAGGTTTACCGTTTGTAGTATGTGCATATCTGGCGTCATTCCCAAAGAAGGAGGATTGATCCCCTCACTGGTTCGAACACGATATCGTGCTTCTCCTTTAAGAGGAGCTTTCCCAGAGCATAAATGTAACAATTGGATTTATCCTACCGCAAGATATAGCTACTTGTTTGTTTTACTGTCTTGGAGAGTTAACTAAAACCTATTCCAAGACACTAGCCTAAGCTAGATTGGTGGAAAGAGCCCTAAAAATGTAAAAATTACTAGATAAATTTTAATTAAGCATTGTGTTATTAAGGCTGTTATTACTCAAATGGGTAAATGGATACGAAACCAATGGTGTTATGACCCAACTCAAAACTGAATGCAATCGAATATGATAATGTAATCTTTTCAATTCGATGAATCCTAACTAAAGTAAGGAGAGAGTTTCCATTCACTTCCAACAATGCAAGAAATTGATGACTAACAGAAAATATAACAAATTCTCTAATGCACTAATTTCATCAAGAAAAACTAATGCAAATCAATTCCCAAACAGTTTTTTTTTTTTTTGTGTGTTTAAAACAAGAATAAAAACATGTAAATTCAAATCAAAGAAAGCTGATCTAAATCTACGATTGATTTTTCAGAATGTAAACTATGCAATTGTAATCTATGCACAATTCACTTGAAAAGTATGCAAATGTAATCTATGCACATTTTTCATTCATATTCTGAAAATGAGAATTATAATTATGCAAATGTGATCTATGCAAGAGAATTCTCAAACACAAGATGATTCTAATGTAATCTAAGAACCAATCAAGTGCAAGTCAAGAAAATTGGGTGAGAGTTCCAAAGATCAAAAATAAAAACACTCAAAGGTGATTAACACTCATACACAATTTAGCCCCCCCCCCGGCGAATGAGGGGGAAATTGTTTTGCAAAAACAAAAGCAAAAAGATGCAAAATTGTGAAAAGACTGAGACAAACCTCCAAGTAATGACCAAAGGAAATCAAATTAAGAATTTCTCAAAAAAGAGGCTCAAAACACCCAATTGATAAAAACTTAAAGCAGGAATGCCAATGAAATTAACCAAGCAAAGTTTCTGACAAGTCACATGCAGGTCTGGGCAGTGGCTAAAAACCTATAAACAAATTCTAAACTGATAAAAAAGAGAAAAATTTAAAATTTTTCAAATTTTTGACAGGGTACGCAGGCAGCCTATTTACATAGGTGCGTATACGCTCTAAAGGGTAATCTTTACTTCGTGTAGTCACCAAAAAATCAGTCTTAGGCTTAGTGGTGGATAGAATAAGCAGTTGTGAAGTGGAAGCATGATCTATAGCAACTAAATGAGTCTCTGGGTTTGGAAAAGGGTCTTTCAACACAACGGATGTACTAGAAGTCTTAAGAAGTTTTGAGACTTCAGAGCAGTGAGGACAATCTCACTTAAAGTTCTTATCAAATGATTTCTCTTTAGGGGGAGAATTTTGTTTCTTTTTGGTTTTCCCCTTTTTCTTGCTTCTAGGTTTCTTTTCATTTTTACCTTTTTTAGATGACACAACATTTATTTCGAAAGCAAGTGTATTATCAAGTGTATTAGAAGTTTGATTTGAAATAACAAGTGTTTGACTAGATGGTCTACTTGTTGTTTGAGTGCTTGAAGAACCTATCACACCGTCACTGGCATGAGAGTCCTTACTGGATGGAGGTGGTGGAACAGTAAAATATGGTCTAGGTGCATTTGGAATCTTATCATAGAGCATGCCAGACTAGGTGTAAATCAAGTCTAAGTATTGGGCACGAGAAATTACTTGCTCTTCGGTAACAACTCCTCCTTTATCCACATCCTTGGTGATAGATGGAAACAAGGATTTAATAAACCACTTAGCTAAAAGTTGATCAGGAACAAAAGTTTTGACCCTTCGACGATGACGACCCCACTCATGAATATGATTAGAAATGTGAGTAGCAGTGGTCTGTTTAAAGTTGGTCAACGGTTTCGTTCCAGTTTTATATCTGATGGGTAACTGAAAATGGGTTAAAAATGTAGTGGCTAAGGTTGTGAAGCTGTCAAATGTAATATCCCTAACCCGGAATATTCCTCAAACCCCAGCAAAAACTCCAACCAAATATGTGCAAATGATATAATAACCCAGAAGTGATAAAATAACAGTGGAACAACATATAATAATGTAAACCGGAAATATAAGCTGATACACAAGAAATGCAGCGAGAAATGCTAAGCCATTTTATTATACTGAGCAATAAATGAGTACAAGAGGTGATTAGGGAGATGGCACCTCTACTTGCACAAGGAAAGTGAAGAAATACTCTCAGAATGACAAGAATGGCCTCTCTCCGCGGATGTTGCTATTGTGTTGCTACTGCTACTAGAAACAATGATGATTTGGGGCTGCTCCCCTCCTTGGAAAAAGCTGAAACTCTGGATTCGAGCTCTACCCAAGAAACCCAGAAAGATTTTCTGAAATGGCCGACCCCTGAAAATCACCCCCTTGGGGTTCTGCACAGTTCCTCAAAGACGCTGATGAAACTGCTGCTAAAATGCTGATGGAACTGCTACTGAAATGCTGACGAATCTACTGTTGGAATGCCAATGGAAATACCTTGCTTGAATAGGTACTCGAAGTCCCCCGAGGCTAAGGGTGAGATCTCCGAACGGAGACACTAAATGCACTAAACAATGCTGCAGACTACCTAAAAAACCAGCGTGCTCTAAGTCGAAATGACTATCACAAATGCTCATAACCAAAATGATCCAAATGAGGGAGCTCCTCTCTCCTTTATATCATTGGCCCTTCTCCAAAATCCTAAAGCCCAAGCCACCTATCCAACTGTGCAGTTCCAAGTGTCTGCATGGGCCCCCATCTCCGCGTGGTCCTTTGGCCTTCCCCCCTTGGCTCCTCTTAAGTCACAACGTTGTGCTACCTAGGAAGTGACTTTATTCTAAAGGTGAGTTATGTCCCCCTTCACCTTTTTATTTAAAAATAACTATAATAGGCAAAATAGAGCAAAATCAAATATTCCAATTAGCCATAGCTAATTAGGAATATTACAGTCTCCCCCAGCAAAATGTTGCTTGTCCTCAAGCAATTGAAGTGATGGATGTTGTAAAATGTTCTCACTCTCCCAAGTGGCATCCTCATCTGGTAAATTCTTCCACCTCACCAAGAATTCCCGGATCGTTCGGCTCCGCAGCTGCCTCTCCCTGGTATCAATAATAGCCTCTGGCTGTAACACCAAATGCCCCTCATCATCCATGGGTGGTAGCTCATCTGTCACTGTCACATGCTGCCCCAATGCCTTCTTCAGGCATGATACATGGAAAATGTTATGAATCTTGTTGCCTTGGGGCAGCTCCAACTCATATGCTACCTGTCCAATCCTGCGTATCACCCTATATGGCCTGTAAAAGCAGGGCTTGAGCTTTTCAGCCCCCTTCTGATTCAATGATGACTGTCGGTATGGCTGTAATCATAGATAGACCGAGTCTCCTACCTCAAACTGTCTCCCCACCCGACCCCTATCAGCATATAGCTTTTGCTGGTTCTGTGTTGTAGCCGTGTTATCCTTGAGAGCTCGGAGAATATCCTGACTCTCTTGGATCCAAATCTTGGCTCTTGGAGCCTTGCTAGCACCAAACATCACGTCAACAAAAGATAAAGGATGATATCCATACAAAGCATAGAATATTGACATGCTGATGGACATGTGATGTGTAGTGTTGTAGCAGTACTCCCCCAAATGCAGCCACTTCAGCCATGCCCGCTACTGCCCACTGACATAGTTATGCAAGTAGCCCTCCAGCCACTTGTTAACTACCTCCATCTGTTCGTCCGTCTGTGGGTGATAGCTGGTACTCGGTGTCAACTCCGTCCCCACCAATCGGAAAAGCTCTTGCCAAAACCCGCCCATGAAACAGTTGTCCCTATCACTGACGATGGTCTTAGGAAGACCATGTAGCCTAAAGATCTCCCTGAAGAACAGCTCGGCCACCTGTGCTGTTGTATAGTGTGCATATATGGCAAAGAAATGTGTGTACTTTGTTAGTCGATCAACGACGACAAAGATACAATCCTTTTGTTGTACCATGGGCAACCCTGTGATGAAATCCATCGAAATACTCTCCCATTTCCCCTCCAGAATGGGAAGAGGCTGAAATAATCCTGCGGGATGGCTCATCTCTCCCTTGTTCCTCTAGCAAACATCGCACTCCCGGATGTGTTGGATTACGTCCTCCTTGAGGCCCTTCCATGAGAACCTCTCCCTAATGGCCTTGTAGGTTTTGGTAAAACCCTGATGTCCTGCCAATGGGGAATCATGTGATTCCTGGAGTATCTTCTTCTTGCGTTGAGACCCCTCAGTCAAGAAGATCAGGTCCCTGTAGTAGATGAGCTCATCGACCACCCTATACCTGTCATCTGCCACCTTCCCATCGAGAACCTCACATGCAAATCTGTCCTTGGAGTACTCTACTAAGAGTCGAGCCCTCCAATCTGTATCCAAGCTCATAAGAGACGACGTGGCTGGTCTATGTGAAAGGGAATCTGCTACCACGTTGTTCTTACCTTTGACATACTCAATGTCAAAGGCATATGCTTGGATCTTACTGATCCACTTCTGTTGCCTCTCCTATAGCTGCTTCTACTCCAAAAAAAACTTGAGCCTGTTGTGATCAGTCCTCACCCTGAACCTGTTGCCTACCAAATACTGTCGGTACTTATCCAATGCATGCATGATGGACAACATCTCCTTGTCATATATGGAATACAACCTCTCGTGTGGAAGGAGCTTCCAGCTCTCAAATGCTATAGGGTGACCTCCCTGCATCAATACTACGCCGATACCCTCTCCCGACGCATCACACTCCAAAATAAATGGCTGTGTGAAATCTGGCAATGCAAGAAACTCCTAGATAGCCTGCTCAATCTCATCCCGATAGGCCTTGGGGTTCCTATAGGGGGTGGTAATCACGACTTGTATGCCCTTATCAAGCTCGATGGTGTGCTCAAACCCCCGATCTGGTGGCTGTCCTGGTGGAATCTCCCCAAACACTATGGCATACCGATAAAGGATAGACTATATCTCTAGGTGTACTGTCTGCCCTGTAATTCCTACCTCTGATGCACGCAGCTCCACTGCCCACTCTATGTCTCCCTTTCAGAAGACTGCCTCCATCCGATGAGCCAAAACAGTCTAAGGCGGATATGTGTGTTGTCCCCATATCTTCTCATGCCTCCTTGTCTTCTCATCATCCCACTCCATCTCCAGGGTCTTCCAATCTGTCGTGACCTTCCCTAGAGTGATATGCCACTGAACACCCAGTATCATGTTGGTGTTTGGAATATCGACCACGAAAAAATGGTTAGTCAATGTGTAGGTACCCATCGTCACTGAAAGCTCTGGAACATCATGAGCACACGTCATGGTCTGATCTCCTGGGACCAATACTGAAAACCCATCGAAGCTCTCTGTCTAAATACCTCTCCGCTTAACCATCTGTGCATCGATGAAGTTGTGGGTTGCCCCACTGTCAACCAAAACTGATACGCGCTGGCCATGTACTGTCCCACATACGCGTAGCATCAAATACTTGGGAACTCCTCGCAACACTGCAAGGGCCCCTCCGATGGGTGCAAAATATGTGTTAGAGCCTAGATTTGCCTCAGGCTAAAAAGACAAGGTTCTAGGTCCACATCAAACCACGCTCAGCCTCATAGCTAGCCCTACAAGGACAGGAGAGGGCTCTCTCCGAGTTGATCTCGAAAAAAGATAATCGATGGGGCTCGAGATGACTGTAATAAAAGCTAATCTTAGGCTAGGTATTAAGTACAAGGGTTTGTTGTGAGTTTTTGGGGGTTTTGTGTTGGAACAGGGAAAGGCAAATTTGGGTCCGGGGATGAGGCAGAGTTTCTGCAGACTTCTGATTGGGGCAAGGAAGGAAATCATTGTGATGCTTTAAAGTGAGTGAGATGGATAGATCAAACTGGTGAGGAGCTAAGGAGAGTAAGAGAGTCTCAAGAATTCTCCTTAAACAGATGGACACATGGAAATTTAAACAAATTCAAAGGCAGAGCATAGCAATTAATGGATTCTACCTTAATCACTCATTTGTTCAAATTCAAAAGAAGAGATAGGAAAATGATACACATAACACTAATGAACTTACAATTACTTAGAGAAGAACACCATCAAAACATAAAGCCACATGGATCCCAAACAATGTTGTAAAACCCTGGACTTTCCTTAGCCAAAAATGTAGAGATAGAATGTACAAAGATATGCCAAAGCAATCCCAAGTGTCCAACCCTGAAAATGACTTAGAAATTACATGATATAGCCTAGCCCAAACCATTCCCTTGCCTCTAGGGGTCGAGCTCATCATTCTAGGATCTGTTTCAACCAATTTTAAACAAAGCACTAAAATCTACGTAGTCAAAACAACTTGCCTCTATAAGGTAGGAAACTGATTCATTCATTAAATTTTCACTTTTTAGTGAATGAATCTTCTAGAACAAGTAAATAAGTGCCAAAATTACATCATGTTTATCCAATTACATCAAGATAGATCAAAAATTACATCAAGAAGCAAAACTAGTCAAACTGGCCGAATTTTTGAGCTGGAAGGTGAAAAATTGAGCAAAAATCCTCTGTGCGCCGTGCCAAAATCAGTATGTGTCATGCCACTTTGAGGATGAGTTTGAGGCACTTCCTGAAGTCCAAATTGAGCCCAAGTGTTCTTGTTGGAAATCCTTGCCTGTCTACTTTCCAACCCAAGAGGAATTTCTGAATTTGGTGCCCATTTGCCTCTCCTAAACTTCAATCTCCCAAGACTGCTTCTTGTGTGTCAAAATAGGGGTAGAGAGGTCATTTTTTGAGTGTTTTTGACCTCCTGAGGACTCAAAACTTTCCCAAACTTCTTGGCCATGCACTAGTAGTCATGATTTTTCATGAAAAATCCAAAAATATAAACTTTTTTCCATTTGGAGCTTCCTATCAAAAGCGTGCGCCACGTGGCGCAGTGCACAGGGAGAAAAACCCTGTTTTTTGTACAAAAAATTTCCAAAATGTCAAAAATGCCCCAAATTTCTTGAAATTTGGGCTGGAGCTTCTTCATTAAGTGTTATGCTGGGCTAAAGAGGCTTTGGCTAGTATCTAAAGACGATCAAGCTCCCTTTGCCTCTTTTGCTTCCTTATTGCCTTCCTCAATTTTTCCTTTAAATTCCTGATTCGTGCCTTGCAGACCTTGTTTCGTGCCATGTAGTGGAAAGCCATGTGTCTCAGCAATGCATGATCCTTATCGGCCTTGTCCAATAGCCTCTCTAAGTGCATGTTAACTCTCTCGAGATTAGCCTCCCGATCCTCATTAATCTCTTGCTCCAATGACGTGAGCTCAATTCTTCTCCTTTGTGCAGCTTGGCGATGCTCGCAAATGTTTTGTAACTCCATGATTGCTTGCTGATCCTCAAGCTGTTTGTTCCTCTGCTCCAAGTATTTCATATTCCACTTAGCTCTCTCCAAGTCAATGGATAAGGCTTGGATCTCTGTTTGTTGTTCCTAGATGATCTCCCTAAGCTTGGCACTTTGTGGGCCTGTATCTGTATCATCATCATGAATAAGAATGAAGTCGGTCTCTCTTTCACCTGAAGACTCACCTGAAGGCCCCTCATCCTACATTGGCCTCTTGCCTTTGTCCTGTACCTATGATGCTGATGGAGGAAGTGAGGTCCCTTCCACCCCGGGTGGAGATAACACTCGCTTTGCCGCTGCAAACAAATGTATAGTGCCTCTCTGATATGTGATGAATACCGGCACACTAGCGGTCTCATGGCGCTCATACGGATGAGAAGGTCCACCTTTATGCTTAACCTCTGATAATCCTTGTGAAGATTTGAAGAAATCACGAGAGATGAAATCATCCCATGTGATGCCCTGTACTCCAAGCTGATGAACCACCAAAATCTTAATAAGAGCAAAATGGTAGACACTGTTAAGTTGTTGCTGAGGTGTTTTACGCTACACAAGGGTGGTCATCCTCTATATGTTCTGACAAATGAAATACGGAATGTTCATCATCTGTACCCTGGTGAAATTCATGAGCAACCTGATGTGATAAGCATAGAGACGAGAGAACCGTCCCTCACAGCTGAAATATTTCATGATCAATTTCATTAGTGGAGCATATTCATCTTTAAGATATGGGAATGGGAAGACTCCCTTGAGCTGCCTCAAGAAACCGGTTTTAATGTATGGCTCATAATGCTACCAGTCAATCTTCTCATCCGTACCCTAGTGAAATGCGTGAGCAACCTGATGTGATAAGCATAGAGACGAGAGAACCGTCCCTCACAGCTGAAATATTTCATGATCAATTTCATTAGTGGAGCATTTCATCTTTCAGATATCGGAATGGGAAGACTCTCTTGAGCTACCTCAAGAAACTGGTTTTAATGTATGGCTCATAATGCTGCCTGTCAATCTTCTGCTTCTTGTGCCATGGTTCTCCAATGTTCGGTATGCAGTTGCTAATGAGACAGATTCTGGTGTAAGCGTGAAGGTGACACCGGCTAAGGTAGCTTGACCTCCATGTAAATGCAGCACAAAAAGACAAGCCATCTCATGATGAAATTGAACACTAGCCACCTTTTGACAAAACCCATAGCATGATTGATGCTAGAAACAAAACGTACCAAGAGGGCAGGCCTGCAATTCTGTAGGGGTGATTGGTTCTTCTCTTACATGTCTGCCACTTTTATGAGGCCTCCGGGGTGCCTGTTCTTCCAAGGGTGAGTCACTTTAGGTTTCCACTTCATAGTCAGATGAATGCTCAGATACCATGACTGTTGTTTTTCAACTGCCTTAGAGAAAAAGATGTTGGTGTAGGAAGACTGTGCTGAACTGCTCTTTTTAGTGATGTATTCAAATTCTGCCACCAAGGGGAAAAATGCAACAAGGGACTGTTAGGAAGGGGGGGGGGGGGGGGGGGGGGGGGGGGGGGATGAAGAGTTTAGGGAATATTAAGATACATTTTGTTTAGGGAAATGTAGGAGGGTTTTGGGAAGTTTATCTAAGGTAGGGTTTGGGGTTTTTGCATTTGTAAAGGTGTGGAAGGGAATTGGGAATAGGAGTTTAGTAATTTTTAGGGATAGGTAAGAATACAATTAAGGAGAAATGGAATAAGGGAGAAGGGAATGATGGAAAGAAGGGAAAAATGGGATGGAGGGGGAACCTTGGTAACAAAACAATGAATTTGCAACCCTAACAACAATTGGCTTGAGGAATTTTAGAGGTGGGGTTTGAGAGTTTTTATTTCAACCAATAGCAGCTGTAAACCACCATCACATTGGCACAAAAATGGATGAAACATTAAGATGGCGGTCCTACCTGGCAAATCCAAACAATTAAATGCCAATTTGGAGAGATTTGAAACAAATTCGGGCTTTCAGGTGTGTATGTCGCACCACATACCCAACGCGCTGCGCCGTCCGAGTGCGCAGCACCCATTCAGATTTACACTGGAAAATTTCTCCCAGTGCACCGCGCCACCTATTCTATGCGCCGCGCCCACCAAGTTTCCTCCAACTTCACCCAAAATGCGCACTTGCTCACCCAATTGCTTTGAACTATTACCTCTTTACTCTTGGCATTCAAAATGACCTTGACCCTCATGGAGAAATCTTTATAAAGACATGGAGACATGGTTTTGATTTTTGATTCTCCAAAACCCATTTTTATAATGTTTGACATTGGCACTTTTTCACACTTCCTTTTGATTTTTCACTGAAATCATGAAAAAAAATTTGGAAATTTTTGCAGGGACAGATGACATGGAATTTTGCAAAGGAGACCAGGGTTGTGCCTGAAGATTTGAAAAAATGAAAACTTTGAAAATTATTACAAAGGACAAAATGTTGACTTTTCTTCAAAACAGAGTTTTGAAGAACAGTCATAATCCATCCATATGATGATGAAAATCTTTGAATGACAACTTTGTAAGAACATCCCTCTGGCCTGCTGGCATTATTAGACACTTTAACGACTCAATTTGTGAAACCCTAGACCTATGATTTGACATGACTCTTGCTGATCAAAAGACATGAAAACTTGATTTTGATGAACAGACCTGAGCTAGCAGTGCAAAGCATGAGCGGGATGAATGATAAAGCCCTTCCATCAGATTTATGGCATGCTCCTAACGGAATGCAACTGATCGAGCAAGATGGGACACCTAAAAATGAAATGCAAAAAGAGTTTTGATCTCTGATGGAGGGATGACCAGACCGACTCTAACATTGGCTCCAATAGGGATGGTAGCTCCTTGGAGGTGCCAAGAACTGCAGATCTTTGGGTGAGCAGACGGTGCCTTCGTCCATTGGGCTATGGAGTCCATTATTCTGACAAACCAACATGACTCAATTTATTGACTGAAACTTGACTGAAACTAACTCAATGCAAACTGACATGACTAAAAAAACTTGACTCTAACAAACTAACTCAAAATACTAAGACCTAAACTTAAAACTTAAAGCTTGGTGGTAGTACATGACCACCTGTGTTTCTTACAAGACAATATACCATCAAACTATATCAAAATGCCAATGCAACCAATCAAGCAGATGGCTTCTTGATTGATTCTCCTGATCAGATCTTCTGGTAAACAATTGATACTGGTAACTGGGCATCCAAAAACACAATTGACCATGATCTCCTTCATCACTGAAGACTGCAATAATCACCTTCACTGCTGATGCAACAGATTTGCCATTGGATCCTGAAAAATATGAAGATTTACCTCCTGCTGAGTAAACAAGAAGTCTTTTTCTTTTGATTCTGATCTTCCTTCATCATGTACTTCAGAAAAAGTATGGTCCTGGTCCTTAAAAATTTCTGAACAAGTGGATGAGCAGGTTTCCTCTTTAAAGAACATTTCAAAACATGAAACATAGGAAGAAGAATTCGAATGGCATCCTGAATGTTCTGAGCTTCTGCAATCTGAATATTATTTTGATCATATTCATAGATATGACAGCCAAATTCTCATTACATTCATCAATCATGAGAAAATAAACTTCAGATGGTTCTTGATACTCAAACATGACATTTCTAGCATCTACCATAAATCCATCTAAAGCAACTTTTTCACTTACTTGCACAAAGATCTCATCTTGTTGTTCACTTACTTGACCTGACTAGATCACCTCTTTATGAAGGATTTGTTCTGATGACATGAAAACAGTTGGATCCATAACTCTATCTTCTTCATTCCAGATGATTTCAACAGCAAAGTTCTCCCCCGTGAGATTCAATATAAGGTATTCTTAGTCATCACAATCTGAATCTGAATCTGAAATGTGTGACTTAACTTCATCACATTCTGAAATTGAAACTTGACTTCCCGGCATGTTGTCTTCTTCAATGGACAGATTTGAAACGACATTTTTTCTTTCATCACTTTCAGCTATATGGACATCTTCAACCTGTTGATCTATAAAGCTGCTTACAGAAGAGGAAGAAGTTCCACCATCAAAAGAGGAAGAAGTTCCACCATCACCTTCTTAACCATGTGCACATTGTAGATATGCGTTAACTTGAGTTGGAACATGACCGTTTAAGAGTTGATCTATCTCATCTTCAGATAGAGGAGATAATACTTTTTGTTTTCTCTTGCTCAAACAATGATTGTCTTCATTAATTTCAAGTGAAGGTGTATACAAATTTTCCTCATATAGCTGATCCATTTCATGTAATTCCTGTTGACTGTCAAAATGCACAATTCCTTCATCTTCCACCGTAATAATATCTTGATCCTGCTGCAAATTTTCATGATCGTCTTTATGCTATTGAAATGGGTTTTCATACAGGGCTTCCATGATCTCATCATACATGAAATTATCATCCTCATAATATTTCCCAAGGCTTTCAATAAAAGTAGAAACATGTTTGCAACAGTTCTGAACTAAATTTAACAATGGATGATATTCTTTATACCTTTCAAAGAATATTGCATGAAAAGCTTTTAAACAATAAATAGAAGCAGGTGGAAAACTTTCATACCAAGATCGGGCTTCGTCTTCCAGAGTAGCCATAAACAGTTTCATCAAACAGTCTTCAGGAAAAGTGATCTTTAATTTATGCACATGAATGTGAAATTTGACCAGATGAAGAGCAGCGTCATTACCTTCCACATTTCTGAACATAGGAAAATTCTTTGACAAATCTACCTTGGGCATTTTATTTGGAAAACCTGGGATATGATCTCGGCTCATGGGAGCGTATCTTCTTGCAACCCTATCCATCTTGAAAACCTTAAATCTACTAATCTTCCTGCAGTGGAGTCACCATGAAGCATTGATCTCTGGATTTTTCAGTGAATAAAGTCGTCAGGTGAATGATTTCAGCCTTCTGATGTCTGATCGTTGTCCACCATCAACAATCAGATCTGAACTTGATACATGTACTGGGGCAATTAACAGTTAGATGTCACATTTACAAGCTAGACCGGAGATTGACTGAAGCAACATTTATCTACTTGTGCTAATGCAAAGCACAAGCATTTCGAAGGCTACTTGGGATAAATTCAGGCTCCGTTCGTAGATTATAACATAAATGACATCAACAAACAAACCATTTTCTTCCCTACTATGGTCGCCACTATGATAGAGCCTAGATTTGCCTCAGGTTGAAAAGACAAGGTTCTAGGTGCACATCAAACCACGCTCAACCTCGTAGCTATCCCTACGAGGACAGGAGAGGGCTCTCTCCGGGTCGATCTCAGCAAAAGATAATCAATGGGGCTCGATATGACTGTAATAAAAGCTAATCTTAGGCTAGGTATTAAGTACAAGGGTTTGTTGTGAGTTTTTGGGGGTTTTGTGTTGGAATAGGGAAAGGCAAATTTGGGTCCGGGGATGAGGCACTGTTTCTGCAGAGTTCTGATTAGGGAAAGGAAGGCAATCATTTTGACCCTTTAAAGTAAGTGAGATGGATAGATCAGAATTGTTAGTAGCTAAGGAGAGAAAGAGAGTCTTAAGAATTCTCCTTAAATAGATGAAAACATGGAAATTTAAACAAATTCAAAGGTAGAGCATAGCAGTTAATGGATTCTACCTTAATCACTCATTTGTTCAAATTCAGAAGAAGAGATAGGAAAATGATACACATAACACTAATGAACTTACAATTACTTAGAGAAGAACACCATCAAAACATAAAGCCACATGGATCGCAAACAATGTTGTAAAACCTTGGTCTTTCCTTAGCCAAAAATGCAGAGATAGAATGTACAATGATATGCCAAAGCAATCCCAAGTGTTCAACCCTGAAAATGACTTAGAAATTACATGATATATCCTAGCCCAAACCATTCCCTTGCCTCTAGGGGTCAAGCTCATCATTCTAGGAGCTGTTTCAACCAATTCTAAACAGAGCACTAAAATCTAGGCAATCAAAACAACTTGCCTCTATAAGGTAGGAAACTGATTCATTCATTAAATTTTCACTTTTTAGTGAATGAATCCTATAGAACAAGTAAATAAGTGCCAAAATTACATCATGTTTATCCAATTACATCAAGATAGATCAAAAATTACATCAAGAAGCAAAACTAGTCAAACTGGCCGAATTTTTGAGATGGAAGGTGAAAAATTGAGCAAAAATCCTCTGTGCGCCGTGCCAAAATCTGTATGTGTTGCGCCACTTTGAGGCTGATTTTGAGGCACTTCCTGAAGTCCAAATTGAGCCCACATGTGCTTGTTGGAAAGCCCTGCCTACCTAATTTCCAACCCAAGAGGAATTTCTGAATTGGGTGCCCATTTTCCCCTCCAAAACTTCAATCTCCCAAGACTGCTTCCTGTGTATCAAAATAGGGGCAGAGAGGTCATTTTTTGATTGTTTTTGACCTCATGAGGACTCAAAACTTGCCCAAAATTCTTGGCCATGCACCAGCAGTCATGATTTTTCATGAAAAATCCAAAAATATAAACTTTTTTCCATTTGGAGCTTCCTATCAAAAGTGCGCGCCACGTGGCGCGGTGCACAGGGAGAAAAACCCTGTTTTTTGTACAAAAAATTTCCAAAATGTCAAAAATGCCCCAAATTTCTTGAAATTTGGGCTGGAGCTTCTTCATTAAGTGTTATGCTAGGCTAAAGAGGCTTCGGCCAGTATCTGAAGACGATCAAGCTCCCTTTGCCTCTTTTTCTTCCTTATTGCCTTCCTCAATTTTGCCTTTAAATTCCTGATTCGTGCCTTGCAGACCTTGTTTCGTGCCATGTAGTGGAAAGCCATGTGTCTCAGAAATGCATGATCCTTATCAGCCTTTTCCAACAGCCTCTCTAAGTGCATGTTAACTCTCTCGAGATTAGCCTCCCGATCCTCATTAATCTCTTGCTCCAATGACGTGAGCTCAATTCTTCTCCTTTGTGCAGCTTGGCGATGCTCGCGAATGTTTTGTAACTCCATGATTGCTTGCTGATCCTCAAGTTATTTGTTCCTCTACTCCAAGTATTTCATATTCCACTTAGCTCTCTCCAAGTCAAGGGATAAGGCTTGGATCTCTGTTTGCTGTTCCTGGATGATCTCCCTAAGCTTGGAACTTTGTGGGCCCATATCTGTATCATCATCATGAATGAGAATGAAGTCGGTCTCTCTTTCACCTGAAGGCCCCTCATCCTACATTGGCATCTTGCCTTTGTCCTATACTTGTGATGCTGATGGAGGAAGCGAGGCCCCTTCCACCCCGGGTGGAGATAACACTCGCTTTGCCGCTACAAACAAATGTCTGGTGCCTCTCTGATATGTGATGAATACCGGCACACTAGCGGTCTCATGGCACTCATACTGATGAGAAGGTCCACCTTCATGCTTAACCTCTGATAATCCCTGTGAAGCTCTGAAGAAATCATGAGAGATGAAATCATCCCAAGTGATGCCCTGTACTCCAAGCTGATGAACCACCAAAATCTTAATAAGAGCAAAATGATAGACACCGTTAAGTTGTTGCTAAGGTGTTTTATGCTGCACAAGGGTGGTCATCCTCTCTATGTTCCGGAAAATGAAATACAAAATGTTCATCATCTGTACCCTGGTGAAATGCATGAGCAACCTGATGTGATAAGCATAGAGACGAGAGAACCGTCCCTCATAGCTGAAATATTTCATGATCAATTTCATTAGTGGAGCAATTTCATCTTTCAAATATCGAAATGGGAAGACTCTCTTGAGCTGCCTCAAGAAACCGGTTTTAATGTATGGCTCATAATGCTGTCGGTCAATCTTTTGCTTCTTGTGCCATGGTTCTCCAATGTTCGGTATGCCGATTGCTAATGAGACAGATTCTGGTGTAAGCGTGAAGGTGACACCAGCTAAGGTAGCTTGATCTCCATGTAAATGCAGCACAAAAAGATGAGCCAGCTCATGATGAAATTGAACACTAGCCACCTTTTGACAAAACTCATAGCATGATTGATGCTGGAAACAAAACATAGCAAGAGGGCAGGCGTGCAATTCTGTAAGGGTGATTGGTTCTTCTCTTACATGTCTACCACTTTTATGAGGCCTCCGGGGTGCCTGTTCTTCCAAGGGTGATTCACTTTGAGTTTCCACTTCATAGTCAGATGAATGCTCAGATACCATGACTGTTGTTTTTCAACTGCCTTAGAGAAAAAGATGTTGGTGTAGGAAGACTGTGCTGAACTACTCTTTTTAGTGATGTATTCAAATTCTGCCACCAAGGGGAAAAATGCAACAAGGGACTGTTAGGAAGTGGGGGGGAATATGAAGAGTTTAGGGAATATTAGGATACATTTTGTTTAGGGAAATGTAGGAGGGTTTTAGGAAGTTTATCTAAGGTAGGGTTTGGGGTTTTTGCATTTGTAAAGGTGTGGAAGGGAATTGGGAATAGGAGTTTAGTAATTTTTAGGGATAGGGAAGAATAAAATTAAGGAGAAATGGAATAAGGGAGAAGGGAATGATGGAAAGAAGGGAAAAAATGGGATGGAGGGGGAACCTTTGTAACAAAACAATGAATTTGCAACCCTAACAGCAACTGGCTTGAGGAATTTTAGAGGTGGTGTTTGAGGGTTTTTATTTCAACCAATAGCTGCTGTAAACCACCATCACATTAGCACAAAAATGGATGAAACAGTAAGATGGCGGTCCTACCTGGAAAATCCAAACGATTAAATGGCAATTTGGAGAGATTTGAAACAAATTCGGGCTTTCAGGTGTGTGCGTCGTGCCACATACCCAACGCGTCATGCCGTCCGAGTGCGTCGGGCCCGTTCGTATTTACACTGGACAATTTCTCCCAGTGCGTCGCGCCTCTCCAGTGCACTGCACCACCTGTTCTATGCACCGCGCCCCCCAAGTTTCCTCCAACTTCACCTAGAACGCGCACTTGCTCACCCAATTGCTTTGAACTATTACCTCTTTACTCTTGGCATTCAAAATGACCTTGACCCTCGTGGAGAAATCTTTATAAAGACATGGAGACATGGTTTTGATTTTTGATTCTCCAAAACCCATTTTTATAATGTTTGACATTGGCACTGAAGTGAACAAAGTTCCTTCTTAAGATTAATTACTCCAGAATACTTGGAATATCAAGATATCCATGAAGATATAAATATTATATATTAAAATGTGAATAAGAATAAGAATGATGATGATAATGATTTACAATGAGAACAAGAGGCTTGCTTATATATCATGCAAGCGTCTCTTCATGAAGAGTCATGTCTTATTAAACATGCCTCTTCAACCTAATTACTACTTAACTAATAATTAATTATGATTATTATCATTTACATTATATTTATATTATTTATATATTTTATTCGTTACATTGCCTCCTTCCTCAAAAAGCTTTGTCCTCAAAGCTTGCTGATGAAAAAAGCTTGATCTCTTTTTTGGCTTTGAAAGTCTTTCTGTTTTGGAATAGTCATCCTTGTCGATACAAGTTGATATGATCTTCTTAGTGACAAACAAAATTGTCGCACCGAGAAGGGATCAGACCATCCCAGATTAATCTTATGTATAGCATTCTGATCACTGGAATTTTGTGACGACTTGTTAGCATAAGACTGGATTGAGATTACATCACTATTATTTGGAACATCAGTTTGTTGTTTCGTTTCTGACTTGTTCAAATATGTAGCATGGTTGATTCGTCTGTTCTCATGATTTGGATGCTGATATGGAACCTTTTTTGTTTGATTTTTCCTTACTAGGCATGTGACAATTTTTATATTTTCTTCTGGCGAAGATGTTGAGTTTGTTATGAAACATTCATTGGGGATGTTCATCATTTGAATTGCAACATCCATGCGCGTCTTTTCTTCAACTTGCTTGTCTTCTTCCTGAGTTGTGACATTCACTGAATCAGTATGTGTTGTTTTGTCATCAAATTGAATTCCTACATTTGATGCTTCCTTCTTGATAAGTTGTTGTACCTGGTTTTCTAATGACTTCTTATCCTTCTTTAGTATCTTAATTTGCGTCAGCAATTTTTCACTATGGTTTTTAAGTCGAGAAACTTCTTCATTTTTGTCAATAGTGATTTTGTCAATTTCATTTTGCATATTTTGTAATACTTTTTTACCTTCTTGAGAAATTACTTTTGAAATATCCGATATATCTTCTGGCGTTACTGAATTAGGTTTTAGTGTAACATCTTGGAGCGTTATTTTCTTCTTCTTGTAAGAAAATGTTAAAAACTTTTTCTTAGTATTTAGAATAAAGGAACCTAGAGTTTTCATCCATGGTGATCCCAAAACAATGTCACTATCGTTAAAAGATAGGGTTTGCACGGTGAATTGTGAGGTAAAAGTATAATCTCCAATATTTAGGTGTAAATTGCTTATATCGTATTGTTTGCCAAAAAAAATTGTTTCAACTATATTTGATTCAGGAATCACCAATTGATTAGCACATTTAGGACTAACATAATTACTTCTTTCAGTAGGACTGATAGAGATTATGATGTCTCTTCCTGCGAGTGATCCTTTGATGTTAAATAGTGTGCGAACACATGTACTACAGGTTTCAGGAAACCTTTCATTACTAGTCTCCATTTTTTCCTTGATGTTTTTACGTAAACAATATGTCAACTGGAGCTATTTTTATTATAAAATATCACTTATTTCTCCTATATATATTTTTCAAATATTCTCCTCTTCTTCTTTTTTTGGTTCGCTCTTTTAATAAAAAATTTATATAATAATAATTTATATATATTATAAAATTATAATTATATAAAATTTATATATACTTTTTTGAAACCCACTTTTCCTTTTATATGTAACTATATAAGGCTTATATAGTATCCTCTTTTATAATTATAATAATATTTTTTCTCGGAAAATTTGGATGAGACGTGACTCTTGGTACGGTCACAATCTTTAGATTTGAACGATTAAAATTATTTAGATCACACTTTTTTTTCTCCAATGTTATCAAAATATCTTTTACTTTTAAAATACCATGGGCTATTACCATGGGTTGTTTTTAAAACCTCCTGTAAAAAGTAATATTTACCTTTCACGTAAGAGCTTTTGTATTCTTGTTTCTTTAACTTTTAAAATACCATGGGCTATTACCATGGGTTGTTTTTATAACCTCCGTTAAAATGTTCTCCACGTAAAAAGTAAAACGTATTCCTTTTGTTTTTTGTTTTTCTTTTTTTTCCTTTAACTTTTTAAAATACCATGGGCAATTACCATGGGTTGTTTTTAAAACCACGGGCTTCTCCACGTAAAAAGCTTTAAATATACTTGGTATGAGATTTTGTATCCATTTTGTTGTTTGTTTTTTTACTTTTTATTTTCTTCTTCTTTTTTTTAATTTATTTACTTTTTTTTTTTGGTTAATTTTTTTTTTTTTTTAATGGCCAAAGGCCTAAAAATGGAGAATCTCCCAATATATAGTGAAACGCTTCAATTATGACAGCAACAAGGTTGATGATAGGTTGATAGCCAAAGGCCTGGTGATCAGCCAAACGTGGCTCTGATACCAAATGAAGCGAACAAAGTTCCTTCTTAAGATTAATTACTCCAGAATACTTGGAATATCAAGATATCCATGAAGATATAAATATTATATATTAAAATGTGAATAAGAATAAGAATGATGATGATAATGATTTACAATGAGAACAAGAGGCTTGCTTATATATCACGCAAGCGTCTCTTCATGAAGAGTCATGTCTTATTAAACATGCCTCTTCAACCTAATTACTACTTAACTAATAATTAATTATGATTATTATCATTTAAATTATATTTATATTATTATATATTTTATTCGTTACAGGCACTTTTTCACACTTTAATGCAACTCTGTTTTTCACACTTCCTTTTGATTTTTCATTGAAATGATGAATTCTATTTTGGCAATTTTTGTAGGGACAGCTGACATGGAATTTCGCAAAGGAGACCACGGTTGCGCCTGAAGATTTGAAAAACTGAAAACTTTGAAAATTATTACAAAGGACAAAATGTTGACTTTTCTTCTTTTTTGGCAATTTTTGTAGGGACAGCTGACATGGAATTTTGCAAAGGAGACCAGGGCTGCGCCTGAAGATTTGAAAAACTGAAAACTTTGAAAATTATTACAAAGGAAAAAATGTTGACTTTTCTTCAAAACAGAGTTTTGAAGAATAGTCATAATCCATCCATATGATGATGAAAATCTTTGAATGACAACTTTTTAAGAACCTCCCTTTGGCCTACTGGCATTATTAGACACTTTAACGACTCAATTTGTGAAACCCTAGACCTATGATTTGACGTGACTCTTGCTGATCAAAAGACATGAAAACTTGATTTTGATGAACAGACCTGAGCCAGCAGTGCAAAGCATCAGGGGGATGAATGACAAAGCCCTTCCATCAGATTTATGGCATGCTCCTAATGGAATGCAACTGATCGAGCAAGATGGGACACCTAAAAATGAAATGCAAAAATAGTTTTGATCTCTGACGGAGGGATGACCAGACTGACTCTAACAAGATGCACCACCTGCTGCTGGTGGTGGAGGTGGCAAAGGCCCCTGTATGGCATGGCTATCTCCTACCTCCACATCCTCCTCATCATCCTCTTCTCCACTGCTCTCGGAGAAGACCTCAATAAAATGTGCTTTGCTAGCAGCACATCTATGTCCTGGTGCCCATGGCTCCTGACGGTTGAAGCACAACCGCTTCTTCTTCAGCTCCCTCCTGGTATCGTCGTCAAGCTGTACTCGTCTAGGATTCCCCTTTGGAGGAGGAACCCTCACGTCCTTCCACTTAGACTGAAAAGTTTGTCTCTGGGGGTAAGGTGTCCGGGTCTTGGGTAAGACATCTTGTAAGTCCCGGGTCCTGCTGATAGCGTCCTGGAATGTAGCTGGTCTAGTGGATCGGACTAGACCTCAAAGTGGCTCTGCTAACCCCTCAACATACATATAGACCCTCCGTGCCGTGGAGAGGTCTGGAACCATCACAGAGACCCTCAAGAAATCTGCAATATAGGTCTCTGGGCTCCTTGTATGTTTGAGCCTTGTCAGCTCAAAAAAATGTTGCTCTGGATCCCTCCGATCAAATCCCTCAATTAGTCTCCTGGTAAACTCAGCATATGTCGTCACTGTGGAGTGCCCTAGTGTAACCATCCCATGAAAGCACCAATCCTGGGCCTCACCATCCAAATGCAATGTTGCCACCTTGATGGCCTTTGTCTCTGACGTTTGGTTAAGCTGGAAATAAATGTCCAGCTTCTCCACCCAAGACTTTTCCGAACTGTTTGATGAACCATCAAACATAGGCAAGTGGAATCTACTTGCTACATGGTGGGTGTCACCATCATGGTAATGTCGGTACCCTCTGTGATGGTCGCGGGGTCTACTAACCTGCTGGAGCTGAACAAAATCTCTAAATGAGAGGGCTTCCCTGAACTCCTGCCCATAGGCATGGTACTCTGCAAAATAATCGCCCATATGTCCGGGCTCTGCCTTACTGGGCTGTGGCCCCCGTGTCTACTCCTAAGAAGGTGGGCATGATAGAGTGTGTAGGGGTATGTGAGTCCCCCTGTTGCACAGTATCACGTTGCTCTGGCAAGTGATGGGATGCACCTGATTCCTCACCGATCTGAAAAACTTGTGGGCTCTCCCGCTGCCTGGCCTCTACTACTGTGAATCTCTACCCCATCACCTCAATCTGCCTCGACATATCCTGCACTGATTTGAGGATCATATCAGCAAATCTCTTCCCATATTTGTCTACCATCTGCTCTGCGTCCACTACAGGCTCCTCCTGTTCTGCGTCCACCACCGGAACACAGTCTCCCTCTCCGTAAGTGTTGTCCAACCTACACCCAACGTCTCTGTATCTCTGACCTCTGTAACAGATATAGGGTTTTTCCCCTGGTGTCATAGATTGCTAGCTCCACAGGCTGAGCCAGATCTATGCTCTGATACCACTGTAATATCCATAACCCGGAATATTCCTCAAACCCCAGCAAAAACTCCAACCAAATATGTGCAAATGATATAATAACCCAGAAGTGATAAAATAACAGTGGAACAGCATATAATAATGTAAACCGGAAATATAAGCAGATACACAAGAAATGCAGTGATAAATGCTAAGCCATTTTATTATACTGAGCAATAAATAAGTACAAGAGGTGATTAGGTAGATGGCACCTCGACTTGCACAAGGCAAGTGAAGAAATACTCTCAAAATGACAAGAATGGCCTCTCTGCGTGGATGTTGCTGCTGCTGCTAGAAAACAAATGATGATTTGGGGCTGCTCCCCTCCTCAGAAAAAGATGAAACTCTGGATCCGAGCTCTATTCAAGAAACCTAGAAAAAACCAGAAAGCTTTTCTGAAATGGCCGACCCCCAAAAATCACCCCCTTGGGGTTCTGTGCAGTTCCTCAAAGACGCTGATGAAACTGCTACTGAAATGCTGATGGAACTGCTGATGAAATTCTGATGAATCTACTACTGGAATGCCAATGGAAATACCTTGCCTGAGCAGGCACTCGAAGTCCCCCGGGGCTAAGGGTGAGATCTCCAAACAGAGACACTCAATGCACTAAACAGTGCTGCAGACTAGCTAAACAGCCAGCGTGCTCCAAGTCGAAATGACTATCACAAATGCTCATAACCAGGATGATCCAAATGAGGGATCTCCTCTCTCCTTTATAGCATTGGCCCTTCTCCAAAACCCTAAAGCCCAAGCCACCTATCCAACTGCGCAGTTCCAAGTGTCTGTGTGGGCCCCCATCTCCGTGTGGTCCTTTGGCCTTCCCCCCTTGGCTCCTCTTAAGTCACAACATTGTGCTACCTAGGAAGTGACTTTATTCTAAAGGTGAGTTATGTCCCCCTTCACCTTTTTATTTAAAAATAACTATAATAGTCAAAATAGAGCAAAATCGAATATTCCAATTAGCCATAGCTAATTAGGAATATTACATCAAATGAGGCTCATGGCAATTCAATATACCACTTTGCAGCCGGACTAGTGAGAGTTCGCTGAAAAATACATAGTCTTGCTGAATCATCATTTAAGGAGTTGGATGAACACCATAAATGAAAAGTCATAACATGATTGGACGGATCTTCTCTAGGGTTTCCATTGAACTTAGGAATATCAGAAGGCAATTTGTGTGGAATCACCGACCGTTAAGGTGCATAAAGAATGGGATCATTGGTAAACCGATTTAAATCTAGTAATTCAAGTGTTGCGACAAAAGGTAATTGTCAGTTTAAGTCGGGTTGAGCGTAACTAGGGTAAGATGGAATTGCCTGGTCAATAGGCCTTTGCATACCAGCATAAGGAATCTGTTGCTGGTAACCTTGATAAGGGTAGGTTTGTTGAGCATATCCAGTATAAGGTGGTTGTTGGGAACCAAGATAAATTTGCTCTTGTCAAAACCAGCATAGGCTTGTTGATTGGGACCTGGGTAAGCTTGTTGTTGACAAAACCTAGCATAGGCTTGTTCACCAAGTCCAGGATAAGTTTGGTACTGTTGGACTTGCTATCGTTGATATTGTGGCTGCCACGATTGTTGATGCAACGGTTGTTGCCCACCAATATAAGTTTGACCAGGTTGTGAATAAATTAGACCAGTATAAGTCTGAGTCATCCTAGTTAATGGTAAACTAGCCTAAGGTTGTTGGATTCTAAACACAAATAGTTGTTGTAAAATGGCCTGAGAAGGCTGAGTCTGTAGACCTGAAACTTGAGGGTAAGAGGTTGAAGGACTAGCTTGCAAAGGTTGAGATTCAATCAACAGAGTTTGCAACTGTGGTAAAGTCGTAACGACAGGCGTAGTAGGTATGGATGAAACCTGTTGCATTGGTTGTGATGGATACACAAGCCTTGATTGAATGGCCATTGTAGGCTACCATTGACAAACAAGCATTCTAGAATAAATTGAACCTAAAGATGATGGTATACTGCCATATGATGGCCCCCCAGAAAATGGAGGATAACTAGATTGGGCATATTTTTCTCCATATGGAGGTAAACCAGTGTAAAGTGGATACATTGGATGGTAACCAGATGGACCAGCTTGATATTGAATTAATGGATCAAACTTTTTAGTATCCGTAAGTGAAGAACCACGTAAAATTCCTATGGATGACATGGGTGAAGACCATGGACTAGAAGAAAAACCAGAGTGAGTTCCAAATAATGATTTGTAACCCAGTGGGATGTACGAACCACCATATATATGTGACTCAGGTGTTGTGGTAAACATCGAAGAAGTAGCGACAATGGATTTTGTCGTAGTTGTAACAGATGATACAGTCTGGGATGTTGTTTCATCCATAGTCAAATGACCTAATAAATTTCCTAATGAATCTATGGGAGTTTGAAAGTAAACAGGATCAAAAGGAGCAGTTAATTGAGGATAAGAAGGATAAAGATAAATCCCTGGTCCAAAATGAGTTGGAGTTCTGGGTGAAGTTTCTTCTTCAAATTCCTCTTCAATAGAAATCAAACTGGGTGGAAGGATTTCACCATCAGGTCCATAATAAATTTCCGGTGTTTGACTTTGCAGTAAAGGAGAAGTCTCAACAATTATAGATGTTTGAGGATAAATCGGTCGATTGTCTTCTGGTACGGGAACAACTTCTGATTGTTCAACTTTAGGATCCAAGTGTTCTGGTAAAAGAACAACGAGTTCAGGATGAATTTCTTGAACAACTTCTAGTTCACAAGTAACTTCTGTTTGAACTATGATAGGTTTGGGATCAACTTCCAGTTGAACAGATTCAATTTCAGAAGTAATTTGTTGTTGAACAACGTTGGGTTGAGGATCAACTTCTTGTTGGACAACTTCAGTTACCATTTCACTAAGTTCAATTTTAGTGTCCTCAGGTAATTGTAAAGGTCCACTTCAGTAGCAGATAAACCAGTTGTTAGGGCCTAAATCTACCTCAGGCTGAAGGAAGGTAGGTTTAGGGTAACATCAAACCATGCTTAACCTGGTAGCTAGCCCTACCAGGTCGGGAGAGGGCTCTCTCCTTGTCAATCTCAAAGAAAATATGGCAAGTAAGGCTTGAGATGACTGATATGAATACTAATTTTAGGCTAGGTATGTTTGCTCAGAGGATTTTTTTTGATTTTAATGGTTGGTTGTTGGATCAGATGGGGAAGGCAGCTTTGGGTTCGGGAAATCAACTCAGATTAGCAGAGGTTTCTATGGGGCGAGGTAGGTAAGTGTTTTAGCACTTTGAAATGAATGTGGTGGTGAGTCTAAATACTGGTGAGGAGTTGGAGAGGGCATGCAAATGTCATGAGTCCTCTTCAAACAACATAAAACATTTAAAACTAATTAAAACCCCAAGGCAGAGCACTGAACATCAATGGATTCCACCCTTTAATCTTGATTCATTTAGTTATGCAGAAAAAGAGAGATGATGGAACATATACACATAAGATAAACTGAATAACAGAGGTGAAAAAAATGCTAACTCACATTACCACAAGAATCCCACAAAATGCTGCAAAAAACCTGGTTCATTTCCTTGCCAAACTGCAGAAGTGATGTACAAAGTAGCTCAATTCATCCATAAGAGTCCAACCTTGACAAATGACTAATAAAGTACAAGATATAGGCATCAAACCACCTATGCTAGCCATCAGGGGTCGAATCCATGAGTCAAGGAGCTGTTTCAACAAGATATAAACTAGGAACTGAAAAATAGGCAGTGGAACAGCTTGCCTCTAAAACTATGGAAATTGATTCATTTAGCTCAAAACCACCTAAAACTGATGTATCTACCTCCTTAAGTCATTTTTCATCATTTTTACATCATAGTACATCAATTTACATCATATTACATCATGCATTTTACCAAGAGAGAAGAAAAAGTCAAATTGGTAGAAAACTAGGCGAAAAGCTGAGTTTTTGAGCAAAATCAGCAAAAATTTTCTTGATGCATAGTGTCATTAGCCTAATGTGCAATGCCTTTTCCAAGCTAAGATTGAAGGCCTTCCCCTTCACCAAATTAGCTCCAAGATGGCTTGTTGGAAATCTTTGTTTGTCTACTTTCTACGAAAAGTGGAATTCTTGGATTTGGTGTCCATTTGCCCCTTCAAAAATCAGTTCTCCCAAGACTGCTTCCTGTGGGTCCAAAAAGTGGCAGAGAGGGCATTTTTGAGGTGTTTTTTTGCCCTTTAGGTGACCCAGATCTCCTCCAAACTTCATGAAACTTTCTGGGTTTTAGTAATTTTTCATGAGGAATCCAAAAATGCAAGCCATTCTTCAAAATTCCCAGCCAGCTCAATGCACAGGGCCAGTGGTGTTGCGCATCAGAGGAAATTTTCTGTGTTTTGCAATTAAATTTTATGAAATGACAAAAATTTCTCCAAAATGCTTCAAAATTGGCAAGAGGCAAGCATATCAATTGCTTTACTGAGCCAAGGAGGCTTTAGCCAAGATTCTAAGTTTATCTTGCTCCTTTTTGGCTTTTAAGGCTCTCCCTAACTTGGATTTTAGGCTTCTTATCCTTGTCTTGTAGATTTTGTTTCGGGCCAAATAGTGATAGGCCATGTGGCGTGTTCTTCTCCTTGTTAGCCTTATCAAGAAGCTTCTCAAGGTGGATATTCACTCTTTCCAACCATGATTCTCGGTCAACCTCTATTTCTTGCTCTAGTGAAGTCAGCTTGATTTTCCTTCTTTTTGCCACTTGTCGATTTTCCCTTATGGTTTGCAGCTCCATAATTGTTTGTTTGTCCTCCAATTGCTTGTTCTATTGCTCAAGGTAATTAATGATCCATTTAGCCCTCTCAAGGTCAAGTGATAAGGCTTGGATCTTAGCTTCTTTCTCCTTGATGATCACATCCTTGAGTCTTGAGCTTTGGGAGCCCAAATCAGTGTCCTCTTCCTCAACCAAAATAAAATCCCTATCTTGGCCTTTAGAAGGCCCTTCATCATGCAATGGTTGCTTTCCTCTGTCCTGTACCTGTTCTGCTGAAGAAGAAGGCAAAGCCCCTTTCACCCCAGGTGAAGATAGCATTTTCCTGTTGTCCGGTGAAGAGAACGAGACCCCTTCCACCCCTGGTGGAGATAATACTCGTTTGGCAGCTGCAAAAAGTCTTCTTGTGCCCTTTTCATAAGTTATAAACATAGGAATGTGAGCCTCTTCAGTTCTGCTTTCATGCTCTCTTTGTTGCCCAGAAGGTCCACCTTCCTCTTGAGGTTCTGCAAAAATTTGAGGCCCCTTGAAAATCTCATGGGCAATGAAGGTTTCCCATGGCACTCCCAACTGAGTGAGCTGATGCACAACAATAATCTTGATGACAACAAAGTGATAAATGCTATTAAGCTGTTGTGGGTATGGTTTTCTCTTTGCAAGTACAGTCATCCTCTCTATGTTTTTGCAAATGAAGTATGGAATACTCATCATTCTAACCCTGGTAAAATGCATAAGCAATCTGATATGATAGGCATAGATTCTGGAGAACCTTCCCTCACATGTGAAATATTTAATGATGAGTTTCATTAGTGGAACATACCGGTCCTCCAAAAACTTAAAAGGAAACACCCTACTCAATTTACTATGATATTTGGCTTTAATGTAGGGTTCATAGTTCTGTTTGCTGATATTTTGTCTTTTGTTCCATCTTTCCCCCACATCTGGCATCCTAGTTGCTTCTACAATAATGGCTGGTGAAAGAGTGAAATTGATGCCAGCAAGTTGTACCCTATTGTCCTCCATGTTGATGACAAATTTCCTAGCTAATTCATGATGATACTTAACCCTCTCAACTATCTCACAAAACTCAAAGCAAGATTGGTATCTGAAACAAGTGGTGGCAAGGGGACAAGCAAGAACTTTAGCAATTTTAATAGGCTCCTCTCTGATTATTTTCCCACCCTTGTGAGGTCTCCTAGGCTGTACATTCCTTTCTCTTGAACTATCACTTTGTGTTTCTTCTTCATAGCTTGAGTCACTGTTTCTTGCCATGATGCTTAGTGTTGCCTTAGGAAGATGATGTGATGAAGGTATGGTGAAAAATGGTAATGAAGGAGGACAATGGTGATGAGTATGAAGAGATTTTACTCTTGGGAAATGGAATTGGGGAATGAAGGGATTAGTTTTGGGAAACTAGGGTTTAGTGAGGGATTTAGGGTTTGGTGAGGGGATTAGTTGTTTTAGGGGAGTGGGATATGGGAAAATGGGATAAATAGAGTAATTTAGGGTAATGAAAGGGTGAAAAGGGTTTAATGATGCTTTTTGTGATGATGGAATGAAAATTGCACAATAGAATGGCAAACAATGAAGAGAAGCTAGGGTTTCATTTTAAGCATGCAAGACTCATGAAGAACACAAGTGTGCACTCAAATTCAGCTTTAGGATGTTGTTTACTTACTTGTAGAATGAAAATGTAGCAATTTTGAGGGTTATTGCACAATTTGGAGTGATTGAGGAAGATCTGGATTGATGCGTAGCGCACTGGGCCCAATACGCAACACCCTCCTGATGCGCAACTCCTATTCAAAATTACACTGCAGGAAAGCCTCTGATGCACAGCGCCAGGCCAAATTGCTTGGAAAACAGGGTTTTTTGTCTCCTTGGCTCCAAATCACGATTTTTGACTCTCCAAAGGATTTTTTGCTCAATGAAATGATAAATAGGACCCCTTTCACTTTAAATATGGATGACCTTTAATTTTCACTTATCTCAAACCCACTTTTCTAATGTCAAAGTCACTTTTGGTCTTGAGCTCTATTTTTTCCATTGAAATTGACTTTTCTTAATCATTTGGTAAATTGATGCATTGATGCTTGTGTTTTTGTCTACAGTGGCTAGAGTTGGCAAGGTGAGCAAGGGCAGCAGCTTTGAACTTATTACATATAGAAAAATTGAAATTACATAAAATTTGTATACATAGGAATAAAAACTCCGTTTTGAGGTAAAAATCACTTATTGAACATATCTTTAGTGAAATTTTGATCTGATGAACTTATTAGAGCTCCTCATGTGCTTGCTGACCCTTTATTGAGTTTTTGATGACCATGGTGGCGAACCCTAGACCTAATGAGACCTAAAACCCTAAAGATGATTTTGGTAAATGGAATGAAATAAAATAATAATAAATGACCTGAACATGTGAAAATAGGCCAGCAAGTAAAGACCATGAGGGACATTTGATAATGAACCACTACCATCAGTTGATCCATGACCTAATGGAATGGAGCTGATCGGATGGGACACCTACTATGCATGCAAAAGGATAAATTTGATCACTGATGGAGGGATGAAGATATCGACACTAACACCTGTAATAGTAGGAGTAACTGGAATCACAATATGTATCGGTATAGGTAACTCTAGTAAATCAGATGAAGAACTAGAAGTTTGTGATGTACTGGACTCAGTTAAACGAGACTGCTTTTGTCGACTAGGCATAGCTTCAGGAGGTAAAGCTGGTTTACTCACTATCCTATGCGAATGACGGGGTAAAGGTTGATTTTCCTCCACGATTACTGATTAAATAAACAAAAAGAGGGTAATCTAAGCAAAAGGATTACCAAGTAACTGTGAATTGCAATATACTGCCTCAGAGAAGCCAAGGACTTAACATACATGCAGGTAATCTCCTCGAATGTTGTTTTCGGTGTATCACAGTATACAAGGCGGCCGACTCGGTTACCTATGGATGGATAACAACCTAATGTAGTCCTCCCAAATATACCCAAAAGTAATTGGAGGCCCAATTTGTTTTAGCGTTATCTAATGTGAAACCGCACAGTGAGAGCATTCCTTTATACTTTTCGTACTATAACACCACCCGATATACCCGAAAGTACGTTAATGAGCTACGATATACTTACGTACGTGGAATGAGGTATCACACTCAAAATGGATCGCAAACCATTAGCGACAACTGCTATGTTTAACGACGCCGGAACACGTCTCTAGCCTAGACCTCTAAATGTTACGCGTTAAGTTATAATGCTCCATCAGGTTAATTGAGATAAATTTTAGTTGATCTTGTTTAAAAGTTTGTCTTTCAGGTTCACTGTGTGATGTTTCTGAAACTCCGAGAATGCAACTATGATGAGAAATATTCTTTTCATTTGATTTAAACCAAAGGGATGGAGCAATCAGAATCTTTAAACAAAGAGCATAGAGCACATCTAATGCAACTTTCCCTATACCATCCCTACAAGCACACACAAACTTATAAATGCATTATGCATGTTTTTCTTTTCATTTCTTTAATGTTTAGATGAACATAAAGAAACTAAATGCACAAATGATCAATCAATGCTTTTTACCAGAAATGAAGACTTTACGGCAGTTTCTTTTTCAAAGAAATGAAGGCTTTACAACAATTATTTTCAAAAAAGTAAAGACTAATCAATGTAAGATAACTTTGAAAATCAATTGATAATGATAAATAAATATCTTAAGAAACGTTAAACAATCAAGGTCAAAGTAGGGCTAGGAAAGGAAATACAAATTGATTTCAGAACCATAGAAAACATTGATCTTTCAACAAACAACAACAGAAGCAACTTTGGAAAAATCAATCAAAGGATGGGTTTTTTGGCTTGACAGGGATCAGTGCAGCGCTGAGTGGGAGACAATGTGTTGCAGAGCACTATCTCTAAGATAAGGCTGCTTTACAGTGCACTGTGTCAAGAACAACACTGCGCTGATGATAGAGAGCACAATGATCAGACATTTAAACACACCTTTTTGACCCAGAAAGATTCAAAATTATTGTAAAGGGATGAATGAAGTCATGTAAAGTATACTAGGATGTAATATGATAAGGGTAAACTGCCAGGAACAATGGTCCTTCTCCAGTATGGTCGCCAATTTGTTATACGGAATTTATACCTATGGATAAGTACATCTTCCCTAAGTGGGTAGTTACACTTAGAACAACAGAAGTAAAGATGTTTAACCTTTTCCTACAATAGAAAAATAAGATAAAGGAACCTACTTGTGATCCTTTGCTTCATTTGATCTCCTTTGAATTGCTCCCTTTGCTACCGCTCAAACTGAATTCGCTCAATTGGTACTTGTCAACATAAACAGAAGACGACAACAATCAAAGAATATGATCTATCTATTGTAAACAAATGGAATCGACAACATTTGAACATACATTCATCATATGTATAGACAAAAGTATTGGAAAAGGAACAAACAACTTTATTGATTGATAGAAGGAGAAGTTACACCCAATGTGGTTCGATCCCGTGTCACTCATCCAGCTTAGTCCAAACCCTCATCACACCAATAGCACATCAATCCAGCAACATAACATTACTTGAAAATGATTTCAAGTCTCAAACCAACAATATTTCTCTATAATATCCAAGTTCTAGCCTCCAAATCACTATGATGAGTGGTCAATTTATAGGGAAATGCAAGTGGTTTTGTCATAAATAGGGCATTGAATGGTTTTCCATAATTGGATAGTTAGTTTCCATGGAGAAAGGGATGAGAGGATAGAGGGTTGGATGATCCAGAGCCTATCCAAAATCAAGCTCATAGGATGAGATAAGAGTTGGGCATCCTTCTAGAATGCTCTAGAATCAAGGAATATTCCTAGAATCCTATGTCAATTTCATTCATCCTCGCCCAGCGTAGGCTAAAGTGGGCCTAAGTGCTTTGCAACACAGCTCTGAATAGGTGTACCTACTATGCAAAGCAGTTGTCCCTGACCAAGGCTGCGTTGGTATCCCAAAGAGGCATTTCAATAGAGTTTCAAACTAGGAAACTTTCATGGATGAAAACATTTAATATGATGACTTGTATATAGTATGTAGCAACTGAAATTAGGGTTTGATGAGCCCTATTTGTACTGATCTAATCGTTGGGAGTGATGTGCCCAAATAGATCTGTAACAGGTTGGTAGGGAGGGTCCAAAAAAAGGCTAAGACAAACTTTTGGAGGAGTGTTGTAGCTGCTACAACACAAGGCAAATTCACTTTAATGAATTCAAAGACTAAAGACCATCCACTCCCTGCATTTCTATTTCTATTGAACGCTCTTTGAGTTTGCATTTTTATTTCTATTGAACACTCTTTGATTTTGATACGTTGATAGGTATTTTAGAGTAATAAATTCATTTTTGTATTTAAATATATAATCTAAACTATAAAATATAGCAAATTGATTTTACTGAAAGTATAATTAAATTATAAACTACAAGTATATTTTTTATTTTATATCTAATACTTAATAAGTTAGATAGAATTCCAAAGGTGGGGACCTTATTCTTTATCTTATTATCTTCATTCTAGGAGCCACAAAGAGGGTAACATTCTATTTTACCAACTATTTAATCATTCTATGAAAAGATCACTATATTTTTACACTTACATATATCCATGTAAAAGTATATATACATACAATGGTTAAATTAAACTCTACATTATTCATAATAGGCATATTGATTAATTAATAACATATATACATACATACAACAGTCAAATTAAACTATACCATATTTTATTAGGTTTATTATTTTCTTCGAGTTTATTATTTCCTTTGGTTTATTAATGTAAGGTTCCATATTCCTAGGGTTTAATATTATTTCCTTGGGTTTTTATAATCCCTTGGGTTTTTAGTATTAATCCCTTGGGTTTATAATATCAATCATGGTCAACCATGGTCTGACGTTGTATTGTGACAAGCATTGTCTCAATATGAAAACCAACCATGGTCAACCATGGTTCAATGTTGCATTGTGACAAAGATTGTATCGATACGAAAATAAATCACGCTTAAACATGGTCCAATGTCACATTATGACATTGATTGTTTCAGTATGAAAATCATCCATGGTCAACCATATTTATTTTAGGGTTTATATTATTTATCCTAGGTTTTATATACCTTGAGTTTCTAATATTAATCCCTTGGGTTTAATATTATTCCCTTGGATTCGTAATCCCTTGGGGTTTTAGTATTAATCCCTTGGGTTCATTATTCTTTTAGGTTTATAATATCAAACACTTGGATTTATTAATCTAAGGGTTCAACCAGGTCGAGCATGGTTCGACATCGCATTGTGACAAAGATTGTCTCAATATGAAAATCAATCATGGTTGACCACGGTCAATCATGGTCATTCATGGTGAGCCATGGTTAATCACAGTCAATATAAAAATCAACCATGGTCAACCATGGTTAATCACGGTCAATATGAAAATTAACCATGGTCAATTATGGTCACATTGTGACAAGCATTGTCTCAATATGAAAATCAACCATGGTGCAACGTTGCATTGTGAAGATTGTCTCGATATGAAAACCATCCATGTTTATTTTAGGGTTTATAATATTTATCTTGGAGTTTATATATCTTGGGTTTATAATATTAATCCCTTGGGTTTAATATTATTCCCTTGGATTCATAATCCCTTGGGGTTTTAGTATTAATCCCCTGGGTTTATTATTCTCTTGGGTTTATATTATTGCCTTGGGTTTATAATCCCTTGTGGTTTTAGTATTAAACCCAAGGGATTGATATTTTAAACCCAAGGATTAATACTAAAACCCCAAGGTATTATAAACCCTATGGACTAATATTATAAATCCAAGGTATATAAACCCTTAGATGACTATGATTTATATTGAACCTAAAAGATTAATATTATAAACCTATGAATAATATTATACCCTAGAAATATGCATCCTTAGATTAATATACCTAAGGGATTGATATTATTATCCCTTGGGTTTATAATATTAAATAATAATTATTATATAGAAATCATTATTATTATTTGTAATGATAATAGTAATATTTTTATTGTAATAGTTTTTTTGTGCTATTATTTTTATTGTTACATATTTATTAATTGTAAATACACATGAATTCTTAAACTATATTAACTACATTACCCAAATTAATAATATAAACATATGATAGTCAAATTAAACTATACATTATTTATAATATGGAACTTAATTAATTAATTAATAATATGTATCCCTACAACCGTCAAATTTAACCATATTGATTAATTAATTCATTTGTATAAGGATAATTCTCGATTTTTATGAAAATAGATTAAGAAGAATAAACTAATTCCAAAAGTATTTAATAAATAAAGCTATTCATTGCCACGGTAAAAGTCGAACCTAAACCACAAAGCGTATTTCTTAGCTTCATGTAAAAACTCTTACCGCATCAACCCTTTTCGTGAAGCACGTTTTTGACTTCTAAAAGAATGTTGGTGGTGGATAGCGTACCGGCCAATAAACTTCATTACTTTTCTCAGCAAGACGTGGAGTACCGTAATATTACAAGAAATATTACAAGAAAAAAGCAGTGATGGAAGCACGTTTTTGACTTTTTAAAGGAAGTTTGGTGGCAGGTTGCGGTGCAGAAAAAAGTAGCGGCCAATAATCTTCACTACTTTTTGTCATTAACACGTGGGGTACGGCAATAACCATCCACCACCACAGAAGCTGTTGGAGAAGAAAGCAGGTGATGGAGTGGAATTTGGCTTTTTGAGTGATACAACCCATTACCCACCATGAACTTTTATTGCATCTTGACCCTTTATTGGGTCTGGCGATGGGTTGGTGCACGTCTCTCCATGGAAAAAGGTTGCTCAATGAGCACTCTTATCCTTCAGCAATTCTTCGTTTGTCAATATGACAGTTCTGCAAAATCAAAGATGAAAACCCCCTTCATATGCCTTAGCAATTGTTGTAAAATAATATACCTCTTTTCTTGGAATTCATGCTTTACTCCCGAAACAAAACTGGCATCCGAAAACAGGTTAATTAATGGAGTTGTCTGTAGTGCGACTTTTTGAAGATTCCGGTGACGGAATCTGACGGAAAAAATTGAGGTTAAATCTTGATTTATATTAATTAAAATGGTTTTTTAACTGCATATTTGGATTCAGCACCCTGAAAAACCCCTAGGACGCTTTGATTGTGCAGAAATTACCTATCAAACATGGGATTTCAATAAATTGCTGCCGAAATTTAGAGAAATTTGACCAGAAAAACCCACCGGAAAAGCCTCCAAAAAATCGCAGTAAAGAATACACCCTAATTAATTTGTGGGCTCTATTTTGTCTTTGAACCGTGCCACCGAGTCATTTTCAAATCTCTCTTTCGTTTCAACCCATAGGCTTCTCTTATGGGCATATGATTAAAGATGCCGTTGAGAGGTTAGGTAGATTTTCTATTGTCTTTGAACCGTGCCACCGAGTCATTTTCAAATCTCTCTTTCGTTTCGACCCATAGGCTTCTCTTATGGGCATATGATTAAAGATGCCGTTGAGAGGTTAGGTAGATTTTCTATTGTCTTTGAACCGTGCCACCGAGTCATTTTCAAATCTCTCTTTCGTTTCAACCCATAGGCTTCTCTTATGGGCATATGATTAAAGATGCCATTGAGAGGTTAGGTAGATTTTCTATTTGATTTTATTTTTAATTTTATATGTTAGATGATTATGATTTATAAAAAGAAAATTGTATATTTCATGATATAGTTGGTATATTCATTTTATTGTGTTTGGAGCTTATCACATAGAGGTTTGATATACTTATTATTGGGTAAATACAGTGAATTTTATAAATTTCTTCACTTAATTAAATATTTACCATATTTAATTTTTAATTAACAATCACTTAATAGATTCAAACACTTGAATTTCTTTCATTTAATTAACAATTTAAAAAAACAAATAAGATGAATACCTATCATACTATTTCCATATAATAAGTAATGTGAAAGTAAAATTTTAAATTTAGATGGAATAGATGAGATTTATCTTTATTTCAAGATTTTTTTTTAAGAAAATAAAAAATTATTAAAAATTAAATTTAGTTATCAATTTTATATATATAAAATTAAGGTAAAATTTGTATCTAAATGAGTTTAATAAAAAAATCATTTTTTTGTTTTGAAATGAGTTTAATCCAAAATCATCTTTCCATAACTTTCCCTGCAATTCCTCCGGCTAGTTAGACTACAACTTTCTTTATTTCACGACAAGAATCGTTTGGTTCCTTCGAATAAAAGAGGTTTCCCAAAGCATCGTTATATTTGCTCCGCGTTAAGATCCTACTACGCTCTACACCTAAATGACGAAGTTGCTAAGCAAGTCTCAGGATCATAAAGCGAAACTTCATGGATGGCATAGTTTGAATATGTTTTTCTATATAAATGTCTGCTGGCACAACATAGACTGGGCGTAGATTGAGTGGAGGTTAAAGTTTTGGTGATCGCAAGTCAGGTAATTTTTTTCTCTGAACTGCATTTTGAAATGGGTTTACTTCAGAATCTGCAAGTTTTTGTTATAAAATTGGTTTGCTGGTTGGGATGGCTATCATCTTTTGCTTTAGCACAATTGGACATAAGTGAAGGTATGAGTGGATTTGTTAATATTTCTGTTCAAGGAATTACATGCCTTGGTAATTTAGCTGTTTTTGTTACAAGTCTCATAAGAGGAAGGCTGGATCTAGAGATAGGTGCCAGGGATGCCCTGGACATTCTAGTAAGTGCCAAACTCAAGACCATAAATGGGATTGAAGATGGCAATGGACTGATTACAGAACAAACTGCTTCTGCAGAGAAAGTTCCTCTCCAGAAGATGTTCGAGTCATTCGGACGACTTCTACATGGACTGGGCATCCAGACGGATTTCTTCAGCCGGCTTCGACATCCAATTGGCATCCAGAAGATGGTCGAGTTATTCGGACGTCTTCGAAATCGACTGGTCATCCAGAAGATGGTCGAGTTGTTCAGACGTCTTCGACATCGAGTGGGTATCCACATACCTTGTTTTAGAGAAGAAGATATTGAGACCGCCTCTGCAGGTCGTCGACCTAGCGCTTCTAATGAAAATGGAAGTGTACAGAATGCTTCTGTTGTGATGCTCTCTAACGGCAAACCCAATTTGTCCATCAAAGAGTTCATGAAAACCAATGCCCCTATTGCGGACTCCATTTTACTGCGATTCCTTCCATTACAAGATGCAATAAATGATGGTGATGTAGTCACTCCAGAAGTCACTATAGAGATGTGTGGATGCAATTATTGCAACTGCATTGTATTCTGGACAATTGAAGAGATAACTAACATGCTTAGTCTTCGGATGCCTGGGACATTGAAACGACTCTCCAATTCCCTCTGCCTACTGCCATGTCTTACCTGCCTCACAAATGGCTGCCATGGCTGCAACTGGGACAGCATGTTGCCCTTGGTGCAGGACGATGAAGGGTACAAAATGAGAGTGAATGAGTCAAAGGTGGTATCTGAAATTCTTGACGAGATCAGTGCCGGGTCTATCAAGGGAAAAGGGCATATTTGCATCTGCATTCCCATGAATGATGCTGGACGTGATAAGTGGACAGAGCTACTGGTAAGATCTTTGAGGTCTAAAGATGCGGAGAGCAGAGGAGTCAGAGTCATGGCTTCCGAAGCTCTGGAAGACTACTTGGCTGGACGTAAAGGAGCTTCGAGCAAAAGCGTAGAAGACAACATGGTAGAATACAACATGGTATCGTTCATATTTCCAAGGTTGATTGAAGTAATAATAAACCTTTTACTAACTTTCGGGTTCGGAATGGATGGCTTCTCAAGCTCTCTGGTGGCCAGAAGGACTATTCGTGATTACCTGGTAGACAGTAAAGGAAGTGGATTCGCTGCGAATGCATTTCTAACCAAAGCTGTGGTCAAGTTTGATTTCCAAGTGGTTTGCCAAGTACTAACCTTTAGGGGTGATCTTCTAGGGATTAAAACCTTATCATTTATAGTCTGCTGCGTGAACATTATTTGCTCTATTGCTTGGGCTGTTAGTACCGTATTTGTAAATGTCACTGCCATTAACTCCTCACAGCATCTATATGTAGTGATAACAGTAGCCATTGGTATTGCTTGGGGAATGGACTCTATCATTATTTTCACTCGGCTTACTTCTATCGCTCTTCGTTTAGTCTATATCTTTTTCTTTATTTGGACATTGTATGCTGGGTCTCTTTCTTATTTAGTTGTACTACCAGTCCTTTTTTTTGTCCTTGTGTGGCCATTCTCTAACAGGAAGGATAAAATGTTTCTGTCGGTGATAATTTCTATTTCGGCAGCCTTGTCTCTGGCATTCGGCTTGAAACCCTTGCTTCTAACACTCCTGGGTAGTGTGACCCTTGTGTGGCTATGTTTCAACTCGATGGAGAGAGTTTTTATTTTGGTGATAATTTTGGAGTTCGCGGCCCTAAACGGAACTAACATTGTTTGGTGGGAATCTTGGAGATGGGCATATGGTGCTGTTCAAATACTGGTGTGGGTGAAATGGACCGGTGGCAGTTATATTCTAAGTAAGAAGAATTCGCTAGAATTCTTTGGGAAAAGTCCGCACGACTGGGGACTTCTACTGTACTCTTTTGCATTCTTTCTCAATGCTGTCTTGGCCGGACTTCGACTTCGGATCGAGTGGAAGAGGCCATGGATATATTCAATTTCAAGAGAACACCATCATAGAAATACTACGACTGAAGGCTTCTTATCTGCCACACCATGAATAAAATATCAATGAGGGCCTCTTATCCGCCTTGGTGAATTTGAAGAGTAATGCTTGTACATATTGTATACAGTTCAACAGATGCCCATGATTTTGTCATGTATTATCATATTTAAGCGTTTTCTCGGATGTTCATGGTTTTGTTATATACTATTATTTTAAAAATAATTTTTAAATTTTAACCTACGTTCCAGATGTTAATCATTAATTTTAAACAGAGATTCATTTAACCCTTAACCTTCGCATGGTAATTTAACCCTTAACCTTCGCATGGTAATTTTATGTTGTGATATTTAATTTATTTTACTTAAAAAGTGTCACACATGTTCAGTTTTTTTATACATTTTTATAGAATGTTTGAAATAATATTTATTTTTAATAAAATAAATAAATTATATAATTTTTTAATTTATATTTATTCTTATCCAGTCAATTTTATTTACGAATTTTTAATACTAACAAAACTATAAAAATATCTCTTTATCCATTTATATATATTTTTGTAAATAAACCATATCAAAACTATATAATAATAAAATAATTAAAAAATATCAAAATTATAATAAAAAATAATTTAAAAATAATTTCAAACGACAAATCTATGCCTTATTCGGACAATTTCTGAATTAAAAACAATATACAAATATTATAATATCCAAACTAAAAGAGTCTCATTTAATTATGTTTTATATATATATATATATATAGAGTTTGAATTTAAAACATTTTAAATATATATTTTAATTATGAATTTCCAAGTTCGTATAATAAAATGAATTAGAAAATTAATGATAAACATAAAATTAAAGAAATAAAAAACATCAAAAAAAATTAGATTTATTTCATCTTTATTTCTCCAATTAAATTCTTTTATTTTATATAGTTTTTTTCAAATAATATTCTTCTTTCTTATATCTGTCTTCTTATATCTCACAGTGATAGGAGACATCATGTCACGCCCCTACACTCACGGTACTCTTCCAACTGCACTATAAGAGGTGCGGCACCACCGACCTTTTTCTTTTCACCAATACTCACGGTCATGGACCACGCCTTACTCCTATACCTAGTTAATTTTCCACTTTTACCAAGTACTTTTATTCCTTACAACAAAACAGTTAAACATTCATCAGCATTAACATAAATGCACAACAGTTTAAAGGGGAGGGGCAACTCCCTGTAATGAGCTTGTCTACAATAATAATATATCTATATACAAGTTCAATCCTAAGGAAACCCCATATTTACACTTAGAATATTTTTCACATTCACCGGCACAACACGTTCAGCTAGCTCATCGGGCGCGCCCACACGGTCGCCCGAACGATCCTTGCCCAACTCGTCGTTTGCCTTCGCACGTTCACCCGAACACGTTTCGTTCACCTCGTCGGTTGTCGTTCACCGTCTGCCCAACACCTTCTTGCACCCTCACCCGACGTTCAACCCAACTCTCTAACTCGTCGACTCGTTCAATGTGCACACGCCTGTTCAAGACTTCGCACGATACGCTCGTTCACCAACTCATGTCATTCGGTTGGGCTCCCTACCGCACCCTTGCACGCCCTCAAACGACTTCCTGAACGACCTCCCAAATGATCTCCCGAACGACCACCTGCACGACTCGTTCAAATATTCGTTTGACTTTCGCCCGAACTTCTGCACGACTCATTCATGCCCTCTGTCAGACTCCTGCCCGAACTCTGCATGACAAATCACACCTTCGTTTGAACGACACACTGAACGATTCTCCGAACGATACCTCGAACGATCCTCCAAACGACTCTTCGAACGACTCTCTGAACGATACTCCGAATGATATCCCAAATGATCGTTCGCTCGGATGCCCTGTCGCGCCCTTGAACGACCTTCCTTCGTTTCGGCTAGGGTGCTTCGGCCCTTGTCTGCCCGCACCTTCACTCGTTGCTTCAAACCAACTTCACACTTCTTCCTACGCTCCACTCTTGAACGCTTGAACTGCTTCGTTGATTGAATGCCTTAGCTCCATCGCCAAGCCACCAAATATGTATGGTTCGCCCTCCTTTGAACTGTCGCATCCTTATGATGGTCGACCCAACATGTAACTCATGTTTTAATTATTTGAACAAGTCAGCTCGCCCACCGGACAATGCAAGTGTGGTGTCTCATTGTTTGGCCTCCCCACCTGTCGGCCTGCCAGGACTACCCTCGGTCTATATACCCAAATGACCTCCACAACACTTAGTCTTTTTACGTGCATTTCCTCTCCATCGTGCTGCTGCTCCTCAGCTTGTTGCCTTCGTTCTTGCTCACTGTGTCGCCTGCAGCTCGTGGGCGCTACACATACCCTTTTTTGGCACCTCCTCCACTCTCTTCTCTCCCAAAAAGGAATGCTTTGCATGCAAGATCAAATGAGTTGTTTTTGTTTTCATAATTTCCATTTTATAAAAGGTTTGAGGTTTATTTGATCTAGTTAATATAGTTGTTTAAATTAAAACTTATCTTATAAGTTATTGTTAGTCCAAATTAAAATATTATATCCAAAATAACATTTTGGAATTAAAAGTTTTTCTTTGCCAAATTGATACATACCCATGGTACTCACGTAGACTATCATTGTATTGTGACTTTTGATAAGGCAATAAATGTAATTTATCATTGTATTGTGCCTTCTCATAGAGTAAGAAATGTTTTAGAGTTTTACTCCATGGCTAGTGAATTTTCTATAAATTTACTTATAATATAATTATATGTTATATTTTGAAACCGATACAATATTAAAAAACAATATCTACAAAAAATTAAGCATATTCTTACAATTAATATGCATTGTGTCAAGTAGAACTCAATCTCTATACACTATCTAACTATGAACTTAACCTTCTTTTAAATTTTATTTTTGTAAAAGGTTATAAAGTTTAATTTTAACGGATCTTGACAAGTTGATTAAGCAATGATCTCATCTCATAAATCATTTTTAAATAATATACAAACTGTTACCACATTGCAACTCAAAATAAAAATCCACTTTAAAACATAAAGAATCACTTTAGTTTTGGTTATTGCTAAAGTATTATTTTTGAAAAATTAAAGTAAATTATTTTTGTTTTTTTTTCCTTGCATTAAACTCCAATGTAGGTTTGGAATCCAAAATAAGTGACAAGGTAGTGTGTCCAAGGTTAACATACTACAAGTGGGGTAAAACAAAGAGAAGAACAATGTAATATAGATAAGTATGTTTGCCTTTATTTATGAATTTCTCATAGTTGGATTTAAGATGTAGGTTAAGGATGTATCAAAAAATTTAAAGTTGTGCACAACTCTTAAATAATTTTTACAAATTGTACAGATTCAATATTTTGATTTAATCATGTGATTTCCAAGGCATGGGTATAGACTGGAACTAGTCTATAGACACTGCAGGAATTTGATGTTCGAACTTGCAAGTGAAGAAAAATTTGAGATAGTAAAATATTTTCAACTGAAAAGCATTCAATGTATGTTCAAATATTTTTTATTTTTATTTAATTTGAATATAATATCTATTATTGCCAATATGATGTATTTATTTTTGAACATTTCCATTTTTTATAACATGAATTCAACTAAAAATTAATTTGTGAGGTATTAACTATGAAATTTATACTTAGTTTGTTTCATTTGAGGGTTAGCTCAATTGGTCGAGTCCCCGTTGTTAAAGCAACTTTCTTATTGAGAGGTCATGGGTTCAATTCTCTCGACACTATTAGGGTTAGACTCATGTGGTTGACTGGATAGAAAGTGATCTCTTCGGGTGAACATAATGATCAACGATCTCTGGGAGCATGAACCACATAGGAAATAAATAAATTTAATAATGATAATTTCTTATTGTATTATATTAAAAACATTGTTATGTTTGATTTACATTATATATTAATGTAATTATTTTTTTGTAACTAGATGAATTGACAATTGGATCAATCTTGTACTCATGTGACACAGATTGATTTCGGTCGCTAACACCATAAGTCTGGGGCCTATGCCATTTCCTCCCCTTGGTAGAGTAGGATACAACAATGGGATTGAATCTTTTTTTCCAAATAAAAAAGCAACAACTTTCTATTAATTAAAACGGAGAGTTACATTGTAGTATATGCAATGAAGCATTCCAGAGTTGTCCCGAAGGACGCGTGTGCATGAAGCACACAGAGTAGCAGGACTCGTGTGCATGAGGCACATGGAGTAGCAGTGCTACCATAGAGAAATAAAAAAAAGAAATAAAAGAATAGAATTGATATTACTCGTTTCTCCCTTTCTTTTTTTCCACTTTTCACCAACCTTCGGTGTTGGGAGTGGATATAATGGAAAGCTGATTTTCATTTGTATGGTTGGGAGAGTCTTTGTCAGATTCAGATCCTTCTGATCCATGAGTTCGCTTGATGCCAATTATTTCCATTCCTATTGGTTGAGTTTCTTGGTGCTGCAATAGGTTGCTGGGGTCTTTCTCCTCGTTAGGTGTGTTGTTCTCTGTCTTTTGCTCCTCCATTTCTGCTTTGCGTTCTGCTGTTTCTGCTTCTTCTTCTTCTTCCTCTAGGGGGGCTCTGTATTGCAATCCTTTTGGCTATTTCTGTTGCTTCTTGTTCCATCTGGGTGGTTGATTGGCTTTCGAACATGCACTGTGGAGGTGTCCTATTTGTAAACACCCACGGCATCGGAAGGCTGTATTTTCGTAGTCTAGCTGTTGTGTCCACTGTGTATTATTAAAGTTCAATGTTATGCTTGCTGGTAATCCTTCACTGAGATCTACCTCAATACATATCCTGGCAAAAGTAAAAATTCCTCTTGTAAGTCTATCCTCGTCGATTTTAAGGAATTTTCCCAAAGTGTTTCCTATGGCAATTAAAACATAATTGTGGTGCCAGAAATGTAGCGGAAGGTTATGCAACCTAACCCAAACTAGCATCTTTGATACCACCATTGTGTTGGCGTTGAAATCTGGAAACCAAGGGGTCATACAATGGGATTGAACCTTGTATCTCTTAGTTTCCATAATTTCATATCACTTCAATCACCAATTAAGCTTCTCTTCGCTTAATGATTTGTGGTTGTATAGGATACCAAATATGCCCTAGCTCTGGATGTTAGAAAATGAATTGGTGCAGATGCAAAGGTATGAAAATTAAGAGTAGAGAATGAATGTGATCTCCCTTGCTTACGATGAGGTGAGATAGAGAGAGTATGGTACAAAGATAAATTTATGAACTAGAAAAAAGGAAACAACAATGATGAAGATGGAAATCACAACACCTGCGTTATTTCTAGCTAAAATAATCAGTGGATGTTATAGTGCCAAACAAAAGGTTTGTTGTAATTCTTTGAGAATGATAGTGAGGGAATGATAGCCACGACCTTCCCCCTACCCCTTGTATGAGTGACATTAACAATCAACAAATCAAAAGACATTGTAGCCACTCCCACCTATTGCTATTAGCTTTTAGTTCATCCTGCATGGTGTAAAGATGACCTTAGTACCGAGGCACGTCACACCCTATGATTGCACGGGGTGGTGGTGTTTTATTCCCTTCCCTCCTTCCCTGATTTAGTATTATAAAAGAAGTGTATGTTATTTGAACATTTTATTTTTGTTAATTTCATCAAGTGTCTTCAAACAAATTATTTAGCAATTCACTAAATAATCAATTTATTAAAGTGTTTACCTTAATACTTGAAAGTTTTTCAAAAAAAAATGTGAGTGTTATTATTATAATGTTTAACTTCTTGTCCATCGTCTCCCACAATGTAGTCCAAAGTAAACTAAGAAATTGTGTGTCCCTGGATAAAATGATGCTCCTTGGTATCCTAAAGTGCACCTAGATCTATCCAAACAACAGGTTCTTTGCTTCTTGCTTGTCGATGTTCTTTTACAAGGCATTAGAACACACATCTTGCTAAACTCTTCAACTCCCATGAAAAGGTAGTCATGTCCCTTCCTAGTGTTGGGTGCAGTATAGGGTCTATAAATGTACCAACATTTAATTTGTCAATCTGGAGAGTTCGTGAACTTCGAGACGCAGCACTAGAAATGCCAGAGAGAGTCCCTGGTAACTTGCAAAACAAATTCTAGTCTATCTTGCGATTAATCTCGAAAATAAATGTAATCTTGCACTAATGCGAGAAACAGCAATCCTGCACTAATTCGAGAAACACCAATCCAAACAATTAAAAGCACGCAGGAAAGTAAAAGCAATCAATGCAAAAGGGAATTCTAATTACAAGTAAACAGAAGGTCCAAATCAGAATTTGAAATCAAGTGGTGCCGGCACAATAAAGAAAAGACTGTAAATGCTGGAATAAATTCAAAAGCAATTCAAACTATTCTGCTTGCACTAATTCTTCTTGTACTAATTCTGCTCGCAGTAATTCTGTGTAACAATCTGCATGCACTAATTCTGTGTAACATTCTGCTTGCACTGGTGCAAGCGAAAAATCTGCTTGCACTTAATTATATGTAAGAACAATCTAGAAGTTAAAGGAAACCATAATATTAACTAAGCATTTATCGATTCAAACATAATGTAGTTTCCTTATTTACAAATATCGGCTCAGGAAATGTAAAAATCAGAGCTTTAGATATAAATTAATAGATTTGGATTAATTTACAGAATTCTAGTTAGAGCTCATAAAGGCAGAGCTGATCTTGTGGATTTTGGAAGAACATAGTGTTTGTTTAAAATATTTCAGGTGCAAGTGTCATTAGCGATGTAGCAAATGAACTAGTTTATAAAGGAACAATTTGCAGCAAATCAAATTAATTCTAGAATTAGAAATTGAAGGCAGAAAGAAACTGTAAAATTCACACAACAATTAATAATCTAAATGCTATTGAATCTAAAAGATGAGAGTGGTGTCGAGCTGGTTTGGCGACCAACCCAGCCAACTCGCACCCTCTTTGAGTGCCTAGTTCACACAGAAATCGAAACCATTAGATGCAATAAATGAATAAACAAAGCATGAATAAAAATTGCTTCAATTAATTAAAAAAAACACAGTCTTTTACATAATGCAGACATCGCTTAATCCTAGCAAGTAGGAGAAGCATTCCACACTAAAATGCACATGCTGCTACATTGGAACAACTCCTCCTCCCATCTGTGTTGTTCTTTCCTGTGCGTGCTTCTCCCCTCTACTTAATTGATTGACTAAATTGATTAGCTAGGCTTGGAGCCATAACTCTTCTTTATTAATCTTTTTACATTCCAAACTTGGCATAAAACAAGCCAATACTCTGCAAACATCGTGGGGATTGAATCCCAACTAATTATCATTAATAGAATATTAGTATAACCATTTCCCTACTGACATAATGGATATTTACGGCGAATTTCCCAAATTTGGGCATTTTCTAGAATTCTAGAAAAGTTGGTATTTTTAACAAAATGCCTCCAAAGAATTCTGTGTATCTCCTTAACCATTATGAATTTCGGAAAATGGTTTGGAGGAAATCTAGATTGTTATATTTTCAACAATAACCTCTCTCAAAATTTTCTAGTTCAGATCCATTGCCTTGGAAATCGTGCCCAAAAATGATTGTTTGAAATCTGAGATGCTAATATTCTGGAAAAACAGTCTATTTTTAGAAAACTTCCTCAAAGACCGTTATGTAACTTTTAGACCATTACGAATTTTAGAAATTGGTTTCAAGCTTTGTCAATTTGATATACTAGGACCAAAACTCATGTTCTAGAATTTCTTCATTCGCCTTCACGTGCACGAAAACTGAGGCAGAAGTTGGCAGTTTGGAAACTGCTGCGAATTTGGTGTTGTAGCATTAATTATTCTCTAAATATAAATCTGTATTACCTGGGTGTGTCTTGGCTTATGTGGAAGTGTTGAAATGACATTTTGATCATAAACCTCTTTCAGATTCTCCCAGAAATGTGTCAATGTATGAAAGCCCCAAATTGGTGGAGGCACGTTGTAAAACTTGCACTGGTGCAAGCACGATGTCAGCACTGAATTGGTACAAGAATATGTTGCACAGTGTAGGCAGGTAAGTGTAGGTTCAAAACATGTTCAAATAATCTTTAAACTGCAACATACAAACCTTTATTAAACTTCCATTGATGGTACTTTAATCCCGTTAAAACAACAGAAGTAACAAATACTTGCAACAATAATCATTTAATGAAATAGTAGCATGAGAGGGTTTGAGTGAAAAATGAGAAAAAATCGAGGCCCAACATCCCCCCCATGCTAAGCATCTTGCATATCCTCATGCAAGAAAATCTGGTACTGTTACTTCTTTGCAAAAACAAAATTGGAAACATGTATAAACATTCATAATGATGTTCGTGCAATTCTGCATGATTACATTTCTTGCACTTGATAAAGCTTGCTCTTAAAAACAAAGTGTCTGCTAGACTCTTTATTTACTTAAACGGATTTCAAGAAAACCTAAAATGAAAACTACCATAGCAAAACTAAATTGCAAAGATGGTGGTATTATTTGAGAAAAATAGACAACTTTTAAAATTTTCAAAAATAATATCTCAAAGGCATCCATGATCAAAAGTTTCACTTTAACACCCTCATTATAAACATGAGTGACATGATTTAAAAGATATGATGTTACATGTAGACATAGTAATACCTTCTCATAATGATTATTTTACCATTATCCATGTATAGTTGAAGCTTCTCTTGTCTGGGCACACTGAATTACCTGCACTAAGGGTCCCCACATCCATAAAAATCATTCCAAAAAGATAGAACTCCAAGGTATAAAAAAAAACAAGGATTTTAAAGCCATTCTCAAAGAGATTGATAGTGAGTTCATAGAAAGCAAGATCAACCAAGTAAATTATAGTTTAGAGTTAACTTTAATACCACAGGCATGGCCCTACTGCCAGCAGGCGTCCATAGCCTCGACAGGGATACCTTTTAACCTTATGAAATGCTTGTGTCCCACCTATTAGATATAGATTCAGAGTTATTTAAGAATATTTTATTTTTATTTTTTCCTTTTTTAGAAGTTAATTGAAGGCCACTGTCCTGGCTTGGTAACCAACGATCAACAGTTCCATTCATGAGAACTAACAAGAATGAACAAGATGGCTCGCAATGAGACCTTCTGTCTTCTAGTTTTTCAACTGAAAGCCATTACCCTAGCTCGGTGACCAGTGCGGTAATGTCATTCTCCTTAGGACCCATGATCATAGTAGGTCGGCTCGCAATGATACCTCCTATCCCTCAATTAATTTGTTTATGTTTTTAGAAAATCCTCTGATTATGATTAACCTCAGATGGATTACTTAATAGGTGGGGAAGCAAATCTACTCCTTAAGAGTGTAGGATGGCGTGAAATTTTTTTAACTACTATTCTTTACTGGTTGGTCATGCTACCCTAAGAAATTATTAAAAAAAAATCTCAGATAATGACCAAAAAATATTCCTTGAGTTGATTATGTCGGGGTTCTTTATGAAAGCTTATTAGAGTTTTGTAGACATGGTCCACCATAGGAGGTTTTTCATTGATTCCTTTGAAGAGGGACTTGAAGAGGATTTTTGGATGATAGTTTGTTAGAATAAGAGAAAAGTATTACATGTAACTTATAACAATACATATTGATCAATAATCAAAGTCACTTTAAAAATATAAAGCGTTAAGTGTAAAGTACTTTTGACAAGTTTTACCATGAGAATGTGTAATAATAAAAATTTCAAAAGCTATGCTTTTATGGAATCACAAGTTCAAGATGATGTTATTCATCTTTATTCATTACCCTAACCTAATTTTAAAGAGAGAAATATCACCTTTAAGTGTAGGCGTACTTCCAATGAAGCCACGTGCATAACAAAATGCTGATTATACTCACACTTAGTTTTAAAGAATAAACTTCAATACATACCAAAGAGTGAGAAACCAGTTTCTCTAATTGACATGGTACTAAGAGTTTTTGAATGATGAAGAAATAAGATGGGTTGATAGCTGCTTGAAACCAAGATTCAATGGAATCCACGTATTTATGATTCTCCAACTGATGCAAGTCTTCCACCATTTAATAGTCATTCTCTTATAAGCACAAAAATTCTGGTGAAAGACAAAAGATAAATCCCTCAAGTTCAGGCTCAAATATTTGATTTTCAGATTCACAAGAAAGGTTGAGAGATATTCTAGGGCTTTGAGTTTCAACAACATTTTCATAACAAGTTCCAATGAGAGATTGATCCTTAGGTGGTCTTTGAATTATATCTTCCCAGGGTAAATGTTCTGCGATAATGGGAGAATTTTCCAAATTCATTCCCTTTCCCAATATGGAAGGTGTAACATCTTGTTCAATATGGGAATCAACAGAAAGAATAGGAGGTTCAAACTATTGTGCAACTTGATGGTTTGGATTAGGGTTTTGGTTCAAGCTTGGACTAAGGTTTGGATTGGGATTACGGTTAGGGTATGGATGGGAGCATGGACTAGGGTTAGGGTATGGATGAGGGTATGGATTAAGGTTAGGATATGGATGAGGGTATGGACTAGGGTTAAGATAAGGTTGCACATGCAACTGGGAACATGGAAGAGGATAACATAATGGTGTATTGGAAAGAAATTGTGATTGTTGTTAGCACTCATATGATTGAATTTGCATGGGAGATTTCCCTAGAGAGAAAGATCCAAACGATTCTTGAGGCCATGGAGATATTTGGCTCGAGGATGAGGGCCAAGGAGAGGGCCATTGCGGCCATAAGGTGGGGTATTGAATCAAAGGAGGATTATAAGTTTTCCATGGAACTGTGGGGTTGTATATGTGTTGAGGAACCTGCTGGGGACAATAAATATTACTCCAAGTATTAAATGATGATGAGTTTGGAGTTATCCCTAATGGTTGATTTATTTCCTTACTCGATTCCTTAAATACCTGTTGAAAGCCCGACGATGGTGGAAAATAGCTTGTTGAATGATTCTCCTTACACTGCTTCCCTTCTTCCTGCAAATCATCCAATTGTAAATTTAGAAACGATTTTGTAGCTCTTATTTTTGTGGTAGATTCCAAAAATTCTTACTAATCTTGGAGATTCCTCTTGAATAACTAATGCACAATTTACCAACATCATCATATGGTAAGTGAGAAACATCACCTGCACCTATAAGAAATAAAGGTTCTAAAAATTCATCTTTGATTCCTTTGAGAAGGAGTGTTTTCAATGTATATTTTACCAAATTCTTATGTTTTGATTTTTGGAGGTTGTATATAAATCGCTCCACATAATCCTCCAAGATTTCATTTTCCCCTTGTGTTATTGTAAGAATATCTTCATCGGCTTGGAAATAGTTTTGATATTTCTCCAAGAATACATTCTTCATGTCTTCCCATGTTTGAATGCAGTTCCCACCAAGTCTCATGAACCATCGGAGAGCTGCTCCTTTAAGAGTAAGAGGAAACACTTGCAACCTTTGAGAATTAGTACAATAACCATATCCTCTACAAAGTACTTAAAACTCAAATAAGAATGTATCTAGGTCTTCATTTTCCAAACCATGAAATTTCGGTAGTGCAGATGGGGAAATATTATTCATTTCAGCCACTCCTAGATCTTTGATAGGAAATTCAAAAGTAACAATGTTTTCCATTTCTTACCAAAATAAAAGAGTTTCTCCATGTACTACTTCAAGACGACTCCTTCGAATGTTTCTCCTGACTAATCAGTAAAATATGTGCATTGAATGATTGATGTTACCCTCAAACTTTTCATTGAAAAATGCCTCAAAATACCTTTTTTCTATCTTCAACAAGACCACTGGTACATTTGTTAGCACATGAATAATGTGTGTGTGTGTATATATATATCTATATATATATATATATATATATATATATATATATATATATATATATATATATATATATATATATCTGTGTGTGTGTGTGTGTGTGTAGGGTGGGTGGGTGGTTCTTACAACATTAAATAAAATGAGAAACCTTAAATCAAAAATGCAGGAAAGAAATAAATTCATAAAATTGCAAGAGAAAGTAGGTGAAGGAATATAAACCAAATGCAACAGGTCATTAAGGTCAATCCCCTAAGCGCCTCCCCGGCAACAACGCCAAAATGTTGGGTGCAATATAGGGTCTATAAATGTACCAACATTTAATTTGTCAATCCAAAGAGTTCGTGAACTTCGAGACGCAGCACTAGAAATGCCAGAGAGAGTCCCTGGTAACCTGCAAAACAAATTCTAGTCTATCTTGCGATTAATCTCAAAAATAAATGTAATCTTGCACTAGTGCGAGAAACACCAATCCTGCACTAGTTCGAGAAACACCAATCCAAACAATTAAAAGCATGTGGGAAAGTAAAAGAAATCAATGCAAAAGGGAATTCTAATTGCAAGTAAACAGAAGGGAAATCAAAACTGGAAATCAAGCAGTGCCGACACAATAAAGAAAAGACTGTAAATGCTGGAATAAATTCAAAAGATATTCAAACTATTCTGCTTGCACTAATTCTGCCTGTACTAATTCTGCTTGCACTAATTCTGCTTGCACTAATTCTATGTAACAATATGCATGCACTAATTCTGTGTAACATTCTGCTTCCACTTAATTATGTGTAAGAAAAATCTAGAAGTTAAAGGAAACCATAATATTAATTAAGCATTTATGGATTCAAACATAGTGTAGTTTCCTTATTTATGAATATCGGCTCAGCAAATGTAAAAATCACAGCTTTAGATATAAATTAATAGATCTGGATTAATTTACAAAATTCTAGTTAGAGCTCATAAAGGCAGAGCTGATCTTGTGGATTTTGGAAGGACATGGTGTCTATTTAAAATATTTCAGGTGCAAGTGTCATTAGCGATGCAGTAAATGAAATAGTTTATAAAGGAACAATTTGCAGCAAATCAAATTAATTCTAGAACTAGAAATTGAAGGCAGAAAGAAACTGTAAAATTCACACAACAATTAATAATCTAAATGCTATTGAATCTAAAAGATGAGAGTGGTGTCGAGCTAGTCTAGCGGCCAACTCAACCAACTCGCACCCTCTTTGAGTGCCTGGTTCACACAGAAATCGAAATCATTAGATGCAATAAATGAATAGACAAAGCATGAATAAAAATTGCTTCAATTAATTAAAAAAAAAATAATCTTTTACATAATGCAGACATCGCTTAATTCCAACAAGTAGGAGAAGCATTCCACACTAAAATGTACATGCTGCTACATTGTAAAAACTCCTCCTCCCTTCCGCGTTGTTCCTGCCTGTGCGTGATTCTCACCTCTACTTAATTGATTGACTAAATTGATTAGCTAGGTTTGGAGCCATAGCTCTTCTTTAATAATCTTTTTACATTCCAAACTTGGCATAAAACAAGCCAATTCTTTGCAAACATCATGGGGATTGAATCCCAACTAATTATCATTAATAGAATATCAGTACAACCGTTTCGCTACTAAAATAATGGAGATTTACCACGAATTTCCCAAATCTGGGCATTTTCTAGAATTCTAGAAAAGTTGGTATTTTTAACAAAATGCCTCCCAAGAATTTTGTGTATCTCCTTAACCATTACGAATTTCGGAAAACAGTTTGGAGGCAATCTAGATTGTTATATTTTCAACAATAAAGTCTCTCAAAATTTTCTGGTTCAGATCCGTTGCCACGGAAATCGTGCCCAAAAATGACTATTTGAAATCTGAGATGCTAAGATTCTGGAAAAATAGTCTATTTTTAGAAAACTTCCTCAAAGACCGTTATGTAACTTTTATACCATTACGAATTTTAGAAATCAGTTTGAGGCTTTGTCAATTTGCTATACTGGGACCAAAACCCATGTTCTAGAATTTCTTCATTTTCCTTCACGTAAACGGAAAACGAGGCAGAAGTTGGAAGTTTGGAAACTACTCCGAATTTGGGGCTGTAGCATTAATTATTCTCTAAATATAAATCTGTATGACCTGGGTGTGTCTTGTCTTATGTGGAAGTGTTGAAATGACATTTTGATCATAAACCTCTTTCAGATTCTCCCAGAAATGTGTCAATGTATGAAAGCCCCAAATTGGTGGAGGCACGTTGTAAAACTTGCACTAGTGCAGGCATGCTATAAAACTTGCACTGGTGTAGGCACACTGTCAGAACTGAATTGGTACAAGAATATGTTGCACAGTGTAGGCAAGTAAGTGTAGGTTCAAAACATGATCAAATAATCTTTAACCTGCAACATACAAACCTTTATTAAACTTCCATTAATGGTATTTTAATCACGTTAAAACAAAAGAAGTAACAAATACTTGCAACAATAATCATTTAATGAAATAGTAGCATGAGCAGGTTTGAGTGAAAAATGAGACAAAATTGAGGCCCAACACCTAGTTGTTGGTAAACCTCCCACAAAGTCCATATAAATTCTTTCTCGAAGATGAATGGTTGTGGGAAAGGGATGATATAGACCTTGCTCCCTGTTACTAGAATTAATGGTATAACAAAGCATGAATCCTCTTATGAACCTAACTACATGTTCTTTCATTATAGGGCATACACATACCTTTCCAAGTTGACCATTTTCTTCCCTACACCAAATTTTCCTATAACCTTGGAGGTGTGAGACTTTATAATCAGTTGTAGTTGCTCAACATTACTAGGAGCACATAACTTATCCAGTTTGTAAGTAACTCATGCTCAAGATGGTATTAAATTGTGTCGTTAACATCATACACATGACTCTAGTTATCTAACTTTTGAAACATCTCCTTGAAGTCATCATTGTTTAACTAGACATTCATGTATGCATCATGGGTGAATGTATCCATGTGCATCTGAGTTCCCAAAGTTTTAATCTTTGATGTGGGTGGCCTTGAAAGTATGTTGCCAAAATTGTTTATGTTTCCCTTCTTATAATTTATCACTAAATGAAACTATTGTAGAAACCCCATCCGCTTGTAATGCTTGTTCTATTGTAGCTTACTCTGTTCCTATAAGCACTGTAGTGGTTGATGATCACTTTGGAATACTATCACCTTTCCCATTGGGTAATGTTTCCACTTCTTCAAAACTTGCGCCAAGCCATAGAGCTCCTTGTGATAGGTGGGTTAGTTCAACATCGCCCCATGAAATAATTCAAAATGGTAGCATATAGGCCTTCCTCCAGAAGTTAAGACCACTCCCATAACATACCCACTTTGAATGCTTGTTCCAAGTTTAGTAAGAACATAATCAAGACTTGGATGATCTTCTCAAAGGCCTTCTATTGGCTCTTTCCCCATGGGAAACTCTTTCCACTCATTATTAGGGTGTAGAGTGGTGCTACCACCTCTAAACATGACACTATGGATTTCCTCAGGTGTTATGTTGCCCTAATGAAATTCTTGACTGTAGAAACATTAGTAAGCACCAACCACTTCATGATGGCCTCCTTCTCGGTAGGGTCTATCTTTAGATCTCCTCTACCTATCACACACCCCATATACACTAAATGTTGTTGTGCAAACTCACACTTCTTGAGATTTATCTGTAGTAGGTGCTTCTTTAATTTCTGTAGCACTTGCATCAAATGTGAGATAAATTCCTCCTAGGTAGCACTATATATAGATATAACATCCAAATAGATAATAATAAATGAATCTATAAAAGGAAATAATATGCCATTCATTAACCTCATAAACATAGATGGTGCATTGCATACGATAAACAATGTGACTAACCACTCATACAAACCTTGCTTGGTTTTGAAGGAAATTTTCCATGTATCTTCTTCTTCGATCTGAACTTGGTGACGTCCTGAATTTAAGTCCATCTTGGTGAAGTATTTGGATTTTTGCAACTGTTCCATAAATCATCTATCCTGGGCACGGTACCTCTTCTTGAGTGATTTTATTTAATGCCCTGTAATTAATGCACATCAACCAAGTCCCATCGTTCTTTGGCACCATGATTATAACACACCCCTATCACCCTAATAAGGAGAGGTGGTTATTGTGAAGAACTAGTTCCCAATGTTTTGTCTCTAGAATTGGCTGTAAGGGTTTTGTTAATATTCTTTCCTTAAGTAATTTTTAAAAACAAAATTTACTTAGTATTCTTTTAGAGTCCAACACAAGGTAACATTTATGCAATTTTTTTTTAACTTACACCCAAATCTTATGGAATCTAATATAGAAGTAAATCCACTGTTGTATTTGTTTCTAAAATCATATCTCATAATTCAATAACAAAATATAGCTTTTGGATTTTCTATTCTCTCGACTATGCTTTCTAATTTCAAAAGGATTACATTTTAATTATGTATTACAACATTCTAATATGTTCCTGTTGAAAAGTGTGCAACAAGAAATGCTTGTTGAGAATGCAACAAGATGATGGAGCTTAGTGGAAAGGAGTCGCCTTCACTAAGTGGTCCCGCAGGCAAATTATGGCGCAAAGTCTATTTTTGGATCACAACAGGAGTGATCACAGCAGGGGTGATCATAGCAGGAGTGATCACAACAGGAGTGATCATAGTAGGAGTGATCACAGTAGGAGTGATCACAGCAGGAGTGATCACAGTAGGAGTGATCACAACAGGAGTGATCACAATACGAGTGATCAGAGTCTATTTTTAGACTGCTAGTCAAAAATAGAAAAGTCAAATATTATTGTCTCATAATAATATTTAGACTATAAACTTTATCTTATCCTCTTGGAGCACTTCAGTTTGAGCTACAGATGTGGCACATGCAGCTGTCAGAAGGAAATACATTTTCTTATGTGTTAGTTGAGCTATTTCATGCAGGACATCAGTTAGAACTCATGTGGTTGAGTTCTGTGGAGTTGGATGAGCAGTTAATGGAGTTGTGTTCAGTTTGACTTAATTGAACTAGTTGTATTTAGTCTAATTGATCAATAGACTAAGTGGTGAGTTGTGTGAATTAGTTATTAATTAATTCTCTAATTATTAACTCATAATGCAACTGAAGAATACATCAGTTAACTCAGTGCATGTACAGTTCAACAGGGACAGCTGTTAGAGGTTGAGATTGCTATCAGTTGTGCATGAGATTGTGCACATGCATGGGATTGGGTTATGCCAATGATCTCTGCGTAGTGTGGGCCAATACCAAGTGAAATATAACTTGTGCTCACGTGATTTATAGTTTGGGTGATTTTCACAAGGTAAAAATGAGTTTGGATCAACCATTCTCATTCATTCTCAGCAGGTATTGTGCAGTGGAGGCAGGCAAGCAGCAGAGGAGATTTGGAGATCAGATCTGAGCTGTATTGTGTGTAACAGGTGGAGATAGTACTGAGTACTTGTGAGGAGTATTGTACTATGTAATGTTACATGTTCTCAATCAATATAATATATAGATAGTTGGGGTTTTTAGCGAGATGCTTTCCCCGGGAAAATATTGTGTTGATATGTGTGATTGATGCTTCTATGTGCGCATGTTATTGTTTCTGCTTCTGTAAATTGATGATCAACGTAGAGGAGGTTATGTATTATGCATGTTTTCTGCAATAGTGTATAATCGGGATAATCTCTGTTGAATAAGTGTCATATTATTCAAAATTTCTACATGGTATCAGAGCCAAGTTGATTTGTAGAAGAAGTTCTACATGATATTAGTGCTATATTGACCATTAGATCTATTATTCAGAAAGTGTTTACATTTTATTTCTTCAGGCAGAGTCTGTGATCGGGCTAGGTAGCCTCTAGATTCATCCTTTTTTTGGAAGGTGAGGTATCCGGTGAATGCCCATACAGTCGATCTCTGTACAAGAAATACTTTGTTCTCACGAATTTTAGATCAGAAGCGGTTGAGTTTTTTTGAGCTGTGGAATGGTGCTCAAGGATAAAACTCAGAAACATTAAGTGTGAGAATGGACACAGTATGCCCCAGTATCTCACGAAGTTCACCCAATGCTAGGATGAGCTGGGAAGTGTGGGGGTAACTGTTGAGGATGAGGATATGGTGAGTCTAGCACTCCTTGGCCTTCCTAAGAGTTGGCATAGCTACCAGGACTCGGTGAATGGAAGGGAGAAATTGCCAGGATGGGAGAGACTTTGGTTGTATCTTGTGCAAGAGGAGATTAGACGGTGCACCAGAGACAATTCTTCATCTATGCATGATGAGGAGAACTGTGCCTTAGCGAGTAAGGCGAAGAAGGGGAAGGGGAAGGTTTCTCTTTCCGAATCCAGTTCTTCCAATGATGGGAAGAAGGTTGCCAAGCCGAAGGTGCGATGCTTTCGTTGTCATGAGTTGGGTCATTATGTTACTAATTGCCCAAAGAAGAAGTCCAAGAAGGGATCCGAGGAAGGATCTTAAGGTGAGGCAGCCTCACTTGCTTCACAGTTTGAGTTGGACTTCACACTCTTCACATGCATGGTTTCATCCATGGTGGGAAGTGGTTGGTTTCTTGACAGTGGAGCTTCTTTCCACATGACCGGTGACAAAAGTTTGTTCAGTACTTTGGAGGAGAAATATCTCCAGATACTCATAGGGATGGGTAATGATGAGAAGTATAGTGTCTCAGGTGTAGGCACGGTTATTTTTTAGAGGGAGCATGGAGCTAGCCTTACCTTGACCGATGTCAAGTATGTACCAGGACTGAAGAGAAACTTGGTGTCGATCGTGATGCTGGAAGATAGAGGCTATGATGTAGTCTTCAGTAAGGGAAAGGTTTTCCTTAGACACAACATCACTAGACAGGTGAAGCAGATTGGTTCACGGGTCAAGAACTTGTATGCTCTTGAGGTTCAAGATGCATCCAAAGCCTTGAGCAGCAAGGCAACTGATGGAGACTTGGTGGTTGAGAGGGAGTGTTTATTACCTCTCAACATGCAGAGCCAGAAGAAGTCTCAGACGATTGTGGAGGAGCCATGATTGGTGCAGCAACTTCAGGAGGTTGTGGAGGAGCCACAACAGGGGAAGCTGAGAGGAGATTGAGTAGAGACATCTACTCATCCAGAGACCTCAAGTAGGGGGAAACTTCGAGCTAGGTGGGCTGAGGGATTGCATGCAGCCATACCTCCAGGTAGGAGGTGGGGTGATGTGGATTGATCATCCCAAGGAGGAGGGGCAAGATACTTGAGGTACCCAACCTCTTGGATGAGACCTTGCTACGAGAGCCCCGATGTGTAGTAGCAGGAACTGACTAATTGGGTAGAGACAGATGCAGATGGAGCGGTAGAGAGAGCGAGAGTACAGGGAATCCCAGGATAGCACATGGCATGCAGGCTGTAGCAATGCGAGAGGCACAAGTGTTTTGCACAGTGCTAGGTGGCACAGAGAGGTGTGCAATGGTGCGAGATGCATGGAGAGTTGCAGTAGCGCAGATGTCAGAGAGGGAGCCCTTGTCAGCAACAGGTAGAGCTTCAACATCAGAGTATGTTCCTAGCCCAACAGAGTGGTCAGTTGGGAGTGTTTTTGTTCCAAGTGTTGTTGGAGCAAAGTGGAGCGGGCAGATGTGTTGCATGAAAAACATTCCAGAGTTTCAGGATCGGGTTTGAGAGGAACCCTTTCTTGTTGAGAGGGAGTGTTGAAAAGTGTGCAACAAGAAATGCTTGTTGAGAATGCAACAAGATGATGAAGCTTAGTGGAAAGGAGTCGCCTTCACTAAGTGGTCCCGCAGGCAAATTATGGCACAAAGTCTATTTTTGGATCACAGCAGGGGTGATCACAGCAGGGGTGATCATAGCAGGAGTGATCACAACAGGAGTGATCATAGCAGGAGTGATCAGAGTAGGAGTGATCACAGCAGGAGTGATCACAGCAGGAGTGATCACAACAAGAGTGATCAGAGTCTATTTTTAGACTGTTAGTCAAAAATAGAAAAGTCAAATATTATTGTCTCATAATAATATTTAGACTATAAACTTTATCTTATCCTCTTGGAGCACTTCAGTTTGAGCTGCAGATGTGGCATATGCAGCTGTCAGAAGGAAATACGTTTTCTTATGTGTTAGTTGAGCTATTTCATGCAGGACATCAGTTAGAACTCATGTGGTTGATTTCTGTGGAGTTGGATGAGCAGTTAATGGAGTTGTGTTCAGTTTGACATAATTGAACTAGTTGTATTTAGTCTAACTGATCAATAGACTAAGTGATGAGTTGTGTGAATTAGTTATTAATTAATTCTCTAATTATTAACTCATAATTCAACTGAATAATACATCAGTTAACTCATTGCATGTACAGTTCAACAGGGACACGTGTTAGAGCTTGAGATTGCTATCAGTTGTTCATGAGATTGTGCACATGCATGGGATTGAGTTATGCCAATGATCTCTGCGTAGTGTGGGCCAATACCAAGTGAAATATAGCTTGTGCTCACGTGATTTACAGTGTGGGTGATTTTCACAAGGTAAAAACGATTTTGGATCAACCATTCTCATTCATTCTCAGCAGGTATTGTGCAGTGGAGGCAGGCAAGCAGCAGAGGAGATTTGGGGATCATATCTGAGCTGTATTGTGTGTAACAGGTGGAGATAGTACTGAGTACTTGTGAGGAGTGTTGTATTATGTAATGTTACATGTTCTCAATCAATATAATATACAGATAGTTGGGGTTTTTAGCGAGATGCTTTCCCCGGGAAAATACTGTGTTGATATGTGTGATTGATGCTTCTATGTGCGCATGTTATTGTTTCTGCTTCTGTAAATTGATGATCAACGTAGAGGAAGTTATGTATTATGCATGTTTTCCACAATAGTGTATAATTGGGATAATATCTGTTGAATAAGTGTCATATTATTCAAAATTTCTACAGTTCCCAGTTTCATTCATTAACCATGAACCATGAGGTAAATGTATTCACTAAGGGGCTTTCTTGATACTAGAATTAATATCGGTCCCCAAATTTGTATATCAAATTTGGCAAGTCAAAATAAGAGTTTGAGTCTTGAAACCATGTATTACAGGCAATATCACTAAAGTTCATAGTTCATATAGGTCAACATTGGATCTGCTATCTCTTGTGAAAGGATGTAACTATCTTTTATTCTTTGTAATTTACCCAAAATTTGAACATGGAATTTTCATTAACATGCACAAACCCAAATGGTCCTACATGTAGAATGACAAGAGTTTGAACTTGACAATAATTCAAACATTGTGTAATAAATATCAACAATAATTAGAAATTAGCATGGTAGTGGAAAAGCCACAACTCCTACGCATGCATTTCCAAGCTTGAAAGGTCCCATCCCCTTTTTCTCCTAGGGGATTTTCTTGCAACAATAATTTTTTATCTTAAGACTTATTCTTTCTTCAAGAAGTTGTCCAATGGTATGATCATTCCCCATTAAGACATTATACCCTCTTGGATGGTGACAAGTAGTGCATATAAATTATAAAATAAGTATCCCTACCTCATTTGAGCTGCATATTTGAAAATCCTCATTAGACCCTTGTATATCTTGCTACTTCAAAATATTGGAAATGTGAGCTTGTCCATAACTACACAAGCAGTTAAGATGAAATGAAATAAATATTAATATACTCAAGCAATAAAACCAACAATAGAATTGTAGACAAGGTACATGTTAGCTCTGCTACATAACTGTGGTTTTTGGAAGGTAGGGATAAGCTCGGTTAGATAGATCATGCTCAAAAGAAGCTTACAATGGTCATTTTTCCTTTCCCTTTGCCCCGCTCATTCTCACTTCATCTCCATTTCTTCTGCTTTTTCTCTAAAACCCGGCATAAACCCCTGTTTCCTGAAGCTACGAGTGCAAAAGCTAAAGCCCCATAAAACCACGACCATATGACTTGGCGCCTTTATAAACTCATCGCTGTAACCTCAGCCGTTGATTTTACCCGTCGATCTAACCTCTCGTCACGCCCGACAAGGAGACCCGCGCGATCAAATCCCCACCGTCCGATCATCTCCACCACGATCAGACGGCATTCGCTCTCCATGCGTCCACGAAATGACAGAACGTTAATGCGCGATGGAGAGTGGTTTTCCTCCCTCCTCTGCCGCCACATGTCACGCACTGAGTGGAATCACACACCTTTGTCCTTTTACTGCCCGACGACCAAAGGTGGTGCGATCAATACCGCCTATCGCTAAACCTCCATTCCCACCTGATAAATGCCGCGGGCCTTCATTGCCCGACCACCGTTGGATCTGTCCGCCTGAGATCCAATGACCCATGATCATTCCACTCCCGCTTCTTCCAATACACTCCGCTAAGTCATCCCCACCATCTACCCTCCTGATCCGATGGCCAATCTTGCTCCTTCGTCCAACTCATCCACTCGCTATGCAGTCTATGCCCCTTGATCATTCTGTATGCCCGAAGGACGAAGGCGATCGGCTTACCAGTGCCAGTCGCAGTTGCTCCTCAACAACCACATTTAACAGAAAATATGGCCGAAGAGAAAAAGGACAGAGCATGAGCATGTAACTACATTTAGCAGTTATGGAACTTCATGGATACAAACACTCCAGCTACCTGAGAGGATAGCAGAGCACCTGAGAAGATCATATTCACCCACTGAGACATGTAAACGCACTCAGAGAGTCCATCAAGTAGTTAAATGCAGTTGGTGGTCAATTATGACCCCTCCATACCTGAAATGGCCAAGTGCCTTTGTAATGAAACTCTATTTATACCTGAAAACAAGATGTAATCAGGGTTGATGGTTGATGTTTTGATGTAAGGTTCATCTCCTGGAGACTGTAACTAGTTTGACACTTGCAGCGTCTCATCTTCATTTTCAGCTAATACAAGCTTCTTTTGTTGTTAATTGCTCACTTTCCATTTATCTTCTCTTCTAAGCTGTGCCTGACATGCTGTATGCTTGAACGCTTGATGTTTAGCATTAGAGTAGCTATCATCCTATCTCTGTGTTAAAATCTTGCATGTATCATTGTATAAGTTATTCAGGTTTCTAGTCATCTAGTGCCAGAGAGCTGTCATCTTGTCTGTGCATTAAGTAGATTAGATTTGCAGACTTATTTACTGATTGCAGCCGGCATCACATGGTCTTGTGCATCTGCTGGTGTGGTTAGTATTATCCATATTCACCCAATCTTAAAATGTGAGTAATTGTTGTTTAAAGCCTTGTAGTCTGAGGGTGTTCACGCATGTCTGGAGTTAAGAAAAGTAGAAGTGGTTATCTGGCTTGGACAAGCATCATTCCTTCCATTCATCCATTTGCAACAACAAGTTGAATTTATATGTTACCAGGCATCTCCGAGCTACAACCTAGGAGAGTTTCTTGGAATCCTAACATAATTGGCGCTGTTGCTGGGGAGACGAGATTGAAGCTCAGCTTCCCTAGGAGAACGAATCAGTTCTAGCTTTGATGATAGACAAAGTCTGGACACATTTCTGGTTGTAATAATCTATCTGGCAACTCTACTGGAGGACCAACCTTTGGCGACTCCACTTTATAGTTCTGGCTCAGTTTGTGAGGCATACTTGGATAAATCCTCAGAGATCACCAACTGACCCAGCGCCTGACCCTGAGAAGATTGTTAAGCAAAGAAGAACATCACAGAAAGGAGCATCAAGATCAGGTAAGCATAAGCAATCTTATGTATCTCTGCAAGAGAAGATTATAGCTGAGAATGTACAGTTTGAAGATATAGAGCCTAGCATTGTTAGTGAAGAGATACCCTCAAAGATTCATAAAGATTCTTGTTCATTTAGTTCCTCTTTAGATCTCAATCCAAAGAAAGTCTCCCATAAAGTCCATCATATTCCTTTGTCTCTGTCATCTATCTCACTTCTCCCTACTACTCAAACTGCCAGTATTCATCCACCTACCCCAGTCATGGCAGGCCAAAAAGCACCCACAAAGATGGAAAGAATCATAGCTACTAGGTATGGACCCCTAGTCTTGCATGTTCCTTTGAATGCCATGCCCGCAGGAGAGTATCAAAAATACATGCCTAAGTTCACTGGTACAGAGGGAGTAACTGCTGAAGAACACCTTGAGTATTTTTATAGTTATGCTGATAACCTAGATATCAGTGAAGATGATGTGTGGATGAGAGTGTTTGTCCAGAGCCTTGATGGAGAAGCTAGAAAGTGGTTCAAAGAACTGGCCCCTAGATCCATAACAGACATTGAAGCATTAGATGATGTGTTTTTGAAGCATTGGGGAGATAAGAAAGACCTGATCTATTATCATACTGAGTTTGGAAACCTTAAGAGGGAAAATGGGCAATCATTGCTAGATTTCAATAAAAGATTCAATTGCATGTATAGTAAAATACTAGCTGAAGTAAAGCCTACCCCCACCTCTGCCAAACTTACCTATGCCAATGCTTTTGAATCTGATTTTTGCCTGCTTTTGAGAGAAAGAAGATGTGCCACTCTAGCTGAGATGCAAGATGCAGCTTTAGAGGTGGAATCTAATATCATGGCTGCAAAGAAACTCAAGGGTCATACTGATAGAAGGAGGCTGAGAGGTGAGGCTTCTTCTTCCTTTGCTTCACCTTCAGAACCTAAGTTAGACAATATGACTAAAATAATAGAGTCATTAGCTTCCAAAATATCCAAGCTGAAGGTTGAGCAAAGCTCTGGAGAGGCAAGACTTTCAAACACATTTGCTCCAAGAAATTCAAATCCGTTCAAAAGAGCAAATGATCAATTGCAGATCATTCAGAGGGGTAAAGAAGCCGGTGAAGAACAGAAGGTTAAGGCTCCTTTCCAAAATGTGGTGATGGAAGAGAAGCAGTTTGAAGAAGAGGATGAAATTCATTGCATGCAAGATAAAGGCAGTGCTGCCTTTTCGACATTGGCTACCTACGAAGAAGCATTGCTCCAGGACCAGACCAGTCAGGAATGGGACAAAGAAGCTGTTCTGTAGACTCATGAACAACAAAGATATAATCTGAGGTCAAGACCAAGCAATGTCAAGGAGAATCCTATCCAAAGAGTTGCTATCCCCACAAAGCATCAGAACATTAAACAGAAAACACCAGTAGCCAATCCTGTCATCCTCAAAGCACCAGCTCAAGAGGTAAGAGGTCCTGACAAATCCCCTTCCCCTTTCAGCTTTGAATCAGAAGTCCAGAATTTAAAAATATTTGTGTCTCTGATAGAACTTGCAAGGAGTGAAGTTTTTAAAAAGCCTATCCTTGATGCCCTTGAGCTAAAAGCCTCACAAGCATCCCATGACTATGTAAATTTGCAAGATGATAAACCTGTAGTTGTGCTTAGCCCAATGACTCAATCCTCTAATAATATCTCCCCATCATATTATGTCTCCTTGACCATTCATGACAAAACCCTCCATAACTACCTGCTGGACACAAGGGCTAGCCACAATTTGATGCCCAAAGATGTCATGGAAGAGTTAGACCTTGATATCACCAGACCATATCATGATTTATTTTTATTTGATTCAAGAAAGGTAAAATGTCTAGGATTAATCAAAGACTTGGCCATTACCCTAACTCAGCTACCCATGAAGAGCATGATGATGGATATTATGGTAGTAGATGTCCCTCCTAAGTTTGGCATGCTGCTGTCCAGAGGGTGGATCAAGAGGCTGGGTGGAACATTACAGAATGATTTATCTTATGCCACTGTCCCAGTTTTTGGAGGAGAGAGCAGGAGATTGTACAGAGAAGCACAGCTGGCCTACATCATCAGTGATGAGAAGAACCCTTCTAATCATCCCATATATGCTGTGGATAATTATTTTGGAGCATGTATTCTCCAAATTGAAGGATCCCAAAAGACCTCGTTGCAGCTCAAGAAACCAATAGTCTAGGATAAGGGAGAGAAAGGAAGTCAGGTTGGGAGATGTTTTTTGATGGAGCATGTTCAAGGTGTTGGGTTGTGTTATATTCTTTCCACGTAGTTAATAGGGGGTTTGAAGGGCACCCCTAACCCCACTTTATGGGGTCTGGGGCAGCGCCCCGGAAAATTTTGGTTTTAGACCATATGTTAGGTTGGGCAGACCCACCTATGGTTTTGTGCATGTTTTTCGCACATGTTTTTTGGACGCGATGGTTTTGGTCCATGGTATTGGACGCAATGGTTTTCGGTCCATGGTATTGGATGCTTCGGCATGTATAAATATGTATTGTAACATTGAAAGGAACATAATGAAAAATCAAGCTGGTAGTCTCGGTTTTGGGATCCAGGGAAAAATATCTGTGCATATGTGTTTTATGGGTTATGCTCTCGCATTGTTTATTTTCTTTGTTTAAGAATTCATATGTAGGTAATTTCTGTATAGGGTTAAAACCTACACAAGGAAGACTGCAGGAGCAGGGGTGGTGTTGAAATCTCCAAAAAAAGAAAGCACACATCTGTCTTTTAAGTTGGCTTTCCAAGTCACCAACAATATAGCAGAGTATGAGGCTCTGTTATTGGGCCTTAATGCAGCTAAAGACAGAGGAATTAGAAACATAAAGGTATTTGGAGATGCTGATCTTATCATTCAACAAGTTAACAAAAAATTTCAAGCAAAGCACCCAAGGCTGAAAGCATATAGAGATGAGGTATGGAGACTCAAAGATTCTTTTGATAATTTTTGTATCTCATATATCCCTAGAGTAAAAAATCGGCTTGCTGATTCCCTTGCTATTTCTGCTAGCATGTTTGTCCCTCCCATGCCTCCCAGAATAGTTTATGAAGTTCAAATCAAACATAGACCATCCTTACCTGGTAATATCCAGCATCAGAAAGTTTTTGAAGATGACGATGAGGTGAATAGGTTTCTGCAAGTCATTGATGAATTCTCTGAAATGAAAATTGATCAAGAGAATGAAGCCATGGAGGCAAGTCCCCAGCCCCTGCTTAGAAACAAAATTGGCAAAAATAGCATTGTCCAACTGCCCAACAATCACATACCTAAAGGCCTAGTTCCTTTAGAAAAGTTGTTTGACCAGAATGATGTGCCTTATAAGGCTGTCCAAAAAGAAGATCAATCTATAGTCCATAGGCATAATTTAGGGAGCCCAGAACATCCAAGATATGAAAATTTGTCCACCCATCTATCTGCTGCCTAAAGTTCTGAGTACTGCAATTTAATGAAGCAATTTGTTGATGTTTTTTCCTAGGAATATAGTGACGTGAAAACTTATGACAAAAAGATCATCCAGCACAAGATCCCCCTAGAGAAAGACACCATCCCTTTCAAGCAGAAGCTGAGACCCATAAACCCTTTGCTCCTCCCTCTGATTGAAAAGGAAATCAAGAAATTACTGGTTGCCAAAATCATAGTTCCCCTGAGATATTCATAGTGGGTAGCCAATCTGGCTGTGGTGAGGAAGAAAAGTGGAGAAATCAGGGTCTGTGTTGATTTCAGAAATCTGAACAAGTGTTCCAAGAAGGATAATTATCATTTGCCTAAGATGGAGCATTTGTTGCAGAAGGTCTCAGGAGCCAAAGTGATATCTTTCCTGGATGGATTTTTAGGGTATAACCAGGTTGCTGTACATCCATATGACCAAGCGAAGACTGCATTCACCACCCCTTGGGGCACTTTTATGTATTCCAAGATGCCTTTTGGGCTGATGAATGCTGGAGCCACCTTTCATAGAGCTATGGATATAGCATTTGTAGGAGAGAAGGATAAGTTTGTCCTTATCTACCTAGATGATATAACCGTATACTCCAGTAGCCATAAAGACCATTTGCAGCATTTGAAGAAAGTGTTTCTGAAGTGCAAGAGGTTTGGATTTCATTCAATCCTTAAAAGTCACAGTTTTCTTTGGAAGAGGGCAAGCTGTTAGGGCACATTGTCTCTACTACAGGTGTCAAAATCGACCCAGAAAGAGTAAGAGCAATACAGACCTTGTATGTCCCAAGATCAAAAAAGGATATCCAGTCCTTTCTAGGCAAGATAAATTTTGTAAGGAGGTTTATTCCAAATTTTGCAAAACTTGTAAAACAAATCATCTCCATGTTGAAAAAGGGGTCAGAAATCCAATGGACTGATTCAACAAGAAGATCTTTTGAATCCATCAAGAGAGCTATTATGGAAGCTCCTACTTTGATCAACCCAGATTACACCAAGGGGTTCCAAATATTTTCATTTGCCTCTGATGACACCCTTGCAGAAGTTTTATTGCAAACAAATGAGGAAGGTTTAGAGCATCTAGTGGCATTATTCAACAAAACCGTAAGGGATGCTGAGCTGAGGTATGATATCATTGAAAAACATGCATATGCTCTTATCAAATCTTCGAAAGCTTTCAGAATTTACATTCTACATTCCAAGGTAATTGCATATGTGGCCTCTGCCTCAGTAAAAGATGTCCTAATGCAGCCAGATGTTGATGGAAGAAGGGCTAAATGGATTGTGAAGCTTATTGAATTCAACATAGAATTGAAGCCCACCAAGCTGGTTATAGGTCAGGGTCTCTGCAAACTGATGGCTGAAGAGAATTGCAGGATGTTGGACATAAACCTCATAAGCACAATTCCAGAAGATGGACAGGTAGAAGAAATAGCTGAATTAGGCTAGAGCCAGTATGTGGCAGAAAATATAGCTTCTTGTGAATGGTACTCTACAATAGCTCAATTCTTGCTGAAGCTAGAAGTTCCTCCAAGCCTTCATTCAATCCAAGCCAGAACTATTAAGCTCAAGGTAGCTAAATATTGTATTCATGAAAATTTGCTCTACTGGAGGGACCCCTCTGGGATTCTTTTGAGGTGTCTAGACAAAGAACAATCCATGGAGGTCATGCAACAGTTTCATTCCAGCATGTGTGGAGGACACCACTATTGGAAAACTACGGCCCATAAGATCCTAAGGGTTGGGTATTATTGGCCCACCTTGTTTGCTGATGTCTTTTCATTTGTTAAATCTTGTGATAGGTGCCAAAGATTTGAAGGAAAACAACAGTTGAAGTCCCTACCCTTAAAGCCAATACATGCCAATGGTCCTTTTCAGAAATGGGGTTTGAATTTCATAGGAGAAATTAACCCACATTCCAGTGGCCAGCACAGATGGATCTTAGTAGCCACTGATTACTTCACCAAATGGATGGAGGCCATCCCTACTAGAAAAGCTGATCACCATGTGGTGATGAGGTTCTTGACAGAGAATATATTCACCAGATTTGGTTGTCCACATAAATTAGTTACAGATAATGCAGCAGACTTTAGGGCAAAAGAATTGGTGGACATGTGTGACTCAATGGGTATTAAGCTAGTTCATTCCACCTCATATTACCCTCAAGGAAATGGTCTAGAAGAGTCTTCCAAGAAGAGCCTAATAAGGATAATTAAAAAGTTGTTGGAAGATAACAAAAAGAATTGGGATTCTAAGCTCAAGATTGCACTGTGGGCTGACAGAGTGACCACCAAGAAATCCACAGGGAATTCTCCATTCAAGCTGGTATATGGAACTGAGGTTGTATTCCCAATTCAGTTGACCCTCCCTATGGCAAAGTTCTTGCAAGAAGAGCATAGTGAGGAAGAAGACATGGCAAAAATGATTTGGGATTTGGCAAAAGTGCATCAAATTAGGGAACAACTGGTTGAGAAGTCTGCAGCAAATCAAAAGAGAATCAAGGAAGCCTTTGACAAGAAGGCAAAAATAGATAATTTTCAGGTTGGAGACTTGGTTCTGAAGTGGGATGCACTAAAAGAGAGGAAAGGCAACCATGGGAAGTTTGATGCTCTATGGATGGGACCTTTTGTCATTACTTAGATCGAAGGGAAAAATACTTTCATACTGCAAAGTATGGAAGGAGAGACCGTTTTTGATGGCCCAGTTAATGGGCGGTTTTCGAAAATTTATGTTCTTTAAGGTCTTCTGGCCTTAAAGTTGTAAATATGTTGTTTTATTAGTTTTAGTGTAGGTTCAATTAGACTCCATGCCCAATGGAATACTAAGAAATTTGGCTGATATGATTTTTGTAAGAAAGGCAATGATTTGCAGTTCTTGAGACCTCACAGGGAGAATCTCATCCCCAGAAGGAGCCAGTGTTAGCTCTGCTACATAACTGTGGTTTTTGGAAGGCAGGGATAAGCTCGGTTAGATGGATCATGCTCAAAAGAAGCTTACAATGGTCATTTTTCCTTTCCCTTTGCCCCGCTCATTCTCACTTCATCTCCATTTCTTCTGTTTTTCCTCTAAAGCCTAGCATAAACCCTTGTTTCCTGAAGCCCCGAGTGCAAAAGCTAAATCCCCATAAAACCATGACCATACAACTTGGCGCCTTTATAAACTCATCGCTGTAACCTCAGCCATTGATTTTACCCGCCGATCTAACCTCTCGTCGTGCCCAACAAGGAGACCCGCGCGATCAAATCCCCACGGTCCGATCATCTCCACCACAATCAGATGGCATTCTCTCTCCCCATGTCCATGAAGTGATGGAATGTTAATGCGCGATGGAGAGTGGTTTTCCTCCCTCCTCCGTCGCCATGCGTCACGCGCCGAGTGGAATCGCGCACCTTTTTCCTTTTACCACCTGACGACAAAAGGCAGTGCGATCAATACCGCCTACCGCTAAACCTCCATTCCCGCTTGATAAATGCCGCGTGCCTTCACCATCCGACCACTATTGGATCTGTTCGCCTTAGATCCAACTGCCCATGATCATTCCGCTCCCTCTTCTTTCAATAGCCTCCGCCAAGTCATCCCCGCTGTCTACCCTCCCAATCTGATGGCCAATCTTGCTCCTTTGTCCAACTTGTCCACGCCCCTTGATCGTTCCGTATGCCGGAAGGACGAAGGCGATCGACTTACTAGTGCCAATCACAGTTGCTCCTCAATAACCACATTTAACAGACAGTATGGCCAAAGAGAAAAAGGACAGAGCATGAGCATGTAACTGCATTTAGCAGTTATGGAACTTAATGGATATGAACACTCCAGCTGCCTGAGAGGACAGCAGAGCACTCAAGAAGATCAGATTCACCCATTGATACAAGTAAACACACTCAGAGACTCCATAAAGTAGTTAAATGCAGTTGGTGGTCAATTATGACCCCTCCATACTTGAAATGGCCAAGTTCCTTTGTAATGAAACTCTACATATACTCGAAAACAAGATGTAATCAGGGTTGATGGTTGATGTTTTGATGTAAGGTTCAACTTCTGGAGACTGTAACTACTTTGACACTTGCAGCATCTCGTCCTCATTTTCAGCTAATACAAGTTTCTTTTGCTGTTAATTGCTCACTTCCATTTATCTTCTCTTCTAATCTATGCCTAATATGATGTATGCTTGAACGCTTGATGTTTAGCATTAGAGTAGCTGTCATCCTATCTCTGTGTTAAAATCTTGCATGTATCATTGTATAAGTTATTCAGGTTTCTAGTCATCTGGTGCCAGAGAGTTGTCATCCTGTCTATGCATTAAGTAGATTAGATTTGCAAACTTCTTTACTGGTTGTAGCTGGCCATCACATGGTCTTGTGCATCTGCTGGTGTGGTTAGTATTCTCCATATTCACCCAATGTTAAACTATGAGCAGTTGGTGGTCTAAAGCCTTGTAGTCTGAGGGTGTTGACGCATGTTTGAAGTTATGAAAAGTATAAGTGGTTATCTGGCTTGGACAAGCATCATTCCTTCCATTCATCCATTTGCAACAACAAGTTTGATTTATATGTTACCAGGCATCTCCGAGATACAACCTAGGAGAGTTTCTTGGAATCCTAACAGTACAAGTGAAAACTAAGATGAGGGGGTGCATAATGCATCTCCTGTACAAGAAAATAATATAATTATGAGAAAGTTTTGAATACATTTCGCCAAATGCAACAAATAAGCACCAGAGTGACTCAATTCGTCTTTTCAAATGTTTTAGTTGCTTATGGTGTCTTGCTAGCTCTTGAACATGGTAAGTGGGTCTATGGCCAGAGTGTCAATATTGGAATGCCCTTAATCTCTTTGAAAAAAGGCTACATGATTCCATGAAGTCAAAGAATATTACATTTATTGGTGTTCTCTTTACTTGGATCCATGTTGATCTCATTAATGTAGGCCACCATTATTTTGGGTCCACGATTCATGATCATTATATTCAATCAAAAGAACACCACTGTGCATGCATGAATGAATTTCTTGGTCATGCTGGGAAATTTGGTGATGTAGAGGAAATTATTGGCAACTTGTCATTTAAGCCTATAAATTGTTTACGTGCCTGCATAATTTCCTGTGTGGCAATTTAAGATAAATTTGTTGAATGTTGCTTCTTGTACTGGTTAAATCCTTCCATTGATCTCAACAATCTCACAGTTGGCTTACTCGGCCCACTTTACATGTGCAAGAGACTTAGAGTATGTTTTCACTTTTGTATATTATGATAGTAGATGTGTAAGTATGTAGGGGATTAGGAGATTTCCATAATACCTAGCATTCTTCCCAGAAAAGATTAGCTTCTAGGTCTACATACATGATGGATTATTTTCCCTCATATAGTATTCACTTTCCTTATTTATATTTCAAACATACATTCAATAACAAATCATAAAACCGCCAGCTACTCAAGGACTATAATACATCTCTAAGGCTCCCACATAGTTGCAACTAATCTATGATTGTGAACAACATACCCTTGGTAGGGTAAACATGGTATGTATAAACTATGCTATACATATTTATATAATGTAGGCCCAAACAGTTATCCTAAATGACAAGATTATAATGTTTCTTTCTTTTTTTGTAATTAATCTAGACTCAATATCCCGCACAAGGTTCAAGATCTCTTCTCTCAAGTTTATGTTGTATGTTTCTAATGGATCAAGGTCATATTGATTACCTGGAATACAACTTATTATCAGAAATTTCAATCTCAACATTTGAAGTTCTGGTTCAACAAATTATGACAATGATACAATTATAGGTTGAGTATTAGTTTTAAGACCAATTTTGTGACATGAACCTCATTACACACACAATATAAAACAATGTAGTATTAAACCAACCATATAAACATTCATATTCCTTACATTCCATAGCATTATATCGGTTAAAATATTATATTTCTACACTATCAAGAGCATGCTTCAGAGAGGGTTGTATAGTATGGCCTTCAAGGTAGGTCAATATCTCAACATTACAAATGAAACCAAAATAATCACATCAATAACCTAATATTGGTCAAATTAGCATAAAGTTGGCTACATAAATGAAACCATGTTCTAAGTACATCATTAATAGAACCTGAAGCTAATTAACATGAACATGAGGAAACAACGCTCAAGGACTCAGGAATAAAAAAATATATTTTATAACATAAATTTTCATGGAATATACTAAATGGACTAGATACTTTTCTAAAATTATGATCTAGAAACTAAGTCTAGGACTTTGATTTTCCACCCAACCTTACATCATGTAGTATTTTGGTTTTTCTTGAAGCCCAATAACCCCTTACCCATATTCTATAGCATGGAGGGAAAATGATTAACAGATTAAACTGATATTACTTAGATGAAACATAAACTCCAAAGGTTCACTCACTTCCACCCACCAAATAAAAACAACACTTAGCTCTACACAAGGGCCTTTAACAATTTACGAATTCCACCAATAGCTACAAATGAATTCAATGGATCCTATGTGCCCAACCCTTTCAGCCTTTTGGTTCCTACCTAAAATGACATGACATTCCTACAGTAAACACACTTGAATATGTCTTCCTCTAGGCCTAATTTGTGACGACTCTGATCAAGTACTCTCAGTTTATTGATTCCAAATTGGGATCTATTCCACTCTAATGAATTAAGAACGGATATGCTTCTTAAAAACCATTGGCTAAAATAATTCCCTCATGAAGATGAGCATAAGTACCATACAAAGACTTAATCCCTTCTTCTTTCATTATATCGAAGAACTGAAGTGTGCCTCCAACCTTCCTTGTATTGCAAGATGAATTAATCATTATATCATATGTAAATGCATTCATATGGTAGCACTATAAATCAATGTTCTCAAACAATTCGACTACCTCTACGAACCATTTTATATGACAAATATTACTAAAACCATGGTCATATAGGTCATTGAATCATGAGGAAAACTTATGATCTCCATCATCTCAAATAGAACATGTACCTTATGCATCTGGTCATTTAGACAAAAAAATGTTATAAGTGAATGCTCTCAGACCACTATAGAACTTACCCTTTTTTTCCAATATGAATAAAGTTGCATTGGCATGATTCTCTTCACAAAGAGTTGCAATAATATTTCAAGAGCATATCGTCTAGGAAAAATCTCCAACTTATCAATCATTTCAATGAATTTATTCAACATATCCAAATCATCATTCTGGGTTGTGGTATAGGAAAATGTTATCACAGAATAATTGTGACAAGCAAGTAACATCTCTCTCAAACTCTTCTGTATGGTTCAATGTCTTTAGTGCATTAGAGAAGATGCCCATTATAGGTTAAACTGTTATTCATGTATCTTATTTGTAGTTTGGCCCATCGGAAAAAACTCAAGGCCAAGCTTGGGAAACTTGTTTTATTCAATACCAACTTTACCAATTCTTGATAAATTTGAATGATCAATTTATTTAAAGTTTCTTCCATGTCTTCTTCACCCTTTCTTGTAATACCTTGCATATTTCTCTTGCGGCTTCCTTGAACTTCCATTTCTCTTTTCCTTGGGCTTTTCTATCCTAAATTTATTTAATTCATGCAAGGCCTCTTCCTCTTCTTCATTGTTTTTATCCTCGCTCGAGGCCTTCTTGAAAGTTGCGGAAGCTATATTTCTTTTCCATTACAACATTGGAGAGCTACCCCTCCCTATGCATTTTCGTTGCCCTACCTTCTCTTTTATTCTCTTTCCCCCCAAATCTTCCTTCTCGCTGCTATGCTTTTATTCCCTGTCTAGAAAAATCAGTATTCTCTATTTCCTTTCGTTTCCACTTCCCCCTATGGTTGTTTTCCAATCTAGATCAAATCTTATGGGCCAATTAGATTTGATCCACATGTACCTTTGTCCCCTGATTATTTGTTTGTTTTTTTTCCTTGTCATCCCTAATTCGTTTTGTGTCTTCCGACCAGAATCATGTAGTCCTATCACCATAGTTCCACTTAACCCTCTGTCGCTTGCTTTCACACATGTTAGTGTCTATGGCTTCCATCAAACAAGTCAACATCCCAAGCAGTTTTCCCCCTCAGATCTTGAATTCATGTCCCTACAATCAACTCATATTTAATAAATTTAAATTACAACAAATGGGAATAGTAGCCAGGGTTGTCATAATGATGATGGTGACCCATATGGTGATGTAGTTGGTTGAATGACGCCCTATTCCAATAGTTTTTGCAATTGCTTCTTTAACTTGCTTCTATAATAGACCACCTATACAACCCAATGTTTCATAATAGAGAGTCGGGAAATAAATGGATCTCATGCTCCACTTCCCTCTTAGATGGTATCCCTTTAGGATCTTGGAACACACCGTTAATTCCCTGTAGCAACTTCTCTATTTTTTTGTTATATTGCTTAGCACCCCTTAAGTGATGACTTATCTCTCATGGAATCGTCTACTGGCTTTCCTTAAAAATAACAAAACACATTTCTTACTATAGATGATCAACATTTTGGTCTAATTAGCACTTACTAGTGAGGTATTTGACTTTCCCTTATGCATGTTGATGATGAATGATTTTTTGTCTTTGATAAAGTGTTTCTTGTTTGATGTTGGCATCAAGAACACTTCCCACATGTAAATATAAGGATTCCCAAATGCAACACCACATAGATCTAATAGAACTACGTCCAATTTTATTTCTTCAATAAATTCAACTGATAACTTTGATTTTGCACTATTTGGTTATCTTTATCTTTGCCTCCTTATTTACCTGTCCCAGTGGATATGTTCTAGTATGGTCATGAGTCTCTAGTCCTTGTTTCTTGTCTAGATCTACTACTATCATACTTTACTGTGATCTTGAGTGAAATAGAGCATCATTTTTTGTCTTCTTGAGCTGTATCTTTATATGGAAGATTTTGGTCATTTCATTCTCTTCATGTTGCTGAAGCCTAATTAGATTCACTCATTCTATATTGATGTACATAAAATATTCTCATCTACGTCCAAGTTTCTTTCCACTTGGTTCCTCAAATCTATGGCCATGAGATTTTTGTTCTTAAGTTCCTTGTTTTTGTTCTTTAGGTTTAGCATTGTATGAAATTTCCAACAATTATCCTTTGTATGTCCATTAATGTGATAGTGGTTGCAGTGGTTGCTGTGATATTTTCATTGGTTTTTTGCGAGTGTTGTATTTTTGTCTTTTCCCCCTTTCCAATTCTTCTTCCCCTCATTGAAAGATTCCTAGTCTGTTATGAAACCAACTCAAAAACAGATAGAAAAGATAGATCAACGAGTTAGAAATAAACCTCTTCAAGGGGGGAACCTCCTTGACATTACACAAATGAACAATTCTTGGATGATACAAATGACAAGACCTCCTTCCTATATATAGGGGTCTAAGGGGTCCCAATACAATCAGAGCCTACATAACAATAATATTGTAGGGGCACAACAATAACAATAGTGGGCTTCTATGGGGCATAATAATAACAACATGGGGACTATATGGGCACAATAATACAATAAGTGGGTTGCACTAATAACAATAAGGGGTTACACTAGTAGTATAGGGACCTAACATGCCCCTCTCCTTCAAAAAGTGTTATCCTCAATGCTTGAGTAGTTCTGGATGCTTCTATATAAAATTCTCATCCTCCCGTGTGGAATCTTCAGTGGGTAAGCTCTTCCACTTGATGAGATATTCTAAAATTGATCAATTTCTTAGCTATTGATTTTTTTTTTGTGACTTCTTCTGGTTCCAATATGATTTTTCCTTCCCCTTCAAGTTTTGGCAATATTAGTTGAACTGGGATCTTCTCACCTATAACCTTATTTAAGCGTGAAACATGGACAATTGGGTGCACTCTAGAAGATGCGGGAAGCTCCAGTTTGTATGCCATAGTGCCAATCTTTTGTAACACCTTGTACAGACCATAATAATTTGGTGATAATTTATTATCCTTCTTAACTTGCTTGAGGGACATTTGTTTGTATGGTTGTAGTCGTATAAATACCCAATCATCTACATCAAAACTTCTTTCACTACGATGTTGATCCGCCTGTTTTTTCATTCGATTCTGCACCAAAGTGGGGTTATCCTTTAAAATTTGGAGAACTTGTTATTGATGCTCGATGTGATCTTTCACTACTTGAACCTTTTTCTTCTTGATATCTCCTTCTATCTTGAGAGTTTGATGAGTGGTAATTCCTACCAATGCATTACAAGATATGGTTAGATTCATTTCTTGATGCTCGATGTGATATTTCACTTCTTGAACCTTTTTATTCTTGATATGTCCTTCTACCTTGATAGTTTGAGGAGTGGTAATTCTTTCCAATGCTTTACAAGATATGGCCGGATTCATTTCTTCTTTCTTTGGAGTTGGTTCCTAGTGTATATCCTCTTCTTTTTAAATTTCTTGATCCTTTTCTTCCTCCTCTTCACAATCTATGTAAAATAATTTCTTCTCGGCACACTTATACCTTTAGTTTATTTTATATCACAACCGTAACAAAGCCCTTTTTTCTCTTTTTTCTTCCAATGGTTGTGGTGTAAACCTTGTAGGTTGTGGAAGGCTAGGAGAAAAAACATGTCCATATTTATCATTGTGAGTGGTAGGATTCCTTGCTTCCATAATTACACTTACAATTTTTCTTGCCAACCTGAATGCCTTCTCCAATCAATCAGGCTCCCAAAGACAAACCTCATGTTGAATGTTATCCTTTAAAGTCCCTATGAAGACATCAATCCTTTTCTTCTCTGGAATGTCATTTACCCTTATATTCAATTTTTGGAAGTCCTCAACGTGCTCTACCATTGAGCCATTTTGTTTGAGATTTATTAATTGGCTAAAGAAGGTGTTCCTCTTTGTATCCTCATAATGTGCTATCATTTCCTCTGTGAAAATTGACCAAGTGACAAGTGGTTTATGAGAAAAAAGCCCTTCTACCATACAAATGGATTTGGTTCTAAATATAATGATCCAATATGTACCTTTTGTAACAATTGTACATCATGTAGATCAAAATATTTCTCCATTTGTAGTACAATTTACTGGATCCTTGCCATCAAACTTCGTCATATCTCTTTTTCTTGATTTTAGTAGCGCAATATTGAAATGACTGTAACTCTGTAATTTCGGATGTCCAAGTTTTGAAATTGCATCTTGTGCTAGCTCTCTGAGTCCTCTTTCAAAACCCACAATTCTGATCAATATTGGATTCTCCAAGGAAGATTTATGCTAAATCTCCCACGATGACCTGATTATAGACTAGTTCAGTAGAGCGAACTTGTACAAAGTTCCACGTGTCACTGTTTCAAGCTTAGGACCTAACATTGATACAAAAAAAATGACAAGCCATCATCTTTCTGTAACATTTTACGAAATTTCAATTTGATGCTTAGAGAGAAAGTTATGATGATTTTCCCAAGGTCACCTGTTTGGAATGTAATTCAAGAGTCTACAAAAACCCTAAATTTCTTCGACCACATCTCTGAAAATATAGCGAAAAAAGATCTGAAATTTGGGCTTGAGCTTCACTACGATTTTAGCTCAAACGGGTTTTAATTTCAGAGTCTGCAACTTCACAGAGAAACCGTTATAGTAAAAAATTCCACAATGACCTGTTTGAGATGGAATTCTAGAGCTTGCAAAACCCCTAAATTCCTGAGATCATATCTCTGTAATATAGCGAGACAAGATCTAAAATTTGGACCCGAGGTTCAAAACGATTTTGTCTCAAATAGGTTTTGTTTTTAGCTTCTGAAACGTCATAGAGAAAACTTTATAGAGAAAATTCCACGATGGCCTGTTTGGAGTAGTGAAACCCTAGAATCCAAAGCTCTGATACCATATGTTATGAAACCAACTCACAAAAAGATAGAAAATATAGATCAACGACTTAGAAATCAACCTATTCCAGGGGGGAACCTCCTTTACATTACAAAAATGAACAATTCTTGGATGATACAAATGACAAGACCGCCCTTCTATATATAGGGGTCTAAGGGGTCCCGATACAATCAAAGCCTACATAACAATAATATTGTAGGGGCACAACAATAACGATAGTGGGCTTCTATGGGGAATAATAATAACAACATGAGGACTATATGGACACAATAATACGATAAGTGGGTTGCACTAATAACAATAAGGGGTTACACTAGTAGCATAGGGACCTAACATAGTCCTTCTTTTACTTTGAACCATTTAATTTCCTTTTCTGCTGGCCTACATGCTCTATTAATTGTGCCTATACATAAGATTTGTCCACCAATTTAGGTTTACACAAAATCACTTGATTTCAAAAATAGTTGTGGAGACCCCCAAAATAATTGAGGAGTGCATTTGGTTTCTTTAGGGAGATATATATTATTATAGCTATCATTCTAAACTATGTGGTGTACTCCTATACACTATACCCTTGAATTTGCCTAAAGTAATGCCACTAGATACAATGATCCTCTACATACCCGATAGGTAAAATTGTGACTTTATAAGTGCCTTCAAATTGTCCCCCTTATTCATTAGAGGATATCCTTTCAACCTTAATGTTTCCATGTGGATTTCCCACCAGGTTAGGGCATGACCCTCTAATTTTAGATGAGAAAATGAAATATTATGTTCTTCCTATATATGGCGAAAAACAAAATTAACTTCTAACTATTGCAACTAATGATTTAAATTAAATGGGTAAATGTAATATCCCAAATTTTGACTTTTCATGATAGTAGGTAAGCCGGATCCTTGGAATGGTGCTAAGCATAACACTTTTTTGGAATTCGAGCATTGGATAAAATTTTGATATGGGAGACATGAGGACTTAGCAGAATAGGAGAAATTATAGCCTTAGTGGGATGTGGGGACCACAAAAAGGAGGCAGTTCAACCCCTAGAGTTAACTCACACTTATGGAGGAAGAGAGAGAAAAAAAGGAGTGTGATTTAGTGGAAAATGGATCCACCAAGAGAGAGAAGATCAATTTCTATAAATTAGGTAAGGAGGCCACCATTTGGGTACTTTTTGATAAGTTTACAACTAGACGTTTTGTTTTATTGAGCTACTCATCCCAATTAACACCTTGTTATTTAACACAAGGATATTTATGGGTGGAGAACTCACTCTTTCTTCAGTGGGTCATGAGTGCCACTGTAGGGGAGAAGTTGGGCATTTTGGAGCCATTCTGAAGATGGGATAGGAGTTAAATTCCTAGGTCTGCATGTGACCAAGATGTTGGAGAAATTCGCACTAGTGGGAGAGAGAAGTTGTGGTGTAATATAAATTCTAGGTAATTCAAAGAAGGCTGTGAAAGTCATTTGGGGGAGTTTTTGTGTCATTTGTAGGCTATAAACTTAGGGATTGAGGCAAGCCAAAAATTTGTCTTATGGGTCTTGCGCAAGCTATCACTGGAAACATCACGCAGAGGTTAGGGAGTAGCAGGAGTTGGGGCTAGGGGTTTTGAGGCACAAGGGATTTTGGTGGAGAAATTTATAGGAAATTTGTGGGAGGTTGGAGCTCTATTTCTAGGGCATTCAACATCAAACCTTGGCAGTGCATAGGTAGAGAAACTAGGTTGTACAACCTTTTTTGTGGGTTTTTTTAGGGGTTCGATTGAGGAAATTCCCTCTTGGTTTGTGGAGCTACTTGTGAAGGATCACCAACGGCATTTATTGGAACTTCTGAGAATTGAAGAGGGATATTCCTACATTTTCCTACCATCCGCAACAATAATAATTTATGGGTAAGCACAATGATTTGGTGGCAAAATTTTCCAGTTCATGGGTAGAGATTTCAGAAGCTGGGTTGGGCTCCGCTTATTGTAGCAAGCCCAAATTCCTCTTCCCTTGATTTCATTGTACTCATTCAACTTAAGATTTAATAAAAGACCTAGTTTTGGTGCCAATATATATGTGAATACGAATTTTGTGTGTTTGTAATTTTGTGGGGATGTTCATGAGCATGTTTTCCTGTTATTCACTATTTATTTCCAATTAGGAACATTACAATGGTATTAGAGCACAATTTTTCCTAGTTGTGGGTCTAAATCATGGGAATTCCCAAGTTACTATTGTTGGGAAAAGATTTAGAGGTTGAAACACTATTCCAACATTATTCTTTAGATTGGAATTGTGCCCAAAAATTTCTTAGTAGGATAAATTCTTTGAGAATTTTGAAAATTATACTAGGAATTTCGAGAGAACAGTGGAGCTACTCGAAGAATGGGCATTGGTAAGAAAAAAAAATAAGAACAAGTAGTTGCATACTTGTAGGTGAAGAAAATTGGGAGAGCATGATTGCTGAGAAAAATTCTAGTGTCGATACAACAAAAACAAAGATTAATGGTGAAGAGAACGACGAGATAAGAGGAGACATACCCATTGGGAGGGAATTCCTCTAGATACACTCTAGATAATTAAACATGAGGCTAACGACACATAGGAGTAGCACGTGGTTACACCCAATGTGACGCAAGAGTCACCCTTGTTTGATTTTTCTTTGGTAGCCCTAATTGACACATTGGTGGAGATGGTTGAGCATACACTCATTGATGAGGTGCCATCTATTGTTGAGGTATCCATTAATAAGCCATCCATGTCTATGACATAGTTTTATGATGAAAAATATCTATAGAAACATGGAAAGCACCTTGAGGAGCATGAGATAAATGAGGATGCTATGTGTTACACTTAATTTTGTCACCATGAAAAATGATCATCCAATTGGATCTCTCACCATCTATCCAAGTGTCATGAAGCACTCCCTTGTAAGTCAACAACTTATATACCTTGAATAAAGTGAAAAGTCTAGTAAACATGGTCCATAAACCTACTTTTAGTCTCACACGCAATTTTCTAGCCAATTTATGCACATGTGCAGTTACTAACATTGATCCCTATGCAGATGTGCACTCCGTCTGCCACTAAAAAGTGTGCACATGACTCAATAAATAGTGAAAATAAAAGGTGAGATCTAGAAGCATTTTTGGGTGAATCATTCCCAATTGAAAGCCTCAAACTCATGTTTATTCTAGCCTAACCTCATTTTTGATGGAGTCAATCCCCATTCTTCAAGGAGCCGTCATCACTCTTTTAGTGGATCTCATCCTTGGACTAAGGATATCAAACTATTTCCTTTTGGCCTATTAATCAAACCATAGGTGGGGGAGTTGAGAGAGGTTACTGAGAATAAGTTTATGCTAGAGAAATTAGGTTGGAGAGCTTATCATTCTTAGAGAGGATTGAGATCAATGGGAGGAGCTTCACAACATCAAGGCACAAGTTTTGTAGCTATTTTATTTTTCTGAAATTAATACAAACAAGTGTTTCTTCTCACTGCATTGTTTAATGGATTAATTGATGAATTTCATGGATGGTTTATGTTATTTCTATTTGCCCATTGGAATGATGTTTGTTACTAGTCTCCTTAATCACTAGTTTGAATTATTGAGTCATTTATGTTGCATATACCTTTGATCGTTTATTGTTTCCATGTGTGCAGGCCTGGATTCAATCATGGAGGAGCTTCACTAAAGCAAAAAGGGGGATCTTCATCAATCATGTCGTAATAAGGTATGGATTTCCTTTTCTCACTTTGTTATCTTATAATTCAAGAAAATATAGATTCAAGGAAGGAATTTGCTTGATTGTTTGTTTGTTACTAGGGTTCTTTGAAACCTAGGGAGATTGCTCGCATCCATACTTGTGTTTTGTCCTCATAACAAATTGGCAACTCCTTTGGGGAACGTCCTTTTCTCTTCCATATCCTTGTTTTTTATTCTCAAACTTTTTTGATAGCTTTATTTGAGTCTCAACAGTTTAATAATCTTTCAGATTTTGTGATTTGTTTGGATAATTTTTTATTTTTTTCTTTATGTTTATTGACCTATGTGATTTTTGTTCAGAAATAGAGCACAAATATCCATATATTACCTTTAGCAACAATGCATATACACAATGTACTCTATTGTCTTCCTGTGCATATTCTCAGAATTTTTGAAAAAATATCTTTTCCTGTCATTAAATTCTGAATTTTTGTTTTTTAATTTTTCATTATACTTGTCTATGTATCTAGTCAGTTTCCATGTGTTTGATGAGGTGTTGTGAAGGAATTTTTTTTTGATATTTTTTCATTTTCAAGGATTGAAAGGTAGGGTTTCTCAATAATTAGTGTTTTGATGAGATGTGCTTCTTGTGTTGCATTGAAAAATAAAGTCATTTTTATTCCAATATTGAAGTATAATCAAAATTACACTTTAAGTGTTGATTTCATAACATTCATTCAAGCATTTTCATTTTTAGGATTTCATTGGGTGTTTTGGATTTGATTTCCTTTGGTCATTGCTCAAATATTTGTCTCAGTTTCATAACAATTTTTGCATGTTTTTTCTTTCATTTTTGCAAAAAAAGTTCCCCCTCAGTCGCCGGGGGGTGGGGGGTGGGGGCGGAATTATGTCTGAGTGTTAATCACCTTTGAGTGTCATTTTTTTTATCTTTGGAATTTTCACCCAATTTCCTTTGCTTACACTTGATTGGTTCTATAGTTGTACTAGTGAAGAGAAATAGTCTTGTTGTTCTTTCACTGATTTGGAATTATCTTGTGTTAGTTTTGAAGAATTACTTTGCATAGATTATATTTGCATAGTGCTCACGAAAATTTTGCATAGAGTAAAGTTGCATAATTTTCAAGAAAGTTGTGCATATATTACATTCAGTGGTTTGTAACTTAGAGCTTTGAATTGCAATGGAAAATTAGAAGTGGTGCATTTTGGAGTTAATATTTTAAAGAACAACCTCTTTACTTACTCTATCTAGAATTAATTGAAATGAAGAGATTAAAAATTTCATATTTGATGCATTATAGTTTTGGGGCAAGTCATGATACCATCAATTTCATGTCCATTTACCCTTTGAGTAAATAACAACTTAATAACACAATGTTAATAAAATTTATCTAGAATTTTTATTCTTTTTAGGGCTATTTTACACCTACAGTAGATTATGTTGTAGGTATTTAGAATAGGGAAGAGAGTAAAATTTCTGAAATTGCAGGCAAACACTGGAATATTTTGATAGGGAGATAAATCTAGTTATTTCAATTTTTCTCTAGAAAGCTCCCTTTACAAAGGAGTCAAGCATGAGATCATATCAAACCTGGTGAAGTGATCATACCCAATTCATTGGTTATGGTACAATGATTTACATGTATTAAAATGGTGCCAAAAGGTACTTGGGGTCACTTGAAAGTGAACCTCCAATTAACCATGTTGAGGAGCTTTCAAGGGGATTGAGCTTTGTTACTCTTCCCTTACGTGTACGTCCGATCTATGGCTGTCCCCCCAAGTAGAATTGTTCTAGTTGGTAACCTTAGTGACCATAATGCTAGGGCTATTACTCGAGGTGAAAATAGAGGGAAGCTCCTGCCATTCCTGGAACATACATTGACTAGACTCACTTGGAATATTTGGAGGGTAATCTTCACTCGAGATGGCATAAGTGAAGTTACTTGGACTAGATTGTTTCATTAAGAAGGTTGTTATTCTAACTGGTTCCACTCACTCTATCTATAACCACTTTTCACTTTGATTTCTGTGACGTTGGATTTCAATACCAGCGAGTGATTTCGTTGTGAAAATCATGTTTACATGGTTTGAATCCTTAAGTTTTTTAAGTGGGTGATAATTGGTTGTCTTTACTTTTTAGTGAATTTAGGTGTGGATTTTGATTTATTCAACTATTAATATTGATAGTTAATTTATCTAAGTTGAAGCTAATGGAAAAATACTGAAATTTATTAATAAAGACCTTTGTTTTAACAAGAGCCCTAATCCTTTCCCTGATTTTGCAAATGTTAGTCCTCATATGGCTACATTTTCACTTCCCAGATTCATAATAGATTTACCTATATGGATGTTCTCAACTTCTTTAATTCAAAATTCTCCAATTGTACAACTCAACCGAGTTTTTCACCTCAACCGAGTTCACCATCTCAACATCACCAACATATTGTTAACCCTTTATCTTCTTCATCCAACATTTCCTCCTCCCTTTCTTCCTCTTCGCTTGGTAAAAGCCTTGAGGCTAGTAACCACGTGACTAAGAAGAAGAAGAAAGGGAAGGAGAATAAGAAGCAAGATAAGAAATAAGTCAACCAACCAAGCATGGTTATAAGTATTGCTAATGTTGAGGAAATTTTTAAAATGCATCGTAAGCCCAAATACCCTTGCAATATTTGTAAGGGTGACCACTTCCTTATCAATTGTCCTGGTATTCCTAATGTTTTGGAAGTATGGTCAAATAATTCTCATCGACTTACTATTGATCCATCAACCACTGATTATTAGATTTCAGGGAAAAAGATTAAGGTTAGGTTTCCTTGTAGGTTATGCAAAGGGGCTCATCATAGTCACATTTTCCCTCACATGGATGAAGCCTCAAAATTTCTTGAAAATCTTACTATTTCACAAAAACAACTTCTAACTAATTATTGTAAAATTTCTCCCCATCTACCATTAGTTAAAGAGGAGATTGATCTAAATCCAAGTACAGTCAATCCCACTCTTCCATTGGAGAGTGAAACATGTATCACTTAGGTTGATGGAATATTTGTTGATGAAGTGATCGAATTGATTCAATCTTCGATTTATTCCACTCTCCCTTTAGAGAGTGAACTTCATACTTCTCAGGTTCTTCATGTTACCTTAGATTCTTCTACACATGCATCTCTTTCTTTTCAACCCCATCCAAGTAATCCAACTATTTCTTTTGATTGGAGTAGACTAACAAAACCTCGTCTTCCTTCTTATGCCCCTTTCCAAATTATTGTGAAGTCTTATGGTAAGAATGTGCGTGCACAAATGTAGATGAATGCAATTCTATCAGTGTTTTATGCTCGACTGCTTGGCAAGCTTTGGGTTCCCCTCATCTTGGTCCTGTTACACAAACTCTGTTAGCTTTTAACATAACTATTAGTAAGCCTTTAGGGGTTATTCCTAAGTTACCTATTACTCTAGAAGATAAAATTGTTTGTATTGATCTTATGGTAGTCCAAAGTTGTTATAGACATTTTTGGGCACTACAACCCCAAGCATGAAATGTCCATAAACCAAGGGCTCCTAAGTCCCTAAAAGTGTTGTTCTAACCCCTAAAGGAACAAGGTCAACTGATTACAGCTTCTCCCAGAAGTTCTCCATGAAAAACTGCTCAGAACTGGTCAAAACAGGATCATTTCAGCTGCTCCATAGGGAAAGTGCGTTGCATATCACCTAAATACACTGTGTGGGTGGGTTGCATTTCAAAAAGCCCTTCTATGGGGTGCGATGGGTGAGAAGTGACAAATGGAAGTGTCATTCCACGAGGTGGAGAGGCATGGAATCTTCCAGAAACTTCTCCTGTGACACTTGCCTCTCTGAATTTGACCAAGGATGAGTAAGAGATCATCAATCTCCAAGTGGAAGCAAGAACTATCAGAGGGAAGACACTAATCAAATCACAAGCTGACCCATCTCCCTTACATATATCTATATATGGATCCCTCATCCCAGAGATCCTGAGGCTGGAATTTTGCATATTGTAAGGAATTGCTGTTGGTTTCTTAAGACAACATTAGAGTGTTGGGTGATCTAATCTTTGTATGAGGTGAAGAGGGGCTTACCTGCTGAGAGGATGATGCTGGGTCAGAACAACTGGTTGTAACTCCCTTGGCGTTTTCTTGTTTATCAACAAAAGCTATTCAAGTTTTCCTCCATACTCTTGTGTCATTTATGTTTTATGCATTTGTATGGTCAATTTACATCTGATCCTAGATTGTTTATGATTATAGATCCATGTTCTTGTATAGTGCTATGCTATTGTGATCTTACATGTATGCTGTGAAGCTGAGCATACAAGGGAGCAAGTAGCGAAAGACTATCAAGAGAGAGAGAGGAATCAAACTAGGAGATTAGCGCAAGACAGAGGTTGGTCTTCGTTGTTCTTCTCTAATACATATTTCATAAAGGAAAAACGAAAGTAGCTTTACCTTGTTTGTTTCTAAGGTAGCTATCACACCTTAGTGGGATAAGCAGTTCTGTGTAGACACTTTTCCTTGTAACAAAATGGCGACTCCACTGGGGAGGAATTAGTTTGTTTGTTTATCTTCCTTGTTGTCTATTTTATAAACTTACAGACGAAGCCTGAAGTCGAGCCAGGTAGCTTTCGAACTGCATTTGCTATGCAAATGCAAAGTAGATAAATGCAGCTTCAGTCAATCTCCGGGATTTGTTTATGACCTAAACAACTGATTCACAAACTCTTTAATTGCCCCTTGTGGTAGCTCTTAGAACCTCCTTAGATCTACCCCTGATTGTTGCATTACTGATTACCATTTGCTCGGCCAAAACCCATGAACTGAACTGCAAACTGTGACCCGGAACCCAAGCAAAGTCTCGTCTCTGGCCCAGCGTAGGTACTGTTCTGTGAATCTGAAATTCAGCGCACTTCTCGAGTGTAGTAGGTGCGCTGCATTTAAAATTCCCTATGTTACAAGTGCACTGATCAGACTAGGCATGTTCAGTTTTGGTTTCTGTGATTCATTCTTTTCAGTTCTATTCATGAATTTTGCTGCCTGTAATCGGTATATCTCTGTTTGAAACCCCTTTTCCTTGTTGTTATTCCGCCTCCTTTGTGCAAAAGAACTGTAAATGTTTTTGTGTATTTGTTGAGTCATTTTCAGTTCTCCTTTGCAAAAAGTAACGTAATCGTACTGTCGTCCTTTGATTTGAAAGTGTCGCAAGTGTCGTTTTTAGTCATAGGAAAGAGTTTGGTTGCTATTGATAGTCGATTATCCTGTTACTATTGTATTTGGTCTGAATTCGTAGTTTTTCTTGTGTCAAAAACAAGTATCCATTTCCAAATCGTAAAATGTTGTGATTGTCTCCATTTTTTATTTTGAAAAGAAACTTGTTAATAATTGTCGCTTGAAAAGTAATTCAGATTTGTGCATCAAATTTATTTTTACCATTCACATACTAAGAAAGCCGAAAACAAATTCATGCATGTGCATTTACATTTAGACTGTTTGATTGGTTTGATTTAGGACAGTGCATTTAGAGTGTGCTCTTTGCTCTTTGTGAAAGAATACTGTCTATCTTTCCTTAGTAGCTAGGATTTTCATTGCACAAAGAAGATAAAAGACTGTTTATCATCTTAGATTACATTTTAGGAATTATACATCTACATCTCGCGGTGAACTTGAAAGGAAAATTTCTTAAACAAGATCAACTATAAAATAAATTCAATGAATCTAACAACGCTTTGGAACCTAACACACAACATCTAGAAGTCTAGGCTAGAGACGTATTCCGGCATCGTAAACCCTGGGAATTGTTGTTCTCACTGATGGTTTGTTGATTCCTCCACTTTGAGATGATAAGTGACAGTACGGACTTGTGCTCCCACGTATCGTCGAGTATATTTTGGGAGACCACAATAGGCTTAATCCTTTATCCATAGGAAGCCGTGTCTGCCGCCCTATCGATCGCAATGCACTGAACACAGCATTGGGAAGATTGACTGCCGTACCGTAAAACGTATTTTGCAGTTTTGCGATTGGTTTGGTAATCCCTCTACCTAGACTTCCAGAGTAGTCCCTTTCATTCCTTTTCAGACTCCTTAACGGAAAAGGTCCATCTGAGCACTTGTCACTTCAAGCTCATTAAAAATCGAAGGTGACTAGGGTCATCTTTTGTTTTTTCTCGACCCTTAAAAATTGAAAAAACAAGTTGTGTCAAAGCGTCTAAAATTTATTTTAAACGGAATAATCATCACCCTTTCCTACATTGATCTTGGGTTGAGAAAATAGAACCCACCAACCAAGGATTCCCCTTGGAGGAAATCCTAGTCCCTTCTCCTCTTGGGGAGATGTTGGTGCACCCCATATGGCCACATTGTCACTTCTAGGATTGACAATCGGCTTGCCCGTATGGCTCTTCTCAACATCTTTTGTTCAGAACACCGCAATTCCTGAACAATCGATTCAGCAACTAGACGAATCCAGAGTTACCCACCAACCTTCTACTTCCTCCAATTCTTCCTCTCCTCCTTCTCCTTCGCTTGATGGGGTTGGTAAAGCCAAAAATCAAGTACCCGAGAAGAAGAAGGAAAAGAAGAAGAAAGAGAAGAAGAAGTAGGAGCCAAAAGCAAAAGGGGGCAAACAAGCATCGTCTAGCGAAAATCCACACACTGAGCCGACCAGGCCTAAATCGCCATGTGTCATTTGTTGGAAATAATACTGAGAGGGGGGGTGAATCAGTATTATCACATTAATAAAACTTTTTCAATTCCATAATCAGATTCATATATGCTACTTCCACAACTTCTTAAGATTAAGTTAATCGATCTTCAATGAGTGCATTAGGACATTATCAACCATATTATCAGTTAACAGATGCAGTAACATAAAGTAGATCATCACACATAAGGCACACATATGAACACAATGATATAAGGTGGAAACCCAATGCGGGAGAAAACCACCTGCTGCAAGTCATCTCAATCTTCTTCTTAATAAGAAAATTCTTTTACAATATTTGTACTGGTGCAGCCTTATACCAGTACGGGAGCTACAACCCCCTTTGCTCTTGTACTAGCCGATCCATTTACTAGTACGCAGGCTACTACCTGCTACAATGCTCCAAAGATTTCTTTTAGCTCTTGTACTAGCTTAGATACTAGTACATAGGCGCCGGCCTACAATCTTCTCCCTTTAAGTACCACGTTTCATCAATTTTCATACTGGATACATTGAGGCACAACTCATAATCTTGAAAGGCCACATTTCATCCAATTTTCATATTGGACCCAACAACAACATTGAAGCTCAAACAACCTTCTGAAACACCCAATCAACTGTAGTAACTAGATCAACAATAATAGGACCAAACCCAGGATGCAACAATGATAAACAAAGATTTTAAGAGAAGGAAGCACCCTGCTCAACTGCTAGCCTGAGTCCGGACTCACCCTGCTCAACTGCTAGCCTGAGTCCCGGACTCACCCTGCTCAACTGCTGGCCTGAGTCCCTGGACGCACCCTGTTCAACTGCTAGCCCGCGTCCCGGACGCACTCTGCTCAACTGCTAGCCTGCGTCCCTCGCTCTGAGTCTTTTGAACTGCCTGCGTCTCGGCGCACCTGAACCCTTCTGCGCCTGCGTCCGGCGCACCTGAACCGGTTCGCTCCTGCGTCCCGGACGCACCTGAACCCTTACTGCACCTGCGTCTCTTTAGATATGAAATATATAAAGACTTCAAGACTAACCCAAACATTCAGATCTACAGATCTGATCGTGCGCCATAGCGATCATAGTCCATTAGAAGATTCGCCTTCATAGATCTGGACTAGATCTCACCAAAAGATATTCAACAAAGATGGTCCATAATCCAAATGAACTCCTTTGCTTTATATAGGCAAGCTTCTCCCCAAAACATGGAACAATACCACGAGCCGACACCATAGAAACGCAAAACCGTCGGCTAGATACCACACAAGAAACCCCCACGTGCTTTCCTCTGCCTTGATATGTGTGCACTGGGTGGACGCACCCCCTAAACGGCTGGCCTGCGTCTCTGGACGCGGGTTCTGCATGGATTACCTGCGGGGACGCACTTTCTGTAAGGTGTACCTGCGTCCTTCATAATTTCAACAATATTTGAACCTCTGCTTACAAAGAGCTTGCCATTTGATTCCTTTGAGCTATCCTGAAATATGTCACATCTGATATCTCTTCTGTAGATTCATCTGAATGTATATAAGTGAGATGATCTTCTATGAGAGTGTTGCCATCAAGTACAACATATGCATCATAATGCCAACATCATTTGCAAAGGAGACCACTATCATAGAGATTTTCCTTGCATCCCTCGGATCTTAAGGGACTGGTCTCCTCGTTTGCACAACCCGGTGTCATCAACCTCTGATGATCATGTTGAAAGCACACCGTCGACTAGTGAAAGTGAAGCCCCAGGACAAAAAGGAAAATATAGATTTCCTTGTAAAATGTGCGAAGGCGATCATGCCGTCCACCGTTGTCCCTTCTTAGATGAGGCTAAAAGAGTTTTGGACGATCGTCCGGTTTCACTGTTACGACTTCCTCCTGGATATTAAAAACTCTTGCTGAGTCCGTCACTAGTTGAAAAGCCGGCTGACCCGCTCAGGTGGTCGGCCGAAGCATCTGTCATTGAAGACAAAACATTTGAACCCATACCAGATGAAAGTCAAAAGGTCAAGGCGGCAGTTGACCCGGTCTTGCCTTTAGAGGTTCCATCTTCAGATGATACAGTCACAGAAGAGAATAAGGATGACACCATCCAAATTATTTTCGTAAGCACAGACTCTGATGAACATGGGGGCAATTTACCTATTCCTTTACCGTAGGAAGGAGGTTCGTCAGAGTTGTACCTGGCCGTCTATTCGGTCCCACCTCCAAGCAACCTAGCTGTCTCCTTCGACTGGAATCAACTAGGCAGACCCCGTTTACCGGCTAGTGTACCATTCCAAATTATTGCTCAAATATATAGAATGGTTATGGCTGGTACCATCATAGATGAAGGGGCTTCTGTGAGTATCCTTTCCTCGACTACTTGGAAAGCTCTTGGTTCGCCATCGCTTTTGCCTGAGATGAGAAATCTAACAGGCTTTGACAAAGGAACCAGTCGACCGTTAGGGATCCTTCCCAATGTGCCCATAACATTGAGAGGGAAAACCGTTCACATGAACGTAATGGTAGTTCAAGGATCCATGGATTATAATCTACTCCTTGGACGAGACTATATTTATTGCATGGGAGCCATTGTCTCATCACTCTTTAGAGTAATGTGTTTTCCGCATGAAGGAAGAGTGGTCAAGCTCATAGACCAACTTTCATTTCCCGGATCACGCATAGCAAATAGTCATATACCATCCCTGAATGGTCTTTTCACACAAGGAATGTCTCATCAATCCCTAGTCCATCCACCTGATGAGCACGAGTGATTCGGGGGACATGACTGAAACCCAGGGGGCATGCACCCTAGTCTGCTTCGGCAGGAAAACTTCGGGTATAGGGTAGGTTTCCACGAGGGAATCTTATTCCAGTCTAACTCCCTTTTCTAATCACGGACGAGAGTATAGACTAGTCATATATCTCTCGCGGAAACCTACCCTATACCCGAAGTTTTCCTACCGAAGCAGACCAGGGTGCATGCCCCCTGGGTTACAGTCATGTCTCCCGAATCATTCGCGCTCATCAGGTGGACAGACTGGGGATTGATGAGACATTCCTTGTGTGAAAAGACCATTCAGGGATGGTATATGACTATTTTCTATGCGTGATCCAAGAAATGAAAGCTGGTCTACGAGCTTGACCACTCTTCCTTCGTGCGGAAAACACATTACTCTAAAGAGTGATGAGAGGAAATCATATACCATCCCTGGAATTTTGCATATTGTAAGGAATTGCTATTGGTTTCTTGAGACAACATTAGAGTGTTGGGTGATCTAAGCTTTGTATGAGGTGAAGAGGGCCTTACTTGCTGAGAGGATGATGCTGGGTCAGAACAACTGGTTGTAACTCCCTTGGCTTTTTCTTGTTTATCAATAAAAGCTATTCACGTTTTCCTCCATGCTCTTGTGTCATTTATGTTTCATGCATTTGTATGGTCAATTTACATTTGATCCTAGATTGTTTATGATTATAGATTCATGTTCTTGTATAGTGCTATGCTACTGTGATCTTACAGGTACGCTATGAAGCTGAGCGTACAAGGGAGCAAGTAGCGAAAGACTATCAAGAGAGAGAGGAATCGAACTAGGAGATTAGCGCAAGAGAGAGGTTGGTCTTCTTTGTTCTTCTCTCATCTATGTTTCATAAGGGAAGTTCTTTGTTTTGTTTTGTTACAGGGAAAAGTGTCTACACAGAACTGCTTATCCCACTAAGGTGTGATAGCTACCTTAGAAACAAACAAAGTAAAGCTACTTTCGTTTTTCCTTTATGAAATATAGATGAGAGAAGAACAAAGAAGACCAACCTCTGTCTTGCACTAATCTCCTAGTTCGATTCCTCTCTCTCTTGATAGTCTTTTGCTACTTGCTCCCTTGTACGCTCATCTTCACAGCGTACCTGTAAGATCATAGTAGCATAGCACTATACAAGAACATGGATCTATAACCATAAACAATCTAGGATCAGATGTAAATTGACCATACAAATGCATAAAACATAAATGACACAAGAGTATGGAGGAAAACTTGAATAGCTTTTATTGATAAACAAGAAAAAGCCAAGGGACTTACAACCAGTTGTTCTGACCCAACATCATCCTCTCAGCAAGTAAGCCCCTCTTCACCTCATACAAAGCTTATATTACCCAACACTCTGATGTTGTCTCAAGAAACCAACAACAATTCCTTACAATATGAAAAATTCCAGCCTCTGGATCTCTAGGATGAGGGATCCATATATAGATATCTATAAGGGAGATGAGTTAGCTTGTGATTTGATTAGTGTCTTCCCTCTGATAGTTCTTGCTTCCACTTGGAGATTGATGATCTCTTACTCATCCTTGGTCGAATTCAGAGAGGCAAGTGTCACAGGAGAAGTTTCTGGAAGATTCCATGCCTCTCCACCTCCCGCAATGACACTGCCATTTGTCACTTCTCGCCCATCGCACCCCATAGAAGGGATTTTTGAAATGCAACACACCCACACAGTGTATTTAGGTGAGATGCAATGCACTTTACCTATGGAGCAGCTGAAATGATCTTGTTTTGACTAGTTTTGAGTGGTTTTTTATGGAGAACTTCTGGGAGAAGTTGTAATCTGTTGACCTTGTTCCTTTAGGGGTTAGAACAACACTTTTAGGGACTTAGGAGCCCTTGGTTCATGGAAATTTCATAATTGGGTTTGTAGTGCCCAAAAATGTCTATAACAGTTGCCCCTAAAGCATGAGGTCATTAATCTTTTGATGTCGGGTGAAATGCTTTATTATGAGGATCCGAAGTTGTTTCAAGCTGGGAGGAGACCTGTACTAAGATACAATACAATACATTATCTTCATAATATTCTCATGATCTAGCTGAGGCGGGCATTCCCATTCTCAGCTTTATAAATTCATTTTCATGTACATACGACAGCCAATCGTCTGAGTGTAGATTGATGATTCTGGTAGAGTCATCATCCCTTTGATTGGATGATTATCTGTGCAGCAGTAATGTACATTTGATGTCTTTATTTCCCTGAATATATATCGCAGCCCGGATGGATGAAACTAGATCCGGAGTCTTCAATCTCGTTCGATCTTCACTCGAAGTACAAGTCTATCCATGTGAGAGATGTTCTAGAGTCGAACATGGAAAGACATCGCCTGATTACCAGCCAATGATGTAAGTTGTTAATAGGCGTGAGAGGAATCACCGATAATGATAATGACCCTCAAGGTACTGCAGCACAATTCACGTGGTGTGAATAAAGGACTTGGTGTCGAACACCACGCAAAATCTTTCGGTCGAAGGCCATTGATGTAAACCTGTCGCCGGAAGTGAGAAACTTGCCATTGAGGCATGCAAGCTACAAAGTACTGACCGGGGTGTTCCTAGATCGACTTCTTGGAAAATGAGCTGATGTCGAAAAGAAGCGATCCGTCACAGGAGGGCCTTAATGAATCCCACATCAATGACATGGAACAGAGCAAATGATTTTAATGGAGGTGAAAACAATCTGATGACATAAGGTTCAGGGTGGCGGTCATGAAAGAATGGAGTGTAAATGTATTGTAGTGGGTGAGACACAGGTGAATTCTCTTAATGAATTCTCTTGAACATATCGGCGACACTAATGTGATGGATTGGTAGCATTAATCCCAAATGTGGATGGTGTAATGGGACCATGGGGATGTGACTGGTGAATGAAACAACCCAACCCGACTTGGATGCAGAGTGAAAGTGTCATGTTCAAGAGCGACTTGCTACCAACAAAGTTTCTTCAAGTTTTCTTCCATACTCTTGTGTCATTTATGTTTTATGCATTTGTATGGTCAATTTACATCTGATCCTAGATTGTTTATGATTATAGATCCATGTCCTTGTATAGTGCTATGCTACTGTGATCTTACAGGTACGCTGTGAAGCTGAGTGTACAAGGGAGAAAGTAGCGAAAGACTATCAAGAGAGAGAGGAATCGAAATAGGAGATTAGCGCAAGACAGAGGTTGGTCTTCTTTGTTCTTCTCTCATCTATATTTCATAAAGGAAAAACAAAAGTAGCTTTACTTTGTTTGTTTCTAAGGTAGCTATCACACCTTAGTGGGATAAGCAGTTCTGTGTAGACACTTTTCCCTGTAACAAAATGGCGACTCCGCTGGGGGAAAAGTGTCTACACAGAATTGCTTATCCCACTAAGGTGTGATAGCTACCTTAGAAAAAAACAAAGTAAAGCTACTTTTGTTTTTCCTTTATGAAATATAGATGAGAGAAGAACAAAGAAGACCAACCTCTGTCTTGCGCTAATTTCCTAGTTCGATTCCTCTCTCTCTTGATAGTCTTTCGCTACTTGCTCCCTTGTATGCTCAGCTTCATAGAGTACCTGTAACATCACAGTAGCATAGCACTATACAAGAACATGGATCTATAATCATAAACAATCTAGGATCAGATGTAAATTGACCATACAAATGCATAAAACATAAATGACACAAGAGTATGGAGGAAAAAAATGTTATAGAAATTTTTGGGCACTACAACCCCAAGCATGAAATGTCCATAAACCAAGGGCTCCTAAGTCCCTAAAAGTGTTGTTATAACCCCTAAAGGAACAAGGTCAACTATTTACAGCTTCTCCCAGAAGTTCTCCATGAAAAAAATGCTCAAAACGGGTCGAAACAGGATCATTTCAGCTGCTCCATAGGTAAAGTGCTTTGCATCTCACCTAAATACACTGTGTGGGTGCGTTGCATTTCAAAACGCCCTTCTATGGGGTGTGATTGGCGAGAAGTGAAAAATGGCAGTGTCATTCCGCGAGGTGGAGAGGCATGGAATCTTCCAGAAACTTCTCCTGTGACACTTGCCTCTATGAATTCGACCAAGGATGAGTAAGAGATCATCAATCTCCAAGTGGAAGCAAGAACTGTCAGAGGGAAGACACTAGTCAAATCACAAGCTGACTCATCTCCCTTACAGATATCTATATATGGATCCCTCATCCCAGAGATCCAGAGGTTGGGATTTTGCATATTGTAAGGAATTGTTGTTGGTTTCTTGAGACAACATCCGAGTGTTGGGTGATCTAAGCTTTGTATGATGTGAAGAGGGGCTTACCTGCTGAGAGGATGATGCTGGGTCAGAACAACTGGTTGTAACTCCCTTGGCTTTTTCTTGTTTATCAATAAAAGCTATTCAAGTTTTCCTCCATACTCTTGTGTCATTTATGTTTTATGCATTTGTATGGTCAATTTACATCTGATCCTAGATTGTTTATGATTATAGATCCATGTTCTTGTATAGTGCTATGCTACTGTGATCTTACATGTACGATGTGAAGCTGAGCGTACAAGGGAGAAAGTAGCAAAAGAATATCAAGAGAGAGAGGAATCAAACTAGGAGATTAGCGCAAGACAAAGGTTGGTCTTCTTTGTTCTTCTCTCATCTATATTTCATAAAGGAAAAACGAAAGTATCTTTACTTTGTTTGTTTCTAAGGTAGCTATCACACCTTAGTGGGATAAGCAGTTCTGTGTAGACACTTTTCCCTGTAACAAAATGGCGACCATACTGGGGACGAATTAGTTTGTTTCTTTATCTTCCTTGTTGTCTATTTTATAAACTCACAGACGAAGCCTAAAGTCAAGCCAGGTAGCTTTCGAATTTCATTTGCTATGCAAATGCAAAGTAGATAAATGCCGCTTCAGTCAATCTCTGGGATTTGTTTATAAATTAAACAACTGATTAACAAAATCTCTGATTGCCCCTTGTGGTAGCTCTTAGAACCTCCTTAGATCTACCCCTGATTGTTGCATTACTGATTACCATTTACTCGGCCAAAACCCATGAACTGAACTGCAAACTGTGACCCGGAACCCAAGCAAAGTCTCGCCTCTGGCCCAGTGCAGGTATTGTTCTATGAATCTGAAATTCAGCGCACTTCCCGAGTGTAGTAGGTGTGCTGCATTTCAAATTCCCTGTGTTACAAGTGCGCTGATCAGACTAGGAATTGTTTAGTTTTGGTTTCTGTGATTCATCCTTTTCAGTTCTATTCATGAATTTTGCTGCTTGTAATCAGTATATCTCTGTTTGAAACCCCTTTTCCTTGCTGTTATTCTGCCTCCTTTGTGCAAAAGAATTGTAAATGTTTTTGTGTATTTGTTGAGTCATTTTCAGTTCTCCTTTGCAAAAAGTAACGTAATCGTACTGTCATCCTTTGATTTGAAAGTGTCGCAAGTGTCGTTTTCAGTCATAGGAAAGAGTTTGGTTGCTATTGATAGTCGATTATCCTGTTACTATTGTATTTGGTCTAAATTTGTAGTTTTTCTAGTGTCAAAAACAAGTATTCATTTCCAAATCGTAAAATGTTGTGATTGTCTCCATTTTTTATTTTGAAAAGAAACTTGTTAATAATTGTCGCTTGAAAAGTAATTCAGATTTGTGCATTAGCTTTCTTTTTACCATTCACATACTAAGAAAGACAAAAACAAATACATGCATGTGCATTTGCATTTAGACTGTTTGATTGGTTTGATTTAGAACAATGCATTTAGAGTGTGCTCTTTGCTCTTTGTGAAAGAATACTGCCTCTCTTTCCTTAGTAGCTAGGATTTTCATTGCACAAAGAAGATAAAAGACTGTTTATCATCTTAGATTGCATTTTAGGAATTATACATCTACATCTCACGGTGAACCTGAAAGGAAAATTTCTTAAACAAGATCAACTATAAAATAAATTCAATGAATCTAACAACGCTTTGGAACCTAACGCACAACATTTAGAAGTCTAGGCTAGAGACGTATTCCGACGTCGTAAAGCCTGGTAACTGTTGTTCTCACTGATGGTTGGGTGATTCCTCCACTTTGAGACGATAAGTTCCAATACAGACTTGTGCTCCCACATACCGTCAAGTATATTTTGGGAGACCACAATAGGCTTAATCCTTTATCCATAGGAAGCCGTGTCTGCCGCCCTATCGATCGCAATGCACTGAACACTGCATTCGGAAAGATTGACTGCCATACCGTAAAAATTATTTTGCAGTTTTGCGATTGGTTTGGTAATCCCTCTACCTAGATTTCCAGAGCAGTCCCTTTCATTCCTTTTCAGACTCCTTAACGGAAAAGGTCCATCTGAGCACTTGTCACTTCTGGCTCATTAAAAATCGAAGGCGACTAGAGTCATCTTTTGTTTTTTCTCGACTCTTAAAAATTGAAAAAACAAGTTGTGTCAAAGCGTCTAAAATTTATTTTAAACGGAATAATCATCACCCTTTCCTACGTTGATCTTAGGTTGAGAAAATGGAACCCACCAACCAAGGAATTCCCCTTGGAGGAAATCTTAGTCCCTTCTCCTCTTGGGGAGATGTTGGTGCACCCCATATGGCCACATTGTCGCTTCCAGGATTGACAATCGGCTTGCCCGTATGGCTCTTCTCAACCTCTGTCATTTAAAACACTGCAATTCCTGAACAATCGAGTCAGCAACTAGACGAATCCAGAGTTACCCACCAGCCTTCTACTTCCTCCAATTCTTCCTCTCCTCCTTCTTCTTCGCTTGATGGGGTTGGTAAAGCCAAAAATCAAGTACCTGAGAAGAAGAAGGAAAAGAAGAAGAAAGAGAAGAAGAAGAAGGAGCCAAAAGTGAAAGGGGGCAACCAAGCGTCGTCTAGCAAAAATCCACACACTGCACCGACCAGGCCTAAATCACCATGTGTCATTTGCAAAGGAGGCCACTATCATAGAGATTGTCCTTGCATCCCTCGGATCTTAAGGGACTGGTCTCCTCGTTTGCACAACCCGGTGTCGTCAACCTCTGATGATCATGTTGAAAACACACTATCGACTAGTGAAAGTGAAGCCCCAAGACAAAAAGGAAAATATAGATTTCCTTGTCAACTGTGTGAAGGCGATCATGCCATCCACTGTTGTTCCTTCTTAGACGAGGCTAAAAGAGTTTTGGACGATCGTCCGGTTTCACCGTTACGACTTCCTCCTAGATATAAAAAACTCTTGCTGAGTCCGTCACTAGTTGAAAATCTGGCTGACCCACCCAGGTGGTCGGCTGAAGCATCTATCATTGAAGACAAACCACCTGAACCCATACCAGGCGAAAGTCAAAAGGTCAAGGTGGCAGTTGACCCGGTCTTGCCTTCAGAGGTTCCATCTTCAAATGATACAGTCACAGAAGAGAATAAGGATGACACTGTCCAAATTCTTTTCGTAAGCACAGACTCCGATGAACATGGGGGAAATTTACCCATTCCTTTACCGTAGGAAGGAAGTTCGTCAAAGTCATACCCGGCAGTATATTCAGTCCCACCTCCAAGAAACCTAGTTGTCTCCTTTGACTGGAATCGACTAGGCAGACCCCGTTTAACGGTTAGTGTACCATTCCGAATTATTGCTCAAATATATAGAATGGTTATGGCTGGTACCATCATAGATGAAGGGGCTTTTCTGAGTATCCTTTCCTCGACTGCTTGGAAAGCGCTTGGTTCGCCATCGCTTTTGCCTGAGATGAGAAATCTAACAGGCTTTGACAAAGGAACTAGTCGACCATTAGGGATCCTTCCCAATGTGCCCATAACATTGAGAGGGAAAATCGTTCACATGAATGTAATGGTAGTTCAAGGACCCCTAGATTATAATCTAGTCCTTGGACGAGACTATATTTATTGCATGGGAGCGATTGTCTCCTCACTCTTTAGAGTAATGTGTTTTCCGCACGAAGGAAGAGTGGTCAAGCTCGTAGACCAGCTTTCATTTCCCGGATCACGCGGAGCAAATAGTCATATGCCATCCCTGAATGGTCTTTTCACACAAGGAATGTCTCATCAATCTCCAGTCCGTCCACCTGATGAGCGCGAGTAATTCAGGGGACATGACTGAAACCCAGGGGGCATGCACCCTGGTCTGCTTCGGCAGGAAAACTTCGGGTATAGGATAGGTTTCCGCGAGAGATATATGACTGGACTGTACTCCCGTCCGTGATTGGAAGAGGGGGTTAGACTGGAACAAGATTTCCTCGTCAAAGTTATGTGAGTGGAGTCGTCTCCGCCACTCGCCTTTGTCTATTTCGGTAGACATCGCCGAGGAAGTGTTTTGTTTGCGCTGTGAACAAAACAATCTTTGGTAACCTGAAAGAGGTATACCTTTCCTGATAAAACAAATGTTTTGTCGGTAGAACAAAAGGTGACCTTGAAGCTTTATTTTATACCTGGGGGCATGCAAACCTTTTGGCATGCAAGCGAAGAGCGACTATTTATTTTTTAAATTTATAGGCCCTCTAACCCTTTAAACTCGTAAGATTGGTCGTTTCCTAACTTGCATAAAGAAAGGATGTGGGGCAAAACTCTAAAAATTTCCGTTTCTAAATGGGACATTCTTATTATATGACTGGATTAATCGAGCAGTTTTAGCGCATAGTTCAAGCTCGTTAAAAAATAAACATAAGCCATGAGCAAATGTTTCCCCCCGCTTTTAAGCTCATTAAAAACTGAACTATTTTTTGGTAAATAACCATCGTGAATGTAGTACTTTAGCCTTTAAAGCTTTGGTCGTGCTCTCATAATCACCTCCACTCTGTAGTGGCTGATCATTCACCTCCATTTGATTGTTTACCCCTTTTTGAGGAACAGCTGCGAAGAGTGATCCCACTAGCCATCCTTGTAACACTGCCATGATTGGAAAATTCCAAACCTTACCTGGAATCAGCTGCTACCAAATTTTATCACTCGTTCCTCAAAAGACGAGTCTCCTTTAAGCTCTTTTCAACTGACTCGTAAAATATGAAAAGATTGCCGAGCCATTGGCCTCTCCAGCTCGTTAAAGGGACCAGAAGTGCTATCCCTCCTTTCGATTTTAATCTTTTTGGACCTGAGGGATTATTACACAAAAAGATCGAGCGCTTGTTTTGTTCGGCACGTTAAAAGTATCGAAAATTCATCCCTTCTGTATTGTTTTATACTTTTTCGGACTTAAGGGATTAGATGACGAAAAAGGAATTTTGGAGTTTCCTTTACGTCCCTTTTTAGACTCTCTAAAATTGAAAAGCACCGAGTTATCTTTGTCGTTAAACTCATTAAAACTTAATAGCAACAAACTTGTCCATAGCAGACAAGAATGAGTTTCACTATCGCTAGGCTCGTTAAAACACAGTGATGGGTTTGCCCGAAGGGAAAATTATAGAACAAGCATATGTTATCCTCTTCAAGCTTGACAAAAATAAAGAGGTACTGGTCAGCAATGACTGGGGAAAAATTGGGAAGAAAACTTGAAGAAACTTTGTTGGTAGCAAGTCGCTCTTGAACATGACACTTTCACTCCGCATCCAAGTCGGGTTGGGTTGTTTCATTCACCGGTCACATCACCATGGTCCCATCACACCATCCACATTTAGGGTTAATGCTACCAATCCATCACGTCAGTGTCGCCGATATGTTCAAGAGAAGTCATTTAGAGAATTCACCTGTGTCTCACGCGCTACAATACATTTACACTCCATTCTTTCATGACCACCACCCTGAACCTTATGTTATCAGATTGTTTTCACCTCCATTAAAATCATTTGCTCCGTTCCGTGTCATTGATGTGGGATTCATTAAGGCCCTCCTGTGACGGATCGCTTCTTGTCGACATCAGCTCATTATCCAAGAAGTCGATCTAGGAACACCCCGTTCAATACTTTGAAGCTTGCATGCCTCAATGGCAAGTTTCTCACTTCCGGCGACAGGTTTACGTCAATGGCCTTCGACCAAAATATTTTGTGTGGTTTTCGACGCCAAGTCCTTTATTCACACCACGTGAATTGTACTGCAGTACCTTGAGGGTCATTATCATTATCGGTGATTCCTCTTGCGCCCGTTAACAGCTTACATCATTGGCTGGTAATCAAGCGATGTCTTTCCATGTTCGACTCCAAAACATCTCTCACATGGATAGACTTGTATTTTGAGTGAAGATCGAACGAGATTGAAGACCCCGGATCTAGATTCATCCATCCGAGCTGTGATATATATTCAGGGAAATAAAGATATCAAATGTACATCATTGCTGCACAGATAATCATCCAATCAAAGGGATGATGACTCTACCAGAATCATCAATCTACACTCAGACGACTGTCTGTCCTATGTACATGAAAATGAATTTATAAAGCTGAGCATGGGAATGCCCGCCTCAGCTAGATCATGAAAATATTATGAAGATAATGTATTGTATTGTATCTTATTACAAGTCTCCTCTCAGCTTGAAAGAACTTCGGATCCTCATAATAAAGCATTTCACTTGACATCAAAAGATTAACAACCTCATGCTTTAGGGGCCAACTGTTATAGACATTTTTGGGCACTACAACCCCAAACATGAAATTTCCATAAACCAAGGGCTCCTAAGTCCCTAAAAGTGTTCTTCTAACCCCTAAACGAACAAGGTCAACTGATTACAGCTTCTCCCAGAAGTTTTCCATGAAAAAATTGCTCAAAACTGGTCAAAACAGGATCATTTCAGCTGCTCCATAGGCAAAGTACGTTGCATCTCACCTAAATACACTATGTGGATGCGTTGCATTTCAAAAAGCCCTTCTATGGGGTGCGATGGGCGAGAAGTGACAAATGGCAGTGTCATTCCACGAGGTGGAGAGGCATGGAATCTTCCAGAAACTTCTCCTGTGACACTTGCCTCTATGAATTCGACCAAGGATGAGTAAGAGATCATCAATCTCCAAGTGGAAGCAAGAACTATCAGAGGGAAGACACTAATCAAATCACAAGCTGACTCATCTCCCTTACAAATATCTATATATGGATCCCTCATCCCAGAGATCCAGAGGCTAGAATTTTGCATATTGTAAGGAATTGTTGTTGGTTTCTTGAGACAACATCAGAGTGTTGGTTGATCTAAGCTTTGTATGAGGTGAAGAGGGGCTTACTTGCTGAGAGGATGATGCTGGGTCAGAAGAACTAGTTGTAACTCCCTTGGCTTTTTCTTGTTTATCAATAAAAGCTATTCAAGTTTTCCTCCATACTCTTGTGTCATTTATGTTTTATGCATTTGCATGGTCAATTTACATATGATCCTAGATGGTTTATGATTATAGATCCATGTCCTTGTATAGTTCTATGCTACTGTGATCTTACAGGTACGCTGTGAGGCTGAGCGTACAAGGGAGCAAGTAGCGAAAGACTATCAAGAGAGAGAGGAATCGAACTAGGAGATTAGCACAAGACAGAGGTTGGTCTTCTTTGTTTTTCTCTCATCTATATTTCATAAAGGAAAAACGAAAGTAGCTTTACTTTGTTTGTTTCTAAGGTAGCTATCACACTTTAGTGGGATAAGTAGTTCTGTGTAGACACTTTTCCCTGTAAAAGGGAAAAGTGTCTACACAGAACTGCTTATCCCACTAAGGTGTGGTAGCTACCTTAGAAACAAACAAAGTAAAGCTACTTTTGTTTTTCCTTTATGAAATATAGATGAGAGAAGAACAAAGAAGACCAACCTCTGTCTTGCGCTAATCTCCTAGTTCGATTCCTCTCTCTCTTGATAGTCTTTCGCCACTTGCTCCCTTGTACGCCCAACTTCACAGAGTACCTGCAAGATCGCAGTAGCATAGCACTATACAAGAACATGGATCTATAATCATAAACAATTTATGATCAAATGTAAATTGACCATACAAATGCATAAAACATAAATGACACAAGAGTATGGAGGAAAACTTGAATAACTTTTATTGATAAACAAGAAAAAGCCAAGGGAGTTACAACCAGTTGTTCTGTCCCAGCATCATCCTCTCAGCAAGTAAGCCCCTCTTCACCTCATACAAAGCATAGATCACCCAACACTCTGATGTTGTCTCAAGAAACCAACAGCAATTCCTTACAATATGCAAAATTCCAGCCCCTCGGATCTCTGGGATGAGGGATCCATATATAGATATCTGTAAGGGAGATGAGTCAGCTTGTGATTTGATTAGTGTCTTCCCTCTGATAGTTCTTGCTTCCACTTGGAGATTGATGATCTCTTACTCATCCTTGAGCGAATTCAGAGAGGCAAGTGTCACAGGAGAAGTTTCTGGAAGATTCCATGCCTCTCCACCTCGCGGAATGACACTGCCATTTGTCACTTCTCGCCCATCGCACCCCTTAGAAGGGATTTTTGAAATGCAACGCACCCACACAGTGTATTTAGGTGAGATGCAACACACTTTGCCTATGGAGCAGTAGAAATGATCTTGTTTTGACCAGTTTTGAGTGATTTTTTATGGAGAACTTCTGGGAGAAGCTGTAATCAGTTGACCTTGTTCCTTTAGGGGTTAGAAGAACACTTTTAGGGACTTAGGAGCCCTTGTTTCATGGAAATTTCATGCTTGGGGTTGTAGTGCCCAAAAATGTCTATAACAGTCGCCCCCTAAGGCATGAGGTCGTTAATCTTTTGATGTTGGGTGAAATGCTTTATTATGAGGATCCGAAGTTGTTTCAAGCTGGGAGGAGACTTGTAATAAGATACAATACAATACATTATCTTCATAATATTCTCATGATCTAGCTGAGGCGGGCATTCCCATTCTCAGCTTTATAAATTCATTTTCATGTACATAGGACAGACAATCGTCTGAGTGTAGATTGATGATTCTAGTAGAGTCATCATCCCTTTGATTGGATGATTATTTGTGCAGCAATAATGTACATTTGATGTCTTTATTTCCCTGAATATATATCACAGCCCGGATGGATGAAACTAATCCGGGGTCTTCAATCTCGTTCGATCTTCACTCGAAGTACAAGTCTATCCATGTGAGAGATGTTCTAGAGTCGAAGATGGAAAGACATCGCCTGATTACCAGCCAATGATGTAAGCTGTTAACAGGCGCGAGAGGAATCACCGATAATGATAATGAATCTCAAGGTACTGCAGTACAATTCACATGGTGTGAATAAAGGACTTGGCGTCGAACACCACGCAAAATATTTCGGTCGAAGGCCATTGATGTAAACCTGTCGCCGGAAGTGAGAAACTTGCCATTGAGGCATGCAAGCTTCAAAGTACTGACCGGGGTGTTCCTATATCGACGTCTTGGAAAATGAGCTGATGTCGACAAGAAGCGATCCATCAGAGGAGGGCCTTAATGAATCCCACATTAATGACACAGAACGGAGCAAATGATTTTAATGGAGGTGAAAACAATCTGATGACATAAGGTTCAGGGTGGTGGTCATGAAAGAATGGAGTGTAAATGTATTGTAGCGTGTGAGACACAGGTGAATTCTCTGAATGACTTCTCTTGAACATATCGGTGACACTGACGTGATGGATTGGTAGCATTAACCCCAAATTTGGATGGTGTGATGGGACCATGGTGATGTGACTGGTGAATGAAACAACCCAACCTGCCTTGGATGCAGAGTGAAAGTGTCATGTTCAAGAGCGACTTGCTACCAACAAAGTTTCTTCAAGTTTTCTTCCCAATTTTTCCCCAGTCATTGCTAACCAGTACCTCTTTATTTTTGTCAAGCTTGAGGAGGATAACATATGCTTGTTCTATAATTTTCCCTTCGGGCAAACCCATCGCTATGTTTTAACGAGCCTAGCGATAGTGAAACTTGTTCTTGTCTGCTATGGACAAGTTTGTCGCTATTAAGTTTTAACGATTTTAACGACAAAGATAACTCGGTCCTTTTCAATTTTAGAGAGTCTAAAAAGGGACATAAAGGAAACTCCAAAATCCTTTTTTTGTCATCTAATCCCTTAAGTCCGAAAAAGTATAAAACAATACAGAAGGGATGAATTTTCGATACTTTTAACGTGCCGAAAAAAACAAGCGCTCGATCTTTTTGTGTAATAATCCCTCAGGTCCAAAAAGATTAAAATCTAAAGGAGGGATAGCACTTCCGGTCCCTTTAACGAACTGGAGAGGCCAATGGCTCGGCAATCTTTTCATATTTTACGAGTCAGTCGAAAAGAGCTTAAAGGAGACTCGTCTTTTGAGGAACGAGTGATAAAATTGGGTAGCAGCTGATTCTAGGTAAGGTTTGGAATTTTCCAATCACGACAGTGTTACAAGGATGGCTAGTGGGATCACTCTTCGCAGCTGTTCCTCAGAAAGGGGTAAACAATCAAATGGAGGTGAATGATCGGCCAATACAGAGTGGAGGTGTTGATGAGAGCACAACCAAGGCTTTAAAGGTTGAAGTACTACATTCACGATGGTTATTTACTGGAATATAGTTCATTTTTTAATGAGCTTAAACGCGGGGGGAAACATTTGCTCATGGCTTATGTTTATCTTTTAACGAGCTTGAACTATGCGCTAAAACTGCTCGATTAATCTAGTCGTATAATAAGAATGTCCCATTTAAAAACGATAATTGTTAGAGTTTTGCCCACATCCTTTCTTTATGCAAGTTAGGAAACGACCAATCCTACGAGTTTAAAGGGTTAGAGGACCTAAAAATTTTAAAAATAAATAGTCGCTCTTCGCTTGCATGCCAAGAGGTTTACATGCCCCCAGGTATAAAATAAAGCTTCAAGGTCACCTTTTGTTCTACCGAGAAAACATTTGTTTTATCAGGAAAGGTATACCTCTTTCAGGTTACCAAAGATTGTTTTGTTCACAGCGCAAACAAAACATTTCTTCGGCGATGTCTACCGAAATAGACAAAGGCGAGTGGTGGAGACGACTCCACTCACATAACTTTGACGAGGGAATCTTATTCCAGTCTATCTCCCTTTTCCAATCACGAACGAGAGTACAGACTAGTCATATATCTCTCGCGGAAACCTATCCTATACCCGAAGTTTTCTTGCCTAAGCAGACCAGGGTGCATGCCCCCTGGGTTTCAGTCATGTACCCCGAATCACTCGCGCTCATCAGGTGGACGGACTGGGGATTGATGAGACATTCCTTGTGTGAAAAGACCATTCAAGGATGGCATATGACTATTTGCTCCGTGTGATCCGGGAAATGAAAGCTGGTCTACGAGCTTGACCACTCTTCCTTCGTGCGGAAAACACATTACTCTAAAGAGTGAGGAGACAATCGCTCCCATGCAATAAATATAGTCTCGTCCAAGGAGTAGATTATAATCCAGGGGTCCTTGAACTACCATTACATTCATGTGAACGGTTTTCCCTCTCAATGTTATGGGCACATTGGGAAGGATCCCTAATGGTCGACTGGTTCCTTTGTCAAAGCCTGTTAGATTTCTCATCTCAGGCAAAAGCGATGGCGAACCAAGCGCTTTCCAAGCAGTCGAGGAAAGGATACTCACAAAAGCCCCTTCATCTATGATGGTACTAGCCATAACCATTCTATATATTTGAGCAATAATTCAGAATGGTACACTAGCTGTTAAATGGGGTCTACCTAGTTGATTCCAGTCGAAGGAGACAACTAGGTTGCTTGGAGGTGAGATCGAATAGGTGGCCGGGTATGACTCTGACGAACTTCCTTCGTACGGTAAAGGAATGGGTAAATTTCCCCCATGTTGATCGGAGTCTGTGCTTACGAAAAGAATTTGGACGGTGTCATCCTTATTCTCTTCTGTGACTGTATCATTTGAAGATGGAACCTCTAAAGGCAAGACCGGGTCAACTGCCGCCTCGACCTTTTGACTTTCATCTGGTATGGGTTCAGGTGGTTTGTCTTCAATGATAGATGCTTCAGCCGACCACCTAGGCGAGTCAGTCGGATTTTCAACTAGTGACGGACTCGGCAAGAGTTTTTTATATCCAGGAGGAAGTCGTAACAGTGAAACCGGAAGATCGTCCAAAACTCTTTTAGCCTCATCTAAGAAGGGACAACGGTGGATGGCATGATTGCCTTCGCACAGTTTACAAGGAAATCTATATTTTCCTTTTTGTCCTGGGGCTTCACTTTCACTAGTCGATGGTGTGTTTTCAACATGATCATTAGAGGTTGACGACACTGGGTTGTGTAAATGAGGAGACCAGTCCCTTAAGATCCGAGGGATGCAAGGACAATCTCTATGATAGTGGTCTCCTTTGCAAATGACACATGGCGATTTAGGCCTGGTCGGTGCAGTGTGTGCATTTTCGCTAGACGATGCTTGGTTGCCCCCTTTCGCTTTTGGATCCTTCTTCTTCTTCTCTTTCTTCTTCTTTTCCTTCTTCTTCTCAGGTACTCGATTTTTGGCTTTACCAACCCCATCAAGCGAAGAAGAAGGAGGAGAGGAAGAATTAGAGGAAGTAGAAGGCTGGTGGGTAACTCTGGATTCGTCTAGTTGTTGACTCAATTGTTCAGGAATTGCAGTGTTCTGAACGACAGAGGTTGAGAAGAGCCATACGGGCAAGCCGATTGTCAATCCTGGAAGCGACAATGTGGCCATATGGGGTGCACCAACATCTCCCCAAGAGGAGAAGGGACTAGGATTTCCTCCAAGGGGAATTCCTTGGTTGGTGGGTTCCATTTTCTCAACCTAAGATCAACGTAGGAAAGGGTGATGATTATTCCGTTTAAAATAAATTTTAGACGCTTTGACACGACTTGTTTTTTCAATTTTTAAGAGTCAAGAAAAAACAAAATATGACTCTAGTCGCCTTCCGTTAAGGAGTCTGAAAAGGAATGAAAGGGACTGCTCTGGAAATCTAGGTAGAGGGATTACCAACCAATCGCAAAACTGCAGAATAATTTTTACGGTATGGCAGTCAATCTTCCCGAATGCTGTGTTCAGTGCATTGCAATCGATAGGGCGGCAGACACGGCTTCCTATGGATAAAGGATTAAGCCTATTGTGGTCTCCCAAAATATACTTGAGGGTACATGGGAGCACAAGTCCGTACTAGCACTTATCTTCTAAAAGTGGAGGAATCACCCAACCATTAGTGAGAACAACAGTTACCAGGCTTTACGACGCTGGAATATGTCTCTAGCCTAGACTTCTAAATGTTGTGCGTTAGGTTCCAAAGCGTTGTTAGATTCATTGAATTTATTTTATAGTTGATCCTTGTTTAAGAAATTTGCCTTTCAGGTTCACCGCGAGATGTAGATGTATAATTCCTAAAATGCAATCTAAAATGATAAACAGTCTTTTATCTTCTTTGTGCAATGAAAATCCTAGCTACTAAGGAAAGAGAGACAATATTCTTTCACAAAGAGTAAAGAGCACACTCTAAATGCACTGTCCTAAATCAAAGCAATCAAACAGTCTAAATGCAAATGCACATGCATGTATTTTTTTTCGGCTTTCTTAGTATGTGAATGGTAAAATGAAAGCTAATGCACAAATCTGAATTACTTTTCAAGCGACAATTATTAACAAGTTTCTTTTCAAAATAAAAAATGGATTCAATCACAACATTTTACGATTTGGAAATGAATACTTGTTTTTGACACTAGAAAACTACAAATTCAGACCAAATACAATAGTAACAGGATAATCGACTATCAATAGCAACCAAACTCTTTCCTATGACTGAAAACGACACTTGCGACACTTTCAAATAAAAGGACGACAGTACGATTACGTTACCTTTTGTAAAGGAGAACTGAAAATGACTCAACAAATACACAAAAACATTTAAAGTTCTTTTGCACAAAGGAGGTGGAATAACAACAAGGAAAAGGGGTTTGAAATAGAGATATACTGATTATAGGCAGCAAAATTCATGAATAGAACTGAAAAGAATGAATCAAAGAAACCAAAACTGAACAATGCCTAGTCTGATCAGCGCACCTGTAACACAGGGAATTTGAAATGCAGCGCACCTACTACACTCGGGAAGTGCGCTGAATTTTAGATTCATAGAACAGTACCTGCGCTGGGCCAGAGACGAGACTTTGCTTAGGTTCCGGGTCACAGTTTGCAGTTCAATTCATGGTTTTTGGCCAAGCAAATGGTAATCAGTAATGCAACAATTAGGGGTAGATATAAGGAGATTCTAAGAGCTACCACGAGGGCAATCAAAGAGTTTGTGAATCAGTTGTTTAAGTCATAAACAAATCCTGGAGATTGACTGAAGCGACATTTATCTACTATGCAAATGCAGTTCGAAAGCTACCTGGCTCGACTTCAGGCTCCGTCTGTAAGTTTATAAAATAAACAACAAGGAAGATAAACAAACAAACTAATTCGTCCCCAGCGGAGTTGCCATTTTGTAGCAAATAGTCATATACCATCCCTGAATGGTCTTTTCACACAAGGAATGTCTCATCAATCCCCAGTCCATCCACCTGATGAGCACGAGTGATTTGGGGGACATGACTGAAACCCAGGGGGCATGCACCCTGGTCTACTTCGGCAGGAAAACTTTGGGTATAGGGTATGTTTTCGCGAGAGATATATGACTAGTCTGTACTCCCGTACGTGATTGGAAAAGGGAGTTAGATTGGAATAAGATTCCCTCGTCAAAGTTATGTGAGTGGAGTCTTCTCCGCCACTCGCCTTTGTCTATTTCGGTATACATCGCCGAAGAAATGTTTTGTTTGCGCTGTGAACAAAACAATCTTTGGTAACCTGAAAGAGGTATACCTTTCCTGATAAAACAAATTTTTTGTCGGTAGAACAAAAGGTGACCTTGAAGATTTATTTTATACCTGGGGGCATGAAATCCTCTTGGCATGCAAGTGAAGAGCGACTATTTATTTTTTAAATTTGTATGTCCTCTAACCCTTTAAACTTGTAGGATTGGTTGTTTCCTAACTTGCATAAAGAAAGGATGTGGGGCAAAACTCTAAAAATTTCCGTTTTTAAATGGGACATTCTTATTATACGACTGGTTTAATCGAGAAGTTTTAGCGCATAGTTCAAGCTCGTTAAAAAATAAACATAAGCCATGGGCAAATGTTTCCCCCCGCGTTTAAGCTCATTAAAAAATTAACTATTTCCCGGTAAATAACCATCGTGAATGTAGTACTCCAGCCTTTAAAAGCCTTGGTCGTGTTCTCATCATCACCTCCGCTCTGTATTGGCTGATCATTCACCTCCATTTGATTGTTTACCCCTTTTGAGGAACAACTACGAAGAGTGATCTCGCTAGCCATCCTTGTAACATTGCCGTGATTGGAAAATTCCAAACCTTACCTGGAATCAGCTGCTACCCAATTTTATCATTCATTCCTCAAGAGACGAGTCTCCTTTAAGATCTTTTCAACTGACTCGTAAAATATGAAAAGATTGCCGAGCCATTGGCCTCTCCAACTCATTTAAGGGACCGGAAGTGCTATCCCTCCTCTAAATTTTAATCTTTTTGGACCTGAGGGATTATTACACAAAAAGATCGAGTGCTTGTTTTGTTCGGCTCGTTAAAAGTATCGAAAATTCATCCCTTCGGTATTGTTTTATGCTTTTTCAAACTTAAGGGATTAGATGACGAAAAAGGAATGTTGGAGTTTCCTTTACGTTCCTTTTTAGACTCTCTAAAATTGAAAAGGACCGAGTTATCCTTGTCGTTAAACTTGTTAAAACTTAATAGCGACAAACTTGTCCATAGCAGACAAGAACGAGTTTCACTATTGCTAGGCTCGTTAAAACATAGTGTTGGGTTTGCCCAAAGGGAAAATTATAGAACAAGCATATGTTATCCTCCTCAAGCTTGACAAAAATAAAGAGGTACTGGTCAGAAATGACTGGGGAAAAATTGGGAAGAAAACTTGAATAAACTTTGTTGGTAGCAAGTCGCTCTTGAACATGACACTTTCACTCCACGTCCAAGTCGGGTTGGGTTGTTTCATTCACCGGTCACGTCACCATGGTCCCATCACACCATCCACATTTGGGGTTAATGCTACCAATCCATCATGTCAGTGTTGCCGATATGCTCAAGAGAAGTCATTCAGAGAATTCACCTGTGTCTCACCCACTACAATACATTTACACTCCATTCTTTCGTGACCGCCACCCTGAACCTTATGTTATCAGATTGTTTTCACCTCCATTAAAATTATTTTCTCCGTTCCGTGTCATTGATGTGGGATTCATTAAGGCCCTCTTGTGACGGATCGCTTCTTGTCGACATCGGCTCATTATCCAAGAAGTCGATCTAGGAACACCCCGGTCAGTACTTTGAAGCTTGCATGCCTCAATGGCAAGTTTCTCACTTCGGGCGACAGGTTTACATCAATGGCCTTCGACCGAAAGATTTTACATGGTGTTTGACACCAAGTCCTTTATTCACACCATGTGAATTGTACTGCAGTACCTTGAGGGTCATTATCATTATCGGTGATTCCTCTCGTGCCTGTTAACAGCTTACATCATTGGCTGGTAATCAGGCGATGTCTTTCCATGTTCGACTCCAGAACATCTCTCACATGGATAAACTTGTACTTCGAGTGAAGATTGAACGAGATTGAAGACCCCAGATCTAGTTTCATTCATCCGGGCTGCGATATATATTCATGGAAATAAAGACATCAAATGTACATCATTGTTGCACAGATAATCATCCAATCAAAGGGATGATGGCTCTACTAGAATCATCAGTCTACACTCAGACGATTGTTTGTCCTATGTACATGAAAATGAATTTATAAAGTTGAGCATGGGAATGCCCGCCTCAGCTAGATCATGAAAATATTATGAAGATAATGTTTTGTATTGTATCTTATTACAGGTCTCCTCCCAGCTTGAAAGAACTTCGGATCCTCATAATAAAGAATTTCACCCGACATTAAAAGATTAACGACCTCATGCTTTAGGGGGCAACTGTTATAGACATTTTTTGGCACTACAACCCCAAGCATGAAATGTCCATAAACCAAGGGCTCCTAAGTCCCTAAAAGTGTTGTTCTAACCCCTAAAGGAACAAGGTCAACTGATTGCAGCTTCTCCCAGAAGTTCTCCATGAAAAACTGCTCAGAACTGGTCAAAACAGGATCATTTCAGCTGCTCCATAGGCAAAGTGCATTGCATCTCACCTAAATACACCGTGTGGGTGCATTTCATTTCAAAAATCCCTTCTATGGGGTGCGATGGGCGAGAAGTGACAAACGACAGTGTCATTCCGCGAGGTGGAGAGGCATGGAATCTTCCAGAAACTTCTCCTGTGACACTTTCCTCTCTGAATTCGACCAAGGATGAGTAAGAGATCATCAATCTCCAAGTGGAAGCAAGAACTATCAGAGGGAAGACACTAATCAAATCACAAGCTGACTCATCTCCCTTACAGATATCTATATATGGATCCCTCATCCCGGAGATCCTGAGGCTGGAATTTTGCATATTGTAAGGAATTGCTGTTGGTTTCTTGAGACAAAATCAGAGTGTTGGGTGATCTAAGCTTTGTATGAGGTGAAGAGGGGCTTACTTGCTGAGAGGATGATGCTGGGTCAGAACAACTGGTTGTAACTCCCTTGGCTTTTTCTTGTTTATCAATAAAAGCTATTCAAGTTTTCCTCCATACTCTTGTGTCATTTATGTTTTATGCATTTGTATGGTCAATTTACATCTGATCCTAGATTGTTTATGATTATAGATCCATGTTCTTGTATAGTGCTATGCTACTGTGATCTTACAGGTACGCTGTGAAGCTAAGCGTACAAGGGAGCAAGTAGTGAAAGACTATCAAGAGAGAGAGGAATCGAACTAGGAGATTAGCGCAAGACAGAGGTTGGTCTTCTTTGTTCTTCTCTCATCTATATTTCATAAATGAAAAATGAAAGTAGCTTTACTTTGTTTGTTTCTAAGGTAGCTATCACACCTTAGTGGGATAAGCAGTTCTGTGTAGACACCTTTCCCTGTAACAAAGATCCCTTGGATTTCAATTTTCTCCTTTGGTGAGACTATATCTATGCCATAAAATTTGTCGTATCGATACTTTTTTGTGTGATGTCCTTCCCTCACAATGGAAACATTGTGACCGTTTATCATCTTTTATTCGTTGATCTTGATGCAACTACCAGCCATCTGGAACCCCTGAAAGTTCCTTATCTGCAAGTGGTACCTACCCTTCCACGGGTTAATTATGTGGCAACCTATCCCATGTTTTTAGTTATCAATGCAAGCAAGCCTCTCAATATTTTCTTGACTTCTTTTGACTTACATTTGATAATTGACATGGTCAAAACTTCAATAGGGAATTTGAATACTATTTTCTTATCCCTATTGATCCTCTTGACATGCGTTCCTTCCAAAGAACTATTCTTCTATCTGATCAAGACCTTTTGGAAGCCATGATCAAGGGGTCTCCCTTGGCATGTGTTTCTTCCAAATGGAATCCATGATACAATACATGAGGATAGTTCTTTTACTATGTCAATCTCATTAAAAATTGAAATAGGTCTCGTGAGGATGGTTCTTTTACTGTGTCAACCTCGTTACAAATGAAACAACTTTCTCATGAGGATGGTTCTTTTCATCAGCCTCATTAAAAACTGAAACAAGTTATATGTAGCATAGTTCTTTTCTTGTTTCAAGCTCGTTAAAAATGAAACAACACACTTGAGGATAGTTATTTTACTATGTCAAACTTGTTAAAAAATGAAATAGGTTCTCTGAGGAATGTTATTTTACTGTGTCAACCTTGTTAAAAAATGAAACATATCATTATGAGCATAGTTATTTTCATGTGTCAAGCTCGTTAAAAAATGAAACAAATCCTCCCCTGATTGAGTCAAGTTTTTCATCTGACTCGTAAACAAGACTTCATTACATCCACCTATTATTAACCTATAGTCTACCTAGGTGAATGAAATGAGTTTTGGGGGGCATGTGCCCTTGTAGTCATTATTTTGAGGGCATGGAAACTTATCTCAACCACAATTTCCTCTTTGTTTCAAGCTTGTGTAAAAATGAAACCACTCTCAAGCACATTTTTCTGTTTCAATATTGTGTAAAAATGAAACCACCCTCAATCATGGTTTTGCTTTGTTTCAAGCTTGTGTAAAATTAAAACCTATCTTGAGTCCATTTCGGTTATATTTTCAAGACTTTTTAAACTCATGAAAATCCAGAGTTTCTTTTGGTATCTTTTCATGCTCGTAAAGCGTACATGAAAATGTCAAGTTCTTTCCGTCTTTTCCTACTCGTTAATTGATTCGAGTACATTTTCATCACTTTTCCAAACTCATTACAAAAAATTGAAATGATGGATTTCTCTTTACGCCTTTTTTAGACTCCTTAAAAATGAAAATATCGTTGAGTAATTGATTGTTTGAACTCATAAAAGTAAATGAACAACTGTCCATTCAGTAAAAGTTTACCCCTTTTACAGATTGAACAGGACTATTTATGAAAAAGGTATACGTTGACTAATCATGGTCAATAGAGTTCTCTCTCACATTTTTTTATCCTTTTTTCAGGCTTGAGATACTAAACTTACGAAAAATAACATTGCGGATTTTTCTTATGTTTTTATCTTGACTCCCTAAAAATGAAAATCACTAAGCTTTACTTTCTCTGGGCTCATTAAAATTTTACTGTAAAAGAACTAAACGAGTTTCCTTTTCATGCCTTTTCAAACTCTTTAAACATGAAAACGACATTGAGTTACCCCTTTACTGGACTTGTAAAATTAAACAATATAGGACTCGTTAAGCATGACAATACCAAACCACTCCTTCTTAAGGTTCGTTAAAAATACTTTGAAGGACTCATCTGAAGGATGATTTTACAAGAAAAGCATGTGTTATCCTCCTCAAGCTTGTAAAAAATAAAGAGGTACTTTCCAGTAATGGTGGGGTGTTATAGACATTTTTGTGCCTTACAGCATGGAGCATGAAATGTCAATAATCTGAGGGATCCAAAGTCCCTAAACATGTTGTTCCTACCCCTAGAGGAACAAGGTCAGCAAACCACAGCACTTCAGATCAGTTCTCCACTGAAAAACACTCAAAAACAGGTCAATTTTGGATCAAAGCAGCTGCTCCACTAAGCATCTGCGCTGAATGTCAAAAGATCTATGGTGTACCTGCGCTGCATAGCAAGTGCAACAAAGGCTACCTGCGCTGGGCATACTTTGACATGTGGAGGAATCTTTTCTCAATGTGCCAGTGCCCAGGAAGCTTCCAAAATGACACTTGGATCAGAAGATTCGCCTAATGATGAGTAAAGAGGTTCTAAAACTCCAAGTGGAAGGTAGAAACTCCAAGTGGACTCAAGGACTGAAGAACAACTGGAGTTGAAGAGGACAACAAGTCACACATCAAGCTGACTTATCTTCACTCCAAAACTCTATATAAGGATCTCATCCCATGGGATCTGGAGGCCGGAATTTTGTGCAAAGAATTGCTGTTGGTTTACAGTTGTGAGTATTGGGTGATTGCTTGAGGGAGGTGAAGAGGAGATTTCTTTCCGTCGGGAAGGTGATGCTGGATTGGACCTCTCACGGTTGTATCACCGCCTGAACCTTACTTCCTTATATTAATAAAGCATTTGAGGTTCTTCTATTCGCATGTGTTTCAATGGTTTATTGTCTTACTTGCGTATTTGATTTATGCTAATCCTTGAATCAATTATGAATGCATGCTTCTTGTAGTTTCATTTTCTTGTCTTGTTCGCAGGATCTCGTGTAGCTGGGCCCGTGAGAAGACTTGGAGCTGGGAGCGAGCGGCAAATAGAGGAGATTGGATCGACCATTTGCGCAAGACATCGGTAAGTGGATCTCTTCCTTTCATCTCTTGCATGTCATAAAGAAGTAACTTTAGATAGCTTTGCTTCAGCTGTTGCTAAGGAACTATCACCCTTAGAGTGGGATAGGGTCATTCCGTGTTGGATACTTTTCCCCACAACAGACTGGCGACTCCACTAGGGATCGTGTCTTGTTGGTAGCTTGTGTTTCTTGCTATTCATTTCCTAAACAAAGGGAGTACCGAATCGAACTGCATTCGAATCCTTCGAATGCAAAGTAGAGGGCAGCTACTCTAGCTCAGTGCTGGGCATGTTTATGATTTGAAGAGCTGATCCACAAGGACTCTTTTAGCTCTTTGTGATAGTGTTCATCTTCCTTAATCATCCTCTAGTGTATACTTGGCTGATAGCCTCTGATTTGGCCAAAAACCATTGATTTTTGAGCAAACTGTAACCCGGAATCTGAGAGAGACGAGAGTTGTCTCTTCAGTGCAGCTGCAGCAAAGGCTACCTGCGTTGCAACGCAGGTCCCGAAGGGGCTACCTGCGCTGCATGTCAGATTGACAGTGCAGTACCTGCGCTGATCCAGTTTTTCCTTGTGCAACTGGGGTTCCCTACTGTCTGTTGCCCAGTTTTCAATATTGTTTTTGCAACCTGTTGTCAAGCTGTATACCCAGCTGAAACTACCTTTCTTTGCCTTCATTCCGCCTCAGTTGTATGAAGAAACCGTGATTGTTCTTATTGTATTTCTTGCTTTCATTCACAGTTTCCCGTAGCGAAAGTGAACTAGTCTTGCTGTGACCTCTTGGATCTAGGCCTGTAAGAAAGTGTCGTTGTGATTCTAAGAGCTAGTTTATTACTGTTCATAGCTGCTTGAACATTTGATTTCGTTATATGGTTCGAATTTCAGTATTTCTTGTGTTTAAACGAGTGAATCTTAAGGTGTTCTTTTGATTATTGGACAAAAACTTGTTTTCTTTCACTTGAAATTGAATTCGAAATTATACAACAGCTTTCTTTTTGTAGTACATCAACATTAAGGAAGAAGAAAAGAAATACTTGCATTGTGCATGTGCATTTTGACAGTTTGCATGTCGATTTAGGAAAAGTGCATCAGTGTGTGCTCTATGATCTGTTTGAAAAGATGATTTCTTTCTTTTCCCTCAGTAGTTAAGATTTTCATAAGTTGAAAGAATTGAAAAAGCTTGCTTATCATTCTTAGACTGCATTTAGGAGTTGTATCATACATCACGTGGTGATCCATAAAGGAAAACTGCTAAGCAAGATCAACCTAAAAAGAACTGAATTTATCTAACAACGCTTTGAAACATAACGAAACACAGTAGAGGTCTAGGTAGAGACGTGTTCCGGCGTCGTTAAACATAGTGACCGTCGATCTCTACGAAGGTGGGTGATTCCTCCTGAGGGACGATAGCACTAATACGGACTTGTGCCCCTGCGTACCGTCGCGTATATTGGGGGACCCCTATAGGAGCAAAGCCTTTATCCATAGGAAGCCGTGTCGGCCGCCCTACTGATCGCGATGCAGTGAACACAGCATTCACGAAGATCGACCACTCGTACCGTAAAACGTATTCTGTGGTTTTGCGAAAGGTTTGGCACACCCTCTGCCTAGAACTCCAGAGTAGTTTCTTTTGGCCTTTTTCAAACTCTATAACTGAAAAAGTCCATCCAAGCATTTGTCACTTCGGGCTCGTTAATACATCGAAGGAGACTAGAGTCATCTTTAGCTTTTTCTCGACTCTTAAAACATGAAAAAGCAAGTTGTGTCTTAAAAAGCATCTAAAATTAATCCAATTCGAAAACACATTTTTACCCTGTGCATTGTTGGTTGATCAAGTAATCCGCAACCGTGGAAGAAATTCAATCGATGAACCGTCGTTCGCGGAGGCATACGAGTCAACTGTCTTTGTCTCCGGAATCGAAAACAACCCGGGCAAAGCGATCTCGTTCAACTGGTTCCAAATCTCCTGTCAAAGTTAGAACAAGTGTTCCGACGAAATCTGAGGTTCCGGTTACTCCAAACATTTCTGGAAACCCTGCCCCTATTGAAGAAGTTCAACAGCCCCAGAAGGACAGTAACACTGATCCTAGTCTGAGAGCAACTACTTGTGTTACTGAATCAGTTCCATCAGTGATCGGTTCAGAGAGTCTGGCTCCTCAAACAACTGTCGCTGTCGAAACAACCCCTTCTTCGGCACCAGAAATATTCTACGGACCTGACGGTCTTCCTCTTCCACCCGGTCTGATCGCAATAGAAGAAGTTGTAGAAGATCCACAAGCAACTACTCCAACACATTTTGGAGCAGGGATCACTCTACTTCCTACTGCATCAGAAGCTAGCCTATCACCCAGAGAAGTTCCTGAAGAATCACTAGGCAATCTACTGGATAGACTCAAAATGTCTGAACAACCGTCAACATCTAGGACTGTGCCAAATGACACAGCGACAGCAGAACTCCCTGCAGTCATTCCGACAATGTTCGCCGGCATACCATCTGTCCCTAACTCTCAACAGCTGGAGGGGGTCCCTTCGGGGGCCATGACGACATTATGGTCTGTTCCTGTTTGTTCTCCTGGGATAATACCCGGTAACTCCTATGTTGGAACTCAACAAATTGATCCTTTCGGAAATCAGTTTGGGAAATCTGGTCCTCGAGGTGTAATAAATCCTCTCGGTTCCGGACCACCACCGTATGGGGGGCAATATGCTTTTTCATTACCCCCTCCGGGAGGTTACCCATACGGGAGCTCACAACCATACTCAGGTTATACTGGAATAACTACAAGTGGTTGGATGCCTATGCTACCCCAGCAACCAAGAGTTGTGTATTCTATGCAACAACAGATGCCTATGACGAACATCCCGACGACACCAGCAATTGTGACTGTGTCGCAAGTTCAAACAATACCTGTTGCATGTCAACCTCAGTTTTCTCAGGTTGTAATGCAACAACCCTTTGACCCTGCAACCCAACCACAATCGCCGACTGGCGGGGCGACACAAGCACAAACAGGTACCCTTACCCCTCATCTTGGCCTAGTGGTAAGCATCGCACAACAACCAATGGTATCACAACCATGGTTGGTGCAGTATCAACAACCGCAGTTCCAGCAAGTGTACCAAGGTACCGAGCAGCAGATTTTTGCGAACAATGGACAACCGTACCTACAATACGGTCAAAACCAACCACTTTACAGTGAGGTAGTCCACCAACCGTATCAATCATACCAGCATCAAATACATTATGCCGGTATGCAAAGACCAACTGCTCAGGCGATCCCTTTGTATCCTGGGTACGCTTCGCCTAATCTGAGTCAACAGCTGCCATTCGTGGCAACTCTAGAGTTACCCGATTTACATCGATTGACGAACGATCCGATTGCTTATGCCCCTTGGTGGCCAGCGATTCCTCACAAACTTCCCTCCGACATTCCTAAATTCAATGGAAATCCAGGTGAAGACCCGTCGAATCACGTCATGACCTTTCATCTATGGTGTTCATCGAACACTCTGAACGATGATTCGATAAGACTTCGCCTCTTCCAGAGGACATTGACAGGTCCGGCGGCTAAATGGTATATAGAATTGCCAAGAACCTCTTTCGACAATTTCAGCTCCTTAGCCACGACTTTCCTAACCCATTTTCAATTACCTATCAGGTATGAAACAGGAACCGAGATACTGACCAACTTCAAACAGACGACAGCTACTCACATATCTGATCACATACATGAGTGGCGTCGCCGTCGTAGGATGGTGAAAACATACGTTCCTGATCAGCTATTAGCCGAATGGTTTATAAAGTCATTACTTTCGGCTATAACGGAAGATGTGGCCAAGGGGGGGTCGTAACAGAGGAGCAAGTGATTGCTCGTGCTCAATATTTAGACTTGGTATATACTCAGTCTGGCACGCTCTACGACAAAATACCTGATGCCCCCAGACATGAATTTTCAATTCCTCCCCCTCCTAAATCGAATATTGACTCTCATGCCGGAGATGGCGTGATTGGCACTGCAAGCGCGAAGTCGAAAAAGGCTTCACCTCAGAAAGCCCGTAAGACTTCAGATCGAAATGCCCATGAAGAAATTCTTGCTTCGGAAGTAAATGCCATATCAGCAGATAAAGGCAAAGAAACCAATCAACCAGGAAGCAAGAAGAAGCAAAACAAAGGGAAGAAGAAGCAACAGGATGATCCGTCACCTGAAAAAACTTCTTCGAACTCTCCTGAGAAAGGGAAAAAGAAATGGCCCTGTATGATATGTGACGAAGATCACAAGACAACAGATTGTCCATACAAAGCTGAGCTCAAGAGATTCTTTAAAAGTCCAAAGAACCCAGCTGTGTTGACAGATCCATTTCCCAATCCAGGTCAAAATATGGTTGATAGTGGAAATGCTTCCCCGTCGCAAGTGCTGATGTTATCGATCTCCAAGCAGCAGAATGATGCTTTGATTTCGACAAGGAACAAAGATTACGGGAATCCGCAACTGTCAAACGAAAAAGGTAAAGATCAACCTAGTAGTTCGACAACAACTTCGACAGAAGTTGTCCCACCCATAATGCCAGAATTAACGATAAAGCCGGGTGTAGTACACAAGTCGACTTTTAATCCTCGTGCCAGAGCGGCGCAGCATTATAACATAGTAGAAGATTTGGCTCAATCGCCATCCGCTATGTCGACTCTAGAAGTACTACAAAATTGTCCATCCCAAAGGCAGGCATTGTTATCGGCAATAGGGGGGGTTGATCCTAAGGATTCCAATATTGTGTCCTTTGATCACAAAGGGTATGACCCTCAGTTACCAGCTCAACTAGCTTTCCTTATTCAAGTGAAGGCCCTCAACAAAACTGTTCACAGAACAATTATTGACGAGGGGGCATCTACATGTATTATGTCGATGAGCTGCTGGAAAACGCTAGGGTCGCCAACCTTGTCGAGATCTTCGACAACACTAAAGGCTTTCGACGGTAGGACATATACCCCTTACGGTATTTTAAGTAACTTGAAGGTTGAACTAGGTGGAAAAACAATAGAGATTGATGTTGAAGTCATAGATGGAAATCTGGATTACAACATCCTACTGGGAAGACCATGGATTTATGCCATGGCAGCTGTCGTGTCGACTTATTTTAGGAAGATCGCATTCCCGTTTGAAGGAGGGATTACGGTCGTCGACCAACAGAACTTCCTCCTTAATGGTTCACAAGTTACGGGAAGCATTCCCATGATCCATGAAAGCGACCATTCAATTCAAGATATAGGAGTAGGCCTGTTGAAAGACCCCACGATGATGGGGACTTTCTCGCTACCAAATCATATGTACATAGGAAATGTACCATTGGTGGCTACCTGCAACATGATATCTTCCACGAAGGTCGCAAAAGACAAAGTCATCATGGATCGGGCAATGGTCTTGCACCCGAGCCCAATCGAAATATTGTAGCAATCAATGTTTCAGGCATGGGAGGCGAGCCCAAATCAATGCTCGTCAAGCGTTTGGGTAGATAGGTCAGGAGAATGTGGTACCCCTTTGGATCCTTGGTCACGAGTGCATGCAAGTGACGAAGGAATCCTACAATCAATGTGGATTGAGGGGGCACCATGGGATGATAACCACCATCGTTCCCTTCCTAAGGAAGATACTCAAGGCGACCTGTATCACCCCTCAGTATTTGAATTCCTAACGAATACTGTAAATACGGTGGACTCCGAGAGAAACCTATCCAATATAGAAGAAACTATAGCCATAAATATCTCGACCAAAACAGACATTGTAGAGAATATTTATGTCGGCAAAGGTTGTTCCCCTTCAGAACAAGAAATATATAAAGCTCTTTTCCGCGAATTTAGAGATGTCTTTGCCTGGTCATATGATGAAATGCCAGGCATTGACTCGAGTATCGTTGAACATGAAATTAAGATGTATCCTGATGTCAAACCAGTAAGACAGTGGCTTCGGCAGGTACACCCCAAGAAGGCCGCTGCCATTAAATCGAAAGTTGAGAAACTTCTCCATGCTGGTTTCATCTACCCGGTTCCTCTAACCGATTGGGTATCGAATATTGTCCCTATTATGAAAAAACAAGGAACAATACGAGTGTGTGTCGATTATAGGGATGTAAATCAAGCCTGTCCAAAGGACAACTACCCTACACCCTTCATCGACCAGATAATTGATGAATGCGCCGGATGTGAAATCTTTTCGTTTATGGACGGATTTTCCGGGTATAATCAAATTAATATCCGCCCACAGGACCAGTCAAAGACTGCATTTATTTGTCCGTGGGGCACCTTCGCTTATCGAAAATTACCCTTTGGTTTAAAGAACACAGGAGCAACGTTTCAGAGAGCAATGAATTATGCTTTCCATGACATCAAGAACATCGTTCAACCTTATCTTGACGATCTTCCGGCTCATTCGCAAAAGCGGACTGATCATCCGCAGCATTTAAGAGCGATATTTCTACGTTGCCGACACTACAAGATAAGACTCAATCCGCACAAATGTGTGTTTTGCGTCGGTTCTGGTCGTTTACTTGGCTTTATAGTCTCCAAGGATGGAATTCGTCTCGACCCTTGCAAGGTGCAGGCAATCATTAATTTGCCTCCACCTTCGAACTTGCTTCAGATTCAGAAACTCCAAGGGAAAGCAAACTTTCTGAGGAGGTTCATTCCAAATTACGCAGAACTTGCTAAAGGTTATACCCGTCTCCTGAAAAAGGATGTACCTTTCGTCTGGGACCAGGTTGCACAAGCTTCCTTTGATGCTTTGAAAGAAGCGCTAGTCAAAGCATCATTAATGTACGCCCCAGACTATCTAAGGGACTTTAACCTGTATCTGGCTGCAGCAGATACGACCATAGCAATGGTTTTAGTTCAAGAAGCCGATAGAATTGAACACCCTATATATTATTTAAGTAAAAACTTAAATGATACAGAAAGTAGATATTCTCATGTTGAAAAGCTAGCACTTGCTACTGTTCAAGCGATACAAAGATTTCGGCATTATGTCCTCTTCAGGAAGACCACCGTATTGTCAGATTGCAACCCCATGACTTATATACTGTCGCGACAGTTGCTTGGGGGAAAATATTCAAAGTGGATAGCTATCCTTCAAGAGTTTGATCTGGAATTTGTGAAATCCAAATCAAAGAAAGCTTTAGTTTTCGCAGAATTATTATGCGATCACCCGTCATCGTCCAACGATGAAACGTCCAAAGAATCGATCGTGGATGAAAGTTTGTTTCTGATATCAGCAAGTGATGAGTGGTATGGAGATATAATAGTTTATCTCCAAACCCAAAAGTTTCAGCCAGACACCTCTCATTCAGAACAAAAACGCATTCGATACCAAGCAAAAGACTACATGATCGTCGGTGATACGCTTTACCGTCGTGGTGTCGATACGGTCCTGAGAAGGTGTCTAACCCATGAGGAGGCCGAAAAATCCCTGAATGAATGTCATTCAGGGACCTGTGGGGGGCATCAATCTGGATATGGTACAGCACAAAGAATCTTACGAGCAGGATACTTCTGGCCAACCATGTTCAAAGATTGCATAACCGCAGTTAGAAGTTGCCATGCATGTCAGATTTTTGATAGCAAAACCAGAAGACCCCCCGCTCCTTTATAGCCAATAATAGCTGTGGGGCCTTTCGCCAAGTGGGGCATTGATTTCATGCAATGTAACCCCACCTCGACCGGGGGGCATGGGTATATTATAGTCGCAGTTGACTATTTTACCAAATGGGCCGAGGCGATGCCTACATTGGATAACACTGGTGAAACAGCAGCCCTATTCTTTTTTAATCATGTAGTCGCCAGATTCGGCATGCCACAGGCCATAGTAACAAATCATGGATCGCATTTTCGCAATCACATGATGGTTGAATTAACTGCCAAACTAGGATTGTCTCACGACAGCTCTACCCCGTACTATCCGCAAGCTAACGGACAGGTTGAAGCGATCAACAAGGTCCTGAAGCGCATGCTGCAAAGGATGGTGGGGGTTCACAAAAGAAGATGGCATTTGATCCTGTACTCGGCTTTGTGGGCCTACCGAACATCGGTAAGGAATGCCACTGGGTTCACACCGTTTCAACTGGTGTATGGCCTAGAGGCGATCCTACCAATCCAGTGTGAAATTTCGTCCCTTAAACTCGCAATTGATCTCCTCCCCGGAACTTCGGAAGAAGAGGCTCGTTTCTTGGAATTAATCCAGTTGGATGAAACCCGTCGTGATGCCGCTTTGGCTAACGAAGCCCATAAGAAACAAGTCAAGGCGCAGTTCGACAAAAATGTCAAACCTTGTGTCTTCTCAGAAGGTGATTTGGTCTTGCTTTATGACCAAGAATCCGATAAATTGGGAGCTGGGAAATTTAAGTCCTTATGGATGGGCCCTTATATTGTTAAGAGTGTATTAGCAAAAGGAGCCTACGAGTTGGTAGATTATGACGGGATTCCACTGGCGCAACCCCGCAACGGGTTGTACCTTAAACGTTACTATGCCTAATAGTAACCTGTATGCTTTTGTTACATTTTTGTTTTCGCTAAAGCGTTTGTTCCGGTTTAAGTAATCCGCTTTTTACACTTATTGCAGATGTCAAATCCATTGGAACCGTGGGTTGGATATGCTGACGGAGCAAGTCGTAGTTCGAGGAACCTATCCTCTGCAGCATGGGCCATTTTTGACCCAAGCGGCGAGTTAGTGAGTTTCAGGGGGGTATGTATTGGTCAATCAATGAATAACATCGCTGAGTATAGCGCGTTGATAGAGCTCCTCTCTGATGCCATCACCCATGGCATACGCCGGCTAGTCGTCAGGCTAGACTCACAGCTCGTGGTAGTACAACTCAATGGTACCTACTCTGTCCGAAATCCAGCTATTTATCGCAAGTTCCTAAGAGTTAAAATCTTGGAAAGACAGTTTGATTTTATCCAATATCAACACATTTCCAGAAACTTAAACACATTAACCGACTCATTAGCAAACTATGTGTTAGATAGACATTTGCAAAATTGATAAAAAGAGAAGCATCATCGATGTTTCATACATGGATCACATAAAAACTGGAATAAACCCCGAAAATCAAAAATATATATAATTGTTTACGGTTTACATATAATGTTCTGTAATCAAGAAAAAATCGGTCATACAACCCCAAAACTCAAAAATGGCTGGGGGGCACCCTAGCCTAGTGATGCTCATGATAACATGCCACGGCCTGTGCGATCATGCGCAAAAGACGAGACCATCGTCTAGGAACACCAGCAGTATGTCGCTGCAATCGTAGAGGCAACTCATCGATCCGTACATCCGGAATCCCAAGGGTAAGACCCTCGACCTGTTCCTGCACAGCTGCAAGAGTCTCAGCCAAGTCAAGGTCACGGAGAATAGCTCTCCCAGGAGCCTCCCCTGCTGGGGCAGCGGCCGGAACTCTCGGACGAACTGCTGGACGGACGGGGACCACATCTGCATGCACACATGAGTTTGATTAGAGTCTTGAAAGAGTAAAGCACAAGGACATTATAAATAAAAGACAGTAAATAGTGATAAGGTCAAAATATTTACCAAGATCACCCCACTGCTCGCCGTCTGGTAGCACCAAATCCGGATCGCCTCGGAAATCCATGCCAATATATGGATACTCGGAAAAAGCCATATCCTGCCGCTCGAACCACCTAAAGAAGGCATCAGTAAAAGTAATCTGGGATTGAACTACGTGTCTAGACATGTGGTCAACCCACCTCTGCATGCGTGGCTCAGTAGGAGATGGCAAGTCGAGAACAATATACTGAGGTTGCATCAGGGGTATCTTCTCCAAAGCGAAGGCAGTCAAAACTGAACCGAAGCCAAAGTTCTTCAGTTTCCCATCCTTTACTTTGGTCAAATGGTTTTTCATCTGAACCAGTACTGCATCACACCAGTTAAAAACTTTCGGCTGAAGACACTCCAGGGCGTGCTACACATAAGACCTGTTGGCAACATGAGGGGATGCGCTGCCGGCCATCCTACAAATCGTGTACAGAATAGACCTGAGAGACCTGTCAGTGATATCACGGATAGAAACCTTGTCGTCTCTGCTCGGCTGGGATCCTTCCCTACAATACTGACGGATATAATCTTTCACGGAATCGCTCCCTCGAGCCGAACTGGACAAGGAAATGGGGGCACCCCGCCTTGACAACCCAGTCAAGAAGTAAATGTCCACTATGGTCAAAGGGATGGACTTGCCCCTAATCTGGAACACTTGGTTAACAGGATCCCAAGCATCAAGCAAGTACTGCAGTAAACGTATCTGTGCCCTCATGCTAGATATGCGGAAGAATTTTAGCAAGCCACAGTTCCGCAACGCGCTCACGGTAACAGGATCATGGAGGGCAACCATGTCCTCCTCTTCATGCTCTCGTTCTCGCCACGTAAGAGTCATTCTGCTCCAATAAACTCTGCAAAACAAACAAGAGGAGGAGTAAGATCCCTGACTCGGTAAAGAAAATGGCAAAATTCTCATGAAAAAGAGTGCAACCAAGAAGTTTTTTGCGCCCAACGCAGGTAGAGAAGGGTCTCACCTGCGTTGGGGGACAAACTGCCTTTGAAAAATGAGAACCCCAACGCAGATTTCAAATGGGGCACCTGCGCTGATGGCAGAGCGCCCTAGTGAAACCCCAGGGGCTCATGGGGGCAGGAAAACAAGCATAAAACTGAGAAATAAGACCATGAAAATATAGAGCTAGGGTTTAGCTCCTACCTGGTGGAAACGGCGTTGAAAATCGTCCACAGAATCTCCCGAAATCAGCTGGTGAAAAATCGAGAGGAAGAGGCACCTCCAAAGCTCCAACAAACCAAATGCACATGAAATGGTAAAATGAGAGGTAAAAACATCTTTTGATTGCTTTTTACGTAATTCAAAGTGAAATATTAGTATTTTTGCTTCATGTTATCCGTTTCTAACAAGTTTGTTGCAGCAATTGATGAAACAGTACTATCTCTGGAAAAGAAAAAACTAGTCATGGTAAAATAGGAATTTGACCTTATCAAACGAGCAGTTTTGGCAAAGTTCATGCTCGTTAAAAAATAAACGCAAGATCCGAGCAGTTTTAACGCGGACTTCATGCTCGTTAAAAAATAAACATAAGCATGTGAGCAGGCTTCCCCCCCAGAGTTCAAGCTCATCCAGAAAAAATGAACCGGTAAATAACCATTTGAGACCGTAAATTCATCAGCCATAAAAGCCTTGGTCGTGTTTGTGCACCGTCACCTCCACTTTTCATTTGGCCGATCATTCACATCCACTTGATTGTTTACCTATTTTGAGGAACAGCTGCGAAGAGTGATTTCACCTAGCCATCCTTGTGACACTGCCGTGATTGGAAAATTCCAACCTGTACCTGGAATCTGCTGCTATCCCTGTTTATCACTCGTTCCTCAAAATACGAGTCTTCTTTGAGCTCTTTTCACTGACTCGTAAATATAAAAAGTTTGCCGAGTTTTGGCCTTCCAACTCGTTAAAAGGACTGGAAGAGCTATCCTTCCTCTAGATTTTAATCTTTTTGGACCTGAGGGATTATTGCACAAAAAGATCGAGCGCTTGTCTAGTTCGGCTCGATAAAGATATCGAACATTCATCCCTTCTGTATCGTTTTATACTTTTTCGGACTTAAGGGATTAGATGACGAAAAAGGACCCATGGAGTCCACTTTATGTACCCTTTTCAGACTCTCTAAAGATGAAAAGGACCGAGTTGTCTTTGTCGCTGGGCTCGTTAAAAATATTAGATAGCGACAAACTTGTCTTTAGACGAGAACGAGTTTCCCTATCGTTAAGCTCGTTAAAACATAGCGATGGGCTTGCCCGAAGGGCAGGTTATAGAACAAGCATATGTTATCCTCCTCAAGCTTGACAAAAATAAAGAGGTACTGGTCAGAAATGACTGGGGAAAAATTGGGAAGAACCTCAAAGCTTAATGGTAGCAAGTCGCTCTTGAACATGACACTTTTGCCTCCGTAAATATCGGGTTGGGTTATTATCATTCACCGGTCCCTTCACCATGGTCTCGCCATACCATCCATACATGGGGTAATGCTACCGATCCATCACATCAGTGTCGTTATATGTTCAAGAGATGTCATTCAGAAAGTGTCAACCGGGTCCCATCCACTACCATACGTCATCTTTCATCCTTCCATGACCGCCACCCTGAATCATATTTCACAGATCGTTTTCACCATCATCACTAGCTCCGTTCCGTGTCACTGATGTGGGATTCATTAAGGCCCCCCTTTGACGGATCACTTCTTGTCGACATGAGCTCACTATCCAAGAAGTTGATCTAGGAACACCCCCTCAGTACTTTGAAGCTTGCATGCCTCAATGGCAAGTTTCTCACTTCCGGCGATAGGTATACATTAATGACCTTCGACCGGGAGACTTTGCGTGGTGTTCGACGTCAGATCCTATATTCACGCCACGTGAATTGTGCTGCAGTACCTTGAGGGTCATCATCATTATCGGTGATTCCTCTCGCGCTTGTTAACAGTTTACATTATTGACTGGTAATCAAGCGATGTCTTTCCATGTTCGACTTCAAGAAATTCTCACATGGATAGACTTGTACTAGAGTGAAGATCGGACAAGTTTGAAGACCCCGGATCTAGTTTCATCCATCCGGGCTGCGATATATATTCAGGAGATAAAAACATAGACATGTGCAGCAGATGATCATCCTACTAAAAGGATGATAATTAAAAGCGGAGAATTATCAATCTATTATCAGACGATCGTCTGTTTATGTACAGCAAATGTATTTATAAAGCTGAGCATGGGAAATGCCCGCATCAGCTAGATCATGAAAAGAAAGTATGAAAAGATAATGTATTGTATTGTATTTTGTTACAGGTCACCTCCCGACGATTGAATGAACTTCGGATCCTCCTAATAAAGCATTTCACCTGATAAACGACCTCATACTTTAGGGGGCAACTGTTATAGACATTTTTGTGCCTTACAGCATGGAGCATGAAATGTCAATAATCTGAGGGATCCAAAGTCCCTAAACATGTTGTTCCTACCCCTAGAGGAACAAGGTCAGCAAACCACAGCACTTCAGATCAGTTCTCCACTGAAAAACACTCAAAAACAGGTCAATTTTGGATCAAAGCAGCTGCTCCACTAAGCATCTGCGCTGAATGTCAAAAGCTCTATGGTGTACCTGCGCTGCATAGCAAGTGCAACAAAGGCTACCTGCGCTGGGCGTACTTTGACATGTGGAGGAATCTTTTCTCAATGTGCCAGTGCCCAGGAAGCTTCCAAAATGACACTTGGATCAGAAGATTCGCCTAATGATGAGTAAAGAGGTTCTAAAACTCCAAGTGGAAGGTAGAAACTCCGAGTGGACTCAAGGACTGAAGAACAACTGGAGTTGAAGAGGACAACAAGTCACACATCAAGCTGACTTATCTTCACTCCAAAACTCTATATAAGGATCTCATCCCATGGGATCTGGAGGCCGGAATTTTGTGCAAAGAATTGCTGTTGGTTTACAGTTGTGAGTATTGGGTGATTGCTTGAGGGAGGTGAAGAGGAGATTTCTTTTCGTCGGGAAGGTGATGCTGGATTGGACCTCTCACGGTTGTATCACCGCCTGAACCTTACTTCCTTATATTAATAAAGCATTTGAGGTTCTTCTATTCGCATGTGTTTCAATGGTGTATTGTCTTACTTGCGTATTTGATTTATGCTAATCCTTGAATCAATTATGAATGCATGCTTCTTGTAGTTTCCTTTTCTTGTCTTGTTCGCAGGATCTCGTGTAGCTGGGCCCGTGAGAAGACTTGGAGCTGGGAGCGAGCGGCAAATAGAGGAGATTGGATCGACCATTTGCGCAAGACATCGGTAAGTGGATCTCTTCCTTTCATCTCTTGCATGTCATAAAGAAGTAACTTTAGATAGCTTTGCTTCAGCTGTTGCTAAGGAACTATCACCCTTAGAGTGGGATAAGGTCATTCCGTGTTGGATACTTTTCCCCACAACATGGGGGAAAAGTGAAAAATAATATTTGATTTGTATGACACTTCATCATTTTCGTGTCCAGGTTGGGAAATCCATTCGTTACTCAGTTAATCAAACCTCATTGAAAGTATTTAGTTGGTTTTGTGTATTATTGTTGAGTCAAAGGTTTCCAAGTCATTTTTTCGTGTCACCAACATGTTCAAGAGAAGTCTAAACCTCAACTCAGATTACCTTGCAATTTCTAGCCTTCAATCGCGTCGACCATCCCTAAGTCAATCCTTGTAACTATTCTTCAAAACTTGACATTGAGTTTCATCTCATAAGCCCTCATGCGACAGGTCGCTTCATATCGACTTCATTTCATTATATAGGAATTTGATCTAGAAACCTTTAATACCTTGAGGCCTACATGCCTTAATGGAAGGTTTCTCGCCTTCGACATCGGGTTCTCATCATTGGCCTTCGATCGAATAATTATATGAGTGTTTGACTTCAAATCATCTTTTCACACTCCATAGATTGTACTGAGAGGACCTTGAGGACCATTGTCATTAATGGTGGTTTCTATCGCACTTGTTAACGGTTCAAATCATTGACCAGTAATCAAGTGGATTCTGCCATGTTCGACTTCAAGACATCTACTCACATGGTTAGATTTCTAGTATGGATTAAGAGATGGAGATCAAGAAGCTGGATCTAGTTTCATCGATCCAGTCTATGAGGAGTTTTGTATTCATGATTATATAGAGATTTTTATGTTTGATGGTTGCGTCCATCCTATATCTACTTTGACATGATGCATTTCCCTAATGATTCATCGATTTATATTTACTCTGAGTATGGGAATGCCTACCTCAATGATGATTGTTATATTGCATTGTAATCCTTGAATGATTGTTGTAGGTTTCCAACCATGATCTCTGATCCAATAATTGACATGAAAGTACTTTAGTCCTCAAACTTTTCTGACTTTGCATTTTAGGGGGCAATCCGTTACACTGTGAAGTAGGAAAGTGTTCCCTTTGTGGACAGAGGCAACCCCTCTAGCCCTAGAGTGGGTCTAATCACAACAAAGACAAATGAACAATCGATTCCCTTAAATAGTCATCGTTGGAGGCCTACCTCAAACCGGTGGTTGATGAAGTTCTGTTGCGCTGCTCCAACTTCCGTTTCCTTCTCCTCAATGAGAAATCAACCTAAAACATCACAAGAAAAAAATAGAGCACGTAACCAAGAACAACAATGATATATTTACTCATAAAGTCAAGAAATCATGATCTATCAAGTAAATTACATACAAGACATAGGAAAACATCATTGATTGTATTAATAACGAATCAAGAGAAAAACTTACAACCAAGTCTTGATGTCGCAAGCCTTCTCGGAGGGTCTAGCCAGTATGTTTCTTCAAGCATTCACTCTCAAGGATGGGTCTCCCAAATAAACAATATCTCTCTCTCACTCACAAGCTTTAATACAAAGTTAAGGGCACTCCACAACCTCTTACAAACTATTAGCAATCCCACACTTGTCACACTCACACCAAAGCTATCTACCAAACTCAAAAGAACTAGTAGCACTGTCCAACAAAAAGAACTAGCAGATCATAGCAACGGTGAGTGATTTTATAGGAGAAGGAGTCTCCATGAAATGAGGGAGAGGGAGCTTATCCTCAAGGAAGGTAGCACAAAATACGGAACTACCCTCCTAGAGGAGGAAGGCGACCTAAACTGACCCAACAACTAGGTCTAGAGACATCCAGAAGGTTGACTATTGGAACAAATTCACCCAATCTGGATCGTCGCTAGCTGTAAACTAAGTCTCCGTGACGGCATCGTAAGGAGGCAATGCATAGAGACCAATCGTTGCTATCAATAGCTAATAGCCTCACTCTGGTACTTGAAATTTGACCGTCACGGGAAACAGGTGTACACCTGTGATGGGGTCACGATGAGACCGTTTAGGAAAGTGGACTGTCGCATATATTAAGGGTTTACTCGCGACGAGGCAAAAACTTAGGGAATGAGGGTCAACTTGTAGCATCAGAGAGCATTTGCTTAATCTTCTTACATCAGTGGGAAGACATGAACATCTTTATTTAATACATGACATAGTAGAGGGATTGAGATGAGGACAGTGACAAATTACTATGTAATAGATGCCCCCTAAAGCATGAAGCCCAAGAGAGTGGGAGGAGTGAAATGCTTTACAAAACTGTCTGAACTGAAACACCACTTCGAAGAACCTGCAGGCGCAAGCACATATAATATCTCTGATAGTGAAATACATGTAGTCTAGGCATGGGCGCAGTCATCCAAAAGACATATGAAACTCGGTCTGTGATATGGATGCAGCCACCCAATTGACAAGACCATGATAATGATGAGGGTATGGTCGTAGCCATCCATGAAGACTCAAGTATGGTCGCAGCCATCCATCAAGAGTCATGTATGTAATCATGAACAAATCCACGTAGCCCGAACATATGTAATCTTAGTTCAGGGTCTTGAAACCCAACCGATCATAGTACAAATTTTAGCATGCGAACAGAGGTGCTGAGGTCGAGCATGATAGAAAGTCACTTTATTACTAGTCAATGATGAAAACCGTTAACAAGCACGAGAGAAACCACCAATAATGCCAACGGCTCTCAATGTATTGTCCAGTACAATCCACTAAGTGTGAAAATGAGCTAAAGTCAAACACTCGTGGAATCACCCAATCAAAGACCAATGATGAAAGTCTATCGTCATGCACGAAGAACTTGCCATTGAGGCATGCAAGCTCCAAGGTACTGAAGGGTATCTCTAGACCAATCTCTTGGATAATGAGCTGGCGTCGACAGGAGACGATCCATCACAGGAGGGCCATAATGTTTCCCCCATCAACGACACGAGATAAGGAACAAGTGGTAGATGGTGAATCAGAGTATCAGAGGAGGAGGTAAGGGTGTCAACTGCAGAAGGATTATACTCTTGAACACATCGACAACACGACTCCAGAATGTGGTAGCATTTTGGTACCAAGGGATCGGAGGCTTCATGGAGACAACGTGGATCAGATGGAATGAGTTAAAATGACAACCCAAAACCCCGGAAGGCCAAATGATGATGTGTGGATACCCCAACCCGATAAGAAGCAAAAGTGTCGATGTTTAAGAGTGACTAGCTGTTGCAAGTAACCAATGACAACTTCCAAATTTTCCCCCACCATTGCTAGCGAGTACCCCAATTATTTTTGAAAACAGGCTTGAAGGGGATAACATATGCTTGTAATATAAGTTTGACCTTTGGACGAATCCAACCTAGTGATAGTTTAACGAGCACTAGGGAGGAGAAGCTCGAGTCTCATCATGGCGACGAGTCCAATGTCATCAGGGTTTAATGAGTCTGACATATGGAAAACTCGAAGTCTTTTTCATGTTTAGAGAGTTTGAAAAAGACATGAAAAAGAAAACTCCAAGGGGGACCTTTTTCATAAATTTGTGTCCCTCGAGCCCGAAAAAGTATAAAATAATACTCGAGAGAACTGCTTGACCATTACGATCAAGGAGTACTTTTCATAATTTGTGGCCCCAATCCGAAAAAGTAGAAAAGTGATTGAAGAAACATTGTTTCGTAACCAGTATCGAACCTGAAATGACAAAAGTCTGGTGATGTTTTCATGCTTATACGGTTAGAAAATAGCTCAAAGTGGACCACATTTTATTTCGTTTAACGAGTCAAAAGGGAAAACTCGACAATCTTTTCAGCTTTTGAGTCAGAAAAGAGCTTAAAGAGGACTTTTGAAAAATATAGACCAAGTGTATACGGATCATAACATATACCCGCCATCCCTATTTCCGCACAAAAACACCACATCATAAGATCCATTCGATACAAATACATTATATATGTGGAAATTAGGTTAAAAAACTCAAAACCCTAAATAAAACTTCTAAATAAATGGGAAAACCCTAAACCCTATAGTGCAAAATTTTAATTTTTTGGAAAAAAAACACTATTAAAAAGGGTATGTTAACTCATTTTTACATTTACCTTTTGAGTTTTCTGTGTTTTTCGGTGGATTTTAAATTCCAAATCCGCCTCTCGGTTGTCATGGAAGATACGCTTGGGTTAACGACGACCGAGCATGTTAACATACGCAACCATCGGGGTCATCGCTAGAGATAGATGTACTCTCGTAACGATCATTGAAAAATGAACGTCTGACCTTGAGCTGTCGCTGCTGTTTGAAAAACAGTTGTGACGGCGCTGGAAACTTTAAAATTTTTGTAATTTGTGTATTTAAGCTTATGAAAAAAACTCTAATTATTTTTTCCTTCAACGCAGGGCAAAATGGCATTCGTGTCTCAAGAAAGAAATCACGATATCAACGAGGAACAAGAATTTAATGATCCCGGGTGCAGGAGAGCCCTACTTGAGTGTGGATTGCTGAAATTTTTCCCCACTCCACATCTTTGAGCACATCCTGACTTGCCAGAGCTGTTGATCCGCTCATGGAACCCGACAGACAGGAAGTTCGTCATCTACGGCAAAGATATTGAATTTGATGCAATGGACATATATTTTCTAACTGGTTTGTCTCGTTGCAGTGAGAGGCTGATCTTAGAGGGTCAACAAGTTGCCAATGAGACCCTCGATATGCTGATAGCATGAGTGTGCTCAGGGGCACGTAAATCAACCACTAGTGGGAAACTACAGATCCTGTCAGTGGAGGATTTGACTCTTCACTCGGTATTGTTCATGGTTATGAGAGCAGAGTTCTCTCAAGAACAACATGAGGCAACAAAGATTCATCTTTGGCTGGCTCTTGATTGCCTTAACCTGACCATGTACAACTGGGCCAAAGCAGTGGCCGTTAACATGAAGAGGCAGCTTACTAAGTGCCGGCGAGGGGAGACGAAACAGTTCGGATACGGATCCATTCTCATTCTGCTCATGTTGGAGCGAGTGATGTCCCTTCAGCTGTAGGATATGGACCTATACATGCCTGGGCCACGGGAGACTCGCATCACTTGCTGGGCACATGTTATGCCACGAGGGGGTGGCGATCGACTGGTATCATGGGGGGTGTTGTTCCGAGAGTGGCTAGACCGTCAGAAGGTCATCATCAAGGATTGGCCGTATGCAAGCATGGAATTCCATGGAGACCCCGACATGCTACTCCTAGCTGGCAAGCATTGGAATGAGGGAGGTAAAACACTTGATCAAACACCACACTATTTATGTGTTTTGTTTTTTATGATGTTTTTTAGATTTTGTCATGCATATGTCTTAATGATGTCTCTTATGTTACTTGCAGATGTGGGACTGGAGAGACTTGTAGGACTGGCTTCTGAGGCATGGAGGGACTTGCATGGCAACAAAGAGCTGGCCCTGGTTCACCCTAGTGGCAATGTAGAGGAGGAGATAGCTCGTTGATGAGCCCCAAAAATGGACAATTATTTGGGCTCATTCAACCTCCTAATTTGACTTAATCCACCATTCTCATTAGTTTATTGCATGTTTTTGATTATATTCATGTTAATAGAGTGAATTTGGTTAGTCATTATGCCAACAAGTCTAATGGGTGCTTTGTGTAGCCTTTTTGGTCAATTTGGAGACAAAATTGAAGGTCTTAATGAGCACTTGGCAGCCAAATTCGTGGGAAGACAAGGGAGAGGATTTGTAGGAAGGTGTCCCCTTCATTTATGGGCCCTTACCTCGAATTCTCCACCATCAGCTCAGAGTTCAAGGACCACCGAATCAATCAGCACAAGGGCAGCCAAGCAAGTCAAGTAGGACTGTTGTTAACTCCAAGTTTTGGGCAGCCGAGTCCCTAAAGTTTAGGAGGACTGTTGGGTCCTCAATTTGTATAAATAAGAAGGCTTAGGGCCTCATTTTGGTTAGCCAGTGGATGTTAGCTAGTTAGCCAGTAGATAGTAGCTAGTAGTTAGTCATTTCATAGCCTTGTTGTAGTCATTTTGTAATTCGATTTGTAGGCAATAGATTAGCTTTGCTTTCAGCTCATTCTCAAGCTCTCCTTGTGGACAGTTTTGATGTAACTCTTCATTCTTGATTAATAAAGATGAATCCAGCTTTGCACCAGCTCTAAATCTCTCTTGGGAGGCTGTAGCTCTTGGGGTTGGGCCCATCTCAAGCGCCCAGTACCCCCCTTGTTTATCTTTATGTGTGTTCGCTGCATTCTTAAAATAAATTCTGCTCTTTAGATTTAATTCGTGCTTTGTTACTTAGGTTGCTTTTGATGGTTGAAGTAGCTTTTATGTTTAGGATGGATTGGTAGGAGTTAGTCATGCGTTTATATCTCTTTGATAATGTTTTGTTCACATGCTGTACGTGATTCTTGTCATGAATAAGGTTGCTGTTCACTGATCTCATTAAACTGTTAGATAGATCATCTAATATTTTGATTGTATGCAAGACGTAGTTGGTTTGATCAGGTAAACACTATGCAGGGCACCTTCATCACCTCCTCGTTCATCTGAGCCTCGTCCAGATCAGCTCCTCCATCACCAAGTCTGTTTCCTCATCTCCCATCTGCTCTTTTGCCACGTAACCCTACCTTCTTGCCTTTCCATTGCCTAAACCTTCTTTGATGCAAGCTAGACTTCCACACCCTCTCATCAACTCTATCCATCAGTCCTTGGGTCATTTCAGGCCCCTACCCTACCTCCCTATCCATTCATGCACCTTACCTCACTCACCCATGCTCCGAAATTCCATTACAGAACATCCTGTAGAAATCCCAGAACATCCTGTGGAACCCCTGCAGACTTCCTGTAGAAGCTCATAAACACGGTTCCTTGGCAGCCAAACTTTGTGAGACTCTTTGGAAGGGTGTTAGGGACCCCTTAGACCCTCTCTGAACCTTCCCAACCTTTCCCAAGCATTTCTCCTCCTTGATCCACCTCTGCACAGTGAAAAACTAGTTAAAAGCACATGCATGATGATTCTCATAACTTAATAAAAAATACAAAAATATGTTTTCTTCAGATAGAGGTAGTCTAGACACACGTATTTTACCTTCATAGAAGTAATGGCATCTCTTTCAATAGTTTGCATGCTCTCCTTTGCGTCAGTAGGACTAGCTGGTAGAATTAGGGTTTGCTAGGGTTTGCGTTTCTTTTTGGCTTTCAGTTTCTTTTTGCAATTAGATTAGCTTCCTTCGAGTTAGCTTTCATCCATAAATTAAAAAGCTTCTTCTAAGAGCTCATAGAAGTTGGCTTAAGCTCCTACTGGACTTGTGCCAGCTAACCAAGTGACAGCTGTGGCAAGAGCTAGTACTTGTGCATACAGGACTGTCGCTTCCAAGTTTGTTACGAACTACCGGGTTGATAAAATTAAAGAAGGGAGTTCCAGGAGTTGTAGCATTATTGCTACAATACTGGAGCCCACCATCTTTTTGGCGCCGTTGCCGGGGAAGCGTCAGAGTATTGGTGATTGTCGCTTTTCTTCTATTTTCCACTACAATCTTCTGCTAAGTAGTTTATTTCATTTCCATTATGCAATTTCGTTTATGCAAAAGTAGATTAGAATTTCCCACTTTCATAGATTAGCATTTCAATTCCACAATTTCATTTCTGCAAGCGTAGATTAGCATTTCAATTCCGCAAGCGTAGACTAGCATTTCATTCTTGCAATTTCATTTGAGCAAAATAGATTAGTCCTTTCCTGCTTTCATTTCAATTCCGCATTTTCATTTTCGCAAGATAGTTAGTTGCAGTTCAATCTATTTCATTTTTGCAGGTAGAAGTAGAAAAAAAAACAAAAATCAACCAAAAAGATTTCATTTCATGCCTTGTAGGAGTAGAGATAAGTTAGAAAAATGATTGCACAACGCCCCCACTGCTTCACACAGCCAACATTCTCTCTTCTTCGATGGCTGTGATTAAAGAACCCCTGGGTGGACATCAAGGCATATTTAAAGAACCTCTAGGGAAGAAGAAGAAGAAACCATTCCTCTGGAGCAAATGGCTACAAGCAGAAATGTTGGGAGCAGTACCTTATCCAAAAATGAATTTGCAAATCAGATCGAAGATTTCAACAGTGATATGAGGCAGTTTCTTGCCATGCAACTGGATTCCTTGCGAATCCAAAAGAAGTAAGAAGAAGCCAAGAGGGCTTTGGCCATTTTTTGTCCAAGGTGCACTAGAAAGCATCCTAGGAACGAATGTCCAATGCACTCCCTAGAAGTGTGTTTCATCTGTGAAGAATACCATCCTACAAATCAGTGCCCTTCCTTGCCTGGACTTAAAGTTGCATATCAGAGAGCCAAAGGAGCCACTGAACCACTCCATGATATGAACCAAAGGAGGCCACATGGACCTAGATCTTACCAGCAGGAACTGCACGGGACATCTGAGACCTATTATGACCCCTATCAAGCCACTTTCGTGCCTTCTTGGGGTCCCCCTGCTCATCCTTCCTGGTTCACACCTCCTCCTTGTTCCTTCACAAATCCATATCATGCCCAACTAGTTGCTCATTCATTTCACTCTTATGCTCAGCCGCAGCCTCAGTGGAATGCACCTTATCAGGAGTGGAGGCCCCAGTACAACTCTCATCCCGCTCATTTTCCTCCACCACCTGCTCATCCACAACCATCGCCTCCTCCTCCACCAAGGCAACCCCAAATGCCTGCTCAACCACAACCCCATCCGCATCCATCTCAAATACACACCTCCACTCAAATACCCGTACCACCATTTCCAAAACCATACCATGGAGCAGCTCAACCCAATTGCAAAGCTGAGGCACAACATATCCAAATGACTCCTCTTGAGCTCAATGATCTTCACCATAGCTCAGGAAAAGCATTGCAAAAAAGAGATCATCTTGAAAGCATTGAAGGATCACATCCAACAAAAGAAGATTCAAAAGAAGAGATCAAAGAACCATGGGCTGCACTTGATGAAGAGAAGAGATCAGAATCAGAGATCGAGAAAGCTTCATCATGGTTACCATCAAATCTTCCATGTATTCAAGAGAAAGATCAACAAAAAGAGGAAGATGAGAAAGTCATGTTAGAAGGTGACATGAAACATGATCCAGATCAGCAAAAGAACCAAGGATATCAAAGCTATATTGAGATATGGTTTTAGAAGGTTACTAAGTTGCAACGGTACTTTCTTCCTCAGCTTTGTTTGATCGCTCTAAAGCCAGATCATTTGGTCTCTGAGATCTGGATACCTGTCAAAGCATGCATTTTGAGCCTTCACATCATCTTTTCTCTAATCTCAATGTGCACATGGCTCCATTGGAAGTATTCTTATACTTGAAAATGATTTTGTTTTTCAAGTAGGGTAGGGTAGAAAAAAAAGGAAAAAAAAAAGAAAAAATGAAAATAAGAAGAAAATAAAAATCTAAGGTGAAAACCTCCTCGGAGGCGCCTTAGATTGGCTCATTGATTGAAAACCTCCATGAGGCGGTCAATGGGTTGGAAAGAAGAAAAAATAAAAAGGCAATAAGATCTTTGGGTGAAAACCTCCCTTGGAGGCGCCCAAGGCAGGCAATTAGGGTGAAAACCTCCATGAGGCGCCCTAGTTGTTTTAAAAAAAAAAAAACAAACAAAAGAGAAAAAGAAAAAGAAAAATAAAACTAATTCCATTGGCTAATTGCAGGTTGCAAGAAGGACGTTTCATGACAGGAGGAGCACTCAAATCAAGGTCAAAGGAATTTTTCTTGTGCCTTCTACAGGAAGCTCTGTATTTCTACAGGAAACATCCTGTAGAACCTTTGGACGAACCAAATTCAAGTTTAAAATGGAATCTGATGGTGGGAATCTGTTGATTAGGCCTACAAGCACTTGTGTGTCCATCCCTTGCCTTTCTCCATCATTTTTTCCACCTCATTGTGCTTCTCATTGTGCTTCTACAGGAACTTCCTATAGAAATTGTGGGAAACTAGACATGGATTTCAAAAAGTGGTTTGGCAAACATGGTAGCTTCCTCAAGGGTTCAGAAGCCCTCATGCAATCTTCCAACTCCTCCTCCATCATCTCCATACCTGCATCACAGCCCAAGCTCAGTTTTTCCTTCCATGCAAACACTTGCAAAAGGCCTTGAAGCAAAAATACCTAGAACCAAATTAGTTTTTCCCATAACTTGAAAACCATGCATCCATTTGACAAACCGTTTTATGGGGAATTGTACAAGGTTGATGACAACATGCCTGAGCAGTTTCATGCAATTCCAGTGCACGGTTTCCAAGAAATCAGCCTCCATCACCATCAGCCATTTTTTCATTTTCTCCATATCCGTGCATCCGTTTCAAAACCTGTTTCATGGGGATATGCATGTGAGTGATGGTAACCTACCGAAGCAGTTTCAGCCGATTCTGATGCACGATTTCCGAGAAATCAATCGCTGAAATCTTCAGCCATTTTCCATTTTTCTCGAAATCCGTGCATCCATTGATCACGATTTTGCTATGGGAGATGCATCATGATGATAGAAACATGCTCAGCAAGTTTCAGATCAATCCGCTTTACCGTTTGGGAGAAATGGCGAAAACAGGTTCTGGTTCTGTGACAATGCAGCAGCAACAGCTTGAAGGTGCGGATTTGAACGTGGAAAAAAATGCATGCAGCTTAGATTTGGTCAGAGGACACCTGCACAAGGAAAAGCAATCAAAAATCATCAGCCAATCCCTCATGCAACCAAAGGATCCAAGCATGCAGCAGCAGAACATGAGCATGCAGCAGCAAAAAGATTCACAAGCAGCCGTTTGACTTCAGGTACGTGACTAAGCCTTGTTCATCTATTGCATGAATCTAGTCTAAGCATTGCATGAACAAATGGAATGGTGAAATTAAGCCATGAACATAGCAAGACATCCAGTTCTCCAGCACTCACGGGAAAGTCACGCAGCATGCATGGATCAGTCATGCACGTGAAATTTAAAAAACACGGACAGTGTGGGTAGTCTAAACTCCAGTGCAACTGATGGATGAGATCACATGCAGAGAACACACAGTTAACCACTGCAGTTCATGATAGCACAACGGTTGCATGGGCCAACACACGTCTTTGCCACCTCACTCCACCAACAATCACGCAGAAATTAATGAGCGCTCAACTGAAATTCGTAGGCTGTTATCCAACTTGCACTTGCAAAACATGTTCTTTTTTTTCACCCAAGCTGGCTATGTTGTTGCATCCAGGAAGCAATGTTCAGGTTTTCTTGCCTGGTTCCCTTTCTCACATTGTCCAGTACACAGCTCCAGGTTATAGATCTTTACCAAAACCAGGTAGTCTGTGTCAGATTCAAAGTTCCGCTGATATAAATGACAATACATCTTTGTCTTCTGATTGTTCCTTTAGTGAAGGAAGTTTGCAGGGCCCTGAAAGTGGATCTGACCAAGAAATTGATCAATCACATGGTAAGTGAAGGCTCAGACCTTGAAATTATGTGCAAGGATAGGTCAAGACATTCACCAAGTAGCTTGACTAGAAACTCTTGTGTGAAGTTGAAAGCTTCTGAGTCAAATGATAAAATGAGTAAAGATGTAGAAGGAAAGAGCAAAGTTGGGAAAAAAACATGTCGAACCACTAATCTCTTTATCGGATGGTGAGCATGGAAAAGACAAAGAAGTTGATCACTATGATCTGTCTACAATTTCTGACAGTATACCGCTGATGCACCATGATGCATTGGAGTCATGGCTATGGCCAGTCCTGCCTGTTCCTGGCCCTTTTTCATCTGCAAAAGAATCTATACTATCTGGCTATGCCAACCTGTCAATAGGAACTGTGGATAGAGAGCCCAGGAAGTATACACTTTTAGATTTTACAAATGGGGATGGTATGAATGTCATGTATGCATTCTCTAATGAACAGTCATTTTATTCACCAATGATGGTCTGTGCTCGTTTTTTTTATAATCGTTCAGCAGATGCAATTTTTAACATTGTTGTCAAAGCTGATGAGTCAGTCGAGTCTCCTCTTGAATCCGGAGCACCAACGGCAGAATACATGATCAACCTGTGGTTTCATCAGAACCACCAAAAGTTATTCCTATGCAAGAGATTCCATGTCTTGGTCCAGGTCAAACAATAGAGGCAGAGTTGTATGTTTCTTTTCATCATCAGTTAGTACCTCTCAAGTTGGGTGTCTATTGCAATAAGGATGGCTAATGACAGAAATTCCTCACATATCTACAGAGAAGAAAACACTGAAGCAATTACAAGCTCGGCATACCTGAAACGCAGTATCCTGGATGGACAAAGAAGACTGTGTATATATTGCAGAAATAACAAGGGTTGCATCTCGGCTCTATATTCAGATCTGTCTAGACATATCACAATGAATATATGTGATACTCAGTATACCTATGATTAAGAAATATCTATGGAGGTATAAACCTAGGAATATATATGAACATCATCTCGTCAACCTGCAAGTGTTTTCATCAAAGAGATGAAGTTGAAGGATCTGTCCTATGATCAAGGATCTCAGCATACAATTTATATTGGCCTGCATACCTCAGTGTGAACTGTAATTTGATATCTCTCAATGGGTATTTGAAATAAAATTCCACGGTTGCAATCACAGTTTAGAAACACATGGAGATCTAACCTTCAGGTAGACTTCATGGATATGATAAAGAAGCAACAGTGAGGGTCTCAATGATGATGTAACAAACACAAGAAAGACCACCACAGAAGGACCAGGAAGAGGAATGAGGGAAAAGGACAAGCTGTTGAGGCCAAAGCAGGGGGTGGTAAAATAACACAAATGCCAAGGGAGAAGTGGTTGCAAGCATGAGCAGAGAAGAATGAAAAAGGCCAAACAAGTAGGGACACACCCAAGGCAGCCACAGCACAGTTCAAGTAGAAGGCACCCCCAGCCAACCAAGCAAAATCAGAGAAAATTGGTTGTACAGGAAGTTAGCAGACTGTTTCTACAGGAAGACAGAGGACTGTTTCTACAGGAAGCCAGCGAACTGTTTCTAGAGGAAGTTTGAAAAGAGGGAAGCCAAAGGAGAAATCAGCCGAGATTTTAGCCAAGGAGGCCACCAGGGCCATCAAAGATGAGGAGAGAGATTGGTTGCTCAGAGGATGAGCAACACTTTCAGTAGGGGGGTGATGATGAGCCCCAAAAATGGACAATTATTTGGGCTCATTCAACCTCCTAATTTGACTTAATCCACCATTCTCATTAGTTTATTGCATGTTTTTGAGTATATTTATGTTAATAGAGTGAATTTGGTTAGTCATTATGCCAACAAGTCTAATGGGTGCTTTGTGTAGCCTTTTTGGTCAATTTGGAGACAAAATTGAAGGTCTTAATGAGCACTTGGCAGCCAAATTCGTGGGAAGACAAGGGAGAGGATTTGTAGGAAGGTGTCCCCTTCATTTATGGGCCCTTACCTCGAATTCTCCACCATCAGCTCGGAGTTCAAGGGCCACCGAATCAATCAGCACAAGGGCAGCCAAGCAAGTCAAGTAGGACTGTTGTTAACTCCAAGTTTTGGGCAGCCGAGTCCCTAAAGTTTAGGAGGACTGTTGGGTCCTCAATCTGTATAAATAAGAAGGATTAGGGCCTCATTTTGGTTAGCCAGTGGATGTTAGCTAGTTAGCCAGTAGATAGTAGCTAGTAGTTAGTCATTTCATAGCCTTGTTGTAGTCATTTTGTAATTCGATTTGTAGGCAATAGATTAGCTTTGCTTTCAGCTCATTCTCAAGCTCTCCTTGTGGACAGTTTTGATGTAACTCTTCATTCTTGATTAATAAATATGAATCCAGCTTTGCACCAGCTCTAAATCTCTCTTGGGAGGCTGTAGCTCTTGGGGTTGGGCCCATCTCAAGCACCCAGTACCTCCCTTGTTTATCTTTATGTGTGTTCGCTGCATTCTTAAAATAAATTCTGCTCTTTAGATTTAATTCGTGCTTTGTTACTTAGGTTGCTTTTGATGGTTGAAGTAGCTTTTATGTTTAGTATGGATTGGTAGGAGTTAGTCATGCATTTATATCTCTTTGATAATGTTTTGTTCACATGCTGTACGTGATTCTTGTCATGAATAAGGTTGTTGTTCACTGATCTCATTAAACTGTTAGATAGATCATCTAATATTTTGATTGTATGCAAGACGTAGTTGGTTTGATCAGGTAAACACTATGCAGGGCACCTTCATCACCTCCTCATTCATCTGAGCCTCGTCCAGATCAGCTCCTCCATCACCAAGTCTGTTTCCTCATCTCCCATCTGCTTTTGCCACGTAACCCTACCTTCTTGCCTTGCCATTGCCTAAACCTTCTTTGATGCAAGCTAAATTCCACACCCTCTCATCAACTCTATCCATCAGTCCTTGGATCATTTCAGGCCCCTACCCTGCCTCCCTATCTATTCATGCACCTTACCTCACTCACCCATGCTCCGAAATTCCATTACAGAACATCCTGTAGAAATCCCAGAACATCCTCTGGAACCCCTGCAGACTTCCTGTAGAAGCTCATAAACACAGTTCCTTGGCAGCCAAACTTTGTGAGACTCTTTGGAAGGGTGTTAGGGACCCCTTAGACCCTCTCTGAACCTTCCCAACCTTTCCCAAGCATTTCTCCTCCTTGATCCACCTCTACACAGTGAAAAGCTAGTTAAAAGCACATGCATGATGATTCTCATAACTTAATCAAAAATACAAAAATATTTTTTCTTCAGATAGAGGTAGTCTAGACACACGTATTTTACCTTCATAGAAGTAATGGCATCTCTTTCAGAAGTTTGCATGCTCTCCTTTGCGTCAGTAGGACTAGCTGGTAGAATTAGGGTTTGCTAGGGTTTGCGTTTCTTTTTGGCTTTCAGTTTCTTTTTGCAATTAGATTAGCTTCCTTCGAGTTAGCTTTCATCCATCAATTAAAAAGCTTCTTCTAAGAGCTCATAGAAGTTGGCTTAAGCTCCTACTGGACTTGTGCCAGCTGACCAAGTGACAGCTGCGGCAAGAGCTAGTACTTGTGCATACAGCACCGTCACTTCCAAGTTTGTTACGAACTACCGGGTTGATAAAATTAAAGAAGGGAGTTCCAGGAGTTGTAGCATTATTGCTACAATACTGGAGCCCACCATCTTTTTGGCGCTGTTGCCGGGGAAGCGTCAGAGTATTGGTGATTGTCGCTTTTCTTCTATTTTCCACTACAATCTTCTGCTAAGTAGTTTATTTCATTTCCATTATGCAATTTCGTTTATGCAAAAGTAGATTAGCATTTCCCACTTTCATAGATTAGCATTTCAATTCCGCAATTTCATTTCTGCAAGTGTAGATTATCATTTCAATTCCGCAAGCGTAGACTAGCATTTCATTCTTGCAATTTCATTTGAGCAAAATAGATTAGTCCTTTCCTGCTTTCATTTCAATTCCGCATTTTCATTTTCACAAGATAGTTAGTTGCAGTTCAATCTATTTCATTTTTGCAGGTAGAAGTAGGAAAAAAAACAAAAATCAACCAAAAAGATTTCATTTCATGCCTTGTAGGAGTAGAGATAAGTTAGAAAAATGATTGCACAACACCCCCACTGCTTCACACAGCCAACATTCTCTCTTCTTCGATGGCTGTGATTAAAGAACCCCTGGGTGGACATCAAGGCATATTTAAAGAACCTCTAGGGAAGAAGAAGAAGAAACCATTCCTCTGGAGCAAATGGCTACAAGCAGAAATGTTGGGAGCAGTACCTTATCCAAAAATGAATTTGCAAATCAGATCGAAGATTTCAAGAGTGATATGAGGCAGTTTCTTGCCATGCAACTGGATTCCTTGCGAATCCAAAAGAAGCAAGAAGAAGCCAAGAGGGCTTTGGCCATTTTTTGTCCTAGGTGCACTAGAAAGCATCCTAGGAACGAATGTCCAATGCACTCCCTAGAAGTGTGTTTCATCTATGAAGAATACCATCCTACAAATCAGTGCTCTTCCTTGCCTGGACTTAAAGTTGCATATCAGAGAGCCAAAGGAGCCACTGAACCACTCCATGATATGAACCAAAGGAGGCCACATGGACCTAGATCTTACCAGCAGGAACTGCAAGGGACATCTGAGACCTATTATGACCCCTATCAAGCCACTTTCGTGCCTTCTTGGGGTCCCCCTGCTCATCCTTCCTGGTTCACACCTCCTCCTTGTTCCTTCATAGATCCATATCATGCCCAACTAGTTGCTCATTCATTTCACTCTTATGCTCAGCCGCAGCCTCAGTGGAATGCACCTTATCAGGAGTGGAGGCCCCAGTACAACTCTCATCCCGCTCATTTTCCTCCACCACCTGCTCATCCACAACCATCGCCTCCTCCTCCACCAAGGCAACCCCAAATGCCTGCTCAACCACAACCCCATCCGCATCCATCTCAAATACACAACTCCACTAAAATACCCGTACCACCATTTCCAAAACCATACCATGGAGTAGCTCAACCCAATTGCAAAGCTGAGGCACAACATATCCAAATGACTCCTCTTGAGCTCAATGATCTTCACCATAGCTCAGGAAAAGCATTGCAAAAAAGAGATCATCTTGAAAGCATTGAAGGATCACATCCAGCAAAAGAAGATTCAAAAGAAGAGATCAAAAAACCATGGGCTGCACTTGATGAAGAGAAGAGATCAGAATCAGAGATCGAGAAAGCTTCATCATGGTTACCATCAAATCTTCCATGTATTCAAGAGAAAGATCAGCAAAAAGAGGAAGATGAGAAAGTCATGTTAGAAGGTGACATGAAACATGATCCAGATCAGCAAAAGAACCAAGGATATCAAAGCTATATTGAGATATGGTTTCAGAAGGTCACTAAGTTGCAGCGGTACTTTCCTCCTCAGCTTTGTTTGATCCCTCCAAAGCCAGATCATTTGGTCTCTGAGATCTGGATACCTGTCAAAGCATGCATTTTGAGACTTCACATCATCTTTTCTCTAATCTCGATGTGCACATGGCTCCATTGGAAGTATTCTTATACTTGAAAATGATTTTGTTTTTCAAGTAGGGTAGGGTAGAAAAAAAAGGAAAAAAAAAAAGAAAAAATGAAAATAAGAAGAAAATAAAAATCTAAGGTGAAAACCTCCTCGGAAGCGCCTTAGATTGGCTCATTGATTGAAAACCTCCATGAGGCGGTCAATGGGTTGGAAAGAAGAAAAAATAAAAAGGCAATAAGATCTTTGGGTGAAAACCTCCCTTGGAGGCGCCCAAGGCAGGCAATTAGGGTGAAAACCTCCATGAGGCGCCCTAGTTGTTTTTCAAAAAAAAAAAAACAAACAAAAGAGAAAAAGAAAAAGAAAAATAAAACTAATTCCATTGGCTAATTGCAGGTTGCAAGAAGGACATTTCATGACAGGAGGAGCACTCAAATCAAGGTCAAAGGAATTTTTCTTGTGCCTTCTACAGGAAGCTCTGTATTTCTACAGGAAACATCCTGTAGAACCTTTGGACGAACCAAATTCAAGTTTAAAATGGAATCTGATGGTGGGAATCTGTTGATTAGGCCTACAGGCACTTGTGTGTCCATCCCTTGCCTTTCTCCATCATTTTTTCCACCTCATTGTGCTTCTACAGGAACTTCCTGTAGAAATTGTGGGAAACTAGACATGGATTTCAAAAAGTGGTTTGGCGAACATGGTAGCTTCCTCAAGGGTTCGGAAGCCCTCATGCAATCTTCCAACTCCTCCTCCATCATCTCCATACCTGCATCACAACCCAAGCTCAGTTTTTCCTTCCATGCAAACACTTGCAAAAGGCCTTGAAGCAAAAATACCTAGAACAAAATTTGTTTTTGCCATAACTTGAAAACCATGCATCCATTTGACAAACCGTTTTATGGGGAATTGTACAAGGTTGATGACAACATGCCTGAGCAGTTTGATGCAATTCCGGTGCACGGTTTCCAAGAAATCAGCCTCCATCACCATCAGCCATTTTTGCATTTTCTACATATCCGTGCATCCGTTTCAAAACCTGTTTCATGGGGATATGCATGTGAGTGATGGTAACCTATCCAAGCAGTTTCAGCCGATTTCGATGCACGGTTTCCGAGAAATTGATCGCTGAAATCTTCAGCCATTTTCCATTTTTCTCGAAATCCGTGCATCCATTGATCACGATTTTGCTATGGGAGATGCATCATGATGATAGAAACATGCTCAGCAAGTTTCATATCAATCCGCTTTACCGTTTGGGAGAAATGGCGAAAACAAGTTCTGGTTCTGTGACAATGCAGCAGCAGCAGCTTGAAGGTGCAGATTTGAACGTGGAAACAAATGCATGCAGCTTAGATCTGGTCAGAGGACACCTGCACAAGGAAAAGCAATCAAAAATCATCAGCCAAGCCCTCATGCAACCAAAGGATCCAAGCATGCAGCAGCAGAACATGAGCATGCAACAGCAAAAAGCTTCACAAGCAGCCGTTTGACTTCAGGTACGTGACTAAACCTTGTTCATCTATTGCATGAATCTAGTCTAAGCATTGCATGAATGAATGGAATGGTGAGATTAAGCCATGAATATAGCAAGACATCCAGTTCTCCAGCACTCACGAGAAAGTCACGCAGCATGCATGGATCAGTCATGCACGTGAAATTTAAAAAACACGGACAGTGTGGGTAGTCTAAACTCCAGTGCAACTGATGGATGAGATCACATGCAGAGAACACATAGTTAACCACTGCAGTTCATGATAGCACAATAGTTGCATGGGCCAGCACACGTCTTTGCCACCTCACTCCACCAACAATCACGCAGAAATTAATGAGCGCTCAACTGAAATTCATAGGCTGTTATCCAACTTGCACTTGCAAAACATGTTCTTTTTTTTCACCCAAGCTGGCTACGTTGTTGCATCCAGGAAGCAATGTTCGGGTTTTCTTGCCTGGTTCCCTTTCTCACATTGTCCAGCACACAACTCCAGGTTATAGATCTTTACCAAAACCAGGTAATCTGTGTCAGATTCAAAGTTCCGCTGATATAAATGACAATACATCTTTGTCTTCTGATTGTTCCTTTAGTGAAGGAAGTTTGCAGGGCCCTGAAAGTGGATTTGACCAAGAAATTGATCAATCACATGTTAAGTGAAGGCTCAAACCTTGAAATTATGTGCAAGGATAGGTCAAGACATTCACCAAGTAGCTTGACTAGAAACTCTTGTGTGAAGTTGAAAGCTTCCAAGTCAAATGATAAAATGAGTAAAGATGTAGAAGGAAAGAGCAAAGTTGGGAGAAAAACATGTCGAACCACTAATCTCTTTATCGGATGGTGAGCATGGAAAAGACAAAGAAGTTGATCACTATGATCTGTCTACAATTTCTGACAGTATACCGCTGATGTGCCATGATGCATTGGAGTCATGGCTATGGCCAATCCTGCCTGTTCCTGGCCCTTTTTCATCTGCAAAAGAATCTATACTATCTGGCTATGCCAACCTGTCAATAGGAACTGTGGATAGAGAGCCCAGGAAGTATACACTTTTAGATTATACAAATGGGGATGGTATGAATGTCATGTATGCATTCTCTAATGAATAGTCATGTTATTCACCAATGATGGTCTGTGCTCGTTTTTTTATAATCGTTCAGCAGATGCAATTTTTAACATTGTTGTCAAAGCTGATGAGTCAATCGAGTCTCATGTTGAATCTGGAGCACCAACAACAGAATACATGATCAACCTGTGGTTTCATCAGAACCACCAAAAGTTATTCCTATGCAAGAGATTCCCTGTCTTGGTCCAGGTCAAACAATAGAGGCAGAGTTGTATGTTTCTTTTCATCATCAGTTAGTACCTCTCAAGTTGGGTGTCTATTGCAATAAGGATGGCTAATGACAGCAGTTCCTCACATATCTATAGAGAAGAAAACACTGAAGCAATTACAAGCTCGACATACCTGAAACGCAGTATCCTGGATGGACAAACAAGACTGTGTATATATTGCAGAAATAACAAGGGTTACATCTCGACTCTATATTCAGATCTGTCTAGACATATCACAATGAATATATGTGATACTCAGTATACCTATGATTAAGAAATATCTATGGAGGTATAAACCTAGGAATATATATGAACATCATCTCGTCAACCTGCAAGTGTTTTCATCAAAGAGATGAAGTTGAAGGATCTGTCCTATGATCAAGGATCTCAGCATACAATTTATATTGGCCTGCATACCTCAGTGTGAAATGTAATTTGATATCTCTCAATGGGTATTTGAAATAAAATTCCACGGTTGCAATCACAGTTTAGACACACATGGAGATCTAACCTTCAGGTAGACTTCATGGATATGATAAAGAAGCAACAGTGAGGGTCTCAATGATGATGTAACAAACACAAGAAAGACCACCACAGAAGGAACAGGAAGAGGAATGAGGGAAAAGGACACGCTGTTGAGGCCAAAGCAGGGGGTGGTAAAATAACACAAATGCCAAGGGAGAAGCGGTTGCAAGCACGAGCAGAGAAGACTGAAAAAGGCCAAACAAGTAGGGACACACCCAAGGCAGCCACAGCACAGTTCAAGGAGAAGGCACCCCCAACCAAGCAAGCAAAATCAGAGAAAATTGGTTCTACAGGAAGTTAGCAGACTGTTTCTACAGGAAGACAGAGGACTGTTTCTACAGGAAGCCAGCGAACTGTTTCTACAGGTGTTGTGGGGAAAAGTATCCGATGCGGATGACACTAACCCTTCTAAAGGTGACAGTCTTTAGCAACAACTGAATGATAAAGTTTTCATGTTCCACTTTATGAAAGTACAGAGAGAATAGTAAGAAGGTCAACCAACCTGGTGTCTTGCGCTTAGTCGATCCTTGTCCTTCTCTCTTTGTATCCTGCTCCCAGCTCTTTGCTCTCCTAGCCGATCCAGCTACACACAGAACCTGCAAAACAAAAGAGAGCAAACTACAAGATACAAGTACTCATAATTGAAGCATGGATTAGGTTGCATCAAATATACATGTAAACACAAAGCATCTATGTAAAACAAGTATATAGGAGAACATGCAAACTTTATTGATAGAAAGTAACAGGGTTCCAGAGGAAGTTACAACCAATGATGTTGGATCCAATCCAGCAGCACCTCCTCGGCAGCAAGAACTCTCCTCTTCACCTCTAGTAAAACAATCACCCAATAATCCTGGCGGTATACCAACAGCACCTCCTTGCTTATACAAAATTCCAGCCTCTCTTAGACCTCATAGAAGAGCTCTATAAATAGGAGAGAAGAAGAGAGGATGAGTCAGCTGGAGGCTGGCATATAGCTGACTAGTGTCCTCTCCCTCTTCAGTTAATCTTCAGTTCTTGAGTCCACTTGGAGATCCTTGGTTACACATGGTGATCAAGTACCTCTTACTCATCACAAGGCGAATCTGATGAACCAAGTGTCAGTTTGGAAGCTTCCTGGGCAGTTGACACCTTGCAGGATGACTGTGCCACTTGGCCAATCTCGCGCAGCGCAGGTAGCCTTCATTGTTTTTGACTTCCAGCGCAGGTACAGAGTGGGACAGTTGCAATGCAGCGCAGAAGCTCAGTTAAGCAGCTGACATGATCCAAAATAAGCCTGTTTTGAAGTGTTTTCAGGTGGAGAACTGATTGGAAGTGCTGTTGTTTGATGACCTTGTTCTTTTAGGGGTAAGAACAACATGTTTAGGGACTGAGGATCCCTGTAATTATTGACATTCCATGCTCCTTGACGCGAGGCACAAAAATGTCTATAACAACAGGAAGTTTGAAAAGAGGGAAGCCAAAGGAGAAATCGGCCGAGATTTTAGCCAAGGAGGCCACCAGGGCCATCAAAGATGAGGAGAGAGATTGGTTGCTCAGAGGATGAGAAACACTTTTAGTAGGGGGTGATGATGAGCCCCAAAAATGGACAATTATTCGGGCTCATTCAACCTCCTAATTTGACTTAATCCACCATTCTCATTAGTTTATTGCATGTTTTTGATTATATTTATGTTAATAGAGTGAATTTGGTTAGTCATTATTCCAACAAGTCTAACGGGTGCTTTGTGTAGCCTTTTTGGTCAATTTGGAGACAAAATTGAAGGTCTTAATGAGCACTTGGCAGCCAAATTCGTGGGAAGACAAGGGAGAGGATTTGTAGGAAGGTGTCCCCTTCATTTATGGGCCCTTACCTCGAATTCTCCACCATCAGCTCGGAGTTCAAGGGCCACCGAATCAATCAGGACAAGGGCAGCCAAGCAAGTCAAGTAGGACTGTTGTTAACTCCAAGTTTTGGGCAGCCGAGTCCCTAAAGTTTAGGAGGACTGTTGGGTCCTCAATTTGTATAAATAAGAAGGCTTAGGGCCTCATTTTGGTTAGCCAGTGGATGTTAGCTAGTTAGCCAGTAGATAGTAGCTAGTAGTTAGTCATTTCATAGCCTTGTTGTAGTCATTTTGTAATTCGATTTGTAGGCAATAGATTAGCTTTGCTTTCAGCTCATTCTCAAGCTCTCCTTGTGGACAATTTTGATGTAACTCTTCATTCTTGATTAATAAAGATGAATCCAGCTTTGCACGAGCTCTAAATCTCTCTTGGGAGGCTGTAGCTCTTGGGGTTGGGCCCATCTCAAGCGCCCAATACCTCCCTTGTTTATCTTTATGTGTGTTCGCTGCATTCTTAAAATAAAGTCCGCTCTTTAGATTTAATTCGTGCTTTGTTACTTAGGTTGCTTTTGATGGTTGAAGTAGCTTTTATGTTTAGGATGGATTGGTAGGAGTTAGTCATGCGTTTATATCTCTTTGATAATGTTTTGTTCACATGTTGTACGTGATTCTTGTCATGAATAAGGTTGTTGTTCACTGATCTCATTAAACTGTTAGATAGATCATCTAATATTTTGATTGTATGCAAGACGTAGTTGGTTTGATCAGGTAAACACTATGCAGGGCACCTTCATCACCTCCTCGTTCATCTGAGCCTCGTCCAGATTAGCTCCTCCATCACCAAGTCTGTTTCCTCATCTCCGATCTGCTCTTTTGCCACGTAACCCTACCTTCTTGCCTTTCCATTGCCTAAACCTTCTTTGATGCAAGCTAGACTTCCACACCCTCTCATCAACTCTATCCTTCAGTCCTTGGGTCATTTCAGGCCCCTACCCTGCCACCCTATCCATTCATGCACCTTACCTCACTCACCCATGCTCCGAAATTCCATTACAAAACATCCTGTAGAAATCCCAGAACATCCTGTGGAACCCCTGAAGACTTCCTGTAGAAGCTCATAAACACAGTTCCTTGGCAGCCAAACTTTGTGAGACTCTTTGGAAGGGTGTTAGGGACCCCTTAGACCCTCTCTGAACCTTCCCAACCTTTCCCAAGCATTTCTCCTCCTTGATCCACCTCTGCACAGTGAAGAGCTAGTTAAAAGCACATGCATGATGATTCTCATAACTTAATAAAAAATACAAAAATATGTTTTCTTCAGATAGAGGTAGTCTAGACACACGTATTTTACCTTCATAGAAGTAATGACATCTCTTTCAGTAGTTTGGATGCTCTCCTTTGCGTCAGTAGGACTAGCTGGTAGAATTAGGGTTTGCTAGGGTTTGCGTTTCTTTTTGGCTTTCAGTTTCTTTTTGCAATTAGATTAGCTTCCTTTGAGTTATCTTTCATCCATCAATTAAAAAGCTTCTTCTAAGAGCTCATAGAAGTTGGCTTAAGCTCCTACTGGACTTGTGCCAGCTGACCAAGTGACAGCTGCGGCAAGAGCTAGTACTTGTGCATACAGCACCGTCGCTTCCAAGTTTGTTACGAACTACCGGGTTGATAAAATTAAAGAAGGGAGTTCCAGGAGTTGTAGCATTATTGCTACAATACTGGAGCCCACCACTCGTAACCTTGAAGGCTTGACTGATGGGATCCCAGACTATAGGGGGATCGAGGAGGTCCCAGTAGAGTATCAGAGACATACAATTGGAGTGACACCTAGGGTGCATAGGCTCTTAAGATGAGTTGCGCGGGAAGTGGTCTGCTATAGAGAGCAGAACCCACCACTGTAGACACCTAGGCTTTAATTTCTGCTTATTTTTGAGAGACGTGTGTCTCAGATGTAATGGACACAGACTTTATTTTTGATATACACACTTATTTTTTGAGCGCCTCGGTGTGCCACACGATATACATATTTATACATGCTATCTATGGTTTATTATTGTGTCTAAATGCATCTATAAAATGTTTGATTACATGTTGCGTAAATGTCTGTCTAATACATGATTGTCTAATGCATCAGTTAATGTGTTTAATCTTCTTGGAATGTGTTGATATGCAATAAAATTAAAATTTCTTTCCAATAATTTAACACGTAAATACAACCTTAAAATCCGATGATCTCTAATGGAATAACAACTGTTAAGTTGGTGGACAACAAGTTGAGAATCCAAATTCACAACCAATGCACGAATATCGAGGTTAACAGTGTCGGTCAGTAATTCAATGACAACGCTATATTCAACAACATTGTTTTTGGTGCAACCCAGACAAACATCTTGAAGGTCTACTAACTCACCGTGAGGATTGTAGATCACCCATGCTGCAAAGGAAAGGTTCCGAGTACTACAGTAGGCACCACCACTGAAACCAATGTAAGGTGTACCAGACATCTGCACAAGAAGAAAAAAGACACAATAAGTGGCAATTATGCCTACACACCAAGCCATACATGCAAGCACACACTGAAAACACACATGCTGAAATCACACGTATGTACAAATCTGATGCACGAAATTCATGCATAATATTTCTTCAGATAAATCCCATTTCGGGGCTTATCTAAAGGATTCCCTTCATAATCAATCATCTCATAGGCCCCTTTTTATAAAACACATTTCGCAATGTAAGGCCCATGCCACATAGGCTCGAATTTTCCTGCCCACAGCTTGTCATTCGGTTGATCATAGAGCAGGACTAGGTCTCCTTCAACGAAAGAATGAGGATTGACAGCTTGGTTGAAGTGAGTTTTCACTCTCTTCTTTTGCGCTTCAATGACTAGAGAGGCTAGTCGACGGGTCTCATCTAACCGCTTTAGGTAAAGAAGATGTTCTTCTACCAGAGTAGTGTTTGGGAGCAATTCGATAACTAATTTAAGAGAAGGGATCTCACATTCAATCGAAAGGGTAGCCTCCAGACTGTAAACCAATTGGAATGGGGTGAATCCAGTGGCATCCTTCACTAAAGTTTGGCAGGCCCATAAGGAAGAAAACAACATCAAATGCCAGTTGGACTTGTGCATGCCAATGGTGCGTTGAAGTATCATGACCAAAACATTGTTGATAGCTTCTACTTGGCCATTGGCCTGAGGATAATATAGCGTCGAACTATCATGCCAGAAGCCTAGCTGGGTTGTTAACTCAGTCATCATATGATTACGGAAATGAGAACCATGATCAGTGACGATAGCCTGAGGGACTCCGAATCACGAAATTACATGATTGAATAAGAATTGAGCTGCTGTCTTACCGTCATTAGATAGTGTAGGCATCGCCTCAGCCCATTTTGTGAAATAATCAACGACAACGATGATATACCCATGCCCCCCGGTCGAGCGAGGGTTACAGGTCATATAATCAATGCCCCATTTGGTAAAAGGGCCGACGGTAACAACAGGGTGTAAAGGAGCAGGAGGTGCACGCATCTTCCATTGGTAGATTTGGCATGCATGACAAGAGCAGATGGTGAGAATGCAATCCTTAAAAATAGATGGCCAAAAATAACCAGCACAGAGGATCTTCTGAGTAGTAGCATACCCAGACATATGACCACCACAGGCACCAGAGTGGCAGTCATTAAAAACTCGTTTGGCTTCCTCGAATGTCAAATAACGACGGAGAACAGAGTCAATGCCGAGATGGTACAGGGTTTCCCCGATAATGCGATAAGGTTGAGAATGAGGGCGAATACATCGCTGAGCATCCTTAGATAAATCAAGACGAAAAGAGGACGTCTGAAGGTAGACAATAATATCCCTGTACCAAGGATTGAGGGTGCTAATCAAGGATAGAGAATCATCCGGAATATGGTCCTCTAATCCAGAGGGTGTAGTAGCAGATGCTAGCGAGCAGAGTAACTCAACGAAAACGAGCGATTTCTTAGAGTTGGCCCTAGTAAACTCCAAGTCAAACTCTTGAAGGATGACAATCCACTTTGAGTATTTGTCCCCGAGTAACTGACGTGACAAGATGTACATCATTGGGTTGCAGTCAGAAATTACTGTCATGGTGCACAATAATATATAGTGGCAGAAACGTTGGACGGCATGAACGACTGCCAATGCCAACTTCTCGACATAGGCATATCGAGTTTCCATGTCAAGTAGATTGCGACTGAGATAATAGACAACATGCTCAGTACCATCATCATCGTCTTGGACCAGAACCATGCCGATGGTGCTATTGGTGGTAGCTAAATAAAGAGTATAGTCACAGTGATAATCAGGCAGACGTAACAACGAAGCAGAAACAAGGAGTGCCTTAAGCTGCTCGAATGACTCTTGTGCAACGGCATCCCAGACAAAAGGGGTATCCTGCTTTAATAACTGCATATAGCCTTTGGCAACTTTAGCATAGTTCGGAATAAAATGGCATAAAAAAATCGCTTTACCCTGCTGACTCTGCAATTACTGCAAAGAAGCAGGGGGAGGAAGATTCAAAATGGCTTCAACCTTAAGGGGATCTAGGTGGATGCCCTCTTTGGACATGAAAAACCCAAGAAGTCTACCGGATTCAAAGCAGAGGACACATTTATGTGGATTAAGACGGATACGATAGTGTCGACAATGAAGAAAAATTTCGCTGAGGTGATTTGGGTGGTCTTGGCACTTCGCTGAATGAGTTGGAAGGTCATACAGGTAACATTGCATAATGTGTCGAATATCATGAAATGCATAAGACATTGTGCGCTGGAAGGTAGCACTGGAATTTTTTAGACCAAAAGGGACTTTTTTATAGGCGAAGGTACCCCATGGGTAGATAAAGGTGGTCTTGTGTTGATCTACAGGTGATATATTGATCTGGTTATAACCAAAAAATCCGTCCATAAATGAATAAATCTCACTCCCAGCACACTCATCAATGAGCTGGTTAATGAAAGGTGTAGGGTAGTTATCTTTGGGACAAGCACGCTTAATGTCGCGATAATCAACACATACCCTAATAGTGCCCTATTTCTTGGTCATAGGGGAAATATTAGAAACCCAATCTGTGAGTGGGATAGGGTAAATAAAACTAGCTTTAAGAAGCTTCTCAACCTCCGCTTTAATAGTTGCAGCCTTTTGGGGGTGCATGGGGCATAGACGCTGTCAAACAGGTTTAACACCTGGATACCTAGGTATTTCATGCACCACGATGCTAGGATCAATGCTGGGCATCTCTTCATACAACCAAGAAAAAACATCACGAAATTCTCAAAAAATATCGTTATAAAGTTGAATCTCCTCCAAAGTACAGGTTACTCCAATATGGATATGCTCGAAAACCCCTGGTTTAACAGAGATGTCAATAGGTTGGGATTGCATAATGTTTCCCATGTTACTTTCAAAGAAAACTTGATGAATTTGGATAGGTGTCTGAAGGGGTTGGGAGGGGACAGAGAAAGAAAATTACTCAAGACAAGTAATCATAGCCCCATGGGTAGGGAGAAATGAGGAACGATGGTGATGATCAAACCAAGGAGGTTCCTCGAAAGAGATAGTCTCAATAATCACTTCATCATAAGGAAAGATTTCCTATAAGGGATCTGAAGAAGCGCTATCTCCAAGCCAAGGGGATTGGATGTACAAGTCGATAGCCCTGCTTGAAGGAGCAGGTTCAGAAGATGAAGCCGATGCAGAAACAATTTCCACGTAGTTGAGCTCGACAGGACTCAACGCATGACATTGCCCCAGGATTCTACCTGATCAATGGGAGGAAGGACCCAAGGATTAGAACACACAGAGATCATATTGATGGGAGCGATGTTGGGAGGTGGGAGTGAAAAACACCCATAAGGGCAGGATCTTTAAAAAGTCCAGCACCCACACTCTCATATGGAACGGAGGTATGCTCCACGAAAGGCATGTTGCCATCGGAAGAAGAAGAAGTGAAGAAGGACAACTGGTCTACCGTGACAATCTTCCCCTGATGGGGAAAATGAAGGACACGAAATAGAGATGAAGCCACGGTTCGCATGGCATATGTCCAACTTCGTCTTAAGAGGAGGTTGTAAGTTAAATTTGCATCAACAACTTCGACTTCAACTTTGACTATCTTCCCTTCCAAGGTAATAGGGAGATGCGGGAGTATACCATAAGGATGGGAATCTCTCCCATCGAAGGTTTCCAAGGTATTGGGAGACTGGCTCAGGGTCGGAGAAGCGATAACCTTCCAACAAGCAACAAACATGATGTAAGTAGAAGCACCTTCATCAATGAAAGTGCCGTGAATAGTCTTAGAATTGATGATGACTTGAATAAGGAAGGCGATTTGTTGAGGTAGTCTAGGTACACGATTATCCAGGTCAAAAGTGATCAAATCTGAGTCGGCCGAGACAATGCCACCGATGGCCGATAACAATGACTTCCTCTAGGAGGGACAGCTCTGGAGGACCTCTAATGCGAACATAGCCAAAGGAGCTTGGGTTAAGTCCTCAATGATGCTATAGTGCTGGGCAGCACGAGCATTAGGGTTGTAGGAAGACTTCTGGAGAACTCCTTTAGGAGGAGGTCAAATGGCTGACTCAGTACTAGGTCGCTCGATATGGAGTGGACCAATACTGGATGAAGGAACATTGGAGGGGACCTCAGTTTCCTTCCTGATGGGCGAAGGATATTATTTTGACTGTGTACTAATATGGATGGGAATCCTCCCAGCCATAAAGACTTGAGAGCCGAAAGGAGAAGAGGATTCAGATGGATCAGCCACCATTTTAGTCTACTGCGAGGGAAAAGGCTCTTTGAGCACGGTAGGAGTCCCAAGGGCACCTTTTAGCAAATGACTAACTTCAGACTACCTTGCGTAGTCTTTAGTATAGTGATCCTCATCAAAAATAAGACAAGGATACTTAGGCTTGCGCTTGGCACCTTCCTCCTCTGGAGGCTTAGGGGATCCTGCTTTGGTTGTTCGGCTTTATTCTTTCCTTTTCCTTTCTTCTTAACTTTCGAAGTTTTGTCTGCCGTGGTGGACTGGACGGTGTTAACCTCGGAAGTTTTACCAGAATTGGATGAAGCTTGAGAAGCATTTTCATTTGGAGCATTAGACTTTTGCTTTGTAGGGTTCGCAGAAGCTTTTCTAGAAGACACATTAACAGAACTGATGACACCATCAATAGATGGTGTCGACGGAGCTTTGGAAGTTCTGGGTCGTGGGGCATCTGGAAAATAATCATATAGCATACCAGATTGGGAGTAAACCAAGTCAAGATACTGAGCACGCACAATGGCCTGCTCTTCAGTTACACATGCCCCCATAGCAATGTCCCAGGCTATCAGACCGACGAATGAAGTTGTAAACCAGTCGGTCAGAAGCTGGTCGGGGATCCAGAACTTAATTAGACGACAACGCCTCCTCCATTCATGGATGTGATCGGAGATATGCATGGCCGTGTCTTGTTTCAAGGATGTCAAGAGGTGTGTGCCCGTTTCATATCAAATCGGCAACTGAAAATGAGTTAAAAATGCCATAGCAAATGAGTTAAAGTCTTGAAAAGTTCCACGAGCGAGCTCAATATACCATTTTCTAGCAGAGCTAGAGAGTCCGTTGGAATAAGCAGAGTTGGATTGAATCATCAAGCCATGAATTTGATGAACACCATAGGTGATAGGTCATGACATGAGCTTGAGGATCTTCTCCAGCCTTACCGTCGAATTTGGGACAATCACCGGGAATCTTAGTTGGAACTGGTGGCCAATACAGATTATGAAGAATGGGATCATTTGTCAGTTTGGACACATCTGGCAATTCCAACATCCCCAAAAAGGGTAATTGAGGGTTGAAGGACATCTGAGGCCGCGAGTAAGAAACAACATCAGAGTTCCATCTAGTTCCTAGTTGCCCCCATTGATTTTGCCCGGATGAATTTGGCCCATAAGGGTTTTGTACGTAGGGATCTTGTCCATAGGGGTTATAACTATAGTTGGATGGTTGACCCTGGATTTGACCCCCAACAGTCCATTGATTACCAACTTGACCCACAAGAGCAATGTATGGTTGCTCAAAATTCTAATAAGGGTTAACCTGTGACCGTTGATAATTTTGGTATGGGGCAATTTGAGGTTGCCCTTGGGGCTGCTAGAAACCATAAGGCAGCTAGGCTCCAAACTCAACCTGGGGACCAAGTTTCATTTGATAAGCAGGTTGGGTTTGGAAAACAACTTGAGTTTGAAGACCAGATTGGGTCTGGAGCCTAGACTGGGTCTGAAAATTGGGTAAAGCTTGAGAAGCAACGAGCATTTGAGTGCTCGGTTGAGTAGGCCCATACAGATGTCCTTGGGAAAAATGAGACTGAGCCATCTAGCTAGAAGGTTGACCTAGTTAAGGTTGACCGATTTTCCTAGAAGGTTGAGCTTGCTGGGTGTCAGGTTGACCTTGCACAACCGAAGGCTATCCTGACTGACCAGATGGTTGAGCAGGCTGAACAATTGGTTGGCCTTGTTGGATTGGAGGCTAACCAACTTGTCTAGGTGGGTGACCTTGCTGGGCACCAGGTTGGCCTTGTTGGATGTAAGGTTGTCTTGGGTTGCCAGAAGGTTGCCCGAAGTATGTGAAAGAGGAACCCCTGAAGGTCGAAGGTTGTCCCTAGAAAGGTTGTCCTTGTGGGCCAACAGGTTTCCCTAGATAAGGTTGCTCATAATACGGCTGTCCATGAGACAGCTGCCCATAAGACGATTGACCTTGAGAGGGTGTACCTTGAAAATTTGAAGGTTGTGCTTGGCCACCATGATAACTGGTGGTGCCCCAAGCAACAGATAACGGAACCAAAACCTCAACTGCAGGTTGAGATGGCATGGGTCCGGGGTGATAAATATGGGCTCCTCGAGAATCATAATAATGAAACGGATTCTGTGGATCCAGATTCTGAAGAGCTTGGAAATACTGATCATATGCCCTCCTTGCTAGAATGGAACTATTAGAAGGTGGGGCACTAAGGGTGGGATTAACAACTCCAAATGTGGATACCGATGGACCACTACTTGGAGGAACATGTGAATGTCTGGCAACAGTGGTCACCACTGAAGATGTAGTGATGGTACTGAAAACGAGGGCTGAAGAAGCCACACAAATAGTTGGAATAGTCGAAACATATGTGAGAGTCACATTGTGAATCTGGGGCGTGAAAGGCTCCAAGGTCGGAGTGATGGTAGGAGACCACATGGAACTCGTAAGGGGAGATCTAGAACTCATGATATCAGCCAAAGCATGATAGCGTAAAGGAAATGTGATACCAAGAGGGGTGATACGGAAGGGTGAAGTTTCCGTAGGTATAGGGATCTCACCACTCGCCATAAAGGTCTCTTCACCAGTCACGGGGTTCATCTCATCCATGTCAGAGGAAGACATTGGGACCAAAACACCAGACGGAGTGACAGGAAAGTCTTCTTTGAAAGGCTCCCAAATGGGTTTCCAATGAATATCGTAAAACTCATCTTCCGAAGCACGAGAGTTAAACAGTTGGGTACTCGGAATAACAGGAAGAGTATCACTAACAACCGGTACCTCAGAAGCGACAGAAGATGGAGATCCTTGGTCACTTGGAATGGGAGATGGGATCGGTGATTCCGCCAAGATGATTTAACTCAAAAATCCCTAGGGAAAACTAAACGAGTAAGGAAAACAACCCTACGCAAACTAAAATGCAATCAAGATCTAACAAGGTAAATGTGAACATGGCCGAATAAATTTTAAGACACAGGAATAGAACTTGACCTTTTCATCTTTAGAGAGTCGAGAAAAGGATGAAAAGATGACTCTAGTCACCTTTGAATATTTAATGAGCCTGAAAGGACAAGTGCTCAGATGGACCTTTTCTTTTAAGGAGTCCGAAAAGGAACGAAAGTGACTACTCTGGAGAACTAGGTAAAAGGTTTACCAAACAACCCGTAAAACTGCATATACACCTTGGCGATCATATGAAAACCAAGGACTTTCCGTACTGCAATTAATCTTCCTGAATGTTGTGTTCGATGCATTACGATTTACAAGGCCGCATGTTATAGACATTTTTGTGCCTCGCAGCATGGAGCATGAAATGTCGATAATTACAGGGATCCAAAGTCCCTAAACATGTTGTTCTTACCCCTAGAGGAACAAGGTCAGCAAACCACAGCACTTCCTATCAGTTCTCCACCTGAAAACACTCAAAAACAGGCTATTTTTGGATCATGTCAGCTGCTCCACTGAGCATCTGCGCTGAATGTCAACTGCTCCTCCTTGTACCTGCGCTGAAAGTCAAAACCAATGAAGGCTACCTGCGCTGGGCGAGATTGGCCAAGTGGCACAGTGAGTCATTGCTTTGGAATCTTCCAAAAATGACACTTGGATCAGGTATTTCGCCTTGTGATGAGTCAGAGGCTTTGTTTCTCCAAGTGGAAGCAAGGTTCACCAAGTGGACTCAAGAACTGAAGATCAACTAAAGATTAACTGAAGAGAGAGAGGACACAAGGCAGCTACACATCAGTTGCAAGCTGACTCATCCTTTCTCAATTCATCTATATATTGAGCTCTCTCCTATGAGCTCAGGAGGCTGGAATTTTGTGCAAAGCAAGGAAGTGTTGTTGGTTTACAGTTAGAGCTATTGGGTGATTGCTTTTATAGAGGGGAAGAGGAGATTTCTTGCTGCTGGGGAGGTGCTGCTGGATTGGAGCCATTTATGGTTGTAACCTTCTCAGAACCTTTTTCTTCTATCAATAAAGCTTTTGATGTTCTCCTATATACTTGTATTGCAATGATGTATTGTTTTTATCTGTATATTTGATTCATTCTAATCCATGCATCAGTTATGAGTACATGTTTCTTGTAGTTTCCCTCTCTTGTTTTTGTAGGATCTTTGTGTAGCTGGGCCAGCAAAGGAAGCAAGGAGCTGGGAACAAGAGGCAAAGAGAGAAGACAGGATCGACAAAAGCGAAAGACATCGGTTGGTCAATCTTTTCTTCCTTCTCTGTACTTTCATAAAGGAAAAATATCAAAGCTTTACTTTCAGTTGTTGCTAAGGAACTATCACCCTTAGAGTAGGGATAGGGTCATTCCGAGTCGGATACTTTTCCCCACAACAAACTGGCGACTCCACTGGGGAGCCTAGTATCTTGTTGGTTTATTGTGTTTCCTGCTATTCATCTCATAAACAAGGAGAGCACCAAATCGAACTGCAATTGAGTCCTTTAATTGCAAAGTAGAGGGCAGCTGCTCTGGCTCAGCTTCTGAGCAAGTTTATGATTTGAAGAGCTGATCCACAAGGACTCTTGTGCTCTTTGTGATAGCTTTTCATCCTCTTGATCATCCCTTAGCTTGTACTTGACCTATAGCTTTTTATTTCAGCAAAAACAGTGAATTTTTGAGCTTTTTATGACCCGGAAACCCTTGTAAATGAAACTCTCGTGTCTCAGTGCAGGCTGTCCAAAGGCAGTCTGCATTTCAGCGCAGGTACTCCCTTCGGGAACTGCGCTGAGAGTCAGTTTGACAGACCAGAGCCTGCGCTGAACCAGTTAGGCTATGTCTTCCTGAGGTTTCCCACTGAGTCTTGGCCCTGTTTTCACTGTTATTTTGCTGCTGATTGCTTGTCATTTGTACCTGTTGTAAACCAACTTTCCTTGACATTATTCCGCCTCAGTTGTGTGATGAAACTATGATTGTTCTTTCAGTATTTCTTGTTTCAGTTACAGTTTCCCATTGTGAAAAGCAAACCAGTATAACTGTGGCCTCTTAGATCCTGAACTGTAAAAGTGTCTTTGTGATCTTAAGAGCTAGTTTTATTACTGTTCATGGCTGTTTGAGTTTGTTTGTTTTTCATTTTGTGGTTTGAATCTATACATTTCCAGTGTCTAAACAAGTCGATCTTAAGGTGTCTTTTGATTTTGGACAAGCTTGTTTACTTTCGCTTGAAATTAGATTCAAAGTTATACAACAGTTTCCTTTTTGTCTTACATCAACATTAAGGATAAAGAAAAGAAATATCTGCATTGTGCATGTGCATTATTGACAGTTTGCATGTTGATTTAGGAAAAAGTGCATTTAGTGTGTGTTCTATGATCTGTGTGAAAAGTTGATGTCTTTCTTTTCCCTCAGTAGATTAAGGTTTTCAAAGTTGAAAGATTGAAAAGTTTTGCTTCTCATCTTAGATTGCATTTAGGAAGTTGTATATATACATCTCGTGGTGATCCTTAAAGGCAAACTGCTAAGCAAGATCAACATTAAAATGAATTGAATTTACATAACAACGCATTGAAACATAACACAAACACATAGAGGTCTAAGCTAGATACGTGTTCCGGCGTCGTTAAACGTGATATCTTAGCGTTGAGTGGTTGGGTGATTCCTCCACGGTGAAGCGATAAGTATCAATATGGACTTGTGCTCCCGCGTACCGTCGAGTATATTGGGAGACCCCTATAGGAATAAAGCCTTTATCCTTAGGAAGCCGTGTCGGCCGCCCTACTGATCGCGATGCAGTGAACACAGCATTCACGAAGATCGACCACCCGTACCGTAAAACGTATTCTGTGGTTTCGCGAAAGGTTTGGCACACCCTCTGCCTAGATCTCCAGAGCAGTTTCTTTTGGCCTTTTTCAAACTCTATAACTGAAAAAGTCCAACCGAGCATTTGTCACTTCAGGCTCATTAATACATCGAAGGCGACTAGAGTCATCTTTAGCTTTTTCTCGACTCTTAAAACATGAAAAAGCAAAGTTGTGTCTAATAAAGCGTCGTTATAAAATTCATTTTAAACGGAACATAATCACCTCTTATTCCCGCATTGATCTGTAAGTTGAGAACATGGAACGCCCCAACCAAGGAAGTCCACAAGATGGAAGTCCTAGTCCTTTCTCCTCTTGGGGAGAAGTTGGTGCGCCCCATATGGCCACATTGTCGCTTCCAGGACTGACAATAGGCCTGCCAATTTGGCTATTCTCGACCAATGTAGTTCAGGCCACCATGGTTCCTGATCAATCGAGTCAACTGTTAGATCAGTCTAGAGCTGCCCACCAGCCTTCTACTTCTGATAACTCTTCCTCCAATCCTTCATCTTCGCAAGGTAGAGCCGGCAAAAGTCAGCCTCCCAAGGAGAAGAAGGAAAAGAAGAAGAAAGAAAAGAAGAAGAAGGAGCCTAAGGCGACTGGGGGCAAGCAAAAGACATCTGACAAAAACCCACCCACTGCACAGACCGGGCCTAAATCGCCATGTGTCATATGTAGAGGAGACCATTTCCACAGAGATTGTCCCTGTATTCCCCGGATACTAAGGGACTGGTCCCCTCGTCTGCACAATTCGGGGGCATCAACCTCTGACAATCAAGTTGATTGCTTTCCGTCAACCAGCGAAAGTGAAGGATCAAGACAAAAAGGGGGAGTAAGATTCCCCTGTAAGTTGTGTGAAGGCAGTCATGCCATCCACCGTTGTCCCTTCTTAGACGAAGCGAAGAGAGTTTTGGAAGATCGTCCGGTTTCACCGGTAAAACTTCCTCCTGGATACAAAAAACTCGTGCCGAGTCCTTCGTTGGTTGAAAATACAGCTGGCCCGCTCAAGTGGTCGGCTGAAGCATCAGTCACTGAAAATGAACCTACTGAACCCAGACCGGACGAAAGTCCAAAGGTCGATACGGCAGTTGACTCGGTTCTACCTTCAGAAGTTTCATCTTCAAATGACACCGTCGCCGAAGAGTCATCTTCATGCGACACCCTCACTGAAGAGAATAAGGATGACACCATCCAGGTTCTTTTCATCAGCACCGACTCTGATGAGTGTCAAGGCAATGCGCCCATTCCTTTATCGCAGGAAGGAACATCATCAGGGTCATATCCGGCCGTATATTCGGTCCCACCACCAAGCAACCTAGTTGTATCCTTTGATTGGAATCAACTAGGCAGACCCCGGTTACCAGCCAGTATACCGTTCAGAATCATTGTCCAGATCTATAGAATGATTATGGCTGGTACTATCATTGATGAAGGGGCGTCTGTGAGTATCCTTTCCTCTGTTGCTTGGAAAGCACTGGGTTCCCCGGCGCTTTTACCTGAGTTAAGAAATCTCTCAGGTTTTGATAAAGGAACCAGTCGACCATTAGGGATCCTCCCCAATGTGCCTGTTACATTGAAAGGGAAGACCGTTAATATGAACGTGATGGTCGTCCAAGGACCCTTGGATTATAACCTACTCCTTGGACGTGACTATATTTATTGCATGGGAGCGATAGTCTCCTCACTCTTTAGAGTAATGTGTTTTCCACACGAAGGAAGGATGGTCAAGCTCGTAGACCAACTTTCATTTCCGGGATCTCGCATCGAAAATAGTCAAATACCAATCCTAAATGGTCTGTTCACTCAAGATATGCCTCCACCCCCAGTCCTCCTTCACGATGAGTGCGAGTGATTCGGAGAGAGGGACTGGAACCCAGGGGGCATGCACCCTGGTCTGCTTCGGGCAGAAGAAACCCTGGGTATAAGGTAGAATTTCCGCAGAAGAATATGACTAGTCCGTACCCCGTCCGTGGATGGAAGAGGGGTTGTTCTGGAATAATATTCTTTTGTTAAAGTTATGTGTTTGGCAAAAGAGTCATTCACCTTTGTCTAAAGAGGTGGGCAATGCCCAAGTAAGAATTCCCTTATTGCAACAAGCAGTAACCATCTTTGGGGAAAAGCAAGCCTCACCCATTAAAACAAATGTTTTGAAGGATAAGTAGGGGCAGCCTCCAAAGAAAGAGATTCTATTGTTGTGACATAGGGTAACCATCTTTGAGTAACCTAATGATAGACATCGCCGAAGAAAGAGATTGATTTGTGGCAGCAAATAGAACCCTCTTCGGATAATAAGAAAGAGGCAAGCCTCCCTCAATAATACCAATGTTTTGTCTTTGAGTAGTGTTCTTCTCTTGTCACGAATAGCTGTTCGTTAAAAGTTGGGCCGACGGGAAGACAAGTACCGCGTAAGACCCCTTAAAATAACGAGAAGACTAGTATCGTTAAACATTAGATTAGCAAGATGACAAGTAGCTGTGAACACCCAAAGAAAAACAGAGGTGGGGGAGAGGAGGGGCAGCCTCGAAATCCTATCCTATACCTGGGGGCATGCAAACCTTTTGGAGTGTAAGCTAGGGGCGGTTATTTATCTGGTTTTAAGATTAACCGTTTTCCGAACTTACATAAAGGAAGGATGAGTTGGAGCATAGCTTTGGTAAGGCGCAAGCTCTATAAAAAATGGAACCTTAGAGGAGGCATTCTTATTTTATGACTGGTATATCGAGCAGTTTTAGCACATGGTTCATGCTCGTTAAAAAATAAACGCAAGATCCGAGCAGTTTTAACGCGGTCTTCATGCTCGTTAAAAAATAAATAAAAGCAGTGAGCAATGTTCCCTCCAGAGTTTAAGCTCATTTTTATCTAAAAAAAGAACCTATCCCGGTAAATAACCTTCTGAGATCGTAAATTCATTAGCCATAAAAGCCTTGGTCGTGTTTGTGCACCGTCACCTCCACCGTCATTTGGCCGATCATTCACTTCCATTTGTGTGTTTACCCATTTTGAGGAACAGCTGTGAAGAGTGATTTCACCTAGCCATCCTTGTGACACTGCCGTGATTGGAAAATTCCAACTTGTACCTGGAATCAGTTGCTATCCCTGTTTATCACTCGTTCCTCAAAAGATGAGTCCTCTTTGAGCTCTTTTCAGACTCGTAAAATATGAAAAGTTTGCCGAGTTTTGGCCTTCCAGCTCGTTAAAAGGACCGGAAGAGCTATCCCTCATTTAGACTTTAATCTTTTTGGACCTGAGGGATTATTACACAAAAAGATCGAGCGCTTTTCTTGTTCGGCTCGTTAAAAGTACCGAACACCCATCCCTTCTGTATTGTTTTATACTTTTTCGGACTTAAGGGATTAGATGACGAAAAAGGAATTATGGAGTTAACTTTCTGTACCTTTTCAGACTCTCTAAAAATGAAAAGGACCGAGTTTTCCTTGTCGTTAGACTCGTTAAAATGATTAAATAGCGACAAACTTGTCTTTAGACGAGAACGAGTTTCCCTATCGCTAAGCTCGTTAAATCATAGCGATGGGCTTGCCCGAAGGGCAGGTTATAGAACAAGCATATGTTATCCTCCTCAAGCTTGACAAAAATAAAGAGGTACTGGTCAGAAATGACTGGGGAAAAATTGGGAGAACATCAAAGCTTAATGGTAGCAAGTCGCTCTTGAACATGACACTTTTCTTCCATACCACATCGGGTTGGGTTGTTTCATTCACCGGTCTCATCACCATGGTCTTCGCCAAACCATCCACATCTTGGGGTAATGCTACCGATCCATCGCATCAGTGTCGTTATATGTTCAAGAGAGGTCATTCTGAAAGTGTCAACCGTGTCCCATCCACTGCCATACATTATCCTTCATCCATTCATGATCGCCACCCTGAATCATATGTCACAGTTTGTTTTCACCTCCACTAAAATCATTAGCTCCGTTCCGTGTCATTGATTTGGGATTCATTAAGGCCCTCCTTTGACGGATCGCTTCTTGTCGACTTCAGCTCATTATCCAAGAAGTTGATCTAGGAACAACCCCATCAGTACTTTGAAGCTTGCATGCCTCAATGGCAAGTTTCTCACTTCCGGCGACAGGTATACATCAATGACCTTCGACCAGAAGATTTTGCGTGGCGTTCGACGCCAAGTCCTTTATTCACGCCACGTGAATTGTACTGCAGTACCTTGAGGGTCATTATCATTATCGGTGATTCCTCTCGCGCTTGTTAACGGTTTTCATCATTGACCGGTAATCAAGCGATGTCTTTCCATGTTCGACTTCAGCGAAATTCTCACATGGATCGACTTGTACTTAGAGTGAAGATCGAACGAGTTTGAAGACCCCGGATCTAGTTTCATCCATCCGGGTTGCGATACATATTCAGGAAATATAAAAGCATTTGTCATGTACATCATTGCAGCAGATGATCATCCTACTCAAAGGATGATAATTTCAGTAGAAAATTATCAGTCTACCATCAGACGATCGTCTGTTCTATGTACCAAAATGTATTTATAAAGCTGAGCATGGGAATGCCCGCCTCAGCTAGATCATGAAAACAGAATGAAAAATAATGTATTGTATTGTATTGTATTACAGGGCACCTCTCAGCACTTGAATGAACTTCGGACCCTCTGGATAAAGCATTTCACCCGATAAACGGCCTCATACTTTAGGGGGCAACTGTTATAGACATTTTTGTGCCTCGCAGCATGGAGCATGAAATGTCGATAATTACAGGGATCCAAAGTCCCTAAACATGTTGTTCTTACTGTTATAGACATTTTTGTGCCTCGCATCATGGAGCATGAAATGTCAATAATCACAGGGATCCTCAGTCCCTAAACATGTTGTTCTTACCCCTAAAAGAACAAGGTCATCAAACAACAGCACTTCCAATCAGTTCTCCACCTGAAAACACTTCAAAACAGGCTTATTTTGGATCATGTCAGCTGCTCCACTGAGCTTCTGCGCTGGAATGCAACTGTCCCTCCTTGTACCTGCGCTGAAAGTCAAGATTAATGAAGGCTACCTGCGCTGGGCGAGATTGGCCAAGTGGCACAGTCATCCTGCAAGGTGTCAACTGCCCAGGAAGCTTCCAAGCTGACACTTGGTTCATGAGATTCGCCCTGTGATGAGTAAGAGGTACTTGATCACCATGTGTAAGCAAGGATCTCCAAGTGGACTCAAGGACTGAAGTTTAACTAAAGAGGGAGAGGACACTAGTCAGCTCTATGCCAGCCTCAAGCTGACTCATCCTCTCTTCTTCTCTCCTATATATAGAGCTCTTCTATGAGGTCTAAAGAGGCTGGAATTTTGTGTAAAGTAAGGAGGTGCTGTTGGTTTACAGTTAGAGCTATTGGGTGATTGTTTTACTAGAGGTGAAGAGGAGAGTTCTTGCTGCTAGGGAGGTGCTGCTGGATTGGAGCCATCATTGGTTGTAACCTTCTCAGAACCCTGTTACTTCTATCAATAAAGTTTTGCATGTTCTCCTATATACTTGTATTTCATTGATGTATTGTATTTACATGTATATTTGATTCATCCTAATCCATGCTTCAGTTATGAGTACATGTATCTTGTAGTTTGCTCTCTTGTTTTGTGTAGGATCTGAGTGTAGCTGGACCGGCAAAGAGAGCAAAGAGCTGGGAACAAGAGACAAAGAGAGAGGACAAGGATCGACTAAGCGAAAGACACTAGGTTGGTTAATCTTTCTTCATTCTCTCTATACTTTCATAAAGGAAATCATCAAAACTTTACTTTCAGTTGTTGCTAAAGACTGTCACCTTTAGAGTAGGGATAGGGTCATCCGCATCGGATACTTTTCCCCACAACAAACTGGCGACTCCGCTGGGGAACCTAGTATCTTGTTGGTGTTTGTAGTATTTTGCTATTCATTTCTTGAAGAAAAGAGTACCAAATCGAAAAGCTTTTGACTATATCAAAAGCGAAGTAGAGGGTCTGCTACTCTTGCTCATTTACTGAGCAAATTCAAGATTTAAAGAGCTAATCTACAAAAGACTCTTTACTCTTTGTGATAGATCTTCATCCTCTTGATCATCCCTTAGCCTGTACTTGACCTATAGCTTTTTATTTCAGCAAAAACAGTGCATTTTTGAGCTTTTTTATGACCCGGAATTCTTTGTAGACGAAACTCTCGTGAGTCAGTGCAGGCTGTCCACAGGCAGTCTGCATTACAGCGCAGGTACTCCCTTCGGGAACTGCGCTGAGAGTCAAACTGGAAGACTAGAACCTGCGCTGGTCCAGTTAGCCATTGTCTTGCTCAGCTTTCCCTTTGTGTCTTGGCCCTGTTTTCATTGAGTTTTAGCTGATTGCTTGCTGGTCATTGTACTTGCTGTAGACCACTTCTCCTTGACATTATTCCGCCTCAGTTGTGTGATGAAACTGTGAATGTTCTTTCAGTATTTCTTGTTTCAGTTACAGTTTCCATTGTGAAAAGCGAACCAGTATAGCTGTGACCTCTTAGATCCTGAACTGTAAAAGTGTCTTTGTGATCTTATGAGCTAGTTTTATTACTGTTCGTGGCTGTTTGAGTTTGTTTGTTTTTCACTTTATGGTTTGAATTCATATATTTTGAGTGTTGAAACAAGTACTTGTAAAGCGTCTTTTCATTTAGACAAAGCTTGTTTGTTTACGCTTCAAATTGAATTCGAAAGTCATACAACAGTTTTCCTTTTGTCTACATCAACATTAAAGGAAAAGAAAAGAAATACATGCATCTTGCATTTGCATTTTTGATAAGTTTGTGTGTCTGATCTAGGAGAAAGTGCATTAGTTTGTGCTTTGTGCTCTGTGTGGAAAGATATTGTTTTTCTCTCCCCTCAGTAGTTAGGATTTTCAAAGCTAAAAAGATTGTGAAAGCTTGCTTATCATTTTAGCTGCATTTAGGAATTTGTACCAATACATCTCGTGGTGATCCTGAAAGACAAACTGATAAACAAGATCAACTTAAAATATATTGAATGAATCTAAAAACGCATTGTAACATAACGCTCACAGTAGAGGTCTAGGTAGAGACGTGTTCCGGCGTCGTTAAACGTAGTGACTGTCGATCTCTATGAAGGTGGGTGATTCCTCCTGAGGGACGATAGCACTAATACGGACTTGAGCTCCCGCGTACCGTCGCGTATATTGGGAGACCCCTATAGGAAATTATCCTTTATCCTTAGGAAGCCGTGTCGACCGCCCTACTGATCGCGATGCAGTGAACACAGCATTCACGAAGATCGACCACCCGTACCGTAAAACGTATTCTGTGGTTTCGCGAAAGGTTTGGCACACCCTCTGCCTAGATCTCCAGAGTAGTTTCTTTTGGCCCTTTTCAAACTCTATAGCTGAAAAGGTCCAACCAAGCATTTGTCACTTCGGGCTCGTTAATACATTGAAGGCGACTAGAGTCATCTTTAGCTTTTTCTCGACTCTTAAAACATGAAAAAGCAAAGTTGTGTCTAAAAGCGTCTAATAAAATTCATTCAATACGGAAACATAATTCCCCTTTTTGTATTTTAGTTGATCAAGTAATCCGCAACCGTGGAGGAAAGTCAATTAAAACCCCATCGTTCAGGGAGGCTTGCGAGTCAACCGCCTTTGTCTCCGGAACCGAGAGTAGTACGGACGAAGCGAACTCGCTTGACCAGGTCAAAATCTCCTTTTAAGGTTAGAACGGAAGTTCCAACAACATCTGAGATTCTGGTCACTCCCAATATTTCTGGAATCCCTGCCTCTATTGAAGAAGTTCAACAGCAACAGAAGGACAGTGGTACTGATCCTAGTCTGAAGACAAGTACTTGCATAACTGAACCAGTTCCATCTGAAACCGGTCCACAGAGTCTTGTTGTTCAAACGACTGTCGCTGTCGAAGCAACCCCTTCTTCGGCACCAGAAATCTTTTACGGACCTGACGGTCTTCCTCTTCCTCCTGGTCTGATTGCAATAGAGGAAATCGTAGAGGACCAGCAAGCAAATACTCCAATTCATTTTGGAGTAGGTACCCCTCTTTTTCCTTCTGCATCAGAAGTTTGTCTATCGTCACCAGAAGTTCCTGAAGAATCGTTAGGAAGTTTATTGGATAGACTTAAAATGTCTGAACAACCGTCGACATCTAGGACTGTGCCAAACGACACAGCGACAGCAGAAGTTCCTGCTGCCAATCCAACGATGTTTGCCGGCATACCAGCCGTCCCGACTAGCTCTCATCAGCTAGAAGGAGTCCACCCAGGGACTATTATGACAACTTGGTCTGTTCCAGTTTGTTCTTCCGGTATAATACCCGGTAATTCTTATGTTGAAATGAGACAAATTGATCCCTTTGGGAATCAGTTTGGGCCATCTAGTCCTCAAAGGCCATCTATGCCCTTGAGCTCCGGATTGTTACCGTATGGGGGGCAATATGCCCTTTCACTTCCCCTTTCGGGGGGATACCCATACGGCAGTTTTCAACCACATTCAGGTTTGACTGAAGTAATGACGAGTGGTTGGGTACCTATGTTACCCCAACAACCAAGAGTTGTATATTCCATGCAACAATGTGTACCTATGTCTAGTATCCCGACGACGCCAGCAATTGTAACCGTGTCGCAAGTTCAATCGATGCCTGTTGTATGTCAACCCCAAGTTGTAATGCAACAGCCTATTGACCCTGCAACACAACCACAATCGCCAACTGCCGGGATGACACAGATACAAACGGGAACCATAACCCCGCATCTTGGTCCGTCGGTTAGTGTCGCACAACAAAACATGGCTTCACAACCATGGATGGTGCAATACCAACAACCTCAGTTTCAACAGGTGTACCAGGGGTCTGAGCAACAGATCTTTGCAAATAGTGGGCAACCCTATATTCAGAATGGGTTAAACCAACCACTTTACAGTGGCCAAGCCCACCAACCATATCAGTCATATCAACATCAGTTGCATTATACTGGTGTGCAAAGACCTACTGCTCAGGCGATTCCATTATATCCTGGGTACGCCTCGCCAAACCTGAATCAGCAGTTGCCATTCGTGGCGACCTTAGAATTACCAGATTTACATCGATTGACGAACGATCCAATCGCCTATGCCCATTGGTGGCCAGCGATTCCTCACAAACTTCCTTCGGACATTCCTAAATTCAATGGAAATCCGGGCGAAGACCCGTCGAATCATGTGATGACATTCCATCTGTGGTGTTCGTCGAATACCTTGAATGATGATTCGATGAGGCTTCGTCTTTTCCAAAGGACATTGACTGGTCCGGCGGCCAAATGGTATTTTGAATTACCTAGAGCCTCTTTCGACAATTTTAGTTCCCTAGCCACGACTTTCTTAACACACTTTCAGTTACCTATAATGTACGAAACTGGGACAGAGATCTTGACCAATTTCAAGCAGACAACAGCCACACATATATCTGATCATATACATGAGTGGCGTCGTCGTCGCAGAATGGTAAAAACCTATGTTCCAGATCAACTATTAGCTGAGTGGTTTATAAAGTCGCTTCTGCCGGCAATAACAGAAGATGTGGCCAAGGGAGGTGTCGTAACAGAAGAGCAAGTGATTGCTCGTGCTCAATATTTGGACTTAGTGTATACTCAGTCGGGCACGCTCTATGATAAGATACCTGATGCCCCCAGACCGGAATTTTCAATCCCTCCTCCTCCCGGATCGAATAGTGACTCTCATGCCAGTGATGGCGTGATTGGAACTGCAAACGCTAAGTCGACAAGGGATTCAAATAAGAAAGCCCGTAAGACTTCGAATCAAAAAGCAAATCAAGAGATTCTTGCTTCGGAGGTAAATGCTGTATCTACGGATAAAGACAAAAACTCCAATCAACCAGGAAGCAAGAAGAAACAAAACAAAGGGAAGAAGAAGAAACAAGGTGGGTCATCCCCTCAAAAAACTTCTTCAAACCCTCCTGGGCAAGGGAAACAATTTCCTCCATGTCAAATATGCGATGAAAATCATTCAACAAAGAACTGTCCGTTCAAAGCTGAGTTAAAGAGGTTCTTTAAAAGTTCCCAAACTTCAGCTGTGTTGACTGATCCATTTCCCACCCCAGGTCAAAATATGGTTGATAGTGGAAATGCTTCTCCGTCTCAAGTGCTTATGTTGTCGGTTTCTAAGCAAAATGATGCTTTGATCTCGACTAGGAAAAAAGATTATGGGAATCCGCCGGTGTCGAACGACAAAGGGAAAGATCAACCCAGTAGTTCGACAACAACTTCGGCAGAAGTTGTACCCCCCCTCACGCATGAATTAACAATAAAGCCGCCTAAGGGAGTAGTCCACAAGTCGACATTCAACCCTCGCGCCAGAGCGGCGCAACACTATAATATAGTGGAGGATTTGGCCCAATCGCCATCTGCTATGTCGACTCTTGAGGTACTACAAAATTGCCCATCCCAAAGACAGGCATTGTTATCAGCAATTGGTGGAGTGGATCCTAAAGATTCCAATCTTGTATCCTTTGATCACAAAGGATATGATCCTCAGTTACCAGCGCAATTAGCTTTCCTTATTCAAGTGAAAGCACTCAACAAAACTGTTCATAGAACGATTATTGATGAGGGCGCATCAATAATTGATGAATGCGCCGGATGTGAAATCTTTTCCTTTATGGATGGATTTTCCGGGTATAATCAAATAAATATCCGCCCACAGGACCAGTCTAAGACTGCATTCATTTGTCCGTGGGGCACATTCGCTTATCGAAAATTACCATTTGGTTTAAAGAACGCAGGGGCGACATTTCAGAGGGCAATGAATTATGCCTTCCATGACATCAAGAACATTGTTCAACCTTACCTCGACGATCTTCCGGCTCATTTGCGGAAGCGGACTGATCATCCGCGGCATTTGAGAGCAATATTTCTACGTTGCCGACATTACAAGATAAGACTCAATCCGCACAAGTGTGTGTTTTGCGTCGGTTCTGGTCGTTTACTTGGCTTTGTGGTCTCTAAGGATGGGATTCGTCTCGACCCCTGTAAGGTTCAGGCAATCATTAATTTGCCTCCACCTTCAAATTTGCTTCAGATTCAGAAACTCCAAGGGAAAGCAAACTTTCTGAGGAGGTTCATTCCAAATTACGCAGAACTTGCCAAAGGTTATACTCGTCTTTTGAAAAAAGATGTACCTTTTGTCTGGGACCAGGTTGCGCAAGCTTCCTTTGACGCTCTGAAAGATTCTCTAGTAAGAGCATCATTAATGTACGCCCCAGACTATCAAAGAGATTTTAACCTGTATCTAGCTGCAGCAGATACGACCATTGCGATGGTCTTAGTGCAAGAAGTCGATGGAATAGAACATCCTATTTATTATTTAAGTAAAAACTTAAATGACACAGAAAGTAAATATTCCTATGTTGAAAAACTAGCGCTTGCCGCTGTTCAAGCGATTCAAAGGTTTCGACATTATGTCCTCTTTAGGAAAACTACCGTTCTGTCAGATTGCAATCCCATGACATATATACTGTCGCGACAGTTGCTTGGGGGCAAATATTCAAAATGGATAGCAATCCTTCAAGAGTTTGATTTAGATTTTGTAAAATCCAAATCGAAGAAAGCTCTAGTTTTCGCAGAATTATTATGCGATCTCCCATCGTCATCCAACGATGAAACATCAGAAGAGTCAATCGTGGATGAAAATTTGTTTCTGATATCAGTAAGCGATGAGTGGTATGGAGACATCATTGTTTATCTCCAAACCCAAAAATTTAGGCCTAATACCTCACACTCGGAACGGAAACGTATACGATACCAATCTAAAGACTACATGATCGTCGGTGATACACTTTACCGTCGTGGTGTCGATACGGTTCTGAGGAGGTGCCTTACCCATGAGGAGGCCGAAAAAGCCCTGAATGATTGTCATTCAGGCGCGTGCGGGGGGCATCAATCTGGATATGCAACAGCACAAAGGATCTTACGAGCAGGATATTTATGGCCAACTATGTTTAAAGATTGCATAATAGCTGTTAGAAGTTGCCATGCATGTCAGATCTTTGATAGCAAAACCAGAAGACCACCCGCACCCTTACAGCCGATAGTTGCTGTTGGGCCCTTCGCCAAGTGGGGCATCGATTTCATGCAATGTAACCCCACCTCGACCGGGGGGCATGGGTATATTATAGTCGCTGTTGACTATTTTACCAAATGGGCCGAGGCGATGCCTACATTGGATAACACTGGTGAAACAGCTGCCCTTTTCTTTTTCAATCATGTAGTCACCAGGTTCGGTGTTCCGCAAGCTATAGTGACAGATCATGGATCGCATTTTCGCAATCACATGATGGTTGAGTTAGCTGCCAAACTAGGGCTATCTCACGACAGCTCTACCCCATATTATCCACAAGCCAACGGACAAGTTGAGGCAATCAACAAGGTCCTGAAGCGTATGTTGCAAAGGATGATCGGGGTTCACAAAAGAAGATGGCATCTAATCTTGTACTCAGCATTATGGGCTTACCGAACCTCGGTAAAGAACGCCACTGGGTTCACACCATTCCAATTGGTGTATGGCCTGGAGGCAATCTTACCGATCCAGTGTGAAATTTCGTCTCTTAAACTCGCAGTTGACCTCCTCCCCGGAACCTCAGAAGAAGAGGCTCGTTTCCTGGAATTGATCCAGTTGGATGAAAACCGTCGTGACGCCGCTTTGGCGAACGAGGCCCATAAGAAATGAGTCAAAGCACAGTTCGACAAAAATGTCAAACCTCGCAACTTCTCTGAGGGTGACTTGGTTTTGCTTTACGACCAAGAATCCGACAAATTAGGAGCAGGAAAATTTCAGTCCTTATGGATGGGTCCCTATATTGTTAAAAGGGTGTTAGCAAAAGGAGCCTACGAGTTAATGGATTATGATGGAGTACCACTGGCGCAACCCCGTAACGGGTTGTACCTCAAGCGTTACTATGCCTAAATAGTAACCTGAGTGCTTTTGTTGTATTTTGTTTTCGCTAAAATGTTTGTTTCGGTTAAGTAATCCACCTTTCTCGTTTGTTGCAGATGTCGAATTATTCTGATACATATGTGGGATATGCCGACGGAGCGAGTCGTAGTACGCGGAACTTGTCCTCCGCAGCCTGGGCCATTTTTGATCCAAGCGGCGAGTTAGTGAGTTTCAGGGGTGTGTGTATTGGACGATCAACGAACAATATCACTGAGTATAGTGCGTTGATTGAACTCCTCTCTGATACCATCGCTCATGGTATATGCCGACTAATTGTCAGGCTAGACTCACAACTTGTGATACTACAACTCACTGGTATATATTCAGTCCGCAATCCAGCTATTTATCGTATGTTTCTAAGAGTTAAGATTTTGGAAAGAGAGTTTGATTCAATTCAATACCAACATATTTCCAGAAACTTGAACACATTAACAGATTCATTAGCAAACTATGTATTAGATAGACATTTACAACATATATAAAAAGAGATGCATCGGTGCTATGTAAGTGGATCACAAATAAACTGAAATAAACTCCGAAAATCAAAATATATAAAGCTGTTTATAGTTCGTACATAATGTGCTGTAATCAAAACAAAATTGGTCATATGACCTAGAACTCAAAAAGATGCTAGGGGGCACCCTAGCCTAGTGGTGCTCATGAAAGTACGTCACGGTCTGTGCGATCATGCGCAAGAGACGAGTCCATCGTCTAGGCACGCCAATAGTGTGCCGCTGCAACTGTAAAGGTAACTCGTCAATCTGTACATCCGGAAGACCACGAGTAAGGCTCTCAACCTGCTCCTGCACAGCTGCAAGTATCTCAGTATCACCAAGGTCGCGAATAACAACTCTCCTAGCAGGCTCTGCTGCTGGGGCAGCAACTGGCGATCGTGGACGAGCTACTGGACGAACAGGACCAACATCTGCATGCACCCAAGAGTTTGATCAGTTTTGAACAGTAAACATCATGAATAAAAACAATAAACGGTGATATGGTCAGAGATTTTACCAATAGCGCCCCATTGCTCGCCATCCGGAAGCACCAAGTCCGGATCACCTCGGTAGTCCATACCCACGTATGGATACTCGGAAAATTCCATCTCCTGACACTCGAACCACCTAAAGAAGGACTCAGTGAATGTAATATGAGGTTGACCTGCATGCCGGGACATATGGTCAACCCACCTCTGCATGCGTGGCTCGGTCGGAGAAGGCACATCAAGCAAGATGTACTGAGGTTGCATCAATGGGATTTTCTCCAAGACAAAGGCAGTCAGAATAGAACCAAATCCAAAGTTCTTCAGCCCCCCGTCCTTTACCTTGGTCAATTGACTTTTCATCTGAACAAGTACTGCATCGCACCAGTTAAACACTTTCGGTTGGAGACACTCCAAGGCGTGCTGCATATAAGATCTGTTGGCAACATGTAAAGCTGCGCTACCGGCCATCCTACCAATGGTAAACAGAATGGACCTGAGAGACCTGTCAGTAATGTCACAGATATTGATCTTGCCGTCTTTGCTCGGCTGTGAACCTTCCCGGCAATACTGACGGATATAGTCTCTGGTGGAAGTAGTCCCTCGAGCCGTACCTGACAAAGAAATGGGAGCACCCCGCCTTGACAACCCAGTCAAGAAGTACATGTCCTCTATGGTCAAGGGGAAGGACTTCCCCCTAATCTGGAATACTTGGTTAACAGGATCCCAAGCATCAAGCATATACTGCAGTAAGGAAATCTGTGCTCTCATGCTAGAGATACGGAAGAACTTCAGCAGGCCACAGTTCCGAAGCGCGTTCACCGTGACTGGGTCATGGAGTGCAACCATGTCCTCTGCTTCATGTTCTCATTCTCGCCATGTAAGGGACATTTTGTTCAAAGTTCCCTGCAAGCAAACAAGAGAAGGAGTAAGTTCCTGATTTTGATGAAAATCTGGCAAAAAAATCATCAAAAAAACATGCATGAAACTGAAAAAGGAAACCATGAAAGTGAAGGGCTAAGGTTTAGCTCCTACCTGGTCCAAACGGCGCCGAAAATCGTCCACAGAATCTCCCGGAATCAGCTGGTGAAAATCAAGGAAAAAGAGGCACCTCCAGAGCTCCAACAAGCAAAATGCAAATGAAATGGTAAATGAGAGGTAAAAACCCTTTTTTATGACTTTTACACAGTTTAAAGTTAAATATTAGGGTTATAATCTCGTTTTCATGCAAATATTGTCCATTTCTAACAAAATTTGTTGCAGCAATTGAAGATGAAGTACTACATTTGAAAAGAGAAAAGCTAGTAAAAGTAAAAAAATTAAATTTGACCATGAATCGAGCAGTTTTACCACGGAATTTATGCTCGTTAAAAAATAGAAAAGTGTGAGCAGAGTTTTTCCGCCAAAGTTCAAGCTCATTAAAAAATGAACCTATCTCGGTAAATAACCATTGCGATCGTAAATTTATAAGCCTTAAAAGCCTTGGTCGTGTTTTCATCCATCACCTCCATTTCATTTGGCCGATCGTTCACCCCCATATGTGTGTTTACCTATTTTGAGGAACAGCTGCGAAGAGTGATTTCACCTAACCATCCTTGTGACACTACCGTGATTGGAAAATTCCAATTTGTACCTGGAATCAGTTGCTATCCCTGTTTATCACTCGTTCCTCAAAAGACGAGTCTTCTTTGAGCTCTTTTCACTGACTCGTAAAATATGAAAAGTTTGCCGAGTTTTTGGCCTTCTAGCTCGTTAAACGACCGAAAGCTATCCCTCCTCTAGATTTTAATCTTTTTGGACCTGAGGGATTATTGCACAAAAAGATCAAGCGCTTGTCTTGTTCGGCTCGTAAAAGTACCGAACAGCCATCCCTTCTGTATTGTTTTATACTTTTTCGGACTTAAGGGATTAGATGACGAAAAAGGAATCATGGAGTTGACTTTCTGTGCCTTTTCAGACTCTCTAAAAATGAAAAGGACCGAGTTTTCCTTGTCGTTAGACTCGTTAAAATGATTAAATAGCGACAAACTTGTCTTTAGACGAGAACGAGTTTCCCTATCGCTAGGCTCGTTAAATCATAGCGATGGGCTTGCCCGAAGGGCAGGTTATAGAACAAGCATATGTTATCCTCCTCAAGCTTGACAAAAATAAAGAGGTACTGGTCAGAAATGACTGGGGAAAAATTGGGAGAACATCAAAGTTTAATGGTAGCAAGTCACTCTTGAACATGACACTTTTCCTCCGTACCACATCGGGTTGGGTTGTTTCATTCACCGGTCTCATCACCATGGTCCTCGCCAAACCATCCACATTTGGGGTAATGCTACCGATCCATCGCATCAGTGTCGTTATATGTTCAAGAGGGGTCATTCTGAAAGTGTCAACCATGTCCCATCCACTGCCATACATTATCCTTCATCCATTCATGATCGCCACCCTGAATCATATGTCACAGTTTGTTTTCACCTCCACTAAAGTCATTAGCTCCGTTCCGTGTCATTGCTGTGGGATTCATTAAGGCCCTCCTTTGACGGATCGCTTCTTGTCGACTTCAGCTCATTATCCAAGAAGTTGATCTAGGAACACCCCCATGGCAAGTTTCTCACTTCCGGCGACAGGTATACATCAATGACCTTCAACCAGAAGATTTTGCGTGGCGTTCGACGCCAAGTCCTTTATTCACGCCACGTGAATTGTACTGCAGTACCTTGAGGGTCATCGTCATTATTGGTGATTCCTCTCGCGCTTGTTAACGGTTTTCATTATTGACCGGTAATCAAGCGATGTCTTTCCATGTTCGACTTCAGCGCAATTCTCACATGGATCGACTTGTACTTAGAGTGAAGATCGAACGAGTTTGAAGACCCCGGATCTAGTTTCATCCATCCGGGCTGCGATATATATTCAGGAAATATAAAAGCATTGGTCATGTACATCATTGCAACAGATGATCATCCTATTCAAAGGATGATAATTTCAGCAGAAAATTATCAGTCTACCTTCAGACGATCGTCTGTCATATGTACCAAAATGTATTTATAGAAGCTGAGCATGGGAATGCCCGCCTCAGCTAGACCATGAAAATAAAATGAAAAATAATGTATTGTATTGTATTGTATTACAGGGCGCCTCCTCAGCACTGGAATGAACTTCGGACCCTCTAGATAAAGCATTTCACCCGATAAACGGCCTCATACTTTAGGGGGCAACTGTTATAGACATTTTTGTGCCTCGCATCATGGAGCATGAAATGTCAATAATCACAGGGATCCTCAGTCCCTAAACATGTTGTTCTTACCCCTAAAAGAACAAGGTCATCAAACAACAGCACTTCCAATCAGTTCTCCACCTGAAAACACTTCAAAACAGGCTTATTTTGGATCATGTCAGCTGCTCCACTGAGCTTCTGCGCTGGAATACAACTGTCCCTCCTTGTACCTGCGCTGGAAGTCAAGATTAATGAAGGCTACCTGCGCTGGGCGAGATTGGCCAAGTGGCACAGTCATCCTGCAAGGTGTCAACTGCCCAGGAAGCTTCCAAACTGACACTTGGCTCATGAGATTCGCCCTGTGATGAGTAAGAGGTACTTGATCACCATGTGTAAGCAAGGATCTCCAAGTGGACTCAAGGACTGAAGTTTAACTGAAGAGGGAGAGGTCACTAGTCAGCTTTATGCCAGCCTCAAGCTGACTCATCCTCTCTTTTTCTCTCCTATATATAGAGCTCTTCTATGAGATCTAAAGAGGCTGGAATTTTGTGTAAAGTAAGGAGGTGCTGTTGGTTTACAGTTAGAGCTATTGGGTGATTGTTTTACTAGAGGTGAAGAGGAGAGTTCTTGCTGCTGGGGAGGTGCTGCTGGATTGGAGCCATCATTGGTTGTAACCTTCTCAGAACCCTGTTACTTCTATCAATAAAGTTTTGCATGTTCTCCTATATACTTGTATTGCATTGATGTATTGTATTTACATGTATATTTGATTCATCCTAATCCATGCTTCAGTTATGAGTACATGTATCTTGTAGTTTGCTCTCTTGTTTTGTGCAGGATCTGAGTGTAGCTGGACCGGCAAAGAGAGCAAAGAGCTGGGAACAAGAGACAAAGAGAGAGGACAAGGATCGACTAAGCGAAAGACACCAGGTTGGTTAATCTTTCTTCATTCTCTCTGTACTTTCATAAAGGAAATCATCAAAACTTTACTTTCAGTTGTTGCTAAAGACTGTCACCTTTAGAGTAGGGATAGGGTCATCCGCATCGGATACTTTTCCCCACAACACTTACCCCTAGAGGAACAAGGTCAGCAAACCACAGCACTTCCTATCAGTTCTCCACCTGAAAACACTCAAAAACAGGCTATTTTTGGATCATGTCAGCTGCTCCACTGAGCATCTGCGCTGAATGTCAACTGCTCCTCCTTGTACCTGCGCTGAAAGTCAAAACCAATGAAGGCTACCTGCGCTGGGCGAGATTGGCCAAGTGGCACAGTGAGTCATTGATTTGGAATCTTCCAAAAATGACACTTGGATCAGGTATTTCGCCTTGTGATGAGTCAGAGGCTTTGTTTCTCCAAGTGGAAGCAAGGTTCACCAAGTAGACTCAAGAACTGAAGATCAACTAAAGATTAACTGAAGAGAGAGAGGACACAAGGCAGCTACACATCAGTTGCAAGCTGACTCATCCTTTCTCAATTCATCTATATATTGAGCTCTCTCCTATGAGCTCAGGAGGCTGGAATTTTGTGCAAAGCAAGGAAGTGCTGTTGGTTTACAGTTAGAGCTATTGGGTGATTGATTTTATAGAGGGGAAGAGGAGATTTCTTGCTGCTGGGGAGGTGCTGCTGGATTGGAGCCATTTATGGTTGTAACCTTCTCAGAACCTTTTTCTTCTATCAATAAAGCTTTTGATGTTCTCCTATATACTTGTATTGCAATGATGTATTGTTTTTATCTGTATATTTGATTCATTCTAATCCATGCATCAGTTATGAGTACATGTTTCTTGTAGTTTCCCTCTCTTGTTTTTGCAGGATCTTTGTGTAGCTGGGCCGGCAAAGGAAGCAAGGAGCTGGGAACAAGAGGCAAAGAGAGAAGACAGGATCGACAAAAGCAAAAGACATCGGTTGGTCAATCTTTTCTTCCTTCTCTGTACTTTCATAAAGGAAAAATATCAAAGCTTTACTTTCAGTTGTTGCTAAGGAACTATCACCCTTAGAGTAGGGATAGGGTCATTCCGAGTCGGATACTTTTCCCCACAACACCGCAGACACGGATTCCTAAGGATATAGGATGACAACCTAGTGGGGTCTCCCAACATATACTCGATAGTACTGGGAGCGCAAGTCCATACTAGCAGCTATTGAGTCACAGAAGGAGGAATCACCCAACCTTAAGTGAAAGCAATAGTGACTAGGTTTAACGATGCCGTAGCACGTCTCTAGACTAGACCTCTAAATAATGTGCGTTATGTTCTAATGCGTTGTTAAGTTCATTCAGTTGATTTTAGAGTTGATCTTGAATTAGGTTTCGATTTCCAGGCCTTACCGTATGTATATCAAAAATCCCAGGATGCAGCTAGAATGAGTAAAGCATCTTTCATTTCGATGAACACCTACTTATAGAAAGGTAGAGAGATCATTCCCAAACCAAGAAAAAACCAAGACAAGCAAATGCAAGTGCTAAGAGACACAATGCATAAACACATCAATCCTATAGTGCATCGATACTACTAATGATAGATTTAAAGTTTGCTTTCCAATTTCTCAAAACATGAAAACTCGAAATGCAAATTTTACTTTCACTTTCATATATTAAATGAATGCAATCTTTTGATTTTGATAATTTTGAATTTAAAGATACAAACAAGCAAGTGTGAATTGATTGATCCAAACAATGGTAATCTATGTTTAGTAGTGAAAAAATCGAATCAATATCAAAAATTGGTTCAATAATTAACACAAAGCATCAACCAGCAAGAAACAAGCAATGAGAAAGCCTCAAGAAAATCAACAAGACGGTTGCAGATGAACCTTGGACAGGCAAGAAACCAGGTGAGATAATTCCAAAACTTGAAAGAGTTAGGTCACGAGGCCAAAAAGCACAAGACTCACTCAATGAAACCAAAGAGATGGTACCTCTAACTAAAAGAAATTAAAACCAACTAATGGGCAAGAGAAAAACAACTCTACAGGAATCGTTGCGGGCGTAAAACCAGCAACTAGTGACGATCAGCCAATAGCCACAACAATAGAGTGATGTCGTTGCCAAAGTACATGTCTCTTCCACGACGGGCCGATTACAGGAATCTTTGTGACTGTACGACAGGATTCAGCGACACATAGGATTATAAAACAGAGACAGGGCGACGTCGGCGTGAATGTCAAGCTTTGTCCAGTGACGAACTTAAAAACAATAGAAAATGAATAAAAACTCCCAAACAAAGACCAGACTATTCTTCCAGACAGTAAAGGGATTTCCTAGATTGACCCAGGTAATCCAAAAGACTGATGGTTCAACCCCTAAATTCAAGAGACACTAAATCAAAACCAAACAAAAGCAAACAAGAGAAAAAACATACAAACGACTCCCCAGCGGAGTCGCCAACTTGTGAAGTAGGAAAGTGTTACCTCTACGGACATAGGCAACCCCTCTAGCCCTAGAGTGGGTCTAGTCATAGCAAAGAAAAATCAACAATCGATTCCCTTAAATAGTCACCGTTGGAGGCCTATGTCAAACTGGTGGTTGATGAAGTTTTATTGCGTTGCTCTAGCTTATGTTTCCTTCTCCTCAATGAGAAATCAACCTAAAACACCACAAGAAAACAACAGAGCACGTAACCGAGAACAAAAATGATCTATTTACTCATAAAGGCAAGAAATCATGATCTATCAAGTAAATTACATACAAGACATATGAAAACATCATTGATTGTATTAATAATGAATCAAGAGAAAATCTTACAACCAAGTCTTCACATCGCAAGCCTTCTCGAAGGGTCCAGCCAGTATGTTTCTTCAAGAATTCACTCTCAAGGATGGATCTCCCAAATAAACAATATCTCTCTCACTCATAAGCTTTAATACAAAGTTAAGGGCACTCCACAACCTCTTACAAACTATTAGCAATCCCACACTTGTCACACTCACACCAAAGCTATCTACCAAACTCAAAAGCACTAGTAGCACTGTCCAACCAAAAGAACCAGTAGACCATAGCAATGGTGAGTGATTTTATAGGAGAAGGAGTCTCCATGAAATGAGGGAGAGGGAGCTTATCCTCAAGGAAGGTAGCACAAAAGATGGAACTATCCTCCCAGAGGAGGAAGGGAGACCCAAACTGACCCAACAACCATAGAGACATCCAGAAGGCCGACTGTTGGAACAAATTCACCCAATCTAGATTGTTGCTAGCCATAAACTAAGTCTCCGCGACAACATCTCAAGGAGGAAATTCATGCAGACCAATCATCGCTATAAATAGCTAATAGCCTCCCACCAGGCCTTGAAATTTAACCGTTGCGGGAAACAGGTGTACACCTGCGACAGGGTCACGATGAGACTGTTTAGGACAGGGGACTGTAGCATATATTAAGGGTTTACTTGCGACGAGGCAGAAACTTATGGAATGAGGGTCAACTTGCAACATGACAGAGCATTTGTAATCTTCTTACATCAGTGGGAAGACATGAACATGGTTATTTGGTACATGACATAGTAGAGGGACTGAGATGAGGACAATGACAAATTACTATGTAACAACACTTACTTTTTTCACCAGGAAAAATGATCATCAAATTGGATCTATTTCCATCCATCCAAGTGTCATGAAGCACTCCATTGCAAGTCAACAACTTATATGCCTTGAGTAGAGTGAAAATTATTGGAAACATGGTCCATAAACCTACTTTTAGCCTCGTGCGCAGTTTCCTAGCCAGTTTCTGCACATGTGCAATTACTGACATTGATCCTTGCATAGATGTGTGCAAAGTCTGCCACTAAAAAGTGCGCACATGACTCAATAAAAAGTGAAAGTAAAAAGTGATATCTAGAGGCATTATTGGGCGAATCATTCCCAACATAAAGCCTCAAAATCATGTTTATTTGTGCCTAACTCATTTTTGATGGGGCTAATCTCCATTCTTCAAGGAGCCTTTATCCCTCTTTTAGTGGATCAAATCCTTGGGCTAAGGATCTAAAACTACTTCATTTTAGTCTATTAATCAAGCCATAGGTGGGGGAGTTGAGAGAGGCTACTGACAATAAGTTTATGCTAGAGAAATTAGGTTGGAGAGCTTATCATTATTAGAGAGGATTGAGATCAATGGGAGGAGCCTCACAACATCAAGGCATATGTTTTGTAGCTCTTTTATGTTTGTGAAATCAATACAAACAAGCATTTCTTCTCACTGCATTATTTAATGGATTAATCGATGAATTTTATGGATGGTTTATGCTATTTCTAATTTTCCATTGGAATGATGTTTGTTACTAGTCTCTTTGATCACTAGTTTGAATTATTGAATCATTTATGTTGCATATGCCATTGATCCTTTGTTGTTTCCATGTGTGCAGGTCTAGATTCAAGCATGGATGAGATGCATTGAAGTGCAAAGGGGGATATTCATCAAGCATGTTGTAATAAGGTATGAATTTACTTTTCTCACCTTATGATCTTATGACTCAAGAAAATATAGATTCAGGGAAGGAATTAGCATGATTGTTTTTTTGTTACTAGGGTTATTTGAAACCTAGGGAGATTGCTTGTGTCCGCACTTGCAATTTGTCCTCATAACACTATGCTCAATGAGCTACCTTTGATGGGATATCTTAGAAATCCTATTAAGCCCATGTTGGGGGAGGATGATAAACCACCATTGGAGTCATCCATTGATGAGGAGTAGATATATGCATCGAAAGATAGTAGATTTGTAGGTCTCTTAGACAATGGCTCTCTTCAGGCATACATATATAGGAATTGTGACACAATTAGGTCACCTTTTCCCATTAGAGAGAGAAAGGTAGAGTTATCTAGATAGGTATTATGTTTTGATCATGGAAGTGGGATGAGGCGACATGATTTGCACAGGGCAAAACACTCACATGGTGGAGTTGTTACGTGTACATGTGTTCTTGCATTTGATCCCTCTCACAGGGTTGTATGGTGCGAGGTATTGAGTTGGTACCCAATAGAGCAAGCTAGGTGTCTGGAGATATCCATTGCTATAGTTCAACAGGGGCCTTGTGTTACTAGGAGTGCTCAAAAGATAGACTATTATTGGAATCCATGTGGAATCCCCCACCACCACATCTGTATTTTTTTGGGGGATTGTAGTAGCTAGCTGTTGGATTTTATGACTAAGCACACACTTTTCTTTAGATCTCCATCAAAGTTTCATTCAACACTTGTGGTAATTTGATGTGCCAGGGGAGTAGGTAGACTTAGTGACTTGTCCTAGAATGTTGGTCATACATGGGATTGTAAGGTGTGCAATGTACTGAGGAAGGAGTTGGTTGGTAGAGGTGGCATTAACAGGCCACCAGATAGGGCCATGGGTGGATATGGTGATTTCGCTCAGACATTTGTGGTACATGGGTCACTAAGGAGCCACACTATAGTGATATCACCACTGCCATATAGGGATATTTCCCCTTATTTCTCTCAGGGAGGTTCGGGAGGGGAGGTTCAACCATCGAAGGTCAGGGATGTGAGGTGATAGAGATGACAATATCGACTGGATGTGGGATGTTGCACACTAACTCAGCCTCAGACCATGGAATTCTATGGTGTATAGAGTTATGCAATGTTGAACACCTCTTGAGTATGCCCATAGGAAATCACATACCATCTCAAAGGAGCTAGTTGTTGAGACTTTATGCCCTCTTCATGAGCCAAAAGGCCCAAAGGTCTCACCTAAGGCTATCGGATGTGACCCAAAGTAACATTGAAAGGAGACGAGTTTTCATGTTTAGTCAGATGGATGATTCATGAGTTGGAAAGTTTTGGAACAGGAATGACATGGTCCATCACAGAGGTACCATATGCTTTGCCCCCTAGTACCCACTCGAGGATATTATTATTGGGGATCTGAGTGTCACAATTTCGATAGGGAATTTTGAAGCATTTAAAGAGCATGCGGCACACAAGATGATGGAATTTTCTATAGGAGGGCATGTAGACTCTTAGCAGTTTTGGGCTACACCATTTGAAGATTGGATGGTAGAGTTTGCTGTGTGACTAGGCAGAAGTAGGTATGTGTGGTGTACATCAGATTTCTCCTTGATATATGGATCCTATACTAGTAGGGATCAAAGATGAGGCACAAATGGATCCTAGTAGTTGTCAAAAATATGTCATCGTGATTTGTCTATGGGATCCATGGGTTCAACTGATGAGTGAATCACCCTACTTCGAGATGAGATCTGTTGGGCATGGAATCCCCCCACAGCATGTTTTGGGGCTCAAAGCCCAAGTTTTGATCAAATGTGTTGTAAAACTTCGAGAATTGCGGGTGCGGAGCGCGAAGTATAGGTTGAGTCATAGGGCTGCCTGCCCTAAGTATTATAATGTAATGTAATGTCATGTCGGCCTACCCATGGTTTGTGGACCATGGGATTATATAAATAGAGCGAGGCTCTAAGTTGTAAAGATAGCGAATGAGAGAGATAGATGAATATGAATGGTTCGAGCATAAAGTAAGAGTCTAAGGTATTGGGTCGTAGTGGTAGGAAGAGGCTCTACAGATGAGTGCCCAGAGGCCTAGTAGAGTTCGCAGCTGAGTGCGCGGACCCCTGCAACTAAGTGCACAGGGCAGTGTCGTGTCTGTAATTTTGAACGAAGAATAATAAAGAGAAGTTGATTACAATTTTTGTGCATTTTCTTGTGTATTGCATTCTATACATTTATATTGTTTTGTTTATCGCGTGCACTTATATGATTGTTGGATATATTATTAATTATCACTAGTCTTACATAGATAAGTTAAGTAATCAGTTAATAATAGATTAAATAGCAAGGAACTTGGATATAATATGGATCGCGCCACGGTAAGGCTGTGCGAAGGCAACATCATAGGTCACGAGGGACTAATAGGTGCACGTAGCGACGTGCATGTAGGATCAAACCATGGATCACCAGAAGCTCATCAGACATTCCCAGGGTGCAGAAACCTAGTTCTAGCACCCTCCCATACTACTTTGGGTGAGACCTCAGTCTGCGCTGTGCAGAATGTTGCTGAAAGGGCCAGTAGTATTGGGATTTTCTTGGATAAATCACATCTGAACGTTGATAAGGCCCATACAAACTAAAAAATGGTTCCATTTCTGGGATCGGGATCTGCATAAGCGATGTTTGATGTCGTGCCATTGGAATCCAACAAAGAAAGAATTTGAAGAGTGGTTGGACAAGAAGATTCACGAGTTCACGGCATAGGAAAATAGGAATCCGCGAGTGTCTAAGAAACAGTGGTTAGAGCGCTACTTGTATACAGAAATCCATGAAATTTTCTTTGCATCCTTTCCTTCTGAGTTGTATGAGTGGATCGCGAAGCTAGCAGATAGTCAGGGAAGGTGTAGGCTCGACAAACCAATATTGTGGACTCCGGAATTGGTGCACAGACTAGAAGCATCAAGAGATAAGATCGCACGAGCTGTGGACCATTGGCTCGACTGAATTATAGGAGGATTTATCACTGAGTTCATGGTAGATACGACTGTCATCCACAGTGAGGCAGAGCGACGTTTCCTCAAGTGACCGCGAGGTAAGTATATCAAATCTTTGAACACTTTTATTAAGATGCTATTGTGTGAAAAATGGGTTATGCAAATAAATTAATGTTTGGGGCTATGTGAAGTGGGAAGATCTACAGAAGTGTAGGTAGTGAAGAATTAGAAACCAGTCCATTAATTTCACCCTCACGGGAAAGCGAGGAAGAGCTCGCAAAAGTTTCTCCAAGAAGCGCGGTCAGTCTGATAAGGCAGCGCATTCCGCGTTTACCACCTCCACCCACACCACCACCTGCCTCCCCCTCCTCACCTCCATCTCCACCCACCACACCTCCTCCACCACCACAGTTCAGTATGGTGAGTGCGATCAAACTACCGGTATTCAGAGGAGTGGGGAATGAAGACTCGGACCAATTCTAGTTTGTGGTAAGAGCAGTATGGGAAACACAAGGCGTCGTGGATGATAATATCAAGAAGGCTATGCTAGTGAGCATGTTGTAGGATTATGCATTAACATTGTACATCAAGCATTCTAATGACCATCCAAACGTAGGAATCATAGAAATCCAAACCACGCTAAACAAGGTATTTAGCAGGCCAAAGTCGGAGACAAAATCAATTATCAGGTTTAAGGAGATTGTGATGCTCCCAGGTGAGACCCCCTGCGATCTAGACCAAATATTGAAGGGTATGATTTGCGAAGCCAATATGACTTTGACGAATCGACAACACCATGCATGGTTTGTAGCATCACTTACATTGCACTTAAGGACAGTGCTATCACAACAAAAACTTTCCACCCAGGTTGAAGCTTTGGAGATGGCGATGAGATTTCATGAGAACCCACAAGACCTTAGGTTGGGAGTCCAACAAATCCACATGCAACTATAGAATCTGTGTTTGGAGATGCAGAGTTTGAAATGGAACAGGACACCTTAGTCAGAGGCGCACGAGGCGGTATGGTGCATAAAATGCAAAGGCCAGGGGCATGACAAGGACCAATATCCAGTGTTCGCGAATTACTTGGCAGGAGGAGGGTCAATGCCGTTAAGACCTGAGGCACAGGCAGGGCCAAGTGCGGTGCCTGCATTATGGTGCTCGATCTGTCAGATAGGAGGAAAACACACTACGGATCATTTTCATCTATTGAAGAAGTATACACAGACGTCCAAGTAATTGTTTTGTAATTTCTGCAGGTCGATAGGCCATGATGATCACACCTGCCGAAGTTACGAAATAATGATGGATTAGACTCTTGCCTATAGGGTGCAGACTGAAACACAAGCCCTCGACCCAAATGTAGAAATGGCGCGCGCTGGATTTCGGGGATGCAGTCGAGGTCGAGGCGGAATGGACCAGGAAAGGGTCATGGACAACTAATTTGTTACAATTGCGAAGGGCTAGGGTACTATGTCTATGATTGTACAAACCTGACAAGGAAATCATGTTTGTACTATACTCAGTTTGATCATGAGGTAGAAGAATACCCTTCGTTGATAGTGAAGATGCGCGAAAAAGGGGTACTCCATCCCCCTCTAACTCAGAATTTGCAGATGATGAGGTCTAAACCGCTCAAAGAAGACCTGAATGTAAACATTATGCTCAGGAGTGGTGTGACCGCTGGTGAGGATAAAGGGAAATAGTTAGAAGAAAGTGTGTGGGTTCGCAAGGCTCCTACAAAGGAACCCGAATTCGATTTAGAACGCACGAAGGAGACACTCATGGAAGCTAAGAAGAGCTTCACGGAGGCCTCCACTTCAGGTAGTAAGGATCAACTAGAACCACGGATAGATTCGTCATTGCTCACTACCTTTTTGGAGACATGCATGGAACTGCTACACAATAGCAAGGTAGTAAAAGGACTATAGGAACTTATCACTAGGTGCACGGGATCATGGGAACCGCACATGGTCTGGAAACTTGGAAAGCATGCATTGCGCACAGGAAGAAAAATGAGGTTGACTGCGCAAATTGGCGAATATGAAATGGATCAGGTAATATTGGATCTCAGATCAGACGTGAATGTAATACCAAAAAAAACATGGGAATGCATGGGCAGACCCATGCTACAGTGGTCTCCTATTCAATTATGAATGGCGAACCAACAGAAGATCTTGCCCATGGGAAGATTGCAAGGGGTAACAATAGATATTGAAGGTGCAAGCGCACATGCGGATTTTGAAGTGATAGAGATTGTCGATGATAGTAATCCCTATCTCGCACTACTAGGAATATACTGGGCCACTGATATGAATGGAGTCATAAATTTGAAGAAGGGAAAAATGATTTTTGAGAAAAAGTCACTACGCGTAGTAGTACTACTAGATCCAGCCGAAGGAGCGCGATATAATAAACTGGTGCGCAACGATGATAGTGATGACAATCTCAATTGTATTTACAAAATAACCATGTGAGAAGAGGATTGGGTGAATCCAACTACAAATGGGAGGATTTGGTGGGAGCGCGAAAGCTCCTGCACTTCGGATTCATACGAAGAGATAGAGCGATGGCAGAATCAGCTACATGAAGTAACAACGCTTAATTGCAACATGATGGTTAGATCACTGCGCTGCATGACAACAGAAGCAAGGGATCTACCGACCTATGATGGGTTGACAATGGTGGTTGAATTCCTGAGAAAATTTGAAAGCGCAATACCAGAACAGCGGCGGTTCGATGCTCTAAAGTGGGCACTACGCACGACGCCTGCACGATGGTGGGGCATGCATAAAGGAATTTTTGAGGACTAGCACAGGTGTAGAAGGATGATGCGCCTACGATTTGGGAAACCATAGACGCGATGATCCACATACACACCTTGTAAAATGGACCAAGGTCTACGGGGAAGAGCCATAGCCTGAATGGGTGCATTTGTTCTGTCATACTCTTGATGTTATACCCATGAATTGGTATACTGAGATAGAGCTCTGGCATGGCACGAGAGAATGGGATATCTTGTGCGAAGGATTCCTACTAACCTTCACGTTTGAAGATCATTGGTCGGATACTATTGATGATGCACTGCAAGTAGTAAAAGCAGTTATATTCAAAATACCCCAGGAACGAATGGAGGAACTTCAGCCAGAATGGGTGACATAGCTAAGCTGTGCGTTAGAGTGTTACAACGTAAATGCTGAGGAGGATGATGAGGACCCATGAAACATTAATATTCCAGAAATGGAAGGCTGTCGCAAGGTTCGAGGACCATCAATTGAGGATCCCGACATCACCGTGCTACTAAAAACAAAGCAAGTAAACATTGGAATGGAGGCAGAGCCAAAATACGCAATGCTTGGGGACTATTGGGATGATGCCACGATGGATAAGGTCACTGAGTTACTTTGCGAATACCAAGACTTCTTCCCAACCAAAATTATGGACTTAAAAGGGATCATTGATGACTAAGGGATGATGAATATCACCCTGAAACTTGACCTGAAGCCAGTTAAGTAGCGGCCTTAAGTAGCGGCCTTACCGCTTGAATTCAAAGTATAAATAAATGGCCCACGACGAATTAGACAAGATGCTCGCAGACGAAATTATTGAACGAGTAGAAGAATCCTACTGGGTGAGTCCTATGGTAGTACAGGAGAAAAAACAGAAGGGCGAAATAAGAATATGCATGGACCTCAGGAAGCTGAACGATGCCTGTGTACACGATCCACTCCCAACACCATTCGTAGATGAAGTACCAGAGAATGTGGGCAGTCAAGAAGCATACTCATTCAAGGATGGGTTGTCAGGGTACCATCAGATCAAGATCGCGCCGAAAGATAGGAGGAAAATGTTATGAAACCAGCTCAAGAAAAGATAGAAAAGATAGATCAACACCTTAGAATTCAGGCTCTTCGAGGGGGCAACCTCCTTTACATTACATAAATGAAAAATTATTGGATGATACAAATGAAAAGACCTCCTTTCTATATATAGGAGTCTAAGGGGTCATAACATAATCAAAGCCGACATAACAATAATAATGTAAGGGCACAATAATAACAATAGTGGGCTTCTATGGGGCACAATAGTAACAATATGGGCACTACATGGGTACATCAATATAATAAGTGGGTTATACTAATAACAGTAAGGGGTTACACTAGTAGTATAGGGGTCTAACATGCCCCTCTCCTTCAAAAAGCGTTGTCCTCAACGCTTGAGTAGTTCTTGATGCTTCTGTATAAAATTCTTGTCCTCCCATGTGGAATATTCAGCGGGTAAGTTCTTCCACTTGATGAGATACTCTGAAATTGATCGATTTCGTAGCTGTCTTGTTTCTGTGACTGCTCTAGGTTCCAATATGATTTTTCCTTCCTCTTTAATTTCTGACAATATTGTTTGAATTGGGATCTTTTGCAACTTTTGAATAAGTGGCCATACTTCTTCGTCCTTCTTCCATTCATCCCTTGCTTCATTTATCCAATCTGGTTGGATAATATAAATAGCACAAAACAATGCTTCCACATCCTCATCCTTGAAGAGTCTTCCCATTTGGTAAGGTCGCCATTTTTTAAGTGCCTGTTGTTTCGTTTGATTTTGCATCGAAGTGGCGTTATCCTTTAAAAGTTGGAGAACTTGTTGTTGATGCTCGATGTGATCTTTCACTGCTTGAACCTTTTTCTTCTTGATATGTCCTTTTATCTCTAGAGTTTGAGGAGTGGCAATTTCTTCCAATCCTTTACAAGATATGGTTGGATTTATTTCTTGATGCTCGATGTGATCTTTCACTTCTTGAACATTTTTATTCTTTATATGTCCTTCTATCTTGATAGTTTGAGGAGTGGTAATTTTGAACAATGAATTACAAGATATGGTTGGATTCATTTCTTCTTTCTCAATGTGATCTTTCACTTCTTGCACCTTTTTCTTCTTGATATGTCCTTCTATCTTGAGAGTTTGAGGAGTGGTTATTCTTGCCAATGCTTTACAAGATATGGTCTGATTCATTTCTTCTTTCTCTGGGGTGGGGTCCTGGCGTATATCCTCTTCTTTTGTTGTTTCTTGATCCTTTTCTTCCTCCTCTTCATATTCTATGTAAAATAATTTCTTCTTAGCACACTTATGACCTTTAGTGCATTTGCTATCACAATTGTAACAAAGCCCTTTTTCTCTTTTTTCTTCCAATTGTTGTGGTGTAACCCTTGTAGGTTGTGGAAGGCTGGGAGAAACAACACTTCCATCTTTATAGTTGTGAGGGGTACACTTCCTGGTTCCCATAATTTTGCTTTCCACTATGTCACAAAGCCCTATTACTCTTTCCAATTGTTGTGGTGTTTCTCTAAAGAAGGTGTTGCTCTTTGTATCCTCATAATGTGCTATCATTTCCTCCATGAAAATTGACCATGTAACAAGTTGTTTACGAGAACAAAGCCCTTTGTACCATAAAAATTGATCTCGTTCTAAATATGAAGATGCAATACATACCTTTTGTAACAGTTGTACACCATGTACATCAAAATATTGCTCCATCTAAAGTATCCAATTTACCGGATCCTTGCCATCAAACTTCCTCATCTTGCTTTTCTTGATTTTAGGAGCTCTACCTTGAAACGACTGTAACTCTGTACTTTCGGATCTTTAAGTTCTAAAATTGTGACCTGTAGTAGCCCTCTGTGTCCTCTTTCCAATGCCACCAGTCTGATCCAAATTGGATTCTCCAAGAAAGAGTTATGCACAATCTCCCAAGATGACCTGATTATAGACTAGTTCAGTAGAGAAAACTTGTACGACGTGCCACGAGTCACTGTTTGAACCTTTGGATCTGAGAAATGCATACAAGAAACTACAGTCCGTCCTCTTTCTGTACCTTCTTAAGAAATTTCAATCCGATTCCCAGAGAGAAATTTATGACGATTTTCCCTAGGTCACCTGTTTTGAATGTAATTCAGGAGTCTGGAAAAAGACCAACTTCCTTAGATCATATCTCCACAAATATCGCGCGAAAAGCTCTAAAATTCGGACCCAAGGTTCAGCATGATTTCTTCTCAAATGGTTTTTTTTTACGACTTCTGAAACATTACAGAAAAAACGTTATAGCGAAAATGCCACGATGACCTGTTTGGAGCAGCGAAACCCTAGAATCCAAAGCTCTGATACCAAATGTTATGAAACCAGCTCAAGAAAAGATAGAAAAGATAGATCAACGCCTTAGAATTCAGCCTCTTCAAGGGGGCAACCTCCTTTACATTACATAAATCAACAATTCTTGGATGATACAAATGAAAAGACCTCCTTTCTATATATAGGAGTCTAAGGGGTCATAACATAATCAGAGCCGACATAAAAATAATAATGTAAGGACACAATAATAACAATAGTGGGCTTCTATGGGGCACAATAGTAACAATATGGGCACTACATGGGTACATCAATATAATAAGTGGGTTATACTAATAACAATAAGGGGTTACACTAGTAGTATAGGGGCCTAATAGAAAATGACCTTTGCAATAGAATGGGGCTACTTTCAGTACATCGTTATACCGTTTGGACTGAAGAACACGGCAGCTATATGTTCATGCATCATTGTGGTCATGTTCAAAGAATACATCCACAAGTTTTCGGGGGTCTATCTAGATGATTAGATGGTGTTGAACCTTGCTGTCGACACCAGATTGTGTTGAACCTTAAGAAGTGCACATTCCTCGTTCCCTTTGGAAACCTACTAGGACATGTGGTTTGCAAAGAAGGCTTGATGGTGGACCCTGCGAAGATTATCGTTATCCTAAATTTGGAAGCACCGCGAAGTGTTAAACAACTACGCGCTACTTTGGGGCACACTGGATACTATAGGAAGTTCATCAAAAGTTATGCCCAAATAACAACGTTGATGGAAAAGTTTTTGAAAAAAGATGTTACATATTGATGGAATGATGATTGCATGAAGAATTTGGATGTCTTGAAGGGAAAACTGGCCTCCGCTCCGATCCTGGTCTTCCCAAAATGTGATGTGGAATTTCATGTACATGTTGATGCATCATGTATTGTGCTGGGAGCCGTATTCACATAGGAAGGCGCGGAGCGCATGGATCACCCGATCACGTTTGCAAGTCGGAGATTGTCCAAAGCAAAAAGGAACTACTCTACCACTGAGCTGGAGGGGTTTGCAATGGTGTACACACACCAAAAAAACTGACACTATCTACTCGGAGGACATTTCAAGATGTACACCGACCATATCGTGTTGAAATACCTGGTGAATAAGCCTATGTTGGGGGGGCACATATGCAGATGGCTCTTACTATTTCAAGAATATAATTTTGAGGTCATAGTCAAGCCAGGACGCCTAAACACAAGACTCTATCACTTGTCACGAATTGAGATGGGCGAGGAACCCACGAATTTGGAGGAGGGACTACCTGATGCATAGCTCTTTACAGTGCACGTCGTGGATAGACACTTCAAAGATATAATCCATTTTCTAACAACAGGTACTGCACTGAAGGAATACTCAATCCAACAGAAGAAGGAATTGGTGGTGCGTGTGGCGAACTTTTCTGTCATCGTGGGACACCTCTACAAAATGGGCAATGATGAGATATTGCGAAGATACGCACCTGAATTTGAATGAGGTCAGATCCTCACAGAGCACATGGGGGCACTGAAGGAGGAAACTATGCAGGATGCGCAACTACACAAAAGATTCTTCGCGCAGGGTTATGGTGGCCAACCCTGCACCAGGATTCAAAAGCACACTGTAAGGCCTGCGATATATGTCAAAGGACTGGAAAACCATCACGAAGGGATGAGATGCCACTAAATCCACAAATGACACTACAACCATTTGAAAAATGGGTAATCAACTTTGTGGGACCGATCAAACCTCAAGGAAAGATGGGTGTGCGCTACATCATCACCGCGACAGAGTACCTGACACGATGGGCGGAAGTGCAGCCGGTCAAGGACTGCGCGACTGCTATGGCTGCAAAGTTTTTGTTCGAAAACATGTTGACATGATTTGGCTGTTTGAAAATCTTAATGAGTGATTTCGGAACACATTTCCTGAATGAAACCATTAGCGTGCTCATAGAAGAGTTCCATGTGTATCATCAGAAAAGTACATTGTACCACCCACAATCTAATGGAACAGTAGAGGCATTCAACAAAATACTGGAGACTGCGCTGACCAAAGTATGTAACATGTAGTGAAATGACTGGGACTTGTGCGTACTTGCCATATTATGGGCATACAGAACAATGTGCAAGAAATTAACAAGACAAACACCTTTCCAGTTAGTCTATGGCACAGAAGTTGTCATGCCAATGGAATACATCGTACCTAGTCTACGAATAGCAGCGCTCATAGGCATGACGGACTGCGAAGCTCTAGAAGAAAGGCTCACGCAGTTAGAAGAACTTGAGGAAGAATGGTTTCTGGCTGGATTTCATCAGTAGGTACAAAAGAAGTGTGAAAGGGCCTAGCACGACCGCCATATCAAGTTGCGCACCTTCCGGGAAAATTCAGAATGCAGTGGATAGGACCATATGGGCTTAAGGAGGTCACAGTCCGAGTGGCAGTCCAGCTAGTCAAACTAAATGGAGAACCCTTCCTAGGCAAAGTAAACAGCAGTTGCTTGAAACCCTACACAGGTGGGCCGACTCTCTGACTAATCAACCGAAGCATAGTCTTCACAACTCGAGGAGCCGGACAAGGGCATGGGATTATAACCACACACAATAGATGTCCGTACCAAGGAAAGGGCACAATTCAGAAACAAATTATTAAGAAGCAAGAATGCAGCAGGTACAACAGGCAGCAGCTCAGTGCACTGTTGACATTCAGTCTGTCGGGACCAATTGGCAGGACTCCTCACCAAGATCACCGCACCGACAAAGTGACTCGGGGATGAGTCACGATGATTGTGTTGGGGGCCTGTTGGGCATGAAATCCCCCCACAGCATGTTTTGGGGCTCAAAGCCCAAGTTTTGGTCAAATGTGTTGTAAGACTCTACGAATTGCGGGCGCGGAGCATGAAGTATAGGTTCAGTCATAGGGCTGTTCGCCCTAAGTATTGTAATGTAATGTAATGTCATGTCAGCCTACCCATGGTCCGTGGACCATGGGATTGTATAAACAAAGCGAGGCTCTAAGTTGTAAAGATAGCAAATGGGAGAGATAGATGAATACAAATAGTTCGAGCATAGAGTAAGAGTCTAAGGTATTGGGTTGTAGTGGTAGGAAAAGGCTCTGCAGCTAAGTGTACAGAGGCCTAGTAGAGTCTGCAATTGAGTGCGTGGACGATGTTGGCTATGTGGGGCCTGACCCAAGTTTAGCAGTGAGTTTAGCCAAGTAAATCCCGGTACTATTGGCCCTTTCAGCAATAGTCCACAAAGCGCGGACTGAGGTTTCACTCGAAGTAGTATGGGAGGGTGCTGGAACTAGGTTTCCAAACCCTAGGGATGTCTTGATGAGGGTTCTGGAAGTGAGCGATCTTAACTCGCACGCTGTGCTGCCCCGCGCAGCTTTATATCCTTTGCAACCCTTGCACTCCTTTGTGAATACAGTATTATTCTGATCTCGATCTTTACTGTGCTAGTATATTAGTGCTTTAATTTAGTTTAGGTGAGCCTAATGTTCTTATTACTAATTTATTTTCAGATAAGTGCATGTAACTAAAAAACATATAAATGCATAAAGATAAACAGCACTTAGAAATCTAGATCTACAAACAGATGCACAATATTCTGAATCAACTTATCTTTATTAATAAACCTTTTTAATTCTAGTTCAGTACAAACCCAACTCCGCCTTGAGCACTCAGCTGCAGGGATCCGTGCACTCAGTTATGGACTCTACTAGGCCTCTGTGCACTCAGTTGCAGAGCCTCTACCTACTACTACAACCCAATACCTTCAGATCCACTTCTATCTTCTAACCATGCCTTCGCATCTATCTAATACTTGCCAAAAACTCTCCAGACTCCCTTTACACTTAGAGCCTTGCTCTATTTATACAATCCCATGGTCATTAGTAGGCCGACACACTTTACATTAAATTACATTATTTTAGGGCAAACAACCCTAGACTCTTACGCTCTACGCCCACATTTCGTGGGGTATTTACATTACATTGACTAAAACTTGGGCTTTAAGCCCCAAAAACTTGTTATGGGGGGATCCGCTGCCCAACAGGCCCCTAACACAATCATCGTGACTCATCCCAAGTCACTTGGATGGTGCAGCGATCTTTGCGCGAAGTCCATTTAGGAGGTCAGGTGCAACTTGGGTATCCAAAACACACTGTTCGGCTGTCTGCTATATCTGCTGCATACATCTATTTGACCCTTCATGAGAAACGTCACCTTCCTATCCAACTGCATAAAGTTCCTGCATCTATGCCAACTTCCCTTCAATGGTCGCTATAATTGTGAACGCTTCATCGATCCATGGTTGGATGCGTTCTTTGAGCAGGACTTCTTTTTGGTGCACGACGTCTAATTGGTCCTTTAGTGCCCTTGCCTGTTGTAGTCGTGCGAGTCATTGAGTAAGGGTAACTGTCTGCACGATGCCCCGGACACTTTCATACTCTTGCTGCAACTCGCACGCCTCGGTCTTTAAGCGTTGTAGATTCAAGTCTTCCTACAAGTGCGTAAGCATGGTGAGTGCTTGCTCCAACAGATCGGTGCAATCCTGTGTTGCCTAGCCAATTTGCTCCAACCCCATCTAGATAGCGTGGGCACACTACTCTCTAACTTCTCGGGGTATGGAGGGTTGCGCCTTCAATTGCAGCTTGACGATCTGCAAGTTCAGCTCCAACTGAACCTTTCCTGTTTTCTCCCGGGCCTCGTGGACTCCGGCCGCAAACCTATAGACCCGCTTTGCTACTGAGAACACTGCCGACACGGACAACTCTGGAACGCTCCTGTATGCATCCTCTATAGCCTGTTCCATTCCGTTAACCTTCGTAACCAACTCATCCTGTTGGATGTTGAGCTGGTCCATGTTGATTTTCTGCTCATACAGGACCTGGATCGCTTGACCTTCTCAAGCGCAGAGCTTTGTGATGACCCCATCCTGTAGCTTGTACAAAATTTCACACAGTAGGTGGCCAAGTGCAAGCCGATGCCTTTCATGCTTCTCATCGCAGCCCGTCACCCTCGCTTATTGTTACTAGCGTGTCTTCGAGCAATACGAAGGTGTTACCCATTTGGCCGCGTAGTGTCTATTCGGCCTCGACAGTTCCTTCTGTGACATACTGGGCCATTGTGCCTGTTTTGGGGTGTTGTACCTATAAACCTTGTAGCTGTGTGCTAAGCACCCCCAACACAATGTTTTGCTCCATCCACAATCCCTGGAGCGCGTCCTTTGCAACCTCACGATTTTTTTTGATGATATCCAATAGATCACCTTCTATGAGCATGACCGGATTGACGAATTTCTTCATGGCTTTTCCCTTCTTCCAGGATGTTGTTTCCTCAGGGCCGCGCGATCGCTTGAGTTGGGTTGATGCAGAACTGGGGTTCATGCGTTACTCTATCCTATCCCCTTCCCCGGTCTGTTGCCTCGTGGACATCTCCGGGCCCTCCTCAGGCTCTCTGGTTAGCGAAGTTGTGGTCTCTGCCATTTTCGCTGCTGCTGTTGCTTTAGCTGCCTTCTGCTGTGTGGTTGCTTCTTGTTCCTGGAGCCTCCTCAAAGCCAGCTGCGTGATGTGCAGCTTGGTGTCCTTATTTTGTTGTTGAGCTGTGACCTTCTCCATTTCTACCAAGTTCGGGGCACGCCACTCCAGAGGCCATAACTTCATTACAACAAAGATCGCATCATCCGTTGTGATGAACGAAAGCTTCACCCATTTTCATGCTAGAAACTTGCATGCCCGGATATACAGGTTATGCATATCCGCCTTGAATTCTGCTGCGCTTTGGAAGCTGTTATGAACTGTAGGGGATGAGTGCGGCCTACGGTTGATCCATGTTCGTATGCTTGCCTCCACGAACACCTAGAACACCTTTATCTCGTGAATACTCTTCACGTCTTTTGTAGCCCAGAGTGAGGTGTACCTCGCGGCTTCGGGTAGGTCATCCTCAATAGTTGGAAACTAACTGTCCTCTGGCAGCTCCCTTGCAACTAACAGGATATATAAGAGCAACCACACATAGTGGAAGGTCTTACCCTGCTCCTAAGCCTCCCTGCAGTTCATAAAAAACTCATCGCAGAGGAATTGCACCTAGTTGAACTGGACCCTCTCTGCGCATTTCTCTGCCAACGCAATCATAGATGTTGGTACTTCTTCGGTTCGACATTTCCTCATTAGCTTACCACCCAACAACTGGGTGGCTATGCACACTAATTGGTCTTTAATGCTTGCTATTGTGTATCCCCTCTTTCTCTTTTCTAGTTTGTACTTGGCCTTCATAGCTTCTGTGAGGGCCAAGTCACTGCTTTTTCCTGCTATGGCCGTGGGGTCATTTCCTTTGACTGGTAGTCGAGAAATTCGATGAATTAGATCGGTCGTGATGGGAATCGACTCCTCCAGCCAAAGATACCCATCATGCACCAGGAATAGCAGCTACCTGATGACAAAAATGGTGATGGGCACATGGTGGTAGTGGGGTATCCATCGCAGATGGAGTAACCTAGCCCTCTCCACACTATGCAACCATTTCTGCTTTATTAACCGCTCTATAGCCAATTGTGGGAACTTCTTGCTTTCCAGGAGGTCCCAATCTTTGAACTTCATAGTAGGTACTCTTCCCAATGGCAGACCTTCAAATCTTATGTCATCGGGGAGGAGCGGGGTCTGGAGTGCACTCTTCGTGGCCTCCAAGTCCTTCTGTATCTTGACTTTCACATTCCAAGGGGGGGATGTAAGGAGGTAAATTTGTCATGGAAGGCATTTGGGAGACATCCTCCACCTCATTGTCTTGCACCTAAATTTGGGCGATCAGAGCTTGCAGGTCTTCCTCCTCCTCCTCTGTTTCAATGGTGATGGCTTTTCCCTTCTCCATTGACAATCTGCCAACCCGTGGGTTTCTTGGGGATAAACAGACTGGCCCCATTGTTTGCTTATCTTTCTGTGGCCGCGGAATGCATGGTGATTTTGGAACTTCTAGCATAGTTGCTGCCTCTCCAGGCTCCTCATGGGCCATACAGGGCTCCACGGTAACTTCGGCGAATCGTACTCTTGTTCTAGCAGCCGTCATTGTGTCTACTCTTGAGGATGGTAAGAGTACGTGTTGCTCAATGCTCTGTACTTGCTCAATTCTCAAACAACCAAGTGTTGCCTTGTGGCTAGCCCTGGGGGTTTTATAGCATCTTTTGAATTTGAATTCATCCCTTCCCCCACTTCTGAGTCATTAATTCCTTCTTGGCGGCAGATCATCGCAAATCTAGCTCTTAATTCATGTCTTAATTACCTGCCGCCCGCTCATTTTTTCACTAAATTGGACCTCTTGTCATTAACAGTGACACCAAGGGTCACCTCCCAGCCTATCCGCGTAGCAGCGCAACCCTTTATGTGTGGCCGTGACCCCAGTGACATACCGATCTTGTGTGCAACCTTCGTATCACGCAACTCCCATACAGATTCTTTTATAGTCCTGCGCTCTCTTTCAACTACTTCGAGCACTGAGACTATGCTCTCTACGGATAGTCAGGTGGTCACACCACCTGTGTGAGGCTTCAATTTACCTTCCAGCTCGGTCCGCGGGCACCCCTTAATTACCCTCACATCCATCAGTTCTTCACATTCTTCCTTATACAGTACACTCCCCTAGTTACTTTGTCTAGTAAGGTGTGATCGTAGTCATGGTAGCAGGGCCACAAATTCTTCGAATGTAGCAGTATGGCTGGCTATACCTTGGCCTGTCATGCTTAGATTTTCGATGCAACATTCTTGCATGATTTCGGTTGCCATTTTTTTGATTTCTTCATCCAATAACGTGCTTTTCTTTCCCAACCATACTCGATCTTCTTCGAGTTCACGAAGTTTCAAGTTCCCTCACCGAATGGCTTCTTGTAACTTCATAATTCCTCTACTCGGGTCCTTGCGTACTGTCACAATTGTGGGAGCTATTGTATTGGGATTCTTCTCTGCTCTTATGGTCTCATCTCTCCTCTTTAGCATTGGAATCACTTCTGTGCTCAGGGTTTTTCTGATGGCCCTACAGGCCCATCGAATCGTTGGTACACACAGGTCCCAATCAGTTCATCTTGCCTGGTGAACTCTGTTCATGATTCCACATACCTTTTTGAATGCTTCGACATGGAATATTTGTGGTGTGTTTCACTTTTTCTGCTGCTGCATCTGGTTATGATTTTCGATCCTTAGTCTAGGGTGTGATTGTGTGGACTACACAACACACGTCTGCACCCATCGACACAGTTGGGCACGCAATCTGCTTCATCCAGGCTGCCCAAATCTTGTTTGAGGCTGGAAGCTTCCAAACTATAGGCGCATCCACCTTCTACATTTGCACCAATTTACAATGGTCTCCTGATGTGTACTCCACCATTGTGCGGGTGTTGCGCGCAGTGCCCATTCCAGTGCATCGTACCGCTGCTGTTCTAGTACTGCGCTTTCAAATTTGTCCAGGAATTCATCCACCGCTATTACTCCATCATATGTTGGCAATTCCCTTGCCTTTGTCATCATGCAACGCAGTGATCTAATCATCATGTTACAATTCAACGTTGTCACTTCGTGCAACCAGTTCTGCCAGCGCTCTACTTCTTCGTCTGAATCCAAAGTACATGAGCAGTCGCGTTCCCACAAGATTCTCACATCTACTATCGGATTCAACCGATCCTGGTCTCATGCCATTATCTGGTAAATACAATCCAGCTCATCATCGATTTCATCGTCACGCATTGGTTCCGTGTAGCGCGCTCCTTTGGCTGGGTCTAGCAGGACTACTATGTGTATTGATTTCTTCTCGAATATCATATTCCGCTTCTTCAGATTGATGACTCCATTCATATTAGTGGCCCAGTCTATTCCTAGCAACGCACGATAGGGATTGCTGTCATCGAAAATCTCTGTCACTTCAAAGGTCGTCTGTGTGCTCGCGCCTTCAATATCAACTATTACTCCTTGCAACCTCACCATGGGCACAATCTTCTGTTGGTTCACCATTCATAATTGAATAGGGGACCACTGCAACGTAGGCCTGCCCATCTGTTCCCATGTTTTCTTTGGTAACACATTTGTGTCCGACCTCAAATCTAGGATGACCTGATCCTTTTCGTACTCACCAATCTGTGCCATCAATCGCATTTCCCTCCCAGTACGCAATGCATGTTTTCCCAGTTTCTAGACTACACGCGGTTCTACTGAGCTCGTGCACATGGATATTAGCTCCTGTAGTCCCTTAACTTCCTTGTTGTCGTGCAACAGTTTCATGCATGTCTCCAGAAAGGTAGTAAGCATGGAAGGATCCATTCCTGGCTTTGGCTGATCCTTACTACCTGAAGTGGAGGCCTCTGTGAAGCTATTCGTAGCTTCCATAAACTTCTCCTTTGCGCACTCTAAGTCGAACTCAGGTTCCTTTGCTGGAGCCTTGCAAACCCATGTATCTCCCTCGGGCTACTTCCCCTTGTCTTCCCTTGTGGTCACGCCGCTTCTGAGCATCATGTTCACATTTGGGTCTTCTTCGCATAGTTCAGACCTCATCATTTGGATATTCTGGGTCAGAGGAGGCTAGAGTACCCATTTCTTGCGCATCTATGTGATCAACGTAGGAAAATCTATCATTTCATGATCAAACTGAGCACAATATGAACAGAATATTCTCGTCGAGTTGGTACAATTGTGGGCGTAGTGCCCTGGTCCTCTGCAATTGTAGCAAATTAAATGTCTGTGGCCCCTTCCTGGTCCCATTCCTCCTCGTCCTCGACCTCGACCCTGAAATCCAGCGCACACCATCCCTGCAGCTAGGTCGAGGGCTCGCGTTTCTATTTGCATCCTATAGGCTGGGGTCTGATCCATCATTAGCTCATAACTGTGACAAGTGCACTCATCGTGGCCTACCAATATACATAAATTACAAAACAGTTGTTAGGGAGTCTGTGTATACTTCTGTAGTAAATGAAAATTGTTTGTCATGTGTTTTCCTCCTATTTGACAGGTTGTGCACCATAACGTGGGTGTCGCACTTGGCCCTACCTATGCTTCTGGTCTCAATGGCATTGGTCCCCTTCCTACCAAGCAGTTTGCGAATACTAGATAGTGATCCTTGTCATGGCCCTAGCCTTTGAATTTTATGCACCATACTTCCTCGCGTGCCTCTAGCCATGGTGCCCTATCCTGCTTCAAACTTTGCACCTCCAAGCATAGATTTTGTAGTTACGTGTGGATTGTTGAACTCCCAAGCTAGGTTCTTGTATAGGGGTCTCATACTACCTCATCGCCATTTCCAACACTTCGGCCTGGGTTGAAAGCTTCTGTTGTGACAACGCTGTCCTCAGTTGTAGTGTCAGAGATGCCACAAACCATGCACAGTGTTGTGCATCTGTTAGCGTCATATTAGCCTCGCAGATCATACTCTTCAGCCGCTAATCCAGATCCCAGGGGCTCTCGCCTGGAAGCATCATGATCTCTTTAAACCTGATGATTAACTGTGTCTCTGATTTCAGCTAGCTAAATTCTCTGTTCAACGCACTCTAGATCTCTACTATCCCTGTGTTTGGGTGGTCGTTAGAGTGCTTTAGATACCATGTTAATGCGCGATCCTACAATGAACTCACCAATGTAGCCTTCTTAATGTTGTCGTCCATTACCCCTTGTGCTTCCCATACTGCTCTTACCACGAACCAAAACTAGTTTGGATCCTCATTCCCTACTCCTCTGAATATAGGTAGCTTGATCGCGTTCGCCATGTTGAACTATGGAGGTGGTGGAGGTGGAGGTGGTAGTTGTGGAATGCACCATCTTATCAAACTGACCGCACTTCTCAGAGAGACTCGAAAAAGATCTTCCTCGCTCTCTCGTGAAGGTGAAATTAAGGGACTACTTCCTAATTCCCCGCTACCTTTGTAGATCTTTCCACTCTGCATCGTCCCAAACATTAATGTATTCGCATAATCCACTTTTCACATAATGACATCTTAATCTAGGTATTCAAAGATTTAATGTAATTACCTCGCAGTCCCTTGAGAAAATGTCATTTTGCTTCGCTGTAGTTCACGGTCGTGTCTACCTTGAACTCAGTTATGAATCCACCTATTACCTGGTCGAGCCAATGGTCTATAGCTTGCGTGATCTTATCTTTTGATGCCTCTAGTCTGCATACTAACTCTGGAGTCCACACTATCGGTTAGTTGAGCCTACACCTTCCCTGGGGGTTGGCTAATCTAGCGATCCACTCATATAGTTCAGAAGGAAAGGATGCAAAGAAAATCTCGTGGATTTCCTTATACACGTATCGATCCAGCCACCTTTTCTCAGATACTTGCGGAGTTCTATTTTCTTGTGTCGCGAACTCTTGAATCTTCTTGTCCAACCACTCTTCAATTTCCTTCTTTATTAGGTTCTAGTGGCATGACATCAGACATCCCTTAGGCAAATCCTGATCTCGGCAATGGAACCATTTGTTGGCTACGTGGGGCCTGACCCAGGTTCAGCAGTGAGTTTAACCAAGAAAATCCCGGTACTACTGGCCCTTTCAGCAATAGTCCATGGAGCGCGGACTGAGGTCTCACCCGAAGTAGTATGGGAGGGTGATGGAACCAGGTTTCCACACCCTAGGGATGTCTTGATGAGGGTTCTGGAAGTTCGCGATCCTAACCCATGCGCTGCGCTACCCTGCGCAACTTTCTATCCTTCGCAACCCGTGCACTGCTTTGTGAATATAGTATTATCCTGATCCCGATCTTTACTATGCTAGAATATTAGTGTTTTAACTTAGTTTGGGTGAGCCCAATGTTCTTATTACTGATTTATTTTTAGATAAGTACACGTAACCAAAAAAAAAAAAAATGCCTAAAGATAAACATCAATTGGAAATCCAGATCTACAAACAGTTGCACAATATTATGAATCAACTTATCTTTATTAATAAACCTTTTCAATTCCAGTTCAGTACAAACCTGACTTCGCCCTGCGCACTCAGCTGCAGGGGTCTGTGCACTCAGCTGTGGACTCTACTAGGCCTCTGTGCACTCAGCTACAGAGCCTCTACCTACTACTACGACCCAATACCTTCAGATCCACTTCTATCTTCTAACCATGCCTTTGCATCTATATAATACTTGCCAAAAACTCTCCAGACTCCCTTTACACTTAGAGCCTTGCTCTATTTATACAATCCCATGGTCTGTGGACCATAGGTAGGCCAACACACTTTACATTAAACTACATTATTTTAGGGGGGACAACCCTAGACTCTCACACTACGCGACTGCATTTCACGGGGTCTTTACATTACATTGACCAAAACTCGGGCTTTAAGCCCCAAAAACTTGCTATGTGGGGATCCACTGCCCAATAGACCCCTACAGCTGAGTGCGTAGGGCAGTGTGGAGTCTGTAATCTTGAATGAAGAATAATAAAGAGAAGTTGATTCCAATTTCTGTGCATCTTCTTGTGTATTTCATTATATACATTTATATTGTTTTGTTTATCGCACGCACTTATATGATTGCTGGATATACTATTAATTATCACTAGTCTTACATAGATAAGTTAAGTAATTGGGTAATAACAGATTAAATAGCAAGGAACTTGGGTATAATACGGATCGTGCCCCAGGTAGGGCTGTGTGAAGGCAACATCATAGGTCATGAGGGACTAATAGGTGTGCATAGCAACGTGTGCACAGGATCAAACCACAGATTGGCAGAAGCTCATCAGACATCCCCAGGGTGCAGAAACCTGTTTCTAGCACCCTCCCATACTACTTTAGATGAGACCTATATTTGCACTCTGCGGACTGTTTCCAAAAGGGCCAGTAGTACCAGGATTTGCTTGGCTAAATCACCTCTAAACTGGGTTAGGCCCATACGAGCCAACAAGATCACAAAGAGTGATCTAGCTCTGATCTGAATTGCATCCATGAAAATTAGCAAAGTGCTATGGCTATATCAAATTAGGACAGACTTCAAAATTTATGAACGAAGAGCTATCAGGAAGACCTTTGGATAGTGGCAGTTTGTAGCTAGCAAGGAACGACGAGGACCTCGATCAAAGCGTGCTGACCGAGGCCTAGGGAGACCGCGCAAGACATAAAATGGCAGTTAGGAAGTCCGGATCAGAAAACGGAGGCTGTTTTTGATTCGCGATTATCACATCACTATGAAAAACCCCTTGAGAAGGAAAATCCTCGAGTGCTCAGTTGCATGGGAAGTCGAGAAACCATAGGGAAAGTGCTAAAGTGAAAGGTGGGTCCCGCACTCCAAAACCAGCGGAATATCGGAGGCATATTAGGCAGTAAGTGGATTTGGTACGAGGACGAGAGATTACATACATTGCACGATGCGTGTCCAGCGAATGAGAGAGAAAATCACCTCTCATCGCAAGCTAACGGTCGAGCAAGTCAACCGTGCGATAAGAGCGAACACCGTAGGATCTGGGGGGCTCCAGATCTGATGGCGGAGATTGCACCTGATGGGAAACTGGATTTGATGGGGGAATTAAGCTGCGGCATATAAAAGTCTGAAGTCCGATTTGGTTGTTGAGTTGGCGGATGAATCATTTCACAACGTAACCAAAATATCGAACCGTTGAGGAAGAGCTGGTGCAGTTCGTGAGAGGATAAGTGGCCACTTCCCTATAAGATGTTGGCGATGACGTAAAGGCAGGGAACTCCAAGTGAATAGTAGCAGGCGATCCGAAGGGGTAGAAGAGGAAGCGAACAGTCAAGGACAGATTGGCTTTAAGCCATGAATAGACAGAGAACAAAACAAGGAAGAGCCAAAGAAGGGAACAGTGAAAAAAAGACGAAAGAGACAGTGAAGCAAGAGGCAGAAAAACAAAGAGCTGAGTTGACCTGCAGCGTAAGGAAAAATCGAGCATGAAGAAGGCTTGAAAGGTTCAAGCAATCCCTGTGAGGATTTTTCGGGAATTGAGTACCACATTGGGATCCTCCCATTAAAGACCAGAGAGGTCAAGGTTTGGTAAGGAAAGATTCTGTGCACTCTAGTGGCTTGGGGATTCCAAAAACCACCCTACCAAGCATTATCTGTTTCTGTTTCAAGAGACTCAAATTGAGCTCCTCACTATAAATCGCTACTTTAAAGACACAATAAAAGAAGGCCACCACTGAGAGCTGGACCAGAGACGTAGCCCTTGAGAATAGGGTGAACTCCTTATTAATTTTTTGTGTTCTTGTATTTGCTTACTGAGTTTCTCTTACTGTTTTCCATTTTCCAGTGTCTGTGTATTTTGCAATCTGATCGATCCATTGCCTAAAATAATATAGACACACACCAGCACATGAGTTTTTAATACCTTCATTCATTCATTATTTAACTAAGATCACTCATGAGTGATTTTCAGATCAAGTGGTATCAAAGATTTAGGCTATTAAGGATAGACAAGCTTGTGTTGGATTTAGCTGTTGAATGCTAACTAGATCAAAGCTCAAATTAGGAGAAGGAGAGTTGGTCGAAACTAATCCTGAAATTGTTAGAGTCTATCCTCAGAAGACAATGTCAGAGGAATGTTCTATGGGGCTAGACCCTCAGTTCATAGATAGTTTTCTAGCCATAAAGTCTATGGTAGAGGAAATGTATAGGGACTTTAGAAAACACAAGGATGAAGATTCATCGGGCTCTAAACAAGACAGAGGAGAAGATGAGTCTCACTTCCATGACCACTCAAAAGGAAAAGGGAAAGAGGAAAGCTTTCTCACACCTCCTAATAGCCCTAAACACAAAAAGAAAGCATATTTGATCAAACTAGATGTCAAATTTGATTTACCTATATATGATCGAGAGTTGAATGCAGAAAAGCTGGACAATTGGATTAGAAAAATTGATGTTTATTGAAGAGTGCAGAATATCGATTCAGACAAGAGCAAGATTCAGCTGGCTAGCCTACACCTTGGAGGCACTGCCTTGGTTTGGTGGGAAGGCAGGACCCAAGCTGACATGAAGAGACATGGTAATACTATCTCTGTCTGGAGTGAATTTGTTTCTGCAATCAAAAAACAGTTCTATCCATTGGCCTACATGCATCAAGCCATGATGAGCTGGCAAACTCTTCAACAGTTGAAAGCACAAAGTGTGCAAGGGTACACTCAAGAATTTAGAAAGAGAGCATTGATTCTAGTAATCTCATTAGACTCACTTGAGACTCTGTTGAACTACATTGGTGGTCTACAAAGCTACATGAGGCACACTATTATCATGTTTAATCCCACTAGTATAGATGAGGTATATGTACAAGCTACTCATCTAGAAGCTAGAGGAAAGAATGGAAGTCCAGAAGTTGGGGGATCATCCCATCCCACTGCAAGCAAGAATAAGGAGAAAATAAAGCTGAAATGGAAAGAAAGGAAGGCTAAAACTGCACAGAAAAGCAAGGCTTCATGCACTCACTATAAAAAGGATGGGCATGATGATGAGCACTGTTGGATTCTGCATCCAGAGCTAAGACCTAAGAAGTTTGAGGGCAAGAAGAAGAAGATTGTTGCAGCTATTCAGAAAGATTTGGGGTCAGACTCAGGAGATGAAACAACCATTGCAGCCATAGGTATAAAAGGTAAGAATTCTGAAGCATCTACTAGTAATTCTACACAATCTACTATTGATGAAGAAAATGAGAGAAAAAGACATGAGCTTTTCCATATTCGAGTTATTTCCAAACATCAAAAGATTGATACTTTGTTCGATAGTGGCTCACAAGTAAATTTAATTTCTGAAGCAATTGTAAAGAAGTTGGGATTAGTAACTACACCTCACAAGAAACCATACCCATTAGGATGGTTAAATGATAAAGCACAACTACAAGTGACTAGACAATGCAAACTCAAGTTTTCTTTTGGGTCAGCATTTGTAGATGAGGTTGAGTTATACATAATTCCTTTGGATATATGTGGAATTGTTTTAGGAGGTCCTTACTTGTATGACAGAAAAGATATTTTCTATGGAGTTGAGAACAAGTATCTACTTGTTAAATATGGAATTGAATACTTTGTAAGATCTCATAAGCTCAAGAATAATTATACTCTCATAAACTCAGGGCAGATGAAACGAATGATAAATTCATGCAAAAAATTCCTACTAATGGTTGTAAAGGAAAATAAAGCTGATAAAACCAATGTATTTGAAGGCTATAATGCTAAACAACAAGCTGATTTAGAAAAGGTTGTTTAAGAGTATGATATCTTGTTTGAAGAACCTAAAGGTCTGCCACCCAAAAAGGAAATAGTGCATGCTATTACTTTGTAGCAAGATGCTCCATTACCTAACATTGGAATGTAATGGTTGTCCGCTTTAGAGAATGTTGAAATCAAGAAGTAGGTGCATGAGTTTCTCGAGAAAGGGTTCATCAGACCTAGCACATCATAATGTGGGTCACCAAACGTTTTGCTGAGAAAGAAAGATAGCTCATGGAGAATGTGCATTGATTACGGAGCACTGAATAAGATAACAGTAAAAAATCGTTATCCCCTTCCTCACATAGATGATCTTTTAGATCAATTGAAAGAAGTTGTTTATTTCTCCAAGTTAGACTTGCATAGTGGATACCATCAGGTCAGATTTGTAGAACAAGATGCATTGAAGACTTCTTTCAAAACAAAGTAGGGATTGTATGAGTGGCTAGTTATGCCTTTTGGATTAACTAATGCTCCTGCTACTTTCATGAGATTAACGAATGATGTACTCAGACCTTTTCTTGATGATTTTGTTATTGTGTATCTGGATGAAATTCTAATATTTAGCAAAACGTTGGAAGAACACTTAAAGCATGTTAAGTAGACACTAGATGTTTTGAAAAGAGAAAAATTTATGTTAAACTCTCAAAATGTGAATTTGGCAAAACATCCCTAAATTATTTGGGTCATATAGTAGGGGGTGGTGAATTGAAGATAGATCCCTCTAAGGTGGCAGTCATTGTAAACTGGCCAAAATCCAAATCTGCTACAGAAGTTAGGAGCTTCTTATGAGTAGCACATAATTGGTGAAAGTTCATTTCCAACTTTTCCTTAATTGCAGCTCCCTTACATGCTTTAATAGGATTGAACAAGGTGTTTCAGTGGGGAGGAAAACAGCAGAAAACCTTTGACACCTTGAAAGAAAAGATCAGTACAACACCTGTACTAGCACTGCCTGATCTTCAAAGACCATTTGAGATCAAAACAGATGCCAGTGACTATGCCATGAGAGTAGCGTTGACACAACACGGTCAACCCATATGTTATCATTCTGATACATTTAATTCTGTAGTGGTTAAGTATCCTACATATGATAAAGAATTGTATGCATTAGTACAGAGTGTGAAAAAGTGGAAACATTACTTAATGGGCAAAGAGACAGTAATACATACTGATCATCAACCACTTCAATATCTACACTCCCAAACTAAGTTGCAGCAATCAAGACACTATAGATGGATGGGTTTTCTACAACAGTTTCATTTAGTCATCAGATATAAAAAGGGCATACACAATAAAATTTCAGATATGTTATCTAGACCCATTATAAAATCATCTACTACACTTAAGAATAATTATGTGTTACATGAGAGCTACATTGAACAATATGCTCAAGATATAGACTTTAAAGATGTATATGCAACTTTAAGTCAAGGAAAATGAGTAGAAGAATTGGATTATCATGTAAAGGACCGACTCATATACCATTGTGGGAAGTTATGCATTCCACAAATTGAAAGAGTAAAGATAATTCGAGAAGCACACACTTCTCTAATATCAAGTCACTTTGGGGTAAGTAAAACAATTGCACAGCTACAAAGATTTTGTTATTGGCAAAAAATGAACGGGACAATTTCTAGATATGTAAGAGGGTGTACTATGTGTGCTAAAAGCAAGCTTAGCAATAGAAAAATAGGCTTGTACACTCCATTACCAGTTCCTTCTCACCCTTGGGAAAGTGTTTCCATGGATTTTTTTGGCGGACTGCCTAAATCTAGGAAAGGTCATGATTATCTATATGTTGTTGTGGATAGGTTTAGCAAAATGTGTATTTTGATACCTTGTAATAAACAGATTACAGCTAGACAAACTACAAAACTTTTTTTTGAACATGTATGGGTTCATTTTGGATTACCCACTTCCATTGTATCTGATCGAGACACCCAATTTGTGGGGAAGTTTTGGTCAAGTCTGTGGGAACTGATGGACACCAAACTGAAGAAAAGCACATCTTTTCATCCACAAACTGATGGCTAGATAGAAGTAGTCAACAAGACAGTGATCTAGTTGCTCAGGGGATATTGCAGCAAGCATCCTAAGCTTTGGGATGAACATTTAAGTTATGTGCAACATGCTTACAACAGAGCAAAACATTCTTCTACACATAGATCTCCTTTTGAGACATGTTTTGGTTTCACCCCAAGGTCTCCTTTGGATTTTTTCATTGGTAAAGACACCACGGTTGAGGGACACAATGATGTGAACAAGGAAACTAGGTTCATTGAACAAATCCAAGAGATCCACCAGGTAGTATAGGAACAGCTGGAAAAGAGCCAAGCCAAATACAAGGCAAGGCATGACAAGCATCAGATGGAGCATAGTTTCCAAGTTGGTGACCAAGTCTAGCTGTATACCAGCAAGGATAGGATGCAAGGTGAAGGTAAAAAGCTAAAGCCTATCAGGTATGGACCCTTCAAGATACTTGAGAAGATTGGTGAGAATGATTTTCGCCTTGATCTACTAGCTTACATGCACATCTACTCAGTCGTAAATGGAGATTGCTTGAGATTGTTTGAACCTTCACTAATTAAAGATCTCGAAGAGCAGAGTCAATTGCCTTCTATTGATGACCTACTACCTGAATATCTTAATGAATTGCAGGAAGACACAGTTCTGGATAGGAAGGTGACGACGGCGTGTAGAGGAGATGTTGAGTACCTTAGAATTGGGCTCAAGGATTCAAAGCCGAGCAATGCAAAATGGATAGAGATTGGACAAGTGAGACAATTGTACCCTCACTTAGTCGTTGCTTCAAAACCAACTTTTGGTGGTCCAAAAGCTTTTTTAGTGGGAAGGCCATGATCTGAATTGGATCCATGAAAATTAGCAAAGTGTTATGACTATATCAAATCAGGACAGACTTCAAAATTTATGAACAAAGAGCTATCAAGAAGACCTCTAGACAGTGGCAGTTTGTAGCCAGCAAGGAACGACGAGGACCTCAAAATGCGTTGACCGAGGCCCATAGAGACTGCGCAGGATGCAAACTGGCAGCTAGGAAGTCCGGATTGGAAAATGGAGGATGTTTCTGATGATTGTGCATCACTGAGAAAAACCCCTCGAGAAGGAAAAGCCCCGAGCACTCGGTCGCATGGGAAGCCGAGAAACCGTAGGGAAATTGCTAAGGTGAAAGGCAGGTCCTGCACTCCAAAACCAACGGAATATCGGAGGCATATTGGGCACTAAGCAGATTTGTAGGAGGACGAGCGATTCCATACATTGCATGACGTGTGTCCAATGGATGAGAGAGAAAACTGCCTCTCATCATGGGCTAAAGGTCGAGCAAGTCAACTGTGCGATAAGAGAGAACACCGTAGGATTTTGGGGGCTCCAGATCTGATGGCGGAGATTACGCCTGATGGGAGACCAGATTTGACGGGGGAATTAAGTCGCGACATATAAAAGTCTAAAGTCCAATTTGACCGCTGAGTTGGCGGATGAATCATTTCACAACGTAACCGAAATACCGAATCGTTGAGTGAGAGCTTGCGTAGTTCGTGAGAGGACAAGTGGCCACTTCACTGTGAGATGTTGGCGATGATGCAGAGGCAGGGAACTCCAAGTGAATAGGCGCAGGCGATCCGAAGGGGTAGAAGAGGAAGTGAACAGTCAATGACAGATTGGATTTAAGCCATGAACAGATAGAGAATAGAACAAGGAAGAACCAGAGAAGGGAACAATGAAAAAAGGACGAAAGAGATAGTGAAGAAAGAGGCAGAAAAACAGATAGACGAGCTGACCTACAGCGTAAGGTAGCATCGAGAAGACAAAAGGCTTGAGAGGTTCAAGCAATCCCTATGAGTATTTGTCGAGAATTGAGTACCACTTTGGGATCCTCCCATTAAAGACCAGAGAGGTCAAGATTTGGTAAGGAAAGAGTTTGTGCACTCTAGTGGCTTGGGGAATCCAAGAACCACCCTACCAAGCATTATCTGTTTCAGGAGACTCAAATTGAGCTCCTCACTGTAAATCTCTGCTTTAAAGACACAATAAAAGAAGGCCACCATTGAAAGCTGGACCGGAGACGTAGCCCTGGAGAATAGGGTGAACTCCTTATTAATTTGTTGTGTTCTTGTATTTGCTTACTGTGTTTCTCTTACTGTTCTCCATTTTCCAGTGTCTGTTTATTTTTCAATTTGATCGATCCGTTGCCTAAAATAATATAGACACACATCAACACATGAGTTTGTAATACCTTCATTCATTAATTATTTAATTGAGATCACTCACGAGTGAGTTTTAGATTAAGCTCATTTTTGGGTTAACACTTGGGAGGTCACTAACACTATCAATGTGGCGAGGCAGGTGTTCCTTTGTGTTTCTTAGGTTCACAGATAGCCATGCGGTGGGAGGTTCAAGCATTGCTGAACTGTATTCGTAGGTTGGGAATAGCTTCAATCATTACCTGTATGGTGATATAGAGTTATAGGAGAGGAGGGCCCAATATGAGCATGATGGACAACCAGTTATGATCTGAGATTCACATTATCGGCATGGTAGTTTCCTTTGTTTAATTAGCATGATATCTCAACATATAAAGGCTTGGAATTTGAGCCACATTTATGGATGCGTTGGTTTCTACAAGGGAATATCATACAGGTCTTCCATTGGGTTTTAGTTGCACAAAGAGTATTTCCCCCTATAGATCCATTGATGACATGGGGCACTGCACCAATATGGAAGGATGATTTGCACATGTGGTTCCTGGTGCCCATTGACACTACTCAATGGTAGGTAGTAGGAATTGGGAGTGATGGGTTTCCAATATAGTTGTGGGGGTCTGTTGGAGAGGTAAATCCCCTCTGCGGACAGACGCGATCCCACTAGCCCAAAATGGGTCTAGCAACAATCAATCAACACTACCATGCAAGTTCCTAGTTGCAAATTGAAAGTGGATTATGAGAACCAACCTGAAGTCCAACGCTAGTGTTGTGGAAGAGTTGATACTCCCATTCCCTTGCTCCAGCAGGTCACGATCCTCACGATCTCCGTGAATGGATACCTGCACATGCAAAGAACGAAGCGAATACAAGCATAAAATCCACTAAATACAACCATATATCAGTCAGAAAAGATATAGATCAAACATTATCATAATGAACAATAAGATCGGAACCATAATGATAGTCATTTATTAATGGTAATCAACATAGAAAAGTACAACCAAGGTTCTGACGTTGAATCCCTCCTCTGGCTGGGGAAACAATTACATATGTCTTGCAACAAGCCTTTCTCTCTCTTTGATTATGAATGCAAAGCTCAGACTTCTGACAGTATAATCTCCCTATACTCCAAAACTCTTACTATCACTCAAAAACTAGCACTATCACTAGCTTGTCAAATGCATGAGGACAAGCTTTTATAGATGGAGGAGGGGAAGAAGATACAATGAATCAAGACCCCCATTATGGATTGGCATTATCCCCAAAAAGCCATTGTGGATAGATGTAAGGGATAGATGATGAATCTCGACATCCAAGAGATTAGCATTATCCTCAAAAAATTCATGATTTGAAGGGAAAAAACATCCGGGCGCGCGTTTGTGAACAAACTTTTCCAAACTTGGTTGGTGCGGGTAATACTCTGAGACAGAGCGCCAATAAGCACGCCCTCTTTTGAGGATTTCCCCCATTGGCGCGAGTGGTACATTGTGGACTCGTGCTAATGGAAAAAGGGCACTTTTCAGGGATATTTTGCAGGAGATGTCTTCAAGGCACATGAAGTCCATACTTAGGGGAACATAATGCAAGTGTTTTTAAGTTATGTCACTGCTCACAGGTCCCGGAATGAGTCCTCCAAAGTGCGGGAAAGGGGTAACATGGACGGTGACCAATGGTGACAAATTACAGTGTAACAGATGCCCCCTAAAGCATGAGGCCCGAGAGAGAGAGAGGGGTGAAATGCTTTACAAGAACACATGCAGCTGCCACCGGAGAATCTGCATAGAGAGATACAACTGATAGCTCAAGTACATGATATATGTGGTATGGTCGCAGCCATCCATAACAGAGTAAATAATAATCTAGATCCATGGTATGGGCGCAGCCATCCGGTTAGGATCGATGAATAGAATCAGGTATGGTCACAGCCATCCAGTGAACGAGTCATGTAACAAGAATCCACAAAATCACAGCCTGGATTCCAACAGACAAAATCCAGGGTCTTGCGCTCCATCTCGACCCGAACAAAAGTACAAGTTCAAGCATGCGAATACATGAGCTGAAGTCGAACATGCATGAACATCGTCTGATTACCAATTAATAATGAAAACTGTTAACAGATGCGAGAGGTACCACCAATAATGACAATGGCCCTCAAGGTACTATAGGTACAATCTACGGTGTGCGAATTAGTGAGCTGGCATCGAACACCCGTAGAATCATTCGATCGAAGGCCAATGATGAAAACCTCACGTCGAACACGAAGAACCTGCCATTGAGGCATGCAAGCTCCAAGGCACCGGAAGGGAGTATCTAGATCAGCTTCCTGGATAATGAGTTGAAGTCGACAGGAAGTGACCTTGATCGAAGGTGGGCCATAGTGTTTCCCACATCATCGACACGAGACAGAGAAAAAATATTGTGGTGGATCAAAATTGTGTGAGCTATCAGAAAGAGGTTGTTACTCTGCAGAGGTCAACTTCTCTTGAACATATCGGCGACACGACAGTGGAATTGGCAAATGAGTAAATGAGAGGTCAAACAGGATTACCCAAATCCACGAAGGCAAGTGAAAAATGAGATGAGATATCCCCACCTAGACACGAAAGCAGACAAGTGCGATGTTCAAGAGCGACATACTGCCGACACGACAATAATTATGGTTCCATTTTCCCCTACCATTTCTGGCAAGTACCCCAATTATTTTTATTTACAAGCTTGATGGGGATAGAATATGCTTGTAATGTCATCTTGACGGACTCCAATGTCATTAAGTTTTAACGAGTCTGACAAAGGAAAAACTCGGCGTCTTTTCATGTTTAGAGAGTTTGAAAAGACTGCGGAAAAGAAAACTCCAAAGGTGTCCTTTTTCGTAAAGTTGTGTCTTTCGAGCCCGAAAAAGTATAAAACAATGCTTGAAAGAACCGCCTGACCATTACGATCAAGGAGTACTTTTCATAAGTAGTGATTTCGACCTGAAAAGTAAAAAAGCGATCGAAACCACGTCGTTTCAAAACCGTTAACGAACCTGAAAGGACAAAGGTCCGACGATCTTTTCATTTTTACACAGTCGGAAAAGAGCTTAAAGACGACTGCCTCTTATTTATGTTTAATGAGTCAAGAGGGATAACTCGGCGATCTTTTCATGTTTAGCGAGTCAGAAAAGAGCTGAAAGATGACTCCATAGTGACTTTTTCGTGTATTTACCGAGTCCGAAAAAGTATAAAATACAACTCGTTTCACCATAGAAGTTGCGTAAAAGACCTGTCACTGCAGAAGAACAATCGTAAAATCCATTTTCGACCACAAATATATTAAAATATTCAAAAAAATAACTTTTTAAACCTAAAAATGAGTCAAAAGTCTATAAATATGGTGAAAATGTAAAAAATAGAATTACTTTTTACTTTTTACCTCTCGAATAGTAGTAGTGGTCTGTTTAGGGGCGAACTTCAGGCGATGATTACAGCCAATCCGTGCAACCATTTGAGATTTCATCGGTTCCAGGTAAGAGGCGCTTCCTTTAGCTTCATTTCCATTCCTTTTTATGAATTTTGTCCCCTGATTGAGCCTCTGCAAGGAGGAATTTGAAATTTAGGGCCGCGCCCCATTGGCGCGGGTATCCGGCACGGGTCCGGGCCAATGGGGTGATTTACCCAAAGGTGCCGCGCCATTGGCGCGACCTAATTTTTACCTTGAATTTCCTCATTATTTTTTAAATTTGTCTAGTTTGTAAGCTTACCAGTGTTCCAATAATGACTTATTCATCCTTGTGGGTGCAGGAAACAAGCAAAAATGGTGGTGGAATGGAAAGAACGGGAACATGATGCTGTAGATGCCTTGGCCATCGAGGATGAGGGATGTATGAATGCCTTGAGGGACTGTGGTCTCAAGAAGTTCTTCCTCACATCTTATCTGCGAGCTCAGCCTGAGTTATTGCAGTTCATAGTAGATGCTTGGGATGTTGATGACCAAGTATTTCGCTTACGGGAGCAAACCTTAGAGCTGGACGTGTCTAATGTGTATTTCATTACTGGCCTGTCACGGAGAGGGGCGAGCCCTATTTTGACCGGAAGCAGACCTTCCGGAGAGAAGATAGGTGAAGTGAAGGCCCGGGTGTGTCCAGAGGCACAATTTGGGAGAAACAGGGCCAAGGTGAATATTGCCACCATCCAGGATTTGGTTCTTAAGGTGATATTGTTCACCATCACGCGTGCAGCTGGGGTACAAACGCCCCATGAGGCGAGCAAGAATCATCTGTTACTAGCGACAGAATGCCTCAGCCCCACCATATTTGACTGGGCTATAGCGGTGACTACCAACATCAAAAGGCAGCTTACAAAATGTAAACGCGAAGAAGTGAAATAGTTCGGGTATGGCTCAATTGTGGTGTCGTTCTTCTTGGAACGATTACCCCTCTTTTAGATTCAGGGAGCTGTAGTGGCTGATCCATTGCCACGAGAGCCTAGGATGACACGCTGGGCAGCATTGATGCCCAGAGGAGGAGGGGGCCAGCAGATGTCTTGGCGGCCCGAGTTCTTTATATGGCTCCGTCGTCAGCTGATCGTAGTGGAGGATTGGCTATACGCGGGGACTAATTTCATGGGGAATCCAGACCTCCCATTGCCAGAGGAAGAGGAATGGGACGAGGAGCTGGGTATGATTTCTTCATTTTTTGATGTTTTATGTATTTTCATTTTTTTTTTTTGTTAATACATGCATGTTCTGATAAAAGTCATATGTACATGCAGATGTAGGCCCAGAGCGACCAGCCGGCTTGTCTCCTATAGCGCGGAGGGGCCAACCCACAGCCGACCCTTAGGCAAGGGGTGCCGTGGGGGAAGAGCTGGTGCAGAATCTTGAGGGACTCACCCAAGGGATTCCGGGTTACGCTAGACTGGCGGACGTGCCCTTTGCATACCAGAGGCACACAGTGGGAGTGCCGACTCGTATCCATCATTTGTTGAGACGATTGGTTCGAGCAGTGACGTGCTATCATGAGCACCACCATGACTAGACTTCTAGGTTTCTTTCATGCATATTTTTGAGGGACATGTCGTCCCAGGATGTATCAGGATGAACATGTATTATTTTTTGGACTATGTAACGCACACGGTGCAAACATTATGTCACACATATATATACATATGCCTATGGTTTATTATTGTGCTTTTATGTGCTTGCTTGTATAATGTTTTGATTATAAATTACGCAAATGTCTATCTAATACATGATTAGCCAATGCATCAGATAATGTGTTTAATCGTCGTGGAATATGCTGATATGTGATAAAATCAAAGTTCCTTTCTACTTATATCACACGTAAATACAACCTTAGAATGCGATGGTCTCTGACGGAATATCGCCCGTTGAGCTGGTGGACGACAAGTTGAGAGTCTAGGTTCACTACCAACGCATGAATGTCGAGATTAATTGCTTCATCAAGTAGTTCAATTACAGCACAATATTCGGCGACATTGTTAGTGGTACATACCACACACCTTGAAAATCTATCAACTCGCCATGAGGATCATAGATCACCCACGCCGCAGAGGACAAGTTGCGAGTACTGCGGCAGGCACCATCAGCGAAACGAACATAAGGTGCATCAGACATCTGCACAAGTGAAAGACACAATAAGCGGCAATCACGCCTTTAAAACTAATACACATACACACAACACACCTGCTAAAGTACATGTATGTACAAAATAAAGTGTACAAGCATCATGCATAGTACTTTTTCAAGTACAGCCCGTTTTGGGGCTTCCCGAGAGGGTTCCCTTCATAATCAATTAGCTCGTAGGCCATTTTGCAAAACTTTCTTGACAATGTAAGGACCTAGCCACATAGGCTCAAGTTTTCCTGCTCCCAGCTTATCGTTTGCCTGATCGTATAGCAGGACTAAATCTCCCTCAACAAAAGGACGTGGATGGACAGTCTGATCGAAGTGAGTCTTGACTCGCTTCTTTTATGTTTCGATGGCCAAAGAGGCTAGGTGACGGGTCTCATCTAGCCATTCCAGGTAAAGAAGGCGTTCTTCTAATGGAGTAGTGTTGGGAAGTAGCTCGACAGCCAATTTTAATGAAGGGATTTCGCACTCGATTGGAAGGGTAGCCTCTAGTCCATAAACTAGTTGAAATGGATTGAAACCAGTGGCATCCTTCATGGAGGTTCGGTAGGCCCACAAGGCAGGGAACAACATCAAATGCCAGTTAGACTTATGCATGCCAACGGTACGCTGAAGCATTGTAACCAAAATCTTATTGATAGCTTCAACTTGACCATTGGACTAAGGGTAGTATGGAGTCGAACTATCGTGCTGTAAGCCTAGCTGGGTTGTTAGTTCCGTCATCATATGATTACGGAAATGCTTCCCGTGATCAGTGACGATGGCTTGAGGGATGCCGAATCGCGAGATAACATGGTTGAATAAAAATTGCACCACTGTGTGATCGTCTTCAGTTAATGTAGGCATCGCCTCGGCCCATTTAGTAAAGTAATCGACGACAATGATAATAAACCCATGCCCCCCGGCCGAGCGAGGGTTACAGGTCGTATAATCAATGCCCCATTTTGCAAAAGGGCCGACGGTGACAACAGGGTGCAATGGAGCGGGAGGCGCTCGCCTCTTCCGCTGGTATATCGGGCACTCATGACAAGGGCGGACGGCAAGAATGCAATCTTTAAAGATAGAGGGCCAAAAGTAGCCAGCACGGAGGATTTTTTGGGCAGTAGCATATCCGGACATGTGACCACCACAGGCACCAGAGTGGCAGTCATTCAAAACACGCTCAGCCTCCTCGAGAGTTAGACATCGGCAGAGAACAAAGTCGGCGCCGAGGCGATAAAGTGTGTCCCCAATGATACGGTATGGTTGAGACTAATGACGAATCCTTCGCCGAGCGTCTTTGGACATGCCAGGGCGAAAGGAGGACGTTTGCAGATATATAATGATATCCCCGTACCAGGGATCGAGGGTGCTAATGAGGAATAAAGTCTCATCCGGAATATGATCCTCTGAGTGAGAGGGCGGGGAAGAAGATGGCAAAGAGCAAAGTAACTCAGCGAATACAAGGGATTTCTTGGACTTGGCAGTGGTAAATTCCAAGTCGAACTCTTGGAGGATGACAATCCACTTTGAGTACTTGCCCCCCAGCAACTGGCGTGACAAAATATACGTCATGGGGTTGCAATCAGAAACCATGGTGGTAGTGCGCAGCAGAATATAGTGACGGAAGCGTTGGATAGCACAAACGACGGCCAAAGCCAACTTCTCGACATAAGCATATCAAGTTTCCATGTCTAAAAGATTGCGGCTGAGATAATATACAACATGCTCAGTGTCATCATCGTTAGTTTGAACGAGAACCATGCCGATAGTGGTGTCGGCGACAGCCAAATACAGAGTGTAGTCGCGATGATAGTTCGGAGGACGGAGCAATGGAGCAGAAACAAGGAGACCCTTGAGACGCTCAAAATATTCCTGAGCGATGGTATCCCAATGAAAAGGGACATCTCGCTTTAGCAACCGTGTGAAACATTTAGCCACCTCGGCATAGTTTGGAACGAATCGTCTTAGAAAATTTGCTTTACCCTGCAAGCTTTGCAATTGCTGTAAAGAAGCAAGGGGAGGAAGATTTACTATAGCCTCGACTTTAAGGGGATCCAAACGGATGCCCTCTCGAGAGACGACAAAGCCGAGAAGTCGGCTGGATTCAACGCAGAAGACACATTTGTGAGGATTGAGTCTGATTCGGTAGTGTCGACAACAGAGAAAGATATCGTGAAGGTGAGTAGGGTGGTCCTGTCGTTTGGCTGAATTAGCTAGGAGATCATCCAGGAATGGCTGTACAATGTGTCGAATGTCATGAAAAGCATAGGACATTGCACGTTGGAAGGTAGCACTGGCGTTTTTTAGACCGAAAGGGAGCTTCTTATAGGCAAAAGTGCCCCATGGACAGATAAAAGCGGTCTTGTGTTGATCAGCGGGAGAAATATTGATCTGGTTATATCCAGAAAAACCGTCCATAAAAGAGTACATTTCGCTTTCGGCACACTCGTCAATAATTTGATCAATGAATGGTGTGGGGAAATTATATTTAGGATAGGCTCGATTAATATCACGATAATCGACACAAACACGGATGGTACCCTGTTTTTTATTCACAGGTACGATATTGGAGACCCAATCTGTGAGTGGGATGGGATAAAGAAGCTTCTCTACTTCCGCCTTAATAGCTGCAGCCTTTCGGGGGTGTACAGGGCGTAAACGTTGGTGAACAGGCTTAGCACCCGGTACGTGATTATCTCATGCACCACTATGCTAGGATCAATGCTGGCATTTCTTCGTAGGACCATGCAAAGACGTCAGAAATTCACGAAAAAGATTGGTATAGAGTTGAATCTCCTCTGGAGTACAAGTGACTCCAATGTGAAGATGTTCAACAATCCCTGGTTTCACAGAATGTCGATGGGCTGGGTTTGCGTAATGTATTGCCATATTTCCTTCAGAGGACACATGATAAACTTGGATAGGTGTTTGAAGGTTTGAAATGGGAGACAAGGAGAAAACCGCTCGAGACAAGTA